>CM061497.1:31547516-36347516 GCA_030867185.1 Tagetes erecta | reverse complement strand
AGCAACAGAAACCAAAAAACATAGATCAATCAATCAACAGAAGCAGCTCACAATACCTAGTTTCAACTTTCAAGTTGATTTAAGTTTCCAAACTAAAGGTGTATTATTAGAAACCAAACAAACAAACAAACAAAATTTCATATTTGTTACAGATACATCCCACTTGCATACTTTACCATCACTATAACAAAACAAAATTTCAAGATTAATAAAATCACAAACAAAGATGAGCAGACTTTTAACTGAACAGTATTTCAATTTAGATTCTTGAATATTCCATGTTTACTCATTTTCATCTGGGTATGAATAAATTCCCAAAATACCCATGAAAATATTTTTTTAAAAATAAAAAAAAAGGAACTAAATCACTCATTAAATCTTGTTTTTGGAACATAAAAATAAAAACTTTGGTGTTTTTTGAATCTGACCCATTAAAATGAATGAAATGATTATGAATAATTTCACCTTATAAAGAAAGATTCATCATCTTGATGAAAAGCCTTGTTCTTTGTGGTTTGTTCAAGATTCTTGTTGCAATACAAAAAGCCCCACAATAAACTCAAGATCCCTTTGGCTTGAAAGATTGAGATTGAAAAGATTCGATTTTTAAGATGAACTGAGATGACCAAGTATGAAATATTATATCCTCAGTAAATGGGTGATGTCAGCATCATATTGCAAATAATATAATAATAATAATGTTGTTTTTGTATGTGAAAGTAGCCTAGAAATATAAAAAAAAACAAAACAATTGAATGTTGGATCGGTATGCAATTTGCAAAAGGCAAAAAGTTTTGCTTTTAGTCACACAACTATGAAAGGTTTTAAGTTATGCTCACTTTTGTTTTGATTTTCTACAATATGGCCCTTATGTTTCTTTAAATTCTACTTTGTAGTTTATAGTTATCGATGGTTAATTTTTTTAATTCAAGGTTTGATATGATTTCTAATGAGTAATGTTGGGTTGTGAAGTCTTTTCGTTTTAGTTTTTTTTATTCTACTGATGTCTACGCTTGTGTAACACAGCTAATCTAGGTATTGTGAGTTGATAAAAAACAAGTTAATAATTCGGTCTTAGCTACCAATATTGTGTATGAGTAAGTAAGGTCATGTCCACAAGATGATGAGAGAAAGTGTTAGTTGTAGAACTAAATTAACTAACTACTTGAAAAGAAAATTTGGAACGCTGGTTTAAATTGAAAACAAATCGCAAAAGCAACAAACTTTAATAAGGTATTAAAAGCAACCACTTTTGGAATTCAAGTTTCAAAGATCAATGATAGTTATGTTTTACCTAGTTTGATAGCACATAGACATGACTTTATATTTAGGTTTGACTAAAGTGATAACAAGGAACAATCTTTTGGGACTCGTTTTCACAATATTTACATGTATTAAGTTACCTAGAATTCTCAATGAGTTAGTGTTGCAAGGAACCTGAAAACTTATGGTAATTCAAGCAATATTATTTAAAAAAAATCGTTTAAGTTAATCAAACCATAAGTCGAATTCAAAAAACAAAATCCTATCAAAAACCTAGATTAAAGCATAAATAAGCATATCAGTTACAGGATGTATTCGCTCAGAAGAATCAAGGGTGGATTTGGTTCTCATGGTTGCCATCGGATCTTCAATCTTTAGTTGTAGATGATCACTGATGAAGTGGAAGTCAACAAGGAGCCTTAAAAATCACCTCTAACATGCCTAAATTCATTTGGGAAAGATTAAGATTCGAAACCCAAAATATTGGTTTAAATATGATCAACAACATGATATTATCAAGCAGTACATAGTTAGTTATACATGGTTATGAAAGTTGATAATATGGTGTTTAGGATTGTAACAAATTTCTTTTAGTATCCATTTGTTTGTGAAATGATGTTTCTTTTAAGAGTAAATTGTCAAAATAATCCCTAGGTTTGTACCGTTTCGACCCCTTTGGTCCTTATATTTTTTTTTTTTGCCATTTTGGTGTTTGATTTTGTAAAAAAATTGCCGTATTGGTCCTTCCGTCAACTTCTGTTAAAAAAATCCGTTAACTTCAAGGGTAAATTAGTCTTTTTTACTTCCCCAGGGACCAAAATGACAACTTTATTATTATTATTTATTATTTATTATCATCAATTCATCATCATCATGATTCATCATCATCATCATCATCATCATCTTCTAATCCCAGCACATCTCTCTCTTTGACTCTTTCACCTTTCCATATTAGTTTTCACTCTCTATTACCCACCACCATCACCACAAGGACACCAACATTACGCATCTTCATCTTCCTCTTCAATCTTCATCTTCTCCATCTTACAACCACCGAAGCTTTCAACCATCACAATCATTGCCATCATCACACAACTCTCGTACACCACCGAAGCTTTCTCCCTTTGCTATCGTATTCCACCAGCACCAACATCATCACTCACCTTCAATCAACCACCATATACTAAAAACCTAACCATATACACATTAAAATCAAGGAATAAAAACCTGCAACATAACACAACGTTAATGGTGGCGCTGGCGGTTGATTTTGCATCGGGAAATAACAACACAACGATTGGGGGAAACCACCTTCTACACCCAGATCTAAGAAAATGCAAAAATTTAATCTCATCTTCCTCCACACCATCACCCTAACTCCCGCTAGCTTTCAATCTTGTCTCTGACTGCATCTAATTTCTTCATTGTATCAGATTTCTTCATTGTATTGTTTCAATCTTGTCTTTTATTGCATGATGTGGTGTTGAGTGGAAGAGAGGTTGATTATTTGATTTCATTTGAATTGTACAGATGAAGAAAGATTGAAGAAGGGTTCATACTTCTTTTGTTTTTTTTAATTTAATAAACAAGGACACTTTAGTTATTTAACACTAAATTAACGGAAAATATTGACGGAAGGACCAATATGACAAATTTTTACAAAACCATACACCAAAATGACAAAAAAAAGGACCAAAAAGATCAAAACGGTACAAACTCAGGAACCTTTTTAGCAATTTACTTTTCTTTTAAATGTTGAACCTTTAAGATTTAAAGGTATATATGATCATAATGGATCTAACTAATTTGATGTAAAAAAAAAAGAACTTGATTAATTGTAAGGTACGTGTGCAAGCCTTTAGTGCCAAATCACAAAAAGTAAAACTAATGGTGACAAATTGTGAAATCATTTAATCTTAGTTGTCTTGTTCATATAAAACTCAAAGTCGTTCTTCAAAGATTCTCGTAGGTACCTCCCACCTTTTTAATAGTTTTTCTAAAGATACTAATTTGATATACATCTCATTATTTTATCTATTTTTAAGTAAACTTGACATATTCTTTGTCATTAATTAATTATAAGTCACTATTTAATTGAAACATTATTATTAATATTTTGTTTCATAAATATCGGTATATATATATAGTTTTTAAAAGATATTTATTTAATTGACACACAAGCATGTGTCTATACACCCCCCTTACATATTTGTCACACCCCTTTTTATAATTTTTATTTAAAACATGTCGAAAATTATCCCTAAACTTCTACTCCCTCCGTCCCATTAGAAGTGTCTTAGTTTGAAAAACACAAAGTTTTAGGCACATTAAATGATGGATATTTTTGCTTGTCATTTGACAATAATACCATTGACAATAAATATTATTGTGGGTCCATCATATTTGTTTTATGTTATTAAGGGCAAATTTGTAAGTTTATCAATAAATTTAAAAAGTGGACACTTTAAATGAGACAACTAAAAAAGGCAATATAAACACTTATAATGGGACGGAGAAAGTATTATCTTTATTCATTAAAAATAAATAAAATATAAAGATTTATCTCTTTAATCAATTAAGTTGGCTGGCCTATGACTATGAAACAAAAGTCAAATAGCAGCATGACATCCATATAAATTACGTTTAATAAATGAATAAAGTTAATGACAAAAAATTTATATGACTAGATGGTTTTCATATACATCATCCTTTTTTTAAGTTTTATTCATTTAGAGGAGCAATAATTTAAGTTAATAATTATAAATATCTCAAGTTTAATATTGTTTAAAATAAGTAAAGAATAATTTTAAAAATATGAATTGGCGACCTAAAGAATAACTTGGTGCTCCTGTCGCTTTTGCATGAGTTTCTTGCATCAATATTCTTAGTACTCGCCAAGCCGATTAATTATTATAAAAATATAAATTTATATCTATCTAATAATTTAAAGTTTTAGGGAGACAATGTTTTGAAGAAACTTTTTTTCCTGTAATAAAAAGTTTGGAAGGAAAAAATTAAGTAAAATTTTTCACCATACATGAATTGATGGAAAACTATTCTTAAATATTAAATATTTACAAATCGTTAAAAATAATGGTTATGATTGTTTTTTATAAATATTATTATTTAACCCGTATGTAACACACGGGTATTAAATCTAATGACATATAATACAAGAGTAGGTGATACGTACCGCATGCAACCTTTTGGGAACACGGCCGCACTCCTTTTCATAACCATAGCGGCGCAATCCTCTTGTTGATTTAGGATAGATATGTGCCTACGATTGAACTATATACGTTTCTTAATTTGATTTGGGATAGATATGTGTCTACGATTGAACTATATATGTTTCTTGAGCGTTGTTCTTGTGGTATTGCTTCTTTTACCCCACTCCGTTTACCCTCAAATATATCAAGCCAATGCTGACTTTTTAACAAATCTAAGCCAAGTGTGTATGGATTGAGTGTTTATGTTCTACTAATATGAGGTTTTTGATTTTATTTTATTGTTTTTGCTTTGGGGTGGTTTAGGGATGAAAGTGTGAAAATCTGATGTGACGTCATGTGAAGAAAAGACATACAAAATATGTGGATGAGGCCATGAGGAAAATTAATTCCCTTATCATTTAAAAAATAACTAATCAGCTAAAGAATTAAGTGGTGACTAAACACATATAGGTTTGTACATTTAAATATAATGATTAAATTTTCAATTTATATGTCATGTTAATAAGGGTGGAGGGTGTGGTTGCGGGTACCCATGCGAGTATGCCCCTACCCGCGCGGTAACACCGCCGCCACCCATGCGGGTAGGGGTACGGGTACTTGACCACGGGTTCACAAAAATGTTGAGGGCTCACAACCTTGATTTCCGTGCTCTCTCACAACCTTTTAATCATTTTTTGTTTTAATAAATAATGTGTGAAGTGTAGTGTTGTGGTTGGTGGGTTGTGAGGGTAGTGTGAGGGTACTTGACAACTACCAAATTATGAAGTCATGGTAGTATGAGGGTAGTTGTGAGGTGGATATTTGTGATTGGTAGATTGTGAGGGTAGTGGGGGGTATGCCATAACCCACTCCCACCACCCTAATACAAAATACAAAGTGTTTCACATAAGACAAATAGTATATAATCAAACACTAAACGACTAAATAGACTAAAAAGCACACAGATTAAGCCTTAATGAGCAAAAACATATGAATAATACCTGATTTTCAATAACCTACTAAGCAAAAGCATTAATATACGAGATGAGTTTGTCAGGTCAATAGATCTATAATCGATTATAGTAGTTTAAAAATTAACTCACTACTAATTGATGTCATTAAATAGGTTCCTATCTATGCTAAGTATCTCAAGGAAAAGTGCACCCAGAAACGGTGTCATTTTGATCGATGTCATTTGGTCGGTCGAAAATAAAGTCCATATTCACCCTTAATTGTAAGGGTAAGTATGGTGCCGAATCATAAAGCATTGGTGGTTAATGCTTAAGTTAACTGATCGTTTATTGAATTGAAAGAAAGGATTCGAACAATTGCATTAATATAAATCTTGATATGTGAGTTGGTTTTGAAAGCAAATTACTTTAAACGCATAAAGAAAAAGAGTAATAGTTTCCAAGATCCTGGTTCAAAGATATAATATCGGTTTAACATAGTTAGGTTATCATGAAGACGTACTTTTTATGTAATGAGATATTGATTATCAAAGTAAGTACTAAACACCAAGCTTTATGAGTAGACAATGAAAATATTGCAAACGAAAACCAATAAGTCGGGTGGTAATAATCGTAACAAACAATAAATCACATAGTTCATCTTAAAACATCTAATAGAAAACAAACCTAAACATGCAAACCAACACGTCTCTTACAAGGACCCTTCACCTAGAAACAATTACTAACATGTAACACCCTAGGCAAATCCCATATCGGCCGTGGGCAGGAGAGATCTGAGATTTATAAGGGTTGTCCGACCTCAAATACCAACAACGCGTTTTGGGGCTTAATGCTAGTAGATGAGTGGAGAACTCCACAGTTAAGCGTGCTCGGATGACATCAATCTCAGGATGGGTGACCATCCTGGGAAGGTTTCACCCGGGCAACCAAAAGCAAATCTGTGAGCTCTAATATAGAAAAGCGGACAATATTGGTCCTAAAACGCGTGAGATTACTGTCATCCTAGCACGCTTAACTGTGGAGTTCTCCACCCATCCACTAGCGTTAAGCCCCAAAACGCGTTGTTGGTATTTGAGGTCGGACATCCCTTATAAATCCCAGATCTCGCCTACCCACGGCCGATGTGGGATTTACCTAGGGTGTTACATAACACGCTTTAACACATGATCATGAATTATCTATGTCTATGTAGCCTCTACGATACTAAACCCTAATACATATCTTTATAAAGCTTGAAACCCAAAGTTGGTCTATTTTCCCAATTATAATCATAACCTTTTTAATTACTTGCAATTGATTTCTTTATAATTTCTACTTTCATAAAATCCATTAACTTTTCACAGTCAAGAGGTAATAAAGTAATATTTTTAATTAAGTATTCGTTTTTATAAACAAGTTAAATATATCATCCACTAATTCCACGTGGTTTGACATCATTACTTGCTAGCTAACTATTAGTTATGGTGAATATGTGACATTTAAATTACATTATTTTATCGTCACTTTGACACCGATCAAGTGCAAGATATTATCACATTTTTTATGTAGAGTAAACTGCAATTTTTATCCCTAGTTTTGATACCTATAATGGGGTCAATCCTAACATAAAAGTTTATGTCCTTGTGTTTTTTTAGCATAAATGGATCGAACCCTAACTCTATCCAATTTTTCCGTTAACCTAAGGGGAAAAAATGTCATTTTTGACATAACTTTTTTATTTTAATTACAAAATTATATAATAATCATAAGCCAACCCACCCCAATACATGTTAGCTTCTCCAACCAAGGTATCCGGATAGAACCACCACAGTCACCACCATCAACCAACCATTCAAACCCTTCAAAGTTAAATTTTCCAAGCATCGCTTAGTAGTTGGTGGAGGAGGTGGTGGCTGATGGTGGTGACGATGGTGGTTGTAACCTTATACCTTGGTTGGGGAAGATAACGGGTAATGGGGTGGGTTGGCTTATGATTATTATTTTATTTTATAATAAAAAGAGATGCTACGAATGACATTTTTGCCTTTCAGGATTAACTAAAAGTTGGATGAAATTAAGGTTTGGGATCATTCTGCTAAAAAAATCACACAAGGATGTAAAATGTTATTGATTGAATTAAATTTGTTAACAGTATTAAAATACATGGACCAAAACTAAAGTTTACTCTTTTATGCATTTCTAGTTAGTTTTCTTGGTTGTGGTTGTCTATAGTTCCATTTCTAGCTTGTGCTAGTTAATAACTAAGTTTTCAAAAATATATAAAAGAACAAAAAACTTAGGGGCTGTTTGTTTCACCTCTTAATGATTCAGTTCAATGTTTAATCATTCAACATTCAACATTCAGAGTGTTTGTTTCATAAAAAAGAGTCTTTGAATGGTTCAGTTAAGTACTGAATGATTAAGGGACAGAGAGATGCTGAATGGAACTGAATGAAACATATACCAACTTTATCCTCATATGGATTTCTACCCCAATATTCCTCCCATTGATAAAAAGTCTCTTAATGGTTCAAACCTTTTAACCATTTAGTATTCAATAATTCAAATTTTGTCAAACAACCCCTTAATGATTATCCATATTAGAGAGTACACGTGCTAGTATTACTATATATTAAAACACAAATTGATCCACACTTGATCCATAGTTTACTTTTTCCTTTCGACTTTGCAACCAAGTTTTTATAGTTTACAATTTTGGTCATTCATTGCTAAGCGTTTTCTATAGTTCAATTTTTTTAAACTTTTGTCACTAAGTTATAATTTGTTGATTTTACGATTTTGATATTTGTCATATGTTTTATTTAAGTCTAATATAAGATAACATATCATCTTCATTTCACCGAGAGTCTTTTCCGTCTTGTTGCATTTGTCATCTTCTTCCTTCCAGTTCTTGTTAGTGGCCTTTTCACTGTCCTCGAGTGGTTGCCTTTGACAGTGTGTGGTTTATCATTTTTTTCGTCGTTGGGTTTAGAGTGGTGGCCAGGGTTCCTTTACCCAAATCTATCGTTGGTGGCGATTAGGTAACATTCTATTAGATGGTAGCGATGATGACCATGGTGTGGTGGTCAAGTGGATGAGTTGTAACGGTTGCCACAATGTTGCCTACAGTAGAAGTTACATTTTCGTATGGTATAAATAAATGTCAAATAATAATGCATAAACGTTGCTCAAAACAACTATCGTGCGACGCGCAAGAGGGCTCTAAACCTAGTTGGCTTAATTGTAAGAATCAAACCTATAGCTTTTTAAAATTTACGTCCGTTTTCATGTTACGATTAACACATGGACCGTATGTGTAACTACACATTAAATAATATCAGTTTGAACGAAAGAAATATTAAACGGTTGTATCATGTTATTAGGGAGCGACTATACATACCCCCATTTAAACTTGTCACATCCTCTTAAAAAAATACTTTTTAGACTTGCTACAATTTTTTTTAAACTTTTATATTGTACTTATTCGTTAAAAATTATTGAAATTAATTATATGTGTACGTAAAAAATGTTTGGTGTGGATACTAAGGGTATTGAACAATTTGAATAACGGTATGTTCAGTTTTGTTAATTCGGTTATGACGGTTTTTTAGCTTAACCATTAACGGAACCGAATTTAACTCTTTTAGTTGGTTTATTTATTTTGCTTATTAGATTAAACCGATCGTTATATGATTTATTCTGATAACCAAATCAAATAAATCATTTGTGTAATTATTAACCAAACCAAAAATTGAATTGGTTTAACTGATAAAGAAATAATTTAACTGACAGTGATTGGGTTTCTTATTATTGGTTCGTGACAGTCACGCACTCAAATCGCTCGTGTAAGTGAATCAGTATAGTGAATCAGTATCTTTGATGGTTAATATGCTTACAAACTTAAAGCCCCTAAACTTTATTAGATTCCATAATAACCCCTTCATTTATATCTAATGTTTTATATATTTTGAAATTGTAAAATCACATCATGCTTATAGACACCCTAAGTTTTAATGTTTAACTAACTATTAGACATCCTAAGTTTCAATGTTTTTAACTAGGACTCTCTAAAATAACATAAATACAAAACTGACAGTGTATCATTCAAATGTAATATAGCTTAAGCAAGTCCGAGATTGAACCCACAGACTCTATACAGCCACGTTTAACTGACTCGATCTAACTTAACTAATTACACTATTTATTTATTGTGCGTTTGATGAGGGGTTTAATCTAATTAACCTAACTGTCATTTTAAATTAAATAGAATAAAACAAGACAAACAAAAGATGATTAGAATGAAACAAATTATAAAAATGGACCACCTAGGCTAGAATCCTACTTGTGACTTTCACGATATCGGTTGGATATATGGTTTTCTTAATTGGTTATCAGGATTTAAGCTATTAACTAGAGAACTACCTAAAGGACTCTCGACCATTCTTAAGGAGACAGCTAATGGCAAATCAATAATTATGTTAATCCACCGGTAAAGTAGACAGCTTCACAGCTAATCAAATATTGCTGAAACACTCTCCTTAAAGACTATCTACATTAAAGCGCAAAAGTCTAACACCTTAGAGTGATAAGGATGAACCATTTGTTAACTCTTAGACTTAGGTAAGCTCAATAACACCTAACAGATTAGATCGACTTGCTAGACCCTTCTCCCTCAACAGACAACCTAGATTCTTAAAAGGGTAGATGCAAACCTATTAACTTGCACCTCACAGCTATTAAGCTAAGCAAAACAATTAAACATAAGTTATCATAATTCAATGCTCCTACTGTTGTTTTGGCTAATTTAACTTTAAAGAATCACAACCACAAAGTAAATGATCTAATTAACACTCACACATGACAGACTATCACAAGAATGTTAACGAAGCAATAAACTAGTTCAACAAAGTTCGAATTACTCATTGCAATCTGATAATTAATAAAGATATAAGTTCAATGCAATTCCAATATCATGAAAAACCAATAATTAATCCAACATCAAACAGTCAATCAACAAATATTCATCATAACCTAGGCGGTATACAAAATCTAGCTTACGTTCATAATAATGAAAACGAAAACATAGTTCAAGTTACAAAATATGATAGAAAAGAACAAGAGAAAATTAAGTAGTTGAAGAACTTGATGACATAAATCAACAACCCTTGATCCCGTGCTTCCCTCTTGCTTCTATGGCTTCATTTTAGCTTCTGAAACACCTTATTTCAGCCTTTTTCGTCCATTGGACGTCTCTAGATGTAGGGTTTGAGTGGTGGCAAGTTTATATAACAAAACTCGTGAAAAAATGCTGAAACTTTCTGTTGAAACAGCCTTGTCGAGTCATACGACGAGGTTTTGAGGGCTGGTTGCATAGCACCGTGTGAAAAACAACCAACACCACCCAAAAAGCACGTCGCGTCGCGCGGCCAACCAATTCATGCTAGTCAAGCAGCGGGCCGAGCTTCTGGCTCTGCGTTTAGTGCTCTAGTTTTGCGTCCCATTTTGTTTCGTGTCTCGATTTTCGCTCGTTTAGCTCTGTTTTTTGTATTTTTCACCATTATTCAACACCGAGGCCTACGAAACATAGAATAATAAATAGTAAACAAAACTTGAATAAAAACTAATAAAAAAATATTAAAAACGTATACAAACTCTACACGGAAAACTTATATAATTCACACTATATCACTAACAAAAGAACTATAAAACTTAGTTTTTCGGTCCAACTTTAATAAGGGTGGAGGAAGTGGGTGGTGAGGACCCCCATGAGCTCACAAGGGAATCAAGCACACCACTCCCCCTAAAACGAAGACAGGAGACGAGGATTTAACCTCGCCCACGAGCTCACCATCTAACAACTTCTATTTGGTGTTTGTTGTTTGATGAGGTGGAGTGATCAAAACTCCTCCTTTTTCATGAGGAGAAAAAAATGTGAGAATATATGAAATTTTATATGGTGACACGACTTTGTATAATTGGTCCATAAAATTTATTTTGGGAAGTTTGGAAGGACTTGCATGTCGTTGAACCATTAACCTTCCATCCTTTATGTGATCGAGATTTACTGGTTTTGACGACGTGTATTAGACTCATCATTAGATTTATGAGAAACTTTCCCAGCACTATTGTCATGCATCCAACTTTCTCAATGGTTAGGGTACTCTCAAAAGATAAGTATGACTTTTTAAGAACCTAGATGTTAAACACAATAGCATGTAAAAAAGATCCTCAAACTAGGGGTGTACGCGGTCCGGTTTTTACGGTTTTTGGATAAAACCGTAACAAAACCGTTACATGCGGTTTTTTACCATTAAAAATCAAATCCGAACCGTTTAAAGTAAAAAACCAAACCTAAACCAAACCGTATGAACTGTTTGGTCCGGATTGGTTTCGCGGTTTGAGCTTTATAGTCCAAATTTAAGAGGTCTAAAAACATCCCAAAATCTTGTCAAAATCTTATAAACTTTCAAAACTACCGGTATTGAAAAATTGATTATATATCTGAATATTGCAAGAGTACCTGTGTTGTAGCAATATAATGATAGATCTTTATATATATTATATATATGGGGAAAGTGAATACGCGTCTGTTATGCGTGTAACTTACACACAAAACCCCATCAAAACTACGTAGTTTTGGTTAAAAATATTAATAACTAAATGCATTTAATCTCAATTCCATTCATCTTAATCGTATCCTCTTTCTGCTCGCATTCGCTCATTGAACTATCAATTCAGCCTTCAAATCAGTTCTTCTATTTGCGTTTTTTGTCGATCACGATATTGCATTAAGCCAATATCCAACTTCACATCTATCCTTCCCATTGATTTTGCATCCCCTATCAACACCATAATCTGAAGAAGACGTATGTGGCTGGAAAATCTACGGTGTCGAGGCAAGCAAAGGGGCATGGGTATCCGATCGATTGTTGTTTCGTTTGTGGAGAGTCGGTAACTTCACAAAAGGTGAACTATTTGACCTTGATTCATTGTGTCTAAGGTTATTCTTTTTATCTCTGAATTGCACATCAAATTAGTCAAATGTATTATGTTGCTGGGCAAAATCAACAGCCTCTCATGTAGAACATACTACTTGTTGCCAAACCCAAAATCCATGGCAACATCGTGGTTTGTTTCAACATCGGAACCACTATTAATGACCAAATATCTTTGTGCATCAATATCTTTTATTTGATTTGTTTAAAAGGCTTCTTGTAAGTGAACTCCAAGATCCATTGTGATGCATATGTACTGTATAAACAAAAGCTTAACATTAATCATCTATATTAAAGGTTGGAATCGAAACAATAATAATAAAGAAAAGTAAATATGATCATTCAATTCCTAACAATTCTATGCATTATCAAAATCGATGCTATCTTTTGTCATCATACTTAATTATTACTTAGAAATCAATTGAACAAGATGACAAATTAAAATTCAGTTTGGCTTACTGCAAGAATGTGATCGAACAGGAGCAGTAGGGTTCAGCGAAGGAGGCTACGATTAAGATGAATGGAATTGAGATTAAATGCATTTAGTTATTATTTTTTTAATCAAAACTACGCAGTTTTGATGGAGTTTTGCGTGTAAGTTGCACGCATAACAGCCGCGTATTCACTTTCCCCCGCGTATTCACTTTCCCCTATATATATATATATAATGATAGATATAATAATATTATATATATATATAGAGAGAGAGAGAGGAAGGATTTTCTACAAATGCCAAAAACTCTAAAAAGGCTAAGAACAAATCTGGGGCATCGGATCATGGCGTTTATGGCCCAGATTAACGCGGTGGCATTTTTGTAATTATTATGATGTTTTCCTTACGCGCGAGAATGTACCAGGGGTAGATTTGTAATTGTGTGTTTTTAACGTCGTGCATATAAAAAACACCATGCTTAAACTGGCTCTATCAAAAAACACCACTCTGATGAAAAATTTAACTAATAAAAACGTCATAACTTACCTGTAATAGAGTAAACACTGAAGTCGAATGAAAACGTCATGAAAACGATTAATAAACGCCATACATGATCGGATGTTCGTACTTAATAAACGAAAACGTCAAAATTAGGGCGTTTTATACAGTGAATTGCTCATTGTCGTTTTTGGATTTTAATGGTTTAATAGGTCGTTTTGTTGCTACAAACATCAGAAAGGAAAAGACGAAAGAAACTCAGTTCAACTGTAAGCAATCAGTACACCATGATTCAGAAAAACAGATCTCATTTGGTAGTGCTAAGAAACACCATGATTCAGTGCTGAAAAAAGTTAGAAACACCAAAAAAAAAGATGTGTGAGAAATAAAACACAAAAAACGTCAATTGTTGTTTTCTGTGATTAGTCAAATGTTAAAAACACCATGATTCAGTAGAACAGATCTCATTTGATAGTGCTAAGAAACACCATGAGAACAGATCTTAATATCGCAGCGTCATAAACGCGTAAAATGACGATAACGCCCCTCCACGTTTTCCCCTCATGGACACATGTTTGTTTGTGAATGCTTCCTACACTTCTTAGAGTTTTGAGCCTTTTTAGAAAATCCTCAATATATATATATATATATATATATATATATATATATATATATATTATGACATATTTTAGCACCAACAAACTAATACACATTTTAACACTTTACTTACAAGAACTCATATATTAGATCTAATATATATACACACACGTGCGCGTACGGTCCGGTTCGGGTTTTTTACAAACGATTTTTGGTATAAACCGTAAACCAAACCGTTCATAATGGTTCGGTCCGGTTTTTTACGAACGGTTTTTGTATAAACATAAGCCGACCGAGAACCAAACCACTGACCCGCTTGGACGGTTTCACGGTTTGAAACCGAACCGTATACACCCCTACCTCAGACATTTTGATTATGACATCAGCAGGCTGGTTATTTTCCGTAGACTATTGATATATATATATATATATATATATATATATATATATATATATAGTTACTAGGTTTAAAACTCGTGTAGGAATAAATCTAAAATTTATAAATAAAAAGGATAAAAATCAAAAATATAGAACACTATAAATAAAGCTTTAACAATCGGATTGATTGAACATGCTATCAAAATCGAGCACTGGTTATACACCATACTGAATTTGAAATTAAGGTTTGTTTATAAGAAACAAAACAATAAATAAAGCTTCAACAACCGGATTGATTGAAACCACAAACGTGTTACAAAAAATATAGAACACATTTGACTGGAAATCGTTGAGTGAGAGTTGCCGTAAATAGCGATGAAATTTTAGAGCTCAATTTGACAACTCAAAATATTTTTCTTTTCAAATTTGCCCCGAAAAAACTCTGAAATATTATATAGATTTACATTACCTTATTATTAGTGATAATACCACTCAACATCAACCAAATATTTTTCAATCAAATTGGAAAAATTTTAAAAGAAATATCAAGCCGTCACGCAATCATACACACCCCACTATCCACCTTAAAACATAGCTAACAAGTTTAACAGTTTTAAACTTATTTATCCTTTTATTTTATTTTTATCCTATAGTCATATATTTGTTAATAGATTAAACACTCATTTATTACACAAGTTAATAGAAATATTAAATTAAATTTATACTATAACAAAACTAAATAAATTTTGTTTATGTGATATCGGTTGAAAAAAATATACTAAAATAAAAATTTAGGTAAACGTGTATTTTTTATGAAATAGCTTGGCGTTAAATTTTCAAAGATACAAATTTAAGATGTCAGAGATATGAATCAAAACTTGATTCCATTATACCATGATTAAATACTTATATATTTAAAACCACATTATACCATGATTAAATACTTATAGATTTAAAACCAAAACTTTCTTTCTTCAAAAAAATTGATGTGTATAAATATATAGTTTTTCGTATTTAAATTAATAAAAAAATTTGAACTTAAAATATATAAATCTTTAAGCATTTCTATCTTTTGCATATGTTAATACTTTTATTTTAAAATTATGCCATTAGATCAAAAGTTTTCTTTATCTTTTGATTTTGTATCAATAATATTAAAAAAAAATTAAACTTTTAGTATTGCATACTACATAGATATAAAAATTTTCTTTATCTTTCAGTTGTGTATAAATAACATTAACTTTTTATTTTTTTTTCATTTACTGTTTTTTAAGGAGGACGGCGAAGGAACAAGGTCTCCCAGACATTTTTTTAAAATTTGATTTGGATTGTGATTTGTAATTTTTTAACCCGTAGTTGTGTCATTTTTACTTGTATCGTGTCTAAAAGATTCTTTTTTTGTCTTCTTATATTAAAATTCTTTATAGGATAACTCATCTCTAGTATTACGATACGGTATGTTTTTAGATTTTAGAAGACTGCATATATGCAGTATCTTCTACTACATATATACAATATCGTATACTACGTACATATATGCGGTATTGATGTGGCATATGCAGTATAGATGTAGTGTTATCTTCTACTTTGAATTCCATGTTCTTTTTTATTTTGTTATGTTATTTATCTTTTGTTTATTAGTTTATTATTATCATTAAGTTTAGATATAGTATAAATATTGGTTTTGTTTTTATTTTTAATCAATTTTTGTTAAATATGAAATATAAAGAGCTTTGTTACTAGACCTTTAAGTTCGTATGTAAACTTTAAATCATTGTTAGACTTTTGAACCATTTGATTGCTTAAAAAAATGCATCAAATACCATGATACTACATATATGTAGTATCAAAACAATCATTACATGATATTTTTTAATTTTCAATATACATAAGTATGAAAAAGTTACTCACATTTAAAAAATATATAATCAAATATAAAATCGTAATACTATATATATGCAGTACGCAAATTTAAAAAAAAAGAGAAAAATTATTTTTTAAAACGTTATTTATATTCAAATGAAAGATAAAAAAATCTTGATCTAACGGTGTAATTTTTTTTATAAAATACATGTTAATGTTTGCATAGTGTATTAATACTTAAAGATTAATATATTTAAAGTTCTAATTTTACTATTTCTTTTTAAAGTTACATCCTTTCCTTTTGATAGTTCTTAATTAAATTTTAAATTTAGATTAAGTTTATATTTAAAGTTCTAAGTTTACTTGTTCTTTTTAAAGTTACATCCTTTTCCTTTTGATAGTTCTTATTAATTAAATTTTAAAACTTAAATTAAGTTTATATTTAAAGTTCTAATTTTACTACTTCTTTTTAAAGTTACATGTTTTTCCTTTTGATAGTTCTTAATTAAATTTTAAACTTAAATTGAGTTTATCACTTGAACTTTACCATATCTTTTAATTAGCTAATCCTATCCGATCCTAGACCAAAACTTTTTTTTATATTTAGCCATATACTAACCAACCCCTTAAAGTTTCTAACTCCGGCCTGTAAAAGAAAATTATGTGTTTGCATATTGATCTCTTTAAATTGTGTACTACATCATCTTCGGTTAAAGTATTTTAATGATTCTCTAAATCTTAAGTCAGACGCTTTAAAGATAAAATAAGAATAAAAGAGTTCTGAAACTATACAAAACAAATGTTTATGATTTAGACAAAAGAATACAAATGTATAAACATAATTATGTTTAAGAGTAAACTTCATTTTACCTCTCTGAGATTTAACTAGAATAACGGTTTGCATACAATAATTTTAAAATTACGTTTTGCCTCCCTGAGGTTTACCTCAAAAAACGGTTTGCAGTCAATAGTTTCAAAGTTGCATTTTTCCTCCCTATACTTACCAATTTGTCACCGTTTGCTACGTCCGGATCAATTTCATCAAAATCAAACGTTAGTCAGTCCAATGTGCCCCGTTAGTCATTTTCAAACATTTTCTTTTTCCTTTTGCTTAAATGGGTTTTAGGTTGAAAACGACTAAAGTGCCCCTCACGTGAGGGTCACATGGACCGACTAACGTTTGCTAGCAAACAGTGACAAATTGGTAAGTTTAAGGAGGCAAAAGCAATTTTGAAACTATTGTATGCAAACCGTTATTTTAAGTAAACCTCAGGGAGGCAAAACGCAGTTTTAAAACTATTGTAAGCAAACCGTTATTTTAGATAAACCTCAGGGAGGCAAAAAGAAGTTTACTCTATATTTAATTAGTCATCAAAATAACTCGTGATATTGTATCATTGTGTTTTACATATTATAAATATCCAGTCTTATTATTTTAACATTGTATTTTACATATTATAAATACACTAACAATGCTTTTTTACCATTATGTTTTTCGTAACTTACATTGGCGGATCTAGGATTTTTTTTCCGGTTGTTCAGTTTTTTGAGTGCTACAATTTTAATATAATAGGACATAAAATTTTTTGGAGCGGTTCAGGCCGGGTTAGGTTCATCATATAATACAAATACGATATGGTAAATCAATAACTATTAAAAAAACACCATCATTAGAAATAAAAACCAATTACCTATATGTTTCCCCCACGAGGTTTCATCCTATGAAAACATTGCATAACATATTTGTTCGGAACTTGTAAAAACTCACATGTTTGATGGTTTTCTTTTGAAAAATATCTCATTACTCATAATACATAATCAAGTATTCAAGTTTATAAACAAATCAACTAATTATTTAATCAAACATTCAACTGAACTATGACATTTTAGATGATAAAAGTGATCAAAGTTAACCACTTTAGCAGAAAAATGACTAATTATGGAGTTTGAATATAAACAATCAACTAATTATTTAATCAAATGAATTTAGTAGAAAGATATTAAAAGTTAAGCACTATAGATCTGTAACAAAAAAAACGCTACTTTATGAAGTTTGGATAAAAGAAATAGAATACCTTAATACTTAGCTTTGTAGTAGAATGATGAAATCAAATGAATGAATGATGAGAATTGAGATTTTAGAAATAGCAAGTTAAAAAAAGCCCCGATCTTTTTATATCTAAAAAAAGACAAAATGTGGCACTAAAAAGGTAAAAAGAGTTGAACTCGTGACCTTATAGGTTGAAAGATAGCTCCTTACCAATTGAACTAAGAGGTTTTAGATGTAAAGGTTTAATGCTCGTAATATATAGGGGTTCAATCCAGTTTTTTCTATATTTTGTATTAAAAATTTAAAACGCAGGGGTTCGTGTGAACCCCTTATGATAAATGAAGATCCGCCCATGTAGCTTATCATTTAAAAAAAAACACAATGCCGAATCGAAAAGAAACAATGACATACAAGAAAACACAATGATGATTGTGTTTTACGTTTTATATCACTTTTTCTTTGTTTTAACATACCGGATAAATTACTTGCATCTTATAATTATGTTTTACGTATTAGAAGTACATTCTGGTGTTATCTTAACATGGTGTTTCTCACAACTCATCATTTTTCACAATGGTGCATGTTAAAAAAACACAATGACGAATGGGAAAGACATAATGACATGAATAAAAGACGCAAAGAGCTAGAGAACGTGTTTTGTATATATAATTAGCATAATCATTTTAAAGATAAACATGTTGGTTTTTACGATGTAATCTTTATATAAAAAACAATGTCATATGTAAAAGTTATGAATATTTATAAAAAGTGATAAAACTTTAAAAAAGTAAAAAAAAAAGAGATGTAATTTCATATATACCCTTACAAAGTTTCAAAATATCATATATACACATGTAAAATTAAAAATAACATATATATCCTTACAAATTATTTTTAATATCATATATACTCATGTAAAAACTAAAATATCATATATGTCCCTACAAAGTATTTAAAATATCATATATGCCAAATTCACTACAAAAAAAGTAATAAATTTTAATGAAAACCGTTGAGAGTCTAACTCTGATGTTGATCAATCATAAAAAAAATTAGTAGTATTCAAATGCAATTGAATGAGATAGAACGATCATTACGTAAAAACTTATTTAAGTTGGGTATATATGAAATTTTTATTTTTGGTTGAGTAAATATGAAATTTGATAGGTTTGTAAGGATATATATATATATATATATATATATATATATATATATATATATAGTTTAGTGTTCGCGCTACGCTCGGGAACACAACATTCAAGTGATTCTATTAAGGATATTCATAAATGTTCCAATCAGTTTTGAGACAAAATCTTAGTAAACCGGAACACAAGATATACTTTTTAAATTTAGACTTTTAGTATAACAATATTTATATAATACTTAAAGTACTATGTCGGTTATATTTCTTTGGATTTTTTTTTTATCTTTTGCTTCTTCTAATATCCTAAGTTATAATTGTATACTCAAATATTTGTTTGGTAGAGTTGGATAAAGTTGTTTCTAAATTCTTGAGCGATCTATGTTTGAGAAATTCCTACAACATTTTTTTTAAAAATTTTTTGGCCCTATCTTTTTGTTTTTAGGTAATTGAGATATTGACCCTCAACTTTATAAACATTTAAGTTTAACCAATGAAGTTTTTAATTTAAATCCTTAACTTTCTAAGGATTAATGTTTCAACTTGATCACTCGTAATATCAACAACGTCATGTGTATAGTAAGTCACAAAAGTGTCGCGCCTGCGCGTTGCACGTGGATATTACACGTTTGTGTCACCAACGTAATGTGTGTAACTATGTCACAAATGTGTTGTGTTTTTGTGTTGTGAGAACTCCTTAACTTAATAACCTTTACACTTTTAACATTTGTTGGCCAATAGAATGAAATTAGGATTATTCATGGACAATAGTTAATGTAAGATTAATATTAACCAACAAGTAAATATTGAGATTATTTAAATCTAATAATTTTACTTTTTTTTTGTTTTGACATTACTAAATGGCAACTATACGCACCAAACTTTCTAGACTTTTCACTTATACCCCCTGAAGAAAACTTGTTTTTACTTTAATGTTCTTTTCAATGACATATAAACTTTTTAAGCTTTTCACTTTTAAAATCAAGTTTTAAGAAAATTTATTTTTCACAATTTTAATTTTCTTTTTTATTGTTTTAATTAGACTATTTTTTATATAAAAAAATTACACCTGGCTAATTTCTTGCATTTCAATTTTCATAACCTAACATACTCTATCTGATGCCCTTCTTTTTCAGTACTTAACCACTTCAGTGTCCCACCGCAACGTGCGGGGGACCTTTCCTAGTTATACTCAAATTTTACTACACCATAAAGTGCTCAATTTTATGATGTAGTTTATTTTTTTTTAAATCGTATAAAAATATTATGTATATTTATAAAACACCGAGGTCTTTAATTGTATGTTATTATTAATTTTATCCATAAGTTTCATTTTTAAACCATATCAAATATAAGCAGACTCATGTACACCTCTTGTAGTAAAGGGTTAAAAATATAAATACTCTTAAATTTTTCAGAATTATCCAAAATATTAGGGGCAAAAAATGTAATTAGTTTTATTATAATATATTTTATATACATATTTTGAATAAAAAAATCATTATTGTGAGATATCTCAAATGATGCCACATAAGCCAGAAACTTTAAAAAGGTGTCACGTAAACTTTTTTCGTTTTGCTATATTATATAAGGATATATATATAAGTAGGATTAAGTTCATTTGAGAAGACTCATATATTGCGAGAAGAAACCTAAATCATTACAAAAAACTTATCAATGGTTTAATTTTTTAGATAAATTCACTACATATATATAAGTGTGTAAGGGTATATACTAAAAAAACCATTAAAATATTTTTTACGAATATAGTTTTAGCGTTTTAAATTTACCTACACATGTGTAGGTTATGTGTAAGTAGCATAATCTACACATGACTTCCACATGTGTAGGTTTAACAAATAAACAGAATTTATTCAATTTTATTTTTTTAATATCAAAGTTAATGAATAAATATTGCATTTCTAACAGTTTTTGTATGTTAAAAACGTTTTTGGTTGAAAAAAATAAAAAATTTAGTTATTTTATTTTCCTCTCGCAATATTTGGTTTTTTCGAATGAACCGTCCCCTGTATATATGTATATATGAAATCAAAACCTATGACTAAATTAAGTCACTTCCAAAAGCGTTTTTTCTACATTTAGGTTCTGTTTGTTTTTTTAGAAAAGGTCTGCGCAGCCTCTTATGTCTGCGCCGCGCAGACCACGTGCAGACATTATCATATGCAGACTGTTTGTTTTTTCGAAGACGTTCCATTAAAAAACGTCTGCGTGATCTCTTCATGGTGCAGACTTGGACCAACCACTTATGAGATCTTTTAAGGTCTTCAAAGGAAAGTTAAATATCATTACCTAGTACCACACCTACTCTCCACCACCACCATCACCGTCTACCACAACACCACCACCCACCATTGTCCACCACTACCACCCACCATTATCCACCGCAACCACCACCACCATCACCATCTACCACACCACCACCACCGTCCAACACCACCACCCACCATTGTCCACCACTACCACCCACCATTGTCCACCACTACCACCCACCATTGTCCACCGTAACCACCACCACCATCACCATCTACCACAACACCACCACCGTCCAACACCACCACCCACCATTGTCCACCACTACCACCCACCATTGTCACCGCAACCACCACCACCACCACCAACCATTGTCCACCACCCACCATTGTCCACCACCACCACCACCCACCATTGTCCACCACCACCGTCCCCCACCACCACCACCCACTGTCCACTACCACCACCATCATCCTCCACCACCACCATCCAGTACCCCCACTCATTACCATTGTCCACCACCATCACTGTCCCCCACCACCATCACTAGCAAAAGTTTATTTCAGCAGACTGCAGAAGTTGAAAAACAAATAGTCTTCTTGTTGCAGATTGCAAATGTTTAGTCCACCTCTTCTTCTACAGATGTCTGCAAATGTGGTCTGTAGACTGCAGATATTTTCCTACAGAAAAAACACACAGCACCTTAATCTCCCCCATTAATTAAGAATTTGATGGTTATGATTACTTCTTTGACTATTTAGTTTATTATGACTTGTTTTAATTAACCTAACTCTAAAACATTTGGTTCCCTAGCATAAAAGATCCGCTTGTATTATATTATGAAATCATACACCTGCAAACAAAATAAGTATAAATGTAAACGGGTCAAACCATAAACCAAAATCAAGTTGACACAACATGATCCTAGCTTATATATAGTTGTTGGTGAGTTCAATCCGTATCTATCCGAATTCATTTAGACTAAACCAAACATAATAATGTCATTAAATTTATGTTAGGTACGTGTCATATTTTCATGATAACAAGTGTAATTACTAAATTAAGTTTTATTTATCATTTTTATAATGGTATTATTTATTTATTCTTCTGTAAATTAAAGTTGTTTCGCTGCATACATCACAGCATCAATTCTCTAAGATTTCATATAAAAAAATTGATGATGATTTCATGTACAACTAAAAATCTGCAAAATATCTCCGTTTTATTTAATTATTTATTATCTTAATGACCTCATTTAGTTTCTTATATATGTTTAATGCAACATAATTAGACTTTGGTGTGTGTTTGGGGAACATGTCTATCAAAGACGTGTGCACTAATTAGTTGATCAAGTTGCTAATTTAAATAAAACTCTTTTAAGTAAATTATAATGATATTATTAGTTGTATTAATTTTCTGGATGAGCTACCAATGCCATTTTATATTCCCGTGTATAACCAATCTTTTATATAATATAGGAAGATGAAAAAAAGTTATGTGGCATTTTTTTTAAAATTCTAGCTTATGCAGCATTATTTGAGAGTTTATCTCATAATAATGATTTTTTTTAAATATGTATATAAAATATATTATAGTAAAACTAATTACATTTTTGTCCCCTAATATTTTGGAAAATCTGGAAAAATTAAGAGTATTTAAATTTTTAACCCTTTACTACAAGGGGGTACATGAGTCGGTTTATATTTGAAAGAGTTTAAAAAGGAAACTTATGGATAAAGTTAATAATAACATACAATTAAAGACCTCAGTGTTTTATAAATATACATAACATTTTTATACGATTTTTTTTTAAAAATAAATTACACCATAAAGTTGAGCACTTTATTCTCTTTAATTTTAGTATAATATTGTTATACTAAAAATCTAATTTTTAAAATATATCATGTGTTCCGGTTTATCACGATTTTGTCTTAAAACTAAATGGAACATTCATGAACATCCGTAAAAGCATCACTTGAATGTTGTGTTCTCGAGCGTATACGGACACTAAACTAGTATATATATATAAAATCTAAAACTGATAAACTATTAGGAGCGTTAATAATATGCAAAATATAGTAAATATAAGTTATGTTTGATTTTTAATAATTAATTAATAATCATTGTTTTAAACATTGGATCAGATATTTAACGAGTCATTCTACACGCTCATTAGTCATTAGTTAGGACATTTTGGTGGTGGTTAGAGTGAATTAGGTTTGAGGTGTCAGACAATTGATGTATCGTTTTAAAAAGGGTTATAATTAATTTATATGTGCAAAAGGAGTCAATGCGTACCGGTGTAAATAGGGATGACAATAAAATCTGAGCCCGATGGGAAAAATCGAAACCCGAAGTATTCGGGCCGGGTAATGGCCCGAATTTTCGGGTATGGGACCGGGTATGGGATTTGTTTTAAAAAAAATCTGGGTTCGGGTACGGGTATGGGATCATATGAACCTGTCCCATACCCGGCCTGAGTACCCGACCCGAAGATATATATATATAGAGAATGAATCATCTTTTGATATTTACCGCTATTGCTTCTTTTAAATTCATATATCATGAGAATTTATTTATTAGGATTTGATACATTTTATTGTGTATGTATGTATCATTTTTTATATTGTGGAACTAATTGACGGGTATACCCGATACCCATGGGTATGCCCGATACCCGACGGGTAATTACCCGATTGATACCCGATGGGTATTGGGCCGGGTATGGGACTGGGTTTTACATTCGGGTACGGGCCTGGGATTACTAATACCCGGCCCATACCCGGCCCATTGCCATTCCTAGGTGTAAATAGGTTGAATGGTTCGGATCCGGTTGATCCTGTCCCGGTTTGATAAGCATTTTAATTTATGTACTCCTAATAAGCAAGGTCGGTGAAGATCTTGCGTATTAGTCTTTAACTTTAGCCAATTTACAATATGACGACTTACTGATCAAATTTGATATATTTATAACTCTAGTCCTCTAAACTTTGACTTACATATTATTTCGACCCATAAGTTTGGATATATTTTCATCTATTAATATATAATATATGAAACTTTTTTATTAATATTTGTAACGAATTCACATGCGTAAAAACCAGTCTTTCACTGCACGCGACCCAGTCATTTAACTTTTTTTTTGAACGGTAAAGATAGGATACCATAATCAATCTAGCAAGGGGCTAGTCCCATGTACAATCTAAAAGAGAGGAAAAGCTCAAAGAATTATATTTAAGGAAAATTAAACGCACACCATTTGGCCCAATCAAGGTTGTGATTTTTTAATCTATTCTTCACCCATTGAAACGAGATTGCCTTTATACACCCTATAGTAGCTGTAACCGAGAGGGTAGTGCCCTTAAAGACCACATCATTTCTATACATCCAAACACACCAGATCGTCGTATATATAATAGCTTGGATCGTCTTTTTTTTTTACTTTATCCTTTTTGACAAGATTATGGATGCTCATTAAATCGTTGAATTTTACTAGTAGTAATAAAATAAGAGTCATCATTAAGATTATTCTATTCAATTATTTGTTGTTAAAAAAATAGTTTATACTCTCAAGACAGATGATTCTAGATTCACATGTTTGCGTAAGCATTTAGAAATAAATCCAAGTTGTAGATTAAAAATAGTTAATTATCATAGAAATTCTACAAGTACAATTTGTATCTATTTTTGGGCATATAATAAAAGGTCTTGGTGACGTTCACATGTGAAAAGTAAATCTTAACAGTTGTGCACTCGTGTGACGTGTCCATTATGTTGGTACACACTACACAGATTGCAAATGACATTAAATCCCAATTTTCTAGAAATATAGCATAAAATTAATAGATTTTGTTATTTAAGAAAAGGTTATTTAATTTTTTAGTATACAATGAATGATCCAGAATCTTTTTATATAGAAGCAGAAATTTCTTATCGGTTTATTATTTAGACTAGGTTTAATATCTGTGTGTTACACACGGTTAAATAATAATAGAGTTAATTACATAAATGGGTCCTATGGTTTACTTAAAATAACAAGTTTGGGTACTAAGGTTTTTTTGTTGCAAGTTTGGGTATTGGTCTTTTAAATTGTAACGAGTTTGGGTACTAACACTAACAAGCGTTAGTTGTTCTGTTAACTTCAAGGGTTTTTTAATATTTTCATATTAGAAGGGCTATTTATGAAATTTATTATTTGTAATTTACTTAAAATATTATAAAATAAAAATATAAAAATAACATATTCATTTTCTTACTTTATTTTCTTTCATTATCCACTAATTAGCACCACTGATGTGATCTAGACTATATATAAATATTTCCTATACTTTTGATAGTTTTTGGTTATTTTTAATTGGATCTACTCGTAATTGGTTCATATCTAGATTTTTAATGATCTAAAAAGAATATGAGCTAAAATAGTGTATTTCAAACTAAACTTGAGATCGCAAGTAAAACTTTAAGTAGGTTTCACATTTTATTGTTATGAATTGTCCTTAAAGGTTTGAGTATTGATCATTATCATTTGCAAATTTAAAGTGTTAAATAAAGCAAAAAAACAAGCAAATTCGAATACTAAAGTGAAGCTCACGTGAAATTTCTCATTTCAATAATGTTATTACTTGTCGATTATTTTCTTACCGTACGTATTTTCTTTCAAGAACCACTAGCTAACACCACAAACCCTATTTATAAGCCTAGTAGCACCAACCTAACCATTTAGTAAGAGTTGGATGGTGACGATTAGGGTAACACGGAGTGTGGTGGTGTAATGAATGGTGAAGAAGTCGTGAAATTGGGACGATGATGGGTTTCAACAGTGGCAAATGAGTGTTAATTAAGGTTGGAGCTTGGTGAATCTGTTGGTGATAGTAATTAGGGTTTGTGATGGATGGTTGTGGTTCGGTGAATCGGGGTGGATGGTAAGGTTAAAGGGTGCCGAGTCGTGAGGGAAATAATACGGGTTGACGATGATGATGAAGTGGTCTCTAGATAATATAACTCTTAATAGCCGAGTTAAGTTACTTATGTTAAAGAGTTGTGAAAAAATATAAGGTGGTGCTAGCTGATGTCTTATGAATATATTAGTGATGCTAACTAGTGGTTCGTAAAAAAAAGCAAAGAAAAAAATGAGTGTTAATTTTGTTTTAAATTTTATAGTATAATATTTCATGTAAGTTACAAAACAAGTTCATCAATCGTAAATTAATTTCATAAATAGCCCTTCTAATGTGAAAAGATTAAAATGCCCTTAAAGTTAACTATAAAACTAACATTTGTTAGTGTTAATACCCAAACTTGTTACAAATTAAAAGACCAATACCCAATCTTGTAACAAAAAAACTTTAGTACCCAAACTTGTTACTTTGGGTAAACCACATGCACCATTTGTGTAATTAACTCATAATAATATTTGTAAAGAAATTATAATTATTATGTTTAACAATTTGTAAATATTTTATATTTAAGAAACTTTACTCTATCAACTTTATGCATGCATGGTTAAAATTCCATTCACTTTCCCACCCAAATTTCCTAATATAAAAAAAAATCCCCCCAAAAGTAGCCCCCTAAAAATTAGAATTATTAGATAGATATGATATAATATAATTTTTATCCGGATAATATAGGGCATAAGATAATCAAATTAAATTTGATTTAATAAAAAAAGTTCATTAATTGTCATTATAAACATAATAAAAAGTTAATATTTCTAAAGTTAGTTATATTTTTTTTAAATCTACCCATACCATCTTTTTAGAGACATTCCTAACAATATCTTTGGAGACAAACCTAATTAAAAGTAGAATTTGTAGAGATTTATAAGATCATTCTCCAACTTTACTACTGAATCATAGTTTCATGAAGACATTCGGTAGGTGATTTGAAAATTTTATGGAGGCGGTCGATATTTTCACGTATATATAACTGATGACGTAAGTAGGTTTATAACCTACGTAATTAAGCAAAACCCCATAATAAATTAATTAGTTTATAGTTGGCTAGGATAGTAAATGTCCTTGCCAGATCTAGAGCGGACATGCAAGGCGATATCGTGGCCTGGAGATATCGTGGCCTTGCGATATCATGGCTTTGTGATATCATGGCCTTACGATATTGTTGCCTTGCGATATTATGGCCTTGTGATATCATGGCCTTGCGATATCATGGCCTTGCGATATCGTGGCCTTGTGATATCGTGGCCTTGTGATATCATGGCCTTGCGATATCGTGGCCTTGCGATATGTTGACTTATGAATCCACAAGATGACAAGGAGCATGCTGGGAACAGTGAAAAGCTGACAGTGAACAATATCGCAAGGCAGTACTTTACACCAATCAGGAAATGTTCCTGCCTTCGAGAAAAAGCATCTAGCAACATAAAGATTCCAACCCCTAAATAGAAGTGAACGTTTCTTCATCCCCCTATATATACCAACTCATTACAACAAGGTTTGGACTCTCTATCTCTCACCATTCTCTCTAATTCTTTACTCCTTGCTATCATTCTTACTTCACACTTAGTGTTTTACTTCAAAGATACTGATTGTCACGCCGGAGGTGGATCGCAGGGGTCCCTCCCCTGCGGTGAGCCTAACGGTTGTTTTTATCTTAGCAGATCTCAGGCAAGGAACATAACATTCTTGGCGATATCAAAATAGCAGGGACAGATCCGACCTCAGGAAGCAAAAAAGAAGAGCCTCTGGTCCTAACTAATCTTCCTAACACCTTTGGAAGATTAGGATAGTCAAATCCAAGAATACTCTCAACTAATCTCCAATGTTATCTCAAGGGCTGATTTTTGTTGTTCCAACAAGTGGCGCCCACCGTGGGGCACGACTTCAACTTGATTGCTTGAAGTAGTGCCTTATTCTCAAGTCATTTTTGGTACTAAGTCCATGTGTACTGAAAACTCTTGTTGTTAAGCTACTACATAAAAAAGAAAGCATGCCCACAGATAACATATGGCTGGGGGAAGTGTGAAATATTCACGTGGTTCCCTGATACCAAGCGAATAAACTTATCTAGGAAGGTACATGAAAAGTTCCTTTGTCTTCAAACTATGGCCAGGAAAAACAAGTGCCTGATCTGATAACACTCCTGGCCTACATCGAGGACCCTATTGCGTGAACGTCGTGACCAAGGTTTTGTCACGTTCACCACAAAAGGGGGAATACCGATAATGTACGTAAATTCACTTGGTTTGGCCTTGCGATATGCGTCACGACCTTTGGGATTATGCGTAATCATAGTCCCCTTACTTTATTGTACCGATCACCAAGTCTGGTCTTGTCAAGCATAACATCCATTAAAAATCTGGTGTTACCAAGTTTGGTCATCTCCAGATCACGTAACCTAGCTTGAGCCTGGCCATGCCTAGGCTATATGCATTTCTTGCCTGGTTTTGCCTTGCATATTATTAGGCGTTCCAATTTACATATCTTGTAAAATTAATCACCAAGGTAAGCGTAAGAGTACTTTGGAAATTAAAACCTTCAGTTGCTTAAAATAGCCGCATGACTAAAGTTGCGCTTACCGATCTGACATATTAGCCATATGCGTCACCAAGCCTGGCCTTGAGTCATTTGGCCTGGCCTTGAGACATTTGGCCTGGCCTGTAAAGAAATTATCTAATGTCACCATGCGCGACTTAGAGCTTTCATCCTTGCCTTATCGTAAGTATCAAACACTACTTTATCTCAATCCAGAAACTTAATAACAAAGGATAATCTCCATTATGGTGACTCTAGGATAAGCCATATTTGTTTCTACAAACATGCAAAGATAATGTTTGGGATATATCTCCTTGCCCATTCTAATGAAAATCATTTCGGCTTCGCCAGGCATATTTACCTTTCTTCTCGACAAGTTATCATGTATTACTGAAGCTCAAATCTACAATTTATCTTGAAGGAAGCTTGAAATCAGGCTATCTGGCCCGGTTCGAGGTCTCATCTTGGAAATTTTGGTCAAGTTGTGGTAGGGATGAGATTGGTACTGTACTGGTACCGAACCGGTACCGATACCGAAAATACCGATACCGAAAACATGTAAAAGTGGGTACCGATACCGGTACCGAATCTATCGGTACGGTACCGGTTCGGTACGGTACGAGTATCGGTTCGGTATTTCGGTACCAAACGCTCATCCCTAAGTTGTGGCCAAGTTATCATACATCCCGAAGCACAAGAAAAGAAAGGTCATTTTCATTAAAATATAACTTCAGGCCAAAAAAAGGCTGGTCTGTCTAGAACCCTAACGAAAGTCCTTTTCGTCAGAAAAGAACCCTAAACAAGGGTACTCTCGCCATACGAGAACTAAAAGTTGTGATAACATGCTTGAGTTAAATCTTTCTTATCTCATATATGACAAGAATCATAAACTCATATGAAAGCCCAAGCGACAACTTCATGTTAGCTTCATACAACGATGATGCAATCATAAAATCATATGAAAGCCCAAGCGACAACTTCATGTTAGCTTCATACAACGATGATGCAATTTGAAGTATTGACAATGAAAGGGTCCCAACCTATGGTAAACAAAGCGGTAAACATGAGTCAAGAAGGCCCTATAGAAGGTTTGACCACGGTAACAAGTCATGGGATCAATAGTTTCTCCGTTAGTTAAATCGCCAGGGGAGCACTAGCATCCAGAGAGGAAACGCTTAAATTCTGCTTGCCTAAGTCGGTGACCCCAAACACCAATAAAAGAAATGCACTCGAATTTTATGATTTCTACATTGTAAGCTACCTTTAGCCAGGGTCTAAGCCGCGAGGTGGTGCTTCGATAATGTTCAGTGCTAACCAGACAAATAGTTCGACAATAGTCTCTAGAAAAATTTCCGTGCAATATTGTACCAAGGCACATAGTTCTGCTGGCGAAGGTAAAAAAATAATTTTGTCTTGTCATATTATGTCCAGACGTACAGTTCATCTGGCAAAGGCCAAGAGTAAAATTGTCATGCCATACCGTGACCCGGTCAGAGATTCGCCTGACGAAGGTCACGGGTGAATTATCTTGCCATATTATGACCAGACATACAATTCATCTGACGAAGGTCACGAATAAATTTTCTTGCCACATTATGACCAGACATACAATTCATCAGACAAGGGTCACAAGTGAATTGTCTGGCCATATTGTGTCCAGACATACATTTCGTTTGGCAAAGGCCAAGAGTAAAATTGTCTTGCGATGTTATGGCCAAGCCAGAGTTTTACCTGACTAAGGTCACGAGTAAATTGTCTAGCCGTTTTATGTCCAGACATGTAATTTATATGACAAAGGCCGTCGACTAAGAGAAACTCATCGTTTCCCAACCAATATATATTGCCTGGTCGAGTTCTAGTCATATTTATCCACCAAGGAAAGATTACATCTTTATTGTCATAAAGATAAACATGTTCAAGTCATGTATCCAATATAGTGATTACCACGACAACGCAAAACTTGAACGAAAAGTCAAGACATGAGTGTGAACTTACATACAAGTAAACTCACTTACTTATGCATGATCAATGCAAACAAATATAATAGTGTCACATACTTTAGGATGAGCACCTCATAACACTGCTCCTTGAGTTCCGGCCTTGACCTTCTCATGTAAAGGGTGAGCACCTAAAACAATTAGCTCCTTGGGATCCGGCCTTGACCTACCCATGAATAGTAAACCATTGCGCAATGTATTTAAAGGCACAAAGCCAAAATAAAGTTTCTTAAACATATGAGTGTAAATCGGTTTGCCTAGCTAACAAACCGTAACAGTATCATAAGAGGCAAGGAAGAGTAACTTTCCTTCCAAAAGATCACGTATATTCTCTATAAAAGGTTTTGCCTAAATCAGGTGGCCCAAAACTAAATTGCGTAAATCGCAAGACGCTAGGAAGAGATACTTTCCTTCCCAATGAATCACTATTTTCTCTAAAGGGCTTTGCCAAAGTCATGCAACCCAAAACCAGAATATCGCGTCGACTGCAAATAGAAGTAATTTACCTTCCAAACAAGTAATCATTTGGGCTTATCAAAGCGAGGAGCAGCTATTTGCTATAAGATGATTTCCAAATCCATGAAACCCTGTAAAAGTCTGAATAAGCACATGCCTTGAATTTCTTTGAAAAACATAAAGTGGCTTTCCTTGCAAAAGTCACTACTATAGTGACAAACACTTGCGGACTGTCTTGAGCTAGAGATAGTCACCAAAGCGAGATGGCTAAGATATGGTTCGTGTACTGTAATACATAACACCTACTCAGAAGAAGGCCTAATTAGCCATACCTTCAAAGCTTTACCTGGTATCGCCCAAAAAACTTTACCCGATTAGCCAAGCATGCTTACTTGGTATCGTAAGTCACTTTGAATAACTTTACCACAAAGCTTAACTTGGTCTTATCCAGGAAGCTTTGCTTAGTTTAATCAATCACACTCATCGTCCCTAGTGGGTAGGAGTGGTCAAACTATGGGAAAAAATTAATCAACTTGTTAAGATAAAGCACCGATATGTGTGCTTGGATCACGTTTGACTAGTGTACCCAGGCACATAGCTGAACACTCCATCAAAATCCTTCCACAATATGCCCCGGAATGCGACAAAGGCATGAAGGATGTGTGTGGACTTCAAAGATCTTAACAGTGTATGTCCTAAAGGTCGTTATCGCCTACTAGAAATTGCTTTCAAGGCCCGATGAAGTAACATTTATAAGAATTTTTGTCTTACTTAACTTTACAACAAGACCTCTCCTGATCATTTAACCTCAGATTACATCATCAAACGAGCCACAGTCAAAACTGACTATTCCAAACCTACTTTCATTACGCCTATTATGGCAAAACTTCAGTTACTTGCCCAAAATTGCAATATTCAAAGCTCGTATTCCTCACACGCAGGACATAGCATGTCTTTCAAGCTTTGCTATATGGTCAAACAGGACACGTCCTCACATAAATTGTGTACCAGCTTGAAGAACCTTCAGTATATGTCATCATAAAAATGATAAAGACATTCAAGTTGTACGCAGTCAATTATACTCCATAAAAATGTTTATTTACGTGGTTGGTATAACATGGCAACCCAATCACACTTTCTGCATATAAATTTTGATACCATCCTTTAGCCATGGTTATCGAACACTTGGTCAAAAATAAATCGCAAGTAAAGAAAATGAGGTCGCAGATCATCAATCGATTATATTCATATGCACGGGAATACATGTTTTGTTGGCAAAACAAATTCGGCAAAATTATGTCTCCAAATTCAAACACTTAATCGTTGATAACATCTTATATCAAGTTAGAGGAAGCACCTCTACATTTTACTATATGCCATGCCTACATCGGATAAAAAATCCTTGGAAATTAAATTCTCATAAGGCAAGAATCTGTTCGTATGAAATACGCCGTGTTTGGAATCATTTAATTAAACTCATTTACTAAAAGCCTTAGTAATTTTCAAGTCACAAAGATGAACACAATAGAGTAAAGAATATCAGTCTAGTATAACTATATCACACTAGACTAAGGGCTTTACATGGCCACCGACAATCATGCTCGGTTGTGCCATAGAAAAGGGTCATGCCCAGTTTCGCTCAATAATGATTCATTGGTTTGTCATTAGATTTGACTGGTTTTATGAATAATTGATTGCTTAGTCACACCCAATAAACTTTCATTCGATCTCATCAATAATACTTAGTGTGTCTTGCGCTAATAGCGTTGAACGCTCTCTACTCATGGAAGCATACATGCAAGCTCACTTAAGATTATTTCCACTAGTTTCAGTCCTAATGAAATAAGGCCATCTCAAGGCTCACCCATTGCAGGCAAAATACGCATGGTGTTCACCATATCATGAAGCTGCCGCCGCTGCGTAAAAACTACCATGGCTATGCGACTCATTTTCTTAGTATTAGCTATCGCTAAGTATAAGAAAATGTCTTGCTTAAGCATTACGCAAGTTTGGTCGCACTAAGAAGCTCAAACAACAACTTACTTCATGATAAGTAATACATGCGAAATGGTGGACAAACGAAAATGAGAGCATTGAACAAACAATATTATCAATACCAAGAATGGAAAAACATCGGCAACCGATTACTTGCCTTCAGGCTCTCCTTGTTGGGGCAAGAGCTTGCGATGCAGGGTATACAAAATGAAGTTAACCACATTGAATGGCAAAAAATCCTCTCCTGCCTTAGCCAACTAGTTGGCAATCCCTACACGCATCGGCTGATCATATCAACATATAAATTTTTACTTGCTTCCCCGGCAAATATAACATATAATTCTTAAATTACCTCGCCTGATCAGACAGTGGTAAATTTTCACCTGGCCTGCCCAGCAATTGAACATAAAGTGTTAGCCTGTTTTGCAACGGCCTATAGTCACAAAACCTTACAGGCCTTGTCCATTTAGACACAAATGGTAAGAGAACCTTCTATAATTACACGGCAAGATAACCTTTGTATAACACATTGGTCATAGGGGTAGCAAGCGATACTCTCACCTAGCCGCATGTCAGGAAATTCATATTTCCAAGGAGATTACTTCCTTCACATTACTGTAAATTTTTTAAAGAACAGATCTAGGCAGTCCACCTAGCTAGGCATAACAACGCTGTCCAAGATTCACCATCCTGGAAAAACAAATTTCCATCCAGATCCCTTATACACTCAGCCAAAAATATCCTTTCGCATGAAGTTTTTTGGAACTCATTGCTTCCTTACAACATATATATATTTGGCGAGAAGCCTCATAGCCAGGCACTTAAGGTTGAGGCATAATCGGATCAAGATCATCAAAAATGTGATAATCCTTACAATACTCTGAAAAGGTTCTCATACTGATATTACGCTTCCGGGTTCTCAGGACATAACGGTTAGCCATCTTAAACAATAAAAAGGAGAAGTTAAGGCTCATCTTGTCATATGTCGCATCATCGTCAAAAGTTACCGCCTAAAATGAGTCGTCTCAACTCATGACAATTAAGTAACTGTTGGGTAAACCTTTATAATATCTCCTATTTTCTTGTTTCCAAAAGGAAGTATTCATAAAAACGTGTTCTAGCTTATGATTCTAAGTCAGGAGATGGTTAAACTAAGCAGAACGCTTCATAACCACACCTGACTGGGGGGCTGATGACGTAAGTAGGTTTATAACCTACGTAATTAAGCAAAACCCCATAATAAATTAATTAGTTTATAGTTGGCTAGGATAGTAAATGTCCTTGCCAGATCTAGAGCGGACATGCAAGGCGATATCGTGGCCTGGAGATATCGTGGCCTTGCGATATCATGGCTTTGTGATATCATGGCCTTACGATATTGTTGCCTTGCGATATTATGGCCTTGTGATATCATGGCCTTGCGATATCATGGCCTTGCGATATCGTGGCCTTGTGATATCGTGGCCTTGTGATATCATGGCCTTGCGATATCGTGGCCTTGCGATATGTTGACTTATGAATCCACAAGATGACAAGGAGCATGCTGGGAACAGTGAAAAGCTGACAGTGAACAATATCGCAAGGCAGTACTTTACACCAATCAGGAAATGTTCCTGCCTTCGAGAAAAAGCATCTAGCAACATAAAGATTCCAACCCCTAAATAGAAGTGAACGTTTCTTCATCCCCCTATATATACCAACTCATTACAACTAGGTTTGGACTCTCTATCTCTCACCATTCTCTCTAATTCTTTACTCCTTGCTATCATTCTTACTTCACACTTAGTGTTTTACTTCAAAGATACTGATTGTCACGCCGGAGGTGGATCGCAGGGGTCCCTCCCCTGCGGTGAGCCTAACGGTTGTTTTTATCTTAGCAGATCTCAGGCAAGGAACATAACATTCTTGGCGATATCAAAATCGCAGGGACAGATCCGACCTCAGGAAGCAAAAAAGAAGAGCCTCTGGTCCTAACTAATCTTCCTAACACCTTTGGAAGATTAGGATAGTCAAATCCAAGAATACTCTCAACTAATCTCCAATGTTATCTCAAGGGCTGATTTTTGTTGTTCCAACAATAACATTAACTTTTTAAAGTGAGATGATGCAATGGAGAGTTGGTACAAATGGAGAGTTTACAAATTATGTAAATATAAATACAATAATATTTAATTTAATATTAACAAACAAACATAATGAATACTAACGTTGTATGTTGAAAACTTTTTATTGGTTAATTTTTTGTGTGTCATATTTTTATTAGTTCGTTTCTTCTTAGCATTGTGTTTTATTTTGGAAGTGACATAGGTTTTTTGTTTTTGTTTTTGGTTTTTGTTTTGATCAATTTTAGTCTCTCTTAATTATGACATGGATGACATGTATTTATTTGTTGTATTGCTATAATTTTTGCGCAACTACATTATATGTTTTCATTTGGTCTATTGTTGGTTAATTTGTGAGTTATTTGTTCTAAGAAGGGAAAAGTTTTGAATTTATTTTTCTTTCTTTTTTGAAACAAGCACATTGTAAAAAAAAACAAAAATAAATTAGAGTTTGGTCCCCCATTAGAATGTGCTCCCAACCACAAAATCGGGAATCCTATTATAGAAACCAGATTATGCTCTCGAGAAATTTTTGACTTTATCCTGCATTTCTTTAGTTTTGGGAAAATAGTTTACTATTCGCTTGATATTATTAAAACACTCTCTTAGCACTCATGGGTAGGGGTGTCCAAGATACCCGATCCGACTTAAACAAATAAGCTAATTAGGGTCGGGCTAAATAGGGTCAAAAGTATATTAACCGGGTTATTCAGGTTAACCGAATTGTTAATAGGACCGGGTTCAGGTTTGTTTCTAGAAAAAATATTGGGCTCGGGTTAACCCGAATAACCCAATTAGTTTTCCATGCCTATCAATTCAAGTTACCGATATTTGGATATGGCTGGATCGTTCACAAACAACCTTTAGTTCTCAGTCCTTGGCTCTCACTAATTTTTACATACTCAGTTTTTTAATCATTTATAATAAAAAGAACTGGAAAAACGAGACATAATTATTACTTATTCAAATAAGTATCGAAACTAACAATTTATAACTTTAGTTACTCACTTTTTAAAATAGTTAAAAGTACTATACAATTGTAAATCAACAACAAAAGCCAACAAAGGAAAGAATCAAACATTTTCCAAATTGTCGTATTCTAAATTGATGATACAATAACATTTTGTGGCTAACATTAGGTTGAGATGGTTGATAACAACCTATGACAAGGCATGTGTTGCTTTAGTCCTATCCGGCAATATTAAACCGCTGAAAATGTATCTTGACATTAAGAGAGTATGGATCGAGATCCATACTTGTGGGGAATTTGTTGGAAGATATGTGAAAATGAGTTTTCGCATAAGGATAACGAGATTTTATTTATTTTCACATGTGGGGGATTGTTGGAATTTATTTTTAATATTATGTGAAAATAAATAATTAATAAAAAATGTGTGATTTGGTTGTTTTATTTATTTTCACATGCGGTGCATTCATGGATGATTCCACTTTGGGCACATATATCCACAAATGGTGAAACGTATTCATCTCCCCTATCGCTCCTAACAGCTTTGATTTCTTGTTGAGTTGATTCTCAACCTCATTTTTATACAAGACAAACTTGTCAATTGCTTCATCCTTACTTTTAAGTAAGTATACATAACAATATTTTGTACTATCATCAATAAAAGTGATGAAATATTTATTACCACCTCTCGTAGGTACCGATTTTAAATCACACACATCCGTGTGGATTAAATCAAGTGGTTCGGTTATTCGTTCAACCGACTTAAAAGATGATCTTGTAAGTTTGGATTCAACACATGTTTCACATTTCATTTTTTTTTAATTTGAACACTTGGAATGCTATTTAATTTTATTAGACGACGAATTGAATTAAAATTGACATGTCCTAATCTACCATGCCAAACTTTTAAATTTGAAAACTCAAGCATACAAATAGAACTTGTAATAGTTTTAAACAAATCATTTTTAACAACCATTACATTAATTTTAAACATTCCATTAAGGGCATAACCCTTACCAACAAGTATTCCACATTTGGTCACAATGACCTTATCAAATTCAAACACTAGTTTAAAACCAAACTTGTTGAGCAACCATCCCGAAACAAGATTCTTGCGAATCTCGGGAAATACAAAGTGTTGCTCAAGGTGAGTTCCTTTCCGGAAGTCATCTTCAAGATCACGTCACCTTCTCCCATAATGTTGGCGGTCGCTTTGTTCCCTATGTAGAGCTTTTGATCACCCGTCATCTCTTTAAACATATTAAAGAGGTTTTTGTCACCACATACGTGACGGGTAGCTCCCGTGTCTACATACCAACCTTGTGGTTTCTCACCCGCAATGTTGACTTCCGCAATGAAAGCCGAAGCTTCAGTTATCATGGCCACTGAAGTCCTCTCATCTTTCACTATATGCGCACGCTCACGCTTTGGTGTTGCCATTATTCTTGAAACTTAAACAAGATAATGAAAGAATTTAGAAATGCTTAGCAAAATATCAAACTCTTCTAACCGTAAAAACAATAAACCTACAAAAGGTTTAAGAGGTAAAATATATATATAGATATATATGAATTACTTTGATTAAAAAAATGGTTCAAGAAAGAAGTCACGTGTAAGTTCTCTAAGTCCAACTTTGAGAGACAAACAATGACTCTTTTTTTTTAAATACGAACGGTATTTTAAAAAAAATCTGTTTTAAGATTGTAGGAACCGCTTGTACAAAAAACTAAAAATTCTTTTATAAATTCAATTACAATGCAATGAAAGTAAAGAACATAAGTAAATTACAATATGATTAAAATTGAAAAATTAGAAATACAAGAAATGAGTAGAAGCAGAATTGTAATATGGGCTGAGGATTCGTGTTCAACACGGGTCCCTTAAAACAAATTTCGAGTCTCCCAAGAGAACTCGTTTGTTTCCCAGGGTACAATAGCTGAAGCAGTATGTACTGCCGAGATGAACTCAAAACCCAAAAGAATATTTTGTAGAGAAGAGAAGATAACAAGAATTTGAGAGAATGAGAGCTTTCAAGTATATGATTTTTGGTGCTTCAAGTGTGTCTTACAACTAGGTTTCACCTAGTTGTAATAGTGAACCTAAAGTTGAAACATCTTTCAAAGCATTAATAAAGTATTGAATTCAAAATTGAATTCAATATTAACTCTATTTGACTTGAATTTTGAAACAACCAATTATCATTACATTATTATATATTTATTTTCACAAATAATAAAAAGGGTTTCCAACAGATTCGAACCTAGGATCTTTGATTAGGTTAGAAAGTGTTGGAGTTACCAAGTAACCCAATTAACCCGGCTAACTTGAACCGACTAACCTGAAACCCGATGAACCCGAAAAACCTGAACCTTAATAAGGTCGACTTGCCGGATAGATTTTATTTTTATAAAACCCAACTAATCTAGCCCGATTAACGCGAAACCCAATCGGGTTGACCCAATTAACACCCCTACAGTCATGGTTTTACACGGGGTTAAACGGTAAAAAAATTTATATATTTTTATATTGAAACTCGTAATACCAAAAGATCAAACAAAGTATGATAATGTGGAAAAAAATGAAAAGCTACAAACTTCCAAAAGTTTTCTTGTAGACAACATTTGTTGTCTTGTTTGTAACATGTCCCTTTTTATATTGAATAAAAATCTTCAAACCAGTTTTGCTTTTAACCATGGATAGAGAACCAAAACTCTTTTAAATACAATCCAACATTGGATAATGAACAGGAAATTGCCTTCTTTTAAATGTGAAAGGTGTTTTCTTATTAGATGGCGAAAGATTTAGTCAAGGAATAAAATTTCTTTGTGAAACCCGTAATTCAGGTTAACACCGCTAAGTATTCTTCATTTATTTCGTCAGATTTTATAAAATTCAGGGTCGTTTTGTAAATAATTAAAAGTTAAATTTATTACCTTTTGAATCAAATTAATACATTATTAATCTAGAGGGTGTAGATTTAATTAAAATAACCCAACCCTAAAATACCCGCTCCCTTATTGTCGTCTTCGACTGATTAGAAAAACACACACCTCAAACCCTAATCTTACGTTCAAATTGTCCTTAAAAATGGTCATTCTGGTTATGATGGTAATGAGGCACAAGTAAAACGTTCAGCTTAGTCTCGACATGTGAAAGTAATTAGTAACTGGTCTTACAAACCAAACAGACATTTAGTAGTTTACTTTATCAAGTCAAATGTTTCTTTTTAATTTTTGAATAATCAAACTCACTGAACTCACCAACCATTGTGTTAACACTTTAGTATGTTTTTCACAGGTAATTAAGGAGTTGTGCAAGTTAGGGCATGCATGCATGGAGTCATCCCTTATGGATTGTTTTAAATACATTTTCATGCTTTAAGTTTTTAAAAATTGGTTTGTTTTATGTACTCGGGTTTTGTGTATGAGTTTTATTTATGATTTCGCTAATTTGTTAGTTACATTTTAAACCCTGAAGTTTGGTTTTATGTCATAAGCGTAATGTTTTGCTAAAACGTTTTAGTCAGTGAACTATAACTGATGACTGAGATCCTGGGAGTCACACGCCTAACGGATACCCCATTTGTGGAAAATTGAGGGTGTGACAGATTGTTATCAGAAACATAAGTTATAGGAAACTAGCATGTGCATCTAGACTATAACTAAACATTGCATTAGTTACACTTGCACTCCACTTTAGACATGGACTTATACGTGTTTCCTTAGACGTATTTCCTTACATCCATTTATAAGACTTTAATTGCAGACATGTCTTCTGATTATCATTCTTCCCCTAACTCTTATTCCAATCCTGCTGGGACTCATCTTCGGGCTCCAAGAGACAACACCTAGACTCATGGACTATGATTCGTTCCAGTCACTTCTTGAACTTGTTCGTGCTCAAGATTAGGCCAAGTATCCATAATACATTGCAAGAATGATAGAGCGAAAAAGTGTACCACCCCCACTATCTTTTGATGACAACTCTTCAACCCAAACCTCTCCAAACTTACCGATTCTGTCTTACCCTATTGAGCAAGTTCTCGCAGCAACTATTTCTACTCTCAAAACTGAGGGGCACATCGCTAGAGGCAAACACCCATGATATCGCTCTTCTTAGGCATCAAGTAGGACTAGTTAACTGTGAAGTCAAGTACTTGGAGAAGGATCAGAAAGAACTAAGGGTTACCATAATGATTTAGGCTTAGGAATAGTAAAATTTCTTGAAAAAGTTAACAATCAGGATGTAGCTATTAAAGCTCTTAGAAATGCACTACATGCATCGAATCAGCGAGTAGCAGAATTGGAACAAGGGATGGCAACACTGATAGCTAATCAGAATGTTCTAGAAGAGGATCCAGAGAAGGATCCGAAAGAAGCAAAACCTGCAACAGTCAGTTATGATGAAGGATCTGATCTATCTCATGCTTGGACCGTTAGTTTTAATCTATGTTTTTTCTTTTCTTTCCACAAACCTATTCGAGAAGGGTTGTTCCTACACAACTAGTTGTTTAAATTTTGATTCTTTGGTTTGAATATATTATAAACTCATTATAATTTATTTTTCAGGAATTATTATTTGGATTTACTTATTGTGAACTCATCCCTTGCTAATGAGTTGAGTTTGGTAAAGATAAAACTGATGCGTTTAGAGGAAATTAAGAAACACCGAGAGGCTGAAATGTCTAATATGAGGGAAATGATTATTGATTAACAGAAGTTGATTAAGAACTTATTGACTTAGATGGTTATGGATATCACACGATATGTCTCTTTCAATGACTGAGCAAGAACTTGGGTATAAGTGGAGTTGGACCAACCAATGATGAGCTGATAATGTTAAAGATGCAGGTTTATGCCTAAGTTTGCCATGACCTCAACTTTGATATAGATCTAGTGCTGAAAGTTAAACAGAAGTTATTTGAAGCGGAGTTATTGAGAAGGTTAACAACGGAGCTATTGAAGTATTATAAAATATCGAGGGTGAGGGTATTGGTGTTGAAGAGGTTGTGTCAAAGTTTGTAGAGTTTCTGAAAGTTGAATCTAAGGTTCCTGAAAACATTGTAAATGTTAAAGGAAACATAGCTGGGAGGAGGACAACGACGATGAACAGTTGGTGGATTATATTCTGAGCCAGAGTATTATGAAACAAACGAAAAACCAGTGACATATATGGCTCAGAGGAGTATAGTTGCGGGAGATGTAATAGAGCTTGAAAAAGTTTGATTGGTTCAAGAAGATTGATGATCTAGAGAAGTTAACCCCACTATTTCAAAACATGGATGAAACAACTCGAAAAGAATTTAATAAGAAGATATTCATCAGGAAATTTAGCATGGGTCATTAAATGTATGTGATCAAGAGGAGAGGAGGGAGCACTAACTATTTGAGAGAGAGAAAGTATTTCAAAACACTATCTAGGTGGGATCTAATATGGTTGGTTGAGCTTCCTTTGATAAACGCAGATCTCAATGATCGTGCTAAACTCCTTGAATGTGAAATCCCTTAAGGAGTAGAAAAATAATTTTGAGAAATTTTGGTTTATGAAGGTTGAACATAAGAGATCAAAGAAAGATATTGATTGGGTCACTGGGAAAGGAAAGATAATGTTGAGGTTAAAGCCGATAAAGACCGGCCATCACTCGATTGAGAGTTCCTGATTCACAGCCTTCAAGACTATAGAAATTCGTCAAGTTGTTCCACGACAATCAATCAGGCGAAGCAGTGGTGAGAGTTTCGGATGGAGATGAAATAAGGTTGTTCGATCCTATGTGAGATATTCTCATTCAGTGATGATGATTTAAAGGTATTATTTGAAAACCCAATTAAATGCAGAGAAAGGGGTTGAGAATGAAGAGGAAGTCAATACTATATATAAAATATGAACACCTAAGCTTTAAATATATAAAACTAAAACTCAATTAAAACTAAACACACAACCGACAGTGTACATGTCGTATATAATGTATCTAAAGTAAGTCCGAGTGTCGAATCCACAGATTCTATTTATTACTATTAACTTAACTAATTAACACTCTACTAGACACGACTATTAAAATGAAAGATTATTTAAAAGAGGGGTTTTCCATTAAAATACTAAATTGCTTTAAAAGTCAATGACAGACCAAATGCAAGATGGATTGAAAACAGATGATTAAAAACAAACCATCTAGACCCGACTGACTAATGCTCATATTATTAGTTTATTAGAAAATTCTTTGCCTATGGGCTTGGATCTTAATATGATCACTCGACTCAAACACCTATAAGACCCCCGACCTTTTCGAGAAGAAACCTATGGGTTTTTATCAACTTATTAAACGAACCAGTTTATTAATTAGACTTCCTCACAGTTGTCTAAGAATTATGACTTAGTACCTATATCGATTACCCATCTCACTATATAATAACATAAGGTAATTACTTTGATTCAATTGACATTAGTAGACATCGTAGTTAAACTGAACCTATACCATCTCTTCACAGAAACAAGCCTAACAATTCATCCTACTTATACCTATCAAATTAATTGTCACCTCACGGATATTAGTTTAGCTACACATTTTTATCAACACAATTCAATTTATCGTTCGTATAGTTTTAGTGCACTTAAACCGCAAACTAGTCACTAACACAAAGTCCATGATCTAACTTAAATCTATTATTAGAAAGACACTCAACAAGATTCAAGTGGAACAAATAAACATTATCAAGTCAAACGAAACATATATAATTGCATCAACGAATCAAATGTAACCGTTTACTAAGTCATAAAATAAATACCAAAGTCATAATATAATCCAACAAACATTCAAATACTTGCAGTTAGTTTGTCATTAGTCTAGGTGGTTTAAGAAGCCTAGCCAAAAACCATATTCATGGAAATAAACTCAAGTTCAATAACAGGAAACTTGATAGAAAGAGACGAAAACAAAAGAATAATGAAACCCGGAAGATCCAAAGTGCAATCCTTGATCCCATGTGCTTCCGTTGCTTTGATTTCGTGCTACGAGCCTCAAAATCATCTCTTTTCAGCCTTAATTCGTCTCCCAAGCATAGAGGCTAGAGTTAATAGAAGATGTGTTTATATAGTGATTAGGGCTAAAAAATCGTCTAAACTTTATGTTAAAAACACCTCGTCGCGTCGCGTGACGAGGATTTGTTTCGTGGTTAATGTGCGTGAATGTATATATATTTTTAATACATATTTTTCACACAAATTTAGTTTCAAAAAGGGTTTTCACCAAAAAAATACTAAATCACACACAATAGGCAAGTGTACCTATCGATTAGTAATATAGTAAAAAGGTAAGAACCGGATATCAATCCGTGGACACGATGGCTCTCGATACTAAACGTTTGTTGATGTTCAACCGATAAAATAAGAAGTTGAATTTGTTAAACTAAACTAGCATGCAAACACTAAATATTAAACTAAGGAAATAAAACAAGTGAAATGAGATATTATCTACACTAGGAATCCACTTAACTAAAATAATGAAGAACACTAATGATGAAGTCAATTTCTTAAAAGTATAACTAGACTCCGGTTACAGATATCTAACTAAAATGATTCTTCGGAAAACTAGAACGATAAACACATTCTAATCACCTAAAATCATGCACTTAAGCTCAATTGATTTCTTTTCATGTCAAGAACTAAAGATAAACTAGTCATCCGTTAAGACATCCTAATTTCATAATATAAGGAAAACCAGAACGATAAACACATACTAATCACCCTAAATTACGTAAAGTAGACAAAGTTATGAAATGTTCCAACTTACAATTCTTAGAACTAAGTCATGTAAATCTAGTTATTGTGGCCACAATTCCAAATCTACAATCCTAATGTGTTCAAGAAATTATAACATCACAATTATCTTTTCAAACATCTTGTGAAGGAAAGCATATTTGTCTAATTTCATGTCATCTAACATTCCAATCATCATTTCTAATATCATGGCATAAATCCTACAAAATTCATTTATAAGATTTACAAACAAATATCAAGAAGATGGGTTTTTCAACATGTCAACTTCCTAATATTCATCAACATCACATGACAATAAAATTTAGACAAACATACAACATCATTGAAACAACACCATAACTTCATCATTGAACTTGACATAAAAACATCACCAAATATTCATATGTAATTCATCGTCAAAGCATAAGTTTAATCCTAATCTAGATAATATAAGTGTTTAACCCATGAGGCTTACAAAAGCTACAACAAAGATGACAAAATTACCTAAAAACATAATTAAAAACTACTAATATACAAACCACTAGCAAGCAAGGAGAAGGATAGATGATTCTTGAATCTTCTATGGCTTCCAAGGGCTCCAAAAATACTTAAAAATGGTTGGTTTTGAGTGAAAATGGCTCCCCACTCTCCACAACACGAAATGGATGAAAATGAGGCTTTTTATACAATTCTGCAGATGTGCACTACCTGGTGCACGACCGTGCTCCAGGTAGTGCTCGTAGCTACAGTACTAACTTTCTTGCCCAGACACTTTATAGTTTCCTTTATTAGCTAAATCTCGATTCCCGTCTCGAGGTTGGAAGAGCACGATCATGCTTAGACCAAGCACGGTAGTGCTTGGGTCAAAATGTGCAGCACTACCTGGTGCACTACATGGTTTGGTCTGAGCACTGCCTGTGCTTGGTCTGAGCACGACCGTGCTCAGAACAAAATGTGCAGCACTACCTTGTGCACTGCCTGTGCTTCCGGGCTCGAAGATCTGAGCACGACCGTGCTTGGTCTGAGCATGATCGTGCTTGGTCTGAGCACTGCCAGTGCTTGGTCTGAGCATGACCATGCTCAGACCAAAATGTGTAGCACTACCTTGTGCACTGCCTGTGCTTGATCTGAGCATGACCATGCTCAAATCTGAACTTTGTCAGTTTTTGCACCGAAACTCGTTTTTTCTTCATTCTTTTCATCGGTAGGTTACCTTGGCTGTAAAATCACAAAAACCACAAATAAGTACTTATACTAATGAATTTACAACCGATTAATAACCTTTTTTGGGTTAAATGTGAAGAACAAATATGTATATTTTTCTACATATCAAACATCCTCACATTTGAACTTTGCTTGTCCTCAAGCAAACTCAAATGAACAAGATCTCCGATGGCAACAATAAACAAATTAACTATAAGCAAAATAACTTCAAAAGGTGTAAAAACAATTAGTCGAAATCAAAGAAGCAATTGATAAAAAGTGTAATGGTAACTAATAAGCCATGTTTCGCCTCTTGAATCTCTAAAATGCACAACCTTATCCTCTCACAATGTTCGCACGCACTCGGTTGATTTATGGACATACATATAAGGAGTATGTTTAGAACACTCAACGCCAAGTCAATGAATCATACATTATCATAAGCTTGTGCAAAAATCAAATCTCCATCAACTAATATAAAACAATTTCATAAATCAAGAGGACTTGGTTTGGGTTTGGTTAGGTGGTGGTTAGGGTGTGGAATTTGGAATGGAAAAAATGGCTAAAAGATGTTAAAAACTCGACGGTTATGTAACTAAATAGTTCCTACAAAACTAATAATAAAACCGTTAGGGTTTTTCCGAATGAAGAGGAGGTTAATTCCATCTTAAAGCACACAAAACTTTCTCTTCCTTGGTACCTTTTCACCTTAATTGTGGTGAAAACTTTTTTTTTTCGATTTCTTTTTCTTGTTTTTTTTTCTTTTCTTTTCTTTTCTTTTCTTTTTTTTTTTCACTTTTTTTCTCACTTTTTTTTTCTTTTCAAAGATATATACTTGACTAATATATGGGCATGCTTACAAAAAAAAAACTAATTGAGCTAACTAAACAAATGAGAAGATAATATAAGAACCGACCGAGTTTTAACAAAAGATGGTGAAAAATAAAAGGTTTAGGTGTGGTGAAGTGTATATTTATACAAATGGTTGGGTAAAAATATGAAAGCACAAGTGGGGTTCAACAAGGTTGTCTAGTGGCTAGGTTTGGGTAGGTAAAACAAATGAAAAAGGTCGAAGAAGGTGGGTATCCTAATGCCTCAATCATTTTTATGTAATGTTTTAATTTGTGATCTTGAAATGTATATAAAACACAAATTCTAAAATGTATAAAAAATCCGGCACACTCAATCTACAAAAACAATAGCTAAGATGTGATATAAAGCTAAAATGGCTCAAAAACTCACTTATGAAAATGGAAGGAGGTGGGGTGTGTAAGGCATGACATGTAGTTCATCAATTAGTTCACACGCTTTATGGTTACTACAAAAAAAGTTTGACTTTGGCTCATTCGCTTCTCTTATCGACTATTTCTTTTGCAAAAAAACACCTTTTTAATTATCTTGCTTAATTGGTTGATTTGTCAAAAATAATTTATTAGATGCCATAAAAATTAGTGTTAGAGATTCTTGCAAAAAATTAAGGACCAAGAAAAGTTCATATTCATGTATATCTCTCCCCACACTTGAATTGCACATTGTCCCCAATGTGCAACAAAAAATGCATAGTAAAATGATGACATGAAAATGCATGGATGTGAGAAAGAATAATACTCCCCTGCCAAAGTCCGGACAAGCGTGTGATCACAAATCTCCAAATCGCAAGATACAAACCAAGTGCACATCCTCTCATCAACTAATGTGTCAGTTCTTGTACTAGAACATGATCATGGAGCAGCAAATTGTAGGAGGCATGTCCCCGTGCCTCAAGTACACGCCCTCGTGTCTAGATGGTGTGTTAGACCCGTACTAATACGATGCACGTTTGGCCAATTTTCTACCTATAAATTACCACCTTGGCTCAAAATTCAGCATCAAACTGCCCAACAAAACTCATAGCTCCATGATAGACCGTCATTGAGCCCCTAAAAAACCTAATTAACCTATGTAGCTAGGGTAAGTCAGGTATCGTATCCAAGCGGTGCATGTTGTTAGAATTATTTGTTTCATCTGATTATTTAACTACTCCTAATTAGATAACTAAACTTAACTCTGAGATTTGATCAATTGATTGAGCTAATATTATACTAAATTGCAATTAATGAAAGAAAAAAATAAACAAGAATATATAAAAGAAATAAGTGATCACATTCAATTTCAGAATTGGTAGCACTATATATAACCTAATTTATTTACTTAGTTGAAAATGCCTCATAAACGTAACCTATTCAAGGGTTGGCAATTTACATAGACAATTTTATTAAGTGTTTTGACTAAAGTGATAACAAAAGACAAACATCAAGTTTGCGATAAAAATACCGAAAACTGGTAACAAAATACTTGTTCGTGCACGCTACTATCAATGCACCTATATCACACTATCTACTAGCCTTTATGAGTAGTCGACGAAAATATCAAAAACAGAAAACCAATCGACACGCAAATAAGTTTATTTATAAGAAAATAATTTAAATCAATCAAAACACATAATTGAATTCAAAGCGTCAAACAAAATTCAATCTCAAACCCCAATCACACGAACACATCCAAATCATTTATTAATGAAACAATATAAATATGTTCAAGTTCATAGTAAATATAATAAATTAAACCAAAACCTACGCCTAATTATGATCATAAAACAAATTAACCGATCATATTTATTTATGCAAGAAACTAAAATGATTAGTTTGAACCTCCATCTCTTTTTCTCGATTGTAAGTGAAGAAAAACCCAACAGCCACCAAGGCTATTGCCTCCTTCATGCCATTAAAACTGTCCCTTCTTTATTGAATTTTAACCGACTTTATTTTTTTTTTACTTTGCTTGGGCGAGAACCCATTTCCCTTAATTCTCAATTCACCTCAAGTTATCATCCTGGCATATTGCAATTGCAATTATTATTAATAAATACTTCACATGCTTATAATAACAATATTAATGTATTATATTATGTAATAAACCAACTCAAAATTCATCAAAACAACCAGATGTTTTTTACTCTTCTTCTCAAGTTTTTCATCCCAGATATATGACAAAAAATATCTTTTATCTCAGGTACATGAAAAAATATCATTTCTATTAATAAACAAAGAAAAACCAATGGAACATGTGCAAAATGTTGCTAGAAACTATGGTTATTTCAAATGGCTCGGATGATTGGAGATGAGAACATAACAATGATCTTTCATTAACCATGGGTCCTCGCTTAAACAAAGGTTCGGCTTACCAAAGAGTGTTCGGGTCTATCTTCAAAGCCACTCATTGGTGCATTTGGAAGGAAAGAAACGAGTGTATTTTTAGAGGCACCACCCCTTCGATTAATAGGGTCTTGGAGAAGATAAAAGTTCTAAGCTTTCAATGGGTTAAAAACATGTCTAAATTGAGTTGGTTAGACTGAGTGAAGTGGTTGACTTTTATTGTCGTAAATGATTTGTAAAATTTTCTTTCTCTTGTATTCCTATCTTCTTGCTAGTTTGTTTTTTCTTTAATAATATTCCCGCCATTCAAAAAAAAATTAAACAAAATATCAGTTAGGATTGATTTCCCTTTTCGTTTTTATTAACATTAGTTTTGAATTTAGTTTAAAATATATTATTTACATAAGGTTAACTTATGCTCTACTAAAATATTAAAACTTTAATTATGAACTAGTTTGGGCTACTTTAGGGCGGAAAAATATATCTTTTAAACACAAATGATGACACTCAATCACCCGCTCATCACATCCCCATACTTAATAATTGTTCGTCCCTAAACACATCAAGAAATGATGCTCATAAAAACCTTTTAAGTCGTCTGTTTTAGAAGTTTAAACTATGAAATGGTGTATTTAAAGTAAACACTAACAACATAAAATATATTAAAATATGTGGTTTCAACCACTTTATGTTCATCACAAATTGAAGATATAAATGTCATATTACATATCTATAACATTACATTTATAGTAATGGCAGACACTATGACGTAAGGGCTGAATGAACATGTTGTTAGTATTGCAATTTGGGCTGTCATTTAGTCAAAATAACACTAAATAGAGAATATATGGTGCCTAGTATTATGTCACTTTGGGTCTATTTTGGACATGCTTGTGCAATTACATGTGTTAGTCTATATATAGATTTTATTAGATAGGCAACGCTCATTTTCTAGCGCTACCGGTCAATGATCCAGTTAATGCTGGTGAGACAAGTATGTTTTACCCACGGACGATGGTTCGATCCTTGTTAACGGTTACTACGCTTGCCCTAGTGAGGTTTTTCTTGTGAGCGCCCTGCCAAGTTAGATGCACCACACGGGCTCGGTTAAGACAACGTATGTGGTTGTGTGGGTCACAATTCATGTAACTCGTCGTTCAGAAAAATTTACTTGCATGTACAACCTTTGTAACTACATGTATAACACTATATTATTGCTATTGTTGCTTTTTTAGGACGAGTTAGATGGTTGATGATGATAATGAAGAACAAAAGCAATTAAGTAGCAAATCAACATAAGCAACAACATTAGTTACATTACATGATGTAAAAAAACAGCTTAGAAACATGTGTGCCACATGTTTTTAAAATATACTAAACCTGGTATACCAAAGTAAGCACATCAAGTGTGCTTTTATTCTAAGTCTCAGGTTCATATTACATTACATAACTGAAAAACAAAAACGCTTTCTGATCAAAGGCCCTAACCTCTACAGGCGCGTCGATCAGTTTAAAAGTTTGGGCGCACATTGAGGCGTGACGCTATTTTCTGCCCTAGCGATTGGTCAGCCTGCAAGAAAACCGGCCCGAATCAGGTTTAGATTAACCACATTTACTTGTGAAAGAGTCGATTAAGGTTATGTTATATCTCTAACCGGTCAAACAAAAACAATATAACGTGGGTAAAAAGAAACGGGTCAAATAAGTTGAGAGGTTCACATCAGTTGAACCCACCCAGATCAAAATATTACATTTAACCAACTAATCAGGTTGGGTCGCTACATCGAAAAAAAGAGTTTGAAATCTGATGTCAAACAAGATTGTTTTCAAACGTCAAAAGTCAAACTTTTCATTCGAAATGGACTAAAGAAAGGAATGTGAATGAACCTGAGACCAGTATGAGATCCAAATGCTGCGCAGCTCGTGGGTAACCCGTGGATCAGACAACATCTTAACCATTCGGCAAATGAACCTTTCTTGCCTATAGATATAATATAATACACCCGGCTTAATCAATCTTTTGAACTTTGAAAAAAACATACATTCTTTCTTTCTTCTACTAATTACAACACATATCTTTTAAAAATAATACCTGTCCGGTGCCCATGATCGGTATCTCTCTCCCGGCTGCTTAAAATCGTTGTATTTCGGGATTACAACCTGCATAAAAAAAAAAAAGAAATTTCACAGGTCAAGTGTTTGATAACTGTTTAACCTTCTAAGGATGACTGTAAAATTTTATGGTTAAATACAATGTATATAACTGTTTAAAAAAGTCAATGACTTGATTATAGTATCATCTTATGAATAAAAGTAACTAACCCTTTGACGTGTTCCAGTCAGCCTAACAGGATTAATCGGATACTGCTGAGCATGTTGAACTCGATCATACCTCGAAGGGAAGTAATCAACCTGAAACAATACAATCCGCAAAGATGTTTACTTGTCAGACAAACTTCAGTTAAGATCAGATATGCCAATTCGACCCATATACTTTAAATGAGTCGACAGCTAAAAAGAAAATGAGTAGAACGGGTCAAATGGATTGAAATTCGTCCAAAAACTATTGTTAATGCATACAACCTCCTAAAGTTAACTCGTTTCCTAAACGAGTTAATGCTGCTACCTCGGGTTAAAGATTAAAAGGCTATTGGAAAAAAAAATACCTCCTCATCTCTGTGCATGAAATTCATGTTTCCATCATAGTGATTATTATGATGAGCACACTTTGGAGCATTAACAGGTAACTGCAGATAATTTGGTCCTAAACGATGCCTTTGAGTATCAGAATACGCAAAGATCCGACCTTGAAGCATTTTATCATCAGAATAATATATTCCAGGAACAACAAGACCCGGGTTAAAAGCCAGCTGTTCGTTTTCAGCAAAGAAGTTATCAATATTCTTATTCAACACCATACGACCAACCGGCTGTAATGGTATCAAATCCTCCGGCCATGTCATCGTCCCATCAAGCGGGTCAAAGTCAAACCTATCTTCATGATCAGGATCAATAACTTGAAGAAACAGTTTCCATTCTGGGAAATTACCGGCTGCAATCGAGTCATACAAGTCTTGTGTGGCGTGACTGTGATTATTTCCTCCGACTCTAACAGCTTCGTCTTCCAAAAGACACTTGACGCCACATGTTGGTTTCCAAGTAAATTTCACATAATGTGTTTTGCCATCTTTATTGACTAAAGTGAGAGCATTAACACTTGAGCCTTCCATGTGTCTATAATCTGATGGTATGCCTACATCATCAAGCCAAAATGTCATAGTGTTTAAACTCTCGGGATGGTGTGAAAGGAAGTCGAGAATTCTCCAGTCTTCTTGAATGTGCGACTTTGGGTTCGGTTTAAAAGCGTGAATTACGTCTGGGAATGCCATTGCATCACGAGTAAAGAAAACAGGAAAATTGTTTCCAACAATGTCAAAGTTACCCTGCAAATTTACAAAAAAATGTTACACCCCATTGTCGATAATGATAGGATGAAACTTATCTCTTAGTATGGATCAGGTCGGGTTACGGACAAGCACTTTTTGTCCACTTTCAACTTGTTATGACGACCCATTTGACCCGTTTCCCTATCAGCTACTTTATGATTACTCAATGGACAAGACAAAACGACTAAACGGGTCTAAATTGCCAGCTCAAACCAAAATAAATGAAATTTTCGATCTTTGAAAGAAACGCAGATTTAACAAATCACTAGTGAACTAAAATTCACCTCTCTGGTGTAAAATTTGGTTGCAAAACCTCTTGGGTCCCTGATAGTTTCAGGGCTACCACGTTCATGGATAACAGTTGAGAAACGAACAATAGTAGGCGTTTGGACTCCAGGAGCACGAAGGAAGTCAGCGCACGTAAGGTGCGTAATGTCATGTGTGACCTCAAAAAACCCCTTAGCACTTGCACCCCTAGCATGTACAATGCGTTCTGGGATCCGTTCACGAGTAAAATTTGCAAGTTTCTCAATTAAATGATAATCCTCAAGAAGAATTGGACCTGTCATGCACAACATTATCACAGACCATTATATTTAAACTACTTGTACACTTACATACATACATACTGAAACCTGTTACTAAACTCATAACAATAATAATATCTATGAAAAAAGTAAAAGTTATGACGCGTATCTGTCGAGCAAAGTTCAACGTAATCACCTCTGTCTCCGACAGTCAAAGATGCAGTATTGTTGTAAACTGGTGCACCGGCATTAGTTGTCCAAAACGGGGCATTGTAAGCACTTGAAGGGCGTTGCTACACCAGATTAAAACAAAAAAAAATGAATGAGAAAATGTAAGCAGTGTTGATAAGTGCAGCTTATTAATTCATAAACACATCATTGTTGCAACAAAAATGAATGAAGCAAACTAGTTTTTCATTTATTTACATTGGGTGGAGGGAGGATGAGATTCGAACCCTGCACAAGTTGCACATAATACACTTTAGAATCACCAAATGAAAAAAAAAACCGGAAAATTGTTCATCTTGAGTAAGGGTGTTTAAAAAGCTCGCGCCTCGTAGCATGTTTGAAGTTCGCTCGAAATAACCTCGGTTTAAAATGAGCTAGGCTTGGCTCGATTTCTAAACAACCCGAGCTAGAGCCAAGGTTAGTTCGCTCATTATCCGGCTCATTTGTTGCCTTCTTTAAATTACAACCTTAATTATAGATTATATGAATTATAAACCAGCATTATAGCATATTATTTAAATAAAACATAAATATACCGTCATTTTTACATATTATAACTGAAAACCAAGTATATAAATACAAAATAATTGTTATAGTTTTTGAAATATAAATTTCGTATCGTTGTTTCAAATAAAAATCTATACATATTAATAAAAGAAGGTTTTTGGAGACACTTGGCATTCATAGGAACATCTTAGATATATTTTTCCCGTTAAAACTAATTATAGAAACAATGACTTAATATTTATTCCTAAATTAAATAGATCAAACATTTATTTAATATTTATTACTAAACTGAATAAATCTCATTTATACCATATTTTTATACATATATACTACAAACTGATTTAATAATTGATAATAGATCAATACATGTTTTGTTATAAAAGCAACCCAACAACCGAAGGTAAGTAACTTTTATTCTATGTTGTGTAAAATGTATGATATATATGATGATCACTAACATATAATTTGTTTTTTTAACACGTTTAACCTTTTTTGGAAAATTTTTGAATCAAGTGGATTTATGAATCTCACTCAGTTAAATATTATCTTTTTTATTATAGATTTTTTAAGTAAATTATGTAATAGTGTGCAAGGAACTTGTAGATCGTATTTGAAGGTTTGTAAAAGTCATCATAAGTTACAGTCGTATTTATTTTAACTTTGTTAAAGTTTCAATATATAAATTTTTACGTTGTTAACTTTAGCCTGTGTGACACACGGGAAATAAGCTAGTAAAATATATTATGTGTTTCTTATATCTATCAATATGTACAAACTATATTACTATTATTATTATATACCTTCTAAAACTTAAGGTTGGTGGTGGCATTTCGTCAACCATCGTCTGCCACGCGTCATAACCCGATTGGTGGAAACACTTGTTTTTTTCTTTTTTTTTTTTTAAATTTTTCTCAAATTGTTGTTTGATAAGTAGAATTAGTTTCATTGCTCCGCATTATATTTCCTCAAAGTGTTTCCTAAGGTCGTGGGTTTGATATTTCGGATGTTTTTTTATTGTTGTTTGTATTTTGATTGTTTCTAACTTTTTGTTTTATCTAACGATTATACACCGCAAAGTCCCAAACTATATATTTTTATTAATCTATGTTTAATCACATTATTGTTTAAATTACTTTTACGACTTTACACTACATCGTTATTTAAATAACTTTGACATGTTAACGACTTTAAACCCTTACTTTATTTTGTGCATCGGAACGTACAAGACATGAAATTTCTTTATCAAAGCGCGTGAGAAGTCATAAACGCGAGACCCGGACACCGCGACGCTCGACCCCGGAACACAAATCGAGTCATTTATAAATTAGAAAACACTGGCTCAAAACGAGCCAAACTCAAGCCCACACTTTAAGCTCAATAAGATAACCAAACTCGGCAAGATTTTTAAATAATTCTTTTTATCTATTTACAATCTTATTTATAACAAGCCCCCGTCCTTAAAGTTATATAAGATAACTCTACATGCATAAAATACTTGTACAAAAGAAAGTATATAAAGGCAAGTGATGAAGTGGTGAGTGGTACCTTGTACGGGTCCATGTTGAGAGCCAAGAAAAATGAGGATAAAAGCTTTGTTCTTGTGAAGATTTTTTGTTCCTTACAACACTCTTGGGGTTATTTATACCCAAACTATATACATACAAACTAATAAATTAAAATTAAAAATAATAATATAAAGTAATATTTTTTTAATTAATGTGTAATTATTATAATTGCTCGGATTTTCAACGTAGTGGCCCAACAAATGGTAAATTGTTTGCTTTTGGAAGACACAAATTCAACAAGGAAAAATAAGACTAAAAAGAAAGAAAAAAGCCAAGCCTTATCTACATCAAGATTAAAAAAAATCAATAAATTTGTTATTCTTTCCTTCTATTTTCTTTCTTCTGAATTTGATATGTGAAAAATAAATTGATTTTAGTTGTTTTTTGAATTATTTGGTAGTAAGTCAATTATTTTACGGTATATATAAATATATAGCATTTTGTGCTTGTGGGTAAAAAACTACTAACATGTTATTACAGAATTCATTTTGTAACCACTTATAATTCGTTTGACAAAAAGTCTGCATTAATAATCCCAGCTAACACTTATCGACCGAAAATAATCTCAACTCGGTTTATTCCCCTCGGTGGTCTCCAATTAAGTTAGTTTGCCTCCAGTGGTCCGCCGTTAGATTTTTTTGAATTTTAAACCGATGTTTTAAGTATTTTGATAGGAAAATGGATACGAGTTAATTGATGTAAAACTTACCTCGAATTGGTGCTCCAAGCAATGAAATTTAAACATTCGATTGAAGCACCATTATGTTTAAACACTCAATTGAAGACTAGTTTTTTAGAACACTTGTTCGAGATAAGTTTTATGTACATCAATTGACTCGTATCCTCCTCCCAATCAAAAGTCATAAAATATCAGTTTAGAAAAAAAAAAAAGAAAGTTAACGATGTTAAGTGATTTTGCAGGGTGTTAGAGTCCCTGAAATCTTCTCTCTATTCTGATAATGAAATTTTACTTGTTAGTTCACATGTGATCAACATTTCTTATAATTTACAAGTTATCCAAATTATTTCAACACAAGGTTATATTATGTTCCCTTATAATTTTAATTTGTATCCCATTTTAGTTGTCTCATAATTCTTATAATCACAAATACAATTATAAAATTTTAAGCATATCCAAAGTTGCCAATATAGACCTACAGATCTCGAACTGAGGAATAAAATGAGACGGTGTTGTTTAGCGATACAGAACGTGATAACCACGTGACGTGGTCATCCTCATTCTCAGTCCATCATAATTTACCTCCTCATCTTTTATGTTTCTTCCACTTTATAAAAACCAACTAGATTTCTGATCGGGTCACGTGATATGACGGTTGGGTCTTAAATTTGTGAATTTGTTAATTGTGACATTAGAATTTTAACCAATGTCCTGTTACATGTTTTTTGCTTTGACATTGTCGTGCATTACGACGGCAGCGTCGTGTTTGTGACTTTGTTACACGTGTTTCGATTGTGACATTAACGTGTTGTACCTCACGTTATGTCGGTCACATTCGCATGTGATGCTAGCTTGCACGATGTAACACGATTTGTTTTTTAATTTGTTACACGCGTTACGTTATTAAGAATAACGTCTTTAGATATAAATAAAAGTAGTAGCATGTCTCGTATATTGAGGCGTAAAGTTGTAGAAATAATTTAAAATAATTAACAAAACAAAAGAAAAAAATGTTTAAAAGAAAGTAAAAACAACAATAAAAGAAAATTTAAGAAAAACGAAAAAAAACCACCCGACTTTCTTTTTGTTAAAGGGTGTTAGAGCATTCACAGTAGGAGCACTATCTCCATCCCTATAATTACACTAAAAATAATTATATTTCTCTCTCATTCTAATTAAATAATAATTTCTTTTATCTTTATCATTACAGTTTCTCTCTCCTTCACCCACAATCACTTTTAAAATTATTAAAAAATTATAGAGGGTGAACAATAACTTTTTAAATATAAAGTTTCTCTCATCCACCATCAAATTTTCTCTCCTTTACTCATAACAACCCACAACAACCCCCTAAATTATAAAAACCACACTCATAAACATTTGATTACTCCACTGTGAATGCTCTTAGACATATCCAATGGCCTTAGTGATTTATCAGGGATAGATCTAACCAATATTTTCAAAGGTAGTGTTTGAGTTTCATCAAAATATTTCGATAAATCAATGTATGTCACCAAGTAGAGGGGCATAAACCAGGTTTTTATAAAAACCGATTCCGGATATTAGCGGGTATAAAAACCAAGTACTAGAAAATTCCGGTTCTTGGCGGAAAAAATCATATCATATGTAACCATTTCTGAGTATTAAGAATTCGGTTCCAGGTATTCAACAACTAGTTATCGGGCAGTGGAAAAACTAGGTTTCCTAGTATTCAAACTTAAAATTAAGAAATAACTAATTAAAAAATGCAATAACATTAAAAACATATATAAATTTTAAATTAAGTAACGACTTGATCCTGATCACATACGCTTTAATTTGGCAATTTTGGAAGTCAAGAAACGATTGGATCTTCAATAGGGTAAGAAAATAATCGAACTCAATGGTGGATGACATAAAAAGTCTTGCATTCTCATGGGTGTCACACAGGGATACAAAGCTTCATTGCAACTGGGATATATGAGTCATTGATCCGAAAATTGGTGTTAACAGGAATGTTTAGTTGGCTTGGTATCTCTCTCTTGATAATCAAATGCTGCCTTTTGTAATTACTTTGTTAATTGGGTTGTATTGTTGTTTGCTGTTTCTATGAATAAAATTTTCATTGTTGTTGTTAAAAAAAAGTAATGACTTGAACGTTTTCAAGTGTGATAACTAAACCTAATCATCCAACACTATTTATTCTAAGTAATAAATGCGGGAAAAAGAAAAAAAAACCCAGAATTAGCCTTAAACGTTCATATTAGTATGTTACAATTATAAAACGTTAAAAAATATGCAAGTCTCGAGAGTCAAATGTAGAATCATATTACACTTAAAATAACCAGTTTCGGCTTTTTTAAAAACTGATTTTTGGTATGAAATTTAATAACTTATCTAGACCTTGGGGTAGGGTCGGTTCCAGGTCTAGGTATAAAAAACCCGGTTAATAAAACCGGTTTTTGGTTAGATTTGTTTGTCCACCTCAATTACCAAGGTCGTCTCAACCTTTAAAAGGCCTCAATCAATGTATAAAGTTGGCCCTTTTCTAAAATGTTTATGTTCATGTTCCTTATTCCTAGCAAATACATCTCTTCATCTAAATTTTTAGGTTCATGTTCCTCAAGGTTTTCATCAAGAGTGGTAGAATTTGTACTTGTTACGAATTTTAGTAGTGATCCTTTTAGTAATTCATTTAAAATCCTTTTAGTAATACATTTAAAGGTACTCGTTATGCCGTTTTTTATGCATCATAGGAACACTTTCAAATACGGTTTTATGTATGGATTTAGAAATGAGCCTTTATATTTTATCATATAGCACCTAAAAATTCATATTCATTGCTAGAAATTTTAGGGTCAATAAGCGGTGAAGGCCTAAAGCGATTTCATTACTTCTTAAACCTATAGATTCAGTCATGTATATCACCATAAAATTATATTTATAAAATATAATATGAGTCATATATGCATATGCATGTCTAGTTATTACAGAGATACTACGAGTTGTTACAGATATATTACGAGTTGACACGTCAAGTATTTACGGGTTGACACATAAAGACATGTTTAAACTATAAAACTTGATGTACATTTGCCCTTCACTTCTTAACTAGATAAAAATTAGGCCATACGATGCGACGACTAGATCTCGAGTATATAAATTCGTCACATGCGTTGATAAGAAAAACTTTAAACATGTTAAAGTTGTAAAATATGTAAGTGAAAAGAGATCATATGATAATAGGTTAGTCAAAATGATAATAGGTTAAAGTTTAGGACCAAAGTCATAAATATAAAGGAGATATCCAATTAATTCATCGATACTTCATTCGAATTCCATTATTGAATTGTTTTAATTTTACAAGTATAACTCTCATACTATTCAACAATTCTATACTAGTCCTTGTACTAGCTTGATACCTAACAAACACGACCCCTTTAACTAAACCACTTTCCGTGCTTGAGTTAAAACTAACCCAAATACGCTTTATTTAAATCCAATCCACGACTTCCGTGTTAGTTTTGTTTATGTTCATGTTCCTTATTCCTAGCAAATACATCTCTTCATCTAAATTTTTAGGTTCATGTTCCTCAAGGTTTTCATCAAGAGTGGTAGAATTTGTATTTGTTACGAATTTTAGTAGCGATCCTTTTAGTAATTCATTTAAAATCCTTTTAGTAATACATTTAAAGGTACTCGTTATGCCGTTTTTATGCATCATAGGAACACTTTCAAATACGGTTTTATGTATGGATTTAGAAATGAGCCTTTATATTTTATCATATAGCACCTAAAAATTCATATTCATTGCTAGAAATTTTAGGGTCAATAAGCGGTGAAGGCCTAAAGCGATTTCATTACTTCTTAAACCTATAGATTCAGTCATGTATATCACCATAAAATTATATTTATAAAATATAATATGAGTCATATATGCATATGCATGTCTAGTTATTACAGAGATACTACGAGTTGTTACAGATATATTACGAGTTGACACGTCAAGTATTTACGGGTTGACACATAAAGACATGTTTAAACTATAAAACTTGATGTACATTTGCCCTTCACTTCTTAACTAGATAAAAATTAGGCCATACGATGCGACGACTAGATCTCGAGTATATAAATTCGTCACATGCGTTGATAAGAAAAACTTTAAACATGTTAAAGTTGTAAAATATGTAAGTGAAAAGAGATCATATGATAATAGGTTAGTCAAAATGATAATAGGTTAAAGTTTAGGACCAAAGTCATAAATATAAAGGAGATATCCAATTAATTCATCGATACTTCATTCGAATTCCATTATTGAATTGTTTTAATTTTACAAGTATAACTCTCATACTATTCAACAATTCTATACTAGTCCTTGTACTAGCTTGATACCTAACAAACACGACCCCTTTAACTAAACCACTTTCCGTGCTTGAGTTAAAACTAACCCAAATACGCTTTATTTAAATCCAATCCACGACTTCCGTGTTAGTTTTGTTTATGTTCATGTTCCTTATTCCTAGCAAATACATCTCTTCATCTAAATTTTTAGGTTCATGTTCCTCAAGGTTTTCATCAAGAGTGGTAGAATTTGTATTTGTTACGAATTTTAGTAGCGATCCTTTTAGTAATTCATTTAAAATCCTTTTAGTAATACATTTAAAGGTACTCGTTATGCCGTTTTTATGCATCATAGGAACACTTTCAAATACGGTTTTATGTATGGATTTAGAAATGAGCCTTTATATTTTATCATATAGCACCTAAAAATTCATATTCATTGCTAGAAATTTTAGGGTCAATAAGCGGTGAAGGCCTAAAGCGATTTCATTACTTCTTAAACCTATAGATTCAGTCATGTATATCACCATAAAATTATATTTATAAAATATAATATGAGTCATATATGCATATGCATGTCTAGTTATTACAGAGATACTACGAGTTGTTACAGATATATTACGAGTTGACACGTCAAGTATTTACGGGTTGACACATAAAGACATGTTTAAACTATAAAACTTGATGTACATTTGCCCTTCACTTCTTAACTAGGTAAAAATCAGGCCATACAATGCGACGACTAGATCTCGAGTATATAAATTCGTCACATGCGTTGATAAGAAAAACTTTAAATATGTGAAAGTTGTAAAATATGTAAGTGAATAGAGATCAGATGATAATACGTTAGTCAAAATGATAATAGGTCAAAGTTTAGGACCAAAGTCGTAAATATAAAGAAGGAGATATCCAATTAATTCATCGATACTTCATTCGAATTCCATCATTGAATTGTTAATTTTACAAGTATAACTTTCTACCTTAGTTCTGCCTGGCTTATCCACAGAGGCTCAATCTATTTTGTAAGATATCTCTCTAGATTCTGACATCCCAGATAGACTAGTTTGGCATCATTCCCCTTCAGGCACTCAATTAGTAGCGCTGGCACGTCACTCGGCTCCTCGGCTGACTTCGGCTGCAAAGACTTTCTCCTTAGGCGCATGTCTCAGCAACACAAAACGAGGGTTTCGCTCGTTATAGGACTTGACCAAACATCTCACGACACGAGCTGACGACAGCCATGCAGCACCTGTATGAAAGTAAGTACCATCCCGCTCATACTATTCAACAATTCTAAACTAGTCCTTGTACTAGCTTGATACCTAACAAACACGACCCCTTTAACTAAACCACTTTCCGTGCTTGAGTTAAAACTAACCCGAATACGCTTTATTTAAATCCAATCCACGACTTTCGTGTTAGTTTTGTGTCGTATAAAAAATTCACACCCCTACCAGTAATAGTATGGTTATTTAGTTATGATTTACTGATGCCTTGGTTTAAGTTTACAAAGATCATGCAGAAGTGAATAACAAAAACAAGGATGACTTTTCAATGAGGCCGGTATTATTTATATGACTTGTAATCTACATGTTGTTACAATACTAATACCATGTCAAACGTTATGACGTAGCGATGATTTGACAAAAACGTCATCTGGTGTTACCTATTGTTATAGCTCGGAATCTGTCCTGTTTTGCTCATAAGCTGTAACATGGCGACCGCCTTCTTTTTCCCTCTTTGTGTTCCATTTTGGGAAATTTCATAAACATGCTCATACACTCCATACTGCAGTGCAACAACTAGATTGTTATTATTATTTGTACAAAGCTTTAGCAGGACTGCGGCAGCACATTCTTTATTCTTGGCGCTCCCGTCTCTCATTAACTTAACTAATGTTTCAATCACACAAAGTTGTCCAAGTTCTTTCCTCCCATCTGGATGTTCTGCTAGTAATAACAGAACTGAAAGAGCCTCATCAACCATATCTAACCCTTTGTTTTCAACAATGTTTAACAAAGCTTTTATCGCGCCTGCTTCTATAGCTTTACCTTTATTTGACTGTGAAATTGTTAAGTTAAATAAAGCTGTGGCTGCATCTTTTTTCCCTCTGATTGTTCCTTCTGCTAACAAAGTAATCAACGGTGGGATACCGTTTGATGAACCGATTAAACCTTTGTTTTCCTCAATCATTGATAAGCTAAACAATGCTGCTGCTGAGTTTTCTTTTGCACCAATTGTTCCATTTTTTAGGATCTCAATTATACCAGGAATTGGTGCTTCTTCAGATACTTGTGTTTTGATTTTTTCGTCGATTGAGAGATTTAAAAGAGCCGTGACCGCGTGTTCTTGAATTTTTGAATCCGGGTATGAAAGAAGTTGAACAAGCGGTGGAATCCCGCCTTTTTCAGCTATTAAAACTCTATTTTCCGGGGATTCTCGTGAAATCATACGAATCTTCGTGACTGCTTTTCGTTGTACTTGTAAGTGGCTTGATGATAGGTTTTGAATCAATGTTACAACTTTTTCGGCGTGTACTTTTTTAGGCGGTGGAGGTGGCGGTTTTTTTGGGATTTGGTAGTTGTTGTTCTCGGACCATTGTAATATCAAGTTCTGTAACGCAACGTTTGGTACTAACGCGGTGTGTGTTAATGGTAGTCCTGTTTTTGGGCAGTTTTGGCGGTCCGAATCTAACCATTGCTGTATGTTTGCTCTCTCATATGTCTGCAATGATTTTTAAGACAATAAACTTAAAAAAAAAACTGTATAACAATATAGCATCAAGAATATATGATATGAAGTTAGCTACCTGACCAGTGGCAACTATAACAGGATCCCTCATTATCTCCAGCGTGATCGGACATAGGAATTCAAAAGGGATTGCTATCGATGTGCATTTTTTCAACGATCTATGGCTTGGAACAGGATCATCAAGAACATTAACTTGTTCAATTCCTGCAAATCTTTTAAATCTATCAAGAAGATCTATTATGTTTTGAGTTCCTTTTGCATTTTGTCCTCTTCTTTCCTTCACAAGCTTCCTTATAGCCACAGTTTCAACCCTCAAATCCTCAAGAGTATTCAAATTTAATTTGTTTGCTAGCTTTTCAATGCTCTCACATTCAGCAATTCGGCCGTCGTCAAAAGACAATACTTCCCTCATGTCCATCGTTAGCTCCATATCTTGACTGTCTAACCGCTGTGTCGCTCTTTTCATTTGCATACACATTAGCTCCACCTGCAACAATTCAAGCCTTTATTCATTTATACCATCATGATCTATCATCATCCATAGTTGTCAAAGGCGCCTGACTGACGCACTAAAGTGATCCTTGGCGGTAGACACAAGGCGCTTAAAAACCAAATGCATAATAATAAAGTTCCATACATATTTTAGGCTAGTGTAATTGTATCAGACTTGTTCTAACAACTTTTAACCGCTACTTAGACTCACTTTATGCCTTAGCGCAGGAAAATTGGGCTTTGGAAGCAATGAGACGAAGTTGTGCTAGGTGCGCACCTGGTGGGCTTTTAAGTTTTAAGAGTTAACGTCATCATTTTACGTCGTTTAAATGGAGAATATATATATATTACCGTTTCTTGAACTTCTTCCGAAATTCCAATGTCTTTATATGGAAATCCATCCATTGCTTGATTCATTTTATCATAAACTGTATTGAATCTGTTCGCCATTGCTTCAGCTTCCAATACCTAAAATAAACACAATAACAGATCAAACAACACGATTACGTTCAATACTGGCCGGCCTATCAAGTTATGCAATACAAACAAAAAGGAACATGATCAAACCAAGTAGATTTTGCTTCCAGCTTGACAAGTTTTCAACAATTTCTTCGCAAGAATAAACGATTTCTTCAACTTATGCAAACAGGAGATACAAATCTCTGGAATATGAGCATCGAGATCTCGAAGCTCTTCCAACAACGGCAGACAATGCCTCAATCTTCTAACTAAGGTTTGGCTTTCTTTTCGTTGCGTCCCTCGAAACTCTCCCATTGATTTCGTTGCTTCCGTGATTCCAATCAATTCTTCGGCTAAATCCCTAACAACTCTTGCATTCGATAACACATTTTCTTCTTCCATTTGAAAATCCCCTTTCGCTTTCTGTCACCATCTGAATTTCAAATTACCATGTGGCCTCTTGTTCTTCGAAAATATGAGGTTTTCGTCATCATTTTATGTTTCATTATGATTTGATGTTTGATTATGATCGAGATTGATGAACAAAGAAAAAGTTTTTGCCCAAGTTTTGAGTTAATTTGGGAATGAATGCAATGATATGAATCAAACATTTATTTGCGGTATTATAATTTAAAAGTTAGTTGCTTGCATGTGTAACCAACCTATAGCTAGCAAGATATAAAGTATTAAATTATTTTAAATGATAATATTATATGTAAAGTCGTTTATTTGTGATGGGCCAACCCGGACCGGGCCGTGTCCGGTTTTGGTTGTAGAAGTGTAGAACGAGTTGGCTCTGTTCGGTTTTGGTTTTTGGGTCGGATTTTTTGGTTTGGCCTAAAATTATGCTCATTCGCATGTTAAATCCAGACGGACCAAGACTCATGATAGCTTTAAACTTAGAACTAAGGACCAGATCACATGTAAGTAGAATAGGTGTGGTAAGTTTGGGTTTATGTATATTGGTAGGGTTTTTTAGGTCGTTTAGAATTATGCTCACCCATAGTTTTGGTTGAGTTATAGTCTCGATGAAAGATATTATGGTTTTGAAGCCAGCTAACATATGTTATCACATCTTGTTATCAAGTATAACATCTTAGAATTTAAAATCATCATCGTATCCTATCTCTATTATAATAATCTGGTAAGAAAGTGGACACGTGTCCCTTTCTCAGCCCACTTTTTCCTCAAAATCCCGCCGAAGACAATTACCATCCATTTCAATCGGATCAATTAATGGGTATCCATATTATTACCCGCCCGTCACAAAACATATCTTCAATCAGTTTTATGAATTGAAACCCTAATAATCACACTTCCTCCTTTCAACCGCCGTCATTCATCTGTCTCAACCGTCTCGCTTCATCTCGATCTAAGTTGATTGTTCCATCTTTTCTTGCTGCAGGCATGGATCAAGTCCTTCTTCACCTTTCAAGAAATCCCAAAGATCTACAAATCCTTTTCTCGAATTTAGATTTAGTTGAAGAAATGTTTCAATCGTAACAAAGTTGTTGGTTAATTCTTATCGTGTATCAATAATCTAATATCGGAATCAACGCTATGTTTAACATTTTGGTTGATATGTTGTAGTGATATTGTACACCTACCGCCGCCGTGACCTTGACAATCACCGCCGCCGTCGACGAACAACAATGACAAACCCTACTATCTCATTTCCTTTCATCAAATCATTTGCTTCAATCACTTTCTCCGCATCTCTTCAACGATTAACTGGCGATCGCATCGTTTGGTACTTTATTTCCTTTGTTGTTTCGTTACGATGTGTTTTTGTACTTGATCTGCTTCCCTAAAGGATTTATCATTATGAAAGTTATATCATTATATGAATGTTTAGCCTGAATTTTTTATTGGATGTGTTTATGCAATTGTGAATCTAGATGTTCATTGTTTAATATGTTCATGAGCGATGTATGTACCTGTGTTGTATGGTAACTTGTTTTGTACGTTATGATCTTGAAATGTTTTCGGTTTAGAAGTGTTTGTTGCATAAGTTATCGACGGTTGATTACAGTATAATAAACGTTTTAAAAGGTTTTGTTGTTGCCTGGTTCAGAGAACACTTTTTAGCCAATCTTTTATTTTCAATTTATTGAACATAATGTTAAACATGACTACCAGATTATCAGGAACAATAAGTGTCACATGACTAACTCATTTAGTTTACCTGTTTATGTTCCTTCTTTTGTAGATGCATTTGTTAAACTTTTCGCCAAAATTTATATTCACCAACGTAAAATGTCGATACACAATGTGTGACTTCGAACACATTCGGCTTGCTTTCTTTTATAGAACTTTTTAATTATTTGACCAGTGAAAGAAAAAGAGTAACTTAATTTTCTCCACCTTGGTTCTTTGCTCAGTTTTCATATTGTTTTGTTTGATTAGGGTGTCACCAAAAAGGTTATCATCCCTGCTCCTAGCAAGGATGCTCCTATGTTTGTTGTGGGTGTCAATGAAAAGGAATACACACCTGATCTTCACATCATTTCAAATGCGAGCTGCACAACTAACTATCTTGCTCCTTTGGCCAAAGGTATTATTATTCTTCACTATAATAGAGATTGTTTTGTACTCTTTCTAATTATGTTAAGAGTTATTAAATTTGGAAAACACTGTTTCTTTTTTAAACGTATGACCACAACATTTTATATGGTCTTTATGTAGCTTTAAATATAAATAACAACTTCCAAATTAAAAATATTCTGTCAAATTTTGGCTATTGTCTAATATCATATATAAATTTTTTTATTATTGGAAACCAGAACTAAATTGGTTTTAATTATAGATATGAAATATTTTTAAAAATGCTCTATATCAATTTCCTTATTAAACATGATTCATTTACATTATTTACAACATTCTAAAATTAAAATACATGCTCAACATCTATATAAACCATCAACATACGAGTTATACAATCACACCTCATTCTCTGTCTTATACACCAACAGTGTTTGTAACCTTTTTCATCTATGTCTATTATAATAGAGATGAGTAAATGATGTTATACTCACCTAACTTGTATTGTTTTGTTACAGATTCAAGCATCATGGAACTTCAGCATTTCAATTTGTTTAATGAACTCGACGTTGCAAGAGAGGATTATACTCTCAAAGTCCGAATCATAAGGTTGTGGAGGCAACCTATGTTTCGTAATCCGACAGAAACCTACTCAATCGAAATGATTTTGCTAGATGAAGAGGTACCCTACAATATATACAACTTATGCTCAATGTCAAAACTTAGTTTAAACTTTCTTTGGTGTTCAAGTAATCCTAAAATCTGACATTGGTTTATATACAGGGAAATCGAATCCAGGCATGTGTTTTGAACAGGTATTTTAACAGGTTCGAGCAGTTTTTGAATGAAAGAGGTTGTTTGATCATTACCAAACCGCAACTTGGTTCAAATACCTCTAAGTACAAGTATATAGATAACCCGTTGAAGGTATGCTTGAATTTTTCCACAAATATTGTGAGGTGCAACAATTTCAATGGTGGCATGTATGGTTTCGTTATGACTCCTTATTCTGAGATTCTGAACTGTATTGTTCCTGATAATTCATGCATAGGTTCGTAGATGTTTTCTTGTTTTTATTTTTCTTTAGTATGATTAAAAACACATTAAAATACTACTTACCAAGTGAAAATATTACTAGATGTAATTGGAGTGCTGCTTGGAAAACGTAAGCTTGAACCTGTCACCACCAAGGCTGGAAAAACATCTGTCAAAATACAGATAAAGCTTGAAGATATAGAGTTTGTTTCCATCAGACAGCATCAACTATACTTTTACATACTTTAAATAATGGTATTTTTTATTTTTAATTACTACATTTTGACAGGGGCAATCGCATTTTTGTTACTTTATGGGACTCCTATGCAACGGAAATGTCAAACTATCTCGAACAAAACCCGGATCTGCGTCACCTTGTCATTATTTTGCAGTTTGGGAGGTTCACCATTTATAATGGTATGTACTTAAAATTCTATTTTTTTTAGAATAGAACATTATTCAGGGATATCATCATCCCCTCAACATTTAATGAATTCTTTGCGTCATTTGTCAACCTGTATTGTACTAAACATTTTTTTATATAGGCCGCTATGGTGTTTCCAATTCGTTCAATGTTTCCAGGTTCTTCATCAATTCTGATATTGATGAAGTTAAGCTTTTCAGAAAAAGGTATCATATACAAATACATTATGACATAATCACAATAAGCATAAAGTTATTATTGAACATGTCACATTGTAACAAACTAATTAGTTTACATTAATATCTCACAGTTATCTTGAATCATCCCGTGGTGAAAGTTCATCAAGTTCAGGTGGCTTGCCAGTCGAGATTGGAGCTTCATTGTCAGATGACTTTCTCATCAACACACAATTCAGTCATTGTATCGATGTTAATCTGGAATCTTTATGCTCTTTATACTTTAAGATTTACGTTTGCATTTTCTTAGATTCATATTTAACCGAATCGAATATTAAAATAACAATATTAAAATAATACAGGTTAAGAGCGTCATCGTTGTGGGTACAATAAAATGCATACTACCAGATGCTGAGTGGTATTACAAATCATGTAGTAAATGTACCAAGAGGGTCTATAGGAAATTCTCTTCTAATGAAATTGCAATTCAAGATTCCTTACAAGAGGATGCCATTGAATGGGTGTGTGCAACTAAAGCTTGCAATAATGACAAAATCAATTGTGTCATAAGGTAACTAATGTCAGTTTTACCAACATTTCATTGTTTCAGACACGATATCTGATTAAAACCATTTTTAATATCTTATTACATGTCTAAATGTAGGTTCAAAGTTCCTGTTAGAGTACAGGATGGTACTGGTGTCGTCTCGCTAACTATTTTTGAGCGTGACATGAAAAAGTTGATTGGACTTAGTGGAGAGGAAATGTTGGATCTGTATCTACAGGTAACTTTTAATATAAATACAAAACAATTTTACCCTTATACTACACTTATGTAGTTAAATATTAACCTACATTTTTTTATTGATAAATTGAAAGGATGGTGTTGATGCTCCATATCCTAATGAACTCAATGCCATAGTTGATAAAAAATATGCCTTCAAGGTGGATGTGACACAGTTCAACAAGGACCAAAAGTTGATGTTCTTCGGTGTTTCATCAATGACCGACGACATGAACATTATTAATGACCTTGAGCATAAATACAACTTAGACCAGGTATGGTTCTAATTACTATTATTGTTATGTAATTAAAAGAACATCATTTGTATAATACTAATACTTTTCATTAATTTTTGTATAATACTTAATAATAGCAGCCTATATCCGAGACAAACATTTTAGGGTCTGAGGATTTCCGCTCACCAGAATCAGTTACACAAAAGGTAACATTTTTATTGATAGTTTAGCAAAACAGCTAGGATTCTATTATCATTTGAAAAATGTTTCTATTTTAAGAAGAAAAAGTTGTGAGTCAGTATACATTTTATTCTTATATGTCCCCTTATTAAATCATGGACTATCCTTGCTGCCATATATATATATATATATATATATATAATTAAATATAAATGAATGTTACTATTTATCTTGTGTTTTAATAGGCTTCCCATTCTCTATCCCTTGATGAGACACCGTACTCTACCAAGCTTAAAGGCCTTCTCAATGAAGAAGTTATGAATGATAACACTTCTCAGGATGTAGAGACACCTGCTGCTCTTAAACGTAAGCTTGTAGAGACATTCGATTGTGATGATCATGTGAGTAGCTCAGCAAATCAGTCACAGACTAATGGAGAAGATGTGATGACTACAAAGCTTAAGTTGGTGGTACCAAAGTTGGAGAAATGAGTACTATCTTTCATACCTACTATAATAAATGTTCACTGTGAACATACTCTGAAGTTGTTTGTTTTTAAATATGTTTACTATTGAATATTTTTGTTTTGGCAAGTACTTTGTTTTGAATGACTTCGTCATTCTCATGGTTCTTTTTGAATGTTGGTTTTGAAAGGAATTCTTAGTTTTAAGGAGGTTTTTGAAGTTCATCAATGCTATTTATATCTATTTATATATAATACCATCTTCATCTTATAGCTTTGTTATTCTTAATTGTGCACTTTTTTAAACATTTTCTGGCTTTTACTTCTAAAATTGTTATTGTTTCAACAATCTTTTGGGTGTTTGAATGACTTTTATTACCATTGCTTATATAAAATCAATGGTTGTTGGATCAAATGACATACAATCTTCCTTTATTAGTTGTATTCATATTGCTCCCTATGCATCTCATGTGAACATATTCAAATCCTCCTTGCTACACCTCAAGTTATAGAACCTAAATGACTTTGATTATAAGCATAAAAATAATGCTTAACTTACTGATTTGTTGAAAGGGTGGTGACTGAAGCAGGTAGGAATGATATAAATTTAATTTAGGAATGTTTAACTTAAATGACTTTGATTATAAGCATAAAAAATTTGATGCATGCGGAATACCCAAACAATGAAGGCTACATAAATAATGCTTATACGATCCCATTGTTGAATACTCTCAAACCATGATAGCTATCATACGAAACAAAGTTATGTATGCGTCAAGCGTCAAATTAAAACAAACGCCATCAAGTAATATTACATTTCATTTTGACATGTTTTATACTTTTATTTGGTTAATAAGACATTATATTTTAATGTATGTAACACATTGTTATTTTTTTTTAGTGAACATTCTGATCTCTACTAAATTCACTTAGAGCGTTTTTGAACCCGATTTGTTAGAGGGAGAGCCTTGGGTTTAAAATACGTTAATGTAATTCATGTTCATGTCATACGTCTTAATTACTCGAAAGTCGAAACAAACTTTTAGATGTATTACAGTTGCATAACAATATTAAATTTAATTACCGTAATTTGATCAGTTACTACTTTTAAAATCAATTATCTCTATTATAATAACACATGACTTCATTTGTAAATTTAGTATATGACATAAATGTTACGCTATGATTTGGCAACTGTATAAGTATATGATTACATTATCAATTAATGAAAAATTATTACCAAAAATTGATTAATGCTAGATAAAGATTTGGAAGCTTAATTTTCGTATGGTTTTAAAGTTACTAAATCAAGAATATATTTTAGTACTCACCACAAAATTCAATATTCATTATCATCAACAACTGTACACGACTACTAACAAATTACCATTTCCATTACAATCCAATAATAATCATGATCATGATTATATATATTTGAACCAATCCACACGTAATAGTCTTTGTCCATTCTTCTTCGTAGCTCTTCATCCACCAATCCGATTTCACAAGTCTTCATCATCTCTAACATATCTTCTTTTCCATTGCCATCCAGGTTAATGTTTATATAACAATTAGATTTATATGTCTCCAATCTTCATTCTATAATATATATACGTACAGTACGTTTATGTATGTTTGTTCTATATTAGTTTATGTATACATACATTATTGGTTAATTATGTTGTATACAGAACGTCTCTCAATCTTCATTCTATAATCTTCATTCCATTATGTTGTATACAGTACGTTTCCTTGCATAGTAGCATGAAATAAAATATAAATTGTAACAATGTCACAAATTTAAATTGCATAACAGGTTTATTATCTTGAATAGATGGGTTAGGTACTTACGTGGTATACTACTTGAAACTATAAATTTTATAGCCCGGTTAGAGATTGATTTTGTAGTTTTCTTATTCAAAATTACTCAATCTCGATGTAAATACAAAAATTATTTACCGTATTACCGTATGAATCGCAAATATCTCGATTTAATCATATTTTATGGTCTTTTAATGCATAGGTAACAATATCAGTCTACATCTTTTTTGATTTTTTTGTAAATCAAAAACCACATCAAATGGATTTTAATGACCCGAAAGAAAGGCGGAAACTAAGAAAGTTATATATAGATAGCAAGAAATCAAAGGACGGTTCTACAAATATTAAAAAATGTAAGCTTTACCACCTTAATTTAATTTATTACTATATATGGCTTCCTTTTATGTTATTTGTTCTTCATGTTGTCGACATTTTTTTTGTTTGTTATGATGTTTTATCGAATCATTATAAAGCTGCCCAGCGTAGGAGTGAGGAAAGTGTTTTGTCGTCATATACTTCGAGGGCTATTGTGAACAACCAAGAAAACATATATACCAACAACCAAACACCGCTTCAACATGTGGGATCTACATCATTGGCTTCACATTTCCGTACACCCTTATCCGACGTTACAAATGGTAATTCTAAAATTAAACATTTAATTTATATCATGCGTTTTATCTTTTTTGTCTTAAATTTTCATATCTTAATTTTCAGCTACGTCAAACTACAATATAAAAGCTACACCACCATCGTCGAGTAACAGACCGTATATTATTCGTTCTAATGGGATCTCATCTAACACTCACCGGTCAACCATCACAATGTTATCACCAGGAAACCATAGGTTAAAAAGGAAAGCCAATGATATTTGTCCAATACCTATGACTGACCTTGCATCATGTGAAAACGATTATGATGAAGGAATCCTTAGCGATGCATTCAAAGGCATTTCTAAAGGTTAGATATTTATACAAAAATCCCAGTTCTATGCATTTTCTCCTCCACATGATGCTACATAAATTAACACACTTACGACTTTCTTGTTAGATTACTTGGATCACGAAGATCAAACTATCATATGTCAGATTTGTCATGCAAAATTGTGGATAAATGAAAGCTTAAGAGGTAAGCAAGATAAGATAAAAAATGCTTATTCTATATGTTGTGGATATGGCAAGGTGCAACTTCCAGATTTGAAAGATCCTCCCGAACATTTCAAAAGTCTATACAGTTCAGTTGGTGCTAAGAGCAACTACTACTTAAAAAATATTCACCGTTTAAATTCAATGTTCTCTATGACCTCGATGGGTGGCAAGGTTGATTCTTCCATCAACAAAGGTAAAGGTCCTTACACCTTCAGATTGAGCGGCCAAAATTATCATAGTATTGGGAGTCTTGTACCAACAGAAGGTTCACAACCAAAGTTCTCCCAACTATACATATATGATACTGACAATGAAGTTTCAAACAGACAAAGCTCAATTGGGTATGTCGTCAAAACTTATCAAAAATAGTAATTTTTATTTTAATTTTAGCAGATATTTATAGTTGTATATACTATGTTTGTTTATGTATATTTAATACATTGAATTCTTTTTTAATAGTAAATCAGGCAATGCGTCTTCATCCACATCGAATGAACTTGATATTCAGATTATTGAATATTTGAAGACCATGTTAGATTCAGAAAACCCATTGGTCAAATCTTATAGAATGGTTAGAGATACTTTGAAACAAAATCCACAAGTTGAGTTAAAGCTCCAACTTATTGGAAGAAGACAACAAGATGGAAGGACATACAATCTACCAACAGCTTCTGAAGTTGCCGCGTTAATTGTTGGAGACATTGGTGTTGACATTGAAAAAAGAGATATTATTGTCACTACCAAATCTGGATATCTTCAGCGAATTAGTGAACTTCATCCTTCTTACCTTCCTCTACAGTATCCACTGCTATTTCCATATGGTGAAGACGGTTATAGAGTAGACATCCCTCATAGGAATATTGAAAAAAAACAACCGGTAAAGGGAAATAAAAAACCGACAATGAAAACTAGAGACATTTTGACAATGAGGGAATTTTTTGCATATAGAATTCAAGATACGAAAGATAAATTTTCATTGATTCTTCATTCCAGGAGGCTTTTGCAACAATTCTTAGTTGATGCTTATACGATGATTGAGAGTGAAAGACTCGTGTTCATACGAAGCCAGCAAAAAAACCTGAGGTGTGAATCTTTTGAAAATTTACGTAAGGCGCGTACTCAAGGTAATGTTGACGTATCAAACACCGGTAGGCGTGTTATTCTACCTTCTTCTTTTACCGGTGGTGCCCGGTATATGATGCAAAATTATCTAGACGCCATGTCAATCTGTAGGTGGTTTGGCTATCCCGACTTCTTTATAACCATCACGTGTAATCCAAAATGGCCAGAGGTACAAAGGTTTCTTAAAGACACTTCTATTAAAGCAGAAGACAGACCCGATATATTGTGCAGAATCTTTAAAATGAAGCTTGATTCATTGATGAAGGATCTCAAGGAGAAAGCATTACTTGGCAAGGTTCAAGCAGGTATGTTAAATTATATTATCACATTTTTTATTTATTTACTACTTACTAATAATCTTTTCCTTTTAACACTTATATATATATTTATATATAGAGATTACGTTTACCTAAAATACACTATATGATTGTTATATTCAATGAATATCCTAACATATTATAACGTTTAAACATATGTAGTTGTGTATACCATCGAGTTTCAAAAACGTGGCTTGCCTCACGCTCACATTTGCTTATTTATGCATCACAATAGCAAGATTCATAGGATGGATCTTATTGATCCAATCATTTCTGCTGAGATTCCAGACAAGAATGATGATCCTGAGCTATATTCGTTGGTTAGCGAATTCATGATGCACGGACCATGTGGAGTTCATAATCTTAAATGTGCGTGCATGGTAGACAACAAGTGTTCAAAAAATTTTCCAAAAAAATACAATGACAACACTTCTGCTGATGACGAAGGGTATCCTTTGTATAGACGCCGTAATAACGGAAAGTCTATTGAAAAGGTAGGAGTACCACTTGATAACCGATATGTTGTTCCATATAACAAGACCCTCTTAAAAAGATATCAAGCTCATATCAACGTAGAGTGGTGTAATCAAGCTGGATCGATTAAATATCTATTCAAATATATAAACAAAGGTCCCGACAGGACTACAGTGGCTATTTGTCAAAATGAAAAAGGAGATGAGAATAATGATAAAGTTGATGAAATAAAAGAGTATTATGACTGTAGATATGTATCTGCCTGTGAAGCATCATGGCGTATCTACGCATATGACGTTCATCATAGGACTCCATCTGTTATAAGACTACCTTTCCATCTTCCTGGACAACAATCAGTTGTTTATGGTGCTGAAGATGATATTGATGATGTTCTTGCAAAGCCATCAGTGGCATCTACAATGTTTTTACAATGGATGGAATGTAACAAAGAATCTGAACTTGCAAGGAATTTGAGTTATATTGAGTTTCCTACAAAGTTTGTTTGGCATGCGGACACAAAAAAATGGGGAGAACGGAGAAAAGGATTTTCAATTGGTAGAATTCATTCTATTTCACCTGCAATGGAAGAAGCGTATTTTCTAAGAATCCTTTTAAACAAGGTAAAAGGTCCAAGGTCATTCGAAGAAATCCGATCAGTAAATGGAGTTGAATATGAGACTTTTCGAGATGCGTGTTACGCACGTGGCCTATTGGATGATGATAAGGAATACATTGAGGCAATTAAAGAAGCAAGTCATTCGGGTTCAGGTTACTATTTACGGTCTTTGTTTGCATCAATGTTAATGTCTCGTAGTCTGTCGAGGCCACACTATGTTTGGCAAAATACGTGGGAATACTTGTCTGATGGGATTCTTTACAAACAACGAGCTTTGTTAAAGTCTCCAGGTGCAGTATTTCTTCTCTACTTTTATGCTTATTTAAATAAATTAATTTTTTAACTACGAGCTTACATTTTATACTAAATATAACTTGTATTTTGAATTGATCAGGATTATCACTAACAAATGATCAAATTATGAATCTCACTTTGTCTGAAGTGGAAAGGATCTTAAGTCGTAACAATTTTAGTCTACGAAACTTTACAACAATGCCTTACCCGAATGATGCCTCAATTGATTCTTCTTATAATCTTCTAATTAACGAGGAGTTGGGTTACAACAAGGAAGAGCTAAGCATAGAGTTCCAAAGTCTGTTTAATGCATTGACAGATGAACAAAGACATGTTTATGAAGAAATCATTTCAGCCGTTGATAATAGCACAGGAGGTGTTTTTTTCCTATATGGTTATGGTGGTACCGGGAAAACTTATCTATGGAAAACATTATCTGCTTCCATAAGATCTAAGGGCCAAATCGTGTTAAATGTTGCTTCAAGCGGTATTGCATCGTTGTTGTTAAGTGGAGGAAGAACGGCACACTCCAGATTTTTTCTTCCGATGAATCTTAACGAGGATTCTGTTTGCTATATAAACCCCGGTAGTGATGTTGCAAAATTGTTAAAAGAAACACGTTTAATTATTTGGGATGAAGCACCAATGATTCACAAGCACGGCTTTGAGGCATTGGATAGAACACTGAGAGATATTTTCACATCTACAAGGGGGTCACTTTCTAACTTACCATTTGGAGGAAAAGTTATTGTGTTTGGAGGTGATTTTAGGCAAATTTTACCTGTTGTTACGAATGGCACCCGACAAGACATTGTTGGTGCTTCTTTAAGTTCATCATACCTTTGGAAGCACTGCAAACTCTTGAAACTAACAAAAAATATGCGTTTAACAGTTGGTGGTGACGCAACTTATATTGAAGAAACAAAAAAATTTGCAGAATGGCTTTTGGATTTAGGAGAAGGGAAACTTGGTGGTGTGAATGATGGAGAAGCAACTATTGATATACCACAAGATTTGTTGATTTGTCCTTCAAATAATGATCCTCTTTCAAATCTTATTGATTTTGTGTATCCAAATTTCCTTAGTAATTACAACGATCCAAGTTTTTTCCAAGATAGGGCGATATTGGCTCCAAAAAATGAAGTGGTCCAAGAAATAAATGATCGATTGCTTTCTATTTTCCCGGGAGAAGAAAAAGAATACTTAAGTTCGGATAGCATATGCCAGGAAGAACATGTGAATGATTACTTTGATGCAAATTTATACTCACCAGACTATCTTAATGGTCTTAACGTATCAGGCTTGCCAATCCACAGATTAGTCTTAAAGGTAGGCGTTCCTGTAATGCTTTTGAGAAACGTTGATCAAAAGAATGGTCTATGTAATGGCACAAGGCTCAAGGTTGTAGGACTGTACAATCGTGTTATTGAAGCGGAGATTCTTTCGGGAAGTAACATTGGTGATCGAACTTTTATTCCAAGAATGACCCTTATACCTTCAGACAAAAAAATCCCTTACAGGTTTAAAAGAAGACAGTTCCCTTTAGCCGTATGCTTTGCAATGACGGTAAATAAGAGTCAAGGCCAATCTTTATCAAAAGTTGGTTTGTACTTGAAAGAACAGGTGTTTTCACATGGCCAACTTTACGTCGCTATGTCCAGGGTCAAGAGCAGAAACGGACTTAAACTTTTAATTTTAGATAAAGATGGTCAACCTACCAACGTTACAACAAATGTTGTTTACAAAGAAATCTTTAGAAATTTGTAATTTACTACTGTAACCGTACGTTTTGGCTATTTGCTTTCATTTGGAGTGTTTAAATGTTATATAATTCTGTTTATACAACATTTTTTAATTTCATTGAATTATTTATCCAACCCGTGGTGCCCACGGGTAATAACCTAGTATATTAATAAAAGAGTAAAAATTCTTTCCCTTGTCAAACCACTAGCTATCTTTGCCACTTGTCACAATTTTAGTCCCTATACCAATTTTGGTATATATTTAAAAATTATTTCATAACTATCTCCGATATTTCTTTATTTTTTGCTAGGATTAGTTTATTATTTTGGGGCTGAACCAAAACGAACCAGAAATGTCTAAATGGGTTTGTATGAACAAAGAATTGTCACCGATAACCGAACCTAACAGTTCGGTCTAGTTACTCGCAATTCGGTAACATTTAAGGCTAAAGAGAAAAAAATGCCCAATTATTTCGTGGTTTTTGTACTATTAAATTTCTCTTTATTTTCCTTATTCTTGTTTACTTTTTTTTACAACTTTGGCCTATCAATGTGGCTCCTAATATAAGATCAAATGCAGACACACGTAACCATCTAGCAATAACAATGACAACGACAATTTCACGAATGTTTTATATATAAACATAACACGGTATCATAAAGAATCATTAAACAAATAAAATATTGTTGAATTAAGAACTCTCATTGAAGTATAGTACGAAAGTCTAAATAGGGTTGCTAACATGTACGAACAATGAAACGAGATTGCAAGAGCAGAACAATGAAATGATGAAGTAGTTGGAAGTATTAGCAGAGATATAGCATAGATTTGAATGTTGATCTTTACCTAACTTATTGGTGTAAATCTTTCCCTATATAATTGGATAAGGTAATGAATAACACACACAAAATCGATACCATAAACACTTTTATGGTATTATAGCCAAAACCCTCTAAACCCTATGTATGTAGAAGTGTAGAACGGGTTTGCCCTGTCCGGTTTGGGTTTTTGGGTCGGATTTCTTGGTGTGGCCCAAAATTATGCTCATTCACATGCTAATCCGGATGGACCAAGACTCATGATAGCTTCAACTTAAAACTAAGGACCAGATCACATGTAAGTAGAATAGGTCTGGTCAGTTTAGGCTTGTGTATTTTGGTAGGGTTTTTCGGGTTGCTTAGAATTATGCTCACCCCTAGTTTTAGTTGAGTTATTGTCTCGATGAAAGATATTATGGTTTTGAAGCCTGCTAACATGTTATCACATCTTGTTTATCAAGTATAACATCTTAAAATTTAAAATCATCATCCTATATATACTAATAAAAGAGTAAAAATTTCGTCACTTGTTAAACCACTAGTTATCTTTTGCCATTTGTCACAATTTTAGTCCCATACCATTTTTGGTATATATTTAAAAATTATTTCATAACTATCTCCGAATTTTCCTTATGGTTTATTAAGATTAATTTATCATTTAGGGGCTAAACTATAACGAACTAAAATTGAGAACTGTCTAAGTGGGTTTGTATGAACGGAGAATCGTCTAAATGGTTCGTATGAACCGATAACCGAACCTAATAGTTCATTCCTAGTTATTCATGATTCGGTAACATTTAAGGCTAAACAGAAAAAATGCCCACTTATTTCGCTGTTTTTGTTACTATTAAATCTCTCTTTATTTTCCCAATTCTTGTGTAATCTCTTTGTACAACTTTGGCCTATCAGTGTAGCTCTTAATAAGAGATCAAATGCAGAAACTCATATAACCATCTAGCAATGACAACGTCACAAAATATTTTTATATATAAACATAACACTATAACATAAATAACCATTAACAATTAACTAGATTAAACAAATAAAAAATTATTGAATTATGAATTCTCATTGAAGTATACTACCAAGGTCTAAATAGGGTTGCTAACATGTATGACAATGAAACAAGATCGTAGGAGCATAACAATGAAACAATGAACTAGTTGGAAGTATTAGCAGATATATATCATAGATTGAATATATTTTGTGTTGATCTTTACCTAACTTATTGGTTTTTCCTATGTAATTGGATAAGTTAATGAATAACACACAAAATTGATACCATACACACATTTATGGTATTAGAGCCAAAACCCTCTAAACCCTAAATTTTCTTTAGTCATCGCCATTGTTCTACATTTGCTCGGTCTCAATTGATCATGGTGAAAACCAAGAAACCTTCTAGCAACAAGTCTAACGTCGACGACACCAAATCAACATTGTGACAACCCGTAAATTTCAGGTTAACACCATTAACTCATTTTCATTCTTTTTATTAAATTACTTATTATAAACCACTCCTCTTGTCACGTAAATTTAGTTTTACGAAGTTCGGGGTTGGTGTCGTAATTAAATAAATAGTCTATATATAACCATTAAAACAAAATAGATAAACCACCAAATTAACCCAACCCTAATCGACCCACCCCCACCTTTCCTATATATATATTTCATAACCTCATCATCCATCTTCTTCATTCCCTTCTTCTATTTCATAGCAACTAAATCGACCGACCATTTCATCTCCCTCCCTGCCTAGTAGTCGCTGGAAATCGGAACACCAGCAGCAACCATCATCACCGTACCTTTGACCGTCTTCTTCATTGATTCCGGGTATGTTTCGCGACCTGTGTATATAAATCAATCATGTAGCTATGTAGGGGCGAATAACAGTATGTTATATATGTACGTGTGCATAAGATGCAACAACATGCTAATTATATATGTATGAATGTATATGTAGTTAGTGTGTACGTGACTGTATATATACGTACATATGCAACAATATGTTTATGTGTTATATGTGTATATATTAACAAGCATGAGCGGCAGCAAGTCTGAAGTGTATGTGTGATACGTGATATATGACATATATAGGTACGTGGTGTAATCAATGATGGATCTAGGAATTTTTTTAAGAGGTTCAGTTTTTTAAGTGCTTCAATTTTTATATAACAAGACATAAAAAATTTCGAATCGATTCAACGGTTCAGGTCGGATTAAGTTCATCATATATAAAAATGCAATACAATAAGCACTATATCAACAAACATCTAATGTTAATTATACAAGTTGAGAACTATTGTACAGTAAAAAAATCAAATATTAATCTAATCTAATGTTAAGTAATAAGCATTGTAGCCATAAGCACTATATCAATTAGAAATAAGCAACTGTTAGAAGAAACATCATGTGCTCACTGTTGAAGAAACATTCAATCATGTATTCATGTGCTCACTGTTGAAATAGTCGAATAGAAATAAGCATTTGGATATATGTTGAACGGTTAGAAGCAAAAAAAACAAAAAAAATCATGTGCTCACTCATTTGGATATATGCTGAAGCAAAAAAGATAAGAAAATTTTTTTCATGTGCTCACTATTAAACAATAAGCATTGTCGCAACTAGCAATTACAATTACTCAGTTAGCATTTAGCAATTAGCACAATCAATTTCATCACAACATTCAATCAAAACATTCAATTTCATAAAACTTTAAGAAAATAAGGAAGAAAAACTAATTATTCTAAGATTTTCTACAAATGAGAAAAACTGTTAAAAGTGTAGGAAGCAATCTGAAACGTCCGATTATGGTGTTTATGGCCCAGATCACGCGGTGGTAGTTTTGTAAATAACTGGACGTTTTACAAACCCGCCAGTAGAGACCGAGGGGCAAACATGTCATTGGGTGTTTTCAAGGTTATGGTGTTTAACGGCCTTCCGCCTTTTTTTAACGCGTGGTGTTAGGTTATGGTGTTTAACGTCCTTCCGCTTTTTTAGGTTTTGGTGTCAAAAGACCAAAACGCCCTTTTGCTTTTTTTAACTCGTGGACACGTGTGTGATTTTTATTGCTTTCTACACTTTTTGTCATTCATAAAGAAACCCTTACCTATATATATATAGATATATAAATATAAGAAATGAATTTAATTAACCGGTCGTAAGGGGAACTAGGTTCTCTTGTTGCATTTGTAGTGATTATTTGTTGTGCGCTTCAATGGTGAGTCTCTTTGCTCGTTTTTAAATCCTTCCGGGGGAGAAAACATACAAAACCATTTTTATATTGCCTTCAGGCTGCGTTTTATGCTTTCGGGCAGGACCTTCGGGCAATTACTTTTGATAAACAAATTTCTATTGTCTAATGGCTTATTTTACTAAGCATAAACGTTTCATCTCCTTTCCTTTAGTCGAGATTATTAATATATAGTGGGTATAACGGGGAAATTTGAGTAAACTACCAGGTTCGCAGACCCCATCATGCTTAGAGATGTCAATAAAACCCAATCCTAGTGGGAAAAACCGAAACCCGACATATTCAGGCCAGGTAATAGCCCGAATTTTCGGGCCTGAGACCGGGTACAGGATTTTGTATTGAAAAAATCCGAGTTCGGGTACGGGTATGGGATCATGTGAATCCGGCCCAATTACACGAAATACTACTCGAAGATATATTATTTATATATTTTATTTTCCTTATGCATAATTATTAGGGCCATTTAAATATATCCCCTTCATAAGATCATTTATTATATATTTACCCACTCTTTAAATTCAATTATATATTTCCCCTTCCTAAACCACATATATTACATATTTACCTAATTTCTTTAAAATAGCCTTTTGATTTACTATTTTACCCTTAATGATCTTGATAAATATATTTTATATTTTCTTATGATTTGTGTAAAAGAATGGGTAAATGAGTAATTTATTATGTCAAAGGGGATATGTGTAATTAAACTTTAAGCTTAGGTAAATATGTAATTGATAGACTTAGGAATGAGAAATATGTAAAAATCTCTACTTATTAAGCTCCCTTATGTTTAGTTTTCCCATGCATCGTATTAAAACAACGAAGCGGCTATTCTAATTTTCAAATCTTTTATTGATATTGTTTGGAGAATGAATCCTTTTTTATATATTTAACGCAACTACTTCTTTTGGATTCATGTATCATGAGAATTTTTGTATTTAGAATTAATACATTTTAAATTGTGTGTGTGTGTATATATATCATTTTTAATTTGTGAAAGTAATTGACGGGTTTACCCGGTACCCTGCGGGTAATTATCCGATAGATACCCGATGGGTATTGGGCCGGGTATGGGACTAAGTTTTACATTCAGGTACAGTCCTGGGATTACTAATACACGTCTCATATCCGGCCCATTGCCATCCCTAATCATGCTGGTAGGGTTCCAGGTGATGCAGATTGTCATTGGAACATTTGGTCATCTAGTTTGATGGCATTAAGGCCAACAACGTAACGTTCAGTTTAATCTCGACGTGCTCATGTAGTAAGCGATGTGGTCTTGCAAACCAGCAATAGTAAATGGACTTTATCAGTTAAAGTATATTTTGATATTTATCTGCTTTTGATAAATATCTCATTGAGCTCACCAACCATGTGTTGACCATTTTAGTAGGCTTTCTCAGGTGGCTAGGAGCTGTGCACCTAGGACGCATCATGCATGAGTCGCTTTATTTTTTTAAAACTTTTATTTACCATTATAGGTCTTATGAAAACTATTATTGGTTTCTGTGCTAGACTATTGAGCACATGAGTTTTACTGATTTTGTGTTAGACTGTTGAGCACAAGTGTAACACCTATAAAAATTTTGTATCCGAATTATTAGTTAGGATACTCAACCTTGTGGTCGTAATTAAGTAGTATATATACGACAATGGTATTTCAAATATTGCCAAACGATTAAGAAACCAATTAGCACATGAGATGTTTAGGCGATCAATTATTATTATAAGAGACCGTCGTATAATAATATTATATTATATTTGAACATTCTCCGTTTCTAACGAAACTTAGGTCGATGCGTAGAGAATGATGAGCTCGTCCTAGCGGTATATTTATAATTTTATAAAACGCTATATTTTTAAAGTTATACAAGAAAAAAGAATGAAGCAGCTGAATTAATTAATTTTAATAATAATATAAACAAGCAAGCTAGCTAGCATGTCACTTATTTTGAATCCCAATTCGACCTAAAAATCATTTAAGGTGCTTGATATATTTCTATATATAGAAAGCTTATGTTAGTTATTAATATTCAGTTCTTTTAACGGGAACGCTCTAGTTTAGAGAATCCTGAGCATACAGTACATTTTTGGGTGTTGTTAGTAGTCGTTTTTGGAGCACGAGTAGGGAGACTCTACGTCAAATTGCCGTAGATAGTTTAAGAGGTATGCGTAGAGAATGATGAGCTCGTCCTAGCGGTATATTTATAAATTTATAAAACGCTATATTTTTAAAGTTATACAAGAAAAACAAATGAAGCAGCTGAATTAATTAATTCTAATAATAATATAAACAAGCAAGCTAGCTAGCATGTCACTTATTTTGAATCCCAATTCGACCTAAAAATCATTTAAGGTGCTTGCTATATTTCTATATATAGAAAGCTTATGTTAGTTATTAATATTCAGTTCTTTTAACGGGAACGCTCTAGTTTAGAGAATCCTGAGCATACAGTACATTGTTGGGTGTTGTTAGTAGTCGTTTTTGGAGCACGAGTAGGGAGACTCTACGTCAAATTGCCGTAGATAGTTTAAGAGGTATATTTTTATTTAAATTTATGTCTAGTTAATAGTTATATCTATTAGTATATATTTTGTGGGGCTTAGGGTCAGGGTCGGGGTAGACATTGGGTAATTTGACCCTGGTCTAGACATGGACTGATCAACCATGTCTAAACTAGATAGAGTTATCCATAGTTGACCACGACGATGACAAGCCAGTACCCACTCCTTACTTAATTAATAGCTAAGATTTGTCCTAATTATAAATAGGAACCAAACTTCATAGCTGTTATAGTGGCGCTAGTTAAGCCACACATATAGATTCAAAGTGCACAAGGATCTTACTCAAAATCTCAAAGGGTTAGAGAGTGAGAAGAAGTGTTGTCCAATGACAGTTATTCTGATTAAGGTGAATACATTTGTATTTTAAATGCTTTTACGAAATCTTTGTTATTTCGAAACCAGCATGAAAAGTAGTTAATTTATTAATGCATGCTGGTAAAATACGAGACGGACACTTGGCACGTACGGTCTGATCAGAAATGGTATACACGTGTTTAGGCAGAACTCATACGGTGAGTTCTGTAACTAAGCGTGGCTGGTACAGTTTGTGTGCCCAAAGGAGTAAGATTCCCTAGGCACCAGAGTTATAATGAAATAACTCACAGCCAACAAACTGTTATCAGTGTGCAACATGGTGTGTATTTTATCCATGTTCCTAGTATGGTTAATCTAAATTAATGCTTTCATGCTTATAAATGATTTGGGTCTACAGATGATATTCACCAGCATTATCGCTGATGTTTTATTTTTAAAACCTTTTACAGGTAATGAATAAAAAGGATGGAATTGCTAAGTGCCATGTTGTACATATAATGTTTTACATGTGCATGTTAGCTAATTAAGCACAAGATACATCAAGGAAGAATGGACGCATTCGATGAAGAAATCTTGTGGCTTTAAATATTATAGTAATATGAAATTACTATGTTTTGTAAATAACGGGTAGTTAAGCCCAGTTATATGAAAACAATGTAAAATAACGCGTAGTTAAGCCCAGTTATATGAAAATGATGTTTGCAAACATTGTGAAATATTATGAAATGAGACCAAGTTTTGAGAAAAATATTCCGTTGCATTTGAACTATGTGTTTTCAGAATAAAAGAATCAGAGCAGGTACCAATCGGGTCACACGTCTGGGCATGCCAAACCCGGGGTGTGACAGGTTGGTATCAGAGTCACAGGTTTCAGCGAATTAGATACTTGATTTAGTATCTAGGCTTTAACCATGATCAGAAGAATGCCTACTAAAGAAAAGTAGGTAGATATCTGCATGGAAATGTATGACTTACTGTATAAGTCAAAACAATAGTTTGTTTTCTATTGCTTTAGAAATGATGCCTACTAGAAAAAAAGTAGGTAGGTGCCAGTAGTTAAATGCTTTATAGCATATAGAAGACAATAATTTGTTTTTTCTATCTATATAATAATAATCGTACACCAGACTTCATGTCTGATGATATTCGGGATTTCCTTTCCTATAGAATGTCTAAACGAATAAGTGGACCTTCTACTAATACTCGAAGGAGAAAAAAAATAGTGAAAATAATAATCTGGATTATATCAAACTCTCAAAGGAGATGAGGTACAGTAGATGATTAATCAAGGAATAGTAAATGATATACCAAAATTTATAGAAGCTCCAGAAAAGAATCATGAAATAGTAAACAAAAAGAAAAGAAAACTTTCTAATGGAAACTTATAGAATGGATCATAAACTAAAGACTTGCTTTAAAAGGTCGAATCAAAAGTCATACAAATAAACTCAAAGATTATGCAGTGTAACTGTATAACTAGTCTAACTAAGATATTCTGTCAAACAAATGATCGGTTGAATCATATAACTGAGTCGAACCTTAGTTAGCATTCGACGAAAACATTATTTTATGAAATACTATAATATTTCATCAGAGTTATATGTTCTAAGACTTTAAAACCTTCAATACTAATATACCCATGAAAGAAAATCTTTATAATGTGAAAAGCAAAATAAGTCGTTAATAATAACTGACCACTGTCATGGACTGAAAATAATAATATTCCTCATAATGGCTATGTTATATCTAGTGGTTATACTATGAAGGAAGATAAAACCCGTTAAACTACACTTAGTAAATACGGTGTAATAGCCGAAGCTATAGAAGATGGATACCAAATGATAAAAGAATCGAAATCGAATTGTTGCAAGTAGTAATGTTATATTCGATGACATGAGAAACATGGTGTTACAAGAACCTAAAACACCTTAAGGACAAGAATAAAGCCTCTGAGTTAAGTATTAATCACAACAATTATCATAAAGATAATTATGTATGATAAAACCTCTAAAGATTCATATTGATAAGTATATTATCATAAAGATAATTATGTATGATAAAACCTCTAAAGATTCATATTGATAAGTATCAATGAGACATAAAAGGCAAGTTGTTGAAAATATTGTCAAAATCATACCCAAATGATCATCAAAGCTTTAATAAAAAGTCAGTGTGAATGTGAACATTGTACTAAACATATTTCTGCTAGGAAACATTGAAGTGATAACTAGACTAGCCTATACTTCAGTATATGATGCAGTCGTGCACTTAAAATAATGGCTAAACTAAGAGCATACAGTCAAGTATGACTTGGCCATATATTTGAAAACGATGGCTAAACTAAGAGCATACAGTCAAGTATGACGTGGCCAAATATTTGAAAATGATGGCTAAACTAAGAGCATAAAGTCAAGTATGACGTGGCCATATATTTGAAAATGATGGCTAAACTAAGATCATACGGTCAAGTATGACGTGACCATATATTTGAAAAATGATGGGTAAACTGAAAGCATACAGTCAAGTATGATGTGCCCATGTATTTGAACTATGATGACTAAACTAAGAGCACATACTACGATATGTGAAATGCTCGTAACCATAATAAACAAACTAAAAGTGTATGCCATTGTTAGTGGCACAGTTGACAAAACGAGTATATGTTTATATAAAGGGAAGATAACTTCTGAAAGATACTTATTAAGAATGTCTTGAACACGCAAAGTAGTAAATAGCTAACCACACTTGGCCCCCAAATTTAAGAAAATGACCTATCATATAAAATCTTGCCCTATAGTGAGATTTTGAAATGGTTGGTAGATGATACGACCATAGTCATGATAGGGATAATGGCGTAGTTGGATCACTAGTTATAAGAAAACTAGCTAGCTTTACCACAGACTATGAACGTTGAGAACATTGAGTATATTAAGGATATCAAGATTATAGAAAACTTGAAAGAAAGCAACTTTCAAATGGGGACCAGAACAAGTTGAAGGTTTTAAAACCCTGAGAGAAAAGTTGACGAATGCACCAATCTTAGCATTGTCTGAAGGTAACGAATACTTTGTTGTATTCTGTGATGCATCATACACCGGCTTTGGGTGTGTGTTAATGCAACGAGATAAAGTTATCGCTTATGCATCTCGTCAACTTAAAGTCAATGAAATAGGTTATCCAACTCATGACTTAGAGTTAGGTGCCATAATCTTTGCGCTAAAGTTATGGAGGCACTATCTTTATAGAGCTAGATTTACTATATACTCTGTTCATAAGAGTTTAAAACATATATTTGATCAGAAGGAGTTAAACATGAGACAAAGACGTTGGATGGAAGTCTTGAGTGCTTATGATTGTGAAATCTATTATCATGAGGGGAGAGCCAACGTTGTGGCTGATGCCTTGAGCAGAAAAGAACATGAAAAACGTAAAAGAGTTCGGGCCTTACGACTTGAACTACAAGTTGATTTAATGGGTCAACTAAAGGATGCTCAATTTATGGCCCAGGAAAATATAAATATTGAGAAAGAAGGAATGAATGGAATGCTCAATCAACTAGTTAAAGGAGACGATAAAATTTTTAGAATGAATAAGCGTATCTGGATGCTAATTACTGTTAATCTTAGAGAAAGGATCTTGGAAGAGACTCACAAATCTAAATATTCAATGCACCCAGGAAGAGACAAAATGTATAAAAATCTAAAAAGCAATTACTGGTGGATAGGCATGAAGAAACCTATTACTACATACGTTGCAAAATGTCTAACTTGCTCACAAGTTAAAGCAGAACACCAAAAGCCATCTAGTTTATTGCAACAGTTAGAGCTGCCAGTTTGGAAATGGGAAATGATAACCATGGACTTTATCACTAAACTTCCACGAACTAGTCGTGGGAATGATACGATTTGGGTCATCGTTGACAGACTCACAAAGTCTGCCCATTTTCTTCCAATGGAAGAAACACACTCTCCGGATAAGTTGGCACGACTTTATGTTAATGAAATAGTATCTTTGCTCGGTGTGCTTTATTCCATAGTATCATATCGAGATAGTCGTTTTACATCCCAATTCTGGAAAAGCTTCCAGAAAGCTTTGGGAACAAAGTTAAATCATCTAAACTGATGGACAAACTGATGGACAAAGTGAGAGAACCATCCAAACTTTGGAAGATATGCTTCGAGCGTGCGTGCTTGACTTTGGTGGTAGTTGGGATGATCATCTGCCATTAATGAAGTTCTCTTATAACAATAGTAATCATTCAAGTATTAATGCAGCGCCATTTGAAGCCTTGTATGGCAGAAAATGCAAAACTCCTGTATGTTGGTATGAAATTGGTGAAAATCAGTTATCGGGACCAGAAGTTGTCCAGGAGACAACTGATAAGGTTCTCCATATCCGAGAGCATTTGAAATTAACTAGAGAACGACAAAAGAAATATGCTGATAAAAGAAGGAAGCCGTTAGCATTTGCCAAAGATGATAAGGTGTTGTTAAAAGTTTCACCTTGGAAATGTGTTGTTCGATTTGGAAAGAAAGGGAAACTTAGTCCATGTTTTGTAGGACCTTTCAAGGTAATTAAAAGAGTAGGACCGGTGGCTTATCAGTTGCAGGTACCAGAGCAAATGAATGGAATACATGATGTGTTTCATGTATCAAATCTAAGAAAATGTCTGGCAGACGAGACATTAAAAACGCCATTAGAGGACATAGAGGTTGATGAAAACTTGAAGTTTAAAGAACAACCCTTGCAGGTAGAATACAAACAAGTGAAAAGGTTAAAGAGGAAAACATTAACTCTTGTGAAAGTAAGATGGAACTCCTGGCGTGGTCCAGAATATAATTGGGATTAGAATCATATATGAAAAAGAAGTACCCTCACCTGTTCCAGTAAATCTCGAGGACGAGATTTAAATAAAGGTAGAGACGATGTAACACCTATAAAAATTTCGTATCCGAATTATTAGTTAGGATACTCAACCTTGTGGTCGTAATTAAGTAGTTGGTATATATACGACAATCGTATTTCAAATATTGCCAAACGATTAAGAAACGAATTAGCACATGAGATGTTTAGACGAGCAATTATTATTATAGGAGACCGTCATATAATAATATTATATTATATTAGAACTTTCTCCGTTTCTAACGAAACTTAGGTCGATGCGTAAAGAATGATGAGCTCGTCCTAGCAGTATATTTATAATTTTATAAAACGCTAAATTTTTAAAGTTATACAAGAAAAACGAATGAAGTAGCTGAATTAATTAATTCTAGTAATAATATAAAGAGTAAACTGCAGTTTTGGTCCCTGTGTTTTGATGTCATTAACAGTTTTAGTCCCACCTTAACAGTTTTGGTCCTTGTGTTTTTATTTTCTAACAGTTTTGGTCCTAAACACTAACTCCATCCAATTTTCCGTTAAGTCTCTCACACAAGCGAAGTAAAAATGTAAATTTCTCTCACTATTTTTGATAAACGACTGAATAAAAATGTTAACCTACATGATGACTTAGATAAAAGAGAGGGAGAATTGACATTTTTACCCTTCAGATGTGGAGCGTGTGTGAGAGACTTAACGGAAAATTGGATGGAGTTAGTATTTGGGACCAAAACTGTTAGAAAATAAAAACACAAGGACCAAAACTGTTAAGGTGAGACTAAAACAGTTAATGGTATCAAAACACATGGACCAAAACTGCAGTTTACTCTAATATAAACAAGCAAGCTAGCTAGCATGTCACTTATTTTGAATCCCACATCGACCTAAAAATCATTTAAGGTGCTTGCTATATTTCTATATATAGAAGGCTTATGTTAGTTATTAATATTCAGTTCTTTTAACGGGAACGCTCTAGTTTAGAGAATCCCGAGCATACAGTACATTGTTGGGTGTTGTTAGTAGTTGTTTTTGGAGCACGAGTATGGAGACTCTACGTCAAATTGCCGTATATAGTTTAAGAGGTATATTTTTATTTAAATTTATGTCTAGTTAATAGTTATATCTATTAGTATATATTTTGTGGGGCTTAGGGTCAGGGTCGGGGTAGACATTGGGTAATTTGACCCTGGTCTAGACATGGACTGATCAACCATGTCTAAACTAGATAGAGTTATCCATAGTTGACCACGACGATGACAAGCCAGTACCCACTCCTTACTTAATTAATAGCTAAGATTTGCCCTAATTATAAATAGGAACCAAACTTCACAGCTGTTATAGTGGCGCCAGTTAAGCCACACGTATAGATTCAAAGTGCACAAGGATCTTACTCAAAATCTCAAAGGGTTAGAGAGTGAGAAGAAGTGTTGTCCAATGGCAGTTATTCTGATTAAGGTGAATACATTTGTATTTTAAATGCTTTTACGAAATCTTTGTTATTTCGAAACCAGCATGAAAAGTAGTTAATTTATTAATGCATGCTGGTAAAATACGAGACGGACACTTGGCACGTACGGTCTGATCAGAAATGGTATACACGTGTTTAGGCAGAACTCATACGGTGAGTTCTGTAACTAAGCGTGGCTGGTACAGTTTGTGTGCCCAAAGGAGTAAGATTCCCTAGGCACCAGAGTTATAATGAAATAACTCACAGCCAACAAATTGTTATCAGTGTGCAACATGGTGTGTATTTTATCCATGTTCCTAGTATGGTTAATCTAAATTAATGCTTTCATGCTTATAAATGATTTGGGTCTACAGATGATATTCACCAGCATTATCGCTGATGTTTTATTTTTAAAACCTTTTACAGGTAATGAATAAAAAGGATGGAATTGCTAAGTGCCATGTTGTACATGTAATGTTTTACATGTGCATGTTAGCTAATTAAGCACAAGATACATCAAGGAAGAATGGACGCATTCGATGAAGAAATCTTGTGGCTTTAAATATTATAGTAATATGAAATTACTATGTTTTGTAAATAACGGGTAGTTAAGCCCAGTTATATGAAAACAATGTAAAATAACGCGTAGTTAAGCCCAGTTATATGAAAATGATGTTTGCAAACATTGTGAAATATTATGAAATAGGACCAAGTTTTGAGAAAAATATTCCGCTGCATTTGAACTATGTGTTTTCAGAATAAAAGAATCAAAGCAGGTACCAATCGGGTCACACGTCTGGGCATGCCAAACCCGAGGTGCGACAACAAGTTGGTTTGGATGAATGGGATTTTTTAAATCTTTTGCTGAACTTTGAAAACTTACATTTTATTACCTTGAGTTTTGGAATATTGTCTAATCTAAAGTTTTGTTAAAAATAATTGAGTCAGTATTACTGTAACTAATGGCTTAAGGTCCTGGTACGTCACACGCCTAACAGATACCACCTTTGGAAAATTGAGGGTGTGACAGACATCATCCTTGCTCCACGTATAAACTGTAACCAACATTCAAAACAAAGTCTGAACATTAGACAAGATGACACTTACTTACTTCACTTAGAGCACCAGGGTTATCGGTGCTATGACCAAAGCACTAGTAAAGTACTCATATCTCGTCATGTAGTATTTAATGTGTGACATCTGCTCCAAACCCGAACAAAATGTCTGACTCGAACCCAAAGCTATCTATCTTTTATTATAAATTGAATTTAATTCTTGAAGATGTAACGTTTGTTATTAATATAAATGATTATGTTGGATTATATGTTATTCCCGTCTTTAATAAAATGATCGAATTAATACGAGTTAATGTCCAGGTGTACTATTTAATTACTACCGATAATTATTAAATCTCAAAAATATATAAGTTGTGACTTATAAATGAAAATTTATAAATATCATTAAAGATAAATACTATTAAAGGCTCAAAATAACCATTTAACATCCACAATAATTTCAACACATAAAAATGTCATTTATATAAACGAGATGAGTTAACGTGGTAAAGTTAGTTTGTTAAAAATAAATATTTAATTAACTTTAGGACAAAGGTGACAAGTTTCAAACTAGTAGTAAAGTTATAATAGTAAATATTAAAAACATCAAACTCAGGGGACCCAAAGTGTAACATTTTATAAACCCAGCCTCTTTCCCTTATAGCCCGTTTTTCCGAGCAACACTGTTGTCACACCCCAACCGATGGCGGAATCATTGAGGCGGACGAAAGTGAATAATTGTTCATAGCTCATGGTACTCAAAATAGTTTAAATATTTTTAAATCCAATTATCCAAGCAAGACTAAATGATAATCCAAACAAAGAATTCTAACAAAAACAAATGAAAAGTCTACTTGATGTAATTTATTTAACTAGGTCCAAGTCCCTAGTAGTGTGGCATCCAAAGTTCCTAACTTGCCTTTCCTGAAATCATGTGAAAAATAGCAGGCCAGCTAACGAATTAGCCGTGAGTAAACATAGGTTTAACGATACATAATAGTACATGATAAAAATCCAATTCATATCGTTATGTCAAAACATGTACATACAAGATAACAACGCATAATCAAACCTTGAGCAAATGATAAAGGGGGGGTCGACATGATAATGATAACTCAGTCATAATCATCCAAGAATCAGGGGTGGGTCCTTTGACCAATAGATCTACTATTAGTAACTGTCGGTTTCTACAAATTAATGATTACGCTTTCACAAAAAATGCTATCAGGCTATGAACACATAAGTAAAGACATAACATGAATTGTTTTAGTGATAACATGAAATAATTGAAAATGAAATCTGATAACTGAAATCTGATTTAGTAGGTCACATGATATCACCCCAAATTGAAAACAAGAAAAGGGGCTATGAATACCCACATGTTAATCGCTTGATCGAATGAAAAAGAAATAAACTTGAAAAACGTCATCAGGAAACTTCTTAAGGATCACTTAAAGGATTTTATCCTATGTTAGAATGATAACTGAAAACTAACTAGGAATCTAGGGATGGTACAATTGAAAATATATGATAATGTAATAGTAATAATTTTATTTTACCGATGATTTATTAAGTATTATAAAGTTTAACTCTTTTTAAAATCAAAGGTTCATTAAGTGACATGACCGATATGATAACTTAAATATTTATCTATCGGGGTAACTTTGTAAAAATGTAACTAAGTTTGTCAACTGTTCCAATTAAATACCTGAAACTTTTTTTGTCTCTCTAATATCACTGAAGTTTCATCAAGTGTTCTAATCATATGTACCAATTTTACGATTATTTGAATTTTAAAAATTGAGTTGCGCAAATGAAATATGTATAAACTTTGGATACTATTTAGTGATTATTTTTATTCAATTTGACTTAAACTCATTCAATTTAGAACTTTGTTATTAAGTTACAAATTCTTAGTCTTCACATTTAGATCCTGATTGAAATTGATTGGAAAAAAACTTTCACTTTTTTATAATCATAATTCATATATGTTTAATATGCCCAACTTAATTTTAAAAAATTCAAACATTTGTAAAATTACTACATAAGATTGGAACACTTATGAAACTTCAGTGAGTTTAGAGAGACAAAAAAAGTTTGAGGTATTTAATTGGAACAGTGAATAAACTTGGTTACATTTCTGTGACATATTCCCCTTATCTATAATACTAATTTATAAAAATTAATCCTTCAGATAACTATTATTTATTATAGTCGTAAATAAATAATGATCAAACATGATTAAATTGTAATTCCCGAAAGTAATTCAACACAAGAATCCATAAGTAAATTAGTTTACTTAAATTTATATTTTTACACCAAAGCTATTAATGTTTAAAACTCAAAACATTATGTGAAAGCATGCTTAAGTATAAAATTTATATAGTTTTGTTTAAATATTTCCCATACATTAACTCATAAAACATCTCATAAACTATTAGAAATTTAGAGGATGTAATGTAACTATGTAAAAAGATTTAATGTTAAGTAAAGAGTTACTAGTAGTTAATAATGTCACTTAATCAATTGGATTTGATTTAAGTAGGGAACACCAAAAACCAAAGATTAAAAAGAAAACTTTATAGTCACGTCCAGGGAATCGACCCCTTGACCTTTTGTTTCTTATCTAAATCAACAAACCAGCATACCAACTTTATTTTTTGTAAGTAAATCGTAAACAAAATCATTATAACTTGTTACTTCATAAAACCCCAAATTCCTATATAAACCTTAAAACCTAATCACCAAAATTGAACATCAACTACAGTATATAATAGAAATCTAAGACGATGATGATGATCAGGATAAGTACACGAATCAAATGAATGGTTTAATTACCTGTTGTGGTGATGCGATGATGGAGTTTCAAAAACAAAAGAAAACGCAGCTATGAGACTCAATTGATGTACCAATAGATGATGATAATGAAATTGGAGTTGCAGAATCACTCGTCGAAGATAGAAGATTAAAAACCCCATTCTAATTGCAGATAAAAATACCCCAGGTATGATGTTCGACAGATGAACAGAGATGACGAAGAACAGAGAGTGAATTGATCGTGAGTGTGTTAAAATTGAAATTGAAGTTGTAGAGAGGTAATAGTAAAAGGAATGTATTGGTTGGTTTATAACAGACCGAGTGTGATTAATCGACTATTAACGGGTTCGAGTTGATTCCGGATAAAGATGAGATCAATTTAAACGATTTGTCATGTTACTTGGCGATTAAACACAGCGAATTCATATAAACCGGTCACAGGAATGTTCTAGATCAAGTTAATTTGATTTGATTTTAGGGATTGATTTCGTTGAGGTGCAGTTGAATCGTCCAAGATAAATGGGTTTAGAGTTGGTTTGATGATAAGAACGTAAATATCGATTAAAAAGGTCAACTAAGGTTCAAAACTTGCGAGTGTAGTGATAAGGGTGATCTAATCGGGAGAGACGACCGGAAAAGTGGGAGAGCAGGGGTGAGGGTTGGGCTTTAAATTAAGTTTCATTTTACCCTCCTGCAATTTCTGTTATTATTACTTTTGTTTTTTATTGTTTTGCAAAAGAGTTTCATTATTCCACAACTAACCTCTTAAACTTTAACTTTGTTAACTAACTACTAAATTTAATTTTTTTTATAAAACTTTAACATTTATAAATCAACCCTTATAAGTCATATAATTATATTTAGGCTTTTAGAACCTTTTAGAATCATTTTATGACATATAATTAGAATTTAATAGATTACTAAAAGTATGATAATGTAACCCTTTATTCCATAATAATTCAAATGTTTACAATTTTGTTCAATAGCTCGGGTTACATAGAAACGAGTCGGGCCGAATGTCCCAACTGTTCCGGCCACTTGGCCAGAATTTTCCTAACTCCGGCGAGCACCAAATCCGTTTTTTAACCAACTTTAATCAAATCGAACCATATAAAATGTACCTTGTCATGTTTCAAACCCAATACCGCTTTCTAAACATTCTATAATCACTTGAATTCTCGTCCCTATCGGTTTCAGAACTCACCCTCAAACCCATTAGTCCCAATCGGCTCAAAACGCTCAAATTCAGTAAATTGAATGAACTAAAATGATTATCTTAATGATTTGAATCCGTTTGTAACATTTAATCGAGCTTTATTCTCCAATTAACATCAAATTAATCATCTTTAATCGTAATCAGTATTGAACCTATTCGACTGTTTTCAAAAGCAATTGGCTTAATTCAGCCGTCCATCTCAATTACCTTTGCTCCCTTTCACTCTTTGAATCCTTAGTTCCTAGAAAAAATAATTATCAAAACTTCGTAAGTGATTCTTCTTTTGCTTGAACTTGTTCATCATCAATCAAGCATCTAAACTGTGTTTTCATCTACTAATACCATAGGGCTTTTACTCTGCGCATCATAATGAGTGAATTTGGAAAGTTAATTGCATTCTAACAGCCTCTAAGTATCAGTTTGATTATCAACCCGTCGAGTTCTTTGTTCTTTATCTCATCGATCCAATTCTTCCATAATCAAGTAAATGTTTTATGTTAAAGTGCTTGTTACCATGTCCTAATCAATGGCCCTCAATCAATTTCATGTTTCGTTTCTTCAATTCTAAGTAATTTAGGAATTATGGTTAGGGTTCTTGATTTGGAATTGAGGTTTTTTTTGTTAAAACGTGTTAAAACTAGTTTTGTTCTATTTCTAAACTAAATGAGCATAAGCGTGTCTGTTAGTGTTGTTGGCTGTGACTTTGAGGCCCCGAGTTCGAGACCAGGGGGCTTCACTATTTTTTTTATTTTGTTTTAAGTATATTACTAAGCATTTTTATCCATTAACCTAAACTAATACTAATACTACATCATATATATTGTTAAAAGGTAAAAGAAAATATTACAAGTTATATAAAATATGACTCCTTTATATCATCAAACTTTGGAAATCTTATAAAAAAATATAAAACCATGATTTTATAAAAGTCTAGTTTTATGATATTAAACTTTATAAATATTTTTAATACTTTTAATATACTTTAAAATGTATTTAATATTTCCAAAATATATACAAGTTTTATAAATAATAGTTATAAACATAAGACTTTTATATGGAATTTTTATACTTTAAATTATGGTAAAAGTTTTAAAATATTTCTATATATATAATATATTTTTTGCGTTAAATAGTTCTCATTATAAAATATATTATTTGAATTACTAATGTTTATCAAAAAAAATATTGTTATTTCTATTACTATTATTTTTCGTTGTTATGATTAAATAATTTTATATATTTATAATCATTTACCGAAAAACCCCAAAATCCCAATTTGAATCCCTAGAATTTCAAATTATCTTAGATTCCTATTGTTCCTATTCTAGTTTTCTATACGATATGTTTTACTAAGTTAGGATTGTCATTTACTTAGGCTATTCTAGTATTTGGGTAATCCTCGGTTCAATCTAAGTTGTTGTTATTCTTTCGTGCTTGTGTTTCAAGGTGAGTAAACTCACTCCTCTTTTTACTTTTATGTTTTGAGGCTGAAATATATGTTTTTACCATACTACGTTTTCTATTTTTTTCTATTTTTAAAAGAGATCATGCAAATATGTTAATTTAGTTCGTTGTTTGATGCATCATTATCTGTTAGTTTAAAGTAGTTTTATTGCTTGGTAATCCCACCGGTACAATGTCAGCGCTAATGATTTTATAAAACCACCTGCCTGTACAACTCGATAGGTTATTTAAGTCCGACCATTCTAATTCCATGTTTACTATATTGCTATGCTATGACAGTTGTTGCTATACTATGATGATTGCTATGCCATGTTCCTAAGTTGCTAATTGATTATTGATAACTTATAGATCGAGACGCTTAAATGACGGTTGGTTAAAAGTTATCTTTAATTGATACATGGGCGGTTCCTCATATAAATGGATAAACGATATATTGTGGGTTTCTTATAAGTGGTTGTGTTCTATTCTATTCTAGGAGTCATGGTAGGGTAATAGTACGAAATAACTATACATATAAGATTGTGCACCATGTTTATGATGATCTCGGATTTTCTATACTATTATTTATCAATTATGTTTACTCACTAGTTTTTGTAGCTAACTTTATTTTTACATATTTCAGGTGGTGCGTGATGTTGTTTTATTACTATTTCAAGACATAGGGATGCCTTGGACTTAGAATAAATAATAAAGACTACTGCAATTACTGTTTTGGTTATTAATTTTGTCGTTTTCATTTAAGACTTATGTTCGAAAACTTGTGATTATCATTATTAAAGTTTATTAAAAATGGTATCATGTGCTTTGCTTACTAACGATATCCATTTTTATGACAACCCGTTGTTTCTACCATCGGGTGGGGTGTCACATGATGAAACATCCTTCATGTTTTAAAACCCTCCCCGTTAACTCTTTCAACTTTCTCTCAAGTCACTCGCCAATCCACTACACCCAAACTGCACCATCTCACATGTCAATCTCTAAATAAAAGCAACCCACCTTACCCAATTACAGTGGCCCAAAAAATACACCTCCAAACATCACTCATACCGGCCCACAAAACCCACCTCCAAATGCATGGTCGGATCCTAACTGGTTTATACACTATCAATTTAGGGATTTACAAGTTAATGACACGTGGGAGTTAGTACCTAGACCGAATGACCATCAAGTTATTAGATGCATTTGGTTGTTCAAACATAAGTTTAAATCAGATAGGTCACTTAAACTTTATAAAGCACGATTAGTCATGAAGGGTAAATCACAGACCGTGGGAATTGATTGTGATGAGACATTTAGCCTAGTGGTAAAACCATCTACGCTCAGAACCGTGTTAAGTTTGGCAATCTCCAATTCCTGACCCATTCACCAACTAGATGTGAAGAACGCATTTTTGCATAATCCATCTTATGTTTGTCGACTGAAAAAGTCACTGAATGGTCTGAAACAGGCACCAAGAGCTTGGTATACTCAGTTTTATAACTACATCTGACAGCTCTTTGTTTATCTACAATCGAGGTAATCAATAAGCTTATATATTACTTTATTTTGATGAAATCATCCTCACGACATCAAATACAACATTGTTAGAATCTATTATAGAGACCCTCTCGAGGGAATTTGATATGACAGATTTAGGATCTTTACACCATTTTTTTGGAATACGTCACTCGTAGTAGTCGTGGGCTGTTTTTGTCTCAAGCTTCCTATGCCAGAGATATTTTTTAACGGTAGCCGTCGTTACCAAGCTCTTGATGAGCCTACTACGTCCCCACAAACACGGTATAAATCATTTTCAATATAAATAAACGAGAGTGTATGAAACCTATAAGTTAAGGGACCTATATGACACATATAGATCAACACAAAGCAAATCAAAGCATAGATCCATCCAACGGTTCTAGTTAAGTAGCCGTTAATTTCAAAAAAGAAAATTATGGAAACACATAAATCCACCCGCTCTTTACTTTTCGGTTTCAATAAACCCTTTTCAATTCTCCCATCAACGGATCAAATTTCAAAATCTATTAATCAATCTTTACAAATTTCCATGGACTTAATCTCTCTTTAACAATTTCAACTTCTTTTTTCAATACAGGTTGATGGATTGTGTTTGTTTCTTGATTATCATTTGTACGATTGTTATCTTTCTTGATGGGTTTTGAGAAAAAAATGTTATGGGATTTGATTTGATACAGATTGTGAAATGGCTGGATCAAAGGGGGGGAATGTAATTCGACCCACAAGATCACAAGGTAATGTAAATGAAGGATTGTTTTTTTGATCATGTAGATCAACTGTTTGATGAAATGTCTGAGTGAACATAAACCCTATTAAGATTTGAAACTTTGATGCTGTTTAGGAGGATTAAAGGGTGCTATAGTTGGTCAAAACAGGAGGGTACTTGGTGAAATCAACAAGAACATTATTACTGCTTCAACAACATACCTTCATGTCAATGGTTTGCCAGGGTAAAAAAGTCAACTCATTTTTCATTTCTTTTTCTCATCAATGTTCTTTTTTCAGTATCTATGTTGATACTTTGTTGTCTTTTTATTTCTAGAAAAAAACATATCCCTGCTAAGAAACCACTTGTTCCGGTTCGTCGACCCGTTACGAGGTCGGTAATAGGTCCTTTTATTTTTGTTACAAGAAACTTGTGTATAGATAGATACACTGAGTTGGGGATCACTTATGAACTCTTGTTTTTTTGCAGGGCAACTAGTGCACAAATCACAAGCAAACCATCACTGCCCATACCTCAGGTATACACAAATTGAAAATAAGAAGCCACATAGTTAAGATATAAATAAGTAAAAAGCAACTCATGCCTATTGTTTGTAAATTAAAAGACACATAAACTTCCTTTAAAAGAAGCCAAAGATCCGAGCAATCCCGATGATACTGAGCATGAGATGTGTTTGCTGGTAGAGGTAGCAAATTGAACATAAACTTTAGGCCTATTGTCCAAAGTTGTAAAAGATATATGAACCTTTTGATAGGGAAAGAAGCCAAAAATTGAAACAATCCCTGACCTTGAAGACTGCAGTATTATTAATGTTGAAGATGATTTTAATGTGCAACATACAGAAGCCGCCATGCTGGAGGAAATTGATAAGATGGTAGTTTAGTTTTCTCTTCATTGTTAATTTTAGCCTGATTTGATTTAAATCGACTAATGCCATGAATATTAGGATGAAGATATATACGAGGAACCTCTTTTGGACATTGATCATGCTGACAAGGGTGATCCACTTGCTGTGGTGGAGTATATTGATGACATTTATGCCAACTACAGGAAACAAGAGGTAATTTTATTCCTGTTTAAATCAATACTCATTATGTTATATTAACTTGTGAAGCTGGTCTTTGTTTTAAGAGGCCTCTGCTAATTGTATCATTTGGCCCGTTAGAAGCATATATAACCACAATCAAGCCATAATAGTCAGATGGGTTGAATTGTCGCATCTACTTATCGCTAGAAAGATCTTGTTGTTAGTTTAACTACAACCCAACATATATGAAGTTGCCATATTGGTTTTATCTGATTTATTATGTGTTTAGTTTATAAATGTCTAAAGCTAGAAAAAGTTGAAAGGGGGGCGGCTAAAATCAGGCTGGTTGGATTTGAATCGGGTTCGGTTCCAAACAGTCATTTTAGTACGGGTCAAGGGGGCCATTTTTTTTCATGAATAAAGGGATTTAAGCATTTAAGTTTTAATTCCAAGTTTATAGAGTTTACGTGTTTGACCAGTTAGTATAACCGCAATTGACCCATTGCAAATGGGTTGCTTGCTTCAATTATAAATAATCATTTTCTATAAAATTGCAGATATCAAGCTGTGTTTCACCTAATTACATGTCACAACAACATGACATAGCGGAGAGGATGAGAGGCATTCTCATCGATTGGCTTATTGAGGTACATTATTATGTAACTTTTTACTTACAAAAACTTGCATACCAAATGCAGAATCAAAGCTTATGAAAAATTAACAGGTTCACTACAAGTTTGAACTCATGGAGGAGACTTTATATCTAACGGTCAATCTTGTTGACCGATTCTTGGAACGTCGATCTGTTACTAAGAAGAAACTTCAACTTGTCGGAGTAACAGCAATGCTTCTAGCTTGTAAATACGAAGAAGTGTCTGTGCCTATTGTCGATGATTTTATTGTAATCTCTGACAAAGCTTACACAAGAGCAGAAGTTCTTGATATGGTAACCACGATTATATATGTCTGTTTTTATTATCAGTTTTAAACTAATATTTGTTCTTGTTTGATATGATATTTGCAGGAGAAGGAAATGGTGAATGTCCTTGAATTCAACCTTTCGGTTCCAACTCCATTTGTGTTTATCAACAGGTTTCTTAAAGCTGCCAACTCTTACAAAGAGGTACGTATGCTCTTTCATTTCCGTCTGTTTTTATTTTATATTTGCTGATTAATGTTTTTGGTCAAAATAGTTGGAGCTGCTATCATTCTACTTGATCGACCTGTGTTTGGTGGAATATGAAATGCTCAAGTTCCCACCTTCATTGCTCGCAGCAGCTGCTGTTTTCACCGCTGAATCTACTCTCAAAAAATCAAAACAGTGGACAAAAACAAGTCAACACCATTCTCACTATTCACCGAATCATCTCTTGTAAGATTTAACTTTTCCTTCTTTTGTTGATTTTAATGCATTTTTTAAATATTTTGCTAATTTTAGCGGTTTCTGCAGGGAATGCTCAAAGATGATGGTTGGTTTGCACGAAAAAGCCGGGACAGGGAAACTTGTTGCTGTGTTCAAGAAGTACAGCACATCAAAATTTGGACATGTGGCTCGAACCAATCCAGCTAACTTCATCTTGGAGCCAAGGTTTTGGGATTGATTATGAAACACGTGACATGACATTGTTTTGAGCAACGTATAGTTGCTTGCTGCAACTTTTTAGTAGATCGGTTCTATTTGTGTTTCACAGACAATGTTCTTTGACTAAATGTCCTCAACGCTGCAGCTTTTGTAAGTTTGAATATGTAACGTGTCAACAATTAAAAATGGTGTTGATCTATCTAATATGTAACTGTGAGCATTATAAATGTGTCACATAAGAGACCAATAATGAGGGTGCATTTTTAAAACAAATGAGGTATTTTCTTGTTAGAGAAACAAACTTATATCAAACGATGCATAGCGCATATGAAGCAAGACGCTTAAGCACCAAACCGATGGAGAAACTCACCCGCTTAACCACAAAGCCCTGAGGAAACTTACAAGAGAAACCACTAGGATATGTTATGAAAAAATAAGTAGAGAGACTGATGTTTGTATCTTGTAATAAGTGAAGGGTTAGAAATGTTAACCATTGTAAGTGTAGGGAGTAAAACGTAAGTGAAGTTAGTTAGCAAATTAGGTAATTAAACGGTTGATGGTTTTGGTTCTAAACTTTCAAAACGAATTAAAAAATGTTTTAGAGTTTATTTTCAATAGTAACATTTTAGAGGTGTCTTGGATGGTGGACAAGATCAAATTCCACACCTATGCTTCGATGATCACCTTCGTTTCCGTTCTAGTGGGTTGTAATCAACTACGATTTTCACAATTCTGTTTAAAAATCTGTCGATTTCAGTAAATTCGCTTCAGATCACTTGGAAAACTTGTTGAATCGATGCCGATTTCAACAATTCTTTCCGGTTCCATTTGACAAAGCTTGCAACTGATTCTGATTTCGGTATTTTGTCATGGTAAGGTGAGTTAGTTAAGGTAATAAAAGAAAATAAGTGAATAAATGTCATGGCAAAAAAATCTAAAATATAATCCTTTAATAAATTAAAAGGAGATGAACAAACTTAATTGAAAAAAGTCTTGATGAATAGTTTGAATTTTGTTCATCAAATTCCATAATCCACTCAATCGTGATTCAAATCTTTTAACCCAAATTCACTCTCATATAAACCATTCAAACCACTCACTCGACTTAACTTTCACTCCCTTCCACAGTTATACTTTTAAGTGATGGAAACGAAAAGTGGAAAGAAGTTAAAAAAAATATGTTTTTAAGAGTTTTTTTAAGAAAGAGAATAAAATGAATGGGAGAGAAGTAAACTGAAAGTTTTACTGCAATTTTTCCTCCTAGCTTTTCTTCTAAATTGAAAATATTTATTTATTTTTCTTTCATTCGAGATGGAACGTGAAATGAATTCACATATTATCTTTTCCTTTCTCTTCTTTTCTTTTCTTTCTTTTACTAAACTTGGGAACATAGTGTTTATCCTTAACAGTTAGGACCGTTACCAGTCACTTCGATAGTTGGGACCGGTAAAAACTAAAAATTTAAATTTGACATCATTTAAACCAATGTTTTAAAAACCGGTTCAAATGGGCCGGTTAACCGGTTGAACCGGTGATCATGCATTTTTCCGGTACGGTTTAGGGCGGTATTTTTTATAACCGGCATGTATATCATGCCACCGAAATGTTTCGATTGAACCATTAAACCGGTTTTCACCTCGTTTTATTGGTACATGACCAACTATCAATTAATTTGGGCATCAAATATTGTCTTTGTTGGTTTCAATTTTGACTCGATTAATTTATGAGTTTTTTCCCATAAAAATTTCTCAATTGAAGTTATTTTTTTCTTATTTTTCTCCAAACATCGTATTTGCAAGTATTATACATGAATAAGCTAGTTGATCCATTTTATTTAAAAAACTTTGTTGGGAAATCAAGTAGTTTTGACATTTTTTTGGGATTATTTTTTTATTATGGATTAACTTTTGGATTATTTTTTTAAAAAACTATAGGGTAATAGTCACTCCGGTTAAACCGTCCGGTATAACCCGGTCTAACCGGTTGAACCATTTATAAGCCCAATTCGGTATGATTAAAAAACCGGTTTTTAAAACATTGTTTAAAACTAATATACTTTAAATTTTTCTATAATAGTTTTAAATTTTTATAATAGTTTTAATTTATATATTTAATTTTAACAATCAATCAATGCTTAATACATTATTCTTTTTATTGGATTTTAATAATCCGAACTTTAATGAATTGGCCGATATTAATCCCAGCTTTAAAAATTCCCTCTGACAGTTCCAACTTGTAATTTATTTTCCTCCATCGAGCCTTTTATAACGGATACTCAAAAAACCTACCAGACCATTTTTGTGTCTCATTAAAACCTTACCCGACCATTTTTGTGTCACACTTATAAAAGGTTCGATAGAGGAAAATAATTTACAAGTTGGGACTGCCATAGGGAATTTTTAAATTGGGATTAACATCGGTCAATTCATTAAAGTTCAGATTATTAAAATCCAATAACCCTTATTCATATAAATACATTTTAAAACTTAAATAAAAAACATGATAATACACATTCATTAATTTTCTTTTCAATCTAATAAAGATTATAAGATTCTAGTACTTGAAATAATAATTTATTAATTTTTATATATTTTAAAAGTCTTTAAACTTATAAAGTTTTTAGATTTTCAGCTAATTTATTTTTTGTTAACATAGAATAATTATCTATAAATATTCTAGAAATGGCTATACATGTAATATTGCGCATCATATTTATGATAATATCAGATTTTCATACTATTATTTATCAATTGTGTTATTACCCACTAACTTTTGTAACTAACTTTATTTTTCACATATTTCATATGGTGCTTGATGTTGATTTATTGCTATTTATCAAGACATAGGAATGCCTTGGACGTAGAATAAATAATAAAGATTTTGCAATTACTGTTTCTTATTTAATACTTTTGTCGGTTTTCTTTAGACAATTATTCCAAAACTTAATCTTTAGACTTTAATAAAAAAATATCATGTGCATTGTGTACTATTGATAATCATTTCTATGACAACTTGGTGTTTCCGCCATTGGGTGGGGTGTCACAGTTTGGTATCAGAGTCATGGTTATAGGAACTAGGATAGGATATTAGCAACACACACACATAGGCTATAATTAAGAGTCCTTAGTGCAAATAATTTGTGCTTAGAAAACTAATCTAAAACTTGTTCTTTCTATGAACCTTTCTATACCTTTCTTGAGTTATTTCTTATTTAACTTCGTGAAGGAGCTACAAGAGACTCGTCTGCGTGATTATGATCTTTTCTCTTTATGGAATCTGGTCATAGTCTTAAGTAAGTTTGAAATGTGGGGAACGTGTGCAATCCGGAAGGGGAAACACCTGTATCGCAGACATCCTATCTAAGGCTAGCATTTCGTATAAATCCCTTAAAGGGACATGTATGCTTACCTAGGGATAGACGAGATGAATGTGACCCTATAGGCTAAAGCACGCATCCTCGATACGTTAAAACGAACTTAACACTTTGATATGTCATAAGTGTCCAAAACCAAAACACAATCCTAAGCCATCAAATTTTAACTATCTTTTTCCAGTGATTCAATGTTTATCATTTTCTAAGGATTTCTAAATATTTCTATGTGTTTTCAATATTATTTAAATGTTTGCAATAATTCCAATTTGATTTATTCATAATTCCTACGATTTCTAAGAAATTTATATGATTTCTAAGTGATTACTATGCTATATTTTCTAAAAATTTCATGACATTCTAAGTGGAGCGAAGTACCTATCATCATTAATACTGGATGTTCTATTCGATCAAATATTTTCTTACAAATCATGTTATTCTATGTTAAATCATTTCATGTGTTACTATGCTACATTAATACTTATGTGATATACTCATTTGTTTATTCATTTAATAGAATTACACCACTGTAAACCAAATGTCCAAAATCAAAACTTAGACATATTGACTAATCTCAATCGAATTATCAAAACTTAAAATCTAATATCATATACCAAATCTAAGGCATACTTCTAATCCCAATTCAATTATCGAATCTCCAATTAAAGATTTTTCATGATTTATGAATTATAGTTAAAACCTAAGTTCCATAACTAAATGCTTACCTATTAATTCGGTCATTTCTTAAATGACTTATTATAGCATTCGGCATATTAATTCATTTTAATAACGAAGCGTTAAAATTTTGAGATATTTAATACGAATATAAATAGCGGTAAATAGATTCGGGTTCGAGTCGGACATTCGGGTTCGGGTTTTGGGGGCAGATGTCACAGTCTCCCCTCCTTATAGAAATTTCGTCTCGAAATTTGCTCGAACCGAACCAGAAAATGAAACGAAAAGATGTGATTATTTATCTTTCCATTTTAAATGTACTTACATTATTTAGCTTTTCTGATTTGAATAAGAATATGTTAGTCTCGAGGAGTTGAATCAGATTACACCAACTTAGACATTGGATGATGATGATGATGCCAAATGGTAATATGTGAAAAACAGTTGTTAAATTTTGATTTTTATATGATAAGAATCGATATCTGTTTTCAGCATATGTTCAAATGCTAATATGTTTGTTATTTTATATCAACTTAGAATATATAGTTTATCTTACACGACGAGATACGATAGGTTTTATTATATGAATAGATACTTAGAACAACACGAAAATTCACGAATCAAAACAACGCTTCATTTGATAGTATGACAGAAGCACTTATATATAGGAAGTACCAGCGGCGTATCCACTATGCTCTTGTCATACTACATTTGTCGCATTGCCCTCAAACACATGACAAAACTTGCTATGGTTTCCATGCACCAACTTTCATAATTCCGTGTGCACCCGTAATTACTTCAGTTTTGAATGGACCACACAGTTCATTCGGTCACATGCGAGTCAGATGTACACGAGAGTTTCTAAATCAGGATAATAATGATACGTAAATTAATGATTCGATAGGATTGAGTTAATATGTGGTCACTGCTCTTGTAACTAGTTTTGTTAACTGGCATAGCTACTCAAATTCGAGTACAAAAATTGTAGCAACTTAAGTTTTTTTTAAAAGCCAATTTTATGTGTGAGATGTAGATATCAAAGGTTCATAGTATTGCCAAGTTCATAAACGTTAGTTCATGATGAGAATAATCCAATGTATAGTTCAAATGAATAACTCACTCAGTTTCTTAATAGATACAGTTCTTACGACGTTTGAGTTCATATAGCAAAAACTTTAGGTAAACCAAGTGTATTGGTTATAGAAGTAAACAAGGTTATATGAGGTGATGTTATTTTTCTATAATACGGTTTAAAAGAAAACTAAGTAATTAGATAATGAGTTTAGAAAAAGTTAAAAGCTTTAAATATTTACTATCTATGAAGGGATTGGTTTGAAAATAAATAAATAGCACAGTCTAAGTTTTATATATTTGATATTGGCAAACATGAATCATGACGTTGTTGCAAGTGTTTGTATCACATTTGAGGAAACATGGAGACGTTATGTAAATTTTAACAAACGTTTAGAATAATCAATCCCTACTTAAAGAAATCATTTATCATGATTACTAATACAAAATCCTAAAGATTTTTATTATTATTTTTTTTTATTTTTTTTATTTGGAAAAACAAGGAATCATTTTTTTATAGAATTAACTATTGGTTGGTAGTTTTATAAAACCGCAAATAAAATATGGTGTTTTAAGTAGAAGGTTTATACGTAAGACACGTTCGGTTTGAATGAGTTTATAGAAGCAAGGTGTACGGAATTTCATTAGTGATAATATATAGAAATGAAATATTTTAGTTAAATTGAGCTTAGGAATAGTTGTGTAATAAGTTCACGTTAAGTTGTGGGAAACGAATTTATGAATAACATTATTTAACGGAGGATTAGAAGTTGGATTAGAATCTTATGATTAGATGATTACCTTAGACAATATTTGAGTATTGATATCAAGTTGAGATACTTTGGAGGTAAACGTTCGATGCGTAAATCAAACGAATGCGTTGGCAAAATCAAAATAGTAATCCGTTATGAGATTTCAGGGATAATGAATTAAGTCCTTAATTTGGGATTCGATAATCGAATTGAGACTGGAAATATTCCTTGGATTTGGTATTTGGTATTTGTTTTGAAGTTTTGATAATTTGATTGAGGTTATTCAATATATCTTAGTTTTGATTTGAAACATTCGGGTCGCGATGGTATTAGCGAGTCGTTCACGTCTTGTTGTCATTTGACAAGATAAGATAGAAAAATGATTATATTATTCGTCAGGTCATTGTGTTATTTCGTCAGGTTATTGTGTTATTTGTCAGGTCGTTGTGTTATATTATGTCATTGTGTTGTATTATAACTTGTTTTTGAATATGAATAAAACATACCTAATAACACAATATGTCAAATCTTATAACTTGTTTTCATTGTTGACACAGTCATAAGCCATAACATAACATCTCAATCCATTACTTGTTTTATTTGTGTAACATCTTAAATATATTGTAGCTTGTTTTTTTCAGCTCATTGTGTTACTTCGTCAGGTCATTGTGTTATTTCAGATAACTGTGCTATAAATATGTTATATTTCATTATTTATCTCGATACGCTCATGTTACTCTCGGCATCATTCACGTGGACTTCAAATTCTAAGGCAAATGTCTAAATCAATTTATTTATTTAAATTAAATTCAAGATTTTATTTACGAATTTTCTTTTCAATTCTCATCAAAGTCTTAGTCTCATAGCTGAACACATGCAATGCTGGAAGGGTGGATGCCATTATCTCAAGGTATTTTGTCTAGGAAATGTAATTATATAAATCCAAACCATTTGATGGATATGTTACCTTACCTGGGAACCCTCGAGGTGAGTGTCCACATATAGGTAAACATGTCTTCGTTAATGTTATGGTTGGCTTAATGCTTTGATAGATTAACGTCTTCATCTTGGTTTGCGAACTAAGAATTTACGGTCAAGATTTCTCAACATGATTTCAATGTCTCGATTTTCTGATATCTTATTTATTATTACTCAACAAAATATCATCTAATAAAATTCCATATGGTAATCATTTAGTATGTCGAGGTGTGGATCTCGTTAAGGTTCTACAGAGTCTAGCAGGAAGATTCCATCGATCGTTTCCCAGGAAATGTTTGTAGTTATCCCAACTATGATGACTCATCTAAATAATAATGTGATGCTAATCCTCCTCTTTCGGGATGTTCTTTCGAAAAGTTCAGTTCATGTAACTCCAGTAAGTTCAACAAAACTAAGGGAGCCATTGGTCAACTTCAATGGTTAGAGAGTATCGAGAACACTTTTCACTAAACTACGATTTAAGTGTTTTTATACGTATTACTGGGGTGAGAAAAAATAAAAAGGGCGTAGAAGAATCATTGAGCAAAGTTTAACTCACTATTGATATCCTCGATATTAGTATTTATGTATTTGCTTGTTATCCATGTAAGGTTAGCACGTCTATGCTAAAAGCATGTCTTAAAAGAAATTATCCAATTTATCATCATAGTAAAAACTGGATCTATTCTAATAACAATAAGTCTATGGCCAGGTCATACAACAAAAATATAATTTAAAACGATCAAATTCAAAGATGGTTATAATGGCTGGTTAGATATCCACCTTTTAAACATGATAAAACATTCTTCAGGCTTGTACTCTGCCGTGTGCCCGCCACCCTGGAACGTAAAGAAAGCGTTTTAGTTAATTATCTTTATCTACACTAAAATAAAAACATCCAAATTTCATGCCTTCAAGGTTGCAAATGTCATCATATTTGAATAACTCTCCGTGTACCTGTCAATAAAAAAACATAACTCAAAATAAGTCTGTCTCCTTACACTGTTTCGGGCACAATATATTTTTTGTATATTACCCAACAACTTGTCCATTAAGCTTCCACGTTCGCCATTGCTCAATGACATTGAAGTTTAGTTGTTTTATCCATGCTTGAGTTGACTGATGAGGAATTAGCATATCATGATCACCGCTACATTATATTACAAAAAGTTTGTTAGTGAAGTTGATTATGTATTCTCTCTAGGAGAGCAAACAAGCGGGATCATTTTAATTTACTTAAGATAAACTCGTTAAAAGCTCAAAACAAGAGTTGGTTAAACGAGATTGAGCTTATAAATGAGTCTATTATTTACATTACTATAACAATATTTACTAATATATATATATATATATATATATTTTAAATTGCATAAAAACTTCAAGAATTTTATATGTCATTATATATATATTTTTAAATTGCATAAAAACTTCAAGAATTTTAATACCTCTAATTATAGTATAATATTGGTACCTTAAAAAAATTCACGTTATGACTTTTTTATAGTATATATATAGTATCATGGTACTTCATGCAGTTTTGGAAGCGATCGAATGGCTCAAAAGTCGTGATATTTTGAAGTCTCTATACAAACTTAAAGGTCTAATAACAAAGTTTTTTATATTCCATATTAAAAAAACTAAATTAAAATGAAAACAAAACGGATATTTATACTAAATCCTAAATTAAAGATACTAATAAATAATAAACATAACATAAATTCCATCACAAAATAATATAAACTTAAAATTCAAACTAGAAGATCATCTTTCATCAATACTATATATATGTAGTACTATAAAATATAATAAAGGGAAATTGGATTTTTTTAATCCCAACTCTCATTTATTCCATTATTAATATCAACTTTACTATTGCCCATTATTAATCCTAACTTTCACTTAAGTGGCCACCATTGAGCCTTCCATTACCCTTGACCAACTCTGTTTAAAATTGTTGACGTAACATCCATGTGGCAGCTAACATGTTTTTTATTTTTTGTGAAATTTGGATTTTATTAATCCCAACTTTCACCTATTAGCCATTATTAATCTCAACTTTAACATTAGCCATTTCTAATCCCAACACAAATACACACAATCTTTAACAGAGATATGATCGACCATCCTACAAACACAAACAAAACGTATGTCTATGTTGAAATCGTTGAGCATTCGTATGATTTTCTCCAATTCATTGTATTAGAATTGTTTGTGTTTCTCTTGTGATTAATAATGGCTAATAGTAAAATTGGGATTAATAATGGCCAATAGGTGAAATTTGGGATTTATAAAATCCAAGGTCTCTAAAAATAAAAAACATGTCAGCTACCACTTGGATGTCACGTCAACAATTTTAGATGGAGTTAGTCAAGGGTAACGGAAGGCTTAATGGTGGCCACTTAAGTGAAAGTTGAAATTAATAATGGCTAGTAATAAAGTGTAATAAAGTGAAATTAATAATGTCCAATAGCTGAAATTTAATATTAATAAAATACAGTTTTCCTATAATAAAATACAATATCGTTATACTACATATATGCAGTATTATAAAGTAAAAAAATGAGAATCTTGTTTAACACTTTACCTCTCATCTATGATTTGTTAAATTTGTACCTTTTCTTCTAAGAAAAAATTGTTCTCAATTGAAAGTCCCGTCTTTCTCTATCTCTCTATCTCTCTCTCTCTCTCTCTCTCTATATATATATATATATATATATAGGGAAGGGTTCATTTGAGAAGATAAAATATTGCAAGAAGAAAAAATAAATAGTTAAATTCTTCATTTTTTCAACCAAAAACGTTTTTAGTATACAAAAAAATGATAAAATGCAATATTTATTCATTAACTTTGATATTCAAAAAATAAAATTGAATAAATTTCGTTTATTTGTTAAACCTACACATGTGGAAGTCATGTGTAGGTTATGTTACTTACACATAACATACACATGTGTAGGTAAATTTAAAACGCTATAAATACATATGTGAAAAATATTTTAATGATTTATTTTAGTTTATACGTTACACATTTTTATGTATGAAGTGAATTTATTTAAAAAACTAAACCATTGATAAGTTTTTTTAGTGATTTAGGTTCCTTCTTTTTTCTTCTCGCAATATATGAGTCTTCTCAAATGAACTTCCTCGTATATATATATATATATATATATATATATATATATATATATATATGTGTGTGTGTGTGTGTGTGTGTGTGTGTGTGTGTGTGTGTGAACTAAATTTATAAGAAAATAAGTTACATGTAGTAATTAAATATAGACAAAATTGTACTTTTGGTCCTTTATATTTATACAAACTTGCATTTTCAGTCTTTTAAGTACAAAAGTCCTAATTAACATCCATTGTCTATAAATTTGTTGCATTGTTGGTCCTGACCATAAGTTGGTTCCTACGTTGAGGTTCCTGAAACTATCGACATCTTCTCAACCATCATGGATAATAGTGTTAAAATTTATGTTAAGTGTTGTTACATGACTTGCATGTGATGGGTATGTTGGTAATTTCAACCGTTCAATCCAAAGCCTAAATCATTTGACCCCCAATTTTACCCGAACACTCAAGTGTAGTGTTCGCCCCATCACACTTTCGATCACGTAAAAATGTCGAGTGAAGTTACCAAGGGCTGAAAGTACAGCCACACAGTTTGAAAGAGTAGTTATCCGCGTTAGAGACTTATTCCTTCTTCACCTGATTGAAAGAGACTCAAACACGAAGCTGCCAGAAGGTCCATGAAGAGCTGCTAGCAATGTCGTTGCATATCCTAATAAGCTTTTCAGTGGTCATCATATTTGTTTCTCTATTCCTAATTTTGACTCCTTCCTCGCTACTATCAAGGTATCTATACGTTTAATCATTACTCTCCAATAACTTTGCCCCCCAAGTTACCTTGTTCATGTTAAAGTTGAAGATGTAAACATAGAAGGAAATGAATGAGATGTTAATATGTTAGTTTGGTATCTGTCATATTCTAGTGAACTTAAAGGACTGAACGTGCAGGTTCGTATAAAATACAACATACCCATCACACTTAACATAAATTTTAACACCGTTAGTATTAAAGGACCAATAATGCAACAAATTTAAAGACGACGGATGTTAATTATGACTTTTGTACTTAAATGATTGAAAGTGCAGGTTTGTATAAACATTAAAGACCGAAAGTGCAGTTTTGTCTAAAATATATTATGTTTATAAATGTATAATAGAAATAAAGAATATATGATAATATACATGTCATGCCAGATCTGAGGCTGAGCTTGATTCTAGCAAGATAGAGTTTTTGTTAACTAACCAAAGCTGAACTCGAGCTTTAGCTTGATTCTAGCAAGATAAAGTTTTTGTTAACTAACTGAAGCCGAACTCAAGCTTTGTCCAACTTGAGCCAAATCAAATTGTTTACACCCTAATAATTTCACAAAAAGATCACGCAAGTAGTGAGACGAAGATAACCTATAGATGAGAGATCGGTACCCCTTGTTGCTCATATTTAAGTGATATGATCTAACATCAAAAGCTGTTGTTGTGAAATTCAAATCATCATTGCATCGTATCCACTCGCTTATGGTACTCTGTGTCATTATAGCTATGTGAGCAATGTTATAATTTTAGAAACTGAATGCTATAATTCTAGAAGCTATAAATATGTATAAGAATACCTTTCGAATGTGTAATGCTTCGCGAACAATGTCTTCATTAAGCCAGTTGTATACTAACTCATATCCATAAGTCTGCAACATCCAAAAGTTATATTTAAAAATCTTCTAGATTTCTTTTACCAAGTTTGTTCATTTTTTTTCATTTAATCAAGACATGTGTTTGAAAAGAAACCGGTATAGTAGACTTACACGACACAATGATGAAGAAAGAGGCTGGTGCTCAAAAAGCAACTTATTATTTGGTAGTTTAATTAGCCAAACACGACCACCACAAAAAGGTTCCAAAATATTAGGAGGTTCGATCTCATCTATGCACTAGTACAAGTACAAGGTCATTCAAGTAAATATCAGTTTTATTTTATATGTTTGCAAGAAGACAAAGCCGATTGACAAATGAGCCAATATAAAGTAAATAGAGAACCTCTTTATACAACTCAAGATTTCGAAGACATTCTAAGTTGCTTGAGCTTACATACTCTAATCGATACTCTCCGCCACATGTGTGGAACAATGTCTGTGAGCATTGAATATCAAATATATTAGTTGTTGTGCGGGTAGTGCTTCAAGAAATATATCAAATCATAGGAACAGTACATACCTCATAGTGTTCATCTGAAATAAGACCCATACCATTAGCAAAACGAATTTGGTAATTGTCTTCTTCTGGAAAAGTTGAGGGGTTGCCAAGAATATACCCCTAATACGCAATATGAATTTGTTAGTGAATCGATTTTGTAATTTTAAGGCAAACTATTCCACTGTTCTAAAGCATATATTTGAGATTTAATCATTAACAAAATTCATAATATATTTTCAGATTATAATACTTAGCTATGGAGACCTTTAGGTTAATGTAAGGTTTATTGCCAACATCATTTCCTGTACATATGAATATCAATGATAAATTTAACAAAAATGATTTCTAAAGATGCCCACCATACCAATGTTAAAAATGAAAAAAAAAGTTATTACCGTCTGATATTAGTTGTGTGATGATTGGGACTGGCTTTCCAGAATATGAATCTCCTCCCACATAGAATGAATTAGAAATAAACTCTGGATGGATTTCAAACCACTACAGAAAAAAATTCTAATTAAACTAACACAACAGACTTCTAATGCACGTGGATGTCATCTCTATTATTACATGTGTTACTCAATGATGAAACAGATTGGTAAAATCATAACTTCTTGGTGTTGTTGGACTTTGTAATTGTTAAAATTTTTGTTGGGAAAGTTGAAGGGGTTATTTGTAATTGGTACAAAGTTGAATTCCAAATCCAATAAAATTGTAGCTAAAATTGTAGAGAACATTTTGTATTATTGAAGTTTCTTTGGAATCAAATTCTGGCAATTTTGTAACAATTGATCCCGCTATTGTGTAATGTAAATTTCGAATACTTAAAGAGTTGTTATGCTATGCAGCGTGAAGCCTTTTAAATTAGGTCTATTAGCAGGGGTGTAAATGATTCAAAATGGCTCGTAATCTACTCGAGGTCAACTCGTTAAAAAGCTCGAACGAGCCGAGCCTAAACGAGCTCGAGCATGAAATATGACTCGTTTAATTATCAAGCTCGAGCTTGAGGCTTCGATCCAAAGCTCGCGAGCCTTAACGAGCCCACTAGTATTTTACTTTGTTTTTCATTAACAATTAAAATATTTTCATATCATCTCTAACCCCTCAAAGTATCCCATTCATGCTTTTCCTCTTTCCAAAAGTCCACCTTCAAGATTCATACTAAACCCAATTTCCTTCAACCATGTTTGTCGCAGCCGTCAAGTTTCAACATGCCATATGGTCATTCGATCGTTGTCCTTTCCGTCACCAATTCATCATCATTCATCACTTACTGATTCGGCTTTGTTTGTAACTTTTTAGTTTTCCTCTCATATATTCATCTATCTCTTTGATAAATTGGTTTTAATTGTTTAAAAGTTTTTGTTCTCGTTGTATTGTATAAAAAATGGACGTCCACTAAAGGCAATAGAACATTTTATTGCTCAATTTCTTGTTTTTGTTATATAAAATCGAGCCTTGTCGAGCTTTTATCAAGCTTTTTATTACTTTAACGAGCCGAGCTCGACTTAAAATTATAGCTCGAACCGAGCTCGAGCTTTAGGAAATTTAGCGAGCCAAGCTCGATTAGAGTCAGGCTCGAGCTCGGCTCAGCTCGTTTACACCCTATCTATTAGTCCATATATTAAGTACTAGTTTAGTGCCCGCGCTACGCTCGGGAACACAACATTCAAGTGATGCTTTTAAGGATATTCATGAACGTTCCAATAAGTTTTGAAACAAAACCGTGGTAAACCGAAACACGAAATATATTTTTAAAAATTAAATTTTTAGTATAGCAATATTATACTCAAATTAAAGAGAATAAAATGCTCAGTTTTATGGTGTAGTTTATTTTTTTTTTAAATCCATATAAAAAAGTATTGTATATTTATAAAACACTAAGGTCTTTAATTGTATATTATTATTAATTTTATCTATAAGTTTCATTTTCACACCCTATCAAATATAAACCGACTCATATACACCCCTTGTAGTAGAGGGTTAAAAGTATAAATACTTTTAAATTTTTCAGAATTCTCCAAAATATTAGGGACTAAAAATGTAATTAGTTTTATTATAATATATTTTATATACATATTTTAAATAAAAAATCATTATTATGAGATAAACTCTCAAATAATGCCACATAAGACAGAAGCTTTAAAATGGTGCCACATAAGCTTTTTTGGTTTTGCTATATTATATAAAGATTTGTATAAGAAGCAAAAAAATGTTAAGTTCTTCGGTTTATGTAAAACTTTTTAAAATTAGAAAAACTATAAAAAAAATATTATAGTATAATCAAAGAATATAAAATGCCCGTTTTTATGGTGAGTGTGTTTTTTAAAAAATAACATATGAAAAGGCTATAGTTGTTTATAAATGGCGGGGACTTTCGCTTAAACTAAAAGTCTAAAAAAACATTATAAGAACTCAACATGTTGTTGAAGAGAGTTGAAAATGTAAATATTCTTAAATGTTACAAAATTCTAACTATATATTAGAGATCAAAATGTAAATAGTATTATTTTATTTTAATATATTACATAGATATATTCACATACTAGGTTTTATATCCGCATATACAAACGAGTTGATATAATATAATATATATTTTAAGAATTGTATAATTTTTAAGTAATTATAAATGATTTTCTAAATTACACATAACAATAATTTGATATTAAATTAAAAAAACATATTTATTTTCTAAACTTTTTAGGTAAAAAAACATTAAATATTTTGAATTTAAAAATTGAATTAGAAACCAAAATAACAAAATTAGTTAATAATGAAATTAAAAAAAATTAAAATAGATGCTCATGATAGCCCCCTTATTTTCTTATCTTATTTTTCATTCCCTTAATTTTCCTCCTATTTTTCCCTTCAAAGGAGATATCATGGCTTCTTTTAAAAGTTAAAACAATGAGTTATTAGATAATTTTAACTTTAAATTTGTTAGATATTGTCATGTTTTGAGTGTTTTTAAAAAACGGACAAGTGAAAAAAATATTTTTATATATTATAATAGAAATTTTTTTATTAAAAAGGTTTGTAAAAGGCATTAACGAACATTCGAATCCCCTTGGCCCACTTGTTTCCTCCACTAATCAAGAACTAGACAATCTCATATTTGATAATGATTAATGAGGTTTGTATCAACAAACATATAATTAGTATACCTTTCTCATAAATTCATAAGCATGACTGGAAAGTTGGGTATCATTGGAATGAGAGGCGCCCGTAGTTCTTGCATAGGAAAAACCAGTATCAACAGGAATATCAACAAAAATTATGCTTGCCATCTGCATAAAATCATACTCAACGATCATAACAATGTTAGTACCCATAACTGAGACATTTATCCAAAAGCTCACCCCAAACATTGACAGTTTTGAATTATATATATAGTTACTTGATTCACGTTATATTGTGACTCGTCATTAAATTAATAAAATAATAATAAAGGAAAAGGTAACCTCTTAAATATGTCTCTTCACATCAAAATCAAAGTTTATATTGGTTAGAGAATTTTATCAATTCACAGTTTTTCATGCCTGATTCATTTAAAAAAGAAGAAAGTGAATACAGGGTCGGCTCAAGCCTTTTAGAGGCCTTAGACGAAACATAAATTTAAGGCCTTTTGGATTTTCATTCTTTGGTTTCAAACATTTTTTTATATATTTGATCGTTCATTATTTATTTTTAGTTTTTTTTATTGTTACATATAGTAAAAGCTAACCTCTTTTTTTAACTAAGGCTTCTATTATTTTTTGTTTTTGTTTCTTCAACTTTTTTTTATAACTTGATTTGGATTTTCAATTTAACATGTAAATTTAAACTATTAAACTATAAATTGTTGAATCAAATTTAACAATACAAGTTTTGATGATTTTATAATATCAATGCTGAATTAAAATATCAAATTTAACTAATTCAACAGCAGTTGCAAATAAATGAGTAAGGCTGTTAAAAAAAATAACCAAGTAAATATTAAATATTAGAAGCGTCTTTTTTGGGTAACTATGGAATAGTTTTTTTGGTTCTTCAACAGCAGCAGAGAAATAAGCAAATTGAGTTTGAGTACTGAGGGATTGAGCTATTATGAGTTGTTAATCCCTTTTATTAGAGTTGAAATCTCAATTGAGCATGTTGTTAAAATGTTAATCCCTTTTATTGTCATTTTGACACTTTTTTGTACCGACTCCTTGTTTACCAAAATTTCCTCTCTAAATTTTAATTACTTTTACTCTACTTTTGCTGTTGTCACTAGGGGTGTAAACGAGCCGATCCGAGTCCAAGCTCGTCTAGACTCGAGCTCGGCTCGTTTAAGTTTAACCAGGCTCGTTTAGACTCAAGCTTTATTTTCAAAGTCTCGAGCTCGTCTCCTTTCAAACTTTAATTTCAAAGCTCGAGCTCGAGCTCGTCACAAACTTCTCAAGCTCGAGCTCGGCTCGGGCTCGACTCGTCTGATGTTTTTATTATTATTTTTAATTATTTATATTTAATTATATATATATTTTTAATTATTTATATTTAATTTTACATCAATTTTTAATTATATGTATTTTATATATAACTAAATACATATTATATATTTTTAATCATAGTTTATATATATTTTAACTAATAATAAAAATATATATTATAAAATAAATAAAAAAACATATAAATGAAAAGCTCGATAAGGCTCGCGAGCTGGCTCGAGCTCGTGCTCGATAACTTAATGAGTTTTTTTCTTAGGCTCGGGCTCGAGCTCGAAAAAGCTCGACTCGTTCGAACTTTTTATCAATCCGATCTCGAATAGTTCACAAGTAGCTTGACTCGTTTACACCCCTAGTTGTCACCAATGCTCTCAATTGGTTTTATTAAAATGTATTTAATTGGGCCTAGTGAAAAAATCTACCTATTCTAACAATTGAGTAACTTATCCACATGTCATCATTTTAGCTACTACACATAGGATTTTGCTTAGGTGTCATGTTCTAAATTAATTTGATGGAGAATTTTTTAGGAGGGTCATGGTATGCTCTATATTCGAAATAACCCGATATATTTAAATAAAAAATTCACAAATTAATTATAATCAATTATCTTCTAATATGATATGTTTAAATACAAAATTTACTAATTATCATAATCTATATCTTAACCCGATATGTTCAAATAAAAAATTTACTAATTATCATGTATTATCTCCCAACCCGATATGTTCAAATAAAAGATTTATCAACTATTATGATCTATCCTAACCCGATATGTTCAAATTAAAATTTTATTAATTATCTCATAACACGATATGTTCAAATAAAAAAATTAACAATTATCATGAATTATCTTCTAACCCGATATGTTCAAATAAAAAGTTTACCAATTATTATAAATCATATCCTTTATTTTAACATATGATTTTTTATATAAATATATTTGTAAATATCCAAATCGATTTAATAATGGATATGTTAAAAATAATTTTGATATCTAAATTTAGTTAAAACCTATAAACTAAAATACATGTAGTACACGGGTACTAATATAGTAATCTACATCTACATATTCTAATAATTGAGTAACTTATCCACATGTCATCATTTTAACTACTTCACATAGGATTTTGCTTAGGTGTCATGTTCTAAATTAATTTGATGGAGAATTTTTAGACGGGTCATGGTATGCTCCATATTCGAAATAACCCGATATGTTTAAATTAAAAATTCACAAATTATCATCAGTTATCTCCTAACCCGATATGTTCAAATACAAAATTTACCAATTATCATGATCTATATCTTAACCCGATATGTACCAATTATTATGAATTATCTCATAACCTGATATGTTCAAATAAAATACTTATCAATTATTATGATTTATCCTAACCCCATATGTTCAAATAATGTTTTACCAGTTATCATTAGTTATCTCTTAACTCGGTATGTTCAAATAAAAAAATTAACAATTATCATTAATTATCTACTAACCCGATGTGTTCAAATAAAATTTACCAACTATTATAAATCATATCCTTTATTGTAACATATGATTTTTGATATGAATATATTTGTAAATATCTAAATCGATTTAATAAGAGATATGTTAAAAATAAATTTGATATCTAAATTGAGTTAAACCTATAAAACTAAAATCCGTGTAGTACACGGGTATTAATCTAGTGAATAATAAACCAAAACTTAAAATTTAAGGGGCCTTAGACCCAAGTCTAATACCCCCTCCATCCCATTTTAAATGTACAAATTTTCTTTTTTGGTTGTTCCAATTTAAATATCCATTCCAAAAATAAAAATATAATTTCTGATTTTACCCCTAATTATTTAACATAAAATCTACTTTATAACTAAAAGACAAAATACTTTAATGACATTTTTGTCATTTTATAAGTTAAAGTAATATAATAATCCATTTTTTCTTAATCTTTGTGTTGTGGGTCTCATGACATTTAAATTGGGATGAAGGAAGTACAATTCTATTATGAGTCGGGCCTGAGTTAATATGAGGTTGTTATACTTCTAACCTTACAAGCAAAACCACCTAAAATTATGTTGTTTTGTTTAAATTAACACCAAAAGTACGTAGCTTTATTTTCTTTCTTTTAAAACTATCCCAAATTCACTCCACCCTTGATTTCTATTACAGAATCTCGTCTCAAGACCAAAAAAATGGCTTCAAAAGTTCAAACTCTTCCATAATATTTTAATTCAGTTTCAAATGTCATTTAAACATCATTTGCAAAAATATCAATGCGTAGTAGACACAACTTAACTATTTAGGGGTTTAGATGGTATGGAATTAGTATCGTCCCATTGCTTACTAAAAACAACTATCATGTATAGTTGTATATTTGTATATTAATTAATAACAAAATAATATAGAAAAAATCATGCACATAACCTAGCTATTTGACATGCATGCACTGACCTTGGTCCATGAATAGGTTGTTAAAACCAATTTGGGGATGTTTCCATTGTAATTCACAGCTTCAAACTTTATTGGACCTGTAATATTTGTTAATTTGTATGTATTTCCAACCAAAGTTTACAAACAAAACACTTATGCACCAAGTAAATAAAGAATTACCAATCTCGTAAAGCAAACCGGTGATGGAAGAACAACCAGGGCCGCCCGAAATCCAAAGCATGAGAGGATCAGTGTCAGGATTTGACTCCGACTTAATAAAATAGTAAAAAAGTTGCACATCTTTGTTCTCACCCACACCCACGTAACTGCACATGATCATATATATCATATCATATCATATCATTTCATATATGTAATAATTGTATCAGATCGGTACATGCATAGATAGAATTATAGAAAAACAAAAGAGATTTATAGCTAGCTACACACCCAGTTTCAAGATAAAAGGGGAGAGGGCCTTCGAAACCCGGAAGATACTCAACTCTCGCTGTTGACGAAGTGGCTCGAAAACACAAGATGCCAATGGCAATGACGATCACTAGCAACCTACACATGATATATATGGCCGGATCTTAGACAACGTGAAGGTCTTTTTATCTTGATATGGTTTGATACTTGTTGTAGTTAGAGCCGTAAAAAGGTACGTGTTGAGGTTTCCATTGACACGTGTCATAACTTATAAATGTGGCTTTTGGAAATCATTAACTTCATGGACAACAAATGCTATTAAACTGAGAATTTATTTACCTCTCAATAAGTATATATAAATAACATTATAAACTAGAAATAACCTTATTCTATTTATTTTCAGTGTTTCATATTTACGATGTTAGATTTTTATTTTTTTCTTTCTTTTTTTTTTTGGAATTTACGATGTTAGATGTTTCTAATATTTTATTGGAGTAAATTATTATTTTAGCCATGTGGTTTAGGTATTTTAACCCTTTTGGTTCAAAATTAAAACTTTTCACAAATTAGCCCCCGACGTTTTATTTTTTTAAACTATTTTGGCCTCTAACACTAACTTTGTTAACATTTTTTGTTAAGTGCAAATGTATTTTGGTCTTTAATATTTCAGGGGTTGTTTATGTAAATTATAAAGTCTTTACATACTTAAGGGACTATTTATATACATACATAAATTACAAATAACACCATAAAATTTGAAATCTCAAAAAATTAAAATTAATAATAATAGTAGTAGTAATAATAATAATAATAGCAATTGGTCTGTACTTTATAAAGGGTTTTTTTTGCGAAACTCTTGTGCTCCTATTATGTTATCATCTCAAAACCATAGTTGTGTTGCTGGTTGCGTGATCCGTGTGAATAAATATATACATAAAAAATACGATGACTCCGGGAGTATGTTTAATTAGATGAGTTTTTGAAGGTTTATAATAGTAATTATGATGGTTCATTGATAAAAATGAAAGATAAATTTAGTGTTTGTGTGTGAGAGTTCCAAAAGGAATCGTGTGTGAGAGATGAAATATTTTCTGGTTATAACATGTGTGTTCGACATCTTAACAACTACAAAATTGAGTTTAATTTAAGATGATATTTAATTAATATCTTAAATTTACAATTAAACCGGGTATCATATGACTTATCTTTATTTGAGTAGATTTTATTATTATTATCATTATCATTATCGTTATTATTATTACTATTAATATTATTATATTTTTTATTATTATTTTTATTTTTATTATTTTTATTTTTATTTTTATTATTATTTTTATTGTTATTATTATTATTTATTTAACATAAAAAAAATTTAGGTGTTGAACTGTAAATTAGGTAGGCATATAAGTAGCCCTAAAGTTTGTAAAAACTACAAATTTACTTAAAGAACCCTTGAAGTTGATAAAACCAAAATACCTTTGCACTTAACAAAAAAATGTTAAAAAAGTTAGTGTTAGGGTCAAAATAGTTAAAAAAAAAAATAATAAAACGTCGGGGCATAATTTGTGAAAAGTTTCAATTTTGGGCCAAAGGGTTAAAAGGCCTAAAACACAGGGGCCAAAATAGTAATTTGAAGTGTTACGGCACGTTGAATTTTTTAATACTAGTTATATATGTAAGTAGTATTGTGATGAGTTAATTTTTTTTTGTAATATGCGCGGGAATATATACTCTATTTAAAGGTATTTAAATTCTTGAGTTTTGATGCAATTTAAAAAGATTAATATTGTATGAAAAAATTGTGGATGTTAAAATAAAAAAAAGGTTGAAGAGTTGTTAAGTTTTCAACTTATAGGTATTTCTCGCATGAACTCGATCTACCCTTAGAGCCATGTTCATATTTTTATCTTTATATTTATTAAAACAGTGGAACCCCATACGGATAACCAATGCACAAATGTTGCCTTACGCTTGTACCTCGATCTGTGAGTGTTTTTGATGAATGCGTGCGTATGCATATATGATGGATGAAGCCCCCATGTTAAACTTTTACATAGCCGGTTCACATACAGGTTTGACTTAGACTAGTGTACGTCTGTGGCTCTCCATTTGTCAACTATGTTTATAAAAAGAAGGATCTCAAAAAAATCTCGGCCGGCATGAAGATTATCGATAATGATTTACGAAGCGTCAATCAATACTGAAACGTGAAAGAGGCGAATGTTTCGATGAAAGATTAACGATCGTCAAAACATGTATTAGCAATCATTGCCCCTTAATTGTCTTTTATTTTTTGTTGTTTTATGCTAGCCTTTAACTAGTGCTTTGGTTTTTATAATGAAGTTTGTCGTTAAAAAAAGAATATCAGCCAGTTATTTTGTTGGTTCGAGGATACGTATCTATATATGCTAATTGGGTACGACCGGATGGATCAATGATCATAGATGCCTATGTAAGCAAACTATTGTTAGACATTGTAGTATGAGTAAGTCACGTGACATTTACATGAGCCATAGTAAACATAATACATGCTATACGGCAAACTAATCTCAAATGATCTATATTGTGATTTATTGATCGAAAATGATTCCAAACAAGTTTATCCTTATATCGGTTCCGTAACATCCTTCTTTTGTAAATAGAAATAAAATTTTCAAATATCAAACATTAAAACGCAAGATGTGTCTGCGGACGATTAATATGATAAAAAAACTAATATTAAACTCGTTTAAACTCAAATTAGCAATAACAATGTAGTAGTAAATAAAAAGGAAAAACTAAATCACAAAAAAGTAAATTCATTTAGGTGTAGACATGTGTTTGTAAAATGGGAGAGGTGTACACGTGTGATTGTAAAATGAGAGTGTCACCACATATATAAATATATTTGTTTAATGCCCGCGTTACGTTTGAGAATACAGCATTCAAGTGATGCTTTTAAGTATGTTTATGAATATATTGTTCCATTCAGATTTGAGACAAAACATGGTAAACCGAAACACATGATATATTTTTAAAAATTAGATTTTTAGTGAATATTATACTCAAATTAAAGAAAACAAAGTGCTCAGTTTATGGTGTAGTTTATTTTTAAAAAAAAATTATATAAAAATGTTATATGTATTTATAAAACACTGAGGTCTTTAATCGTATGTTATTATTAACTTTATCCATAAGTTTCATTTTTAAACCCTATCAAATATAAACCGACTCATGTACACCTCTTGCAGTAAAGGGTTAAAAATATAAATACTCTTAAATTTTTCAAAATTCTCCAAAATATTAGGCGACCAAAAATGTAATTAGTTTTATTATAATATATTTTATATACATATTTTAAGTAAAAAATTATTATTGTGAGATAAACTCTCAAATAATGCCACATAAGCTAAAAGCTTTAAAAAGATGTCACATAAGTTATTTTTGTTTTGTTATATCATATAAGAATATCTACTCTTCTAATAAATTGATAAGCCATTGCATCACACTGCACCACTTGTCGCAACAATAATAAATCTCAGCAAAAATGTGGATTCTTCAAGTTTTAACCATTTGAGATGCGGATCCTTTAATAAAGTTGGATCATTTTTAAAAATTTGTAAATAAAGATCTAAAATTTTATTTTATATAGAATTATATAAATATTTTTTACATTTCAACCTGCGTGAACACGCGAGTGTTAACCTAGTATATATATATATATATAAATGAACTTAATCTCATATATATATATATATATATATATATATATATATATGGTGAAGATCATTATAGAACATTTTCTTATCACGAGCAAAAAAGAATAATTTCAAGCCTTAATCAAATTATTGACTATTTTAATATCACTATTTTTTACATATGTGTAAATCAATGGTTACCTAATTTACATATATGAAATCAATGGTTCCTTAATTTACATGTATGTAAATCATTTATTATGTAGTTCTGTAAGTAAGGTGGTTCTGTAAGAATTCTAACCATACATACATACATATATATATACACACACACACACTAGGTGTTAGACCCGCGTGAAAACACAGGTTGTATAAATGTTATCAATAAAAATCACCTAAATTTTGCATTGTTAATCTATCATCTGATAAGTTTTGGCCCCCAACGATTTTCTTGTTAAGGTTTTTGTAAATAATCTTCATTACCACTCAATGATTCATGAAACCGCTATAACATTTCATATATATTGCAATACTTCTTTATAAACCACATTAGTTATTGTGTTTTTTTTCTTGATCACAAATTAAAATCTTCAATCCTACATGATCAAGAGATTGTCCTTGGAAATAGCGATATACAATTGTTCATTAGCGATATACAACCTACACGATCAAGAAAATCAAAAGATTAAGTTACCAAAACAACTTAGTTAACAACCTGATACAACATAAACATCAAGTTGTACATTAAATCATGCTAAACCAAAACACATATAAATAAACGTCAAGTTGGAAAAATACCACAATAGTTCTTTCATCAAGCAGGAGTGTAAACCCGCTTTCAACTACACTATGAATCAATCTACACATCAATTTCTTTGTTGTTTTCACCAGAATACACACTCCACTCTTTAATAATCATCATTTATACATAGAATAAACGAAAACATAATCATGAGTAACTTAATCAGCAAACAACAACAAAATATCCATACGATTATGGAGCAAATAATGATGGTTCAAACGAATAGAGATGTTAGCAGTCAGTATATACAATAGTTGACCTCTTCATTAACCCAAGACTTGTTCCTCCTGCATTAGAGCTTTACCCGCAACATAAAGATCATACATTACAAACAAAAGTCCCTTAATTAAACCAAGAAAATAGTAAATTAAAAGGCCCTCAATTTTCATTCAAGAAAACTTGAAAAACGCATTTCATGGTATATCTTCTACAGATGATAGACCAATTAAAAGTAACATAATTAGCAAAGTCAATTGTATGAACCCTCGTAAAGCATACACTCGAATCACAAGAACCCTAACTTAATTAAACTACTAACTTTATGTAAATTTCCTGAAAGGACAATAATTTTAGGGCAAAATGATAATCATATTGTGAGAGAATTTCCTAAATAAAAATACAAAGAAATAATCATATACATTTAGAATGATGTCTCTAGTGTTGCTGACTGAAAAATAAACAATTTACCAAAAAAAGAATAAGAATAGCAATTATAGTATGGCATGTAGGAAAATGAGTTGTATTAAGACAAATATCATGTATGACATGTAAGTAAAACATATAATCTAATTAACATAAAAAATGTTTATAGAGACTAGATCGAGAGGGCATCTTTGCACAAACCTATCAACAACATAATGGGTAGTTTTACAATTTCAAGTGTTGTTTTATCATAACAGGTAAAATATTTAAGAGACAGAAGTGAAAATTTTAATGCATAATCATTTTATTAAATATATAATACGCATGAGATAGATAGGTTGCTATCGTTGACAAATCACATTTATGAAATAGAGTCTCAAATATTTTTAAGATTAAAGTGCAAGAAGCTGGTAATAAATATTAAATAAATGATAAAAAAGAGATAGATAAACTGCTGCTCTGTAACACCCATAAAAATTTCAGAGCTCAAATATAAATTAAGACGATCGACCTTGTAATCATACATGCATGAGTAGTTAACGGATTAAAATTTCGTATATGTACTTGTGAGCTATATTTTAACTGCACAAGATACGACCGAGGGATGGACATATCTAAGGAAATTTTGTGGCTATTACCTAAGATAGAAATGAATGGATTTTGTAATGTATATTACAATATATATTTTTAATGAAATGAGTATTGAAACCCTATGTTTATTAAACAATGTTTTTATTTAAATATTCTTTGATTATTAAAGAAAAGGAACGAAATTTCGATAAATTACTCTTCCGCTGCAAAGAAACTCTCAGATTTTACGAATAAAATAATCAAGCAAGGTACCGTCCGGTCGCATGCCTGGGTGTCCAGGAACAAGGGTGTGACATGCTCACATTCACCTTGATGTAAGTTGCAAGAAGCTGATATATGCATATTGTTATCAAGAAATCATTGTGAGATTATGTAACCTTATGAAGAGAGAGTTTGAGGCCTCACTTTTTAATGTACCAATCCCCCTTTCTCCCTTTACAAATATAAATATAAAGGTATTTAAATACTTTATATTTTTCCTATCTACCTATTCTAATAATAGAGTAACACGTCCACTTGTCATGATATTAGATATGCCACATAGGAAAAATCCTATGTGGCAAATTCTCATTTAATTTAGCATATGGATCTTATTCGGGTCAAATATTACCCGCACACCTTTTTTAAATAATTAAATTATCTTCTTTTATATATATATATATATATATATAATTTAAATTTTAAAATATTCTCTTATTCATATTAACCAGTGTATTAGATAGTAATTATAATCATTATGAGATTCAAATTTTATATTAACGTTTACATTACACGTGTTTTTTATAAGAAATATAATTTAATATCATATTTTTTTTCGTAAACTCGTGTGTTACACGGGACGCTAATCTAGTTAAGTAATAAAAAGTAAGAATGTATTGGCTTAGGATCTTACCAAATGCAGAGTGATTTAATGAAATACACATGAAACCATAGTATCAAGCCATTACTTGATTGATTGCAAGCAATTTAATAACAGGTAGGTACGTAGCTCAACCAACCTGCAAAATGCAAGCAAAACAAATAAAAGAGCATATACATTGAATATATCTAAATCAAATAACCTCATACCAAGATAAAACCCCTATTATGAATCTGAGAACCTCACGTAAAACATAAACGCAAAAAAACCCAAAACCCCAAAAAAAAAAAAAATCCAACGACAAATTATCCGATTAAAATTATGTTTAATACTAAATGGGTCAAACGGATAACATGAAACAAAAACCACTGTAAGTGTGAATTCACTTCTCAATTTTCTGACATTTCTCTATAATTGGCCCATTTTCATAGCAATAACATACAAATCAATAATAACATAAGAAAATATATTAAAACATTGAAGTATTATACTACACAATCAGCCTTAAAGTCTACACATATAACACCAACAATCTACTAACTATAAACATGGTATATATAAGCAGCAACCTCATATATATACCCAACTTAATTTGATACTGAAATTTTAGGTATTTTAAGTATAAAAATGGTATTTAAACTTACTGTGTATATTAGCGTATTAAAAGCAACTAATATATATATATATATATATTTTTTTTTTAAAAAATCTTTACGTTTCCTTGATTAAATAGTTATATGAGTTTTTTTAATTGCATATAATTATATATATAAAAACTGTTAAAAAAAATATATTATAAAAGCATTTATGTCTTCATGATTATTAATGACTATTAAGATAATAACTATAAAAATTAAAGTTAGCCAATTATATTATGAGGGAGAAACTAATAAAGGAGATTATATAATTTAATAATTACAACAACACCATCTTGGTAAATAGTTTTTAAACTACACCTTTTTGGTAATTAAATTTTATAACTACACTAGTTTGGTAAAAAAGTCTGTATTAAGACAAATATCATGTATGGTAGATAGGTAAAACATATCATCTAATTAACACAAAAAATGATTACTTGCTCAAACTAATACGATTAAACACGAAACATCAAACATCATAAGCAAAACCACCCAATTATGCATGATTAAATAAATGTTGGAATCAAAAGATGGATAACAAACCTTGTTGCTATCAATTGACTATTTCTTAATAAGTACCTTTACATAAAAGCAAATGTCAAAATATTATACAATAAAATGGGTGCAAATAATTAATTTTGTTCATCTTACACCGATGTCTGCAACACAATCAACACTTTTGGAGTCTTAAAGATATGTATATGAATAAAGCCAAAAACAATGCTTAAAATACATTTATGTGAAAAATACATAAGCTTATGATGAAAAAGACAATCAGGCGTATACATAAGCTTCGAACCCTAACATTGAAATCCGTAATGTTAAATTAAACCGATGAAAGAATAGCGTAACAAAACCTCTAGAAAGTAAAAACTACAACTAACAGCTATTTCAAACTGTTAATTGAAGAAATAAAAATTTGGAGAAAATTTTCTGTTACTCTTCTCATTACACAAACACCCTGTTATATACATTGATACAATTCACTAACTACTTAACCATCACTTAAACGAACTTTTAACTATGGTTTACATTACTCACTCTAGTTATCAACTAACTAACAACTAATTATGCAGTCACTTTTATTTGTCACGTGTGCTGTCATGAAGTCAAATATAATAAAAGTCAACAGCCCTCCTCAAGTTGGAGGTTTGACTAAACCCAACTTGCAAAGAAGATAATTATGAAGAGAAGTAGGGAGACTTTTAGTAAACAGATCAGCAACTTGATTCTTGGTGTGAGTATGAGAAAGACTAATGAGACCCTCTTGTAATTTTTCTCGCACAAAATGACAATCCAAATCGATATGCTTGGTGCGTTCATGAAACACCGGGTTCTTGGCAATATGTATGGCGGCTTGACTATCACACTTGATTGGTATGGGAGTAATATCAGGAACATGAAACTCAGAAAGTAATCGAGTCAACCAAGATAACTCAGCTGTAACTCGACGAAGAGAACGATACTCAGCTTCTGCAGAACTTAGTGAAACTGTGGGCTGTTTCTTGGACTTCCAAGAGATTGGACTGCCTCCTAAAGTAACAAAATAACCACTCACGGAACGTCGAGTGTTGGGGCAAGCAGCCCAGTGAGAATCACAGTATGCAGTTAACTTGAAATCAGCAAGATTATTAAAAAATAACCCATATGTAGAACTAGCTTTGACATAACACAAAGTGTGAACTGCAGCCTGCCAATGAGGAAGACGAGGGTCACTCATGAATTGACTCAGAAACTGTACCGCAAAAGACAAATCTGGACGCGTATGGGTAAGATAATTCAACTTCCCAACTAGACGCCTATATTGCATAGGATCATCCAATAACTCTCCATCATTAAGTTTAAGTTGAATATAAGATGGAAGAGGACAACGAACTGAAAGTACAACATGATCAACAAACTCTTTGACTAGGTCATTAGCAAACTTGCGCTGAGTTAGAATTACCCCATTTGATTCATGCAAGACTTCGATTCCAAGAAAATAATTCATAATACCCAAGTCTTTGATCTGGAATGTGGTATGTAAGAAATCTTTTAAAGCATTAATTTCAGCAACATCGTTTCCTGTCAACAGAATATCATCAACATAAACCGCGAGGTGAACAATTGAAGAACCCATTACTTTTGAAAACAGGGAATGATCATTGGGTGATCGAACATTGCCCCGAGACTTGAGAGCTAAAGATAATTTTCCATACCATTGCCTTGAAGCTTGCTTTAATCCATACAACGACTTCTTGAGTTTAAGAACTTTATTAGGTGAAGATAAAGGCATACCCGGAGGAGGTTGCATATAGATATTTTCATCCAAATCACCATGGAGAAAAGCATTGTTGACATCCAATTGAAAAAGATTCCACTTCAATTTAGTAGCAACAGCAACAAGACTTCTAACAATAGTCATTTTGACAACTGGTGAAAAAGTCTCATGGTAGTCAATACCATATTTTTGAGTATCACCTCGAACAACTAAACGTGCTTTACATCTTTCCAAAGAGCCATCAGCATGGTACTTCACCTTATAAACCCATTTACATTGGATAGCCTTTAAGCCTTTGGGAAGATCAACAATATCCCATGTTTGATTTCGATCTAAAGCATCAAACTCTTTCCGCATTGCTTCTAGCCAAATAGGTTGACTTGCAGCCTCATTATAAGATAATGGTTCATGAATTGTGTCAAGTTGAGCAATAAACTGTTGAGATTGAGAGGAAAGAGTTGGTGCAGCCATGGTAGAATTAGCATAACAAACATCAAGAAGAGTGTGTGGACAAGAAGTCAAACAAGCTGAATTGCACACATAATCTTGAAGATAAGATAGTGTAGAAATGTTTCTGTAGATCTCCGAATAGGAGCTGTGGGAATGGAAGATGGAGGAGGATGAGAACCTGAAGAAGGATTAGAAGATAAAAAATCTGATGAAATAGGAACAGAAGAAGAAGAATCATCATCACCACCATGGAAAAAATCAAAATTAGATGAAAAGATAGGAGATGAATATTGGTCCATCTAGATCGAGATTTCAGTGCTATAATGATATGTAATACAATGAAACACACTTGATTCAAACAAACAAAGTCCAATATTACACAACAACTAATAACAAGATCAACACCACACAACAAGAGGTAAATAAGCTACAAAGATAGATAATGTAAGCTCCTAGCACTTCCAGATAATACACACACACACTTTAGGGTTTGGATAAGAAATTTCCAAAGGTTATCATAACCATGAGAAAACATTACAATATATATCAGCTATAGGTTCGCTGATAGATTCGCTGACAGCGAATCTATCAAGCGAACCAGATAGCTTCGCCGGGCACAATTAGGTTCGCCCGGTCGACAAAACAGAAAACTATTCTATGCTACGGGCGAATCTATAGATTCTCCCGTAGGTTCGCTGTACCAAAAACTACAAAATATACAACAAAAGATATAACACCGACATGCCGGTGAGTCCGACCTATACATGACTATCAATACTCCCCCTAGGTTGGACCTCACCCGGGGAAGTCTTCTGGTTAAGCTCCATCTTTTTCGGCTTCAAAAATTCTCAATGTACGCTCCTGCCCTCGATTCAATCCCGGCCAACGGATTTGTCACATCTTCAGATCCGGCCTCATCATCTTCACTAAATACCAACAACGACTTCACAAACTCTGTTTCGGTGTCAACTGTATCAGGCACATCAAGATCAATAATTTCCACCTGAATATTTTCTGTATGCTCCTCACCAGTCACATCCTCAACAATCTCAACTGGTTTTTCAAACCTCTTCTCAATAGTTTGATCAAGCTGTTTAGACAAGTCATCAATATCCATTCGCTGTTCATCCGTCACTCTCAACCTTTCATTAACACTCCTCAGCTCAGCACGTATACCTCGGGCTTTGTTTGCGACTTTCACAAACAAGTTCGCTTCAGTCCGCGTGTCATCTCCTGCCCCGTGCTTAATTCGGTTCTCACACAGTACCTTCAAATCCTCATCGCAAAATGAGAAGACCTCCATTGGATCAAACAGACGTATTTCTGGACGGTCATCTCCCTTGAGTCTGATAACTGCCTCACCCGTACTGTTATCATAGAACCATTTTTGAAAACTCTGTAATCTGGGTGGCTGTGTATCCGGAACCCTGACCCGTGTCATAATCTTTGGAGCCTCAATCTTCAACACAACCTTCCCCTTCCAAGAGACCCAGTGTCTATCCTTCTTCTGCCTCATTCTCTTCGGCTTTTGATACCCAAAGTCAGCAAAATTGTTCTCAGCAGCCTTTCTAATTGTAACCTCAAAAGCACAGGCTCTCCCGCTATCTTCCTTTCCCAACAGAGGTAGATCAGCCAACCTTCGCAAATCCCACCTTGGCAAAGTGGCGAAATGCTTCCTATTCTTGATATAACAAATGTCACCACCCCTTCGCTTAATCATATACGCATCCACAAGGGAATTGTATTTCCATGCTATAACTTGCCTATCTAACTGCGAGGTGTTTGGCTCATCGATATTCTGAAAGATAGGCACTTCTGGAACAACCTCTTCATCCTTTCTAAACCATTCCGATTTATCCAAATCAATGTGATCAAACTGATAACTCACCCCTTTTTCTTCAAAGTTGTACTTCTCCGGCTCATCCTCCAAATCTTCCTCACTGTCTATATCCACATCAACTTCTGGTTCGTCTATCAAACTGAAATTTACACTTGTTAACCCAGCAACCTCAGCTCCTTCAAATATATCTAAGTCGATACCCATATCTTCATCAAACACCTCTTCAGCAGCTTTCCATTTACCTTTATCCCCAAAAGCAGATTGCATTAACAGATACTTTGCAGCATCCGTTAAGCTTTTTAGTTCCATCTCTGACATTGCTGGATAAGATCCATCCTTTTCTTTCAGACTGTTCAGCTCCTTGAATATTCTAACTATCAAACACTGTTGGTCCCTCATCATCCTACCCATCTCAGTAATCACAGTTAATTTCTCAGCATCCTTTGTTTCCAAATCAGCATATCTACTTTTCAAATCCACTATCTCAGACTTCAGACTTTCAATTTCACCCTTTAACTCGCTAACAGTCTCAGCAGATTTACCTGAATCATCATGCTTTGCTTTCTTTGCAGCTTCAGTGGGTGCATCAGATTTTCTCTTCGTTCTATTCTCCCTGCCTGCATCAATCTCAGCCTGAATCTCATCAATCTCTCAATCCAGTGAATAATCTTTGTCTTTGGCGTACTGCTTCCTTTTTCTCACTTTCTTCTCAACCACTTCAATGTTCTCACCACCCCTTTTTCTATCAATTTCCATCAACCTTTGAATATGTACCCATCTATCAGCAGGGTACATGTTTTCCCATAAGTACGCTATCCTACCCACACAATCAGATCTCACCGATTTGCAGTCTCCAAATATTCTTGAATGCATCGACCAGATGTTCAGCACCTCACCAATGACAGGCAGATTTGGCAGTTTGTCATTCAGAATCATCTGTACAAATCGAGGATACATCAACCACTTATCTCTCTTCGTAGCATGAATGTTTTCTAGCATGTAGTTGTATATGAGCTTTGCTAGATTTGTCTTCTGCCCTTTACAAAACAAAACCATGGCCCTAGCCCAGTCTAAATTCAGCCCATCAGTACCACCCTTCCTATGATCAAGGCACATAATAAACACATGTGCTATGTACCTCCATTCCTTGATCAGATAGGATTTGACAAACCCCATCTTCTTCTCCCCCGACATAGGACCCTCATAACCCGCAGTCCTAAAAGCCCCATAAACCTCTTCAGCAGTCATGTTAACCTCCTCACCTACATCGTCCTCTAACCTCAAAATCCTTGCCACATCGGCTTCGGTAAATTCTAAATCAAATCCATTAATCTTGGCACAAATTCGTGATGGTTGCACGGACACGTTCATCACAGCTGTTCTCCAAAAATCTCTGATGTGCAGCTCGTAGATGGTAGGTGAGTGAGATATAGCATGATGAATATGGGACGACTTCAACCATCTAATACAGTCTTTGTACCCACCAGCTTTTTCATGATTCTCGTCTAGTAAAGCACACATATTGTGCTTCCTTTCAAAGAATAAAGTCGACATCATGCCTGAAATACAAACGGAAATTGATCAGAAACGTAAGTTTTGAAAACAGTTAATAGATTCGCTGGAATGAACAGGTTCGCTGCACGGGCGAACCTGAGATTTAGCATCAGAACCTATAAATTCGCTGACATGAAACATCAGTCATTTGGTCGAGCGAATATATAGGCTCGCTAGAAACAACCGAGCGAATCTATGCTGATGCACGAGCGGCATAACAGCATAGGTTCGCTCGAAGTTTTGAACTTTCGTTCAGATTCGCCAGACGAACACGTAGGTTCGCTGAAGCCCTAGTTTTTGAAAAACGGCCAAATCACAGTCTAAAAAACTATAATCATACAAACAAAGCAACAATCAAGCAATATAATCATGAAACAAGCACGTATTGATAGACTTTAAAGCATATAATCAGTTGTTTTTAAACATAATCACAGAATCAAAAAGGGTCGATTGGATTATCAGCGATTAGGAACAGATTAATGGGTAAAAATGATGTTAAAAATGGAAGTAATTCATACCAGTTGCAAACGAGACGATTTAATGTGAAAAAGATCGGTCGTGAGTGAGAATCGAACGTTTGAAAAAATTGAAAGAGATACGGCTACAGTAATAGTGACAGCGAACTTGTGAAAGATTTCGCTGACAACACATATATATACAACCACAGGTTCGCTGACAAAAACACTAGCAAACTTCAGATTCGCCCGAGACCAAAGGTCAAGAGAAGACATGGCGACGTGAAGAGGTTCCGGGCGAACCTGTAGGTTCGCTAGTAGATTCGCTGGGACACAAAACAAGAAAAATTAAAATATTTTAGGTTTTTCTCAAATTTTAAATCCTTTGTAAATCCATGAAAACGCCCCCCGATTTCAACGCTCCGAATATAAAAACATTAACCTGAATTTTAAAGATATAAAATAATAATAATAATAGAAAAATAAAATACAGTGAAAGAAAAAGCTAGAAATTAAAACGAAAGAAGGATATATATATTTTTCATGACGTTTTTCGAGCAGAATCCGGAAAATCATAGATTGGCGGGATTGCAGATATGTTTGTCCATTTAAACCCATGCCTTAGTCCTTTCAACAAGAGATCAACAGCTTCTTTTATCATGTTTTTGGTTTGATTGAAGAAGCTCAGACAACTCGGTCCTCACAGACATCTAGGTAAAAAGAACAAGTTCTGTCATCAGGATATATCTGAGCAATATGATTGACTTTGTTTGAATTTCGAGGATCAAATCTTGAATATTGATCGATGCATTAGCTTCTTTTGACACTTGTGCAATTTTTGCATCTTTTTGTGTGTGGAGCTTGTCAGCAATGATTCTTTTGAAAACATTGCGACTTATTATTTGGGAAACTCAAATAGTTTAGAGCTCCAGGTATATACCGACGTATAACAGAGGAGATAAACATTTGAGCATGCTCGGTGAATCTTCAGGTCAATACTTCCATATAGCAGAAAAGATCCACCAACTCCAGGTCAATACTTCCATATAGCAGAGGAGTTAAGCACTATTGACTCAATACATTCTGAGGAGTTAACAAGTAACTCACTCAGAGGTTTTTCCGAAGAGCAACACTAGCAGCTTTTTATTTGTTTTGCTAACTAGAAAATCAATTCGGGGCTAGGGTGAGGGTGATTTGGGATGTTTAGGGAAATCAAAGCAAAGATTTGAAGCTCTCAACCCATTTTTGACAGAACCCGTAACTATGTGCAATCCAATCATGTCAAGGGGATAATCCTTGTTGCCTAGTTCTTGAACGTTATGTTTGGCTGCACAATCACTGTTTACTTTGTTTTCAGGCTGAGCCTATCTAACATATCCCAAACACAATACTTCTGACCTCCTTCAACGTCTCTTCAACATCAATCAAAACGGGGATCCTGAAAATAGCAAAATTTGAAAAACTATAAGTAGTTAATCTTTAATATCTCCCCCAAAATTTCTATATTATAGCTATCTAATAAGAAATTTTTGTTTTTCAGATTTTCTTAATATATATATACAAAATAAAAGAGAAAATAAAAAGAAATAAAATAAAAGTAAAGGAGCGAAGAAATGAGTGACCCACGGATTTTCAAGGAAGGAAAAGAAAAGGTTATTTACATATTTACAATGCCAATGCACATAGATAAAGGTTTTCAAAAAGATATCAGTCCCAACATAGAGATCAGTTTATAAAAACGTGGTTTGTCAAAGGTTTTTGTGAAAAGATCAGCTTTTTGCTTTCGAGTTTCAATAGGAATAATATCAATGAACCCCTTTTCCTGTGCGTCTCTGATGGCGTGAATTCTTGTTTCGATGTGCTTGGTGCGAGTGTGATGAATATGATTCTTGGCAATTCCAACAGCAGCTTCATTATCATAAAAGAGTGGCGTATGAAGAAAGTTGATGCCATAATCCATCATCTGATGTTGGATCCAGAGCACTTGGCAACAGCAGCTTGAAGCAGCAATATATTCGGCTTCTCCTGTGGACAAAGAGACGGTTGTTTGCTTCTTGCTTTGCCAGGAAACAAGACATTCGCCAAGATATTGACATCCGCCAGTGACTGATTTTCGGTTTATCCTGCAACCAGCATGATCACTATCAGAAAAGGCATGTAAATCAAAGTTCCCACCTTTTGGGTACCAAAGTCCCAAACGAGAGGAACCCTTAAGGTAACGAAAAATGCGTTTAACAGCTTTCTCGTGTGATTCTTTTGGGTTGGCCTGGAAACGAGCACAGTAGCACACAGCAAATGTAATATCAGGTCGGCTGGCATTCAGATACATGAGAGATCCGATCATCGAGCGGTACCGATGAGCATCCACAGGATTCCCATTATCATCAGAAGTAAGGCAGGTTTGAGCGGTGAAGGGAATCAGTTCCGAAGAAGAATCATCCATGCCAAACTTTGTGAGAATCTCTTTGATATATTTCTCTTGGTGGATAAGAATTCCATCAGGCTTTTGTTCCACTTGCAGCCCCAAGAAGAAACACATCTCCCCCATAATCGTCATTTCAAAGCGATCCATCATCACTTTTTCAAACTCTCTACACAGCCCCTCATTTGTTGAACCAAAGATTATATCATCAACATACACTTGAACAATCAGCAGCTCACCATTCACCTCCTTCTTGAACATTGTCATATCTATAGTCCCACGAGAGAAACCTTTGCTGAGAAGATACTGTGCCAGAGTTTCATACCAGATACGTGGAGCTTGATGCAACCCATACAAGGATTTATCAAGCTTGTACACTTTAGAAGGAAAATCTGGATCCTCGAAACCCGGTGGTTGACATACGTAGATCTCCTCATCGATATCTCCATATAGAAATGCACATTTAACATCCATCTGATAGACTTTAAAGTTTTTGTTAGCAGCATGAGCAAGAAAGATTCTAACGGCTTCAAGGTGAGCGACTGGAGCAAAAACTTCAGTGTAGTCAATCCCCTCCTCTTGAGCAAATCCTTGAACAACCAATCTCGCCTTGTTTCTGATAACAACACCGCGATCATCTGGCTTGTTTCGGAAAACCCACTTAGTGCCGATGGGACACTTATTAGGAGGAAGATCAACAAGTTCCCAAACTTTAAGCTTCTTAAATTGCTGCAGTTCCATTTGCATGGCATCAACCCAACTAGGATCTTCAAGTGCTTGTTTATAATTCTTCGAAACAACTTGAGATAGAAAGGCAGCATAGAGACACTCATTAATCAAACCACTCTGACTCCGAGTTCGCACACCATCAGTAATTGATCCTATGATATAATCATGAGGATGATCTTTCAAAGTTTTGAAGTCTGTGTTGAGGTGCAAAGGGTTGGTTTGGGATGAGGATGTTTGATTAGATGGTTGTGAAGGTATATTTGAAGTTGGAGGAATTGTATTAGTGGTAGATGTTGGAATGGAAGTGGATGATGATGGAATATCTAATGGAGAGATTTGACCGGTTAGAGGTGTTGGAGGTGGAGGAATGTCAAATGAAGTGGGAGGTAATTGTGTAGTTGAAGGTTGTGGTTGTGGTTGTGGTTGTGGAGGTGGATGGTTAATAATAGAAACTGATGTGTGAGGAATGATGTCATCATCGTCAGAGTTAGGAAGATTGAATGATTTGAAAACAGTGGTGGAATCGTAAAACCATACAAGTTCACAGCCAATGCTTGTAGAGTTGGACTCTTGCCAATCAACATAATAGGACTCTTGCACAATCCGCGTTCGCTTGTTGTAAACACGATACGCTTTTTGTGTGTTCGAGTATCCTACAAAGAAGCATTCATCCGAAACAGCTCCAAACTTCGTTTTCTGATCTTGAGTATTCAACAGAGTACAAGAACATCCAAAGGGGCGCAGAAAATCGATCAACGGCTTAATCCCACGAAACAACTGGTATGATGTCTTCATCTTATCTTTGACAATCAGTACCCGATTCAGAACATAAGTTGCACAATTGACTGCCTCTGCCCAGAAAATAATCGGAAGCTTTGACTCAATCAGCATAGTTCTAGCAGCCTCCACAAGAGTTCGATTCTTCCTTTCAGCAAGACCATTTTGTTGTGGCGTTCGTGCGGCGCTAAACTGTCTGAGAATACCCCGTTGTTCACAAAAAGAATTGAAGATATGATTTCTGAATTCAGTTCCATTGTCGCTTCTAATGGCTTGAACCTTCCGCTTTCCAAGAACCTATATTTGAGGAATCAGCTTCATTAGCTCTTCAGCAGTCTCACTCTTGTTTGCCAGGAATCTCACCCAGGTGTACATAGAGTAATCATCTGTGACAACCAAGCAATAAGATTTCTTAGCAATAGATTTGACACTTATTTGACCAAATAAATTAGTATGTAACAATTCGAGGGGTTCTGAGATGGAATTTTCAAATTTAAGTTTATGTGGCTTTTTGTGCTGCTTTCCTTTAGCACAAGCCATGCATTTCTCAACCACAGAAAAATCTTTAAGTGGTAAACCCCTGACCAAATTGTTCTTAACCAATTTATTTAGAATTTTAAAATTAATGTGCCCTAAACGTCTATGCCATTGAAAAGATTCAAAAGATGAAGCTTTAGATAGGAGACAGGTCACGGTGGAAGTTGATTCTTTTGATCCCATATTCAGCATATATGTATCATTTCGTCTTGGAGCTCGCATGATCACCAATTCTTCAGGAATAGAAAACTCTGGCTTCAAGAACAAACATTCATTTGGAAGAAACAACACTGGGATATTCTTATCACAGATTTGTGATACGCTGAGAAGATTGAATGCCAGTTCAGGAACATAGTTGATGTCTTCCAAAGTTAGGGAACCATTCGAGACTTCTCCTTGACCAATCATTTTACCACCTTTCTTGTCTCCCGCAAAAGCAACGTATCCACCATTGATAATCCGATAGTTAGTCAGCAGGTCCTTCAACCCAGTCATATGTCTGGAACATCCACTGTCAATATGCCAATGACTATTTACAACGGCACTTGAATGTTCCTGACATATATTTAAAGATAGAAGTTAGACTTTTGAAATTGGCACCCAAGCCTTTATGTACTTGGGTCGTGGAACAGAAGAAGAATTACAAAAGAAATTATTTACAAACGTGTTTAATCTTTTTCCAAAAGATTTTTGCTTTGAACTGTTTGTGACTAACTTAGGGCATTGCTTAACAGTATGATCGATATTTCCACATTTAAAGCAATGAGATTTCAAACCCACTTTGGAAACTTTATCAACAAGAATTTTATCCATTTCAATTTCCTCATCACATTCAGACAATTGAGAATTGCAATCACTGTAAGAGTCATAAGGCTCTTTTGATTTACCTGCTGTGACTTTTACCTTTTCAGATTCAGATTTAGGTTTATCAATGTGATTCATGGATGCGAAAGATGATTCCATTTCTTTAGGTTTTGAAATCCTCACAGGTGTGAAAGATGGAATTTGATGAGTAAAGAACTTTTGAAAGCAATTTGTTTTGGTTTGACTTTCAGAGACATGACCTGAAAGTTCATCTTTGTCATTCACACACTTATTTTCAATCACATCATCATTCAACACATTAGAGTTTGAAGTAGTACACCCTAAATTACTATTAAAAATAAAATTGTCTGAAAGTAACACACTACTAGAAACAGAATTAATTAATCTAATGTCTTCAACTGTCACACCCCGACTAAGGGGGTGGGTCGTGACGATTGAATATCCAACAAAACACAGCGGAAACTATGTATGCATTGATAGTGGGCCATAGGTTTACACGTAATATCGGTGTAATCTAGGTGTACATCAAAGGGTACAATAGTAAACTCTAACAAAAGCAGTGTAGCTAGTTGGTATACTATTCCCAAGTAGTCTTCTTCTACAATTCGTCTACAATCTTTGCGTGTTTCTTCTAATCGGGATCTTCTAAAGCTATCAACCGTGTCTAAATGCACATCCAATGTTATAAAGTCTAGTTGTATACTTTTATCGATAAATCGTCTAAATACCTGAAATACATACCCGAAAATACGTCAACATAAAGTTGGTGAGCTCATGGTTTAACAAGACAAACAATGTCATAAAACGTTTAATCCACAAAATTCTGGACATTAAATAAATACGTTCATGGTGTACGGTCGACAAAATATGTAGCCAAGCCTGTTCGGGTTATACCCAACCCGAATACCATATATAACAGTCCCCTAACCCACAATGGGCTAACGTGCTCTGCTAAGCACCGACATATCATTGAAAATGTGGCGTAACGGTTTTCAACCTCAGTTGGGGTATGCCACTGTACGCGGGGGATTCCCAAATAGTACTATTCACATATCAAAGGGCTTCTGCAAGAAGTTAATGGCTACCGAAAGTTGTACCAACGTTCGGGGACAAGTAGCAGATGTGTTACACCATGAAAATCAGTTTATATAAACAAGTTTGGTAGGTATGTATCAGCCCCAAAAATATTATGTAAAAAGGGGGTTCATGAACTCACCTGCAGACTTCCTATGTTTAGTTTAGTCATGTTAGACCCCAAAATACATAAGTCTATGTGTTTCGTTGTGTCGGTGTCGTGTGCGTACGGTTTTGGTTACATTCGTGTAATATCATGGTTTTAGTCGTTTGCTTTGACTTGTACGTCTAAGTATGCGTATATTTATGTTATTATAGGTTATATAAGTTGGTATTAAGTGTACTTTGATGTTAAATCAGTAAAGTTTGGTACTTGTCACTTTTAGTCCCTAGACTTTGTTAAATCGTCACGTTCGTACTAAAGCTGGGTTTTTAATTAAGGGTTGATATTAATAAGTACTATACATTATACTTATGATATGTATAGAATTTTAGGTATGAATCTACTGATATAAATATATCTAAGTATTAGATTCATGAAAGTTAGTTTCCATTGGTCTACCGAGTACGGTGCGTTACCGCGCATTAAGTTACGTTTTAGGTTTAAGTCAAAATACTTCAATATAATTGTACCCATATGTTAAATGGTCATATGCTACTGTAAAAATACACTTTTTATAATTTTTTAGATATTTCTAAAAATTACTATATTTTATTTAAGAATGTAGCCGGTTAATGTAGTTTAAACACAAATAATTTGTATAAAATAAACCGTGACCCAATAAATAGTGAAACTTCATTTTCAACATACTTATACAGTAAATAAGTAGTTACAAACTTAATATTCAAGTTTTATAGTCCTTCGGTCATTTTCGTACTTTAACGCGCGTGAAACCGATGAATAAACGATTTGCTTACAAAATACTTTTTAAACACTTTTTATACTTTGAAACACTTCTTTGGGTCTCATCCATACTGTATGAAATGTATTTTCTTGCCAAAAAGGTCTTTCTTCAATTTTTATGCTTTTTGTGAAAATACTACGTTCATATATTCAAAAATTCATAATAAATAGATTAAGTTTATAAAAATTATGAAAGTTGGTGAAATACCCTAATTATATATATAAAAGCTTCTGGATGTGAAAAATACCTGCTTTAACTTGCGTTTCTCAGTTTCGTGTTTTTAACGCGTTCGGCTCGGTTAAGATTACGTTTTAAGCATAGAGAGTCTTTGGTAATGTTTAGGGTCCAAATTTACTTACCTTATGTTCATATATGAGTTTGGGTTCTGTAAATTTGGTCTTAAGAGTCTCTAACTATTTTCTATACATTTTCGTATTTTAATCCCATTAAATATTAGAAAATTTGTAGTAATTATTTTAATGTCCATAAAAACATGAAATTTATTTTCTAACATTTTTATATCATATATAAGCTACTGAGAATACAAAAACTTGGTATTTTTATATTTTTGGTATTTTCGTTGTTTCGTACGTTTAGTCTCGTTTATTCTTCGATTCTTAGGTTCACCCATCAACAATCAACTATTTTCAATCCTAAGTGTTCATATGCATATTTATAACAGTAACATAATATATTTTTATGTTTTTAGACTTCCCATACGTTTTTATAAACAAGAGAGAAAATGTACATTTTTAATATTCAAAAATGCATATTAAATAATCTATAACTCTAAAAACTATGAAATTTGGTTTATAACCTTATTATATTATAAAGAATGTACAGAAATTATAAAATTTCATTTTTAAGATGGTTAACCTTGGTTTGTTGTTTTGACCAAAAATAGTTGTTCGGTTTGACTAGTTTTTGTCAAACTTGTGTGTTTTCTTTAGAAAATTATTTCTATCATATTTACCACTTTTGTTACTGAAAAAGATGTATTTTTATGTGTTCATAGTGTATGGGAAGTTATGGTATTCATTGTGTGCGAAAATGAATGTGTAGTGCGTGTTTAACGTGTTTTCGGGTGAGTGTTTCGTTACCTCGCTGGTTCGGGTGAGTGGGGGTGCACTTGGGAGGTTGTTATTGTCATGAAATGATGCTGGAAAGCTCCTAGAAACATACTCATCGTAATGGGCTCTTGGATGATGGAATAAACGAGATTGTAAAACAAGATGGTGTGTGTTTGTGTAGGCATTCACTACATTGTTAATGGATGATTTAGTGGCGTTGGGGCTGCATATTGATGGACGAATTTGTGGCTTCATAGGGCTGAATTTTCTGGAAATTATTGGTGTTTGAGTATAGGTTTTTGAGAGAAAGTTGAAGTGTGCAAAAGATGAAGAAAATGGAAGTATGGTATGTGTGTGAGTAGTGTGTACGTATGAAATGGAGGAAGAAGTGGGTGTGTGGGTCCTACCATCTTGGTTCTTGTAAGATTATGGATGGATATTTGGTTAATGTAGTGTTTTAGATAAAATGTGTAAGGAATCAAAATCTCATGCAAGTGTTTTGATTTGAGGGTTTGGGTGGTGATGTTGGGTAGGAAGGGACAAGTAGGTGTAGGTAGTATCTTGAGGGATGTGGTGCATGCACATGAATGTGGTCATGTATGCATGTGTGTGTAAGTATCATTTTTGTGTAGGTGATTTTTATAAGATGTTGGTTTATTTTATAAATTATAGACTTGTGGGTTTTATTTATTGTACACACACATATATATATTTATGATGTGTGTATGTAAAATTATAGTTTGTAAACTAATAATGTGTATGGATGTATGATGGTAATTATTGTATGGTACTTGTATGTGTGTGTGGATTTTCGTAAATATATATGTACATGTATGGGTGTATATAGTGTGTGGGTTGATTTTTATATAAAGTGGGTGTTGGTTTTTATTGTTGGTGACATGTTTCTATAAGTTTAATTATTTTTGTGTAAGTATTATATCTACACATTGTATGTGTTTTATTAATCATGGTAATTAAATAATTTGTGTACACATATATATATACACATGTATACGTATACGTATACACATATATATATGTATGGGTGTATAAATGTCTTTTGACTTGTGGATTGTGGTATTATATTATTTTGTTATACAACATTAGTTGTAGGTGTAATTTATTTATACACTTTTACAATTTGTAGGATTAAGGTGTTAGTGGGGAAAGTCATATCTAATGTATAGTAATACTCTTATTGCACAAATAAATTCCTACGCGTATCCGGGTATTTAATATGACGGGTTTCGTCATCGGTATTTATCGTAAACTTACATGGGCCGAGATCATAATTCAAGTTGGGCCTAAGCCCAATAAAGGTTGGGCCAAGCCCAATAATTTAAGTGTGGCTTAAGCCCAATAATGGTTGGGCCAAGCCCAATGGGTTTAAAAAAAATTCCGGGCCCAAAAATCGGGATTGTTACATCAACAGACTTCTTGGAATCAGAATTAGAACAATCATTACTGCTAGAACAACCAAGCCCAGTACTCCCACCATAAGCATAATCCTCTCTAACCTCTTTAAGATTTGCTCCACTTATACCTGCAATAGAGCTGTTAATATCATTCTGTATAATCTCTTGTATCAACTCATTCGAAGGATGAGGAATAGGTGTTGGAGAGTAACAGAAGGTACTAGGTGGGGGATATGCATATGCTTCATTGTTAAGACCCAAACCTGTCTTAACTCTGGCCCCCCGTTGTTTCTTGCAGCGTTCCTCCCTTTTCATACTAGATATTGTCCATTGTTCCAATTTGTTTTTAAGTTTTTTGGTCTCAAATTCAACGAGAGTAACTTGCTCAGTTAAGTAATTTATTTCACAATTCTTTTCCAAAAGAGATCTTTTTAAATGTTCATTTTCTTTCAAAGCTTCTCTTAATTTGACAAAATATTTTGATTCACTCACTTTAAGCTCTTTGTTAGTTCTCTTTAATTCGTTTTCATTTGACATTAACAATTTATTAGCTTTGTATATGCCAATTAAACGAATTTTGCATGCAGATGAACACATATCTTCAATAACTTCATAAGGAAGACCAATTACCAGTTTTTCTGCAGCAAGGGCACGATCGCACTGGCAGTAAGGAGTGCTCCTCTTGAATTCATCCACAGCATCAAGCCTCGCCTTCTCAATTATGGCTTCCAAGTTAAGCTTTGACTCTTCATTATTCTTCATCTCATTTACCGCAGCTTCACATACCAATCCCGAGTGATTCAGATGCCCTTGAAAAATAGCATCTGACTGATCTTCATCAACTTTCTCCACTTTCCCTTCTTCATCTTTATCTTCATCATCCTCACACTTTAACTCAGCAGCTTCATCACAATTTCCATCATTTTCACCATAAAATTCTTTGAAAGGGTCAAAGCAATTTATATAGTTATCATCATTCTCAACAATATCAGCAACCAAGGCATGATTAATTTCTTCCTTTGTTTCTTCAATTTCCGCACTCCAATCAAAATTGGTGAGCAGTGCAGTTTCATTCCTTGGTTTCACTTCCTCAAGTCGTTCTTGAATAGGAGCGGTTCTTGAATTTCCAGAATTCACGGGTTCAGTAACAATTGGTAAAGGACATTCCCTTTTGAAGTGACCCAATTGTTTGCAGTTGTAACATCTCAGCTTTCCTTTGTCATACCCGAGCTTGTTGTTCTGTCCCTGATTCCCAAAACTTCTTCTACATGTTCTCTCCACAAACCGTCTAGCACGAAGGGTAAGCATGGCCATTTGCCATTGGATGTCGGTTTCTTCAAGATCATCAGGATCCACCTGATACATATCCTCAACAGTCATCCCCTTTCCCTTTAATTCACCAGCGACAAGAGCTTCATAGCTATGAACAAACATTCCAAACTAAGCCATAGTGTCAGATGGAATCTGAGTGGTGACAGATGCATTTGAGCTTGAACCAACACTTGTAGATGCACCAACAGATTTAACAGACCCAAGACTTGATGATCCTCCAGGTGCAGCATTGTAGATATAAGAGTTTGCAGCGGATGTAATAAGTGCAGCATTCTGAGAAGGAATATTTGGAACCATCATAGACTGATTGTATTCTCTTCTCTTCACATCAAGATCAAATGACTTCAGCTTGTTTATAATATCCATCAGCTTAAAGTCATGAAAGTTTCTTTCTTGTTTCAACAATTTGATCTGAAGACTCCACTGAGGAGGAAGTGAATCTAACAGCTTTGTGACTTGTTCATGATTTCCCAGCTTCTCATCATACTTTTTCAGGTTACTTGATACAGACAGAAATCGATTGGTAATATCAGTCAAACTTTCTTGCGAATACCCCACAAATGAATTGAACTCTTTCTCAGCTTGAGCCTTTCTATCCAACTTCAAATCCTCATTACCATCAAATCCTCATTACCATCATACAAGCTTTTTGAAGTTGTGTGTTCAGCAAACCTGTTGTAAATATCCTAATGCAAACAAAGTATCAATGCTCCGAGTGCCTTTTTGTCACGATCAAGCAACTTGGTGTCTCCTTCAGTGAAAGTACTCGGATCAGTGTTTATTGAAGTAACAGTTCCTTCAACTGTCTTTGGCACATGCGGACCATTTACAATTGACTCCCATTGATTATAGTCAGTGTAGTAGAAAAAGGCTTTCAGAAACCTCTTCCAATCCTCAAAATTTTCACCACTAACAAGCCTCGGTGGCCTGTTTGGTTGAACACTATCCAGATCATTAATATTCAGAGTTGATGTAGTCATAATTTTAAACAGATTGTAGTTTCGCCCAATACAAATAGATTCGCTGAATTAGATTCCCCCAAGGAGCAGACAGATTCGCTCGTAGATTCGCTAGCAGATTCGCTCAACAAACAAACAGATTCGCTGGACAGCAGGCACAGTTTCGCCCAACAGATTCGCTCAACAGATTCGCTGTCAGAGCGAGGATTTGAGCCCAAATGATTTTGGCAGCAGTTTCGCTTGCACAATGAGCCAAATAAGTGAACTTTCGTTCAATGAAATGCTAGATTCGCTAAATAGAAACACTGAATCATAGAACACAAGATTGTATTAGATTCGCTGGATGAACACCCAAATTCGCTGGATGAACAAATAGGTTCGCTGGGTTACGAGCAAAACAGTTTCAGTTCAAAAACGATCAGAACAGCTTCAAAACATAACCAGTTGTAGATCCGTTTGTTTCTAAAGCTTCCTATGACCAAATATGACAAATCCCAAGCAAAATACAACACAGAAACACACAAACCAGTTGAGAAATGAATCAAATAGTGTTTTGACACAAAAACCCCAAAAACATCACAAAAAATCTCTAGGATCAAACAATCAAGATCACTATGGCTCTGATACCATATTGTTGGTCCATCTAGATCGAGATTTCAGTGCTATAATGATATGTAATACAATGAAACACACTTGATTCAAACAAACAAAGTCCAATATTACACAACAACCAATAACAAGATCAACACCACACAACAAGAGGTAAATAAGCTACAAAGATAGATAATGTAAGCTCCTAGCACCTCCAGATAATACACACACACACACTGTAGGGTTTGGATAAGAAATTGCCAAAGGTTATCATAACCATGAGAAAACATTACAATATATATCAGCTATAGGTTCGCTGATAGATTCGCTGACAGCGAATCTATCAAGCGAACCAGATAGCTTCGCCGGGCATAATTAGGTTCGCCCGGTCGACAAAACAGAAAACTATTCTATGCTACGGGCGAATCTATAGATTCGCCCGTAGGTTCGCTGTACCAAAAACTACAAAATATACAACAAAAGATATAACACCGACATGCCGGTGAGTCCGACCTATACATGACTATCAATGAATTTGAAGAAATAGAAGGGAACAAATGCTTATGAAAAACAACATCTCTGGAAATCAAAACTTGATTTATAACAAGACTATAAAGTTTGTAGGCTTTCTTTCCAAAGGGATATCCTATGAATAGGCATGGTAAGGCACGTGGTTGGAATTTGTCCCTACCTTGACTAGATGTTGAAACAAAACAAAGACAGCCAAAGGACTTTAGGTGGTGATAAGATGGAATTTTACTAAACAAAAGTTCAAATGGAGTTTTATGAGAAAGAAGTTTTGAAGGGAAAATGTTGATTAAATGAGTAGCAGTAAGAACACATTCTCCCCAAAACTTTAATGGGAGTTTAGATTGAAATAATAACGCCCTGGCAGTTTCCAACAAATGCTTGTGTTTACGTTCAACAATTCCATTTTGTTGAGGAACCCCAACACAAGAAGTTTGGTGTAAAATTCCCTTAGATTTGAAAAATGCAGTGGGTAAACTACCTGAACCCAGTTCATATGCATTGTCTGAACGAATTGTTTTGATAACAACACCAAACTAAGTTTCAACCATGGCAATAAAATCTTTTAGGATAGGAAAAGCATTGCTTTTGTGTGCCATAAGATGAGTCCAAGTGTTTCGACTATAATCATCAACTATGGTTAAAAAATAACGATAACCATCATGAGTATTTGTGTTATACGGAACCCACACATCAATATGAATCATTTCAAATATGTGAGAAGAAACACGTGTGCTATGAGGAAATGGAAGTTTGTGTTGCCTAGCTTGGGGGCATATATCACATGGATCAAATGAATCAGAATTAGAAACAATATTCAACTGTTTGAGTTTATAAAATGGAAGATTGCCAAGTCTTGTATGCCAAATTTTATTAGAAACAACAGAATTACAAAACAAAGGAGCACAATCTTTAGAATCAAAAGAAAACACATTATTAGTGTGAAGGAGGTACAATCCATGGAGAAGCTCACCAAGAACCAGAGGCCTCTTCATTGAAGGGGCAAAAGAGACATAATAGCAGAGCATTGTTCAGCAGATAATCCATTTTTACCTATTAGTTCATTGGTCAAACCGCCTTTTTCAGAAACATCATCACTATGCGGTCCTTGTGAATCAGAATCACCACTGAAAATACTATTTGCATTAACTCTCCTTGATTTAGTAAACTTAAACTCTTTGGGAAAACCAATGAGACGGTAATGTGACACCCTGCAATTTTAGGTTAATTCCTTTAACAAAACTATATTAATTTATATGAATCTCAAACATGTATTTCTACTAAATGATCTTAAAGACCCAATAAGGGCCCAATCTATTAAACAAAGCCCATTAAGATAAACAAGGCTCATTACAGGCCCAATGCATTATAGCAAATGTTCGTTCTACATATTAATATAAAAATACATTTTACGTACTTATAAGAAATTGTATATTTAATCCCAAAACAAACAAACTAATTTAATTGCGAAACACAGATACCGAGCCGTAATGGCATTAGCTGACATCTAAAGTAATAACCCGAGTGTTAAAATACTAAAGATACTATCTTCAATTTGTATATTTACTATAATCTTGATTTCGAGATTTTAAGCGATAATTCAAATAAAATGATTAGAAACGCTACGAAAACACGTACCCGCTCAAACACGTTCAAATAATTGAAGTACTAATAAATAAAATAACATTTGGCAACGATTTGGGAAATAGATTTAGAAACCTTAATCTCAACGATAAGTTGGACAGGAAACGATACGACACGCAGTCCAGGATACGCAATGTTTAATTAGAAAGAACCCACCTCAAAACCCTACTATATAAACAACTTATTTATCACCCCACATCACTTTTACAAACCCTAACTAGCCTCCCACCCCCACCATTCCCGTCACTCTCAATGCAGCCCTGTTCCCGGCCAATTTCCGGCCACCTCCGGCAACTTTCGTGACACAAATAATATATCAAATTCTTCGTCTCGACGAGACGCTTCTAACGGTGGTAATCTCATACTCTGAATCGTAACGGTTTAAAAGTTATAGGCCTTCAAAGGTTGCGGCTGCTAGGGCTTTGGGTTTGTTACTCGTTTTTGTTGATGTTAGTGATGGTGGGTTACGATGGATGACGGTGATGGTGATGGACAGCAGAACTAAAGCACGGTAGTAGTGATTAATGGCGTCGGTGATGGATACTAGTGATGATGTTCGGTTGTGTTAAATCTTTGGTGGTGTTGTTGCTTGCTAATTGGAGTTGTAAACACAATACAAGTAACTTTTAATCCTAAAATCACTATATAAATTGCAAGTCATGAAACCCTAGTTCATCCAAAGTTGTAAATTGGTGATTGTGTTGTGGAATTGAGTATAGATTCTAGGTTTATTTGGTGTTTTGATGATCAAATGACTAATCGAATCCATGTTAGTATTGTTGAAAAATTAGGGTTTATAGAATGACATTGGAACATGAATTTGCATGCATGATTATGATGTAAAAGGATGAAATATATGGTTATATGGTGAATTGGATGAAGTTTGATTATTTAGTTTTGAAATTTCATGCTCGTTTGGACATATTACTAAAAATAGTTACTTTTCTTTAGGACTCATGTGAAATTGCATGTTGTTGACATCTAAGAGTTGTTATGAGGTTACTAGCATGTTTGTAGAATGTATTAGATGAATTTTGATTATTTGAACGTGGAAATCCGACTTGATTTGGTATGACTTGCTAAATGTGGAAACTTTTTGTCATGAAGATTCACTAGGGTGCATGTTTAGTGACTTTGGACATATAAACATGAATGGATTTGCTTGTGGAAGATTGTAGGCCATCTTGTGAATGGTAAATTGACATGGAAATGGTATGTAAAGGTGATAAGTAGGTAATACACCGGTTGCATGAAATTGGTTGTTTGGAATCTAAATGGTATGTTCTAGTTAACTAGGATGCCATGGTGAAAGTGTTGCTATGTTAGTTGAAGTGAAACATGTGGACAAGTGTTGTGCTTTGAAGTGACCATACATGCTAGTATGTCTCATATTGAAAACCGTATAGTGATAGTGTGTGTTGTTGTTTTGTGTAGCATGCTATGGTTTTTATGTAATAGTTGACATGCATAGGGATGTTTGGGAGTCTCTAGGATGTTGAATTATGCAAGCATGCTATAGAAGTCTGACTTTTCTATAAAGGAAACTTTTATGGACATAGAAACTTAACTTGTTGAATACTTGTCATGTGACGTGGTTTGTGAATGAAACATGAACAAATACATCAAATGTAAACTACTTACACTTAATAAATCACCAACGGGTTGTGGGTCAACTTGGGTCAACAAAAGTCAAACTTGGTCAAAAAGTCAAACTATTCCAATCTCGCACAAACTGTATGACTATTTAGATGCATAGGGTTCTATGACCCTACACGAACACACATTAATAGACCTGCTATTATTTAGGTTGCTGTATTACATTGTGTGCTTTTGAATCTGATTTGCTGTGCAACCTAAGGTGAGTTCATTAAACCGCACTTTTACTATTCTACCCTTTTATGGGCTGAACACAGACGATTACTTTTACGGATTTACAAATGTCGCATGTCTGGATACCTAGTTGACCGTTAGTATTTGTGAAATAGCGGGGAAACTTTGAGTAGTACTACTGGGTTTGACAAACCCCACCCGGGCTAGTCGCGCTAGCACGACATAAGGACCTGTCGAACGGGTGTTGAATGACCTAACATACTTACAGTGCATCCTGCTGGGATGTACGAACAGGCAAAATGCACTTAATGTGTACATACGTCAGTTTCGATCAGATACATACGCCTCTAGGACATGTGCTGTAGACTAGCTACCTACAATGACATAGTTAATTTATATTTCTGTTTGCAACTGAACTTACTAGATTTTAAACTTACTATGTGAACTCACCAACCGTCGTGTTGACACTTGTTAGTCTTTCACTTTTACAGGTCACTGAGGTTCAACGCACTTAGGACATGGCATGGAGTCACAACTTTGCATTTAAACACTTTCTTGCATTTAAAAACTATGTTTGGTTTTAACAAATATTTAAACTATGTTTCTTATGTTGGGCGCGTGTTTGCGCATTTAGTTCCATTTAATATTATTGACATTACATTTCGATTACACTTCGGCAAATTATTAAACGTTAACTCTGTATTAAATTTTCTCATTTAATGAGACACATATATTTTAAATTCATATAGTGTCGTTTGGTGTAACTAATGACTGAGATCCTGGTTTGGCACACACTTAACGCTAAAACTCCGTTAGTGGATTTTGGGGGTGTGACAGGTAACACTTAGCAGCAACATGACCCGGTTTCTTACAATTTGTACAAACAATAGACCTTTTAGAAGAACTATTTGCATTCATATAGTGTCGTTTGGTGTAACTATTACCTTGTGTGATATCACTCAAACTCTTCTGTAATTGATACAACTTGGCTCCATTTGCCTGACCATAGCGATCATTCAGTTCATTCCATAGGTCTTTAGCAGATTGAGCATACAAAACACTCTCACTAATGTCTCTAGTCAATGAATTAAGGATCCACGATATCACCATATCATTGCATCGTTTCCAAAGACTTTGATTCTGAGGATATGAAATAGCAGTGAGATCTCCATTAACAAAACCTAGTTTGTTCTTTGCAGATAAGGCAATAGACATCGCACGTTTCCATGCTGCAAAACCAGATCCGTCGAAAGTTTTCGACACAAGAACCATACCAGGATGATCAGAAGGATGGAAATACAAAGGATTTGAAGAATCTACTGAATTGACCGTAGGATTTGATGAATTTGTTTGAGTAGTCATAGATTTAAGAAGGAATGAAAATTTTCAATGAAGAAATTGAAGTAATATGAATCGATGAACATCTTGAAGTAATGAAGATGAATATGAAGCTTCTGGATTGAAGAATTTGGGGAGGATCAAGAGCATAGCTCTGATACCATGTTAATTGAAGAAATGAAAATTTGGGGAAAATTTTCTGTTACTCTTCTCATTACTCAAACACCCTGTTATATACATTGATACAATTCACTAACTACTTAACCATCACTTAAACAAACTTTTAACTATGGTTTACATTACTCACTCTAGTTATCAACTAACTAACAACTAATTATGCAGTCACTTTTATTTGTCATGTGTGCTGTCATGAAGTCAAATATAATAAAAGTCAACACAAACAAATCTTAGCAAATGCTCAAAATATCTTCCAAATAGCAGTAGTAAATTATCATGAAACGGAAGAAAATGACCAAAAATAAACATAAAACCAAACAGATATAATCAGAAATAAGTAATTTTTTTGAAAATTTTGGAAAATTTAGATCTGTAACAAAATGAGAGAAAGAACTTAAAATGTACAAAATTTACCTGGAAGATGTTGTGAATGACGATCGAAGATGGAAACCAAACACAAATGAACATCGAAACAAAAGATGAAATACAAGTTAGGGTTTATTTTTTCAAAAGGAAAAAAGGATACGTGATAAACAAAAACATAACACTAAACCCTGATTAGAGGCTGCAATGTTTTTTAATCATACCTGATTAACGGTTGCCGGCGATTTTGATTATTGAATCGAAGCCATAGAAGAGAAGAAGAGAATAAACATTATTTTGATTTATCTAAGCTGATCGTGAAATCTTAATTGTCGGTTCTTTGATTAACAAATGTTTGTTGAGACAGAGCAAACGAGTCCGGCAAAAACCTTACGCATTTGATAAAGTTCGAGTGATCTCTGCATACAAATTATCACCAAATATATCAATCCTATAAAATGAAACAAAAGGGATGCTCGGTTAGTAGGCTGCTAGTCTTTTCTTAACCTATTGTAATATATATTTTTCATTAAATGGATAGGATTCATGCTGCTTCAACTTAATAATGGCCTTCATAAATGTTGATCAAGAGACTATGAGTAATTAAGTAATGCACAACTTATAACTCTTCTTGAATGTCCACACGAGACTTATAACAATTAGATCGAAGAAGATAACAATAATCATTACTGGAGAAGATGACAAAAAATTAGGGATTATAACTTACTTATCGGAAAAGATAACAAATAAATATACTTTCTTTAGTTAGTTATAACCAAAACTACGTAGTTTTGGTGAGTTTTATGTGTAACTTGTACGTGTAACAGCCACGTATTCACTTTCTCATAAGTGAATACGAGGCTGTAACGCATGTAACTTACACGTGAAACCCTCTCAAAACTACGTAGTTTTATTAAATGACATCAAAACTACAGAGTTTTAATTAGTTGACTTCAAATCAAATCTCCTAATTTAATTCCATAAATTGTTAATGATTTTTAAACCCATTTCGTAAACATTTTAACCTGGATATGTTCATGAAAGATTTTTCAATTCTAAAAGAAAATAATATATATATCGACCTAATCTCATTATTGCTTTGTTGTTAAACCTGCAATCAGGCCCGGCCCAACAGCATAAGTAGCTAGACTGGGCTCTAAGGCCCCCAATTCTAAAGGGCCCCAAAATTTTTAGTAGTGTTCCTTGTTTGTTAGAAAAAGCCTATGATGTAATTGTGTGTAAAACCCGTCATGTAAAAGCCCAAAACCCAAGAACAATATCCTCTGTTAAAAAAATTCAAATTATTACAAATTCAGAAGAATAGGAAACAACAATCTCTTCTTGGAAAATCCACCATGAAATAAATCTCTTTTCAGCGTTCTTGGCTTCTGCAAACTCACGAAATCTACAAACAAAATCACAAAACCTAGTTCTGTTCGTCAATCGTCAGTTCGTGGCTTCTGCAATCCTGCTCTATTCGAAATCACGAAATCGAAATCCATATCTGTTCGTGACAGACCAGATGGAGCTTGATATCATGAAAGATTAACTGTTTCTGTTATTCAACAACTGAACCTAAAGAGTTATGCTAAATGGAATCACGAAAGGTTTTTGCTGAATTTAAATGTTAGTTGTTCTAAACTTTGAATTTAAAGGTTTCTATTGACTTTATTATTATTCTTTCTTTGAGTTAATGGAGAAAGATGTAAAAGCTATAAAATAAACTTTTGAGTTTGATTTAGAATTTAAGATCCAAATAAATCATCTCATTATAACTGTGTTTTTTGTATGCGTAGATATTTGAAGTGCAAGTACACCAAGGTTTGGTAGGCTAGACAATTACATAATAAAAAAGGGCCTTTACAGAATAAAAGGTTTGGTAGGCTAGACAAAATGGGATCCAAAACACTAGAAAATGTGCAGGCTTTCGGAAAAGGGCCTCGAAATTCTGTTTTGTCTAAGGCCACTAATAAGGTTGAGCCGGCCCTGCCTGCAATTCATAATTTCTTTTACCTTTTAAGAAAATAAAAATGGCCAAGTGGGGCTTTGTATAATTGCACTTATGATTAAATGGATAAAAACTCATTAACTATTACACCTCGGCTGCATATATAATAATTAATAAATAATCACAGGGTATAAATTTGGATATGAATTTTGAATTGGTGGCATGTTGAAGTATAGGGTAGCCAAAAACTTTTTTTGTTGTTTTGTATGAAGAAGATAAGTACGGAGTGGAGTGAAATTAGGAATTTGATTTGAAGTTGACTAACCAAAAGTATGTAGTTTTAATATCATTTAATCAAAACTACGTAGTTTTGAGAAGATTTCACGTGTAAGTTACATGTTACAGTCTCGTATTCACTTTCCCCACATATATATATATATAGGGCCGGCCCAATGGGCTTTATTGTCACACCCTCAATTTCCACTAACGGAGTTCTACCGTTTAGGGCGTGACATGCCAGGATCTAATTGCCATTAGTTACATTGAACGACCTCTATATGAATTTAAAAACCAACATTTATAAAAATCCAAGTTTAAAATAAGTTTCAGTGCGGAAGCATAAACAAAAATTCCTACAATTCAATGCGTAAACCACGCGTCTGAACATTAAGTTTAATAAAAACAAAATTAACAAAAAAAGTTTTGAATGCAGCTAAGACTCAACCAAACATGCTCCTAATCCGTGCACAGTACCTGAGAAAGACATGCTAAATCGAGTCAACACTAGGTTGGTGAGTTCACAGGTTTAGATAAGTAAAAAATACAACAACAGCCGATAATGTAAAATACAATTATATCGTTGGGTAGCGAACCCAATTTCTTATTATTTAAGCGTTTCGTTACCGAGCTGACTGAGATTTATTTGCGCCTCGACACCATTGCTACAACAATGGACCAACAACATAGGACAATTCACACCTACCCAACTCCCAGCTGAGGGTGAGGGTGAGGTTTGTCAAACCCAGTAGTACTACCCGAACTTCCTCGCTATACCCCGTATATTAACGGCTCGAAGATTTAGTGAGGACTTTAACAACTTGTTATGTTTACGCTTAATAATCAAGAGATATAATGTAAATACAGTTATCAAATTTAGTTTCGTGCATGCTTTCTCCCCCAACAGGAAAATAGTAAAAAGGGGCCGTGAAACTCACCTTAGCTTTGCGCAGCTACAACTAAATCAACAAGAACATAAGTCCATAGGTCGACCAACGACCTGATTAAGTTCTACTAGTTAGGTACAAATCAGCCTAATAGAGTCCACATTTGGTTTTGCATTCTCGGTTCGGTTTCGTTCCACTACCCCCATAGCTATAATAAATAATTCGGAGAATCTAGACACCCTCTAGTTACATAGTTTGAATCATTTAGAAATATTTCTTTTGGACACACAGACAAATTATCTGTGACGTTAAGCTATCGATTAGTTATCATGATTATTGCGCCAAAATCATCATACTCAAACTAGATCACAAAAATTTAATACTTATAACTTGTTTTTATAAACCTTTATAATTAGTTTATAATTTTACTAAATAACTCAACATCCACCATACTACATGCATATACAATTAAATCATATACATCTAATCTTTATCACCATTGCAATCATATATATACCCACACAGTAATTACGTAATATATACATGAACATTTATACTGTTGCTGCTACTTAGCCATATACATATATATATTTTACGCTATTGCTCATGCATTCAACGACACACACATACCATTCATATACGTACACCATGCTGCTTCATTACATGCCTATACATACACGTGCATATATACATATATATACGAACAGTTCATATTTACCTACACCTACATACACTATTACACACATATATATTGATGGAGATACATGCATACATCGACATATATACATATATGAAATCTAGTTTTTGAACCGAAACCATAGCGCGAGTTATCGGAACTTACCGGAAAGCTTACGCGGTGGTTCGACAGTATTCGTAGGGATCACTGGAGGTAGTCCGTGGTGGTGGTGTCCGGGTGATAACAGTTGTGGTGCGGATGGTTGTTGGTGACGCTGAACAGCAGCGGCGACAGAACCAGCGGTCACGATGGCGCTCTACGGTGGTGGCGAAGGCTACTACGGTGTTTTATGGTGGTTACCGAAGGTTGTTATCGGAGCAAGATGATGCGGCGACGAGATGAGCGTGGTTAGGGTTTGTGAGGAAGGAGAAGGTCGACGGCTGAATGATGGGTTGTTATATGAGTTTAGATTTAATTTAAGTTTGCATAATGGTCCCTTAGGTTTCATTTATTATTAACTTGTTCCTAAAGTTATTCAAATACACTTTTAATTAAATACAATTCAAACCCTATAATTTGTATGACGTATAATATTTACGAACTCATCCCGAAAATTTTTACCAATGCTTTCGAGTCGTGTGAGCTAGAAATTCCTCGTATTAATAATATTTAAACATCGCTCATTGTGAGACAAAAATTGATCGAATTACTATTTTTGTAATGAATATTTATTTAATTATTTAGTTAAATTAATAATTACATAATTTTATTTTGGAAAATATACTAGATATGATTTCGAGTTAAAAGAGACTAACGGAACTGGGTAAAGATGGGTTAACAGTGTTAACCCGAAAATGACGGGTGTCACATTTATAGGTGATTTTAGGGTTTTAGGCCCCATTTTTTATACAAATTTATAATAAATGAGCTTTTTTATATTTATACAGTGGGCTTGAAACTTTTGTGCTTGAAACCCTATACATCATAACATGAACTGTGAATGGGAAGAAAGCGTGAAAGTTTAACTTTCATAAAGAGCGTTGTTCAACAAAGTAGGCGACAATCTATAGCAACAGCCGTAAAAGATGTGGAAATCGAAGGGACTACTTGCATATTTGCGGTTCCAAAATCTTGATCAGAGCAAGACAAATCATTACCTCAACAAAGGTTATTTCAAATTGTTCAATAAATACAAGGTACATGTCGTAAACTTCTCTACTCAGAATCTGAAATCCCAATTCTTAACTTTGTAATGTTACTGACTTGCTACTGTGTTGTTTTTCCGTGAAATTGGATCCCTAATCAGCATTGTTGCAGACTTGCAGGCCAAAATCTATGTTTGATGTGTTATAGATTTCGCAAATCGCTAGTTATATGTTGCTGACTTGCTGCTGTGTTGTTTTTTATGAAACTGGATCCGAAATCAGCATTGTTGCAGACTTGCAGGCTGAAATCTGTGTTTGCTGTGTTATAGAGTTTGCAAATCACAAGTTGTCTGATGTTGTGTTGAAATCGTTTGCTTCTGGGTCCTATTGAGATGTTTTAATCGTCATGTTGTTGTGTTGAATCAACATTCTTTCAGACCAGGTAATTTTTTTTGCTTTTTCTTCTCTTAGTTGTTAGCTATCTTTATTCAATTTTAGGTTTTACTGTTTGAGGGATTAGGGATTGCTTGTATTAGAATTGGTTATTTGAAAACACTAAAAAATCTGGTTCTTCAAAAGTTACCCAATCAAAACGTTTTCGAAAATGTGCTTCAGGTCCATCAAAAAAAAGGCAAGACGAGTAGCATTAGAAGAATCACTTAAAGGATCACTATTAAAATTTGTAACCAAAAGAACAAATACAACTACTATCGATGAAAACTCCGATGAAGATGAATAAATTAATCTAGATCATTTAAGTGAAGATGAAACTACAAATATAGATGTAGATGAAACTACAAATATATATGAAGATGAAACTACCAATTTAAATGAAGATGAAACTAGCAATTTAAATGAAGATGATGATGAAATTATCAATATACATGAAGATGAAAGCGAAACTAACCATTTAGATGAAACTACAAATGTACATGAAACTACAAATCAAGTTAAAGAACCTCCAAGTTTTGTTGATCCAAGTCAATGGAATAATATTAGTATAGTTTAAGAGACCTAATCGTAGAAAAAGGTCTGGTTAAAATTTATAATTATAAGTTTCCAGAAGATAAATATTCTAAAAAAATTTGTACTTCTCATTATATGCAAACATTACCAAATGGAGAACAATATGAAAGAAAATGGTTGATTTATTCTATAGAGTTAGATAGAACATTTTGCTTTTGTTGTAAGTTATTCGATGTGAATAAATGTACAAGTAACTTAGCCAATGAAGGTAGTAACGATTGGAATAATATTACTACAAAACTTTAAAAAACATGAAAAAAGTAGTGTACATATTACCAATATGAGAACATGGATGGACTTAGAGATAAGATTGTCAAAAAACAAAACAATTGGTAAACAAATACAAGATCAAATAAATAAAGATAAGGAATATTGGAGAAGTGTGCTAAAAAGACTTATTGCAATTGTTAAGAATTTTGGTAAAAATGGCAAATCGTTTCGTGGGACATCAGAAAAACTTTATGAAGAAAGCAATGGTAATTTTTTAAGTACTATTGAGATGATTGCAGAATTTGACCCAATATTGCAAGAACACATTCGGCGAATAAAAGATAAAGAAATTCATAATCATTATCTTGGACACAATATGCAAAATGAACTAACTGGCTTATTAGCAAACAACATTAAAACTAAAATTCTTAAAATAGTTAAGGCAACTGTTGGTCCAGATAATCGCAAATCCGTGCTATTATGATTTAGATCTGATCAAAACCACTTGTTATCACTAGATTTAACAACAAATGATCATGAATTTGATCAAAAAGCATATTAAACCACAAAGACCCATTTGAACAAGTTAATTAAGAAGATGATTAGATGAAGTAGAATAGAATTGATGCAACAAAGATATAATCAAAGCAATTCTTTGCAAATATAGATCAGATTCGAACTCAAGATCAAAGTGTAAATGTATTCCAATAAGTTTCCAAGAGTTGTGTACAAAATAGCCCAAGTCAACTATTTATACACCACCTAGTGTCGCAAGCAGTTTCGCAAGTCAACTATTTATACAGCACCTAGTGTCGCAAGCAGTTTCGCAATTGCGAAACTGCTTGCTCGTTAGACTAAGACAAGCTGCATGCGACACTCACTACAACAAAACAAATATTAAACTAACTATTACTAAGAAACCAAAGTACGACTAAACTATTAAAATAAGATAAAGACAAACTAAAGATAACGACATGGTGAAGTACCACCCTACATGTGATCATCAGAAACTAAATATTTTTCAATTATACTTGATTGCACACCCGTTACAAGTCACAAAGAACAAATGTAAATTATTTTAGGATGTGTAGATATTTCTTCAACACCAATACTTGTTAAAGAATACTTTTTAGAATTTTTAATAGAGAATTATTCAACAGGTAAAGGCATATTAGATGCTACTATTGAAGAACTTAATAAAATAGGACTTGATATAGGTGACATTAGAGGACAAGGTTATGATAACGGATCAAATATGAAAGGAATAAAATCTTCCTTTCCTTGGTCTATAAAAGGAAGACCTTCCCTCATTGTAATCCATCATTGGAAAGAAATAAAATCTTCTTCTATAATTCTCTCTCTAGTCTCTCTCTTGTTCTTCTTTTATATTTTGAGTCATTTGAGTCTTTCAGAGTCTATTCTTTTATAACCTTTGAGTCTATCCCTAGAGTCTCACCCTATTCTTACTGGTCTTATATAGATCAGCCATAACCCCCCCCCCCCCTTATCTGATTTTTCAGGAAACTTATGCGTTATTTATATTATTAAATAAAGTCATTGAACTCTTTTAGTATGTTTTCTCATGTATGTAAGGAGCACGAGCAAGGTTAGGGCATTCATGCATCATTGGGTCTACATGTTTTCAAGATTTTAATTTGCTATTGAACATATTTGTATTAAATACTTTTAATGTATTTACCTTTCTGAAAAAGGTATTGACATTCACTTGTCGGTACGTTTCAGCAAACATTTAAACAGTTACTTGTAATAAAATTTTTCTATGAGACACATATGTTTTTAATTCATATAGTGTCGTTTGGTGTAACTAATGACTTAGATCCTGGTTTTGTGACACGCCAAAAGGATACCCCATTTGTGGAAAATTGAGGGTGTGACAAAAACACAATGACACTTTTAAAATTTTTTTAACTCACAATATAAATCAAATTTCTAAAAAGTGGCTCGGAGACCTTGTTCCCCATGTAATCATCTTTCAAAAAATAAATAAACGAGAAATAAAAAAAATTGAAAAATTACCGTTGTTTATATTTTTTACAATAGACCAACAAAAAAAGACACAATCAGAAAAGACGCAATAAGAAAATACACAATGAGAAAATACTAACTAGAACTTTCATATATATAGCCACAAGAACACACAACGAGATTTGTTGGAACTTTCAGTGTCGTTTTCTCCCAAGTTCTTCATTTTAAGTTCTATATTATTCCTTCTTTTCATATTTTAAGTGTATCTTATTTAACGCTCTATTTGCATTGACCTTCTTTTTCTTACAAAGATTTAGTCTAACGTTAACATTTGGGGTTTTATATTTATCAATGGGATGAGAAAATTGCGCAAAAGGAGCTCCGAGAATATTTCAATGCGTTAATGATATCCTTAGTATTAGTATTTATTTTATGTGAGGTTAGCGGGTCTATACTAAGAGCATTCACAGTGGAGTAATCAAATGTTTGTGAGTGTGATTTTTATATTTTAGGGGGTTGTTATGAGTTATTGTGAGTGAAGGAAAGAGAAAATTTGATGGTGAAAGAGAGGGAAACTTTATATTTGAAAAGCTACTGTTCACCCTTTATAATTTTTTAATGATTATAAAAAGTGGTTGTGAGTGGATGAAAGAAAAACTGTAATGAAAAAGGTAAAAGAAACTATTATTTAATTAGAAGGAGATAGAAAAAATAGTTGTTTTTAGTGTAATTATAGGGATGGAGATAGTTTTTCCACTGTGAATGCTCTAAGAATGTAAAAAAATATTCCAATGTATCATCTTAGAAAAAAAATAGAAAACAACTAGATCCATTCAAATAACAATAAGTCTATAGCCAGGTCATACAACATAAAACATTTTCAAACAATCATATTCAAAAATGGTTATAATGGTTGGTTAGATATCCACCTTTTAAACATTGTAAAACATTCTTCAGGTTTGTACTCTGCCGTATGTCCGCCACCCTATAACATAAAGAAAATGTTTTAGTTAATTATCTTTATTGACATTAAAATAAGAAAATTTAATTCCATGCCTTCACAGTTACAAATGTCATCATATTTGAATAACTCTCTGTGTACCTGTCAATATAAACATATAACTCAAAATAAGTCCATATCCTTACATAGTTTCGGGCACAATACTTTTTTGTACATTACCCAGCAATTTGACCATTATGCTTCCATGATCGCCATTGTTGAATGACACTGAAGTTTAGTTGTTTTATCCATGCTTGAGTTGACTGATGAGGAATTAACAAATCATGATCACCGCTGCATTAAATTACAAAAAAGTTCATAAGTGAAGTTGATTATGTATTCTCTCTAAGGGTGCAAACAACCAGAGTCATTATAATCTACTCACCTTAAAGTCGTTAAAAGCTCAAAAAAAGATTAGGTTAAACGAGCTTAATCTCCTAAATAAGTCTAGGGTTATTGGATTTTAATAATCCGAACTTTAATGAATTGGCCGATATTAACCCTAACTTTAAAAATTCCCTGTGGCAGCCCCAAATTGTAAATTATTTTCCTCCATCGAACCTTTTATAAGTGTGAAACAAAAATAGTCGGGTAAGGTTTTAATGAGACACAAAAATGATCTGGTAGATTTTTTGAGTATCCATTATAAAAGGCTCGATGGAGGAAAATAAGTTACAAGTTGGGACTGTTAGGGGGAATTTTTAAAGTTGGGATTAATATCGGTCAATTCATTAAAGTTCGGATTATTAAAATCCAATAACCCATAAGTCTACTATTTACATAACTATATGCAATAATATTTATTAATACGATATATATATATATATATACACACACACGGTAAATACATGAGAAAAACAATTACATATAATAATTAAAATATACTATGTTATATATGTATGATAGATATAAAAAAAATATATGATAATATTCGAGTCACGTCGGATGTTAGACCGAGCTTGATTCTAGCGAGATAAGGTTTTTGTTAACTAGATGAAGACGAACTCGAGCTTTGGCCAACTTGAGTACAACTCAGATTGTTTACACCCTAATAAGTTTACAAAAAGATCATGCAAGAAATGAGACGAAGAGAACCTATAGATGAGAGATCGGTAACCCTTGTTGCTCATATTTAAGTGATATGATCTAACATCCAAAACTGTTTTTGTGAAATTCAAATCATCATTGCACCGTATCCACTCTCTTATGGTCCCCTGTGTCGTTGTAGCCATGTGAGCAATGTTATAATTTTACAAACTATAAATATGTATAAGAATACCTTCCGAATGTGCAATGCTTCTCGAACAATGTCTTCATTAAGCCAGTTGTATAATAACTCATAGCCATAAGTCTACAACATCCAAAAGGTATACTTTAAAAATCTTTTAGAATTGTTTTAAAAGTTTGTTTCATTTTTTCATTGAATCAAGACATGTGTATGATAAGAAACCAGTATAGTAGACTTACACGACAAGCTGATGAAGAAAGAGGTTGGTGCTGATAAAGCAACTTATGAGTTGGTAGTTTAATAAGCCAAACACGAAAACCACAAAAAGATTCCAAAATATTTGGAGGTTCGATCCCGTATATGCTCTAGTACAAGTTCAAGATAACTCAAATAAATATCAATATTATTTTATTGCTGGCAATAAGACAAAGTGATTGACGAATGAGTCAATATATAAAATATAAAGTAAGTAAAGAACCTGTTCAAACAACTTAAGATTTTGAATACATCCTACGTTGTCCGGGCTTATATACTCCGATCGATACTCTCCACCACATGTGTGGAACAACGACTGTGGGCATTGAATATGAAAAATATTAGTTGCTATATAGGTAGTACTTCAAGAAATATATTAGATCATAGGAACAATACATACCTCATAGAGTTCATTTGAAATAAGAGCCATACCATTTGCAAAACGAATTCGATAATTGGTTTCTTCTGGGAAAGTTAAAGGGTTTCCAAGAATATACCCCTAATACACAATAATTATCTTTTAGTGAATCGGCTTTGTAATTTTATGGCTAAGTATCCTGGTGTTACTAAAGCATATTTGTAAAATTTAATCATTAACAAAATTTATAATATATTTTCAAAGGATAAGACTTAGCTAAGGACACCTTTAGGTTAATGTAAGGTTCATTCCCAGCTTCATTTCCTGTACACATGTATACTAGTGATAAATACAACAAAAATGATATTTAAAAATATACACCATACTAACATTAAAAATGAAAAACTTGTTACCATCTGATATTAGTTGTGTGATGATTGGGACTGGTCTTCCAGAATATGAATCTCCTCCCACATAGAATGGATTAGAAATAAACTCCGGATGGCTTTTAAGCCACTGCAGAAAAAATTCTACATAAACTTAAACAACATACTTGTAATGAACGTTAATGTCATCTTTATCATCACATGTTACTCAATGATCAATAAGATTAGAAAAATCATGAAGCTTTATGCTTTGTAAGCGTAATAGTTAGATGTTTTGGTACATAGTTGTATTTACAAATCCAATAAAGTTAGATGTTTTGTTAAAAGCGTTAAACATGTAAAGTGGAAACTGGTATATCAGTTCATGAAGATATAATTATAAACACATGGAGGAGACAAAGATCTAGTTGAACTGTTAGTGCATACACGTAAGTACATTGTACACACATCCATGAGTATACATGTATACACTTGATGAGTTTGGGGGTTGGGAGTTTCTTGTTGACCGAGTATTTGGTTTTCAGTTTAAGGTTGATTTTTCCTAGAGTTTGTAATTGTTTCTAGAGAAAATATAATCGTGTCTTCATCGGTTCTACGTGTTCTTACGTTCTAATCATTTAAAATTGTATTCTACCGTCTGTTAAGAGAATAACGGCTGTTAAAAGTATCATGATTTTTTTGAAATTTATTCTTTTACTCCATTTTTTGTTGTCTATTATTTTTTGTCTATCATTTTTTTCACTCTGTTTGTCTTGGGTATACAAGTCATTTTTAAATAAAAACTATTTTTTAAAAAGTTAAGTGCACAATGCACCCATGTGGTTTACACCCAATAGCACTTTACAACTCTGCTTGAATATTTAGACTTTTTGCAACCCTAGACTTTTTAAAGTTAGTCATTTGCATCCCCGGTTAGTTTGATTGTTAGTTGATCGTTATTTGTAAAGGTAAAATAGACCATTTACCTAAAAAATAAACATATTTATAACTTATGAGATCTAAAAAATATTTAAAGAAGTGTATACGTCGTCGGTGCCGATGGTTGTCCGACAGTGGGTTGTTATGATTATGTTTTTTTATCGTCTCTAGGTATATTTTTTGTATTTTTAATGCATTTCACTCAAAAGTATATATTTTTAGATTTTATAAATTATTAATTTTATTCTTTTTTATATAAATAGTCTATTTTACCGTTAAAATTAACGATCAACTAACAATCAAACTAATCGGGGATGCAAATGACTCACTTTTAGAATCCTATGGTTACAAAAGGTCTAAATATTCAAGCGGAGTTACAAAGTGCTATTGAGTGTAAACCATAAGAATGCATTTTGCACTTAACTCTTTTTAAAATTAATTTTTACCCCGTTTGTTGTGAGTCTATTTTGTGGGTCAATGGAGTATTTTCTGTGAAATTTTTTTTTTTTTAAATTGGGTTTGGTTTTGGGTATAAGGTCAAAATGAATTCATTCTTTTTTGTAAAAAAAAAATAGTTTTTTTAAATTCATCTTTTTTACTATAGGTCAAAATGAAGTCACTTTTTACAAAATAAAAAAAAATTAGCGGGTCTTAACAAGCCGTAAGACCTTTAAGGGCGCTAAATGTGTGTTTTGTTAGAGAGATGGGTGTGAAAATAGGACATCGGAGATGAATTTAACAAGATCAGCGGTCAACTACTTTTTTGGAAGCTCTACTACTACTGGTTCATGCATAGCATTCATCTAAAGAACACACAATAACTCCTTACGTACATGCGTTATCTTTTATATGCACAAAGTACAATTTTTTCTTAACGGTAAATTTTTTACTAGTAGGACTTGAACTCATGACCTCATGTGTTTTGCACAGCTTTTAACACTTGAATAGAGTTGTTATGTGATGCGGGGTGAAACTTATAAGCTTAGGTATATTAGTTCATGTATTAACGATTTGAATAATAAGCGTAAAAATATTAATTTCTTAGTTTATTTAAAACCTTTTAAATATAGAAAAACAATAAAAATATATTATACTCACATTAAAGAAAATAAAATATTTGTTTTTATGACGTATGTGTTTTTAAAAAATAAAAATACATGAAAAGATTTTAGTTATTTAAATTGTGGGGGCTTTCGTTAACTTAAAAATCAAAAGAACTATATTAGGACCAAAGTATTGTGGTAGAAAGTTGAATACATAACTACTCTTAAATATTACAAAATTCTACCTAAATACTAGGAATCAAAGTGTAAATAGTGTTATTTATATTATAATATAGTACATTGATATATACACATATTTTAAACATATTAGATATTGTCACGTGTCAAGTTCTTTTAAAAGATGACAACTTGCAAATATTTCCGTGTATATAATAGAAATATTTTTTTCTTAAAAAAATGTTAAATGTTTTAACAAAAGTTCGACAAAGAACTGATAATGATATTCAAACCCTGTCTGCCCACTTGTTTCCTCCGCTAATCAAGAACTAGATCGTCTCATATGAGATAACGAGGTTTGTATCACATACCAAATAAATAAGTATACCTTTCTCATGAATTCATAGGCATGGTTGGAAAGTTGGATCTCGTTGGAATGAGAGGCTCGTGTAGTTCTTGCATAGGAAAAACCACTTCCAACAGGAATATCAAGAAAAATTATGCTTGCCATCTGTATAAAAATCATATTCATTAGCCGCGTAAGAATGTCGGTATCCATAACTAAGACATATATCCAAAAGCTTAATTATACCCCGAACGTTGTCAGTTTTTGAGTTTATTTGTTTCAAATTACATGGTGACTCGCTATTAAATTAAAATAATAAAATACTAATAAAGAAAAAAGTAACCTCTTGAATACGTAAGAGTTACTCTTCACATCAAAATCAAAATTTATATAGGTTGGAGAATTTTATCAATTCTCAACTTTTCAGGCTTGATCCATTTAAGAAAGGGGACACTGAATATGAAGATGTTTCACATCTAAAATTACATACAAAACTACTTAAATGAACAACAAAACTATGTAGTTTGTTTTCTTTGGTTAAAACTCTTCGAGAATCAGTCCATCCTTAGATTTCTATTACAGAATTTCGTCTCATGACAAAAAAAAAATGGTTTATTCCACTTGTTCTCTCATCGGTTAATGGAGACAAATCCTTCAATATTTATAAATCATTCAACATTATAGTTATAGTTTTTATAATTATTATTATTTAACTCGTATGTAGCACACGTGTATTAAATTTAGTCGGTCAATAAATAAATATCAATGACTTCAAACTCTTCCATCATATATTAATCCATTTTCAAACATGTCGTTTAACATTATTTTCATTTGCCAAAACATGTCAAAGTGCAAATTAAGTCTCCTAAGTATTAAAGTTTTCTAAGTTGAAATTAATGCTTTTATTTGTCAGGTTTGGATTAATGTTGACAAATGGATAAAGATGAGGGTCTATTGTTGTGAAGGTTAGAAAGGGTTAACTAAAGACTTGTGGGCTGGAAATGAAGAGAACCATTTTGTTCAGATTAGGGGCTGAAGTTGTTACACGGCAAAAGTTGCATTGAATTTGTTTTAGATTAGGGGTTCACATAACAATAAACATCAGAACATCTTTCACACATCTCATATATATTCTCTCTCGATCAACAGCTACTCTTTTCCGTCTGAGTTCATGTGGAAAATCTGCCACTAATTGTTGCAGATTATAGGCTTAATACTTTTTGTTTCTCTTTTGTAATTTGTTTTACACAATCATTCGGTCATGATGACGGTTTTAAATACAAGGCTTCGCATACTTGTTTTCTAGACCTAATTAAACGGTTCGTGTTTCCGACCTTATGATTTTCGTTGTTGTTTGTGATAACGAACGTTTGTTTTTCTGTAAATCATTTTTTTCTCACCTTTTTACATGGTATCAAAGCTTTGTGCTCTAAATCCACTTGTTTTATAGTCTAATATTATTCTAATTAAGCATTGAAAATATTCCCTATAACATAATCAATTTTGTATAGATTTAGTCTAAATCTATAAATTGACTTTATTTAAAATCGGTTTTTTTAAAATAAATGATTATGTTAGTAATCATTTTAAACCATTGAAAGTCATGACCATTAATTTTGAATGCTTTACAAATGATTTTTTTATAAAACTTTTGCTACAAAATGTTCGTGCAAAAGTCTTGTTCGAACCCTTCCTTTCATGAAACTGTATGCTTAAAACGTTCAATGTAGACGTTTTGTTGTCTGACATGCGTGTTAAAACCTGTTTACTTATCTAGCATGCGTGTTAGATATGATTTAATATTTACGGTTTGAAAACATCTTTATGTAGACATTTATTTCTATCAAGTTTGTTAGTGATGATTAGAAGTGTTGTAATGTACAACAATGTTCTGTGTGAACATTTTATTTCTAAATGTGCGCCTTATAACCATGTTAATTATCTACTATACACGTTAGATGTGACTTAAAATTTATGGATAAAAAACATCTTATGTAGGCAATTAAACTTAATATGTATGTTAACGATGAATTTAAATAATAGTATTTTATGTAAATGTTCATTTTCTAACCTGCGCGTTAGAAGTTGTTTATTCAATTCAATAAAACTACTTTGTGGTTTATGGGTATTGCTTTCTGTAATCATAACATAAAATTAAAATAATTTATTTTGAAACATTTAAGTCTATATTTTGGAAAAACTAAGATTTGGTTAGGATGAAGTAAACAAACTTTCATATAAAGTGTTGACATAGTTTGTTACTCTTGTGAACAATAGCATGACATAAAGCAAATAATTGTTTTAAGTTGGTGATTTGATGGAAAGACAATTCGGTGTTCCTATGAATGTATATAATTGTACAAATATTAATATTTGCGAGTAATTTACTATATAAACAACCTGATGTTTTAGATCAGTTGTGGGATTGTTTAAAGTGGGAGTATCACTAAGGGATCGAGATCAATTTTGTGATTTTTGTAGTTCATATAAATAAATTGTGAACCATTTAAGATTAAAAAAATGGTTAAATGCATATCCCCCCCCCCCAAAACATTATATGCATATTTACCCAGCAAAAAAAATCAATTGCATATTTCTCTATATAAATCATTTTAATTTGCAAATATACTCATTTAATATACCCATGTTTTTAATAATATTGGGGATATATGCCATTAATATTTTTAGTTGGGTAAATATGTAATTAGGGAGTGTTTATAAGGGTAAATATGCAATTTTTCCTTAAAAAAAGTTTTGATCCTAACTTGAACGATGATCTATGTATGTTTGTGTAACTTACATAATAGACTTTCTTAAATACTTTGATTTTGGGATGTTGAACAACTACTATTGTTTGTCTAAACTATGAACTGAATATTGTGAACGAATATTGCGATATTCCTTAAAAGTTGTGGATAATCAAAATGATGCATCTTCTGTTCATATTCTAGAGTATTATAATCTAAAGCATGCTAGACTAGAGTATTATAATCTAAAGCGTGTTCATATGCGATATACATACTTTTTAATTATGGTGTTATGAGAAGACTATTGATGTGAAGCATCTTCTGTTCATATGCTAGAGTATTATAATCTAAAGCTTCTTCTGTTCATATGCTAGAGTATCATAATCTAAAGCATGTTCATATGCGATATACCTACTTTTTAAATATGGTGTTCTGAGAAGACTATTGATGTGAAGCATTCAACTCATATACAACATAAAAAGTAACTTTGTGTATAGACAATTTGAGAGATGACTGTCATTTATTCTAAGGAAAGTCATATAACTTATAAAAAAACTTGAGGAAAACTCAAATTTCTAGGTTTAATCTAGATGGTAACTTAGAATTATTCTAAGTTTGAGATGGTTTGATAACAACCTATGAGAAGGCAAGTATTGCTTTAGTCGGTAGATAAGCATCGTGAAATCACTAATACGAAGACGTTGATCTTGAACAAACAATCGGTGTCTAAATGTTGTCATGCGTAGATTGCAAGAAATGCGGGGAACACCATTTTAACTTAATAACACTCAAGTGTGGGGGTTACTTGTAGGGGTGGATGTAAGAGGAGGCCAAGGGCCTCCTGGGGTAAGGCTCAAATTTTCATCGTTAGTGCAAAAAATATTTATGATCTAGGCAAACATCTCGGATTTTGGAGCCGCAAGTCGCGCGGGCGTCGCAAAGTTTCAGAGAATTTCCAACCTTGAACCCATTTTCTGCACCTCTTTGCGCAGGTAGGTGTCAGAGTAAAAGACAACACAATAAGTTAATATGACTTGGAGACTTACACATATAAACTAGAGTAAAGTTTGTCTTCACACGTATGTGAGACAAGATGCAATTATCCTCTCATTTACGAACATTATCTAACATTATTTAGGCATTTGTTTGTTAAATTATCGTCCACTTTTTATGTTAAAAAAACTTTGTTTGAATGAATGAAGAAAATTTTGATTTTTAGATTTTTTGTTGTTTGTCCCGACCCCGAACATATAACCCTAATGAATAAACATACGGGAAATTTTTTTTTAGAATACCCCTCAACTTTTGGGTTAGCTCCGTCACTGGACTTGCATTTAATAATGTGAAATGTTTGGCAATTAGGATTCCGGTAATCCAAATTGATATTACAAACACATGATCCAATGGTGTACACAAAAGTCATTAGGAGTTTATGATAATTAAACTCGTATGCCAATTGATTTGATTCAGATTCTTAGTAGATGTCTAATACCAAAGGCGTGATGAAGATGTGTTTGCCTTGGAATTAAAATGGTACACTTCAATAACATCACTATAACAAGATATTGTAGTCTTAGAAGCTTGACAATAGGCATTATTAACTTTTAAGGTAAGAAATCATCGTAACAACTCATCTCAACTTCATATATATATATATAGATTGGGGATTTTCTAAAAATGCTTAAAACTCTAAGAAGTGTAGGAAGCATTCACAAACAAACACGTGTCCATGAGGGGGAAAAAACACGGAGGGGCGTTATCGTCATTTTACGCGTTGACGCTAAATGAGATCTGTTCTTCTGAATCATGGTGTTTTTAACACTGCGTTATCGTCATCTTATGGTGTTTTTTTGACGTTTATTAATTTTGAATCCATAATCATTCATCTATGGCGAATACTGAAAGCGATGATGTTTTTGTTTGTTTTGACGTTTTCGTTTACTAATTACGAACCTCCAATCAATGTTCTGTTCTTCTGAATCATTGTGTTTTTAACATTCTGAGTCATGGTGTTTTTAGTGATCAGTTCAAATGTTAAAAACGCCATGATCAGAAAACATAGATCCCATTTGATAGTGCTAAGAAACACCATGAGAAAAGTTAGAAACGCCATGAAAAAATGTGTGAAAATAAAACACCAAACATGTCAACTGTTTTTACTGTGATCAGTTCAAGCGTAAAAAACACCATGATTCAGAAGACACGGATCTAAGAAACACCATGGCGTTAGAATTGTGGTGTTAAAAACGCACAATGACAAATATACCCCCAAATCCATCTCACGCGTAACCAAAACATCATAATATTTACAAAACTGCCACCACGTTCATCTGGACCGTAAACACCATAATCCGACGCCCCAGATTCCTTCTTAGCCTTTTTAGAGTTTTGGCCCTTTGTAGAAAAATCCCTCCCCTATATATATATATATATATATATATATATATATATATATATATATATATAGTGTTACCTTCAAATGAGAACCATAAATTTGGAAAGAACCAGTGAGAACCATATAAGTCGTGTACATATCGCTTCAAAAACAATGATAAAGTAAAAAGAAGATGATTTATTACTATTGTATCTATGTTTCTTGAATTTTATCACCTCTCTCCTCGGTTTTTTATTAAAAACTAAAAATGTGCATATTTGCACATATAATGTGGGTGCATATATGCATTTCAAAAAAAAACTTTACAAATCATATTTTTATAATCAAATCTTAAAATTAGTAGGTTTACAAGGATTTTTGTCAATTTAAATAATAAAAAATATAACGGTTAAAGCGGTTCTCACTTAGTTCTTTCCAAAAAATGAGTTCTCAAATAAAGGTGCCCCTATATATATATATATATATATATATATATATATATATATATATATATATATATATATATATATATATATATATATATATATATATATATATATATATATATATATATATATATAGGGTAGGGTTCAAATGAGAACTCATTTTAAGTTGAGAACTAGAGAACTAAAAAAAATACAAGGGATGGAATTTTAAAGAGGAAGGGTAAAATTGGAACTTTAAATATATAAATCTTTAAACATTTCTATCTTTTGCATACGTTAATATTATTTTAAAAAAATTGCACCATTCAATCAAGAATTTCATTATCTTTCATTTGAGTATAAATAACGTCATAAAAAATATTTTTTTTCTCGTTTTTTTAAATTTCATACTACATATATGTAGTATTGCGATATTGTATTTGATTATATTTTTCTTTAAACGTTACTAACTTTTTCATACGTTATTTACATTAAACAATTTTAAAAATCACATTTTGGTTTTTTTGATACTACATATATGTAGTATCAATGTACTTGATGCATTTATTAAGTGGCCAAATGACTCAAGAGTTTAATAATTATTTATTGTGTACATATGATCTCAAATAACCAATAACAAAGTTCATAAGATTTCATATTAATAAATTTATGGCAAATGAAAACAAAACCAATACTTATATTATGTTTAAACATTAAGATAATAATAAACTAATAAACCAATGATAAATATCATAAAAAAGTAAAAAAGAAAACTTGAAATTCAAACTATAAGATAACAATACATCAATATTGCATATACTGCATATATGTAGTACTTTGATACTACATATATGTAGTATATTATACTGCATATATGCAATACTATAAATTTAAAATGGGATATTGAATATGGTGATGTTATGCACTTAAGTTACACGTAAAATCATTAAAATTACGTAGCTTTGATAAATTAACTTAAAATTTTTTATTAGAAAACTTAACTCATTGATCTTTATTCAATGTTAATGGACGACTCAGTCTTCTCCTCTTAGATCATAATTTTTCTCTTTCTCATTTACTCAATAATCGTCATTCATTTTAGTAAAATATTATCCACCCTTTAAAAATCGATCGTAACTCAATTTGGCTTCTCAATTCCAACTAACAGATTAATATAACATGACTAATATAATTGGTATTATGATATGCGCATGCTGCACATATTTATACCACATCACATAACGTGAACCAAGTTATTGCTAGCAATTTCAATACGATCATATGAGAAAATCCAAATTTGGAATTGAGGCATGATGATGTTGTTTTTTTGTGATAACGTCATCGAAATCAATGCCCTTGAACTTTTGATATTTTATCAAAGTATGTAGTTTTGATGGTTTCTTGGGTAATTTAGGTTCATAACAACACCGTATTCATTTCCCCAATTTAAAAACATACGGTATTGTATATTACATATATGCAGTATTGAAAGTAAAAAAAGCGAGAAAAAATTATTTTTTTTATAACGTTATTTATACTCAAATGAAAGATAATGAAATTCTTGATCTAATGGTGCAAAAAAAATTTAAAAAACTTAACGTATGCAAAAGATAGAAATGTTTAAAGATTTACATATTTAAAGTTCCAATTTTACCCCTCCTTTAAAAATTTCATCCCTTGTCTTTTTGGTGGTTCTCAAGTTCTCAACTTAATATGGAGTTCTCTCTTGATCCCTCCCCTATATATATATATATATATATATATATATATATATATATATATATATATATATATATATATATATATATATATATATATATATAAACTTGACAGAGTCATAGATAATGGTTTTAGATCCAACAACTATGGGTTGATGAGAAACAGAGTTACGGAATAAGACTAAAGCCCATAAAAGATGACATATAAAGGAAAACCTAACGTAGTTTATTGGAGATCCCCATATCTAACTTCAATAGAACAACTGACTCATAAATCAAAGTGTGGTTATAGGGGCATCACTAGCATATCGGGTGATATATAAGCTAGTATATATGTTGATATATATCCCCTAAATTTAAAAGGAATTCTAATACTTTCAAGTCTATTACTATAACAATAAGTGAAATTGTTGTGAGGCTAAGCGTAATGTGAGGTTAATGATTTGTATGAAGCATAAAAATCATAATGCAATTAATAATTTATGAAAAATCACCTATGTGATGAGAAGTGGGTCGGATCGCTTCGAATGAATTTGTGGGCGCACAAATCCTAGAGCTTGCAGAACCATGTTAGTGTTCCATGAACATAACGAACACGATAATGAGGGGTTGACCAGAACCAAGAGAGTATTGTGTGAAGTGTATTCTCGTCTCCATAAATGGTGGTTGGTTCAAAAACATAGCGTTTGCCGAATCACTAGGAGGCTAAGTATGCATCACAACTAAAGATTCAAATGTAACACCTACCTATCTGGCAATATCCGTTGAATTGTATCTAAGAAACTTGTATGCAACGATCAAAACTCATGGTTTATGGGTAATGAATGTGGTGTTTCACTCATTCTTATGTATAAATTAATGACAATGTGAGTCATGGTTGGAAGACACACCAAAGAACTTCAAGTCTTTAAAGTTCTTTTATTATTACTCTCTAAATGTTTCCAATAACTATTTGAACTTCTTCGTCTCTTTTCTTTAAAGTGTAATCCGGGTTCTTGAGTCCATCCCGTCAGTATTAACTGCTTCTGCTGTTGTACCCTTCTAACAAACGATTTCTCTTGGAAGAACTCAAAATTTGTTTTAATTAGGGAGTCATGTTGAACACGCATCCTCATTCATTTTACTTTATTAGTTTTCTTCTCATTCTACATTTCTTGCAATTCATTATAGGAGTATTGGACCTTAATAATCCCAACTATTAGTTTTTAGTTGCTATCGGCCCCAACTTCAGAAATATGTGATGGCAAGTCCCAACTTTTATCATTTTGGCCATTAATGGACCGCCATTAAACAAGTTAACGACGTTAACTTTTTTTTTGAATTTCAGGTCGACGTTTTAAGTTTTTTTATTGGAATAAGAATACGAGTCGATTGATATAAAACTTACATCGAAACGATGCTCCAAATGACAAAAAGATGCTTCATCGGGTTGTTTAAACCTAACGGTTCTTTAACCGGATGTACAAATTTCGTCGTATGGATCATCTGTTCGATGTAATTTTTATATCAATCGACTCGTATTCTTATTCCGATCAAAAACCATAAAACGTCAACCTGAAATTCAAAAATTTTAACGGCGGTCCATTAATGGCCAAAATGATAAAAGTTGGGACCACCAGCACATATTTCAGAAGTTGGGACCGATAGCGGCCAAAAACTAATAGTTGGAACTGTTAAGGTCCAATACTCTTTCATTATATTTCAATGGGTCATCCTATTCACACACCCCATATCCTATTCACACACCTCATGTTTTTATTTCCCACACCCTCAGGCGCCGCACATAAAGCTCGGCGTCGCGCCTGGGTTACTTCTTATCCTAGACACATCCTCGAACGTAGTCAATCATGCTTCAACACCCTTATGCGGCGCGCATGGCCCTCCGCGTGGCGCCTGGGTCATATATGCGGCCAACAACATCATCGGCGCCTAGGTCATATATGCGGCGCATATGTCCAGGTTTGACCGAATTCCACCTCGTTTACGACATTCCTCGGTTGACGTTGACAGAAAAGTGACTCAGGTGCCGCATCAAGGCCTATCCGTGACGCCTGGTTTTAAAACAGGTGTGTGGATAGAATTTTAGGGTGTGTGAATAGACAAGGCCATTTCAATAGTATTTGCATTGTATAATACCTTTTTTATTTTATTGTATTGTAATTCAATAATGAATTTGTTTCATTATTATTTTACGAACAATATTCCTATAAAATCTGCAACTAACTGTTGCAGATTATAGGCTTGATACCTTTTGTTTATGTTTTGTAATATCTTTTACACAATTATTAATTATTGTATTGTATCAATAATGAATTTGTTTCATTATTATTTTACGAACAATATTCCTACAAAATCTGCAACTAACTGTTGCAGATTATAGGCTTGATACCTTTTGTTTATGTTTTGTAATATTTTTTACACAATTATTCAGCCACGATGACAGTTCTAGAGACAAGGCTTCGCATACTTGTTTTCTAGAACTAAAATGGTTCGTGTTTTCGATCTTGTGATCTTCATTGTTGCTTAATTTGTGACAATGAACATTTGTTTTTTTAAAGTTAAGTTTTTCTCTTGTTTTTTTACGGATAATATTGAATTAGTGTCCTCCCAATTTTAGATTGCAAGCTATATCACCATTAAATCACCAGTGGATGGACTCAGTTTTACTCAGTATACTATAATATATGAATGGAGCAAGTTATTTCAATTGCATCTTTTCATAGACAATCCAAAGATTGAAAAAAAGTACACTGGATTAAATTTAGATTTAGATGGTGTGGAGTGATTTTAGAGAGTTTTAAGCCAACTAAACAAAACTACTTAGTTTTAATATAAACTAGGTTTAAGTCTCGTGTGAAACACACGGGTTATTGGGATGAGCTTTTGGTACCGAGTACCGGTACCGGTACCGTCCCGTCTCGGTACCGTACCGACTTAGCAATATCGGTACCGGTACCCACTTTCCCTGAAATTCGGTACCGGTACTAGGCGGTACCGGTACCGGTACTTTACCGGTTAGTACCACGTTGGTACCGGTTAAGTAAAAACTATTTTTTTTTATATTTTAAATAATTTGAGATGTTATGAATGTTATGTATTACATGCTTAATATTTTTTACAACTTTGAGTCATTTTATAATATTTTTTAGATTACCAACTTTTAAATTTAATGAAGTTGATATGATTTTTAATTAATTTTGTACCATATTTCATTTCTTTTTCTTATATTCAAGTATATTATAGTATAGTTATATTAAAAAGTATAAAATTAAACCGAAATAAGCGAATAAATTTTATTAAAAAAAGATAAAACATGAAACCAGTACCAACTTGGTACCAGTACCGAAATACGGGTACCGGTCCCGTCCCGGTACCGTCCCTCTAAATTCGGTACCGGTACCCACTTTTCTTAAAACTCGGTACCGGTACTAGGCGGTACCGGGCGGTACCGGTACCCGTCCCGATCTCATCCCTAACGGGTTAAATAACAATATTTAAAAAAAATATAACTATTATATTTAAGAATTTATAAATGTTTAATATCTAAGGATTTTTAAATATTTTACAAAAATACCATAATAACAATTTTTTTTCTTCAACTCTTCACTTAATATTCTCTTCCTAATTTTCCTTTTATTTTTTCTCTCTCATTTTTCCCCCCAAAAAAAGTTTTAATGACCCTTCAAAATCTTGATTTATTATATAGATTTAAATAAAACAACTACTTTTAGATGATTTCACATGTACAATTAGATGTGATTGGATGTGTAAGATCTTCATATTCATTTTCCTTTTAACAATTTTTCACTAAAATATCATGTGTAGAATTGGTATTATAACATTAACTGACCTTGGTCCATGAATAGGGTGTTAAAACCAAACTGGGGATGTTTCCATTGTAATTCACAGCCTCAAACTTTATTGGACCTACAAATTGGTTTGTATGTATAATTTCCAACCAAATATTACAAACAAAAAAGTGCAAACACTAAAACACTAATAAAGAAAAAAAAAGCCTCAACATTCCTTTTGTATGCGGATGTACCTAAGTGTCTGACTCTATTAGTCATAGTTATGGAAGAAATTAATAAATAAAGAATTACCAATCTCGTAAAGCATGCCGGTGATGGAAGAACAACCGGGGCCGCCCGAAATCCAAATCATAAGAGGATCAGTGTCAGGATTTGACTCCGATTTAATGAAATAGTAGAAAATTTGCACATCTTCGTTCTCACCGACACCCACATAACTACGCGCATATGATCATATCATATCATATCATATCATATCGTGCATACACAACTGCTTATAGATTTATAGAAAAACAAAAGAGTTGAGGTAGCTAGGTACTATACACACCCGGTTTCAAGATAAAATGGGAGAGGTCCTTGGAAACCTGGAAGATACTCGACTCTTGCTGTTGACGAAGCAGCTCGAAAACACAAGATGCCAATGGCAATGGCGATCACCAGCAACCTACACATGATATGGAGCTAGCTAGCTAGCTAGGGATCTTAAGCAATGAGTAACAGACGACGTGATCGATTTATATCTTGATATAATATGGTTAGGTACGCGTTGTAAAGCCGTTAAAAAAAGTACGTGCTCCATTGGCACGTCTCATAAATGTGGTTGTTGAAGTCATTAAATTGATATAGGACCACAAATGCCGTTAAAAAAAGACCACGTTTATTTCATAGGGTTAAACTAGAAGAGTCCAAATTTTGTATCAAGACCGAGCTAGAGACATCAAGATTGTTAGCTAGATTTAATACTAAATGAAAATCAAAGATAAACACAATATGCTATAATATTATAGGTAAATAGGTAAAGATTTAATGGTAAGCTAACACTTTATCAGTCTTTGCCTCCTTATCAAATTTCATCATGCATCTTCTTTAAACATTCATAGCTTTTACAAACGAAGTTATTTTTTTATTAAAAATTACACCAAAAAACAAACATTTTTTATCTTCAAAATTCATAGTGTTGATGTACAAAAAAAAAAAGCAAACTTTTTTTACGTTTCAGCTCATTGTGTTATTTTTTGTCAGGTTATAGTGTTATTTAATCAGATCATTATGTAATTTTATTATATCATTGTTATAACTTGTTTAGTTGTTTTCATGGTTAACATAACTATATGCTATAACATAACATCTCAAATCTATTACTTATTTTATTTGTGTAGCATCTCAAGTATATTATAACTTGTGTTTGACGTTTAAGCTCATTATGTTATTTGTCAGCTCATGTGTTATTTCGTCAGGTCATTGCGTTATTTAGTCAGATCATTGTGTTATTTGATTAGGTCATTGTGCTATTTTATGAGGTCATTATGTTATATTATAATTTGTTTTCGAATACAAAGTAAAACATACATAATACACAATATGCATGTCAACTCTTATAACTACTTTTTATTATTCACATAACTATAAGCCATAACTAGTATCTCAAATTTATTACTTGTTTTTATCTGTTTTATTTGTGTAATCTTTATCAAGTCATTGTGTAATCCTTGTCATTTTAGAAAATTACACAAAGACCTAATGAAATAACACAATGAGCTGAAAAACACGGAAAAAAACGTTTCTTATTTCATGGTCCCGTGAATGTAATTAATTGAAATTTTCTTTGTGGGGACCAAGAATGTCAATAAAAGGGTTTGTTGGATTACTTGGACTATATTGCTTCAAAGGTTGCTTTGTCATGATATGTTCTTCGTTTGCGTTTCTCTAGATAACATCCAGAGCAAAACCAGGGAACGTTAGTCGAAAACAATGGAAATATCTTTTTATTTTCAATGTTACGGTATAGTATTATAAAGTTGAATGTTTATAATATTATCATGTATGCAGTATCATATACTATATATATGTAGTTTTATGACACATTAAATTTTCTAATACTAGCTACATATATGTATTATTACGATGAGTTAATATGCGAATATTATAATCTACTTAAAGATATTAGATTTTTTAACTTTTTATGTAATTTAAAAAAATTAATGGTGTATGAAAAAATTGCGAACGTTGAAATAAAAAGTGGGGTTCTTAAGTTCTCAACTTAAAGGTAGTCCTCTCTTAAACAATATCATTTGAAGAATGCACATATTTTTAATTTTTTTATTAAAAAAGAAGAAACAAATCCCGGTTGACATGAACATCATCGATAATGATTTAAGAAGCTGGCTAGCGTCAATCAATATTGAAACGTGAAAGAAACGAATATTTCTATGCGATCGTCAAAAATCCTAGCTAGCTAGCTTGTCGTGTGTTCGTAATCATGCATAGCCCCCTCAACCGGTATTCATTAATCAATAATCAATTGTTTTTTCCTTATCTTTTATTTCTGGTTGTACTATGCTAGCCTCTAGCTAGCGATTTGATTTTATAGTGAAGTTTGTCGTTAAAAAATCTAAAATATAACAACCGGATTTGTTGTTGGTTTGAGGTGTATCTATGTGTGGTAGAATATAATAGTGTACATAGTTGCTTATGTAGGCATACTGTTGTTGGACATTGTATCATGACTAATGATATAGAATATGTCGTTTTTAGTATGACACTTATATAAGCCTTTTACGGACTAATAAATAAAAGACAAAATGATCTTAAATAATCTCTACCACGACATATTAGTCGAAAATAATTCTAATTGAGTTTTTTTACAACGGTCTCAACTTTCAAATAAATTTTTTATATATAATAATGATCCCCATTAAAAAAACACTTAATCTCGTTAAGTGTTTTTTATTTATTTCAAACTTATGCTTTATGGCTTTTTATCGTGACGAGGATACAAATCAATTGATATAAAACTTACCTCAAAACGATACTCTAAACGATGAAATGGTAAAACTTACATCCGATTGAAGCATTATTTCGTCATTTGGAGCACTTGTTCGAGGTATGTGTTGCATCAATTAAGTAGTATTATTCTCCTGATCAAAAGCCTTAAAATCATTTTCAAATTAGAAAAAACTTTAAGACATTAAATGTTTTTTAATAGGGGCCGTTGTAGAAAAAAAAAGATAAAAGCTGGAACCTTTGTATGGAAAAAAGCGTAGTTTAGATTATTTTCGGCTAATCAGTCCCAATATTAATTATCGAAGGTAGTTTTGTATGCAAGTAAAACTGGTTAGGCTTCAAAGTTTTATATACCATATGCTGCTATGAAGAGAATGGTTTTAATAATATATATGGCCGGGTTTCTCATTTCTGTTTTTGCTGAAGTGCGTAAAATAGTTTAAGATGATATGATCGATGGAGTCAATTACTAGGGAAGAATTTGAAAAAAAAAAAAAAGAAAAAGTGTTACATGATCGAGAATTTGCATTTAGCCTTTTCTAGGTCCTTTTGTTTAAGAATTTCAAGAAATGATTACTTGGGTTTTTTTTAGTTCATTTGACACAAGCTACAAGAGTATTATATCACTGTCTTAACAAGCTTTTATTTGTTTGTCGGGGAAAAATGTGTGGCACCATTTGATGGAATATTAAATACTCGTAAGATATTAAGATGGGACACGGAATATTGCTATCTAGACAAGGATTGATCCAATAGGTATACACGACATGGATTTTTTTACCAAAATGGTGTAGTGGAGAAACTTATTTATCATTATGGTGTAATTCTAAACTTATTTACGATTATGGTGTAGTTTTAAGTTTTTATGTGTAATGGTAAATAAGTTTCTCCGAGCAAAGTAGCCATACGCGACCAACCCCACCTAACCCTTTTTGTTCTTCACATGAACCATACACCACATATAGCTCTATTCATGACACATCATCTACATGTACGTTACGTATAGGTCTGCGGCGTAGAGGGGATGTGATTGTTGCGTATGACAGTCGTAACCTCGTAACCTATACACTCATCGGCGGATGACCCTCCGGCCGGCAAAACTTCTATTAGTAGGTATATCAACATTTTCTTCTATTTTTTACTTTGACCCTTGTTATTCTCATGGGTGGGGACATAAATCACTTGAAATCTAAACAAAACAGTTAAGAAGAGAATGAGAGTTATTTTCCGAAGGAAAAAATGGTCATGGTGGTGGGCTGTATCCAAATGAAGAAGACGACATATATAAAATTAAAATATTTACTTTTATAACATCAAGTTAAGTAAGTAATAATGAGTATATTTAATGGAGTTATACATAAGTGTCAGAGAATCTTTTATATTAATTTATTTTTTTTACCATTTTCAGTATTAAAACTTTTAAGCTAACCTTTTATAGATTTTTTTCTTAAAATAATGTGGTTGTAAAAAGTATTTATCAAAGTATTGTAGTTTTAAAAATATTTATCAAAATGGGTAGATTTTATTTATTTTGTATTTTTAATTAAAACCTAATTAATATCTGATTGACTTTCTCAATCCTCTTTCAACAATAAAAAGATTTTGCAAGATCCATCCGAATGAAATCATCCTTTACAGGCAACTATAAGTTTCTGTATTTGTGTTCCAAACGATTCAAGCAAGGCCAACTCAAACATTCAAACGATGGAACTTTCAAATTATATTTGGCATACTAATTGAATTGCTTTAATTGAATATATGTTTGTGACTAAACATTAATTAAATAAGTTTGTAATTTGGAAGACCAATTTTCAATTGAATCTGCTTGTTATCGATTTGGAACAAAACGGCCTTGCAAGTTGCACCTATTTGGAAACAATTGATTATGAGATTATCACTTGATTGGATGATAATTCATCTTCATCTCAAACCGAATTAGCCTCACCGGCGAAACTTCATCATCTGAAAAATTACTCCGTACCGGCCTAAATCGCATAACATGGATAAAATCTCAAATCAAATACAACATTACAGTTTGGATGAAATCTTTATTCGGAGATATAGATGCTATTGACTCCATGGAGAAAAGAGCAAAAAAATGTTGTTTTCATCTTTGTTGGCAAGAGCTTTTGTTTGCATCTTCATTATCGTTCATCTTTTCAATTTTTTTTTAACATCTCATCTTTTGATTCTTTTCACATCTATTTATATTTTGTCAACTCTATAAGAGAGGGGTAAAACTGTAGTTTATGCAAAATACCCATTTTTGTAAATATTTTTAAAAATACTCATTTTGTAAATAAAATTTCTAACTACATCATCTTGGGAAAAAACTCACCTTTTATATAATTTAAACTAGTTTAGTGTCTATGCTATGCTCGGGAACACAATTCAAGTGATACTTTTAAGGATGTTTATGAATGTTCCATTCAGTTTTGAGACAAAACCGTAGTAAAACGGAACACATGATATATTTTTAAAAATTATATTTTTAGTATAACAATATTATACTCAAATTAAAGAGAATAAAGTGCTCAGTTTTATGGTGTAGTTTATTATTTTAAAATAATCGTATAAAAATGTTACGTATATTTATAAAACACTGAGGTCTTTAATTGTATGTTATAAAACACTGATATCTTTTAAAATAAGTTTCATTTTTAAACCCTATCAAATATAAACCGACTCACGTACACCCCTTGTAGTAAAAGGTTAAAAATATAAATACTCCTAAATTTTTCAGAATTCTCCAAAATATTAGGGGACCAAAAATGTAATTAGTTTTATTATAATAAATTTTATATACATATTTTAAATAAAAAATTAATATTGTGAGATAAACTCTCAAATAATACCACATAAGTTAAAATCTATGAAAAGATATCATATAAGTTTTTCTTTTATTTTTGTATATTATATAAGGATATTTAGATTTGTTAATGTATCTTATTATTTTATGTTATTTGATTGTGCTATTATCTATTTGTCTTTGTACTTGTTTGATTGTTTCATAATTTTTTAATTATTTGACTATTTCGTATAGTATATTTAGATAGTGTTTTCATGTCAGATTATAACGATAAAAACTCAAATAAAGTAGTTATGCTTAAAGTTTTTAAGTTAGTTATAACTTAAATGTTAGTTTTTTTTGTAAATGTATCATGTTTTAAATGTTATTTTTTTTTTTGTAAATGTATCATGTTAAGTGATAAAAACTAATTAGTTTAGATCCTATATTGAGTGATTGAGTGCATAAAAAGTAATAAAAAGTAACCGGAAAAAAACTTGGCAATCAACTAAATACTTTACAAGCAAAAACAATCAATGAATGGTGGCTATGTAAAAGGGCGTGGTTGATGTTTTGTCATAGATGTTTGATGTAATTTAGTATTAGTGTAGTCATTAGTGCATGATTTTTTGTTAAATTTAAGGCATAAAAGTAAATTTTCTTTTATGACCCTCTTAAATATTTCTAGTTCCGCCACTGTATACACTTTTGATAGAGTTATACAGCGTGTATCATAATGATAAGGGCAACTTTGATTGATGTTGGAAATTGTGAAAGGCTATACGCTGCAGATTGTAACACATGCAGTGTATAGCTCTGGGTATAGTTAGCAAAAACCGTGTACCATTAATAGATCCCTAAAAAAATATCTTGGTAATATATTAGAATCATTTTAGTTTGCAAGTAAAAGAAAAACTAGATGCGTAGGATCTCTCGCGCGTTCTAAAAGGTATTAGTACTATTTAAATACACGTGTATTGTAGTAGTATCAAACGGTTTAGCGACCCGAGCGATACGACAAGATATTTGTTTATGATTTACCAAAAGTTACAAAACTATGGTCAACAACTATTCATTGATGCATACATCAAGTTTACTAAACATGCTAATAATTCAAATCCATCAAGTTTAAATGAAGAGCTCATTTATTCACACAAATAGATTAAGCTATAACATTTAAACTACATTCACTTCCTCTATGGAAAAACCTTGTCACCGTTATGTGTCCATATATATGCTCTTACTACATGCACAATCCACTTTAAATTTGATATTTTTCAATTCTCAAGTCGGACTAATTTCCGGTAGTAGTTTCTTGTTGTTAGCCTGCAACAAATACATAGTAAACATTGTGAGTCACCTTCGAATTTATCAGATTAAAATTATCATCTTCAAGTCTCAATTCAATAACAATAATCCTTCATAAGAATACATGCTGATAAACACGTTGAATAACAATAGCGATGGTGCAGTCGGGTTGCATGGTCAGGGTTTTGCGCGAGTGACTCGTCACGCACGCTCATAAACAAAAAGTTTCATGTCTCGTACGTAATGGGGTAAAGTCGTAATGCGTCACATGTTAAAAGACAGAAAAATATCCAAAATTTGAGCTCAAAATGATAACCAAGTCAAACCCGGATGGTCAAAGTCATAAACATTCCAAAGTAGAGTAAGAGGTCAAAGTTGTAAATTTGTAAAGTTATCATAGGTCAAAATGATAATAGTTAACTAATAAGTCAAAATCAGGGGTCGAACCTGAAAATATGACAAAGTTTTAAAAAAATTTTAAACACTTGGGTGACGAGAAAGCCAGTGACACGTAGAATGAAGATCGGGGGATCAAGGGGAGGATGTAGAGATATTATTTAACATCTCTTGAACCTTTATAAATCTAGGTGCCATGTTCATTCCCTTTATCATGAAACAAGTATCAAGCATAATAACTTGGTTTGCAAAAGAAAATAAAACAAGAGGTTTTTATAAATAAAAATAGAAGGAATGATTAAAAAAGGAGAAAATTTTAATTAGAAAACTATTCAACCCGCCTCCCCCCCCCCCCCTCAAACCTAACCTAATGCTCAATCCAAAACTGCTATGTCTATGTAGAACAACCCTTAGTAATTATCTGAAAATGTGATTAGTGACTGGGAAACAGTGAACTAACTTAAAGTTATGGCTTAGTGTTTCGGATTTAAGCGACGTATTTCCAGAGCAACAAAGCTTAGCTTTGTTGATATTCTTAAGCTTGGTGGTTAATGATAGTGTCACCAAGTAATGGTGTTGAGAAATGCTTCATTTTTATTACTTTAGTTGATCTTTATTTTGGTTTCTTAGGGGTAGCTCTGTCGATCCATTCGTGGATATCTTCATACCAATTAAGTGGCGAGTCATCCCTAAAAAGAGTCGCAACAACTTCACTTATGCACACAAGCGCCATGTTATGACGAAAAGAGTGGCCCAAAAGTTGTATCATTGTGTTAGGAGTATTAGATATTCATTTTCAAGTGATTGATCCCAAGTAGGTAGCTGCTTGTGAAATGATCTAACTACTACTTTGTTTTAAGCATAAATACTTGTTAAACGTGTCAATTATCTAGAATTGTATTCTTCCGCACAAAAATCTTCTTAACAAATGAACTAGACGGTGATCGAAATTAACTATCGGGAGCTTTTGTATCCTTGGACGATATCCGATATCTTACTAATAGTATATTACTCTGTAACGGGTATACTTGCCCATGTGCGTATTATTTGTAAAGGTACAATAACGTTTTTATAAATTTAAAACTTGATAATTCTAAAATATTATTTTAAAGAAAAATATATACGAATCTTACACACCAATTATAATCCTCCTATGACATTCATCAATATAATAAAAAAACTACAATTGTAAAGCATGTGACGTTATGTTGTGATCATGAATCTCCTCTTATAATAATTTGGTAACCAATATCACCACAACATGTCACTTGTCATTACCTGGTGTCTCCTCACAAGTTTTGCGGATCCACATGGTTTAACCCGTTTTACATGCGGATCATATTTAAATAAAATTAGATAACTTTAACCACCACACAAACCCTAATTCTCTTCATGCGATTTCCTTCTGCCTCCATCATCTCTCTCTTCGTCGTTTTCAAGTCTGCATCAATCCAACTCTCCGTTGATCTTCAAGGGTTGATCCGGGTAATGTTTTCTTGACCTGTTAATGGTTTTAATTTTGATTTGCAATGTTTCGATTTGTATCAATGTTTTCTTGATATGTCAAAGAAAATTGGTATCAGTGTTTCAATTTGTATCAATTTGAAACCCAAATTTTTTGTCAATCTAAAAGTTTTGTTTAACTATTTCATAGTGTTCTTGCTTCAATGAGTTATACATCTTCATCTTGATGAACAAGGTATTGTTGTTAATGAGTGTTGTTCGATTTGGTTCTCGATTTCTTTGTGTACTCATATGATATCAATGGTGTCCTTGAAGCTATAGAACAACAAACAATAAGTATTACAAAAGCATGTATACTAGCATTATTGAAAGTAAAAACATTAATTTTAGTTGTTGCTAATCCTACTGGAAGTTGTTGTGATAAGTCTAAACCATTAAAGGTAATGACACTACACACTAACTTTTATGAACTTTTTTAGTTGTTTCTTTATGCAACTAAGATCAACTGAGAAGTCTTGAAATAATTTTGTAGTACTCATCATGAGTATGCCATTAGGTTCAATGATAAAATTTTATGTTTTGGCATATGTTATCTGAACATGCACAGGATGAATCATCTTTAATTTCGATTTCTAACAAAGGTGAAAGGAGCTTGAAATTCGCCTTGGCTCTAGAATTATTCAAGAACAGATAAGTGTAAGTATCAATCATCTTAAAGTGTACTTTTGTGTTCATATGTTATTTTTAACTTAGTTGTGTTTCTGATTTTTGTTTCTATAGTTGGCTAAATCTTAAGTTGTCCATCATGGTTTTACTAGCAAATGATCAAGCTTCTTGCTGTAAGTCCGTTGTTTGTATTGCTTTTTCGTCATCAAGAGTAAGGTTAGTTTGGTTTTTTACACAATATAGATTTATGTTCAATATATTGTTTCACATATTTGTGTTTGTATGCTTTTAACATGACGAAACTCGGCCTCTAGACGAGTATACAATCATTTTAAAAATGTTTTTTATAAGTATTTTTTACCGTTTGATAATTTTATGATTTTTTACCATTAATATGTAGGCAATACATTTCTCAACATATGCGGTTTTGATTAACTGCAATGTGTGTCAAATGCAAATATGAGATCTTAAAAGAAATATTTGGAAATTTCTAGTTTTATTTGTGCATTTGAATATAAAACTATATAATTTTTTTACCGATCAACCCGCGTGAACATTCAGGTGCTAACCTAAATTAATTATATTTTGAATAGTAGAACTAAAAATTTCATTTTTAACATTTCACCCCGCGGGTACCTGGGTCAATTTGGATTGGGTTTTTATCTCATCGGTTTAAAAGATCTTTTTAAATCTGGCAGGGGCTAGTGGCAGCCCAGTTTTCTTTTGTTAGTTAATGACATGTATGAGGTATATTAATTACTTACATAGCAGGTTATGTGGATGCAATGGAGAATTAAGATGGTGTCATCCAGTCCTATACAAACAAAATACTGTCATTTCTTAATTACGGGTATTAGAAAGCAAATGTTTTCATACAGGTTGTATTTTGTTTCGACTATTGCTGATTTTGTCTTTTTCATTGGAAAACACTTCGTAGACAACCTCAACCTAATCAACTTATGTATGAATAAAAAATCGGACAGATTAAATATTATGTCAAAACATTTAAATTTAATGCTCAAATACAACCAATCCAACTCTTGTTTTCCAATTTTAAAACATAAACTTAAACAATGAAAGTTACTCTATGAAAATCTAACACGAAGTCAGTCAACATTTGAGATGCTTATATTTCAGGGGCATGCAGGTGGTGCGATAGATATGTAACGCGCTAGTGTAGAATTGGCTGAAACATTTTCTCTCAAACGTATACAAAGCCTGGATCGTCAAAACCAGTAAAACTTAAAAACTTGCAAACAACATAAATCTCTTAAACCCATTAAGCCAACAGACTCTTACTTTGTCTTGGACGGTTAGATTAATTGATTTCAATGAGTTATGAATTTACTAAAGTTGGAGGTCGAATGCGGGTGATGATGTTCCTAAGCAGTGTATCTGGTTATTTGAAAAAAAACTTAAAAAACTCTTTAAATGTAGTAATAACTAATATCAAAATACGATATTTCCTTTTTTAACTTTGCAATAAAAACACTTCATAGCAATATAATTTTATTTGGATATTGTAATTTGTTGAAAGAAGTATATAAGATTTCCAAACAAAAGTCTATCTACCTTTACTTTTTTTTTGAGTAAATTACAATTTTGGGCCTTTATAATAAGCCAAATTACGGATCGTGACCTTTATTTTAAATTATTGCACTGGTTGGCCTTTATATAAATTTTTATCACGGTTTTGGGCCTTTAAGTTAACGGCCGTTAACTTTTTTGGTTAAGTTCCTTCATGTGCAATGCACATGAGGGTATTTCAGTCATTTTACTTTTAAAAATTATAAATATAAAATAAAGGCCATGATCACATCATCATCTTCATTCTCTGAAGCACCCACCACCATCAAAATCCCCAAATCACCATCATCCACTCCACCACCATCAACACATCTTCCTCTACGATCGGACCAAAGCTATTAGCTTCTTCAACTCCACCACCGTCAATGGCCGCTCGTTTTAACGCCGCCATCAAGGCGTTGGAAATCGGTGGCTCCGTTGTTGCCGGAGATGATGTGGTGATTGGAAGCCGATATATATAGTACATACATACACAGAAACGCTACTAATGAAGTGTTGTACATGTTTATTGGTCCCCTTAATTCCCTCATTAATTATAAATAGAAAATACAAAACATGCATCTTCAATTCACGTTAACAAAAATCAAAGCTCATAAATGGTGATCTTCTGTTTAGCAATCCTCTTACTCTTACCAATCTCCAATTCACGTTAACAAAAATCATCATCATAAATGGTGATCTTCTTTTTACCAATCCTCTTACTCTTACCAATCCTTATACATCTTCTGATTCGACACGATCATCTTTCGAATGATAATGATTGAAGATGTTGGTGGTCACTATGGTGTTTGGTGAGAAAGTGTGTGTGAGAGAGAGAGTAAAGAGATAACAAGTGTATGTGTTCTATATATATGATTTTAATACTCTGTAATACTTATAGTAAAATGACAATAATACCCCCCTGTTGTTCTCACATTACAAAAGTTAACGGTGGATTTGGATGGCTGTTAGTTTAAAGGTCTAAAACCGTAAGAAAAATTTATATAAAGGCCAATCAGTGCAATAATTTTAAATAAAGGCCACGATCCGTAATTTAGATTATTATAAAGGCCCAAAATTGTAATTTACTCTTTTTTTTTTGAGTAAATTACAATTTTGGGCCTTTATAATAAGTCAAATTATGGATCGTGGCCTTTATTTTAAATTATTGCACTAGTTGGCCTTTATATAAATTTTTCTCACGGTTTAGGACCTTTAAGTTAACGAAAGTTAAGTTTTCCCGTTAAATTAAAGGTATTTTAATCATGGGCCATTTTTGTCAATATTAAAACTCTCTTAATTGCTTTAAAACAGAAAAGACCAAACATATAAAATTAAGGGGCTGAAAATGTAAATAATATAAAAACCCATCTTCCTCCCCAAAACATATAAAAACCCGTTTCTGTTAAACCTTCCCGGAGCATCTCGCCACCGTGTTCGCGGCGAACTTTACTCCGTTTCCGACGCCGGACTTCAACGCCTCGATGCGCTTGAAGGAATCACGCTCGGACATTACGAGAGGCTTCCGATTTTTGTTCGATCGGAGATTGGTGATTCCGGTGACGGTGGATGTAGAATTGAAGTGCAAATTTGAGGTTTGATTTCAATTTCAAAGTGTTAAATTTCTTGACTTTGGATTCTTTTCAAACAGAAGACGCGCTATCTGATTTGCTTATAAAGTGTTTAATGGATTGGGATGTTGATCAAAAACTGTTCTCACTGACTCTGGATGATTGCTTCAGGTATGACAGTTTAGCCACTAGAATCATGAAGTGGCTTGCAAAAAACCAACCCATTTTGAAAAACTGTGAATTATTCGATACAAGATGTGCCTCACATTTAGTGAAATCTCTTCTTCAAGATTAAACAGAAACTCTGTTTGAAAACACCACCGGTTTGTTTGAGTACAAGTGTGCTAATACTAGTTCTTTTTACGTCGTCGGAGGTATACCGGACGTTGCCGGAATATATGCCGGAAAAACGTGGGTGTGAAGGGGATGGAGATGGGTTTTTAAGTTATTTATAATTTCAGCCCTCAAGTTTATATATTGACAGAAATGGCCCATGACTAAAATATTCTTGATTTAACGGGAAAACTTAACTTTCGTTAAGTTAAAGGCTTAAAACCGTGAGAAAAATTTATAGAGTTGATGGCTTTCCATACCCACCATCTGACAGCCGATAGAATTAATAATATAGAGTTCTTCTTGTCCTTCGCTACATTCAACATATTAGAAGAATCAGTTAACTCTCTGAAAGCATGATTACCTTGAAATTGTAATCCACACCATTCACCAACTCGCTTCCAAACTTGTGATGCAAACGGGCATGAGACAAGAACGTGATCTGACGTCTCCTCTGCCCCGAAACATAAGGAGCACTCACTGGAGTTCAACTGCACTCATTTGGCAATCAATAGGGATTTGGTTTGAATCTTATTCAATCTTGCCCTCCACACAAAACAATTGACGTTGAAAGGAACCCAACAATGCCATCCAATTGGTCTGTTATTTTCTAAAAAAACCCGCACTAATCTCGCAGAAAACACCTCAATCATCCTCTCATCCAAACCCACTTGTCTCTCATTAGATAGATTGGAGCTTTGCATAAAATCCATTAACTCAATCGGTGCTTGTTGCTCTTGAACCGTAGTCAGTGCTTTACTCCATTCCCAAATTCCATTAACTACACCATTCTCCACTTTAACTCCCTCCCATACCGCAGTTCAAAAAAAAACTCCCTCCCATACCATAAAGTTTTTCACTTTTTCTAATTTACATAATACTAATAAGACAGTGTCGGTGTTTTCATTTTTTTTTGTTTTTATTCTGACTTTTTGTTTATTAGCCTTTTTTTTGCTTTATCACATTGTTTTTGGAGTAGAGTAGTTGGCAAGTGATAAATTTGGAACTCCATGGGGTCTCGAGTTTGTTTCTTTGTGGGTTTTTTTCCTTTACTTTTTATTCTCATTTTATCTTTTCTCCCTCATCTTTTATGGTTTCTATTTTTACTTCTCAAATTGTACAAATTTCAAATTGTACAAACTAGATTTAAGACCAGGCTTGCATCGGCCAGGTCACGCAGTCGAGTGTTGCATATTTGACTTCGTCATATGTGTTGACAAAAAAAGTCTCATGCCTCGTACGTCACGACGTAAAAACATAATGTGGCACATGTTAAAAAACGAAATATTAAAAGTTAGAGGTCAATACGTTAACAATATTAAAGTCGAACTATATGTCAAAGTAGAATAAGAGAGCAAAGTCGAAAACTTATCAGGGGCTAAAATGATAGTTAGTAAAATTGGTACTATGTGTCAAAGTGGAGTAAGTCAAAGTAAAAAACTCATCAGGAGCTCAAATGACAATTAGTAAAAGTCGGGGACTAAAACCGTCAATGCGTTAAAAGTTGGGGAATAAAACCGTTAATACGTTGAAGTAATAAAAAATTGAAACGCCACGTGGTGGGGCGGGAGAGGCCAGTGCAAAGCACCGACCTTCCCATTTAGTAGGTATATAAATTTTCTTATCTCTAGACATTTTTTGTGTCTCCTTTACGTGTTGATATAAATTCTTTGCGAGTACCAATTTGTCAATTCTACGCGGGTATCCGGTTTGTCACAAGTTAATACGTTACATTTTATCGTATACTTTATTTTATGCACTTCACGTTTTAATTTTATCTTTTGTTTTTTAATTGTTTTAGAATCATTATTTCTTGTTGGAGTATCGTTATATATTCGTCTACGTTTCGTTAACATGTTTCGTTTAGTCGTAACCCAACATTTTAATTTTTTTCTTATGCTTAAATTTTCCATTCCATCATACATGTCGTGACAAACGTAAACCATTTATCACACATACATCATCATACGACCTCGCTAGATGCATCGTATACAAAAGGTGCTCCGCCGTAACGCGCGGGTATACTTTTCCTAGTTTAAATAAACATGGACATTAAAGGCATATCACCCAACCATACTTCCTTCCAAAAACACCAAATGTAACTCTGCCTCCAAAAGACAAAGACGATGCCTTCCAATTCGACAACTTGGCATTAAATTTTTCAATGACCAGACTACCAAAGCCCAGTTGCAAACTCTATTCATATCACATCATTTTATAAGGTCATCCACATCATTCATCGCATCATATTGTTTATGTGTCAACATCTAACTGAATATTAACAATGACCAATTTTTAAATCAATCAAGATATCCTTAAAATCAACTTTCCAAATTTACATCAATCAAAATATTTTCAAAATCAATTTTCCAAATTTACAATTCCATTTCAATCATTCATTTACTTTTTATCATAAATCAATGATTTCAATATTACAATCAAATTCGAACTAAAAAGGGTGCTTGGATTTGTATTTTTTAAGTAGTAAACGCTTTCGTGAACATTTCAAATTAGGTTGGGCTTAGGATATTAGGACAAATCTTTCTGATTAAAAAGATTGTAATGTTTATTTTTTTTTTGAACTGCGATTGTATTAGTTCATTTAAGTTTTGAGATATTAATATTCATGGGTGGGTCTAGTGGCAACTTTAACCCATATCATATGAGTTAGTCAATTTGTGGTGATTTATTCATATAATCATACATTTTTTGTTTATTATGATTTATATTAATATGATATTTTTAACTATTCAATCGTGTAACGAGTTATAATCGAGTATCTAATAATAAAGCTAAAAAAATTAAAAGAAAAAGATAAAAAGACCATTAGTATGTTTGGCATTGAGAGTTCATACCAAAAAAAGGAAATCAATTCACCAAACTATTATGGTGTCTGATATATATTAAAAAACCATTAAATCCACCAATTCAAAACTAGTTTCTTCCAAACTCAAATCAAACTAATCACCATTTTTAGTACCCTTTTCTTGCACTTCTTCTCACTGTTGTCTTCTTCTCCATTGATGGTCTCTCAAAACTCATTGCCAACGGCGGCTTCTTGTTTTCTTTACAACTGCTTCTTAACGAATACCTTTGAGTAGTTGCTGCTGTCGTCGTCGTCGTTGTTGCTGTTGTTGTTGTTGTTGTTGCCATTTGTCCCCTCTCCATCAATGGGGTTGTCATCTTCCTACCACTTTCAAATTTCTCAACTTCTGTTGACCTCTTTGCTGACTCAAGATACTGTTTGCATGGAGTCGTTTTCTCGATTTCAGACTCACCTCTCTTTCGTTTCAGTCTTTCGTTTCTTCTTGCAGAGTATTCATCATAGAACTTGCCCCTTTGGAATAGAGGATGAGCATTTGCAGATTTGTTTTTGGTATTTGATCCCCAAAGATTATCTTCAACCATCTTTGATAGTTCTTTTAGTTCAGATGATATTGTTTGGTATTCGGGCCGGAGTTCATTTTCTTCCGATCGTTTGGGCTGATGGGATTTTGTCACAGAAACTGTAAGATCAATACAACAATTTGAGTATCAATTATGGAAAATAAGACCAAATTTTTTATCAATCTTGAACCTTTGAAAAACTTCATTTCATACTAAACAAATGAGTATAGTAAAAGCTTCAATGAAATAAAGAGGGTAAAACATAAACCTCACCTAGACATTTTCACAAACACCTGGAGGGTATGTAAAAATTCATAAATTAATCACCTAATTTCAATACCAAATCATCAAAAATTATTAACATTCATTATTCTTGAACACATGCAGAACCTTATTTCACACCAAACAAATGAAGTTTAGACAAAATCTCACCTAGACATTTTCACAAACACTTGGTGAACTAACACCAAAAAATCAAAACTTGGTAGTTTAACACCAATTCAGTTTACGAAATCAAAAACCCAGAAATATCTAGCAACGATGTCAATTAATCTTCAAAAAAATCTTCAAAAAAAAGAAGTGATAACAAAAGTTACCTGATGAGTTTTGAAGATTGTTTATGTTTGACTGTACGCAGCGGCGAGGACGAAGCCTAACCGGAGATCTCAACGCTAGCGGTGGTTTTCGATCTGATCGCATCATCGTTGAGAAACAGAGATTTGGGGTTGAAGATTTGACCTTTTTTGTGCACTTTTGTGCCGATTTAAAAGGGGAGGCTCCTGCAACGGTTATGTATTATGATCCAACGGTTCACAATGCTTTATAACTTTGAAAGGGCATCGTACGGTTTCAAATTAATAGTTTGAATAAAAATTTAATTTATAAAAAGTTACCTAAAATAACAGTTTTGTTGTAAGTAAGTTACACTATGTAGTTAGAGCATTCACATTTGAATAATCAAATGCTTGTGAGTTGAGTTTTTATATTTTAGGAGGTTGTTATGAGTTGTTGTGAGTGAACGAGAGAGAAAATTTGATGGTGGAGGAGAGAGAAACTCTATATTTGAAAAGCTACTGTTCATCCCCTATAATTTTTTAATGATTTAAAAAAGTGGTTGTGAGTGAAGGAGAGAAAAACTGTAATGATAAAGATAAAAAAAATTATTATTTAATTGGAATGAAAGAGAAAAGATAGCTGTTTTTAGTATAATTATAGAGATGGAGATGGTGGATCCACTGTGAATGCTCTTTTACAACTTACAATTTGGTCCCTAAAAATAGTTGTCTAACATAACAAATGACATGTTACATATATGTTGACCATTTTAAATCTTCTTTGTATCATATATCACTGGTAAGGTACATGCGTGATGCGGTGGCGGCAGTAATGCACGGGGTAATAGTTTACAATAAGATACTTGATTGTTTTTCTATCTTCTCTTATAATAAATTGCTAACCAATGGCACCACACTGTACCATTTATCAACACCACAATCACTAAAACGAATTCATATTATATCATTTACATTTGTTAACTTTTTCATTACTTATTTCTATATAAAATTATATAATTGTTTTTTTACCATTCAAGCTGTGAGTACACACAGATGTTAACCTAGTTTGTTAGTAATAACAAGCATACAAATAAGAATCAGTCATAAACATATTACTTTAAAGTGTAGGTCTAACATTTTCCCTGAACCATATCCGATTCAAATCCAATCAGTGTTGTCGTTTAACTCTCATTAGTAGTATTTATTAAATAAAAGTACTAAATTGTTACTTAAATCATATTAATTCATAAAATAACAAATTAATAATTTATAAAATAATCCTTCTAAGATTTATAATGTTTTATAAAGTTGATTGGGTTAGTTGATTAGTTAAGTTAACAATAAAGTAATAAAACTATTTATATAAGTTGTAAAATATGAAACTAGTTTTAAAGCTTTACATATAAATACATTATAAAACTTTAAGGACTTTAGTGTTAATTTAAATTAAATCATTAACTCAAACCCAACCACCCCTTTTAAATCATTTTATTTACCATAAGCTACGAATAATATATTCACTTTCGTCTGTTTCAAAGTTTCCGTCATCGATCGAAATGTGACATTTCACTAGTTTTCACCTTTCAAAGTTTCTACATGCTCAATAAAGATTGTTCGATTGTTTAGGAGAAGTGGAAGTAAAGTTTACCATGAGACGAGATATGGTTACTTAGTTATAAATTAAGTCTTAAATTGAAAATTTACAAGTTCACGTGCAACATTTGTATGAATAGTTTCTGGGTGTGTTTCAAGTATTTTAGTTTTAGTATTTGAGTATAGGTTTAACTTGTTAAGTATAAAGTATAAATAGGGTTCTAGCTGTGTAGTTAGATTTGTGGGTAGTGAGATATGTGTGGGACCTTAAATTACATAATAGATTAAGGATGAAACCTAGAAAGTCTAAGGAGTTGTGTTTGATGTGTAAGTTTTAACCACTAGCATGAGCTTATTTTTTAATTATTTAAAATAAATAATATGTATTCATGTCTTGCCTTTGCTATTTTTATTTATTTTCTTTTTCTTATTTTAACTTTAGTTTTTTGGAGAAATTTCATATGTACCCCTACAAAATTTCATAATATCATATTTATTCAAATCATGCTTAAAGAATTTTGTACATTATGCATTTGTAAACTTGTACTTTTGGTAAATACGATATTATGCAACTTTTTAAAGGCACATGAAATGAATTCTAAGTTTTTTCTTATATATTGCTTTTTATTACACATCATTTATATTTTTCAATACGTGTAACACGCGAGTTATTTGTCACACCCCAACCAATAACGGAACATCGAGGCGTGAGACTTGAGAGATTGTTCAAAGACATCCTAGCACTAATGTTGCAATATATTAATATTAAATGTCTCCTTGTCATATAATCAAACTAGCAATACATGATTCAAAATAGAAATACAACATTTTGGAAGTTTCAAATCTAAAACAAAACAAAATACAAAGATAAACTAAGTGTGTTTCTAAGTCCACCCTAAATAGATTTCATGATAGTTTCTCAAGCATTTCCTGCATCATGTATACAAGGCCCATAAACATAAAAATATGTTGGCAAGCATACCAGTTTGATTACAATGCATAGTTATGAATAATTCTTAATTCCACATGTTTAAAGTATACTAGATTGTGTATCATAGTAGCCTACAAAGACTAAAATCAATCTAAAGTGCCCACTAGCATATGCTTAACACCGAAGGGACTAAGGCCAGGGGCGGACCCACTTTGGTGGGATGGGGGGCGCCCGCTCCCCCTGCGAATTTTTTTTTTTTTTGGTTTTTATATGTTAAATTCTCGATCGACCCCCGTAAAATTTAACCCTCGACCCCCATACAGGCTTGAAAACTTAGTTTAATGCCCAGTTAGTAGCCTATATGAGACACATAATATTTAACAATGGATTGGGTTATATTATGGTTAGAAGATAGTAATATATATTTATTTATATTGTCATATATAGTCAATCATTATGGTATTGTAACCTTAAGTGTTTCACCATTGCACAAAACCATCAATATAGTTGATGATTTGGATGGTCATGAGTACAAAAAGGAAATATATAAATAAATTAACTATTTTTGCTAAGTAATCAAGTGAGAAGTGATGAATGGTGAAAAAATTAGTTGTAGAACCAAGGTTCACAACATCACCATTTTTATACCATAACACAAGTTTTCCAACATAATATTGTTTGGAAACATGGTTTGGTTTCATTAACTTCTTATTTGTAGATTAGTGACTTAAAAAAGATGTATAATGGAGGCATATGAAGTTTAAGAAACAAAATAAAAGATTTATTTTATATAGTTTGAGAAAAACAATCCTAACTCGAACCTCAAAATGGTGATTTACCAAACTCTATTTACCTTGTTAAATACATGGTAAAGTTATAGAGGATGTTTCAAGTATTTAGGAATAAAAATGAAAGAAAAATGAAAGAAAGAATAAAAAACTCACAAGTTATTCTTGAAAATTTGTTGAAAAAAAGATGAAATTTGAGAGAGAGTTAGAAAGATGAAAATTTGTAGAAATTCTTAAATAGATTGAGAGAGTTTGAGAGAGAGTTTAGATGATGAAAGTGATTAGAGAGATTTGGTTTGGTATTTATAGATAAAAATTAGGGTTAGACATTAAATAAGTTAATTGAGTGGAGGGAATGAAATTTTTTACTTTTAAATATAAGTGGAGGTAAAATGAAATTTTTTTAATTTTGACCCATCAAATTTAGTTGTTGTCATTTTTTAATTTAACCCGACCCGGTTCGACCCGAACCGAATCGAACCGGATTGAAAAAAATATTATATATCGATACTTAAACGATTGCTACCAAATTTCCGACCCCCATGAAAAAATTTCCTGGGTACGCCACTGACTAAGGCCGTGAGCGTATCCATATCGCCGAAGCAAATAAGATAGTAAAGAATAACTTAACAACGACCCAGCAAACGACCATCCACTCCCGGGACCACCGGTGTTGCGTTTTACCAAACACTAAGGACCACACATGTAATTGATTTAACTTAAGGACCATACTTGCAATATTGACTAACCACATGGACCATTCGTGTAATTAACTTTTGTTTTGCGCCATAAACTCATGTTTAAGTATGTCTTTTGGTACTTTAAAATATAAGTATGAATAAGTTGGTCGTTTTTGCATTAAAATGCGTATTCGCAAGAATGATACCAAAAGAGTATTTCCACTATGATCAAGTATTGACGTTGCAAAGGATAAACAAAGAGTACGATTACATTTGGAAAAAAAATATTAAATAAAAAATACGCGACGTTACATTATTAACCTAGTTATATATATTCATTAAAGTAAATATATATATATATATATATATATATATAGAGGATGGATTTTCTAAAAAGGCTTAAAACTCTAAAAATGCTAAGAAGTAATCTGGGACGTCGGATTATGGTGTTCTACGGCCCAGATGGACGCGATGGCATTTTTGTAATTATTTTGATGTTTTGGTCACGCGCAAGATGGATTTGGGGGTATAATTGTCATTGTGCGTTTTAACACAAAATTCAAACGCCATGGTGTTTCTTAGATCTGTGCGTTTTTAACACAAAATTCAAACACCATGGTGTTTCTTAGATCTGTGCGTTTTTAACACAAAATTCAAATACCATGGTGTTTCTTAGATCTGTTTCTTCTGAATCATGGTGTTTTTTACACAAAATTCAAACGCCATGATCACTAAAAACACCATGATTCAGAATGTTCAAAACACAATGATTCAAAAGAACTGAACATTGATCGGATGTTCGTAATTAGTAAACGAAAACGTCAAAAACAAACAAAAACACCATCGCTTTCAGTATTCGCCATAGATGAATGATTATGGATTCAAAATTAAAATCGAAAACGTCAAAAACACGCCATACATGATCGGATGTTCGTAATTAATAAACGTCAAAAAAACACCATAACTGAACATCGAGAGTGATAACCAGGATTTCGAAGTCAGCATCGCGCGTATAAATGACGAAGATGCCCCTCCGTGTTTTTTTTCTCTCATGACCATGTGCTTGTTATTGATTGCTTCCTACACTTCTTATAGTTTTGTGCCTTTTCAGAAAATCCTCAATCTATATATATATATATATATATATATATATATATATATATATATATATATATATATATATATATATATATATATATATATATAGATTGGGGATTTTCTAAAAAGGCTCAAAACTCTAAGAAGTGTAGGAAGCATTCACAAACAAACACGTGTCCATGAGGGGGGAAAAACACGGAGGGGCGTTATAGTCATTTTACGCCGTTGAAGCTGCGATATGAGATTTGTTCTCATGGTGTTTCTTAGCACTCCCTGGTTATCACTCTCGATGTTCAGTTATGGTGTTTTTTGACGTTTATTAATTTTGAATCAATAATCATTCATCTATGGCGAATACTGAAAAAGATGATGTTTTTGTTTGTTTTTTACGTTTTCGTTTACTAATTACGAACGTCCGATCAATGTTCTGTTAGTTATGGTGTTTTTTTGACGTTTATTAATTTTGAATCAATAATCATTCATCTATGGCGAATACTGAAAGATGATGTTTTTGTTTGTTTTTTACGTTTTCGTTTACTAATTACGAACGTCCGTTCAATGTTCCGTTCTTTTGAATCATTGTGGTTTTAACATTCTGAGTCATGGTGTTTTTAGTGATCAGTTCGAATGTTAAAAACACCATGATTCACCATGATCGATCTGTTAATTATTGTTATGACGTTTTCATATCGACTCCGGTGCTACTTTGTTACAGGTAAGTTATGGCGTTTTTTCATTCTACAGTGATGATAGTGTTAATCATTGTTATGACGTTTTCAATTCGATTTCCGGTGTTACATTGTAGCAGGTTAGCTATGGCGTTTTTTATTAATTATTATTTTCATATGCGTGGTGTTATTTTATAGAGTCAGTGTTAAGCGTGGTGTTTTTTTATATATACATGGTGTTGGAAACGCGCAATGACAAATCTACCCCTGGTTCGATCACGCGCGTCAGCAAAACTTCATAATATTTACAAAAATGCCACCGCTTAATCTTAGCCGTAAACAACCAGATCCAACGCCCCAGAATCCTTCTTAGCATTTTTAGAGTTTTTGCCCTTTTTAGAAAATCCCTCCCCTATATATATATATATATATATATATTATATGGCATAGTGAGCCCTAGAGCCTTGGAGCCTCACGACGTGACCATGAAGCAATATAATATTAAAAACTAGGCTAACATCTGTGGATATCCACATATTGAACGGTGAAAAGAAATTATATAATTTTATATTTAAATGAGTAATGAAAAAGCTAACAAATGTAAAAGATATACTGTATAATATAGATTTATCTAAGAGTGGCTGTGATGCTAGCAAATGACACGACGTTGTCATTACTTAACAATTTATTAGAAGAAAAATTCAAAACTAAAAACTAATCTATTGAGATTCAAACCAGAATATCCCCACCCTCACTCAAACCTTGCAAACCATTCTGCCAAAGTTCAGTTTAATATTTTCCTTGCAACCGACTTTATAGTTTTTTTTAAAACAACATCAACTTATAATTATTTAAATCAAATATATTAATGTCTGAATTAAAACCCAAAACCTTAAAAAAAATATATATATAAAGTCTCTCACCTCTGCCCTCCCTTTTAACAACGATCACCGTCACAACCGACTCGATACAACCTCTGCTTTTGTTAGTGATGTCACTTTTGTGACCCAACGGACCTTAATAATTATTATTTATAGATAATAACTTTTAATATTCATGATAAGAGGTGTTATTTTTTTTTATTATAAGCGTTTTTTAATCTTATAGTAACTTTCATTTCAATAAAGATTTTTCCATGTGAAAACATGCTTCTCGATCTTGATATTAATTTTTTAAGATTGTAAGGAAGACTATATTTTAGGCGGAAAAATATTTTTGTTCTATAATAAGAAATTTATGAGGAAATTGAGAAGAATTTTCACCATACATAAGTTGATGAAGTTAAATTCTTAAATAATAAATATTTATAAATGTTTAAGCATAATGATTGCAAATTTTTATATTATTATTTAATTCGTGTGTAATAAACGGGCATTAAATCTAGTATTTTATAATGTATCTAGACAATAATAAAAGAAATGAATGAAGAAGTGGACGTAGAGCTTACCATCACCATGAGATGAGTGATGATTGATGAATTAAGCCTTAAATAGAAAATTAATACGGGTTGGCCCACTTCAAGAAAAAGAGATGAGTTAAATTTGTGAGCATGAAATTCACGTCACGTGGAACATGTGTATGAATAGTTTTGAAGTTTGAGGGTCTGTTTGGTATAGGGTAATGAAATGGACAAAAGAATGGAATGAATGAAGGAAAGGAATGGAAAAAGGAATGAAATAGATCATTCCATTCCATTTTCCTGTTTGGTTACCGTATATAAATAAAATGAATCAATAATTTTTTTTGTAGGTAGCAAAAAACACATGAAAAAAATACAAATCTCTAAAAACGACAAAAATAACTAGTCATGGTTATGGGTCAAGTATTGGGCCGGATCATGGATCGGCTCTTGGTTCAATACTTGGTTTAATACATGAGTCAGGTTATGGATCGATACATGGGCCGGGTCATGGTTCGAATCACGGTTCGAGGAATGGGTTAGGACATTGTTCGGTTCATGGGTCGGGTCATGAGTCAGTTCACAGATTTTGTCATAAGTTGGTTCATAAATTGAGTCGTGGGTTGATAGGGACATGGGTCGGGTCATGATATGAGACATGGGTCAAGTCATGAGTCGAATCATTGTTTGGGTCATGGTTCAGGGCGTGGATCGACATGGTTCGAGTCACGAGTCTGTAGATGGCTCGGGTCGTGAGTCGGTTCATGGGTTAGGTCATGGTTCGAACCATGAGTCAGGACATGATCGGTTCATTGGGTCTTGGGTCGGGTCAAGGTTTAGGGCATGAGTCGGTTCATGGTATTTGTCATGACTTAAAAAAAATATTCCATTCCTTCAAGGAATGAAAAAAAAACATGGGTAATGGGTAAAATGAAAATAAGACATTTTTCATTCCTTGGTAATGGTCCATTCCATTCCATTGACTAACCAAACACACTTTTTTTCATTCACCCGCAATGGTTCATTCCATTCCACCTCTCATTCCTACATACCAAACACTACCTGAGTGTTTTCAAAGTGTAAAAATAGCAAATCTAGCCTTACAAAAGATTGCAGCCAAACACTTGAACTACCAATACGATAAGTTTTTTTTTTTGAACGACACCAATACGATAAGTAATTAATCAAGAGCTGGTTATACAAGACAATCTTAGATGGCTGATTATTTGGAATCAAAAGATTCAATAGACCCTATAATGAAGTCACAGATGACGAAGATTAGTTGTCTCAGATGCTTGTTGCTTCCTCAACTCAAAACCCATGAGAAGCATATATGCTTCTCATGGGTTTTGAGTTGAGGAAGCAACAAGCATCTGAGACAACTAATCTTCGTCAAATATATATATATATATATATATATATATATATATATATATATATTGCCAAGGACAAGATATCTCAAAGGACGACTCGACCATTGAGCACGGGAAGAATACAACAAACTTGGAAATAGCAGCCATAAAACCTCTTAATCTTGGGAAGGATACCAAGTTAGCAACATCCCTTACATTTTTAATATCTTCACAAAAAAGGCCCTAAAACAACATAAAAGAAATAAGAAATATATATATATTGTTGTTATGTTTTGCTAATTGAATTAAGATAACCATATTTTTAACATCAGGTATCATACTTTTAGTATTTGAGTCTCTATATGTTTGCCTTGTTAAGTTACTTATATAAATAGGGTTCTAGTTGTGTAGTCCTCCCACATAAAAGAGGAAATCTCGTGTTTGTGTGATTGGTTCGGTATCAATTGTATTCCTACTTTTATTCCGTGAAGTGCGTTGTTGCTAGACGTTCATCACTGTCTCTGTATTAAGTTATTAACGTTCATAGGATGCAAACTCTTCTGCATTAACTTTCTGTAAAATGACTACAATACACATGTTAATACAGGGACGCAAATTGTAATAATTGACAAAACACGTTGATGCAATTATCATGCAAACAACAATTTACTCTAAATAAAAATCAAATTACAGCCACTAATCCACCATACAACCATCATGTCTCCACCACCACCACATTTTCACATTTACCACCACCACTACCACCTCTTCTGATTCCACCGTCTTCAACACCATCACCTGCCACCATAACACCATCGCCTAAGCACCACAACACCGTCACATACTACCAATGTCATCGTCAACTACTACCAACATCACCATCGCCTACTTCAATCCAACAATAAATCAAACACCATAGCCGCCACACCTAAATCGAAACCCTAATCGAGCACCACAACTACCTTCTCCGACCCACTACACAACACATCCATCACCGGTTCCTAGGGCTGTAAACGAACCGAACTTTCAGCGAACAGTTCGTGAACCGTTCAGCGGGAAGTTCGTTTGTGTTCGTTCGTTTAATAAACAAACGGACACGGACAAAAAAATCCGTTCGTTAAGCTAAACGAACGGACATGAACAGATGTTACGTTCGTGAACGTTCGGTAACATGTTTGTTTATGTCCGTTCGTTTAAGTTCGGTAGTTCATTATGTTTTTAAATTTTATATTTTACATTTAGGTGAATACTTTACAATTATAGAGGCAAATATGGTCACAACAACATTACTTTTGTTGTGTATGAAACAAATTATGGTCACGTCTCATGGGTTTAAATGTTTGATTAAAAGTATTTTTGCTTTTTAAGGCTTATTTGGTTTTATTGTATATGAAGATTTAATTGAAATAATCTTAATCAAGATACAATGTCTTATTTGGATTCTAATAAGTTTGTGAGGTCTGTTAATTTTTTTTTGTGTTTTATATTATTTTTTTTATCTAATTTGTCTTTATTTTAAACAATCTCATTTAACCAAAGATCTTTATCTCTTAAGTGTTGATATCATTGAGGATAAGTTTTGAGAATTATGACCTATTGATTAGTTGTCATGTTAATTAACTTTGGATAATGTCTAATTTTGCCCAGCTTAATTTATTATTTTGGTGGTGGATTGTTAAAGATTAATAATGTTTTGTAAATATATTCTAGTCAAATGTTCGTTTGTGTTCGTTTTGTCCGTTTATGTCTATTTGTGTCCATGACCAAAGTTCACGAACCGTTCGCGAACAACTTTAAAACCTTAACAAACGAACACGGACAATTTTTTCTGTTCGGAACTTGTTTACGAACAGTTCGTGAACAACTTAAAACCTTAACAAACGAACACGGACAAGCCTCATCCGTGTCCATCCGGTTCGTTTACAGCCCTACCGGTTCCTTCTTATTCGCTTCCCTTCTCTGGCTCTTGTTCCATATCTGTCAAATTTGAAAATTGATACCTCAACCGAAATATGAAATTTGAAACTTAAGATTGAAATTAATCACCACCAAATTCAAATAAAACACCTAAATCGAATAACCAAATCAAATCGACGATAAGATGATGACAGAATCGTTGATCTGGGTGGACACAGGTGGTTTGGTTGTCGTCGACAGGAGGCGACGTCAATCTAAATAGATGGAGGCGAAGATACTCCTCGATGACATTTGTAGTAGGTTATAGTCATGTTCGCACAAAACAATAGTGGTGTGGTGGTTATATTGTTGAGTGGTGGTTTGATATTTATTTTTTTCCTTTATATTTCAACTAATAACATATAAGAGTCGGATGGGGTAGAATCATTTTCATATTTGAAATAAAGTTAAAACAAAAAAGTATGATGATATGAGGTAATGTGACATCTAGACAGACAAAGTGAAAGTACACCGTTAACAAATTAACCCTAACTTTAAAGCTTTATCCACGTCAAAATCCATACCTACTATGGTGTCCACGTCTGCATGCTATGCTATCATCAACCATCAACCATCAACCGTACATGTCACCTTCATCTCCAGTGGACATATCAATCAATCAAATAGCCACAAACACATCGTCTTCAAAAAATCCCCAAATTTGGTCGATGGAAGGTACGATTCGATGCGCTGCAAATTACGTTCCTCTTTCTCCGATTAGCTTCCTGGAGAGATCTGCTGTTGTGTATGGAGACAGATTATCAGTTGTGTATGCTCATCGTCTTAGCTTCACTTGGAGACAAACGCATCAACGTTGTCTTAAACTTGCTTCAGCTCTCGTTTCACGCTTTTCCATTTCTCCTGCTGATGTCGTAAGTTTTCAACCTGCTTTCAAATCGATTTCAATCATTATGTGATGGATTGATTGCTGCATATGCTAATTGCATCGTTTCTTAATCCTGATTTATTTAACTTATTGAGCTTTGAATTAGTGCTAATTGCTAATTGCCTTTTTTTAATCTGACTGAAATTGAGCTTTTAATTGCTGCTGCGTTGTTTTGTTTTAATAGGCTAATGCTTGATTTGAATGATTAACTAGTACTGTATTGCATCTTTTTTAGCCTCCTAAACGAATGAGCGCTCCATAGATTTAATTGAACGAGTTTTGAAATTTTGATTTGATCGAATTGGAATGAGTTTGACCTTCTATTTTCAAAGTTACAAATAAGTTATGATTATGTTAGGTACTTGATTTGATCAATATTATACATGTTTGATTCATTCATTTCATCAAAATTCCACTTGAAATGATGATCCAATATCCAATTCTGGAGTTAGAATTGTTTCAGTTGACCATAATAGTCAACTTCTGAAAACATGATCTTGCTTTATTGAACTAATTGGGGGACATAGCCTCAAATGGAAATATGATAATTAATTTGTGTAATTTCATGTATGCAAAAGTCAAGTGGGGACACACCTAGATTTAAAAATGTTGGCTTGCACAATTTAATGCAAATAGTCAATAGTAGACCTGGCCCTGACCTACTAATTAGTTACTTGTCTAGTTGATGATTATAATAAGATAAAGATATATTCAGTGACATGTTATGAAATAAATATTTTATAGAAAAAGAGAAATAAAGAATTGACAAGTAAAACGTTAAAGCAATAAGTATCCAGTAAATTAACAATTCTCCTGTTCAAGGTCAAAAGTTATTTGAGAGTAACCTTTTGCCCCATCCAACTCCTACCTCTCAGCAATCAATTAAAAAACAATGCAAATCAATCAAATATCATGACTTTGATCCTATTTAGCTCAAATTTGGTGATTATTTTGTTTTCTGTTATGTCAAGAGTTTTATTTTCTTAATTTAGTTCAAGTCATTAATCTGATATTGTGATTTGCATCTTCGTGCAGGTGGCTGTTTTGGCCCCAAACATCCCGGAAATGTACGAGCTCCATTTCGCAGTTCCGATGGCTGGTGCCATTATTTGCACTCTCAACATTCGACACGATTCAAAAATGGTGTCAACTTTGCTTAGACATTCAAATGCTAAACTCATATTCATTGATCACCAGTTTATAGATGTTGCCAAAGGTGCAATTGAGATCATGTCAAAATCAAGTGCTACATTGCCTCAACTAGTGTTGATCCTAGATTCGAATAACCCTCCAGCAGTACCCAAATCTGAGATTATTCAATATGAAACTCTTTTGGAAATGGGAAATCTTGATTTTGAGATCAGAAGACCTATCGATGAATGTGATCCGATCGCGCTTAATTATACATCCGGAACGACATCAAGTCCAAAGGGTGTGGTTTATAGTCACCGAGGCGCTTATTTGAACTCACTAGCAGCGGTTTTACTTAACGAGATGCCTTCTATGTCGGTATACTTATGGACGGTTCCAATGTTTCATTGCAACGGGTGGTGTTTGACGTGGGCGGTGGCTGCACAAGGCGGCACCAATGTCTGCCTAAGGCTAGTTACCGCAAAGGGTATATTTGAAAACATATCTAGACACCAAGTGACACACATGAGTGGTGCTCCCACTGTTTTGAACATGATAATCAACGCTCCAGCTACGGAGCGGCTCCCACTTCCGGGAAAGGTGACGGTGATGACCGGTGGTGCTCCTCCGCCTTCTCAAGTGGTTTATGGTATGGAGCAGCTAGGTTTTTATGTGTGTCACTCGTATGGTCTCACTGAGACGTATGGTCCGGGAACTGTGTGCACTTGGAAGCCTGAGTGGAACTCTCTACCGCTAGAAACTCGAGCTAAACTCAAGTCCCGACAAGGGGTAAACCATTTGGGTTTAGAAGAAGTCGACGTTAAGGACCCGGTGACCATGAAAAGTGTCGCGTGGGATGCTAAAACAATAGGCGAAGTCATGTTCAGGGGAAACACCGTGATGAACGGATATCTAAACGACACTAAAGCGACACAAGAAGCTTTTAAAGGCGGGTGGTTTCGAAGTGGGGATTTAGGTGTTCGACATTCGGATGGTTACATTGAACTCAAAGATCGATCAAAGGATATTATAATATCTGGTGGGGAGAATATCAGTACAATCGAGGTGGAATCGGTTCTTTTCCAGCATCCTGCGGTCCTTGAGGCCGCAGTGGTGGGTCGACCAGACGATCATTGGGGTGAAACGCCGTGTGCTTTTGTGAAGCTGAAAGAAGGACACGAGTTAACAGGTGATGAGTTAATAGCCTATTGCCGAAAAAACTTGCCGCATTATATGGCACCACGAACGGTGGTGTTTCAGGAGTTGCCTAAGACGTCGACGGGGAAGACGCAGAAGTTTGTTCTTCGGGAACAAGCCAAGGCTATGGGGAGCTTGTCGTCGATGGGAAAGAGTAAATTATAAGCCATGTTTCTAAAACCGGATTGATTGTGGTGTCTCTTGATCAGTTAAATATGTTTTTAACAGATTTGGTATTAATACGTATGTATATGTTCGCGTTATAGAAATAACATATTATTAAGATTAGATATAATCGCTAAATAAAACTATTGATGTTTTCATATATTTGATTCTTAAAAGTTAACAATAAAAGAAAAGGAAGGACAATGCAGGGATTGGCCACTTAGAAGTACTTAAACCTTCAAGAAAACACTAATAATAGAAGGAGCAAAGGGGGGGGAGGGGGGGGGGGACGACCTCTAGAGCCCGGTAACACAACACTATATAAATGTATATAACTAGTTTAGTGTTCGTGTTATGTTCGGTAAACAGCACTAAGTAGTGATTTTAAAGATATTCAAGAGGGCACGAACGGTAACAATCAATTTTGAGACAAACTCATGCTAAAAAAACCTGAAAAAAGGTCTTACAAGTAAATGTGTGTCATAAAAACATAACACACAAAGACATGTCATTTTCATTAAGAACTGACCCTTTTATGACACACAATATGTGTCATTAAAAGCCTTTTTTTCTAGTATTTATATTTCATATACACTTTTCTTCTAAAATTTCGAAAATGTTTACCAAGACGAATCATTACAAATCACATGTGACATTCATCACTATTATAAAAAAAACTAGTAATTATAACACATGCTAGTTTGTTAAGTACCGTCTTCACTTATGCCTACATCTTATCCATTTCTTTTGACACCTCATTCCATGCTAAAAAACCACAAGAATATTTTTTTTAGGTTTTTTTTTCTTTCTTATATATTTTTCTTTACAAATTGATTATTGTATCTTGAATTTCAGCAAAGATAGGTTATAGCAAGATGGAACCATAGGCTTTGTTTACCTATGTATCAACCCAATCGAATTTTACAACAAAGCCTCGGGTAATCGACTAAAGAACGAGCAATAACACACCCATGTTCTTCGTTTATGAACATCCATGTATGTTTACCTATGTTACTGTTTGGTCACGTTCGTTTAGTGTGCTACCAAGCGAACATAAACGGATAATAAAAGTGGGATTGTTGTCACTAAAACATACTCACATACCATACAAAAAGGGTAGTCAAAATGCATTGTCATTCTAAGATTGATATAGTTGATATAAAGTTAGTAGAACCTAAAATGGATGAATTAACATATACATGAGGACTAGAAACTAATGAACCAATTACTCCCAAGAATGGCTAATAATACCACTTAAAGTAGCAAGAGACTTGATGGCAACAACCCGAATGAAACATAATTTAATCGTCGAAATGCCATGTCATGCGTTAGAAATGGAACAAACCTATTAAGAGATCAAACTATCATCGCTGCATAACCATGAAAAGATCATTAAAAAAATTATGCCGTTATTAAAACATTGTAAAGTTGATGATTCCAACCAAGAATTTGATCAACACACGTTCATCGTTTTGAGGAATGAACCTGACCAAGAAAATGTATTCGCTTAAGTCTTCATGTTCATCCGTTTCTTTGGTTACAAGTTACATAAATGGACATGACCAAGCCCTCTGTCGTTTCATTTGGATCGTTTACATGCCTAATAACGTCTTAAACAAGTAGGGTTTTGCCCCTGCCCCTGCCCCGCCCTTCTAGACAGTCGACTAAATTTAGATTGGAATATTCAAGGTTTTGGGGGATGGATCAAAACACTATGGAGATAACCATGGTCCCAGCTAACCTTTATCACATTACATTGACGATAAACATTGTATTCTCAAGCACCATTGGTACAACCTACTTTCCATTTCCGAAATTCGTCACAATTCAGCATGAATGAACTGGCATTTCGATGGCCACCACCTCCATGTTTCTGTAATTACCAAAAAGGTCATAAAAGTCAACGAATTTACAAATGAGGTGAGTGATTCAGGATGAACTAAACCTGTGATATTGATGTCGTGTCTTCGTTGTCTATACTTCTAAGGCTTATTTTTAGCATCTGGTCATCTTCAAGCTCGGGTACTCTGTATACTACCGCACCTATGCCTCTATAAAAGAAAGATATATAAAAGTTCATTTCATTTTATGTTCCTATATGACTAGCCAGTAGCCACCACATGGTCTATTAAGCGTCTGCGTAAACCTTTTCAAAATCTAATTATTAAAAAAACATATAGACTCGGATTATATTTTATTTCATAGGGGTCTAAATTGCCCAAAGCATGTTCAAATGCTAACAACATTTGAAATCGTGAGGAAAAATATACCCATTTTGACCCGTTACCCAACCTGCGCATTTTGGCTCCTACAATAATGTGACGTGCTAATTTATTAATTGTACAAAGATCCCCCCTTGATGAATAAAAACTATTAGTTCATGTATTTCGAACACACCAAAAAGTTGGAACTTGAAAGTAAATAAGTAATTCGAACCTCAAATTATGCTTGAGGCTTTTTTCAGCTAGCTGGTGGCCGAGCTCACTCCTCAGATCAGAGACTGAATCAGCATTAACAGCCTAATAAGATCAAAACAATAATTAATAGAATGATAAAGAACTCAAATTTAACAAAAAAAATGTTTTTTTATTATTTTTAAAGAAAATAATTAACTGTTTTTCTTCCCTTCAAGCTATAAGCAGTGAACTGGAAATAGGAAAGAAGAAAATTACCAGACAATGTCCCGATGATCCATCATCAAGCACAATCTCATACGACTGAGCAAGAACCTCATCTATCAAAGCTTGCTTCTGTGATAAGCTGCTCATGCCTTGATTGATCACATGTTCAACATCTAAAGACAGCAACTGCAGATGATTGATACTAGATTATATCTTTACGTTCCTTCTTTTAACAAATCATATATCATACGACCAAAAAAAGATTTACCTGCTGAAATAATGAGGGATTCAAAGTCGCGTTGAATTCAATATTCAAATCTTTTAAACCGCTGCTGAAAGCTTTACTGTTATGAAGACGCCACCTCCATAAATCTGCATCCTCAATATACTCAAACAGCCTATGAGAGTTTTCAAACTTATCAAGACCACTCAAACTGTTTCCATTTTCTAGAGATGAAAGTTTTTCCTTAAAATAATCGTGCGCGATTGTGGCGCCGCTCCTTCCCATATCAATCACCTTAGTCACATTCTCACCACAAAACTCACCGTCTTCAAGCATTTTTAGTGCAGTTTTATGATGATCTAATATTATCACACTGCATGAATAAAAAACAACAACAGTATGTTAGATGGTTACTCTTCAATCAACAATGATTCGAGTGTGAGTTTTAAATGATAAAGAAGAACAAACCGGTCAACTTTGGGTGAAAGCTGTTGAACAAAACCAGGAGGTCCAACAAAATCAAGAAGATAAGCATCACCAATTTGATCTACAGGAAGCTCTTCAACTCTAAAAAACATGATGATAAGTCTTTGGATGTGTGATTTAAATATGAATATTCACATATTTTCAATCAAATGCAATCAACTTTGTCTTATATAGTCACCAAGTAAGTTCAAAAAATCACCAGAAAATGCAAAAATGTGCAAAAGGTTTTTGATTAGAGCAACATGAATAATTAGCAATGTTTCGACGGGTCATTCATAGCAATGTTTCGACACCTAAGGGTCAAGGTTTTGTCTTCAGTAGGCTAGGTTATTCTTCAAAGGGGGTGGCTTGTTGCCCGTTTACTTGCCACCTTGTTTGTAAATCCTTTTATGTTTAATATATAAATCAAATGCAAAAAAAAAAAAAAAAAATTCATTTGTAGGTAGAAAAATGAAAGTAAGAATAAAGAAAGAGTGTGAGTGATTACTTGATTGGAGAATAAACAGTGTTGGGAAAAAAGAGAGGTGGAAGAGATGATGCAGAGAAGAAGATGTGAGCAGCTAAAGCAGCAAAAGCACCATCAGGACATGGATAGTGATACAACACTGCCGATTGCTTCAACGCCATTATACCTGCATAATCAAAACAAAACAAAACAAAATACAAGTTAAAATCCGCTTAAGTTGAAGATGGAAACAAATACTTCTAGGGTTTCGTTTCGATACATACGTGATTGGAGGTGGTGATGGCTGAATAGAGACTTACAACGGTTAAGCTTAATTTGATATTGTTTAACCGGTTACATCGACTTATATTGTTCCTTTTAACTTAGCTTCCTCGTGAGCCACTCCTCCCCCCCTAAGGTCACTCGATAGGTTTTATATATGTTTTTCAATTGGTGATGTTACACTGTTACAGTACTTGAACATTCTAGGATGTTTTTCTGTTTGGTATGGCCTTATCAGCGATAGTCGACTGAACTCAAACACTTTTGATTTTTCTGTTTTTCATATTAGCAATTGTTCAATTACATCACATTAGCAACTGCTCATTTGTTTTTCACATTAGCATACATAATCCTTCTAGTTTAGGGTCAATAGTATTAAGACGTTTTTCTTAGTTAGTATCTTATCATTTAGGTTAATTGATGTGTTGCAAAACACATCACCTTTTTCTAAGTGTTTTATGGTTTATTTAGGTAGTTTCGAGTCATTTTAGTTGGTTTTTAGTTAAATTTTAATCTTTAAGTCTATCTTAGTTCTTGTAATGTTCTTTCAGTAATGTGGACGTAATCAGAAGCAAAACCAGCATGGAAACAGGATGCAAGTTGAGCGGAAGCTTGAAGGAAGAAGAATTGGAAGGAATTGGAGGTTACACCATGAAAAGTTCAAGACTTTCTGGTCGAACAGGTGTTAGGCGATACGCGCAGGATGCATGTCCTGATGCGCGTATCGCGTAGAAGGATTAAACGCGGAATGGGCTTTTTTAGGTGTTACGCGATACGCGCAGGACATGTGTCCTGATGCGCGTATCGCCTAGAGTGTATCTACGGGTTTTTTTTATTAAACTTGTTATTTAAACCTAAGAAAAACCCTAGACAAGATATACTTGATTCTGGCCGTTTAAGGAGCAAAGAAGGACGAATTTTGAAGGAAGAGCAAGAAGAAGGAGTTAAAGATCAAGATTCGGGTCGTGGAATCGTTCGGGATCATAAAACCGGGTTTTTTAGTCTTTACTTCTTACGTTTTTGCTACTTGTTGATGATGTTAACTTTGAAACCTTTGTTTTTTATGTTAATTTCTGCAATTATGAGTAGCTAAACATCTTAGTGCCATTTAGATGATGAACGTTTGTTGAACTATGCTTGACTCGATTGTTTCGAATGGTTTATGGAATATATGTTAGTTCAATGCATGATTAATAGTTGTTGGATGTGTTTGATTGTTAAAGTTATAATCTTTGATATTTTTACCACGTTTCTACTTGAATTGGATGGTTGTTTCGATCATATGATTTAGGTAGCCTAGTTGTTCATCATAATTAAACAACTTGTGTAATGTGTTGCTAGACGTAGTGACCATTAGAACCGGTAAAGATTAGGTTTAAAGCTTTAATGATCTACTTAGCTTTTGATTGAAAGATATTAGCTAATCGGTTAATCGTAATAGTTGAATAGTTAGGATTTTAACGGTCCGAAAGGAGGTTACCTAATTAGTTAATTATTATGTTGATTGAGTTCAATTAATTGTTATTTGTGATGCCCCTTTGCATGATAATGTGATGAGTCTTTTAGATCGAAAGATTAATAGATTTTTGGGTGTGCTAATATAATCGGAGAGACCGAGAGGTAATTCGATCAACCGATAATAGAAAAGCGTTCCTTAGGGATTAATTGGTCACACTTGGAGAAAGATCCGAGATCCATTTAGTTGCTAAGATTCGTATGTTTAGGAATTCGGTTTCATTTCTATTCGAGGTAGTCGGGTCGAGTTCATAGTTCGCATTCAGGATTCATCTAAGTGGTACTTCTTCTTTTTCTTGATTGTTATCAAAGTTTCTATTCTTGTCAGTTTTGAGTTGTTCGGTAGCTTAAGTATTTTATTTTAAAGTCTTTTAGGATCGTTTCATTAGAAACCCCCCCCCCCTCATTTAACAACTTTATTTTGTCCTAGTTAAGTCGTATTTCTTATTTATAGTGTCTCTAGGGTTCGATATCCGGACTTCTCAACGCTTGTCTACATTCGATAGGTACACTTGCCTGTCTCGTGGTCTAGTGAAAGTTGTCTAGAGTTTAACTCGAGTATCTAAGTCGAGTCTTAGGTTAGGTATTTTTGGTTTTATTTTTATAGGCCCGTTTTAGTACATCATTAATGTTAGATTGGATGTAAAAATTTAATGCAAGTTCAGTATTTTTTGGTTAAAAAAGTTTTGGATATTTGGATATTTTCCGTATAGGTATCCGTATAGGAGCCTAGGACGCGTTGTGACGAGAACCATATTGAATTTTATGAATTACAAATATTGGGTTTACTGTCAATCATAGGTTTATGAATTTTTAACGGAATGGCGAGAATGGCAATTTTTTACAAAAGCAAGCACCGAAATGGCAAAAAAAAAAATAAATAAGGACCAAAGTGGTTGAAACGGTATAAATTCAGGGACCTTTTTGGCAATTTACTCTAAATCAAATGTAAAGCTAGAAAGTTAAAAAAAATAAAAATGAAAGAAAAAATTAATGAAAGAAAATGTCCACATGGCATCAAAGGATTGGTTGGTGGTGAGAGTTACCCACGAACATGAAATTTAATATTATATGAAATTATAAAGAATATATATTCTTTTCACATCCTTACCAAATTGGTTGAACATATGGCATGAGTCTTATTTGACACTGTAAAGAAACAGAAACTGAAATAGTATTTGAAAGTAGCAAATTACAAGAAGATGATGCCCCTATTTATAAGGGGTGAAACCCTAATCTATGGCCCATGGGCCTGAACTAACATATTGGGCCAAACTACATTATCTAACCTAATGGGCTAACTATATACATAACTAACACTCCTCCTCAAGTTGGAGCATAGATGTTAATCATGCCCAACTTGTTACATATAAAATCTATTTGAGTTTTCCGAAGAGGCTTTGTAAGGATGTCTGCAAGTTGAAACTCTGTCTTCACATGAATCGGTTGAATGGATGGTGGATCAACTTGAGTACCGGTCACACGATCTCTAATGAGATGACAATCAACTTCTATGTGCTTGGTTCGTTCATGGAATACTTGATTTTTGGCTATATGTATGGCTGATTGATTATCACAGTACAATCTCATCAAGTCTTTAGAAACAACCCCAAGTTCCTTTAAAAGACGACGAACCCAAATCATTTCTGAAGTAACATCTGCCATAGCTCTATATTCTGATTCAGCACTTGATCTGGAGACTGTGTGTTGCTTCTTGCTTTTCCAAGATACCAGGTTTCCTCCAACAAATACGCAATATCCAGTCGTAGATCGTCGAGAAAACGGGCACCCTGCCCAATCGGCATCTGAGAATCCTGATATTCGGCCATCACCTTCCTCGGTGAATGCACCTACCCGACAATGACCCTGATCTGAGTATAAGATTCCTAATCCTGGTGCGCCCTTAAGGTACCGTAACACACGCAGAGCTGCATCCCAGTGTCCCGTGTACGGGTTTGCCATAAACTGACTTAGGACACTAACAACAAACGAGATATCTGGACGAGTGACAGTCAAATAGTTAAGCTTTCCAACTAACCGTCTGTATTGTTCAGGATCTTTCATCGGACTTCCATCTTCTGGAAGTAGTTTTCCGGTAGCCAGCATTGGACTATCTACCGGCTTGCAACCTAGTAAACCACACTCAGTCAGCATTTCAAGGACATACTTCCGTTGAGACAGAAGGATTCCTTGTGGAGAACGGGATACCTCAATGCCAAGGAAGTATCGAAGTCGGCCAAGATCTTTAATCTGAAATTGTGACTGAAGAAACTGTTTGAGATTGGTGATCCCAACCTCATCATCACCCGTGATAATTATGTCGTCAACATAAACAACCAGGATGATTCTCCTACCGTGAAGGTGTCTGAAGAACACAGAATGATCATATGCACTACGGGTCATCCCAAATTTACCCATAACATCAGAAAACCGACCAAACCAAGCTCTGGGTGACTGCTTAAGACCATACAATGAACGGCGTAGTCTGCAAACTTTGGAGGCCTCCTCCTTAACAATATACCCAGGTGGCTGCTCCATATATACCTCCTCCTCAAGGACACCATGAAGAAAGGCGTTCTTGACATCAAGTTGATGGAGCGGCCAATGATTGATGGCAGCAAGAGCAATCGAAATGCGAACCGATGGCATTTTGGCAACCGGAGAAAACGTCTCATCATAATCAATGCCATAAGCCTGGGAATATCCTTTAGCAACTAAACGGGCCTTCAAGCGAGGCACAGGTCCATCAGGGTTTGGTTTAACTGTGAACAACCAGCGACAACCAACAACACGCTTCCCGGGAGGGAGCGTTTGAAGATCCCATGTATGATTGCCTCGAAGGGCTCCAATCTCTTCTTCCATAGCCTGTCTCCATCCTGGATGAGCTAGAGCTGTCATCACATCTTTGGGAATCGGATAAGAATCAATGGCAGTGGTGTAGGCATGACATTCAGGGGAGAGGTGAGCGTAGGAAACATAATCCTGAATAGGGTAACGGGTGTGGTGTCTGGGTTCTCTTCGGAAAGCAATCGGAATGTCAGGATAGGGTGCGCCAGGTGGGTCATAAACAGATGGTTCAGATGTATCAGGGGCAGGGGTAGTGTGTGGAACAAAGGTCGTGACAGGGTCAGTGTCTGGAACAGAGGTCGGAACAGGGTCATGATCTGGAACAGAGGTTGGAACAGGGTCAGGATCTGGAACAGAGGTCGGAACAGGGTCATGGTCAGATCGGGAATCAGAAGACATTGTATGTTGCTGGGAATGTGGGAACAACAATGGCTGAGGCTCTGTCGATGGGCCAGGTGTAGCAGGAACAGAATCTGAGGTGTCCGAGACCGGAGGAACGGATGGAACCAGAGGAACAGATGGGGCCGGGAATACAGGAATGGTAGGAATGGTGACAGACTCAGGTATAACGGAGTCAGGATCAGGAAAAATGTCAGAAACTGGGGTGGACGACTCGGGGAAATAGGGACATGACTCATGAAACGTGACGTCAGCGCTTGTGAAGTATCGTCGAAGAGAAGGACTATAACATCGATACCCTTTCTGGACACGAGAGAAACCAAGGAAGACACAACGAATGGCTCGGGGATCTAGTTTAGTATTACCCGGCCGATGATCATGGACATATGCAACACACCCAAAAACTCTGGGTTCGAGAGGAAACGGATTCCTTTTGGGGAACAGGACAGAGAGCGGAGTTCGACCATTAAGAACAGATGACGGCAAACGGTTTATCAGATAAGCTGCAGTGAGGACAGCATCGCCCCAAAAACGGTCCGGTACGTGGGAATGAAGCATGATCGTGCGAGCAACATCCAACAAATGACGATTTTTACGTTCAGAGATGCCATTCTGTTGGGGTGTGTATACGCATGAAGACTCGTGTACAATGCCGTTCGTTTTCAAGTATGTAGAAAACTCAGTGGATAAGTACTCTTTTGCATTATCAGTACGTAAAGTTTTGATCGATGTGGTAAATTGATTTTTCACAAAGGAATGAAAATCTCGAAAGACGGAACTGATTTCACTGCGAGATTTAAGTAAGTAAACCCAGGTAACACGAGAATAATCATCAATAAAGGAAATAAAATACTGGAAACCCAAAGGAGTTTTGACAGGACACGGACCCCAAATATCAGAATGCACAAGCTCAAATAAAGTATCAGTTCGACTCGACACTTTGGGTGGATAAGAACTTCTGATATGTTTACCTAAATGACAAGACTCACAATGAAATGTGTCGGGAATATGAATATCTGGTCTCATTTTCCTCATGACTGCTACAGAGGGATGGCCTAACTGACAGTGAACTTTCATAATACTTGAATCACATACGTTTGCCATTGGGCGCGACAACGTGGACATACGATATAAGCCTCCTAATTCAAAACCAGTACCAATCACCCGTTTCGTGCCTAGTTCCTTAAAAACACAATGGGTTGGATAGAACTTCGCATAACAGTTATTTTGCTTAGTGAGTTTACTAACAGAGCAAAGGTTATCGGGAAATTTAGGAACGAATAATACGGAGGAAAGTGTAAGGTTTTCCGAATTACTGATAGATCCAATACCCTGAACTGGGCATGATGAACCATCAGCAATTCGAACGGGTGGATAAGGAACATGTTGCAGGTTAAACAATAGGTTTCGATTCCCAGTCATGTGATGGGTGGCTCCAGAATCAACAATCCAGGATGAGTCAAGGTTAGAAAGTGTACCTGAAGGGGTAGAGCTGGTTTGCGGAAACGACTGAGTTGCAAGGAACCGTTGAAACATATCATATTCCTCCTTGGTGACTGTATATCTTTTATTTTTGTCTCCCATTGTAACGAGCTGAACAAATAATGGCCTTGAGATGACGTGTAGAATTTTCAGATCAGAAATAAACACAAACAGGAACAAGCTGAACACTGGAGCAGATCCGGTGAGATTACGGATAACAACAGAGTTTCTGAACGGAACGTGAACTGGAACAGCAGAACAACAACAGGTCAGCGAGCAACAACCGGACAGTGAGCAGCAGCAAGTCAGTGAGCTGCAACCGGAACAGTAGCCGGAACAGTGACGGAGCAGAAAAAAAAAAGGTTACTGGATCAGTTAATTGACCACACAGGTTTGACGGGACAAGGATTCCGACGTCACTGGAAAAACAACGGTGGCCGGAGGTGGCTCCACGCGCCCAGACGCGCCGGCGCGTGGTGGGGCGTGGTGAGGAAGGGGTGGCGCGTGGAGGCGCGTGCGGCGGCGGCGGGTGGCGATTTTTCTGGCGAGTCAAATTCGGGGGGCTGCGAAGCTAGTGGTGGTGGCGGTGAGATGTAACTGTTGCTCGAAAAAAGATTTCGTATGAGCAGCAGGTGAACAGCAGATCTGAGTCGGGACTTGATTCGAGCAGTAGACCGGAACAAGGACAGCGGTAGCAGATCTGGTTGCGGGTCAGGTTCGGGAACAGCAGGTGCGGGTCAGGTTCGGGAAAAGCTGAGTTTCAGAAGTCGGTGACTGAGGTTTCTACCGAGAGCCCTTGTGGCTCTGATACCATGTAAAGAAACAGAAACTGAAATAGTATTTGAAAGTAGCAAATTACAAGAAGATGATGCCCCTATTTATAAGGGGTGAAACCCTAATCTATGGCCCATGGGCCTGAACTAACATATTGGGCCAAACTACATTATCTAACCTAATGGGCTAACTATATACATAACTAACAGACACAAACTTAAACTTCATTTATTACTTAGTGTAGCATTCATGAATCATTTGCTAATGGACTTGGATCTTGTGTAGCATAAGCTAGTAGCTCCGGGTTACATTGCAAAATCTTCATTTCTTCTTCATCCAAACTCACCCAAGCTTCAATTCCACCGCCACATTTCGTATCCATTAAAGTCACAAGATTCATGAACACTGGCACCCCATCACCTATGTAACCCGACACCCAACTCGGCTTTCCCCAACCAAAATCAATATCATAAAAACCCATGTTACACCAACTTGTAAAGTTATAGTTATCTAGCGGCCTTATCGACCCAGTCTCTCCTAATTCTTGAAGTGACTTTTGCAATGCAACATAACCTTCCTCACCTTGTGCTTTCTTTACAAACTCATCGTCGATTCTTGCGATACTATCATGCAACTTATTCACCAAACCATGCAACGTGGGTTCGTCACTAGCTTTGCACACCGCATTTGAGATCCAAATCATGTTACAAATCAAATCTCTTGACATGTTTATTGCGAGTTTTTTACGAAGGTTCACCATGTGGGTTAACTGAGAAGTTTTCTGAAAACCAAATGCTTTTTTGGATGCTACAATTGCACACTTCCATATCAAAGAGGTTACAACCTCAACTCGTGTTGGACGTTTCACTCCATTTCTACTAGCCTCAGTTTTTAGCATAGCTATCGCGTTTGAACCGAATACAAATCTTTTCGTGCTACACTTCCCTTCCTTCACCACTGATTGAGAAAGAACATTTATTTTGTCCCTAAGCCACATGCTTTTGGCAGGAAATATTGATGGAGCACTTAAGTTTGGATAAATAACTTCTTTAGTTCCACAAGCCATGTTAGCCCATGCTTTAAGAAAAGTGTAGGCTGCAGTGCCATCAAGGATCTTGTGTGAAACACACAAGCCGATAGCAATTCCACCGCATTTGAAAATGTTCACTTGAACATGTGTTACACGACCACCCGCACTAGATTCATCGTAACTAGGTTCAAATGGCAGAAACTTGTTGATCATTCGGTAGTCAGGATTGCGCAAAAAACCATCTAGACGACCACGAACCAAAGCTAAGACATAGTTGGCGCCAACATCGTTACAATGAATCGTAAGATGGTTCTTAATCGTTCCTGCAAGCGGGTAAAACTGAGTTAAGGTTTCGGATAATGACTTCTTTAGAACAAGTGACCTTTGTAGAGCTTGGTAGATATTGTCATGATTGTGATTAGGGTAGTACAAGATGATTGGTGCATATGGTGTGATAATGAGTTGATCTAGGATACAAAGATTGAATATTTTCAAGTGAGGTGGTGTTGGGGATGAGGGTTTAATGCTCTCTTTACAAATGATTTCAACTTCCATTGTACTACAAAAAATGGTGATTATTGCAATATATTTGCATGCCCTTTTATAGTATGGTATTTGGAATTAATTTAACATATTTTTACTAATAAATTCGTATGAACTTCAAGATTAGATATTTGAAAGTGTGTTTGTCGTCTAAACAGATAACTTTTCAAAGGATTTAATTAATTGTATATATTCGACTAACATAAATGCTTTTCAATATTTTTTGGAACGTTAATAAATTCTTTTACTTATATAGCATTCTGGTTTACGTTAAATTTATTTTTGGTAAAAGGATAAATGCGATAAACTAATAATAACACATTTGTTCTTTAATCAAGTCTAATAGCAATTTGGCCCGGCTAGTGTTAACATATTTTTGGTATTTTATACAAGAGACTAAAGTTTAATCTAGACTTGTGCATGTTACTTTTAATGAATTTAGGCAATGAAGCTTGTTCCAGATAGCTTAGGTTCGAGTCTGAGCATAAGGGTTTTACGTGGCACGGTTAAAGGTTACCGCCTGGTTTTTCCTTGAAAAAGTTGGTTGAAGAGTTTCGAATCCGATTAACTTAGCCGGTAAGAAGGGTTGTGATGAGTATTCGTTGCATTCATACTGATGGGGAGCTCAAATCCTGACTACACCTATTGGTGTTAGAGGCGAAGTTTCGATCTCGTTCCCTGTACTTCTGAGTGTATCGGTCATAAGTCATTGCATCAATCGTTGTTCTAAAAGAATTGTTGATTTGTGCCGCGTTGCAGCTACGACATCCTAGCCATGGCCCGTGTGCAACGCGACTTGTTTTTTTATATATATATCCTTACATGCATGCATTCCAATGGTGACATTAAAATGTGATACACATGCTAGACACGACACAACAAGTTTGTGACTACCTTACATGTGTTACATAAATAACATTAATGTGGTTAAACATGTATAAAGAAAGTATAATGCCTCACACTTTACAATTGCTAGATAGAAATAATAATATGTCTCATACGTTTCGATCTAACCTTGACGTACCCAACATTAATTAAAAGTGATTTAAAATTAAAAATAGTAAGAAGCTAGATTTTTATTCCGTGCTTAACACGTTGCAGCAACCAAATCATTAAAAACACTAAGAAGATAGACTTTTGTTCCGCGTTGCGGCAACCGGGGCATTTGGGTGACTGCTATAGATTTTTGTTTACGTTTTGCAGTGAGAGTGATGCAAAGTAAAAAAACCAAATTACAAATGATCACATGATAAAAAAAAGCAATAATAAATCACCTTATGACATCTTTTAAGTAGAGATTATAAAAAAGATATTATACTTTCAAATCATTAAAACAAACTAGAACATATGGCATGAGCCTTATTGATAGTTTGACACAAAGTTAAACTGCATCTGTTACATAGGATATAGCAATATCATGGATCATTTGCTAGCTAATGGACTTGGATCTAGTGTAGCATAAGCTAGCAGCTCCTGGTTGCATTGTAAAACCTTCATTTCTTCTTCATCCAAACTCACCCATGCTTCAGTTCCACCACCGCATTTTGTATCCATTAGAGTCACAAGATTCATGAACATCGGCACCCCATCACCTATGTAACCCGACACCCAACTCGGCTTCCCCCAACCAAAATCAATATCATAAAAACCCATGTTACACCAGCTTGTAAAAGTATAGTTGTCTAGTGGCTTTATTGACACAATGTCTCCCGATTCTTGAATTGATTTCCGCAATTCAACATACCCTTCATCACCTTGTGATTTCCTTACAAACTCATTGTCGATTCTTGCGATGCTTTCATGCACCGTGTTCACCAAACCATGCAATGTGGGTTCGTCGCTTGCTTTGCACACTGCATTTGAGATCCAAATCATGTTACAAATCATATCTTTTGACATGTTTGTTGCGAGTTTTCTACGAAGGTTCACAATGTGGGTTAACTGAGAAGTTTTCTGAGAGCCAAATGTTTGTTTAGACGCCGCAATCGCACACTTCCATATCAAAGCGGATATAACCTCAACTCGTGTTGGGTGTTGCGCTCCATTTCTACCGGCCTCAGTTTTTAACATAGCTATCGCATTCGAACTGAATATGAATCTTTTCGTGACACACTTTCCTTCCTTCACAAGTGATTGAGATAGAACATTTATTATGTCTCTAAGCCACAAGCTTTTAGCCGGGAATATCGACGGTGCACATAAGTTTGGGTAAATGACTTCTTTACTTCCACAAGCCATGTTAGCCCATCCTTTTAGAAAAGTGAAGAGTGCAGCCCCATCAAGGATCTTGTGTGAAACACATAACCCGATAGCGATTCCACCACATTTGAATATGTTCACTTGAACATGTGTTACACGACCACCCGCTCTAGATTCATCAACACCAGGTTCAAATGGCAAGAACTTGTTGATCAATCCATAGTCAGGATTGCGCAAAAAGCCATCAAGACGACCATGAACCAAAGCCAAGACGTAGTTGGCTCCAACATCGTTACAATCAATCGAAAGATTGTTTGTAATCGTTCCCGCAAGTGGGTAAAACTGAGTTAAGGTTTTGGATAATGATTTCTTTAGAGCTAGTGATCTTTGTAAGGCTTGGAAGATATTGTCATCATTGTGATTAGGGTAGTACAAGATGATTTGTACGTAAGGAGTGATGATAAGTTGATCAAAGATACATAGATTGAATGTTTTAAGGTGGTTTGGTGTTGGGGATGATGGTTTAATGCTCTCTTTGGAAAGTATTTCAACTTCCATTGCATAAAATGGCTAATTTGTGTTATGAATCAAATCAGTCTAATTGCAATAGATGTGCATCCAAAGGCCCTTTATATAGTACGATATGTGATTAATAACTAGATTTAACACCCGGCCGTGCGTTGCAGCGGCCGGTCATGAAGTCGGGTCTTGCGTATTTGACTTCGTCATATGTGTTGAAAAAAAAGTCTCATGCCCAGTACGTCATGACGAAAAAAACTTAATGTGTCACATGTTAAAAAACGATGAAAGTCTTACCATATGTCAAAGTACAGTAAGAGAGCAAAGTCGAAAACTTATCAAAAACTTATCAGGGGCTAAAATGACAATTAGTAAAAGTCGTACTATGTGTCAAAGTGAAGTAAGATATCAAAGTCAAAAACTCATCAGGAGTTCAAATGACAATTAGAAAAAGACGGGGACTAAAACCGTCAATGCATTAAAAGTCGGTGATTAAAACCGTTAATACGTTAAAGTACGAAAAAGTTAAAACGCGACGTGGCAGAACGGGAGAGGCCGGTGCAAAGCACCGACCTTCCCTGTTAGTAGTATATAAATGTGCATATTTTGTTTTTCTTAAAAGTCACCAGGTTTTTATGCAATGGGTTTTTTTAGGGGGTTTCTAGCTGAGGTACCGAGGACTTCATAAAAATGAGAGGTCTTAGATTAAGGTCTCACATGCGACAAAAAATGTTTAAGGTATCGGGGTAAAAATCGGAACTTTTGGCAAGAAAACGCAACTGTCGGGCCTATCCCAAGCCCTTAAAAGATGCGCCCCTGGTTTTGAAACTATTAACATTTTCAATCATACATATCAGTTTATGTCCTTGTGTTTTCTATTTTTAACAGAAATGGTCATGAGTATTAACTTCATTCAATTTTCCATAAATCCTTCTCCACATGCCCAAAACGTGAGGTTTAAAAACATCATTTGTCTAACTCTTTTTTACCATTGACTAAATAAAAAGTGAAAGAAATGACATTTTTACCACTCATGTTTTGGACACGTATGAGAGATTAATAAAAAGTTATATGGAGTTAGTGTTTTGGATCAATTACGTTAAAAATACAATTCACATGAACATAAACACTTAAAGTGACGCAATTAAAGATATGAAAACACAGATACGAATTACAATTAATTTTTTTTTTTAATAAGAAACAGATTCATCAAAACAAGCAAAAAGCTTATGAATTTCCGATGTGTCGGCAAAAGAGGGAACCTAACAAAATGAGAAATAAAATGTTGTGGTGATTTTAGTCAAAATCCTACGTTTTGATTTCTAAATACATATGTTACATACATATCATGGCAAAAATTCATTACATTCAAACTATAGTCAACAGATCCAAATTCAAACTAAATGTATTTTTTAGTATACGTGAGTGAGAAGAATGAGGAGGAGATATGTCTCATGGAAAGGTTATTATCAAAACCTGATATAGTTTATGTTTGACCCGACCCGAATCATAAATACTGGTTCAACCAGTCTCGCGTTTTGTGTTCTAGAAGTTTTCATTTGTCTAGTATGCAACCCATGCATGTTTCCTTTTACTTGCATTATATTACTTTTGCTTTGTGCTTGAAACTCACGATTGTATTATGGACTTAATTTCTTTATTTTTAGTTTTAGAAATTTATGTATATAAGCAAGTTAGATTGTTAACAAATGGGAATAGAAAAATGTTAGAATGAAATTTAAGTTTCTCTTTTTTTTTGTGTTTTTGAAAGTTTGTAAGTTTGTCTGTAAATCTATCACAATCCTGTATGGTATTAAAATTAACAAAGAAATCATTATTAATTGAAGGAACAAAAATTTAATGTTTGGGTTGAGGAATTAGATGAATGGTTTCCAGCTTTCTTGTCAGATGAGGATACGATTAATGAGGAAGAAGACGGTGAGTTTACTGAGCTGGATGGCGACAATTTTTATCACATGGTTGATGATACAGTTAAGGATCTACCGTCTTTGATCAATATTGAAAACAGTCGATAGTCAGAATTTCTATTTTTGGTAGCAAATGAGGTGCCTATCTAGACCAAAAATAATGTTGTCAATCATGAATGAGATAATTTTAGAAACATGTCGTGTTGAAAACAATAGCTGAACTAGCAAAACAATAAAGAGGTATTCCAAAAAAATTGTTGTATAATCATACAATAATGATCTATTATTTTTTAGCTCTACATTCGTATAATAATGAAATTTTTTATCAACTTTAGTAGTATACTCTAGCTAGAGATATTTATTAAATAATTTTCTAACAAAATGTCTCATTTTACAACAATAATCATCATTTATTTGCATATCATTAATAATATCCCAACTTTTATCATTAATTTTCTTACATATCGTTAGTAAAATTATTTTCCTAATTATCATCGCTCACAGGAATCATTTTATTTGCTCACATGTATCCTTTTAAATACTCAATAATATCTTAAACATAAAATGAAAAAAAGTTAAAAAAAACAAATTACACTATGCATGAAAATTTAAGTGACGTAGCCCTCAATCGTAAGTACATTTAGAGGTGCATAAATCGTTTTTTAGAACCGGATTCGGTTGTTGTTGGCGGTAAAGGAACCAGTTCTTGGTTCTTACAAGAACCGATTCGGTTCTAAAATCGGTTTTTGGTGTAAAAACTAAAACTTATGTAACCGGTTCCGGTTCTTGTGAACCGGTTTCAATTCTTATAAAATAGGTTTCAGCTTTAAAAAACTGGTTTTTTCTATGATGAAAATATTCACTCTCAATTGTACTTTCATTTAGGGGCTGTTTGGTAAAATTTGAATCATTAAGTGCTGAATGGTTAAAAGGTCAGAACCATTAAGAAGCTCTATCAATGTAAGGGATATTGAGGTAGAACTTCAGATGATGGTAAGTTTGGTATATGCTCCATTCAGCATCTTTCAATCTCTTAACCATTCAGCACTTAACTGAACCATCCAGAGGCTATTTTTTTATGAAACAAACGCCCTGAATGCTGAATCTGAATGATTAAGCACTTAACTGAACTATTAAGAGGTGAAACAAACAACCCCTTAGAGTCTATGGTTATAAATTTTTTATACTATTTTAGAGTAAATAAGTAGTAACATTAAAAACGTTAAATATTACAAGATATATAGCTCTTAAAACATTAGATAAATAACAATACTAAAACATACCGGTTTTTCTAGGATCCGATTCTTCGGGGAACCGTGGAAGAACCGGGTTTTTCCAATAACCGGTTTTTGTAGGAATCGGTTCCGATTCTTTTGGAACCTAGATTTGGAAAAAATGGTAGAACCATTTAGAACATACGGTTCGGTTCGATTCTGATTTGGTTCTTGTAAAACTGGTTCTTTTAAAAACCGATTTTTTATTATTGAATCGGTTTTGATATCGATTGGAGTTTTTTTTTCACCTCTAAGTACATTCTTCAATGTCACACGGGCTTTTTGAAATATTACACAGGCCCATTTTATAAGCTAATTGATACAAGCGGCCCATTATATAAGTCTTTCATAAACACACAAACTAACTTGCATTCATTCTTCGTCTTAAATCCCAATTAGGGTTTATTGCCCCCAATACAGCTGCAATAACAATGGCGGGTGGTTCTCGAGCTCAAGTTAACAAGTCGCACAAGACTCGTTTTGCTTCAAAATCATCTCGCAATGTCCACAGAACATCTGTTAAAGGTTTGTTGTTTTCCGTTTCAGATTCATCGTTTGCTACGTTACTATAATATATGAGTTTAGCTTGCAGCAACAGTTTGTTGCCTTATTTATATATTTAGTTGAGCTGGATCATATCAAATTGTCACAAATTTTTAAGTTAATTAGTTTATTGTTCCATTGTATTGTGTTAGGATTTGTTTACAATGTGTGTTTGTAATTATTTGACTTGAATTTAGATAAGAGCAAGATTAGCAAACCTGATCGAAATGTGATGAAGGGAGCTCGAGCTGCTCGACTGCAGCGTAACAAAATGGTAGTTTGTATTTTTCATACTTATATTAGTGATTATGAATTAATGCTTGGTTATAGTTAAAATGGAAATTGACTACTGAAAATTCATTATAATCGATTCTATCTTAGTAAAACGTAGAAATTTTAAGTAAATTGGTTATTGAATGATGTAGATGAGAGAGCAGAAGAGAGCAACTCTTTTGAAAGAAAAAAGGGCTTCTAATGGAACAACTAGTGCTCCTCGTGTTATTGTGAGTATACTCCATGTTGAGCTTACATAATAGATATCCTGAAACGTCAATGCTTTTGAATCACTAAATGCCAATTTGTTATCATAAATCAGGTTTTATTTGGGCTATCTTCTTCTACAAGTGTAAGTTCATTAGCAGGGGATCTTTTGGCGTTACTGTCAAATGAGAATAAAGAAGTCTCGTTCCCTGCAGTTGCATCATCTGAGTATCGGCTAAGGGCAACGGTAGGGTGACATTTTGCTTCTGTTTATCGCTTTATAATTAAAGTTTCATACAAGGAACTGATGTCACAGTTTGAACTATTTTTTGCTATTACATTCTCGAAGTTTTACCTTTTTATTTGTTACATAACATGTGGGGCAGAAGGTAAACCTTATAAACCTTTTTGCTTTTTTGTTTACTTGCTCAGCGTAGGCTACATTGAGTTTAAAGTTGAAAGTTTGGTATATTTTACATTTATGTGTTTATGTAGGTCCTACAAGCACCTCATGGTGATTTTATGGCATGCATGGAAATGGCCAAGGTAGTTACACTTCAAGGCTTTGAAACATAATGTGTGTGTATGCAGATGATTCAAATTAACGCCATTGTATATTTTCTTCATAGATGGCAGATCTGATGGTTTTTGTGGCTTCTGCTAACTGTTCAAGCGTGCATGGTAGTTCCAATTACTACATCGATGAGTTTGGCTCTCAATGCCTCTCGGTGTTTAGATCTCTTGGTTTACCAAGTACTGCTGTTTTCCTTCGAGTAAGCAGTTACCATAATTCTGTGATTTAAAAAGAGTAAAATGTATGCAATTATGCAAGTATATTGTTTATATTTACAGTAGAATATTATGTTTTTCAGGATTTACCTTGTGACTTAAAAAGAAGAAATGAAATAAAGAAAACATGCATTTCTAGTCTTTCTTCAGAATTCCCTGAAGATTGCAAGTTTTATCCGGCAGATACAAAAGATGACTTGCACAAGGTATATCTTCCAAATCCCAATAACCAACTTGAGATACTAAGTAATAGAATCCTAATTAGCAACATCAATTTAGACCCATTTACTTTTGTGGATGGTTAATCGTTAATAGATCAAACGTGTAAAATAAGCCTTAACTTAAGGAACATGTCAAAAGTTTCCAAAGCATAGTCACAGGATTCGCTCCTCCCCCCACGTATTTCGTACCAGATCGCGCGAACCAAATTCGGGTACAGTCACGAATGGTTCGCCTGTGGTTCGCGATCCAGTTCGTTAAAATTGGCGAATTCGATTTCACCCATAAACGAACTTGGCAACTACAATTCGCGATTTATACGGCACCGATTCGTGAATCTGATCAAATTGGTACGCGACTGAGAATAAAAAGTCAAGTTTACAGCCTCAATTTTGCTAATTACAGTAATAGGTTAGACTTTTAAGTTTTGAACTTATGATAATAAGATTCTTTTGTTATATTTAATAGCTTTATGTTTTAGTTATGAATTTTTCTAATATAATTATGAAATGTGTCATTTTAATTTGTAATTGTGTAAAAAAAATATACTATAGGATGTTTTGTATATGATACGGCGTACCAAAATAAGTGGTACACCGTACCGCGTACCGAAATGGCGTTCCGAATGAACCTACCCCCCTTCGTACCAATTTTTAGAAATTGCCGAACTGCGTACCAGTATTCGTACCGCGTACCTGATCGTACCGCGATCCATGTGACTATGTTCCAAAGTGTATCTTTAAATTTCAATGCATAAAATCTCTTAAATAGCTATGTTTTATTTTATACTTTATTTACTGAGGATTTTGTAGTCATATTCAACAGTTGACACACTAAACATGTATTCAGATCTTATTTGTTCAAGACAAAAGGTGTGTTAGGTCTCATGACCCGATACATACTAGTTTTACAGTTTCAACTTGAACCCGTCTTTGACTCTTATGATATGTGATCTGACTTTTGCTTTGGTATGGATTCTTTGTAGTTCATGTTTCTTTTTAAGGAACAAAGGCCCACAATACCTCATTGGCGTACCCAACGGCCTTACCTCATGGCCCACAAGGTAAATTGTTGGTTTTTAAGTGAACTAAACATATGTTATTATTAACATTCCCATTTAGAAGATCATATATTATATTATAACTTATAAGGTATCAATATTTAGTTTTTTCTTCATTATCATGATAGGTGGACATGGTGGCTGATGATTCTGGAAAGTGTACTCTCTGCATCACTGGTTATCTTCGAGCTCGCAATCTTTCCGTGAATCAGCTGGTATTTATTTATTAATGTATATACTTAACAGTTTGAGGGTACAAATTTTAGCTAAGTGTCTAACCTGCTTTTCATTAGGTTCATGTATCAGGTGCTGGGGATTTTCAGTTGGGAAAGATTGAACTTCTCAAGGATCCATGTTCATTAAATGTTAGAAAAGAAGGGGATTTTATGGATGCAGATGAAGTTAATGATTTACAAGTACAAATTTAATTTTTCTGAAAAGAACTGTTAAATTAATTGTCTTATCTCCTTTTTATTCACTTCCTTTGTACATCTTTTTATACTACTTGTATTTATTATGTTTTCTCCTTGTATTTGAAAACTTGCTAACACCACTGTTATGATGTTTACTTGATATTGCATCAAATTTTACAGGTTATCAAAACTTTATTTCCAGATCCTATGAAGCAAGAGCCTTTACTGGTTGAAAATATACCAGATCCTCTTCAAGGGGAACAGGTAACTTTTACAAAGGATTGTTTTACCTTTTAATTATATTATATCACCCTCAACATTTTAAAGAACACATTTGTTTCTTTTATATTTCCTTCCAGTCTTTCTGGTAATGGTATTCACGGTCCAACTTGACCGATTTTTATAAAAATTCTTTACTTTGCATTAGGAAGTTAAAAAATGACAAATATGACCTTGAATATTAAATTATTTAAGGTAAGGTAGTTCTAATCTTCCAAACTATGAACCAAATCAGTAAACGTAGTTTCTCAACCCATGTATCTGATCATATAAATCTCAAACTGGCCAAGCCGGCAGATTTGTTTTGGTTTGGGTGTTTTTGATGGTTTATGAACATCCCTATTTCCTGGGTGCAGTTTTGGGCATCGCCTCTGTCCTCAACTTGCTACATCAGACTGTTGTTTCAAGTTGGTGATTTGTCCAACTATTAAGTTTGGATAAATAAATTCAGTTTCAAATGATTTGATTGTTACGGGTTTGAATGATCAGTTGAATACCAACTGAAACAAAATCGATCATTTAACCCACTGTGATAGCCTAAATTGATGCTTCTCTTTCCATTTTGTAAATTATCCAAATTTCCCAGGCGCTATAAATTTTATTTACTTTTTATATCTTTTTTCTTTTACATAGACATGGCCAACAGAGGCAGAGATGGAAGAAGCTGATAGATTACAAAAAGAAAAGAAACATAAAAAAAGGTCTCTTCCCCGGGGTACTTCTGAATACCAGGTAGGCAGTTAAAATTGACAATTGTCTACATATTGGTCATTTGATGGTACCATAGTTTTTATAGATATAACTTTATATACATTCAATTTTCAGGCTGCATGGATCGTTGATGATTCTGACGTGTCTGGTACAGACAGTGATGGTGATGATGGCTCCGATAATGGCATGGTGGTTGATGATGGAGAACATGACTTTGCTGGTCAAAGTGATGGTGGGAAATTTGATCATGAGTTTGACCAGGCTTCACTCAAGCTTCGGGATTCTGATGATGAAACTGAAGCTGATTCAATGATGATGGTATCCTTACGAAATCTGCTACATCTTGTCCTTGTTGCTTCAATTGTGTCTATATCTGTGCTTCTCATAGTATATTTTGCCAAGTTATGTCATGAACTACACCCTTACACAGTGTGAAATGAGTGATTAGGCGCGGTTTCAGTCAAAACGTCTGGGAACTCTTTTCAAACCTAGTAATTTTTTATATGGTTGGTGTCTCAAAAGAAGTTATAAGCAAATATATATGCATTAGCTAATATGAAATGAAAACTACTAGTGGCTTTTATTTTTCTACTAGGTTTAATACCCGTGTGTTACACACGGGTTAATTAATAACCAATATGTTTAATATATTGTAAAAAAATTATAACCAATATGTTTAATAATTTGTAAATATTTAATATTTAAGGATTTAGTTCCATCACCTTATGCATGAAGAAAATTTCATTAATTTCCCTCCTAAATTTCCTATTATAGAACAAAAAAATTTTCCCCACAAAATATTGCCTCCCCTAAAACTTTGATTTATTATATAGATGATTGAAAGCTAGGACGAATCAGAATGTAAGATATCTGTTTTGGCTTGCAGGATAATGAAAACCTGACGAAGGAGCAAATAGAAGAAGACATTCGAAAAATAAAAGAGGCACATGCTGAAGATGAGGGTATGGACTAGTCTATTGAATAAAAAAATAGTTTGTTATTTTCTTACAAAATGTATTATATAAAAGTTGGCATGTCATATTTGTTTTACTCAATTAGCTAAATCGTCTGGTTTAACATAATTTTCTGGTTGCATAGATAGACAGGGGATACAATCCTAATTAACCCACATTTGTAGACGAACGGCACTCAGTTTTCAAATTTTTTTTAACTTAGCTTTGTATTGAATGTTTTGTTACAGAGTTCCCTGATGAAGTGGATGCTCCCGTAGATGTTCCTGCTAGGAAACGATTTGCTAAATACCGAGGCTTGAAGTCATTTCGGACATCCTCATGGGACCCTAAAGTAAGCTCTTGTTTATACAGCACTTTGATTTCATAGTTTCTAGCTCCTTTTTAACCTTATTCTTGTTTTTTAGGAATCTCTACCTCCAGAATATGCTAGAATTTTTCAATTTGATAATTTTACTAGAACACATAAGCATGTTCTATCTAAAGCTCGAGACATGGAACAAGGAAATTCTGATGAATGTGTGCTTGCAAATTCTTATGTGGCACTCCACATCAGCAAAGTCCCTGTTCATATTGCTTCAAAGTTGTGCCTTTTGGGGAAGACAATGCCGGTCATTGCATGTGGTCTTTTGCAGCATGAATCAAAGATTTCTGTTCTTCACTTTAGGTATCTTATTAACCACACATCTGTTTATGCTTGTTATATGTGTCAAAATAGCTGGGTTGGGTAATGGTTCAAGACTCAAGAGCAGTACTCAGGTAGGCTGAAAATGCTATAGTTTCAATAATGGTTTTTTTTCTAATAAACAACAAGTGTATATAATATGGTTAAAATACTTGTTTTGGTGATAATTGCTTGTCATAAAACACAATTATTTAGGAGGATTTAACTATGTGCTACTTTCAACGTGCTCAAACCCGAACATTTTGACCTGTTTCCTTTTGTGCTTATTTTATTTGGCCTGTTCATTAGTCAATGGCTGAAATTGTCACATCTAATGTTTATTCTTGTTTTATATGGTTTCGGGATAGATGTATATTTATTATGCATGCATGGTTTTGAATGTTTTGCTTTGCCAGGGTAAAGAAGCATGAGGCATACACTGAACCCATAAAAGCCAAAGAAGAACTAATATTTCATGTTGGCTTCCGACAGTTTATTGCAAGGTACTGTTCTCTTGGGTTATATTTTTTTTATATCTACTATGCTTCATATTTTGACCACGTTGACTCTGAAAAATATTGCAGGCCGACATTTGCATCTGACAATTTTAATTCAGACAAACATAAGATGGAAAGATTTCTACATGCAGGACGGTTTTCTATAGCTTCAGTGTATGCACCAATTTCTTTTCCTCCCCTTCCTTTGATTGTTTTGAAGAGCAGAGGCGATTCTCTTGCACCCGCACTGGCTGCTGTTGGCTCATTAAAAAGTATTGATCCCGATAAGATTATTTTGAAAAAGATCATTTTAACTGGGTAAGCACGTCATATATTCATTAGTTGTTTTGATACTATCTCTTTTATCACCCAAAATAGAAATTTTAACTCCTCAAATAGTTGATTAACTATGCGTTACTTATTGTTTGATTTTAGTTATCCTCAACGTGTTTCAAAATCTAAAGCGGCAGTAAGATATATGTTCCATAATCCAGAGGATGTGAAATGGTTCAAGGTATGCCGTATGCGGTTTTTTTTCTTTGTGATTGATACAATGGGTGTAAACGAGCTGGGCCAAGCTGACTCAAGCTTGAGCTTAGCTTGTTTCGAGCTTAGCTTGTTTCGAGCTTTACATCTAAAGCTTAAGCTTGGCTTGTGAGTGTTTTTTTGTTAGGCTTTGGCTTGGTTCGCTTATTATCTCAGTTATTTAATTTATAGACATATATCTGTAGTTTTAATTATTGTGTACATATATTATATTAAAGAACCTTACGAAATTTAATCATGATCAGTTTATGATGCTCGTGCTCGAGCCTTATTGTTAAATGAACTTCATACTAGGCTCTAATATGTTTTAAGTTTGATTCGATCCGAGCGTTTACTTTACTGATCTTGGGTAGCTTACGAGCGCCTTTCCTCGTTTACATCCGTATATGTTTCTGTTTTTGACGTATTTGTATTATTTCAGCCTGTGGAAGTGTGGACAAAATTGGGTCGTCGTGGTCGCATCAAAGAGCCTGTTGGCACACATGGTATGACGCTATCAAAATCTGTTGTTTTTATACTTCATAAATTTTAAAAAAAGTAAAAAAAATACTTTTTTTTGTTATATTTTGTAGGTGCGATGAAGTGCATATTGAATGGTGTTCTCCAGCAGAATGACACGGTATGCATGAGTCTATTTAAGCGATCATATCCCAAGTGGCCGGAACATTGGTTCCCGATGTCCACTTGAGCCATGCATCTTTCAGTGCTTACTAAGGTGTATCGGAGTTGGACATGGAGATGGAATGAAGCTTTGGTTCAGATTGATTACTTGGCTGCTGCTGTCTGTCAGTGTGATCTATTCCTCGTTATCCTCTTGCCTGGTGTAGGTGGATCATGAAAAAGTTTTGCTTGTATATTATCAATCCTCTAAGTTGTAGTAGTATTATTGTATTTGATCATTATGATATATGATTTTTTCGAGTGAAATGTTCTAATGATAAATAGATTGTAATTGAATTGTTTAATGGGTTATATTACTATTTCTTTTTCTTTGGCTTATCGATACAGGTAATTTTACTCTTTTTTCTTGTTTTTCTAAAAGTTGCTCAGTTTTTTGTATATAAAGTTTCAGTTTTTATTAGGTGTTTTATTTTTGTCTAGTAATGATTTAAAGAAACTATTCTCGTCTATTTAAATTTTTCTTTATGGTTCTAACTTTGATTTTATTTTTTATTGGTGGTCCATTTAAGTTTTGTTAACATTGTTACTTTTAAGTTTACTATAACATGACAGATTTTTTTACATTACATGACAATTTATATATTTTATTTGTACAAAATAACACCACTATTAGTTACTTTCATATCACCTAACTACTACTTTTCAATCTCAAAATGCTTAATAGGCAAACTGAATTTATCTATCATGATTTATTTTTATTTGTTCGTAATACTTGCAATATTCGTCAACTAGGTTTAACACCCGTGTGTTACACATGAGTTAAATAATAATATTTATAAAGAAATCATAATCATTATGTTTAAAAATTTGTAAATATTTAATATTTAAGGATATTTTTGCATGTTATTTTATATTTTCTTTCTCAAACTTCTTATTATGGATTAAAAAAAACTCCCTCTAAATATTGCCCCTAAAACCTTGATTTATTAGATAAACTAGGTTTAATACCCGTGTGTTACACACGGGTTAAATAACAACATTTATAAAGAAATTATAACCTTAATGTTTAATGATTTGTGAATATTTAGTATTTAAAAATTTAGTTCCATCAACTTATGCATGGTGGTGAAAAATTTCCCTCTTAAACTTCCTATTATAAAACAAAAAAAATTTCCCTCCAAAAATTACCCTCCTAAAACCTTGATTTATTAGATAGACTAGGTTTAATACCCGTGTGTTACACACGGGTTAAATAACAACATTTATAAAGAAATTATAACCTTAATGTTTAATGATTTGTGAATATTTAGTATTTAAAAATTTAGTTCCATCAACTTATGCATGGTGGTGAAAAATTTCCCTCTTAAACTTCCTATTATAAAACAAAAAAATTTTCCCTCCAAAAATTACCCTCCTAAAACCTTGATTTATTAGATAGACTAGGTTTAATACCCGTGTGTTACACACGGGTTAAATAACAACATTTATAAAGAAATTATAACCTTAATGTTTAATGATTTGTGAATATTTAGTATTTAAAAATTTAGTTCCATCAACTTATGCATGGTGGTGAAAAATTTCCCTCTTAAACTTCCTATTATAAAACCAAAAAATTTTCCCTCCAAAAATTACCCTCCTAAAACCTTGATTTATTAGATAGACTAGGTTTAATACCCGTGTGTTACACACGGGTTAAATAGTAATATTTCTAAAGAAATTATAACTATTATATTTAACAATTTGTAAATATATAACATTTAAGGAGTTGGCTCCATCAACTTGCATGATGAAAAATTTAGCTAAATTTTACCTCCCAAACTTCCTATTATAGAAAAAAAAATCCTTTCAAAAATTGCCCCCTAAAAGTTTGATTTATTAGATAGATTAATTTCACTTTACCAAGAATAAATTTAATGGCTAAACTTTGAATTCATTCAACATGGCTCATTTTGATTGGTTTCAATATTCACAATATTAAGTGGAATATCATGATTAGCTCTCTAGCTAATTTCATTTCATCCAAAGACTTCTTTGCAATTTTAAAGAGACTATTTGCAAAACTCCAAAAGTCACAAGTTCACATTTCATTTTACCCAAAGACTTATTTGCAATTTCAAAAGAAGTTAAATTACAAAACTCTAAAACTCAAAAGTTTGCTATTTCTAAGCCCCACAGCTTTTATTATATATAATAACTAGATTAAAACCCGTATGTAACACGGGTGAAAACACAAAAATACAATTCAAAAACTTTACGAAAAAATAAACTGAAAATAAACTACACATTACATGAAATATATATAAAAATAAAAACACAAATTGCATTTAAACTTTAATTTAAACCTTAAACAAATAGATTTTAACTACAAATACAAAATTAACCAAATTAGATATCGACGTTTGTAAAATGGATGTCTTATAAATCTTTTTAAAAGAAAAGATTAAGAAAACCGACATACAAATAATCCAGATGATATATATCCGGCAAAATTCACGGTGACACTCATATGTACCCGGTCGACATGTATACCGTAGGTCGTAAATTGTGATGAATTATTTGTTAAGTTGTTTGTTTTTTGTTTTTACAGTGATTTCATGGATGTAAATAAAGTGGGATGAAGCTTTGGAAGAGAAATTATGAGTGATTTAATGTTATCGATTTTTTTCTATACATAGCTTTAAAAAATATTCTTAATTTTGAGCGGGAAAAATGTTCCAACAACCTCTCTAGTAAAATGACATTTGTCCTCTAAAACCCTCTTTTATTAGAAGGTATAGATTACTGGATTATAAGTTGGCTTTAAAAACAAAAGGTTTTGATACGAAAATCGGACCCATGGCATTAGAGGTGCACAAATCAGGAATTCTTAAAAATCGGTTCCTCGTATGATCGGCACCTGAAAATCGGGTATTAGAAGAAACCAGTTATGGATCTGGTCTTGGTTGAAAAAGCATACTCTTTGTACCATGTTCCTGTTATCAAGAACTAGTTCCGGTTCTTACCAGTTCCAGTTCTGGGTATTAAAGGCAGGTATTTCAAGAATCTATTTCTGGGAATTCAAAAAACTTAATTAAACATTTAAATGACTAATTTACAAAGTACAATGACATTAAACTTATAATGTTAGAAAAATAGATAAATGTTCATAACCTTAAGTCATAAAACAGTAAAAAAACAGATAAAAAAAGTAGATCGACTTGGTAACTTCGTTTGGTTATTTATTAATATTTTTCTAGTGGGTTCCCAATTTGATTTTTACTAATATTGTTTGGTATATTGGTTTCTATCGGTCCCAACTATCATCTTTTGGTTTCCAATGATCCTAACTATTTAATTGGCAATCAATGGTCCGTCGTTAATTTTTTTTAACGCCATTAAGTTTTCTTTTCAAATTTAAGACCAATGTTTTAAGCCTTTTAATAAGAAGGAGAATATGAGTTGATTGAAGCACCGTTAGGTTTAAACAACCGACTGAAGCACCGTTTCGAGGTAACTTTTACATAAATAGACTTGTATTTTCCTTCCGATCAAAAGACTTAAAACATCGTTCTTGAACTCGAAAAAAATTAACGACGTTGAAAAAAAGGTTTAACAACAGACTGTTTGTTGCCAAAATGATAAAAGTTTGAACCGTTGATAGCCAATTCAATTCAATAGTTTCTCGAGTCAATTTATAGCATGCAATTCGAATTAAATTAATATAAACATTTCAGTACCCTGCTTACTATATGGATCTTGATTGGCAATCATATGCTCGTTTACTACAAACCATCACTTCCAATGTGTCAATCAAACAAGGCAAACAATTACACCTCTTGTTTCTCAAAAGAGGCTTATTACCTTCCACAATCACTTTAGCAAATCGTCTTGTTCAAATGTACTGCAGATGTGGTTATTTGAATGATGCACGCAAACTGTTTGATGAAATGCCACAGAGAAACTACTTTACATGGAACTCTATGATCGAAGGGTACGTGAGATCACGTAACGAAAACGAGTCTTTGCGTTTGTTTTACGCGATGCCGGATAAGAATAGTTTCTCTTGGAACATGATTATATCATTGTTTGTTAATGCGGGTAAGTTGAGTTTAGCAAGAAAGTTTTTAGATGAAATGCCATTGAAAAATGGGGTTGCTATGAATTTAATGATTCATGGGTATGCTGAAAATGGGGAATGTTTGGAAGCTATTAGTTTGTTTAAAGATATGAAGAAACAACCGTGCGATTTGGATGTGTATGTCCTTGCTAGTGTGTTAGGTGCTTGTACTGATTTACCTTCTCTTAAGTTGGGGAAAACAATTCATGCTTACATAGTCGTTGATGGGATTGAATTTGATCCGGTTTTGGGAAGTTCAATTGTGAACATGTATGGGAAATGTGGCGAGTTGGATTATGCAAGCCGGGTACTACATAGTCTGCCGTTCAGTGATGATTTCTCTCTATCATCATTGATCTCTGCATACTCTAACAGTGGCAGAGTTAATGATGCGAAACGAATTTTTCGTATGAAAAAGAACCCTTGTGTTGCTTTATGGAATTCTTTGATTTCGGGTCATATTGTTAATAATATGGCAAATGAAGCACTTGTGATCTTTGGTGAAATGAGAAGACATGGAACTCGGGAGGATATTTCCACTATCGCTAGTGTTTTGAGCGCATGTGATTGTTTGGGAGTTGTGGATTATGTAACGCAAATGCATGCGCATGCGTGTAAATTTGGAGTCACCCATGATCTTATAGTTGCATCTGTGCTTGTGGGCACTTACTCCAAGTGTGGCAGGCCTCATAGTGCTTGTGAGTTATTTAGTGAGTTGAATATATACGACACGGTTTTGCTGAATTCGATGATTACAGTTTATTGTAGCTGTGGAAGAATAGGAGATGCTAAAGAACTATTTCAGAGTATACGATCTAAAACGTTGGTCTCATGGAACTCAATGATATCGGGGTTAAGTCAAAACGGTTATTCAACTGAAGCACTTGCTTGTTTTTGTGAACTCAATACTAAGGGATTTAGCATTGACAGATTTAGCCTTGCTAGTGGGATAAGCGCGTGTGGTATGATTTCTTCACTTGAGTTTGGTGAACAGTTATTTGCTAGAGCTATTGTTACTGGTCTTGAATCTGATACGATTGTTTCAACCTCTGTTATCGACTTGTACTGCAAATGTGGGCTAGTTGATAATGGCAGAAAAATCTTTGATCAAATGGTACATTTTGACCAAGCTTCTTGGAATTCCATGTTAACGGGTTATGCTACAAATGGTTACGGAATTGAAGCATTGGAATTATTTAATGAAATGAGAAAATTAGGCGTTATGCCTACACATATTACGTTTACTGCTGTTCTATCTGCGTGTGACCACTGTGGTTTATTTGAAGAGGGATTAAAATGGTTTCATTCAATGAAAGACGAGTATTTTATTGATCCTGGAATTGAACATTATGCATGTATGGTAGATCTTTTTTCAAGGGTTGGTCGAATTGAGGAAGCTATAAGTTTCCTTACACACGCACCATTTGATGCTGATGTAAGTATGTGGTCATCAGTTTTAAGAGGGTGTTTAGCTCATGGAGATGCAATTTTGGGGAAGAAGGTTGCTGAGAGAATAATTATGATTGATCCGAAAAACACAGATGCACGTGTGCAGCTATCAAGCATTTTTGCTACTTCTGGAGATTGGGCTGGATCAGAACAAGTTAGAAAATCAATAACTGATGAGAGATTGAAAAAGGTTCCTGGTAGAAGTTGGGTTGATCCTTGACGAAACACGTTATATGAATTATGAAAGGTACATGTATGTCGGTAACCTATCATTTCACACGTTTAGTTATATGTTACGTATCAAGGAGTTTATAACTTCATGTCTGCTGCATGTTTAGAGTTGAACATCAGTATGGATAAAATCATTGTTGGAACAAACCTTGATATTTACAAATGGAACTTTGAAATTGTTTTGTGGTTTGCAAACAGAAAGGAAACAAAATTGAATAGATACTGTCAAACAAACTCTCATTCTTTATGCATTAAAGCAGTCTATATATAGCCTTACAATGCACCACAAAATATCAATATACCTACTAAAGAATTAGACCTACTCTTGACTTTTCGACCCAACGGTCAAACCCATGACTTTCTACCATTTATTTGATTACTAATTAAAACAAACTATAATACCAACTAATAAGACCGACCCGTAAACAGACCCATCAAGAGTATATATCCACCCCTTCTTTTACCTGATTTGAAAGACTTCTACTTCCATTTCATGGCTGTCTATATTTCTTTTCTTATGAATATGTCATTTTTTATCATGTTAGTAATTAATTTTTAAATAATCAGAAGTTGTCAAACAGTTATGCATGTGATTATCTGATTATTGTTATTAAGTCTTCCAACAGCAGAGACACACAACAGTTCTTCTTTAGGCTGTTTCATTGAACAATTGTGTAAAATTGTATTCTCCTTGTGAAAACTGTCAATTTGTCACTTATCCGCTAGTCTCTGATTTTATTTTATTCTATTTAGTTTAGATGTGCAAAATCTTGGCATCAAACCATATTATTCTATTTGGTGCATATGATCGACTTATTAGAGTGCTTGATAAAGAGAAGTTTCCACGATGGCACAACAGCGGTATTAACTACTTTTATCTATATTACATACCGTCTCCAATCTACCACTTCATGTATGTGAGTTGACATAATTTTTTCTTGTTTTTTTTGGTTATTTTGTGCAGCTAAAGATGGCGAAGGAAAAGAATTTGAAGCCACACGATTTCAACTTTTGAAGCAATATCAAACTATCCTTACAGTAACCTGAATTTGAAGCCACATGATCCTTGCAATAAACCCTACCAATAGCTATGCTATGAGTGCAATGCAATTATCTTGAGTTTTTTTGGTATGATCCTTGCAATTAATTTAGTTTATTGGATTTAACTTCAAATTCAACTTTCGCAACATTAAGCTAAACTTGCAACTTTGTGTTTTAGTATCAAATGATGATCTCATTTCTAACAAATCTTGAGTTTCCTTTGTTATACTTCTGTTTCATTTGTAAATACGTTGTTAGTTGTGATCTTCCTTTAAGCTTATTTTATTTCTTGTTTGACCCTTAAGAAATGTAACATATTCCGAACCTACACGTTCACAAGCAAATGGGTCGAAATTGCCAACTCTAATTGTATTGTACTTCTTTCATATAGGATGGGTGGACTTGTAAATCTTGATATATGTTATGCGGTAGCACATGGTTATTCGGTATTTCAATGTTTTGTTTTTGCAGGGTTAAGAAGCAGAAGACATACAGTCAGCCCTTAAAAGCCAAAGAAGAATCAACATTTCATGTTGGCTCCCTCAGTTTGTCAAGGTGAACCCATTTTGACCCAAACCAAATCGATGCTATTTTTACAACCTCTTTTTTTAACCCGAACCCAGTTTGACATCGCCATTTTCTTTCTTCCCATCTCGTCACTTGATTATGCCACTTGTCTTGATGAGGACATATAGCATTGCCCTTTTCAAAAATGCATTCTTTTTTAGTATTTACACTTTTCAACCTGTTTTGCAACGATGACATATCGGTTATTTAATCTGTGCCAATACGACTAAATTATATTTTAACATTGCCAAAATACAAACATACAATGCGGCCAAACAAAGAGTGCAGATGCGAAAATTTCTATTAAAACACACAATAACAAATGCTTTGTAATCCCTCCACTTATTCATGAACCTTTCAACCTAATATTCACAATCAAGCATGCATCAAATCGCGCTTAAATTTGCTAAATTATATATAACTTTCATGTTTTAGAACATTTTTTAGCTTCACAACATCACTGTTTTCTGCAAGTTCATTTCATCATTTGCGTAAACCATAAGCGATTCATACTCATCATAATGCGACATCTGCAGTTCCTTGTTTTGCTCTTGAAGCATATGAATACGTTTACTTGCTTTCAGTCTCTTTGAATTAACATTTTCAAGCTCCTTCTGCAATGATATGATCTTCTTTCTCGAACGTTGCAACTCCGCTTTGAGCTGTATAACTTCAGCTTTACGCCCCATTAGTTCCCGCTTCAGTTTCTCAATCTCATATAACCGATTCTAACAAGTTAAACTTGATATGAATACACCATTTACACACTAAAAACAGCAAAATAATAAGAGTAAAAAAGGTTACATTTATTATATGTGTTAGCGAACGCTTCCACTTTGTATCTCGATTCGCAGCTAGCATATTTCTTAGGTGCCAACGATCACTATAATGTTCCGGTTTTAGTTCTGGTTTCGTGTAGATTTCTCTTGTTTCCATTACTTCTTTTACTGCGCTATACAGTTTCATTTCATCGGCGTGATTCTTGTTCCCGTGTTGAATCCTTTGCACCATGATCTTAATCTTTCGATACAAAAATTTTACGTTATTTGGAAATTATATACGAATAAATGTACGTATTAATATGCTGTTTATATTCGTACCAGATCGTTAAGTTGTTGTGTACCAGACGACGTCATTCCGGTGGTTTTCTTTGCAGACATAAGTTCTTCTTGAACGCGTTTCAAATACTCAATGTCAATCTTCCCTTTCTTCGTGGGGCAACATTTTCGATCCGTTCTTAAAGTTGTTTGAGCATCTTTTTCTGTCGAATCGTTATACGTTTCGTTAACACGATTTTGAAGACACTTTGTTTCATGTATCTTCCATGCTATATACTTTTCATTACGTGAAAACCACTCTAATTTCCGGTTTATTTGATCTTGAATTGCCTGTTAAATCAATTTAGTTAATTGCAACAAAAGAACATACAAACGAGAACTAAGATTTAACGACGATGATAATTCAGGTTCAACGACAAAATTACCTGTTGTCGATTTATTTCTTGATTGATTGGATTTATGGCATTAGCCATCAAGTGATGTTGCTTGTAGGCCTCTTGTAGCTTGAAAAAATAAGAACAATGAGTTTGTTCTCCCATAGTCTCAAATATTTTCACTCACTTAATTTATTTTTTAGAAGCTAATATTGAAGACAATATCTTGCTTAGTATTTATACATGTGAAACTATTAACAAAATCTTGCACCCCACGGCAAGAAAGTCAACATAGCTTGTCATCATACTAACTACCATTTTATTATAATGTTTCTTGACTATGTAAAATGTGTCATTGACATTTTAGAGACATGGCTTTAAATATAATATATACTCGTATAATCTTAGTAGAGTTGAAGTGTTTATTTTAACCAATTAATTTAAAAACATTCAATAATATGTAGCTTTTTTACAACTCCCTTAAAGTGATGAAACTATGACACTCCTGCATTTGACACTAAAAGTATGTGTTTTTGTATTTTCTGAAAAGTAATCACCAATCATTACACGTGTAAATTATATTTTTTTAAACAGTCATTAATGTTACGGTCTATGACCGTATTCACATCTAAATTACATAGGCATTAGTTTATATGTTTGAGCCTACATCTTTTCAAGCGGGAACGTAAGCCGTTTAGTCCTCAAGCTCATAAGCAAGAATGGAGAACTATATTTTAGCAATGTGCTACATTTCAAGTTTTTCAACCTACGAGATTGACATACAACATGTTAAATTACCTTAAGTTCATTCCAATTGAGTTGGTTTTGTATTATTAATTAATGTATAAGCATGTTAAATTACCAAGTAGCATACATTCTCTTTGATCTTTGCTATCATATGCCTCTATACTACTAGTAGGTACCCGCGCGATGCACCGGGGACGTTATTATTAGATGTATTTAGTTTCTAGGTGTTTTGTTAATTTCGTTAAGTTTTTTACTAAGATGTATTATGGTTGTTTTGCTGAAACAGTTTAAGTAGATATCATCATAATGGTGGACTTAGTTGGTGGGCATAACACATATCATGTAACTAATAATTCAATATGAAAATTGTCAAGCTTTCATGAAACAATTAGTGACATAAGAAAATATGTAATTAAGATTTAAACATAAAAGTTGAAAACTAAAAATCCAGTGTGAAGTACTTTCATCACAATGACTTAAGCTTAGACGCACTTCTTACACATATTGCGTGATGGTGTGGAGACAACTTGCTCCAACTGCTGATGTATCCTTAAAAACATACGACTACTAACCCGTGTGAAGATACACCGATGACAATTTGCTCTAACTAATTATGTATCTTAGGAAACATACGCAGATAGTCAAGAAATCTTTTTGAAAAATTGTTATCACATGATCTCATTGAAAAAGACATCATTTTGGTTTGATATTAAGTTATCTGTCATATGTATTTTACATATAGTAGAAAACTACATGCCTAGGAGGGGACCTGCGTGATGCAACGGGAATGACATTGTCAAAACCCACCCTTTCTGTGTATTGTGACGGGTAAAAACATGATTAATTATCTGCCAAAAACATTGTTTTGTTGTCTAATATGACGCTATAAGTCATATGAAATCAATATACTTACTCACTTTATACTACTTAATAAATTTGACACTATATGTTCGTGCTAAGTCATGATAAAGGCACCAAATATTAGGGAGGGTTGGTCCTCCATGAACAGACCTATGTGGAAACAAAAAGAAAACATGTAGTATGATTATTCTAAGAATATACATACATGATACATGATAGGGGTGTACGCGGTCCGGTTTTTACGGTTTTTGGATAAAACCGTAACCAAACCGTTACTTGCGGTTTTTTACCATTAAAAACCAAAACCGAACCGTTTAAGGTAAAAAACCAAACCTAAACCGAACCATACGAGCGGTTTGGTCCGGTTTGGTTTTACGGTTTGAGCTTTATATTCCAAGTTTAAGAGCTCTAAAAAACATCCCAAAATCTTGTCAAAATCTTATAAACTTTCAAAAGTACCGGTATTGAAATTGATTATATATCTGAATATTGCAAGATTACCTGTGTTGTAACAATATAAAGATATATACTTACATATCATATTATATATATAATATAAAGATACATATAATGATATATGATCGATATGCTAGTTATGACCTGTTTTAGTACCAACAAATTAGTACATGTTTTAATACTTTACTTACAAGAACTCATATATGTTTTAATACTTTACTTACAAGAACTCATATATGAGATCTAATATATATATATATACACACACACACACACACACACACGTACGGTCCGGTCCGGTTTTTTACAAACGGTTTTTGGTATAAACCGTAAACCAAACCGTTCATAACGGTCCGGTCCGGTTTTTTAAGAACGGTTTTTTGTATAAACATAAACCAACCGCGAAACCGAACCGTTGAACGGTTTGGGCGGTTTCACAGTTTGAAACCAAACCGATATACTTACTCACTTTATACTACTTAATAAATTTGACACTATATGTTCGTGCTAAGTCATGATAAAGGCACCAATATTAGGGATGGTTGGTCCTCCATGAACAAACCTATGTGGAAACAAAAAGAAAAAATGTAGTATGATTATTCTAAGAATATACATACATGATACATGATCTATATATAAAAGCAAATAAATCTCAAAACACATTCTCCAACCATAAATTCTACATTTTTAAAAGCCTTCAATTTTCTTAAACATTTCTTTTATAAACTGGTTTACTCCATATCATTCCTCTTTAAAAAAGTGTTCTAAAAAGGTCTTAAAAGACGTTTAGAAGAAATAAAAGGTTTTAAAAAATAGGTTTAAAAGAAGCAAACGGTATTATAAAAACGTTTTTTTGAAACACAAATGGTTCTAAGCGTGTATTTAGGAAAAAAACAAATGATTTTAAAAAGGAGGCCTAGACAAAACAAAACGTTTTAAATAAGTCGTATTACAAGGACGTTAAAAAAACTGATAGGTATCAAAGTGGCCATTTAAAAAAAATACGATGGTATCATAAAGTACGTTTAAAATCGCTTGTAAGGGACGGTAAAATCTATACTAAGAAAAATCATTTTTAAATTTTTGCAAATAAATTATAGATTTTTTAAATCCATCGATTAAGAAGTAAACGTTAATTTGCAAATGAATAAAAAAGCTTTTTAATTAAATCTTACGATCCATCAATTTTTATAAATTTTGTTACAAATATTATCTCTAACTTTTACTAAATAATACATTTTTAAATAGAAGTCATTTTTAATCAAATAAGATGAGGAGGGAGAAAAAGAAAAAAAATTATCAAAACACTCTTTTTTGTGAATATTTTCTACCAACACGGCAACACCTATATGGGAAAAACTCCAAAAGACATAACATTGATTAATCTTCATTTAGTAGTGAGTATTTAGGCCTTTATCTTCTCATTCTCATACTTTGAAATGTGTGTGTTCTAAGATTGTAAAAAAAAGGTATACGATGCTTTTGATGCTTCAAAATTAATTACCAGAATTCCAACGTCCATCTAGGCCTACAGTTACTCTAATATCCATCGGTGTTAAGGCTTAAGAGACTACTGACACCAACAAATGAGAAGAGTTGTGAAAAGTTTTAAAAAATAATCCACATTAAAGCTTATTAAAAGTATGCTATAAGAGAAGTGCTGATGGGAAAATTTATAATTTATGAAATCATCTTGAACAAATACTCTAACTCCTACCGGACCATTTGTTTTTATGATTTCATCAAAGTAAAGATCATGAAAATAGTCTCCACAAGACGAATCATAAAAATGATAACAAAAGTTTTGAAATCGTACCGACTTGTACAAAGATAATAAACTACCAAAATCAGAGAATGGTTTCATTGTTCTAAAAGGTTAGTTTAAATATGATAATTAAAGTTTTAAGATCGTACGGACTCGTACAGAGATTATTAACTACCACACTCGAGAATGGTTTCATTGTTCTAAAATATTAGTTTAAGTGTGGAAAAAAGAACATATTAGAATCAAGGTCAATAGCTTTTATTGTACTTAACACCATACTTATCATACTCCATTTTAGCGTATCATCATGAATTTGTTTAAAGATAACATTACCATTGTTTTTTTGCATCCTATGTACATTATGATGTTGTTTATAAAGAATATGAAAAACAAAGCATCATACAATACATACCTATGTACAAAGTGACTATTCTATTGTGATGAATGAGCTATATATGAAGCAAGCATCGTCTTTTCAACAACCTGTATGCGACTAAACTTAACAGCAAAATCCTACAAATTCATCGTAGCATGACTTAATATTCGGCATACATAAAGCTTAAATTGTGCAAATATTATAATCCATTTTAGAATTCACTATTGGTCTAATCATATTACAACTCCCTAGAAAGTTTTAGTAAGATGCCATGAATCTTAATATGGTATTAATTGATTATTGTGAATCTTTAAGATGAATAAGTTTAGCACAGCCGGTAGACCAGTGAAAATAAATGAGTGATGACAGAAAGTCAATCTCTAAATAAATTAGTTGCTATGTTCACCCCAAGTGCAGTCACCAAACAATCTTTAAAGCCATTAAAATGTCATGAAAAGTCGATTGTTATGAACAAAACAATACCTAGATGAATCGATATTAGATAGCAAGTTTAGTATTTGGATCACTGATAACAACTCCTAAAACACATAAACAGTCCACTGATCATGATGAAAGCATGATAATCTCCCAAATACAATAGCAAGCCTCCAGATAGATGCAGTTTTAAACCCTTAAATATTCAAAAAATAATAATTTTTTAACCACCATTTACATCCAACTATTACAAAACCAAAGAAAGTGAAATCAAATTATTACCTCGAGGTTAAGACTCACAAAACAATCCATAAAAATATTGTAGTTGTTGAATCGCAATTGCAGCACACCAAACCTGAATAAAAAACAAATCTGAAAAAACACACAAAGCTAGAACTCTGTTATAAAGCAAAACAAAAACTATGTTACAAAGTATAAACCAAATAAAAGGCCAATTGAATACCGTCAAATGAGAAAAAATATCATCTATTTTTATCTAATCATTTAAGCAATGGTGTATGAAAATATTCACTATGTGTACTTCAAAAAATCTGTCCAAAATACAACATTATCAGTGTAAAAAAATATGTTGCATATGTAGTAAGCATCAAGAATAACATAAGACCAAGCTAATAAATACCCATTATCATCCTCATCGGAAATTATCTTCTTCGTGTTTGGCTTAAACTCTTGTTACATGTTTGTCACCACAACCAATCAACCAACGTATAATCAATTTAGTTGACTTTGGTTGCTATTGTTTTAAAGCAGTTTTCTGAACGGATTTGGCAAATCACTCTAGGCTTGGTCGTGGTGATGATAGACCATTTGTTTCAGCTTACTAACGCGTCATTAATAGACTCCATGTCTGAAGGAGTAATGACTTGTGAGAATATCGACGTACTCCTTGTTTTGCTAACAATATCACTTTAGAAAAGCTCATTGACATTGTCAAGAATCAAGTGGCTATAAAATGCACTATTCAGCACTCTGTTGAAATAATGACATGAAATTCACACCTGCATACATACAAAAACCAAGACAAAATGTGGAGAGGTTTATGTAAACAAATATATTTGAATGCAATTGTTGGTAGTTCTTAAATCAACCACATTGTCAAATAAGCAAGAAATTGTAGATGACAATGAAACTTAAAAACAATTCATGCCATTAACATGATGTTAAATACTCAATAAATAAACATTTTGGTTAAAATCAAAAGAAGATTACAAAATATTTTTAAGGATAATGTACTTGGTGCATTTTTGGCGTTCCCTTTCATTGCCTTAGAAAAACAATGATATGGACTTTAAACAATGTCCCATATCTATATCTAAGAACAATAATGCACACATGCAACAAACTAATTTCATAGAATTACAATCAAATACCCCAACCACCATAAAAGTTTTCCTTTACATATTCAGATTTTAGCATAGTTTTGATTAGAATACAACGTTAAACAATTGTTGAATAAATAACACACACTGAACCTTTAACATGGTTAACAAACTCTAATTGTACACAAAATCAAGTAGTGTATATATTGTATCTAGCTAGATATTATAAACAATAGCAAACCTAATATCCTATATTTCCCTATTAACTCAGTTCAAAACTAAAAAATAAAGAAAGCTAACATGAAGAAGAATATAATTAGTTAAAAAAATTAATAAAAATGTAAGAAATTGTCCTTACTCCTTAACCAGAAATTTTAAAAATGTAGCATCCTTCAACTATTTTTTGCTTAAAGTCGCCAATGTTCAGTTTGCCAAGCCTATACTCAACATTGAAGGATAGCTTTATCTTCGCAATCTGCAAAATCCTAAAAATCATCATAACTCAAAAAACCCAAATATCGAAATAACTTATCACGAATTACATAAGTATATACAAATTGAAAAAAAAAGGAAAAGTAGAAACTTTACCTCAAAAACGCCCAGAATGGAAACCAAATATGTTCATCTTATTTTGTTTTAGGCCAATAATTCAGTCATAAAAACAGTGGAAACAGTAATACCTAACCTGAAACTATAATAAACCCTAGGGTTTCTCGTATAAGCTTTTGCGAAAAACATGTGCATCGTTCTTATTGCTTCAACATCACACAAAAACAACCTTTCTTTTGTGTATGGCGTAACCAACATCGATTTCTCATCACCAACTGGTTCGGCAAAAGTCTGAACATCACTGGATGGTGGTTGATACCATAGTTCGATGTGTTTAGTTTAGCGATGAAAGGTGTAGAGAGTGACAAAGAAAGAGAGATACTATCATCTGAAATGAAATTGTGGGAACTTAAAGTCTAAGAGACTTTGTAGTGTAGATAGGAGCAAAAAACAGAACCGTTGAATTTTTCTTACTAATTCAAATTAAATAAATCCTCACACTTTATTATAATTATATGCAACTAACCACACCAATATAGATTATTTAAAATACAACATTTAAAATTAGTGTATGGAATTTGTATTTGATCAAAGTGATAATCAGATTAAGCATTATATAGTTGTACTTTAGGTAGTAAATGCTTGTACATACAGAAATGCATATTAATTCAGTAAATTTTAACACCAAATTGTTCGTAAAATTTTTGCGATTAAAATGATGGTTTCAGTAGGTTTGACATCAAAATGGATTTAAATTAACATGCCAAAGACTAAAAATAAATGTAATGATTCTGAATGAAGGGTCTAGTGTGTAAAACTTAATGATGATTTAAAAAATTCAGGGATTGTAGTGTAATTTGTTTTGAGGGTTAAATTGAAACTTGTGTCAAATAGACTAAACTACCCCTAAAATTGATTGTACACCATGTAGTAAAAATTGAACTTGTTCTTATAACTAGTAGGGACCCGCGCGATGCAGCGGGATAACATTATCAGTGATACTTGTTTTTGAGTGTTCTGTTATCCGGTAAAATTTTTATCAAGTGTGTTACATTTGTTTCTCTGAAAATTTTTAGGTTAGTATCATAATAGTGGTGGGCATAAATAATGGGCGTTACAGCTAACTTCTCCGATACGGCAGGAAACACAACACCTACAGTATGTATGGGATGGTTTAGATTGGTTTCAAGACAAAACAAAACCAAAATTTTCAGCTCGGTTTTAAAACCACCAATGATTATATATAATGGCCTACTAACAAAGAAAAAACATTGTTGCAATTGCCTTCTGTTTCGAGCTTTGTATTTTTCCAGGCATTTTTGAGGTAACAGTTACTTAATAGAGAGTTTAAAATGACATGAACTATTACATAAAGTTAAAACTCATATTTAAAAGTGAATTTCTTTCAACTTTTAGTAATAAACATTAAATAATGTATTGTTATTGGAAGGGTGCTTTTCTTTTCATAAAATTGTCTTAAAAGAGCAAAAACATCCATAACTATTTTCACGCATGATCACGATCAATAGAGTTAAACCTGCCGATACATGTGGCTTCTAGCTCATTGATAAAAGGGTGCTTTTCTTGTATTTGTTATTAATTTACATCATTAAATAGTTGCATTTGATCACTATTTTCTTAAACAACCGGCGTCTAGCACAATGATAAAAGAAGTAACCCTCTTAAACACCAAGAGTTAATTCTCACCATAGGCATATCAGGTGTAATTTTCATGTTTATAAAGAATATAAACAATAATTCATGCTGATGAAAATGATTTAATATACCCAATGGAAACATAAACTTTGACATTGTCAGAAAACAAAAAAAAATTTGCACAAATTTGCAATCAATGTAGCAATTATACTTCTATCTCACAAATCATAGGTTGCAATAATCACGCATATAATACCATCGAAAAATACACCTTTAAGTTTTGGTGTCCAAATTACAAGCATATTTCCAAGCTCTTAAGATTTTAAAAAATGAATGTAGTATTCAATTAAGGACATAACCAATGATCAGTAACCGAAACCAAAGAGATTGTAATGGTTCAAGTAATGATATAGCATATAAAGATCTCTCCATTTCCAAGCTATTAAGCTATTAAAATAGCAATGTACTCTTCGATTATAGACATAGCCAATGATAAGTAACTGAAACCAAAGAGATTGTAATGGTTTCTAGTAATGATATATCATATAAAGATCTATCCTTTTCTCAAATCCTTGTTGTTTTGGCATCACCTAATGAAATATATATACATTTAACTTTGTTTTAGAAATTAGATTACAAAATTAATTTATAAGTAATGAAGTAGAAAATGTATGTACCTCAATATAGGCATTATAGAAAGACCCTCCAAATCCAAAATAGGCATTATAGAAAGACCCTCCAAATCTAGTACACCATGCCAATCCAAATTCAGCTTCATTATCTCCATCTATATAACAATCAAGAAATACAAAAAAAAATCAATAAATAGAGAAAAGAAGTCATCTTTTTTATAAATTTTGCATCTTTTCTTTGTGTATCCCGTTTCATTTATCGTACGTGTTATGGAAATGAAGCCCACAAAGTAAAAATCATACTCATTGAACAAACTTTGCTACTTTCTCACATTAAACACGAATCTGTTTTCGAATTTTACAGCTTTATGCAAGTTTCCTCCCTGGTACAGACTAAACTAAAAGAAATTTTAAAATATATATATATTCACTAATGATATGCAAGGTGAGGTTTAGGGTTTACCTGATCATCTCTTGATGAACCAAATTCTATGAATTCCATAATGATGTATAAACCTCCAATTAGAATGCGCGTAGCTTCAGGTACCAAAATATTAATGAGACAAATTGAGCTACTTAAACCGAAAATATTAATGGTCTGGGAACATGAATGGATTTTGTGTCATACATTGCATTTAACCCCAAATCCTTGTCCTTGGACATCTCTGGTCCAAGACACATAGAACCTTAATCCAATTAGTAGAAACTTACCTTAAAAGGTATATGAACAAAATGCCGTTAGAGAAAGTATGCACAAAGAATAATCCTTAAGAAAGATGCATATGGAAATACCAAAATAGGAGATCCTGACATGGGTTGTTAAAAAGAACTTGTTGATGTTAACAAAGAAAGAACCAACATCAGTATTATATCGGCTTGCAAGATTTATACAACCACCTCCAACGGGACTAAATCCTATTATTTGAGTTCTTTTCCTTCTTTTAGAATCCATTCACGAACCGGATCCATGCTCAAAGTTGCCATTGAAAAAGGCTAAAACTTTAGATGATTAAGTCACTTTTACGTTTTTACAAGACTTTTACAACAAATGCAGACTGATTATGAATAAGCAACTTTGAAACTGATTATTTCACCCCCACATATCATAATCGGTTGCTCCCATCCAAACCCTAAATAAAATAAAATCACATACCTATTGAACAAGTCATGCGATATGATCAAGCATGTGCTCTAGCTAGTCCATATCTAAATCGACTGTCAATTCCTTGCTCTAGTTTATCATACGCGCACACACACATGTATATGGGTTGCAATGACTCTTTGAGTCGAAACGGAGGGCCATACAACAGCAAATTAGCAAAACAACTGATTTTTGTTCAAAAAAATATGTTGCAAATTAAAATCCGCTGCAAAACAATAGTAAAACAATCTAAAGTTAACAACATATTACAACAGAAAAAAGTGCAGCAAAACTGCTAAAAACTTGATGCAAAACAACAATATTTATTCTAGCAAAATAGCATCAAATTTATACCAAAACATTCTATTCGGTGACAATTTAGTGGGAAAGTAGTATCAAAGAACATTTTTTCTAAATTTAGTGTAAAGAGCACCATGACACACACAACTCAATTACATGTTGTATGTTTGACTTAACAGTTGCCCTAAATTGCCTTTCGATAACTACTGTTGGTCCATAAAGATCGTGATTTCAGTGCTTTGTTGACTTGTTTAACCCAAATATGTCAAATACTTGTAGAACAAAGTGTAAAAGTCCAAATAACCCAATAACAAGATCTAACACACAATCAAGGTATATAAGCTACAATGATGAAAGATATAAGCTCCTAGCACCTCAATAGAACGATTACACAACACAAAATAGTGAGAATTAGTCTGAGTAAAAGATGTGCAAAAGTTACATTGATGTGAAGATAAGGTTACAATATATAGTGATGTTAGGTTCGCTGATAGATTCGCTCTAGCGAATCTATCCAGCGAACCAACACAGGTTCGCTGGGCACATAGGTTCGCCCAGTCGATACCTAAAACAAAAGACATGTTGGCCTGCGGGCGAATCATAGATTCGCCCGTAGGTTCGCTAGCACTAATACAATTACAAGTCAAACTATTACATACAAAAGTAACACCGACAAGCCGGTGAGTCCAACCTATACATAGTGACTATCAATACTCCCCCTAGGTTGGACCTCACCTGGGGAAGTCTTCTAATTAGCTCCGTCTTCATGGCTTCAAAGTTGTTCGATAAAAGCTCCTGCCCTTTCTTTGATCCCGGCCATTGGGTTTGTATAGTCTTCAGTTCCGGCCTCATCTTCACTTAGATTTAGCATTGAATCCACAAACTCTGTTTCTGCGACCTCTGTATCAGGCTCAAGTTGTGCTGTCGATTCCGCCTGAATTTCTGCAGTAGGCTCCTCGCTTGCCACCTCCAAGTCAATCACCTCAACAGGTTTCTCAAACCTCTGCTCAATTGATCGATCTAGCTGTCTAGTTAGATCGTCCATTTCCAGTTGCAGATCATCCGACCTCCTCAATCTTTCATTTACAGCTTTCAGTTCTGCACGAATTCCCCGGGCTTTGTCAGCAACCTTCACAAACAGGTTTGCTTCAGCAGCAGTGTCATCTCCAGCCCCGTGCTTAATTCTGTTCTCGCATAGCACCTTCAGATCCTCATCACAGAAGGAGAAGACCTCCATAGGATCAAACAAGCGGATTTCCGGACGGTCTTCACCTTGAAGTCTGATAATAGCCTCCCCAGTGCTATTGTCATAAAACCACTTGCTGAAATCCTGCAATCTGGGCGGCTGTGTATCTGGGACCTTGACCCTGGTCATGACCTTTGGAGCAGCTATCTTTAACACAATTTTCCCTTTCCATGACACCCAGTGTTTATCCTTTTTCTGTCTCATTCTCCTCGGTTTTTGGTATCCAAACTCTACAAAATCAGACTTAGCAGCCTCTCTGATCGCAGCCTCAAATGCACACGCCCTCCCGCTATCCTCTTTCCCTAATAGTGGTAGCTCTGCAAGCCTACGCAAGTCCCAGCGAGGAAAGGTGGCAAAGTGTTTTCGGTTCTTGACATACGTGATGTCCCCACCCCTCCTTTTGATCATGTACGCCTCCACCAAACAGTTGTATTTCCATGCAATGATCTGTCTATCTTGCTGTTTGGTGGTGGGTTCGTCTAGATGTTGAAATATCGGTACCTCAGGCACCACTGCTTCCTCTTTCCTGAACCATTCGGATTTATCAAGCTCGGCATGTTGAAACTGATAACTCATCCCTTTTTCTTCCACCTTATACATTTCCGGCTCTTCATCCAAATCTTCTTCACTATCTCCATCAACATCAGTCTCAGGCTCATCAATCAAGGTAAAATCTGCACCAGATCCTCCAACAACTTCATCTCCTTCAAATACGTCCATATCAATCCCCATATCTTCATCGAACTCTTCCTCCACGGCTTTTCCCTTTCCTTTATCACCAAAATCGACGTCCATTAACGGATATCTTGTAATATCCGTTAAGGAGTTCAGTTCCGCTTCAGACATAGCCGGATCAGTCCCAACATTCTTCTTCAAATCATTTAACTCTTTAAAGATCCTAACCAACAAACACTGCTGGTCCTTCATCATACGACCCATCTCGTATATGACAGTGGATTTCTCAGCATCCTGTTTCTCCAATTCTTCATGTTTATATTTTAGCTCAGCCAGATCTGTCTTCAATCTCTCAAACTCATCCTTCAATTCATTCCCAGACCCAGCAGATGTACCCCCTATATCATGCTTTGCTTTCTTTGATGCCTCAGCGTGTATATCAGATCTTCTTTTCGTTCTCAGTTCTCTGCCCGCATCTATTTCAGCTTGAATCTCATCTACCTCTCTATCGAATGAATAATCTTTATCTTTTGCATACGCCTTTCTCTTTCGAATCTTCTTCTCAACCTCCTCAATGTTTTCACCGCCCCGTTTCCTTTCAGTCTCAACTAACCTCTGAATATACACCCACCTATCCGCCGGATACATATTCTCCCACAAATACGTTGTCCTTCCCACACATTCCGGTCGCACTGATTTACAGTCTTTGAAAATCCTTGAATGCATATCCCAGACCTTCAATTCTGCACCCTCCACCGGCAGATTTGGTAGTTTATCATTCAGAATCATCTGAATGAATCTGGGATACATTAACCATTTGGCTCCTTTTGAGGCATGGATGTTCTCGAGCATGTAGTTGAATATCAGCTTCGCCAGATTTGCTTTCTGCCCTCGGCAGAACAGCACCATGGCTCGAGCCCAATCCAGGTTCAGTCCGTCCGTACCCCCTTTTCTGTGATCCAGGCACATAATAAATACATGTGCTATATACCTCCATTCCTGGATCAGGTACGACTTCACAAATTCCATCTTCTTTTCTCCGGGCATCGGTCCCTCATACCCCGCTGTCCGGAATGCCCCGTAAACTTCTTCAGCAGACATATGTACCTCCTCACCCACATCATCCTCCAGCCTCAAAATTCTAGCCAGATCGGCTTCAGTAAACGCCAAGTCTTGGCCACAGACATTTGCACAGATACGTGACGGCTGTACCGACACGTTCATGACAGCAGTTCGCCAGAAATCCCGAACGTGCGTCTCATATATGGTAGGTGAGTGAGAGATGGCATAGTGTATGTGTGATGACTTCAGCCATTTGATTGCGTCTCTGTAGCTGCTGGCTTTTTCAAAATTTTCATCAACTAAAGCACACATGTTGTGCTTTTTCTCGAAGAATAAGGTCGACATTTTGCCTGAAAAATAAACGGAGATTTATTAGAAATGAAGATTTGAAAAACAGAAAATAGATTCGCTGGATTTTAGGTTCGCTGGTATAGCGAACCTGAGATTTTGGCACCAGAACCTATAGATTCGCTGACATGAAAGATCAGTCATTGTAGTCGAGCGAATGTATAGGTTCGCTAGAAACAGTCGGGCGAATCTATGTTGTTGCGCGGGCAGCATAACGACATAGGTTCGCTCGATGTCTTGAACTTTCGTTCAGGTTCGCCAGATGAACACTTAGATTCGCTGGAAACCCTAGATTTTCAAAGACGGCCGAAATCACATACAGTCAACTATTTTCAGGTATTTAAGGCAACGAACAGGTAGAAGAAACACTAAACAAGGCTATAATGAAGTAAAACCCTAACATCTAACATACAATCAGCCTTTTAAACACGACATAATCAAGAATAGACAGATTTAACATGTCAAATGAACGATTAAGGGTATAAAACACAGATTAAGATGAAAACGATGACATACCAAACACTAAGAAGTTGTTTAATGTATGAAAAAGCCGTAAATAGGTGAGAATCGAACGTTGGTGGAAGATTTTTGAAAAAGTGCTACAGTGGATTGTACAGCGAATATATGAAATATCCGCTGTCACTGTATATATATACATACATAGATTCGCTGGCAGACAGGCCAGCGAACCTTAGGTTCGCCGGAAGACCAAAAGACAAAGTCTCCGACTGGTTCGCTAGCAGGTTCGCTGACACATAAACAAGGCTGTTTCATGTCAGCGAAACAAAGAGATTCCGGGCGAACCTTAGAGACCGAGCGAATTTGTAGATTCGCCATAGATTCGCTAGACAAACAAAAATAAAAAATATTTTTGGATTTTCTTAAAATTTAAAATCTTTGTAAATCCGTGAATACGTCCCACGACATCAACGCTCCAAAAAAAATATACATAAGATCCCAAAATTAAAATTAAAATAAAATAAAATAAAATTAGTATAACAGGAGACGATTTTAAACGCTAGAAAGGATATATATTCTTCATGATGTTTTGAGTAGAATCCGGAGAATCATCGATTGGCGGGATTGCAGATATGTTTGTCCTTTTAAACCCATGCCTTAGACCTTTCAACAAGAGATCAGCAGCTTCTTTTATCATGTTTTCGGTTTGATTGAAGAGTCTCTGACAACTTGGTCCCCACAGACGTCTAGGTAAAAAGAACAAGTTCTGTCATCAGGGTATATCTGAGCAATACGATTTACTTTGCTTGAGTTTCAAAGATCAACTTTTGAATGTTGACCGATGCATTTGACACTTGTGCAATTTTTGCATCTTTTCTTTGAGAGTGGAGATTGTCAGCAATTGATTCATTTGAAAACAATGCGACTTATTATTTGGGAAACTCAAATAGTCTAGAGCTCCAGGTCTATACTGACGTATAACAGAGGAGATAAACATTTGAGCATGCTCGGTGAATCTTCAGGTCAATACTTTCGTATAGCAGAGAAGATCCACCAACTCCAGGTCAATACTTTCGTATAGCAGAGGAGTTAAGCACTTTGACTCAATACGTTCTGAGGAGTTAACGAGTAACTCACTCAGAGGCTTTTCCGAAGAGCATCCCTAGCAGCTTTTTTATTTTAATTTGTTTTGCATACTAGAAACTCGATTCGGGGATAGGGCGAGGGTGATTTGGGATGTTTGGGGAAATCAAGGCAAAGATTTGACGCTCTCAACCCATTTTTGACAGAACCATTATCTTTGTGCAATCCAATCACGTCAAGGAGATAATCCTTGTTGTCGAGATCTTGAGCGTTATGTTTGGCTGCACAATCACTGTTTACTTCGTTTTCGGGCTGAGCCTATCTGACATATCCCAAACTCAATGCTTCTGACCTCCTTCAACGACTTTTCAACACCAATCAAAACGGAGATCCTGAAATAGCAAAATTTGAAAAACTATAAATAGTTAATCTTTTATATCTCCCCCAAAATTTCTATATAATAGCCGTCTAATAAGAAATTTTTGTTTTTCAGATTTTCTTAAGATATATATATATAAATAAAAGAAAAGTAAAAGAAGATAAAATAAAATAAAGTGACGGAGCAATGAATCGAGTGACCCACGGATTTTTCAAAGAAGAAAAAGCAAAAGAAAAGGTTATTTACGTATTTACAAAAGGATTCTCACAGAAAAGGTTTTCAAAAAGATATAAGTCCAAGCATGGAGATCAGTTCATAAAAACGTGGTTTATCAAAAGTTTTTGTGAAAAGATCCGCTTTTTGCTTTCTAGTTTCGATAGGAATAATATCAATAAACCCCTTTTCCTGTGCATCCCTGATTGCATGAATTCTTGTTTCTATGTGCTTGGTTCGAGTGTGATGAATGGGATTCTTGGCAATTCCAACAGCAGCTTCATTGTCACAAAAGAGTGGCGTGTGAAGAAAGTTGATGCCATAATCCATCATCTGATGTTGAATCCACAGCACTTGGCAACAGCAACTTGAAGCAGCAATGTATTCTGCTTCTCTTGTGGACAGAGAGACTGTTGTTTGCTTCTTGCTTTGCCAGGAAACAAGACATTCTCCAAGGTATTGACATCCACCGGTGACTGATTTCCTGTTAATCCTGCAACCAGCATGATCACTATCAGAAAAGGCATGTAAATCAAAGTTCCCACCTTTTGGGTACCAAAGTCCCAAACGAGAGGAACCCTTAAGGTAACGGAAAATTCGTTTAACAGCTTTTTCATGCGATTCTTTTGGATTTGCTTGGAAGCGAGCACAGTAACACACGGCAAATGTAATATCCGGACGACTTGCAGTCAGATACATGAGAGATCCGATCATCGAGCGGTACCGATGAGCATCCACAGGATTCCCATTATCATCGGAAGTAAGGCATGTTTGAGCAGTAAAAGGAATCAATTCTGGAGAAGAGTCGTCCATGCCAAACTTCGTGAGGATTTCTTTGATATATTTCTCTTGGTGGATTAGAATCCCATCAGGCTTTTGCTCCACTTGCAGCCCCAAGAAGAAACACATCTCCCCCATTATAGTCATCTCAAAACGATCCATCATCACCTTCTCAAATTCTCTACACAACCCTTCATTAGTCGAACCAAAAATGATATCATCAACATACACTTGAACGATCAGCAGCTCGCCATCCACCTCCTTCTTGAACAATGTCATGTCTATACTGCCACGAGAGAAACCTTTACTGAGGAGATACTGTGTCAGAGTTTCATACCAGATTCTTGGAGCTTGATGCAACCCATACAAGGATTTATCAAGCTTGTAAACCTTTGACGGGAAATCAGGATCCTCGAAGCCTGGTGGTTGACATACGTAGATTTCCTCATCGATGTCTCCGTATAGAAATGCACACTTCACATCCATCTGATAAACCTTAAAGTTTTTGTTTGCGGCATGAGCAAGAAAGATTCTTATGGCTTCCAGGCGAGCGACTGGAGCAAAAACTTCGGTGTAGTCAATCCCCTCCTCCTGAGCAAATCCCTGAACAACCAGTCTCGCTTTATTTCTAATTACCACACCACGATCATCTGGCTTGTTCCGAAAAACCCATTTAGTGCCGATTGGACACTTGTTAGGAGGAAGATCAACCAGTTCCCAAACTTTGAGCTTCCTGAATTGCTGTAGTTCCATTTGCATGGCATCCACCCAACTCGGATCTTCAAGTGCCTGTTTATAATTCTTTGGAACGACTTGTGACAGAAAGGCAGCATAAAGACATTCATTAATCAAACCGCTCTGACTCCGGGTTCGCACACCATCGGTAATAGATCCAATGATATAATCGTGAGGATGGTTTTTCAGGGTTTTGAAGTCAGTGTTGAGTAGAAACGGATTTTGGTCGGTTGTGGGTGTTTGATTAGATGGTTGTGGAGGTGTAGGTGTAGGTGTAGGTGATGGAATGGTGTTGGATGTGGATGGAATATCTGATGTGGAAGTTTGAACAGTTTGAGGTGATGGAATATTTGGTGGAGGTGATGGAATGTCAAATGAAGTGGGAGGTAGTTGTGTAGCTGATGTGGAAGGTTGTGATTGTGATGGTGTAGGTGTATGATTGAAAATAGAAACCGATGTGTGTGGAATGATGTCGTCATCGTCAGAGTCAGGAAGATTAAATGATTTGAAAATGGTGGTGGCATCATAAAACCAAGCTGGTTCACTACCAATACTGGTAGTGTTAGATTCTTGCCAGTCGACATAGTAGGACTCTTGCACAATCCGCGTTCGCTTATTGTAAACACGATACGCCTTTTGTGTAGTCGAGTATCCCACAAAGAAGCATTCATCAGAGACAGCCCCAAACTTCGTCTTCTGATCTTGAGTATTCAAAAGAGTGCAAGAACATCCAAAGGGGCGTAGAAAGTCAATCAGCGGCTTAATCCCTCGAAACAGTTGGTATGAAGTCTTCATCTTTTCTTTGACTATCAGCACCCTGTTAAGAACATAAGCTGCACAATTAACCGCTTCAGCCCAGAAAATAATTGGAAGTTTTGACTCGATCAGCATAGTTCTAGCGGCCTCCACAAGGGTTCGGTTCTTTCTTTCAGCAACACCATTTTGTTGTGGTGTTCGGGCAGCGCTAAATTGTCTGAGAATACCCCTTTGTTCACAGAAGGAGTTGAAGATGTGGTTTCTGAATTCAGTTCCGTTATCGCTTCTGATGGCTTGAACCTTCTTCTTTCCAAGAACCTCTATTAGAGGAATCAGCTTCATCAATTCTTCTGCAGTCTCACTCTTGTTCGCCATGAATCTTACCCAGGTGTACCTAGAGTAATCATCTGTGACAACCAAGCAATAAGACTTTTTAGCAATTGATTTGACACTTATTGGACCGAATAAATCAGTATGTAACAATTCGAGGGGTTCTGAGATAGTATTTGTAATTTTGAGTTTATGTGGCTTTTTGTGTTGTTTTCCTCTAGCACAAGCCATGCATTTCTCGACCACAGAAAAATCCTTTTGTGGTAAACCCCTAACCAAATTGTTCTTAACTAATTTATTCAGAATTTTAAAATTGATGTGTCCTAAACGTTTATGCCACAAAAATGATTCAAAGGATGATGCTTTAGACAGAAGACATGTCACGGTGGAATTTGATTCAGTTGATCCAATATTCAGCATATAGGTATCATTTCGTCTCGGAGCTCGCATGATCACCATATCTTCAGGAATAGTGAACTCTGGCTTCAAGAACAGGCATTCGTTTTGAAGAAACATCACAGGAATATTTTTATCACAGATTTGTGATACACTCAGAAGATTAAATGCCAGTTCAGGAACATAGTTGATGTCTTCCAAAGTAAGTGAGCCATTTGAGACTTCTCCTTGACCGATCATCTTCCCACCCTTCTTATCTCCCGCAAAAGCAACATAACCTCCATTTATGATCCTATAGTTAGTAAGAAGATCCTTCAATCCTGTCATATGTCTGGAACATCCGCTGTCAATATGCCAATGACTATTTACAACGGCATTTGAATGTTCCTGACATTTATTAGAAAAAATAGAAAAGTTAGACCTTTGAAATAGGCACCCAAGTCTTTGTGTACTTGGGTGGTGAAACAGATGAAGTATTGCAAAAGAAACTATTTACAAAAGTGTTTAGCCTTTTTCCGATAGACTTTTGCTTTGAACTGTTTTGGATTAATTTGGAGCATTGCTTGACAGTGTGACCAGTATTTCCGCATTTAAAGCAGTGAGATTTAAAACCAGATTTTGGAATTCTGTTGCCAGGAATTTTATCCATTACAATTTCCTCATCACATTCAGACAGTTGTGAGTCACAGTCACTATAAGTGTCATAGAGTTCTTTTAACTTACTTGTTGTGACTTTAACTGTATCAGATTCAGGTTTTGGTTTAAGAATGTATGAAAAAGATGATTCCTTCTCTTTTGGTTTTGAAATTCTCACTGGTGTGAAAGATGGAATTTGGTGAGTGAAGAACTTTTGAAAACAGTTTGTTTTGGTTTGACTTTCAGAGATGTGACCTGAAAGTTTGTTTTTGTCATTCACACACACATTTTCAGTCAAATCAACATCATTAAACACATTAGGGTTTGAAGTAGAACACCCTAAATTACTATTAAACATGGAATTGTCTGAATATGTCACATTACTACAAACAGGATTATCTAAACAAATGTCTTCAAAAGACTTCTTGGAATCAGAACTACTGCAATCACTACTGCCAGAACAACCGAGCCCAACACTCCCACCATATGCGTACTCCTCTCTAACTTCCTTAAGGTTTACTTCACTTAAACCTGCAATGGAACTGTCAGTATCTTTCTGCATAATCTCTTGAATTAACTCATTTGAGGGATGAGGAATAGGTGTAGGAGAATAACAGAAAGTACTGGGTGGAGGATATGCATATGTTTCATTTTTACTAAAACCCAAACCTGTCTTGACCCTGGCCCCCCTTTGATTCTTGCACAGTTCCTCTCTTTTCATGCCAGATATGGTCCACTGCTGCAATTTGTTTTTAAGTTTTCTTGCTTCAAATTCAGCAAGTGTAACTTGCTCAGTCAAGTAATTAATCTCACAGTTCTTTTCTAAAAGAGTTCTTTTTAAGTGTTCGTTTTCCTTTAAGGCTTCTCTTAACTTAACAAAATATTTTGATTCACTTAATTTAAGCTCTTTGATGGTTCTTTTTAATTCGTTTTCGTTTGACATTAACAATTTATTTGCTTTGTATATGCATATTAAACGAATTTTGGAAGCAGATGAACACATATCTTCAATAACATCGTAAGGAAGACCGATTACCAGTTTTTCAGCGGCCAGAGCACGATCACATTGACAGTAGGGAGTGCTTCTTTTGAATTCATCAACTGCATCTAGCCTTGCCTTCTCGATCACTTCTTCCAGACTAACCTTTGACTCTTCCTCAAGCTTTACTTCATTAATAGTGGCTTCACACACTAACCCTGAATGATTCAGATGTCCTTGAGCAATAACATCTGATTGAACTTTATCAACATTCTCAACCTTCTCCTCCTCTTCTTTTCCATAAAACTCTTTGAACGGATCAAAGAGATTTATATCATTGTCATCAAACTCAGTAATTTCAGCAACAAGGGCATGGTTGATTTCCTCCTTGGTTTCTTCGATTTCTGCACTCCAGTCAAAGTTGGTGAGTAGTGCAGTTTCATTCTTTGACTTAACTTCTTCAACCTTTTCTTGAATTGGAGCAGATCTTGGAGTTGCAGAGTTAACTGACTCAGTAACGATTGGTAATGGGCATTCTCTTTTGAAGTGGCCCAGTTGTTTGCAGTTATAGCATCGTAACTTTCCTTTGTCATAACCCAGCTTAGCATTCTGTCCTTGATTTCCAAAGTTTCTTCTACCAGTTCTTTCCATGAATCGTCTGGCACGAAGAGTGAGCATAGCCATCTGCCATTGAATATCTGTTTCCTCCAAATCATCAGGGTCCACCTGATACATGTCTTCTACTGTCATACCCTTTCCTTTCAACTCACCTGCAACAAGAGCTTCATAACTGTGAACAAACATTCCAAATAAGGCCATAGTATCTGACGGAATCTGTGTGGTGACGGATGCACTTGAGCTCGAACCAGCGTTTGAAGATGCACCAGCAGACTTAGCAGATACATGACCTGAAGATCCTCTAGATGCTGCACTGTAAACATAAGAGTTTGCAGCGGATGAGATAAGTGCAGCATTTTGAGAGGGAATGTTTGGAACCATCATTGACTGATTATACTCTCTTCTTTTTACATCAAGGTCGAAAGACTTCAGCTTGTTGATGACGTCCATCAGTTTGTAATCAGGAAAATTCCTCTCTTGTTTCAGTAGCTTGATTTGAAGGCTCCATTGGGGAGGAAGTGAATCTAACAATTTTGCAACTTGTTCGTGATTGCCCAGCTTTTCATCATATTTCTTTAGATTACTTGACACAGATAGGAATCTATTTGTAATATCAGTCAAGTTTTCTTGTGAATATCCCACAAAAGAGTTGAATTCCTTTTCAGCCTGAGCTTTTCTATCCAGTTTCAGGTCCTCATTGCCATCATAAAATTCACACAAAGCATCATACAGACTTTTTGCAGTTGTGTGTTCTGCAAAACGGTTGAAGATGTCTTGGTGTAAGCAAAGTATCAGTGCCCCTAATGCTTTCTTGTCACGATCCAGTAATTTGATATCAGTTTCAGTAAAAGTAGTTGGATCTGTGTTTACTGAAGTGACAGTTCCTTCAACAGTTGTGGGCACATGCGGACCATTTACTATTGATTCCCATTGGTTGTAGTCCGTGTAGTAGAAGAACGCTTTCAAACATCTTTTCCAATCTTCAAAGTTTTCACCACTAACAAGCCTTGGTGGCCTGTTAGGTTGAACGCTGTCTAGATCATTCATATTAAGTGTTGAAGAAGTCATAACTTTGAACAGACTACAGATTCGCTGAAAAATAACAGATTCGCTGGCTAGTTTCGCTAGAAGAACACAGCAGATTCGCTGGAAGATTCGCTGGTGACAGATTCGCTAGACAGTCAAACAGATTCGCTGACGAGCAAGCACAGATTCGCTGGCCTGATTTTGGCAGCAGTTTCGCTTGCACAGTCAGTCAAATAGATGAACTTTCGTTCGATGATATGCTAGATTCGCTGGCCACAACACAACCCAAACAGAACAAAATTTGAATTTAGATTCGCTGGAAGAACTGACAGTTTCGCTGGAAGAACTAATAGTTTCGCTGGTAGCTCAACCACTCTGAAATAGTACGGAAACAGCTCGAAAACCCTCAAAACTTGACCATTTGCTTACAGGTTTGTTTTAAAAGCTTTCTTCTTCCAAATAACACAAAACCAGAGCAAAATACGACTCCAAAACACAAGAAACAAGCTTCAAACAGAATCGAAAGAGTTTTGACCCAAAAACTTCAAAAATCAACACAAAAATCACTTGAATCAAACAATCAAGAGCACTAAGGCTCTGATACCATATTGTTGGTCCATAAAGATCATGATTTCAGTGCTTTGTTGACTTGTTTAACCCAAATATGTCAAATACTTGTAGAACAAAGTGTAAAAGTCCAAATAACCCAATAACAAGATCTAACACACAATCAAGGTATATAAGCTACAATGATGAAAGATATAAGCTCCTAGCACCTCAATAGAACGATTACACAACACAAAATAGTGAGAATTAGTCTGAGTAAAAGATGTGCAAAAGTTACATTGATGTGAAGATAAGGTTACAATATATAGTGATGTTAGGTTCGCTGATAGATTCGCTCTAGCGAATCTATCCAGCGAACCAACACAGGTTCGCTGGGCACATAGGTTCGCCCAGTCGATACCTAAAACAAAAGACATGTTGGCCTGCGGGCGAATCATAGATTCGCCCGTAGGTTCGCTAGCACTAATACAATTACAAGTCAAACTATTACATACAAAAGTAACACCGACAAGCCGGTGAGTCCAACCTATACATAGTGACTATCAACTACAAACCAATCTCATTACTTAGCCTCACAAACATAAAGAACTTGAGTCGAAATAACTTACCATTAGCTAAGCGGTTAAAGCTTGTAATAATCCAAATAGAAATGAAAAGAGCCTGCAAACAACAACCTTAAACATGTAAGAACCCTAAATAAAGAAAACAACATGCTGCTAAATTACTCAATGACATACATTTAACCCACCGCAGGTCCTCAGTTGAAGTTCACCTCCAACATTCCAAGTATGAGTAGGAGGTCTATAAACATCTAAGGAAACTCTTAACAACATCAAAAGTAATAATCAATAATAACTTAGGAGTTTTATAGAGTTCGTAATCAAACTAAATCAACATTAAGGATAAAATAAACCCCTCAAGAGGCAAATTTCAAAAATTATAGAGGGTTTCAAAATCTATGATTGCATGCACATACCATTCTTTAACTGTATCAGAATTAGTAAACAATGAATAGAAAACATGGTAGCATCAACAGTTCAAATATACTTGAATTTAATTGTAAATAACCTTCATCATTCCTTAATTTTAAAGCGTTATCCCCATTTCAAACTTAAGACTCTTTTGCTTCAAGAGCAAGGGCTTAAGATTAGGAGATGACCCAAAGGTAGGTTGTGGATGAATGCTGTCATTGAAGTTTTAAATAGATAATCACATAACACAACAAATTGTAAATAAATTAGAACCTAAAGAAACAAGAAACCTAATTAGTAATAGTAATGGCCTAAAAGGACATTTGTAACGGACTGTGAGTAGGAAAGTATAATTGCTAAAACTAACCATTTGTTCATTGTAAATGATTACCTAAACTTGTATAAACATAACATATATAAAAACCAATATCGCATATATAGAAATAGTAACACCAATGTTAACAACTCTCATGCTTTGTGTTTTTACTCTTTAAAGGGTTCTTTCAACTAATAAAGCTATCCAAATGATGGCCAAAAGAACACATGATCGATATGAAAAAATACAACACTCGCAAATACAAACTTATACACATAACATAAAAACATAAAACTTCAAAGTCTACCAATTGACACATACCCACAACACCTTCAAAAGTCTTGCACAAAACCAATGCAACTACTTTGACACACCCAAAAAAAATATGCAGAATTTTGACAATATTTTCAAAATTCTAATTGAGATGGATTCAACTTTAACATTCAAACTATTCAAAGTTCTTTACACTAAGTAGAGAGCACCTATATCATTAGAAATCATTCTCTTAAATGTTCTACTTTCAGCAAAACTCAAAAAAGAAATGTGGGTGCATAATGAAACAATTTAAGATCACCAAAAAGTACTGGATTTGTGTCAACTGGGCCGATTTTCCTTATACAATTGGCTTAAAATATCATAAACATGCCCGCAATTACCAACAGATATCAAGACACTAAAAGAAAAAAAAACATGTAATGGAACTAACCACAACATCCAACTGTGTTGCACGCCTAACTATCTCGTTCCTTTAAGCATAAAGATCCCATGAAAATAAGAATGACTTTAAAACAATCCCACACACAGAATTGAAGCACACACCCACTAATTTAGTCTTCCATAAACTTGGTCAGACCCAAAGTAACATGTGACTAAATACAAGTTTCCAGCTGACCTAAATCCAGCTCTTTACCTACAACCTGTGACCCGTGAACAATACATTAACCCAACAAAAGCAAACTTGAAGCTACAAATGTTGATTTCAGTTTTTTACCTTATGTTCCTAATCAAGGTGCATGAGGGTATTCAATCCAATTAATGGCAGAATCTATTAAAACATGTTTAGTCATATATAAAGGCATTAGCTGACTCGACCTACAAAAGATGTTTGTTAACAGAGATTAAGAAAAAGATTAAAAAAAACCTTTCTAGCTTTCATTGTCCATTGCAAACCAAATTGCTTTATTGTCTCAAGTATACGCTAGAAATAATCTTCCAAAGTAATGTGTATAATAAGACCCTGCAAATATCATCATAAATGTGGGTCATTTTTTTTTACATGTCTTGAGTATTTCTTATATGCTAACAGTGTCAGAGAATTTAATAATAAGTCACATTACTTTTTTATTGTTAGTATCATAATAAATATCTCAGATCTAAGTAGCAACTTGTATCCTAACAACCATACTAAAGTAAAGATATGTAAGCTTCTGAGTACCTCTTTTAAAAACTGTCAAATATGGGAGATACAAGGTTTTTGTGAACCTTTTGGTAACATTGATGCTTTAACTCTCCATGAACTTATTGCTACTGCAACCTCCAATATACAATTACCTTGACGATCTTGCATCCTCACCACTTTTATGGCCTGTAAATGAAAAAAATGTACTCTTATTACACGAGACAATAATTATCTTAAGTCGAAATGATCAGTTCCACATGTTAAGAGTAATCAGTACTGATTTAGGATTATTTCATTATATAAGCGTCAAATAATCACATCTCATACAAGCTGCAATATTGTATCAAAGAGAAAGTAAACTGAATAATATAAATTTACCATTATCTTATCCAATACTTTTTTATATGATCAAAATTGCTAAGCATCTAGTCTGTAAAGAACTTACAAATTCATGTTTTTGTGAACCTTTTGGTAACATTGATGCTTTAACTCTCCATGAACTTATTGCTACTGCAACCTCCAATATACAATTACCTTGACGATCTTGCATCCTCACCACTTTTATGGCCTGTAAATGAAAAAAAGGTACTCTTATTACACGAGACAATAATTATCTTAAGTCGAAATGATCAGTTCCACATGTTAAGAGTAATCAGTACTGATTTAGGATTATTTCATTATATAAGCGTCAAATAATCACATCTCATACAAGCTGCAATATTGTATCAAAGAGAAAGTAAACTGAATAATATAAATTTATCATTATCTTATCCAATACTTTATTATATGATCAAAATTGCTAAGCATCTAGTCTGTAAAGAACTTACAAATTCATGTTCTTGCTTGAAGAGGCCTTTAGCCATTTTTATATCAAGAACATCATAATCAAGAAAACAAAACTTGAAAACATTATATCATCAAAACTTATCAGCATTGCAAATGTTTCTTCAATCAACACTTTTTAGTATATGTGGCAATTGAAATTGCAAATCCATATATCGCATAATAAACTGACATAAATATCAATCAAATAAGTAGTTTCATCGCAAATTAACTCTAAGAAAGAACAATAATATGTAAGTAGTTGATTTAATCACTCAAAACATATTAGAGTAATATACACTAAACCATCAAAATACTCTAAAATCTAGCATGGATATATGATCAATAAAAAAGAATAGATAAAGCAACAAAAGCAACCAAATTTATGTAATCATATTAAAGAAATCTAAGAAAACGGTGTTCTATTGAAAAGAAACCTGCAACTACAACTTCATATCCTTCATATCTGCCACACAAATTTCAAAACAAACTCAACTATTAATATTTTCTCGAGAGACAATTTATCATATTGTAACAAGTGTTGCAAGTAAAAAACAATCATTGACCGGATTCTACCAATTGAGAACAAATCACTTACAGTTTAAGTTATGGCAACTCTCCATCTTAGAAAACGATATTAAGAACACAAAATCGCCCATGGTCATTGAGGACTCAACATCAATGCGTAACTGGACCAAGTTTTCGAAGTGATTGATAGATTTCAGATAATGCGGATGCACTAATTTCAGATAATGATAAAGAACAAAATCGTTCGTGGGCGTTGAGGACTCAAACACCTGCGTAATTTGTTGAGGGATATTAGGGTTTGATTGTTTCAAAGGAAGAGAATTGGCGACGGAAGGGGATTTTAAATTTTAATAAGTTAAAAAAATAGTGTTTGGCAAATGAGTTGAAAAGGAGTTTTAATGCTTAAAAAAAGGAGAAAAGGAGAAGTTAGGAGGAAGTGACTTCTTCAAAAAGGAGAAAAGGAGATGAAGAAGTTAATAAGGAGAAGTTAATAAGTTTACCCAAACATGCCCTCACTTTCAGCTGAAACGTAAGTTTAGTTTGAGTGTTAAAAAGACTATAATACCCTTTAAATTGATTGTACATGGTGCTTTAAAAACTTGTACGTGGTCAACAAATTGGGTATCTTAAATTGCCCCTCCAATCTGCTTTATTAATAGTATAGATTAGGGTATTTTAAAATACCATTCCAATCCTCTTTATATATAGTATAGATAAAGACGCTTCATTCCAATTGTGGTTGTCCATTCATTTTTTTAACAATATAAATTATACCAATACCATGTTAGTAAATAAATATCAGTGTCTGAACTAAAACCTAATATCTCTAAAAGATTCAAAGTCTACCCACTGATCTTTAGACCAAGAGATCATTAACAGTTTTTGTAACATTCGTCCCATTCCAGATCATAAACCCAAACCCATTTTGGATATTCATAGAATTATTTAGACACTAGGTTTAAAACCCGTGTATACACACGGATTAAAACTCGTATATACACACCGATTAAATTTAAAATATATAAATAAAAAATTAGAACGTATCAAATTAATCAGACACATAAAATCAATAATTGTATACTTTTTTTATCGGTCGAACTACAACGGGTAATTTCAATTGATTGTTGTAATTGATTTGTTACTAAATATTTGTTAATTTTATCGACGGAAAGTTTAAGATTAATTGAAATAATTACAACAATTATCTTTAATTTCAAATCAATTGATGAGTTATATTTTGGAAACCCCCAAATCATTTATTCCATTCATTTAAGTCGTTGTAAATTTATGACGTCACACCCCTCAAAATCAATTCAGGAAATCCCGCTCAAATTTTCTTCCCCCCTCAAATGTACCGCCCAAATGAGGTTTTTTGGAGCCAATTTTGCCGCCTAAAAACCATGATTTATTATATAGATATATGTATTTATTCATTAACTTTCTTCTACTTAAAATTATTACATTTTAATCTTTTATAATATTAATTGAATCATTAACTAATAAATTTATGTTTTATAGAACTATAAAAGCTTATTTTTGCAAAATAGGTGATTTATAATGGAAACTCACATAATTATTCAAAAACTACCCTTATAAAAATTAGTAAAGTTTTACAAAATTAGCTAGTTGGATTGGTTAATTAAATTAGAGTTTTAATTAACAAAACAGATTTAAATGGTTGATTTCGTATATTACAAAACTAGAATTAAAACCATTAATACAAAATAATAACATTTTAATAGTTTGTAAACCTTCATACTATCTAATTTTTTTTTATTTTCATCATCGTACTTGTTAAACGAATAATTCAAGCACACTACCTCACATAAAATTTTACCACAAAGTTATTCTTGTTAGTTTTTGGTCAAAACATTTACATCGGGTTAACTCTCCGACATCGAACTTAAGCTATTAGCATAATCGCTCTTCGACTTGAAAATAGAGATTGACAAAGTTATACTTGATAACTTTTGGTCAAAACATTTACATCCGATCAACCTCTTCGACCATTCCACATGGTTAACAAAGTAAAGTTAGACACCAACACACTAATCTTTCTTTCAATAAATAAAAAAACTTAGTAAGTCTCTCGAGCTCGATAAGTTAATGAGCTGTTATTAGGCTCAGTCTCAGCTTGAGCTCGATAAAGCTCGACTCCCTTTTAGTTTTTTTATCAATTCGAACTTGAGTAATTCGCGAGCGGTTCGGCTCGTTTACGTCTCAAAAGCAAACAAATAAACTTAAAAGGAGGAAGTGTGTCAATAGTCAAGAGTGTAAGGGCTCAAATGCAGTAATAGGTAAATTTGACAAAACAGATTTGAAGCTTCAATTTTGCTGAGACAGTACAGAGCTATCGGAGCCACCGGCGACCACCGTAGCAGCTCCGGTGAAAACCTTCCACCTTCAATCTCCACCGTTACTTCTATTTCCGGCGTAGACTCTCCGTTTCCGGTGATCGTTTTCTTTTTATTTGTCATGTGTGCTAGGATTTCACTGTAAGTATCAATTTCAATCTATATGCACACTATTCCTTATGATTCATAAACCTAATTCATGTTTTATGATGTTCAAATGTGTTTAGCAACCTCTTTGCGCCATCAAAACGGAAGCTATATTCAACCGGATTCGTATGATTCTACTTCTATCCCCTATTTTAAATCTTATATAACTAATCTGTACAATTTGTTGTTTGTTCCCAAGTTATTTGACTCTGTTTTTTGTAAAATTTGATATCTACATTAATTAAACAGGTTTATTTGGCTTCACAACTGAAAGTGTGCTAATTACCATAGTGTTTTTACTTCAATTTCATTTAGCTATATTTGTAGACTGTATTGATTTTGGCAGATGATGGAAATCAGAGTAGGAAACGGATAGAAAATGTAGGCTTCGAATTAAACGGTAGAAATGATAGGTCTATATGGCCTGTTTGTGATACAGAAACACTAGATAAGTGAACAATAGGGCAACGAATTTCCAACCAAAGATATAGACATTATTTTTCATGAACGTGAATTGAAAATGCTTACTTACAGAACTTGGCATTAGTTTTTTACTATTAGCTAATGGTTATCGAATTCAGAACAGAATTCATATAGATGTTGCATGTGAAACTCATGGTTGTGATATCTGATATGAAAGGGTGGGCGTAAATTTTCAAATTTTGTTGACTTATCAATACTGATGTTGTCTAGGTAAGAAACAAGAATTCTAGATTTTATACGAGAACAGGGATACCAAAGGGATGGAGAAGTCCTACAGCATTCTATGGTATGATAAAATGTCACTATGTTATTTGTCAAAGTGATCATCTTTATTTGTAGCACTGTTACTTTTTTTTTCCTTCAAATTTCAAGCTTCGTTTAGTTACAGTTTTATATCAACTTTGATCTGAAACAAAGATTGATTTTTCTTCAATGTCACTAAGAATGATTTTTCTAGGGTTTATGGAGATTTGTTGATGACTTTTTTGAATTGTACATGTGTACTTAATGTGCAAATTTGGTTTCAGGCTATCAAGTGAATCCAACTATAGGATCAGTGAAGAAGCAAATTGTGAATGCACTTCACTTGGGCGAAAGAGAAAGGGCTTCTACTCTGCTGTCCAAAATTGGCTACAACAAGCATATGTTGACAGCTAACCATTTTTCGCAAATTCTTAAACACTGCGCATTGACGCCTGATCCTTTGGTAGGCCTTTTAATGAATTAATTATAAACTTACATGGAGTTTATTTTCTTTTGGAAGTTGTGAATGCACTCAATTGCTCATCTGATAAAGTTTTTCATTATTATGTAAGCATGTTAATTTACCAAATAACAGGCAATTTCACTCATTTTTGTTATCATAAGCCTACTTACTATTGTTAAAAAATTTACTCCATGAGTGGTTGTCCTTTGACTATGATACTTGTTAACATTCATAAATGAGTATTGTGTCTTTAATGTATTTGTTCTTTTGTACAGTTTGTCATGGAGATCTGGAAAACTATGGAGGAAAAAGGTATTGACTTGAATAACAAATGCCACACTCTTATGATCCAAGCTCTATGCAAAGCCGGATACTTAGAGGAGGTATAAATGTTTTCACATAGGCATTCTTATACCATGTTGTATTTGTCTCTGCTTTTTCTTATTAGCTACTTTTTCATATACAAATGGGTTTGCACTTTGAATTGGTAAAATAAGGTATTTTAACTTTTTTGCTTCTTTTTGTAGGCATTCAACATGCTGAATAGTTGTGAGGAAACTTCCCATCTTTATCCTACTCTGCAAAAATATAACATCCTGCTAGGAGCTTCTGTTGAAATGAACAATGTCATTCATGTCAGCAAATGTTTAGACCTAATGGAGAATGACATGTTGGGAAAGGATGAATTTACATATACTGAACTTCTCAAGGTTTGTAGTCATTGTGTCAAAATATTGTCAATGAATATCACATGAATAAATTTATTCGAGTGTGTTGAAAGGGCATGGTAACTTCAGTACATTTTTTATGAATGGGTCAAATTGGCTGTGTTTTACATCTAAAAAGAATTGGAAGCGGTACAAAGTCTATTATTATCCATACATCCTAAGTTAAGAGATTTGTTTTGTATTGTAATAATATTGTTTTCTAGTCATAATTGACACATTATTTATTTTGAAAATAAAAGGTGTTAGCAGCTCAACCTAACCCAAACCCATTTAATCGTTTCAATCCCTACTAGAAATGCTTCATTTCAATGTGAACTCATTTAATAAAGGGTCATCTCACTTTTCTACATAGTTCAAAGTTTTGCACTTCAAATACTGCAGGAACTCTTAGGTCTCCAATAAGTTAAAACTTTCAAATTTGATCAGCATAAGTCGCATAAAATTTATTTGTGTTGTTATTGAGTGAGTATATTCTAAAAATATTCTTTCAGCTTGCAGTTTTGCAGAAAAATCTGCCAGCAGTACATACCATCTGGAATGAGTATGCCAGATATTATAGTTTCAGCCTTCTTTCCCTTAGAAAATTCATCTGGTCCTTTACAAAGTTAAATGATTTAACAACCGCATGTGAAGCTTTACAACATCTGGTGGCTTTGGTTTTCCGGAGAGATTCTACTATTAAAATAAGTGCTGAAGGAAAGATGGTTGTTCCCAAATTGGATGTGCCAATACCTTTCTACGGTAATTTGGAATGGAACAGAAATGTTAATATCACTTCAGATCCATCAAGACATGAAAATGACAAGAAAATGGTTACTTGGGATAATAACATGGGCTATCAGAAGTTAGTCAGCTTTCACCTGAATGAAGCCAAAAGTGTTGGAACGATGTTGGATCTGAAAAGTATCCTTGTTACAAAGATCTTGAGGCTGTCCTTTACTGATGTTATTCGTGCTTGTGTGCCATGTAAAAATGATGAGCTGGCGGAACAGTTATTCTATCAGGTAGTATTTTACCTCACGCATTTGGTTAAAAAGTTACATGTATACACTAGAGTAGAACTTCACTTATACATGTTTTGGGGTCAAATAATCAGTTTTCAGTTTTTTGTTTCCATACTCGCTGGGAAAAAATATCAAGACTATTTATCTAAGGACAAAGTAGAACGGCTATTATTTCCATTAATAAGCCATCTATACTCTTAAGAATATCCTTGTGGACATTTATTTTTTAATCACTTAAATCAGAAGTTGTCAAGATTATTCAGTTAATCACTTTCAAAACAGGGCACATTCAAACATCCCCTTATTTTCATTGAACAATTATATTAAATTGTATTCTCCTTGTGAGAGCTGCTAGCTTGTCATATATCCTCTAGTTTCTGATTTTATTTTATTCTATTTGGTTTAGATGCAAAATCTTGGCATCAAACCATCACGTGGTGCATATGATGGCCTTATTAGAGTGCTTGTTAAAGAGAGAGGTTTCCATGATGGCATAGAAGTGGTACTAACTATGTTTATCTTTATTATGCTATTTACAGTTGTCTTAAATTAATCGCTTCATTTGGTTTGACGTAATCTTTGTGTTGTTTTTCTTTTGTTTATTTCTTGCAGCTAAAGTTGATGAAACAAAAGAATTTGAAGCCACATGATTCGACTTTTGCTGCAATATCAGTAAGTTGCAGTGAAAGCTTGGAGTTGGATTTGGCTGAAGCGTTTTTGGATCAGATGGCCCTTCCTAAAAGTGCATATCCATACAATAAGCTGCTTGAAGCATGTGACACACTGGTTAGAAAGCAAATGTTATCTGAGTACTATTGTCTATCGTTTTCACTCAAAAGAATGGCGCTTAAAGGCATTTTAACAAATAACACCCTGAATATATATGCTGAAATTATCTGCTCATGAAGGACGGAACCATGTTAGATAAGCTCTATCAAACAATTGATAAAACATTTGATTTAGAGAAAAAGTTGATAAAATTGGGAACATCTCTTAAGGCAAATTGTGAGTTCTTTATATAGCCCTTTACTGACAGATAAAAATCAAAATTATGCCTGAATTTCTAAGATGTGAGTGAGAAAAAACCCTTGATTTCACATGATTAACATTTAAAAAGCTCAAAGTTTTTGATATTTGGGGGAATCTGAAATCTGGGCACTGTTAATGATGGAATTTGTGTGACACGAGTGATGAATCAAGTTTCTAATAAAACTTGGGCTTCTCTTTTACTTAAAGCTTTTTTGTGAAATCATTGCTAGTTGTGATCTTGCATGTAATGAAGTAAATGTAATCTCTTCTTATGAACAAAATATGTGTCTAATATTGTAGGATCAACCTGAACGTGGAGTTCATGTATTTGGTAAAATGAAACAGTTGAAAGTAGCTCCTGATATTAAAACATACGAGTTGCTATTTTCATTGTTTGGCAACGTGAATGCTCCCTATGAAAATGGAAATATATTGTCACAAGCAGAAGCCACTAAAAGGATAAATGCAATAGAGGATGACATGGTGAGAAACGGCATTCAACACAGTTATGTATCAATAAGGAACTTGGTAAGTCCATCGTTTGATCACATTATTTGTTCAACGCTTCAACCTTTTCAGGTGTTTGGATGCGTGTGTTTTAGATGATTATTGCAACTCGAAGAATTAAAATCAGATAATAAAATGAGTTGTCAAAAGTAAAGGAATTGTTTTATTTATAATTAGTGTGTAGTATATGGTTATAGATGTTATATAGCTTGGGCAATAATCTGAATTTTTAAAATATAATGATTTAGGAGGTTTTATGCGTCAAAATAAGCTTCAACCCCTCCTTTTCAGCCCCTCTTTCTACAACATTATATCTCGTCCCGCAAACCCCTTCTCAGGTGTTTGGATGTGTGTTTTGCATATGAGTATTAAAACTAAAAGAATCAGAATTAGACAATAAAATAATGACTTGATTAATCATTAATCATATTGATAAGTAGGCAAGTTTACATTTATATCAATGATCAGTTTTTTTTGCAACTACTTCTTTGTTGCTTTTTCTAATGTGATTATGCTAAACAATAATCATAATCACTTGTATCCAAACCCTAAAAACTGATTATGGTATTAAGTATATACACACCCATCATTGTTTTGCAGGTCTTATCTGGTAAGACAGCAATGTTCTCATTGGCTTATTCCTATAGCAAGGGACAAAGTATAGGATACAAAAGAATCTAATCTTACATGTTTGAAACACGAAAAGAAAGAAAAAAATATCTATCTGAAAACAACTTGTAAAAACCATAGTTGAAATGTTTGTGGGAGTTGAGCAAATTTAGATTTATTAAAGGTTTGTTTCAGGGTTCTCATAGTTGAGGAATATGCTTTACAATTATTATACACCATAACATGGAAGTCACCACATTTTTATGTACACATGGTTTTAGAGAATTTTGTTGCTATTTGTTAAATGCCAAGTAACCTTCAATAATGGGGATAATAAGCAAATCTTTTGAACCTAAATAGATAACATCAGTTTCTGCTATGATGACAAAGCCATAATAACTTGATTACCTAATTAGAATGTAAAAGGAGAACTTGTTTGTAATCCTGAGTTTATAATGATTTGGAGTCCTAACACTCGTTTTTTGATAACTTGTAGCTGAAGGCACTTGGTTTAGAGGGCATGATAAGTGGGCTCTTGCACTACTTGCGCGTGGCAGAAAACCGATTTACTCCAGGATCTCCAATTTACAACATAGTCTTGCATTCACTTATTGAGACTAAGGAGGTAGGTAATATATATGTATATTGTGTGTGTGCGCACATGTGAGCACACGTGTAGAGAGACAGAGGACTATTTAATGTACACCTAATTTTAGGTAAAAATTTGCGAGAACCACAAAAAAAATATGTCTATTGCTTTAAATGTGATAATAAGATGGTTATATAACCGCTTACCCGCCTCTCTTTCTCTCCCAGTCACACTATATTTGGTTAGTACAACATAGACGTGTTTACGTAGTTCCCATGTTTTCTACTCAAAATTGGTTACGTATTGAACACTCCCCTTTATATGTTTGTGTGTGTGTATGCATTGTGATAACATGTCATGTTGTGTTGTGATCCAGAATGAAATGGCAATAAATGTATTTAAAACTTTGATGTCACATGGCTATCGTCCGAATGATGTGACATGTAATATCATGATCGACTGCTGCAGTGCTAGTGGCTCGTTCAAATCTGCTCAGGGTTTGATCGCTATGATGATCCGTTATGGATATCCACCCCAAACTCAAACTTATACGGCTCTTTTAAAGGTATGTTAAAAAAAAAAATTATGCTATAACATTGTTTAATGTGTAATGCACAATATTGTTCTATTATATCCAACATAATAAATGGTTATCAGCTTGTGTTGGCATTGGAAGATTTTGATGAAGCATTGAATCTTCTAAACCAAGCCTGCTCTGAAGGAATCCAACTTGATGCATTGTTGTTCAACACAATTACCGATGTAGCATCGTGGAAGGTATCTAATTGCTTCTTACATACAATTTATGAAACAAAACTTTTTTTCTTTTGTAGTCATGAGAACTCTTTAAGCGAAATTCACTGGCCCCACCAATAACTTGCTAACAGTCATCCCAGGTTAGGGGTGTAACGAGCGAACTTGAGCCTGTTTAGGCTCGAGCTCAGCTTGTTTTGACATAAGAGAGCTCGAGTTTGGCTCATTTAGAGCTATATTTCTAAAGTTCAAGCTCGGCTTGTGTGAATTTTTCAAGTTTGGCTCGGCTCATTTATTTAACTATTTTTTTATATACTTTTATAGTTAATTTTATATTTTTATGAAGTTATACTTTTATATGTAACACAACACATATTATCTAACTATTATTATGTAATTTTATATATCGTAATAATTGTTTATATAGATATATATTTATTTAATATATTAAACAAAAAATATAAATATAAGGCTCATTTAAGCTTGCGAGTCAGCTTGAGCCGTTTATTAAATGATCCTTAATATGAGCTCAAGCTCCGATCGATTTGAGCTTTTAGCGAGCCAAGCTCATGAGTGAGCTTGACTTATTACGCCTAGACCATGTAAATCACAGCTTACGCTCGGCGCGCTTAATGCTGCACCTCCCCTTGAAGGCTTAAGAAACACAACTTATAATTGCTTCGATGAACTTATTATACAGGATAGAATAGACATAGTCGAATATGTGATGGACCGTATGCACAAACAGAGGGTCCGACCTGATCCTACAACATGCGGTAATGTTTTCACAGCATACGTGAATCAAGGCTTCTACAACACAGCCATGGAAGCACTGCAAGTTATGAGTATACACATGTTATCCGAAGAGGATATCAACAAAAACAAAACAGTATTCGAGGAGCTTATTTATGCAGAAGATTCAGAAGCCGAGTTAAGAATTTTAAATCTTTTTAAAGATTCCAAGGAAGATGTTGCTGTAGCCCTTTTGAACCTGAGATGGTGTGCCATGGTTGGGAACCCGATTTCATGGTTAACCAATCAGAGCCAGTGGGTCAAGCGACTCTCGGCTACTAACAACTTTAGATAATGTGCCAACAAAGTGATGATTGTACCAAAAAGATTTTGCAATCCACGTGAAATGTGGGGAGTATTTTTATTTTTTTGTATGTAACAAGCAATAATGTAATTTGTTATCTGACCAGGGTTAACATTGGTTTAGCTATCACAAGTGCTATATGCGAGTGATGTAAGGTTTTTGTATCTATGTGGGTTTTTGCTTGGCCACATTAAATTAGGTGTATGCATGGTTTAGTTCGGTTTTACCTCATGGTATGGCTTTATTCTTGATCTTGAACTTTTGTTTAATAGATGTCGTTTTGGTTTGGTATTGGTTAACAAACTATAACCGAAATCAAACCATAAAATTAAACTATCAATGGGTTGTGGTGTCAAAGGTGTATAAGAAAGACGTCTTTTTAAAGTGGTTTGACTGTTTAAGTTCCGTGATAGGTAAAAATATGCAATAAGTGTACTAGAGGGTGTGTGTGAGTTAACAGATTAACCAAACTATCGGGGATATATGTCCAGATAGCGTTGCGATCCATTGCACAAGGTACCCAACAATGTATCCATGTTTTGAAAGTTGAATTTATACTTTGATTTTAACTTCCCTTACATAACCAAATAGATAAGACCATAATCATTTATTCTATTCGTTTACAAGTCCAACCACTTAACACCAAAATATAAATACATACTAGAATAAAATCACAGCTCTTAAAAGACTTTCAAGCAAACCATCAAGTCAGTAAGGTCGAAACGGCTAATTGCTTCGTGACATTATAATAAAACAAAGTACAATGATAATTTACTACCACTACAACCTTGCAAAATCAACAAAAAAAGAAACAAATCTTTACTCTTCTTTTTTACTGGTTGATGAGCTTTCCGGTGTTTGATTTGGTACCAAGTGTTTGACACTAGCCTCAGCTTCTGAAACAAACTTAGGATCCGGCTCGTGTTTCTCAGATGGCTCTTTCATTGCCATATATATGTAGAATGCAATTACAATATTAACAGACACGACAGCAAGAAACCCGCTTATTAGTGTCAACGAATATGGAGACATGTCAGCAGAACCTGTTGAAGGATGACACGGCATGATAAGTCAATAACCAAAGTCAGTTTAAGCCTTAACACATATATATGTTACTAGAAGTTGAACCTTTGTACTTGTCTTTCTGTTAAACTAACCATCAATTTCTTAAGTTTAGCAGGTTTGATAGTTTTAACCCCGTCATTGTAATATATAGAGGTTTATCATAAATTAAATGATTTCCAACCGTTCCAAGGGGACATCCTAGGGTTCAAATCCTACAAGATGCAGGTGTAATTATTTTAGAAAATCTAGGAATAGTTGTTCAAAAAAGAATAATTTCCAAGCAAGATAATAATTATTGTAATCAATAGATTCCTAATTATTACATGCATTAATCTTCATCATGTAACCAGAACATATGACATTTTAAAGAAACAAGTTAGATGGTGTTCAAAATTCGAGCATAGTCATTAAGAGCCAATGAAGACCTTGAGTACATTAACCTAAAACTAGAATAGAATGTGTTCAAACTTAAGCTAGAGCACATTTATGCAATACACGATTATTAAACCAATGTTCAAATTAGCATCTTTTGCAAATAGCATCTTTTGCAATACACGAGTCATATATGTACTCTCCTTTTGCAAATATGTAGTTTTTTAAAGTAATTTCATGGAGAAAACAAAAGGACAACTCATTTGCGAAAAAGAGTCGAGAACAATGGTTCAAAGTCAATCTTGCATGAAAAACAGTGATCTTTAGCATAAAGTGTGAAATTCAGGGCCAAGGGAGTGAAAACTTGAGATGAGTTTTGTATGGAAGCTTCGGTATCAAGAAGACGGGAACTAAAAATAAAATATAGTTTACAATGTTCGACTTCCTAGGATTTATCAATAGTTGAACTTGATCTTCCACAATCTCTTTATTTACCATCTCAGTCCCACAAAGACTATGTACTTGATTTTTGAGTATCATATGAGTTGAAATTTGAAAACTGAAATGAATTATTTACTTACTTATAAAGTTACAATAGGCAAATGTTGATGACAAAAAGCAGCTAAGAATTTAGGCCAACTTTATCTTTGGAATAGAAAACTGACAAAGCTGAAGGCTCGTTCTCTAGAACGGGGGAGTACTAAATAATGAGGATCAAACTTGTGTCCAACGTAACAAGAAACAAATATCAAGTGATGGCTTTTAATATGAGCACCATCTCAGGTTTCTAGACAAAAACTATACAAAATAAAGCAACAATTCAATATTAAAAATTTCGGATGAAGCTTACCCGGAAATAAATTGTTGTTGAAGGCATACAAAATTGCAATAGGAACCGCCCACATCAACATAGATGCTATAAAGAACTTCTCTATAACTTTTGCCATTGTCAACCTCAAACTGCAACGATTCAAAAATGGCATGGTCAGTAGATATTCATGTGGTACCTTAAATCTAACACCAATGGAACAATAAGATCAATCAAATAGTATCCTAGTTAAATTCTTGCACCTTTACATAACCCAGAGAACTATATTTGACGCGTTTAGTTGTTTACCAAAATTAAACACCAAACTCTTATGTTTGTTTTATGTTCAAAACATAAGAGAGATCAATCAGAAGGATCTGGATTGTAGTTTGATGGATAAAAGTGAAACTCACTCACCAACTAGAAATCAAAAACCTTAATCATGAGAAGAATAAATCCTAGAGCCTAAAGATCCTAAAATCAACTTCCAAATATAAATGTCACCATTTGACTTTGGATGTCAAATGGGCTATCTTGCACTTTGAGACGAATTCAAATTTAAGTTACTTTGAGAAAAACATATAAATCTGTCAATGAACATAACCCATATGAATCGAGCTTATAAAAAACCAAAATCTAATCCTGTTATAGAAACTTAGAGAGTATAGACGATAAAAGGATGAACAACCGTGCAAACCTTGTTAATTTACAAATGCTGCTGTTGTACAAAGGAAAAAAAAACAAAGGCTACACGGTAGTGAAGGAAATTATTATGAAGTTCTTCAGAACAACTATCAACTTATTCAGACCTTTCAACTGAACATTTATATCCACTTTTAATCAGAAACATAATCATTGTAGCTATAAAAAAAACAAGCAACAACAATCTTTTTTGTGGATTACAGATTAAAGGATTTATATCGAACAAGACACGAATGCACTTCAATTGGGCAACAAAGGAACTATCAAATTGCTAGCAACTTTACTGTCTTAACAATTTTAATCTCAACTGATTTATCTATATATTCAACACATTTAGAAGTAACAAGTAAGCTGCAAGTTTATTAGTGGTTACAAAGTTGAAGAATTTATGTTGTTACATAAACAAAAGCTAATGCATTCATTCATTCATTCATCAACTGCTACATCTAATAAACCGAAACATACTCAAGTACTAATAATGGCTTTAAACTAGGGTTTTACTAAATAAATGAACAATAAGAGAAATTGTGAGTTGAAAACTTGCCATTCAAGATTTGGTGAGTTGAAGATCAATCAATTTGGAGACTTGATCGTAGATGCGATATTATTTTTTGGGATGCGATAAAAGAAGCGATGCAATTCATGTAACTTAAATAGATACATACATACATATCGGATAATAATCGGTTTAGTCTCTCATGATACCATCAAAATATTAAATTAAATTTTGAGTTTAACTTTCTTTTTTAAAACTTGTATCAAAACGTTGACAAAAAGGAACTAACAAAAGTTATTCATTATATTACACGACGGTCGACGAAAGTCTAGTCGTTTATAGTACATCAAAAGAGTAGCTCTAACAACCTAAATGCAACCCAGCTCATTTATATATCTCATGTTCAAGATAATTTAAAAAATTAAAATTTTAAGGTTTTTAAAAAATTATTTAGATAACAAATGAATTTCAAACTCAATTGATACTTACCATGTCGAGAGGCTATACACAACCATAAAATTCTAACCTTGACTTTGAGGAATATATTCGTGTCTGGAATTAAGGTTTCTCTTAGGAACTTTGTCGGAAATGATTGTTAGTTTTGAATAGAAACTTTATAGATGGTTGAGGGAAAGAACAACAATTGAAAAAGATGGAATTGCCTCTCATGTGACAACTAACAAGGTTTTTGGATAATTATTCATGAAAAATGATTTATTTATGCAAACTTGTCTACCTATATACATTAATATAAAGGTAAATCTTTGTTATATGTCATTCTAAAAAATCATGTGCCGTTTGAGAATTAAACATGTGACCTCCATGTTATATACACACGTTTTAACCACCAAACATGTTATGTGTGTAATTCTTTTATATAAACTTTATCGAGGCATAGTCTCTTTAAAAAAAGAGTAAATTATAGTTTTGGTCCTTTTGTTTTTAAACCTTTAACAGATTCAATCACAACTTAACAGTTTCAGTCCTTGTGATTTTATTTTAATAAAAATGGTCCCAAACAGTAACTCCATCAAACTTTTCACTAAACCTCATTCACGCGCTCCATATCTGAGGAGTAAAAATATCATTTATCCCCCTCTTTTATCTAGCTCAACATGTATGTTAACCTTTTTTATTCAGTCGCATTTCAAAAAGAGCGAGATAAATGACATTTTACTCTGCCCGTGTGGATGATTAATGAAAAATTGGATGTAGTTAGCGTTCAGGATCATTTTTGTTAGAGAATAAAACTACACGTAAAAAAATGTGAAGAAGAAGTCGTTAGATGACGAAAGTAAAGGATTGGAAATGAAGAATAAGAATAGTTTAGGGGTACAATTTGCAAACAAACACATTCAAAACGCCGTCACTTGAAAACAACACTGGTTAGGTTAGGTTAGGGTTTTACATGATCGGAGCTAAGAGAAATTGATGTGCATCTGCTTCAAGTTTCATTCACTCGAGAAACATGAAATCAGTGGTTGGAATGGTGGTATCGAACAAAATGCAGAAATCGGTTGTTGTCGCCGTTGATAGGTTGTTTCATAACAAGCTCTACAATCGATACGTTAAACGTACCTCAAAGTTCATGGCACATGATGAGCATAATCAATGCAACATCGGCGATCGGGTATGTAATATGTTCTTCTTCATCATTATCATCTTATTAACAAATTTGCCCAAATTAGTGACAGTGATTTTTCAACAAATCGTTATGAGCTTTGCTTTTACTGTGTTATTTTCATTCATAGAACCAATAAGTCCAGTTGCAGTGTGTAGATTTAGGTTTACAATTACAGGCATGATGAGGAAAGAAATGGAGTTAGAGCTTCATAAAGTAAAAAAATGAATCTTTAGTATTTTTCATATCTTTAGTATTGTATTGTATTGTATTGGATAACAACACTATCTATATCTGCACATTGAGTCTTGCTCGGTTTGCGACTTAAGGTTCTATAAGAGGAAGGTGAGGGGTGTACGTTGTGAGGAAGACGAGGACCCAAACATCTCGTCCCTCGCATCTTCTTCATCCACGAGGTGGGCAATGAGCTTACCATCTCATCACCATCACCTCACTGACTCGGTTGGATGGGTTGGCCAAACAAGCTGATTGTAGTGGTCTGACAATTTAGTTTTCAAGTTTACACCTATTTTTCTTAAGTTGTTAATTTGCATTAATTTGCCTTATACTTTTAGAATGATAAAGACGAGTTACACATGCATAGTTGTATATTTAAAAAATACGGATTAGATAAATATTAAATACAAAAGGCTGAATGGCTGGTTTGGTTTACACGGTAAGTATCAAGTTCCAAACCATCGGGCAGTTCGTTATACTGCTAATTTGGAATCGGAACCAAACTACATAAATCTCAGTTCTCAAACCAGGTCAACCTTGCTTCGGCATGGGTAAACAGTAAACACCCATAGCTAGTACAGTATGATTGAGGCAAGAAGGATTTTCTCTTACCGTTACATGAGTTTCTAACAAACATTTACTTGAGGCAAAATGATTCCCTATGTAATATTTTGACCTGGAAGAAGAACTGAACCACCTTTAGTCGTAGGCATTTGTGGAGTTTTACATAGAAAAAGTTTACAAGTGTGGTATGTAAACAGCAAATGATCAACTAAAACTAAGTTAGTGTACCACCCACATTGAGGCCTTCCAGCTGCCCGAATCAGCTGAGGGCAAAAGAAATCGTGACAAGGCTTTTGTGAAGAATAAAAACATATTCAGACTTTCAGCCCCCTTGAGCTCTTAAAGATCTAGTTGGTTTGCCATTGATTATGAGGAAGAAGGTAGGCAAAAGTTGGTATACTGTTTGCATTTTCTCCAAATCCCATAGACAAATGATCAGAATGACCAACCAGAGTGAATAAATGATCTTATTATATATGCAATTGTGTAATGCGTTCTTGACATCTTATCTATTTAGTCGTTCAAAATCAAGCACGAGTCTACCATTGACGAAATCGTGTTGATAGCTCCAAACTTACCTAAACAATTCCCTGATAAGGTTTAGGTAGAAACCTGTGGAAGTTGGATTCGAACTTGACACCTTTGTCCTCTGCTAGAGGGAATCAAACGCTTACCATCGGGTCATGCTACCTCTTTGAAGGCTGTGCCTTGTTTCATTACAAAGTGTGAAGTCATTATAGAGCAAGTTTTATTGGACTTTGGTTTATCCAGCCATCAGTTGTAACACCTAAAGACATATGAAACTGAAATGGAGATAGCCCATTGTAGGTTGATGTCAAGAGATGTATAATAGCAAACTATAGACTGATTCTGATGCTTGAAAGTTTACACACACTTACTCGTCATTTTAGCTGTAATGAAAACTTTGACATGTTTGTATGAAACATTACTTGCAGGTTAAATTGGATCCTTCACGGCCATTAAGCAAGCGGAAGAACTGGGTTGTTGCAGAGATTCTAAAGAAAGCACGAATTTATACCCCGCCAACACCAGCAGCTCGTACTGATTCAGTCAGCAAGACACCAGTAGCTCCTTCATCTTAAGCTTTAGGTTTTATTTTCTTCAGTTTTGCATGTAATGAAAGTTATGGTAGACCAACCATCTATTTAAATGGTGGTGCCGGCTCAATGCTCAACTATGATATAATCTTTGTTATTCTCTTGATTGTAGTTGTCAAGAATGTTTTTGCAATCTTGTTTCTAGAACATAATTTGTATTCAAATATATCTTGGTGCCAAGTTTCTTTGATTTCTGGGTGTTTAATGTTTGATTACAAATCGAGTAAGCCGAAAATCAAAGCCAACAAAAACTATCTACGACCAACCCGAATTACATAAACCATACCATAGTTATGTGTTTTTTGTTGTAAGAATTTTCATATATATAATTGGCTATGGATTTTCTTTTCTTAGTTGTACAACCCATTATACATTAACGGATTAAGAGGTTGTTTGGTAAATCTGAATCATTAATAAATTATTAATAGGTCTGAACCATTAAGAAGCTCTATCAATGAGAGGGAATGTGGGATAGAACTTCATATGAGAATAAAGTTGTTATATGCTCCATTCAGTTTTATTCAGCATTTATCTGTCTTTTAATCATTCAACACTTGACTGAACCATTTAGAGACTTTTTTTATGAAACAAACGCTCTGAATGCTAAATCATGCATTAAACTGAACCATTAAGAGGTAAAACAAACAGCCCCTAAGTCCTAAACAAAACCAAGTCAACCGAGCCGAGGAACACAAGGAGCCTGAACAGATGAACATCCCTTGTATAATCTTGTTGAACACCCCTTGGGTTTTGATCATTTTTATTTTGTTACGGTTTTTGGTCTGATAAAAAAAAGTAATAAAAACCGAAACTCAAAACCCAAATTGGTGGCAACCCTAATGATTTTTTGATATAAATTGAGACTCTTGTTCTGGTTATTCAAAGTTTATCTTTCAATACATGTACCTTGCGTTTTCCAACAACATGGTCATTCTCTTGTTCCATAGCTGCAAAACTACTAACCTAGTTACTCACAACCGTTAGCATCTCACACCGCAATCTCTAAACCAAATCTATTCACATTTTCATGATAGTAAGTTGTCTTTCTTCTATCCAAGAAGAGAGTTTATGATACCGATTTCACGGAATATCCAAATTGCTCAAAAACAACAATTAATCAAAGACTATAAATTGAACCAAAGGTTCTTTAATTCAATAATCAACATAAACTTCTTTAAACAATAAACTATAGATCCATATTTATACTAGACTCAACAACTCTTAAGATAAACATGAATAAACTTAATAAATATAAGATACGATAATTAAGGAAATTAATAATGTTCAAATACGTTTGATCCATATCAGTTTAGATCCTGCAAGATGGAGTTTAAGGGTAGATCGAAAATCGTTCAAAACAAATCATGATTCAGTCTTACGATTAGCGCGAATTTGAGAATAACTTTGTAACACTTACACAGGATTTAGTCTTATGATTACAAAACTACATACAAAGTTGGACACTTTAGCCTTTAATTATACACTTGGATTTCAACTTTTTCGGCTTATTTGACTTGTTTTCGTTTTAGTTTTTACTCTTTATTTTTACTCGTTTGACTTGTCATAAAGAAAAAGGTAAAAAAAAATTATCCCAATTGACTAGGTTACAAGGTAAATGGGTCTAAAATGCCATTCAGACCGAGAACTCGTATGTTTTTACAACTAATATGAAAGATAAAAATCCAAAAATGATAAATCTTGAACACCCGGCAATAATAAATCAACTGCTTCCTTACCCATTTGCAGGATAGAACCAGCAGCTTCATTGTCATATGTAACAACAACTTTTTGGTGGTATAAGGAAATGTGTGGCAGTTACTGATATTGTTGGGGTCTTTTGTTGGCTATAAGTTCTCGGCTGGTGGTAGCTCTTGGCGCTTAGGTGGACTGCCTAAAACTCGTTCCATATCAAAACGCACTTCAATGTTACGGATACTGTATCCTACCACCATTAGCCAGTAAAGCAGCTTTGCTAGTTCCGGGGCACTTGTCTCTGTTACACTAGTCTGCATAATTATAGCAGAGGAATACTTTTAAAAAAATAAAAGGCAAATAACATAAAAGAGAAACAGTTGACATATAATATGAAGTTTCCATTTTCTTTATTATCATTTTTTGATAGAGACGACAAAAAAAAAATCAGATTTCTTTTTGCATATCCTCTCAAAAACTTTTCGGTAACATGTTGGAAGATTTGATGAGAAAGAAAATGATTCAAGGAAAGACTTTTCTATTAATCAACAACTACCTATGACCAAAACCAATGTAACCAACATATTAAAGGTATACTTGTAAGATTTTCAACGTTTTCTCACCATATGCCAGCTCTTGAACACTAAACAGTTTTACAAAAATAATATCATGCTAACCTTCATTTGAGTAGGATCTGAAACAGCCAAGAGACGTTTTATAAACGTGTTCATTGCAACCACCACATCCTCCCCAGCACTACTTGTCAAATCCTGCATAACATTATACAGATAAGCCTAGACATGAAACAGAGAAGATGATATATCCAGTAACTTTGAACAAGTAGACTTCTTTCTGGTGTGATGCTTAAACGGCATGGAAACCAGTAAACTTAAAATATTGCTTTTATCAAAATTTTGAATCTGTGGTATTTTTTTCTAGCTTAGAAAAGTTAGTTACCTATAACAGATAATTAACTAAAGTTGGCTATCTTTTTTTGCAATTTGCTTTTAAATAAATTAACCAACAAAATTCCTAACCTTAAGATTTTGTGGCTCGAGAGATTTAAGATAGTCCAACAATTCATTTGACCCATTAGCAGATATTCTTTCTACTTGCCGATTAAGTTCCTCAACTTCTGCTTCAAGTAATTCAATGTACTTGATTGCATCTATTTTCTCTGGACCAGAAACATTATTCCACCTGATAACTTCCCCCGACACCTTTTTTTGTGTCCCTGGTGCATAATCTGGTGCATCCTGTAAATTGTAACTTGTAATTGTAAAACATCATAAGTAATATTAAACATAAATTTTGTTTTTAAATAAGAGACAAATGGCATTCAGATTTAATGCTACAAACATGCATTTTGTTTCTGATATGGTCCAAGGTAAGCCCAGAGTGTATTATTTGATGCATAAAGCATTAACGCATTTTATTCAAAACTTCAGATTATTACTGACATACTATAACTTCTGTAATCCTATGTCACTATACATTAAAACTTTTACAAAAAAGTTGTTTCATAGCAACGAAACCTAAACCCAAATCCCTTCTAATCTGAAGATGTTTTGACCGGTAACCCAATCCCAAACCCTTGTGAGTGGTGACCCACCCTTTTGCCACCTCTACTCCTGCCCACCATTGAAGTGGCATGACCATTGAAAAGATAAAAAACAAAATTTGAAGAAGTACCTTTCTCTCCTCTGATATATCAGGAAGTGCAACTTGCTCCAAACTTTGTTGCAATTCCAACCGATATTGTGCATTCCTAAACATATACCCAGTCATCAAAACACTGTACATGAGTTGTGCAAGATTCTCAGCAACCTGATTGCACGACACACATTAAAACCAGAACAGTGTGTCAATACTTAGATTTTTTAAACAAATTTGATCTCTACATTCAAGCAATCTATGGGAAAAGCAGATATTTCCACATTCACCTAAAGGCATAAACTGTACAAACTTACAGTGGTAACGGTTACTGCAAAAAACTGAGGGGGTAAAGTCCCCATCATGTTTGTTACTGTTTGGCGCATGGCATCTACAACCTAACAGAAATAACAGTAAGAGAAGATTCATTTATGAAACACGTATAGAGGAAAATAGGGAATGAATGTTACCTGCTGAGGTGCTCTTTTAACAAATAACTCCATAAATTCTGGTTGCACATTTTTCACATACTCCAGTAGCATTTCCCTCCTGCTTTTCTATGAAAACTCATTTATAGTCGAGGAAATCCATATTTTACATCAGTATCAGTATGAAGAACTGAAGAACAAAAGGTGAAGATTCTTAAATATTAAATGAGACATCATTGTAATTGCTTCACAAATTCTCTATAGAGTTCCGAATATACTGTTGTTTAAGTAAGAGTATGATAGATCTAGATTAAAGATATATCTCAAAAATACTCCTACAGATAGCCTCAATTTCCATATTCAAAGCCATTCTTTCATTGTTCATTAAGAAAATAATCTCCTACATGGCTACATAATCAAATGATATAGAAGACAAATGCACATCATATGCTTCAATGTAGTAGTAGTAGTAGTAGTAGTAGTAGTTGAAGAGAACTACGAGTATTCTTATTGATCTGTTAAAAAGGTGCAAGTTATTAAAGAAACCAAGCGTTTGATATTAAAAAGTAAGCCTATTGTAATCCTAGTCTTTAAGTAGTATAGGAGCTGGTCACCAGTATAGATTTAACATCTCATGCAACCATGGTTTTGGCTGGTACATAAATTACTATCACAAGATAAATTAAGCTTTGGGGTGTACTCCTAAAAGTACGTCATCATTCCTCATACCATACAAAACTTGTGGCATTGGCCATATTTCCCATCATTTCTAATATAGCAATATATACTCTTTCAAGAAAGCTGTTAAAAAAAATACTCTTTCAAGAAAAGAAAGCAAGAAAATATGACCCAAAAGACCAAAACATGCAGGAAATCACTTACTTTCAAGTCATACCATATACCACTAAAGCAAACTTCCCATATCATCCGCAACTCACCCCACCCTATTTACTTATTCAAAAACATAAAAAGAACTAATAATGCTCATCAGATTTGTCAGGCATTTATAATATTTTAGTTTTAACTAGCTAAGGAAGTATCTTCACATGCTGTTTCTCCCCATTTTGTTTCATTAACAAACTTTACCTTCCACCAACTAGCAATTATTAAATGAATTCATGCGAGTTGTAAGTTCAAATAAACTTTTTTTTCCAGCTGATTTCCTTCCTTAACCAATATATGATAATGAAATCTATATCTTTTCAACTAAATCCTTTTCCAGTTTTCCACATACTCAAACATGTAGTTTTTAGGATCATCCGCATCACTTTGATCTCATATCTACCTAGTTTTGAACAGGCTGAAACATTTTGTCATTTTAGAGACATATAGTGTAAGAAATCCCCATCATCAAAAGGATTGACCTCAAAATCAAAATCTAGTATACTGTTACCACTTGCTACCAGCCCTTAACATAACTATTTTCCAAAATCTGAAACAAATTACTCGAGTTTCATACCTAGTTCGTTGAGAATCACTACTGTTACTGCTTTGGAATCATTCACATCAATTTGATCTCATATCTGTAATATAACTATGGTGTCATCTCCTAAACTAAATTCGGCGCATTTATACAATTACCACAAGCTACCAGCTATTAACATGACTATTTTCCGAAATCTGAAACAAATTACTCGAGTTTCATACCACAAAACCGTTCCTGTTACTGCTTTTGTAACACATCCACATCAAACTTAAATTGTATCAAAAGGATCAAAATCATATGCATAGCTAATAAATACAGTTCACAGTTGCTAGTAACGTAACTATATTCCGAAATCAGAAACAAATAATTCGAGTTTCATAATCCATACCACAGAAGCGTTAGGTTGTTGAGAATCACTAGTTTGTGATGAATCATGCGGTTGAGATTCAGCTCTGAGTGTGAATCTCCCTCGGTTAAACGTTCGTTTTCTGGCAACGTGAAGTGAAGAGAGTCGCGGAAGGTGATTAGTCTTACATGATGCGAGAACAGATGATGAAGATGAAGATGAAGAATGTGATGATATGAATGGTGATTTTAGTGTTAAATACGACATTTGCAGGTGGAGGATATGGTATGAATTTGAGATTGAGAATTTGTTGGCGATGTAAAAAAACCCTAGGATTGAGAGTTTGTTTACGACTCCATTACTAAACCCCAAGCTATGGATTGGAAGAGAAGAGAAGCGAAAGAAATGGGGGTTTGGATTAGGTGTGGAAATAACATGTGAATTGTTATAGGATAAAATGTTTTTGTATTTTTAAAACTATTTTTAATGTAACGTTAATACCTTTAAACATTCAAAATATGTAATCTAATGACTGAGTTTGTGATATATGTAATAAAAATTATAAAATAAAAATAGGAAAAACGACAGGTAGCTTAATCATCACTCCATGTGTCCGGTTAATAAAGCCGGAGTCTTTGTGGGATGGGGGTGACCCTGACATAAGCACTACCTATGTGTGAGAGCCGCATATTAGGGTCCAAGTTGGTCTTATGTCATCAAGCTATACCCGGTCATATTTGGTCATTTTTTACTGTTTAAGTGGGTTCTCCTTTCCAACGGCTATTTTTTGGTTAATAGGTTATTTTCTTAAAATCCCCTTTAAATACAAACACATATTACACTCCGAAACAATCATTGTTATCATAATTTTATTCACAATCTTACACTTTAAAAAAATGTTGGATCATTTACCAATCGAAGGTTCAACCACGGGTAATTAGGGGTGTTCATTATTCGAATACCATTCGAATTATTCGAAATTCGATTCGAATCGAATTCGATTAAGGCCATTCGAAATCGACTTTCGGTCATTCGAATTCGATTCGCATTCGATTCGAATAATTTTGTCGAATGTGGATCGAATACGAATATGATTTTCAGTATTCGCATTCGATTCGCCCAAATCGAATAAGAAATATATTTATTTTTTAATATATATTCTTAATATATCTAATTAGTTATCTATATATGAATATGATTAAATGGGTTTGAAGTAAGTTAAAAATACCCAAAACCAACCCATTACCCAATCTTAATTGTTGTTTCTGCATATGAACATGATTTGTTGTTGTGGCAGCTGCTTAATTGTTGTTTCTACATGTTTTAAACTTGTTTATAGTCTTTTCTTGTGTTGATTATGCAGTTTTAGACCTTTTTTAACATGTTTTAGACTTGTTGATGTGCTAGTATTTTGCATATTTTTTGGGTGAAGCACCTTGTTTGGGTGATGTTTTAGACTTATGTTATGTTGGTGCAACATTTGTATTGTTATTTGATGTTTTTTTTATTTATATTTTTTAAAGCGAATACATTCGAATCTATTCGAATTCGATTTGAATTCGAATAACTTAATCGAATCGAATACATAGATTTTTATTCGAATGTGGATCGAATACGAATACAGTTTTTAAAAGTCTCAATTCGACCAATTCGATTCGCCTAATTCGCCCAATTCGCATTCGATTCGAATGAACACCCCTACACGGGTTTGTCTTCATCATCTTCCGATGACTCAGATGAAGCGTGTCAACATATATTTGCTTATCTCCTTTCACTCTCTCATTTTGTGATGTCTTTCGATGTATGCGTATATTATTTTGCACAACATGATTTTTAAACACGAAGGGTTAGTATTATGCCCCAACTATATTCCAAACTCTTCGATAGTTGTACAAGGAACAAAAGAATATACTGACAGAGATACAAGACAATGGTGCTCACAAAAACCTTCAAATGGACTCCATCGACCATATCGAGCACACTTACATTCTAGTTCTCGAATACTAGTGGTTATTTAGTTTTTTTTGTTCCTTTTTTAATTTAATATTTTTATTTGATATTTGTATTTTTTTAATTTTGTTAATAAAATAGTTTAGTTTTAAAATTATGTAGAAATTATCCAAATATTGATAACCCATTGTAATTGAACAGTAACTAACCAAGCAACTTAGGAGGCACCTGCGTGGAAGGTTACACGTGGAAGGTGTTTTAAGAAGTTGTGTGCCCTGTGTAGTGTTTTTGTTAAAGTGTGTAGTGAGTTGGTTACAAATGTAAATAAAAAAGGAAAGAGAGAACATGCATGGATGCTTCCGAAGACGATATCATCGAACTTTCACCACCGGATTTCACCGTCGGATGCGCTGCAACTACCGCCCAACGTAGGGGATGGCTGATTCCGCCAATGGCTATCGTTAGGTGGTGGTATTAGCGCATGTGATGGTGTTGTACTTTAGATCTACCATGTTATGATGATTCCACGCGAAGACTAGGTTTTGGCGTCCTTGGTAGTAGTAAAAAAACAACAGAAGATTGCTTGCATGTCTTCACCTCGGCTAGGTCAATGTTGTTATTAGGTTCAAGGTAATAGCTTTTTTCTTTTTGACCTAATCACTTTTTTTCTAGAAATGGCATCATCAATCAAAAGATAGTTGAAGGATATGAGCAGGTAAATCTTTTACTATTCCACTAAATATTGTATAACTTCCTAAATTGAAAGGTCGGTTATGGGAGTACTATCCACGTGGTCCAACCACGTATTGCCACGTGGCATTTTTTTTTACTTTTATATATTTACGATTTTAGTCATTGACTTTTAATAATTTTCATTTTAGCCCTTAGAGTTTTCGACTTTATTCTCTTACTCTACTTTGACATATAATACTACTTCAACATTTTGAATTTGACTTGGTTATTGTTTCGACTTCTAATTTTCATATTTAGTCACTTTTTAATATGTGGCATATTACGACATTGTGTCGTGATGTACGAGACCTGATATTTTTTTTCTTATCAACACACTGACATAGTCATAAACGCAAGACCCGAACTCATGACCCGGTCGCTGCAACGCGCGGGCCGGTCTAATATCTAGTTTTATATGAAACTTCAATATGTAGACTAACTTTATTCTTTTGATGATTAAAACCTTTGGCAGTTGGATAATCACAGGCTATGTGTTACAAAGACACCTCAATCCGCTACTCATTCTTTTAAGATATTAATTGATGTTTATGTGTATTTTTAAATAGGAAGAAAGCAAAGTAAGTTCAGTATCACAAGGAAACCCCAATCGGATCTGCAACATTTCAACTTTGTATCACAAGGTAATTATGTCTATGTTAAGGCTGGGTAGATGCCCTAAACAAATTAGCTAGAATTCAGGTTGCTTTTGATGCTAGCTCCTTAAAAACTTCAAATTAGTTTGTAGCTGCAAGTCAGGTATGAGTTGTTAGGTTGTTTTTCAACTTTATCTAAGATTTAGTCTTTGTAATGTTGCATCTCTGATCTAGGGGCAGTAAACGTTAGCAAAACTAGACACAAACCATATATTCCGTTAATTGCGAAACACTAGGAAGGCAAGCTAAATTCCATCTACATACACAAAAGAACAACTGAACAAGAATAACCAAGTGCACATCAAAGGGGATAACTAGCAACAATAATTAAATCACCCCACCAAGTTCGGTCATCAGCCAAACATCAACAACATCTGAGAGATGGCCGGTATCAACACCACCTTATGGAAACATGATGATTAAAGAAACCGAGGAATGCCACAAGTAGCAACTAACAAAGCATAGATGCAACAAACAACCCCTTTGAAGTATGTTATAGCTAAACTATTATCTTAAAATTCAACTTTTATGATAGTTTACAAGTAGGTCAATATCAAAGTAAGTAATACTTCATGATTGATATGGTTGTAGGCAACTATTCAAACCTTCTATTGTAGTACAATATAAATACCCTCTATTACAATATAAATAGGAACTAACAACATCCTTTGTAATAACATGGATAACGACAATTATGCCAACACTTACGACAAAGTGTATATAAAAACTCTCGCGCAACGCGAGAGATGCATCATCCTAGTTAAATTTAAAAAATGAATTGAGATGGATTCCATGCAATTTATGGTGAGTGTGGGACAAGTAAAAAAAATGGATATTCATAGTCTTTGGTAATTCATATTAAGGGTAATGTCGTTAAAATTAATATTTTTGTATGTAAATAGCTAATTAACACTATACTAAATAGTAGATTTTAATAAAATATACTAAATTTTAACTAAATACTGTGTCTTCTCGATTTAATAAAATATAATTAATTATTAGGAGGATTCCAATGGTAAGTTTGTCCCTTAACTTCTAGAAATTACATTGTTGGCACTTATGTTTTTGAAAACATAGCAACAATGGCCCTAGGAGCAGATGTAATTAGGTTTTTCCAGTTAGTTGGTGAAATGACTAAAATATTCATTAGATTAAAAATTATTGAAAAACATCATAACATCATGGGCCTACACAACCTTTCTTCTTCTTCACTCTCCCAAAATTAGATTGCGTCTTAACGTCACCATCATCGTAACCTCCCACTAACCACCATCACCACAAATATTTTGATTAGTTCCCTCCAATCTTTGACATTGTCACCATCATGGTTTTCTGACAACGACTATATTTCCGACTTTGTTAGCTTTCAAAACATACAATTTCATCTCTGACGAGTGACAATGGACGAATCTTTCTTTCCGGCATTGATCACCATGATCCTCGATAAGAAAATCCTTAGAGAGTGTTAGACTCGAAAGAATATTTAAAGAGAAACTAGGCTTTTCACCGTAACTTTTCTACCCTTCATCATTAAATCAAAATGGCCTTTATAAGCTTACGAAGAGAAACGTTGTGACACCCCGCAAATTCAAGTTAACACCGTTAACCACCTGTTATTTATTCTGTAAAGTTTTATTTAATATAGGGTCCAATTTGTAAATAGCTAAACTAAGTAAATAACTATAAAACCTAAACGTAATTAACCTACAAAAGTCTAAGGGCCAAAGTGTAACTAGTTATGTTATAACCCAAACCCTAGCCCCAATCCGTCTTCTTCCTGGTTACATGTCCAAGACACACACAACACACAACATCGGCGCAACACCCCCTCTGTCTCTCGTCTTCTCCAGTTGCAGTGGCTGACCAACCACCCCTTGACCCGTCTTCCTCACACAAACGCTCTCCCTCTCGTTGCAACCCTAAATCAGTCGCCATACACACACAAACATCAACCATCCTGCATCTCTATCTCTCGTCGCTGCTCGCCGGAGAGCAGGAGCTCCGGCCATCACCCATTCTCCATCGGTGAGTGTTTATATAATAATCAATTAGGGTCCCAGGTTTCGGTTCGATCATAGGAATTATGTGTATGGTGTTGTGGATTTTGAATGCGTACCATATATCTGTGTATATGTCGATGTATGTATGAATATGAAATAAGATCAGCAGCAGGGTATAGCGTGTATGTTTGAATTGAATGTGTAAAATAAACCGCAACAGAAACAGGATCTTGTTTGAATGTATAACTAATGTGTTTGTATGCTTATATGGTTAGAGTAGCAGTCATGATAATCAGTGTGTAAAGTATATATAGCAGGGGCATGCTAAATGTATGTATAAAGAACAGTTTGTGACAGGTATGTATGTAATGTTGAGAAACATGTATGCGTTTATTGATGTAAATGTATGTACGGTGTTGGATGTGTATGTATGTGTAGTAATTGTATGTAAATATGTAGGTGTATTATAATCCAAATCAGCAGCAAATGATGATGTTTTGTGTGTACTATATGCGTGTGATTATGTATATATATGTGGGTACGTGTACAATCATGTGATTGAATATATGTAGGTATGTAAAGAGTACGTGTATATGTGTATGCGGATGTAACTGTTTGTGTATGATAGAGAAATTATAGTGGTCGTATATACGTGACTACGTGTGTGGTATATGTTGATCATACAAGTATGTTATAATCTCACTTTGGTTATGAATCCATAATCACAAACGTGTAAGAAATGTATATATATAGGATGTATATAAAAGGCATGTGTATGTGTGTTAGTTAGTATTGATAACAACAAAGATGTATGGGTGATTGTATTCATGATCGTATGTTTGTCAACGTATAGCAGTATATGTTTGTGTATGTGTAAGTGCATCTTGTATGTGTACGTCTACAAATAAGCAGCATGTGTAGAAGTAGGAATGCGAGACCAGTAATGTGTACGCATGTGCGAGTATGTTATAGGTATATATATATGTGTATTTGAGCAAGTATTGGCATATGAATTTGTTGTGAAATTGATGTAATAATATCATCTAAATTGCTATGTATGTATTGGAAAAAGGAGTATGTAGGTAATGTAATGAATGTTTGGACGACAATTTGAAGTGTGAATACATTTTAGCAGCAATAGTATGAGTAAAAGTGAAGGAATGTATATCCTGTAGGTTGTTTAGTATTCATGAATACAAATGAGGTGTAGGTTTGCATGCTTTAGATATGTTGTATACGCAAACGAGGTTGATGATGAATACAACACGTGTGCTTGTATGTGTTGAGGATGTGTAACTGTAAGTTATGTTCTTAAGTGTGTATGTATGCGTAACTATGGGTGCAGGGGTGATCGAGTGTGGCGTGTGATTATGATGAATGTATATTGCAGCGTAGGTTATTTATATTGATTGCATGTTGGCTGGATGAGAAGTTTTTGTACTAAATACTATAGGTTTATGTAAGAAGCCCATGGTATATGTAAGTATGTATGAAGCACATTTAAATGTTATATTTATGTATGATGCGCATGTAAATGTTATATCTGTGTATGAACAACATTTAATTGATATGGGCATGTATTGTATAAAAACGGTATATGATCAATATAACTTTATAAATTACATTTACATAATCATAGGGTGCATGATATATTTGGATTTATTTGGGCCGTTAAGTATTGTGGAATCGAACCGAACCGAACACGTCAAACCCTAGCGAATAGCTCGATGTATATTTTACTTACGTATTCCTAGTTATTAACTAGTAAGTAATTACTAAAGCAGGTCGTAAGACGGTCTAGGTTCTTTTGTTGCATCTTTGCTGTTATTTGCTGTGCGCTCCAAAGGTGAGTTCTTTGCCCGCTTTTATATATTTTTCGGGGAGAAAACATACAAATGTTTTTACACGCCTTCGGGCAACTATTATACAGCGCCTTCGGGCAAGATTTTAAACAGCCTTGGGCTGAGTTTTTATGCCTTCGGGCAAGATTCTAATTGCCTTCGGGCTACGGTTTATGCCTTTGGGCAGGGCCTTCGGGCAACGGTTTTGATAAAACAAAGTTCTATTGTCTAACTGTTTATTTTACTGAGCATGATTCCACCCAACCCTAAAGTCCTTTCCTTTTTGTCGAGATTATTAATATACAGTGGGTATAACGGGGAAATTTGAGTAGTACTACGGGTTCGGCAGACCCCATCATGCTGGATTGGTTTCCAGGTGGTGCAAATTGTCCTTTAACTTTTGGTCACCCGTCGTGGTGGTAACAAGGCAACCTTATCGTATCGTTCAGTTTAATCTCGACGTGCTCATGTAGTAAACGAGGTGGTCTAGCTAACCAGCAATAGTAATGATGTTTATCGGTTAAATGGTTTCAGTATTTTTATATACTCTTGTTACTTAAACTCATTGAACTCACCAACATTATTTGTTGACTCGTTTTAGTATGTTTTCTCAGGTGGCTAGGAGCTGTGCACGTAGGACATATCATGCATGAGTCGTTTTATTTTATTTTGAACAGTTATGTACGTTGTTGGCTTTAATGAAAATAAATGTCGGTTTGTGCTAGACTATTGAGCACAGGTTTTATACTAGTATCGTGCTAGACTGTTGAGCACAAGTTTATTTAAATAATGAGTTTGTTTGAAAGCTTCCGCTAAACTTTGAAAACTTACATTTTTATACCCTGAGTTTTGGGTTAATGTCAAAATTAAACTTTTATTTAAAACGATTGAGTCAGTGTTACTGTAACTAATGGCTTGAGATCCTGGTATGTCACACGCCTAACGGATATCCCGTTTGTGGAAAATTGAGGGTGTGACAAACGTAAATATAGAGATTTAACCAACTATATAACACTAGCTCACTAACTGATCGATTTTACTATCAACTAAGAAAGAAGCAAACATGGAATAAACATGTGGATAGTGATGATTATGTGCAACGTGGCCAGTAGGGCACCTAGCAATACATTTGCACTAAAAATGTCCTTGTCCTCAAGGGTGGGATGAAAACACCAAGGCGGTCTCCATTTGACCCACTCAAATACATTCCCATCTATCATAACATCTTCCCAGCGTGCCTGCCAATCTCGCCTGGTGGGAAAATTTGAGGCGTCAGAGAGCAAGAGCTTCAATAGAAATGTGAGAAATATGGACCACGTAGTCTGGTTGAAGAGCTTGCAACATATCAAACCTAAGGAAGACAAGTTGGTATACTGATAACGAGTCTTGTTTGAGTGCGTGAGTTTTGAGAGTGGTTTTAAGATACCAATGAGTGCGGTTTTTGGATGTTGATAGGACAAGATTTGGATGACGGTGGTGTTGATTCATCGTGGTGATCCCGGATGAGGGTTCTGGTGGTTGTTGGAGGTGGTAAGTTTGGTACTCGTATGTTGGGCGGTGTAGATGATGCACTCGATAGTGGTGGTGGTTTTTGTAATGGATGTGGCGGTGGTGGTGATTCATCGTGGTGTTCTAGGATGAAGGGTTGTGGCGGGTGTTGAAGGTGGTAGGTTTGGTACGAGTATCTTGGGCGGTGTAGAGTAAACATTAGAAGTTAACTGATGTGGTAAATCTAATATATAAAAATAAAACTAATAACTAACCTAGACTCGACCTAGACACTCGAGTTAAAATTATAAACAACTCTAAACTTAAATCACACAACAGGTAGGTGCACCTGCCAGTGCAATATTGTTTTAATAAGTTCGAATATCGAACCTAAAGGACACTACCAATTACGAAACTAGACTAATGAAAAAAAATTTAATTAATTTGGGGGGTTTTCTATGAAACTAGAAATAATTAAAATGATAATTTAAACTTAAGAAATGAAACAATTTAAAACCAAGAAAACCAAAGATTTTTTTATTAAAAGCAAGATTGGAGAAAATACCACCTAGATGAATCCCAATTGAGACTTATGGACATGATTTGGTTATTTAAATGTGATGAAACCGAACTTCTAAAAATGCAAACCCTAAAAAACCCAATGGACTTGATAGGTAAAGCTTTAAATAAAATAAAGCATTTCTTAGAATTTAAACTGATTATACAAAACCCAAACCAATGTAGCAATTGAAATCGGGTCGGTTAGAATCCAACAGTATGAAAAACAAAAAATCAAAGTTCAAAAACGTAAAATGCAAATCAAACCTGGGTTTATGCTCATGAATCATCTTCTTCAAATATTGTCTGCCACACCACAATAGATCTGGAAGAACAAGAGGAATTTGATAGCGAGAGAAAAGGATAATAGATGAGCACGTTTGTAAGCGGAGTTTTGAATTTTGAATCAGATTAATTAGATAAGGTGGTTTCAAAGTTATGAAGTTGTATATAGCATTTAGAATTTGCACAATTGTAGTTAAGCTTAAATGGTTGTATCTGTTGTAGTTATCTTGTTAATTTCTCAACATTAAGGAGATGGGTAAATGACTTATTTGCCTATTCAAAATGTATATTAAAGTAGTAGAGATACGTTAAGTTTCTCGGTTAAGTAGGTGGAAATGACCAAAATACAACTTATTTTATGAATTATGCATTGTCTATATGTTGCGCATACATAATAATAAATGTATGTGATAGTTTGTTATGCTTATTATGGAAATCTGGATTTAAAGAGTTCAATTTGATCTATTAACCGACAAATGTCCTAACTCACCTTCTTAACTATGGTCAAAGTTCAATTTTTTTAAATTAAACTTTCCACAAATTATAAATATTTTGAGTAAAATTGTAAATAGGATAATGTCACTTAGAATAGACATGCTACTTATGAAAATACATCTAATACAAAGAGGCTTCGTGTTTATCTGTCACTTATTTGTTATAATACATTAAAAAGAAAGTAAAAAAATAGTTAAATAAACAATGAAAAAGACCAAGTTGATAACATGTGTCAAACTCGAGATATTTTAGATAGTACTCAAGTTTACCCGGACTCTTAGGGAGGAGGGAGTGGTCCTCCCAAGGTTCCCACAAGGAACTTTTTCCACCAATCACAATATGGAACAAAACTTTCAATAATGCACCTCTTTGAACCTCTTTGAAGTGGGAGTGGTTCTCCCAAGGTTGTAGACAAGGAACAAAAACTTTCAATATTATACAACGGTAATAAACTTGATCTCGTCCACGAGCTTTGCTCCTCGTCTATTACCTCGTTCATGGATCTTGTTTTGCAAGGTGTGGTTACCTTGCGAGCTCGTGGAGCTTGTTGCTCTTCTCGCCATCCACTCCCTCCCCCCTTAGCTAGGACCAACAAGCTCGAACCCAACTAAGTCGCACTTCTATTAATAGTAGTGTTCCTACAACCATATAATGATACAAACACAACTTGGCAAAAAATGGTTGGTATGCAAAATGTGATTTATCGCTTTAATATGATGTTAAACATTATAACTTTTTTATAAAAAAAAATATATAAAACATTATAATATATGTTCCTTGATAAACTAGTTGATACTTGTTAAGAAAGAAATGACTACTTTAACTCTTGTCCTTCACAAAGTTTATATATGCATGATTGGAAATATACTTTGCTTGAATAGGTCGGTAGGAATTATCATTGTTCTTTTATCCTTTTATACAATGCTTTTACTAAAATAAAATCTTAGTTTTATATGTTTACCATCTTAACATGTTAATATTAATCATATATTTGAATGAACTACTTTATTAGTAATTTAATATTATATTTTTCAGGCTTTGTGATATAGTGACACTTGTGATAGTGATTGTATCATTAAAAAACTATGGATTTAATCATTTAAATCTCTAGACATGCAAGTTGTTATGTGGGAATTAGATTGAAATATTGTTGTTTTTTAATAACTATATTTCTAACAGGGTGGCTCTAGACATTTAGTCACGAATTTTGTAACTTTTCAGATTGAAATATTGTTGTTTTTTAATAACTATATTTTTAACATGGTGGCTCTAGACATTTAGTCACGAATTTTGTAACTTTTCACGAGTTTATAACAAAATAAGTAATGAATAATCTTCAAAGACAAAATAAATAACACATAAATTAAGTCTTTTAAAATCAGATGATGGTTGGAGAAAATATATTGTGAAGAACATGTCATGAATAAAATATAAAGTAAACTTTATTTTACCTTCTTGAATAATCTTTAAAGACAAAATAATAAACACATAAATTAAGTCTATAAAATCAAATAATGGTCGGAAAAAATATATTGTGAGAACAATGCTATGAATAAAATATAGAGTAAACTTCGTTTTACTTTTCAGAGGTTTGATGAAAATAATAGTATGCATCAAAAGGTTTTAATCTTGATTTTGTCTCCCTAAAGTGTGCAAGTTGTCTCAACTAATCCAAATCCACTAACATCGTTAAATAATTATGTTAGCTACAAGGGTATTTCGATCATTTTACATCTAGGGTCGATTTTCCGGATTTAAGTTTGTGGTTGTGCTTCAATTTTTGATTTGGGTAGGGAACGAATGGTGGGCTTAACATGGGCTTGAGTTTTCGATGACTAGCGTCATGCTACTTCCATTTGGTGCTCGAATTTCCATCTAGGGTGACTGTACTATGGTGATGGCGATGATGACACGAGAAAAGAGATGCAAAACGAGGTTTACTCTAAATTTTATAAAGTGCATGAGTGTTTAGTAAGGGTGCTTAATATGTTTGATTACAAGCTGACAGAGTCGGTCCTGAGAATCGTCAAATTTTGCTAGCCCATGGGCGAGAAAAAAAATTCCTAGGCTCTTATAGTGTATAAACATCCCTTTTTTAACCATTAATGCGTTAATGAAACAATGTTAATATGTTATTTGAATTGGAAAAATGAGTCTTTATATAAATTAAAATATAATTATTTTTATTGGTGTTTATGAAGATTGGTAATTGGATACATTTCATTAGGAGCTTATTTGGCATTCATATTATTTTCTTAACTACCGGTGTATATTTAACTACTGGTGTATATGGAATTCAATGAATGCACGTGTGTTTGAAGGAAAACACAAGTCTACGGGTGATATTATGGGGAAATAGAAACTCTATCATTCTTATGGATCATTAATAGAAAAAAATTGTATGATCTTTCGTGGTCAAAATGATGTAAGATTTCTTTTTAGGGTAAATTACTATTTTGGTCAATCAGGTTTGGTTATATTTTCTCTTTTAGTTCAATACTTCAGTTTCTACTTTTTTAGTCCATTAGTTTCATATGAACTTACTGTTTCAATCCACACCATTAACAACCATCCATTTTTGTGTTAAATTTGTATGAAATGACAACAATACACTTAGACCAAAATAATAAACCGTTATCAAATAAAAACCAATCATCCCTTCCGACCACCACCATCTCCGTCTTATTCACGGCAAAGCCGAGGAGCTGCCTCACCAATTCCATCACAACTACCATTGTCTCCACCCACCGTAACAACCACCACTTAACCACACAAATTTGGCACGTCAACCACTCAACCAACACATTGTTGGCATATTAGATTGATAGCATTATACATCATCCTTCTTGTTTGTCATGTTTCTTAGGTATCATCCCTTCAACCATTTACTACTCCGTGCAACATAAAATATTTAACATCATAAGTTAAATAAATAAGACTAAAACAACTTATAATTTTTTAACTTAGTAGGACACGAAGACATGCCAACTTGAATAATGTTGAAGTGTTCAAAGCCTCAAAAGAAAATATGGTGGTTGAATGGAGCGAGAAGACATGTTCAACTTGAATCATATTGATTATTGAGATGAACAAGTTTAAAAAATATATATGATTGTTGACTTTCAATGTCGTCTATTTTTTTAAATCATGACACCAATGCGATCACAATGTTAAATCACCAATCTCCATTTTCTTTGCTCTCTTCGCATGATATAATTGTGAATGCACTAAAAGTTATGCAACTCTCAAAATACAATCTCTTTAAACATATATAAAACAATGAAACTCCAAACTGACTCAAAATACAACACTAATACAATAATAAATAACTAGGTTAATACCCGTGGGTACTCACGGGGTGAAACAGTAAAATGTAATTATTTGTTTTACATATTAAAATAGTATGATTAAATTAAAAATGTTAGAACTATATATTTTCAAATCCTATTAGTATTAGTTTTCTTTAAGAATATACAGTATCAAGAAACTGGATTTTAGTTGCTAAATACATGGATTTCACATAAAGTAATTATATATGTGCATACATTGCTTTATTACATGACTTTCTATCAGTACAATGGACATGAAGCATATGGAACAATTTAGAGATAATCAGTTCCATAATAACCCAATATACATACTTAAATAATAAAAGTAAAATACCTAACTCAACTAACACAAAATGTGTTCCATTGGCATTGCAAATAATACTGATGGTATATAAACCCAATTCAATAGACAAATCAAGGTTATTTTTATTCTCACATTATGATAATTAACATACAATAAATTCAAACAACTACAGATACCTTCTTAAACGGATTGCTCTACATATTTTTGTAGCTTGTGACTTCTGGTAATGACTTTAATTAGTCACTGATAAATCCCTTCCTTTTGACATATTTTTATAGTGTTCTGCTCAATTTGAACTTTAGCCATACCATAAATTTGGAGAGTTATATGTTGAAATAGAAACCTCTAATAATTGATTTGAAATGTACTTCGTAGTAGAAATTGATGAAGTATGTATAAAAGAACTTACAATGTAACTTGCTTTCAAAACTATGAGTACATGTTTAGTATGAATAAACCTACCCAAGAGAAATAGTAAAACATGTTTAGTGATGATGTATGAACAAAAGTTGTTTCACAATTGTGACTACACTTAACAGTTTGCAGTTAAGGCACTAACATTCTATGTATCTCAACACAATTTCTAGTTCAAATCAACATGGTATGATACGATTAGTTTTGCAATCTGATTATAAGAATTTAGACCTAAAAACCCAAAATATTCTTGAATCTAAAATACCTTACTGTAACAATGAAACAAAGCTACAAACAGCGAAAGTGATCAAGCAAAGGTGTCCAAAGTGAATTAGTTTAGCACACGACAACAACAAAATCTACAAAAAAAGGTTTCATAATGTGACAAACGAAGTCACAATAATGTACAAATATAAATTGCAACTTGAAACACATTATTGTGTCTTTGTTTTTACATTATATAATCTGTGAGGTAATTTAGTTTTTCAAAACTAATGTTTACTATCTATAAATCAGATGCACTCTGTGTCTACAAGTTATAAACAAAAGTGCTAGCTATTTGAATTAAAGAAAGCAAGCAAGAGTAAAACAAATTACCTTTAGTTAACATAAGCTGAAAGTACTAATGTCATCCTTTATCCTTTTTGCCTATAATGAAATCAAAAGCAAACATATTTAAAACCCCTTCTTTACGAAGAAAAGATTCCCACATCATAGTTGCACAGAGTTCCATCAAAACCAAAACAAATGAGCAACATAAACCAAAACTTAATTGTTTGAAGTGCTATTGTAAAAATAATCGACTTAGCACCCACTAACTTGCGATGAATAAAGTAATGAAGAAAAAGCAGTAAAAATAATCGACTTACATACGCTGATGCAGAGATTCAACGATTTAGGGTTAATCGCTGTGGAGTGATGAAGAGTTTAACTGAAGCGGCGATTAGGATTTGTGATGTATGAATGAAGGTAAGAATGAATGGGCATACATATATATTAGATCCGGTAAAATCAATCACGGGTTAAGAGTGGGTACAGGTCGGATCCGAAAATCCATATAGTTTGTGAGAGTGAATGTGGTGGCGACATGTGACGCAACGTGGGAGAATGGGTTAGTGATTTATTAGAAGAGGAGATTCATGAGTAAAACATAACACATGATATAATGTACAAAGCAAAAGTACACACATATATATATATATATATACATAGATAACAAAATGAAGTTATGCATTGTGTTATATTAGTGAAAAGATTTAGGAGTATTGGATATTAACGGACCTAACTATTAGTTTTTGGCCGCTACCGGTCCCAACTTTTGAAATATGTGCTGGCGGTCCCAACTTTTATCATTTTGGCCACTAATGGACCCGTCGTTAAAAAAATTAACAGCGTTAACTTTTTTTTTTTGAATTTCAGGTCGACGTTTTATGGTTTTTGATCGGAATAAGAATACGAGTCTATTGATATAAAAATTACATCGAAACGATGATCCAAAAGACGGAATTTGTACATCCGGTTAAAGAACCGTTAGGTTTAAACACCCCGATAAAGCATCGTTTTGTCATTTGGAGCACCGTTTCGATGTAAATTTTATATCAATCGACTCGTATTCTTTTTCCGATCAAAAACCATAAAACGTCAACCTGAAATTCAAAAAAAAAAGTTAACGCCGTTAACTTTTTTAACGGCGGGTCCATTATTGGCCAAAATGATAAAAGTTGGGACCGCTAGCACATATTTCAAAAGTTGGGACCAGTAGTGGCCAAAAACTAATAGTTAGGTTCGTTAATATCCAATACTCCAAAGATTTATCATATACTTAAGGAATAACACAATATAGTAAAATAATCTCATAAAATACACATTAACAATATGCATATTTAAACACACATTACAACTATGACACAATGATCTTTAGTGAACCACGTAATATAATACATTGATATAGTAAGATATACGTTAACAATTTGCATTTCCATCAATGTTCAAACACACAATACAACTACGACACAATGATCAAGTATTGTATGTTTGAATACAATACAACTTTGAAACAACGATCTGGTAAGATATAACACAATGATCTCTTAATATACAAATTCAAACATACAATCATGTTTGACACAATGATATTTTCCGAACAAACAATATAACAATACGATCATTGTGTAGTATTCAAACAAACAATCAAATTGACACAATGGTACTTTTTGAACACAAAATATGATATAATAATCTACATAGTGATATAATACAACACAATGACCTGATAGCGAGCTAAAAACATGATATTACACAAGTATAATATAAATCTACCTATTCTAATAATTGAGTAACACATCCACATGTCATCATTTTAACTACTCCACATAGGATTTTGCTTAGGTGTCATGTTCTAATTAATTTGATGGAGAATTTTTAGACGGGTCATGGTATGCTCCATATTCGAAATAACCCGATATGTTTAAATTAAAAATTCATAAATTATCATCAATTATCTCCTAACCCGATATGTTCAAATACAAAATTTACCAATTATCATGATCTATATATTAACCCGATATGTACCAAGTATCATGAATTATCTCATAACCTGATATGTTCAAATAAAAAACTTATCAATTATTATGATTTATCCTAACCCGATATGTTCAAATTAAAGTTTTACCAATTACCATTAATTATTTCATAACTCGATATGTTCAAATAAAAAAATTTACAATTATCATGAATTATCTCCTAACCCGATATGTTCCAATAAAAATTTATCAACTATTGTAAATCATATCCTTTATTGTAACATATGATTTTTTATATGAATATATTTGTAAATTTCCATATCGATTTAATAAGAGATATGTTAAAAATAAATTTGATATGTAAATTGAGTTAAAACCTATAAAACTAAAATCCGTGTAGTACACGGGTACTAATCTAGTAGCATAATAACAACGAGTAATAAAAAAGTTATGAATGCCAAATCGCTATGCTAAATTACCGACCAATACAAATCATAGAGGGTACAACCGCACATGTGACTTTATATGACCGATAGTCAGCTAGGTTAAACTCATTCTATACAAACCTTATTGTTAATCGATAATCCTATAGCTAAACGAGAAAAAGAATTCAGACTCACAAAAATTCGTTTAAACACTACCTAGTCCGCCACGGAAACACACGATAAAACCTATGGCCGGCTTTACATTTACCATGACAACACAACACTATTACACTATCCCCAAGCAAATATATTATATGTGTCCAAAAGCAAAAACAAAAAACTTTGAAAAACCCTCACTCACATACACAATCACTTCCAAAAATGGCTTCTTCCCTTCGTCTTGAAGGCGCAAAACGAATATTTCTCCCCTGAAATAAATATATTTTCTGACTGACACTCACACTTGTAGTAGATAGATCGTGTCTCCCTCATTCACTCTCTCTCTAAAACCTAACCATTTTTCTTCTTCTAGAGAGAACAATCACCGTCATTCATGGCTTCACATCGCCGGCGACACCGTCATCATCCTCATAACCGTTTCCGTTTTCTCATTCCGGCGATTTGTTTCATCTCCGCTGCGATTCTCGTCCTTTACGCTTTCATTTCTCTCCTTGCTCCGTCTCCTGATCATCATCTTCATCATCACCTGCTACGACGGACATCGGTAATCACTAACTCACTGTTTCACTTGTAACATATTTGTTGTTAGTTGTTAGTTTTTACTATTTGTATTTGTTTACGTTTGTTTGATTAATAATGTGTTTAGGTTATTGATTGATTTGGTTGTCATGATGTGTTTCAGCTGAATAATAGTGTTGTTGTTGATGATTCTCCTGCGGTTCGTTCGATGTTTAAAGTTCCGGTTAGGTTTTTTTGATTTTTGAAGTTTTCTATTGTTGTGGTTTGATTTTTGAATCTAGATTGGATCTGATTTTTTGATTTTATTTTATTTGGATTTAGATCAGTGGTGGAATGGTGAGTGATCGAAGTCTATGGAGTACGAGGATGTCGAAGGTTTATTTTGGATGTAGTAATGCTAGCAATAAGTTTCCAAGTAAGTGATGTATGAATGAATTAAATCAATAATCCAAGCAAGACAGATGAGTCAATTATGGTTTTTCGTGTATTTTGTGTGTTTGATTTGATGTTTTACTGAATAGCAGAAGTAGAAACAGTTACGTATCCGAATCGATACTTGATGATAGCCACAAGCGGTGGTTTAAACCAACAACGAACGGGGGTAAGTGTGGATTATCTTGGTATCTCTTTTGCCAGTAATTTATCTCACTAGCTGTTTATGGTATCTGTATTTACAGATTACAGATGCTGTTGTTGCTGCACGTATTCTGAATGCTACGCTTGTTGTTCCAAAACTGGATCAGAAGTCTTTTTGGAAGGATTCTAGGTTAGTCACAGAAAAATGCTTGCACATACAATGCACATGAGTCAGTTTGTAACAGATTTGGCCTGTAAGTTTGATATACCTGATATTTTTTTTGTTGTACAGTACTTTTTCAGAGATATTTGATGTTGACTGGTTTATATCACATCTATCAAGAGATGTGAAAATCATAAAAGAGCTTCCAAGGAAGGGAGGCAAGAATGTGACCCCGTATCATATGCGTGTGCCCAGAAAGTGCAATGAGAGGTGCTATCAGATTCGTGTATTGCCAGTGCTTTTGAAAAAGCATGTAAGTTATAACTTAAAGTTATGTCATCAGCAGTTCTGCCCTGTTTATTTTGTAAGGCTAGGATGTCTTGCACTATTTCTGGTGACCATAAAGCACATCTTTTGGGATTTTCTGGTCAATTTCTTAAATTTGCTAATCTACACCCGATGACCCCGAAATGTATTTATCTCCAATGGTTAATAGTTTGATGTTTCCAGAATATTACAGATTTCTTCAAATCAAAAAGTCAATTATGTATTTCTCCTTCTTTAAACAAAGTCAAATTCATAAAGAAAAGGGGAGATATGTACTTGATTTTAAGGGTTCGGTAAATATTAGTGATTCAAAGTCTAAATACTGGGATATACATAAAAATCCTGAGTTTAAAGACTAGATGTGCTCAATGGTAAAGTATTATAGTTAAAAAAAAGGTTTTCAATATTTAAAGACCATGCGGGTGCATGTATTTTAAAACTAACACGTGCTGAAGAGGCAACATAGTACCACCCTTTTGGGTTTTCACCTGTTTTTCTTGGCAGTTTAGTTGTATAATTTAGTATGTCATTTGTTAGGGTACAAATATGACATTATAAGCCATGGTATTGTTATGCCTTGGAGAGCTAACTATTTTAGAATTGAGGTCTTTTACAGTAGCATGCATAGGCTGGAACCCAGGTCAAATGCTCTTTCACATGGTCATAAATTTTGTTTCTTGTTGTCTAATAAGTTGAGGGATGTGACTTAACTTGAAATGTACTCAACATATCAGATTCTTATGGAGATTCAACTTCCGAAACTCATCATTGTTTTAGTTTTGACATGTTGGATGAAATCTTACATTCCAATGGAGTTTCTCAATATTTCAAGCATTAATCAGCATGAATAATCTATTTTAAGCTTCTGCTGACACAAAATTAACCTTTTAACACAAGTAAAAGATAGGTCTGCTTCTTGAGTGGAGAAATTTCACTTTTCTCTTCATCTGTATTCTCCCAGAGGTGAACTTTATCTGTGTCTAGGTTGTTATAGTTAATATAAAACATACAGACTTGAGTCAAAAGGGGGAGGGGATAGATTTTTTATATAATCAGGTTTCTCTCCCTTTTTAAGTATAAATTATTCATGATTTTGTTTTTTGGCAGGCCGTTCAGCTAAGCAAGTTCGATTACAGACTTTCTAACAGGTTGGAGACTGATCTTCAAAAGCTTAGATGTAGGGTAAATTACCATGCCTTAAAATTCACAGACCCTATAAATAAAATGGGTCAAATGTTGGTCAATCGTATGCGGAAGATGGGAAAACACTATGTTGCTCTACACCTTAGGTATGCACTTGATGTTTCTTATGTTGCTCTTCACTTGAGTTAATACTATGGTGTCACCGTTTATTTTGTTTACTCTCTTGTTTCACTTATCTTATCATAAGTTAGAGGCGGCAATTCTCAACCATTTACTTGTGAATAAACTGTTACAGGCTCAAACTGTTAAATTAAATGAAGTTAGCTTAATTGGAAATGTGTCAACTGGATATAAGTCTCCGAATGTGTTTGTTTTATGCTAAAACCTCCTAAATCATTTTATTCATAGTTTAGAATATGATTGAAATAATATAGAATTTATAATCATATTGGGCACTAATTACTTAAAAAAATTTCTGAAGATTTTGGACAGTGTATCAGGCCAATCCATTTTTTACCTGTTTTGAACCATAGCAATTTTTCTCGCTTTGATTTGTTAATCGACCCATCCATTTGCTGCCTCTTATTAGTAATCGTATTTTTCCCATTTTGTTGCTTTTGCGGTTTCTAGTTTTTACCTTTGTTAATAAGTAAATATCAGCACAACTCCTTTTTTTTAAGTCATCAATATCATATGCTGCTTGAAACCTGCATAAATATGCCAAAAGTGTACAGTTGAAGGCATAAGCACACACTATGTTCTTTTGTTTTCTGTGTTTAGGAAACTAGCATTTCTTGGGCTAACTACAATTTTTATCATTTTATAATACAGGTTTGAACCTGATATGCTTGCATTTTCAGGATGCTATTATGGCGGTGGAGACAAGGAAAGAAGAGAATTGGGTAAAATACGGAAGAGGTGGAAAACTTTACATGTAAGAATTTGATTCTAAGCTTGGTTGATATCTTCTGTGTTCAAAGTTAGCCCCTGGGCTGGTGGGTTGGGAGTCAAAACAAGTACACTTTAGGGCGGACCAAAACGGGCTTGTTCGGGTTGGGTTGAAGTGTTGAACTGTCAATACTTTTGTCCTTTTAAATAATTATAATAGATTCGAAGATTATAAATCTAATATTTAACTCATGATCCAACATTTCGAATAACTTAGGAGAGTTGTAAACAGTTTACACTTTGGATAACTTTTAAATTGTTTTGACTATTTCTTTTATAGCTAACATTTTTAGAATTTTAGGTATACCTGTTTAACCTTTATTGACTATCGAGACAAAGTTTCGTGATAATGATAATACATTCATGACTGATTTAAGGTCTATTATCATTAGCAGAATAACTAGTAAGTATAATTCATTTCAAAGGCATAGTTATTACCAATAACTGTACTATGTAGGTTGCAGTTTTAGCCCATTTACCAATAAAACAGCTTGATTTGGGTTTTGGTTTTATCTCAAACGGATCAAGTCATAATGCTAACTAAAATAGTAGTGGGACAAAGAGGTCAAAGTGGTTGAATATGCCCCAAAGTACATTTTTTTTATGCTTAGTTGCTTGTTTTTTTAATTTAAAGTATTATTATCGTAACAATGTTTTTCTTTCTTTCATAATTAACACACTAAGTGTATAAAATGGCAAGAAGTGTGTATGTGACTCAACCCAGACTGACCTTTTTCGACCTATACTAGCAAGACCTATATCAGCTGGAACCTGATTTGATCTGTTACTCAACCCAACCGAACCACTCATCTTGCCACCTCTATCTTTAAGCAAGCTCTTACGATTAGAGATAACTTTTTACAGAGCAACAATCCTGACAAGGAAAGGAGACAAGGGAGATGCCCGCTTACCCCAGAAGAAGTGGGTCTAATGCTTAGAGCACTTGGATATAGTAAAGATGTACATCTTTATGTTGCTTCTGGTGAAGTATATGGTGGGGATGATACATTAGCACCTTTGAGAGCACTCTTCCCTAACATTCATTCAAAAGACACCATTGCCACCAAACAAGAGTTGGAATCATTTGCTGCTTTTTCTTCACGTATGGCAGCACTTGATTTCATTGTGTGTGATGAAAGTGACGTGTTTGTTACGAACAACAACGGGAACATGGCAAAAATTTTGGCTGGCCGAAGGTATGTTTTTTCTTTCTTATTTTCACATCTGATAATTTTTTGGATTTCATATGATTACGAAACTGTTTTTGAAGCATGATAATAATTTAGGAGGTTGTTGATAACCAAGTATGCTTTGGGCGGCTTTTAAACTATCGCCTATTTTCTTTTTCAACTACTTTTATATCTTTAATGTTTTACTCTTTTGATCACATGTCAATAAAATATAACCTGTTTCACATGAATGGGCTGGATTGCTCTCTGTATACTGACTAAGGGAGATGATACTTGTCTTTCCTGAAACATATGCATTTCTTTACCCAAACGCTATTAAGGGACAAAGGAAGTTCTTCCTTGTCCCCTTTAGGTTGAAATGTGTCACTGAAGCAAATACTTATATTAGAGAGGGTTTAACTATTTATAAGGGTTTTAGGTGTTCATTAGCCCAACAAAACTAGTAAAACTTGGTGCCCACTTTACAGCAAAAAATTTACATATTGAAGAATAGATAATTCTAATCTAGGCGAAAGGCTTAAACTAAAAATGAGATGGTCAAATGGTTCAAACGGGTCAGACGGACAGTCTTCCAAAATTTATTCAGATTCAGATGACCTAATCACTTTTCTAAAAAGTTCTGGTAATTAGTGTACTCTATAGTTTTGTAATCATATCTTCCTATTTGATGCATCAATTTTTACATAATTAGAAAAAGTCTTACTGGTTGACCAATTTCATACAAAATGACTACATGTTCTGACCTGTTACCAGGCCTAGACGTTTTGCCACCTATATTAGGGAATGAATCGTATATGCGTTTTTTCTTCACATTGCAGGAGATACTTTGGACACAAACCAACAATTCGTCCTAATGCTAAAAAACTATATCGTTTATTTCTAAACCGAGAAAACACAACATGGGAAGAGTTCTCTTCAAGAGTAAGAACTCATCAAAGAGGTTTCATGGGAGAGCCAAAAGAGGTAAGGCCTGGGCGAGGTGAATTTCATGAAAACCCTGCTGCTTGTATATGTGAAGACACAGAAGCCAAATCAAAACTCGAAACCCTCCCTAGAAAATTTGGGAAGAATAATGCTGACTTTGATGAATTAGTTGACCAAGATGCAGAAAACGAGCATGAGTTATCCGATCAGGATGAAGATGATGATCTTATTGGCACGCAGTTTCAACATCTAGTCAATGATACGATTGTTGACGACGATCCTTTGATATCCGAAACACCTGAGCTTGAAGAGTTGCTTTCTGACTAATGATCTGGGGTTTACCTTTTGGCTGCTGATCTAGATGCATGTTGACTACTAAGCTGGTAAGATCCTTGGGTTAAGTGATGGGTCAAAATGGGTTGTTTTTAAGTCTTGGGTTAAAATGCGCTTGGGTTGAAAGTTAAAACGGTTGTTTTTTAGTTAATTTGTTAAGTATGATTGAAAAAAATACTAAATGGTTGCAACAGTAAGCTATTTTTTTGAAAATCAAACGATTTATGAGGTAAGCATAAAAAAATACATTTTGGGTTACGTTCAACTGGGTCAAACTATTTGACTTTCAGCGACATATTTTTGTTACTTGTTAGGGGCTTAGAGCATCCACAATACTAAATCATTCAAATACACGCCATGTTTTTTCATTCAAAAATACTCATTTCCTCTCTAATGCTGCATCTTTTTTAAACCCACACGGCACACATATATATTGAAAGTTTGAAATACAAAGTCCATTTTTCGTATAAAGTATAAGAAGTTTATCACACAAAAAGGATTAACACTTGTGTGAATTTTATCACGCAAAAACGCCCCCTGTGTGGTAGTTCCATCTTTGCGTGATAATTTCACGCAGGTGTAAATTTTTTTACGTGATAAACTTTGTACAGAAATGGACATGCGTGCCAAGATCCGACCCTTTCAGTTTATGCTCCTCTAGAAAATCAGATGGAGGCAAACAAGTGCAGTTCTCTAACGCGCACTTGTTTGCAACCTTGGCATTCGTTTCCATCCGGATGGAGCTGGAGATGAATCCTAATCTGAATCAGTTCACTCGTAAGTAAACGAGTCAGAATTTTCAACAAGTCTTATTGACTATGCATGTCAATGCAGATGGCTGAAGCCGTGCTAAAGGTACAAGTCTAGAAGAATTTTGGTACCAGACAGTTACAGCATACTAGATCCATTTTCGTTAAACTGTACAGAGGTTAGTCTCATGTGGGGTTGTGACGTGAGTAGTGACACCGTAAACAAGAGATACAGCTTCATAATGCACATCACCCTTACTTAATCTGTAGTATTGAAGGTTTTTTAGTTTTTTTGGGAAGCTTGGTAGAAAATATGCAGTTGGTATATTTGACTTTTGGATTTTGTTAAATAATTTTTGTAGTGTTTATTTTTTTTTATTGCTCGGAACATAAGAATGTGTTGTAAATGGACGTTGCTCTTATGTTCTTATTTGATTGTAATAAACTACATATACTTTTTCTAATATAATGTAAGTATAATAACTTATATTTAAACATATTACATAATTAAGAGTAGGCTATTTAATATATAAATATAAAAAGTTATATTTAAATATGTTGTATGATATTAAATAAGTTGTGAGTTCATATATTTCACAAAAGAGTTGCTCAGTTTGCTTTGGACAACACTGTTCTTGAATGTTTAGTTCATTGATAAGTCATCACCCATATGATTATATATGTGCTTGTTTTTTATCATGTGATTGAAGGAACGATGATGTTGGGTAAAAGTTATTATGAGAAGAATGAGTAAAAGTGAGTGAAAAGCCGATATGGTTTTGCTTGCTGACTGAGATTGTATGTGAGAAGGAAGGACTGTAGTGTTGTGGACGGTCTAATACAATAATACTAGACGTGAGATTTAAAATATAAACTTTGTATTTTATGTGAGTATGAATATTTTCCCGGATAGAAATATTACCTTTAAATTTTCAACATTGGTGATAACAATTACTTGGTCAAACACCTACTCGTGAGCTTTCAATTGATGAAATGTGCGTGCAAGCATCTATCCCTTGACATCATGAGTGACACTATCGCATTGCAATCTCCACATTCTAAACCACCATTATAGTCTTTAGATGAATCACCGAATTTTCCTTTAGTACGTCTTGAAATTATGATACAAGAATAGCATATGAATTCTCATGTCTTAAAATTCTGATAACACACACCTTGTGATATAACAAAAAGATCACCATCTAGGCTGAAAGAGTGCCTAATAGTCACCTTGATCATCTTACACTACAAACATAATCGTTATCGTAGAAAACTATAACGGGCTCGTAAATTTTGTATAAATTTTCAAGTTGTATGGATGATAATTTTTTGACTTTAACTATTCTTTCTTTGGTAAAACCTTGTTTTGTATCTTGTATAAATTTTCAAGTTGTATGGATGATATTTGTTGATTGGCAACGTATGTATAAAATACAGATGAGAAAGTATGTGAAGGTGTAAGGTAAGAAGACGTGACACTGAGTTAATAGATGTCAAGTGAGAGTTAACAAGCCTACTTGACATTCTTTCCCGGTCTTTCATTCAAGAGTTTTATCCATTAGAACATTGGCATCGATTTCTCCCGTCTCCATCTATATAATTTAGCAAAAAATATAATTTTTTCTAAAATTTATTTATTTTTTAAAAACCTTCCATTAAATGACTAATAAACAGATAAGTGATAAACCCATATGACTTATACAAGCATTACATACAACCTATACAGTGGTAACAGTAGCTAATAACATAACATTAGATAATATTTATACCGAGTAATAACTAAAATAAATCACATGAATAAACCAATCAAATCAAATGATTTTTTCATCCTTTTAAACAAAAATGAAAAACCCATATTTATTGTTAAGATCCGTATATTAAAACTGTCCTAAAATCTTAGATCATTGGTACAAAAGAAATAGCCCTAAAATCTTCATCAACTGATTCAACACACAACATCTAAATCGTTCTTCAAATGCAAGGAGCAACAACTGGAATTGGTTATGGTCTCAAATATCAGGTCAATCAATCATCTTTTACCCCAAATTTTGATCAAATTCACCTGCATTTGCTCAATATCTGAATTCAATTACAGGCACGATGTATTGCGGATGTGAAAGCCGATACAGATCACACAAGTTTCCTCACCGGTACTTTAAGTCTCAAAGAAGAAAATGAGGTTTAAAATTTGAATATTTGATCTCCGATTTGTGTTAATTTGCATCTTAGGGTTTTGATTTGGTTGAATTGAAGTTCATATGTTTGTGTTTCAGGTGCATCTGATTAGACTTTCATCTGGTGGTACGGAACTTGTTTGCGAGGGTTTGTTTTCGCATCCTAATGAGATTTGGGACCTTGCTTCTTGTCCTTTTGATCAACGTGTCTTCTCCACTGTTTTCTCTTCTGGTAAGTCATCCATTTCGTGTTTCGTTTTCGTATACTAATGAGATATGTGTGCCTGCTTAATTGTGAGTGTGACTGATACTGATGATAACTTGATTGCATTGTTATTAGAAGTAAAAGAGTGTGTTAAGTTAGGGTGGGAGTGAGATCTAGATGAAATTTAGAACTGATCTGTTTTTCTACCTGCTGATAGAGTTTTTGTAGATCCAAGCTATTGTAAATTGGTAACACTGATGATTCTAAAATTGAACAAAACGTTGTGTATGGAATATTTCTGAAGTTTACGCCTTTACGGTATCCAAAATGAAAATGGCTATGATACCATTTTAAGCTGAAATTAGTAACTTAGTAAAGTGCATTGTGAATCTGGAAATTTTAAAATCTATTTTATTCATAATGGGTCTGCAATTGTATTTCCTTTAGGAACAAATAAGTTGGTCCATTTAATCTTAATTTCAAATCAAGACTTTTTAGTTATGTGCTCAATTCTTTGAGAAAATGGATGTGGACGTGCAACTATAAGAATAGATGTTGGACTTTGGGATTCTCATTTTACTTTGACAATCTTGCAGCTAAAAGGATATGAGAAATTGTAAATGGCCTTGTACTGTTTCTGGACTTTGAAAAAAGAAATGAAAATCATTTCTGAATTAGGAATAAATATTGTTAAATTTTTTATGTTAGACACCGTCATCACCATCACCACAATCTTTCACTTATCAGTTATGTCTTTCTTAGCGGCACACAATTCTTGATGCTTATTTTTATTCCTTCTAGGACTGGAGTAGAGACGGCTTCATACTTTCTTTTGTTCTTTAAAAACTCACTGTTTCTAAGGTGCTCTCTATATGTAGTGTTTTCAAGAAGTGTGTATAATGTTTGTTGTTTCCTCTGGTGTTGAAGGTGAATCATATGAAGCGGCTGTATGGCAGATCCCTGAATTGTATGGCCAGTCAAATTCTCCTCAGTTGGAATGTATTGCTTCCCTTGATGCTCACAAGTCAAAGATAAAATGGTGAGTTATGTTTTTCTAAAGCAGTATTGGTTGGCATATGTATCATCTTATAAGTAATGATCGGTGATACTAGAACTTCAAGTAGGCCGCCTGTTCACTTTGATATTGCTTTTTTGGCTTACTTTTGAGGATGCCGTGATATTTATTCTTCTATATACAAGAGGTGACTGCTATATTTATATATTGAAAAGTTGGACTAGAAATAGCTGGCTGGATTATATAAGTAACTTCTGGAACTCTGAACCTTCAAAGTTCATAGATGACTTGTTTCAAGATTGACATATGTTGCCTCACCATTTTTGTTTGCTTGAAATTGCATGATATCACATGTTGACAGTTTATATAACAATCAATACTAGGAGTGGTTTGTGGGTTATATATGTTACATTTTTATCTTAACAATATTCTTTTACATCATAAGTTATCTATTGAATTGCTAGTATACTCACCCCAAGCTTTGTCCAATGTTTAAGATCAAACTTCTGTATGGATCTTCTTACAAGTACTTAGAGTCAGCTAGACCTTCAAATGGAACTTTGAGATTTAGTTCCTAGTTACATTTTCTGACGCATGGATTCGATTCTTCATTCCTTTAGTTAGCTAGACTACCAACATGGGCCATGAATTATGTTTTGATAGTTTTTCAATATCTCAATTCTGAAACAATGTTACTATTTTTTTCCCTCTATATGATGTAAGATTGCAATCTGTTTTCTGTTAACCAATATTAATCAAAGAAGAATATGGCAGTGTGCTTTGGTGGCCATCTGGAAGACATGATAAGTTGATCAGTATTGATGAGCAGAATATCTTTCTTTGGAGCTTAGATTCTTCAAAGAAGAGTGCACAGGTATAATAGAGTAAGAATCTCCGGAAAGCTATCTAAATATGTGATTTTGCTTCATGCACATTTGTAGCTATTCTTTTTATCAGCTGATAATCAATATAAACATAGTATTTTGTGTTTCATCGCTCAAAGTTTGTCATACCTGTTACAAGTTTTTTTTTTCGTGTTTTTTAAATCTAAGTTGTTATTGCAAACAATGAATAAGATAATTGAAAATATACACAGCACCCTATCTGATTATCATTACCTTTAAAGTTTCAGAATCACTTAAATAAATTTGTTGCACCAGATTATTTTGTACTATTTGACTTGTCATGCTCCATTACTCTCAAGAAGTGCAACAGTTGTTTCATTGCCAAGATTACGACTACTAGTCTTTGAGTAGTACAAATTTCTGCATTCTGTTGTAAGAAAAAAATAAAGAAAGAAACAGTAGCTAAAGGGATACAATTTTTTACATCTTGTATATAAGCTGGTATTTCTGCTAAAACCAAGGAACAATTTTACATTAAAGAACAAATTCAACACACATATATTTACTGCATACTACTTCCTAAAGTGTTTGATTCAAAGACCGGTTTATTGTTTTAGTTGTATATGTATATTTAATTATATTTAACGCATTAAATATCCTCAAAGGATCCTAAAGTGGACAAAAAAGTGTGTGGGACAACCCAACCCTATCAGCTGTTTCTAGCCGTACTAAAAAGTGACCTGACACCCAATGATCTTAACACCCCCGCCCCCTCCTCATAATGTTGCCATCTCTCTATGGCTAATACTTGAAAAAAGTTGTGTAGGTACAGTCTCAGGAGTCAGCCGGGATGCTTCATCATCTGTCAGGTGGAGCATGGGATCCTCATGATGTGAATATTGTTGCATCAACTACGGAATCATCTATTAACTTTTGGGACCTACGCACAATGAAGTATGTCCCATTAATCTGATATTCAAATCGACCTGACCAAATTAAAATGCGCTTACAAGCTTAAGACAATTAATGAGATGCATGGGCTCATGATTAGAGGTTGAAACATGGGCTGATTGAGCAGGTTGGCTAATTGGCTCATGATTAAAATGCGCTTATAAATGAGTTCAGGTTAGGACTGGTCATTTTTAGTATGGTTCAAATTGGGCTAGGCCAGGTTTGGTCGGCATGCAAACTCTTGTCTGTCCATTTATTATTTTTTCTCATTTCTCAATGATTAACGTTGTACATGTGATTCAAATACCATATTATTACTGTAGTATTCTGAATCTTTGAATAAAACAATTTAGGAGGTTGTATACTTGTATTCATTAAAGATAGACATTGGGTGAATTTGAGCCTATTAGACCCGTTATCCTTTTAGCTAGATTTCTTGATTTGACCTGTTTGATATTAGACACAAGTCACACAACCCAAATGAGTCAGTTAATAAGCAGTCATGATGTTTCTAAAAGGTAAATGACCATATAGAGTGAGATTAGCATCCTGTGACCGACACTATTTGCATCTTGCCCATAGATATCATTTTGCATCCTGTCCTTTTGCATCGTTGGGAAACAGAACTTTTGGATGTTTTAACAGCATGCTTGTTTATTGCTTTACAGGAAAACAAATTCAATGGAATATCCCCATGTTCGTAGTATAGATTATGATAGCAAGAATAAGCATATGCTTGTAAGTCTGTTGATTCGAGTTCTGTCATACTTTAATAATGCATCTGCGCCAAGCAATAGTTGTTGCAATTCATCTGTCAGATTTCTATTTTGGTTTTAGTAAGACACATATTAACAAACATTACAGGTAACAGCTGCAGATGAATCTGGTATAAATATTTGGGATCTTAGAGTGTTGAAGGCACCTGTTGCAGAGCTCCCTGGACATTCACACTGGTAATATTGCGTTGTTTTGCCTAATTATTATTTGCAAAAAGTAAAAAATAAATGAATTATGATTTATCATTAATTGGTCAAGCTCTATTACATGCGTTTTCCTTTGTCTTTGGTTACCATTTTTTTTCTTCTGACTATCATTCATTTTTTGGCAGGACTTGGGCTGTTAGAAGTAATCCTGAATATGAGGGCCTGATCCTTGTACTTTCTCCCTCCCTCTCTCTCCCCCCTCTCTCTCTCTCTACACACACACACACACACCCTGGCACCCACATAGGGGCGCTTTCAATATGGAACCTATTTTGAAGTAGAGAAGTGCATAGGCACTTGTGTGTACTATGTAGTGCTGGTCAGATCTCAGATATGGTGAGAGAGTGAAAGAAATGTGGTTATGTGGTTACATAACTGCCATATGTTTCATAGTTAAACTATAGGTGCATCTGTTTATATTGTTCTTGCAATTCTCTACTTGAAATTGGTTATGTATTGAATGATCAATGACCCTACACACACACACACATCTTGCCTTCTCATAGAAAAGAAAAGTGCACACACTTTCTCGATTACATCTTTTATTTTCCATTTTTGGGTTTAACTGGCTGAATGTTTTGCTAATGTCATGCATATGCAGAGTGCAGGAACAGACTCGGCCGTTAACTTGTGGTTTGCCTCTCCTAGCAACGATGAATTAACATCTGATAGGTCTCTTGTTTTATATTAATTATAGTTTTTATGTTTTGTGTTGAAGTAGTATAGCTCAAAATTATGTGCATGAGTTTCGTCCCTTATCCTTTATCCTTTTTTTTATATAATTATTTTCTACAGCATGCCCAACTCCACTACTAAATGGACAGAGTCCTTGCTCCATTCGTACAGCGACTATGAGGACAGTGTTTATGGTAATTTGGTTTCATTTTGCTTCTTGATCTTTTTTCGCTTGATATGATGAAGGTTTTTTAACTTGTGAATATTCCTTAAAAATGCAGGCTTGTCATGGAGTTCTCGGGAGCCTTGGTTGTTTGCATCATTATCATATGATGGGAGGGTAAGCTATCTTAACTGGTCCTAAATATACACAATTGATTCCCTGTTGCTGCCAAAAACTAAAAGGGCTACTTGCATAAAAGTATTCAACTTAGGTTTTAACATTCGTCTTGGGTAGCCAACTTATTTTAGGCCAAAACGAAGACACTTTTAAGATTCAAAATTTTCAGTTTAAGTTAATCTTTATCATAACATCACATAAGGTATCTAATCACTACCATCGACACCATGAAGAAATAAACTCAACATGATACTTTATATATATATATTAGAGTTAATTACACAAATGGTACCTAAAGTTTAGCGAAATTCTCAGGTTTGGGTACTAGCTATCTTTTTTCCCTATCTGAGTACCTGATGTTTTATTTTTTCACAAGGTTGGGTACTAATGCTAACTTTTGTTAGTTTTCTTGTTAAAATCCAATCTAAAGAATATATAACACCTTAAGGGACTAAACTTAAAAAAATTTAAATCAAGGACCATATATACATATTTTTAAAGTCTAACAAATTAAAACCCAAACCCCCACCTATCCCCCTTTCTTTTGTTCCTGCAATTCACAGCCACCACCTCCTTCAATTAAAACCCACCACCACATCATCCATTCCTCCTAGCCCACCTTCATATTCAGCACCAAATCCACATCCAACAACCATCACCATCGGTTAATCGGGGCATTGATTTAGTCTTTACTGCCAGCCACCACCATCATCCGAACAACGTCACCACCACCGCCATTGCTATCCACCATCAACATCGATTAACCGACGATTATTTGAGTTGTGTTTGATTTTGTTGGGTTTTTTAAGCTCGGTTTTAGGCAAAGCTTGATTTTGAAAATAAGAACAAATATGCAAAGATGGAGACAAAGTGATGGATGATCGGTGGAAATGGGTGGGTTTTGTTGAAGATTTGTGAACCTTTAGGGTGTGACGATGGCGGTGGTGGTGTTGGTCAGTGACGGTGGTGGTGTTGGTCAGTGGCGGTGGTGGTGGTCGGCGATGGTGGTGGCCGGCGATGTTGATGACTGGTTGTTGATTGGAGGCAGTGGCGGTGGTAGACTGGTAGGTTAACTGATGTTTGATGATGAAGATGAAGAAGAGGCATAAAATTATCTTCTTATGTTTTACACAAGTTACACAACAAGTCCCTACCTTTATTAAGTTGCATAGTTTGTTTTTTAGATAAAAAAAAACTTGGTTGCCCTTAAGTCTAACAGAAAAACTAACAAAAGTTAACATTAGTACCTAACTTTGTGAAAAAATGAAACATCAGGTACTTAGGTAGGGAAAAAAGATAACTAATACCCAAACTTGAGAATTCCACTAAACCTTAGGTACCATTTGTGTAATTAACTCTATATATTATTTTAAAGTTCTGTGGTTTTAATGATTTTTTTGCAAGTTTTGAGGGGTTTTATTAATTTATCTGAAATTTAATGGTAAATATGATTCTCCAAAACAAAAGTTAGACAAAGTTGGTCACCTTTTAATGCAATTAGCCCAGAACGAAAACCTTCCCAAGACGCATGAGACTGTTGAAATTTACCTATTTGGCGGTTAACAACTACTACAAACTGTTAGCAAGATCGATTATGGTGTACATTATTTTAATTAATTTTGTTTGTTGAAGGGGTATTTTTGGTACTTATTAACTTATAGTTATACTATGAGTGGGTAAAAAATTAGAGTGGTATGGGATAGAATGAGTATAAAGCTCGATAAGACCCGCACAGATATCTAAAATAATCATATTAGTATGTAAATTAATGAAAGATAAAACCTGCAAAATGAAGGAAAAGAAGATTAACATAATGAAGCCTTAGTTGTATATTTTGGTTGGTAATTGATTCGGTTGATATTATGAAAAACAGGTCGTGGTGGAGTCGATTAAGCCTCATCTCCCAAAGAAGTTAAAAACATCCTCTATACTTTGATGCAGTTTCTTTATCATCCATTTTGCCAGGTTTAGAACTTCACATATTCGTCACTCTTTAAAATCACATTACAGTCTCAATTCTTGTTTGTTTGTCTTTCATACCATGTTTTAAATGAGCTAATGTGAAGTATATTTACTCTCTTTTTGTTTGATTAAAACATATTGTCCATTATTATTTCTGTCTTCAAAATGGCGATATCAATTTACATGGTGGTGTGAACTTCAACCACATTGTTACCTTCTACCTTTTCACATTAACATGAGATTGTCACAAAGAAACACGTGATAAATGGTGTTTTTTTTATTTAGTTTTACATTTGCCGACATGTTTTTTGTAGTTACATATTTCTTTACTCATCTTAGGGGCTGTTTGTTTCAGCCTCTTAATAGTTCGGATGTCTGAATGGTTCGGCATTTAATGGTTCAGATTGTTTGTTTCGCGAGCAGATGTCTGAATGGTTAAGATATTTGCCTTTGAATGGTTAAGCATTATACAGAGTTTGAATGGTTAAGAGCTGTTATCTGAATTGATCAGACATTTACCTTTAAATAGTTAAGCACTATACTAGCTTTTAATAGTTCAGACCTTTTATTGGTTTAGCACTTATCTATTCAGATGCTGTCAAACAGCCCCTTACTTTACTTTGCTTCTCATCCCTGGACTTGAACTTTAGGCAATCAATCTGTCATGGATTTTAAGAGGGTGGTCTTGTAACAATACCAACGAAATTGTAAGTCGTTGGGAAGTTAGTTTATTAGCCTTTAATTGAAGTACTTAAGCAATGCAAATGTAATAAGGAGGATTATGAATCTAAGACTTCTCTCTGACTTTCACCTTTGGGGAGAGCGGTGCTCCACTCATACAAGTACATCACCTGGGCGGAGTGCCGACTAGCCATATTAGAGCTAAAAACGTTCCTTGCTTCACCCATTCCCTCCTCCCTAATATAGAAGCTTGAAAAATACAAACACAAAAAACAACCAATACCTGAGCAATAAAAACGACGAGAGTGCCAATCCCACAAGCTTGATGGTCCTAGAATCAGGCATTTTTTTGCCATGTTCAAACTGAAGGGAAAAGAAACTAGGCCCGGGCTCAGAATTTTTTACTTCGCTTTAAGTCCCATAAATAACTGAATATGAGTTGGGAGATCTTTAAGTTCAATTAAATAAAGAAGATTATTGATGAAAATGTACATAAGATGATTGCAAATGCAAATGCAAATGCAAATGCAAATGCGACAATGGCAACTAGTTATGATGAGAGGACGATGATTAATGGTTTGTTTCGCAGTCTCTTAATGATTTATTAGGAGGCTACTTATTGATTCCACTCAGGGGCGGACCTATGTGTATTTCAGGGGTAGCCCGGGATACGGCTCAAATTTTGTCATGTTATACACATTTTTTAATTTTTTTTTATTTTATGCTTAGGATACCTGTGATCTTCTATAAGGATACCTCTGAAGATGAAAAGTATTTGAGAATTTAGATGAAAAGAAAAAGGAAACTAAGAAGCTTTCATCGGCGGCTATCTCTGCAAAAATACAGTAAAAACTAAAGTGGGAAGAACTGAAGAAGATAACCTAAAATTTATTATTATATGATATGTTGGGCTTTTTAAATAATCAAACCATGACCCAATATATAAGTAGAAGTTAAAAACTGATCCGAGTAATTTCAATAGAAAGTTGAAAGCAAACATAAATTAATAATAAATTTTAGAGTTAATTACACAGATGGCCCCTGTGTTTTGTTCTTATTTCATGTATAGCCCCTAATTTTTAAAAATTACAAGGATGGTCCTTACTTTTTGGCAAAATGTAACATCGTTGGCCCTTGGAGTGGATGGCCGTTAAAATACTCCGTTAAATGGTTGTGAAAAGACAATTTTACCCTTACTAAAAGACAAAACAATATTTCATATTACTTCATTTATTATTTAATTATATTTATTATTAATAAATTAATCAAATGACAATCACATATCCAACCACAGCTAGAATTTGTTTAAAAATTAAAATCATCATCACTAATTCACCACAAAAACACCCCACCACCACCTGTGCCCTTTGTCTTCCACTACCCCGCCACCACTGGTTCCCGACCACAACCCAAACCACCACCCCCATCAGCCTCCCTCGTCGCTACAAAACACAACAACTTGTTATTTTCTTCATCGAGTTCATTGAACCACCACCACAACGCCACCATCACCTCTTAGATCAAGCATTCAGATCAAGCCACAAACCACCATCAACACATATGAAAATCTACACCTGAACATCAACTCCAACGGTAAATGCAATCGTCAGGGGTTTAGTGGTGGTTCGCCACGAAGTCGGTGTTGCTAGCGGAAACGTTCAATTCCTTGATTAGGACAGCGGTGGTTATTTGTTTCAACATGAGATGGTGCGGTGTAAAAGGAAACCGATTACGGTGGTTGGTTACTTGGTTGTTAAGTGCCAATGGTGGAAGGTGGAGGTGGCCGGTATCGTGGTGGTGATGTCGGAGTGGTGAAATCTTTATATAATATAGCAAAACCAAAAAAGCTTATGTGGCACCATTTTAAAGCTTTTGGCTTATGTGGCATCATTTGAGAGTTTATCTCATAATAATGATTTTTTTATTTAAAATATGTATATAAAATATATTATAATAAAACTAATTACATTTTTGGTCCCCTAATATTTTAGAGAATTCTGAAAAATTTAAAAGTATTTATACTTTTAACCCTCTACTACAAGGGGTGTACATGAGTCGGTTTATATTTGATAGGGTATGAAAATGTAACTTATGGATAAAATTAATAATAATATATAATTAAAGACCTCAATGTTTTATAAATATACATAACTTTTTTATATGGATTTAAAAAAAAAATAAACTACACCATAAAACTGAGCATTTTATTCTCTTTAATTTGAGTATAATATTGCTATACTAAAAATTTAATTTTTAAAAATATATTTCGTGTTTCGGTTTACCACGGTTTTGTTTCAAAACTTATTGGAACGTTTATGAATACCTTTAAAAACATCACTTGAATGTTGTGTTCCCGAGCGTAGCGCGGGCACTAAACTAGTGAAGGGATATATAATTATATGATATCATATTGTGTGTGCATATATATACATTTTTATTTAATTCAAGTTTTTATATTTTAATATTCAGAAGGGTATTTTGGTCACCATCACAAAACTTAACTGAAAACTTAACGAATGTTAGTGTCAGGGACCATCAGTGTTACGTTTTGTCAAAAAGTAAGGGCCATTCTTGTAATTTTAGAAACTTAGGGGCCATACATGAAATAAGGGCAAAACACAAGGGCCATCTGTGTAATTATTTTTAGTTTTAATTATTTTTATTTAAAAATTTACTTAATACGAATAACATTTATCTTTTTAGTTTTGTTTGAGTTTTTAACTCATTGATGATTTATCCTTTCAAGCTAGTTTATAAATTGTTTTTTTTTACTTTTTTAGTAAGTTTTTCTATTTCTAGTTATATCATTCTACTCTTACTTTAGAAAAAAATAGTTATGTGTGTAATCCCTTTAAATACCAAAGCACTATTTAAACAATTTCATTTAACTTGTGAGAACGTACGTTAGTCTTTAATCATTCATACTTAAGGTTATTACATAACCATTAAAAGCTAGCCTCTTCTTAATGAACGGTTATTAACCAAGCCTTTAAAATTACGGACCCTCCATGTAAAATACCTTGGTTCCGCCACTGAAATTCGGATATTTCTATTTATATATATGCAACAAAAATATGACTATCGTGATAGAAAAAGATTTTGTTTGAAAATACTTTGATAAATATCCGTGGTTAAAGTATACTAAAGTAGACAGAAAAAATATCATTATTGTATGACAAGAAATATTTTTTAGGATACCCCTGACTTTTTAGTCTCGCTCCGCCACTGATTCCACTAAAAAACTACTTATCGTTTTCATTAAGAGACTCTCCTTAAACCGTTTAAAGGTAAGGTGTTTGGTTAAAAAAATGTAATAATATATCTTAATGGTTCAGTTGTTGGCTCTTAATGGAAACGGGTGTTGAATTATTAAGAGCCAGATTTACCCTTATCTTCATAACACTGCCAACTATTAGCACCATGACCCACCAACACCTGCCACTGCTAACCACCACCTGCCAACCACCAACACCAATAGACTCGTATTATCATAAATTCGAAAGAAAATTAACAACGTAAAGTTAACTTTAACGATTTGGATTATTGTATAAAAATAAATTACAAGTTGGGATTTCCAAAGAGAATTTTTTAAGTTGGAATTAATATCAGTCAATATATAAAAATTCGGATTATTAAATCCAATATCTCATAATTAAATCAATCACAATAAGCATGTGTACGAAACTATAACAATTTAATCAATCTATTTTGAAAAGTTACAACCGTCGACCACCGATTAAAATATACGTATAATATTATGTCAACCTAAAAATGACCGGTCTACCTTAAATATAAGGGTTATTGGATTTAATCACCTTTAACTATTGGTTATTGGCCGCTGTCACCCTCAAGTATCACTTTGGCCAATATCACTCCCAACTAAACATTTTGGTGTCCGTATCACCAAAATTCAACCAATTCAAGTCATTTTTGGTTAACTTTTGATTATTTTTTGGTTAGCTTTTGGTGTTACAGACACCGTATCACCAAAAGTTAACCAATTCAAGTCACTTTTGGTTAATTTTTGGTTAATTTTTTTAACTTTTGGTGATACACACACCAAAGTGTTTAGTTTGGAGTTATATTGGCCAAAGTAATACTTGGGGGTGACAGCGGCCAATAACCAATAGTTGGAGGTGATTAAATCCAATAACCCTAAATATAATCATAATAGATTCAACGTCAAAACTTTTTTGAAAGAGTTAAATGCCATTTTAGTCCCTAAGTTTTTCATGTTTTTGCCATTTTCATCAATTTAAGAAAATATTGCCTACACTACTCTATTGTTTTTAATTTTATGTCATTTTCATCCATTTGCTTAACTCCGTTAGTGTAACCGTTAACCAAGCTCATGCTCATGTTTTTAAAGGGGGTTAGTTGGTTTTTTTAAGACTTAAATCCTTTCAAAACATATTTTAAATTAAGGTAAATTACTATTTTGGTTCCTGATGTTTGATTAAAATCACGGATTTTGTTTAATAGTTTGTTTTCTACTATTTTAGTTCACTGTTTTCACACAAACTTGATATTTCAGTCCACACCACTAATGGTCATCCATACTTTCAGATAAATTTTTGTGAAAAGACAGTAGTACCCCTGGACCAAAATAATAATTTACCATTATTATTATTATTAATATTATATATTGTTTTTGTTGTTGTTAATATTGATATTATCGTTATCGTTATCATAAATCATTATCGTAATCGATATTATTATTATTGTAATCATTGTTACCATTGGTCACTGATGACCACTCGCTGCCGGGCATGTGTCACCACTCGAATTGCCCACCAACAATTATTTTTTATTTTACCATTAACTTTGACTTAATTATTATTTTAACCTCTAAGAAGTATGATGGAAAAGAATTAGAATATGAATATATATAGTGGTTTGTGTTGTGCGTAGTAATAGTAATAATAATAATAATAATAATAAGTTATATTAGTTATTAGTATAAGTATGTGGATGAAGAGAACAAAAGTGGGTGGGTTAGAATTTTATAGTTCGATATTTAAATATGTTTTTAAGAGATTTAAAATAAAAAAACAACTTACCCCATTTTAAAATATGAACATGAGCTTGGTTAACGGTGTAGGCTAACGGAGTTAACCAAGTGGATGAAAATGGCAAAAAATAAAAAACAATAGAGTAGTGTAGGCCAAAAAAAATTTAATGGATGAAAATGGCAAAAACAGAAAAACGTCAGGGATTAAAATGGCAGTTAACTCTTTTTGAAATAACTCGAATAAAAGATTAGAGTGGCTTCTTGTTTTGTATCATTTAATAAACTAAACCGTCAATGAGCTGATGGTGGAACATTAAGGGAAAAACCTGGTGAATCAAGTGTTGGAAATCCTTTTTAACTTTGTGAAAATAAATAAATAATAATGTAGTGGAAATTGGTTGTTTCAAGATTCAAGTCACAAATAGAGTTTAATATTGAAATCAATTTTGAGTTAAGTTTTAATTTTGAATTTAATACTCTATTAATGTTTTGAAATGTGTTTCAACTTTGGATTCACTACAAATAATAGGTGAAACTTTGTTGTAAGACACTCTTGAAACACCAAAAATCATTTACTTGAAAGCTCTTATTATCTAAAATTCTTGCTATCTTCTATTCTCTACAAAATACTCTTTTGGGTTTTGAGTTCATCCGGGCAGTACATACTGCTTCGGCTGTTGTAACCTGGGAAACAAACGAGTTCTCTTGGGAGACTCGAAATTTGTTTTACGGAACCCGTGTTGAACACGAATCCTCAGCCCCTTTTATAATTATGCTTCTACTCATTTCTTGTATTTTTAATTTTTCTATTGTAATTGTAATATACTTGTATTCTTTACTTTCATTGTATTGTAATAGAATTTATAAAAGAATTATTAGTTGTTATGCGAACGGTTCATACACCAAGTGACCTAGGTTCGACTTCTATCATCTCTATTAGTTGTTGCGGTGCTTGATAATGATGATAGACTGTTAAATATCGTTAGTTCGATCCTTAAACCGAACAAGTTTTTTTCTCACTCTACCATTGTGTTTTTAGACAGAAGCTTCGGCCCTATGCCCCTATGTGAAAGTTTTGCACTTTTGCTAGTAGACTATTTAAGAATTTAACGAAAGAAAAAAAAAACTAGCGGTTATCATTCATAAGGCACTTGATGTTAAAAAAAAGTGCAACTCCACCGTCAAATCTGTGCCACGTGTCAACAAAAACTGAGTTGTTGAATATGAACAAAATCAAAACCCATATTTGTCTCTCACATACACTAAACACACACCATCATCATCATCATCATCATCATCACAAAAACTCACCCACTGAAGACGATTTCAAACCGCTAATTGTAAACATCCGATTTTATCTCTCAAATCTTCATTGCCGTTTTAGCATTTCACTTCACTTCTAAATCTACAACCAACTAGGCTAGGGTTTTAGTCTTCATCTCAACTTACTAATGGAATTGATTTGATTTGATTTCAAACAAACAATGGAGTGTAATGGAGTTACTCCGGTCGATTATCGCCCGCCGATGTTACTCCGGTGGAAGCTTTTGAGTCGACGTGGTGATTTTAGATTTAGCTGTTGTTGTTCCGATAAGCTTCGGAGGATTGTTACTGTGGTGGATAAAACTGAGACTGATTTGAATAGTAATAAGAAGAAGAAGTATCATAATGTTCGGGTGCAAGCTGCACCTGCTTGGCGTTTTGCATCATCTTCATCATCATCATCATCATCTCAGTATGTTCCATACTATTTGCTAATGTCTTCTATGGTTGAACATATGTATATTCTCTATCTGTTTGCTTCCTTAGAGTAGCTTGATAGCATGTTTTTACAGGATATAAATCATTACTTTATATATAGATGCTGTTTAAGTATGATTTGAGGAGGATATATGCAATTTTGTCCCAAACTTATTATTGTGATTGAAGTAGCAGCAATTATCAGTTTGAGTGTGTGTGAAGAATCTGATTATGTTTTTTTTCTTCTTGATATTAATGTAAAATCATCCAACTATACTTATCTCTAAGTGATGGATTATGCAATTATGATTTTTCAAGCCACATTAATCACAGTGAATATGCACATCCGAACAATCTTCTAATACATGCTGAATAGTTCAATGTTAATATAAAAAAGGTCATGCGTGTTAAGGTCGTTTTTGTCTTAAGCTGTTGTTTGGATGCTTCTTATATGATTTAAGGTTGTTTCGACTAATATAGTAATATGTAATGAAAGAACTACATCAAAGCTCAACTAGAAAAGGCGGTTGCTTTAAGTAACAGACATCACTTTTATGGAAGAATGGACTTGCAATGGTTTGGATCTAAAATTGGGTAAAATGGCTAACTTAGTGATTTTTAGTGGAGTCATATTGACTCTCAATGTCGAGTATATAGCTAGTGTTTGGATTTCTGTGTTCTGGAGTTGTCGTCTCTGCATCTTGCAGTGTGCTTATTATTTATAAGGTATTTCGTGCTCAAGTAGTTAACAATTTGCTCAATTGCGAATATTGGACTAGGCAGAATAGTATGAGTCTGTGGATAACATCTTTCTGCATAATTTGTTTTGCTTTCAAGAATGATTTTTCTTTCGCTACTTGGAGGATATAACTAAAATACTTTCGCTCTGAATTTCTGATTGTTGCAGACCTCAGCTGGCTTCGAGACAAGAAAAGTACTTCCCACGTTGTACCTCAAAAAATTCCGGGCCACAGTCTCATGACACTCCACCAAAAAGAGGTAACTCTATGTAAATTGATCTTTTAAATATTTTGATACCTTGACCTGTAATGCCTTTAGCTTATTGATTTTTAATGCTAGACACGGGTATTGCAAATGCGAAGGATTGGGGCATTAATTTGTTAACCGAACACGTTAACGAATCTGGCATTAATGAAGATGGTAGTACTTGGTATAGAGAAAGCGGAGAAGATCTAGGCGAAAATGGATATAGATGTAGATGGGCAAAAATGGGTGGTCAGAGCACTGATGGTTCCTCGAAATGGAAAGAAGAGGTATCAAGTATTTACATTTAAGGTTTTTATTGATCATATATATTTTTTCTTGATGCTAAGGGTAGTGACTAGTTCGACCTTGTGTTTACAAGCTCGTAAGCTTTTAGTTTCCTTAAATGCTCTGATTCCTCGAATTGTAGGTGGCAAATGGGTGTGTCAAGTGGGTTGGGTATTAGATCAAAACACGTTGAATTGAACACGCCAACACTTTTTTGTCCATTGTTTTTTTAATTTAATAAGGAATAATTTGTATGTATTATATTGATGGTATATAAATATATTAATCAAAAGAACGATGTGATAATATTTAATAAAGCAGATTAAAAGGTTGTAAGCACTCATGGTGTTTGATTTGTTTTCTTTTCACTGAATTATTATAATTTTTACTGTTGGCTCCTTAGCAATAGGTTATAACTTATAACAAAACTGAATCGCTTGATAACTTACAGTTTACCACTAAAATGCATGATATAAGCAGGAACTTAAGCAATATGCTGCCTAGTTATACATGCTACCTCATTTTGACTTGCACCTGTTATGTTTCAAGTACTAATGTCTGTTATTATCAAGTATGATCCCAGGTCGATACATTTAACTGGATTTATTGATCTCGTTGACAGTGGTGGGAGAAAAGTGACTGGACTGGATACAAAGAGCTAGGTATCTCTTTTGTACCTTTTACCATCGATCTTTCCTGTTAAAAGATTTTGTAAGACTGTTTTAGTTACTGAAAAGTAACCGCAACACTGACATCATTGAAACTGTTATTAGGCGTTGAGAAATCTGGAAGAAATTCTGAAGGGGAGTCGTGGTGGGAAACCTGGCGAGAAGTTCTTCACCAAGATGAATGGAGGTTTTTTTCTGTGTACTTTCATACGCAAGGTTACCAAATAGTTAAATATCTGAATATTTCTTTTCATCTTAGTGATGATTGGGTTTTCTGCGAAGTGCAGTAATATAGCGAAGATAGAAAGAAGTGCACAAAAGCAAGCAAAATCAGGCACAGAAAATGCTGGATGGTATGAGAACTGGTATGAACTTTCTCCTTGTTTAAAGATCGTACTTATAGTGGTGGTAATTTCAACCCATTTACAGGTCAAATGGGTCGAGCAGACCAAACCGGCTAAAGGTTGTTCAAAATGTATTCAAAAGCTAAAACATCCTAAAATGCTTTATCAGAAGTTTTGATTATTAACTTTATGCAAATGAATTTAGCAAAATAATCAGGTAGTGTTGTTAATGCTGATATTTATGTTTAATTTAGGTGGGAGAAATATGATGCCAAAGGGTGGACTGAGAAAGGAGCACATAAGTATGGCAAACTAAACGAGCAGTCGTGGTGGGAAAAATGGGGAGAACATTATGATGGAAGTGGATCTGTACTAAAATGGTATATCATCACAACTGAATCGTTCTTTGTCCAAAATGGTCAATTAATATATGGAATGAATGATTTGATGTTGACTTATTAACCTTAAATCACATGAATTGAACAATTGGTTGTAGAGTTAACTTGGTGTTTATGTACCTTTTTTCTCTCTCAGGACGGACAAATGGGCTGAAACAGAAACAGGAACTAAATGGGGAGACAAATGGGAGGAGAAATTTTTTGGTGGCGTTGGTTCTCGTCAAGGAGAGACATGGCATGTAACTCCTGCTGGTGAACGTATGTCTCATACTTCGTTATAGTGAAATCTTATAAACATTTCAACATGCTCGTATTGTCCCAAAGAAATTTCAACTGTTAATTACGCACATAGTTTGGTGAATGTGCTTTGGCTATTAGTGAAAGGTCTAAAATACCCATAGTAACCTTTAGGGGTTGGCACCGTGGTAAATGAGTCATTCCGCCTACCAAACAAGATCGTCTGTGATAGTCTGGAGGCTATTGGTGATGCCATGATGGGTTCTCATAGTTAAAAGGCTATATTTCTCACAACGAAAACCTGATTTTTGAAATAAAATGATTTTAGGAGGATTTATGTATGCATGTCTTGATACACTTGCTTTTTCAAATTTGTTGACCCAATCCATCTAATCCATTCCACCTAACCAGTTTATAGAAAGTTTTACCCATTTGACCCTTTGAAGGTAAGATACGAGCCAAATCGCTTGGGTGAAAATTGCCTCTTGTAAGTTGGATTTTACCACCTTCTTGTTTAATCATTGATACAAGAATCATTAACATTTAAGATTGTTTTGCATGACACATAGTTTCATTCCTATATTAGGTTGGTCGAGGACATGGGGCGAAGAGCATTTTGGAAACGGGTACTTTCTAACAACCTTTTATTATACCTGCTTTTGTGTTACAGTTAAAACAAGAAATCTCATGGTGTTTATTTTACATTTTATTATTAGCAAGGTGCACAAATATGGGAAAAGCACAACAGATGAAGATTGGGATATCGTCGTAAACGAAGAAACCCATTACAAGTAAGCTCACCGTTTTTTACCGTTCACCTCACAAAACACCATCTTTAAACTTCACTTTGATTGAAGGGCGGAACCTCATTATGGATGGGCTGAAGTCGTTGGAGACTCGAGTCAATTGCTATCCATTCAACCTCAAGATAAACCACCTGGTGTTTATCCATTTATGGACTTTGGATCATCTCCACCACCGCCTCAAGGCGCTAGTCCGCCTACACCACCACCTCAAGACGGTAATCCACCCACAACACCACCTAGAACTCAATAACTTAAAGAGTATCATCATGTGTAATAGGGTTGTTGAACCATTTTTATGATTTAACTCTTCATCACTAATCAATAGAGTTAAGCATGCCTCAATTCGTGCATGTTTAGTTATATCTAGTTGTTTAATTATGTTGGCAATTTTATATATACCCCCTTAACAACTGCATGACATCATGTTAACTTAATAAAAAAGTGTTAACTTAATAAAAAAGAATGTAATCAAATATACCCGTTTGAAATACCAAATATATCATTTTCGTTCATTTCATTAAATAAGGTTTAGATATAATTATAGATAGGGCGGACAATTTTGTACACGGACACGAATACACGACACGAACCTACACGGTCTTAACATGTAACAGGTAAGGTCTTAACATGTAACAGATACTAAACAGGTAGACACGAATCTACCTGTAGTTTTTGTGTATTTAACAGGTATTTACATGTTAGTACCTGTTAATATCTGTTATGATTTTTTTAAAAATTTAAAATATAAGTTAATATAACATATTTAACTTATTTACCCGTATACTTATCAACTATTTTTATTATCGACAATTTTTATTTCACTAAACATGTTCTTGAATACTTGTTTTTACATGTCTTATCGTGTATACCTGTTATAAACAGGTATATGTACAGGTAATGGTAACAGGTACATGGTATCTTATCGTGTCGTGTACAGGTAATAGGTTTCGTGTTCATGTCTTAACAGGTTCATGTTTTAACAGGTTCGTGTCTTAACAGATACAGGTATTGCCAGCTCTAATTATAGAGTAGTCTTTGTGGAAGGACCAAATTACTATTTTTGTTCCAACTTTATTTTAGTTTTCACTTTTTACTTTCTCGTACACTTTTGATACCGATTAGCATTACGTTACGTGCAATTTTTTTGAATGGTTACTATATCTTCTTCATCACCCTTAAATTCTCTATTTTTTTTCTCCTTGGCGGTGATACTCTCGTTATGAGTTTCAATAGAGATCATTTTTCTAGTAATACGCTTCAAAACAAAAAAGGCAGAAACCTAGAAAACAAGACAAATATGACTTCTTTTTGTAGCATGAACCGACTCATGTTCTGAACCATAATCCGACTAATAAACAACCCATGCAAAGACCATGGGCCGACCCATTCATTGAATCCATGACTCGAACAATGGTCCAACTTATGAATTGACTCATGCTACGACTGATGTCTAGGGGTGTTTAAAAAGTTTGTAGCTTATGGCTCGCTTGAAATAAGCTCAGTTACAATGAGCTCTGTTTGAATCGACTCAATTTCTAAGCAAGCCAAGGATAGTTTGACTCGTTGCTGGCTCGTTAAAGTTAAAACATTATATAAGTTATAAATCAACATTTAATAAAACATAAACATATAGTCCTTTTCACATATTTTAACCTAAAAACTAAATATAAAATAAAAAATTGACTCCCGAGCCCACATTTTGACTCGATAAGATACACGAGCTCGGCTCGATTTTTAAACGAGCCGAACCCAAACCCACTCTGGTTCGACTTGGCTCATTTACAACCCTAGTAATGACCCGCGACCTGAACCATGCATTGACCGATGAATTGGCCCATGCCACGACCCTCATGACCCAAACTACAACCATCAGACTATTACCATGTATCGCTTTGTTTTTTTCATTTGATTCCCTCATTCATCCTTTGTTCCCACTATTACCATCACCACCAACAACCACCACCATCATCACCTTTATATTCCATTCATTTGTGTTTTCTTACTTATCAAACTAGGTATTTTCAGTCCCTCGTGCGTTATGCGAGAGGATTTTATTCGACTATCACGGTTGTAGAAATTTTATTATGATTGTTGCGCGAGCCTTTTATCTTTTATGTTATCAGTTCCCCTCATGCATATATTTTGTGTGTGTGTGTGCAAGATAGTTATTTGAGAGAGAAATATGAGTGGAAGATGCTGGAATGGTCAGTTTCCTATTTCATTTATATACAACGATTATCCAAGGCATAATGAGTAAAGCCCACATGAGTTGCTGAGATGAGCTTGGATGAACTTAAGCTTAGTCTTTATATTTAGGCCTCGAAGACATGACCCGACTCAACAATGGTAATTGTTAGGAGGTCTAAGACAATTGTCTAAATTATATACACATAGAGCCGCTCATGAATGAAAGATGTACACAGGACATTTTTGTTCTTTATCATAGTTTTCAAGTTAAATTTGATTTTATATCAAATGGACCTTTAAAAATAAATAATGACCGGCGCCTCAATAAAATTTTCCGGCACATGAAGTAACAAAATTTTATGTTCAAGCTCATGAATCTAGAGTCATGTCGAAGTTGAAATGTAACAAGTAAGACTTGTTTTTGAAACGTAACAAGTAAAACCCGGCAATTTAAACCAAATAAAAGAAAACATCGTGGTTTTGAGCGAGTTGTGTGGGTTTTGGTGTATTAGGTTTTAGGTTTCAGATCTTCATTCATCTCCCTCTCAGCAATTTTACGTAAGTATCCTCTTCTGTTTTCTGTGTTGTTTTTGCTCGTTAAATCCTACAACATTATTATCCTCATCTAGATTTTGCTCTAATCTGTCTATTGAAGCTTGAAATGTTTGATTGATTAGTATTTTTTATACTTTATTGTTGTTTGTGATCGAAACGAACCGGTATGTGTTGTAGCACGAGTACTAATAAACCCTAACGTTGAAACCCTAGAACGTTATCGTCTTCAAGTAAACGTATATGTAGTTGTAATTTGTGTATTCATGGTTGAAATGTTCGATTGATTAGTGTTTTTGGATGGTTAGTTTTTGAAAGTAATTGGTGTGTATTGAAGCACATTCAGATGTTGAAACCCTAGAAATTAGCCGCCCCTGCTTGTTACCCGTATTGTATTAGCTCGTTTAATCCTAGAACGTTATCGTCCTCAACTAAACGTAGATGTTGCCGTAATATACACATGGTTGTAAATATTTGACTGGTTAGTGTTTTTGGATAGTTAATTGTTGAATGTTAGGTGGAAACTGATAAACTTTGAAGTTGAAACACTAATAATCAGCTGAAATTTGTTAATGCGGTGCTAAATTGAAGTTGTAAATTAAGTTGACAAATTTGATAGTTCATTATTCATTATGGTTTATGTAGATGAAACTGTATGTAACCTATTGAAAGTGTAGGTTTGTGGTGATCTTAAGAGATGGGTAGTGAGGAAGAAGAAACTATAGAGCAAGCAGCAGCAGCTCGACGTGAGAGGTTAGAAGCTTTGAGAGCTGCTAAACAACTTCTTGAGAATCCTGAGGAGGAAGAAAAGTGAGCATCCGCTGTTCTTATCTTTTTTGCCTTTTATTTTGTCTAGATTTTCATTTCAAAGGTATATGTTATGGAAGTAAAGTTTAACCTAAACTTCATGGATTTAACACTCGGAGGTGGTGTTTTTTGACCGTGAACAAGATTAGGGTAGGTCTTGGTTGTGTTTTTCTCAACATGGTAAAGTAAAACAGACTAGTTAAAATAAGGTTTGGGTTCAGAGTTGACAAAGTATATATTTAATAATGCATATAACCTCTGAAATTAGTTTTATTCAACGATCTATATTCTTCTTTTTCTTAAATGGTATATTGGTTTCTACCGGTCCCAACTATTGAATTGGTTGTCAATGGTCCCTCGTTAATTTTTTTAATGCCGTTAAGTTTTTTTCGAATTCAAGATCGATGTTTTAGGCCTTTTGATCGGAAGGAGAATACGAGTCAATTGTTGTAAGTTATCTCGAAACGGCGTTCCAGTCAACTTTCTTGTATATAAACTTTTATAAGTTTACCATATGCAGCAAATGGTTTCACTTTCGGAATGCTGACAACATTTTAAATTTGCAGTGATGTTAATGTGAAATTCCGAAATTATCTTCCTCATGATAAGCAGCTTCAGGAGGGTAAACTCGCTCCACCAAAGCTACCAAAGTTTGAAGATCCTGTTGCCAATGAACCTCCTGTTGAAGAGAAAAAAGAGGTAATTTGAGTATTTTTATGTTTTATAAACTTATTTGTTTTATTATGTCTATATGTACGCGTCTATAATGGATAACATGTTTCTCAATTTTATCCAGGATCCGTTTTTGAACATTGCCCCCAAAAAGCCCAACTGGGATCTTAGAAGGGATGTACAGAAGAAACTTGATAAGCTTGAAAAACGCACACAAAAGGCCATTTTTCAACTTATGGGTATGTGAATCCATGTTATTTATATTCTTTTTTAGAATTTATTTTATCTTTAATTACATGATGGTTTGTCCTTTCATTTGGTTTTGCGGTATCTTATGAATAGTTTAATTGGTTCGAATAATTTACCAGTATATCCCTTGATTCCCTTCTTTTGTGAGAAAAGGTTAAAACTTTACATACATGTATATGAATATTTTCACATTGAGCAGTTTTGAGAACAAGTCGACAACACAAATGTCTATGGGTGCATTTAAAAAAAAATTACATGTACCGAATTAACTCTTAAACCATGCAACATGAGTACTCCTACTTTCTGATACATAAAAATTGGGATGGCCAATCTGCAAATTGTTAATGTAAAATTTGACTTTCTGATACATGCATACCCTCCGATGAAATATAACAAATAATAATGCGTTGTCCCCCAATTAGCAGCATCATTTTATATGTGAAAAGAAAATGTTGCAGCATCTGCGTGAATAAGAGGCAATTACATTATAGTATAGTACTGCAGAAAGATGTTGCATTGGCTTGATGTTTGAGGCTTCACTTACTGCAGAAAGATGGCTGCTTCATGTTCATTTTTTGTTTAACTTTTCTTTTTATATTTTGCAGAGCAACAAGAAAAGGAAAAACAGTTAGCTGAAGAAGATGGCAGCCGAGACGATGATTCTGGGAACTAGAAAATGGATAAAATGAACGAGTTGAAGGTCAAACGTATTAATTTTGTGATGTTGTAGCCTTACTGAACTGAGAAAAACCAAAACCATTGATTGAGGTTAGAAGTATTAATTTTGTGATTTTCATGTCTTGCATTAAGCATTGGTCGGTCTACCAATGTACACTACTAAACTTACTTTGTACTAGTGCATATATGTCATTACGTGTAAAGCTGAACTAGGAACTAGCTCATGTATGGGATGGTAATAACTAATAACAGTAGTTAGTCGACCTAGATTGACTGATAATTAATTGCTGCAACCGAGTTAAAAAATAAAAATTATGCTCGTATCTACCTCCCCTTAGTCTTTACATCTTCAGCTTGTAGCTCCTTGATTTTTTTCTTTTGGTTTTGATGGTTTTAATGTTTTTTATAATTTATTTAATCATAGTTAATAATAATATTAATAACTACTAAACTTAAATAATATACAATACTAACCTATAAATATACAAGTAAATAAGTTACGTTGTACTAGCTAACAAGCATGTTACTTGAGTAAATTTGGCTTTTAGTTTTTATATGATTTTCAGCTAAATCAACTCTAGTCAAGTTAATATAAATAAATAAATAAATATTGAAACTCAAACCAATTGAACAGCGACAGTGCTGGTTGTTGGGTTTATTTTATTTTGCAGCATTGGACCTTAACAATTCCGGTTATTAGTTTTTTGTTGTTACTTCTGAAATATGTGCTAGCGGTTTCATATTTTATTATTTTGATCATTAATGGACCTTTGTTAAAAAAGTTAACGGCGTTATTTTTTTTGAATTTCAGGTCGACGTTTTATGGTTTTTTATCAGAATAAGAATACGATTCGATTGATATAAAAATTACATCGAAACGATGATCCAAACAATGAAATTTGTACATCCGGTTAAAGAACCGTTAGGTTTAAACAACCTGATGAAGCGTCGTTTTGTCATTTGGAGCACCGTTTCGATGTAATTTTTATATCAATTGACTCTTATTCTTATTCCGATAAAAAACCATTAAACGTCGACTTGAAATTCAAAAAAAAAGTTAACGCCGTTAACTTTTTTAGCGGCGGCCCATTAATGGTCAAAATGATAAAAGTTGGGACAGCCAGCACATATTTCAGAAGTTGGGACCGGTAGCGGCCAAAAACTAAAAGTTGGGTCTGTTAAGGTTCAATACTCCTTTTATTTTTTAGGGTATTGGATTTTAAAACTTCTAACTATGAGGCATTTGCTATTGTTGTCACTTCCAACGAAAACCATCACTCTCATTACTCCCAACTTAATATTACACTTACTATATCACTTCCGTCGTTAGTAAACAGTAACACCGTTAATGTTTGAGTAAAAAAATGTCATTTTTATAAGTTGACAGAAAAATTTATGCTTTCTTTACAATATATATACCCACCGACACTCATCACCGTTACCAACTCCGGTCACCACCATTCCGGCATCGGTAAGGGTGTGACAATGCGCAACTAAGAAGTCCTTAATGCACATCTAGAATCATTTATATGCATCCGATTGAACTTCGTGAAACACAGGTTGTGACAAATGGATAAGTTTCTCAATGAGGATGTGTCAGTCTTCGACTTTGCCATTAAAAATGAGTAAATTGTCATTTTGGTCCTTAGATTTGTATTGATTCACTTGGTTCTTATTTTTTTTCTTGTCATTTTGGTGTTTGATTTGTAAGAAATTGTCATTTTAGTCCTTCTGTCAACGTTTTCTGTAAGATTTGTGTTAAATGATAAAAATACACTTATTTATTAAATTATGGCAAATTGTCTAAAATAATCCTAACTAACACCCATTGGCCGAAAATAATCCCAACTCAGTTTATTCCCTACAGTGGTCCCAAATCCAACTTTTTTGGCCTACAGTGGTCCGCCGTTAAGTGCACTTAACGGCCGTTAACTTTTTTTCTATTTTTTTCGAATTTCAAACCGATATTTTAGGGATTTTGATTTGGAGGAGAATACGAGTCTGTTGATGTAAACCTTACTTCCAATTGTTGCTCCAAATGGTTTAATTTTGATATCCTGTTAAAGCACCGTTAGGTTTTAAACACCCGATTGAAGACCGTTTTGTCGTTTGGAACACCAGTTTGAAGTAAGGTTTACATCAATTGAATCGTATACTCCTCTCGATCAATTTCCATAAAACCTTGTTTTGAAATTCAAAAAAAATCAAAAAAAAGTTAACGGCGGACCACTTGAGGACAAAAAGTTGGATTTGGGACCACTGGAGGGAATAAAATGAGTTGGGATTATTCTCGGCCAATAGGTGTTAGTTGGGATTATTTTTAGCCAATTTGCCTTAAATTATCCTTATAATCCTTTATCCTTTTCCAAATATCTTTATGTCATTTTGGTATTTTTTTCAAATTTCTAACATTTTGGTCATTTTTCTAATTTTCTGTCAATTTGATCATTTTTTAAAATGTTAACCATTTTAGTCATTTTCTCAATTTTCACATTTAAAATCATCTTCATCTCAAGCAATAACAATTTACTCCAAAAAGAAAAAATATAGTTTGGCAATTTACTCGTTAAAAAAATTATAGTTTGGTCACTAGGTGAAAATTATATTAAGTGACAAACTAAATTCTTAAACTCATACATGTGCCTTGTCCAAAATCATTAAAAATTTTCCTAATAGTCATAATCACCCATTCATCTGTTGTGTCATGAACTAATCCACTACTAATAAGTGATCTTTAAAGTTCTGCCAAAAATCATTAAAATTTTCCTAATAGTCAACAGATTTCAAAATCTATTTTAATCGACCTTTGATATTTTGAAACGCCTGGCCATAGGACTTTGAAACCTATCTAAAATAGGGTATATGAAACTATATGTTCAAACCCAATTGGTAGAATTTCTCTCAAAAGACTAATCTAATAAAAGAGAGGATCACTTGGGTTATAAATCTCACATTAGTTGCCCATAAAACCAATATGGGACAAATCTCATACCTTACAATAATTTCAGTCCATAACACTATATACATGTTAGTATCTAGGACTAAGCAAACGATTCGAACCGAATCGAACCGCACCAAACCAAACCTGAAATGAGAACCGTTTAGGTGAGTTTGGATGAACTGAGAACCGAACCGAAATTTAATGGTTTGGTTCGGTTATTTCATGGTTCGGTTCGGTAACAATTAGGGGTTGAAAAAAATGTCTAGATAATTTTTGTTTCAAAACAACAACAAATTGACATCTAAATATATGTAACATTTGCTATGATCTCAGATTGCGTCGAAAGTTCGAAAGAATAAAAAATATATAAATAATTACTTTACTATGCACGTGATATATGTACTATTTTAATGACATAAAAACAGCAACCATAAAGAATTTCATTGGTAAAAGGTGTTAGAGATTTGTCGACGAAATTTTGTCAGTAAAAGTCTGTGATTTATATAATTTATATTAACTTTATTTATTAATACTTTTGCTGACAAAATTTCGTCGACAAAGCTCATAGTTTTTTTCTGTAATAATCCGCTATAATAATTGGTCAAGAAAATCAAATACAACAAATGTAATTAAATAAAAATAACATACGGTCAATATAGTACATAGTTTTGTTTCAAATAAAGATAACATAACTGATGTAACATTTGCGAAATTTGATTTTTAATTATAATAATATCGAATACTGGAAGTTTATGAAACTTATTGTATAGATAATTTAACAAGTGATAACACTAACGATAATAATAATAGTAATAACAAAAACAAAATAGATCAAGGTAATAATAATAATTTGTTAACAACCAAAATAAAACAAAAAAAAGAAAGAAAAGAAATATGCAAAGATGGGGGACCAAAAGTGTCAAAAGCCAAAACCTCCTTCTCCTTCTCCTTCCTCCTTCCACGCACATCAACAGTACCCTCCCCTCTTCACCATGCTCGAAATCCACAACCAAAATTCAGCCTAAAATCAGACCCAATTCAGGTAACGACGTGTTTAATCAGTCCCTAGCTAAAACAAGTTAAATTTAGGGGTCCTAATTGTAGGAACCGTTCATACAAAAACTAATAATACTTTTATAAATTCGAATACAATACAAAGAAAATAAAGAAAAGAAGTAAATTACCATATGATTACAACTAAAAATTAACAAATACAAGAAATGAGTAGAAGCATAAGCATAATCGTGGCTGAGGATTCGTGTTCAACACGGGTCCCTTAAAACAAATTCCGAGTCTCCCAAGAGAACTCGTTTGTTTCCCAGGGTACAACAGCCGAAGCAGTATGTACTGCCGGGATTGACACACAACCCAAATTATACTTAAAAGAAAAGAGATGGAGAAGATCAACTACATGTTGGAAAAAACTAAAAGAGAAAGAATGAGAGAATTTGAGAGAGTTTGAGTATTTTAGTGTTGTATTTTTGTGTGTTTTCAACCAAGGTTTACCTTGGTATTTATAGGACAAGAATGAGTTGAAACTCCTCATTCATTGTCCATAAACATGAGTTGAAACATATTTAACATAATTATTAGTTGAAACATCTATTCAACACAAATAATTAGTTGAAACCCACATTAACTATAAAGTTACAACACCAATCAAAATATTATTTTGTATTTTTCACAAATTATTATTTGTGTTTTACAAAATATTCCAACAATCCCCCACATGGGAAAAAGACAAAATCTCATTTTCTCAAATGAAAAACCCATTTTCTCATGTGAAAAACTTATTTTCACATATTATTCCAAAAATACAGATTGATCGTTACATACAAGTTTCTTAGATATAATTCAGCGGTTGAGTATTGCCGGATAGGTAGGTGTTACCTTTGAACCTTCCGTTGTGATGCATACTTAGTCTTCTAGTGGTTCGGTAGACGTGATGTCCTTGAACCAACCACCATTTATGGAGACGACAATACACTTCACACAACACTCTCCCTGGTTCGGTCAAAACCCTCATTGTCGTGTCTGTTATGGTCATGGAACACTAGCCTGGTTCTGCGAAAGCTCTAGGAATTGCGCACCCCACAGTTTCATTCGAAGCGACCCCACTTCTCTTTCCCATAGGTGATTTATCTAAAAAATCATTAAAAGCATTAAGGTTACTATGATTATGCAAATCATTAACCATATGGTATGCTTAGCCTCTCAACGTGTCACTGTTGTTATAGGAATGGACTAGGAAGTATTTAAGCTCCCTTTATAATTTAGGAGGACATGTATAAACATTTATATATACATATTAGCTTATACATCGACTTGTATATTAGCTATGCCCCCACAGTGACCACCCATAGATATATGAGTAGGTTGTCCTATTGAACTTAGATCTTGGGATCTCCAGTCAACTAAGTTAGGTTTTCCTTCATATACCATCTTTCATGGGCTTTAGTCTCATTCCACAACTCTGTCTCTCATGTTGTTGGATCCAAAACCATTATCTATGACTCCGTCGAGTCAATATAGATAATTGCAGTTGAGATGAGTTGTTATGATGTGTTATTAACTCACAAGTTAATCTTGCCTTTTGTCATTTTTTAAGACTATAACCCTGAGTATCAACTCGAACTGAGGTACATTTTTGTCTTTAAAATGCATTTCAAGCCTAGCATATCCATACCATTAGTAATTAGATGTTAAATCTAACCAATTGACCTTCGAGTCTAGCTTGTAGATTCGGTCACATAGTTGCATTATATTTGGCTCAACAAAAGGTTCTCTTTTGATACGGGTTTGAGAAAACTTCTCAAATACCATTTCTCAAATGGCTTTCCCCCACATTTCTTGCATTTAGATAGAAAATGTTTAAATATACGATTAGACATCCATGATTTGAACAAGATCAACGTCTTGTATCAAAGATGTCGTCAATGCTTGTTTGCCGACTAAAGCAACGCATGCCTTGTCATAAGTTGTTATCAACCATCTCAAACTTAAATACTTTTAAGTTATCATCTAGGTTAAATCTAGAAAATTGAGTTCTCCATAAGTTATATGACTTTTCTTAGATTGAATGACAACCGTCATTCAAATTGTCTTATAGACAACTTTACTTTTATATTGTATATGAGTTGAATGTTTCACATTAATAGTCTCCTCAGAGCACCATAATTAACAAGTACTAGTCTAGCATGCTTTAGACTACAATACTCTAGCATGTGAACAGAAGATGCATCATTCTGATTCTTCACAGCTTTTAAGGAATATCTCAATATTCGTTCAAAACATTCATCTCATATTTTAAACAAACAATGAGAGTTGTTCAACATCCCAAAATCTCAATATTTAGGAACGTCTAATATGTATGTTACGTAAACGTACATAGACCGTCATTCAATCTAGGATCATAAACTTTTTTTTTCTTCCTTTTTCTCAAAAGGTTTCATCATTGACTCATATGGACTTTGAAGAATCACAAATTGATCTCCCATAGTGGTACTCCCACTTTGAACAATCACAAAATTGATATAAAACATCATGTTGTTTATATGGTAAATTGTTCACATGTATTAGTATTTGAACAATTATATATGTTCATAGCAACAAAGATTTATCTTTCCATCAAATAGTCAACTTGAATCTATTATTGCTTTATGACATGTTACTTTCACAAGAGTAACAAACTATGTTAACACTTTATGTAAACTTTTGGTTTATTTCATTCTAAACCAAATCTTAGTTTTACCAAAACATGTACTTAGCAGTTTCGAAATAAACTATTTTAATTTTATGTTTTGATTACGGAAATCAATACCCAAAATTGTGAATAGTTTTATTGAATAAAATACTTCTAACGCACACGTTAAAGATAAGATGTTTACATAAAACACTCTTATTTAAATTTATCATTAACACACATGTTAAGAATAAACGCCTACATAAGACGCTTTTAGACCATAAAATTTTGGTCATATCTAACACATATGCTAGATAAGTAAATGGGTTCTAACACGCACATTAGTCAACAAAAAGTCTACATCAAACGTTCTAAGCATATGGTTTCATGTAATGAAAGGTTCCAACAAAAATGTTTGCAAAATGTTTTGAAACGAAAAGTTTTATAAAATAGTCATTTGTAAAGCACGCATAATTAATGATAATGATTGTCAACGTTTTGAATGAGCAATGATTTTATCATTTGTTTCTAACAAAAAAACGATTTTAATTAAATTTAAAAGATTAATACTAAATCCATACAAAATTGATTATATTATAAAGAATCTCTTCTAATACTTAATTAGAATATCAATAGGTTTTAACACACATGTTAAAACACAAGTTTCACTTTCACATATGAAAGATTTCTTACTCGCAAATAAGAAATACAAGTTTTCATAAGATGCGTACACAAACATAACCAATCTTAAGACCATATGAAAACTAATCTTGAAACCCACAAACGGGTTAATTCAAAGTTTTAATCTTGAAACCACATAGGTTTCGAAACCTTTGATTTAAAACAAAATTGGATCTTCAACCTTTTTGTTTTAATACCTTGAACCATTCAACAAAATGGTTGTAATGAAAATAAACCCACTTTTGAATGCTAAAGTAATTGGGTCAAGTTTTATGAAAACTACAAAAGCTTTTATACATAAACAAAATTACATTTAATCAAAACCAACGAATGGTAAAAAGCGAACCATTTTCTTTGTAAATAAAATCCGGTTCTAGAAAAAAGTCAAGTGTAAGTTCTCTAAGTCCAACTTTGAGAGACGAACAATGACTATATACTTTTTTTTAAAATACGAACGGTGATTTAAAAAAAATTTGTTTTAAGATTGTAGGAACCGTTCATACAAAAACTAATAATACTTTTATAAATTCGAATACAATACAAAGAAAATAAAGAAAAGAAGTAAATTACAATATGATTACAACTAAAAATTAACAAATACAAGAAATGAGTAGAAGCATAAGCATAATCGTGGCTGAGGATTCGTGTTCAACACGGGTCCCTTAAAACAAATTCCGAGTCTCCCAAGAGAACTCGTTTGTTTCCCAGGGTACAACAGCCGAAGCAGTATGTACTGCCAGGATTGACACACAACCCAAATTATACTTAAAAGAAAAGAGATGGAGAAGATCAACTACATGTTGGAAAAAACTAAAAGAGAAAGAATGAGAGAATTTGAGAGAGTTTGAGTATTTTAGTGTTGTATTTTTGTGTGTTTTCAACCAAGGTTTACCTTGGTATTTATAGGACAAGAATGAGTTGAAACTCCTCATTCATTGTCCATAAACATGAGTTGAAACATATTTAATATAATTATTAGTTGAAACATCTATTCAACACAAATAATTAGTTGAAACCCACATTAACTATAAAGTTACAACACCATTCAAAATATTATTTTGTATTTTTCACAAATTATTATTTGTGTTTTACAAAATATTCCAACACTAATTAGGTAGGGGCCTAAAACCCTAACATTACTTCATATAACTGTTGGGACCGTTCTACTAAAACAAGTTAATATGAAACACATTTAGTAGAGGTAATGAACATAAAATAAATAAAAGTAACTGCATAGTGCATACTAACATAAAGAATTGAGAAAAGTAAACGTTTAGTATTGATTGAAACTTTGCTCCAACCCATGTAGTAAAAGTTACTACGTTTTTAAGTTGATTAGAAAGCAATCTTATAAAGTTCGTGCTATGCTTTCAACAAACTTATATTGGCCCCCATCCCTGTTATTTTGAACTTTAAAATGAGAAGCATTCGACCTGTTTTTTTCAAACTTTACCAATAATTTCTTGTTTTTCCCTATTCCACACATCGATATCAAATAGAAATGTTAGTAAATTTAATCAATATATACACTTGTATTTATGGTTGTGCTACGCATGAAGAGATTTACATTTGTTGATGACTTTGATATGCATTAGTTTTGCTAAATTTTTTAAGAAAGACCTCTAGCTACACCCAAGGTATAACTCGATATTAAACTCCTTAAACAATGCATCAAACTCCGATTCTTTATCAGTTCCATCTTCTTCTTCAATTGTATTATGCTCCGTCATAATATCATTCAACCTCCTTACATAAAGCTTATAATTTTGGTCAACATTTAGTCATGAGTCCATAAATAATACACACATATATATACATATGTGTGTATTTGCATCTCACTTTGTTGTTAATAAAGTGTGTAAAAAAGTTATGGCTTAGAGTTGTTTTTTTAAAAGAAACCCACTTTGTTGCACGATAGACAGCGTCAAAAGCGGAATCATGCAAGATCGCCAAACACGAGAAAACCTGCCTGGATAATCAACATGTTTTTATTCCATTAGCATTTGACACATTTGGCTTCCTAGCCACTGAGGTAGTGAACTTCTTGACTAGGGTTCAACGGGTCATTCATAGCAATGTTTCGACACCTAAGGGCCAAGGTTACGTCTTCAGTAGGCTAGATTTTTCTATTCAAAAGAGGGTGGCGACACAACTTGTTGCCCGTTTACCTACCACTTTATTGTAAATTCTTGAAAGTCTTATATAAATGGGAACTAAATTATCATCTCTTAATTGACAACCAACTTGAGGCTGTTTGATAACTTCTGAATAACCAGTAAGAATCTAACTTTGAATGGTTTAAAAATCCATTATAAGGTAAGTTTTAAAAATATAATGAATGAGGTGAGGTCTTACCATTCAGAGGCTACCTTTTAATCATTTAGCATCTTTTTATCACTTAACAGTTCAGAGGTTTTGAATCATTAAGAGGTAAGCCTCTAAATAACCATTAAAAGGCTAACAAACACTCTTAAGAGTTGATAAAAAATTAATAATACCGGGACGATTACAGCTACGACATATGTCTTCGCTATATATTTGGTTTTCTCAAAGAAAAAAAATTGAAAATGGTTTAGGGATGGATTTGGTGTTGACATTGTCTGAAGATGTTAATCTTGATTTGATCTAATAAATAGTTTTATTTATTTGAGATTATTATTTATTTAATTGAGTTAGTATTAGACTATAATTGAGTTTGATTATTTATCTAGGTTTATAGGTTTTATAGTTGGGTTAGGTTTATTATTTGTTTAGTATAAATAGGGGTTGAATGAGTTTTTGCAGGGGTCCCGGTTTATTTATCTAATACAAGAGTCGAACAGTTCGTTCAGTTTGTGTGTTCGTGTTTGTGATTTTGGGCCTGATTTACAACAATTGGTATCAGAGCGTGGTATTGACGGTTTTGAGAATCGTTTTCCAAGTAGGGGAGCAACCCCTCGTGGGGTTGCAACTGCGGGGAGGTAGAAGACGAAGATAGAAGAAAAAGGGCCGTTTGTAAAGATATTAGGAGGAGTTTTCCGTCCTTGGTTCTTGGCTTTCGAGGGAGTATGTCAACCGTTATTTTTGTTGGGATTTTCTTGAAATAAAATTAAAGGAAAAAAGATTTTATTGTTTCTTGTTTTGAAGTTCATGCACAGAAGTAAACAAAAGGGAGGTAACTTTGATTCCTTATTTTTGTTTGGTGCGTATGATTGGAAAAGAAGAAAACACTATTTTTGTTAGGTGCTTCTTTCGATCTAAGAAATTGAGATTTTGTATTGAGTTGAAAATTCGTTGAAGCTGACAGTTAAGGTTTGATTTAAAACTTTTGGATTCACCGAGTGAAGGTTAGGGTCTTGTGTGTAACATTTGTGAAATTTGATTTTTAATTATAATATCGAATACTTGAAGTTTATGAAACTTATTGTATAAATAATTTAGCAAGTGAAAACACTAATAATAACAATAATAATAGCAATAACAAAAACAAAACTTATCAAAAAATATATATAATACTTGTTTACAACCAAAAAAAAAAGGGAAATATGAAAAGATAAGGGACCAAAAGTGTCAAAAGCCCAAACTCTCTTCTTCTCCCTCCCTTTCACGTAACATCAACATCAACTGTAGCATCCTATCTTCACCATGCTTGAAAACTTCAACCAAATGTCAGTCCAAAATCAGACCTATTTCGAGTAATAGCGTGTTTAACTTGTCCATAGCTAACATCAAACGGGTATATCGCATGCAATTGAACAAGAAATTGTTTGAAACCTTCCTTTTTCTCCATTACGGCCGAACTAAAAACCATAACCAAAACCATATCTAGACCTCACCATTTTGCAATTAAACACACACACACATACTCACAAACACACCGCAAACAAACCCCCATACCCAAAATTTGCGAAAGCGAAGTAAAAATCACGTATCAAGCGCTCAAAGGGTCGAGCCCGTTCGTCACTCGAACACGTACCTAGCCCACACCACTTTGTAAGTTTCTTATATCATTGAACTCGTTTTTGGGAGTGGATTAAAAGCCCTAACGTTAATTTTATCAAAAACCATGAAAACAAATCAAATTTGGGGGTGAAAGTTCTAGGGCTCGTATGGGTTTTTATGGGACTTTCGTTTCTGCTAAAGAGGGCTTAAATAAATTAAAGTGGGATGGATTTATGGGTTAGTCACCCAGCCCAAGTGGTTGGGTGCATATGTTAAAGTGCACGAGGTCACGAGTTCGATTCACGCTGTGCACACCCCCACCCTTTTTATTTAAAAACCATATGAAGGCTTTATATTTCAGAATCAACAAAAGGTTAAAAAAAATTAAGTTTCTGTTTCATATTGGGTTAGTCACCCAGCCCAAGTGGCTGGGTGCATATGTTAAAGTGCACGAGGTCACGGGTTCGATTCTTAGAACCCGTTTTTTTTGTTTATTTTGCATTTTGACCTGAAATTCACCTTTTTAAACATTCAAACTACCCACTAAACATATAAAAATTATATTTTTGTCATTTTTATGCCTTAAAAACCCAAAAGTTTTCATAAACAAATATTAACTCTAAAAACTTTATAAAACCAAGTAACGAAACATGTATATATTTTTTTATAAAAATCTTGTGAATGTACACTTAACCAAAAATACTCATTTTTAACCCTTCTAAGCATCATTTATATAAAATTAGACACATAAACTTGTTTCGTCCACTATTTAAAAAAAAAAAAAACTAAAAATCCACTTAAACGTCATACCGTATTTGTAAAAAAATCAAGTAAACCACTTGTAATGACAACAATCTTTAAAGGTATGTTATTTACAAATAAATAATACTTTAACATATTTTTATAAAAACTTGTAAATATACCAACATTTATAACTATTTCACAAAACAACTAAAATAAGAATTTGACTCGTACGATCTCGAAACCACATATGGACTAAAATCATTATGTTCGATTAATAGGATAAGCTACCGAGAGTTATTCCCGGCTTCCACCGTATATTTTCTTGAGTAGATTTTGGAGCCGATTAATGTGAGTTTACATACCCCTTTTTATATTTATACACTTTTGGGGTGAAACATGTTATATTATTCAAATACACTACATGCACTAAATCTATTTATCAACTATGTGATTCCATTTATGTCTTGGTTGTGCTTTATGTATACGTGTGGTGTTCTATTTTATGATCGATACAATCATTAACTATTGCTAGCCCAGCGACGTCTTAGATCTAAGGGCCTGACAAGCCTTTTTGGTGCTAAAGCCGATGCTAAGTCCGGCTCTTCAATGACGCATTCTAGTTCATTGAAGAAACCAAATTTCACTTAGCTGATCATATACTATACTTTACATTGTTGAGGCTTGATTGTACATTTGAGGCCGTACGTGTTGTTACATATTTGCACTAACCATTTTGGACATGGAATCTCTTATCATTGTGATCTATAAACTATTATCTATGTATTTAACTATGTGAACTCACCAACATTTTTATGTTGACATTATTTTCTAACATGTTTCAGGGAATACCAACGTTTAATGCTAGCTTCGGATCATGATCACTATAGGCTTTTGGACCTAGCTAAATTCTAAATCAATGAACAATTATTAGCTATGTTATTTGTAATTTGCCAAATTTGTGAACAAATTGTACTATTTAATTTGGTGATACATGCTTATTTAAAACTTTAACTTGTAGCGTCATGTGGCTATGAGCAATCTCTAACACTCACGTCTCGACGATTATCCGCCTTTTATTTATTTAATTGGTCGGGGTGTGACATTGTGAGTTTTCTTAGTTTTAGGTTTTGGCTCTTTGTTATCAACCTGGAGGTTTGGGGAGCTGTTGTGGCGATGAGATTTGGTCAACCGTATAATGGGGAGTACCATTTGGAACGGCGGTTATGACATGTGATCAGTTCAGTGATGGTTCAATAGTAATGAATTTAATTTCATTAGCAACTTTCTATCCAGGAAAGATCAGACCTTGTCCTTCCTGCCAAGGATAAAACAGAATAACCAGGTAGGTTGTTTTTTGGCAGAAGTATCCGATCAGATTTGCGGATAGGCTGACGGTAGAAGATTCATCAAAGCGGGAGGCTTTGAATCTTGTCGTGTCTAGCAATGGAAGAAGAAAACGGTAGAAGTGACAAGTTTTTTTCTTTGATCGGTGGTCAAGAATGGTGAAGTTCTAGGACCCAGGAAGATGGATATCAAGATTGATCAAGGGATTGAAGTTGTTGATAATAATGCAGATTTGAAGAAACGGATCTTGTTTAAGATCTGGGTGGTACAAATCAAGATTAAGAGGGAGAATGAAGATGTTAATCTTGATTTGATCTAATAAATAGTTTTATTTATTTGAGATTATTATTTATTTAATTGAGTTAGTATTAGACTATAATTGAGTTTGATTATTTATCTAGGTTTATAGGTTTTATAGTTGGGTTAGGTTTATTATTTGTTTAGTATAAATAGGGGTTGAATGAGTTTTTGTAGGGGTCCCGGTTTATTTATCTAATACAAGAGTCGAACAGTTCGATCAGTTTGTGTGTTCATGTTTGTGATTTTGGGCCTAATTTCCAACATTGTCACCATCAAAAAGTTCCTTGACTTGCCCCGTCATAGCATGGCAAGTTTTTTTTGGTGTTTTTGTAGACCTTTGTACGTACTATAGGTTTGTTTTTTAACGGCTGAATTAAAGTCTTAAATTTGTTATAAACATGAATTTTGCATTACGTTTCTTCTTCCCCACCTACATATCATATCCCCCACACGACAACTTCATGTCCTTCAATTCTTTCTAATCTTCCCATTTTTTATTCCTTACTTTTTCATCAACAATATTCACTTCATTTAATTCCATTCGTATCGTATCGTATCATATCATATCAGATGAAAACTTTACACAAACTCTTACCAAACATCTCTAAACATTTCTCCGATCTCAAATGCCGATTTCGTTTCCGATTTCTTCTTCTATTCATCCTCCCAATCTCCTTCCTTCTCTTCTTCTTCTCCTTCTCCACCACTATAAACAATCCGTTTCACTATTTAAACAACTTCAACCTCTCATTGTTCGATCTCAAATCTCGTTTACCTAACACTAAAACAAACACACGCTCGTTTACGGTTACGGAGTTGAAACGGTCGAGGATTGCGGTTTGTTTAGTAGGTGGAGCTCGGAGGTTTGAGTTAACGGGACCGTCGATTGTTAAGAGGGTTTTGGAAGAGTATCCGAATGCGGATTTGTTTGTGAATAGTCCGTTTGATTCGAAAGCGTATAAGTTTTCGGTTTTGAAATCGGTACCGAGGATTGTTGCGGTAAGGATATTTAAGCCCGTTGAGTTGCGGGAAAGTGATGCAGCGGTTACACTTTTGACGTCCAATAACTCGCCCAATGGCATTCAGGTAATTTTTTTGTTTTTGGTTTTCATTTACTTTTAACTTTCAATTTTGTTGTTTAGAATTATAAACGTAACAAGTGACACGTCACCTGATCATCTTCATTCATTCATTAGAAGATGTCGAACTCGAAAACCCATTCTACATTAACTATGTCATTCAAAAATTACGATTATATTTCTTTAGAGGCAAACGTATATACTAATGTCGACGACTAGCTAAATACCAATGCAAACCGAGAATATTGCAGGTGTAGTATATGTCAATGATAGTCATTGTTAAGCTAACGGCGATGATATCCCTTGGTTTTCATGAACGACAATGTGACATACAAAATGAAATTAATTGTTTATTTATTTTAGAAACTGTCAATCAGTTGATTTTAATCAAAATTGATTGTAATCAATATTTTTGAAGAGTTTAAACTTGTAACGGATTAACCATTATATTAAACTTTTGTTTTAGAAATTACTCTATATATTATTTTAGAATTTATTATTTATATATTTTAAACTTAATATGTATATACATGAGTTTGAAACCTATTATTAAGTTAGATAGAGAGTCATAAAGTCCTTTTCACGTACAAAATGTAGGTTACATAAATGTGTAACGTATGGAAGTAAAATGAATAAAGATGGGTTATCCTATTCACACATTTTATATCCTATTCACACACCCCATGTTTTTATTTCCCACACCCTCAGGCGTCGCACATAAACCTCGGCGTCGCGCCTGGGTTACTTCTTATCCCAGACACATCCTCGAACATAGTCAATCACGCTTCAACACCCTTATGCGCCGCGCATGGCCCTCGGTGTGGCGCCTGGGTCATATATGCGGCCAACAACATCATCGGCGCCTAGGTCATATATGCGGCGCATATGTCCAGGTTTGACCGAATTCCACCTCGTTTACGAAATTCCTCAGTTGACGTTGACAGAAAAGTGACTCAGAAGCCGCATCAAAGCGATCCGTGACGCCTGGTTTTAAAACAGGTGTGTGGATAGAATTTTAGGGTGTGTGAATAGACAAGGCCATAAAGATATATGTGTTACTTTATGGGGGTTATAACTAATTGCATATATAAATATAACAAGTAATTAATTGTAACTAGAAATGTCTATAAAGAGAATAAAGAAAAGGTTGTTGGTTGAATAGATAGTGTTGGTTATGTATTGGTGCCAACCCTTAGAAAAACTTCTAAAATTAATCATGAACATAAATATGGAATTAATAATTTAATGAACTAGAAAAAGTGTCACATTCAAATCTAGGTTACTTGTTGCCATCAATTGGGTGAGATCAATAACTCCTCAACCAGAAATGACACTTTGTGGGGAGGGATTTGTCTCTCGGCAGGTTTAATCATATGATGAGTTCTAAACAATGTTTTTAGACTCGATTTGGTTCGGTCTGTTGAACCGGTCGAACCGAGATTCGGAGATGACACCGAACTGGTCCATATATGTTCGTGTTAGCACAAAGACTCAGCCGATTCGAACCGGTTGAACCGGTTGGATCGTATCGGAAAATTGGTTTTTTTAATTTTTTTTTAAAGTTGGTTGTGTCTTTAAAATTAGATTATCTTTGTTTAAACTCATAGTATTAAACATAAATGTGTTGTTTAACATGATTAATGTGTTTGTTTTATGGTTTTAGAACTTAAATACTTGTGTTTGAGAGTCTAACTTATATTTGAAATTCTAATACTTTGAAAAATATATATTTATTATTTATATTGTTTAAAACCGATCCAACCGGTTCAACCGGTCCGACCGGTCCAACCAGTAAAACAGTACAACGACCGATTCACTGTCCGATCCGATCCTGATAACATTAGTTCTAAACTTAGCTATATGCAATAACTCCTTTGACATATGTTTACATATATGTAAATTAGTTTTATCGTTTTTACACATGACAGTTACCACTAAAAATACAAAGAGATAGAAACGAGTATCATTTGAACTACATATGTTTTTTTTTTAATAAAAAATGCCTTAATTCTTAGTGTTCTTCTTTTATGTAAAACACATAAAATCATTTTTGGGTCATCCTAATATCTTATTATTGGTTGCACCGTTAACTATAATGGCTATCAAACTTAATTATATGTTTTGATATGTGGTGCGTGTGTGTTTGGTCCCAAGCATATGATAAGAATTAATGGATATTTCTTTTCCAATAATAATAGTAATAACATATAATTATTTGTTGAATGCAAGTCACAAAATTTATGAGAATTTATCCCATACACAACTTTATTCCCTCAAAGGAATCAAATGACAAGAAAGACAATTTTAGATTTTGTTTTGAGAATTTTTACTTTTATTCCTTTGGATATAAAAGCAGGTTACTTGAATCACTAATAGAAAAAGAGAATTTCATCAAAATTATAAAGTTTTAATATTTCTTTACCAAATAATCACGGCCTATATTTATGGTCATTCAGTCGTAAGATAACGACTTAGTCTGCATTTCCGACACAGACAACCAGTGGAAAGATCATGTGAATTATGTGGTTGTCTGTGTTAGAGAAGTCGACTAAGCTAGCTTAGCATGTAGTTTAGCCGGCTTCTAGACACGTGTCAACCCCAGAAGTACTCTTCTACGCGAAGAACTTATGTGGTTGTTTGTGTCAAAAACGTCAAATTTAATGAAATACAGTCAACGAGCATTTTGATAAAAATAACATTTTGAAAAAAAAGTTGATAAGTTCATCCTTAAAACATTCGTGCAATAATCTTATATATGCATCACTATATGTTAACATATGGTTCTTGTAGTTCTTTATTTCAAATTGGTTATAAAAACATTTCTTTCCATTCCTTTTATTTATAATTTGATACAAAGATGTAAAAACAAAATCAATATTAAGTAGAGAACTAAAAAACCAGAGTACAAACACATACACATGCATGTTATATATTAAACGTTATTTTAACCATGCACTTATTTTTCTTTGGATACTAGTATCTTCCATGTAATATTTTTTTAACAAAAAGTAAAAATTAATTGTACAAGAAACTTTAAGGTTAGAGCCGATAACCTCAAGATTATAGACTCTACTCTTACATTAGCTTTATGCGTGTACCATATGATCACATGGTTGACAAGGAAAATCAATCAAACTTAATTTCTTAAAAAGTCGGCTGACACAAAGAATCAATAAAGGCTAGTTAGCTCTTTGACAATTCAATTCAATTCAATTAAGGTTTCTTTTCTTCAAAAGTTAGGCACTTAAACTACAAGAAAAGGTAAACCAAATACATTTCTTTTCAAAGGGCAAAGTTGTCAAATAACACGATCAACTTTCTCTCATCAATTTTATTAAATTCTTTGTTTCAAATAAAGTACATATATACTCCGATCTCAAGTGTTTTTAGAACCCGTTTCCATCGGTTTATACCTTTTTACATTAGTTTTATTTGAGTTGAATTGTTACTGGTTACGTAGATAAATCAAATGAATCAGACGAGATGGTCGTCGGACCAGGTTTCATATTTTTTTCAACATTTTATTCTTTTAAATTTTTATTTTTTACGAAACAACTCTATATTTTATTTATTTAATTATCAAAAACTATTCGTATAATGTCAAAATTTTAATATTACGTCGGTGGCGGAACATGTTAAATTCTTGTAGTTAATAAGATCATCCCTTTATTTCAATAAAATATTTAAAATATATTGTATTTATTTATATACCTTCTAAAAGGGAATGTCGGTGCTTTGTATCGGTCTCTCCCGTCTTGCCACGTCACGTTTTAAATTTTTCTTACTTTAACGTATTCAAGGTTTTAATCTATGACTTTTAACGCTTTTATGGTTTTAGTCCGCGACTTTTACTAATTGTCATTTTAGCCTCTGATAAGTTTTTCACTTTGATCTCTTACTCTACTTTGACACATAGTACGACTTTTACTCTACTTTGTCATTTTAGCCCTTGATGATTTTTTACTTTAATCTCTTACTCTACTTTGACATATAGTACGACTTTAATACTTTTATCTTCCTAACCTCTAACTTTTGATATTTCATCATTTTTAAATATGTGACACATTACGTTCTTGCGTCATGACGTACGGGACATGAGACTTTTTTTTATCAACGCATGTTACGAAGTCACATACGTAAGACCTAACTACTTGTCCCGGCCGCTACAACGCGCTGCCTAGTCTTAAATCTAGTTTTGTTTAAATTAGGTGCAAATACATATAGTTTTAATTTTGTACTTTTTATGACATCATGTTCTTGTTTTCAAATACGGTTCTATAATTAATTAACGATTACTTAACTGATACTGAAATGATGTACGTTTTATTAGACTTATTTATATATAGTTGCAACTAATAACAATTAGTTAAGAACAAACAATTGACTAAAATTACATGTTTTATTCAGGGTTTGTTGCAGTATTTCAATCTAGTGGAAGGTTGTTTAACCATGATCAAATCCTACCAACAACAAAACAACTTCACCTACAACTGGATAGTCCGAACCCGCGTTGACGGGTACTGGTCATCCCCTCTCCAACCCGAACTCTTCATCCCGGGTCACTACGTCGTCCCATCCGGATCCTCCTACGGTGGTCTCAACGACCGATTCGGCATAGGCGACTTCAACACCTCAGTCGTTGCCCTCTCCCGTCTCTCCATGCTCCCGGAACTAGATTCCGCGGGGTTGCATGAACTCAACTCGGAATCCGCTTTTCAAGCACAACTCAAACTACGAAACGTTTCATACGTTACTAAACGTGTCCCGTTCTGCATTGTTTCGGACCGGACGTATGATTTTCCTCCAGGGAGGTTTGGTGTTCCAGTAGCGTCCTTAACGAGTAAGGGGCCGTTGAGTGGGGTGAAGTGTCGTCCGTGCATGTCTGTGTTTTCGAGTCGGTGGTCTGAGGCGGTTGTGAACGGGTTGGATCGGGGGTGGAGTTGGACGGAGAGCAAGAACGGGACGTTGAAGCTTTGTGATGGACGGGGTGAATGGGAACGTGGTTGGGAGGGTGTATTTGATAGCGTTGCGGGGGTGGAGTTGGCGGAGGCGAGGGAAAAAGTATCGGGGTTGTTATTTGATGAGTGTGTGAAGGATTTTGAGTATATGAAGCAGCGGGCGGCAATATGGGATGTGCCGCCCGTTGCTGAGGTTTGTGAGCCGGTTAGATAGATCATTAGAAAGTTTTTGTTCATTTTCTTTTGGTAAAGTTATGATACCATAAAAAGAGATACTTAATTTGTAAATAATAAAATTAATACCCGTACGGTACGAAGAAGAGATTAGAAGTTTAGAACAACAGGTTGATATTAATTGAGGGTAAAGAAAAATAAATAAGTTGAATGTTGAATTATGTATAGTGATCAAATTACTTTGTTATGTTTAATTCATTGGCTAAATGCATGATTGTACGATCGACTTACGTACGTACGGTGTATATGAATCAAACACAATTTGAATTTAGAATTTTTAAAACCGAATTTGTCTTTTTGAGTTTTTTTTTTTATAACGGAAAGATCGTTGTATTCAAATGAAGTATAGTGATAGAGTTTGAAGTCTTGGTTTGCTTAATTTAGTGGGCGTTTAAAGTGACGCTTTCAGGTCCATTATCACACAACCCTTTCCTTTCGGAGTCAAGTTGGTCGGAATCAAAGACCCATCAACCAATCGTCTAGGGGAATGTAGAAACCTTTCATCTTATCATGTAGGGATATTGGATTTTAATAACTTGAAGTTTTTTATATTGACCAATATTAATCCCAACTTAAAAAATTCTTTGTGGCGATCTCAATTTGTAACTCATTTTCATACAACGATCCATCTTTAAAATTAACTTGACGCCGTTATGTTTATTTTTTCAAATTTTAGACCGATATTTTAGGGATTTTGATAAGAAGAAGAATATAGTCTATTGATGAAAAACTTATCTTGAACTGGTGATCAGAACAAAGAAATTTTAACATTCAATTTAAGCACTGTTAGGTTTAAAGACCCAATTGAAGACTGTTTGGTCGTTTGAAGCATCGGTTCAAGGTAAACAACAGACTTGTATCCTCCTCTTGATCAAAAGCCCTAAATCATCAGTATGAAATTAAAAAAAAAAATTAAGGGAGCTAAGTTAGGTTTAACGGCGGATCATTGTAGTAATTAAGTTACAAGTTGGGATTGTCATAGATAATTTTTTAAGATGAGATTAATATCGGTCAACATACCAAAGTTTGGATTATAAAAATCGAATATCCTTATCATGCATGTAAAACTTTATGCTTCGATTTTTTTAACAACAAATTTTTCACCACTTATTTCTTCATGACTTAAGTGAGGCTTGGATTCATAATCATTTGGTTAAGAGTCATATTGTTATGTTTGGATTTCAACTCAGGTCTTAAATGTTGAAATATTAATTGCATTTGTCGTTGGATCAAAATCTAATAGCATTCTTAACTAAAATTGTTAAGCATAAATAATTGTAAGAAGTTGCGAAGATTGAAGAATTGCTAGAAAGTTAGAAGTGAATTATGCGCAACCAACTTGTCTTTTAATTTATGTGATATCGTTAACTTCAAATTTACGAGTGTCTAATGCAAACATGAAAACTAACTAATACTATGCAAAATATTTTAATTGATTGCTTCCAGAGGTTCACATCTATACTCATCATAAATTGATTTCACGTGCTGCAACATTAGTTTACATATGATTTGGCACTAACTTTGACTATTTTTACTCTATGTTTATTATTAGCATTAGTTGAAGGCATGATCATAGAATTTGGGAAAGAAATAATGTTAGCATCATATTTGGATGGACACAGTTACTTGCCTATTGGACTACAAGAAACTGACGTGACGTTGAAATGATTATCAATTGCTGAAATCAAAAGGAGAGCTACTCATAACATCTTGGTAAGCCTAATCTTGCACTCAAAACTATCTTAGACATGTATGACTACCATGGATGGTTTTATGCAAATTGCAGTAACTATGACAGGAAGGCTCATCCATAAGGCAAGATGTTTGTGTGCGATGTAATGTAGATGCATTTTTGAGACTCTTTTGGCAGCAATGCTTTCAGAATTAGGTGGCTAATGTGCTGCGGAATTTGTACATATAGAACCTACTATTTTTGTAAGCACACTTGATATTATTTGGCTATTGGTCATTGTTATTCGAACTAATGCTTCATAGAAGTTTAAAGTTTTAACATTTGCTTCTATGTGGATATTCTCATTTAGTGTGAGGAAAATTTCGGTCCTATTAAAAGGAGTAAGGATGGTATTATTTATTGTTTTTCGGTGAATTATGGGCTCACAAATGTCAACAGGAGCAAGTGTTGCAATATAAGAGAGGGGGGGGGGGGGGGTTGGATGTGGTGGGCGTGATGGTATTTTTCGTGGCAGGGGAGCTCCAAGGTGGGGTGGTTGTTTTTGTGGTGTTGTCGGTGGGCGTGATAGTAAGTTTAGTAGGGGCCGAGAGATATCATAAAACAAGATGTTTTGTATGCAAATATGAAATATGAAAAGAGTGTCAAACCCTTTATCAAGTTAGTTTAACGTGTATTTTCTCATTTGTTTATATTTTTACTATGTTATCCAAGTTAACATAGTAATCCAAAACTGTTTAATTCGATTCTATGATCACTATTTGAAGCCTATTCTTTTCTTTAAATTTAAGTAATCACTAATAAAAGTTTTACATGAACTTATGAGTCAAAATTGTGCTATTTAAGCTTCTTGTGTTACATCAAAGGTAAATATTAAAACTAAAGCGTGGATGAATAAGAATGTCAAATTACTACCATGTATATATAATTAAGGTTATGAAAATATTGCCTAAGTATTATATTGAGTTGCATCGCGCGGGTCTCTACTAGAGTCCATGCACATTAATATTTCGCATTAGAAGAACATGGGACAAGAAGGTGGACGATTTCATGGAACACTTCATCAAAGAGTCCATGCGAATTAGAGATGTACCGGAAATTATGAAGATAAGTGGTTCATTAATGGGCTCTAAAATGTTTAGTTATGCAAGAACTGAAGAATAATTTCCCTGAAACCTTTTGAAGTTTAATGACCTCATGGACAAGGTAATAGCTTTCGTAAGGGAAAGAAGCTAGGTAGAATCTCGGTACAAAGGTTATGATGCTAGGAAATTAACAATCATCCCTTGCTGGAGTAAGGATGAGAAAGATAGTGGGTCATACGGGCATTGCAAACCCCTGACGTAAACCACAAACTCCTACTCTCCCTACAAACGCAAAAAAAGGGATACTTTGACACCTCAAGGTTCAACTTCACCCATCTCACTAAGGAAAAATCTGGATCTTATCGAAGATATTTGTGGGAAGTACGACTAATTTCCGTCTCATCTTCATGAAAGCGGTTCACAGAGGACTATTTATTTTCAGCTTGTATGTTAAAATTTAAATGCTTTCATAATTAACTCGTGGTTATTTGAATATTATCGTCTCCGGTTTTCATATTCATTTATTAACTACTTTACATCTGTGACGCTCATCAACTAGGTTCACGCTATAATGATACACTTTAGTAAAAAACAACGAAATTAACAAAACACTTATAAACAAGTGTAACAGGAGGTATCAACCCCGCTGCATCGCGCGGGTCCATACTAGTTATATATATATATATATTTATACATGCATAATTATATGATATGTTGTTATAATTATGCTGATATTAAATATATATTGTTTAAAGTTATTAATTTTATTTGAACTACATGAAAATAATAGTCATTTATCCTTTTGTAAAATATCATAAGTATTTTCAAATACTTTAAATACATTTAAAAATTAAAAAATAATTATTTATATCATTTAATAATTCAATATTTTATATAATTATAAGAACAGATTATGTATTTATGCATCTATAGTTATATATATAAATATCTTTTATTATTAATTGTTTTATATATATTATATCAGCAACAAACTTCAATTCTATTAAAATTGCAAGCCACTACTAGTTTTTCTTAAAACTACTAATTTATATTTGGTATATTGGTTTTCACTGGTCCCGACTATCACCTTTTGTCTTCTACTGGTCCTAACTATTGAATTGGTAGTCAACGGTCCCAACTTTTATCACTTTGGTAACCACTGGTCTATCGTTAAGTTTTTTTAACGCCGTTAAGTTTTTTCCAAATTCAATACTGATGTTTTAAGCCTTTTGATTGGAAGAATAATATAAGTCGATTGATGGAAAAGTTACCTCGAAACAGCGCTCCGAACACGGAATAGTGCTTCAATCGGGTGTTTAAACCTAACGGTGCTTCAATCGGATGTAAAAAAATTATCGTTCAGAGATCCTTTTCGAGAAAACTTTTACATCAATCGACTCGTATTATCCTCCCGATCAAAAGGAATAAAACATCGGTCTTAAATTAAAAAAAACTTAACGGCGTTAAAAAAATTTAACGACGGATCAGTGGTTGCCAAAGTGATAAAAGTTGGGCCCGTTGACAACCAATTCAATAGTTGGAACCGGTAAAAGACAAAATGTGATAGTTGGAACCAATGAAAACCAGTATACCTAAAATGTTCCAACTATTAAACAATGAAAAGAAACATATATGATAGTTTCTTTTCATTGTTTCACAGTTGAAACAATTTTCAAGTTTTTGAGTTTTGGATCTATCTCCAGAAGTTGTTCTTGCCACCCTTAACTTGCAGTTGGATCTCTCTACAGAATTTGTTCCATCCTCCAGAAGTTGTTCCATGCTCTAGAAGTTGTTCTTGCACTTTACATCAGTAAGTGAATTCTCTGACTCGTATGTGCAGCATTAGCTGAATTCAGAACTGAAATATTTAGAAAACATATTTCTATTGAAGAAAAAGTTCAGATGACTTGCTAGTAAAGAGAAATCGTGGGGTGTCATTTTTACCCGAACCCGATTACAAAGCAAACCCGAACCCGATTTACCTTTTAGGGTCGGTAAATGGATATTATTTTTTAGACTCGGGTAAACCCGAATAAAGGGGATATATCACAACTTCATGTCGTTAGAGTTAATATTTCAAAAGCATATCCCAATTTCATTTAGGTTCAATATATTTAGTATTGGGTTATTGGTTTTCGGTAGAGGTGGAACTCAATGAATTCTTTGATTGAAATATATATGTATGTACATACTTTGTATAAATATGTATGTTATATTTGCAAACCAACTCTATAAACAAACTAACTGAACAAATTCAGTTGGTGTATGTATATTATAGTGATGATCATCACTCATTTGGTCTATCTTGAATTAACCTAGTTGTTTACAACACCCGACTAACAACCAAAATAAAAATAAATAGAACATTTTAGAAGCCCACTTAGCAACCCGATTACCGAATATACTGTGACAACCAGCAAATTTAGGTTAACACCGTTAAACCATTCTCGTTAAATACAGTCAAATTTGTGTCAGAAATGATGGCCCAGTTCACAAATTAAAGGCATAGAAGTTTAGGGGCTGTTTTGTAATAAATGAAAGTAAAATTTATTATTTTGGGTTATCAGTAAATTAGTGACCAAAGTATAGGGACTATATGTGTAAAATTCAACCCTAAACCGACACCATGCATATAAGGTCATCGTCTTCATCGACGGCAAACCCTCCACCATTCTTTCACAACCGATCGAATAGAACAATCACCTGACTTTTTCCTCTTCGTCTCCGGCAGCCATCACCTAACCGCACCACCATTGCACACCGTACACCATCGTACATCATGTTAAGCGTCAAAGAAGCAAATCAGCAGCATCGTACACTGTTCTGGCGCTGTCGGACCACTTGTGATCACCGTTGCTCACCTCCAATAGCTTCTATTACTTTCTCGTCACAGCCACCACAACCTTTCCTAACCACCGGCGAATTAAGCGTTTCCCTTCCCTCCCGCAATCCGTTCGGTAAGTTCTTAATATGTTTCGTTACTTCATTTTGATTACGGTTTCGGTTTCGGGCTACGGCTAGATTCATTTCGATTCGGTTAGTATGTGTACACGTATGCGATCTCTATGTGACCACGAAAGTGCGTCGGGCCAAGTTTCAGTGATTGCGTAGATGTATATACACATATAAATGTCACGATGAATATATATGTATGGAAATCTTCATGCTTGTATGTGTGTGAGTGTCGCTGTACATATGTATGTGTATAACAGAATTGCAGTTATGTATGTATATACTATAGTCAACAAGTTCTATGATCATGTTGCTGGTTTCTTTTGATGGCTTATGTATATATGTACAGTGGCGGAGCTAGCTCAAAATATCAGGGGTATCCCTCGAAAAAAATTTGGCCTACACTCTTAAAAAAAATTTGGCGACACTTGCATAGAAATATTTTTTGCGTACACTCATGCAAACACATCGTTTTCTTGCATGTTATTAGCAATATCTGATGTTTTATCATCATTTTTTTGAAAATTTTTAACAATATATGGACTATTTTAACTAATATCATCATTTTATTGACATATTTTCAAACAAAATTGCCAATAAAAATCTGTTTTGATTGTTGAGGGTTATCCTTTTAACTGTTTAGGTGTATCTTAAACATAAAACGGGAAAAAAAACATCAAATTTTATATTACGCACGAAAAGTTGAGCCGTAGCCCGGGCTACGGCTCAAGTAACCATACATCCGCCCCTGTATATGTATGTACATATGGTCATTGTGTATGTGAAGTGGTATATATGTGCACATAGAAACAATAGGATTCGAGTGTTGGTTACTTATATGTATGATCATGTAGTATGGGTAAGTATATAACTTTAACAACATGGGAATATGTATTGTAATGCATGTATGTTGTATGTTAAGAAAACGAGGAACATCACCAAATTTGATGTATATATATATATATGTATAAATTGAATGTGCGGATACAACAATAGTATTTAGCATGATGATGTTGGGTATACGTATTGCAATGCAACCTACATGTATGTATAGAACATGTTATATGTTATAGGTACGAATATTATATCCGTGGCATGCGTATGATGATGTGAGTCGGGTTGATTTAATGAGGGGATGTTTGAATTGTGTTATAATGCAAGTATAAAGTTGTAATATGTGTGGCCTGCATGAAATATTGTGTGGTGTGTTATTAATTATCATAAGAAGCCGAACCGAACACTCGAAACCCTACCGAAGTCTATGAAATATATATATATATATATATATATATTTATAGTAAATACATGTTCTTAGTTAATAACAAGTAAGTAATTATTAGGCAGGTCGTAGGACGATTTAGATTCTCTGTTGCATTCGTGCTGGTAAGCTTGCTATGCGCTTCAAAGGTGAGTTCACTGAACTGTACTTTTACTGTTTCACCCTTTTATGGGCTTGGAATAGGGATGTGCATTATTCGAATACCATTCGAATTATTCGAAATTCGATTTGAATCGAATTCGATTAAGGCCATTCGAAATCGACTTTCAGTCATTCGAATTCTATTCGCATTCGATTCGAATAATTTTGTCGAATATGGATTGAATACGAATATGATTTTATGTATTCGCATTCGATTCGCCCAATTCAAATAAGAAATTTATATATTTTTAATATATATTTTTAAAAATCTAATTAATTATCTATATATGAATATGATTAAATGGACTTGAAGTAAAGTTAAAAATACCCAAACCCAACCCATTACCCAATCTTAATTGTTGTTTCTGCATATGAACATGATTTTCTGCTATGACAACTTCTTAATTGTTGTTTCTACGGGTTTTAAACTTGTTTATAGTTTTTTTTTTGTGTTTGATTATGCAGTTTTAGACCTTTTGTTAACATGTTTTAGACTTGTTGATGTGCTAGTATTTTGCATATTGTTTGGGTGATGTTGTGCTACATTTGTATTGTTGCTTGATGTGTTTGTTTATTTATATTTTTTTAAAGCGAATACATTCGAATCTATTCGAATTCGATTCGAATTCGAATAACTTAATCGAATCGAACACATAGATTTTTATTCGAATGTGGATCGAATACGAATACAGTTTTTAAAAGTCCCAATTCGACCAATTCGATTCGCCTAATTCTCCCAATTCGCATTCGATTCGAATGAACACCCCTAGCTGGAAACGCGAACGATTACTTTTACGGATTTACGAATTCTGTATGTCGCATGTCTGGATTAGAGCAACTTTTATTTTGTTCATGAAAGACCTCATGGATACCTAGTTGACCGTTAGTATTTGTGAAATAACGGGGAAATTTTGAGTAGTACTACTGGGTTTGACAAACCCCACCCGGGCTAGTCGCGCTAGCACGACAGAAGGACCTGTCGAACGGGTGTTGAATGACCTAACATACTTACAGTGCATCCTGCTGGGATGTACGAACGGGCAAAATGCACTTAATGTGTACATACGTCAGCTTCGGTCAGATACATACGCCTCTAAGGACATGTGCTGTAGACTAGCTACCTACAATGACATACTTAATTTATATTTCTGCTTGCAACTGAACTTACTGAATTTTATATTAACCCGACCCGATTAACCCGATTAAAAAACCCGATCAACACCCCTAAGAAATAGTGTTAATAGATAGAACAATAAAATTCCTCATTTGGAGCATTTTTTTGTCACCCGCAAGGGATTTGATCTTCTGCATCTAGCGCTGTATATTTATATGTGAATTATCGATCTCACTTGTATCTGTCAACATTAGCTGAATTCTTAACCGAAATGTTTGGAAAACATATTTCTAAAAGAAAAATTGTCAAAGAAAAAGCCAGGATGATCGACTTGCTAAAGAGTAACCACTCGACCAAGGTTAAATTCGTCGTAGTTTTATAATATACGTCGCACCAAGTTGTCTAAGTATTTCCAAAATAGAGAATTTACAACAAAACAACAAAAGCTTTGATTATCAGTACAACCAAAATGGTTATACAAACACTAGCTCTCTCACTCTACATCTTTTTATATGTATATGTGTATACATAGAAAGAGATCTCATATAACGAATGTTTGAATAACTATAGGGTGTACCTTTAACAACATCTTGTATAAAAAGAAAATTTAAAAGAGCATCATCTTTATTTATTTTATCATACAATTAAGATGATATCAAAACCTTCTTCTAGATGGAAATGGCTTATCTTTGTCTAACAAACCAAGTTCTTGATAATTCTTGATGGTGTCAATTATGGTTTCTTCCAATGGCCTATAATTCCACCCTAGTTTCAACAGCTTCTTCGAGTTGAGCGGAGCAAACCCACTTTTCTCTGTAAAGCTGTAAATAAACACATTGCACATTATAGTTTATAAATTTAAGGTTTATATTGTTCATGACGGAACGATTGATAACTACATAAACCTAGACGTTATTAGCATAACAAGATGCATGTGACAAATTGGATGTGACGGGCACATAGGGTATAGAGTCAAAACTGTTAGTTATTGTGCAGAAGAAGTTAACACGAAACACTTTTATCTCTTATAATTAAGAAAAATATTTTTTAAATAAAGGTTGTTGGATGACCCAAATCAGCCCCTCATAAACAAACAAGTTGAAATTACAATAACCAACTTGAACTTACATTTTGGGATAATTGTAGCCTGGAAACAAGCTCTCCATTTTTGCAACAAATTCCTTTGTCCTTAATGAGTAAGCACAACATATGTACCTCCCATTAGATTCAGGATTTTCATACAATAGTAAAATCGCTTCGGACATATCACGAATATCTACATATGGACGATTAACGTTCTCCATCGTGTCCCCTACGCTTCTACCTTCCTCTTAAATACAAAGAAAAGTGACATGGATACATTATTTCTAAAATAAGGAAAATGATGCAGATTGATAAAAATTTTAGTACGTTAAGTTCTCAGAGAGTTTAAGATTAATGAGTTTCGGGTGATGTGTGTAACGCACTAACGCTAACTGTTAGTTTTTAACCGCATATGATCATAAATGGGCATACCTGCAAACCTAGTTGGTAAAGAGTAACGGGTACCTACGGGTATGAGACACAATTTTATAATCGGCAATATAAATGGAGATATTTAGAAATTTGTCATACATACCCGACCCATCACCATCCATAGGCATTACATACTGACCTTTCATGTAGCTCAAAAGTAGTAAGCTAGTAGCATTTATGGTGGACTGCAACATTGGCCCGATGACTATAGATGGACAAATCGTTACCACTGATATGCCATGTAGTTTTGCAAAATTTAAAGCCTCGATCTCGGCTGTTGTCTTGGCTACAGCATACCAATTCTGAAAATCACATTACAAAATGTTTACTTATGTACAATGATAGTGATACAGAAACAGAGTTTTGAAGTATATATGGTTCGGAGATACTTGGGTTGATTTTGCATATTCTACATTCGTCCAACAACTTTCATCCATTTCCATGTCAGATGGCAGCTCAGGATTGACTAAAACAGCAGATCCGGACGATACAACCACAACCTTTTCGACTTTAGACTTCAAACACGCGTTTAATACATTTTGAGTTCCTAATATTGCAGGATCCAGAAGTTCCACCTGTTAAGTTTAAGCTCAAATCCCAAATTATACAACTTCCCTCACACATCGCAAATTTATAATCTAACGGGTCAAACGGGTAAAATTAAACACACCTTAAAAGAATAAAAGTAGAAGTTATAGAGCTTAATTAAACGTGATAAACTTAGCCAAAGGGCATCTTTAATGTATAAAACCAAAATCTCCTAAAACTATTTCATTCAAATATCAGTGTTGTTTTAACTATAAAACTAAGCGCGTAAATCATGGTTTTCATCAACTAAGTCATTTAATTACCTGAGGATTATCTAAATGTGTATCCGGAACAGGTGATGCAACATGAAGAACACCAGAGCAACCGGCAAAGGCTGCACAAAGGCTTTCGTAGTCCAACAAATCCGCCTTGAAAAGCTGCAGCCTCTCTCCAGCATTCTCTAACTTCTTCAAATGACCATTCTTTTTCTCATCACCTTCATAGCAATTACATAAACTAATAATGATCAGACTAACAATATCGCGGCCATAAAGAAACAAGTGTGTCAAGTCGGAATCAAAACCAAATAAAAACGCGATAGATGGCTAACAGAAACTTAACATGTATATAAACTAGGAGTATTATATATTAAGAGACTCAACTATTTGTTTTTGGCTGTTATCGGTCCCAACTATCGAAATATGCGCTGGCGGTCCTAACTTTTATCATTTTTGTCACCAATGGACCGCCGTTAAAGAAAATTTAACGCCGTTAAGTTTTCTTTGAATTTTAGACCAACGTTTTAGGGCTTTTGATCGGAAGGAGAATACGAGTCGATTAATGTAAAAGTTACCTCGAAATAGTGCTCCAAACGATGAATTTTTTACATCCGATTGAAGCATCGTTATGTTTAAACACCCTGTTGAAGCACCGCTTCGAGGTAATTTTTATATCAATAGACTCATATTCCTCTTCCGATCAAAATCCATAAACATCGGTTTGGAACTCGAAAAAAAACTTAACGCCGGTAAAAAAATTTTAACAGCGGTTCATTGGTGGCAAAAATGATAAAAGTTAAGTTGGGTATATTTTAATAGTTGAACCGATAGTGACAAAAAACAAATAGTTGGGTTGTTAATATCGAATAATCAATCTTGAAAACTAAAAAGAAGATACTAATCAAATTACAAGAATATGAACTAAAAAAAGTCAAAGCTTGATTAAATCAAGGAAGTGAACAAAATGAAAAAAAGATGGGATTATTTACATGGGTCTCTAACAGTTCCATGGACCATATATCCATTAGAGAGCAAAAGCTTCACAACCCATGAACCAATATAACCTCCTGCTCCTGTTACACAAACCCTCTTCATATCTTCTTTTCAATTATCAACAAGTGCTTAAATAACAATTATAACATCCCTAAGGATATATATATACATATACACCGATGAATATTTGTTGTTTTATTGTCTATACTAGGTTAGATACCCGTGTTTTACACGGGACTGTTTTAAAATAAGCTGTCAATTAAAAAAATGTTTGAAATTACATAATATGGGTTTAATTGTGTGGTTTGGTTTCTCCAGATCAAACAAAAGATCCGCGTGGTTTCAGATTTTGAGTAAAAATAAACCTATGTGTATATTTTTAAGGTGTTACTTTACGAAGCCATGTGGCAAAAGTAGTTTAATAAATTGCCATGTGGCAAGTATTGCTTAATATTATGACAAGTGGATGAAATTGGTTTCTTTTATTATATAAGATCAATCAGAATATTAAATTTGGTGAGGACTATAGAATATTGGCACACACTCCATGTGTTTGTAATGTTATGTATAAAAGAAGCATCTTTGTACTTCAACTTTCCAAAAGTCAACAACAAATAAACAAATTAAGATAAAAAACGATAACCGTTCTAACTTATTGATGTTTGTGTGAATATTTTATTTAGTTAAATTAATAAATAAACCATCTGTCACCTCATTCTGATATATGTATCTATTAAACAAAACGATAAGGTTCAGAAATATATAACTTAAACATTTAAATATTTAAGTGTACATGCATCTAATCTCAAAATTGTGAAAAAGTATATGCTTGGCCGCATAACACGGTGCACTAACACAGATATTAATTGGTGATATACTTAAAACAATTGATCGGCTAAATATCATATATAGATTTAAAGGTCAAATAAAAGTTCAATTTGTAAAATAAAGTGAATATGAAATCAAGATAAATAAAAACAACTAGCTCTGTATGTCCTCTAGCGCGTTGCGCCAGAGTTGTTTTGATCAACAACATTTATAATTCATCGTTTGCCTACTTAGAAGTACCGGTATATATATATCCCCCTCTTGTTTTTTTCGATCTATGCACATGCCTCGGGGTTTTCGAGCTACATTTATGTCCGTAGTTCGTGCGGACATCACAAAATTTCAGATAATTAACAACCTCAAATCCGTTTTCTACAACCCCTGCACACATGTAGGTGTCAGAGTAAAGACAACACAAGAAGTTACTATGGCTTGGAGGCATAAACATATAAGCCAAAGTAACTTTTGTCTCTACACATATGTGAGACAAGATGCAATTTTATACTTACCAACTAATTACTTTGAGAGTTCACCTTTCATTTACACATATTATCTAACATATTTTAGACGTGTATTTGTTAAATTATTGTCAGCCTTTTTTATGTGTAACAAAACTTTGTTTGAATGAATGGAGAATAATTAGATGTTTAGAGTTTTTATTGTTTGACCCTACCCATACAAAATATCCGAATCGGAATTATAACCCGAAACATAGCGATATGAGAAAAACTACGAGTCTCGTGACTTTCGGTCCCTTGCATAAACTTCAAGCTTCGCCGCTGACCATGACCTCCACACCACGACCGCCATCGCCACCATTCAACAAGAGGCGGCGCAACACCATAAGCCTCGGAGGGTTTCATATCAAACAATGTAAAACCAGAGAGAAAAGCGGTTAAATAGATTGGGAACAGTCACCTGAAAAACAAAGTAATAACGTTATTGATTAAACGATGAACAAGAATCCACGAATAACCATATCTCAATCTTTCTCTTGGCAAACCAACCACTAACGATGTATACAAAAATAAAACAATACCAGTTAAAGCACCATAGAGATAGATTTCTCTCTTTAATAACCCTCCGGTGTGAGAATCTACCTGTCACCATCGCCACCATCCACGACAACTTACGATTTCTGATGAACAATCTACCTGTCACCATCGCCAACATCCATCAGAAGGTTACTTAATCATTGCCAAGAGTTCTCGAGTGATAGATTTAGGTAAAGGAACCACCTTAAACACGACAATGAAACCAGTGATAAACCACACACTGCCAAAGGTAACCTCCGGAGATGGTGTAAAAAACCGCTAACGGTAATCAAAAGGAAGAAGGTGACAAGGCATGTAGAGAGGGTTCTCTGAGAAATGAAGATGATATATTATTGTATATTGGGCTAGGAAAACACATGGCAACGACCAAAGTAGTAAACCAACAACCAACCTAGGGACTGTTTGTTTGGCTCTGAATGAGCTCTGAATGGAATGAGCTCTGAATCGGTCAGAGGTTTGATAGTGTTTGGCTGCGGCGCTAAATGGAACCAAGGGCTGAATATGTCAGATGACTGATGTTAGCCTCTGAACAGCTCATAGTTGCTGTGATGCTGAACGGTTCAGAGGAAGGGGAAGAAGCACTAGACCAAAACGAAGAAGGCGAGAAAGCACCGGAAAAAAGACGATGAGCTTTGAATCGGTTGCGGAACTGTGTGTTGTGAAGACGATGAGCTAGATACATAAAAAAAAAAGAATGGGCTGGCCTTTCCTCCTGTTCAATTCATACACATTTAAAAAAAAGACTTATGTCTCAAAACTTCCCTCGCACGGACACTGATTTTCGGAGTTGCATTCTTGTCTGCAGGTCGTCGCATTGTGGCAAAGAATTCGAACCAAATAGGCACCCCCATGCGCGCAGGTAGGTGCTAGAGTAAAGTGTAACATAAGAACTTAAAATGTTATGAAGACTAGCATATAAAAAGCCAACTATGGTTTTGTCTCCACTCCAGTGTTGGACAAAGTGGAAAAAAAGTTTAGAATCTCATTCAGATGTCCAACCAAACAACTCCTCTTAATCATTCAATACTTAACCATTTAGACATTTTAACCATTCTAACCTCTTAATCATTCGACACTTACTCATTCAGCACTTGCCAAACAACCTTTTAATGAAAAATCTAAAAAAATATAAAATATGAATAAAACATGCAAATGAGCAAAACTATAAACAACAATAGAAGTGTAAAAAACTTAACTATATCTATAAATCAATAAAACTTAATGGCTAACATTCAAAAGGAAAGAAATGAATTATGGAACAAGTTTGTGTTTTAATATATAATAATAATAATAATAAAAAAAATAAAATAATAATAATAATAATAATAATAATAATAATAATAATAATAATAATAATAATAATAATAACTTTTGAGAATTTAGTTAAACACAAATGAAATATAGTTTGTATAATTAGAATTCTAAAAGAATATTGTTATTGATTATAACCGGAACATGTGAGTCGAGCCATGCGAAGCAGTGGTTGGGTTGCATGGATATACGTGACTTCATCACACACGTTCATGTTTTACACCTTACGGTATAAAGTTGTAATGCGGAATACACTAAAATATGGAGTGCAAAAGTGTGTATACCAAAAGTTAAGGGTTAAAATGATGATTAATCAAAGTCGTAAGTATGTTAAAGTTAAGTTATAATGACAAATATGTAAATAACCTAAAATTAAGGGACTAAAATAGTGTCATCACAAACACTATCTTTTAGTAATATATACAATAACTATAAAATCAAAGGTGTAGTCGAAGTAATATATACTATCTCTAATATAATAAAGGAAAACGAAAAAAAGCTTATGTGGCATTTTTTCAAAGCTTCTAGCTTATGTGGCGTCATTTGAGAGGATCCCTCACAATAATATTATAATAACACTACTTACATTTTGATCCCCTTGATCATATTTAGAAGAATTTTTAAAAATTTAAGAGTAATTATATTTTCAACCCTCTGCTACTAGCATGTCATGCGTCTGTTTTTTAATTGATAGGTATAAAAATGATTTAGGGATAAAATTGGTAATAACATACAATTAAGACCTTAGTGTTTTACAAACATACATAACTTTTTTCTACAAACATATTTTTAAAATAAACTACACAATAAAACCGAACACTTAATTACATTTTGGTCCCCTATTATTTAGGAGAATTTTAAAAAATTTAAGAGTAACTACATTTTCAACTCTCTACTATTAGGGTATACACGCGTCTGTTTTAATATAATAAGGTATAAAAATAAAACTTAGGGATAAAATTGATAAGCTACCCTCACAATTGGGAATTAATTATTTGAATCACTTCAAAATCTTCCAGCCACGTGATGATATATTACCAACGGCAACTATTATCGGAACCGAAGCAACACTTTTAATTTAATTAGGCTACACCCTAGTTAAGTTTAAGCAGCAACACCTTCAATGGCGAAGACATGAATTTTATTCGGAGGGGGTTAAAATCACGAAACCCGTAAATTTTTTTATAACGCTTTGATTCGGGGGGAGGGGGGAAACCCAATATATATATATATATATATATATATATGTATATATATATATGTATATATATATATATATATATATATGTATATATATATATGTATATATATATATGTATGTATATATATATGTATATATATATATAGAGTGAGGCTCATCTACATAGTATTAGAAATCTAAGAAGGCTAAGAAGCAATAAGAGATTGACATGTGGCATCTAGAAAAATTAGGAGAGGGGGTATTTTAGTCATGCCCACTTTTTTTAAATATTCTCTCTCCACATGCAAGTCACATGTTAATTCCCCCACCTTTTTTAAACGTTTATAACTTTCACATACGACATTATTTTTTTAAACAAATTACACCATAAAAACGAGCATTTTTTTCTCTTTAAAACGCGTATAATATTGATATATAAAAAACGAACTTTTTTCACATTTTTTCAGCTCATTGTGTCTTCCGTCAGGTCATTGTGTCTTCCGTCAGGTCATTGTGTCTTTCGTCAGGTCATTGTGTAATTGTGTCATCCGTAGGGTTGTTGTATCATTCATCGGATCAGTGTAATCTTATCTGACAAGTATTACACAATGATCTAATAATAATTACACAATAACACAAAAAGTATTTCAAAGATCTTGCTCTCATATCATCCTCCTTAAAAAATAAATAAACAAAACTTAAAAAAATTACTATTTTCTCATTGTGTCTTTTTTCATTGTGTCTAATTAAAAAAAAAACGGTATTTTTTTTAATTTTTCGTTTATTTATTTTTTGAAAGAGCAATACATGGGGAACAAGGTCTCCGAACCACTTTTTTAAAATTTTATTTATATTGTGAGTTAGAATTTTTTTAAAAGTGTCATTGTGTCTTTGTTTACCACTGTGTCATTCTCACACTTTGTAACAAAATATGACTTTGTCTTTGAACATTTCTCAAACACATATTAATAATTTGTGACACGGTGATAATTTCTAAACACATAAGATGACACAACAAATATTTAAAATAAGATGATATTACATAATGACTTAAGAATGAACCGATAAAAGTGATATTTCACTAGTTATAATATAACACAATCACATGATATTACACAAGGACTAGACAAGTGCCGAAATTTTTTTTTGTTATTTATATATCAATATTATACGCGTTTTAAAGATAACAAAACGCTTGTTTTTTGGTGTAATTTAAAAAAAAAAATAATATCGTATCCAAAAGTTATGAACGTTTTAAAAAAAGTGGGGGAATTGACATGTGCCTTGCATGTGGAGAGAGGAAGTCAACAAAAGTGGCTATGACTAATGTACCCTTTCACCAAATTTTTTTCTTACAAATTGATCTCAACCATTAAAAGAGAGATCTAAAGGTCATAAATCCTTCTTAGCCTTCTTAGATTTCCAACCCTATGTAGGATAAACCTCCTCTATATATATATATATATATATATATATATATATATATATATATATATATATATATATATATATATATATATATATATATATATATATATATAATCAACTACCAACCAACAAAACAACACTTCGGACGAAAAAAAATAGGGGCGTGACCCTTCCCCGCCTTCATAATCCTTCGACCTTGAACACCTTGACCTATCAAGCAACGCCTTAATCGATATCGTTTGTCATAGAGCATAGATACCATTAAGCAAACACAAAAAGAATATGCCGGACAACTTCCAATATTATTACTCATAGGAAATATAACTAAAAAATCTCTATTACAATATCTGAAACCATAACTCGGTTTCTCTCTTCTCTTATGAAACCTATATTTACATATATTTACAATAAGAAACCTAACAAGCCCTAACTTGGTTAACAAGTAATCTAATAAACCCTAGTGCACCCTATAAGCTCGTTAACAACATTAATAGGTCAAACATTCATATGACCTTATACCCGACTAGTCTTTAAAACCCAAGAATGAAGGTTAATCTAGAGTTCAATAGCAAAGTCAAAAAGAAGATTCAAGTCCAAGAATAATGTGTGGTGATTAAGAAAGACATTTGCTTGTTAAAGCTAGCTTAGTGAACACTTCAGACATCAAGAAGAGCCTCAGGTAAATCAAGATAAATGTGACAAGTTTAGAGTAAAATACCTGCCTAATTCACCTTAAGAAATTAAGAAACGAATGTTGGTTGATTAATTTATTGAGTCTATGCCCAAGTGTGAGTCAACATGTGTAAGTATAATAATAAGTGGGTTTTAGGGTTTAAGGGGTCATTAGTGTTTATTAGATAGCTTGTTAACCAAATCGGATTTTTAACTATAAGTACAATAACCAAGTTAGAGTTATTCAATGAGAGCTAGAGAGTGTTGTTTTAACCAGCTTTTTGTTATATTTTCTGGTTATAATAAAAGTTCTTAAGAAGTTATTGCAACTTACATGTGTTTTATTTAATATCAATTGAATGACGACTTGAATCATTAATTGTATATAATCACACCATATTTTTTTATAAAAATTACGGAATTAAACAAAATTTATGTAAAAGAGTCATCATCTTCATTCTTTAATTTATCGCACAAACTGATATTAGAATTTTTAGTTTTATGTAAAGGAGACATAATCTTTAGTTTTTCATCAAACAAAATGATATTAGAACCTTATTGTGGATGGAAATGGCGTCCCTTTCTCTAATAAACCAGCTTCTTCATAATTTTTTACCGTGTCAACTATGGTTTGTTCCAATGGCCTATAATTCCACCCAAGTTTCAACAACTTCATTGAGTTGAGTGAAGCAAAACCGCTTTTCTCTATAAAGCTGTAATTAAACAAAGCATAGTATAAAGTTTAGGGTTTTGGCTTGAACGATCGGTGACAAATTAACATGAGAACGGTTCATAAAATAAACCTAGAAACTATTCAGAAGCTTCATTCAAAATGTTTGTAAAAATTACCGATTTAGAATATCTATCATTGATTCAGAGGTTTTCTTTTAGAGAAACAGACACATGCACGTTAATGCTAACCGATTCACATGTAGCATCTTAATGTAATCATTAAAATGCTACCAAACAACCCATAATTAGTTGAATATTTATATGAATTTATGCATTACAAAATACATTGAACACAAATTTATGCATACCGTGTTCTTATCTAATTTTTAGATGTACAGTATGTAACTGAGAGCTGGAATCAAATCTATAGTGAAGGATAATCTGTATGCACCAAGTAAGTTTCAATTTGTGGCCAATATAGATCTTATGATTGGATGCAATTGATTTTGTACTCTTTCATAGCCGAATTTGTTGTATTTTTCCAGCTACGTTTGATTGCGTTTTTCAGCTGATTTTGTTGTTTTTTGTATCTGAGTTTGCTGCATTTTTGTAGCTATGTTCACTAAGTTTGCCAGCTGCACTTTGCACCTATTTTCTGTGTTTTTCAAAACTTCGTACCCCTAATTTCTAATAATAAGATGAACTCCAACGCTCTCTTTATAGAGAATTTGTTGGAGGCCCTTCCTAAGGGCGGCATTGGAGTGCCGGTGGATTTTGTTGAGAATGAGTTAAATGGAATGTGTAAAGTCTAAAAGTTTGTTAAGTCTTTTAGGAATATGTAAAAAGTCTAATCAGTTTGTTAATTATTTTAGGAATCTGTAGAGTCTCATTACTTTATCGATTTGTAAAATGAACTATTTTTACAACATATTTTTGATTTGTAAATTTGTAAGAGGATATTGTTTGTTAACTCGATACAACCCGTGTTTCTACACGGGTCTAACACCTAGTTTTTAAATATAGATTATAGATAACCTAAATTAGCTACAAAAAAAAATATTCAAATTACTACCTATAAGTTGAACTTACAACTTGGGATAATTGTAGCCTGGAAACAAGCTCTCCATTTTCCAGACAAATTCCTTTGCTCTAAATGAATAAGCACAACATATATATCTCCCAAAGGATTCTGGATTTTCGTACAACAGTAAAATCGCCTCGGACAAGTCACGAACGTCTGTATATGGACGGTTAATGTTCTCCATAGTGTCTCTTCTAGCTCTACCTTCCTCTTAGAAAACAAAGAAAAATCTCAATATGCATAGTTTTTTTTCTTTTTTTAAAGGAAAAATAAGCAAATTAGTACGCTTGTAACATTAATAATAACAGGTAACACGCACAAAAAGAGTATGCGTCTGAGATTACCAGTCCATAGTTATTACTAACCTTTCATGTAGCTCAAAAGTAGTAAGCTAGTAGCATTAACGGTGGACTGCAACATTGGCCCGATAATGAAGGAAGGACAAATCGTTACCACTTTGATCATGTCATGTCTCTTTGAAAAATTTAAAGCTTCAATCTCTGCTGTTGTCTTGGCTACAGCATACCAATTCTGGATAGCACATTACAGAACAGTTTCTCATCTATGATGATGAGGATAAACAAGATGACATATTGAATTGTAGGGTTGTAAAATACTTGGGTTGATTTCGCATATTCAATATTCGTCCAGCAACTTTCATCCATTTCCATGTCCAAGGGCCTCTCAGGATTCACCATTACTGCAGATCCAGAAGAGACAACCACAACCTTTTTTACTTTAGCCTCTAAACACGCATGTAACACGTTTTGTGTTCCTAATATAGCAGGATTTAGTAGTTCCACCTGTTAATTAAGCTTGAAAACACAAATTATAAACATATCTTAAGAAAACAAAAGTTCTGCGGGTTAGACGTGTTAAATGTACACCAAAGTGTTAAAACACGTGGATTATGATTTTCATTAGTTCATGCATTTGTTTACCTCAGGATTATCTACATGTCTATCTGGAACGTGAGATGCAATAAGAACAGGAGAAGCAACATGAAGAACGCCAGAGCAACCAGCAAAGGCGCCACAAAGGCTTTCGTAGTCCAACAAATCTGCCTTGAAAAGATGCAGCCTCTCTCCAGCATTCTCCAAGTTCTTCAAATGACCATTCTTTTTCTCATCACCTTCATATCATGATAAATGTAATTGAAAAGGAGAGGATTATTTATTGGTCCCATTTAATCAAACACAAATTCATGAACAATGATAATTGTAATCTAACTAATATTCATTCATATCATCATTCAATTTGCTTTACATATTCCTTGTATATATACCTATACATATGAACAATCACAAAGATTGATGAATTGTTGTGTCTACAGTCTACACATAACTAGTCCCTAAATAAATATAAATTTCCGGACACTAAACACACTTTTAACTAATGACATAACTAGTACCTTGAAGTTCTATAGTGATTAATTCTTCATTCACCCCCGAATCACGAACATCTTCAAGTTGTGTCTTTTTCTTGCAGGTCTTAAAATCCTAGCATTTTCTTTTTAGCCTCGAACATGTGTATTGGTAATGCCTTCAGGAGTGTCTCTGCTTTTAATTTTTCTTCATAGGTTATAACTTGAACTTTTACTTCATCACAAACAAATTCTTCTAAGTCCTAAAACTTGTTCTTCTTATTGCTTCGCTTCCCACGAATAGGTTCTTCAATTTTGATTGTTTCACACAAGTTTGCTTGAGTTGTTTCACACAACATTTGCTTCATATGAGTTTTGACTTCACGCCTCTTGATTGTTTCATAAATTGAGCTTCACAGTTTTGGATTATTTAACATATATGACTTCCATAGTTCTTTAACTTGTTTCACACAAACATAACCTTCTCATTTCGTTTGATTTTCACCATGTTGGATATTAGGTGTAAATGAGAGATCAATTCTCAATATATGGTTGGTAAGGTTGACTACATATTGCATATTGAATGATGTTGGATTGGCATATTAGTTGTTGTCCCACATAGCAGTGGAGATAAAACCAATTCCAATTTATATAGTATAAACCACCAAGACTATTTGAAGTTCTTATGATGTGTTTTACTATAGCTCCTACCCACACGCAGGGGGGGTGCAAAAACCGGGTTCGAGGTTAAGAACTTCTTGAAGCATTCCGTTTTTTACAACGAAAAGAAAAAAAGTGTTGGTTTTTCAACCTTTGGCTTTATGACAATTTAATTGTCATGAATTGCAAATCAATTACTACCATGAACTGCAACTCTTGCAATTCTTTTTTGCTTTTACAAATACCAACCGGATTCTATTGTAACAAGACACAAAAAAGAAAACACCACAACAACATCTCGTTCACAGCATCTCCTCCGGTTCTTTTTCAGGCAAGTGTTTCAAGTCCGGCAGTACACTGCTTTCGTCCGGTGTACCATGGGAACAGACGACGAATCTGTTTAAGGGAAACACAAGCCCGGATTGTTCTTCCTTTATTTCTATTTTGCACGGATCATCACACGGCTAGACGTTTTACTCTTTATCAAATGGCTATGCGTTTTACTCTTTATCAAACGGGTAGGCGTTTTACTCTATCAAACCGCTGGGCGTTTTACTCTTGTCAAACGGCTAGGCGTTTTGCCATTTATGTAAGATTTATTCAACACACCATTCACTGGTTATTTACATATCACATGTTTTTGCTTTGATCGTTTAACACGATTTAGTTTCTAATCTCTACTTCTTGTTAACCAGACACATCACAAGTGTTAGTTCATCTTATTTGTTTCCACTAAGAGTGTTGCAGTTTCCTCGTGCTTCTTGGTTTTACATTCATAAGCATAGTGTTCAAGCTTATGGCATTGGTAGCATGTGACTTGAGACTTGTTCTTTTTATCCATTGCGGAGTGTTTTCCATCATTCTTTTGTGGTTTGTAGTTGATTCTCCCTAACTCATGTCTTTCTCTTCTGTATGGATAATTCCTACTGTCTCGTCTAGGATAAAACTGTCTTCTAAGCCTTAATTTTTTGTCATGATGTGTAAATAGAAGTTTATCTTGATATTTTGCAGGGCCTCCTCTCCTATTTTAAACCCTTTCTTCATAGGTCTTTAATCTCCCAATGACCTCATCCAGAGCAACTGTATCTAAGTCGGTGTTCTATTCGACTGATGTTGCGATTTGGATGTTTCTAATATTCATTTCTACTAGGTTGGATGTTTTCTAATGTTCATTTCTTTCAATCCTTTCTTCTTAGGGGTGAAAGAATAAGTTGTTTCTTCATCGTTCATTTGCAACAACTCATATTCATTCATGAGTGTTTGAAAATGTGCCTTCTGCACACGATCAACCCCTACATGTCTTGTCTGTAGTGCATCTCACACTTCCTTTGCGTTTTTTACAATTTGCAACTGTAACAGAAGATCTTTAGAGAGTGCTTAAAATAGATAAGCAGTCACTACCTTATTTTTCTTGAAATCTATTTATGTTTCTTCACCCTGTTCAGTTTGATCCCATAATCCATTTGAGCCTAGAATGATTTTGATGCGAATATTCATGGATTTTAATTTTAATAAGGGACAATGATATTGAGATAATCCCACTTCTTTTTGTATGACTACAATGTTGTTGTTACTAATAGATCTTGTCTTTATGTCTTCCACCATTATGCCTTTTGTTTTAAACAATGAGAATGTTCAAGTATCTTCTAAGGCATGTAACAACAATGGATTCCAAAGTAATCCTTACTTCTAATGACAAGTCTATTCTAATCAAGAAATCTAAATAGTCAAAAGTCGAATGCAAAAAATCTATTTGGGCAGTTTTGCTTTCAGTCCGAATTTGACTTTCTTGATGTCTTTTCCTTCTTCTAAAGTTTCTTTACGTCGAGATCCTTTCTTGGTTGACACGCGCCAACTAGGTTGATTTGGTTTGTTTTCTTTGAAATTCAAAATCTGGTGCACGAAATCCTTTGACTTTTTGATGCGCGCTTTTGAACTTGGCAGTGAATTGAATCAAATACAATGATCAATTCGATGTGTCATTGATGAAATTGAACAAAGCAATGTCCAATTTTCGACTGTGATGAATACAAAGAACAACAAAATCAAGAAGCTCTGATACTAATTGTTGGTCTTAAATATCTAACACAACATCAAGAACGATGATAATTGTAATCTAACTAATATTCATTCATATAATCATTCAGTTTGATTTATAGACTCCTTGCATACATACATATACATATGAGCAATCACTGCGACTAATTAATCGTTGTGTCTACAGGTAATTAACAACGATTCAGTTTCTAATAATTAGCGTTAACATAACTAGTCGACTAGTTTCTTGAAGTTGTGTAGTGATTAATTATTCATATTTAAGTCAGAACCAAAGCCAAGTAATTAAAACCGCCATAGATGCTGATGCAGGAGCATCCAAGACTTATTTGAAATTTAAACTTCCTTATTTATGAGTTTTATTTAGAGTGTTTATCTTTTAATATTATTTAGTTAATATGCGATTTTAGGTTATAAATAGAGGATTCTAGGTTTAATGTTTAGTTAGTTTTTGATTATTATTGAATGTTAAACATTTATTCTTGAACTTAATTTGAGTTCTATTGGAGACTTTGAACTATCAATTGTTCTTGGGCCATTTGATTGCTTCCGTAACTGCATCAGTTGGTATCAGAGCTTTGGTTTGTCAAATGGCTCAACGTGGAAGAGAAGACCCTCTTGCTTGTAGATTCGCCGACCGAGGCAACAACATAGTTATTCCCGGGCCACGTGCTCGTGGAGATCGATTCAACTGTGACCGTAGATCCGCCGACCGAGGCAACGAGATCAGGAACCGTGACCCATGGGATTTTGAGATCGAACGACTCAAGAAACGAGTCCGAGATCTCAAAGCATCGTCGACATGGAAGGAAACAGAACCGGAAGAACCCGTCCGGGACAAGTTAACCGAGGATGAGGAGCATCCTACCAATGACGAAACTATCTATGATTCTCCGCCTGTGTTCGATGAGTACGATGATGAAGAATGGTATTCTTGGGCAACAAGTGATGTGATCGAAAGATCACAAATACAAGAGTCGCGTTTCATTTATCCAGGTATGTTTGATATGTATTGTGAAAAGAATAACGTGTCAAAATATGTGGAACCGGTTGTTTTTAGCGGTGTCAAAATCTCCGATCATCAAAAAATGGTTGATGATGTTGTGGTGTTGATTGTTGACGGTGTCATGATGGTGGTTGGTGGATGTATGATGTGTGGAGGTGGTCATCGTATTGTTGGAACGAGTCGTATGGTAACGTCAGCTACAAAATCACAATATGTGGAATGTTTGGATATTATTTTAAGGAATTTGAATATCTTAATTATTATTATTCAAATGGAGGAGAATCAAGGAAGTTCTAAGGATTTGAATTTTAATTTTGAGGGTATTATTATAAGTGATAAAGGAAAATATATAGATATGTGTAGTAATGGATTTCGCAAGCTGCAAGTTACATGTGGGCTTAATGTGATTAATTTATATCGGCTGGAATTTTATAATTCTATATGGGATTTTATTGAAGGAGTTTGGTTGTTATTTGTTTGTTGCGAGCCACGTCAAAATCATAATAATTTGATTGGTGGTGAGATACAGGAAGGTGATCGATTGAAAGTGTCTTATGAGCCAATATTTGGTGAGAAACAAAACAATGAAATGATTGTGGCAAAAGCAGGTACGACAAGGGGTGGAGTTTTTTCTTTTGATCCAGGGGGTTTTGATCCGAAGGCACAAGCAAGACTCGAGTACGAGTTGTTTTTGAAGATGGGGAGAATGATGCGGGTCAAAAACCTAATAGACCCAAGTGAAATAACTAAGCAAGTCTTAGTAAAGGTCAAAGAAAACCGAGTGGATGTTCCATTTGACCCAGGTGGATATGGCAAGACTCGAGGTCGAGTCTTTTCTAAGAGGAGGAGTATGATGCAGGAGCATCCAAGACTTATTTGAAATTTAAACTTCCTTATTTATGAGTTTTATTTAGAGTGTTTATCTTTTAATATTATTTAGTTAATATGCGATTTTAGGTTATAAATAGAGGATTCTAGGTTTAATGTTTAGTTAGTTTTTTGATTATTATTGAATGTTAAACATTTATTCTTGAACTTTGAGTTCTATTGGAGACTTTGAACTATCAATTGTTCTTGGGCCATTTGATTGCTTCCGTAACTGCATCAGTTACTGATGCAGTTCTGCGTGCGATCAAATGGCTCAAGACACAATGATCATATCAAAGACTACAAATCAAACCATAAGGTTTCAAGAACAAAGTTCTATTATCAAATTCAATCATTAACTAACTACAAATGAAAACTAACCTTAATATTTATACTAGACCCTAACAACCTTAGAGATAAACATAAATAAGTAAAATATATGATAACTAAAATAGACTCGATAATTAAAGAATAAATATTATTCAAATATCTTGATAATCTTCGATATATCTGCATCATACTCCCCTTCTTTAAAAAAACTCGTCCTCGAGTTTTGCCTCTAGGACCAAAACACCCGGATCAAATGGAAAATGGAGTTGTTCTTGTTTGCTAGCATCTTCACAATCATCATCACGAATTCCTTTATATGTAGAGAGTAAATCCTTTCTATCAATATCTCCAAAATGATAAATATCTCCAATATAATTCGTAGCATTGCTCAATCTCACAAGAACCAATGTAAATTGCAAACCACAAGTAAACTGTATTTTATAATTAACTCTACACAATCCCTTATTATTAGCAAAAATATCCCCCACATTTATTTCATCCTTTTTAAATTTTGAACATTGGTAATTATCTAAGAAAATACTCCGCTTCTCGGTGTATTCCAAATTGAATGATGAAAAATCCAAACTATCTTTAATTATTGGTTTACTAGTTTCACTTTTCCAATCCAAAAGATCATCCCCAAAAATAATAGGTCCAATGATTTGACCATCATCTCTACGGGTCACGCATCCATCGATAATCATCACCATAACACCATCAACGATAGTAGCACCACCACGACATATTACTTCCATGTCTCGTATAACTTGATTTCTCGTATCCGACATATAACTAATTTTATAAAACGAGTCAAACATACCTGAAGAAATCGTAGAAGACTCATGTTGTGCTTCAACCAAACCACCATATACCCATTTATACCAATTTTCATCCATGTATTCATCATACACAAACGGAGAATCACAAATAAAGTCTTCATTAAAAGGATACTCCTCATCCCCAACAAACTCGTCCCAGACGGATTTTGTCGGTTCCGTTTCCTTTAATGTCAACAAATCGTCACTTGAAGGATACTCCTCCTCCCCAAAATACTCGTCCCAGACGGGTTCTTCTGGTTCAGTTTCCTTCAATGTCGATGATGCCTTGAGATCTCGGACTCGTTCCTTGAGTCGTTCGATCTCAAAATCCCATGGGTCACGGTTCCTGATCTCGTTGCCTCGGTCGGCGAATCTACGGTCACAGTTGAATCGATCTCCACGAGCACGTGATCCGGGAATAGCTCCGTTGTTGCCTCGGTCGGCGAATCTACAAACAAAAGGGTCTTCTCTTCCACGTTGAGCCATTTGAAAACCAAAGCTCTGATACCAACTGATGCAGTTCTGCGTGCGATCAAATGGCTCAAGACACAATGATCATATCAAAGACTACAAATCAAACCATAAGGTTTCAAGAACAAAGTTCTATTATCAAATTCAATCATTAACTAACTACAAATGAAAACTAACCTTAATATTTATACTAGACCCTAACAACCTTAGAGATAAACATAAATAAATAAAATATATGATAACTAAAATAGACTCGATAATTAAAGAATAAATATTATTCAAATATCTTGATAATCTTCGATATATCTGCATCAGATGCACTTAAGAAAGAAAAGTTTACAAACTATATATAAAGAAGAAACCTATCAAATCAATACAAGCTAAGCTAGAATAAGAACTAGTGGAAGAAGTCAAAGTTTGTTTAAATCTTTAAGGTTGTGAACAAAATGTAAGGAAGAAGATAGGATTATTTACATGGGTCTCTAACAGTTCCATGGACCATATATCCTTTAGAAAGCAAAAGCTGCACAACCCATGAACCAATATAACCTCCTGCTCCTGTTACACAAACTCTCTTCATATCTTCTTTTCAATAGATACTTGAATAAACATGAATAACTCTAAGGATATATACAAACATACATGCATAGATATATTAATATTCTTCATTTTGATTGGTTTTCATCAATCACAATATTAAATTTAGTGTGGATTATGCGTTTTAATGTTTTTGACAAAAGCATCTTTGTACCTTCAATTTTTGTAAAAGACAAAAAGAAAGAAACAATATAAGATAGGTGTCCTAACTAATTCAATTTATGTAATACTACTTTTAATTTAATAAAGTTAATAAATAAACCATCTCTATTAAACAAAATAAATGGTTAATCACTTGGGGTTAAATTATAATTATTGTTATCTAGAGGTCAAATCATACATCAAGTGGTTTTTTTTATTGGATTTACACCCTTTATCGTGAAGACTTGAAACATGGTTTAGCAATTTGTATTATAGTCTAGCACATGTAGGTTAGAACTATAAATATAAGGCTTGGGTAGAGGTTTTGGTATGGACGAACAATAGAGAGTTATTGTAACGACTTTTTGAGTGAGTTTTCTCTTGCAATAATAAAGTTGTTCATTGTTTATCGATCTTGTGCCTTGAAGTGATATCAGAGCTTGGTCGAATCAAGAACCAAGTTCTAGGTACTCGGGATTGATACAAGATCTAGCCGCCGCAAGGAAGCTTGTCGTCATCTTGAAGAGATCTAGGGCTGGTCACTTTTTCCAAATAGAGATCTAAGGCCGAATGAAGTCGACCAAGTGAGATCTATAGGCAATCGATAGAAGACCCAAGAAAGATCTAACTAGAGACGTCGTGCAATTGCTTCATGACGCCGCAACCGATCTTGTATTCTTGTTTATCAATTCAGGGAACCCACAAAGCAAAGCCAAAGCCTTGCGACCATAAAGTCGTTTTTGTTGCAAATTTAAATGAGCAAAGTTTAAGGAATACAATCATGAACTCAGATCACATTCCAACCGTGTTTTAGAAGTCAATTATGTTTCTTTAAGGAGCTGCCAAAGAGCGTGAATTCAAGTGGATAATCAGTCATGGTTACCAGTAAGATGAATCAAGATCAAAGAAAGCTTAGGAAAAAACGAGATCAACGAAATAGGGTTGGAGTTAAGAGTCCGCTTAATTTGGTTTAGAAATTAAGGGGGTGATTGTTAGAGTTAATTTCCTAAACCAAATCTACAAGTTGGTAGAGTTTGAATAGGATACGACAAGTTAGGTCAAATTCCTAATATTTAGGAATGAATCATGGTTTAGCTATTTGTATTATAGTTTAGCACGTGTATGTTAGAACTATAAATAGGTAGAGGTTTTGGTATGGACGAACTGTGACACCTGACAATTTCCCCTTAACACAAGTAACTCAACTTAACCAAATTTCATTAGTCTCTGTCATATTGAAATCCACTTCGTACCTTATGTCAACAATAATATAATAAAAGTATTAATTTGAATAGTTAACTAAACATTTATTTATTATAAAAGGATAATTCAAGAGTTAATAGACCACCAAAACAATATCAAAATGAAAATAGTTCGAAGAACTTCTAGCTCACACGACTAGAAAGCGTTGCTAGATAATTTATGGAATGTTTTCATAAATCATATACGTCGTAATAGTAAAGGATTCAAATTGTACTTAATTAAAAAGTTTATTTGATTTAACTTTGAGCACAAGTTAAATATCCTAGCTAAATAGAGGGACTAACTTGCAAATTTTGAAAAAGTTGACTTTGTATACATATATTCAGCCGTCTTCTTTTTCTTCCTTACACAACTCCTAACACAAACCCTAGCCACCTTATTCGAATCGTCTGGCACAACGTCGCAAGCCTCTAATCAGTCATCGATCAACACTTTTGTCCACGTATTCTTCGAACATTGTCAAGGTTGCCCTTGGCACGCACCGGTATCATTCTCACCACCATTGTCGCCGTCGTCTACACCGTTGCAACCAAATCCGGTAACCCGAACCACCGCAAGCAGCGTCGCAACACTCAACAAACATCCCGGATACCTCCTCGTCTTTTCGGTATGTAAGCTGCTCTTTTTCGTTTCGAGTGCGGTTTTGTTTCGGTTTCGTTACGGGTACGGTTTGGTCAAATCTAATTATTGCCAATATAAATGTACTAGTTTAGTGCCCGCGCTACGCTCGGGACACAACATTCAAGTGATGTTTTTAAGGATATTTATGAACGTTCCAATAAGTTTTGAAACAAAACCGTGGTAAACCGAAACACGAAATATATTTTTAAAAATTAAATTTTTAGTATAGCAATATTATACTCAAATTAAAGAGAAAAAAATGCTTAGTTTTATGGTGTAGTTTATTTTTTTTTAAATCCATATAAAAAAGTTATGTATATTTATAAAACACTGAGGTCTTTAATTATATATTATTATTAATTTTATCCATAAGTTTCATTTTCACACCCTATCAAATATAAACCGACTCATGTACACCCCTTGTAGTAGAGGGTTAAAAGTATAAATACTTTTAAATTTTTCAGAATTCTCCAAAATATTAGGGGACCAAAAATGTAATTAGTTTTATAATAATATATTTTATATATATTTTAAATAAAAAATCATTATTATGAGATAAACTCTCAAATGATGCCACATAAGCCAAAAGTTTTAAAATTATGCCACATAAGCTTTTTTGGTTTTGCTATATTATATAAAGATGTAGGATTATATATATAACATCGTTTTGTGTTAGGATTGATATCGGGTTGGACCTGTAAGTACGCGTGTTTAGAACAAGATATATATATGCGCGTATATAATATGTGTTTTAGCTGTGTGTGCTACGAGTATGTATATATATATATATATATGATAGAAGTGTGTGCGTGAAAGATGTAATATATGCATGTATATGAAACAATACTATATGGCTAGATAGGATGCATGAATATTTAAACAACAAATAATTAACAATTACATTGTTTCACCTTTGAAGCGTATATGTGCATGTATATGTATGTATAAAAGAAGACAAATGAATAGATATGTATTAAAATTTGGTAGGTGTATATATACGAGGTATGTGTATAAAAGAAGACAAATGAATAGATATGTATTAAAATTTGGTAGGTGTATATATACGAGGTATGGACTGTATAAATGTTTAAACATGAAGTAGTGGTTGTTTGATATGAATAATGACATGAAGTGCAAGTAGGAACATTACATGAGTCACATGCTGATAATGTGAGTCGTGTCAAACTAGTGATAGGATGTATGAAATGTGCTATATGGATATGTGTATATATATATATTCATATATGTTCGTAAAAAGATAGATAACAAATAATTAACAATTAACCATTAAGCAGGTCGTAAGATGGTTTAGGTTCTCTTGTTGCAGTTGAGCTGTTTATTTGTTGTGCGCTTCAAAGGTGAGTTCACTAAACCGCACTTTTACTATTCTACCCTTTTATGGGCTGAACACGGACGATTACTTTTACGGATTTACAAATTTTGTATGTCGCATGTCTGGATAGAGCAACTTTTATTTTGTTCATGAAAGACCCCATGGATACCTAGTTGACCGTTAGTATTAGTGAAATAGCGGAGAAATTTTGAGTAGTACTACTGGGTTTGACAAACCCCACCCGGGCTAGTCGCGCTAGCACGACAGAGGGACCTGTCGAACGGGTGTTGAATGACCTAACATACTTACAGTGCATCCTGCTGGGATGTACGAACGGGCAAAATGCACTTAATGTGTACATACGTCAGCTTCGGTCAGATACATACGCCTCTAGGACATGTGTTGTAGACTAGCTACCTACAATGACATACTTAATTTATATTTCTGCTTGCAACTGAACTTACTTGATTTTATACTTACTATGTGAACTCACCAACCGTCGTGTTGACACTTGTTAGCCTTTCACTTTTACAGGTCTTCGAGGTACCACGCACCTAGGACATGACATGCATCCACGGCTTTTCATTTAAACATTTTCTTGCATTAAAAATCATGTTTTGAGTTTAAAGACTATTTAGACTGTGCATCTCGTATTGGGCGCGTGTTCTGCGCATTTGGTTTACATTTAATATTTTGACATTACATTTCGATTACGCTTCCGCAAACTTTTAAACGTTAACTCTGTAATAAATTTTCTCATTTAATGAGACATATATGTTTTAAATTCATATAGTGTCGTTTGGTGTAACTAATGACTGAGATCCTGGTTTGTCACACACTTAACGGTAAAACTCCGTTAGTGGATTTTGCGGGTGTGACACGAACAATCGAGAGTTATTGTAACGAGTTTTTGAGTGAGTTTCCTCTTGTAATAATAAAGTTGTTCATTGTTTATCGATTATGTGCCTTGACCTATAAATATAGCGACGTGAACACCAGATCTGAACAACAACCTCTTCTACTTATATCATTAGGGTCGCACGATGTCAAAATTTCTTGGGATTTGATGGCGATTATATTGTATATATACTAAAAAAAGAAACTTCATAGAATGTAAGCGACCCATCACCACCACATAAGTAAGATCAAGGAAGTGAACATGAATGATGACTCATAGGCAGGATGAATTTGCTTCTTAAGGATTCTCAGAGGACAAGTCAGACTCTTAGGGGTGTTTTTTTTTAAATGTCTGTGCATGCTCTTATATCTATGCCATGCAGACCACGCGCAGACACTGTTATCTGCAGACTATTTGTTTTTTTGAAGACTTTTCATTAAAAAAAAGTCTGCGTGAGCTCTTCTTGGTGCATACTTGGACCAATCACTTTTAAAAACTTCTAAGGTCTGCAGAGAGTTAAACACTATCACCTAGTATCACCACCCATTGTCCACCACCCATCATCACCAACCATCACCCATCACCGTCCACCACCGTCCCCCGTCCTCCACCACCACCGCCCACCACCCACCACCACCAACCACCGTGTACCACCATCACCAGTTTAATTCAGCAGACTACAAAATTTAAAAAAACAAACAGTCGTTTTCTTGTAGATTGTCGATGTTTGGTCCACCTCTTCTTCTGCAGATGTCTGTAGATGTGGTCGGCAAACTTCAGACATTTTCCTTTAAAAAACAAACAACACCTTAGTGTCTAAAATGAAAGCCAAAAACCCTTAAATATATTATTTCTTAAAATTTTTAAATGTAAAATTATTCATTTTCTTAAAACTCTTATTACTTTTATAAATTCTAACAAAAATTTTATATGCTCCAATTAGGCAAGGTCGGTAATGACCTTGCCTAATAGTCTCTTAATTTTAACTAATTTATAACTTTGATCTCATACTCAACTTTGATATTTTTATGGCTTTGATCCTCTGACTTTGATTTAATTATCATTTTGATCCCTAAGTTTAAATATATATCCATCTTTTAATATATAACGCATTACGACTTTACACTGTAACATGCGACATAAAACTTTTTTATAACTTAAATTTAAAGACTTTACACATTCAACCCTATCTTTTGATAAGTGAGACATTCACCTCTAACTATTGGTACATAGCAACTTTGAGTCCACATTTAATTTTGGGAAAATTACATACCAAAACGACATTTTTTGTATTATGTTGGTTGAGCCAGAAGGTTGGATGTAGAATTGGTTGAGCACGTATACTGACACCAGGGGCGGATGTATAGGGGACCAAGGGGTAGCCCGGGCTACCCATCAACTTTTGGTGCCAAAAGGAAAAAAAATATTTTTTTCTCATTTTACGTTGGGACTACCCCTGAAAATTTAGAAGGATACCGTTGAAATCCCGAATCCATTACATTATCTAGCCCACACTATTTTTAAAACTTTTAATAGTCTAAGTCCAAGCCACAAAGCCCAAGTAATGTTTAAAAAAAATTAATATTTGGCAGATGAGCTGTTGGGCAACTATTGGCCTGCTGGGCTATTGTTGTTAAGCCCAAAAAAATTGTCCATGTTTGCTAATTGCTAAGTATGCTTGACTGCTTTAAAAAATATCGACTATTGCTGTTGTTGCTTCCCTGCCCTCCTCTACCACCAGTCCACCACGGTTAACCACCTTCGTCCTCCCCTGCGACTACTCTGATTCGATCGGCGACCAGCCTTTGGCAATGTCGCCGCCCCTGGCCACTGTTAACCACCACCTCCTTCCTCCACATTTCTAGGTATTATTGACATTTTTATTGTTTTAGGGTTTTAGTGAAATTTGTTTAATTTATATTTACATATATAATCTAGCATTGGTTATTGACTTATTGTTATTGAATTAGGTTTAGGATGAAAAGACAACCAAAACAAGTTCTTATTGGCAATTATTTTTTTTTAAATGTCAAGAACAAGAAAATGTTAATGTTGGTCAAAGAAATTAACTCTGGGTGTTGTTATTGAATTATTTTTTTTAAATGTCAAATCTGGGTGTTGATAGTTATGTTAGTCCTACTAGTCCAGATACTGTTAATGAAGAAATTAACTCCAGATAGTACTGATAATGTTGGTCAAAGTAGTTTAAATCTTGGTCCAAGTATGTCTTCAACTTCATTTCGTTCAAGATCCACACTAATTGATTTGAAAGATCTTCCTTCGGATCCCGCTGATAGGCCACCTATTGATAGTACGTTACCATCCTAATCAAATTGATGAGATAAGGCGGGCATATCTTGTCAAAGGGTCTTTTCAACCAAGTGGTCATAACTTTGAATCCAAAGAAGTTTATGGTAAAAATAGACGTTTTGTAAAAAATTTGTTTGAGGAATTCACATGGTTAGAGTATATTACAAAAGCGGATAAAACATATTGCTTACCTTGTTATTTGTTTAAACAACCGTTGAAATGTTTTTTTTTCTAAATTAAAGCTTGTTAAGACGGATTTACGCAATCGAATGGGTGATGACTTTTTAAAAGGTGCTTTGGTTTGTACGGTTGAAAAAGAAATATTTGATAAAGTAACTGACGAGGATGTGATGATTCGATTTCAAGCTAAGAAAGAATGACAGGACAAATCTTTTAGGTATGCATTTCTTTATCAATGTTTTTTTATTATTATTGTATGAACGTACGAAAAAAAACATTTTTAAAGGATATTCTTTAACTTTTGGGCTAGCTCTGCCACTAACTGACACATGTCTTTTCCCTAGACCTTTCACATGTGGAATTACATTTGATTTCAGGAATAACACACCAGCTAAGCCCTTAACCATCACGGCTTGCAAAACCTATATTAAGGACACAGTTGCATTGATCGGTTTGACTATAGTTATATATATATAGGCTGATTTGACATGCCTTAACTATAAATGATTGGACAATTAGGATGTTTATTTGGTAATTTTCTCTTTCGGTCTACTTAAACTTCATCCAATCTTCTCCAACACTACAAGTCTTTTATTTAAAGGAATAATTACTTATATTTCTTTTGTTACTTTTTAAATTACATATACAAGTTTTTATATACAAGTTTTTATGCATGATGCATACAATACTCTTTATGCAAGATTTAAAGAAATATATAACTTAAGCAAGTTAGGAAGGAGATAAACATAAATACCCTATATTTAAATTACTTTTATGATTATACACCGCACAACATATGAGATCATAAAGCCAACATTGTCGCTATATAGGTCAAAAATATAGTTTTTACGGCATATCTTAAAAAGATGATCACACCTACTAATTTTTTTTATCCGATTCTAAACGAATTTTATTTGAGCAGCTGAGCCGTCTCGACCATTAATGGCAAAGCTTTATATAGACCAGAAAGGGTCACGGCCCTACCACTTAACTTCAAGTTTTCTATGTGCATCTCTCTAATTTCTTGATCTTATCTTGAAATGCAAGTCTTAAAGAATTCATCAAGTTCTTCTTTCCACATGAAAAATTTATTGTCTTGATTCTAGTCATAAAACAAACATAAATGATTTTAGGAGGAAAATTAAACTTTATAATTTGTACATACATACCAACCATAAGGATTAGGTTCATTTGAGAAGACTCATATATTGCAAGAAGAAAAAAAGAAAGCTAAATCACTAAAAAAACTTATCAATGGTTTAGTTTTTTTAATAAATTCACTTCCTACATACAAATGTGTAATGTATAAACTAAAAAAAATCATTAAAATATTTTTTACGTATGTATTTTTAGCGTTTTAAATTTACCTACACATGTGTAGGTTATGTGACCTACACATGACTTCCACATGTGTAGGTTTAACAAATAAACGAAATTTATTCAATTTTATTTTTTGAATATCAAAGTTAATGAATAAATATTGCATTTCTATCATATTTAATTTATGTTAAAAACGTTTTTTGTTGAAAAAATGAAGAATTTAGATATTTCTTACGCTTCTCGCAATATTTGCTCTTCTGAAATGAACCCTCGATCTCCCCAACCATAAAGCACAGCCATAAAATTCATCCTCAATTCGAGAACTTCTAGGTCCAGCAACCTTAGAAATTGCAATTAGATCATGGTTGCAGTAAACATTGCCCTCTAAATCAAGTTTAAACCTTTTATTGTTTTTCTTGTAACCAACCAGATGCAGAAGACGATGAAGAACTCATTTCACTGTTCAGAAGATTCCATTGAAATTAGGTATTAGGGCGTGAGGACTTTGATGTTCAGAGGTCGATTGAAAACTTTGGATTTGAAGACTTTATTATGATGAAGCAAGGTTATATAGAAGAATGCTTTCCACGTATGCTGACACATATTAAATTTTGACATGTATACTTGACATGTCAGCACAGGTTAACGGAGTCAGCATTCTGTTAGTTGGGGATCGGTGGAAGAAAAAAGAACCAAAGTTGGGACCAGTGGAAGACAATTTAATAGTTGGGACCAGCAGAAGACAAAAGGTGATAGTTAGAACCCATGAAAACCAATATACCTAGTTATATATATATATATATATATATATATATATATATATGTTGATTTGACATGCCTTAACTATAAATGATTAGACAATTAAGGTGTTTATTTGGTAATTTTGCCTTTAGGTCTACTTAATTACTTCATCGCATTCTTCTCTAACACTTCAATTCTTTTATTTAAAGAAATAATTACATATATTCCTTTGTTACTTTTTTTAAATTACATATTTTCTCAAAATACAAGTTTTCATGCATGATGCATACATGCAATACTCTTTATAATGCAAGATTTAGAGAAATATATAATTTAGCTATTTAGGAGGGAGATAAGCATTTATAAATGTCCCTTATTTAAATTACTTTTACGATTTACATCGTAACATAAAGATCATAAATCCAACATTGTCGCGACACAAGTCAAAAATCTAGTTTTTACGGTATATCTTCAAAATATGATCACGCCTACTAATTTCTTTTTATCATAAATGAATTTTATCTGAGCCGTTGAGCCATCTCGACGTATTAAAAGGTCTTAATCAAACTATAAGGAGTGAAAAAAAATAAGGTAGGGACCATTTGTGAATGTTGTAAGAAGATATAAAAACAATTTCCATACGTACATTAAAGAACCACGATGCATGCATGCATGCAACAAACGCAGAGAGAGAAAGGGACGTTTGTTTGTAACCAACATACACCCGCCCCTCTCCTGCGTTGGTCTTCATCTTCATCATCATCATCATCATCCGCCGGTGCTTCAACTGGTGTTTCTGCCTCCGTCGACCTAATCTCGATCCAGGCGTTACTCATTGTGCATCATCGATCATTATCTCCATAACAACAATTATATCAATAACAAATGTTTTGGTTACATTGAAAGAACATCCAAGGGAAGGGAGAAGGATTAAGCCGTAAGATGCGATTGCATTCGAATTCAATGTATAAACAGAATAAGATTAAGCGATCGGATCTGGCTGACCAGCTACGACAATACCAAATTCGGTCCAAGCTTGATTGGGCGTCGTTGGCCTTGTTCTCCTACAATGCTAAACTTTCTTCTTCTTCTTCTTCTTCTTCTTCCAGGTATATATTGTTTATGATCATCTAATACTTTTGATTTACGCTTTTTGTGTTCGAATTGATTGTTTTTTGAATGAAGCTTTGTTTTTAATTAAACTTTTTGTATGCATGCTTCATCTTTGTTTATCTGGATGTAGGATGGATATGATGATGTTTGTAATATGGGAGCTTGTGATTCTAGCGTTCATCGTTTCCTCAATCGTCTCTTTATATTTCACGCACTTGAGGCTCACTTTAATCCTAGCAACCGTCACATGGTTACTTGTGTTGTGTATGAAGGTAACCAAACAAGTAAAATTGAACCGCAAGACAAAGCGAAGGATGATGCTTCCATTATCAATGTAGCATGCATGCATGTGTATCATAATAAACTTCTATACATAGACTCGTGTTACATAAGTTACCGCGGTCTATATGCGGTTTTTTTTCTTGGTGGTTTGTAAATTGTAGTTGATGTTTCTTGGTTGTGAATGGTTAATTACAGTCTTAGAGATTATTGGAACTTTGAGATGTTTTTATGAATGAATTTGACCAGTTGTTTGACTTTTTATAATACATGCATATACACACACATAAACCCATGCATATTAAAATTATTAATAGTCGGATGTTTGACATACATGAATGATAACTAGTTGAATATATCATACATGAATGACAACCAATTGATCGACATACATTAATTATTTTTTAAACTCAAGAAGAGTGTACAAAGAGTCATTATAGATAGCTCGGAAACTTTTAAAACCAACCAACTTGCCAAGTTTACAAATATCCTCTTCAGTTCGATGTTTTCCTTTTGCACGATAAATAGTCATACAAAATATATCAGCTTCAAGCAAAGCTCGGGTGCGGTTGCTATCATCAGAGTGGCAAGGCAACACCGGCTCACAAACAATCAACTTACCTCCAACTGGAATTGCGTTAAAACAATTGCTCAAAATTTTCTTTACTTCATCATCTGTCCATATAACAAGAATCCACTACACAACAAAATTGAAACGTTCATTAAACATTGAAATGTCAATGACATAAACATTGACATTAAACTCATAATTAGAATCCAATTCTAATTTGTAATCATAAAGCTTCTCGATGGGTTCAACTCATTAAACCCTCATCACAGAGCTTTATATTATAATAGTACTAGTGGTGTAATGGATAAAACCCCATGAAGCATTATCAGTTATTACATAAGTATAATTTTTTTATATTTTTAAATAACTTAAAGAATTTAAAAAAATATGATTTGTTGGATGGATAAGAGTTGATGACCAAATTTAAAAAAACATTACTAATAGTATAAAGCATTTTTAGAATATGTGCAATTTTTTAACACCCATAAACCTTTTAATATCACTTTCAAATCAACTCATTTATGTAATTGAACACTTAAGTAGCTATCAATCAATGAGATTTTTTTTCTAAAAGTTTTTAACACCCCTATGTTTTAATTACTATACCTTCATAAAAATGGCATCACCCTTTGGAATAAATTCTAGCATATCACCACCAACATGTGTCACACCTGCATCAGAAAAAAAAAACAAGACCCCATATAAACATGTCACACATGCATCACGACATTGTAGTGTGTTTACACTATATGTTTGTTCGCAATGTTTTGAGTACCGGAGCAGACGTTTAAACTGTTTTTTTACCTGTCCATCGGTTGACCCCGTCAAATTAGTCTGAATAGATTTAAAAATCAAATGATTTCATAATATTTTAAATATAAATTAACAAAATATACAAATATTCTAAAAAATTCCATTTTAACTATTGGTCTTTCAGCTTCGACCGCCGTTTTCGATCCGGTCCAATTGGTAGGTCAAGCTGAAAACGTCTCAAATGTCCTCAAACTGGTTCCAGTTCAACAACTGGTTCCCAGTTCAACCAGCCGGTCCGGTTTGGTTTTCAAAACGTCGTTTGTTTGTGAATATATATCACATGAACCTTTTTTAACGACAATTTACCCTAGTCCTACACTCCTACCCATACGCTACTTTAAACATACTAACTTTACATCACGTCTAAGGTTTAATTACCATTTTAAATATGTGAAGAAGCTAGGCATATATAACTCACCCTCAATTTGTGGTGCTTTCGCAACAACGTCAGGCAAGTCGAAATTAACACCCTCTTTAATATTAGGATACTTAGCTAAAATCATCTTCAGTGAATCCCCAGCACTGCCACCAACATCCACCAATCGTTCGACGCCATCAAACCCATCGTAACCTTCAAGAACCGACGTCATGAAATGAGCCCCAACTCCTGACATTGCCCGCAACATCAACTCGTTCATCTCTGGTCTCTTTTGGTACATTCCGTAAGCCGTCTCACCGCCATTTGCCTTCACGAAAGGCTCCGTCGATGAATCCAACACCACCTCGTGCATCAACGGCCACGCCTTCATTAGTTCCTCTTGGTGGTGTTGGAGAAAGTACAAACCGAACGACAAACCTTTCTCATCCGTTACTAGCAACTTCCCTATGTCTGTTAATGAATATCTTCGTACACACAAAAAAAAAAGTCAAAGGGGCATATAAAAAGTGCAAAAAAAAACAAAAAAAAAATGCCACTAAAATACCTTTCGGCACACAAAAAATGTCTGGTGCCAACAGTGGCGAAGCCAGGAATTTAGTATAAGGGGGGCCTAAAGTTATACTACCATAAAATTTTTTCCTAATGCGATGTTTCGATACGTATGTTCGGGTCGGGTAAAACAGTAAACACTTAAAATATCATAAATTTCTTCATTCATTGTAAAGAATTGTTTCACACAAATAAAACAAGATAGTTTTTTAACTAACAATAATGCAAGAGAAATGGAAAGTACCTGGATGAAGAACTATAGCGCAGCCCGACGATTAGCAACATCATTTTCTTCATCAATATCGTTTCTTTTGAAAAAAGAATGTATGGTTATTAGTTTCATCTTCTCCTTGCCCATGATATATCTACAAAAAACAAAACCACTCAATTTAGACCCCTAAAATTAAACTTCAACATTAACAATCAACATCCAACATTAACAACCCCTAAAACAACTAAAATAAAACCCCTTAATTCGTAATTCCCCTAAAATACATCAACATTTAACAACTAAACTTAAACCCTAATTCCCTTAAATCCTAAATTTAACAATTAACATTCAACATTCAACAATCAAAACTCTTACAAATTACAATCAATAACTAATTAAACCCCAAAATCCTAATATTTGAGATAAATTGTAAAACTAACCTAGTAAAATAACTAGATAAGTAGAGAAAACTAACCAAGAGGAAGAGCCGCAGGCGTAAGGGGCAGCCTTCACCGAGGTCCGAACTCCGAAGAGGAAAAGCCGTCCTCGTCGACGTGACCAGAAGATGTGAAGACTGAAGAAGCAGGATGTATGCGACCAGAAGAAGAAGGCAGAACAGGGCTGGGCGGCTGAGGTTTTTTTTTTTGTCGACATCTCAAAAAGAAAGAATAATGGGTTTGTAGGTTGGGTTTAAGTTTGGGTTTGGGTTTGGGTTTAGTTTTAATTTAATTTGGTTGGGCTTGGGTTTAAATAAGGGGGCCTAATGTTAAAATGAGAGGGCCCATACCCAGTTTATATAATAAAATCAACTAAAAACCGACAAATCGCTAGTTCTAACGGAAAAAATTGGGAGGGCCGTGACCCTCCCTCGTCTTCACTATGCTGCGCCCCTGGGTGCCAAAAGCGGTGAAGTGAAAAAAATAATCCGAAGCGAATATAAAATATAAGATAAATAGCACATAAAACTTTAATACGTGCTATAAAATTACATGTACAAATATAAAATGTCACTAAAATTATCACTTAAATTATATGTTACGCGAACTATTTATATACCGTTTCTTAATATATTAATGGCTTAAATTAAAAAAATTTCCTCATAACAACTATACGTTATCATACACGAGTTAATATCAACTATAAAAACAAAGCTCATTAAACATCAAATTAATAAATCGAAACATCCAAACCATCGAGCCACATATATCTGTCAAAATTTAGTTTATCAAACAAAATATCTTCTAAAACTCATATAATATATAATATATACATATACATTACCAAAATGACCCAAAACATTATGCATTTGTAAATTAATATAAGATAACGTATAACAAAGTGATATGAAAAGTGTGTCAAATAACATGACATGTGTAAAGTGCCACTAAAAGTTTAATTATATCACTACTAAAAGATAGTGTTTTTTGATACAATAATTTCTGACAACTTAATATTTGCAACAAGTTTATGATATTTTTTACAAACGATAAAAATAAAAAAAAGACCTGAAGTTATCTCAAAATTTCATAACAAAACAAACACAATTTATCGTTATTTACCTAATTAAAACAAAACAAGTAAGCTAAAACAAAATGCAAACTTTGTTATCTATGTATCTAAAAAGTTACGGAGTAGCATAGTAATTATGCATGCATGTATGTGATAGAAGAAACAAGTAATAAACGGATTTGATAATATATACACGTACGTACGTACCTTCGTTCTGAAGCATCATCTATGTGTTCATTAAAAACACCATAACTCGTTAGCAAGCGAAGAATACGTTGAAGGTTTTCGGGATCTCCGCTGCTGCCAGAAGGGAAACTGCGGGAAAGAATCTGAGAGGCGGTGAGCGGGGTGTTTGACCCGTTTTGCCAAATGGAGTCAGCGACATTGAGGCGAATAACTGAAATGACCGACATAGGGACGGTTATCAGGTTCACGAGCTCCATGATCGCGTTCCGGGCGTCCTCCGTTGTCTTAGGAGTTTCTCCATTTCGGCTATCCATTTTACATAAGTAGAGTGAATAATGCAACCCATTTATATAAAGTGAGGGTTTTGTTTGTGTGTGAAAGTAATTAAATATAAGATTACGTGTAGTGGTGAACCTCAAAAAACCTTCAAACGTCAGCATTTGATAATAATATATGTTCAATTAAAGGGGCGCCTTCTACTGTTAAATCAAAGAATTAGTAAACAAAGGAACATTTATATTAATGAATAACTTGACTCATAAATATAACTCTCTGGATACATAATTCGATCGTCACCTAAAGTATTTATAACCATACCAACTTACTTCTTGTAGAACTAGAAAACAATAATTAAGTAATAAACATGATAATAAATTAACTTAAACTAAGTTACTCAAACTCGAATACTAATTAAACTAATTAATATTAGACAGATCCCTATAACTAACTAATTGTTACTTAGTTTTTTTTTTTTTTGGACAGCGAAACGAATAAGGCACGGCTACCCGGGGTAACCCAATGGCGAAAGGCAACCCCAAACGCTCTGCAAACACAGACAGCGCTGGGTAGCCGAAACCCACCTATTAACCCGATTTCAATTCGGGGGAAACCCACTAACCCGTCCGCCCGTAGGCACGACGACAAGCTAGTGGTAAAACTCGTTTGGCTCAGAGATCGAACTTGTGTTACCACAAGTCTCCCTTCATTGCCCCCATTTGTCCCTTCCAAAGTGGTGGCAGTGGGACTAGAACTTGGGTCTCTTTTGGAGAATCCAAGCCTCTTACCACTACACCACATTGGAAGTTGCAATTGTTACTTAGTTAATTCTTCTCAAAGCTATCCTATGAGAATTACCGAACCACCTTTAATGAAGTCTAATATCATTATGTTTAACCTCTTACAAAACGTCTAGACCCGTTTTGAACGTTAAAAATGGCCTTAGGAGTGGTTTTGAGGCATTTTTAAACGCTTTTAATAAACAAGACGTGTCCCACTAAAGATGGACTAGTTGATTTTTAATTCGGTTTTCAACATGTGGGAATGGTGTTCAGTTGATAATTGAACCGACACTTATTTTAAAATTTGATCATTATTGAGTTTAGTTGCCCAAGGTCGGATGAATGGTAGCCATATATATAAAATAAAGGGAGGTGGGATGGGATAACTTTGTCCCTTTGTGTGTGAAAAAGAATCTAGAGGGTGAGTGTGGCTTATCATGAAGTTTGTACTTTTAGTGCCAACATGTTTGTTTAATATTTTCACAACGAGATAGGATGATAAACATGAATGTTTTAAAGGTTCGGTACTAGTTGGACTTGTACGTTGGACCATTCGAGTGTTGAACCGAATGATGTTATAAACAGTGTTTAAACAATGTAAACACCATCACACTCCAACTGATCATGGCGGAATATCGAGATGCGATGCGTGATTGATTGTTCAAAGACATCATAGCACAAGTGTTGTAATATATTAATATTTAATTTCTACTTGTCATATAATTATCAAACTAGCAATACATGGTTCAACATTTTGGAAGTTTCAAGTCCAAAAAAAAAAATAAAGATAGCTTCTCAAGCGTGTTTTTAAGTCCATCCTAAATAAATTTCTTGATAGCTTCTCAAGCGTTTCCAACAACATGTATAAAATATCCTTCAACATAAAATTATGTTGGTGAGCATACCGGTTTGATTACATAGTATAGTTATGAATAAATCTAAATTCTGCATGTTTAAAGTATACTAGATTGTGTATGATCGTACTAGCATGCAAAGACTATAAATCAATCCAAAGTGTCCAGTAGCATATATAACCGTAACACCAAAGTGACTAAGGCCGTGAGCATATCCTTAATTATCGCCGAAGCAAATAAGGCCGTAAAGAATAACTTAACAAAGACCCAACAAACGGGGCGGATGTGCTAGTCCTATAGCACTATACTTGTTAAGGGAGGCTTGCAAAGTATTCACAAATAGTATAACAAGTAAGCACGTTTTAAGAGTTGAACTTTAGAATGAGTTTGGTTGAATGTGTGATTTAGTGTGTTTAATATTTGATACATGTTGCAACCCAAATAGTGTTTAAAACGTAAAAAAAGGGTATATATGACACAAGATTTGAGAAATAATATCCACAAAGTGAGCAAATAAGCTTGAGGGATGGAATCACCAATGTCACCCTATATTGATGAATAAGGTGTATGAGTATAAGAATTTATTATTGGTAATGAATAAAAATATACATATGAAAATACATAAAAATATATACTACTTAGACACTTATTTGAGTACTATTATTTGTGTGTGTTTTTCATGAGTGTTAAACACTCATTAAAAGTCCAAAATAAGGAGTCATAAGATTGGTATATTGTACACACCTTAAGTCCTTAACATATGATATTTAATCATGGATTAGGTTAATATTAGGGTTAGGAGATAGTATTATATATACATATATATATATATATATATATATATATATATATTATCAAGTATAGTCATTTATAGTCAAGCATAGAGGATTTGTAACCTCAATTGTTTCGCCATTACATAAAATCATCAGGATAGTTGATGATTCGAATGGTCATAAGTACAAGAAAAGAAATATATAAATAAACTAACTACTTTGCTAAGTAATCAAGTGTCACACCCTCAAAATCCACTAACGGAGTTTTACCGTTAAATGTGTGACAAACCAGGATCTCGGTCATTAGTTACATCAAACGACACTATATGAATTTAAAACATACGTGTCTCATTAAATGAGAAACTTTAATACAGAGTTAATGTTTAAAAGTTTGCGGAAGCGTAATCGAAATGTAATGTCAAAATATAAAATGGAACTAAATGCGCAAACACGCGCCCAACACTAAAAAGAACAGTTTAAATATTTGTTAAAACCCAAAACATAGTTTATAAATGCAAGAAAGTGTTTAAATGCAATGCTGTGACTCCATGTCATGTCCTAAGTGTGTTGAACTTCAATGACCTGTAAAAGTGAAAGACTAACAAGTGTCAACACGACGGTTGGTGAGTTCACATAGCAGGTATGAAATCAAGTAAGTTCGTTTGCAAGCAGAAATATAAATTAAGTATGTCATTGTAGGTAGCTAGTCTACAGCACATGTCCTTAGAGGCGTATGTATCTGACCGAAGCTGACGTATGTACACATTAAATGCATTTTGCTCGTTCGTACATCCCAGCAGGATGCACTGTAAGTATGTTAGGTCATTCAACACCCGTTCGACAGGTCCTTCTGTCGTGCTAGCGCGACTAGCCCGGGTGGGGTTTGTCAAACCCAGTAGTACTACTCAAAATTTCCCAGCTATTTCACAAATACTAACGGTCAACTAGGTATCCATGAGGTCTTTCATGAACAAAATGAAAGTTGCTCTAATCCAGACATGCGACATACAAAATTTGTAAATCCGTAAAAGTAATCGTTTGCGTTCTCAGCCCATAAAAGGGTGAAACAGTAAAAGTATAGTTCAGTGAACTCACCTTTGAAGCGCACAACAAATAAAGAGCAAAAATGCCAACAAGAATCTAGATCGCTCTACGACCTGCTTAATAATTAGTTGTTATATGTTTTTCATTTATATTTACACGAATACACATATACGTATATACCCATACCCATGTAGCACATTTCATGCATCCTATCACTAGTTTGAGTCGACTCACATTATCATTTCGTGAAACTACCTTTTTCATATCTAAACATGCAAAAATCCTGTTATACCATAGTTTCATGCATACATCCTATTGTAATTGTACACGTGTTCGTACCGCCCATTCATTACCTTGCTCATATGCTACACATGCATACAATATCTCATACACACATATATCATAAATTCATTGATGCTGCTGTTTACATACATATATACATTCCTTTATATGCTGCCTAATAACTACCAATAATACTATTCTTTATCATGCAACCACCTAGGTATACATACATTTACAGGAAATACTCGTGCATACACTGCTGTTCTATATACATACATGTACCCATCATATATATAAATATCCATGACTACTACAAAATATACAACTTTCTACATACGCGCATACTATTTCTACGCATACATTCCAATACACACAATCATCCTTAAGAAGCGTCTGTTGGTTATTGTTTATATATGTATCACATACTTAGGCTGTTGGTTTCTAATTTACATACATATACATACCTGCTAATTTCATAGTCGACATATATACATAGCAATACACACGTACATACACATACAATTTAAAGAGAACACATGTATATATATCGAGTCACTGGAACACAGTTATATACATTCATGTTAGATTACATACATCAAGGCATAAATACATGTATACATCACACACACATACATATATATATAGCAGCGCACATACACAGTTACATACAACTGATCGATTAACGTAAACACTTTTACGGGTCACGAAAACTCACCGGAGATCGGACACGTAGGTGATCGGAGCAACGTACGGGGTTTGCGGCTGCTGCATCTGGATTGTTAATGGCCGCTGATCAGAAAGAGGGAGAGAACGAGTGTGACACCCTGCCCGACGGCGGAAACACCGGGCTGTCAAGAGAATTGGACATCAATAGTACAAAGCACATGGCACACTAAAAACATATTTTAATATCATTAAAGCACTAATTGTCGTGACATAAATGAGAAATAAATAGCATTAAAACAGAAGTAAAAGGCAACAATCAATAGCGTTTAATTCCGGTTTATTCTAGGTCCAATAAGCATCCTAAATGTCTCGAAAGCATAAACGCTCAACATCACCTGAAATATGTAAAAATAAAGTTAGCTATTTAAAGCTAGTGAGTAAACCACCATTTGAATACATAATAATATAGAAATCCGAGATCATCATAATATGTTGCGCAATCTTACATGCATAGCTATTTCATCATATTACTCAACCTTTGACCATAGAACACATGAACACATTGAACACACATTGAATACCATCATTGTATAGCAACTTGTAATCATTTGTCATGAGGAACCAACTCATGGTGCAATTAGTGATAACTGTCATTAAACCGTCATTTAACCGTCTCGAATGTAAGTTATCAAAAATTGTTTTAGCATCGAAGGGACATAGTAACATAGCAACAAGTATCACAGTATAGTAACTAGTAACCATTGAATAGAATCGCCGGGTTTAAATCACCTATCGATGTTGTAAAGTGTAGGTGGGTTTGTCAGACCATTAGCGCTAACATTGTACCGGTGGAAATTACAAGTAATATACTACTTTAAACTACCACATAAGATTGCATCAAGCCGCGAACTAGATTAACATATTAAATGATCTCATTTGAATATAGAAACAAAGAAACGAAAACCGAAAGCATTGTATAGTAATTGAACATATTTCAGCCCCAAAATGTAAAAGTAAAAAGGGGAGTGAATTTACTCACCTTGAAATGTGAAAGTAACCGAAACAATAGAAACGCAACAATAACGAACCGAGGGTTGCCCAAATATTAGTATCACCTAAATAATTGGGAAAAACCCTAACTTAGAAACGAAACAATAATATAGCAACAAGAATCAAAACAAGATAAATCTAGGGTTTCGGATTTGGGATTTTAGGGTTCTAAATCACAAATCGGGAATTAGGGTTTTAAGCTCCAATTCGGGAATTTATACGGAACATTATTGTATTTTCGTATTTGAATATATTTTATACGGATCGATTTTGAGTTTTCTTGAAATGATATTTGTAATAATAATACTTATGAAATTAAAGCATTACTATTTGTATAAATGTGTTTGGAATTATAAGTTTTTATGCTTTAAAAAAATTATATAACTTAAATACGTTATTTATATTATTAAGAGAGTATAATTGAATGTTTAAAAAGGTTAAAATATATAAATTTAAGAAAAGAGAGAAGTGGGACTCGAACCCGTAAGCAACTACTTCACAACAACCACACTAACCAGTGAACCAGAATGAGATTTTGTTAAATAAATCGGTTTTCAATTTTTTTATCCTTTTATAACTAACAAAACCCATTTTCAACATAAACCTAGAAACATGATTCACCAAATTGATCATGATTTGGTTAAACAATTCCCAATTAATCAAAGGGCTTTTAATCCCCATAAACACACGAGCATTTTGATATATTTAACTCACTTGATGATAACGATTTGGTACGGATTAAAAGGGATATAAAGCTCGACTGTTTCTTGGTTGATTCACGAAACCTGGAATGAAATGAGATAAAATTGATGAGTTGTAAAGATGTAGATGATCAAGAGGATTACAATGAACTCGATAACTACCTGTGATGATGCCCGGAAGGTAGAAAACACCCAACTCGCCGGAAAAACGATTTTTGGTGTTTTGATTCGGCATTTGTAGAAAGAAATGAAAGTGTTTGATGATTTAGAAGTGTTAGGAGAATGAAAAAGAGTGTTATGGAAATGATTAATTGTTGATTGCGGTGCTTAATTACGGAATGGTTGTTTACCCATTTACAATCAAAATCAATTCGCGTTACAAACTGCTGAAAACACGTTTTGGACAAAAGGAAAGGTTCGAAACTGGTTGGAGGTAGATTTGGAATGTTTTTAGGTGATAAAATTGGTCAAAAACGCGTCAATAAGGTCTCGCCGGAGTCGAATAGGATGGCCGGAACAACTGCCGGAATTGCGGCTGTGGGGATGAATGCGAGGGGGGGGGATTGGGTCTAATATTTACACAAACAGCCCCCTATGTTTCAGTTTGTTAAAGCTTTTGGGTCTTAAACTTTAAATTAAGTTTAAAAAGTTGGCAGTTTTGGCCCAAAGTTAATTAAGTATACATTTTAACTAGTTAACTTAACCAAATAAATTTGTAATGTTTATGTAAATGACGATTTTATATCTTTAGCTCGTTTTTACGTTGAAAGACTAGTTCAAGACTTAATAATATTCTTCTTTACCAATCTTTATAAAATCTCTTTTAAATACTATTTATCTATATATTTTGAAGATTTAATTATTGCATTTAGTACTAATTTAGTGAACGTTAGATAATAATTCGGTCGTTCCCATTAAAGACGGGAAAAACATAAGGTCTGATATATTTATTCTTAATAATTATGACGAACGTTACTTTTTAAAGAAATGAATACGAATAAAGATGAACAACTTCGGGTTCGAGTCGGGCATTCGGGTTCGGGTTTGGGGCAGATGTCACAGTCTCCCCTCCTTATAGAAATTTCGTCCCGAAATTTGCTCAAACCGAAACTGGAGATGAAACGAACGATGCAATTATTTAGCTTTCTATTATAAATGTACTTAAGTTATCTAGCTCTTCTGATCTGAACAAGGATACGTTAGTCTCGAAGAGTTGAATTAGAGTACACCAACTTAAGCACTTGGTGATGATGATGATGACAAATGGTAATAGGTTTGTTATTTTAGATCAACGTAGAATATATATAGTTTATCTTACTCGAAGATGTACGATAAGTTTTATTATATGAATAGGATACTTAGAACAACACGAAAATTCACAGATCGGAACAACACATCAAAAGCATTTATATATGGGAAATACCAGCAGCGTATCTACCATGCTCTTGTCATACCACATTCGTCGCATTGCCCTCAAACACAAGAAAAAAAAACTTGTTATGGTTTCCATGCACCAACTTTCATAATTCCGTGTGCACCCGTAATTACTTTAGTTTTTGCATGGACCCCACAACTCATTCGATCACGTGCGAGTCAAAATATAAAAAAAAAAATTTAAGTTCAGATTATAATGGTACACATAGGTTCCGAAATCATACTCGTTGGCATTTAGTTCTTGGAGAATATAGTTTAAGATGATAAGCAAATTGATGATTCGAGAGAGTTGAGTTTATTAGGTGGTCAATGCTCTAGTAATTAGTTTTGTTGACCGACATAGCTATTCAAGTTCGAGTACTAAAATTTGTAACAACTTAAGTTTTTGAAGACTTACTTTATGTGTGAGATGTACAGGTCATTTGATATTAAGTTCATAAGTATTAATTGATATATTATTAGGATTATAGAAAAAAATTTTGTTTCAAGAATATTTGATAATGCGATTATTCCAATTTATAGTTTGGATGCATAGATCACTCGATTCATATTGGAAATTTTTTTTTTAAACGTTTGAGTTCATATAACAAAGGCTTTTAGGTAAATCATATGTGTTGATTATGGTAGTAAACGAGGTTATAAGAGATTTTGTTATTTCTCTATAACGTGATTTTAAAGAAAACTACATGATTAAATAACGAATTTATAAAAAGTTTATGTTTTAATTATTTACCGTAGATAAGGGGATTGATTTGATCATTTGAAGATAAGTAAGTTGTACAGTCTAAGTTTCGAGTATTCGATATCATGAGGTTTGTTGAAAATCTTTGTATCGTAATTGAGAAGACATGGAAATGTTATGTAATCGTTAAAATAACCAATCCCTTTTTAAATGAATCATTTTATAAAAAAAAATTATTTATATAATATATATTTTTATTTGGGAAAATAAGGAAATCATTTTAATACGACTAATCATCGGCTGGTAGCTTTACAAAAACCGCAGACAAAACATGGTAATTTAGGTAAAGAGTATATACGTAAGACACATTGGGTTTTGGATGAGTTTATAGAACGAGATGTATAATATTTCATTAGTGGTCGTATATATAAATGAAATATTTTAGTTCAATGAACGTAAGAATAGTTGTGTAATGAGTTCACGTTAAGTTTTGGAAAACGAATTAAACGACGGATTAGAAATTGGATTAGAATATTATGATTAGATGGGTAGTTTTGACCACATTTGAGTATTGAGATCAAGTTGAGGTACTTTGGTGGTAAACGTTCGATCTGTAAATCAAACGAATGCGTTGACATAATAAAGTAGTAAATTCGTTACGAGATTTCGGGATTCATAAATAAGGTCTTTAATACGAGGTTCGATAATTAAATTGAGATTAGAAGTGTGCCTTAGATTTGATATTTGATATTTGTTTTGAAGTTTATAATTCGACTGAGGTTAGTCAATGTATCTCTTAGTTTTGATTTAGAACATTTGGGTCACGATGGTATTTGCGAATCGTTCACGTCTTGTTGTCATTCTACAAGATAGGATAGAAAAATGATTTTTATGAGACATAAGGAAATTTTGAATAACTTAAGTTGTAATGAAATTTTGTATTGAATAAAAAGGACAATTGTACTTTGAATTGTTCATAGAATTTTTAGAACCCATAACATAGTAATCACTTGAAAACCATTGAAATGTAAATAAGCAAACTTGAAATAACATTTGAAATAATATAGAAACCCATTGGAATAAATCTAAAATCATTGAAAATGATAATCATAGAATCCATAAATAAATAGAATTTAAAAACTTAGGAATGTGTCGTGGTTTTGGACACTTAAGACTTATCAAAGTGCTAAGTTCGTTTTTCAACGTATTCGAGAAGGCGTGCTTTAGCCTATAGGTTCACACTCATCTCGTACATCCCCAGGTAAGCATACAGGTCTCTTAAAGAGATTTATACGAAATGCTTTGCCTTAGACAGGATGTCCGTGATACAGGCGTTCCCCCTTCCAGATTGCACACGTTCTCACGTTTCAAACTCGCTTAAGACGATGACGAGATTCCACAAAGAGAAGATCCTAATCACACAGACAGGTCTCTTGTAGCTCCTTCGCGAAATCGGATAAGAAATGAGATAAAGAAAAGCATAGAAAGGTTCGTAGAAGAAAAACAAATAAGTCTAAAAGAATTTCTAAGTACAAGTATTTGAACTAAGGACACTTAGGTTATAGTCTAGGTCGGTGTGTTTCTAATACCCTATCCTAGTTCCCTATAACCATGGCTCTGATACCAAACTGTGACACCCCGCCCGGCGGCGGAAACACCGGGCTGTCAAGAGAATTGGACATCAATAGTACAAAGCACATGGCACACTAAAAACATATTTTAATATCATTAAAGCACTAATTGTCGTGACATAAATGAGAAATAAATAGCATTAAAACAGAAGTAAAAGACAACAATCAATAGCGTTTAATTCCGGTTTATTCTAGGTCCAATAAGCATCCTAAATGTCTCGAAAGCATAAACGCTCAACATCACCTGAAATATGTAAAAATAAAGTTAGCTATTTAAAGCTAGTGAGTAAACCACAATTTGAATACATAATAATATAGAAATCCGAGATCATCATAATATGTTGCGCAATTTTACATGCATAGCTATTTCATCATATTACTCAACCTTTGACCATAGAACACATGAACACATTGAACACACATTGAACACCATCATTGTATAGCAAATTGTAATCATTTGTCATGAGGAACCAACTCATGGTGCAATTAGTGATAACTGTCATTTAACCGTCATTTAACCGTCTCGAATGTAAGTTATCAAAAATTGTTTTAGCATCGAAGGGACATAGTAACATAGCAACAAGTATCACAGTATAGTAACTAGTAACCATTGAATAGAATCGCCGGGTTTAAATCACCTATCGATGTTGTAAAGTGTAGGTGGGTTTGTCAGACCATTAGCGCTAACATTGTACCGGTGGAAATTACAAGTAATATATGTTGAATCTGAATAATAGTCTAATATTATCAACACACTAAAAGTGGCGGTCAAAGTCAACGGCGAGTCAAGTCGACGGGTTCGAACGACTTGACGTATGACGTTCAAGTTATGAAAGACAATGGAGCTTCCGGTTGAAGAAATATATTTTGTTTAGACAAAATATATTTAATATTTTTAGACTAAAATTAGGAGCTTTAAAATGTAATTTATTATTTGTCATGTTTTAGTCTTTGTTATTGTCTAGGGTCCTAATTGTCATTAACATATAGTCATTAGGCTATATATAGAAAGAGTTAGTGACATTCAGGGGTAAGGCTTGTATGAACCAAATAGATCTAGGATTTGTAATTGCCATATTTTATGAGATCTATTTGGGGTTTTTAATTGTTCATATCCAATTCATCAAGTTCTTCCTATTTTATATCAAATCTTCACAATTATATATGATTCAAGGCTGTTTGGGACCAACAATTGGTATCAGAGCCTAATAGAGATCCAATTGAATCATTTTGTTGAAGATTGAAGCTGATTATTAGAGATTTGTGAAGAAATTGTAGAGAGAGAAAGTAGATCTGGTGGGTTTTAGAGAGAGAAACCAGATCTGAGTTGAAAAATCATCAGATCTACAACTATAAACATCAGATCTCAGCAAAACAACAACACATTTGAAATCTACAAGCTCATATCTACAAGAAAATAGAAGAAAATTTTCAGATTTGGAAGTTTCTCTCACACAGTGTGTGTGTGTTCTTGGTGTTCTTCAAATCTTCAAACTTGCAAGATTGGCGAATCTAAGTTAGTACCTGAACGAAAGTTCAAAATTTTGAGCGAATCTATACCAAACTTTTGCATAGATTCGCCCGTTGTTCTTAGCGAACCTATAAGTTCGCCCGACACTTTGTAAGCCGGCGAACCTATACGTTCTTGCACATCAGATCTGGGCGAACCTACCATTTCTTGGGCGAACCTACCATTTCTTACCTTGCTAAACCATCAGATCTGGACGAACCTACCATTTCTTAACACTTTCCTACACCAACAATTTTCCAGATCTACAACCATAACCATAAGATCTATACCCGAATCTTACCCACATCACCATAACCTGACCAAAATCATTTCTTTATTATTACTATCACAGATCTGTTAATTTTTTTTAACACTCAAACCAAAACCAACCCAAAATCAAAATCAAAATCCCACACCCAAACCTCAGATCCATACACCAAACCCTAACCCGTACCACATTCACATCCTAACCAAACCTTTTTTTTTAAATCTAAACACCTAGTCAAACACTACCACCCATACCACCGTCCCCATCCACCACCATAACAGATCCGTCCATCACAACCATAAAACTCGAACCACAACTGATACATCTCCAACTTCTAATCGTTTCAAAAAAAAAAAGGAAGAAGCAGCGGATCTAGTTTGATCTTGTTGCTGACGAACAGAAACAAAAAAAAACTGTTGTTTGTTGTGTTGTTGGTTGTGGAGTATACAAGAACAAGAAGAGGCAGCAGCAGATTTGTATCACACAGAAAGAGAAGCAACAGCAGCGTTCGTGTGTGTGTGTTGTTTGAACAGTGTACCGTAGAGAGAGTGAGAGTCGTTGTTGTGTGTGGGTGTTCGATTGAGAGTTTGAGATATGCGGCTGTGTTTGAGAACAAGAACAGCAGGAATATCACGAGAGAGATCGAGTTTTGAGGTTGTTCGTGTATGTGTTGTTGTAGCAGAAAAAGAAAGAGCAAAAGAGAAGAGAGTGTGCTCGTGTTTGTGTTTGTTCGAACAATAGAGGGCAACAGCAGATCATTGATGTTGTGATGTTGTTGTTGTTGTCGTTTGTGGAGTAAACAAGTTCGAACAGAAGCAGCAGTTGTGTTGTTGGATGTTGTTCACGCAGAGAGAGAGAAGTAGAGATAGAGAGAAGTAGATCTTGTGTGATGGTGTTAAGTTGATGTTGTGTTGAAGTGTTGCTGTTTGAAAGTTTGTTTTTAACGGCTGCATCTTTTAAAAAAAAATAAAATTAGGGTTAAGGTTAAGATTAGGGTTAGGTTTTATGGGTCAAGTGTAGTTGATGCCTGATGGGCTGCGTTTTTTGGGCTAAGAATTTGGGCTATGGGTTTGGGCTGTGAGTTAAAGTTAGTCATGTTAGTTAAAAGGACTAGCTAATTCGCCGGGAGTTATAGTTTTAAAATATTGGGCGGTATTTATTGGAGTCGGTTCGTTTTAATATCGCCGGGTGTAAAGTTTAAAAAATTTTATGGGCGTTTTCGTTAAAGTCGTTATCAATTTTTAAAAGAAACGTCTTTTGGCCAGGAGTTCGAGTTTTAAATTTTGGGCCGTGTTGGATTCCGTTTGTTTTATTTGGCCGGGTATTACTAGTGTCACACTTTGGGCCTAAATTTTGTCAGTTGAGACCAAAATATTTTTATAATGGCCCGGTATTATTATTGTTATTCGTTGGGCTTAATTTTGGTTAGTTGAGAGGAAAATATTTTTGTTTGTTAGCCGGGACTTTCTAAAAATTATTTGTAGGCCAAATTTTAAACGGGTTATCAATTAAAAAAATGGCATATGCAGAACTTTTCAAATCCTTCGAGTCTGATGATCTCACAATGGCACAAAGCCGATTTGATAATTTTGCAGTTTTAAAGAATGAAATGATGCTTGAGTTTCTCGATCGATTTGTGATGGTGGCAAATAACCTGAAGAAGCATGATCCAGATCTCGGAAATCATGAACGGGTTAAGAGATTGCTTGATTCTCTCCCACCAGAGTGGAGTTCACATGGAAAATTGATGAGAAGAGAAAGAGGATTTACTGATTACAAACTGGTGGAGGTGATGAATAAACTAAAAGAAATGGAGTTGGATATCAAACGTCGTGAGTACGATGAAGCGATGTCTCTGAATTCAAAGATCACCTCAATCTCCAAAGAGAAACCAGAAGAGATATCAGTTTCTACCTCCAATTTCAAAGGTTTACCGAAACCTGATTGAAAAGGTACAAGGGGAGATCAATCAGACATCAGTGGGTAAAGATGGAGCAGAATTAAATGATAAAGCTTGTGATGCTACGAAGGAGGAGGAACAAAAGACAAATATCAGAGTCTGCAACTGCGAGAAGGCTCTTGCTTCTGAACAAATCATCATGGAGCTTCCATACGAGACAGTTCAGGATATGTGTTCTTCTGATTGCAGAACTCGGTTATTTGGTATTTCTGAAGCTAACAAATTGTTAATCGAAAATGAAAAATATTTGACTCAGGTAAATAAAGAACTTAAACTTAACGAGTCAAAATATTTTGTCAAATTAAGAGAAGCTTTGAAAGAAAATGAACATTTGAAAACAAATCTTTTGAAAAGTAATGTGGAAGTCAATATGCTAACTGAACGTGTCGCCCTGGCTGAGTTTGAAACCAGTAAGTTGCAAACGAAACTCGAAAAATGGACAATTTCGGGGATGAAACTTGAGGATTTAATCAAAAGCCAACGGGGGGCTCGTATTAAGACTGGGTTGGGTCATGAAGATAAGGCTTTTGTATATCCTCCTCCCAGCACTTACTGTTACTCTCCTACACCAACTCCACACCCGACAAATGAGTTGATTCATGAAATAATTCAGAAAGATACTGATAGTTTATATGCAGGATTGAAGAATGTGAATCTTAAAGAGGTGCGAGATGATTATGAGTCCCCGACTGGTATTGGATACAGTAAACTGGATGTTGTCAGTCAAACCAATGATTGTTCAGTTTCCAGTGTTAGTAAATCTGTACAATCTGTTTCTTCTAACTTCTTTGACAAGTTTAAAGCAGGTGAAATTCCTACTTTTGAGCCTGTCCTGATTGCGAAGGAAGAGATAAAGTCGGATTCACGTAATCATCAAGCCATCAATCAAGATCCGTTGGAAGCAGAGGTACTTATTGAAGACTGGACAAGTTCAGATGATGAATCAAAGACAAAGGAGAGTCTAGGAGATTCAAAGATCAAGATGTCATCTGCAACTGTCAAATCTGAAATGCTTCCAAAACCTGAATCAAGTCAAATCAGGATCTCATTTCCAGCTGCAAGACAAGTCAGTCGTCCATCAAAAGCTCAAAAGAAGAAGTCTTCACCTCTATCCATCATATCTCAAGTTTGTAAAAGACTTGAGAACAAGCAAGTGAAGATCTCATCTCCCATCCAACAAAGCAAAACAAAAATCAAGCAACCACCCACAACTCGACAAAAGAGGCCAAAAGCTTCTCAACAAGTTGCATCAAGCTCGAAGAAAACCCCACCCCCAACTGCTCCACACGAGCCAATCAAGCATCAAAAGCCATTCAAGGCTTGTTTCAAGTGTGGAAAAGGTGATCGCGTGCTCAAGAAATGCCCAAAAGGACATGCTTCGGACGGTAAAGGCAAACAGGTTTGCTTCTCCGGATCAGTGTCTAGAAAGAATCCTCCACGTGGTAAAAGTAAACAGGTTTGTTTATTTGAATTTCAAGTTAATAATCATACATCTTTGAATGGTCGGGTGACGAACATTCCATCCCCACCTTCTCATGTGAAGCCGGTTTCACATGATTCAAAGATGAATGTGACCTCATCAACAAAACCAAAACCTTTTTCCTCGGGGCTTAAACAGAAAATGATTTCCAAATTTAATTCTTTCAAATCGAAAATGTTTGAACCTAAACAAATTCGGCAAATTAAAAGGAAAGAGGAAAAGATAAGTGATACAAAAACTCGTGTGTTTAAACAGGTGTACTACGCTGATGAAAACGGAACGCCCAGGACTACGATGGCCTGGGTTCCCATTTCTAACTAATCTGTTAATGAGTGCAGGAACATTTAAGGAGGACTGTTAGTAATCCAATTTACTGACAGAGAATGTTCCTTATTTAAATTTGAGGCGGAACAAACAGGTTACGGTTCTGGTATCTTATCCACAGTCTGGATCCTTCTTTGATTTTCACATATCTAATTTCACAGCCACTGCATTTTTCTTGATATCTCATTTATAATCTTTTGATAGAGTAATATGGAAGACGTTTCTTTCGTAATTTCTATTTTATATATTGTAAATAGTTTTAAAAAAAAAATTAAAAAAAAGGAAATTAAAAAAAAAGGGGAGTCTAACATTTTTACTTGTATTTTTGATCAAGTTTTCTCATCCCTTTAAGGTCGCTCTTGAGTCTTTTGAAAATTTCAATTTTGTGCTGAAATAGAAATTTTGGGGGAGTAATATCTCAAACGAAAATGTAATGAATATCATTATTCAAAACTCTCTGTGTAAATATTTTGTGTCTTTTGAAGGTTTCAGGTTTGCATGGAAAAGCAACCAAAGGAGGACGTTGATTTGTGTAAAGATGTGTCAATAGGCTCAGCCCGAATACAATTAGACAGCAATTTTGTGATCAAACTAAATTCATAAAAGAGCTCGGTGATGAGGAGTACTTTCACAGACATTTGGCCTGCAGAAAGTAATAAGTTTTGACAAAAAGGGTTGAGAGCGTCAAATCTTTGCCTTGATTTCCCCAAATATCCCAAATCACCCTCACCCTAGCCCTGAATTGAGTTTCTAGTTAGCAAAACAAAATAAAAAGCTGCTAGTGTTGCTCTTCAGAAAAACCTCTGAGTGAGTTACTTGTTAACTCCTTAGAATGTATTGAGTCAAAGTGCTTAACTCCTCTGCTATACGGAAGTATTGACCTGGAGTTGGTGGATCTTCTCTGCTATACGGAAGTATTGACCTGAAGATTCACCGAGCATGCTCAAATGTTTATCTCCTCTGTTATACGTCAGTATAGACCTGGAGCTCTAACCATTTGAGTTTCACAAATAATAAGTCACAATGTGTTCAAAAGAATCATTGTTGACAAGCTCCACTCCTAAACATGCAAAAATTGCAGAATGTCAAAAGTGGCTCATAAATTGATCAATATTCAAAATTTGATCCAAGAATTTCAAGCAAAGTCAATCATATTGCTCAATAAACCTTGATGATAGGACAAGTTACTTTGCTGAATGTTTGTGAAAACCAAGTCACCCGAGTTTCTTCAAATCGAACCAAAACATGATAAGATCGTCACAGGATTGTTTGTTGAAAGGAACAAGGCATGGGTTTAAATGGACAAACATATTGACAATCTAGCCAAGTCTTTGTTTCTCTGGATGGTTGCTCGAAACGCATTATCTGATATCCTTTCATGAAGTTTTTATTTTATTTTATTTTATTTTATGTTTGGGTTCTTGAGTCTTGTTGGTCGTGTGTACCTTTTGGGATGTGTTCTCTTTGTCTAAAATATTTGTGATCTTGTCGGACTCGTCCTCTCGTTTTCGAAGTTTTAATTTTTAATTAAAAAAAAATCCAAATAGATTTTTAATTTCAAATTATTTTCAAATCTTCCATATTATGCTAATAAAATCTTATCATTTTCACATGCATTTCACGGGAAATTGCACACACAAACGAACACGGGTTCGCTTGTCTTCATACACAAATAAACACGGGTTTATTTTGTTTAGTGAAATGATCTAATGAGAAATCTCGAGATTTTGTTTGTGATTGTGTTACAGATATTTGCTGCAAATGATGGCCGATCATCAGTTGAGCAAAGCATCCTTCCAGAGAACCTGTTCCTCAAAGTTTGTAGAAGATACCGAGCTAGGAATCCTCCTCCTACATCTTCTGAAGCACTCAAGAAAAGATTGTTGGAAAGCCGTTCCAGATTTTACGAAAGGAAGCACAAAAAATGGGGGAGCATACAAAATGGGGGAGATTGTGAGATAAAGATCTTCAGCAACATAATTTGGCAAGCATAAGTCTTGGGGGAGTTTTGTTGGATTAAAAATTAAGACTGAAGCTTACCAAATTGAAGATCCAACAGTTTTGACTTATCGGTGCTGAACACGATGAAAGACGTTGATAATAATAGACTATGGGGGAGTATTGTTGGACCTGAATTGTAGTCTAATATTATCAACACAGTCAAAGTCAACAAAAGTCAACGTCCGGTCAAAGTCCACGTAAAAAGTCAAATGGCGCGTTAGAGACGAAGAACCGAGTCAAGACGTTGAAGTTGTTTTATGTCTAGGATCGTTAATGTAATAAATATATTTTGTGTCAACAAAATATATTTAATCTAGCTTTAGACATGTTTTAGCCTTTTAACTTATTATTTTCTAATTAGTCTAAGTTTAGGGACTATTAGTGTAACTAGCATGTTAAGCACTCACTATAAATAGTAAAGTGCAATTAGGTTTTGGCAAGGCTTGAAAGAGCATGAATTGGGGTTTTCATGTAAACAACATCTTATGCAATTCCATATAGATCAAATCTGATTTTTTGTTTGTGTTCTTCATTTGTTCTTCATGTTTTATATCATTTGATCCAAATCTTCACCAAATTACTGATTCATTAGTTTTAATGGGACCAACAATACCTTGCTAAACTTTTCAGATCTGAGCGAACCTACCACTTGTTGTCATATTTTCTGCACCAACAATCAACCAAACTAACCCAAAACCATTCTCAGTAGCCAGATCTGTCGACCAAAACCAAAATCAGAACCATTTCACAAACACAAACACAACCATTTGCCAGATCTGCTCATCAAAAACCAAAACCAACAAGTAATTACAACAACCCACACCATCATCAACCGAAATCAACATATCTACAAACCATTTCACTAGCCAAACCATCTTAAACCTTAACCCATTTCATTAAAAACCCTTGAACCTAAAACACATAACCAAAAACAAACAACCAAATTTATTTTAAAATCTTTAACCCAAACCCATAACTCCAACCATACCCACAACCTTATGTAAACCATAAACCCATTCAAAACCATAACCACGACCATAACCTCGTCTGCCATCTATTTCCTTTCACCATCACCACCACCGTAACCCCATAACCACTTCATCACCACCTCTACCTTACCTGTTACACCGAACCATTTTCACCTAAAACATCACTTAAAACAAACAAAAAGAAAAAGGTAGAAGAAGAAACGGATCTATTGAGCTTGTGATGCTGTTGTTATTGTCGTGTGTCGAGTAAACAGAAAGAAAAGATGAAGCAGCAGCTTGTTTGTGTGTGTATGTTTGAACCGAGAAAGGTAGAAAGAAAGAAGAGAGGCTGCTGAAGTGTGTGTTGTTGTGTTTGTGTGTTTGAGAGCGTAGATCAAGAGAGAGCTGATGTTGTGTGTGCTTGGTTGAGAGAGAAACGAACAAGAAGCAGCAAATCCGTGTAGCAGCTCGTCGTTGTTTGTTTTGTGTGTGTTGTTACAGCAGAAAGAACAAGGAGCAGCAGCAGATCGAACATGTTTATGTATGTTTGAAGAAAGCAGATCGAGTGAAAGAGAGAGAAGCAGCAGCAGCATGTTATGTAAATCTTGTTTGTGTACGGTTGTTGTTGTAGTCTGCTACGAGGAAACAGAAGAAAAGATTGAAATTGTTTGTGTGTGTTAAGTTGTTGGTGTTGTCAGGTTGTGTGCTATGTTGCTGCTGATAGAGGAAGATCGATAGAGAGAGTGTTCTTGTGTGGGTTTGAAGTGACGAGAGAGAAAGATTGAGAAAGAGATGAAGATGTTGAATTTGTGATAATGTGTGTGTGGTTGTGTTGCTATGCATTTAAATAAAACAAGAAAGAAAGAGATAAGGTAGAGAGAAGAGCGAGAAGCATGTGTTGAAGTGTGTTGTTGTGTTGAAGTGTGTTGTTATGTGTGTGGTTTTTGTGAAGTGTGGATTACATGGGCACATCAATGGTTAGTTCAAGGGGCGCAATGTGGTTATGGGAGGTGAAGATATGTGGCTAAATGTGGATGTCAGTGAATGAGAATGTGGTTTCAAAATGGTTAGTGGGTTAGTTCATTGAGGCCGGATCTTTATAAGTTTTATCTTTGGGCCAAAATTAAAAGATGGAGAAGTTTACAAGTAGGGGGAGTTAATGGATCAATCTTTGCCTACAATGTCGAAAAGCTTCAATAAAGGGGGAGATATAGAAGATCACTCATTTGTTGACTTTGACTGGAGCTGAACTCAATTGAGGATGTTGATAATGATAGACTAAGGGGGAGTATTGTTGGGTCTGAAAATGATAGTCTATATTATCAATGTAGTCAAAGTCACCAAAGTCAATGTCATGATTAAAGTCAAATGAAGAGTTCAAGACGAAGAAGACGTTAAAGATAGATCGTGACTAGGAGCATTATTGTAAAGAATATATTTTGTGTCAACAAAATATATTTAATCAAGTTGTAGTCACATTTTAGGTTTATTTGTATTTTTCCTAATTAAACTAAGTCTAAGGGTTAATATGTAATTAAGTGGATTGAACATTCACTATATATAGATTAGTTTAATTAGGGTTTAGGTGCTTGAAACATAGCCTAGAATTGGGAGTCTACCATGTAAACAACACCATATGCAATTCTAATGGATCAAAATGAGGAATGTCATTGTGTTCTTGATTGCTTTTGCATGTTCATCACGATTTATGTCATTTTGATCCAAAATCTTCACAATGTCCATTGATTCAAGTGTTTGTGGACCAACAATTGGTATCAGAGCCTAAGAGAGATCCAATTCAGTCATATTTCTGAAGATTTGTTACTGATTATTGAAGAAGGAGTATAAGATTTAGAGTGAGAAAGTAGATCTGGTGAGTTTTAGAGATAGAAACCAGATCTGAGTTGAAAAATAATCAGATCTACAACTATAAACATCAGATCTCAGCAAAACCAAAACACATTTGAAATCTACAAGCTCATATCTACAAGAAAATAGAAGAAAATTTTCAGATCTGGAAGTTTCTCTCACACACAGTGTGTGTGTGTTCTTGGTGTTCTTCAAATCTTCAAATCTGCAAGACCAGCGAATCTAGTTAATATTTGAACGAAAGTTCAAAATTTTGAGCGAATCTATACCAAGCTTTTGGATAGATTCGTCCGTTGTTCTTAGCGAACCTATAAGTTCGCCCGACACTTTGAAGCCAGCGAACCTACAAGTTCTTGCAACATACCTTGCGAAACCATAGAGATCTGAGCGAACCTACCATTTCTTGACACTTTCCTGCACCAACAATCAACCACACATTAAACTGTTCATATCCGTTACCTTTGACACATTTCAAACCATAACCCATAACAACAACAACAACAAATCTGATTTAAAAAAAAAATAAAAAAATAAAAAAAATAAAAATAAAAATAAAAATTCAAAATCAGATCTACAACCTTACAACCACATACACCATATTCAACTTCAACCATAACCCTACCCTCGTTTTCAACTACAACCATCCTTATCCGTCTCACAACCATCTCCACCATAACCGCTTATACACAATCACAACAAATCAGATCTGCAACTGTACGGCGTGGTTGCTATGAAGCTTTCGACAGACTAAAATCAAAAGGATGCAGTTTTTGTGGTTGTCGGCAACGAACATAAGGTTTATTGTCTCCGACAGAAATAAAAAAAAGAAGTTGTGTGTGCGTGTTGTTGCTATTTAATCTCAGCAGATCGATTGTTGAGTTGTGATGTTGCTGCTGCTGTGTTGAAGCTGTTGTTGATGTGTTGTTCGTGTATGATGTTGTGTATGTGTTTGGAACCGTGAGATCGAGAGAAAGAGTAGATTGTGTTGTTGTTACTGAAGCAGATCGGTTATGTGTTCTGTGTGTTGATGAGGAGATCAAGCTGAAGAAACAAGAGCAGCAGATCGACTGATTGTAAGTGTTGCTGTTGGTTGTGGTGTATACAAGATCAAAGAGAAAGTAGCAGCAGTTCGTTTTTTATTTGTATATGTTGTTCATGTGTGTGCTTGGAACCAAAAGAGAAAGATGACGAGAGATCGAGCAGAAGAAGAGAGAGTATTGTGTGTATGTGTATGTTGATATTGTGTTGTTTGAGTTGCTGAAAGAGACGTGAGAGTTGAAATCAAAAGGGAGAGTAGGTTGAGAGTAGGGGTGTTCAATATTTGGTTTCAACCCGATTAAACCAAGAACCAAACCTAAACCGAACCATTTAAAACCAAATTGAATTATATATTTGGTTTTTGGTTTGGTTCAAACCGAAAACCGAATATGTAATTTGGTTTGTGGTTTGGTTTAGGTTTCAAAATTTTGAATTTGGTTTGAACCGAATTAGGTGATAACACTATTATAATTTATATTTTATAGTTTGTCAATTCATTTATATCAATAACTAATGTCACATATGGATTATAAATCATTAATTTTACGTTGGATATAACTTTATAATGTAGATATCGTAAACTGGTACTTTTTATCCTTGAAATAGAACGCGGTTTATATATAAAAAAAGGAAACAAAAAATATTTTTTAATACTTTTTTTGCTAATGTGGTTTGTTAGGTTCAATCCGAAAACCAATCCGAATTAGAAAGTGGTTTGTGGTTTGGTTTAGGCTTCCACGAATTAGGTTTGGTTTGGATTGTGGTTTCAACAAAAAAATTGTCAATCCGAAAAACCCAAACCGAATAAACCGAAAAACCCACAATCTGAACCGATGAACACCCCTAGTTGAGAGTGGTTGGTGTTTGAGTTCAAAGGAGATAAAGATAAGGTTTTTGAAGACTTTGCATTTAAAATGGAGAAATTAAAGTGGCGGCTGATTGTTTTTGTCTTAGGGTTGTTTTGTTGAGTTTATAAAGGATGTTAACATGGGGCTGATCTTGTAATAATTGAATTTGGCTGCAAAGTTGACTTGGATTTGGGTCATTTTAATTGTGTTGGGTTTGTTCTGGTGGGCCGAGATTTGATGGACTGATGTTTGGTGGGCTGCGATTTGGGCTGCTACAACTATGGAATCTTGGGCGGTACTAGTTGTATAGACTGGCCGGGGCTAATTGTTTTTCTTATGGGCCGAGACATGTGTGATTTGGGCCGGAAGCTAACGTTTAATCAGTTGGGCCAAGATCATTAAAAAAAATTAAAAAAATTTGTGTTCAAGTTGGCCGGGAGTTAGTGTTTTAAATTTTGGGCCGTGTTAGATTCGGTTTGTTTTATGATGGCCGGGTGTTAACTGTTTTTCTTATGGGCCGAGACAATTTTGATTTGGGTGTATGTAACGAAGTCAAGAGTGTTTGTGATGAAGCCGGTTATTTGTTGCGAGATATTTGCTGTTTCAAACCTTTATCACTTGCCTACATGTTAGGAGGATCTACAATTGAGGGGGAGATTCATCATGATAAGCTTCGGATTATTGGTCGAGTTATGAAACGCAAGACGGAGTTAATCAATATTTAAAAATTGATTTTTTTTTTGGGGAGAAGTAAAGGGAATATGGCAAGCACCAGTCTAGGGGGAGAATTGTTGAGTCATGAAATTAAGACTGATGCTTTCCAAATCGAGGTTGAACATGATGCAAGATGTTGATAATAGTAGCCTAAGGGGGAGAATTGTTGAATCTGAATAATAGTCTAATATTATCAACACACTAAAAGTGGCGGTCAAAGTCAACGGCGAGTCAAGTCGACGGGTTCGAACGACTTGGCGTATGACGTTCAAGTTATGAAAGACAATGGAGCTTCCGGTTGAAGAAATATATTTTGTTTAGACAAAATATATTTAATATTTTTAGACTAAAATTAGGAGCTTTAAAATGTAATTTATTATTTGTCATGTTTTAGTCTTTGTTATTGTCTAGGGTCTTAATTGTCATTAACATATAGTCATTAGGCTATATATAGAAAGAGTTAGTGACATTTAGGGGTAAGGCTTGTATGAACCAAATAAATCTAGGATTTGTAATTGCCATATTTTATGAGATCTATTTGGGGTTTTTAATTGTTCATATCCAATTCATCAAGTTCTTCCTATTTTATATCAAATCTTCACAATTATATATGATTCAAGGCTGTTTGGGACCAACAATATACTACTTTAAACTACCACATAAGATTGCATCAAGCCGCGAACTAGATTAACATATTAAATGATCTCATTTGAATATAGAAACAAAGAAACGAAAACCGAAAGCATTGTATAGTAATTGAACATATTTCAGCCCCCAAAATGTAAAAGTAAAAAGGGGAGTGAATTTACTCACCTTGAAATGTGAAAGTAACCGAAACAATAGAAACGCAACAATAACGAACCGAGGGTTGCCCAAACATTAGTATCACCTAAATAATTGGGAAAAACCTAACTTAGAAACGAAACAATAATATAGCAACAAGAATCAAAACAAGATAAATCTAGGGTTTCGGATTTGGGATTTTAGGGTTCTAAATCACAAATCGGGAATTAGGGTTTTAAACTCCAATTCGGGAATTTATACGGAACATTATTGTATTTTCGTATTTGAATATATTTTATACGGATCGATTTTGAGTTTTCTTGAAATGATATTTGTAATAATAATACTTATGAACTTGAAGCATTACTATTTGTATAAATGTGTTTGAATTATAAGTTTTTATGCTTTAAAAAAATTATATAACTTAAATACGTTATTTATATTATTAAGAGAGTATAATTGAATGTTTAAAAAGGTTAAAATATTAAAATTTAAGAAAAAAGAGAAGTGGGACTCGAACCCGTAACCAACTACTTCACAACAACCACACTAACCAGTGAACCAGAATGAGATTTTGTTAAATAAATCGGTTTTCAATTTTTTATCCTTTTATAACTAACAAAACCCATTTTCAACATAAACCCTAGAAACATGATTCACCAAATTGATCATGATTCGGTTAAACAATTCCCAATTAATCAAAGGGCTTTTAATCCTCATAAACACACGAGCATTTTGATATATTTAACTCACTTGATGATAACGATTTGGTACGGATTAAAAGGGATATAAAGCTCGACTGTTTCTTGGTTGATTCACGAAACCTGGAATGAAATGAGATAAAATTGATGAGTTGTAAAGATGTAGATGATCAAGAGGATTACAATGAACTCGATAACTACCTGTGATGATGCCCGGAAGGTAGAAAACACCCAACTCGCCGGAAAAACGATTTTTGGTGTTTTGATTCGGCATTTGTAGAAAGAAATGAAAGTGTTTGATGATTTAGAAGTGTTAGGAGAATGAAAAAGAGTGTTATGGAAATGATTAATTGTTGATTGCGGTGCTTAATTACGGAATGGTTGTTTACCCATTTACAATCAAAATCAATTCGCGTTACAAACTGCTGAAAACGCGTTTTGGACAAAAGGAAAGGTTCGAAACTGGTTGGAGGTAGATTTGGAATGTTTTTAGGTGATAAAATTGGTCAAAAACGCGTCAATAAGGTCTCGCCGGAGTCGAATAGGATGGCCGGAACAACTGCCGGAATTGCGGCTGTGGGGATGAATGCGCAGGGGGGGGAATTGGGTCTAATATTTACACAAACAGCCCCCTATGTTTCAGTTTGTTAAAGCTTTTGGGTCTTAAACTTTAAATTAAGTTTAAAAAGTTGGCAGTTTTGGCCCAAAGTTAATTAAGTATACATTTTAACTAGTTAACTTAACCAAATAAATTTGTAATGTTTATGTAAATGACGATTTTATATCTTTAGCTCGTTTTTACGTTGAAAGACTAGTTCAAGACTTAATAATATTCTTCTTTACCAATCTTTATAAAATCTCTTTTAAATACTATTTATCTATATATTTTGGAGATTTAATTATTGCATTTAGTACTAACTTAGTGAACGTTAGATAATAATTCGGTCGTTCCCATTAAAGACGGGAAAAACATAAGGTCTGATATATTTATTCTTAATAATTATGACGAACGTTACTTTTTAAAGAAATGAATACGAATAAAGATGAACAACTTCGGGTTCGAGTCGGGCATTCGGGTTCGGGTTTGGGGCAGATGTCACAACGAGTGAGATGGTAACACCGAGGGGTGTTTAATGCTCGAACACGCTGCTGTTTTCTATTCGATTTTTCCGGCGACTGCAACTAAACAAGACGGATGATATGCGGCTGGATGAATCGGAATCAGTATGAGATGAAACATGATTGATGGTGATGATGCCGCTGCGTTTTCAACTAGCCCAGAAAAATAGTCGATGATGGTAATTGATAAGGCGGAGCGGGTGCGGTTGGTTTGAGATGTCGACGAGGAAGGAGACGGGTATGGGATGTTAGGGTTGGGTTAATTATTTACAACATTACACTTTGCACCCTCCAACTTTGACGGTTTATTTATTTAGTTTTTAAATGTTATAAAACTATTTTATTAAATTACAAAATGAGCCCTAACTTACATAAAACTTAACGAAATAGTGACAAGGTAGTTAACGGTGTTAACCTGAAATTACGGGTTGTCACATCATCCCCTTGTTGAAAGAATTTTCGTCCCGAAAATTGTTAAAATAAGTTTGAAAATGAAAAAGTTTAGAGTTCCGAGTTGTCACATCCATGTTCCCGAAAACATGTCAGTCACATAACATATAAATTCACTTAATTTATTTTTATTTAGTTGTTTGAAATTATTATTTTATTACTTCACCAAAATTCGTGTATTAACTCCCGTGATCTGAAATGTGATGTCTAATTTCATTAACAGCAATAACAGGATTTAGTTAACGGAGTTAATCTGAAATTCTATGGTGTCACATCAAGTAAGGAATGGTGGAAAGTTTAGTTATAAAACCAAGGTTCTCAACATCACTATTTTTATACCATAACACAAGTTCTCCAACATAGTCTTTTTTGGAAACATGGTTCGGTTTCACTCACTTTGTATTTGTAGCTTACTTAGTGGTTTTAAGAAAGATATAGAATAGAGGCATATGAACCTTAAGTTTCTGGAATTAAGCCTTAACACAAGTTACCAACATACTTATTTGTTGGTAACATGGTTTGGTACGAAAATATTCCAAGAAACAAACAAAACAAAAGAATTAGTTTTATAAAGTTTTGAGAAAAATAATTCTAACTCGAACCTCAAAATAATGATTTACCAAACTTTATTACCTTGGTAAATATACGATAAAATCATAGAGGACGTTTTAAGTATTTAGAAATAAGAAATAATGTAAGAAAACTATAAGAAAAAAAGTAAGAAAAATGAAAGAAGAAAGTAAAAAAAATGAAAGAAGAAATAAATATATAAATAAATAAAAACTCACAAGTTATTCTTGAAGATTTATTGTAAAGATAAAGATAATTTTTTTGGATAAACTGAGAGAGTTTGATATAGATTTTAGAGCGGTGAAAGTGATTTGGATTAGTATTTATAGATGATAATTATGATTGGGCATTAAATAGGGTGGTTGGCCAAGTTTCAGTTTGGCCTCTCAGCTTGTTTTATTTGTTGTTTTGCACCATAAACTCATATTTAAGGATATTTTTGGATAATTTAACATATGAACCATAAAAACACTTATAAAATAATATCCTAAAAAATATAAGTCTCGATAAATCGGTCGCTTTTGCGTTAAAATGTGTATTCAAAGTTGTTTATGCGTTGTAGAAACACATTGTCACATCCCGACCAAGGGGGTTGGTCGTGACGATTGAATATCCAACAAAACACAGCGAAAACTACGTATGTATTGATAATGGGCCATAGGTTTACACGAAGTATTATTGTGTTCTGAGTACATATCATAGGGTACAAAAGTAAATTCTAGCAACAAGCGGTGAAGCCATATAGTATACTATTCCCAAGTAGTCTTCTTCTATAGTTTGTCTACAATCCTTGCATGTCTCATCTAGTTAGGGTCTTCTAAGGCTATCAATTGTATGTCTAAATGCACATCCACTAATTTATAAAGTCTTCCATCGATAAATCGTCTAAATTCCTGAAATACATAAAGTTGGTGAGCTCATGGTTTAACAAAACAAACAATGTTTTAAAGCGTTTGATCCATAAAATACTGGACATTAAGTAAGTATGTTTTTGGTGTACGGTCGACAAAATATGTAGCCAAACCTGTTCAGATTATACCTAACCCGAAGACCATAAATAAATAATCCCCTAACCACAACGTGCTAACGTGCTCTGCTAAGCACCAATGTATCATTGAACATGTGGCGTAACGGTTTTCAACCTCAGTGGGGGTATGCCACTATATGCGGAGGATTCCCAAATAGTACTATTCGCATTTCAAAGGGCTTCTGCAATAAGTTAATGGCTATCAAAAGTTATACCAACGTTCGAAGACAAGATTAGTAGATGTATTACACCATAAATAATTTATAAACGTAAATTTGAGTAGGTATGTTTCCACCTCAAAAGCGTTATGTTAAAAAGGGGTTCATAAACTCACCCGGTGGCCGGCCTGCTTAAGATTTCTAAAGATATCGTGCGTTCAATGTGAGAGTTCTACCTCCTAGCAGGCTTCCTATGTTTATTTTAGTCATGCTAGACCCCAAAATACATAATTCTATGTGTTTTGTTGTGTCGGTGTCACGTGCGTACGGTTTTGGTTACATTCGTGTAATATCATGGTTTTAGTCGTTTATGTTGACTTATACATCTAAGTATGTATATACTTATGTTATTCCAGGTTATATAGGTAGGTATTAAGTGTACGTTGATATTAAATCAGTAAATTTTGGTACTTGTCACTTTTAGTCCCTAGACTTTGTAAAATCGTCAAATTCGTTCTAAAGTTGGACTTTTAACTAAGGGATGATATTAATAAGTACTATACATTATATTTGTGGTACGTATAGCTTTTTAGGTGTGAATACTGACTAAAATATATCTAAGTATTAGATTCATGAAAGTTAGTTTCCATCGGTCTACCGAGTACTGTGCGATACCGCTCATATGTTAAGAGGTCATATGCTACTCTAAAAATGTTTTTTTGCCTTTAATTATTAGATATTTCTAAAAATTACTCTAGCTATTTTATTAAGAAAGTAGTCGGTTAATGTAGTTTAAACATAAATAATTTGTATAAAATAACATGTGATCTAGGGGTGTTCATTCGAATCGAATGCGAATTGGGCGAATTAGGCGAATCGAATTGGTCGAATTGGGACTTTTAAAAACTGTATTCGTATTCGATCCACATGTGACATCTGCCCCAAACCCGAACCCAAATGCCCGACTCGAACCCGAAGTTGTTATCCTTTAAATTGTAATCGTATTTATTTCTTCAAAGTGTAACGTTTATTATTATTATTATAAATAAACGCATAGATTCAACGCTGTTCCCGTCTCAATTAAATTCACATTTCAAAACGTTCACGTATATCGAATAAATAATTGTGGAACTATAAATCTCAAAATATATATATATAAATAAATATATATATATAGTTCGTAAAAGAAAATTAGTAAAAACGTTAAACCAAAACGCCTCCAAGTCTCAAAATAATCTCGTAACGGCTTAAACGAGCTAAAACCATAAAAACGTCACTTACATAATTGTTACGTTTCAATTTAGTTAAGTTAGTTAGTTAGTTAAAATATATATAATTAACTTTGGGCCAAAACTGTCAATTTACAAACTATTATTAAAAACTTATAATAACTAGTTAAAACAACCTGAAAGTGCAGGGACCAATTATGTAATTTACAAATTTACCCAGCCCCTACCCCATTACCCCGTAATTCCGGCAGAGATGGTTCCGGCCAAATGGTCGGAAAATGCCGACCTCCGGCGAAGCTAATCCACACGTTTTTAACACTAAAAATCAAATTAAAACCACAGAAACGAGCGTGAGCAAGATTCGAACACACTAACACCTTCAATTTATTGTTTAAAACACTCGAATCCATGTTAATTTCAAATCCAAAAACCGGTTCTAATACCCATTTACTTGAATCGACTCCTAACGCACCAAATCAGTAAAACAAATTAACTACTACAATCATTTTTGCGTTTTGAATTCATTACTAGCAATCAATTGAATTAAACAAATCAATTTAACACCCAATTGATCGGTTTTCACTCGTAACCTACCTCTAATTCAATCGACTACTTCCGGTTCATCTAAACGCAATTCCATCGGCATACACAATCATCCTTACCTGCTATTGTTCTCTGTTGCTTCAATTTCTCTCAAAAACATCAAGAAGTTCATTTTTGATTCTCAAAACCGTAGCATTGTTCATCGTCTTCATCGACTTGATCCTGCATCAATCAAGTAAGTATTTTATATCAAAATGCTCGTGATGTATCGTAGATCAAAAGCCCTATACTTGTTCTTGATTTGTTTCACTGGATTAAACGAATTGTATTGATTCGTGTTCTAGGGCTTGTAATGAAAAGGGTTGTTTTTGGTAAATAAAATACAAAAGAATTTAAAAACGAGTTTTATTAACAAAAAGCTGTTCTGGTCTACTGGTTAGGCTGTGTTGGTTTGTACCCAAGGATCACGGGTTCGAAACCCACTGCTGCCACTTCTCTAAATTTTTATATATTTTCATTTCTTAAACATTTAATCTTATTTATCTAATAACCTAACAACATGTTTAAGTTAAAACTATTCTTATAAGTATAAAAACTCGTAGTTTCAAAATTCATAATAATACTTTTAATCTATAAGTAATATTACAAATATTATTCCGCGGGATACTAAAATGGATTCGTAATAAATAAAATGTATATACGAAAATACAATTATGTTTCGTGCCTAAATTCCCAAATTATATTTCGAAACCCTAATTTTCAATTAGTACTTTAAAACCCTAAATTCCCAAATTATATTTCGAAACCCTAATTTTCAATTGGTACTTTAAAACCCTAAATTCCCAAATTATATTTCGAAACCCTAATTTTCAATTGGTACTTTAAAACCCTAAATTCCCAAATTATATTTTGAAACCCTAAATTCCCAAATCCGAAACCCTAGAAGTTCTAGTTTCTTGATTCTAGTTATTACGTTACTTGATTCGTTTCTAAATAAGGTTTTCCCGGTTAATTAGGTGATTCTAATATCTGGGCGATCCTCGGTTCTTTCTAGTTGCGATTCTAGTGTTACTATTATCTTTGGATTTTAAGGTGAGTAAACTCACTCCCCTTTTTCCATTTTACTATTTTGGGGCTGAAATATGTCTTTTACTATATTGCGTTTTCTATTCGTTTTCTAAAAGAGATCATACAAATATGTTAATCTAGTTCGCGGCTTGATGCAATCTTATGTGTTAGTTAAAAGTAGTTTTATTGCTTGGTAATCCCACCGGTACAATGTTAGCGCTAATGGTTTGACAAACCCACCTGCTTGTACAACATCGATAGGTGATTTAAACCCGGCCTTTCTAATTCCATGTTTACTATGTCGAGATGCTATGTTGCTATACTATGTTGCTATGCTATGATGCTATACTATGCCATGTCCCTAAGTTGCTAAATGATGACTTATATATCGAGACGGTAAACGACGGTTATTAAAAGTTATCATTATTTATTACATGAGTGGTTCTCATGACAAATGGCTAAACGAGATACTATGGTTTCTATTGTGGTTGGTGTGCTATTCTATTCTAGGGGTCCTGGTAGGGTGATATTACGAAATTACTATACATGTAAGCTTGCGCAGCATATCTTGTTGATCTCGGATTTCAATACTATTACTATTCAATTTGGGTTTTACTCACTAGCTTGTGTAGCTAACTTTATTTTCACATATTTCAGGTGATGCTTATGATTATTTTGCTGCTTTTGCCAAGACATAGGATTGCCTTGGACCTAGTTTAATTAATAAAGACGATTGCATTTACTGTTTCGGTTTTATTACTTTTGTCGTATCCATTTAAGACTGATGTTCTAAACTTACTATATCATTATTAAACGTAATAAATAAATACCATGTGCTTTGTTTACTATGGATATCCAATTCCAATGACAGCCCGGTGTTTCCGCCGCCGGGCGGGGTGTCACAGTTGGTATCAGAGCCATGGTTATAGGGAACTAGGATAGGGTATTAGTAACACACCGACCTAGACTATAACCTAAGAGTCCTTAGTACAAATAGCTTGTGCTTAGAAAACTCTTCTAGAACTTATTTCTTTATTCTTTTTATAAATTTCTCTATGCTGTTTCTTTATCTTATTTCTTATTTGATTTCGCGAAGGAGCTACAAGAGACTCGCCGGTATGATTAGGATCTTTCTCTTTGTGGAATCTCGTCATCGTCTTAAGTAAGTTTGAAACGTGGGAACGTGTGCAATCCGGAAGGGGGAACGCCTGTATCACGGATATCCTGTCTAAGGCAAAGCATTTCGTGTAAATCTCTTTAAGAGACCTGTATGCTTACCTGGGGATGTACGAGATGAGTGTGAACCTATAGGCTAAAACACGCTTTCTCGAATACGTTGAAAACGAACTTAACACTTTGATAAGTCATTAGTGTCCAAAACCAAGACACACTCCTAAGCCATTGAAATTTCATTTTCTTGGATTCTATGATTTTCATTCCCACGATTTATAATTATTTCTATGAATTTTTATAGTGATTCAAATAATATTTCAATTTCATTTACTAATGTTTCTAAAGTTTCTAAGCGATTTCTATGATATGTTCAAAGGATTCTATGATGTTCTAAGTACTATCACTATTTCATTTAATCGAAATTTCTAAAGTTTCTATGTGATTTTCTATTGTATGTTTCAAAAGATTCTATGATATCCTAAGAGGAACGAGGTGCTATTATTACATCGGATGTTTCTATCGGTCAAATGTGTCTTATAAAACCGTGTTATTCTACGATTCATCACTCCATTTGTTTCTAAGCTATAATAATACTTATGCGATATACTCGCTAGCTTATCCATATAACACAATTACACCGTTGTAAACCGAACATTTCAAATCAAAATTAAGACATATATCAATCGAATTATCCAAAACTTCAGATAATGCATATATCGATTACCGAATCTAAGTCGTACTTCTAATCCTAAATCAGTTATCGACTCTCCAATCAAAGGTTCATTATGATTGCTAAATTATAGTTAAGGCTAAATTCCACAACTAAATAAAAGTTAACGGATTTTGCTATTCTTATAAGCTAATGCATTTGAATCGAACGTTTACCCTCAAAATATTTCAACTTGATTTCTATACTCAAATAGTTTCATAACTACTCATTTAACTATAAGATTCTAATCCAATTTCTAATCTATCATTAAAACGATAAATCTACTATCAAATTATGAACTAACCATCGAAACATGTACTCGTTAATCAACTACAGGATACTATCCATGAATTCGTTATCCAAATCTAACGAGAACTCACTACACAACTATTCTCGAACTCATTTAACTAAATGTTTCATCTATACATATGACCACCAACGAAATTCTACGCAACTAGCCTTCATGAACTAATCCAAACCCAATGTGTTTCATTTATAAACTCTTTACCCTAACACAATGTGTAATCAATGGACTTTGTAAAACTAACGGTATTCGATTCTATTAAAATAATTTTCTTATTTTCCCAAACAAATATATATACATATAAATTTCGTGGTAAATGGTTTCTTTAAAAAGTGATTGGTCATTCTAACTTCGGCCAAATATTTACACAGAGATTTTCCCGTTTCTCAAATACGACACAAAGATTTGCAACAAACACCATGACTTCCGTTTTTTTTCTTTCCAGTACCAAATACTTATAACTTAAATTGTGTCGTTTATTTTCAATTCAATTCCCATATCTATGGTAAAGATTAAAACTTTCAACTTCTTATTTAGCCTTTAAAACTACATTATATAAAAACAACACCATCTCTTGTAAACTTGTTTATCTCCATAGTCAATACATCTGGTCTAACTAAAGCGGTTGGTCATATAAATTCAAACATCTTAAAAATCGAATCTAATAGGAACCTAGTGATATATTCTTTCGGACTATAAATCGGATTATCCATTCTCGAATTTTTCATGAATCTAATTTTTCTAAAAATCCTAATAAGCTATATTAGTACATGTGCACCATCAACTAATACTTATGAACGGGTCAATATCAGAAAACTTAGATAATTACATCTTACACACATAGAGTCGATTTTCACAACCTTAAGTGTTACTATCCTAGTACTCGAATTTGACTATCTATATCGTTGAACAAAGTGATTTATATAAGCAATGGCTACCTAACGGACGTTAGATTCTTTTGGATCATTAACCTACTTACCATCTTAATATAATTTTCCCAAGTAATATTTCTATCAAGTATGGTAACAATACATATACGTATCATCATTTTAACCTAAAATTGCTGTGTATTTCTGAATCGCACGTGATCGAATGAACTGTGGAGTCCATGCAAAAACTAAAGTAATTACGGGTGCACACGGAATTATGAAAGTTGGTGCATGGGAACCATAGTAAGTTTTGTCTTGTGTAGTTGGGCCATACATAATCATCTCACTTTTACTTGACTTATTTACTCATGTTACTAATCGCATATAAGTCACTTAACTATGTGTAAGGATTACTTAATTCGTTTCAAACATTCTATTAGTCACGACTATTCTCGATGATCATTTAAATAATTTTAAATCCATATACTTAAAATATTTCTTTTGCAAGTTGGTATCCTATTCTATTCCTATATTGAGTAGCAAATAAAATTTATTCGAATCTACATACAGTTCAACCGAACTCTTATAAGTGAAAAGAGTTAAATAAACAATTCTCAATGAGACGAAGCAAATTAAAAATAAATAACTTCTTAAATTCGTTATTTAAAATCGTGTCTCAATCAAGATGCTTACAATTCCATTGATCGAATTCTCAAGAGTTTCTTGCGAGATGAAACGCCCTACGGAAGTGGGCAGTGATCATCCTGTGTTTCATGTTTCTAATCTGAAAAAGTACTTATTCGATAAAAAAAAATCTCATTGTGCATATCGCTAATGAATCGAAGCAATATATCGAACGAACATTGGAAATTATGAACCGTGAAGTCAAACTACTAACGCGTAATCAGATACCAATTGTTAACGATCGTTGAAACTTAAATGTGAACATGAATTTAAGACCAAATGAAGGTTAAGTATCCGCATCTTTTTGCTTCATCCTCTTATACTTCGGTTTGAGCAAATTTCGGGACGAAATTTCTATAAGGAGGGGAGACTGTGACATCTGCCCCAAACCCGAGCCCAAATGCCCGACTCGAACCCGAAGTTGTTATCCTTTAAATTGTAATCGTATTTATTTCTTCAAAGTGTAACGTTTATTATTATTATTATAAATAAACGCATAGATTCAACGCTGTTCCCGTCTCAATTAAATTCACATTTCAAAACGTTCACGTATATCGAATAAATAATTGTGGAACTATAAATCTCAAAAAATATATATATAAATAAATATATATATATAGTTCGTAAAAGAAAATTAGTAAAAACGTTAAACCAAAACGCCTCCAAGTCTCAAAATAATCTCGTAACGGCTTAAACGAGCTAAAACCATAAAAACGTCACTTACATAATTGTTACGTTTCAATTTAGTTAAGTTAGTTAGTTAGTTAAAATATATATAATTAACTTTGGGCCAAAACTGTCAATTTACAAACTATTATTAAAAACTTATAATAACTAGTTAAAACAACCTGAAAGTGCAGGGACCAATTATGTAATTTACAAATTTACCCAGCCCCTACCCCATTACCCCGTAATTCCGGCAGAGATGGTTCCGGCCAAATGGTCGGAAAATGCCGACCTCCGGCGAAGCTAATCCACACGTTTTTAACACTAAAAATCAAATTAAAACCACAGAAACGAGCGTGAGCAAGATTCGAACACACTAACACCTTCAATTTATTGTTTAAAACACTCGAATCCATGTTAATTTCAAATCCAAAAACCGGTTCTAATACCCATTTACTTGAATCGACTCCTAACGCACCAAATCAGTAAAACAAATTAACTACTACAATCATTTTTGCGTTTTGAATTCATTACTAGCAATCAATTGAATTAAACAAATCAATTTAACACCCAATTGATCGGTTTTCACTCGTAACCTACCTCTAATTCAATCGACTACTTCCGGTTCATCTAAACGCAATTCCATCGGCATACACAATCATCCTTACCTGCTATTGTTCTCTGTTGCTTCAATTTCTCTCAAAAACATCAAGAAGTTCATTTTTGATTCTCAAAACCGTAGCATTGTTCATCGTCTTCATCGACTTGATCCTGCATCAATCAAGTAAGTATTTTATATCAAAATGCTCGTGATGTATCGTAGATCAAAAGCCCTATACTTGTTCTTGATTTGTTTCACTGGATTAAACGAATTGTATTGATTCGTGTTCTAGGGCTTGTAATGAAAAGGGTTGTTTTTGGTAAATAAAATACAAAAGAATTTAAAAACGAGTTTTATTAACAAAAAGCTGTTCTGGTCTACTGGTTAGGCTGTGTTGGTTTGTACCCAAGGATCACGGGTTCGAAACCCACTGCTGCCACTTCTCTAAATTTTTATATATTTTCATTTCTTAAACATTTAATCTTATTTATCTAATAACCTAACAACATGTTTAAGTTAAAACTATTCTTATAAGTATAAAAACTCGTAGTTTCAAAATTCATAATAATACTTTTAATCTATAAGTAATATTACAAATATTATTCCGCGGGATACTAAAATGGATTCGTAATAAATAAAATGTATATACGAAAATACAATTATGTTTCGTGCCTAAATTCCCAAATTATATTTCGAAACCCTAATTTTCAATTAGTACTTTAAAACCCTAAATTCCCAAATTATATTTCGAAACCCTAATTTTCAATTGGTACTTTAAAACCCTAAATTCCCAAATTATATTTCGAAACCCTAATTTTCAATTGGTACTTTAAAACCCTAAATTCCCAAATTATATTTTGAAACCCTAAATTCCCAAATCCGAAACCCTAGAAGTTCTAGTTTCTTGATTCTAGTTATTACGTTACTTGATTCGTTTCTAAATAAGGTTTTCCCGGTTAATTAGGTGATTCTAATATCTGGGCGATCCTCGGTTCTTTCTAGTTGCGATTCTAGTGTTACTATTATCTTTGGATTTTAAGGTGAGTAAACTCACTCCCCTTTTTCCATTTTACTATTTTGGGGCTGAAATATGTCTTTTACTATATTGCGTTTTCTATTCGTTTTCTAAAAGAGATCATACAAATATGTTAATCTAGTTCGCGGCTTGATGCAATCTTATGTGTTAGTTAAAAGTAGTTTTATTGCTTGGTAATCCCACCGGTACAATGTTAGCGCTAATGGTTTGACAAACCCACCTGCTTGTACAACATCGATAGGTGATTTAAACCCGGCCTTTCTAATTCCATGTTTACTATGTCGAGATGCTATGTTGCTATACTATGTTGCTATGCTATGATGCTATACTATGCCATGTCCCTAAGTTGCTAAATGATGACTTATATATCGAGACGGTAAACGACGGTTATTAAAAGTTATCATTATTTATTACATGAGTGGTTCTCATGACAAATGGCTAAACGAGATACTATGGTTTCTATTGTGGTTGGTGTGCTATTCTATTCTAGGGGTCCTGGTAGGGTGATATTACGAAATTACTATACATGTAAGCTTGCGCAGCATATCTTGTTGATCTCGGATTTCAATACTATTACTATTCAATTTGGGTTTTACTCACTAGCTTGTGTAGCTAACTTTATTTTCACATATTTCAGGTGATGCTTATGATTATTTTGCTGCTTTTGCCAAGACATAGGATTGCCTTGGACCTAGTTTAATTAATAAAGACGATTGCATTTACTGTTTCGGTTTTATTACTTTTGTCGTATCCATTTAAGACTGATGTTCTAAACTTACTATATCATTATTAAACGTAATAAATAAATACCATGTGCTTTGTTTACTATGGATATCCAATTCCAATGACAGCCCGGTGTTTCCGCCGCCGGGCGGGGTGTCACACCACATTCGAATAAAAATCTATGTATTCGATTCGATTAAGTTATTCGAATTCGAATCGAATTCGAATAGATTCGAATGTATTCGCTTTAAAAAAAATATAAATAAACAAACACATCAAGTAACAATACAAATGTAGCACCAACATAACATAAGTCTACAACATCACCCAAACAATGTGCAAAACATCACCCAAACAATATGCAAAATACTAGCACATCGACAAGTCTAAAACATGTTAACAAAAGTCTAAAAGTGCATAATCAAACAAAAAAAAAGATTATAAACGAGTTTAAAACCTGGAGAAACAACAATTAAACAGCTGCTAAAGCACCAAATCATGTTCATATACATAAACAGCAATTAAGACTGAGTAATGGGTTGGGTTTGGGTATTTTTAACTTACTTCAAGCTCATTAAATCATATTCATATATAGATAATTAATTAGATATATTAAAAATATGTATTAAAAAATATATAAATTTCTTATTCAAATTGGGCGAATCGAATGCGAATACCGAAAATCATATTCGTATTCGATCCACATTCGACAAAATTATTCGAATCGAATGCGAATCGAATTCGAATGACTGAAAGTGGATTTCGAATGGCCTTAATCGTATTCGATTCGAATCGAATTTCGAATAATTCGAATGATATTCGAATAATGAACACCCCTAATGTGATCCAATAAATAGTGAAATTTCATTTTCAACCTATTTATAAAGTAAGTTGTTAAAAACTTAATATTCGAGTTTTATAGTCCTTCGGTTGTTTTCGTATTTTAACGTGCGTGAAACCGATGAATAAACGATTTGCTTACAAAGTACTCTGTTAACACTTTTTATACTTTGAAACACTTTACCGGATCTCATCTTACTGTATGAAAAGTAGTTTTTTTTGACAAAAAGGTCTTTCTCTAATTTTTATGCTTTTTGTGAAAATACTAGGTTCATATATTCAAAAATTCATAATAAATAGATTAAGTTTATAAAAATTATGTAACTTGGTGAAATACTCTATTTATAAGTAAAAGCTCTTGTACATGAAAAATCCTTGGTTTTACTTGTGTTTCTTGGTTTTGAGTTTTTAACGCGTTCGGTTCGGTTAAGATCACGCTTTAAGCATAGGTAGTCTTTGGTAATGTTTAAGGTCTGAATTTACTTACCTTATGTCCATATATGAGCTTGGTTCTGTAAATTTGGTCTTAGGAGTCTCTAACTATTTTCTAAAAAAATTCGTATTTTAATCCCATTAAATATTAGAAAATTCGTAGTAATTATTTTTATGTCCAGAAAAATATTAAATTTATGATATAACATTTTTATATCATACATAAGCCACTGAGAATATAAATTTTTATATTTTTGGTACTTTCGTTATTTCGTACGTTTTGTCTTGATTATTGTTTGGTTTTTAGGTTCACCCATCAACAATCAACTATTTTCAATCCTAAGTGTCCATATACATATTTATTACAGTAGCACATCTCATTTTTGTACTTTTATACTTCTTATACGTTTTTAGAAACAAGTGTGAAAATGTGCATTTTTAATTAAAAAAAATGCATATTAAATAATCTATAACTCCAAAAATTATGAAATTTGATTTATAACCTTATTTAGTATAAAAAGTTTACATAAATTTAAAAAATACATTTTTAAGACGGTTAACCTTGGTTTGTTGTTTTGACCAAAATAGTTGTTCGGTTTGACTAGTTTAGTCAAACTTGTGTGTTTTCTTTAAAAAATGATTTCTATCATTTTTAAGACTTTTGTTACTAATAAAGAAGTATTTTTAAGTGTTTATAATATATGGGAAGTTATGGTATTCATTGTGTGTGAAAATGAACGTGTCGTGTACCAGTAATGTGTTTTCGGGTATTTTCTCGTTACCTTATTAATGAGAGTGAGTGAGGGTGCACTTGGGAAGTTGTGAGGGACACAAAACAGGGGTAGAAAATTGCTGAAAATGACTGGAAAAGGGTTGGACGTGGTGTGCTCGGGTGTTGAGGGTTTGGACGAATTGTATTTTAGGTGCTCGTTGGTTGGCTTCTTTTGACTCGTGTACTTCCTTGGATCTTCCTCTGGGCTTGTTGGTCAATCTCTAGAGCTCCATGGGGTCTGGTTCTTTGAGTTTTCTTAAGTGTAGGAGTGTTTGAATGTTAGAGAGGAAGTGAGAGAGTTTAAGAGAAAGTTAAAGTTATGAAATGGAAAATAAATGGTTTGTTAGTGATTGTGTGTGTGTACATATGAAGTGAGGAGGGAGAAGGAACAAGGGCCCCACCTTCTTCGTTAATGAAATATATGGAATGATTGTAAAAAGATGTGGACTAGTGTTTGGGTCGTGCAGCTTACATTGGTAGACTCATGCATGAAGGAGATTGGCCATGGTAGGTGGTGGATATTGGGTAGTAGGGAACAATGTAGATGTAAGTGGTATCTTGGGGATACTTAAGGAGTAAAACTAGTGTTTGGTCCTGTAGCTTACATTGGTAGACTCATGCATGAAGGAGATTGGCCATGATAGGTGGTGGATATTGGGTAGGAGGGAACAATGTAGATGTAGGTGGTATCTTGGGGATATGGTGCATGGCTGCATGCACATGAATGTGGTCATATATGCATGTGTGTGTAAGTATCATTTTTGTGTATGTGATTTTTGTAAGATGTTGGTTTATTTTATAAATTGTAAACTTGTGGGTTTTATATATTGTACACACACTCACACACACACACATATATATATGTACGTATGATGTGTGTGTATGTAAAATTATGGTTTGTAAAATAATAATGTGTATGGATGTATGGTGGTAATTATTGTATGGTACTTTTATGTGCATGTTTTTGTAAATATGTATATGTATATGTACAATTCTAAATTAAAAAACAATTCTAAATTTTGTAAATATGTATATGTCGCACGACACTCTGAGTGTCTTCCCATAGTGTTGCACGACACTTTGGTATGCGACACCTTACACACTGAGTCATAACCTCAATATTCAAATAAAACTAATACAAACGATAATCAAACTAATGACTAAGTTATTACAAGTTGTTGTCACAAAACTAACAGTCAACAAATTATGAATCAAATATTATAATCTATGTGTATACCCCTCTCTAATTTGAGAGGATGTTGAGTAACAAAACCCTAGTTCTTATCAATCTCTTAAAGATACATTCCAATTCAACCTCCAGGTTTTCCACAGCACTCTCCACAGCTTCTAACCGCTCGATTGCACATCGAACCGCATGCACATCACACTTCTCCCATGGACTCAAACTATTCATCCTCATAAACTTTGCCTTCATATTAGAATTCACTGATTTCCTAACCTTGGGGTTAGGGTTTGGCATGGACAAAAGTAACATAAGTGAATCAAGTAATGAAATTATGGTTTCCCTAACTTCGCTCAACACATTCACTACAACCATTAGGTTATCATCATTATAGGCGGTGTTGATACTTGAACTTTTTGTCATTTTAAGCGACTTTAACCGCTTCAACATTTGTTTCTTTAGATCCTTTCTATGGTGATGGTATACTCCAAACTTCTTTTCAGTGGATGAAGTTTCACCGAGAGTGATTCGGTGAAACGTCGACTGAAGGTCTTGGATATGAGTTTTGACTAGAAAGAGTATATCTTTCGTTCTTCCACACGAATCTAACATCTTTAAAGACGACTCTGACACCATTTGGACACTCGTTTGGCCTTGTTCGTGTCGTGAGAGCACACTTTTGAGGGTTGGTGAATGAAGCAAATCGTTTGTGGACTCATGCAAGTCTTTTAGAGAAAAGAAGTTGAAGGTTGACATGATTGATAGATGATGATGATGATGATGAACAAGTGTGTTAATATTCAAATCTTGAAGTTATGTGATGATGTTGAATGAATACATCCATCTTTTGGTGTATGCATGTGTGTATATATAGGAGTTGGGTTGACCTCATGCATATATGTTGTGTATTATATATTTTGGATTTGATTTAAGATATGAAAGGAAAAGGGTACGAAAGTGTACCACTTGATCTAGGTACGATAATGACAATATGGCATCAGCTGGATTTGCTAAGTTTGTCTGCTAGAAGCATCATATATCCACCGTACTTGCATATACAGATACATGCACGAGGACATGTGGTATGTGTACATGCGCATGTGAGGCCGGGGATATATATTGATTATCAGGTCACTTAAATTAAGGCCATATCTTATGAGATAGATTAAGAAGCATATCATCATGTAGTTTTATTCTCTTTTTCAAACTTCTTTTATGAATATATTTGAATTTCATATAAGAAAGCTAATAAAGGGTTTTAATAAATTAATAAACTAAAAAAATTAAAAATAAAGAATAAAAAACTTTTTTTTTTCATTAAAAAAACATTTCATTATGCTCTTGTTTAGACTCTAAAGCTAGCTTGAGGTCGATATATTGTTAAGCTTGGACTCGAGCTTCACCTCGATTACTAAACTATATATATATAACCATATAACATGAGTTCGGCTATTGAAAAAAATATATGTAGTATGAGTTCCATCTTAAGTAGATCAAATCAATTTAAGATTTTTGCAAGCTGATCCCAAGTAACTCATCCAGCTTGACTTGTCTATTATTACATATATAACAACTAGTTTAGTGCCCGCGCTACGCTCGGGAACACAACATTCAAGTGATGCTTTTAAGGATATTCATGAACGTTCCAATAATTTTTGAAACAAAACCGTGGTAAACCGAAAAACGAAATATATTTTTAAAAATTAAATTTTTAGTATATCAATATTATACTCAAATTAAAGAGAATAAAATGCTCAGTTTTATGGTGTAGTTTATTTTTTTTAAAATCCATATAAAAAAGTTATGTATATTTATAAAACACTAATGTCTTTAATTGTATATTATTATTAATTTTATCCATAAGTTTCATTTTCACACCCTATCAAATATAAACCGACTCATGTACACCCCTTGTAGTAGAGGGTTAAAGTATAAATACTTTTAAATTTTTCAAAATTTTCCAAAATATTAGGGGACCAAAAATGCAATTAGTTTTATTATAATATATTTTATATACATATTTTAAATAAAAAAATCATTATTATGAGATAAACTCTCAAATAATGCCACATAAGCCAGAAGCTTTAAAATAGTGCCACATAAGCTTTTTTGGTTTTGCTATATTATATAAAGATAATGAAAATAATAATAATAATAATAATAATAATAATAATAATAATAATAATAATAATAATAATAATAATCTACCTATTCTAATAATTGAGTAACACATCCACATGTCACCATTTTAACTATTCCACATAGGATTTTGCTTAGGTGTCATGTTCTAAATTAATTTGATGGAGAATTTTTAGACGGGTCATGGTATGCTCCATATTCGAAATAACCCGATATGTTTAAATTAAAAATTCACAAATTATCATCAATTATCTCTTAACCCGATATGTTCAAATACAAAATTTACCAATTATCATGATCTATATTTTAACCCGATATGTACCAAGTATCATGAATTATCTCCTAACTTGATATGTTCAAATAAAAAACTTATCAATTATTATGATTTATCCTAACCCGATATGTTCAAATTAAAGTTTTACCAATTATCATTAATTATCTCATAACTCGATATGTTCAAATAAAAAAATTAACAATTATCATGAATTATCTCCTAACCCGATATGTTCCAATAAAAATTTACCAACTATTATAAATCATATCCTTTATTGTAACATATGATTTTTTATATGAATATATTTGTAAATATCCAAATCGATTTAATAAGAGATATGTTAAAAATAAATTTGATATGTAAATTGAGTTAAAACCTATAAAACTAAAATCCGTGTAGTACACGGGTATTAATCTAGTATATCTTTATATAATATAGCAAAACCAAAAAAGCTTATGTGGCACTATTTTAAAGCTTCTGGCTTATGTGGCATCATTTGAGAGTTTATCTCATAATAATAATTTTTTTATTTAAAATATGTATATAAAATATATTATAATAAAACTAATTACATTTTTGGTCCCCTAATATTTTGGAGAATTCTAAAAATTTAAAAGTATTTATACTTTTAACCCTTTACTACAAGGGGTGTACATGAGTCAGTTTATATTTGATAGGGTGTGAAAATGAAACTTATGGATAAAATTAATAATAATATACAATTAAAGACCTCAGTATTTTATAAATATACATAACTTTTTTATATGGATTTAAAAAAAAATAAACTACACCATAAAACTGAGCATTTTATTCTCTTTAATTTGAGTATAATATTGCTATACTAAAAATTTAATTTTTAAAAATATATTTCGTGTTCCGGTTTACCACGGTTTTTGTTCAAAATTTATTGGAACGTTCATGAATATCCTTAAAAGCATCACTTGAATGTTGTGTTCCCGAGCGTAGCGCGGGCACTAAACTAGTATATATATATATATATTCGATTGATTTAACTAATCATATTCACTAGTAGCAAATTCTCAAAATTACTTACTTAATTTAGTATCCGAGTATATATAAAACACAATCATACTTATAAAGTTACAAAAATCATATAAATATGACGATTAATTTACCCTTTCTATTAGAGTTTATATATTAACAGTCATATTTTATTTAAAAATAAAACAGTTAACACACTATAACAACCAAAAGGCCAATAGCAAATATTTCGAAGGACCCTTATGACGTGTATATTTTAGCTATGTATACACTTAAATATATTGCTAGTCGTTAATCGTTATATATGTAAATATTTTGCTAGTTGTCATGACATGTAAATACTTTAGTCGTAATGTACGTGTTTTCTTTCAACCAGCTGCGACACAAACTATATTGTTTATCTTTTTGTTGTTACGTAAATGGGTAATTAAGGAAGTTTCAAAAATCATACTAATATTTTCTTCTTAACAAAGTTTAAAGTATAGGATAACCGTATGATAAAAGGATTAATTAAAAACAAAATAATCCAATCTATCTAATATTTCAAGGTTTTAGGGAGCAAATTTTTTGGGGCAAATTCTTTTTGTTCTATAATAGGAAGTTTTGGAGGTAAAAATTAAATGGAATTTTGCACCATGCATAAGTTGATGGAGCAAAATCTTTAAATTTTAAATACTTACAAATTTTTTAACATAATAATTATGATTTGTTTATAAATATTATTATTTAACCCGTGTGTAACACACGGGTATTAAACCTAGTAATAATAATAATAATAATAATAATAATATAATAATAATAATAATAGTTACAGTAACAATATCAGAATTAATAATAAATAGGGTTATTGGATTTAATCACCTCCAACTATTGGCTATTGGCCGCTGTCACTCTCAAGTATCACTTTGGCCAATATAACTCCTAACTAAACACTTTGGTGTCCGTATCACCAAAATTCAACCAATTCAAGTCACTTTTGGTTAACTTTTGATTATTGTTTGTTTAGCTTTTGGTGTTACGGACACCATATCACCAAAAGTTAACCAATTCAAGTCACTTTTGGTTAATTTTTTGTTAATTTTTTTTAACTCTTGGTGATACACACACCAAAGTGTTTAGTTTGAAGTTATATGGGCCAAAGTGATACTTGGGGGTGACAGCGGCCAATAACCAATAGTTGGAGGTGATTAAACCCAATAACCCTAATAAATAAGGTTGATGGTTCCGATTTGCCTTTCTCACATGTCAAAAAAAAATTTCTTTGTTCCCTTTTTGTAGAACTTGATATTTTATTTTGTTTTTAATTTTAATTTGATATATTATTTTTCCTTTTCTTTTTGTTTTGTTTTAATAATTTTTTAAAATATTTTTACGACTTTACGACGCAACTACATTCAAGACATAATATTACACCATGACGTGTGAGATATAATTTTAATTCTTTAACGAAGTCACTAACGTGTCTCATTACGTCTTGCGAGTATTAAATGTTAATTAATGTACGTTACAAAATACGGTGTACTTAATGTCACCATCGTAACACGTCTAACAAAGTCACAAATGTAATGCTGTCATCGCAACTCACAATAGCAGTTTATTATGAGATTTGAAAATGATTATTTAATAAATATTTAATATTTTGCTTACTATTAAGTTTTTTTTTTTAAAGCAACACCTTGATTTTCAAGGAGAAATACACCACCACCTGTGGTCAGCAGGACTAAAACCCCTAACCTAGTGCTCCTAACACAATTGTGTTACCAATAGGCCACTAACCCCATTGGCATAATAAGTAACTCAAATTATTTTGTATGATTGCAGAGGAACTTTCTTAGAATGAATTAGTTCAAATATATAATCAACTCCAAATCCCTTACCATCCCTACAACGGTATCTAAATGAAATACGCCACCAACCAGGCTGTTTCATGTTGTACGTGTTAGTGCAGACAAATGGTGCAAATAAATAATTGGACAAAAATTATGAGGGGGATTTTTTTAATAGGGTCACTTCTCTGTCATTAGTTAAGTAAGGAGAAACCAAAAAAAAAGTGTGCCATTAGAATCGAACTCCAGACCACATGGCCACCGGCCGCGCATGCTGAAGATTGGTTTTAAACAAGAACTCATGTTTCATATGAACTCTGAAAACTAACTCGGTTAATTAGGAGCCGATCGAAACCCTTTTTTTTGCACTAAAAATTAACAATTATATATATTCTCAACTAGTCTAAGGAGGTGACGCCTTGACGTAGTAAGAAGTTGGTAATAGCTCTATCTACAACCAAAGTCGAATACATTGTAACAAGTTAAGTTAAATGCGGCTAAGGTGGATCGTCTATAGGCGGGGAGAGGTCGCGGCTCGATCTCTAATTTTTTTATTTGTTACTAGTGTAAATTTTAAGTCTGATAATTTAAAAAATAATCCAACACTTAAAAATGGTATATGTATTGACCTTTGCCCTCTATATTTATTTTAATTTTTTGGAGTTTTTTATCTTTTTTTCTGAACGTTTAAGTTCCGTCACTATGCAAGCCAAGCAGTTTAGCTACATAAACCATCTAGTGAAATACTACATAAACAACATACAACTAACACCAATATTTTTACTATGTTAAAGTCAACCACAACAAAGTACGGGGGCAATCTTACTACATCTTATGGTTACATTAGTTTAGGATAGATTTAATATTTAGTCTAAGCTAGAGGGGCTAATTGTGTAACTAAGCTGTTAAAAATCCTTTAACAGCTAATCTGGGGATATAATTAAGTGAAGGTTGGCTTAGTTGATGAAGTTAGTTATCAATCCGTTCATTCATTTTTGACTTTTCTATTTCTTTCATTTGTAATCATTTTATCAAATCGCAGGAAAAAGTGTCTAAGATCACACTATCTTTTGTCTTGTTTTTTACTCGATTTTACAATGAGTGAATTAAAAGTTGAGTCGCTTGAAGGTGAAAATGAAGATCAAAATGGTGTCGAAGAAGTTGAGTCATTTGTTGGTCGCAATGTATTAAGTATAAAATAGATAAAGTTAAGGATAGTTTATGTAAATATAGGATTAGCTAGCTAGTATACAATAATTCGTTTGTATAAACCCTAAACATATATACTTAGTACTACTCAATTCATATTCAATACTACTCGACTCATATTTACACACACATAACGGTGTTTTCTTGGTATCAGAGCCAAACCACCGCGTACCACTGCACGCCGTCACGTACCTCTGTCGGAAAAGTCATCGGAGCTCCTTACTACAATTAAAACATATACAAAGCATCTCTACAACATTTTAATCAATCCTATCGGATCGGTTTCTTCTATCTTCACCTTAAATCGACTCAAAAATTGATTTTCAGATCTGCTTTTTCACATATCCGCGATATGCGAAACTACATACGTAAACAACGAAATTACAATTTTGCTACCATGCGACATTACCCAGAACGGAAGTTCTCTTCTTCTAGAGAAACTACTAGCGAAATTACCTGGGACGAAAGTTCACACCTCTTTGAGAAAATGCCACCGAAATATAAAAAGACCACCATGTTACAAGGGACTCTCCTTGACTAATAAGAAAAGACATAGATAATACCATACTTTAAAAGAAATACTAAAAATAATAATAACCGTAACAAAGTTTATGTTTTTGATTAACTTACACAATCTAGTTATAAAAAAAGTTGAATGCTTTTATCATCAGTTCTTCAGTTTATTACATCGTGGGTTTTGATGAGTAATTTGATATAGCTAGATTGGTAGATTGTGAATGAGCAAGTTGAGAACTTTGTTCTTTTGATATCACGTTAGTCAAAAGCTAGGTATACGAGTAATAAATACGTGATTTCACTAGGTTACACGTAACTAGCATTGATCCTTGAACTTGAATACTAGAGGTAACTACCTTTTTAATTAACTGTTTTGTTAACCTTCTTTCAAGTTTGTTTCTTTTTGCTAATAAATATTTCATCCCAGTTGATTGCATCATTTCTAGTTAATTTAGTTGACATAGTTTTAAACTTAAACACTTTCCACAACTTCCCCATGGAGACGACCTTACTTACTCTAACTCAACTAAGGTAGCTAAGATCGAAAAATTAACTTATTTTTCATCGAGTCTCGGCACCTAGATCAAAACTGTGTCGAAGAAGTTTGATCAAGATCAATTTGTTGGTCACAATGAATTTGGGCTATGGCGGATATTAGGGGTGTTCACGGTTTGGTTTTGACGGTTTTTTGATCAAACCGTAAGCCAAACCGTTAGTACGGTTTTTGCATATCGAAAACCGAAGCCGAACCATTGAAAACACAAACCAAACCAAACCAAACCGTTACTAACGGTTTGGCTCCGATTTGGTTTCATGGTTTGGGCCTATATTGGGCTTGTATACTATACATGTTCTTCTTTGTGCTAATATAAGATGTCAAAAAAATCAACACCAAATAAACACATAATAAGTACAAAATTATTCTAATAAAAGCTTAGAATAAGCTGTCAAAATACACAAAGAAGCTTAAAGTAATTAGGTGTTCAAAACAAACCAGGTCAAAACATAGTTTGCTCAGGCTAATGGGCTATGCTAAAATATATAAGATAATCATTTTGGGCTTCAATTATCTAAACGTTAGTTTGCTCGGGCTAATGGACTATGCTAAAACTAAAAAAAACATTTACTAATATATACTATGAAATATTACAAATAATTATATATCTAATATAAAAAATATATAATTTTGAAATACTTAAATCCTACAGTCCGGTCCGGTTTTATCCGACCGGTTTTTGGTAAAAACCATAAGCCAAACCGTTCATTACGGTTTAAATTTTTTGAAGCCGACCGACCGAAAGTTAAAAATAAAACCGACCATGAAGCCAAACCGATGACCGGTTTGGACGGTTTCACGGTTTTAAACCAAACCATGAACACCCCTAGCGGATATGTTGGAGAATGCACATAGTGCCATTGTTTTAGGTCGTGTTGATCATGTTCTTTGAGATTTCAAAGTAAACCAAAGCTTCTAGCATCTGGACGAGATTGGAGAGATTTTACATGACAAAGTCACTAGCAAATCACCTATCTCATGAAGAGACCGGATAACTTTTGTATGGGTTTCGGTAAGTGTTTAGATCATACAGATGAGTTTAAACAAACTCATTCTAGATCTTTAGAACATAAAGGTGAAGTCGTGAGTGGGTGAAGATTAGTGATGTGTTGTTAAACACATGTTCTTTCTGATTATATATATTTCATCACATTTAATCTTATTTTCTGTATATATGTTTAGTTTTTAGTTATTTATTTTATTTTATTTTTGTTTTAGGTAAGCTTGAATAATAGAAGTATATTTGAGCCTATATTCTATGACTAGGTTTAATACCCGTGTGTTACATACGGGTTAAATAGTAATATTTACAAAGAAATTATATATAACCATTATATTTAACAATTTGTAAATATGTAACATTTAAGGAGTTGGCTCCATCAACTTGCATGGTGAAAAATTTAACTAAATTTTACCTCCCAAACTTCCTATTATAAAAAAAAATCCCTCCAAAACATTGCCCACTAAAACCTTGATTTATTAGATAGACTAGGTTTAACACCCGTGTGTTAAACACGGGTTAAATAATAATATTTATAAAATCATAATCATTTTGTTTAAAAATTTATAAATATTTAATATTTAAAGATATTTTGTTTCATCAACTCATGCATGGTATTTCATATCTTCCCTCTAAACCCTTTTATAAAAAATTCCCTCCAAAATATTGCCTCCTAAAACCTTGATTTTTTAGATAGATGAGATTGTTAGTTCCAAAGATGGGAATAAATGGCTTCTAAGTCATGGAAGAAGAAATGGCATCCTTGCATTAAAATGAAACATGGGTCTTAGTAGATAAATCTAAGTATCACAAACTGGTCTCTTGCAAATGGTTATATAAAGTCAAAGATGGTCCAATGTTTAAAGCTAGGTCGGTAACAAAGGGGTTTAAACAAAGAGAAGGGGTTGACTAATATGCGCAGCAAGGCTTATTAAACGAAAACAATTTTCGAGTCACACATATTTAAAATCATTTTTTGGTTCCAAGAACACTGCAATCAGGACTGCAAACACCAAAGAATATAGATTGACGAGCGAAATAAAGACTTACCACAAATGGAGATCATCTTAGACCATATTAGAACAATTTTCGAGTCACACGTATTTATACACGGGTTTGTTGTTCCAAAATAATTTGAAAGATAACAATTCCTATGTAATTTAATTTGTGTGATTTAAAGACTTTGACCAGGTGTGGGTGTGGTCAGGTGTGGTGGGTGTGATGCATAGGTAAAAGACTTTGACCACAAAAGGTCAATGTTTGAAAGAGGATTTAAACACACATTCTTTTAACTATCAATATATGCTAGAAAATTAGTCAACAAGTTCAAGTAATGACTTTTAATACCTATTAAAGAGTTAATAAAAATAAACGGGTCAACCAACAAACTCGGACATGTTTAGCTAAACGTGTGCACCAGCGGCAATAACCTCCATCGTGTTAGGTCCACGTTATAGTGGAAATTCACATCCCAGGACCTGGAAATTTTCTTGAACTTTCGTGGGGTAAAATGTGAACAGTTTTCTGCACAAAACAACCATCAAAATTTATATAGCAAGATATAAAAACTAAAAATTTATATATCTGTTGATTCAACTAAAAGTGTACAACTATGAATGTACTTGTATTAATCAAAAAGTAACAACTTTGTTAAAACAATTGCAAAAATTAACAGTTACAATGAAAGAATTTGAATGCCTAAATTAAAGTTATGCACGGCTTAAAAAACATTGACTCTAGCTCTAGCATGGCCTTGAGACACTTGGAACTGTTCCGTGATGCCCAAATGTGCCATCAGAAGCCAAACATGCGTCAGAAACTCGCCCCCTTTACGAAGCTGCTGCTCGTGGTGAAACCCTCTGCAGTGAGTAGCGGCATAAGCTAAAATCTCAATCCATACTTGACTCATGACTTTCCACATGCGTTCGGTCTCCATTTTCTTCAAATTTAACGCGAGCCTACAACCATCAAAAAGTACAGATTTGCATCGATCTCCCTTCACTTTACTAGGCAAAACCTCAAGAGAATCAACTTCAAGCAGCTTGTTACATGCTGCAACTTTGTCTGTAATGGGACCTTTTTCTTTGAAGAAGCGCATGGCTTCAGCACAAGTGTCGCGATAACGAATCATACCAATGCCTATTGGTAACATAACAGGATAAAACACGAGAAGATACAGCAGATAGTCTGATATGTGCTTGCTTTCCATACGGTGGATGTTCGTGTTGACTTCATCTTTAAGGTCAAGATCCGAGTAGTAACAAAGAGAGGTAGCAATGTGCCATATAAGTATGCTTTGATCGAATTCAACTTTATTGATACTCCATAATAGAGCATCACACTCATTCTGTTTGAGAGAAAAACTACCCTTATGCGTACACAACACTTTGGGATCCGAGTTTTCATTAGCAACCATGAACTCATGAAACGGAGTGTAAATTAACTCTTTTAGGTTGTCAGTAACTTTGCTGTAAGTCTTGTAACGGTGCTGAACGCGAATATTATCAATCCCAAAGAATCTTTGAACTTGCAAGAAAATAGCAGGCTTCTCATCAAGAGCAACACTTAGTAGATCAAACTGAGCAATGGAACCTGACCACCTTTGTTTTTTCGGGTTTTTAAGGAACGGAAAGATGAGGTCATCCCGGGTGCGGTTTTTTTGGGTCAACCAGTGATCGGTCCAATCAGACCGGAGCATGGTAAGAACAGCAAATATTTCTAATAAAATGGCAACGCCAAATAATAGGTAAGTAATGACAATGTCAATGAAGTGGTAATTGCTCATATTACAGAGGAAACAGAACCCTGCTGTAACCATAACAAGGAAGAAAATACTAATAAGGCGAAGGATGAGCCCTGTACGTGTATACACGACAAAAGCCTTGGTGTAAAGCATGTCATATGCAAATCCGAGTTCAATCTCAACAACATGAAAAGCTTGAAAAGACTTAAGATGGTGGAAATAGGACTGACTATCATGTCGATCCACAAAAGTGAGGATAAGATCAACAAAAAGCCGTTTGAATGTTTGAAATAGTTTATAGGCGTCGGATATGACCTTATCTTCCTTAAAGGTATATGCATGATCATTGGCTGGAAGTGGCGCCTGTGAGACCTCCTCAACGTTGCCAATGTAACCTTGTGACTCTTTCAAGCGCAGTTCCACCACGAATTTGGGATAATTGGGACCTGGGTCAGGAGGACCAAGCATCGAGTCACGCAGATTCTCAGTGTTGGCTAACCGTAGAGCCAGAATGCGTTCTGAACACTTGATGAAACCAGCTAGGTAAACCAGTATGCTTAGCTGTGGAAGATATGAACAACCTGGCCAGGATAACAAAAGGATGTAAAGAGCTACTACTGACTGAAATACGATCTCCAGAAAGTGTCTTAACGCGAGCTCGTTATCTTCCAATGCAAAGGCGGTAATTGCATCTGGATAGCCGATGTGAAGGAGGAGAAATGGGGCCCAAAAGGACATGAGCTCACTTGTGTTTAGTTTGTGTACTTGTGAAAGGGAATGAGAGGTGTAGGTGTTGCATACATCTAACGCGGTTCGAGTAATAACACCAAGAGCTGCTGATGCAACTGCGTATGCCAATAAGTAGGCAACCCAGAGAGCCATTCTGACTCGTGTTCTTGGATTGTATTTACGAACGTTGCCTAGAAGAATTAAGGTGATCTGTGAAGCAAGGCTGATTAATATCAGCCCACGTAGAGCCCACTCGTTCCACATATTTTTAACATCATCTGGTACCACTTGGAATAGTTTTCTGTGATCAGCGATCGCAAGCAAACCTATAACTGGAAACAAGTTCAACAATCAAGTCAGCCGCAAGATAAATATCCAAGACGACCTAAACTATACCAGCAATATATGGTTTATGAAATAAACAGTTTTGGGTTTAGGATATATATTTTAAAGTCATTTCTTGGTTCCAAACCAGACAAGTTGTTTCTTGGTTACAATAACAAAATGCAGAATGATGTGCCAAATGAAAAGACTTACCACTCATGGATAACATCTTCCTAAAAAAACGTTAAATCGAGTAAGAACGATAATGTTTTATTTGGTTGTATGATTATGCTGTTTTGGATAAAAGAGAATTAGAGATGATGGGTATGTATGTATATATAAGGTGTTTTGTTGTTCCAAAACAAGAGGAAAGTTGATAACAACTTCTGTGTAATTTTGGATAATCTTAAATTGGATTAATCTAAGATCAGACAAAGATTAATTTTATGCTGAGAAAACAAATCTTTAGAAGTTATTGACTTCTTAGGGTGTGGTCAGGTGTGGTATGAAGTTATTGACTTGTGAGGGTGTGGTGTGGTGTGGTGTGTGTTGTGCTAGCTCCGATGCACCCATGCGACGGAGAGACGAATCATTTTTCAGACTCTGATATGTTCAAATTGGGTTCTATTAGCATCTGTGTGCATGCATAATGGATACTGATTGAGATACAATTCAGATGTAAACCAATACACAAATTTAGGAGGAAAAAAAAAAGAAAACTTTATATTAGTAAATTACTTAATTTTGACCATTTAAAGGAGCAATATTTTGACCATTAAAGGTCAAAGCCACACACATTGTACTTAAAAAAGTCTAATTTGTTTTTTGTAAAGTTCTTCATAACTTCCTGTAAACTTACCTATGCCAATTATCAACTAAAACTTGTGCTTCTCTTCTCATATGAAGCTGAACATCAACCGTATCACACCGTATCACACACATGAACATAGATATGACTCTTGTATCCATAGGCAGAAACGAATACAACACACGTCTAACTTGAATACTTATTTATTTACTTTTTCGCATATCATAATCAAATTAAAAATGTCTATAAAACAATTGTGTTTTAACAACAGAACCAAACACACATTCTCTTTTAACATTCAATCTTTTATATAGAATTACTCAACCACCTGACATGAAACTACCCCCGACCCGTTTATTTTGAACCTCAACCTTGTTAGGTCCATGTCGTGTTAGAAATTACGCCTAGACAAAAACAAAGCCCTCATTGCCAGGAAAATTCATTGCTTTGAATATGAAAAGTTTTGATACAAAACAAAAACAAAAAGAAGAAAACTTCACTTGACAATCTTCATCAATTAGGAAAAGTCAAACATGTTTGGTGGGTGGGGCTTAGAACAGTAATAAAAAAACAGAATATGCATATCTTACATTTTCTAAAAATAAAAAATAGAAACATATATATAGCAATGTCAATGATCCTTAAAACTACACATCCGCATATAGACATATAAATAGGGTAGTGGTGGTCGTGAGTTGGCAGGTCAAACCCTACACGAACACATGTGTGGTTACACCAACGCGAACACTCAAAAGCAGAAAAGTATAGCCAAACGTGTCAAATATTATCTTAAGGGGGTTATGGCGCAGCTTGTTGCCCGTTTACCTACCTACCATCTTATTGTAAACTATGTTCAGCTATGATTTTTTTCGTTATATAACCAATTTAGCGCGTCAAATATGCTTACAAAAGTGTAAAGCCGCACTGTCATCCCTTTTATTTCTCTCTACAGAGACCCATAACAAGATCCATAAGCCAGGACAGTAACAAAATTGTCATCAGCACCCAAAAAAACTCAAGCAAAGTTGGATATAACGAAGCCCAATTAACTCCTGGATCGTGACCTTCTAGAACATACTTCACAACAACATCAATTTTACCATAAAGTTCGTATTTTTAATCAAATTATAGTTCACATTAACGGGTCATATTACACCACTGTAACCAAATGACCTGGTTAACTTTTGGGTTTGCATTTCTTTTCTTACAAAAGCTGCATCATCCAAACGCCCTGCATCCGCATAAAGATTTGAAAGCATAATTCTACTTGGACCGTGTGACGGTTCTGCATTTGCCAAATTTTCAGCAGCCTTTTCTCCAATTTCAACATTACCATAGTTTCTTGACGCTGCTAACAATGCGCCCCATATCACAACATCTGCTTTCATAGGCATGTTGTTTATCATCTCCTCTGCTTCTTTTAACCTCCCTGCACGACCCAAAAGATCCACAATACAACCATAGTGCTTGATGTTCGGCTCTATGTTATACACATTTTTCATGCTTTTAAAATGCCTTTCACCTTCTTCTACTAATCCAGCATGACAACACGCACTTAACACTCCAATAAACGTTATGGAATTAAGCTGTATACCGCGTGTCAACAAGTCTGAAAACAGTTCAAGAGATAATCTTGCATGACCGTGCATTGCTAAACCACATATAATAGCATTCCATGGTGAGATGGTCAACACGTTGTGTTTGACCTGATTAAACACTTGTAATGCAGTGTTTATGCTCCCACATTTCGCATACATGTCAATAATAGCAGCACTCAGATTATCATTTACAGGAATTGAGTTACAAATTATGAACTCATGAGCCCATCTTCCTTCTTGCAGTGATCCCAAATTAGCAACAGATGAGAGCATGCTCACCATAGTTACCTCATTTGGTTTAATACCGCTATTTATCATTTGATGAAACAGTTGTAAAGCCATATCGGATTGACCCGTTTGTGCATACCCTGCAATCATTGAACTCCATGAAAAAACATCCCTTTTTGGTATTTTGTTGAATAATTCTCTTGCTGAATCGATCATCCCGTTTCTTACAAGTCCTGATATTAACGCATTCCAAGAAGGCAGATGGTTTTTGCTCCCTATTTCGAACTGAACTCGAGCAAGTTCAACATTATGGCAGGCAGCATAAAAGTGAATAATTGTAGATTGAATAAAGTCATAGCAATCAAACCCTAATTTTACACTTATACCATGAAACTGTTGACCTTCAACAAAAGCCATTACTTGTCCACAAACTGATATTATATCCACCACCATAACATCATTAGGACATATCCCACAATTCACCATTTCTCTATACAATCTCAAAGCTTCACTCAAATTCTCAACATGTAAAACGCATTCTATAATCGTGCCCCAAGAAACCACATCTCTTTGAGGCATTTTATCAAACAGTTCTCGTGCAAATCCAATCAATCTAGCCTTTGAGTATCCATTCAACATCACATTCCACGAAACTATATTCCTCTCCGACATCCCATCAAACAAAACTCTCGCATAATCCAAACATGACATCGCGCAATACAAATGAACAAGATTAGTCACCACAAGATTAAACTCTTGAAGCCCAGATTTAACAACCAACGCATGAAGCATTTCACCAACTTTCTCCCCAGAAACATGTGCATATGACGACAACACACTCGACAACGTCACTTCATTCGGAACCAAACCCAACGACCGCATTTCATTAAAAACATGAACCACATCATACCAATACCCATTCTGACCCAACCCCATTATAATCGTGGTAAACGAAATACTATTTTTCCCAGGCATTTTATCAAACAGTTGGCGCGCGTCATCCAAACGCCCAAATTTAACATACCCAGCAAGCATTATGTTACACGTAACACGATCCGATCGAAACCCATTAACAAACATTGATTCTGCATCATTAATGGAACCAAACTTTGCATATAAACTGATCAAGGTGTTACGAATGAAGATGTTGGAGTCATGGCCGTGTTTGAGGATGTGGCAGTGAAGATGTTGGCCGAGAAGAAGAGGGGTGGAATGGGAAGAAGATGATTTTAATGCTTCTACGAGAGTTTGTTCGTAATTGTTGTTTGTGTGGTGTTGAAGAGTTGAAGTGGAGTTGCATTTTGGGGTTATTGGTGATTGTTTTAAAATTGATGGAGTGAGGAAAAAAGGCAGCGATTTGTTCTTGTGAGCTAGTTTCATTACAGTTGATCATCAGATCACTTCCGATGATCTGCGTATATTAAATCCACCCTCATGTGAGGCACTTGCGGTAAACTAACGAAATCATTGACGAAAGGTAGATTAAAGACGATTTACGTTTGTTAAAACATGGAGCGTTAAGGACGTAATATGCTAATCCCATAACACCGGACAAAAACTATAATTTACTCTTAACATATATCTTGATACAAATTATTGATTTGAGCGTCGAAGTGCGCTCGGGGCTTAATCCCCCGCGTCCTTTATCTTTTTTGGGTTAGAGCTAGATTCCAAGCTCAGAAATGAACCGAGATGCTTGACTCATCTAGACCTAACAAGTTGACAGCTCTACCTAACCTGAATTTGAATTTAGCAACACCCATATAGTTTTTTCAAGTTTTTAAAGAAACATTCTGGTGATAAAATGACTAGTCTATCTAACACCCATAAGAGGTTAATGATTAAAATCCGTAAGATATTTTAAAAGCTGTGACCGAGATCAAAACCCAGCATCTAACACTAGTAAGTATTTACACTTGTTCTTTTAGCCACAAACATCAAATTAGTGTTTTAAATTATCTTTCTACTATTAAACTCTTTCACCAACTATCGGTAAAATGGTAATAAACATCAAATTTGATGACGAATGACTAAAGATGTGATGTACAAATCACCTATTGCCAACAATTATTCAACTAAAATATGTGTAGTTAGAGCTATAAACAACTGTAATAATACAAATCAATGAACATACAACATAATCCAAGATTATAAATTATGAACTACATATACAAGTAAATCATCACTAATCATTAATATCACAATAAACCATACCAACAACCGAATTGAGAGTCTCTAACCATGCTTTCAAACCACTTTCACAATCATTTCTCCACATTGTTTCAAGATTATTCACTGCTTTCTTTGCAACGCCGCGTTTCATGAGAACGACTCCAAGCGATTTTAAAGTCGAATCGTTTGGACAAACACCCGATTCAACCATCTCCTTAAATATCGTAACCGCCTCTTTAAATCTACCATCGGATGCATACAACCCCAGAACATGATTATAACTTAACAAATCAGTCAACAGCCCCAACTCCCTCATCTGTTTTGCCATCTCAAAAGCCTCATCGAAACTCCCGTTTTTCTTGTACATACACAACATCATAGCGTAAGAAAACTCGTTTGCAACCCCGTTTCTTCCCAGTTTTTCAAAAATTTCTTCTGCTGGTTTTACCATGGATCGTTCGGTGTATAAATCAATCATGCAGTTAGAAGAATACACATTTGTACCCGCATCTAGTTTTTGAAGCATGTAGTATGCTTCTTCTGCATCTTTTAAACGCCCAACTTTCGTGTAGAGTTTAATCAACGAATTACATATAATGATGTTCATACCCAAACCCGAGTCTTTCATTTCATTCACATAATGCAAAGCTTCTTCAACATCTCCAACATCTGCATAAGCATTGATCAACACCCCATAAACAACCACGTCAGGTTTGATGTCAAATTCAATCATTTCTTGAAACAAACCAACCGCCATTTCCAATTGACCCAATTTCACAAAACTAGAGATGACAGCACTGTATGGTATGCAATCCGTTACCAATCCGGATACCTGCATTTTTCTCAAATAAAAAGTTGCTTTTTGTGGGACGTTAGCGCTTGCTAACATTTGGGTGAGTGAATTATAGCTGCACTTATCTGGGAACACTCCATGTTCATTCATAGAATCGAGTAACCGACACGCATCATCATATTTCTTGTTTAGCCCATACGCTTTGATCATGACATTATACTCGAGTACAGTTGGATTTCTTTGTTCCTGACAACATTTGAAAACTTTTTCGGCTTCCAAAATATACCCACGTTCTCCATACGCATCAATACTCGCAGAGTACCACTCGGGTCTCATTTTCCCTTGAATATGAAACCGATTAAACCATAACCATGATTTCTCAAGCATATCAGCCTCAATATACATTCTAGTGAGTGAAGATTGTGTGAATTCGTCTATCTCAAGATCCCTTATATCCATTTCATTTACAAGCTCTTCTGCTTCACAGACCATATGTCTTATTGAAAATGCATATAAAAGCGTACGGTAACTCACAGCATCCGGCTCAAGAGAGGCCTCTTGCATCTTTTCAAAGTACCCTTTTGCCAATTCAACATTGTCATGCTTAACATAAAGTGAAATAAGTATATTATATGTTCTCGTATCTGGTATGCATTTAAATTCTTCCATTTTCTGCATCAAAGATGCAACTTCCTCAAACCGACCATGATTACCAAACATATGAATCATCGTATTAAGTGTCACTGTATTCGGAACAATACCTTCTTTAAGCATCTGCTCAAACGTCTCCAATGCATCATTCAATCTTCCAGCTTTCCCATAAGTATCAATCAAAGTATTATACGCATACGAGCTTAAACCAACATGATCAACACTCTCATCTGCAAACTTTGTCATTGCACTATCATTACTTTTATGTATATGTACTGACCATTTTTTAAAAAACTCTTCAGCCTTTTCAAACTGTCCTGCGGTTTTATACATTTGAACAACAATCCCCATGGTCACCTCGTCCAGTTCCATCCCTTTCTCGTTCATTACATCCAACCAATACATTGCTTTCTCCCTAACTCCACCTTTACTATACACATCAATCAAAGTTCCAAAAGTCGAATTAATCGATTCGATCCCATTTCTCTCCATTTCATCCTTTAACATCTCAAGTTCATCCCATTTTTTCGCTTTCCCAAGAACCCTAATCATTATATTATAATGAATCACATTCAATTCATAACATCCTTTTCTCTTAAACCACTCAAAAATCTCCAAAGCCCTTTGCCATTCTTTTTGCTCTTTCAAGATTATAGTCCTTTCTTTCTTACTTAAACTAAATTCCCACTGTTTAAACACTTCATCCAAATCACTAATCATTTCCAAAGCCTCCAATATAGCAGGAATACACCCTCCATACCTCGACCATTTCATCGAACACTTGGTGTGCATGTCAGTGTGCACATTATTCGCCACCTCATTCCGACTCACAACTTTCATCGAACACTTGGTGTGCATGCCAGTGTGCACATTATTCGCCACCTCATTCCGACTCACAACTTTCGTCGAACACTTGGTGTGCATATTCTCCTTCCTTAACCACATTCTCCCCTTAAACCCTCTATCCTTTTCAGCTACATTCTCTTCTTTCACTGGGTTTTTAACCAAACCATTTGGGTTCGTTTTTGGTTTGATAAAGACAGATCTTTTGTGAAAATGAGATGGTTTTTGAGGTGGGATTTGGTGTTTCTTGATGAACTCTGGTTTGGTGCGGTGGTGTGGAAGATGAATTGAAGCTCCGCCATTGATGTTGGTGGTTACTGAGGGATGAAGAACTGGAATTGGGATGCAATTTGTTGTGTCTGAATGCTGGAGTTTGATAAACATTGCTTGTTAATGATATCAGCAGCTGACTTCAATTCTTGTTTCTGGGGGGAAATGTTTAAACTGAAAATGGATTGAATGATTGAGTTTCGTATGCTTTACAAGGTTTTTTTAAGGCATTGTCTATTCACACACTTACCAAATCTATCTACACACTTTTTTTAAACCCAGGCGCCGCGGATAGGGCTATGTGCAGCGCCTGGGTCACTTTTTCAGGTACCAGGCGCCGCACATAGCCCTATCCGCGGCGCCTGGGTTGTTTTCAGTCGAGATTTTTCTTTTCCGAGGGGAATGTCGTTAACGAGGAGGAAGCTGGTCAAACGATGCAATGTTATGCGCCGCGAAAAGGGCTTGGCGCGGCGCCTGGGTTCTTTTCGAGGGAGAATGTCGTTAACGAGGAGGAATTTGGTCAAACGAGGTCGCTATGCGCCGCAGATGGGGCTTGGCGCGGCGCCTGCCTCCTTTCCTGGACCACTACTTAATACATTACATTTTTTTCTCTAAATTCATAATATACACGTTTTTTCTCAACAATCTTTACCAAAATATACACGTTTTTTTTTTTCTCAACTTTCATTATCATCACGATATAACATTATAATGTCGTGGATTAATAGTTATATATTCGGTGAATACTCTAACACTAGTGTTCCTGATTCATACGAGACTGTAGTCTCTAACACTTGGAATCAAGCTGCCTCCAACCAAAGTCAGCAGGAGGACGAGGTTGTATCGGGTTTTCAATTTCCTGATAATTCGGTACAATTTGACTTAAATATTCCACCGAATGACAGTTACGGTTATGTTTACGGTGACGGTGGCGAGCAATTCGTTCAACAAAATAATTATGGTGTCAATGCTGGAAAGTTCGACTTAAATAATCCAGTGGATAACAGTTACGATTATGTTTTCGGTGACTGTGGTGATCAGCAACAGAATAACTATGGTGGTGACAATGCGGGTCAGTTTGACTTGAATATTCCATTCGAATACCCGTACGGTTACAATGCTGGTCAGCAACAGAATAACTATGGTGGTGACAATGCGGGTCAGCAACAGAATAACTATGGTGGTGACAATGCTGACCAAAAAGACGAAGACGATGCTGACGAAATTGATCCTGAAGACTCTTACCCGATTATAGTTTCTTTTGAAACTGACCTGGTTTTTCAGTCACGTCAGGAATTAGTCAATTGGGTCCAAAATAGAGGAATCGAACATGGTTATGTCATTACTACCAAAAGATCTAAAGAAAAGGCTATCTGGTTACAACACTGATGATATGGATTTTTCGATTCTGGAAAATTTTGATACTCGTCCAGGGCATCCTTATTTTGAGTTTCCTGATAACCCAACGGCGCAAGAAAAGTGCAAAAAACTGAGAACGATGGATGTGGGCGGACACATCCATATAGATTGGGATCTTTTAAATGAGCTTCATGAGGGAGATCGATGTCAGGAGATTATTGGTTTCAACACTCCGTGGTTTCGGTTGTTTGATATAGCAACCAGGCCATCATACCGTGAGCTCACTGTGGAGTTTTTGTCATCATTTGTTTTCAACCGCCCACCGCGCGATTATGTCGAGGACCCCGCTCAACCTTTCCGCGAGATAACTTTTCGATTATGCGGGGTTTATCGTTCGATGACACTGAGAGAGTTTGCTTGTCGTTCGGGGTTGTACATGGAGGAGGAGCTAGACACCCCATTATACACTGAAGGGATCAGGACTTTGCCTCGTGAGACCCTCGTCAGTTTCTGGGAGGTTATTGCCTCTACGCACTTCGGAGTGTGTAATGCGAAGGCGGCTTCCATCATTGACCCTCTACACCGGTATTTGGGGCGTATCATTGCGTCTTCCATTTCTGCCAGGAGGTGTGGGAAAGATAAGGTCAACATGAGTGACCTTTTCTTTATGTATTGTGTCTTTCTTCGCCGGCCCTGTGCGCTTGCTACTTGTTTGGCGGAATATTTTGAGTCCGGCGCCTGATCCGAATGTGTCACCGCCTCATGAGCCCGAACAAGAACGTGAGCCGTCACCCGAGCGTCCGCATCATGATCCGCCGCAGTTCCCTCAGCACGTATACGACAACCTGCCAGAGGGAACACGTGTTTTAGCAGACCACTTTGATCAACGCCTCCAAGCGATGCAACGTGATATTGCGCGACAAGGACGCCGGATAGATCGACATGGACGACGGGCAGTTCGATTGTTCGATGCCATACGCGACCATTTTGGGATTCCGAATGTGGCGTTTTCATCATCGTCGGAAGAAGGGGACGAGTAGTTATCTTTTATGTTTTTTTGTTATTTTTTTTAAGTTTATGTAATTTTTAATTTCTTTTATGAATGATTAATTTTGTGTGTTATAAATGTTTGTTAAAGTTTTAAATGTTTTTGTGTGTTATTAATTTGTTTAATTTGTTATGTTAAAATGGTTGGGTGTAAAATATAGGGTTATGTGCGGCAACATGGATTGAAAATCTTGAAAATTTTGTCCTAAAATGAACCCAGGCGCCGCACATAGGGCTATGTGCGGCGCATAAGTGTGTCTGGGGTACCCAGGCGCCGCGGATAGGGCTATGTGCGGCGCCTGGGGTCTGTTGGATGGTCAGTTGTCAAGGTCTGATGATTTGTTTCGATGTGATGTGACCCAGGCGCCGCGGATAGGGCTATGTGCGGCGCCTGGGGGTGCGAAAATAAAAAAGGAAAGTGTGTGAATAGGACCACCCTTTTTTAATTAGTGATTTTTTTAATAAATCTTTACTTTTAATACGACTCGTATTAACTCATATTAACCGTATTAAGTGTCAGATTTTTAATAATCAGACAGTCAGTTATATGACTTATATCAATTTTAATGAGTTGTATATAATGGTGATATGATTCGTATTAAAATTGATACGAGTCATATTTAAGGTTTATGGTTAGCACTCGATAACATCTGAAAAGATTCATGCCACACAGAAATACGACTCATATTATTTGTTAATATGAGTTGTATTGCCCATATAATATGTCTCTTATTATATCAACACAAGTCGTAAGTATCTTCGTCATCATGGCTGCCGCTGCAACCACTTCATCATTTTCATTATCTCCACTTCATCATTTGCATGTGTTGATCTATTGATTTGCAGGTTCCACAATTCACCACCGACTACATCCTTCGGCTTCATCACTTCCACTTTCTCCACCACAACCACTTCATACTCCAAAGCAGATGTGGTTCTGTTTCACCTTCATTATCTCCAGCAAACGTTTACAAACCATCATCATCTTCATCCGTACGATTTGAAATTAACATCCGTCCAATCTCACCAAAAAGATCCATATCTTCTATACCTAATCAGTTCAAAGTTAAAACGGTGGTGTTTCACGATTTGCAAAGAGGTGGTTGGTTGTGCATGGTGGTGTGATTGAGGGGATGGTGGTTGATGGAGTTGGATATGGTAGGTGTAATGGTTGTGGTGATTGTTTGTTTGATTAAATATAATAATAATGTTATAAAATTGGTCCTTTAAGAATAAAATTACTAAAATGTTCTCATGTGTAAAACGTAACTATTATGTAATTATGCGTGTAGTGTAACAGCCCGTTAAAAATCCAACAGACCGTTAAATAAAAGTTTGGATAGATAGTTAGGTGTATGAATGCAAGAGTAGACAAATTTAGTGTTTAAAGTAGCAAAAGTAGACAAATTTCACATGGCTAACGGGAGTGTCCCCCTTGGTGGCGCTCAAGGACAACGGATTTGTTGCACGACAGGCAGCGTCAAAGGCGGAATCATGCAAGGTTGCCAAACACGAGAAAGCTTGCCTGGCCAATCAACATGTTTTTATTCCGTTAGCATTTGACACATTTGGCTTCCTAGCCACTGAAGCAGTGAACTTCTTGTCTAGGGTTCAACGGGTCATTCATAGCCATGTTTCGACACCTAAGGGCCAATGTTACGTCTTCAGTAGGTTAGGTTTTGCTATTCAAAAGGGGGTGGCGGCACAACTTGTTGCCCGTTTACCTGCCACTTTATTGTAAATTCTTGAAAGATATTAATGGAAAATTTTTGCTTAAAAAAAAAAAAAAAAAAAAAAAAAAAAAAAGAGTTAACTAGAATGCAAGTGTGCATGTTCCTAAGAGCCAAAAAATTCAACTTGAAAATGTATAAAATATTAAAAGTGTAGATAACAAGGTGATGATTAGAACACGTAGATACAATCCAATCCATCACTCAAAAACCTATGGCTTTGATTGCTGCATGAAACCACTTCATCCTTCACATAATAATCCCCCCATTTTTCATCCATCATTTCACTCAACCACTATTTATTTATACACCCCACCCCAATTCATCATTTTCAAACAAAAACCTTCTTCAATCAATGGCTTCCACCATTCTTTCTTCCAATTTCTTAACCTCAAACATCTTACTTTCAACACCAACACCCAAAACCCACAAACCCTTATCAAACAGGTTCATAATTCATTCAATCTTTAACAAAACCCACATTTCATCTAACAAGTTTAATCTCCAATCAAAGGCCACTTTAGCTGCTCTGTTATTTTCTTCAATCACAACACCACAAGCACTAGCTGACACTGATTTACAACCACCACCACAAACCCCACTTCAAGCTGACTTAGTTAAACAAAACCCATCAACAAAGTCACAACCTTTTTCACAATCAAATGTTCTAACAGCACCAAAACCTCAATCTAGTTCTGATCTTCCTGAAGGTGGTCAATGGAGATATAGTGAGTTTTTGAATGCTGTAAAAAAGGGTAGAGTTGAAAGAGTTAGGTTTAGTAAAGATGGTGGTGTGTTGCAGCTTACTGCCACTGATGGTCGTAGAGCCTCGGTGGTGGTTCCGAATGATCCTGATTTGATCGATATATTAGCGATGAATGGTGTCGATATATCGGTTTCGGAAGGGGAAGTGAGTAATGGGTTGGTTGGTTTCATTGGGAATTTGTTGTTCCCTTTGTTGGCGTTTGGTGGTTTGTTTTTTCTGTTCCGCCGATCCCAAGGGGGCGCTGGTGGCCCCGGTGGGCTCGGCGGACCAATGGATTTCGGCAGGTCGAAATCCAAGTTTCAGGAAGTTCCTGAAACTGGAGTCACGTTTGCTGACGTGGCGGGAGCTGATCAGGCTAAGTTGGAGTTGCAAGAAGTTGTTGATTTTTTGAAAAACCCTGATAAGTATACTGCTTTAGGTGCTAAGATCCCAAAAGGGTGTTTACTGGTTGGACCACCAGGGACTGGTAAGACCCTTTTGGCTCGAGCGGTTGCAGGGGAAGCGGGTGTGCCGTTTTTCTCTTGTGCTGCTTCTGAATTTGTTGAGTTGTTTGTGGGTGTTGGTGCATCTAGGGTCAGGGATTTGTTTGAAAAGGCGAAGTCGAAAGCACCTTGCATTGTGTTTATTGATGAGATAGATGCTGTTGGTAGGCAAAGAGGGGCGGGTTTAGGTGGTGGGAATGATGAGAGGGAACAAACGATTAATCAGTTGTTGACTGAGATGGACGGGTTTTCTGGTAATTCGGGTGTTATTGTTTTGGCTGCTACTAACAGGCCTGATGTTCTTGATTCGGCGTTGTTGAGACCAGGGCGGTTTGATAGGCAGGTGACTGTTGACCGGCCTGATGTTGCTGGTAGAGTCAAGATCCTGCAGGTTTGACCATCTTTTGTCATATTTCTTGCTGTTTTGTTGCTTATTTTTATTAGTTATAATTGTTAAATTGGTTGACTGTTGAGCATGGTCATAGATGTATTGATTATAAGCTGCATGAGTTTGATTAGCATTGATACTTACGGGGTGTTTGGATGCATAGTTGTCGAAAGCGCAAGGCGTGCAAAGGTTGAGTCTTGAGCCTAAGCGTGTGTCTTGTGGGCTTTTGACAACAGAGTTTGGATGTGCGAATTGATTATTACAATAATAATAAGTTATGTGATGGTGACATACATAATGCAGAGTCAAACTGTCAAAGTTATCATTTTTATGAGATGGAATATAAGTTTGTTGTATGTGATAGGTGCATTCAAGAGGAAAAGCACTTGCAAAAGATGTTGATTTTGATAAGATTGCTAGGAGAACCCCGGGTTTCACGGGAGCTGATTTGCAAAACCTGATGAATGAAGCCGCCATTCTTGCCGCCAGGCGAGAGCTCAAGGAAATAAGCAAAGATGAGATAGCAGATGCTCTCGAGAGGATCATTGCAGGGCCGGAGAAGAAAAACGCCGTTGTCTCAGAAGAGAAAAAGAAACTCGTTGCATATCATGGTAAGACATTTTGCTAAGAGAACACATGTTATGTGCCATGTAGACATTTTATGATGAAACTCTCTATTTGGTCTTATTGTTGTGACACACACGGGTATATTAGACATTTTACTAACGAAAAATGTCCGGTTGGTTTCGCAGAGGCTGGTCATGCACTAGTTGGTGCCTTGATGCCAGAGTATGATCCTGTAGCAAAGATATCCATCATTCCTCGTGGTCAAGCAGGCGGTCTTACCTTTTTTGCCCCTAGTGAAGAAAGGCTCGAGTCTGGTTTATACAGCAGAAGCTACCTTGAAAACCAGATGGCAGTCGCTCTTGGTGGAAGGTATAACTCTCATTCCAGGGGCAAAACCGTCTTTTTAGGATATTGTCTAGGGGCTTAACTGTCACATTTATCTTAATCTAGTGTTTTTCTTAAACTTGAAAAACAATGCTGTTTAATACTGCAACTACATTGCAGGGTCGCCGAGGAGGTTATTTTTGGAAAAGAAAATGTTACAACAGGAGCATCAAACGATTTCATGCAAGTATCTCGTGTGGCAAGGCAAATGGTGGAGAGGTTTGGGTTCAGCAAAAAGATCGGTCAGGTGGCAATAGGCGGTGGCGGCGGTAACCCGTTCTTGGGACAACAGGTACTAGTTTTTATATGTACTCAACCGGTTTTTGAGATAAAACACAAGCCATATGGACCCTTTTATACCTGAAACGCTACATGGACACAACACAAGAATAATTTGGTTTTGGGTTTTCAAATCTGGACCATTTGATAAACGAGTTGTGTATGTGTTTAATTAAACTAGTCGTGTTTGGGTTGACCTGTTTAGTTAAACAGCCCGACCCGCCAAACCATTTATGACCTATTTACTAACACTCTCCAACCGATTTAGCACACTTGCAATCCATTTACAAACCGCAAACACGTCCACCTGTTTTGACTTTTTTAAGTGAATGGGTTAAACATGTTGTGTTCAAGCTATATGATTTTAAGTGTGTGTAGGTTAGGGTTGATGTAATTGATACATATAAAACATAGGACGTGTTTGGACTCAACCTGCTAACTTGACACGATTAACACCCTTAATTGTAATACTTTAGCTTATAATATAAGTATGATTTTGCAGATGTCGTCCCAGAAAGATTATTCAATGGCTACCGCGGATATTGTAGATGCAGAAGTGAGGGAACTTGTTGAACGAGCGTACGAGAGGGCAACGACTATAATCACCACACACATCGACATCTTGCACAAGCTCTCTCAACTACTTATGGAGAAAGAAACCGTTGACGGTGAAGAGTTCATGAGCCTTTTCATTGATGGCAAAGCAGAGCTCTTCATTGCCTAGATGTCACACTTATAATGTAGTTCAATGAATTGCATGTTTCTTGTAGTAACTAGATTTCACACACACTTTTTATGTAACTAAGGATGATAAATTGTACATGTTTGCTTGTTTCTTGTAGTAAAATAGATACCAGGATATTTGACTTATATTAGGTGTGTTGCTAACTTGACCTTGAACTTTTCTAACGCGTTTCTTACGTTATCGAGTTCTACTCATGCTCAAGAAAACGAAACACAACACCTCTAACTAGAGAAGAATTTTATGAACCTTTTCATTTCATTGATAGCAAAGCTGCACTCTACATCCCCTAACATCCACACTGTTTATGTAACAAAAGTACGATAAATCGATGTACATGTTCTTCGCTTGCTTCCTTCTCACACATTCCAGACCAACAAAATAAAAATTTAAAATAAATAAATAAAAGAAAGAAAGACAGTTATCCCCACATCTACCACTTTGACCACAACAACAATATCAACTGATCATATGCTTACAAGAAGAGACGATAATAATATGATCACTTGGCACGCTTTTTGTCTTCAAGAGTAGCAGCTTCATTCAACATATCGACTGCGTCTTTGTGCATGTCCAGTTTGGCAAGAGCAACAGCTTGCATGTAAAATGCAGTTGACCAATCAGGATACACACATTGTGCCTGCATTGCGTCTCGAAGAGCTGCATCAGGTTGATCACACATGAGGTGGCAGAGGCTGCGCCTTGCGTAAACTGTAGGTGATATCATCGTGCCAACATCAATGAACTGCACACATTAAAAAATTATAAATAAATTGATAGTACAAAATTAATCATTGTCCAACAATTTCACCAAAATAAAAACATATTATAGTTCATCGACATGGAGGGGTTATGCTAAAAATCGTAATAGCAGAGATACACATCTTATTTTGACATAAATACCCATCTCCCATGTAAGGTATTATGCTACAAGATTAAAGTGTATAGAGATAGAAAAGGGTACAATAGTCATTGATATAATCCAAATCTTTAAAAGTATATATGGTCCCTTAAAAAAAAGTCAAACCATGCTGCCAAATCCAAAAAAAATCAATCTAAAAACATTCATTAAAAGTTTGAGACAAAAGCACACTGATTTAATTAATTATCTAAATTTTGGTTATTGGTGGATTGACCAAATTTTGTTTAATAGAGATGTACCATCTAAGTTCAGGGTTAATTGTAGAAAAAACAAGAAACAAGAAACTATACTTAAAAGTTCGCAATCCTACAACTTGCTATGCTAAATAGGGGTAGTCAGATGGCCGGGTTGGGTTCTTGATTTAAACGGGTTCAGGTTGAAATGGGTCATCTCCTAAGAATAGAAACGAGCAAGAGCTAGGTTCAACACCAAACATTTCTATCAACTGTTTATATATAACAATGTTTTCATTATGATACCAACAAAATGAGATTATTACAATACAAAACATGACTTAGGATGATGTATGCATTAAAAATTTAACTTTTGGCAACTTCCAATATATTTTACATTATCCTCATTTACGTAAAAAGTTAGTTGATCCATTTGAGTTTAAACATAACCCAAATCGACCCATTTACAAGTAAACTAGTACACTTGTATCTTCTATAAAGACAAAGCAATAACATATCTAAAAGGGGCAGATGTGTACAATAAAAATAAAGACATAACAAGTACCTGAGAATAACAATCAATGGCAGTTCTAAAATCTTTGTCACGGAAAGCTAGATCGCCACGTTTCCTCGCCTCCAACATATCCCTCATTTGCTGAGTCCACTCTTGAAAAGAAAGCTGAAATAGAAAGATCAGAAATATGTTAAAAAAAATAAATAAATAAAAAACTTGTAACTAAATCAACTGTTTGAACTAGATGACCTCATTAGTGCCTTCATCCTCTTTATAATGTGTCATCACTAATATCTGGTGGATGGCTGTTAAGTCCATCCTTGAACATGCATCGCCCATTGGAGAAAGAGGATGTGGCGGTGTGGCAGGTGCTTCTTCATGTTTCAGGATCCCAAGCATCTGATATGATGGGACCTACAAATAGAATTTCGTTTAAGTTTATTACTGACCTCAACAATTGCCACAAATGAGATCATATGCATATAAAGGTGGCTTGTAACAAGCCAAAATAGGTAGTTTTAGTGTCGGCTAAAACGAGATGGGTTGGGTTGATCAACAAACACCTTCTCAAACATCTCATAATTTTATAATTAACAAAACATTTTTATTATTTAAGTATAAAAACTGACTATTATCAACTTCACACAATGGTAAACAAGTTTCTCAAGTGTCCTACAAAAGTCATTCAATTTTCATTAGGTGTTCCAATCTTGTATATATTTTTTTTATATATGTTAAAATCTTTTAGAAATAAGTGATGCAAATCAAACAGATATGAATCTTGGTCAGTATTTGCTAATTATTATTCACCAAACTTGACTTAAACTAAACAATTATAAACTTGGTACTGTTTCGAGAATTTCTTTCCTTCACAATTACCTCCTATTTCAAGTTGATTGGAAAACAAAAAACTACGCCTTAACTAACCTTAAAATTTTAACATTTAAAAAAGATTGCACATATTCAGGACACCCAATGAAGTATTTCCTGAGTTTTTAATAACGGAATTAAGATGTTGTAAACATGTAAATACACTTTGGGTGAGTGATGATATTCAACCAAGTTGGTCCATTTGACCGTTAGATATTAAAATATAATCTACATCAACCCAACTATAGTTTATTATTGAGCTGAAAAATTAAATTGGTTGAAAATTAGAAAAATAAAATAACACGCACAACGAGGTTGCAAAATAAGAGGATCGGGCAAACTACGTGTCAAGTCAAACAATTAATGGGTTAGAAAGGGTTGACCAGCCACGACTTTTTGTCCAACTTTTTAACTGATAAATATTAAAATACTAGAAAAACAATAAGAAAGAACTAGGAACTGACATCTGGTTTGTTCTGCAACGGAGCAAGTGTTGAAACAAGATCTTTGGTATTAGGCCGTTCCCTCGGTTCATACTGCAAGCAACGTGAAGCAAGATCAAAAACAACAGTTGCTTCTTCTGCTGAAAAGTTTCCCTCCAAATGTGAATCCATCAAGAAAAGAATGTTTTTGCCCCGAATCATTTCAAGCGCCTGCAACAAACATAAAATGTCCGAATAATTAAGTATAAGATTTCATTAATGCATTAGAATTACTTACATGACTTGGAGGAATATGTTTTCCACTCAGAAGATCCAAAAGAACAGTCCCAAAGCTAAAACTAACACTTTCAGGTGTAACCCTCCCTATTATAGAAAAAAACACAATTATCAGGCAACACTGCATATAAATACGACCACTTAATAGTTGGTTATTCAGGTAAGTTCATCCAAATGGGTGGCAATTTCAACTCTTTTTCCGTCAAAACTCAACTTGGGTAGGAAAATATGGAGAAAAGGGTAAAAACTACAATTTACCACAACTTGGAAGTAGTTGTTTTATTCAACATGATAGCCAATAGATATTGGATATAGAAAAAATATGACTAATTAATATTTTTAGATATAGTGTAAAACTTTAAATAAACAAACTAACGTAATTATAAATAAAAATACACCATTGATGTTTAAATATAATAAAAGCAAACTAAGAGTTATTTCACTCTCAGGTCAAGAATATTATATCTTTACAAAGTTTTATGCAAAAAGAAATTGTGTCCTAAAATATAATAGTCTATAAATAGATTTAAATGAATTTTAAATATATATAAAATACATATTACTAACAAACATTTAATGTTAAAAGGTATTTTTAGGAAGTGATGCACTCATGCTTATTACACTATCATATTTATTAGATGATATACATTAAAATAAAATATTAATTTATGAAATTGTACAAATAGAACTAATAAATTACATCACTTTTAGAGATTCAAGAAAATTGTTCACAAGTCAATCCAAGTTAACTACCTTGCAATGTCATAATAATCAAACTTGGAAAAGCAGTAAAAAATTTGATATAACAAAATTAGTTATTAAATAAATGTAAACTTACCTAACTATTGTTAACTTTCATCCACTATTGACATGTAATCTTGTTCTAATTGTTCAAGCTACAATAGTCACATTGAGAACTTTCGAATTTTACATAATAAACTTTCTTCCATCACAATTTATCAACTACCAAAACATCCTAAGAATGGTAGCTTAGGAAAAACCTATTGACATAATTTTTATTACAATTTTTTTCTGTAGCATACAACAAAAGTTATTGAAGCCATGTACCGTTTCTTAGATACTCAGGAGGAGTGTATGCAAGATTTGTGCTGTAACTTTTTCCATCCCTGCTGTTTTTCATCAAACCAAAACATGAAAGCCGTGGATCGCCATTCTGCCACATATTACAATCAAGTTAACAATTTGGTGCCAAGAAATATAAAGTTATTTTATCATCTTTCAAACGGTAGTCGAGTTAAATACTCAGGATATTATATTTCACTACAGCACCTCATCAAAGAGAACTCTATATGCATTCAAATCATGATACAATGGACGGCCTTCGGTACTGCAGTAATCCAATGCTTCAGCAATACATAGAGCTACGCGTAAACGCATTGCCCATTCGATTGTTTGATTCTCCCCTGTAAAAAACATCCATTATAACAAAATACAAAATAAAAAATATGTTATGATGATTACACGACCAACACAAGTACAACATTAACTTAAACCATTGAACAAAACGATTTTCGAGTTTGTATAAAACAAAAATACACTTTGACATGTTCGGCCCATTAGACTTGTCCCCCTTATAGCTAAGCAGGTTTTGATCGGCCCATTAGACTTGTCCCCCTTATAACAAAAATATGTTTGTCATTCTGTCTAAATCTAGTAGCTTTCCACAGAGCCTTTATATATTAGGGGCTATTCACCTACAGTTACAAGATTCACAGAACTTGAAGCATGATAATTTAATGAAATATTAGTCCACGTCAAAATGTTATTATATACCCGAAAATTGAGAACTTTTCTAGAGAGGGCCCATAGGTGGATGAACAGAAGTTTGAACCCAACAATACTCTTTGAAAATGGTTATAGGAAACATAAAATAGTATTGTAGTTATGAAGACATACAGTGAAATAAATGTTTGGCTAGAGTATCGTTAGGCATATACTCTGCAACAAGTAGCCTTTCATCCCCATCACAACAATATCCGATCAAATTCGCCACCCTATTATGCCTCAGTTTGCCAACTCCCCATGCTTCATCCTTACAAAACAAAAATAACATAATTTAATAATTAAATTTATCAGCATGAGTGCATTACACCATAAAATCACATGAAAAAAACTATCAACTTCCAAAAATTGCTAATGATGAGCTTTTGGCAAAATTGCAAATATGATGAGCTTTTGGCGTTCAAGATTGCTAATTCAGTAATTGTCATAGTTTCACTTGTCTTTTTTCCAAGAAAAATGGTTGCTTTTAAACAAAAAAAACAAGTATAATAAGCCATTATGCTCAAATAAATCAAAGACCACCCACATGAAATAAAATAAAACGATCAAACAACAACTTAGTGTTTGGGTAAGATACCCCTCTTATGACTAATGTGATGCATTCATTACATAACCAATCTTAGGTAGAGAACCGAGACCACCACATACGCACTTATACATTATGCATGTCACATACAGTAGAATAGAGAAAAAAGATGCGGGAATGTCATATGCAGTTGCATAACCGTCTTATCTATCACAGTTAAAGCAACATGTACAAGTGTTTATGTGACCGACTCATTACAATGATGCAGTTACATATATAAACTCCTTAAATAATCGGCGGGTGTATTCAATCAACATTCAACCCCATAAAAAGTGTTAATCTTTTGCACCAGTTTTAGCATATTTTGTATATTTCACAATCACAAAGCAAAATCCAAACATCCATTAACCTATAACTCTTGACCCAAATGCACAATTAAGCAAAACACAATAACAAGTACAATTGAACCACATAATGGCATTGATAACAGTAAACCCTAAACTGAAAAAATGAGCCCCAAATGAAAAAGGGAAAAATACCGCAAACTGTTTGGGATCAGGCCACGCCATTTTGGAAAACTTCTTAACTGCAATCCACCTTCGATTTTGCAACCTTCCTTTATACACAACATTGGGAGCTTTTTCACCACTTTCAGACACAATTACATCTGAACTGAAGTTATTAGTTGCTGCTTTTAAGTCCGTCAATGAATATTCAGAAAACACCGGCACACCGCCGTTGTCTCCGGCGAAAGCTGCAGCTTTTCCGTTCGACGGTGACTGATGATGATGATGATTATGAGTGTTGTTGTGGTTGATGTTATCTTTTTCTGATCTAGGTTTTTTCTTAAAGCAAGAACTGCAAGTACCCATTTGTTCAAAACAAAACCTAGGTAGGTATCAAGAAGACGTGTTTGTGTTGATCAGTGAACAAGAACCATTTTTTACATACAACAAAGAAACAAAGAACAGTGTGACTCAAGTTTTGAGTAAAATTATAATATTAGACGATGATTAAGGTTTTTGTAAAATTATATTTGAATGAGACAAACACAAACACTCACTCGTGTGGTGTGGGATATTGATCGATGTGAATTAAGTGGTAATAATAAGAAGATGAAAGAGGGTTGTTTTTTAATGATTTGGATGAATTAGAGCAATTAAATTTTGTGAATCTTTTTAAAATATTGAACCGGTATCATAATTTTACTGGTTAAATTAAGGTTGAATTGGAGTCGGATGAAATATATATGTATCCAAGTAATATTATAAGAATTATAATTAAACACAAAATAAGTTCAAAAATATTAAGTTATACCACAAAAGTAATAATCCAAACAAAAATTAACGGTAAAAATCATTAAAAATTATAATTTAAACAAGTTTTAACGCTAAAATGAAACGAGTTCATCATCTTCATCACTTAAAACATCAACATATTGACTTGTATTACAAAAAATACAAAAATAATTAGATGTAAACATAAAATCTAAGAAAATTAGACACTAAATTATATGTTATAATACCAACCCGGTTTAACTACAGTCCGGTTGTGGTTCGACCGGACCATTTCGAGCATTTCAATCCAGTTCATAAACATGTATCATACCGTGTCTAATTGAACTGAGATTTTTAAAAAAAATGATCCAACCACAGTTGGACCGACTGGTTTAATAACATTAGATATAACTTACTTTCTGTATATCTTTTTTTTTTTGGAAAAACAAATTAACCCAACACCAACCTTATTATTGTTCTATGTGTTTTAGAGATGTTAAGTTTGACTTTTATATCTAATAGAATTTAGAGTTTTATTCTAATTTTAGAGTTGATTATGCGGACGGTGACGTGTTTACCTATACTGCATGTTTGATTTCATATTATGACTAATTAAATTTGTCGGTTCAGGTCTGATGAAGTTGGTGGTCTGTTGCTAACACTAATGTGTTTAAAGCATTAGATTTGGGTTCAAATCTTGCATTAGCCGGTTATGGTGAATTTATTCTATAAAATACGTTGATTTATATACTGAGTATTTAATTTTACTTGTATTTGTATATTTATGGCTATCGGAGTTAAATTATTTCGTTAGTTTTGAATGAAATGACCAATGTTTTCAAAACCGGTTCAAACCGGCCTGATGAACCGGTGATCATGTATTTTTCCGGTACGATATTGGACGGTATTTTTGGTAACCGGCATGTATATCATACCATCAAAATGTTGAGGTTAAACTGGTTGAACCATTAAATCAGTTTTCATTTATCCCATTTTTATTAAAAAAAACATACATAGAATTTGCAAGAATAGCTTTGTTCACCGTTCACAAATCACCTCGTTTTTTGTACATGACCAACCATTGATTAATTTGGGCGTCCAATATCATATTTGTTGGTTTCAGTTTTTACTCGATTAATTTATGAGTTTTTCCCATAAAAAATTTTCAATTGAAGTTATATTTTTCTCCAAACATCGTATTTACAAATATTATACATGAAATAGACCAGTTGATCCGTTTTATTTTAAAAACTATGTTGGGAAATCAAATAGTTTTAAAAAAAATTTGGGAGTTTTTTTTATTATGGTTTAACTTTTAGATTATTTGTATTATTAAATCATGTATTTTTTTAATTTTCTTTGAATAAATGTTGTATTTTTAAAGAACTGTAGGATAAATAGTTACTCCGGTTAGACCATCCGGTATAACCTGGTCTAATCTGCTGAACCATTTCTAAGCCTAATCCAATATGATTAAAAAACCGGTTTTTAAAACATTGGAAATGACTAAATTGTCCTTATTATTATCACTTACCTTAACCCATTATTTTTATTAAAAAAATTAACCCAATACCACCTTTATTATCGTTCTATGTGTTTTAGAGAAGTTAAGTTTGACTTTTATATATAATAGAACTTAGAGTTTTATTCTAATTTTAGAGGAACGGTGACGAGGTTACCTATATTGCATGTTTGATCTCAAATTACGAGAAATTAAATTTGTCGGTTCAAGTCTGATGAAGTTGGTGGTCCGTTGATAGCACTAATGTGTTTAAAGCGTCATATTTGGGTTCAAATCTTGCAATTAACAGGTTAAGGTGAATTTATTCTATAAAATATAAAATCTATTAGTTGTTGCCAATAAGATTGGTGACATATTGATAACATCCTTGTGTTTGGAGCATTAAGTCTTACGTCTAGATCATGCGGTGAAAAGTATGTAGTGTATTTATCCTATAAATCTAGGAGTAAAAATAGTTAAATTTAGGAAAGTTGAAGCATTTAATTAGTATATTTAATCTTTTTAAGTTTTTTTAGAAAAGTTAGAGCATATAAAATGTTTGATCTTTTACTTGACAAAGTGGCTTAAGTTATTAAAAGGTTGTTAATGAATTCATATCGTCAAATATAAAAACTAGAATAGTGTGTGTGTTTTGAATTTCGGTATTAGCATGGGAGGCTACTAGTCTACTATTAACAAATCTTATAAAATTAGCTAGTCGGCTGACGTAAGGCTAACATGTTTGATAAAAGCTTTGCGTTTCATATATAAGGGTAAATGTTTTATTATTGATACCATAGTTGATATGAAAACTTTTTATTAAGTAAATTACCTTTTATACATTTAAGTTTTAACTACCTTTTATACATTTAAGTTTTGTAAAAAGTGACAAAAAAAAGGGTTTTGTAATGATTTGAATGAATTAAAAAAAAGTGGTGAGATAAAATATGAAGTAACTTTGTTATATTAACATCCATAAAAGGCTAGAATTTATAAAAATATACTTTTCTTGTTTAGATATGGAATTATTTATATTTATATATTTACTAATCCGTAAGGTCGGATAGAACTTACATATTAGTCTCTCATCTTCTTAAATTTACAAAGTGACCTCCTAACTAGATTTTGACCTAATTACAACTTTAACCTTCCGACTTTTACTTATTACAACTTTGGTCCTAGCTTGTGTACTTAACTGATTTACAATTTTGACCCCCTACTTTACTTTGACATATTTACGACTTGAGTCGTACATTTTGGACTTGGTTATCGTTTTGACATCAAACTTCTGATATTTCTTCATCTATCAATATGTGACACATTACGGCTTTGTACCGTGACGTACAAGCCAGAACGTGTGACTCGGCCGCTGCATCGCGCAACCTGGTCTTAAATAGTTATACATTGAATTATAAGTTGCACCGCTAGTCTTTTTTAGATAACACAGTTTAGTCTTTTAAAAACTATATTAATGGATCATGGGGTCATAACATTACTATGAATGACCTGTTGGAATCGACTAAGTAGCTCAACAACCTCGTGTTCGTTGTTAAGGCACACATTGCATGAAGCAGCTTGATCTACTATGAAAGAATTACTCCTTAAGATTAAAAAAAAAGAATCTTTGTCAGAGCCACACACGCATGGTTCTCTCTATCCATCCAAATTAAGACCAAAATGTCAAGTTGGTCTGAGTGTGGATTAACGTTGAAACGTTACCACTGACTCGCTAAAAGAAATTTGCGATATGATGACGCAAGTGCGCGAAAAAAGCGTACTACGCGTTTTAGAGATATTAAGTTTGACTTCATATGTAATAGAACTTAAGAGTTTTATGTTGGAAATAAGTTCACTTTATTAAAATAATTAACTGAATATTATAACAATGCTCTCATTATACATGGGAAATTCACTAGTACATTACCATGTACAAAACCGAATCAGAAATACATGTAAAGAACAATTTACATATGATACAAACCGTACTGGTTAGTAATACTTCAATGAGATAGCAACGTACATGACGGTAACGACAACGAGATTGATGATCCTGCAAAACAGATATTAGAAAGAAAGATTCGGGCTTGTCTTTGACACAATTCCCTTAAACAGATTCATCGTCTGTTCCCAGGGTACACCGGACGAAAGCAGAGTACTGCCGGACTTGATCACTTGCCTGAAAAGAAACCGGAGAAGATGTTGCAAATGAGATAATCGATATTGTGTGTCATGCTGCTACGTTTTGGTGTAGTTCTAAATTCTACTTGTGTTGCCATGTTTTTGGTTGTTATCTTTTTAGACAAAAGATTGCAAAAAGTCTTGCAACTAATGACAATTGAATTGTTATAAAACTTAGAAACTAATGACAATTGAATTGTCATAAAACCTAGTAACTTAAGGGTTGGAAAACCAACAGCCTCTTCTAGATGTCTCAAAAACGGGTTGGGTTACAGCAACGCCAACCTCGAGTTTTCGGACCTGCATTGGGGTCACTAACCGACTACTTGAGAGCTGACATCTCATTTACACAAATTATCCAACAATCCCCCACATAAATACAGGTCGATCTCAAAATACAAACATCATTCCGATTAAATTTCAGCAGTTGAATCTTGCATACGATAGGTAGGTGTTACCCTGTCACACCCCGGCCAAACGGGTCGGGCCATGACGGACTGATATCATAAATAAGCAGCGGAAATAATAACTACATACTCATTTAATATAATAAAAGTTGTCCACGTGGGCATATTTCATCCCATTAATAGTTTTAAACAAAATACATGGAAATTAAATTGTCTAGTGCGTGCATATTAGTCTTAAAAACATATTAAAATGACTATTGGGCTATCCTCCAAAACGTTCCAGGCCCTAACTTCAAGTCTACGTGCTACATAACCTTCCAATCAATTACCTGAAATACATACCCAAAAATACGTCAACATAAAGTTGGTGAGCTCATGGTTTAATAAAATTTATGACACTAACACATTATATTTTATGGTGTACGGTCGACAATATATGTAGCCAAACCTGTTCGGATTATACACAACCCGAATACAATAAATAATAGTCCCCTAACCCAAAATGGGCTAACGTGCTCTGCTAAGCACCGACCTATCATTGAACATGTGGCGTAACGATTTTCAACCTCAGTGGGGGTATGCCACTGTACGCGGGGGATTCCCAAATAGTACTATTCATATATCAAAGGGCTCCTACAAGAAGTTAATGGCTACCGAAAGTTGTACCAACGTTCGGGGACAAGTAGCAGATGTATTACACCATGAAAATCAGTTTATATAAACAAGTTTAGTGGGTATGTATCAGCCCCAAAAGTATTACGTAAAAAGGGGGTTCATGAACTCACATGTAGCTTTGCTCAAGAGTTTCATAGATAATGGTTTGCGTGAGAGTCCTACCTCCTATCGGACTTCCTATGTTTAGTTTAATCAAGTTAGATTCTAAAGTATAATAGTCTACATGCGTTCCATAACGGGTGCGTTTGTCTTTCGATTATATAGTCGTTTTTAGTGTTCTCGTTGGTTTGTTCTCGTCTTATCACTTAATCCATGTTGTTTCAGTTTAATTAAGCAAATTTTTAACTGATTTTTCATAAAAATTCAGAAAGTTTGAGCGTTGTCGCTTTTAGTCCCTCAACTTTGTTATATTGATACTTTTAGCCCTAAAGTTAGGTTTTTAGTTATAACTTCTCATCTCTAGGTGTGTTAGTGGTGTGTATTAGTCTTATACATATTTTAAGGTTAACCTACTGGTTTTAAAGTGTTTATCAAGTTCGGGATAGATTTCGAATTCGCCGGTTTCTCCGGTTACTGTAAATCGCTACGTGTCGGGTTATGATTTGGGTTTTTGAGCTTATTTTGATCTTGGGCTCTTATATTACGTTAAAGGGGTCTTAGTTTCTGTAATATATGGTGTTTCATGGTTTTTAGGTGTTTCAATTATTTTCTACAAATTATTTTAGTAGTTGTCGGTTTACGGGTTTTTAGACTTAAATAATTTGTGTAAAATAATTGGTACTTCCTAAATTGTTGAAATTTTGGTTATTGCTTATTTAATCAGTAAATAAGTGCTTTTTAGTCCAAAAGCTTAGTTTTATGGTTCGTTGGTCGTTTTCGTATTTTAACGCGTGTGTAACCGACGTATGAACGATTTATTTACAAAACATCTTTTTAAACATTTTTATTCTTTAAAATACTTACTTGGGTTATATATACTGCATAAAAAGTTGTATTTCAGATTAAAAGGTATATTCTAATTTTTGTGCTTTTTACCATTTACTTGGTCTTTTATATTAAAAAATTTATAATAAATAGCTTAGGCTTATAAAAATTATGAAACTTGTTGGGATACTTAGTTTTTATATATAAAAGCTTCTGGAATTATAAAATATCATATTTTTCTTGTTTCATTGGGTTTCATGTTTTTAACGCGTTCGGTTCGGTTAAGATTACGTTTTATGCTTAGAGGGTCCTTGGTAACATTTTAGGTCTTAAAATAGTTATTTTATACCCATATATGAGTTTAGGTTTTATAAGTTTGGCCCTAAGTGTCCTTAATTATTTTATACGAATTTCTGTATTTTAATCCTATTAAACATTCAAAAATTCGTAGTAATTACATTATTTTTAGAAAAATTATGAAATTTATTTTATAACTTATTTTTCACATGCTTAAGCTACTGAGATAATAAAAATTTGGTATTTTTACATTTTTGGTATTTTCATTGTTTTGTACGTTTTAGTTTCGGTTATTGTTCGATTTTTATGTCTACCCATCAAAAATCAATCATAATCAGTAATATTCATCTATACAAATCTTTATAACAGTAAGATAACAAATTTTTGTATTTTTATACTCCCCATAAGTTTTTGTGAATATTAGTGTATTTATCCATTTTTAATATTCAAATATGCATAATAATTAATGTACAACTCCAAAAATCATTGAAATTTATTTTGTAACCATATTTTATTATAAAGAAGCTCCAGAAAATATAAAATCATGTTTTCAAGGTTTTTAGTTGGGTGTTGTTGTTTTTCTCAAAACAAAGTGTATAGTTTGACTATTTTAGTCAAACTTGTGTATTTTTATTTAGAAAATGGTTTTATGGTTTTTAACACTTTTGTTACTGAAAAATGAGTGTTTGAAGGTGTTCAAAAATATATGGGACGTGTTGGTATTCATTGTGTGTAAAAATGAACGTTTTGTGCACGTATAGTGCACTTTCGGGTGTTTTTCCGTTACCTTGAGGTTGGGAGTGAGTGGGGGTGCACTTGGAGTGGTATGAGAGTCACAAGGGAGGCTAGAAATCGACTGGAACAGGGCTGGTCCTGGGCTGGTCTCGCGGTGCTCCTTCGTGGGTCGATCGGTTTTTGCTTCGGTTTGCTCGGTTGTTGTTTCTTTGGACCCGTGGCTCCTCTTGGCTTGTGTTTGATGATGTTGGTCGACCTTAGAGTGTTGTTGCTGTTGTGTTACAAGTTTTTGAGGTGGAGAATGCTTGCTTGATGAAGAAATTGCTAGAGAGAGTTTTTGGTGAGTTGAGAGATTGTGTAAATGAAAATGAGATGATGTGGGGTGTGTGTGAGGGTGGTTTCAGCCGAAAATAAGGGGAGAGGGGGAGAGAGAAGAAGATTTTGTGGGGTGGTGTGAGATTATGAGGAGATTTCAAGTAATTTTGGGTATTGGTTGCATGGGTGGTGGGTAGTGTGGTTAGAGGACATGGTTTAGGTAGGATGGTTAATAGGGTAGAAGTATTTTATTTTGTTTTTGTTAATTAGTTTAATATGTCTTGTATTTATTAAAATTTGTTATTTGTTTTTATAAAATGTTAGTTTAGTTTTTATAAAGTGTTGGTGAATTATTTTGTTGGTTGTGGTTGTAGTTTTATTAATATATATGCATACATATGGACGTAATGTATATATGCATATGTATATATTGGGTGTTTATTATATTGTGTAAATGATAATGGTTGTATGGTGGTAAATTTTGTATGGTATTTGTATAATTATGTGTAGGTGTTTAATTTTGTATTTATATATATATATATATATATATATATATATACATATGTATATGCACGTATGTGTATATGGTGTGTATATGTGAGTGGGTTGATTTTATATAATGTGGGTGTTGGTTATAAGCTTGGTGATTAGTGTGCAAGTATTTATTTATGTGTTTGCATGAGACTTTATTGGTTTTGATAATTATATAAGTTTTGTGTATGATCACACATATATATGCATTTGTACGTATGCATGTATATGTATATATATATGTACGAGGTTGTCAAGTGGCTATTAGGTTAATAAAATTGGTACCTTTATTAATTTGTTGCCTAGCGTATGTTATAAGTGTAATTTAATTATATAGTCCAATCATTGGTAATGCTAAAGATACTAGTGGAAAATGTCTATCTAACTCATGGTAGTAAAAATAAATTCCTACGCGCATTCGGGTATTTAATATGACGGGTTTCGTCGTCGGTTTTTATCGTAAACATACATGGGCCAAGCCCATAGTCTAGGTGGGCCTAAGCCCAATAAGGGTTGGGCCAAGCCCAATAATTTAAGAGGGGCCTAAGTCTAATAATGGTTGGGTCAAGCCCAATGGGTTAAAAAAAAATTCCGGGCCCAAAAACCGGGATTGTTACATACCCTTTGAACCTTCGCTAATGAAATGCACTTAGTCTACTGGCTCTGAGTAGAACGCGATGTCTTTGAACTCGTCTGCCATTTATGTAGGCGACAATACGCTTCACACAAGACTCTCCCTGACAAAGTCAAGTCCTCATAGTGATGTTCGTTATGGTCATGAACATTTTCTTGGTTCTGCGAGAGCTCTAGGAATTGTGCCCTCCAATTCCATTCGAAGCGATCCCACTTCTCTCTAACATAGGTGATTCATCACATGTGACTACATTAGTCGAATCATTAAAATCCATAGGCTTAGCCTCGTACCTGTCACTTTTAGGAATGGACTAGGAAGATTATTAGATCCTTGTAGTAGACTCCCTTTTAAAAGACGTGGCCGTTTTATCAGTTAACTCTTCTTTCTTAGTTAACCCCCCACAGTGACCTTCCCAGTTCATACAAGTAGGTTGTCCTATTGAACTCAGATCTTGGGATCTCCAGTCAACCGAGTTAGGTTTCCTTCATAAAAACTTAGCTTTTCACAGGCTTTAGTCTCATTCCACAACTCAATCTCGCATTAACCCTCAGGTTCTTGGATCCAAGCTATTTTATTTGACTTCGTCAAGTCACAATAGTTTACAATCGAGATTGGTTGTCTGTCTGTACGTGGTTTAACTCTTAAGTTAACCTTGCATATTGTCACTTTAAAGACTATAACCTTAGGCCATTAGTTGTATTTTTTGGTTTACAATATACAATTAAATGAACACCAATATGCAGTTTAAGTGAACACATCTTCACTAAACCAATATGCAATTTCAGTGACCACCAATATGCAATTTAAGTGAACACATCTTCACTATGCCTTTGATCACTAGATCATTAAACTAATAAATTGGCATTCACATGTTTGCAATATTAATTATTAACTTGGATTATAAAATCCATATTGCTAAACATTACACATTCTTACATCAAATGCAAGTAACCCCCACATTTAAGTTGTATTGGATAACATCAACCAACTTTCGAATCAATTACCATTTTCATATACCCTGAAAGGATTGTTTCTTAAATGGTTTCCCCCACATTTCTTGCCATTTGATCAAGTTTTTTTGACTTTGCTTATGACACCAAGCTGACAATCATGATTTGATCAAGACCCTATCTTTGTATCACGGAGTTCATGAATGCTTAATTGCCAACTACAAAGCTTAGATAAGCTTTTGAGTTAACTCAAGCAAACTACAATTCTTTAGATGATCTTTTGAGTTAACTATAGCAACACATGCCCTAGTCATGAACTTTATAGTTGGGCCATAAGTTTTTCATTAACCGTCTGAAACTTAAATCTAAGTTTCTCATCTAGGATAAACCGAGAGACTTGATTTCTCCTCAAGTTATATCACTTCCTTATATTGAATGAAAGTCATCATTTGATTTGTTTCCGCAACTAATTCTTGTGATATGTATGTGAATGTTTCACGTTAATTATTCTCCATAGAGCACCATAATTAATTAGTACTAGTCTAGCATGCTTTAGACTACAATACTCTAGCATGTGAACAGAAGATGCATCATTCTGATTTTCCACAACCCTAAAAACCAACATCCTATACATTCCAACAAGAGTTCATTTCACGGTTAGACAAATAATCATCTCAAGTCTGTAATATTTGAGAATGTCTCATATGTATGTTACTCAAACATACAAAACTTTATCATTCATTTAGGAATATGGCATCTATGCGCTTGATATCTAGCGCTTCACCACTGACTCATAAAGATTTTAACAAAGTCTTATTTAGAGTCGCCTTGGCAAATAACTTATCATCATACTAGACTGATAACGATAACTTGGAATTCACATATTCTCATACGCGATGTTCACTGTTGATTTGAAATTATATATACTTAGTATATTTCATCTTGAAGATAACATCTTCTACAAGTTAAATCAACATTGAATATGGTAGACACATCTACATGTACTTCACTTCTCATGATAAATCACATATTACATGTCACTCATGGGACCGTTTTAATTTATGACGATATATATTTTTATCATGCGTTACAATTTACACCAAGTTTCCATGATAATATAATGTCTTCATATTTGATGTCTCACTTATGACTGCATCGTTAGTCATGATAACAACTCACAAGTTGCAGTTGTGCTTCTTGCACTATCCGTTTAAATGGACATCAATTTATTATGCATGTCACACGTGTTTCGATATACTTCATTTTATTCACTGCATGTGTTATCCTACGATATTGAACACATCAATTATACAACATCGAAACTAATTAATCCAAATATAAATTTATTCATCATAATTTAATTGGATATATACATGATTTCTAACAAATAAAATCATATTGTGTTGTAATCTTCAACACTTTTATCATCTTATATGACGATCACCTTTAGTGACATATACTCCATTATAGTTAGTCGATACATCCCATCGACTATGATTCTAATAGCACGAGAGCTGTTGAATAATAATTATCCATGACAAGCAATGATCCGTGTCATTGAGTACATTATTGGAATAAATCCAATGTTATCTTTATTTGCATTTTCTAGAGGTACTATCTTAGTAAAATCTCATGCCATCATATCCTCGTTTCATTTTTGAAACTATATTCTTGAACAGTTACTCAACTGTCCAGACAATGCTATGTTGTATAAATCTTTACTAATCTCAAGTAAAAGTATTTGGACAATACAACTTGTTTATAATAACAACACAAAGTTGTTAAGAACTACTTATTTCAAAAACACAAATTGTGTTAATAATTTATGCAAAACTATTGTTATAACAAAATCCAAAACATTTTCCTGTTAAGGTTTGAAAAATATATAATTACAAAGCTTAGACTACTTTTATTTATCATTTGATTTAAAAAAATCAAGGTCTCAAACTCCAACTTTATATATATATATATTCAACTTTAAGCCAATGGTTTAACATATTGATTTGAAGTTATACGTTTACACAAAACGTAATAACAAATTGAGATTATGAAATTATTTCTAACCCTCATGTTAGAAATGTGATGTTTAGACAAACATCTTCCAAATACGTAATTATTTTATAAGTATAATTATCTCACAATTTGAACCAAATGTTTACATAAAACATTTATAACCATATTAGATTAATCATATCTAACACTCTTGTTAGATAATTAAACAAGATCTAACAAGCACGTTAGAAACTACACGTTTACATAAAACGTATGGTAAATACCAATAAGTGCGGTCTAACACATTTATTAAATAATAACGATTACATAATCGTTTTTATATATGTTGATCATTGCAACAAACCATTTCTAATACACATGTTAGAAGATAAACGATTAAAGAAAATTTTGAACTTTCCTCTCACAAGTTAATTGTTTAACTCATTATTCATGGTATTCATAACCATTGAAGGCCATTATATCTAAATGGTTATAAAGACATGAACCATCTCCTACATGTTAATTGCTCAAATGGTTATTCATGGTATTTATAACCATTAAAACCATTACTAAATGGTTATAGAGACATCAACCATCTCTCATATGTTAATGACTAAAATAAGTATTCATTTCATTCATAACTATTAAGAGTCATAATTTCTAAATGATTATAGAAATACAAACCATCTCTAACATACATGCTAGATGGTTAAACTTTTACACACAACATTCTTAATTTATAAAACACATTGTTTCATATAATTAGTAAACACTAAACGTTTGTTAGGTATGAAAAGACGTTTACACAAAACATTCTTAACCATTACCAAAATAATATCCAACATTCATGCTAGATAATCAATCGGGTTCTAACGCACATGTTAGAGAACTAGACGTTTTACCAAAACGTCATTGTCACTTGGTTTATACACTAAACCGATTCTAACAATCTTGTTAGAAAACTAAACGTTTACCAAGACGTTATTGTCGTATGGTTTATTAACCAAATCAATTCTAACACTCTTGTTTAGAAAGTTAAACGTTTACCGAAACGTTTTTGTCGTACGGTTTATTCACTAAACCAATTCTAACGCTCTTGTTAGAAAATACACAATTAGCAACCATTTTAGATTCAAGCTAACTGAATCGAACCATTTGAATTGTACCACCAAAGTTAGGATTTAAGAATGTACTCCAATCTATATAGAATCCAAACACAAAATTTGTACTAAGACACATTATTTCCCAATAAAATATATTTGATAGATTTTAACTAAAGTCTCAAATAACTTTATATTTTAATCTTTTGTGAACCCAAATCCTTGAAAAAGTTTTAAAATTGTATCAAAAAATTTTCATAAAATCTGTTTAAGTTTGTTGGAAAATAGGTTCATTTTTAACGAAATAATAACTTAATATTATAAAGATGCTCTCGTTATACATGAGAAATTCACTAGTACATTACCGTGTACAAAACCAAATCAGAAATACATGTAAAGAACAATTTACAAATGATACAAACCGTACTGGTTAGTAAAACTTCAATGAGATAGCAACGTACATGACGGTAACAACAACGAGATTGATGATCCTGCAAAACAGATATTAGAAAGAAAGATCCAGGCTTGTGTTTGACACAATTCCCTTAAACAGATTCGTCGTCTGTTCCCAGGGTACACCGGACGAAAGCAGCGTACTGCCAGACTTGATCACTTGCCTGAAAAGAAATCGAAGTAGATGATGCAGATGAGATGATCGATATTGTTTTCTTCGCACACTGTTCTTGCTGCTGCGTTTTTGGTTCTGGCTGAACCCTGCTCCTCCAACTAATCATGCTACTTCGGTTTTTGTTGTTATCTTTTTAGTTAAAAAGGATTGCAAGAGACTTGCAATTCATGACAATTGAATTGTCATAAAACCTAGTAACTTAAGGGTTGGAAACCAACAGCCTCTTCTAGATGTCTCAAAAACGGATCGGGTTACACCAACGCCAACCTCGAGTTTTCGGACCTGCATTGGGGTCACCATCCAACTACTATAGAGTTGACCTCTTATTTACACAAAATATCCAACAAATTTCACCAACAATAGCATTTAGATATTTTTTTCTTCACCAATAATCCAATAATACAAGTATTTGACAACTGAAAATTAAATAATGGGCTCTTATCTTTGAAAACAATAAAGAATCATAAACTCTTTCTATTTTCATAAGATAATAATTTATTTACTTTACTAACATCGATTTGAATTAAAAGAGTACTCTTTATCCATATTTTCCGTGAAAATATTCCATACCTCGTTAATTTTGATAGATTGTGTTGTGGTTTCCAATGATGGTTGCTTATTTGACCAAAAAATCTTAGCAACAGCCTTTGGAAAATCGTCAATTTCTTCCATTGTATAAACTATAGTATCACCCTTGATCTCCTCAAGATCTTTGTTCCATAATTCATCAAACATAGCTCGTTCTCTTAACCAGTAACACCATTAATCATCAAATAAACCGTAGATACACCCAAAAAGTCGTAATCGTCTACAATAATCAAACTACCGGTTATCTAAGAATACAATTCTTCATCCTCGTATTCATCGAACACAGGTGAAGAATCATAGATAAAGTCGTCATTAGAAGGATACTACTCATCCCCAATAAACTCGTCCAGACGAATTCTGTCGGTTCCATTTCCTTCAATGTCGACAAATCGCCACTTAAACGATACTCCTCCTTGCCAAAATACTCATCCCAGACGGGCCTTTCCGGTTCGATTTCCTTCAGCAACGACGTGGATACTAATCCCAATCCAGGGATTAGGTGTTGTAGTTGTCCAACCCACTCAACCGCACCCAATCTGGGGATAAGTCATGCAAGTCGTCGATCATTCTCAATCTCAAGATCAAGCATTTTCGAAGAACCCCCATCGTTGCCTATGTTTGCGATTCTACAATCGAGATACTCACCTCTACAATGAGCCATCTGATAAACCAGAGCTCTGATACCTACCGATGCAGTTTTACATACAATCAAATGGCTCAAGACACAATAGTTTATTAAAAACCATAAATTAAATCATAGATTTCAAAAATAATGTTTTTATAATTAAAGTCAATAAAAAAACTAAATTACAAACGTAACCAAGTCAAAAATTAAATATGGTAATTATATGTGGGCACATGTGGAGATGCTTACCAACATGGACACATGGTGAATGTAAATAACTTGAAGAAACACGTGTCATCTCATCCGGATATACATGAGATATGACTAACATTATAAAGAAAACTTGATCTACGGTTTGCAAAACAACATATATGAAGTTTTCTTGCATATTAAGGAAACTTGACATAAGAAGATTTCATTTAGAAACCGACATATGTAGCCTATTTAAATGATCAAACGGAGTGAAGTTGTAATCATAACCATATTCAAAACTTTTCTCTTAAACATCATTTTCGTTACCCTTTGATTCGCCCATTTGAAGTCTTATCTAGCCGTCATTATATTTTCGTATATCTAACCGTCACTATAGTTTTACAGTGCTGAGAAAGTTTAATTAGGAGAATCTAGCGATAAAGGTTATGCTAAAATTAAATGTGAAACAAAATGAGTCTTGCAATTTTTTTGGTAAAAAAAATTGATTACACTAGGTCAAAGTGCATTAGACTAATTGTAACTTTTTTGTTACATATTGCAATCAGTTTTTTATTTAACGCATGTTTTTTTGACAAATACAACTTTTTTTTAAATAAGTAATAAAAACATTGCATTAGGTCTAATGTAACTGTTTTAAAAAAAAGTTGCAAAAAGATTTTAAAAATATTACAATAGGCTTATTTTTTTTTTGTTGAATACACTTCTTTTCTCATATATTATTAAATGTGTTATCATGCTAAAAGTATTAATCATTTAAAACATAGAGGGTAATTTTTAGATAGCATTATAAAGTAAAAATATAATTTGATTCTACCTTCTTTTTTTGGTGTCTTACATATGCATGAGCAATCAATGTTTGAATCGTTCACATGGTCAATCTCCTCCTCTCTAGCCTTTGAATTTTCTACTTAATGTGCTTCTTACCTTTTTTTTCGTTGTTTCATTGCATATAATAATTTAGAAATAACATCTAATATATCTTTTTCTTTCATTTAAGATACTTCAGTTTTGTTAAGAGTTTATTGCTCACTATTGCTAACTTCATCTATATTTATCTTTTAATTTTTATTGTTAGAATATTCGCTATCATGTTAAGGATTTAAAATTCTAATTTAAAATTTAACAAAACATCCTTTTATATAATACCTAAAGGGAAAATGGTATAATACGACGTCTGACAGGAATTGGAACTACATAATAATATACAAGAGTTTATAATACTATGTGACTTATAATTTGTTTTGTTTATGCATCAAGTCTTCACTAATCTTTCTTAACTTTTTAAAATTTTCACCAGCTTCTTTCCCACGTTTATCTCAGGCAATGCAATAGGGAAAGATTTTCTTATGATCGCGGTTGTTATTTGTCGTTTAAGTACTATTTGACGTCGAAGTAAGCTGGGTTTTCCTCGGTGGTGGCATGGTATGGATAGTGCTAGGGAGGGTTTTTCATTGGATGTTTAGGAACATACTTACTTCTCTTAATAGGGGTGTACTAAAAAGCCTTAAGTTGAATTAACCTTAACACATGGTCTACTGATTCCTTCTCGGTAGTGTACTTAAAGCCGAAGCCATTAGTGATGAAGGTGTAAACCTCCAATCGTTTTGATCCAACTATGCAAGATTCCAAGGTTCGGCCAGAGTGATATGACTGTTGACTTTATTTTCATAAGGCCATCAACCGATGCTTCTGGCATTAAATGTTCGCTAGATTGTTCTATGGAACTAAATACTTCCGATTTCATTTTAGTGAGAACTAGATACTTAGGAAAGTGTCAAAATGGACCCATATAAATCTCTAGTGACCATTTAATGCCAGAAGCACCAGCTGAAGGCCTTGATGAAAATGAAGTCAATAGTCATATTACTCTAGTCGAACCTTGGAATCTTGCGGAGTTTGATCGAAACGATTGAAGGTTTCCACCCTCGCCACCAATGACTTCAGCTTTACCAGTACCCTACGGGGATGGAACCAGGAGAACTCGTGTTCAGGTTAATTCAACCCTAGAGCTTCTTAGTACACCCATATTAAGAGAAGCAAGTATGTTCCTGAACATCCGATAGAAAATCCACCACTACCCATACCATGACACTGAGGAAAAACCCCGCATACTTCGACACCAAATAGTACTTAAATGATAAAAAAAACACAACCGTGATCATAAGAAAATCTTTACCGTTTGTATGGCAGATGAGATAAAGTTGGGAAAGAAGCTGGTGAAAATTCTAAAAAGTTAAGGAAGATTGGTGAAGACTTGATACATAAATAAATCAAGTAATACGTCACGTAAAATTATAAACCCTTGTATAATATTATGTAGTTTTAATTCATGTCTTACGTTGTATTGTACCATTTTCCCTTCGAGGTGTAATATTATAAAAAGATGTTTTGTTAAATCTTATTTCACCATGTCAAATACGCAACATGATAGCAAATACTATAACAATAAAGGTTAAAAGAGAAATATATATGAAGTTAGCAATATCGAGCAACAAATTGTTAACAAGACTGAAATATCTCGATTCATAGAAAAAGATATAACGGATATTATTCATAAATTATTAGGTGCAATGAAACAAAGAAAAAATGAAAGAAGTCACGTGATAGAAAATATAAAGGCTAATGAGAAGAAGTGATGATTCCAATGATTAAAGTAGTGATTGCCTAGAAACATAATATTTGTTTCATTTTGAATGAAACTCATGATGACATGTATAGAGAAAAATAAGTTCATCCCGCCGGAATATTTGTATTTACAAAACGCTATACTTTATTTTTTTATATAAAAGAAAAAAACATAATTAATTAATATAACAATGTGGATATGTATTTTGAGACAAGTGTTTGTAGACATAGGTACATGTTGTCGTCCTTTAAAAGAAAAAAAATAATAGGTGCATGCTATGCATCTTAAGTACAGGTGAACTATGTTCGCATATTAAGTAAACTTATCTACTCTTAGCTAAACAATTATATTCATCCTCGGCCATTTCATGGATCTTGGGTTGACCCGTTACAAACTCGCGGATCTTGTTAGCAGTAGTGTTTTTTTATCTTCTAGTTGGAATTGTATGTGTTTTTAGGTTCAAAAAGCGGAAGGTGAAGTGATGGATGGGTTATAAAGCATCTGTTTTTCTTGAAACATAAACACTAACTGCAGTTGCAGATTAAGTTGGTTACACCCTTAAGTGTCAATTAATTTTATTTTTCATGTTTGTATCTCTGTCTAATTGATTACACCCATACGGTAACTTAAGTAATGTGATTGTTAAGTTGGATCCGGAGTACGTCGGGAACCAAAGCAAAGGAAGATCTAGCTGCAGCTACATGTACAAGTCTTAAATCTTAACACATGTTATTCAAAAAATAAAAGTTTGTCTCATCATATATAATTTTTTTTGGGTAATTTTATAGAAACATAACTAAGTTTCAATTTTAATTTCATATGCATGTTGATGAATTCACCCTACAAGATCTTAAGGTAATTCAACAGAATGCTATGGATTCTATTTTAATTTCATTTGTGTAGATGAATTATTTGATGAGAAGTCTGGCAGAACACAAGAGATTATAAACTGATGAGGTGCGGTACTTTTGAGAATCGGTGCTCCTGAAGAAAAAGAAGGAAGAAGAATAAAGTGTTAACACGTGGAAGGAGAAGTGAGGAAGTACATGCACGACAGAGGATTGAAAAGTTATCAGACCATGTATAGGAAAACTATAAATAGATAGAGAGGTTCAGTTGTAAAGGGTTATAGTTAAAAAAACACGCACAAATATTAATACAATGTAACCTTTAATTCTATAATCATTCCTTGAGCAATGATCAAATAATCAATCATGATGTCGGTCATTGATCTAACGGGATATTATACCGTAGTAAAATTTGTAACTTTCACGACGTTTAGGAGGATTAAAGGCCGAGTATGGGAAATCCGATGCCCCAATCTATCACAACATGAGAGCACGTTAAATCAACAAGAACATCATTACTTCATTAGTGCTCCACCAACATATCTTTATGCCAATTGTTTGCAAGATAATTAACAAGAACATCATTGGACGTATGATGTTGGTTAAGATAGCAATAGCCAATAGATACCTTAAAGGTTTGTCTCTGTCAAATACTATTTAGAACATGAGTTTTGATGTATTATGCTCTTTATATAGTTATGTTGTAATGATTTAACAACTTATTGTTGAATTGTTGATGGTAGGTATTATTTCGTATGTATTGTATTTTTTAAATCATCAAACGCTGCTAACAATGGAAAACACATCAATGCAAACTCGAATGGTTCCAAAAAGAGTTCAAAAAGATCAAAAACAAGTTGCGAAACTTAGAATCGCAGGAGAAGATGCATGATGATTACATTTTATCGTTTCAATAGTTGTAGGTTACATTACAAATAATTACATTTTATCGTTTCATCGCGTGGATACTCACGGGTTCTAACCTAGCTAGTGCAAGAATATTTAATATATAAACAATATATATATATACGTGTCCTAGGAACACATTGAATGAGTCAGTACATTAATAAAACATCATTTAGAAGAGTTCAAGGTGTAACATTGAAACTAGCTTCATGGCACTTTATTTTCAATCCTCATCGTTTCACGCATTAAAGAACTGAGTTTTGAAACTTTGTTAGTAGCACTCCCAAGAAAACTATTGGTAGAAGAAGAAAGCTAGATGTTAGCCGATGTGTTATCTAAGAAGCCCCTATAAAATATTCTACTCGACTTAAAAGTGAATATGTTTGTTTTTTAAGTCTTACAAGTGAATACGTTTGTCTTTTAAAGTTTTATTACAAGTAAATACATTGGTTTTTTTTTTAAATTTTAACAAGTCCACTTGAGGTCAAGGATCATTAGGTGGACATGGAGATTGATAAGCTAGATTTGATGACATCTCAATAATCAAAATAACAAAATATAGTGAACTAAATTCACCCGAACTGGATTGTGTTTAAAAATATAAATGGGCCTAAGTTATACAAGATGGGCCTTGTTGGGCTTGCACAAGAGACTTCAGAAGTAGAGGTGAAAAAAAAACCAGAACAGGAACCGGAACCAATTCAATAACCGAAAACCAGTTCTTAGAAGAACTATTCTACAAGAACCAAACCGAATCGTAGGTTCCAAACAGGTTCTACTATTTTTTTCCAAATTGTAGGTTCCAAAAGAACCGGAACCGATTCCTACAAAAAACCGGTTCTAGGAAAAGCCGGTTCCTGAAAAACCGGTATGTTTTAGTTTTATTACTTATTTAATGTTTTAAAAGCTATATATCTTGTAATATTTGACGTTTTTAATGTTACTACTTATTTAGTCTAAAATAATATAAAAAATTTATGATTTTAGACTCTAAATGAAAGCCCAATCGAGAGTGAAGATTAGCAGCAGCATAGCGTTCCAGCCAATTTCATAGAAAAAACTGTTTTTTTAAGAACCGGAACCGGTTACATAGGTTCTAATTTTTCACCAAAAACTGGTTCGAGAACCAAACTGGTTCTTGTAAGAATCGAAACCGGTTCTTTGAAAAAACCGATTTGTGCACCTCTATTCAGAAAGTTTAAAGCAATTTGAGAATTTTTGTTTTACTTTATTTAAATTAACTAGTTTAGTGTCTACGCTGTACTTTGAAACATAACACTTAGATGGTGATTTTAAAAATACTCATTAAGGCATGGACGATCTCAATCAGCTTTGAGACAAAACCAAGGTAAAACCGGAATACAAGATTTATTTAAAATTTTAATATTTAGTATATCAACATTATAATCAAATTAAAAAGAATTAAATGCTCGGTTTTAAGGTGTTGTTTTCTTTAAATAATGTCATATAATAGAGAATTAATGTCATATGCTTAAAAATATGGAGGTATTTAACTGTATATTATTACCAACTTTATCCTTAAGTTTCATTGTTATACCCTATCAAATATAAAACGACTCATTTACACTCAAAATAAGAGACGATTCTAAATGTAAGTACTCTTAAATTTTTCAAGATTATCCTGAATATTAGGGAATATAATGTAGTTGTGTTATTATAATATACTTTATATACAACTTTTAAATAAAAAAATTGTTATTGTGAGTGAAACTCTCAAACAATGTCACATAAGCAAATTTGGTTTTGCTTTATTAAAATAGAGAATACAATAAAGAATAATTTGAAGAAAGTAATTTTGGTGATAAAAATTGTCATGTAATGGTTTGATCTCGTTCGATCGGGGGTCCTGAAAAAAGTAAAGCAGATTAAATCAACAGGAAAACAATTTCATAGTACCTGCTTCTTATATTAAGAATAATAATAAGAGATCATATTCCACTAACCATTATGGACCTTTTGTTTTGATTTATATTGACAAGAGAACTCATAGTGAACTAGCTAGAGATTAAGAATAATAATAGTCATAAGTCCACTAACCATTTTGGACCTCTTGCTTTGATCTTATCTCGATAAGAGAACACATAGTGAACTGGCTAGACCAAGTCCTCGTGCTACGGGGACAACTTCCCTCTACAGGCAATAAAAATTTAACCAACCCAAAGTCCAAACCATAACCTTTAACCGTCTTTCAAGTATTAAGCATATGGACTCTACATAGACATAAAATACATGAATGTTTGAATGTCCATACCACAAGATTAATGGTTTATTTTAAGGTATTGGAAAATTCACTTTCAATATATTAGTTATTTTCTTAACGTCATTTACACACATTGTTTGAGTTTTCCAAAGCCTCCGATTCACCAAGAGCTCATCTTTCCTAAGTGGCCTAATTAAAGAACTTTCATTAGTCATGGATTTACACACCAACAAACTTGAAAAGTTTAGTTTAAACGTAGTAGGATTTGTGATAAAATTAAAAGTTCTTACGAACTTGAAAAGATTACAAAACAAGAAACAATAGAAAGAGATGATAATCAAGGGATTATAAATGAATTGAACAAGTTAAAATGATGGAAAATCCCCTTTATTTATAGGGGCAGTCGACAAAGCACATATAGTGTCTTATAAGGCACACTCCAAGTCTTTTACTTTCATCTCTTTCTAAATTAGGATACTTTTATTGTGACATCTGCCCCAAACCCGAAAATCCGGACGCCCGACTCGAACCCGAAGTTGCTTATATCTTATCTGTAATCGTATTTATTTTTACAAAATGCAACGTTCGTTATTATTATTATTAATAAAAACATTGGATTCTACGTTATTTCCGTCTCAGTTAAATAATTATATTTTTCTATTCTCGTGTGTCAAATAATTATTTGTAATAACGAATCTCGAAATATATATTGTTCGTAACAGAAAGCTATTAAAAATGTCAAACAAAAATGCTCCTAAGTCTCGAAATAGTCACTTAATGCTTTAAACGAGCTAAAACTATAAAAACGTCACTTCTATAAACGTTACAATTTATTTAGTTAAGCTAGTTAATTAATATAACTATAAAAGTTACTTTGGGCCAAATATGTAATTTCTGAAACTTTAATTAAAAGATATTTACCTATTTTAAACAAAACAAAACAGCAGGGACTAAAGCTGTAACAATTATATTTACCCAATCCCCCCTGCGCTTTTTTTCTTTGTCACGCATTTCCGGCAAGGCTGCCGGCGCCGTTTTCCGGCCACCTGCATTTTCCGGCGAGCCTAAAACTCGCGTTTAACCATTCCAAATTTATCATAAATCATTCCGGATCTTTTCTAAACTATATTCGAATCTTTTTATTAACCAAAAACGCGTAATCACGGCTTCAAACAAACTGAATCAAATCTTTGATTTTATTTCAAAATTTCATTCCTTGAATTAAACCTTCAATCAACAAATTAAACCCCCCCCCATATCTTTCTCTATACTCGACTGTCCTAAAACCATCACCTAAACACTTCAATTCATCACCAATTGTCTTGAACGACCGGCCAAAAACCCGACTCCGGCGAGCTTGTGTTCTTCATCATTCCGGACATCAATTTAGGTAAATCTTGGGTTCGTTTTACTCCTATTGATCAACTACATCTATCTATAACATCAATTTTACCTTGTTTCATACCAGATTTCAGATTTTTAACCAAAACCGTCGACCGTCTTCTTCAACTCGAATCCATATCCAACGTTCGCTAACAGGTATGTTATTTATATCAAAATGATCACGAGATGACAAGGATTAAAAGCCCTAAGATTGATTTGGCTTGTGATTAGCAGAATTAACGAATTGGATTGATTCGTGTTCTAGGGCTTGTATTGAAAAAGGTTGTTCTTGGTAAGCAGAATACAAAATAATTAAAAACCAACTATTTTAACAAAGATAGCGCCTGGTTCAGCGGTTAATGTGTGTTGTGTTTGGAGCCATGGTCGCGGGTTCGAATCACGCTGCTGTCAGTCCTGTTTAATTTTTATTTTTAAGTCCATCTATCTAATTGTTAACCTTAAATCATAATTACAAATAAACCAATAGATAATATCTTTCATATTTAATTTGTTTTAAGGTTTATAAAATTTATGATTTCTTGATTTAAATATTAATGTTAAATTTTTATAAGTATTAGATTTATACAAATATTTAAAGTAATATACAAAAATACTTATGAATTATAAATATTTATCCAAATACGAAAACACATTTACGTTTCGTACCCAAAAATCACGATTCGTAATTCAAAACCCTAATTCCCAATTTGTAATTTAAAACCATAAATCTCAAACCCGAAACTCTAGATTTCAGATTTTGATCCTTGTTACTATTGTTTCGTTTCTAAGTTAGGGTTTTTCCCAATTAATTAGGTGGTACTAATATTTGGGCAACCCTCGATTCTTTCTAGCTGCGTTTCTAACGGTTCGACTGTATATGCTTTTTGAGGTGAGTAAACTCACTTCCCCTTTTTCCGTTTTACTTTTTGGGGCTGAAACATGTGCTTATTACGATGCTATGGTTTCTTTTGTTTCTTGTTTCTTTTTCAGAATGAGATCATTTAATATGTTAATCTAGTTTGGCCGCTCGATGCAACTTTATGTGTTAGGAATAGAAATTGTATTATTTGTAATTTCCACCGGTACGATATTAGCGCTAATGGCTTGACAAGCCCACCTACACTAATGGCCTGATAGGTGATTAGACCCGACGATTCTTTTGTTGATTCTATAGTTTAGAGTTGCTAAACGAGATGCTTGTTACTAAGTTGCTATGTCCCTTGAGATGCTAAAAATATTTATTGATAACTTATACAACGAGATGGTTCAATGACGGTTACTTGTCGGTTCATTAAATGTTATCAATAAATGTAACACGGTTGATTCTATGTTGATTCTATGTTGATTCTATGGTCATGGTTGAATGATATAATGATATTGCTATACACATAAACTTGCGTGACATATTAATATTGATCTCGGATTTCATATTACGTATTATCAATTGTGTTTTTACTCACTGGCTAATTCTTTAGCTAACTTATTTTACACATGTTTCAGGTGGCGTTTGATTTGTTTATGCTTTACAAGACACGTAGGATTGCTTTTGGACCTAGATTAAAAGTTACTTAAATAGCTTTAATTATTGGCTTTTATTTTCGTATTTAAGACTATTTGTTGTTTCCTTGTCATGACATTGATGCTTAATTAAATATTAAAATATGTTTTTAGTGTGCCATGTGCTTTGTACTATTGATATCCAATTCACTTGACAACCCGGTGTTTTTCCGCCACCGGGCGGGGTGTCACAGTTTGGTATTAGAGCCATGGTTATAGGGAACTAGGATAGGGTATTAGATACACACCGACCTAGACTATAACCTAAGAGTCCTTAGTGCAAATAGATGTACTTAGGAATTCTTCTGAACTTATTTGTTTTTCTTCTACGAACCTTTCTATGCCTTTTCTTAATCTCATTTCTTATCCGATTTGACGAACGAGCTGTGAGAGACTCGGCTACATGATTGGGATCTTCTCTTTGTGGAATCTCGTCATCGTCTTAAGTAAGTTTGAAAACGTGAGAACGTGTGCAATCTGGAAGGGGAAACGCCTGTATCACGGACATCCTGTCTAAGGCAAAGCATTTCGTATAAATCTCTTTAAGAGACCTGTATGCTTACCTGGGGATGTTCGAGATGAGTGTGAACCTATAGGCTAAAGCACGCTTTCTCGAATACGTTGAAAACGAACTTAACACTTTGATTAGTGTCAAAACCCAGACACATTCCTAAGCCTTCAAATTTTATTTTTGTTAATGATTCTATGATTTTTCTTTACAACGATTTACGATTATTTCTATGACTTCCCTTATTAATTCAAATGTTATTTCAAAATTCATTTATTAATGTTTCTATAAAGTTTCTAAGTGATTTCTATGACGTGTTTCAAAGGATTCTATGGTACTACCAGTACTATTACTATTTCAATTAATCAAAATTTCTAGAGTTTCTAAGTGATTTTCTACGGTATGTTTCAAAAGATTCTATGATATTCTAAATGGAACGAGGTGCTATTATTACATCGGATGTTTCTATCAGTCAAAGATTTTGCTACAAAACCGTGTTATTCTACGTTCCATCATTTCATTTGTTTCTAAGCTACAATAATACTTATGCAACATACTCGCTGGTTTATCCATATAACACAATTACACCGTTGTAAACCAAACATTTCAAATCAAAACTAAGACATATCTTAATCGAATTATCCAAAACTTCAAATCAAATACCAAATACCAAATCTAAGTCGTACTTCTAATCCTAAATCAATTATCGACTCTCCAATCAAAGGTTCGTTATGATGTCTAAATTCGAGTCAACACTAAACTCCATAACTAAATAAAAGTTAACGGTTTACTATTCTTATAAGTTTCCGTATTCGAATCGAACGTTACCCTCAAAATATTTCAACTTGACTTCTATACCCAGATTGTTTCAAAACTACTCAACTAACTATAAGATTCTAATCCAATTTCTAATCCATCATTAAAACTATAAAAATTATGAACTGACCATCAAAACAAAGTACTCGTTAATCAACTAGACGATGCTATCCATGAATTCGTTATCTAGACCTAACAAGAACTCGCTGCATAACTATACTCGAACTCATTCAACTAAATGTTTTCATCTATACATATGATCACTAAAGAAATTTTTACGCAACTAGTTTTCATGCATAAATCTAGACCCAATGTACTTCCTTTACAAACTCGTTACTCTAACGCAATGTATAATCAACGGATTTTGTAAAACTACCGAAATTCAATTCTATTAAAATAATTTCCTTATTTATTTATTTTTGTATTTATTTGTTTTTTTTATAAAAATATATATCTTAAAATAATTTAAAAAAAATAATAAAATAAAATTAATAGAATGAAATAATTAAAAATAACCTTTTGGAACTACTATTTGTAAGATAAAATATACGCATTTCACGATAAATAACTTCTTTATTTTAACGTTGGTCAATTACTTACACAAGATTTTCCCATTTTCTCAAATTTGACACAAAGACTGGCAACGAACACTACGTCTTCTGTTTTCCAATACTTACAACTTAAATTGTGTCATTTATTTTCAAATCAATCATATTATCCACGATAAAGATTAAAAGTTTCAACTTTTTACTTAGCTTTTAAAACATGCATTATAGAAAAACAAGATCATCTCTTGTAAACTTATTTACCTTCATGGTCAATATATCTAGTTTACCTAAAGTTGTTGGTCACATAAATTCAATCTTCTTAAAAATCGAATCCAATATGAACTAAGTGATCTATTCATTCGAACTATAAATTGGATTATCTGCATTATCAAACTTTCATTAAGCTAATTTTTCAGAAAATCCTAATAAACTATATTATTACATGTACGCCACTAACAAATGAGTATGAACCGGTCAATATCAGAAAACTCAGATAATTAATACATCTTACACAAATAAAGTCGGTTTTCACAAACTTAAATGTTACTATTCTAGTACTTGAACTTGACTATCTATATCGATGAATAAAACTATTTATATGAGCAAGGTCTGCCTAATGAACTTTAATTCTTCTGAAATCATCAACTTACTTATCATCTTAGACTGATTCTCCCTAGTAATATTTCTATCGAGTATGATATCGGAACCTAAGCGTATCGTCAATTTTAACCTAAAAATTTTGGTGTACTTTTGACTCGCACATGATTAAATAAATTGTGGGGTCCATGCAAAAACTAGAGTAATTACGGGTGCACACGGAATTATGAAGTTGGTGCATGGAAACCATAGTAAGTTTGTCTTGTGTTTAAGGGCAATGCGACAAACGTACGTGGTATGACAATTTCTATATATAAATGTTTCTGTCATACTGTCAAATGAAGCGTTGTTTGTAATCTATGAAGTTTTGTGTTGTTCTAAACATTCTACTCATATAACAATACATATCGTACACTACCTAGTAAGATAAACTATATAAGTTCTAAGTTGATCTAAAATAACAAATTTAGTACTATTTGAATCTATGCAGAAATCATAAACCAATTCTCATCATATAGAAATCAAGATTTAATGAATGTTTTCACATATTACCATTTGTCATCGTCATCATCCAATCCTTACGATGATGTGTTCTAATTCAACTCCTCGACACTGATGTATTCTTGCCTAAACCAAACGAGCTAAATAACGTAAGTACCTTTATGATGGAAAGTGTAATCATATGGTCAACTTGTAGAGTTGAGTCACAATTAATCATTCTATTTCCACTCGACTTACTTACTCATATTACTAATTGCGTCTAATTCGTTTAACTATATGTAAAGTTACCTTATTCGTTTCATCCGTTCTATTAATCATGACTTTTCTCGATGATCATTTAAATAATTCTAATCTATATACTTAAAACATTTAATTCGCAAGTTGGCATCCTATTCTATTCCTACACTTAGTAACAGTAAATACTTATTCGAATCTTCATACAATTAGTTCACCTAAACGCTTATAAGTGAAAAAAAAAATTAAATAAACAACTCTCAATGAGTCAAAACAAATTAAGAAAAAAAAACTTCTTAATCTCGTCCCAATCAAAATGCTCATCTTTCCGTTAATTAAAATCTCATACAATAAAGTTTCTTGTGAGATGAAACTCCCCACGGAATCGGGTAGTGTTCATCCTGTGTTTCTTGTTTCTAATTTAAAGAAGTGTTTATCTGATGAAAATCACATTGTCCCTCTCGGTGATATCTAAATTTATGAGTCTATGCAATTTTCTTGAACGGCCATTAGAAATCATGGATCATGAACTTAAATAACTCAAAACGTAATCGGCTACCGATCGGTTAAAGATCGTTGGATAGTCAAAACGCGAACCTAAATCTATGACAAGATGAAAACCATGTATCCACATCTTTTTGCTTCTTTTTCTTCTACTTTGATTTGAACAAATTTCGGGACGAAATTCCTATAAGGAGGGGAGACTGTGACATCTGCCCCAAACCCGAAAATCCGGACGCCCGACTCGAACCCGAAGTTGCTTATATCTTATCTGTAATCGTATTTATTTTTACAAAATGCAACGTTCGTTATTATTATTATTAATAAAAACATTGGATTCTACGTTATTTCCGTCTCAGTTAAACAATTATATTTTTCTATTCTCGTGTGTCAAATAATTATTTGTAATAACGAATCTCGAAATATATATTGTTCGTAAAAGAAAGCTATTAAAAATGTCAAACAAAAATGCTCCTAAGTCTCGAAATAGTCACTTAATGCTTTAAACGAGCTAAAACTATAAAAACGTCACTTCTATAAACGTTACAATTTATTTAGTTAAGCTAGTTAATTAATATAACTATAAAAGTTACTTTGGGCCAAATATGTAATTTCTGAAACTTTAATTAAAAGATATTTACCTATTTTAAACAAAACAAAACAGCAGGGACTAAAGCTGTAACAATTATATTTACCCAATCCCCCCTGCGCTTTTTTTCTTTGTCACGCATTTCCGGCAAGGCTGCCGGCGCCGTTTTCCGGCCACCTGCATTTTCCGGCGAGCCTAAAACTCGCGTTTAACCATTCCCAATTTACCATAAATCATTCCGGATCTTTTCTAAACTATATTCGAATCTTTTTATTAACTAAAAACGCGTAATCACGGCTTCAAACAAACTGAATCAAATCTTTGATTTTATTTCAAAATTTCATTCCTTGAATTAAACCTTCAATCAACAAATTAAACCCCCCCATATCTTTCTCTATACTCGACTGTCCTAAAACCATCACCTAAACACTTCAATTCATCACCAATTGTCTTGAACGACCGGCCAAAAACCCGACTCCGGCGAGCTTGTGTTCTTCATCATTCCGGACATCAATTTAGGTAAATCTTGGGTTCGTTTTACTCCTATTGATCAACTACATCTATCTATAACATCAATTTTACCTTGTTTCATACCAGATTTCAGATTTTTAACCAAAACCGTCGACCGTCTTCTTCAACTCGAATCCATATCCAACGTTCGCTAACAGGTATGTTTTTTATATCAAAATGATCACGAGATGACAAGGATTAAAAGCCCTAAGATTGATTTGGCTTGTGATTAGCAGAATTAACGAATTGGATTGATTCGTGTTCTAGGGCTTGTATTGAAAAAGGTTGTTCTTGGTAAGCAGAATACAAAATAATTAAAAACCAACTATTTTAACAAAGATAGCGCCTGGTTCAGCGGTTAATGTGTGTTGTGTTTGGAGCCATGGTCGCGGGTTCGAATCACGCTGCTGTCAGTCCTGTTTAATTTTTATTTTTAAGTCCATCTATCTAATTGTTAACCTTAAATCATAATTACAAATAAACCAATAGATAATATCTTTCATATTTAATTTGTTTTAAGGTTTATAAAATTTATGATTTCTTGATTTAAATATTAATGTTAAATTTTTATAAGTATTAGATTTATACAAATATTTAAAGTAATATACAAAAATACTTATGAATTATAAATATTTATCCAAATACGAAAACACATTTACGTTTCGTACCCAAAAATCACGATTCGTAATTCAAAACCCTAATTCCCAATTTGTAATTTAAAACCATAAATCTCAAACCCGAAACTCTAGATTTCAGATTTTGATTCTTGTTACTATTGTTTCGTTTCTAAGTTAGGGTTTTTCCCAATTAATTAGGTGGTACTAATATTTGGGCAACCCTCGATTCTTTCTAGCTGCGTTTCTAACGGTTCGACTGTATATGCTTTTTGAGGTGAGTAAACTCACTTCCCCTTTTTTCGTTTTACTTTTTGAGGCTGAAACATGTGCTTATTACGATGCTATGGTTTCTTTTGTTTCTTGTTTCTTTTTCAGAATGAGATCATTTAATATGTTAATCTAGTTTGGCCGCTCGATGCAACTTTATGTGTTAGGAATAGAAATTGTATTATTTGTAATTTCCACCGGTACGATATTAGCGCTAATGGCTTGACAAGCCCACCTACACTAATGGCCTGATAGGTGATTAGACCCGACGATTCTTTTGTTGATTCTATAGTTTAGAGTTGCTAAACGAGATGCTTGTTACTAAGTTGCTATGTCCCTTGAGATGCTAAAAATATTTATTGATAACTTATACAACGAGATGGTTCAATGACGGTTACTTGTCGGTTCATTAAATGTTATCAATAAATGTAACACGGTTGATTCTATGTTGATTCTATGTTGATTCTATGGTCATGGTTGAATGATATAATGATATTGCTATACACATAAACTTGCGTGACATATTAATATTGATCTCGGATTTCATATTACGTATTATCAATTGTGTTTTTACTCACTGGCTAATTCTTTAGCTAACTTATTTTACACATGTTTCAGGTGGCGTTTGATTTGTTTATGCTTTACAAGACACGTAGGATTGCTTTTGGACCTAGATTAAAAGTTACTTAAATAGCTTTAATTATTGGCTTTTATTTTCGTATTTAAGACTATTTGTTGTTTCCTTGTCATGACATTGATGCTTAATTAAATATTAAAATATACTTTTAGTGTGCCATGTGCTTTGTACTATTGATATCCAATTCACTTGACAACCCGGTGTTTTCCGCCACCGGGCGGGGTGTCACACGATCGGCCACCTATCGGTGGCAGACCGCGGATCAAAAGAGAAGCAGACCGCGAACCAACAAGCAAGTCGAGAGGCTTTGTTTGATTAAATGTACCGTCCATAGGTATACTACGCAGAGTCTCTGCTGAAGAAGAAGGCTAGCTATACAGGGGAATCTCTCTATATATGAAAAATCAATGTACATCAACCCTTTCCTTACCCCGACGGTCTACCTTTCTTAAGTTAAGGCCCTCAAACTACTTTATAAAGAGCATAGGAAAGCCGGGGACTCTCGGTTGATCTTCTTCCGACTTCTCCTTTGAAGTCTAGTTCTGTTCTTTCTCAAGAACTCACTCCAGCATCTGAAAAATCTAAATGAAAAGTCTTCCCTACTTCGTGCCACAACTTGGAAGTCTAGCTACCTTTATGGTGGATGGGTGGTAAGGCACGACCCTGTGCCAACTAAACCTTGATTTATAAAAGCTTCTTTAGGTCAGAGTAATCTTTTTGTTGTTTCTGAGGTAGACATGAGGCGTGTCTTATTGGGGCACGACCGATGTCTTTATTGGGCACGACCCATGTTTTTATTGAGTACGGCATATGTCTTGTTGGATTTTTTGAGTTTTTGCTTATTTTTTTGTATTTTTTGCTTCGTTTCATCTTTTTCCAGCTAAGTTGTCCTGAAATATCGAATTAGACCTTTTGAGATGATGTCACCTTATTTTTTAGTGAAAAAAATATAAAACGAGGTTTAAATGATATAAAAAACATGTATAATTTTACGCACCATATACCTATATTGATAATAAAATAAATCGTTTTGTTAAGTCAAGTGTTAATAGAATATATAGTTGAGTGAATTTGGATATCTTGTTTGATATTTATGGTACACTAAACATTTTTTAGTGTTGAAAGATTGTGACTATGCTCATAGAGGATTGAACTCATTTGAGATATGATATTATTGTTTGCATATGGGCATGCAAAGTTGGATAAATCTGGTTTTATGTGATTGCAAACAATAAACCTAAACTATTTCTCACATTTCTTAATCACATGGGGTTCATATTTGATTTGAACCTCATTTTTGCACGGTTAGATGGTACTGCACTTGATTGGCCATGATGATAAAAAATTTTGTCAAATTCGTTGTACTGCGTTGCAGGTCTTATGCTAATGTGAGTATCATTTCTTATTTTGCACACCAGACGTTTACATTTGAAAATTTTCGTTTGGACGTCTTTATTGAACCAATTAATCAGTTGGCCACTTTGATCTAATGATCTTTCTTTTGAATTGTCAAACTAGATTCAGATTAAACATCACGATGACCAAACGAATCCCTATCATAACGCATTAACGCGCATCGACAATAAAATAAATAAATCATGAATAATAAAGTCTTCGGTCGTGTTTGAGCTGATCAAGCCCCAAGTCAAGATTGCATACTTTCTCACAAACCAAGCTCGCATTGTGGATATAGAGCTCAAACAAATGAAACTAGACACAAGCTCAATTAACTTAACTGAACCAAACTCAACTTTACACCAGCTAACTCTTAACTCGACTTATTCAACATAATCTGTGTTTTCGGATTATGTTTGGTCGCAAACTCAAAACATGTAGGGTAAAAAAAGGATAATATTACATCATCGAACTCATTTTCTAAATTTTTTTTTTGGACAGCGAAACGAATAAAGCGCGGCTACCCGGGATAACCCAATGACGAAAGGCGACCCCAAACGCTCTGCGAACACAGACAGCGCTGGGTAGCCGAAGCTCACCTATTAAACCAACTCCAATTCGGGGGAAACCCACTAGCCCGTAGGCACGACAACAAGCTAGCGGTAAAACCCGTTTGGCTCAGAGATCGAATTTATGTTGGCCACAAGTCTCCCTTCATTGCCCCCATTTGCCCCTTTTAAAGTGGTGGTAGTGGGACTAGAACTTGGGTCTCTTTTGAAGAATTCAAGCCTCTTACCACTACACAACATTGGAAGTTGCAACTCATTTTCTAAATACAACTAGTTCTATTAGTCAAACCGACCAACATCATATGAAAGGGTGGGTCCCAGAAAGGGACGATGGCTAGAAGAAAATTTAGAGGAGTTGTTGAATGGTATTTATTTAGCCGCCATATATAAGAAGAAACGACGACGTATGAATCTACCTGCTCCACTAGAAATGCTTGTATTTCGGTGTGTGGGACCCTGCTTAGGTGGACGTCACGTGGCAATTGACAGTAATGGTAATGCTTGACAGCGTGTTCATTCTTTTTCGTTACATACCTTTTCTGTTTCTACTAATTTTTTTAATTTTAACAACACTCGTATAATAATCTATCTACACGTACTTATACAATAGTTATTAGCAAATGCATGTTACATGACATTCTCGCATGTCTTACTTATTACTGTCATATAAGTTTGTTCCAGGCTACCACCCAGTTTTGTATCTGAGTCAAAGTGTTTACGTGATATGGTTAAAACTGTTTTTTTAACGGTTGGTTGACGACTTGAATCCAATCAACTTGACACGTACGAAGGTTGTGGTAAGCTTTCGCTCCGGTCGCAGTAATAGAGAAGCCCCAATGCTGAAGAAAAACACTTATCGGTGTTAGATGCGTAATTCGATTTGCACGTCATAATGCATCGGTCATAGGTCGTTGCATCAATCGTTGTTCTTAAAAAAATAATGAACACGTCATCACCAGAATCATTTAATTACCTAAACTTTTTTTTAATCAGTTAACAATTTATTCCAAAAGAGTCCCAAGTTTAATTGCCAGTATCAACACTTTGGGATCGCAGAGGTGGATTGAGGGTAATGAAGGGAGACTTGTAAAATCACAAGTTCGATCCCTGATCCGAATGAGTTTTACCGCTGGTTTGTTGTCAGGCCTACAGACGGACGAATTACTGATTTTCCCCGAATTAGAATCGGGTAATTTCCCCTAAAATATGTGTACTTGGGCTACCCAACATTGTATGTGTTTGCAAAGCGTATAGATAGTCTTTCGCTATTAGGTTATCCTTTATTAGTTTCGTTCTTAAAAAAAGTTAATTATTTTCTGAAATAATGTAATCAATATTATAAATGTATCACCTCACTAAACTTGTGCAACAATTAAATAAAACAATTTTTTTAAGTTATAATACACCCTAAATAAATTCGCTATTAAAATATTATTATGATAATTAATTATAATATGCTTGTCTTTGGGTTAAGAATATTGACAATCAAATATATATGATGATGATGAGGGTCTTAGACGTAACCAAATTTGGCTCCTCCTTTCCCTCTTTTTAAACATGGCCAACTTGTAATAATATGAATTATCTTCCTTCATTAAAAGCAATTATGTATATATATTAGGAGGAATTCATTTTTAAATATGACACTTGAACTCGTTTCATGGAGAAAGAGCAACTAGACTTTAATCACACACCCATAGAGAAATGTTTAATGTGAATATTATTTTTTATTGAAGAACTATGAGAATATTTTTTGCCTTCGAATTAAGTTTGGATGGAAAATACCTACACCTTTAATGGTTTTTGATACAACAGTTTTTGATACAACAGTTTTCGATAAATTTTCGACAATTCAATATTTACGACAAGTTTATGACAACGTTTTTGACAAATAATGAAAATGAAAAAGTCCCTAATTTATCTTACAATTTCCCGACAAAATAACTATAATTTGTCGTTATTTTGTTGCAAATCAAAATGCATAACTAAGTTATAAAAAAACTAACTTTGTGGCTAAATTGTCGCAAATATTGCGAAAACCCATTTTTGTATCAATTTTGTAGCTAAAGTTATTGCAATATTGTCTAAAATAAATTTGCTACGTATTTTTTCCTACAATACGATTTTTTATGGTACTTTCGTTTGGCTACAATATTACGAGTTATGACTATGTTAAGACAACTATGTTTGTCTAAAAAAATTTCAGTTTTTAGTAGTATTTTTTTAACAACGCAAAACACCAAATATGCATATTAATCATTACAAAGCTTCAAACTCATGTTTATTATGCAACAAAAGTGTAAAGTTTTGATGAACAACATATTGTAATTTGATAATCACTATAGATTGTGTATCAAAGTGTTAAGTTTTGGTATACACTATTGTAATGTATTTGATGCATATATAGTTATGTCATGGGTGCATCGATGAAATCTCAACTATAATGTTAATTTTATTGCACAAAGTAAAATAATAACAAGCCTTAACTCGATTAGTCCTCGATCAAGAGACATGTTGGTACTGATAAAGTTCACCACCCTATAACTAAAATATTGGGAGTTAAATCAGACGTACAAGATTCATGCTGTGGAGTGTTTGTATGTTTCATACAAAACCTATTTCCGACGGAACCGCTTATATATGTACGTATATCCGTTTCGTGTGGAACCATACAAACATGTATGTATGTGTGCATGTGTATGTGTATGTATGTATGTTGGCCACATGATGGTTTAAGATGTTAGTGGTTATAAATATATTGCAAAGTAGTTAGAAAGTCATCTAATCTTAATCAAATGGTTTATTCTTAATTATCAAATGAACGTAATCACTAAAAAGAAACCAATACCAAATCAACGAATCCTTATCCCCTCATTAACATTTAATTGTTTGTTTTCTCCCACTAACAATAGAAATCCTTTTATTATATTTACCGAACTTTTGTAATTTAAAATAAGAATAATCTCATATATAAATCGACTCATCACACATTTAATAAGAGAGAGTTGAAAATATAACTAATCTTATTTTTTTTATGATTCTTTTAAATATTAGGAGACCAAAATGTAATTAATTAATGTCATTATAATATATTTTATATACATATTTATATAAAAAAAATTATTGTTGTTACTTTTCAAATGATGTTACAAAGTTATTTTTTGGTACAAAGTGTGAGAAGAACACAATGGTAAAGAAAAGACACAATGACACATTAAAAAAATATAACTCTCAATGTAAATCAAATTTCAAAAAAGTGTTTCGGATACTTTGTTCCCACGTCATCCTCTTTCATAAAAAATATAAACGAAAAATATTAAAAAAAATCTATGTTTTCATTGCGTCTTTTTATTTTTTACTTTCATTGGTCTTTTGTTGTGTCAAAAATTTACAAACGACACAATGGAAGTAAAAAAGAAAAGAAACAATGAAAACGTTGATTTTTTATTTATTTATTTTTGTTTATTACATTAACTGATCGAGGTCGTTTGGTCGGTCAAAAATAAAGTACATAGAGTTTCTATTCACCCTTAATAGTAAGGGTAAGTATGATATCGAATCAACAAGGAATTTGTGGTCAATGCTTAAAGTAACTAGTCGATCATTGAACTGAAATAAGAAATTGAACAAGTGCATAAATGTAAACCTTGAGTTATGGGTTGATTGTAATTGCAAATTGAAAGCAAATAACTTGTAAAGATGAATTAACTATTAATTAAACATGTAGTCATTCCTGGGATTCAGATTCAAAGACAATGTTAAGTTCAATGGTTTAAGTTTTAATCATGAAATATTACTTCTATGTAATGATAAATCAATTGCCAAACAATTACTAATTACTAATCTTTATGAGTAGACAACGAAAATGTTGAAAACCGAAAACCAATCAATTAGTTTAGTAATAATCACGACAATATCTAAATCACATAGTTCATCTTAGAATATCAAATAGAAAACAAACCTAAACAAGGAACCAAACAAATGACTTGAAAGAATCTTTCACCCGGAAATAACCACAATGGAATTAGCCACTCATATTGACGAATTGATATTCGGATTTGGTGTAGAATGACATGGTGGATGATGGTTTGATGATTCGTAAGCTTGGAATGATGGAAAATTGAGTAGAACTCTCCCTTGGTTCGTCCCTTAGCCTCCCAAATCAAATAGATTGAAAGATCTCCCCAAAACCCTAAAAATCGTGTTTTTATAAAGAATCCCCGTCACAGCCACTGTAAGCTACGGCCCCTCAGATTCCCTTTACGGCCAAACTCTTCTGTCTTACGGCTGCCCTTTACGACCATGAATTTCAACACCAAAAATCTTATTTTCTTCATTTGGTGGCCTTTCCAACATGTACTATCTTCCCGTTAACTCTCGAAACATCCGTTTAACCTACATATACATAGGGATGGTAATCAAACCCAAACCCGATGGGGAAACCCGAAACCCGAGACATTTGGGACGGGTACGGGGACGGGTAAACGGGTATGGGGTCGGGTATGTGATTAAAAACAAAAAATTTCGCGGGTATGGGACGGGTATGGGATTGCCTTGTATACCCGTTTACCCGACCCGATTAGTCATACCCGTTAACATACCCGAAAATAATTTAATATTATTTATTTATATATTATGTTTGCTTAATTGTTTTTTTTTATTTTATGTTAGTTAAATATATTGTTAACTAAAATATATATTATGTATCTCGTTATATATTTTTAATTTCTTTATAAATTATGGTATTATTCAATATGATATAATGATAATTTGAAGTATCATTTCATTTTGATATTATGATGTATTGTATATACCCGACGGGTATGCCCGACGGGTACGTTTTGAATTATTAATGGGTATACCCGATTACCGGCGGGTATGCCCGATACCTGACGGGTAAATACCCGACATATACCCGACGGGTATGGGGGCGGGTATGGGACACCCATTTCTAAACGGGTACGGGTATGGGATTACCTATACCCGCCCCCATTGCCATCCCTACATATACAGATACCACCATAGTTATATAATTCCAAATAGTTAACCACAATAAAATACACAAACATTAGCATTTAATCACATATAATATCAGTCTGTTTAACTTGATGTTTTGAATGTCTTCCTACATTGAGAACTAAAAGAAGAGGTTTATATGGAACCTCTACTCGGAAGTGTCGAGAGCTTCAAACCATGGGAAGAATTCCGATTAAAGAAAACTTTCTACGAGCTTAAGCAATCCCCACGAGCCCGGTTCAGTATATTTACTCTAGCAATGAAAGGATGTAGATTTCATCAAAGCAACTCTGATCACACGTTATTCTTTAAACAAAGAGATAAACTCGTAACATGTCTGATTGTATATGTTGATGATATAATCATTAGAGGTAATGATGAGGAATAAGTAAAGAAACTGAAGCAAGTTTGTCCACAGAAATTAAAACGAAAGATTTAGGAAGGCCTATATACTTTCTTGGAATTGAGGTACTTATAAGGTCTAAACGGGGAAATCCTCATATATCAAAAGAAATAGATACTTGACCTTCTAACCGAGACGAGAATGATTGATTGCAAACAAGCTGACACACTCCAATAATGGTGAACCATAAACTCTATTTGGAAGAAGGAGTAGAGTTAGTGGACAAATAAATATACCAACGCTTGGTATGTAAGTTGATATACCTCTCATATACTCACCCACACATTGCATGTGTGCGTAGTTGGGGTGGTGAGTCATTTTATGCATCAACCTCAAGTGACTCACATGGAAGCAATATGGAGGATTCTAAGATATCTCAAAGGAACTTCGGGCCATGGGGTTCTCTTTCTACCAATCAAACGTCTCAAAACCCAGGGCAGGAGTTAAAAGGGACTCGAAGATCAACATTGGAATATATTACTTTGGTAGGTGGAAACCTAGTTACATGGAGAAGAAAAAAAATTCTAGCTTTATCTAATGCCGAAGCTGAATTTTGAGGGATTGCATGATGCATAGCGGAAGTACTTTGGATATGCAAACTTTTGACTGTTGGATTTCCTCAAGCAGAAGTGAGTAGAGTTTTATGTGATAACAAAACTGCAATACAAATTTCAGAAAATCATATTCAACACGATCATACAAAGCATGCGAGGTGGATAGACACAATTCATTAAAGAAAAACTTGAAGACGAGATTATAGAGATAGCATGTTTCGATCAGATTATCAATTAGCATATATACTAACAAAATCCGTGAACGCTAGATTGTTCAGTTATTGTCTTGACAAGTTCAGAATTGAAAATCCCACTACTCAACTTGAGAGGGAGTGTTAGAAAATAAAAATAATTGAAAAATATACTACATCAATTCCTATTCTGGGAGATTGTTGACATCTATGGATAAAGAGACGTTGCTGCATATCAAGAAGATTTCTAGTTGTGATTGAGATCAAGTGTGTTTGTTTCCTTTCTTAGACATACGTATTCACCTATTTATTTTGGTTCTTTCTTCTTTGTAAACCAACACAACATCAATAGCAATTTGAGTAGTCTTTCAATTGAAATCAATATGGGCTTAAAGTACCGCCGTCATTAACCGAAATCTCTCATGTAATTAAAATTTGTTCATGAGATCGATATAGATTGGAAATTTTTATATCCATTTAATAAAAAAAACTTTAATCAATTGTCTATTTTGGTGATTTTCCCTGCGTTAATCTTCTAAGACGATAACTTCAACCATACGAAAGTTGAATAATGAAAGCATTCTCAATTAAACTTGTTGCAAGTTTTGAAAACAAATGAATAGTTTTTAATTTTTTAATTTCAAATTAGAGTCGCGGCCATTTGTTTCTAGACTTATTTTTGTTATGCAATAATATATTACAACTTCATTGACCAATAATATATATATAACCACCCTCATTGGTTTAACACTTTGGCATTTTCCAGCCAATTGTCACCATCATTTCTTTATTCATTTTAATATTAGCAATTTTCAATCTATTCGTACCTCCTACGCGTGAAAATCTCCTATATAAACACCCCTTGTTTCCTCCTTAAAACACATTCGTTCATATTTCAAACCAACTCTCATTTCATTGTCTACAAGCAACCCAAGTGTACTTTGTGTTTTGTTTTTGTTTCTGTTGTGAGTCGTTCATTATACGTGTTTTGTTGTTCCTGCTATCATGGCTAACAATTCAGGTTACCATCAAGTCCCTAAGGTTGAAGAAGAGTGCGAAAGCGTCAGTGTTGTAAAGGTGGTGGTTTTGCCAGAGTTGAAACCCGACTACGAGCTAGAGAAGAAAGAAAGCAACTACAGCAGTGTAAGTTTCCATTTTTCATTTCAATAAAAAAAATACGCTAAGTTATGATTTCTTGCGGCATGTGCATATATATGTATATATACGTCTGTATTTGAAGCCAGGTTTAATATAAAGCTAACTTTAAATAGATAACTGCGAAAACAGTTAAAATACTTAATTATATCTATTATTTTACATGTGATACGCATATAAAACGATTATGTAAGTGTGTTATCGATTACTTTCTCTCTTTCGGTTCATCTTTAACAAGTATTAGATACAAGTAATTAGTAGGTTCACAAAGTTATTACAATTGTTTATACATCCTATATACACTTTATCGACTTACAAATATTTACACACCGGCCTATATATACACATGCACATGCCTATGCAATTATGAACGTAATAAAACAATATATAGTGAAAGTATTAGTTCGATCCAACGAAAAGAACATTAATTATATAGAAACCGTATGTTCGATCCACATGTTTATAGATTTTTTTTTGTAAAAGTATGTTGGGCGCCAGCATGCACAAATTAAATAATTTGCATAAATTAACATCCATTTTTTTTGTGAAACTAGAATAACCGAGCTCTCACATTTTAATGTTTTTTTTATTTTATTTTAACGGATAATTTAAATATTTTTTTATCAACTTTAATATTTGATGTTTTATATTAATCTCAATTAAAACATATAAAAAAACTTAATTTAACACTTTTCATCTTCTAATTAAGAGAATTTAACACATAATAATTATACTATATTATAATAACATTAATTATATTTTTGTTTCCTAATAATTTAGACAACAAATCATAATTTAGTCCCCTAGCTAATATTTAGAAAACAAACTTGTAAAATTTAAGAGTAGCAAAAGAGTTTTCTTTTTATAAATACACTAATCATTTATTCGATTATAAATATACAATCTTGTTGGTTTTTATTAACTACTTTGGGAGGCAAAAGAGAGTATGTACGAATATAATATTCACTATTTTATATATGGTTAATTCCTTGGTGGCATCTTATTAATTATCTCCTTTTGTAAAATGATAACTAGTAAATACATAAGTCTATCTTTAAATACTTTTATGATATGGGAATTTTAACTTAGAGCAAAACTTTCATTTTGTGACAACTGCAGTCTTACCATGAAGATGACAAGTCACATGAGTTGAAGGAAAAGATTGAGACAAAAATAGAAGAAGAGAAGGAGAAATTCGTAAAAAAGGCGCACGAGGCTGAATACAAGATTGAAGAGGACAAAGAGAAAGTTAAGGAAAAAATCGAAGAAATCAAGGAAAAAATCGAAGAAAAGGTCGACGAGGCAAAATATAAGAAAGAAGAACTTAAGGAAAAGATTGAGTGTGAAGTGGAAGAGGCTAAAAAGGAAATCAAAGAAAAAGAATATGAAGCCAAGTACAAGAATGAAGAGCATAAGGAAAAGATAAAGGAAGAAGTAGAAGAGATTAAATACAAAGTTGAAAAGGAGATCAAAGAAAAAGAATATGAAGCCAAGTACAAGAGTGAAGAGCTTAAGGAAAAGCTAAAAGAAGAAGTAGAAGAGATCAAATACAAAGTTGAAGAACTTAAAAACAATGTTGAGTGTAAAGTAGAAGAGGAAAAGGAGAAATTCAAAGAGAAAATAGAGGAACTCAAAGAAAAACTGAAAGACAAAGTAGAAGAGATCAAGTACAAGAAGGAAGAACTCAAAGAAGCGATCGAGTGTGAAGTTGAAGAGACGGAAGCCAAAATCAAGGAAAAGGAATACGAGGCCAAGTATAAAAATGAGGAGCATAAGGAAAAGCTCAAGGAAGAAATAGAGGAGCTAAAGTACAAAATAGAAGAATTTAAGGAGAATGTTGAATGTAAAGTGAAAGAAGAGAAAGAAAAAGTGGAGAAGAAAATAGAAGAAATCAAAGAAAAGATTCATGAAAAAGTTGAGGAACTACATGAAAAGATAGAGTATGAAGTACATGAAGCCAAAGAGGAAATCAAAGAAAAAGAATATGAAGCCAAATATAAGAATGAAGAGCGCAAGCGAAAGCTAAAGGAAGAAATAGAGGAAGCTAAGTACAAAGTTGAAGAACTTAAGGAGAAGTTGGATTGTATAGTAGAAGAAGAAAAGAAGAAGATTGAGGAGAAAATAGAAGAACTTAAAGAAAAAATACATATCAAAGTAGAGGAAGCCAAACATAAAGAGGAAGAACTTAAGAAAAAGATCGAGTGCGAAGTTGAAGAAGTTAAAGACGAAATCAAGGAAAAGGAATACGAGTTCAAGTATAAGAATGAAGAGAACAAGGAAAAACTCAAGGAAAAAGTAGAGGAAGCTAAGTATAAAGTCGAAGAATTCAAGGAGACAGTGGATTGTAAAGTAGAAGAAGAAAAGGAGAAGATTAAGGAGAAAATAGAAGAACTTAAAGAAAAAATAGAGGACAAAGTGGAGGAAGGTAAACATAAAAAGGAAGAACTTAAGGAAAAGATCGAGTGCGAAGTAGAAGAAGCGAAAGAAGAAATCAAGGAAAAGGAATATGAGATCAAGTATAAGAATGAAGAGCACAAGGAAAAAGTCAAGGAAGATGTAGAGGAAATCAAATATAAAGTTGAAGAGTTCAAAGAGAAGGTTGAGTGTGAAATAGTAGAAGATAAGGAGAAAATAGAGGAGAAAATTGATGAACTCAAAGAAAAAATTGAGCACAAAGTAGAGGAGGGCAAGTACAAAAAAGAGGAAATCAAGGAAAAGATCGAGTGCGAAGTAGAAGAAGCTAAAGATGAAATCAAGGAAAAGGAATACGACGCAAGCTACAAAAAGGAAGAGTTGAAGGAGAAACTGAAAGAAGAAGTTGAAGAGGTGAAGTATAAGATAGAAGAAGTCAAGGAAAAAATTGAATGTGAAGCGGAAGAGATCAAAGAGAAAATCAACGAAAAAGAATATGAGGCCAAATACAAAAAGGAAGAACTTAAACAAGAGCTCAAAGAGGAGGTGGAGGAAGCCAAGTTCAAAATAGAAGAACTCAAGGAAAATCTCGAGTGCAAAGTAGAAGAAGATAAAGAGAACGTCAAAGAGAAGATAGAAGAAATCAAAGAGAAGGTTGAACATAAAATAGAAGAGGTTAAGGAAAAAATTGAGGAGCACAAGGAGAAGAAAGAAGAGGAGAAAGAAAAGAAAGAATTTGAGAAAATCATTAAGCATGAGGAAGAAGCTTGTGCCTCGGCAAAGCAATACGAGGAAGTTGTTGTTCTCGTATCAGAGCCAGGTTGTGAACCAGGTGAAAAAAAGGTATTCGTTGAGAAGATCGAGGAGGAATATGCACCACCACCACCACCACATCCGATAGAGTCGCATAAGGAGCATGCCACTATTGAAGTTGAACATAAGGAGAAAAAGGGTATCTTTGAAAAGATTAAGGAGAAGCTTCATGTGAGTCATCATTCAAAGAGTGAAGAAAAGAAGGACAAGGTGCATTACTAAATTAAAAATATTTTCAGTCTTGTTATATTTGGCTTTGAACCTATATATGTTGGCTTTGTAATTTTTATTGTGTTTATTGTTTGCATTTTGATTCAAGTACATTCTTATGTTCTTATGTACACTGTTTTTTGGATTTTTTGTGTGTTTTGTAACTGATTTGTGTTGAAATTTCATAAAATTTGTATTCTTGTAATAGCTTGTTTTGAAAGCATTTTGAGTTTATATAATGGTAAGTTGATTTAATACATATTTTTCATTCCTACTTTTAACTTACATTACTTTTGCATATAGACTTGACATTGTTTGAAAAAAGAAATTGTATAGCCTTTTGTCAATTTGCATTTTTATTGAAAACTTATATTGATTTGAAGAGAAAATTATATAACTGAATGATTCACTGAATCACATATATGGTTTATTCAACTGTAAAGTCTCTTTCCAGCTACATAAATATATATTAAGCCTACTAACCCTGTTGGTTCTATAGATTAAATAATAAAGTTAGTTATACAAAAGTTGTATCTGATGATGAAATTGCATCCAACTTGCTCTTTGATCTATCATTATGTTTTCATTTAAATATTGTCTTAGTCTCTAAACTTGATATCATTTCCTAATTACTTCTTTAAATTTATGCATGTTACTTCTTTATAGCATGTTACCTACAACTTTTGTCCTTTTAAATAAAAGTCAATATTTTCATAGTTTAATAAGCAATTATATAAATAAATTCATTGTGTATATGTTAAGAAAGTTACACGTATCATTTTTAGGGTTATGTTTTACATGTATAAATAAAATCATGTTACAAAAAAATACATTTAATTTCATGCATATTTATGTTCTATGTCTACACAAACTTAGTGTCGTATTTCATGCATATTTATGTTCTATGTCTACACAAACTTAGTTTACGCAAGCGTCGTCTCAGGGTGACGGGCAAATAAATGAGATTGAGTGTATGCAACGTGCTTTAGGTGAAAAACCTGGTTACGTACGCGGTTACGGGCCTGTTACGAAACAAGGCGCTCCATGGTTGCCTAAAACACATTCTCACTTCCAAGGCCCTAGCACATCACAACTTCAACAACAAGTTCAACAACTCCAAAAACAACAACAACAACATGCACAACGTGAGGCTGAACAAGCACAAATTATTCAAGAAATGCAGCGTCAACTTCGACAACAACAGGAGTTCATGGACTTTTGGCGATCTCAACAATCACGCCCCCCACCACCTCCTTAGCTAGTTGTGTACTTTTAAACAATTTCAATTATGCTATCTTTATTTCAAGCAAAACTATGTAATATTTTGAGATTGTGTACGTTATTTTCGTTTAGTTGCATTTGATTTCGTTGGCAAATTAGCATTGCATATTATTATAGTAGAGAATAAAACAATGATTTAGTTGCATTTAATAAAAAAATAAATATTAATTTAAATATTTTTGCCGAGAAAATTTAGTCGCTAAAAGTTATGAATAAAACAAATTTAATATTAATTAATGAGATTTGCCAACAAATTTTCGTCGGTAAAAGTTTATAATAAAAAATAATTTTAATATTATTTAACGACATTTGCCGACAACATTTCGTCGGTAAAAGAATTTAATAAAAATTTAATTTTAATATTAAGTAAGACATTTGCCGACAAACTTTCGTCGGCACAAGTTTAACTTTTGGCGACGAAACTTTTGGCGACGAACTTTTTACCTAAGCCGACCAGGTTCAGCCGAGGAAAGTTTTAGCGACCATTTTTCGTCGGCAAAAGCTAATCTAGCTTTTAGCGACAAATTTTGGTCGGTAAAAGTTAAAAAAAATTTGTCGCTAGAAGTCTTTATTCTTGTAGTGCGTATAGCTGAAATTGTTTGTTATAAAGTTATAATTGTGATATGATATCTTTAAATAAATATATTGCGATATTAATTCATTATATTAACTGCAACAAGAGGAGTGAATGATATGATATGATCATTCTTTAATTTTTTAACTCCAAATTTCTTTGCAATGTTGCAAGAGCCAGAAAATACAATAGAAGTTTAAAAAAGCATATCATTATTAGTTTATTTTTTTTAACGGCAATTATAGATTTTTTTAATAAATACTCACCGTAGAATTTCAACTCTAGAGACCTGATGCTCCAAACATAAGAAGGTAGGTCACCAACTTCATTGGCAAAAATATAATTAATAAAACACACTACAAAAATAGAGACCTTAATTTAGCGGCGGAATTTTGATCCCTTGTGCCGAACAACTTTCGTCGCCAAAGGTCATATTTGGCTTTGTCAATGAAATTTCGCCAACAGTATCTTGTACGTCGTTGGCAAAAGTGAGGCACTTAATGCCGACGACTTTTCGTCGGCAAAACCCTTATTCTCCCTTGTTAATTAAATACACCATGATTTTCATTTCAAGTCTCTATTTCCTCCCTATTCTCACCCAAAGAAACAAGAGAGGTTTTATATCCCCATAAACTCGGATTTCACTTTAGCGTTGAAAATTATGTCGTTCTTAGCTTCCATATACTCAAAATCCTCCAAAGGGTGGTAAAATTTAACTACTAAAACTATATACGAAAAATGTGTGTGATGATAAAACATCATTATGATTTCATTGGAACTAGAAATAACACCTGGGTCATGCAATGCGGTGGACGAATCTCTTGACTCTAGCTTGTATATATGTGAGTTCGTTACACACATTAAAAAATTTTCATGTCTCTCATGTGGTGGTGTAAAAACTTAGTGAGTCACATATTAAAGGACGGTAACATATTTAAACTTAATGGTAAAAATAATAAGTCAAAGTCATATTTATTTTAAAGTAGAGTATGTGGTAAAAGTGGTAAACATGTAAAAGTTGAGTTGTGACATCAAAAGTGAAGATTATCAAAGCTGAGAGACATAGAGAAAAAAAACACGTCTCCCATGATTTAGACCAGTGACATTCAACATCATAAATAAGCACCTAAATTGAACTAGTAGACCAAAACCAATTTTGCAGGTGACTTGTATTGCAACCTATTGTATATAACCGATAAATATTACGGAAAAGTTTTAAAAAACAAAAGAAGTTTTGCATGAATAAAATGCTGACACGCGGTCGACGATGATTGACCGACCATCGATGTCACCATCAACTTTACACAGAAGTATGTATAATATAATATTGTCCGTCTCTTTGCATGCAGCGCGCATGTTACTATTTTTTTTAAACGAAAGTCAATATGTTAATAACTTAATAAAAAATTATATATAAATGAATGCAATGTGTATTTTTTATGAAAATTATAAGTTTCATTTTCCCAGTTATTTTTTACATCATGTATAATATATATCAATCATGTTATTAGTAAAAAAATATATAGTTACGTATCAAACTTTAAACCCATATAATAAAATGCATATTTATGGTCTACGTAAATAGCATCAATCTCTATATATGTTCTACAAAAAGTGAGTGTCGTATATCAACTTCATTCACGCAATATAACTTTTTATAATCCATAGATAAAACTCCAACTCTTCTTCCTCATTTCCACTTGTTCATATGCATGACCACCTATTGAATTTATACACACGAACCAAATTATCTACTTAAACTAATAAAAATGATTAAGTTTTACTAACATGTCACAATTTTAAACTATTCGCATACAGTGACGAAGCCAACAATTTTATACAAGAGGGGCCGAATTTACGAGACCTATAAGTTTTTCTCCTAACGTTATGTTTCGGGTTATATATTCAAGTAGGCGATTCTGTTCGGGTTGGGTCAAATAGTAAACCTTTTTAAACAAAAATAAAAGTAGGTAGCTTAACAAAAAAAACTTAAAATATTTATAATAATGCAAAAAAATACAAGTACAGAATACCTGGAAGAAGAATTACAACTCAATCAGAAAACTGAATATCTACAATTGAAAGAAATAAAACCCTAATTGAACTAAAAACCTACTTGGTGGTAGAGGCAAGATTGGATACAATTTGGTGTTGGTGGACAGAGCGAATGTGCGGTGGTCTTATGGAAGGCAACAAATTCAAAGTGAGCAGAAGTAAAACACCAGATTGAATTTTTGAGTGGGATTGTGGGTTGACCAGTTAAATTGAAAAATAAACTCAAGTTGTGGACTTTTACATTATGAGTTTAGTCTTGTTGTTTATTATATGGAATAATTAAACAAAAAAAGCCCATTAAATTTAAGTTGAAAATTTTAACAATCAAAGGGGCCAAATTTAGTATATATAATATTTTCAAGGGGGGCCAAATCTTATATATATAACAAAAATTAACTACCGACCAAAAAATTAACGCTTGTGACGGAAAAAATAGGAGGGCCTAGACCCCCTTTGGTCTCCACATGCCTTCGCCAGTGTTCGCATAGACATAATCACGTGGTAATATTGCATTAACTTACAACTTAAAAGGCACGTAAATTCTTTAAGCGGATGATCAAATCAACTCACCCACTCATTTTTTAGCCGGTTTCCACACACAATACCATCCCCAAACACAAGAAAAGCTTTCAAACCCTTAATCTACTTTTGTGTTTCCTTCTTCTTCAATCCACCCTTAATCTACCTTTACGCGAAGAGTTTTTCTTTGACATAATATAATCGATCGTTTTTTACTACATATCGTATACGTTTTTTAACCCTTGTAATACAAGAGTGACTAACATACTTATATATGAAATTGTTTTTTATAAACTTATAATTGTGATATTTATAATAAATATATAGCATATTAATACATAGGAGTAGGCATATATATGATGGAATCTCGTGGACGAGGTCGGCATTATGCCGTTTTTTTACGTTGGAGAATACAGTGTTTTGAAAACCAGAAACCGGGAATGGAACCGGTCCGGTTTAGGGGCATGGAACCGGGAACCGGGCATGGAACTGGTCCGGTTTAGGGGTTTGAACCGCTCTAGTCAGGAACCGGCAGGTCGCAACGGTCGGTTGAACCGGTAGAAAAATAGGTTGGCCCAGAAATTTTTATAATTTTTCAATATATTATGTATTTATATTTAAAATATTTAAAAAATCATTCGGTCCTTTAATCCGGTTCGACCGGTCGTACCGTTGGCCCGGTAAGAAGACCGGTTTAATGTCCGGTCCGATTCTGAAAACATTGGAAGAATATGAACGTTACTTTTTGACCGTTTGAGAATTTAAATACAAAAAAATCTTTTTTTTATTCTATTTTACAATATACCAAATCGTCCAATCCAATTTTTTTACGAACCAAAAGTTACACTTTCTCATCCATTTTTACACTATAAATACTAAACCTTGTGAAAGTGTTTGGCAAGCCTCATAACCGTTTGGAGGAACCAATAAAAACTATCAAACAAAGGATTTGAAATCATAGCCAAGAGATGGGGGATGACTTTGTACTTTCTACGGTTCTTAAACAAATCGTTTTTATTTGGTTTGAATTTCTAGAACTTTTACTTTTAAGAGTTAACTGCAAAATACACCCCTGTGGTTTACACCCAATAGCACTCTGCAACCCCACGTGAAATTTTAAACCCTTTGCAACCCTATGATTTCTAAAATAAGTCGTATGCACCCCTCGGTTAAGTTGACCGTCATTTGACCGTTATTTGAAAGGATAAAATAGACTTTTTACATAAACCAAAAAACAAAAACCCTTTCCAATTTTCAATTACATAACACCTGAACGACAAAGGAGTATGAACAAGAGAAGTCAGAATAGATGGAGAACGCTGCATTGGTGATGACGATGAAGCTTCTCCGGCACGTCTGCTCCGGCCGCTGCTGTTAAATGGACTTTGCTGGAGATTAGAGACGCCGGTAAGCGGATTCTTGAAGAATTTGAAGGCGAATGAAAAGGGGAGAATAATGGAGAATACTCGAGGAAACTAGTGTAGTTTTGTTCATCGAAAACTCTATATTAAATATGTAAAGACATGGATCAAATAATTAGGAAGGAACCTTTAGCAGGTTAACCTTTGACATGATGGTCGCTCCTACACCGTTAGATGAACAATCATTATATATGATACAAAATGATGATTAGTAATTGTTTACCTACGCTAAACAGAAACCATATTTGATCTCATGTACATGCAAACTGAATCTATGCAAGTGAAGCAAATGGGGATCGATGTGAAGAATAGGAGATGGGAAAATTGGAAGTGAATTAAGGTGGGGGGTTTATTAAATAAATAAGAGAAGGGTAAATAGGTAATTTCATTATTATTTGGATGGTCAACTAACGGTTAATTTAGCCGAGGGATGCAAACGACTCACTTTAGAAAACCTAGGGTTGCAAAGCGTTTAAAATTTTACGTAGGGTTGCAGAGTACTATTGGGTGTAAACCACAGAGGTGCATTTTGCACTTAACTCTACTTTTAAATAATGAAAAAAATATGTTATTGTCTTAATTAAATTTAATTAAAGTAAAATTTTTAAATGTTTAAGAGATCGGAGGTGGAATGATCCCCTCCCAAGATGTAAGAAGAAACGAAATTTTAGATATAGTGACATCACGCTATTTCATTGGTTGATAAAAAAATACTTTGTGGAGCTTAGGAAGAGCACCCTTCCATCCCAAGAGAGAGTTGATGTTTTACAGACTATTATGATCATAAGGCCTGTTATGGGCCTATATTAAAGGCGTCTAACTGCACATATAACCTTTTAAAATTAAAACAAAATATTGAACAATAACAATTTGTAATATTACACTAAACTAACTTACACCATTATTAAAGATTGAACACATGTCCTAAATGGGCTAGCCTAAACTTGGAAAGATTTGTGGGTTTTAAAAAATTTGCACCTTGAATGACGTATGTTTGAGATTAAAGATGCACCATTCAAAATGGGTCAGCCCAAACTTAGAAAACCCAAGATGAAACCAACTCATTAGGTTTGGTATTCTCCTCTTCTATAAGTAGGAGGTTTTATATCCTTAAAAGGGAGGTTGAAGGTTCATTCTATCTCTCTAGCTCACACATTTTGTATACACACATGACACATTGTTCATGAGACCCCGTGTCCTTAGAGCTTATAGCTCATTAGGCCCTCTAAGCAATGTTTCGTGTGGTTGCAACTAGCTTTACGAGTGGAAATGAATCAATTGACCGACGTACGATTCTGAAGATCTAGAAGCTATCATTCTCTATACTTAAAAATTAAAGTAATCGCTCGTGAACCGACGTGTGACGAGATATTTTGCTTAAGAAACCATGACACCTACCAATGGTCATTTGGCTCTTCAATTCCTCACACCTAAACACTTGAATTTCATACATCAATCTATCAATTCTCCCAAATTTGAAAAACAAAACCCTATACACTTACACCACACTTCGATATCATTATTGTAACATTTGCCTCGATCTGAATAGTAAACCCAAACTCGTGCGAACATTTAAGTAATAGTTCTGAATTATCATGAAATAAAAACAATTTACTTATCATTTTATCTTAAACAATGGAATTTAATCATTTAACTATTCATAATTTCATAGAATTATAATTTGTAGAATATATATAAACTATGGGATTTTATATACCTTATAAAGTTAATAAAGTCTAATAAACTTAATTAAGTTAGTTTGGTTAATTAAGTTAACTATATAATAACAAACATTAACTTTGAGGGGTTGATCTTGTCAGTTATGAAACTTCACTTAAAACATTAAAACAAGAACAAATTACATTTTACGTCCTTTATGTTTATCTTAAATTACAGAACTCGTCCTTAAACTATGATATTTACAGTAAACGTCCTTTATGTTTAAAAAAGTTTGCAAGGTCCGTCCTTTCGACTAACGGGTGTTAATTTTGTCAGTTAAATTCATTCATATGACATGAACATGAGGGTAATAGTGTCAGTTTACCTATTTAAATTAAAAAATCATTTTATTAATTGATAATAGAAAGAAATAAAGTAAAAGACGTAATATCTTTCTCTAACTTGGCTAACCATCACTCAGACACTCACCACCATAATTATGTTACCAGTTCACTATTATAAGTTATAAGTTATAACTACTGCAACCATCACCATCATTTATCTCGCCACCATAATATCTCTCATTCTCTCTCTTAAGATAAGACGGGGTGGCCGGAGACAACCGGAATTAGGGTTTCAACAAATCGTTTCAAGCATGAAGCATCACATGACTAGTGATTTCTAGATGGCAGAGAAATATGGAATATATTATGGGTTGTGTGGAATCAATGATTTTCATATCTGTGGTAAGTTACCACCATAGTCTTCTTCATCTCATCCTTACATCCTTCCTTATCTTCTTCATCAATGGCGCACCACCACTGTCATCATCTTCAGTCGTCGGCCAAACAGAACACCACCGCACCGCCATCACTTTTCATAAAATCAAAGGAATCTGATCACGGGGAAAGAATTCATTGATCGGAACTTTTGGGAGGAGTCCATCATCACCATTCACCGCCGGTGACTTGAGGACGGTTGCATGCGGTGGGGACTATGGGGGTTGAAGTAAAACAACTATGGGGATGATGAAAGTGGAAGCATTTTGGGTTTGTTTTACATTTAGGTCTTATTTGGTTTACTTTTATTGTTTCAATTATAAACATGTAAAATTACTAAGTTACCCTAATGTGCCTTGCACATGATCTGACTTTCTGTTAAAAGCAAACGTCCGTTAGATGAAAGGACGAAACTTGCAATCTTTTTTAAACATTAAGGATGTTTACTGTAAATACCTTACTTTAAGGACGAGTTTTGTAATCTACGAAAAACAGAAAGGACCAAAAATGTAATTTGTTCTTAAAACAAAAACAGATAATAACATAAACTGTAGGGGGTAAAGATGTAAAATCAGTTCAAAACAACCCACCCACCCCCCTTTTCCGATGAACTTCTCCAGCGAGTCTGGCGAAGCTCCGGGAAGCCCTATTATCGCAAATTTGATCGTTATATATACCAAATGACATGATGGCCTTGCTTGGAATGTTCGTAAACAGCTATGAAGCCTTGATTGCCGGAGATATCAAAGGAAAAGGTATCACAATGGAGGATATGTTACAAGTTGACCCGGACGACCTTGAGGAAGCAGATATTCAGTGGCAAATGACAATGTTGACTATTAGGGCCAGACGTTTTATGGAGAGAACTGGAAAAAGAAGCTTCGGGAATCAGAATGCAAAGGTAGGGTTTGACAAATCTAAACTCAGATGCTTCAACTGCAAACAACTCGGACATTTCAAGAGAGATTGCCCATCCCCAACTGTGTTTGAACCACCGTCTCCCAACACAAGAAATGCTGTTGTTATTGAAAGAGAGAACAACAGTAACACAAGAGAGACTGCCTTGTTGACAAACTTCGACTGGAGTGCTGAGATTCCAGAAGTTCAAGAAGAAATTAATCATGCTCTTGTTGCTGAGACCATACTAAATACTAGGAGCGAATTTGAGAAAGCTATCAATAAGGCAGCTGAAGAGATCAAAAGGGAAGAAACTGTGAAGGTTGAGAAAGAAAGCACGATGGATGAAGACGAGAAGGAGGAAGAAAGGAAGAGAAATACACCTGCATGTAACTGTGAGAAGGATCTTGCAACCGAGAAGATTATCATGGGTCTCCCATATGAGGTAATACAAGACGTGTGTTCATCGGCTTGTCGGGTTCGATTCTTTGGTGTATATAAAGCTAATCGATTGTTATTAACAAACCAAGCTGAACTAAACACTATTAACTCGGATCTTAAAAAGAATGAAGTGAACTATTATGTGAAACTTAACGAAACTTTACAAGAAATAGATCACCTAAATAGAAAACTTCTTGAAAAGAATATTGAGGTTAACTTGCTTGATGAACGTGCTAAAATTGCTGAATTTGAAAGCAGTAAACTTCAAACTAAACTTGATAGATGGACCATTGCTGGAATGAAAAGAGAGGAATTAAATTGTAGGCAAAGAGGAGCTCGAATCAAATCTGGTTTAGGATATGATGAGATTCCTCATGTTTATCCTCCACCCAGTGCCTTTTGTTATTCTCCTACACCCAAACCTCATCCCACTAATGATTTAATTGCAGAAAACACTAACAGTTTATTTGCAGGTTTAGAAGGAGTTAATCATCAGGAGGTACGGGAGGATTACGGATATGGTGCCTCGACTGGACTAGGATGCTCTGTTTCAAGTTTTAGTTTAAATTCAAAGAAGTCTACTTTAGCCAATAATACTAGTTCAGATGTTTTGTTAAATAATTCGAGTAGTTTAAACATTAAACCGTCTATACTAAACAGTGAATATGATGTGTGTGTTTTGAATGATGTTCATGATGATCATGTTTCTCTTGTTGAATCTAATGATGTGTTGCCACATAAGAACTGTTTTGAGAAGTTCGTCTCAACACCAATACCAACCTTTGTTCCAATTCGCATAACCAAACCCGTTGAGACAAACAACTCAAAGATAAGTCATGTTAAAGACACATGTGATGAAGCTAGCACATCAACAGGTAAAACAAAAGAAATGTATGTTTCTTTTAGTGATTCAGACACAAACATGTCTGAATGTGATGAAGAAATTGCGATTGATCCCATTTCTACTGGTAATTCCGGAAAGAAATGTTTCAAGTCACATTGTTTCCGCTGCGGTAAGGACACTCATATCGTTAAAAATTGTCCGGAACTTGTTCGAAAGGGTGTAAATAATTCTAGTTTAACTAATAGATTCATTAGGTTGGTAAATAATCACTTTTATGTTAATTTTTCATCGTTTAAACCCAAGTCTTCTAAGGCATGGGTTCCCGTTTCTAATTAATTTTTCTTTTGTTGATATGTCAAGAACGTCCGAGGAAGCCAAATAGTCTGTGACATGTAGATTGTGGATGTTCTCGACATATGACCGGGTTGAAAGATCTACTTACAAATTTCCGTATAATAAATGGTGGGTATGTGGCTTTCGCAGGAGATAAGAAAGGAGGGAAAATGATTGGTCAATGTGAGGTATCTAATGGATTGTTGACGTTAGAGAAGGTGAACTACGTCCCAGAGTTGCAATTCAATTTGCTGAGCGTATCTCAAATCTGTGATAAGAATATTCCGGTTCTCTTCAAATCGGATGAATGCTTGTTTCTGAAACCGGATTTTTCTGTATCTGAAGACTTGATTGTGATGCGTGCACCAAGGAAGAATGACACCTATTTGCTTGACATGAATTCGAATGAATCAACCTCTACTGTCACATGCATATTGTCAAAAGCATCCTCTTCAGAAGCATTTTTATGGCACAGGAAACTTGGTCATGTTAATTTTGATAATATTAACAAACTTGTTAAACACAACCTTGTTCGTGGGTTGCCCATAAAAGATTTTTCTGTAGTAGAGAAATTTATGGCATGTGCTAAGGGGAAACAACATAAAAAATCTCACAAATCTAAAACGATAAATTCTATTTCTTGTCCCCTTGAATTATTACATGCAGATTTGTTTGGACCAATCAGTGTCAAAAGCATTGTTAAGAAATCTTATTGCTTGGTTGTTACAGATGACTTTTCAAGATATTCATGGGTTAGCTTTCTGGCAAACAAAGGTGAGACTGCATGTGCTTTTAAGAGTCTTACTTTAAAGATTGAGACAATTAGTGGAAAGAAGGTGAAGGCTATTCGAAGTGATAATGGGACAAAGTTCAGAAATCACATTTTTGACTCTTTTTGTGAAGATCGAGGGATATTGAGACAGTATAGTGCAGCTAGAACTTCACAGCAGAATGGAGTGGCGGAACGCAAAAACAGAACTTTAGTAGAAGCTGCAAGGACTATGTTAATTGAATCAAAACTCCCAATCATTTTCTGGGCCGAAGCTGTTAATTGTGCATCCTATGTGCTTAATAGAGTGTTGATCGTGAAGGACAAAATGAAGACATTTTATGAATTATTTCACAAAAGGAAGCCACTGATTGATTTCTTTCGACCTTTTGTATGCTCTTGCACTCTGCTGAACACTCAAGCGCAATCGTCAAAATTCGGAGCTGTTTCTGATGAATGTTTCTTTGTTGGCTATTCTTCCTCTCAGAAAGCTTATCGAGTTTACAATAGGCGTACCAAAATAGTCCAAGAATCCTTCTATATCGATTGGCAGGAATCAAATGTGTGCGATACCGGATCTGATCCTTCTTGGTTCTATGATGCCACGACCGTGTTTAATTCTTTCAATCTACCACTGTTTTTGGAAGAAGATGAAATTATTCCTGTGTATTCTGAAGCTGTACATGATCCTGTCATTTTCCCACCTACTCCGGTAACTCCACTACCGATGCCATCCTCACCTGATATTGTTATTACAGCTGATCCTCCACCATCACCACCTCATCCTACATCACCTGTTATTTCTCCTCAAGATTCTTCTGTCACAGACACCTCTCTTGATTCATCTACTGTACCAGCTTCAGATATCCCTACATCTAACTCTCTTTACAAGGAACTGAAAAATCATCCTCATGACTTGGTCATAGGATCCATTTCTGACGGTGTTCGTACACGTCATCAATCCGGTCTCATCAACGTTTGTTTATTCTCATGTTTTCTGTCACAAACTGTCCCAAAGAATATTAACATGGCATTACAAGATCCGAGCTGGGTGGAATCAATGCAATTAGAACTTCAACAGTTCAGAAAGCTCAAGGTTTGGGAATTGGTCGATCTTCCACCAAACAAGTACCCAATTGGTACAAAGTGGGTATACAAAAATCAACCTGATGATAGAGGAGTCGTTGTTCGTAACAATGCTCGGTTGGTCGTTCAAGGGTTCGCACAAGAAGAAGACATAGATTACACTGATGTTTTTGCTCCTGTTGCTAGAATTGAAGCCATCCGAATCTTTCTTGCCCATGCTGCACACAAGAACTTTAAAGTTTATCAAATGGATGTGAAGAGTGCATTCTTATATGGGGATATCGATGAAGAGATATATGTTTGTCAGCCACCAGGTTTTGAGGATCCGGATTTCCCAGATAAAGTCTACAAATTAGACAAGTCACTCTATGGACTACATCAAGCTCCTCGAATTTGGTACGAAACGTTGACACAATATCTGTTGAGCAAAGGTTTTACTAGAGGAGCCATCGACATCACTCTCTTTAAGAAAGTAATTGGTGATGACGTCCTTTTGGTTCATGTGTATGTAGATGACATCATCTTTGGTTCGTCAAATGAAAGTTTGTGTAGAGAATTTGAGGAGGTGATGAAGGAGAGGTTCGAGATGAGTATGATGGGTGAGATGTGTTTCTTTCTCGGTCTGCAGGTGGTACAAAAATCCGATGGTATACTCATTCATCAGGAGAAGTATATTAAGGAGATATTGGTAAAATACAAGATGGACGACTGTTCTTCAGAGTTATCTCCTTTCACAGCACAGACATGTCTCACTCCTGATGAATCCGGAAAGTCTGTTGATGCTCACCGTTACAGGTCGATGATTGGATCGTTAATGTACTTAACCGCAAGTCGTCCATACATTGCTTTTGCTATTGGTTATTGTTCCAGGTATCAAGCAAATCCTAAGGAGTCACATGAAAAGGCCATGAAGCGTATTTTTCGTTATCTAAAGGGAACTCCGCATCTAGGCTTGTGGTATCCTAAGGGGGGGAGCTTTGATCTTCATGCTTATTCTGACAGTGACTATGACGGTTGCAAACTTGATCGGAAATCGGTTTCTGGTGGGTGTCAGTACCTGGGGGACTGTTTAGTTTCGTGGCAGAGCAAGAAACAGACCAGCGTCTCTTTATCTACTGGCGAAGCTGAATACACTTGTGACAACCCGTAAATCCAGGTTAACACCATTAACTATTCTTTAATCATTCCGTTAAATTTTTGTTAAGTTAGGGGTCGTTTTGTAAACAATGGAAGTTAGTTTGTTACCTTGGAAGTTAATTAAATAACTTTATAATTTTTGAGGACCAAATTGCAATTTAGTTAAAGTTGATTTTATTAAGACCCAACCCCCCCTTCCATTACCCGTCTCCTTCATCACGCACAAACACATCCTCACATCGTAACCCTAATCTCGGCCGCAACCAGCAGCTTTCATCACCATCGTTTTCTTTGAATCGAGCAGAAGTAGGCGCCCACCGTCATCTCCGTTATTTTATTTCGATCGCCCTTGCTGTGTATCGCCGCCGGCAGCAACCGCAACACCGCACACCGCCGTAGCAACAGCCATCTCCGATCGTCTTTCTGGCGTCACCGGGCCACGTTCATCATTAGTGGCAGTCTAAAAATCATCCCGTTCGTCCCGTTCGATTATCGGTATGTGATTATCGTGTATTTTCGCCATATATATCGCACTAAGGTTTCATTGTTCGATCGTGTTTCGAGTTTTAATTGGTTCGTATGCGTTGTCGATTTGATGCGTTGTATATACGGATTACATGTTCTATTTGGATATTGATTTTCGTAGGTATGTATACATAGTCAATAGGAATGTATATATATATATATAAATGGCTGCAACTTGTATATATAATAATGATACAGTAGGAATGGTGTAAATGATATGTATGCGATATATGTATATACGGGTGTGCGATGATATATGTATAAATATAGAATGCGTAAAATGTGAAATCGGATCCACGGATGTATATATTGCAAGTAAATATAAGCCGCTTGTGGAGAAGTGAATATGTGAAATCATTAACGTGGGCATACATGTATCATGAGTATAGCAACAAATTGGTTTATGTATGGTTTTTGGTGATGGTAGAATGTAGGTAGGTTGTATGTAAATATATATCAAGAGATAGATAGTACAATACATGTGAGTATGTAGGATGTATGCTAACGTATAACACTAGCATGAAAACGGTATGCCAACATGTGAAAAGTATGTATGTAGCAGGTGTACATCTAAATGCAATAGTGTACGAATGAGTTAGGTAAATATACGTAAATGTACAACTATATGATGTGTATTAAAATGAGTATGGGTGCGCAATGATAATGTGAGTCAGGTCAGAGCTAGTGATAGGTTGCATGAAAAGTGCTGCATGAATAATTTGGTGCAAGTATAAATATAATTATGTGAATAAATAACTAATAGTTAGCAACAAATTGCTAAGCAGGTCGTAAGGTGGTCTAAGTCCTTTTGTTGCATCTTTGCGGGTTATTTTGCTGTGCGCTCCAAAGGTGAGTTCTTTGCCCGCTTTTAAATATTTTTTCGGGGAGGAAACATACAAATGATTTTACAGAGCCTTCGGGCAATTATTTTACAGCGCCTTCGGGCGGTCCGTATTTTTATGCCTTCGGGCAGGGCCTTCGGGCAAAACTTTATGCCTTCGGGCGGAGCCAACTAAGGCTGCATTTTATACCTTCGGGTATGGCCTACGGGCAGGTTTCGGTAAAAGTATAAATGCCTACGGGCAGGTTTCGATAGAAGTATAAATGCCTACGGGCAGGTTTCGGTAAAAGTATAAATGCCTATGGGCAGGTTTCGGTAAAAGTATAAATGCTTACGGGCAGGATTTTATTAGGGCTTATAGTGCTTTACACGAATTGGAACCACATTCAAGTCCTTATAAAAGTTCGAGGTTGATTAATATATGATAGCGGGGAAATTTGAGTAGTACTACCGGGTTGCGACGGCACCCCACCCTTGACTGGGCGTCATGTGGTGCAAATTGTCCTTAAAGGTTATGGGTCATCCTGGTTAGATGGCGACAAGGCAAAAGTAACGTTTAGCTTTCATCTCGACGTGTTGACAAGCAATAAGCATTCGGTCTTGCAAACCGCCTAATAAAATGGATTTTTGGTTTATCTGTGTTATGAACGGTATCTTTTATTTATAAATAAATCTCATTGAACTCACCAACATTATGTGTTGACCGTTTTAGTATGTTTTCTCATGTAGCTAAGGAGCTGAGCACGTAGGACATGCATGCATTGGGTCGTCTTTTGGACTATTTTAAAAATTAAATTTATTATCTATTTTATTTGGTTAATTTGGTTTATTGTTTTGTGCGCGGGATTTTGCGTACCGGATTTATTTATGCGTCCGCTAAAAGTTGGTTTTTAACATTTAAACTCTGAACCTTTGGTTATTTACAAAGTTAAATATTTTTATAAACGTTGAGTCAAAGTTCGTGTAACTAATGGCTTGAGATTCTGGTATGTCACACGCCTAACGGATACCCCGTTTGTGGAAAATTGAGGGTGTGACAACACTACTGCCTCCAGCTCACAATGTTTCTACATCAAGATCATTGTTTGACGCTTCTAACATTAAACCCAACTCCAATTCACACCCAAGAACATTCACCTTGATCATTATTTGATCTTGGTCTATGCCCACCCAAATTACAAATCTCGCTGAATCATCTAAACTCAATAAGCCATGATGTCAAAACAAGTCACTTTGCTGAATGTCTGTGGAAACCAAGTCATCTGAGCTTCTTCAAATCGAATCAAAACATGATAAAAGCCTTCACAGGATTGTTTGTTGAACGGAACATGGCATTGGTTTAAATGGACAATAATAGTGACGATCTTTTCAAATCTATGTCTTTCCGGATGAATGCTCGAAATATGTTATCTGAATTCCTTAAGATTCATTATATTTACCATCTCGATTTTTTACTCAAAATTTGCACTACAAACAGGTCTTGCTATTGGAAATTTCTCTTATGAATGGTTGTGATTTTATTTTAAAATATTCGTAATAATAATATGATTTGACTTCAAATTCTTTAAAAAATATTTTGTACATTTTTAGGGTTATGCGACACTATAGTTTCGGTGATGCGAAACTATAGTGTCTGTATGATTATCTAATCTGGGTCGATTTGGGTCATAATTCACTTCCAATTTCAAAAACATTCTAACCCGACACTAAACCCTAACTTCACAAAACTTTAATCCGCGTCTTTAAAGTATTTTTCGAGTGATTCCAGCCGGTAAGTTTTGTGATTTATTATGTTTCGAACCTTCGCCTTTTATGTATTTGAGTTTGGTGTTGATCTTATATGGTTTTAAATCTGTTGACTGTTTGTTTTCCTCGTTTGGCGACACTACTTGTTCGTCTTGCGAAACTGAACGAAAGTTCAAATGATGCTTGCGAAACTATTAATGTTATGCTGCCCATGCATACCTGATAGTGTCGGAAGCCTTTTGATGCGACAATGTAGTGTCGATGCACATGTTGTGCTGTTGCGAAACAGCAGTGTCGATGAATATGCGACACTATCTTTTTTTTGAGAAATTATTTTTTTTTATATTTTATTTTATTTCTTATTTTGCTTTTATTTTTATTTCTTTTATCTCTTTGTTCTTTATATATATACTTCTTAATATTTCTATTATAACTAACAATCTCCCGGTTTGTATTTCAGGCTCAATATGGAACGAAAGCCTCCTCCCCCTTTAAAGTTTGACAAGTGGTCAAACGTGGTTGTTTATCTCAATGATAAGGACCCGAAGTCGGTGGGTTATAGAGACGCGATTTCCTGGATGAAGGCCTCACCTATTTACTATGCTGTTACGCACGATCCGGTGATGGATTAACAGCATATCCGTGATTTTGGGGAGTCTGCGACGTATAATCTAAATGCTCAACCAGGAGAGATCAGCGCTGTCGTTATGGGGGAGCGAATCGTCATCACTGCTGATTCGGTGGCGTAGATGTTAAAGATGGAGTGTGACGTCGGGTCACCTGCTTTACTAAGTTTGACCAACGTGCACAACGGATTTCTAGAAATGGGATATGAAGGAACAGACTTCTTGGATCGACGGGAGATCAAGAAGTCCTTTCTGACAAAACAGTGGAGATTTATTGCCCACGTGATCATCGTATGTCTTGATCAACGAAAAGGAGGAACCGATGGGTTAAATTTTGAATGGGCTCGTGCCATGCTGAATCTGTGTAGAGGTGATAAAGCAAATATCCCTCAAATGATTTTTGATTATATGATCGAGAACATTTCCTCATCCCGGAAGGAAAAGTGGCTATTATATCCAAGATTCATGCAGACCTTTATTGACCATCAGAAGCCGAATCTTCAAAAGCTTGGTGATGTATTGGTGTTGACACCAATGAACGTCCGGATTTTTGCTGACTGTGTTGCTCCTAGACAAGATATTTCGGGAAAGATCACCTATCTTTTCCGAAATATGTATACAAATGAAAGGTGAGAGTATATTGAGAAGCTGAAGGTTAGTGAAGAAAAGAGATTTGTGGAATTAAGGGAAAAGATAAAGGATGATATCCGGAAAAGAAAGAGATATGTGGGGAAGAAGCTGGTGCCTTTTGATGAAGAATTAGACGAAATAGAGGCTGAAATATTTAAACCAAAAGGTAAGAAAAAGAGGAAGGTTGTGGATCGCTCACCATCACACACAGAGTCTGATACTGATGTCAGACGAAAGAAAGCCAAAGGAAAGCAGCCGTAGACTCTGAAACTGTGCCCGTAACATCTAAGAAGAAACCAGATAAGAAAGGGTCTGCTGGGCTTGATGAGGATGTTATTCTTGGTTTGAATACATCGCTCGCGAATGAATTGGGTATGGTGAAAACTAAGTTAATGAATATGGAGGAGAGAGAAAGGCACAGGGAGACGGAAATGGACGATTTGAGGAAGATTGTGCTTGATCAGCAGTGCCTGATTAAGAAACTATTGACTTAACTAAATGATGTTAAGAAAGAGGTAAATGTAGGAGAGACTGATACAGAAGCTGAGATTAATGAGTTGGTCAACATATCAAAATATCCAACGCTGAATGAAATGGAAAAAACCGGAACAAGCAGAAAAGGCTTTGGTGGTTTTAGCAGTGTAGGTGGGAGCGGAGCTGAAAAAGAGACAGAAGTTGCTGATGACTTCTGTCTCGACATTGATACTGCTTTGGGGGTGAAGAAGTTGTTGTTACTAAAGGAAAATCTGATGAGATGAAATTGGTTGATGAAGAAGAGGAAGAACAGCTAGTAGACTACGACTCGGAACCTGAATTCTATGAAGTGGATGAGAAGGAGATCGTCTACGTAGCACAAATGAGTGGATTGGAGGGTGACGTCATCGAATTGGACAAATCTGACTGGTTCAGGAGGGTAGAGGAACCAGAGACGGTCACGCCTCTATTTCAAAACATCAAAGCCCCGACCTCAAAAGATACAGATAATAAAATCTTCAGTTAGAAGTTTAGCCTAGAATTGAAGAAATTCATGATTAAGAGGCGAGGGGGAGGAATTAGCTATGTCAGCAACCGCAAATACTTCAAGACATTCCCGAAATGGGACTTGAGGCGGTTGGATGTACTTCCACTGATTAACGCAGATCAGAGTGATCGTGCGAAATTACTTGAGGAGGAGATTCAAGCTGGTCTAAAAGACAACTTTGAGAGTTTTGGATACAACAAGCTAGAAAGAAAAAGGTCGAAGACGGACCTAGACTGGGTTACGGGAAAAGGGAAGATTGTGCTGAAACTGAAACCTATCAAGACCGTTCAAAGATTGAGAGTACCAGATCCTAGCCCGTCAAGATTGCAAGAGTTCGATAAATAGTTTTATGATAATCAGACGGGGGAGGTTGTAGTTCGTGTTAAGGACGGATCTGAGTGGAGGTTGTTTGATCCGATGGAGGTATTTGGTTTCTCGGATGATGACTTGAAGATATTGTGTGAGAACCCAATCAAAGCAGGAGCCGGAGCGGAGACGAAGAAGGAAGCTGCCCTATTCGAAAGGGTAGCTAATAGGGCTCGGGGAATCAGGTCGGAAGTTAAGCAACTCGCTGAGAGTGTGCAAAAACAGGTGGATCTGCAAGAAGACGTACGTGAACTGACGGAACTTTTTGGAGCAGCAAAGGTAGGAGCTGAAGAAGGAGACCCGATAGGTGAAGTACCTCCCTAGGGGGAGTATTGATGACCACATGTAGGGTGGTACTTCACCTTGTCGTTATTGTATTTTGTTTACTTTGTAATAGATAAGTCGTATTTGCTTTTCGTTGTAATAGCTAGTTAGTTTATAGTTTTGCTTTTGTTTATGCTTGCTTATGCGACACTGCATGCGACACTATAGTGTCGCATGCAGCTTGTCTTAGTCTAGCGAGCAGGCAGTTTCGGATTTGCGAAACTGCCTGCGACACTAGCATCTGTATAAATAGTTTGTTAGGGCTATTTTGTACACAACTCTTGTAACTTTATTGAATACATTCTTTCTTTGATCTTGAGTTGATTCTGATTGTTTATTTGCAAGGAATTGTTTTGTCTACATCTTTGTTGCATCAATCTAATTCTACTTCATCTAATTACCTTCGTAATTAACTTGTTCTTAATGGGTTATTATGGTTTGTTTGAGTTTTGGTCATTAATCATAACCAATTGTTGTTAAATCTAGTGGTAACAATTGTTTGTGATCTGATCTAAATCATCAAAGCACGAATTTAACGATCAATCAGGACCAACAGTTTTGACCCAATTAAATCACCCATATCCCTTAATCGGTGAGTTTCGAACCTCGTACTGATCTATAGCCACATTGTATATGTTCTTATCTCAACTCAAATCAAATTCGTCGACGTCAAAAAGAATTGAATTCAAATCTCCACACAAATCTCATCGAAACTTAAATTAAACTAATCTAAAACATTACCTTAACCACTTACAGTCTTACCAAACTCAAATTACTGTTGAAATCGCTCGACAACACTTCGAGAGCAGTTCTATTGATTATAAATCATCACCAACACTCATTCGACTTCGCATTACCACTCTACAACATCAATTGCAACTTTAAAACACACAAAAATATCCATTGATCTTCGTCTTATTCATCCCATGTTCATCAGTCGATTTACATATTCGGGCTACAACTATCAGCAATTGACAGAGGGTTTTTACTCGGCATCCATCATCAAGTGAATTTGTATCATCAATTTGGTCACATCATCAACAGAACATCATCAATTGAATTCTCCATCCGCGTTCAATTTTCTCTTTAGTCTTCACTGTTTTTATCATCAGTTGAGGTAATCAAATATATCATTACAACCATACTATCATGTAGACTATGAATCGTTCATTTGATTTAAGTTATAATACTTTGTTTATGCTCAATTTGTATGATTTGATTCTAGGGTTTATACAGAAAGATGGGGTTTAAGGAAGTAATAGTTTAAAATGTTTTTGTTTCTAAATATGTTAACTAAATTGGCGCTGGTCTAATGGTTTGTTCAGGTAGGTTTAGACCAGAAGGTCCAGGGTTCGATCCCTGGACATGTGTTTTACTTTTACGCCTACTTTGAGTTCTATGGTTTAAACAAATTCCTAATTAAGTAACAGTAGATCTCTTTTAATTACTAATAGTTTTTGAAAATGTCATACAAGTTAAATTATGAAGTATTTTACACAACATCATAAATATATAAACTAATATTACCTTTATAAAACTAAGATTTTCTATTTTCATTATGAGAAGTTCATGAGTTATTGTCAATATATATATATATATATATATATATATATATATATATATATATATATAGGGAATGTATAGAATGAAAACTGGTTTTATTAAGAAAACCCAAGAAACTCCAACATGTGGATGAGATGAAGCCACATCACATCTTTTTGCTCATTTTGTCTTCTTGTCTCTGAGGGTATGATAGTCATTTTAACTCTCACACCTTTCTTCACATATCTTATCTATCTGACAAATCTATTCCATTGTACTATATCAACAAAGATTATTCCACTTTCAACATTTTAAATTTCTTAAGATAATCTCTCTGTAACTGATTCAAATTTCCTAAAATTACCCCTCTTCAAAAATGATTTTCTCTCAACAATCCAACCTTTCTAAATATGCAGCAGGTGCGGATGAGAGTGAAGGGTGAAGAGTCGGAGGAGGGTGAAGGTCCACAGCAGGTGATGATGAGAGTGAAGAGTCCGGCTTATTATTATGGTACGTTTCAATGAGATGCAAATCATCGGACGTTGGTCGGTTAAATTAGATGGTGTTTCTTTTCTACTCATCAGATCTGGTCACCCGACCCCTTAATGAAGAAGATAAGATCCCGAAAAGTGAAGAAGAAAACCAACAAGATGATGACGACGATGAACTCGAAATCCACTGTATTCTAACCCATCTCCTTCACCATCAACGTATCAGTGAAGACTAAACGCCCAATTTTGTCTTACTCTCAACTTGAATTAGCATGTCGTCTTAGAGGGAAGATCGACTCATATGGCTTCACATCTGCTTTTTTTCTTGAAGAAAGGATGAATATGGGACTAAAATTCATTTTGTAGCTTGAGGTGAGTACATTTTGTCACTTGCTTTCTTTATAGGAAATTTAACATATTGGTGCCTGCTAGAGGTGGGTAGTTGAGCATATTTATAAATGGCTTTAAATGAAATAGATTGAATGGGTAAAGTTACATACTTATTATTGATGCATAGACTTTCTAAATAATTTACTAAAAAACTGTATCATCTACAAAAAAGCTTATAATTTTTGCTCAAAGAGTGTATTATAGCCCTTTATGTTCGATCAAAACAGAGCGTAAATAACATCATCTATTTTGATTGTTTTTTTTAGATTCAAATATGTAACACGATTAACATATATAACTTATGTAACACGATGTAACAAATCTACTAGTTATTTTTTCGAGTGTTTTTAACCATCTAGTTTTTTTACTGTTCGAGTGCTTGACATACATTATAGGTTTTTTTATGTAACACAAAGTAACATATGTAATATGTCTGGATTGACACTTTAATCCATCTAGTTTCAATTTTTTATAAAATATGTAAACGCTGTAACATACGTACTAGTTAGTTTTTAACAGATTGTTTAAATTTTAGTTAAATATGTAACACTATGTAACATATACGTAACTTTGCTTTATTGGTTTTTTTAAATTTCAGTTGAGTAAACATTACGTAAAATTTTGATAAATATTTGATTTTTTAAGATCCTAATATGTAACAAAATGTAATGTATGTTCCAATTAAATTATGTAACACAATGTAACACATGTAATACTATGTCAGAATTAACATATAATGTTTTCCAGTTTTTAATAAAATATGTAACACGATGTAACATGTCTGACTGAAGTTTAACCATCTAGTTTTGTTTTTAATAAAATATGTAACACGATGTAACAAATGTACTAGTTACTTTTTAAGTGTTTTTAACCATCTACTTTTGTCTTTGCTGTTCGAGTGTTTGACATATGTACCGGTTAGCTTTCAACAGGCTGTTCAAATTTCAGTTAAATATGTAACAATATGTAACTTATGTAGTTTTGCTTTATTGTTTTTTTTTAAATCTAAGTTAAATATGTAACAATATGTAACATTGATTTTTTTTATTCATGTATCGGATTTTATAACAACTTTCTATAAGTAAATAGTTCCATTTAAAATATGTAAAACAATGTAACATATGTAATACTATGTCAGAATTGACATATAATGTTTTCCGGTTTTTAATAAAATATGTAACACGATGTAACAAATGCTTTCCAGAATTGACATATAATGTTTTCCAGTTTTTAATCATCTAGTTTTGTTTTTAATAAAATATGTAACACGATGTAACACATGTACTAGTTATTTTTTCAAGTGTTTTTAACCATATAGTTTTGTCTTTGCTGTTCGAGTGCTTGACATACGTGCTGGTTAGTTTTCAACAGATTGTTCAAATTTTAGTTAAATGTGTAACAATATGTAACTTATGTGATTTTGCTTTATTCTTATTTTAAATTTAAGTTAAATATGTAACAACATGTAACTTTGTTTTTTTTATTCAAATATGTATATGATGTAACATATGTAACTTTGATTTTTTTAAAGATCCAAATATGTAACACGATGTAATAAAATATGTAACACGATGTAACATATGTAACTTGTCGGATTGACACTTAATCCATCTAGTTCTTTTTTGTAGGTAAAAGGAACTTTTGTATCAAAGATGAAGAGATTATCAAGAAACAAAGCATGATTGAAACTATGTAACAAACGTAATCCATACAATTCTGTTTTTTAAAATATATGTAACACGATGTAACAAACTTAATCCTTCAGTTTTTAATAAAATATGTATCACGTTGTAACATATGTAACACGATGTAACAAACGTAATCCATGTAGTTTTGTTTTTATATAATACGTATCACGTTGTAACATGTGTAACATGATGTAACAAACGTACCATGTCTTGAGTGACACGTAGTCCATTAATTTTTGTTAATATGTAACAAGATGTAACAAACTATCAACCAGTGTAACAATGTGTAACACACGAATCAGATAGTTTCAATGAAATAAAAAAAGTAGGAGAGAGAAATTATAGAGTATGTGAGAAAAATTATATTAAATAGAAAAAGTAGGAGAGAGAAATTATTTTATATTAAAAAGTAGGAAAGAGAATGTACTTTTGTACTTGAGAGATGAAAAAAGTAGGAGATGTGTTAAATGACTAAATAACCCTTTTGGTACTTTTTACTAATAAAAAATTCATAAAAAATCAGATTTAATGAGAGCCATTGATCTAGTAAGATCAATGGTTATGGTGAGGTTTCTAGGGTTTTCTCAATATAGATGGGTTTTCATTTTAGCCATCCCCTATATATATATATATATATATTTACCAAAGTATATAAATACAAGACGAGATTTCTTTGTATATAATTACGTTTATAAGCTTCTTTTACGAGAAGTTTTGAGTTAAAACGTTTGAAACATATAATATGTGTTGGCTATATTTTATGAAATACATACGTATGGTCGAATCATTTTAATTACTTTATACATATAAGACCTCTTTTATAACGTATAAATTTATAATAAAAAAACGTTTTGGTTTACTTACGACTATGATAATGGTTTTATTTAGATGAGTATTTTTAAATTCATATACATAAATAATTAGTCACTTTTATCATAACGGTCGTGACATTTAACGAAATATTAATTATTTTCGTAAAGAGGTAAACTTCATTATACAATTTTATCAATATTAAATCATTGTTAAAAATAAATCTATTACTATTACGTTATTATTTCTTTTTCTATTTACCATTTAATTACTTAAACCCAGATTCCCATTTAGAACTCTAGATTCCTAGATTCCTTGATCGTTCTCAGTTATCAATTTAACATAGGATAATATCCTTTAGGTGATCCTTAGGGAGTTTCTTGGTGACTTTTTCAACTTTTCTTTCATTTTCATTCGATCAAGCAATTATCATGTGAATATTCATAGCCCATTTTCTTGTTTTCAATTTGGGGTGATATCATGTGAACTATTTAATCCGATTTCAGTTTATCAGTTATTTCATGTTGAACATTAAAACAATTCATGTTATGTCTTTACTTGCAAATTATGTGTTCATAGCCTGATAGCAATTTTTGTGCAAGCATAATCATTAATTTGTATAAACCGACAGTTACTAATGGTAGATCTATTGGTCAAAGGACTCAACCCCCCTGATTTTTGGGTGATTATAACTAAGTTATCATTATCATTTGGACCCCCTTTATCATTTGTTCAAGGTTTGATTATGCGTTGTTATCTTGTATGTACATGTTTGCTTTTATAAGTTTTGACATAACGACATGAATTGAATTTTTATCATTGTATCTTTATGTATTTCAAACCTATGTTTACTCACCAGCTAATCCTTTAGCTGACCAGTTATTTTTCTTGGACCTTGATAATTTAATTAAAATGTCATACTTGTTTCGGTTTGTTTGAATTACTGTAGGTCCTTACTTGAATAATGAAACTTGGAAGATAAATACTTTTTAAACTTATTTATACTACCATGAGCTATGAGCAATCATCCACTTTCGTCCGACTTGATAATTCCGCCATCAGTCCGGGTGTGACAATTATTTATCAGCTCTCAGAATTCCTAAAATCCCTAGCATCCTTTTGTTCTTCTTCTTCTTCATCAAAATTCACACAGGTACCCAAAATTCTCCCGAATTTGAAAAACCTTAAAAAAATTTGTTCACTTTTGCATGCGAATTTGTTGAACAATGTTGGAAATATGTTCACTTCTATTAAAATAATTAACTGAAAATTATAACGATGCTCTCGTTATACATGGGAAATTCACTAGTACATTACCGTGTACAAAACCAAATCAGAAATACATGTAGAGAACAAGTTACAAATGATACAAAACCATTGTGGTTAGTAAACTTCAATTGAACAGCAATGTAAACGACAATAAAAACAACGAGATTGATGATCCTGCAAAACATATATTAGAAAGAAAGATCCGGGCTTGTGTTTGACACAATTCCCTTAAACAGATTAGTCGTCTGTTCCCAGGGTACACCGGACGAAAGCAGCGTACTGCCGGACGTTGAACACTTGCCTGAAAAGAAACCGGAGGAGACGATGTATATGAGATGATCGAGATTGTTTGTGTGTTGTTGAACTATATGTGTCATGTTCTTTCCTTTGCATGAGTGTTATATTTGTAGAAAGGAAAATGCAAGAGTCTTGCAATTCATAACAATTGAATTGTCATAAAACCCATCAACTCAAAGGTTGGACATCCCAACAATCTCTTCTAGATGTCTCAAAACCGAGTCGGGTTACAGAAACACAACCTCGAGTTTTCGGACATGCATTCGGGTTACCAACCGACAACTTGAGAGTTGACCTCTCATTTACACAAAATATCCAACAAACAATAGCTCGTAACGATCACAAGTTGCATATTTCAGCTCATTACACAACAACTCGTAATCATCATCATCAAAGGTTTGTGTTTCTTTTATGGCTTTGACAACTAAGGTTTGAGTTTTTATTTTAAGTAGTTTATTATACATCAGGTATGCTTGCTAACTTCACATCAACTTCTTAATCAATATTGTAAATTGTTCAAAAATACCATTTTTTAATGTTCAGTGAAAGAAACCTGATGTTCATTGGTATGTGCAGGTCCAGTAATTATTCAATTTTCATCAAATTTTCCATTATAAAAGACGATTTAGATTGTGTAGAATGGATGATGAGGCATTTCAGCATTACAGAATTGCTGAAAGATTCATATTCTCACTCGTGTTGATAGGCTTGCACAGATTGGGCAAAATGGATAATGATGCATCCTTCGGATGAAAAGATCTTAATATTTTATACCGAAAATCACTTTCACTTACGCATTTCTCCTATCACTAACAAAAAGTGGGAGATTTGTATGAGCTTAATAAAAGAAATCATACATGGGTTCGTATCTTCTATGCTCGATGTTGCGGCCCTTACGGTCGATAGTTGTACGATGCTACTGCCACATGTCTTTTGTTGTACTAAAACAACAAAAATTGTTAGACTCAAGTTAGGCATGTGCAAATGATTATGCCAGCATTGAAAGACATTGGTCTTATCTCTATTACTTGCCGCTCATTCTGAGTGGGAACCAAGACCAACGTCTTGATTCCAACACTGGCGGCATCATTTGCACGTGCCAACTTGATCTAACATTTTCTTTGTTTCAGTAAAATAAAAACCTGCTAAGTAGAATCATACAACTTTCGACCATAACGGCCGCATCATCAAGAAAATAAGACACCAATCTAGGTCCGATCTCTTTTTTAAGCTCATACGAATATCTCACGTCTAGTTTTGTAAAAATAACTTTCCTCTTCTGTTCCTTCAGATTTTTCATCTCATCCTCCAAGAATAAGTCATCTTGTGAGACCACTTCAGTTGTCTCTGCATTGGTGCGAAAACTTCATAGCCCAAGAACGGAAAGTTAAACAAGTACTAATGTGGATTAACTGTCTTTGCATTGGATGCATGGACTTCTTTATCCAAGAATGAATAGTCAAATGGTCAAACTGATCCTCCTCACCAAAGTGATATAGATTAATAATTTTTACATTAGGTCCAACAGTTGAACTTCATTGTCCAATAATAGATACTCAAACGAATCCTCCATAGTCCACACCATGTTAATGTAGACCAAATGTTAATGTTAACACAACTTTAATATTTATAGTGGATGGTACCCCTAACTTCTAAATTTTCTTCTAAATTACTCCGCAAACACGAAACTATTCCCACAAACTATATCTAGAGACTCATTTGGTGGAGTGCTTGCAGACTGATCCCAAAATCTGTAGTTCTATTTAAGCATTAACACCGATCCTTAAGAGTAGAGGTCTAATACGAGAGTGTAACTCAAATTCTTGATATCATCAAAAACATATGAAGAAGTGTATGTGGTTCAGGGGCTGTTTGACAAAATTTGAATCATTAAGTTCTGAATTGTTAGGAGGTCTAAACCATTAAAAGGTTCTATCAATGGAATGGATGTTAGGGTAGAACTTCAGATGGGGGTAAAGTTAGTATATGCTCGATTCAGTTCAATTCAGCATTTCTCTGTCTCTTAACCATTCAGCACTTAACTGAACCATTCAGAGGGTTTTTTTTTTATGAAAACAAACGCTCTGAATGCTGAATGATTAAACACTAAACTGAACCATTAAGAAGTGAAACAAACAACCCCTTAGTAGTTGCATAAGCTTTAGTGATTTTTTAAACCTCTTCCGCAACTAAACCATAAGTAAAAAATCATTACTTGTTGTATGGAGTAATGGAATGGATGAGAGAATGGAATGAATGATGGAAAGAAATGGACAAAGGAATGAAATGGACTATTCCATTCCATTATTATGTTTGGTTACTTTACAAGAAGAAAATGAATCAGTACTTGCTGTTTGGTAGGAAGAACTAATAATGAAAAAAATACAAATCTCTAAAAGTAACAAATATACCTAGTCATGGTTATGGGTCGGGTTTTGGTTCGGGCCATAGATCGTCTCATGGTTCGAGTCACGGTTCGAGGAATTGGTCGCCACATTGGTCGGTTCATGGGTCGGGTCGTGAGTCAGTTCACGGACCAAGTCATTAGTTGGTTCATGTGTTGGGTCTTGGATCGGGACATGAGTCGGTCATGGTACGAGACACGTGTTAGGTCATGAGTCGGGTTTATGGTTGGGGTCATGGTTCAGGGCATTGATCGACATGGGTTGGCTCACGCGTCGGTTGATGGCTCGGGTCATGAGTAAGTTCATGGGTTGGATCCTAGTTCGGGTCATGGGTTGGGTCATGGTTCGAGCTGTGGGTTAGGACATTAGCCTGTTCATGGGTACTTGTGTGTCGGGTCAAGGTTTGGGTCATGGGTCGGATCATGGTTCTTGTCGTGAATTAAAAAATTATTCCATTCCTTGAGGAAATGAAAAAAAAACATGGGGGTGGATGAAATGAAAATGAGAGTTTTTTCATTCCTTCGTAATGGTTCATTCCATTTCATATTTTCATTGAGCAACCAAACACGCTTTTTTTCATTCCCTCGTAATGATCCATTCCATTCCACCTCTCATTCCTTCGTACCAAACACTACCTAACATTTTAAATTTCTATTATGTGGTGGTTTGAGTAGACCATGACATCTCTATTTTATCTGTAAATCAATGTGTTCTAAGAAGCACTAGGGTATTTCTGTTAGGAGTTCTTTTAGGGACTGCAACCTTTTGTACTCAATCATTATTCATTACTACTTGACTACTTGCTAATTTTAGTGGCACAATATGAATAATAAGCAATTATAAAGTTGTTACATTGTACGTGTAACTTGCTAATTTGAAATTGTTTATTTTGAAATTAGTAAATTTTAAAAGTAAATCTTTACAAACATGTCATTCTCTAAATTATGACACATCATTAATACATAAAATGTGCTTTAGGCGTATAAAAAAATAATATATATTCATATATTTTTTTTGTTTTTATTATTTATTTTTTGCTATTTTAATTTTTAATTTTCTCTTATATATTATTTTATTAACATTTTCAACACGTGTAATACAGAGTGTTATTAACGTAACATGTAATATGTGATTCTAACTATCTGATGAAATTTGTAATATGTGTCTCCTAAATTATAATCATCTTTGTGTGTCACCACTCTGCTTTTATCAAACAAAACACCACCGTTATTTGTTTACTTCTATCAGCTACACGTGATGCAGGATACGATGAAGCTTCGATGAAGCTTCGGTAGCTTGTTTGGCCTTAGCAAGATTTGTACTCTTGCAGAAACTGTATATTACCAGAAACCGAAGATTTACCCCTTCAGTTAAACTTTATGATTTGGCCCGTTTAAAACATCATACAAACCGGATTGACTGTATGCAACATGTAATGTAGATAATAGATAATGCACAACATCATACAGGAATTTCAAGCATCTATTAAACTTCTAACTCGACTTCACAATAACTCATAGAGATGAAGATCTTATATGATTGAGGTCCACGAATCCAGCAAGTACCGCTCTGTTTCGTTCTTTAACCTTTGTCTGATATAAAACTCTGCAAGTTTCAATTCCTGAATAAGTTAAAACTAACTAGTAAAAGCAGCAATTACCACTTGTTTAACTAAAACAGTGGATTTGGGTTTTATTTTATTTCTAACAAGTCCAAAGGATGAAATTAAAAAAAATTTGCATACAAAATTAATCAAACATGTTAAACAGACTTATGATACTCAATACGTTAATTATTTAAAAACTTCAAAAAGTATGTAAAAACATGTTGGTGGATCAACCAACCAGGTCCATTTTCTCTTTAAAAAAACTAAGTTTTGAGCCATTAACTAATAGGCAAACATGATTGGAAGTTTGGAACATGAAAAACAATTAGCCAGAAAAAACATTTATGGTTGTCAAATTTTTAGTCCAAATATATATTTGATTTCCACCACTCAGCACTGAACCAAAATGTGACCCTGTATGCATAAACTTTAGAAGTGACAATTTCGACCGATTTTATATGGAAACGGGTCAAATGCATAAAGATACACAAAACTGAAACAAGTCTAGCAATCGAAAGTGCCCAATGTATGTACAAATGCTTACAACCCCTTCTTTTTATAATTTAAGGAAAAGAACAAAAGAGTGGGCGGGGTCGGTTTGGGTTTTGATCTCAACATAAAAACTTTTAATAAATTGAAAGAATCTATAATACCTTGAACCTTCAAGCCACATCTCAGTGATTAACGTTTCACCAGGATAAACATGCAACAGAAATCGACCAGAAATGGCTTTGACAAGATTTGCATCTCCATTGCAGATGGTTCTGATGATAGCTCTGACAGCAAAGCCTAGGGTGCATAGACCGTGAAGTATTGGACGTGAAAACCTTCACATTAAAAAACAGCTGGCGTAAATATTAGGTGCATTTGTAACAGAGACAAAACATAACGAATGACACTCAAAGTCGTGAGATTAGAAAAAAAAATGCAATTAAAAACAGATCCAAGCAAAAGGGATGTGTCTAAAAGTTTAGAAGACTCATCTACAGTCGGTACTTCTCTCCACTTTGTCTTCCTTTCTTTGGGATACTTATTGAACAGAAAATATCCAAGAGAATATCAAATGTCTTTATTGATTCTTATGCATCCAGATCTTCTAATTGGGGCATGACACTGAAAGGATCCTTGCATAATCTTAGCGAGTCTGATGATCACACAGCTGAAAGTTATATTTGGTCGAGCATTGCTGAATCCCTTGCAATAGTCAGGAACCTGTCAAAGCTTCAAATTCAGTGCCTCGGTTATCTCTGGTCTCCATGATGAATCTCGTGTGCTTATGACTTTACTAGTGCCTGCTTTATAATGATATTCATAGTCACCTCACTGCTCCTGAGTTGTCGGCCAAAACCTAAAAGCGCTCCGCCTTTCCTGGTGTTACAAGCACTAAGAAACTCCCATCCTCATGGAATCACTTACCTGTGCTATAGAATCTCTTGATTTTCAACTTGCTATGATTAACTCTATCAGTTGAACCCCTAGCACATCTAGAGGAAACCAATGTAGGAAGCAAAGGGGTCACGGTTGCCATGGGAATCCACATTGGAACAATCAAAGACGGGGGGAAATAAGGGAGTTACAACAAAGGAGGTGATGCAAGATGTCAAATTAATAATACTCTAGTGCACTCTGCTCTACACAAGACGAATAATTGGTAGTGACCCTGCTGCACACTTCACTTGACCAACATCTACCTATGTGCCCGTCTCTGGTTCGTGGATCCAGCAACCAATCATGTGACCCCAGGACTTACACAGATGTGTATCATTCAAAGACATCACGGTCCATACACGCTCCATCTTCATGTTGGTAACGATGCAAGGCTTTCAATGCTTTCATGTAGGCGCATCACCATTTATGTGCCCATGCTTTCCATACGTGGTTGTGGTTGTGGTTGTGGTTGTAATATCCATAATAATTATTGTCATTCCACTCCATGTGTTTTCCTAGGACGGAATGTATCACACCATGGTTGTGGTTTTCTTGATCTTCAAAAACTTCAGATGTACATAGAATGACATGTTTAATTGAATGAGCATGTGTTTCAGTTTAACTCACCTAAGTCACCACCATCCAATTTATCACCCTCCAAGCATCCTTCCATGATCTTCCACACCACCTACATTTGCTCTATCAACAAACTCGTCGCCAATCTTACCTATGGAAACAAACTCCCCTTGATCTCCTTTTCATTTCCCATCGGTCTTTTCGTCATCGAGCTCCATTTCTCTCCTTCCAAATCATCCCACACATAATCCCTTCATTTCTTCCAACTCAACCCGTCATATAACTCTTCGTCCCAACCGAAAACCTAAAACTTGCTACTTTTCCCTTGTGTTCGCTTCAGCACTTGTACCATACAATGACCCAACGGTGAGCATATCCCATTTATTCCTGCCATAATGAGTGTTACCTAGCCACGATTATTGAATCTTACTCCGTAATAACACGATTACTGCCAAAATGAGTTGTTTGTTCTCCATGTTATACATGCACATTATAAAGACACAACTTACTTGGCTTCAATCTTGTCTTCTTGAGTTGAGCCCCATAGTCAAAAGCCTCAACTTTATGGTGTGACAATATTGGGTCCACTTAACTTTCTGATAAGCCAATTATATGAAACAATGGATGGCATGTCACTCGTGCATAGAGACTAAATATAAAACCATTGCACACATAAAAACAAAACTTACTTGGCTTCAATCTTGTCTTTGTGAGTTGAGCCCCCATAGTCAAAAGCCTCAACTTTATGGTGTGACAATATTGGGTCCACTTAACTTTCTAATAAGCCAATATTCCATGTTTGCACTAATTATGTGGAGATTCGCTCCAAATTCAGTTCATCTCGATGAACCACCGTTTGTTAATGGCTTCACTAAGCTTGTTACTACGCCTAGATGTTTTATCATTACGTTCATGAATCCATGTCGCTGCACGTCTTTCGTAGCTTGTGGGGGCTATTATGATGCAACTTTCAATACGTTACGTTTAGGCCCAACCTAATGATATAGACTATAGGGTTTAGTTGTTTGTTCACCATGTTATACATGACAGTATAAAGACACAACTTACAGGGCTTCAATCTCGTCTTCGTGAGTTGAGACCCATAGTCAAAAGCCTCAACTTTATGGTGTGACAATATTGGGTCCACTTAACTTTCTGATAAGCCAATATTCCATGTTTGCACTAATTATGTGGAGATTCGCTCCAAATTCAGTTCATCTTGATATACCACCGTTTGTTAATAGCTTCACTAAGCTTGTTACTACGCCTAGATGTTTTATCATTACATTCATAAATCCATGCCATTGCACGTCCTTCTTAGTTTGTGGGGGCTATTATGATGCAACTGTTAATACGTTACGTTTAGGCCCAACCTAATGATATAGACTATAGGGTTTAGTTGTTTGTTCTCCATGTTATACATGCACAGTATACACGTCGCTTTCTCACTCCATATACAATACCCTTTCAACATATCAAGGTCATCTAAGAATAGAACAATTCCCCCATAAAACAAAGAAGAAATAAAAGAAACCGCTAGATTGATTAACATAAGCAGCTAACATAAACCAATCAAAGGGTCAAACAAGTTGAAAGTCGCCAAAGCGTATTCAAATTCTTACGAACACTTAATTAATTTTATTTGAAAATATGATATGTTTATTTTAATAATATACTTGGGTTATAATAAATATTGTACTAGTTATTTACGATGTTTCAGAAAAATGGAAGGGAAGTGTTGGTGGATCAAGACTCGCTTTGACGTATAGACACAAATATCAGAATATGAAATATCTCAGCAGTCAATGCACATACCCTGCCACTTCTGCAATCTTAGGATCTGAATGCAAAGGGTTGTAATCACCAGAGAGCCTGTAAAGCAATGCCTGCAGGGTATCACGAGGATTTGGCATCAACTTAAAAAGTTATAATTACCAGATCAATAAATATTCGCATCAGTTTTAGTAACGGAACTACGTTTATGTTAAGGTTATCCTTTCTTGTGAAGTTCCGTCTTCAAACAATTATTTCTAATTGTTTTAGGCTTTGTATATCGTAGAGGGATTTTGCCATCAACCTAAAAATATGTAGCAGGTGGCTTAATTTCATCAGGGACAGTGAAAGACCTTATCACAGGCTCACAACCAATTAGAAATCCTTTGGATCTACAAGATTCCTTTACTTGTCTTTGTTAAGTGATATCTTTAGATATTTGGAAAATACTCAAGCCTTTTAATGTACTATATGTCAAGTAAAATTTGGTCTTTACAAACCTGTGCTGGCTGAGTACATTCCTCATGTACCACGAAGGGTGGGGTCTTGGGAATTTTTGAAGATGTCTGATTCATCGGATACTTGGAGAAAGAATATGGTTGAGATGATTTTGAAAAGCCACCAGCACCCCTCAAATAAATCGTTGTTCTGTTTTCAAAAAAATAATTAAATAAACAACCAGTTGATTTGAAGAGTAATAGACTAGTTGTGTCAAGCCGATCACAAGTACACACTATTGAGTGTCAGAATGTGCAGCCGTGCAGGTAAGGTAATGCGTCAATATATTCAAATCAAAACAGGTTATCTAATGTGGAACGGGTCGGATCAGGCCGGCCCATAAAACAGTTTCTTTTCTTCTAAAAACACTTAAAGTGTTACATTTCAATAGAACTATATAATTACAAATATTAATCAAGGTTCTTAAGGTTTTATGCACTTTGAAATTGAATACACTTTGGGTTACTTTTGAAAAGTTTCACTGGTTTTCATTTATGAATAGTTTTCTACATTTATCCGTTAGAGAAAAAATACAACCCAAATCAAACCATTCACCCATAAATGGGTCAAAATGTCCACCTATATGCCAATCATTTAATTTGTATTAACCTGTTCATGCATAATGGTTCCCCAGTCTCTTTTTCATAACTCACAACTTCAACCTCAAGAATTGCAGCTTTACCTTCAAAAACAAATACACATGTAATTCTTGCTGATCAAGTTATAGTTTTACTTTTGACCCTAGAAGTAAAAAACAATCCATAATACTTGATACTCTTGACCACCTATCAATGGTTATTTGTATAAAAGGTAACATAATTTTCTTTATTGTCTATTCACCCAACCAACTTTATCTGCTCCATAATATAAAAGTATTAAAAACTTTTATTCAAGATACTGTTAAACCTTGAAAGCACGCAAGTGATTTCTCAGCGCCATATCAAAGAAGTTCAGCATGGCAAAAGGTACCGACACAACATATACCACATCATCATTTTACCTTTTGTTGCCGTCACCTTTAATTGAATATTTTGAAAGTTTGAGAGTTTTTATCAAAAGCTTTGAATTTAATGGGTTTTTTGGGGGATAAAAATGGCTATCTGAAACAGAAATTGGACAAAGTTGTTTATCGTTTTCATGAAACCCCTTCTATCATTATATATGGATAATTCAGATCTATCATTATATATGGATAAATCCGATAAAATGCAATGAAATATCTAGATTCTTATAAGCTCGACAAACCTTTATCATGCAATCCGACTATGCTTGCCTTGTTCTGCATCTGAAAGCAAAAGAACAATAAAAGAAGTTTAACAACAAAAAGAATATGGCTGCAATAAACTAACTACTATTTAGTGGTGACAAATTCAAACCATAGATGTTCAAAATGGGTCCGATACGTCCAACTAGTAAAATTGCAAAAAATAAAATTAGCTAAAAAAGGGATGATGTCAGACATGTTAACAAAGTAATCCGTAACATACTTAGTGTTTCCAACCACCTAACTTGTTCTACTCATAAAAAATGAATCGTTTGTTTTAATAGTATTTTTTGTAATCATCTTTGATATATAATATTTGTGAATTTGAAAGAAATTATTGGAAGGTCAAGTCAACCTCCAGCACAACTCGCCACCGAAACTATTCATAGTTTCGCCATTCATATCTGAATCTAATTTACAAACAGAAATTAATATACTTAGAAAGGGAAAAAAGCAATATTTTCACAAAGAAATTGTGAAACAGATTCTTACCAAACAATTAGATGGTAAAGGCTTGTAGATCTCGATATATTGTTGCCCATGTAAAAGAAGGCGTGGATCAAACCTAAAGCATTGAAAACAAATAAATTTTAAAATCTTATTAAGATAAAAGCCCTGATCAGTCAAGAGCCAATTTAAAGATTTGAAATAAGTTATATACATGCACTACAGTTTAGTCACTTACGTAAATCCTGGCAACTGGCTTAGTTGTGAAGTAACTCCAATGGAAAATAACGCGGCAAATGTTGGAAATACCTAGAAAGAACTCAAAACACTTAGACCACGTCATTAGCAAAAATGTTTTAGACATACAATACATTGTTTAGAACATTAGCTTATTTCCATACACATATTTTTCTTTAAGATAAGGAAACTGTATAAGGCAACCCAAAATGAATTTTCAAACTTAGTAAACAATGGGCTGATTCAGGTTAGCTTATGAATGGGTCAAAAGTCGATCAAGATGCATTTTAATGCATAAAACCTCCTAAATCACTTTATTAAGAAAAAACATATTATCAAATTATATAACTTTTGAATCATATTTGACACACTGTTAATTTTATAAGAAAATAAATTTCATCCAATTTGTAGCACCTTGATGGATTGCTACTAGTATAGGTTTGGTAAGGTCATAGTAATATTTTCCGAATACTTAGAAATAATCTTTATCCAATTTTTAGAACCTTGATGGCTTGTTGGCCATCTTCATGATACAAATATTTGAGCTCCTTATCATCTAATGCATCTTTGGCACATGCTCCAATTCCAAGGGCGTATAGCGCAACATCTCTGTTATAGATAAAAGGAAGAAAATTAATCCAGTTTCTTGAGAGTGTCAAACATAACACAAATAATACAAAATTGTCAAAATCCTACCTTTCACTATAGTTGTTTGTCACCTGCAATAGAATACAATCACATTAAACCAACCATGGTAAATTATAGATATATATCGGTTCAATCACATCTTTCAAATCATACTTCCCTAAAATTTAAGACACATAAACAACAAAGGATATATAAAGGTGATACTTTACATATATGATCAGTGTGATAAGGATTTTTAATGACTAAAACAAAGATGTAATTAAAGAACAAAAATCATGAAAATTCCCCAGTGTTGATCTACTGGTCACATTACCTGTTCCCTAAATTTTATTTAAACAATAACCTAATGTTTTTGCATATGTTCATGCTACTTGAAGATGTAAAAAACATTACTATGGCAAAATCTAGCTACTTTAATATACTAATGGATGAAATAAGTCTAGAACAACAGCATATAAATAATTTTACTCTACATTTGATAATCATTTGATTGTAACTAGTTAAGTGAGTCTTAAATATAACTAAATAATCATAAGAAGAAATTGATTGCAAGGATCAAACATCCCTAGTTTGACATGACTGATGCATACATTCAAAACTGAAAAATATGACATCTTCTGATTTTAGGTTAAATTGAAATTATGAAGTGCAAAATCAGATACCTCTGGAAATTTGTGATTGATTATGAGCTCTGGATTCATCAAGGAACCATCACTCATGATTGATGTTCGAAAAAACTGCAACCAGAAGTGAAATTAATGAAACAAATTACAGATATTAATTGAATTTAACACTTTCGAAGCTCAAAAAAGCTTACCAAAAGAGAGAGAGAGATATGGTTTTGTTTGCACCTAATTGTATTTTGTAGCAAGTGTAAAAGAGTTTAGTTGCGTGGGGGGATGGAAGATATGATCTGTGCGAAGATCGATGATAGAGATATAATTGAGACTTTCGTTTCTTGTTGACGCAAAATATAGACGTGATTTGAGACTATGACATTTAGCTATTTATGAAAAATATTTAGATTTTTAGTTTGGTAACTGCACTTGATGTTGTTCTATTTAGCGGTTGGTATGCTCACACGGTTTTAAAACGTGTTATAATAATGAAGGTATCAAGTCACTTATAAGAAAGTATTCGTTCCTCCTCACAACAAACGTTGAATGTTACAATCCACTCATTTATGGAATCTAACGTTCTCGCTGGTACATGAGCCTGGTCCTTGTCTATGATACCGTCTGTAACAACCAAACACCATGATATTATTCACTTTGAAGATCGCATGCTCTCTGTCCCTTAAAGTTTTAAAACGTGTTATGATGATGAATGTATCAAACCCTTTATAAAGTAGCATTTATTCTCGCTCGCAATCAATGTGAGATGTTACACACCTCATTAGTCACCATACATGTTTGCCCCTTAAAGTACATTTATCCCAAAGCCACGTGATACACATCAACGTCTCAGTAATTTATGGCATATTTTAACGCCCCTTAAGGCCCATCACACCACTCTCCCCTCTTTTTATTTCAAAGAGGACATGAAAGAGAGGTGCTAGTGACGGAAGGTGGTCTGCCTGTTGTGACCTTGTGGGAAGCAGACGAAGGGAAGATATGGGTTGTGTTACGTTAGTTTAAGTTATTTAGAATTTTAATATTAAGGATGTATTAACTGAAAAATTTAACGTATATTTGTGTGAGAGGCCTACGATGTTACGTTTTTAAACTATTTTTTAATGTTTGTTTTTAAACTGTTAATTATGGTATTATTTTTTTATTTTCATCTAGGCCCTAACAACTACCCGTACGAAGCTCTATAAACCTCGCCGCTTCGATTCAAAGCTAAAACCCCCAACAAAAATGGCCGATGACCACGTATCCACTCCGGCCATCGACGATCGCAACGCTGCCGCTTCCGTCGACGCTGTAACTGACGAGAAGAAGCTTCTGGAGTACGCCGTGCAGGAACTGCCTGTTCACGCAGTGAATGAACTGCTTAAGCACGAGGTTTTGATACTTTTCTTACTTTTTGTTAGTTAACTAGTTTATTTATTATGCTTCAACATTGTATCGATAAGCAAGTTGTTACAGTTGAATGTTAATGCGCTTTCATGAGACAGCACTATTGGCATTATATTCAGTATGTTTGATTAGGATGAACTAGACCATGAGATCATTGTTATTAAGCTATATTGGCTAATAATGAATGATACAGTAAATATGAGGAACATTTGATTTGCTGCAAAAGTTAGCTTTATTTAACAAAGCTGCACAGGTGTAGATGAAATTATTAAAGGCCTTAGGAAATAAATAGGTTTCTAGGCTGATGTGCTTGACACTTTAAAAATGCTAGGATCACTTGAGCATTACACATAAGATAAACAAAATGGATGTCAATTATGGATGCGTAAGTTTTTGAAGGATGTGAGAAGATAAATACAAGCAGATAATCTTAACGAAATAAGTAATTTGTTTCCAACTACTAATTCTCAGCATGTGTTTATTTATGCTTCAACATGTTTAGGATCGTGATTAGCAAATAAAGGGGATTATGGATTCCTTTTTTACCATGCTCTAGCATTAGTTATTTTATTGTAAACCTCATTTATAGGGCTGAGTTGTTTAATTCTATTAAGCTGAGTTGATCTAAAATTCCATCTGATTTTCTATCAAACCTCCAATCTTCTTTCTTTTGTCAATGATCAAGCTTGACACACATCATTAGTACTGGAAAAATGACCCTAAAGAAAGAAGCTCGATCAAGAGCTGAAGCTGATTCACTGACAGAGAATCATAGATGGTGAACTCTGCTATTTATAATTAACATGATCTGCATTTTACGCCATGTGGATAGAATGCTAGATAGTTTGCTATCTTAAGATTTATCCTTTAGTTTAGGATGAGGTTTAAAAATGAAGTTAACATGTTTACCTGCTTCAAAAGCGTCTTTGAGCCCAATATTAGGATACATTAGTGAAGAATTAGTTCGTGACTGTGGGAACTAGTAAGACTGTAAGACTATACGACCAAGGGATTGATATTGTAGCTATTTTTAGGACACGTGGTGTATCAAAAATCAAAATAGTATATTTTTGTGCATGAATGTTGTTGTGACTTGTGAGAGACTATTCGTGTGGTGCAGGTGTGTGCGCGATGCATTTTTCGTCTATTTAATATTCATGAGGGTATTTATGCCTTGATCTCCCCAACCTCAATATATTCCATCTTTGAAAAAGCAACAGAGGTGGAAGATGTGACAACTAAGAGTTCTCAAAACTCAGAAGCGAAGTTAAACATCTGTTCAGTTTGCTTAGGTGTCATGCAATTTAGTTACCGTGACCAGAGAGATATTCTAGTGGAAAAGGATCATGCTGCAGATTTTGCAAAGGTGCTTGCTGAAAGTGTCAAAGAGAAATACCATGAAATTTCCAGCTTTACTCTTGAAGTCTCATTACCAACAGTAATCACAGAAAACGAATCAGTTATTCTGTAAGTTGTTCTTGCCAGATGATTTTTTCAATAGACAATTGTGTACAAAAGATATCTATTTTGAACTTTTCATTCTGGGAATTATGCTTTCAAAATCATTGATCTGGGGTTTATACGTTGAGAAACACATAATTTAGCATCAGCTACCATTTTGAGTGGTCAACCTGGAACTAAAATGTGTGTTTTAGAAAGTATAGGCCCTAAAATGTTAATTTGGAAATTATATTTCTCAAAATGAAAACTGGATGATAGAGTGTACATGTACCATTTGCATACATTAATAATGTTAGAAATAATAAGAAAATAAAAACTGTTTTCTAAGCAGTTATGTTTTAGAAGAAAAAGTGAAAAAACTTATGTAGTTATGCTATTTAAAAGCATTTATGATAAGAAAAGTTTGTTAACATAAACGTTTGTCTATCTTTTAAAAAGTACATTTTAACGGGATTTTTTCTAGAAAGTATAGATCCTAAAAGTTAATTTTAGAAGGATTTTTTCTAAAACTTTCTTCATTTTTTTTTTGTTATAGTTTTACACTTTTACGTAAATTATAAATAGTTGGTTTCCACTTTAACCATAATTATAATATGTTGCACTTTCTTCTCCTTTGTGCTTCATTTAATTTCTGTCAAAAGTATTGGCGTGTTGATTTTTGTGAATCACATGAAGTATTTCTTGTACAGATCATATATGAAAAAGAAGTATGCTTCCGAAGTTTGGTTTCAAGAGAAATTCTCATTTGAACATATTATTTCAGTAAAGGATGCACTCAAGCTATCTATAACACATTCTCTTGAAACCTTATTGGTAATTTGACTTCATTCAGTACTAGTTTTGGAGATATGTTTATTTCCATTTTTAAAAGAGGGCTTCATTTTTACTTTGTAGATCAAACCTATGGCTTTGGAAGCTCAATGTTGAATGTTTTGTTATAGATATAACACTAACATATATAAATTCAACTATTTATAAGGTTGCTCTATTTATCAAGAAATTATCTAATACACATATCATATCACTATGGACATAAGAGTTGAGGTATTTCTAAAATCAAATTGCGCCTCTTCTTTTGAGAGTATGAACACAAGTTACTTTTTTCATTTTTATATTAATATGAAATTAGAAGAAACAAATTAGAATTATACCTATGAAGATCACCTACAATAGTTTTGTTTAGTAAGGATAGCAAAGCTTGTTTATGCAAACTTCATTATTGCAGGGTGTTAAATCCACTGTTAGTGATTTTCGCATCCGTTTGACATATGAGCATGTTGGTGCCACATCTGCTGAAAACAGGATGGGGAAAAACCAATTCAACAAGAAAATAAAATCAGGCATGTACGGTCTTATTTTTCTTAGACATAATTATTCTTGGCATGAAACTAGATGGCGATGTTTTGAGATTATAAAATAAAATTAACGTATTTGTAGGCCACATGCGAAAATCCTCAAGGTTTGATGCTAAGTATAATAGGGAATCCCTTTAATTGTTATTGCAGATAATGGATTTGTTAAATGTACTAATGAGAAAGGGCAAAGTAACGATGTTTCTGACTGCAGTATCCAACTGAAAAAGGTAATTTAATATCTCGTGAAGCAATAGATTGAGTTATCTTGTGGATTTTGAATTCATTTTATATAATATTTGGATGTTTGACCATTAGGTTGGTCAGCCATGTCACATGACACTAACTTGCTCTACGGCACCTGTCTACATTGGCGGTCGATATTTGAAGGTATATTAAGTTAACTTAAAGTGCTCATTTAGGCTATGGTGCTATCCATGTCATGTAATTTAGGCTGTCCATATATTCTTACTCTTTCATTATAATTTTAGCAATATTGTACATGTTGAATTTTAAGGGAGGAAATAGGGCTACAAATGTTTAATATTTTGTAATGAGAGGCGAGAGTGTAAAGTAATACTTAGTGTCCCAAACTTTTATTTACCTAATCTAGATAGAAGGTCATCTTTTGATAATATTTTCAGACTACACTTAATCCCTTAATCTAATTAAAGTATGCTTTTACAAAGAGTGACCCAAAGTTTGAGTTACCTAATCTAAATAAAGGTGACTGAAATAAAAACTCTGCTATAAGAATGGCCACTGTATATTTGAGGAGTCAAAGATTTCTAATGAAACGGAGAAGATTCTTGAATCTAAAGCAACTTAATATTCTAGAGAAATAATGCTTCCAGATTCTTGATGCCAAAGAAGTCACACTTTTAATATTCTTTCCATATAAAAACTGGCTTTTATAATCTAGAAAAATAATGTTTTGAGGTTTACTCTACATTGGCTGCTATATTCCTTGTTTAAGCCTCTAGGATCTTTTTATGCTAAAACTTAAGAGTAGATCTTTAGTGCAAGTACATTATGACATCTAGACATGTTTTGTAAATAAATCACAAGACACATGCAGAGACATCTTTTAAGCAGTTGATGTATTTCATTTCTTTCCTCAATTTGTCCACTAAACTATGTAATGTTGCGAAAGGGATCATATCAGCTGGTATATAGGACTAGGTGCTCATTTCAAGCTTTTCTTTTTAAACTCAGTTAGAGATACACATATGATAACAAGTAACATAAAATTAAAGAAAAGATTTGATATAAGATGGGTGGATGATGGCTCAAAGGATTGGAATTGGTTCAAGTAAATGTTGATATTAGGTTAAATAAAACAATGTAATTAACATTACAAACGTTTACTCCTGCTTATTTTCTGCAGTTGTCACGAAATGTGAGTCAGACCCGTTGGATAATTGACGATGAAAGAAAGGGAGATGCATCTGTTGAGGTCCGCCTTAAGTTTCAATATATGGTCTTTTTCACTCTATTTTTATTTTTTGTAATTTTATAAACTGCCTGGTTTTGTAGGAACTTATTGGTGAAAACATTCTTCCCATGTGTAATGGTGATGGCTACAAGTTTCATGCTGCAGGGAGAGAGGATATAGATGTATAAAGGCTTTAATCATACCAACAAACTATCTTTTTTGTTTAATAAACGCTATCTGAGCATGAAAAATGGTCCTTTTCAGGTAAGGATGTTGGGATCAGGCAGACCATTTTTGATCGAAATACAAAATGCACGTCAGCTCCCTTCTGAGGCTTCCATTAAGGAAATGGAAAAGAAGATAAATAGTCTGGAAAATAACCTGGTGAGTTGGCTGAAACTGGACACAATTATTAGTTGACAATATAATTACTAATAGTTTATTGTCACTATATTAGGATTTATTAATTATCTTAACTAGGAACACTTGGTGCCCTAGAATAGAGGCTTGTTCTATTTCAAAACTAATTTTATGTTAAGAATTGTGAGAAGCGCATAAAGCACTTGTAATAGTGTATTCATGGTTTAGTGAGATAGTGGGGTACGTAAAAGGTACTGGTGCATTAAATGGTCTGATGGTCTCATACTTCGCATTGTGTTCTTTGTTTTTAAATGAATGTTTCTCTATATATGTATGTGTGTGTGTATATATATAATATAGAACTTCTTTGTAAATTGTAATCCTATGAAAGAATAATAATTGTTTCAACTTCCCTTTTGAAGTTTTTTAATTATTGTTCTATATAGTTAATGTACTGAACACATCCTAAACCTAGGTCAGAGTGAAACATCTCAAGAATTTAGGGAGTCAAGCTTGGAGCTTAATGCGTGAAGGAGAAACAGAAAAACAGGTAATTATATTTTTTTGTAGCCATCTGGCAGAGTCGCATCATTGCTTTGCTTCTAAATAAACTAAATTCATGTAAGCAGAAACAATATGCTGCTTTGGTGTGGATATCTCGCTCTATTAAAGATGATGACCTGGAAGCTGTATCATCCCTTAAGGACTTGGTAAGCCGTTATATGAGTATCTTTCATTTTGCACACTCTCCCCACTCCCACACGTCTAAAATAAGCATTTATTGGTTTAGCCGTTTTGGAAGAGGCGAGTCCTTGAAAATATCTGTATACAGACATTATTTTCATGCAATCAGCTCCCTTTTGATAATTAAAACTTAAAAGTTCAGTAATAAGATCATATATGTTGCATATCAACTTATTTCTTTGCTTTGGCAGAAAGTTCTGCAGAGAACACCAGTTAGGGTTCTTCATCGTCGAAGTCCTTTAGATCGTGAAAAGATTATACATTGGTACAAACTTCAACAGTTGTTGGTTTTGCTATCACGCCATTCTCGATATTCTGTTTTATATTTACTTGAAATTGTGAATACTTGTCATGTCAGGATGAAAATTGAGAAAATTGCTGGGAGTTCTCAGTATTTTCTGCTTCATCTATGCACCCAGGTTAGACACGTCATTAACTTTATTTGAATATTGATAATAAGAAACTACATATGTAGGTCGGCTATGTAAACATAACATATGCTAATAAAAGGGAAGATTACAAAAATCAAGACCAGTTTAATAAATATCGTAGTAAGCTGTTAATAATAATTGTCTACACTCACTAATTTATATTTGATGCATACAACATCCTAAAATCTTGACTGTTCTTGTAATAATAAAGCTTTTCTAATCATACTGATGCATTGTTTATGTATAACCTTTTTTACAAAATGGTTAGGAAAGTATATACACGGCCTATTGACTTTGTCACCTTTAATCACCTCAGGACTTGATCACTTTTATGAGTTTTGCCAGTGTAAACGGTTACATATTTATTTTTACTGACAGGCTGGAACTTACATCAAGGAATTTGTTCACGGAGATCTTGGACGTACTCATCCTAGGTATGAAAACACTTATCTTTGCAAGTTAATTTCATGTCATTAACTTATAAATTTGGTTATAATAACTTTCATGTTAGATTGTGTGACATTCTAATTTTACATGATCTCAATTTTCCACCACTTTCCTAAGCATGGTTTGCATTAACATCGTATGCTAGTTGGAACACCAAATATGTTGCTGATGGCCTTAGAAAGATACTAAAAGTTAAAAAGTTGTAGCCACTTGGATTAGAAAAGAGTTACATCAGGACCTTATTGGCCTCTCTTTGCTTACTTTAAGTTGAGTCACTTTTCTTATCATCCATCAAGAGAAGTCTTGGATATAACCTAAGCAGTTAATGTGGAAAAATATCGGTTATCGGTCAAGGACCGATATTTGAGATATCAGTTATCTCGGTGGGATATCGGTGATATATCGGTAGCTAAAATATCATGCATAAATTTATATTTAATAATAAAAAACATGATCTAAGTCACAACTCAAATCAAAAGTATCAACATTTTATATTAGAAAAAAAAAACATGATCTAATCGTAAACAACAAAATCTTCCTCCGAGTCTAAATCAACCAAGCCATCTAGTTGTAGACTTGTAGTTAGCTTTTTTTGGAGAAATATGTTACAAAACAGGCATATGTTGTCTTGTGAGAAGAAGTTGGGCCACTTGACCAACAATCCATTGTTTTAAAACAAAAAAAAATGATCCAACAAGTAAAAACCGAGATCTCACCGAGATTACCGATATTTTGAAACTAAAATATCACCGATATATCGGTAATATCGGCCAATATTCTCGGTACCGAGATTTTTACCGATATTTGGACCGATATTTTGGTTGAGCACTGATTACCGAGATCTCACCGAGATCCCACCGAGATATCACCTAGATTAACTGCATAGGATATAACTATAATAAAGTGTGGACTCTTTATTATCGTCAATCCCACACTAACCTATATTTTCAACATTGAGTACCTAAAACCACTGAAAAGGTTGATATCGCTCTCCTCCTTTCTTTCATGGGGCGGTTGTACGTGCTTTATTGTCCACAACCTTTTATCGTAACCTTGGGATCATGTGTCCTTTCAAGCGTAAATGCAACAAGAGCAACCACTACACCATCCCAACAACATTTAAAAGACACCTATGCCAAATCAAAGCACCAGTCATCTAGTTGTCATCTAGTTTTAACCAGTAAGTTCTCATAGCAAGTAGGGAGTCAGATGTGACATTACACTTCAAATATGCTCTTCATAATGGGTCGACATTAAGCTTAAGGAAGCTGTTTCCCTATGCAAAGAGTCAGTGACTCTTCATGGTTGAAGTCTTTTCTTTTCAACTAAGAATGTCGGCTTTCTTCAAACCGATTGTATCTTCCTGATAATGAAGAACAATAATAATGAATTACGTGGGGTCTTGGCTTAAAGAAATACGAGGCACTCCGAGGCATTTAGATTCTATGTAGTCAATCACGGTGCTATAGCAGTGCTATAGCGGTTCGCGGTCCCCTGGTAAAATAGCGGTTGAAATAGCGGTACTGCTAATAGCGGTGCTATTACCGCTATTTCACCGTTATTTTGAATTTTTGATACTGCTATAGCGGTCTTAGCGGTGCTATCACGGTTGGACCTTTTTTTAACCCATTAAAACATTTAGCCCATTACAATTAGGTGGTGGTGATGATATTGTAGTTGAAGTGGAAGATCTTGATCAACAATTGGATGGTTTGGTTGATGTGGACTTAGAGAAAGACTTCATGACTTATGATTAGATCGTGTTTGATGTTTCTAACTTTCTAAATTATACTTTTTACTATAAAACGTTGTCACTTTTATGTTGTTACTTTTGGCTATATTATTAATATTAATTAGGTTTTGTTTGTATTATTAATAAAATAAATATTATATATATAGTATAAATTTATGCCTGATATTAAAACAACCGCTATCCACCGCGAAAACCGATATCTCAAATAGTGGTCCTCGACCGTGAACCGCTATTTTTCCGCATTAACTGCTTAGTTTAGATTCTAGGCATGAGGCGTGCGTATCACGTACACAAGGCATTGCTCAAGGTACAACCAAATTAGCTGTATTCACAACCAGAAATGGCGTCTTTTTCATCTAATTTACATAATTTCTTTTGGTTGTTTTACATATAAGCCTCTTATATGCTCCCATGCTCTCGACCTCGAGTAAGTTATCTTCAATCATAATTGTACTATTGCACCCAACCAAGGCTTCCACCATTCTTAGGGTTAAAGAAGTTTAGAAACAATCAAGCACCTAACCATCGGGTCTAAAAGTTGTCTCGAAGGCAACCATAGAAACTCGAGTGTTAATAATATCTTGAGCCATCTTAACAAGAAGGTATAAGAGCATTGTTGAACTTTCCACAATTATAATATGTCAAAATGTGGGTCCACCAGTTTTCGATCTTCACCAAGAAATTTGTCTAGTTCGATTTTTCTCAAGGATGTTTCTGATCTGCCCATGGCATTTCAAACTGCTTCCTCATGAGTTCTTCAATGTCCATTACTTACCAGATGGCTAGATGTCAACACAGCATTCAATCTTGTGAACTGAACACATTTCGACCCATTGGTTTTTGGCACCTCTAGACTTACCAGATTGATAAATATTTACCCCCACAATGTGTCTGTGTATAACCTTATTTTCTGAACACATTTCTGTTTTTATTGTGTTGCAGCATCGGATCTATACTTGGGTGCAGGGCAGAAATTTTGCAACTTGATGTGACAGACGTAAAAATGGATATCCTGACGTAAAAATGGATATCAAGCTTCTTGTCGCATCTACACTTGCCCTTTTTTGTTTATTGTATTTAATCTTTTTTTGCAGATTTTGAGTAGATTTTAGTGCATAAAAAAAATTATGTAATGATTTGTGACATATGTTTAGTTTTTGTACCGTGTATTATGTTATATTCTAAAATAAATAAATTATCTTGAGTTTTTAACTGCCAAATGTCAATGTTCAATTTTTCTAAAAATCTTGAGTTTTTAACTGTTTAAATATGTAGAAACATAACTAAAGGGTTATTTGGCAACATTTGAATATATAAGTACTGAATTAATAAGAAATCTGAGTCATTAAGTGTTGAATCAGTAAGAGGTCTGAACCATTTAAAGTTAGTATATTGCTTAACTATTTAAAGTTAAATGTCTGACCAATTCAAATTATAGTTTCTAATCATTCAGACTATGTATAATGTTTAACAATGCAGACATCTATTCGTGTTTGAACTAATAAGAGGCTGAAACAAATAACCCATAAGTATTAATTTTGTTCCAATTAGATAATTTAGGGAGACAAAAATGCAATTTTAAATGTAGCAAACGGTGACAAATTGGTAACCTTAGGGACAATGCAATTTTAAAACTACTGTATGTAAAATATTATTTTAGACAAATATTAGGGAGGTAAAAGGAAGTTTACTTTAAAACTAAACTTAAATTACTTAATTAGAACAATACAAACTTTAAGTGACCTAATTGGAATAAAATCAAAAATTGATTATGTTTTTGTAACATTGCATCTCATAAGTTTAGTTATGAGACGACGCTTTTGGTCCCAAGTTACCAAAATTACAGTTATAATCCCCTCTAGTTTACTCATATCCTCATTCTCTCCTATTCTGCCTGAGGTCTCATGTTTGACTTCCCTCTAGTTGCAACACCCATCATCGAATACTTCTCGTCCTTTTCTTGGTCTAGTTTTTCACAAAGCTTCAACTTTATACAAACTATTCAAGTGAAGGTGCAACAACACCTTAGACCTAGCCATCATCGACTTAAATTGTTCTCCTCATGAAGCTAAAGTTCACAACTAGGGCTGTTCACGAGCTGAGCCGAACCGAGTGAGGGCATGCTCGTTGCTTGGCTCGTTTACAAATCGAACCGAGCCGATCGGCTCATTTCCAAATCAAGCCAAAGTCGAGCCGAGCATAAATGAGTGAACATCGAACCGAGCATTTTTTGAGCGGGTATCGAGCAAATTTGGGAGAATTATTTTTTTTTCTTTTTTTATAATGTATATAAATATAAATTTGAAGTTTTAAGAAAAACTAGTAGTCGCTTGCTATTTTTATAGAATTGAAGTTTTTTGTTGATATAATATATATAAAACAACTAATAATAATAAAATATTTATATATAACTACATATGCACAAATACATAATTTGTTTTTATAGTTATATGAAATATTGAATTGTTAAATATTATAATAATTATTTTATAATTTTTAGTTTTATTTAAAGTACTTGAAAATACTTAAGATATTTAAAAAAAGAAAGATATATGACTATTATTTTCATGTACTTCAAATAAAATTAATAACTTTAAAAAATATATATTTAATATTAGCATAATTACAACAGCATTTCATATACTTATGCATGTATAATTATACATATAATAATTCCAAAATATTCGAGCCGAACCGAACCGAGCGGACCTTTGCTTGTTGCTTGGCTCATCTACAAACCGAACCGAGTGGAGCGGCTCGTTTACCATCGAGCGCATAAACGAGCAAGGATTTTCTGAGAAATTCCGAGTGAGCGACGAGCGGGCGGCAAACGACGAGCGATTTGGACAATCTAGGGGTAGCTACACCGCCTGCCCGAAAAACTGAGTAAGGGGTATGTTCACCGAATTTCACCATAATTTTGGTCATGGATACTTCCCTCGAATATTTTATGACCCTATGAAAGAATAGGATCAATGAAATCTCGCTAAAACGTTTCCGTCGCCCGTTCGAAATTTTGCAAAAAGGGCCCTCGGGGTAGGTACACCGCCTGGCCGAAAAACTGATTAAGGGGCTATTAACCGAATCTGACCATAACTGGTCCTAGAGACTTTCCTCGAATATTTTATGATCCTACGAAAGAATCGGATCAATGAAAACCTCAAGAGCTTTCCCGGGGCTCGTTCTGAATATTGGCAGAAGGGCCCTAGGGGTAGGTACACCGTATGCCCAAAAAACTGATTATGGGCCTATTCACCGAATCTGACCCTAATTTCGGTCCTGGATGCTTCCCTTGAAAGAATTGGATCAATGAAAACTATCTATAGCTTTTATGTGGCTCGTTCGAAATTTTGCTAAAAGGGCCCTATAGGGAGTTTTCGTTGATCCGATTCTTTCGTGGAGTCATAAAATATTCGAGAAAAGTCTCAAGGACCAAATTTATGGTCAGATTCGATGAACAGACCCATACTCAGTTTTTCGGGCACGCTGTGTACCTACCCCTAAGGCCCTTCTAGCAAAATTTCGAACGGGTCACGGAAAAGCACTAAGGGAGTTTTCATTGATCCGATTCTTGCATAGAGTCAAAAAATATTCGAGGAAAGTCTCCAGGACCAAAATTATGGTCAGATTCGATGAACGGATCCATACTAAGTTTTTCGGGCACGCTGTGTACCTACCCCTAGGGCCCTTCTAGCAAAATTTCGAACGGGTCACGTGAAAGCTCTAGGGAGTTTTCGTTGATTCCCTTCTTTCGTGGAGTCATAAAATATTTGAGAAAAGTCTCCAGGACCAAATTTATGGTCAGATTCGATGAACAGATCCATACTCAGTTTTTCGGGCACGCTGTGTACCTACCCCTAAGGCCCTTCTATCAAAATTTCGAACGGGTCACCGAAAAGCACTATGGGAGTATTCATTGATCCGATTCTTTCGTAGAGTCATAAAATATTCGAGGAAAGTCTCCAGGACAAAAATTATGGTCAGATTCGATGAACAGACCCATACTCAGTTTTTCGGGCACGCTGTGTACCTACCCCTAGGGCCCTTCTAGAAAAATTTCGAACGGGTCACGGGAAAGCTCTATGGAGTTTTCGTTGATCCGATTCTTTCGTGGAGTCATAAAATATTCGAGAAAAGTCTCTAGGACCAAAATTATGGTCAGATTCTATGAACATACCCATACTCAGTTTTTCAGGCACGTTGTGTACCTACCCCTAGGGCCCTTCTAGCAAAATTTCGAACGGGTCACGGGAAAGCTCTAGGGAGTTTCGTTGATCCCATTCTTTCGTGGAGTCATAAAATATTCGAGAAAAGTCTCCAGGACCAAATTTATGGTCAGATTCGATGAACAGACCCATACTCAGTTTTTTGGGCACGCTGTGTACCTACCCCTAAGGCCCTTCTAGCAAAATTTCGAACGGGTCACGGAAAAGCACTAGGGGATTTTTCATTGATCCGATTCTTTCGTAGAGTCATAAAATATTCGAGAAAAGTCTCCAGGACCAAATTTATGGTCAGATTCGATGAACAGACCCATACTCAGTTTTTCAGGCACGCTGTGTACCTACCCCTAAGGCCCTTCTAGCAAAATTTCGAACGGGTCACGGAAAAGCACTAGGGGAGTTTTCATTGATCCGATTCTTTCGTGGAGTCATAAAATATTCGAGGAAAGTCTCCAGGACCAAAATTATGGTCAGATTCGATGAACAGACCCATACTCAGTTTTTTGGGCACGCTGTGTACCTACCCCTAAGGCCCTTCTAGCAAAATTTCGAACGGGTCACGGAAAAGCTCTAGGGAGTTTTCGTTAATCCGATTCTTTCGTGGAGTCATAAAATATTCGAGAAAAGTCTCCAGGACCAAAATTATGGTCAGATTCTATGAACATACCCATACTCAGTTTTTCGGGCACGCTGTGTACCTACCCCTAGGGCCCTTCTAGCAAAATTTCGAACGGGTCACGGGAAAGCTCTAGGGAGTTTTCGTTGATCCGATTCTTTCGTGGAGTCATAAAATATTCGAGAAAAGTCTCTAGGACCAAAATTATGGTCAGATTCTATGAACATACCCATACTCAGTTTTTCAGGCACGTTGTGTACCTACCCCTAGGGCCCTTTTAGCAAAATTTCGAACGGGTCACGGGAAAGCTCTAGGTAGTTTCGTTGATCCCATTCTTTCGTGGAGTCATAAAATATTCGAGAAAAGTCTCCAGGACCAAATTTATGGTCAGATTCAATGAACAGACCCATACTCAGTTTTTTGGGCACGCTGTGTACCTACCCCTAAGGCCCTTCTAGCAAAATTTCGAACGGGTCACGGAAAAGCTCTAGGGAGTTTTCGTTGATCCGATTCTTTCGTGGAGTCATAAAATATTCGAGAAAAGTCTCCAGGACCAAAATTATGGTCAGATTCTATGAACATACCCATACTCAGATTTTCGGGCACGCTGTGTACCTACCCCTAGGGCCCTTCTAGCAAAATTTCGAACGGGTCACGGGAAAGCTCTAGGGAGTTTTCGTTGATCCGATTCTTTCGTGGAGTCATAAAATATTCGAGAAAAGTCTCTAGGACCAAAATTATGGTCAGATTCTATGAACATATCCATACTCAGTTTTTCAGGCACGTTGTGTACCTACCCCTAGGGCCCTTTTAGCAAAATTTCGAACGGGTCACGGGAAAGCTCTAGGGAGTTTCGTTGATCCCATTCTTTCGTGGAGTCATAAAATATTCGAGAAAAGTCTCCAGGACCAAATTTATGGTCAGATTCAATGAACAGACCCATACTTAGTTTTTTGGGCACGCTGTGTACCTACCCCTAAGGCCCTTCTAGCAAAATTTCGAACGGGTCACGGAAAAGCACTAGGGGAGTTTTCATTGATCCGATTCTTTCGTAGAGTCATAAAATATTCGAGGAAAGTCTCCAGGACCAAAATTATGGTCAGATTTGATGAACAGACCCATACTCAGTTTTTCGGGCACGTTGTGTACCTACCCCTAGAGCCCTTCTAGCAAAATTTCGAACGTGACTCGGGAAAGCTCTAGGGAGTTTTCGTTGATCCGATTTTTTCGTGGAGTCATAAAATATTAGAGAAAAGTCAACAAGACCAAAATTATGGTCAGATTCGATGAACGGACCCATACTCAGTTTTTCGGGCACGCTGTGTACCTACCCCTAGGGCCCTTCTAGCAAAATTTCGAACGGGTCACGTGAAATCTCTAGGGAGTTTTCGTTGATCCGATTCTTTCGTGGAGTCATAAAATATTCGAGAAAAGTCTCCAGGACCAAATTTATGGTCAGATTCGATGAACAGACCCATACTCAGTTTTTCGGGCACGCTTTGTACCTACCCCTAAGGCCCTTCTAGCAAAATTTCGAACGGGTCACGGAAAAGCACTAGGGGAGTTTTCATTGATCCGATTCTTTCGTAGAGTCATAAAATATTCGAGGAAAGTCTCCAGGACCAAAATTATGGTCAGATTCGATGAACGGATCCATACTAAGTTTTTCGGGCACGCTGTGTACCTACCCCTAGGGCCCTTCTAGCAAAATTTCGAACGGGTCACGTGAAAGCTCTAGGGAGTTTTCGTTGATTCCCTTCTTTCGTGGAGTCATAAAATATTTGAGAAAAGTCTCCAGGACCAAATTTATGGCCAGATTCGATGAACAGATCCATACTCAGTTTTTCGGGCACGCTGTGTACCTACCCCCAAGGCCCTTCTATCAAAATTTCGAACGGGTCACCGAAAAGCACTATGGGAGTATTCATTGATCCGATTCTTTCGTAGAGTCATAAAATATTCGAGGAAAGTCTCCAGGACGAAAATTATGGTCATATTCGGTGAACAGACCCATACTCAGTTTTTCGGGCACGCTGTGTACCTACCCCTAGGGCCCTTCTAGAAAAATTTCGAACGGGTCACGGGAAAGCTCTAGGGAGTTTTCGTTGATCCGATTCTTTCGTGGAGTCATAAAATATTCGAGAAAAGTCTCTAGGACCAAAATTATGGTCAGATTCTATGAACATACCCATACTCAGTTTTTCAGGCACGTTGTGTACCTACCCCTAGGGCCCTTATAGCAAAATTTCGAACGGGTCACGGGAAAGCTCTAGGGAGTTTCGTTGATCCCATTCTTTCGTGGAGTCATAAAATATTCGAGAAAAGTCTCCAGGACCAAATTTATGGTCAGATTCGATGAACAGACCCATACTCAGTTTTTTGGGCACGCTGTGTACCTACCCCTAAGGCCCTTCTAGCAAAATTTCGAACGGGTCACGGAAAAGCACTAGGGGAGTTTTCATTGATCCGATTCTTTCGTAGAGTCATAAAATATTCGAGGAAAGTCTCCAGGACCAAAATTATGGTCAGATTTGATGAACAGACCCATACTCAGTTTTTCGGGCACGTTGTGTACCTACCCCTAGAGCCCTTCTAGCAAAATTTCGAACGTGACTCGGGAAAGCTCTAGGGAGTTTTTGTTGATCCGATTCTTTCGTGGAGTCATAAAATATTCGAGAAAAGTCAACAAGACCAAAATTATGGTCAGATTCGATGAACGGACCCATACTCAGTTTTTCGGGCACGCTGTGTACCTACCCCTAGGGCCCTTCTAGCAAAATTTCGAACGGGTCACGTGAAATCTCTAGGGAGTTTTCGTTGATCCGATTCTTTCGTGGAGTCATAAAATATTTGAGAAAAGTCTCCAGGACCAAATTTATGGTCAGATTCGATGAACAGACCCATACTCAGTTTTTCGGGCACGCTTTGTACCTACCCCTAAGGACCTTCTAGCAAAATTTCGAACGGGTCACGGAAAAGCACTATGGGAGTTTTCATTGATCCGATTCTTTCGTAGAGTCATAAAATATTCGAGGAAAGTCTCCAGGACCAAAATTATGGTCAGATTCGATGAACGGATCCATACTAAGTTTTTCGGGCACGCTGTGTACCTACCCCTAGGGCCCTTCTAGCAAAATTTCGAACGGGTCACGTGAAAGCTCTAGGGAGTTTTCGTTGATTCCCTTCTTTCGTGGAGTCATAAAATATTTGAGAAAAGTCTCCAGGACCAAATTTATGGTCAGATTCGATGAACAGATCCATACTCAGTTTTTCGGGCACGCTGTGTACCTACCCCTAAGGCCCTTCTATCAAAATTTCGAACGGGTCACCGAAAAGCACTATGGGAGTATTCATTGATCCGATTCTTTCGTAGAGTCATAAAATATTCGAGGAAAGTCTCCAGGACCAAAATTATGGTCAGATTCGATGAACGGATCCATACTAAGTTTTTCGGGCACGCTGTGTACCTACCCCTAGGGCCCTTCTAGCAAAATTTCGAACGGGTCACGTGAAAGCTCTAGGGAGTTTTCGTTGATTCCCTTCTTTCGTGGAGTCATAAAATATTTGAGAAAAGTCTCCAGGACCAAATTTATGGTCAGATTCGATGAACAGATCCATACTCAGTTTTTCGGGCACGCTGTGTACCTACCCCTAAGGCCCTTCTATCAAAATTTCGAACGGGTCACCGAAAAGCACTATGGGAGTATTCATTGATCCGATTCTTTCGTAGAGTCATAAAATATTCGAGGAAAGTCTCCAGGACAAAAATTATGGTCAGATTCGATGAACAGACCCATACTCAGTTTTTCGGGCACGCTGTGTACCTACCCCTAGGGCCCTTCTAGAAAAATTTCGAACGGGTCACGGGAAAGCTCTAGGGAGTTTTCGTTGATCCGATTCTTTCGTGGAGTCATAAAATATTCGAGAAAAGTCTCTAGGACCAAAATTATGGTCAGATTCTATGAACATACCCATACTCAGTTTTTCAGGCACGTTGTGTACCTACCCCTAGGGCCCTTCTAGCAAAATTTCGAACGGGTCACGGGAAAGCTCTAGGGAGTTTCGTTGATCCCATTCTTTCGTGGAGTCATAAAATATTCGAGAAAAGTCTCCAGGACCAAATTTATGGTCAGATTCGATGAACAGACCCATACTCAGTTTTTTGGGCACGCTGTGTACCTACCCCTAAGGCCCTTCTAGCAAAATTTCGAACGGGTCACGGAAAAGCACTAGGGGAGTTTTCATTGATCCGATTCTTTCGTAGAGTCATAAAATATTCGAGGAAAGTCTCCAGGACCAAAATTATGGTCAGATTCGATGAACAGACCCATACTCAGTTTTTCGGGCACGTTGTGTACCTACCCCTAGAGCCCTTCTAGCAAAATTTCGAACGTGACTCGGGAAAGCTCTAGAGAGTTTTCGTTGATCCGATTCTTTTGTGGAGTCATAAAATATTCGAGAAAAGTCAACAAGACCAAAATTATGGTCAGATTCGATGAACGGACCCATACTCAGTTTTTCGGGCACGCTGTGTACCTACCCCTAGGGCCCTTCTAGCAAAATTTCGAACGGGTCACGTGAAATCTCTAGGGAGTTTTCGTTGATCACATTCTTTCGTGGAGTCATAAAATATTCGAGAAAAGTCTCCAGGACCAAATTTATGGTCAAATTAGATGAACAGACCCATACTTAGTTTTTCGGGCACGCTTTGTACCTACCCCTAAGGCCCTTCTAGCAAAATTTCGAACGGGTCACGGAAAAGCACTAGGGGAGTTTTCATTGATCCGATTCTTTCGTAGAGTCATAAAATATTCGAGGAAAGTCTCCAGGACCAAAATTATGGTCATATTGAATGAAAAGACCCATACTTAGTTTTTCGAGCACGCTGTGTACCTACCTCTAGGGACCTTTTAGCAAAATTTCGAACGGGTCACGGGAAAGCTCTAGGGAGTTTTCGTTGATCCCATTCTTTCGTGGAGTCATAAAATATTCGAGAAAAGTCTCCAGGACCAAATTTATGGTCAGATTCGATGAACAGACCCATACTCAGTTTTTCGGGCTCGCTGTGTACCTACCCCTTAGACCCTTCTAGCGAAATTTAGAACGGGTCACGGGAAAGCTTTAGGGAGTTTTCGTTGATCCGATTCTTTCGTGGAGTCATAAAATATTCGAGAAAAGTCTTCAGGACCAAAATTATGGTCAGATTCTATGAACATACCCATACTTAGTTTTTCAGGCACGCTGTGTACCTACCCCTAGGGCCCTTCTAGCAAAATTTCGAACGGGTCACGGAAAAGCATTAGGCGAATTTCATTGATCCGATTCTTTCGTGGAAACATAAATTATTCGAAGGAAGTCTCCAGGACCAAATTTATGGCCAGATTCGGTGAACAGTCCCATACTCAGTTTTTCGGGCACGCTGTGTACCTACCCCTAGAGCCCTTTTAGCAAAATTTCCAACGGGACTCGGGAAAGCTCTAGGGAGTTTTCGTTGATCCGATTGTATCGTGGAGTCATAAAATATTCTAGGAAAGTTCCAGGACCAAAGTTATGGTCAGATTCGATTAACGGACCCAAACTCAGTTTTTTGGGCACGCTGTGTACCTACCCCTGGGGCCCTTATAGCAAAATTTCTAACGGGTCACGTGAAAGCTCTAGGGAGTTTTCGTTGATCCCATTCTTTCGTGGAGTCATAAAATATTCGAGAAAAGACTCTAGGACCAAAATTATGGTCAGATTCTATGAACATACCCATACTCAGTTTTTCTGGCACGTTGTGTACCTACCTCTAGGGCCCTTCTAGCAAAATTTCGAACGGGTCACGGGAAAGCTCTAGGGAGTTTCGTTGATCCCATTCTTTCGTGGAGTCATAAAATATTCGAGAAAAGTCTCCAGGACCAAATTTATGGTCAGATTCGATGAACAGACCCATACTCAGTTTTTTGGGCACGCTGTGTACATACCCCTAAGGCCCTTTTAGCAAAATTTCGAACGGGTTACGGAAAAGCACTAGGGGAGTTTTCATTGATCCGATTCTTTCGTAGAGTCATAAAATATTCGAGGAAAGTCTCCAGGACCAAAATTATGGTCAGATTCGATGAACAGACCCATACTCAGTTTTTCGGGCACGTTGTGTACCTACCCCTAGAGCCCTTCTAGCAAAATTTCGAACGTGACTCGGGAAAGCTCTAGGGAGTTTTTGTTGATCCGATTCTTTCGTGGAGTCATAAAATATTCGAGAAAAGTCAACAAGACCAAAATTATGGTCAGATTCGATGAACGTACCCATACTCAGTTTTTCGGGCACGCTGTGTACCTACCCTTAGGGCCCTTCTAGCAAAATTTCGAACGAGTCACGTGAAATCTCTAGGGAGTTTTCGTTGATCCGATTCTTTCGTGGAGTCATAAAATATTCGAGAAAAGTCTCCAGGACCAAATTTATGGTCAGATTCGATGAACAGACCCATACTCAGTTTTTCGGGCACGCTTTGTACCTACCCCTAAGGACCTTCTAGCAAAATTTCGAACGGGTCACGGAAAAGCACTATGGGAGTTTTCATTGATCCGATTCTTTCGTAGAGTCATAAAATATTCGAGGAAAGTCTCCAGGACCAAAATTATGGTCAGATTCGATGAACGGATCCATACTAAGTTTTTCGGGCACGCTGTGTACCTACCCCTAGGGCCCTTCTAGCAAAATTTCGAACGGGTCACGTGAAAGCTCTAGGGAGTTTTCGTTGATTCCCTTCTTTCGTGGAGTCATAAAATATTTGAGAAAAGTCTCCAGGACCAAATTTATGGTCAGATTCGATGAACAGATCCATACTCAGTTTTTCGGGCACGCTGTGTACCTACCCCTAAGGCCCTTCTATCAAAATTTCGAACGGGTCACCGAAAAGCACTATGGGAGTATTCATTGATCCGATTCTTTCGTAGAGTCATAAAATATTCGAGGAAAGTCTCCAGGACAAAAATTATGGTCAGATTCGATGAACAGACCCATACTCAGTTTTTCGGGCACGCTGTGTACCTACCCCTAGGGCCCTTCTAGAAAAATTTCGAACGGGTCACGGGAAAGCTCTAGGGAGTTTTCGTTGATCCGATTCTTTCGTGGAGTCATAAAATATTCGAGAAAAGTCTCTAGGACCAAAATTATGGTCAGATTCTATGAACATACCCATACTCAGTTTTTCAGGCACGTTGTGTACCTACCCCTAGGGCCCTTCTAGCAAAATTTCGAACGGGTCACGGGAAAGCTCTAGGGAGTTTCGTTGATCCCATTCTTTCGTGGAGTCATAAAATATTCGAGAAAAGTCTCCAGGACCAAATTTATGGTCAGATTCGATGAACAGACCCATACTCAGTTTTTTGGGCACGCTGTGTACCTACCCCTAAGGCCCTTCTAGCAAAATTTCGAACGGGTCACGGAAAAGCACTAGGGGAGTTTTCATTGATCCGATTCTTTCGTAGAGTCATAAAATATTCGAGGAAAGTCTCTAGGACCAAAACTATGGTCAGATTCGATGAACAGACCCATACTCAGTTTTTCGGGCACGCTGTGTACCTACCCCTAGAGCCCTTCTAGCGAAATTTAGAACGGGTCACGGGAAAGCTTTAGGGAGTTTTCGTTGATCACATTCTTTCGTGGAGTCATAAAATATTCGAGAAAAGTCTCCAGGACCAAATTTATGGTCAAATTCGATGAACAGACCCATACTTAGTTTTTCGGGCACGCTTTGTACCTACCCCTAAGGCCCTTCTAGCAAAATTTCGAACGGGTCACGGAAAAGCACTAGGGGAGTTTTCATTGATCCGATTCTTTCGTAGAGTCATAAAATATTCGAGGAAAGTCTCCAGGACCAAAATTATGGTCATATTGAATGAAAAGACCCATACTTAGTTTTTCGAGCACGCTGTGTACCTACCTCTAGGGCCCTTTTAGCAAAATTTCGAACGGGTCACGGGAAAGCTCTAGGGAGTTTTCGTTGATCCCATTCTTTCGTGGAGTCATAAAATATTCGAGAAAAGTCTCCAGGACCAAATTTATGGTCAGATTCGATGAACAGACCCATACTCAGTTTTTCGGGCTCGCTGTGTACCTACCCCTTAGACCCTTCTAGCGAAATTTAGAACGGGTCACGGGAAAGCTTTAGGGAGTTTTCGTTGATCCGATTCTTTCGTGGAGTCATAAAATATTCGAGAAAAGTCTTCAGGACCAAAATTATGGTCAGATTCTATGAACATACCCATACTTAGTTTTTCAGGCACGCTGTGTACCTACCCCTAGGGCCCTTCTAGCAAAATTTCGAACGGGTCACGGAAAAGCATTAGGCGAATTTCATTGATCCGATTCTTTCGTGGAAACATAAATTATTCGAAGGAAGTCTCCAGGACCAAATTTATGGCCAGATTCGGTGAACAGTCCCATACTCAGTTTTTCGGGCACGCTGTGTACCTACCCCTAGAGCCCTTTTAGCAAAATTTCCAACGGGACTCGGGAAAGCTCTAGGGAGTTTTCGTTGATCCGATTGTTTCGTTGAGTCATAAAATATTCTAGGAAAGTCTCCAGGACCAAAGTTATGGTCAGATTCGATTAACGGACCCAAACTTAGTTTTTTGGGCACGCTGTGTACCTACCCCTGGGGACCTTATAGCAAAATTTCTAACGGGTCACGTGAAAGCTCTAGGGAGTTTTCGTTGATCCCATTCTTTCGTGGAGTCATAAAATATTCGAGAAAAGTCTCCAGGACCAAATTTATGGTCAGATTCGATGAACAGACCCATACTCAATTTTTCGGGCACGCTGTGTACCTACCCCTAAGGCCCTTCTAGCAAAATTTCGAATGGGTCACGGAAAAGCACTAGGGGAGTTTTCATTGATCCGATTCTTACGTAGAGTCATAAAATATTCGAGGAAAGTCTCCAGGACCAAAATTATGGTCAGATTCGATGAACGGACCCATACTCAGTTTTTCGGGCACGCTGTGTACCTACCCCTAGGGCCCTTCTAGCGAAATTTAGAACGGGTCACGGGAAAGCTTTAGGGAGTTTTCGTTGGTCCGATTTTTTCGTGGAGTCATAAAATATTCGAGAAAAGTCTTCAGGACCAAAATTATGGTCAGATTCTATGAACATACCCATACTCAGTTTTTCAGGCACGCTTTGTACCTACCCCTAGGGCCCTTCTAGCAAAATTTCGAACGGGTCACGGAAAAGCATTAGGCGAATTTCATTGATCCGATTCTTTCGTGGAAACATAAATTATTCGAAGGAAGTCTCCAGGACCAAATTTATGGTCAGATTCGGTGAACAGTCCCATACTCAGTTTTTCGGGCACGCTGTGTACCTATCTCTAGAGCCCTTTTAGCAAAATTTCGAACGGGACTCGGGGAAGCTCTAGGGAGTTTTCGTTGATCCGATTCTTTCGTGGAGTCATAAAATATTCGAGGAAAGTCTCCAGGACCAAAATTATGGTCAGATTCGATGAACGGACCCAAACTCAGTTTTTCGGGCACGTTGTGTACCTACCCCTAGGGCCCTTCCAGCAAAATTTCGAACGGGTCACGTGAAAGCTCTAGGGAGTTTCCGTTGATTCCATTCTTTCGTGGAGTCATAAAATATTCGAGAAAAGTCTCCAGGACCAAATTTATGGTCAGATTCGATGAACAGACCCATACATAGTTTTTCGGGCTCGCTGTATACCTACCCCTAAGGCGCTTCTAGCAAAATTTCGAATGGGTCACGGAAAAGCACTAGGGGAGTTTTCATTGATCCGATTCTTTCATAGAGTCATAAAATATTCGAGGAAAGTCTCTAGGACCAAAACTATGGTCAGATTCGATGAACGGACCCATACTCAGTTTTTCGGGCACGCTGTGTACCTACCCCTAGGGCCCTTCTATCGAAATTTAGAACGGGTCACGGGAAAGCTTTAGGGAGTTTTCGTTGGTCCGATTCTTTCGTGGAGTCATAAAATATTCGAGAAAAGTCTTCAGGACCAAAATTATGGTCAGATTCTATGAACATACCCATACTCAGTTTTTCATGCACGCTGTGTACCTACCCCTAGGGCCCTTCTAGCAAAATTTCGAACGGGTCACGGAAAAGCATTAGGCGAATTTCATTGATCCGATTCTTTCGTGGAAACATAAATTATTGGAAGGAAGTGTCCAGGACCAAATTTATGGCCAGATTCGGTGAACAGTCCCATACTCAGTTTTTCGGGCACGCTGTGTACCTACCCCTAGAGCCCTTTTAGCAAAATTTCGAACGGGACTCGGGAAAGCTCTAGAGAGTTTTCGTTGATCTGATTCTTTCGTGGAGTCATAAAATATTCTAGGAAAGTCTCCAGGACCAAAGTTATGGTCAGATTCGATGAACGGACCCAAACTCAGTTTTTTGGGCACGCTGTGTAGCTACCCCTAGGGCCCTTCTAACAAAATTTCGAATGGGTCACGTGAAAGCTCTAGGGAGTTTTCGTTGATCCCATTCTTTCGTGGAGTCATAAAATATTCGAGAAAAGTCTCTAGGACCAAATTTATGGTCAGATTCGATGAACAGACCCATACTCAGTTTTTCGGGCACGCTGTGTACCTACCCCTAAGGCCCTTCTAGCAAAATTTCGAATGGGTCACGGAAAAGCACTAGGGGAGTTTTCATTGATCCGATTCTTTCGTGGAGTCATAAAATATTCGAGAAAAGTCTCCAGGACCAAATTTATGGTCAGATTCGATGAACAGATCTATACTCAGTTTTTCGGGCACGCTGTGTACCTACCCCTAAGGCCCTTCTAGCAAAATTTCGAATGGGTCACGGAAAAGCACTAGGGTGTTTTCATTGATCCGATTCTTTCGTAGAGTCATAAAATATTCGAGGAAAGTCTCCAGGACCAAACTTATGGTCAGATTCGATGAACAGACCCATACTCATTTTTTCGGGCACGCTGTGTACTTACCCTTGGAGCCCTTCTAGCAAAATTTCGAACGGGACTCGGGAAAGCTCTAGTGAGTTTTCGTTGATCCGATTCTTTCGTGGATTCATAAAATATCCGAGAAAAGTCTCCAGGACCAAAATTATGGTTAGATTCGATGAACGGACCCATAATCAGTTTTTCGGGCACGCTGTGTACCTACCCCTAGGGCCCTTCTAGCAAAATTTCGAACGGGTCACGTGAAATCTCTAGGGAGTTTTCGTTGATCACATTCTTTCGTGGAGTCATAAAATATTCGAGAAAAGTCTCCAGGACCAAATTTATGGTCAGATTCGATGAACAGACCCATACTCAGTTTTTCGGGCTCGCTGTGTACCTACCCCTAAGGCCCTTCTAGCAAAATTTCGAATGGGTCACGGAAAAGCACTAGGGGAGTTTTCATCAATCCGATTCTTTCGTAGAGTCATAAAATATTCGAGGAAAGTTCCAGGACCAAAATTATGGTCAGATTCGATGAACGGACCCATACTCAGTTTTTCGCGCACGCTGTGTACCTACCCCTAGGGCTCTTCTAGCAAAATTTCGAACGGGTTACGTGAAATCTCTAGGGAGTTTTCGTTGATCCCATTCTTTCGTGGAGTCATAAAATATTCGAGAAAAGTTTCCATGACCAAATTTATGGTCAGATTCGATGAACGGACCCATACTCAGTTTTTCGGGCACGCTGTGTACCTACCACTAGGGCCCTTCTAGCAAAATTTCGAACGGGTCACGGGAAAGCTCTAGGGAGTTTTCGTTGATCCGATTCTTTCGTGGAGTCATAAAATATTCGAGAAAAGTCTCCAAGACCAAAATTATGGTCAGATTCTATGAACATACTCATACTCAGTTTTTCAGGCACGCTGTGTACCTACTCCTAGGGCCCTTTTAGCAAAATGTCGAACGGGTCACGAAAAAGCACTAGGCGAATTTCATTGATCCGATTCATTCGTGGAAACATAAATTATTCGAGGGAAGTCTCTAGGACCAAATTTATGGTCAGATACGGTGAACAGTCCCATACTTAGTTTTTCGGGCACGCTGTGTACCTACCCCTAGAGCCCTTCTAGCAAAATTTCGAACGGGACTCAGGAAAGCTCTAGGGAGTTTTCGTTGATCCGATTCTTTCGTGGAGTCATAAAATATTCGAGAAAAGTCTCCAGGACCAAAATTATGGTCAGATTCGATGAACGGACTCATACTCAGTTTTTCGGGCACGCTGTGTACCTACCCCTAGGGCCCTTCTAGCAAAATTTCGAACGTGTCACGGAAAAACAACTGGGTAGTTTTCATTGATCCGATTCTTTCGTTGAGTCATAAAATATTCGAGGAAAGTATCCAGGACCAAAATTATAGTCAGTTTCGATAAACAGACCCATACTCAGTTTTTCGGGCACGCTGTGTACCTACCTTTAGGGCCCTTCTAGCAAAATTTCTAACGGGTCACGGGAAAGCTCTATGGAGTTTTCGTTGATCCGATTCTTTCGTGGAGTCATAAAATATTCGAGAAAAGTCTCCAGGACCAAAATTATGGTCAGATTATATGAACATACCCATACTCAGATTTTCAGGCACGCTGTGTACCTACCCCAAGGGACCTTCTAGCAAAATTTCGAACGGGTCACGGAAAAGCACTAGGCGAATTTCATTGATCCGATTCTTTCTTCGAAACATAAAATATTCGAGGGAAGTCTTCAGGAACAAATTTCTGGTCAGATTAGGTGAACAGTCCCATACTCAGTTTTTCGGGCACGCTGTGTACCTACCCCTAGAGCCCTTCTAGCAAAATTTCGACGGGACTCGGGAAAGCTCTAGAGAGTTTTCGTTGATCTGATTCTTTCGTGGAGTCATAAAATATTCGAGAAAAGTCTCCAGGACCAAAATTATGGTCAGATTCGATGAACGGACCCATACTAAGTTTTTCGAGCACGCTTTGTACCTACCCCTAGGGTCCTTCTAGCAAAATATCGAACGGGTCACGGAAAAGCACTAGGGGAGTTTTCATTGATCCGATTCTTTCTTAGATTCATAAAATATTCGAGGAAAATCTCCAGGACTAAAATTATGGTCAGATTAATGAAAAGACCCATACTTAGTTTTTCGGGCACGCTGTGTACCTACCTCTAGGGCTCTTCTAGCAAAATTTCGAACGGGTCACAGGAAAGCTCTAGGGAGTTTTCGTTGATCCGATTCTTTCGTGGAGTCATAAAATATTCGATAAAAGTCTACAGGACCAAAATTATGGTCAGATTCGATGAACGGACCCAAACTCAGTTTTCCGGGCACGCTGTGTACCTACCCCTAGGGCCCTTCTAGCAAAATTTCGAACGGGTCACGTGAAAGCTCTAGGGAGTTTTCGTTGATCCCATTCTTTCGTGGAGTCATAAAATATTCGAGAAAATTCTCCAGGACCAAAATTATGGTCAGATTCGATGAACAGACCCATACTCTGTTTTTCGGGCACGCTGTGTACCTACCTCTAGGGCCCTTCTAGCAAAATTTCGAACGGGACTCGGGAAAGCTCTAGGGAGTTTTCGTTGATCCGATTCTTTCGTGGAGTCATAAAATATTCGAGTAAAGTCTTTAGGACCAAAATTATGGTCAGATTCGATGAACATACCCATACTCAGTTTTTCAGGCATGCTGTGTACCTACCCCTAGGGCCCTTCTAGCAAAATATCGAACGGGTCACGGAAAAGCACTAGGGGAGTTTTCATTGATCCGATTCTTTCGTATAGTCATAAATTATTCGTGGGAAGTCTCCAGGACCAAAATTATGGTCAGATTCATTGAAAAGACCCATACTTAGTTTTTCAGGCACGCTGTGTACCTACCACTAGGGCCCTTTTAGCAAAATTTCGAACGGGACTCGGGAAAGATCAAGGGAGTTTTCGTTGATCCGATTCTTTCGTGGAGTCATAAAATATTCGAGAAAAGTCTCTAGGACCAAAATTATGTCAGATTCGATGAACAGACCCATACTCAGTTTTTCGGACACGCTGTGTACCTACCCCTAGGGCCCTTATAGAAAAATTTCGAACGGGTCACGGGAAAGCTCTAGGTAGTTTTCGTTGATCCGATTCTTTCGTGGAGTCATAAAATATTCGAGTGAAGTATCCAGGACCAAATTTATTGTCAGATTCGGTGAACAGTCCCACACTCAGTTTTTCGGCACGCATTGTACCTACCCCAAGGGCCCTTCCAGCAAAATTACGAAAAGTACTAGGGGAGTTTTCATTGTTCCGATTCTTTCTTAGAGTCATAAAATAATCGAGGGAAGTCTCCAGGACCAAAATTATGGTCAGATTCGATGAACAGACTCATACTCAGTTTATCGGGCACGTTGTGTACCTACCACTAGGGCCCTTCTAGCAAAATTTCGAACGGGTCACGGGAAAGCTTTAGGGAGTTTTCGTTGATCCAATTCTTTTGTGGAGTCATAAAATATTCGAGGGAAGTATCCAGGACCAAAATTATGGTCAGATTCAATGAACAGACCCATACTCAGTTTTTCGGGCACGCTGTGTACCTACCCCTAGGGCTCTTCAAGCAAAATTTCGAACGGGACTCGGGAAAGCTCTAGGGAGTTTTCGTTGATCCGATTCTTTCGTGGAGTCATAAAATATTAGAGTAAAGTCTTTAGGACTAAAATTATGGTCAGATTCGATGAACATACCCATACTCAGTTTTTCAGGCATGCTGTGTACCTACCCCTAGGGCCCTTCTAGCAAAATATCGAACGGGTCACGGAAAAGCACTAGGGGAGTTTTCATTGATCCGATTCTTTCTTAGAGTAATAAAATATTCGGGGGAAGTCTCTAGGACCAAAATTATGGTCAGATTCGATGAACAGACACACACTCAGTTTTTCGGGCACGCTGTGTACCTACCACTAGGGCCCTTCTAGCAAAATTTCGAACGGGTCACGGGAAAGATTTAGGGAGTTTTCGTTGATCCGATTCTTTTGTGGAGTCATAAAATATTCGAGGGAAGTATCCAGGACAAAAATTATGGTCAGATTCAATGAACAGACCCATACTCAGTTTTTCGGGCACGCTGTGTACCTACCCTGAGGGCCCTTCTAGCAAAATTTCGAAAGGAACTCGGGAAAGCTCTAAAGAGTTTTCGTTGATCCAATTCTTTCGTGTAGTCATAAAATATTCGAGAAAAGTCTCCAGGACCAAAATTATGGTCAGATTCGATGAACAGACCCATACTCAGTTTTTCGGGCACGCTGTGTACCTTCCCCTAGGGCCCTTCTAGCAAAATATCGAAGGGGCACGGAAAAGCACTAGGGGAGTTTTCGTTGATCCGATTCTTTCTTAGAGTCATAAAATATTCACGGGAAGTCTCCAGGACCAAAATTATGGTCAGATTCGATGAACAGACCCATACTCAGTTTTTCGGGCACGCTGTGTACCTACCTCTAGGGCCCTCTTAGCAAAATTTCGAACGGGTCACGGGGAAAGCTCTAGGGAGTTTTCGTTGATCCTATTCTTTTGTGGAGTCATAAAATATTCGAGGGAAGTATCCAGGACCAAATTTATGGTCAGATTCAATGAACAGACCCATACTCAGTTTTTCGGGCACGCTGTGTACCTACCCCTAGGGCCCTTATAGCAAAATTTCGAACGGGTCAAGAGAAAGCTCTAGAGAGTTTTTGTTGATCCGTTTCTTTCGTGGAGTCATAAAATATTCGAGTGAAGTCTCCAGGACCAAAATTATGGTCAGATTCTATGAACATACCCATACTCAGTTTTTCAGGCACGCTGTGTATCTACCCCTAGGGCCCTTCTAGCAAAATTTCGAACGTGTCACGGAAAAGCAATAGGCGAATTTCATTGATCCGATTCTTTCGTGGAAACATAAAATATTCGAGGGAAGTCTCCAGGACCAAATTTATGGTTAGATTCGGTGAACAGTCTCATACTGAGTTTTTCGGGCATGCTGTGTACCTACCTCTAGGGCCCTTTTAGCAAAATTTCGAACGGGTCACCGGAAAGCTCTAGGGAGTTTTCGTTGATCCAATTTTTTTGTGGTGTCATAAAATATTCGAGGGAAGTATCCAGGACCAAAATTATTGTCAGATTCAATGAAAAGACCCATACTTAGTTTTTCCGGCACGCTGTGTACCTACCTCTAGGGCCCTTTTTAGCAAAATTTCGAACGGGTCACGGGAAAGCTACAGGGAGTTTTCGTTGATCCGACTCTTTCGTGTAGTCATAATATATTCGAGTGAAGTCTCTAAGACCAAAATTATGGTCAGATTCGATGAACAGTCCCATACTCAGTTTTTCAGGTACGCTGTGTACCTACCCCTAGGGCCCTTATAGTAAAATATCGAACCGGTCACGGAAAAGCACTAGGGGAGTTTTAATTGATCCGATTGTTTCTTAGAGTCATAAAATATTCGAGGGAAGTCTCCAGGACCAAAATTACGGTCAGATTCGATGAACAGACCAATACTCAGTTTTAGGGCACGCTGTGTACCCACCACTAGGGCCCTTTTAGCAAAATTTCGAACGGGTCACGGAATAGCACTAGGCGAATTTCATTGATCCGATTCTTTCGTGGAAACATAAAATATTCGAGGGAAGTCTCCAGGACCAAATTTATGGTCAGATTCGGTGAAAAGTCCCATACTGAATTTTTCGGGCACGCTGTGTACCTACCCCTAGGGCCCTTCTAGCAAAATTTCGAACGGGACTCGGGAAAGCTGTAGGGAGTTTTCGTTGATCCGATTCTTTCGTGGAGTCATAAAATATTTGAGAAAAGTCTCCAGGACAAAAATTATGGTCAGATTCGATGAACATACCCATACTCAGTTTTGCGGGCACGCTGTGTACCTTCCCCTAGGACCCTTCTAGCAAAATATCGAACGGGTCACGGAAAAGCACTAGGGGAGTTTTCATTGATCCAATTCTTTCTTAGAGTCATAAAATATTCGAGGGAAGTCTCCATGACCAAAATTATGGTCAGATTCATTGAAAAGACCTATACTTAGTTTTTCAGGCACGCTGTGTACCCACCAATAGGGCCCTTCTAGCAAAATTTCGAACGGGTCACGGGAAAGTTTTAGGGAGTTTTCGTTGATCCGATTCTTTTGTGGAGTCATAAAATATTCAAGGGAAGTATCCAGGACCAAAATTATGGTTAGATTCAATGAACAGACCCATACTCAGTTTTTCGGGCACGCTCTGTACCAACCCCTAGGGCCCTTTAGCAAAATTTCGAACGGTTCACGGGAAAGTTTAGGGAGTTTTCGTTGATCCGATTCATTCGTGGAATCATAAAATATTCGAGTGAAGTATCCAGGACCAAATTTATGGTCAGATTCGGTGAACAGTCCCATACTCAGTTTTTCGGGCACGCTGTGTACCTACCCCAAGGGCCCTTCTAGCAAAATTACGAACATCTCACGGAAAAGCACTAGGGGAGTTTTCATTGATCCGATTCTTTCGTATAGTCATAAATTATTCGTGGGAAGTCTCCAGGACCAAAATTATGGTCAGATTCATTGAAAAGACCCTTACTTAGTTTTTCAGGCACGCTGTGTACCCACCACTAGGGCCCTTCTAGCAAAATTTCGAACGGGTCACGAGAAAGTTTTAGGGAGTTTTCGTTGATCCGATTCTTTTGTGGAGTCATAAAATATTCGAGGGAAGTATCCAGGACCAAAATTATGGTCAGATTCAATGAACAGACTCATACTCAGTTTTCGGGCACGCTGTGTACCTACCACTAGGGCCCTTCTAGCAAAATTTCGAACGGGACTCGGGAATGCTCAAGGGAGTTTTCGTTGATCCGATTCTTTCGTGGAGTCGTAAAATATTCGAGAAAAGTCTCTAGGACTAAAATTATGGTCAGATTCGATGAACAGACCCATACTCAGTTTTTCGGGCACGCTGTGTACCTACCCCTAGGGCCCTTCTAGCAAAATTTCGAACGGGACTCGGGAAAGCTCTAGGGAGTTTTCGTTGATCCGATTCTTTCGTGGAGTCATAAAATATTCGAGAAAAGTCACCTGGACCAAAATTATGGTCAGATTCGATGAACAGACTCATACTCAGTTTTTCGGGCACGCTGTGTACCTACCCCTAGGGCCCTTATAGAAAAATTTCGAACGGGTCACGGGAAAGCTATAGGTACTTTTCGTTGATCCGATTCTTTTGTGGAGTCATAAAATATTCGAGTGAAGTATCCAGGACCAAATTTATGGTCAGATTCGGTGAACAGTCCCATACTCAGTTTTTCGGGCACGCTATGTACCTACCCCTAGGGCCCTTCTAGCAAAATATCGAACGGGTCATAGAAAAGCACTATGGGAGTTTTCGTTGATCCGATTCTTTCGTGGAGTCATAAAATATTCGAGAAAAGTCTCTAGGACCAAAATTATGGTCAGATTCGATGAACAGACCCATACTCAGTTTTTCGGGCACGCTATGTACCTACCCCTAGGGCCCTTCTAGCAAAATATCGAACGGGTCACAGAAAAGCACTATGGGAGTTTTCGTTGATCCGATTCTTTCGTGGAGTCATAAAATATTCGAGAAAAGTCTCTAGGACCAAAATTATGGTCAGATTCGATGAACAGACCCATACTCAGTTTTTCGGGCACGCTATGTACCTACCCCTAGGGCCCTTCTAGCAAAATATCGAACGGGTCACAGAAAAGCACTATGGGAGTTTTCGTTGATCCGATTCTTTCGTGGAGTCATAAAATATTCGAGAAAAGTCGTTAGGACCAAAATTATGGTCAGATTCTATGAACATACCCATACTCAGTTTTTCAGGCACGCTGTGTACCTACCCCTAAGGCCTTTCTAGCAAAATTTCGAAGGGGTCACAGAAAAGCAGTAGGCGAATTTCATTGATCCGATTCTTTCGTGGAAACATAAAATATTCGAGGGAAGTTTCCAGGACCAAATTTATGGTCAGATTCGGTGAACAGTCCAATACTCAGTTTTTCGGGCACGCTGTGTACCTACCCTTAAGGCTCTTCTAGCAAAATTTCGAACGGGACTCGGGAAAGCTCTAAAGAGTTTTCATTGATCCGATTCTTTCGTAGAGTCATAAAATATTCGAGAAAAGTCTCAAGGACCAAAATTATGGTCAGATTCGATGAACATACCCATACTCAGTTTTTCAGGCACGTTGTGTACCTACCCCTAGGGCCCTTCTAGCAAAATTTGGAACGGGACTCGGGAAAGCACTAGGCGAATTTCATTGATCCGATTCTTTCGTGGAAACATAAAATATTCGAGGGAAGTCTCCAGGACCAAATTTATGGTCAGATTCGGTGAACAGTCTCATACTCAGTTTTTCAGGCACGCTGTATACCTACCCCTAGGGCCCTTCTAGCAAAATATCGAACGGGTCACAGAAAAGCACTATGGGAGTTTTCATTGATCCGATTCTTTCTTAGAGTCATAAAATATTCGAGTGAATTCTCCAGGACCAAAATTATGGTCAGATTCGATCAACAGTCCCATACTAAGTTTTTCGGGCACGTTGTGTACCTACCACTAGGGCCCTTCTAGCAAAATTTTGAACGGGTCACGGGAATGCTCTAGGGAGTTTTTGTTGATGCGATTCTTTTATGGAGTCATAAAATATTCTAGGGAAGTATCCAGGACCAAAATTATGGTCAGATTCAATGAACAAACCAATACTAAGTTTTTCGGGCACGCTGTGTACCTACCCCTAGGGCCCTTCTAGCAAAATTTCGAACGGGTCACGGAAAAGCACTAGGGGAGTTTTCATTGATCCGATTCTTTCGTAGAGTCATAAAATATTCGAGAAAAGTCTCCAGGACCAAAATTTTGGTCAGATTCGATGAACGGACCCATACTCAGTTTTCCGGGCACGCTGTGTACCTACCCCTAGGGCCCTTTTACCAAAATTTCGAACGGGTCACGTGAAAGCTCTATGGAGTTTTCGTTGATCCCATTCTTTCGTGGAGTCATTAAATATTCGAGAAAATTCTCCAGGACCAAAATTATGGTCAGATTCTATGAACATACCCATACTCAGTTTTTCAGGCACGCTGTGTAACTACCCCTAGGGCCCTTCTAGCAAAATTTCGAACGGGTCACGGAAAAGCACTAGGCGAATTTCATTGATTCGATTCTTTCCAGGAAACATAAAATATTCGAGAGAAGTCTCCAGGACCAAATTTATGGTCAGATTCGGTGAACAGTACCATACTCAGTTTTTCGGGCACGCTGTGTACCTACCTCAAGGGCCCTTCTAGCAAAAATTCGAACGGGACTCGGGAAAGCTCTAGTGAGTTTTCGTTGATCCGATTCTTTAATGGAGTCATAAAATATTCGAGAAAAGTCTCCAGGACCAAAATTATGGCCAGATTCGATGAACGGACCCATACTTAGTTTTTCGAGCACGCTGTGTACCTATCCCTAGGGTCCTTCTAGCAAAATATCGAACGGGTCAAGGAAAAGCACTAGGGGAGTTTTCATTGATCCGATTCTTTCTTAGAGTCATAAAATATTCGAGGGAAATCTCCAGGACCAAAATTATGGTCAGATTCGATGAACAGACCCATACTCAGTTTTTCGGGCATGGTGTGTACCTACTTCTAAGGCCCTTCTAGCAAAATTTCGAACGGGTCACGGGAAAGCTCTAGAGAGTTTTCGTTGATCCGATTCTTTCGTGGAGTCATAAAATATTCGAGAAAAGTCTCCAGGACCAAAATTGTGGTCAGATTCTATGAACATACCCATACTCAGTTTTTTAGGCACGTTGTGTACCTACCCCTAGGGCCCTTCTAGCAAAATTTCGAACGGGTCACGGAAAAGCACTAGGCGAATTTCATTGATCCGATTCTTTCGTGGAAACATAAAATATTCGAGGGAAGTCTCCAGGACCAAATTTATGGTCAGATTCGGTGAACAGTCCATACTGAGTTTTTCGGGCACGCAGTGTACCTACCCCGAGGGCCCTTCTAGCAAAATTTCGAACGGGACTCGGGAAAGCTCTAGGGAGTTTTCGTTGATCCGATTCTTTCGTGGAGTCACAAAATATTCGAGAAAAGTCTCCAGGACCAAATTTATGGTCAGATTCGATGAACAGACACATACTCAGTTTTTCGGGCACGCTGTGTATCAACCCTAAGGCCCTTCTAGCAAAATTTCGAACGGGTCACGGAAAAGCACTAGGGGAGTTTTCATTGATCCGATTCTTTCATAGAGTCATAAAATATTCGAGAAAAGTCTCCAGGACCAAAATTATGGTCAGATTCGATGAACAGACCCATACTCAGTTTTTCGGGCACGCTGTGTACCTATCCCTAAGGCCCTTCTAGCAATATTTCGAACGGGTCACCGGAAAGCTCTAGAGAGTTTTCGTTGATCCGATTCTTTCGTGGAGTCATAAAATATTCGAGAAAAGTCTCCTGGACCAAAATTATGGTCAGATTATACGAACATATCCATACTCAGTTTTTAGGCACGCTGTGTACCAACCCTTAGGGCCCTTCTAGCAAAATTTCGAACGGGTCACGGAAAAGCATTAGGCGAATTTCATTGATCAGATTCTTTCGTGGAAACATAAAATATTCGAGAGAAGTCTCCAGGACCAAATTTATGGTCAGATTCGGTGAACAGTCCCATACTCAGTTTTTTGGGCACGCTGTGTAACTACCCCTAGGGCCGTTCTAGCAAAAATTCGAACGGGACTCGGGAAAGCTCTAGGGAGTTTTCGTTGATACGATTATTTCATGGAGTCATAAAATATTCGAGAAAAATGTCACCAGGACCAAAATTATGGTCAGATTCGAGGAACGGAGCCATACTCAGTTTTCCGGGCACGCTCTGTACCTACACCTAGGGCCCTTCTAGCAAAATTTTGAACGGGTCACGTGAAAGCTCTAGGGAGTTTTCGTTGATCCGATTCTTTCGTGGAGTCATAAAATATTCGAGAAAATTCTCCAGGACCAAAATTATGGTCAGATTCACGGAACAGACCCATACTCAGTTTTTCGTGCACGCTGTGTACCTACCCCTTAGGCCCTTCTAGCAAAATTTCGAACGGGACTCGGGAAAGCTTTAGGGAGTTTTCGTTGATCCGATTCTTTCGTGGAGTCATAAAATATTCGAGAAAAGTCTCCAGGACCAAAATTATGGTCAGATTCGATGAACGGACCCATACTTAGTTTTTCGAGCACGCTGTGTACCTACCCCAAGGGTCCTTCTAGCAAAATATTGAACGGGTCAAGGAAAAGCACTAGGGGAGTTTTCATTGATCCGATTCTTTCTTAGAGTCATAAAATATTCGAGGGAAATCTCCAGGACCAAAATTATGGTCAGATTCGATGAACAGACCCATACTCAGTTTTTCGGGCACGGTGTGTACCTACCCCTAAGGCCCTTCTAGCAAAATTTCGAACGGGTCACGGGAAAGCTCTAGAGAGTTTTCGTTGATCCGATTCTTTCGTGGAGTCATAAAATATTCGAGAAAAGTCTCCAGGACCAAAATTATGGTCAGATTCTATGAACATACCCATACTCAGTTTTTTAGGCACGCTGTGTACCTACCCCTAGGGCCCTTCTAGCAAAATTTCGAACGGGTCACGGAAAAGCACTAGGCGAATTTCATTGATCCGATTCTTTCGTGGAAACATAAAATATTCGAGGGAAGTCTCCAGGACCAAATTTATGGTCAGATTCGGTGAACAGTCCATACTGAGTTTTTCGGGCACGCTGTGTACCTACCCCTAGGGCCCTTCTAGCAAAATTTCGAACGGGACTCGGGAAAGCTCTAGGGAGTTTTCGTTGATCCGATTCTTTCGTGGAGTCACAAAATATTCGAGAAAAGTCTCCAGGACCAAATTTATGGTCAGATTCGATGAACAGACACATACTCAGTTTTTCGGGCACGCTGTGTACCTAGGGGTGTTCACGGTTTGGTTTTGACGGTTTTTTGATCAAACCGTAAGCCAAACCGTTACTACGGTTTTTGCATATCGAAAACCGAAGCCGAACCATTGAAAACACAAACCAAACCAAACCAAACCGTTACTAACGGTTTAGCTCCGGTTTGGTTTCACGGTTTGGGCCTATATTGGGCTTGTATACTATACATGTTCATCTTTGTACTAATATAAGATGTCAAAAAAATCAATACCAAATAAACACATAATAAGTACAAAATTATTCTAATAAAAACTTAGAATAAGCTGTCAAAATACACAAAAAAACTTAAAGTAATTAGGTGTTCAAAACAAACCAGTTCAAAACATAGTTTGCTCGGGCTAATGGGCTATGCTAAAATATATAGGATAATCATTTTGGGCTTCAATTATCTAAACGTTAGTTTGCTCGGGCTAATGGGCTATGCTAAAACTAAAAAAAAATATTTACTAATATATAATATGAAATATTATAAATAATTATATATCTAATAGAAAAAATATATAATCTTGAAATACTTAAATCTTACGGTCCGGTCCGGTTTTATCCGACCGGTTTTTTGTTAAAACCATAAGCCAAACCGTTCATTACGGTTTAAATTTTTTGAAGCCGACCGACCGAAAGTTAAAAATAAAACCGACCATGAAGCCAAACCGATGACCGGTTTGGACGGTTTCACGGTTTTAAACCGAACCATGAACACCCCTATGTGTACCTACCCTAAGGCCCTTCTAGCAAAATTTCGAACGGGTCACGGAAAAGCACTAGGGGAGTTTTCATTGATCCGATTCTTTCGTAGAGTCATAAAATATTCGAGAAAAGTCTCCAGGACCAAAATTATGGTCAGATTCGATGAACAGACCCATACTCAGTTTTTCGGGCACGCTGTGTACCTATCCCTAAGGCCCTTCTAGCAATATTTCTAACGGGTCACGGGAAAGCTCTAGGGAGTTTTCGTTGATCCGATTCTTTCGTGGAGTCATAAAATATTCGAGAAAAGTCTCCTGGAGAAAAATTATGGTCAGATTATACGAACATATCCATACTCAGTTTTTTAGGCACGCTGTGTACCAACCCCTAGGGCCCTTCTAGCAAAATTTCGAACGGGTCACGGAAAAGCACTAGGCGAATTTCATTGATCCGATTCTTTCGTGGAAACATAAAATATTCGAGGGAAGTCTCCAGGACCAAATTTATGGTCAGATTCGGTGAACAGTCCATACTGAGTTTTTCGGGCACGCTGTGTACCTACCCATAGGGCCCTTCTAGCAAAATTTCGAACGGGACTCGGGAAAGCTCTAGGGAGTTTTCGTTGATCCGATTCTTTCGTGGAGTCACAAAATATTCGAGAAAAGTCTCCAGGACCAAATTTATGGTCAGATTCGATGAACAGACACATACTCAGTTTTTCGGGCACGCTGTGTACCGACCCTAAGGCCCTTCTACCAAAATTTCGAACGGGTCACGGAAAAGCACTAGGGGAGTTTTCATTGATCCGATTCTTTCGTAGAGTCATAAAATATTCGAGAAAAGTCTCCAGGACCAAAATTATGGTCAGATTCGATGAACATACCCATACTCAGTTTTTCGGGCACGCTGTGTAGTGTGTACCTACCCCTAAGGCCCTTCTAGCAAAATTTCGAACGGGACTCGGGAAAGCTCTAGGGTGTTTTCGTTGATCCGATTCTTTCGTGGAGTCATAAAATATTCAAGAAAAGTCTCCAGGACCAAAATTATGGTCAGATTCGATGAACGGACCCATACTTAGTTTTTCGAGCACGTTGTGTACCTACCCCAAGGGTCCTTCTAGGAAAATATCGAACGGGTCAAGGAAAAGCACTAGGGGAGTTTTCATTGATCCGATTCTTTCTTAGAGTCATAAAATATTCGAGAGAAATCTCCAGGACCAAAATTATGGTCAGATTCGATGAACAGACCCATACTCAGTTTTTCGGGCACGGTGTGTACCTACCCCTAAGGCCCTTCTAGCAAAATTTCGAACGGGTCACGGGAAAGCTCTAGAGAGTTTTCGTTGATCCGATTCTTTCGTGGAGTCATAAAATATTCGAGAAAAGTCTCCAGGACCAAAATTATGGTCAGATTCTATGAACATACCCATACTCAGTTTTTTAGGCACGCTGTGTACCTACCCCTAGGGCCCTTCTAACAAAATTTCGAACGGGTCACGGAAAAGCACTAGGCGAATTTCATTGATCCGATTCTTTCGTGGAAACATAAAATATTCGAGGGAAGTCTCCAGGACCAAATTTATGGTCAGATTCGGTGAACAGTCCATACTGAGTTTTTCGGGCACGCTGTGTACCTACCCCTAGGGCCCTTCTAGCAAAATTTCGAACGGGACTCGGGAAAGCTCTAGGGAGTTTTCGTTGATCCGATTCTTTCGTGGAGTCACAAAATATTCGAGAAAAGTCTCCAGGACCAAATTTATGGTCAGATTCGATGAACAGACACATACTCAGTTTTTCGGGCACGCTGTGTACCGACCCTAAGGCCCTTCTACCAAAATTTCGAACGGGTCACGGAAAAGCACTAGGGGAGTTTTCATTGATCCGATTCTTTCGTAGAGTCATAAAATATTCGAGAAAAGTCTCCAGGACCAAAATTATGGTCAGATTCGATGAACAGACCCATACTCAGTTTTTCGGGCACGCTGTGTACCTATCCCTAAGGCCCTTCTAGCAATATTTCGAACGGGTCACGGGAAAGCTCTAGGGAGTTTTTGTTGATCCATTTCTTTCGTGGAGTCATAAAATATTCGAGAAAAGTCTCCTGGAGAAAAATTATGGTCAGATTATACGAACATATCCATACTCAGTTTTTTAGGCACGCTGTGTACCAACGCCTAGGGCCCTTCTAGCAAAATTTCGAACGGGTCACGGAAAAGCACTAGGCGAATTTCATTGATCCGATTCTTTCGTGGAAACATAAAATATTCGAGGGAAGTCTCCAGGACCAAATTTATGGTCAGATTCGGTGAACAGTCCATACTGAGTTTTTCGGGCACGCTGTGTACCTACCCATAGGGCCCTTCTAGCAAAATTTCGAACGGGACTCGGGAAAGCTCTAGGGAGTTTTCGTTGATCCGATTCTTTCGTGAAGTCACAAAATATTCGAGAAAAGTCTCCAGGACCAAATTTATGGTCAGATTCGATGAACAGACACATACTCAGTTTTTCGGGCACGCTGTGTACCGACCCTAAGGCCCTTCTACAAAAATTTCGAACGGGTCACGGAAAAGCACTAGGGGAGTTTTCATTGATCCGATTCTTTCGTAGAGTCATAAAATATTCGAGAAAAGTCTCCAGGACCAAAATTATGGTCAGATTCGATGAACATACCCATACTCAGTTTTTCGGGCACGCTGTGTAGTGTGTACCTACCCCTAAGGCCCTTCTAGCAAAATTTCGAACGGGACTCGGGAAAGCTCTAGGGTGTTTTCGTTGATCCGATTCTTTCGTGGAGTCATAAAATATTCAAGAAAAGTCTCCAGGACCAAAATTATGGTCAGATTCGATGAACGGACCCATACTTAGTTTTTCGAGCACGTTGTGTACCTACCCCAAGGGTCCTTCTAGGAAAATATCGAACGGGTCAAGGAAAAGCACTAGGGGAGTTTTCATTGATCCGATTCTTTCTTAGAGTCATAAAATATTCGAGAGAAATCTCCAGGACCAAAATTATGGTCAGATTCGATGAACAGACCCATACTCAGTTTTTCGGGCACGGTGTGTACCTACCCCTAAGGCCCTTCTAGCAAAATTTCGAACGGGTCACGGGAAAGCTCTAGAGAGTTTTCGTTGATCCGATTCTTTCGTGGAGTCATAAAATATTCGAGAAAAGTCTCCAGGACCAAAATTATGGTCAGATTCTATGAACATACCCATACTCAGTTTTTTAGGCACGCTGTGTACCTACCCCTAGGGCCCTTCTAACAAAATTTCGAACGGGTCACGGAAAAGCACTAGGCGAATTTCATTGATCCGATTCTTTCGTGGAAACATAAAATATTCGAGGGAAGTCTCCAGGACCAAATTTATGGTCAGATTCGGTGAACAGTCCATACTGAGTTTTTCGGGCACGCTGTGTACCTACCCCTAGGGCCCTTCTAGCAAAATTTCGAACGGGACTCGGGAAAGCTCTAGGGAGTTTTCGTTGATCCGATTCTTTCGTGGAGTCACAAAATATTCGAGAAAAGTCTCCAGGACCAAATTTATGGTCAGATTCGATGAACAGACACATACTCAGTTTTTCGGGCACGCTGTGTACCGACCCTAAGGCCCTTCTACCAAAATTTCGAACGGGTCACGGAAAAGCACTAGGGGAGTTTTCATTGATCCGATTCTTTCGTAGAGTCATAAAATATTCGAGAAAAGTCTCCAGGACCAAAATTATGGTCAGATTCGATGAACAGACCCATACTCAGTTTTTCGGGCACGCTGTGTACCTATCCCTAAGGCCCTTCTAGCAATATTTCGAACGGGTCACGGGAAAGCTCTAGGGAGTTTTTGTTGATCCATTTCTTTCGTGGAGTCATAAAATATTCGAGAAAAGTCTCCTGGACCAGAATTATGGTCAGATTATACGAACATATCCATACTCAGTTTTTTAGGCACGCTGTGTAGCAACCCCTAGGGCCCTTTTAGCAAAATTTCGAACGGGTCACGGAAAAGCATTAGGCGAATTTCATTGATCCGATTCTTTCGTGGAAACAAAAAATATTCGAGGGAAGTCTCCAGGACCAAATTTATGGTCAGATTCGGTGAACAGTCCCATACTCAGTTTTTCGGGCACACTGTGTACCTACCCCTAGGGCCCTTCTAGCAAAATTTCGAACGGGACTCGGGAAAGCTCTAGAGAGTTTTCGTTTATCCGATTCTTTCGTGGAGTCATAAAATATTCGAGAAAAGTCTCCAGGACCAAAATTATGGTCAGATTCGATGAACAGACCCATACTCAGTTTTTCGGACACGTTGTGTACCTACCCCTAGGGCCCTTGTAGCAAAATTTCAAACGGGTCACAGAAAAGCACTAGGCGAATTTCATTGATCAGATTCTTTCGTGGAAACATAAAATATTCGAGAGAAGTCTCCAGGACCAAATTCATGGTCAGATTCGGTGAACAGTCCCATACTCAGTTTTTTGGGCACGCTGTGTAACTACCCCTAGGGCCCTTCTAGCAAAAATTCGAACGGGACTCGTGAAAGCTCTAGGGAGTTTTCGTTGATACGATTCTTTCATGGAGTCATAAAATATTCGAGAAAAATGTCTCCAGGACCAAAATTATGGTCAGATTCGAAGAACGGACCCAGACTCCGTTTTCCGGGCACGCGGCCCTTCTAGCAAAATTTCGAACGGGTCACGTGAAAGCTCTAGGGAGTTTTCGTTGATCCCATTCTTTCGTGGAGTCATAAAATATTCGAGAAAATTCTCCAGGACCAAAATTATGGTCAGATTCACGGAACAGACCCATACTCAGTTTTTCGGGCACGCTGTGTACCTACCCCTAAGGCCCTTCTAGCAAAATTTCGAACGGGACTCGGGAAAGCTCTAGGGTGTTTTCGTTGATCCGATTCTTTCGTGGAGTCATAAATTATTCGAGAAAAGTATCCAGGACCAAAATTATGGTCAGATTCGATGAACGGACCCATACTTAGTTTTTCGAGCACGCTGTGTACCTACCCCTAGGGTCCTTCTAGCAAAATATCGAACGGGTCAAGGAAAAGCACTAGGGGAGTTTTCATTGATCTGATTCTTTGTTAGAGTCATAAAATATTCGAGGGAAATCTCCAGGACCAAAATTATTGTCAGATTCGATGAACAGACCCATACTCAGTTTTTCGGGCACGGTGTGTACCTACCCCTAAGGCCCTTCTAGCAAAATTTTGAACGGGTCACGGGAAAGCTCTAGAGAGTTTTCGTTGATCTGATTCTTTCGTGGAGTCATAAAATATTCGAGAAAAGTCTCCAGGACCAAAATTATGGTCAGATTCTATGAACATACCATACTCAGTTTTTTAGGCACGCTATGTACCTACCCCTGGGCCCTTTTAGCAAAATTTCGAACGAGTCACGGAAAAGCACTAGGCGAATTTCATTGATCCGATTCTTTCGTGGAAACATAAAATATCCGAGTGAAGTCTCCAGGACCAAATTTATGGTCAGATTCGGTGAACAGTCCATACTGAGTTTTTCGGGCACGCTGTGTACCTACCCCTAGGGCCCTTCTAGCAAAATTTCGAACGGGACTCGGGAAAGCTCTAGGGAGTTTTCGTTGATCCGATTCTTTCGTGGAGTCACAAAATATTCGAGAAAAGTCTCCAGGACCAAATTTATGGTCAGATTCGATGAACAGACACATACTCAGTTTTTCGGGCACGCTGTGTACCTACCCTAAGGCCCTTCTACCAAAATTTCGAACGGGTCACGGAAAAGCACTAGGGGAGTTTTCATTGATCCGATTCTTTCGTAGAGTCATAAAATATTCGAGAAAAGTCTGCAGGACCAAAATTATGGTCAGATTCGATGAACAGACCCATACTCAGTTTTTCGGGCACGCTGTGTACCTATCCCTAAGGCCCTTCTAGCAATATTTCGAACGGGTCACGGGAAAGCTCTAGGGAGTTTTCGTTGATCCGATTCTTTTGTGGAGTCATAAAATATTCGAGAAAAGTCTCCTGGACCAAAATTATGGTCAGATTATACGAACATATCCATACTCAGTTTTTTAGGCACGCTGTGTACCAACCCCTAGGGCACTTTTAGCAAAATTTCGAACGGGTCACGGAAAAGCATTAGGCGAATTTCATTGATCCGATTCTTTCGTGGAAACATAAAATATTCGAGGGAAGTCTCCAGGACCAAATTTATGGTCAGATTCGGTGAATAGTCCCATACTCAGTTTTCCGGCACGCTGTGTACCTACCCCTAGGGCCATTCTAGCAAAATTTCGAACGGGACTCGGGAAAGCTTTAGAGAGTTTTCGTTTATCCGATTCTTTCGTGGAGTCATAAAATATTCGAGAAAAGTCTCCAGGACCAAAATTATGGTCAGATTCGATTAACAGACCCATACTCAGTTTTTCGGGCACGTTGTGTACCTACCCCTAGGGCCCTTGTAGCAAAATTTCAAACGGGTCACGGAAAAGCACTAGGCGAATTTCATTGATCAGATTCTTTCGTGGAAACATAAAATATTCGAGAGAAGTCTCCAGGACCAAATTTATGGTCAGATTCGGTGAACAGTCCCATACTCAGTTTTGGGCACGCTGTGTAACTACCCCTAGGGCCCTTCTAGCAAAAATTCGAACGGGACTCGGGAAAGCTCTAGGGAGTTTTCGTTGATACGATTCTTTCATGGAGTCAAAAAATATTCGAGAAAAATGTCTCCAGGACCAAAATTATGGTCAGATTCGAAGAACGGACCAATACTCAGTTTTCCGGGCATGCTCTGTACCTACCCCTCGGGCCCTTCTAGCAAAATTTCGAATGGGTCACGTGATAGCTCTAGGGAGTTTTCGTTGATCCCATTCTTTCGTGGAGTCATAAAATATTCGAGAAAATTCTCCAGGACCAAAATTATGGTCAGATTCACGGAACAGACCCATACTCAGTTTTTCGGGCACGCTGTGTACCTACCCCTAAGGCCCTTCTAGCAAAATTTCGAACGGGACTCGGGAAAGCTCTAGGGAGTTTTCGTTGATCCGATTCTTTCGTGGAGTCATAAAATATTCGAGAAAAGTCTCCAGGAACAAAATTTAGGTCAGATTCGATGAACGGACCCATACTTAGTTTTTCGAGCACGCTGTGTACCTACCCCTAGAGTCCTTCTAGCAAAATATCGAACGGGTCAAGGAAAAGCACAAGGGGAGTTTTCATTGATCCGATTATTTCTTAGAGTCATAAAATATTCGAGGGAAATCTCCAGGACCAAAATTATGGTCAGATTCGATAAACAGACCCATACTCAGTTTTTCGGGCACGGTGTGTACCTACCCCTAAGGCCCTTCTAGCAAAATTTCGAACGGGTCACGGGAAAGCTCTAGAGAGTTTTCGTTGATCCGATTCTTTCGTGGAGTCATAAAATATTCGAGAAAAGTCTCCAGGACCAAAATTATGGTCAGATTCTATGAACATACCCATACTCAGTTTTTTAGGCACGTTGTGTACCTACCCCTAGGGCCCTTTTTGCAAAATTTCGAACGGGTCACGGAAAAGCACTAGGCGAATTTCATTGATCCGATTCTTTCGTGGAAACATAAAATATTCGAGGGAAGTCTCCAGGACCAAATTTATGGTTAGATTCGGTGAACAGTCCATACTGAGTTTTTCGGCCACGCTGTGTACCTACCCGTAGGGCCCTTCTAGCAAAATTTCGAACGGGACTCGGGAAAGCTCTAGGGAGTTTTCGTTGATCCGATTCTTTCGTGGAGTCACAAAATATTCGAGAAAAGTCTCCAGGACCAAATTTATGGTCAGATTCGATGAACAGACACATACTCAGTTTTTCGGGCACGCTATGTACCTACCCTAAGGCCCTTCTAGCAAAATTTCGAACGGGTCACGGAAAAGCACTAGGGGAGTTTTCATTGATCCGATTCTTCCGTAGAGTCATAAAATATTCGAGAAAAGTCTCCCGGACCAAAATTATGGTCAGATTCGATGAACAGACCCATACTCAGTTTTTCGGGCACGGTGTGTACCTACCCCTAAGGCCCTTCTAGCAATATTTCGAACGGGTCACGGGAAAGCTTTAGGGAGTTTTCGTTGATCCAATTCTTTTGTGGAGTCATAAAATATTCGAGGGAAGTATCCAGGACCAAAATTATGGTCAGATTCTATGAACATACCAATACTCAGTTTTTCAGGCACGCTGTGTACCTACCCCTAAGGCCTTTCTAGCAAAATTTCGAATGGGTCACGGAAAAGCACTAGGCGAATTTCATTGATCCGATTCTTTCGTGGAACCATAAAATATTCGAGGGAAGTTTCCAGGACCAAATTTATGGTCAGATTCGGTGAACAGTCCCATACTCAGTTTTTCGGGCACGCTGTGTACCTACCCCTAGGGCCTTTCTAGCAAAATATCGAACGGGTCACAGAAAAGCACTATGGGAGTTTTCATTGATCCGATTCTCTCTTAGAGTCATAAAATATTCGAGTGAAGTCTCCAAGACCAAATTATGGGCAGATTCGATGAATAGACCCATACTCAGTTTTCCGGGCACGCTCTGTACCTACACCTAAGTCCCTTCTAGCAAAATTTCTAACGGGTCACGTGAAAGCTCTAGGGAGTTTTCGTTGATCCCATTCTTTCGTGGAGTCATAAAATATTCGAGAAAATTCTCCAGGACCAAAATTATGGTCAGATTCAATGAACAGACCCATACTCAGTTTTTCGGGCACGCTGTGTACCTACCCCTAAGTCCCTTCTAGCAAAATTTCGAACGGGACTCGGGAAAGCTCTAGGGAGTTTTCGTTGATCCGATTCTTTCGTGGAGTCATAAAATAGTAGAGAAAAGTCTCCAGGACCAAAATTATGGTCAGATTCGATGAACGGACCCATACTTAGTTTTCCGAGCACGCTGTGTACCTACCCCTAGGGTCCTTCTAGGTAAATATCGAACGGGTCACGGAAAAGCACTAAGAGAGTTTTCATTGATCCGATTCTTTCATAGAGTCATAAAATATTCGAGAGAAGTCTCCAGGACCAAAATTATGGTCAGATTCGATGAACAGACCCATACTCAGTTTTTCGGGCACGCTGTGTACCTACCACTAGGGCCCTTCTAGCAAAATTTCGAACGGGTCACAGGAAAGCTTTAGGGAGTTTTCGTTGATCCGATTCTTTTGTGGAGTCATAAAATATTCGAGGGAAGTATCCAGGACCAAAATTATGGTCAGATTCGAAGAACGGACCCATACTCTGTTTTCCGGGCACGCTCTGTACCTACCCCTAGGGCCCTTCTAGCAAAATTTCGAACGGATCACGTGAAAGCTTTAGGGAGTTTTCGTTGATCCCATTCTTTCGTGGAGTCATAAAATATTCAAGAAAATTCTCCAGGACCAAAATTATGGTCACATTCAATGAACAGACCCATACTCAGTTTTTCGGGCATGCTGTGTACCTACCCCTAAGTCCCTTCTAGCAAAATTTCGAACGGGACTCGGGAAAGCTCTAGGGAGTTCTCGTTGATCCGATTCTTTCGTGGAGTCATAAAATATTCGAGAAAAGTCTCTAGGACCAAAATTATGGTCAGATTCGATGAACGGACCATACTTAGTTTTCCGAGCACGCTGTGTACCTACCCCTATGGTCCTTCTAGCAAAATATCGAACGGGTCACGGAAAAGCACTAAGGGAGTTTTCATTGATCCGATTCTTTCATAGAGTCATAAAATATTCGAGGGAAGTCTCCAGGAACAAAATTATGGCCAGATTCGATGAACAGACCCATACTCAGTTTTTCGGGCACGCTGTGTACCTACCCCTAGGGCCCTTTAGCAAAATTTCGAACGGGACTGGGGAGGCTCTAGGGAGTTTTCGCTGATCTGATTTTTTCGTGGAGTCATAAAATATTCGAGAAAAGTCTCCATGACCAAAATTATGGTCAGATTCGATGATCAGACCCATACTCAGTTTTTCGGGCACTCTGTGTACCTACCCCTTGGGCCCTTCTAGCAAAATTTCGAACGGGACTCGGGAAAGCTCTATGGACTTTTCTTTGATCCGATTCTTTCGTGGAGTCATAAAATATTCGAGAAAAGTCTCCAGGACGAAAATTATGGTCAGATTCGATGAAAATACCCATACTCAGTTTTTCAGGCACGCTGTGTACCTACCCCTAGTGCCCTTCTAGCAAAATATCGAACGGGTCACTAAAAAGCACTAGGAGAGTTTTCATTGATCCGATTCTTTCTTAGAGTCATAAAATATTCGAGGGAAATCTCCAGGACCAAAATTATGGTCAGATTCGATGAACAGACCCATACTCAGTTTTTCGGGCACGCTGTGTACCTACCCCTAAGGCCCTTCTAGCAAAATTTCGAACAGTTCACGGAAAAGCACTAGGGGAGTTTTCATTGATCCGATTCTTTCGTAGAGTCATAAAATATTCGAGAAAAGTCTCCAGGATCAAAATTATGGTCAGATTCAATGAACAGACCCATACTCAGTTTTTCAGCCACGCTGTGTACCTACCTCTAGGGCCCTTCTAGCAAAATTTCGAACGGGTCACTGGAAAGCTCTAGGGAGTTTTCGTTGATCCGATTCTTTCGTGGAGTCATAAAATATTCGAGAAAAGTCTCCTGGACCAAAAATATGGTTAGATTCTATGAACATATCCATACACAGTTTTTTAGGCACGCTGTGTACCAACCCCAAGGGCCCTTCTAGCAAAATTTCGATCGGGTCACGGAAAAGCACTAGGCGAATTTCATTGATCCAATTCTTTGGTGGAAACATAAAATATTCGAGGGAAGTCTCCAGGACCCAAATTATGGTCAGATTCGATGAACAGACCCATACTCAGTTTTTTGGGCACGCTGTTTACCTACCACTAGAGCCCTTCTAGCAAAATTTCGAACGGGTCACGGGAAAGCTCTAAGGAGTTTTCGTTGATCCGATTCTTTTGTGGAGTCATAAAATATTCGAGGGAAGTATCCAGGACCAAAATTATGGTCAGATTCAATGAACAGACCCATACTCAGTTTTTCGGGCACGCTCTGTACCTACCCCTAGGGCCCTTCTAGCAAAATTTCGAACGGGTCATGGGAAAGTTTAGGGAGTTTTTGTTGATCCGACTCATTCGTGGAGTCATAAAATATTCGAGTGAAGTATCCAGGACCAAATTAATGGTCAGATTCGGTGAACAGTCCCATACTCAGTTTTTCGGACACGCTGTGTACCTACCCAAAGGGCCCTTCTAGCAAAATTACGAACATCCCACGGAAAAGCACTAGGGGAGTTTTCATTGATCCGATTCTTTCGTAGAGTCATAAATTATTCGTGGGAAGTCTCCAGGACCAAAATTATGGTCAGATTCAATGAAAAGACCCATACTTCGTTTTTCGGGCACGCTGTGTACCTACCTCTAGGGCCCTTCTAGCAAAATTTCGAACGGGTCATTGGAAAGCTCCAGGGAGTTTTTGTTGATCCGATTCTTTCATGGAGTCATAAAATATTCGAGTGAAGTCTCTAAGACCAAATATATGGTCAGATTCGGTGAACAGTCCCATACTCAGTTTTTCAGGCACGATGTGTACCTACCCCTAGGGCCTTCATAGCAAAATTACGAACGGGACACGGGAAAGCACTAGGGAGTTTTCGTTGATCCGATTCTTTCAAGGAGTCATCAAATATTCGAGGGAAGTCTCCAGGACCAAATTTATGGTCAGATACGGTGAACAGTCCCATACTCAGTTTTTCGGGCACGCTGTGTAACTACCCCTAGGGCCCTTTTAGCAAAATTTCGAACGGGACTCGGGAAAGCTCTAGGGAGTTTTTGTTGATCCGATTCTTTCGTGGAGTCATAAAATATTCGAGAAAAGCCTCCAGGACCAAAATTATGGTCAGATTCTATGAACATACCCATACTTAGTTTTTCAGGCACGCTGTGTACCTACTCCTAGGGCCCTTTTAGCAATATTTTGAACGGGTCACTGAAAAGCACTAGGCGAATTTCATTGATCCGATTCTTTCGTGGAAACATAAAATATTCGAGGGAAGTCTCCAGGACCAAATATATGGTCAGATTCGGTGAACAGTCCCAAACTCAGTTTTTCGGGCACGCTGTGTACCTACCCCTAAAGCCCTTCTAGCAAAATTTCGAACGGGACTCGGGAAAGCTCTAGGGAATTTTCGTTGAGCCGATTCTTTCGTGGAGTCATAAAATATTCGAGAAAAGTCTCCAGGAGCATAATTATGGTCAGATTCGATTAACAGACCCATACTCAGTTTTTCGGGCATGCTGTGTACCTTCCCCTAGGGCCCTTCTAGCAAAATTTCGAACGGTTCGAGGGAAAGCTCTAGGGAGTTTTCGTTGATCCGATTCTTTCATGGAGTAATAAAATATTCGAGAAAAGCCTCGAGGACCAAAATTATGGTCAGATTCTATGAACATACCCATACTAAGTTTTTCAGGTACGCTGTTTACCTACCTCTAGGGCCCTTTTAACAATATTTTGAACGGGTCACTGAAAAGCACTAGGCGAATTTCCTTGATCCGATTCTTTCGTGGAAACATAAAATATTCGAGGGAAGTCTACAGGACCAAATTTATGGTCAGATTCGGTGAACAGTCACATACTCAATTTTTCGGGCACGCTGTGTACCTACCCCTAGGGCCCTTTTAGCAAAATTTCGAACCGGACTCGGGAAAGCTCTAGGGAGTTTTCGGTGATCCGATTCTTTCGTGGAGTCATAAAATATTCGAGAAACGTCTCTAGGAACAAAATTATGGTCAGATTCTATGAACTTACCCATACTCAGTTTTTCAGGCACGCTGTGTACCTACCCCTAGGGCACTTCTTGCAAAATTTCGAACGGGTCACTGAAAAGCACTAGGCGAATTTCATTGATCCGATTCTTTAGTGGAAACATAAAATATTCGAGGGAAGTCTCCAGGACCAAATATATGGTCAGATTCGGTGAACAGTCCCAAACTCAGTTTTTCGGGCACGCTGTGTACCTACCCCTAAAGCCCTTCTAGCAAAATTTCGAACGGGACTCGGGAAAGCTCTAGGGAATTTTCGTTGATCCGATTCTTTCGTGGAGTCATAAAATATTCGAGAAAAGTCTCCAGGACCATAATTATGGTCAGATTCGATTAACAGACCCATACTCAGTTTTTCGGGCATGCTGTGTACCTACCCCTAGGGCCCTTCTAGCAAAATTTCGAACGGTTCACGGGAAAGCTCTAGGGAGTTTTCGTTGATCCGATTCTTTCATGGAGTCATAAAATATTCGAGAAAAGCCTCGAGGACCAAAATTATGGTCAGATTCTATGAACATACCCTTACTAAGTTTTTCAGGCACGCTGTTTACCTACCCCTAGGGCCCTTTTAGCAATATTTTGAACGGGTCACTGAAAAAGCACTAGGCGAATTTCCTTGATCCGATTCTTTCGTGGAAACATATAATATTCGAGGGAAGTCTACAGGACCAAATTTATGGTCAGATTCGGTGAACAGTCCCATACTCAATTTTTCGGGCACGCTGTGTACCTACCCCTAGGGCCCTTCTAGCAAAATTTCGAACGGGACTCGGGAAAGCTCTAGGGAGTTTTCGGTGATCCGATTCTTTCGTGGAGTCATAAAATATTCGAGAAACGTCTCTAGGAACAAAATTATGGTCAGATTCTATGAACATACCCATACTCAGTTTTTCAGGCACGCTGTGTACCTACCCCTAGGGCCTTTCTTGCAAAATTTCGAACGGGTCACGGAAAAGCACTAGGCGAATTTCATTGATCCGATTCTTTCGTGGAAATATAAAATATTCGAGGGAAGTCTCCAGGACCAAATTTATGGTCAGATTCGGTGAACAGTCCCATACTTAGTTTTTCGGGCACGCTGTGTACCTACCCCTAGGGCCCTTTTAGCAAAAATTCGAACTGGACTCGGGAAAGCTCCAGGGAGTTTTGTTGATCCGATTCTTCCATGGAGTCATAAAATATTCGAGTGAAGTCTCTAAGACCAAATATATGATCAGATTCGGTGAACAGTCCCATACTCAGTTTTTCAGGCACGATACCTACCCTTAGGGCCTTTCTAGCAAAATTACGAACGGGACACGGGAAAGCACTAGGGAGTTTTCTTTGATCCGATTCTTTCATGGAGTCATAAAATATTCGAGGGAAGTCTCCATGACCAAATTTATGGTCAGATACGGTGAACAGTCCCATACTCAGTTTTTCGGGCACGTTGTGTAACTACCCCTAAGGCCCTTTTAGCAAAATTTCGAACGGGACTCGGGAAAGCTCTAGGGAGTTTTTGTTGATCCGATTCTTTCGTGGAGTCATAAAATATTCGAGAAAAGCCTCCAGGACCAAAATTATGGTCAGATTCTATGAACATACCCATACTTAGTTTTTCAGGCACGCTGTGTACCTACTCCTAGGGCCCTTTTAGCAATATTTTGAACGGGTCACTGAAAAGCACTAGGCGAATTTCATTGATCCGATTCTTTCGTGGAAACATAAAATATTCGAGGGAAGTCTCCAGGACCAAATATATGGTCAGATTCGGTGAACAGTCCCAAACTCAGTTTTTCGGGCACGCTGTGTACCTACCCCTAAAGCCCTTCTAGCAAAATTTCGAACGGGACTCGGGAAAGCTCTAGGGAGTTTTCGTTGATCCGATTCTTTCGTGGAGTCATAAAATATTCGAGAAAAGTCTCCAGGACCATAATTATGGTCAGATTCGATTAACAGACCCATACTCAGTTTTTCGGGCATGCTGTGTACCTACCCATAGGGCCCTTCTAGCAAAATTTCGAACGGTTCACGGGAAAGCTCTAGGGAGTTTTCGTTGATCCGATTCTTTCATGGAGTCATAAAATATTCGAGAAAAGCCTCGAGGACCAAAATTATGGTCAGATTCTATGAACATACCCATACTAAGTTTTTCAGGCACGATGTTTACCTACCCCTAGGGCCCTTTTAGCAATATTTTGAACGGGTCACTGAAAAGCACTAGGCGAATTTCCTTGATCCGATTCTTTCGTGGAAACATAAAATATTCGAGGGAAGTCTACAGGACCAAATTTATAGTCAGATTCGGTGAACAGTCCCATACTCAATTTTTCGGGCACGCTGTGTACCTACCCCTAGGGCCCTTCTAGCAAAATTTCGAACGGGACTCGGGAAAGCTCTTGGGAGTTTTCGGTGATCCGATTCTTTCGTGGAGTCATAAAATATTCGAGAAACGTCTCTAGGAACAAAATTATGGTCAGATTCTATGAACATACCCATACTTAGTTTTTCAGGCACGCTGTGTACCTACTCCTAGGGCCCTTTTAGCAATATTTTGAACGGGTCACTGAAAAGCACTAGGCGAATTTCATTGATCCGATTCTTTCGTGGAAACATAAAATATTCGAGGGAAGTCTCCAGGACCAAATATATGGTCAGATTCGGTGAACAGTCCCAAACTCAGTTTTTCGGGCACGCTGTGTACCTACCCCTAAAGCCCTTCTAGCAAAATTTCGAACGGGACTCGGGAAAGCTCTAGGGAGTTTTCGTTGATCCGATTCTTTCGTGGAGTCATAAAATATTCGAGAAAAGTCTCCAGGACCATAATTATGGTCAGATTCGATTAACAGACCCATACTCAGTTTTTCGGGCATGCTGTGTACCTACCCATAGGGCCCTTCTAGCAAAATTTCGAACGGTTCACGGGAAAGCTCTAGGGAGTTTTCGTTGATCCGATTCTTTCATGGAGTCATAAAATATTCGAGAAAAGCCTCGAGGACCAAAATTATGGTCAGATTCTATGAACATACCCATACTAAGTTTTTCAGGCACGATGTTTACCTACCCCTAGGGCCCTTTTAGCAATATTTTGAACGGGTCACTGAAAAGCACTAGGCGAATTTCCTTGATCCGATTCTTTCGTGGAAACATAAAATATTCGAGGGAAGTCTACAGGACCAAATTTATAGTCAGATTCGGTGAACAGTCCCATACTCAATTTTTCGGGCACGCTGTGTATCTACCCCTAGGGCCCTTCTAGCAAAATTTCGAACGGGACTCGGGAAAGCTCTTGGGAGTTTTCGGTGATCCGATTCTTTCGTGGAGTCATAAAATATTCGAGAAACGTCTCTAGGAACAAAATTATGGTCAGATTCTATGAACATACCCATACTCAGTTTTTCAGGCACGCTGTGTACCTACCCCTAGGGCCCTTCTTGCAAAATTTCGAACGGGTCACGGAAAAGCACTAGGCGAATTTCATTGATCCGATTCTTTCGTGGAAATATAAAATATTCGAGGGAAGTCTCCAGGACCAAATTTATGGTCAGATTCGGTGAACAGTCCCATACTCAGTTTTTCGAGCACGCTGTGTACCTACCCCTAAAGCCCTTCTAGCAAAATTTCGAACGGGACTCGGGAAAGCTTTAGGGAGTTTTCGTTGATCCGATTTTTTCGTGGAGTCATAAAATATTCGAGAAAAGTCTCCAGGACCAAAATTATGGTCAGCTTCGATGAACAGACCCATACTCAGTTTTTCGGGCACGCTGTGTACCTACCCCTAGGGCCCTTCTAGGAAAATTTCGAACGGGACACGGGAAAGCACTAGGGAGTTTTCGTTGATCCGATTCTTTCATGGAGTCATAAAATATTCGAGGGAAGTCTCCAGGACCAAATTTATGTGAGATTCGGTGAAGAGTCCCATATTCAGTTTTTCAGGCACGTTGTGTACCTACCCATAAGGCCCTTCTAGCAAAATTTCGAACGGGACGCGGGAAACCTTTAGGGAGTTTTTGTTGATCCGATTCTTTCGTGGAGTCATAAAATATTCGAGAAAAGCCTCCAGGACAAAAATTTTGGTCAGATTCGATGAACATACCCATACTCAGTTTTTTAGGCACGCTGTGTACCTACCCCTAGGGCTCTTCTAGCAAAATTGCGAACGGGACACGGGAAAGCACTAGAGAGTTTTCGTTGATCCGATTCTTTCATGGAGTAATAAAATATTCGAGGGGAGTCTCCAGGACCAAATTTATGGTCAGATTCGGTGAACAGTCTCATACTCAGTTTTTTGGGCACGCTGTGTACCTACCCCTAGGGCACTTCTAGCAAAATTTCGAACGGGACTCGGGAAAGCTCAAGAGAGTTTTTGTTGATCCGATTCTTTCGTGAAGTCATAAAATATTCGAGAAAAGCCTCTAGGACCAAAATTATGGTCAGATTCGATGAACATACCCATACTCAGTTTTTCAGGCACCCTGTGTACCTACCCCTAGGGCCCTTCTAGCAAAATTTCGAACGGGACACGGGAAAGCACTAGGGAGTTTTCGTTGATCGGATTTTTTCATGGAGTCATAAAATATTCGAGGAAGTCTCCAGGACCAAATTTATGGTCAGATTCGGTGAACAGTCCCATACTCAGTTTTTCGGGCACGCTGTGTAACTACCCTTAGGGCCCTTTTAGCCAAATTTCGAACGGGACTCGGGAAAGCTCTAGGGAGTTTTTGTTGATCCGATTCTTTCGTGGAGTCATAAAATATTCGAGAAAAGCCTCGAGGACCAAAATTATGGTCAGATTCTATAAACATACCCATACTAAGTTTTTCAGGCACGCTGTTTATAGGGCTGGCATATCGTGTCAGACACGACACGATAAGACACGAACACGATAAGACACGAACACGATAAGGTCAAACACGAACACGACACGATAACTTATCGTGTCATTTTTTCCAAACACGAACACGAACACGATAAAAAGCAGGTTACACGATAAGACACGATATGACACGATAAAAACCCAATTTTAAAAAAATTAAAATTTTCAAAAAAATTTATAAGTCTTAAATAATAAATATGACTTAATATGATAATTCTTAAGACACAAAACAACAAAATTACATAAAAATAGTATTTATCCATAATAATACTTGATAAACGAATATGAAAAAAAATTAAAAGTCTATTAAAGTCCATCTCCACCTTCATTCTCCACTAACATTTCATATAAATAAATATTAACAGGTGACCTATCGTGTTAACAGATCTTTAACCTGTTAAGACACGATAATTAACGTGTCTTTATCGTGTTAACCTGTTAATGACACGGCACCTATTAAGGTCAAACACGAAACCTGTTAATTCCGTGTCGTTTCGTGTCGTGTTATCGTGTCCGTGTCAGAAATTGCCAGCCCTAGCTGTTTACCTACCCCTAGGGCACTTTTAGCAATATTTTGAACGGGTCACTTAAAAGCACTAGGCGAATTTCCTTGATCCGATTCTTTCGTGGAAACATAAAATATTCGAGGGAAGTCTCCAGGACCAAATTTATGGTCAGATTCGGTGAACAGTCTCATACTCAATTTTTCAGGCACGCTGTGTACCTACCCCTAGGGCCCTTATAGCAAAATTTCGAACGGGACTCGGGAAAGCTCTAGGGAGTTTTCGGTGATCCGATTCTTTCGTGGAGTCATAAAATATTCGAGAAACGTCTCTACGAACAAAATTATGGTCAGATTCTATGAACATACCCATACTCAGTTTTTCAGGCACGCTGTGTACCTACCCCTAGGGCCCTTCTAGCAAAATTTCGAACGGGTCACGGAAAAGCACTAGGCGAATTTCATTGATCCGATTCTTTCGTGGAAATATAAAATATTCGAGAAAAGTCTCCAGGACCAAAATTATGGTCAGATTCGATGAACAGACTCATACTCAGTTTTTTAGGCACGCTGTGTACCTACCCCTAGGGCTCTTCTAGCAAAATTTCGAACGGGACACGGGAAAGCATTAGGGAGTTTTCGTTGATCCGATTTTTTCATGGAGTCATAAAATATTCGAGGGGAGTCTCCAGGACCAAATTTATGGTCAGATTCGGTGAACAGTCTCATACTCAGTTTTTTGGGCACGCTGTGTACCTACCCCTAGGGCCCTTCTAGCAAAATTTCGAACGGGACTCGGGAAAGCTCTAGGGAGTTTTTGTTGATCCGATTCTTTCGTGGAGTCATAAAATATTCGAGAAAAGCCTCCAGGACAAAAATTTTGGTCAGATTCGATGAACATACCCATACTCAGTTTTTTAGGCACGCTGTGTACCTACCCCTAGGGCTCTTCTAGCAAAATTTCGAACGGGACACGGGAAAGCACTAGGGAGTTTTCGTTGATCCGATTCTTTCATGGAGTCATAAAATATTCGAGGGGAGTCTCCAGGACCAAATTTATGGTCAGATTCGGTGAAGAGTCTCATACTCAGTTTTTTGGGCACGCTGTGTACCTACCCCTAGGGCCCTTCTAGCAAAATTTCGAACGGGACTCGGGAATGCTCTAGGGAGTTTTTGTTGATCCGATTCTTTCGTGAAGTCATAAAATATTCGAGAAAAGCCTCTAGACCAAAATTATGGTCAGATTCGATGAACATACCCATACTCAGTTTTTCAGGCACCCTGTGTACCTACCCCTAGGGCCCTTCTAGCAAAATTTCGAACGGGACACGGGAAAGCACTAGGGAGTTTTCGTTGATCCGATTCTTTCATGGAGTCATAAAATATTCGAGGGAAGTCTCCAGGACCAAATTTATGGTCAGATTCGGTGAACAGTCCCATACTCAGTTTTTCGGGCACGCTGTATAACTACCCCTAGGGCCCTTTTAGCAAAATTTCGAAAGGGACTCGGGAAAGCTCTAGGGAGTTTTTGTTGATCCGATTCTTTCGTGGAGTCATAAAATATTCGAGAAAAGCCTCCAGGACCAAAATTATGGTCAGATTCTATGAACATACCCATACTTAGTTTTTCAGGCACGCTGTGTACCTACTCCTAGGTAGGGGTGTGCGCGGTGCGGTTAGGTTCGGTTTTTACCCTTAACCGCAACCACAACCGCAATATGCGGTTAGTGGTTTTCATAAACCGTTCGGTGATCGGTTTTTTCGGTTTGTGGGTTTCGGTTTATTTGCGGTTTCGGTGCGGTTACTGTGCGGTGCGGTTATTTATTTATTTATTTATTTTGTTTTACTAACCGAAGTTTGAAAGAGTAAACAATAAGTATATTGATAGATACGACATAAATTCATTAGCGGGATAAAATGCATTACATCAATAGTAAACCACGATGTGTTACGTTCATAAAGAAACAAAGTTCATTAAAGTAAAAAAAAAAAGACAATCAATAAAGTTTAAAAGATTGTTTTGTAGTCTTCATCAGAAAGATCCACTGCACTTTTGCATGTAAATATAAACAAAACCACACCACTTTAGTTCAATAAATAAGATCCGCAATCTACATGCCATATTTATACTTATATTAAAACGAAGTACTTAGGTAAAGCTATATTATAATTAAAAGAGTTAATTATAGTTCGGTGAGGTTCGGTTATTTCGGTGGTTAGAAAAAGGAATAACCAAACCGCAACCGCAAATGTCGGTTTCGGTTAATTTCGGTTCGGTTAATTGCGGTTACCTTTTCGGTTTGGTTATTTCGGTTCGGTTTAATCGGTTAGTTCGGTTTCGATTCGGTTAATTCGGTTTTTTGCACACCCCCTAGGGCCCTATTAGCAATATTTTGAACGGGTCACTGAAAAGCACTAGGCGAATTAGATTGATCCGATTCTTTCGTGGAAACATAAAATATTCGAGGGAAGTCTCCAGGACCAAATATCTGGTCAGATTCGGTGAACAGTCCCATACTCAGTTTTTCGGGCACGCTGTGTACCTACCCCTAAAGCCCTTCTAGCAAAATTTCGAACGGGACTCGGGAAAGCTTTAGGGAGTTTTCGTTGATCCGATTTTTTCGTGGAGTCATAAAATATTCGAGAAAAGTCTCCAGGACCAAAATTATGGTCAGCTTCGATGAACAGACCCATACTCAGTTTTTCGGGCACGCTGTGTACCTACCCCTAGGGCCCTTCTAGCAAAATTTCGAACGGGACACGGGAAAACACTAGGAAGTTTTCGTTGATCCGATTCTTTCATTGAGTCATAAAATATTCGAGGGAAGTCTCCAGGACCAAATTTATGGTCAGATTCGGTGAAGAGTCCCATATTCAGTTTTTCAGGCACGTTGTGTACCTACCCATAAGGCCCTTCTAGCAAAATTTCGAACGGGACGCGGGAAAGCTTTAGGGAGTTTTTGTTGATCCGATTCTTTCGTGGAGTCATAAAATATTCGAGAAAAGCCTCCAGGACAAAAATTTTGGTCAGATTCGATGAACATACCCATACTCAGTTTTTAGGCACGCTGTGTACCTACCCCTAGGGCTCTTCTAGCAAAATTGCGAACGGGACACGGGAAAGCACTAGGGAGTTTTCGTTGATCCGATTCATTCATGGAGTAATAAAATATTCGAGGGGAGTCTCCAGGACCAAATTTATGGTCAGATTCGGTGAACAGTCTCATACTCAGTTTTTTGGGCACGCTGTGTACCTACCCCTAGGGCACTTCTAGCAAAATTTCGAACGGGACTCGGGAAAGCTCAAGAGAGTTTTTGTTGATCCGATTCTTTCGTGAAGTCATAAAATATTCGAGAAAAGCCTCTAGGACCAAAATTATGGTCAGATTCGATGAACATACCCATACTCAGTTTTTCAGGCACCCTGTGTACCTACCTCTAGGACCCTTCTAGCAAAATTTCGAATGGGACACGGGAAAGCACTAGGGAGTTTTCGTTGATCGGATTCTTTCATGGAGTCATAAAATATTCGAGGAAGTCTCCAGGACCAAATTTATGGTCAGATTCGGTGAACAGTCCCATACTCAGTTTTTCGGGCACGCTGTGTAACTACCCTTAGGGCCCTTTTAGCCAAATTTCGAACGGGACTCGGGAAAGCTCTAGGGAGTTTTTGTTGATCCGATTCTTTCGTGGAGTCATAAAATATTCGAGAAAAGCCTCGAGGACCAAAATTATGGTCAGATTCTATGAACATACCCATACTTAGTTATTCAGGCACGCTGTGTACCTACCCCTAGGGCCCTTTTAGCAAAATTTCGAACGGGACACAGGAAAGCACTAGGGAGTTTTCGTTGATCCGATTCTTTCATGGAGTCATAAAATATTCGAGGGTAGTCTCCAGGACCAAAATTATGGTCAGATTCTATGAACATACCCATACTCAGTTTTTCAGGCACGCCGTGTACCTACCCCTAAGGCCCTTTTAGCAAAATTTCGAACGGGTCACGGAAAAGCACTAGGCGAATTTCATTGATCCGATTCTTTCGTGGAAAAATAAAATATTCAAGGGAAGTCTCCAGGACCAAATTTATGGTCAGATTCGGTGAACAGTCCCATACTCAGTTTTTCGGGCACGCTGTGTACCTACCCCTAAAGCCCTTCTAGCAAAATTTCGAACGGGACTCGGGAAAGCTCAAGAGAGTTTTTGTTGATCCGATTCTTTCGTGAAGTCATAAAATATTCGAGAAAAGCCTCTAGGACCAAAATTATGGTCAGATTCGATGAACATACCCATACTCAGTTTTTCAGGCACCCTGTGTACCTACCTCTAGGACCCTTCTAGCAAAATTTCGAATGGGACACGGGAAAGCACTAGGGAGTTTTCGTTGATCGGATTCTTTCATGGAGTCATAAAATATTCGAGGAAGTCTCCAGGACCAAATTTATGGTCAGATTCGGTGAACAGTCCCATACTCAGTTTTTCGGGCACGCTGTGTAACTACCCTTAGGGCCCTTTTAGCCAAATTTCGAACGGGACTCGGGAAAGCTCTAGGGAGTTTTTGTTGATCCGATTCTTTCGTGGAGTCATAAAATATTCGAGAAAAGCCTCGAGGACCAAAATTATGGTCAGATTCTATGAACATACCCATACTTAGTTATTCAGGCACGCTGTGTACCTACCCCTAGGGCCCTTTTAGCAAAATTTCGAACGGGACACAGGAAAGCACTAGGGAGTTTTCGTTGATCCGATTCTTTCATGGAGTCATAAAATATTCGAGGGTAGTCTCCAGGACCAAAATTATGGTCAGATTCTATGAACATACCCATACTCAGTTTTTCAGGCACGCCGTGTACCTACCCCTAAGGCCCTTTTAGCAAAATTTCGAACGGGTCACGGAAAAGCACTAGGCGAATTTCATTGATCCGATTCTTTCGTGGAAAAATAAAATATTCAAGGGAAGTCTCCAGGACCAAATTTATGGTCAGATTCGGTGAACAGTCCCATACTCAGTTTTTCGGGCACGCTGTGTACCTACCCCTAAAGCCCTTCTAGCAAAATTTCGAACGGGACTCGGGAAAGCTCAAGAGAGTTTTTGTTGATCCGATTCTTTCGTGAAGTCATAAAATATTCGAGAAAAGCCTCTAGGACCAAAATTATGGTCAGATTCGATGAACATACCCATACTCAGTTTTTCAGGCACCCTGTGTACCTACCTCTAGGACCCTTCTAGCAAAATTTCGAATGGGACACGGGAAAGCACTAGGGAGTTTTCGTTGATCGGATTCTTTCATGGAGTCATAAAATATTCGAGGAAGTCTCCAGGACCAAATTTATGGTCAGATTCGGTGAACAGTCCCATACTCAGTTTTTCGGGCACGCTGTGTAACTACCCTTAGGGCCCTTTTAGCCAAATTTCGAACGGGACTCGGGAAAGCTCTAGGGAGTTTTTGTTGATCCGATTCTTTCGTGGAGTCATAAAATATTCGAGAAAAGCCTCGAGGACCAAAATTATGGTCAGATTCTATGAACATACCCATACTTAGTTATTCAGGCACGCTGTGTACCTACCCCTAGGGCCCTTTTAGCAAAATTTCGAACGGGACACAGGAAAGCACTAGGGAGTTTTCGTTGATCCGATTCTTTCATGGAGTCATAAAATATTCGAGGGTAGTCTCCAGGACCAAAATTATGGTCAGATTCTATGAACATACCCATACTCAGTTTTTCAGGCACGCCGTGTACCTACCCCTAAGGCCCTTTTAGCAAAATTTCGAACGGGTCACGGAAAAGCACTAGGCGAATTTCATTGATCCGATTCTTTCGTGGAAAAATAAAATATTCAAGGGAAGTCTCCAGGACCAAATTTATGGTCAGATTCGGTGAACAGTCCCATACTCAGTTTTTCGGGCACGCTGTGTACCTACCCCTAAAGCCCTTCTAGCAAATTTTCGAACGGGACTCGGGAAAGCTCTAGGGAGTTATCGTTGATCCGATTCTTTCGTGGAGTCATAAAATATTCGAGAAAAGTCTCCAGGACCAAAATTATGGTCAGCTTCGATGAACAGACCCATACTCAGTTTTTCGGGCATGCTGTGTACCTACCCCTAGGGCCCTCCTAGCAAAATTTCGAACGGGTCACGGGAAAGCTCTAGGGAGTTTTCGTTGATCCGATTCTTTCGTGGAGTCATAAACTATTCGAGAAAAGCCTCGAGGACCAAAATTATGGTCAGATTCTATGAACATACCCATACTAAGTTTTTCAGGCACGCTGTTTACCTACCCCTAGGGCCCTTTTAGCAAAATTTCGAACGGGTCACGGAAAAGCACTAGGCGAATTTCATTGATCCGATTCTTTCGTGGAAACATAAAATATTCGAGGGAAGTCTCCAGGACCAAATTTATGGTCAGATTCAGTGAACAGTCTCATACTCAGTTTTTCGGGCACGCTGTGTACCTACCCCTAAAGCCCTTCTAGCAAAATTTCGAACGGGACTCGGGAAAGCTCTAGGGAGTTTTCGTTGATCCGATTATTTCGTGGAGTCATAAAATATTCGAGAAAAGTCTACAAGACCAAAATTATGTTCAGATTCGATGAACAGACCCATACTCAGTTTTTCGGGCATACTGTGTACCTACCCCTAGGGCCCTCCTAGCAAAATTTCGAACGGGTCACGGGAAAGCTCTAGGGAGTTTTCGTTGATCCGATTCTTTCGTGGAGTCATAAAATATTCGAGAAAAGCCTCGAGGACCAAAATTATGGTCAGATTCTATGAACATACCCATACTAAGTTTTTCAGGCACGCTGTTTACCTACCCCTAGGGCACTTTTAGCAATATTTTGAACGGGTCACTTAAAAGCACTAGGCGAATTTCCTTGATCCGATTCTTTCGTGGAAACATAAAATATTCGAGGGAAGTCTCCAGGACCAAATTTATGGTCAGATTCGGTGAACAGTCCCATACTCAATTTTTCGGGCACGCTGTGTACCTACCCCTAGGGCCCTTATAGCAAAATTTCGAACGGGACTCGGGAAAGCTCTAGGGAGTTTTCGGTGATCCGATTCTTTCGTGGAGTCATAAAATATTCGAGAAACGTCTCTACGAACAAAATTATGGTCAGATTCTATGAACATACCCATACTCAGTTTTTCAGGCACGCTGTGTACCTACCCCTAGGGCCCTTCTAGCAAAATTTCGAACGGGTCACGGAAAAGCACTAGGCGAATTTCATTGATCCGATTCTTTCGTGGAAATATAAAATATTCGAGAAAAGTCTCCAGGACCAAAATTATGGTCAGATTCGATGAACAGACCCATACTCAGTTTTTCGGGCACGCTGTGTACCTACCCCTAGGGCCCTTCTAGCAAAATTTCGAACGGGACACGAGAAAGCACTAGGGAGTTTTCGTTGATCCGATTCTTTCATGGAGTCATAAAATATTCGAGGGAATTCTCCAGGACCAAATTTATGGTCAGATTCGGTGAACAGTCCGATATTCAGTTTTTCAGGCACGTTGTGTACCTACCCATAAGGCCCTTCTAGCAAAATTTCGAACGGGACGCGGGAAAGCTTTAGGGAGTTTTTGTTGATCCGATTCTTTCGTGGAGTCATAAAATATTCGAGAAAAGCCTCCAGGACAAAAATTTTGGTCAGATTCGATGAACATACCCATACTCAGTTTTTCAGGCACGCTGTGTACCTACCCCTAGGGCCCTTCTAGCAAAATTTCGAACGGGACACGGGAAAGCACTAGGGAGTTTTCGTTGATCCGATTCTTTCATGGAGTCATAAAATATTCGAGGGAAGTCTCCAGGACCAAATTTATGGTCAGATTCGGTGAACAGTCTCATACTCAGTTTTTTGGGCACGCTGTGTACCTACCCCTAGGGCCCTTCTATCAAAATTTCGAACGGGACTCGGGAAAGCTTTAGGGAGTTTTTGTTGATCCGATTCTTTCGTGAAGTCATAAAATATTCGAGAAAAGCCTCTAGGACCAAAATTATGGTCAGATTCGATGAACATACCCATACTCAGTTTTTCAGGCACGTTGTGTACCTACCCTTAGGGCCCTTCTATCAAAATTTCGAACGGGACACGGGAAAGCACTAGGGAGTTTTCGTTGATCCGATTCTTTCATGGAGTCATAAAATATTCGAGGGACGTCTCCAGGACCAAAATTATGGTCAGATTCGATGAACATACCCATACTCAGTTTTTCAGGCACGTTGTGTACCTACCCTTAGGGCCCTTCTATCAAAATTTCGAACGGGACACAGGAAAGCACTAGGGAGTTTTCGTTGATCCGATTCTTTGATGGAGTCATAAAATATTCGAGGGAAGTCTCCAGGACCAAATTTATGGTCAGATTCGGTGAACAGTCCCATACTCAGTTTTTCGGGCACGCTGTGTACCTACCCCTAGGGCCCTTTTAGCAAAATTTCGAATGGGACTCGGGAAAGCTCTAGGGAGTTTTTGTTGATCCGATTCTTTCGTGGAGTCGTAAAATATTCGAGAAAAGCCTCCAGGACCAAAATTATGTTCAGATTCGATGAACATACCCATACTCAGTTTTTCAGGCACGTTGTGTACCTACCCTTAGGGCCCTTCTATCAAAATTTCGAACGGGACACGGGAAAGCACTAGGGAGTTTTCGTTGATCCGATTCTTTCATGGAGTCATAAAATATTCGTGGGAAGTCTCCAGGACCAAAATTATGGTCAGATTCGATGAACATACCCATACTCAGTTTTTCAGGCACGTTGTGTACCTACCCTTAGGGCCCTTCTATCAAAATTTCGAACGGGACACGGGAAAGCACTAGGGAGTTTTCGTTGATCCGATTCTTTCATGGAGTCATAAAATGTTCGAGGGAAGTCTCCAGGACCAAATTTATGGTCAGATTCGGTAAACAGTCCCATACTCAGTTTTTCGGGCACGCTGTGTACCTACCCCTAGGGCCCTTTTAGCAAAATTTCGAATGGGACTCGGGAAAGCTCTAGAGAGTTTTTGTTGATCCGATTCTTTCGTGGAGTCATAAAATATTCGAGAAAAGCCTCCAGGACCAAAATTATGGTCAGATTCTATGAACATACCCATACTTAGTTTTTCAGGCACGCTGTGTACCTACTCCTAGGGCCCTTCTAGCAATATTTTGAACGGGTCACTGAAAAGCACTAGGCGAATTTCATTGATCCGATTCTTTCTTGGAAACATAAAATATTCGAGGGAAGTCTCCAGGTCCAAATTTATGGTTAGATTCGGTGAACAAACCCATACTTAGTTATTCAGGCACGCTGTGTACCTACCCCTAGGGCCCTTTTAGCAAAATTTCGAACGGGACACAGGAAAGCACTAGGGAGTTTTCGTTGATCCGATTCTTTCATGGAGTCATAAAATATTCGAGGGTAGTCTCCAGGACCAAAATTATGCTCAGATTCTATGAACATACCCATACTCAGTTTTTCAGGCACGCCGTGTACCTACCCCTAAGGCCCTTTTAGCAAAATTTCGAACGGGTCACGGAAAAGCACTAGGCGAATTTCATTGATCCGATTCTTTCGTGGAAAAATAAAATATTCAAGGGAAGTCTCCAGGACCAAATTTATGGTCAGATTCGGTGAACAGTCCCATACTCAGTTTTTCGGGCACGCTGTGTACCTACCCCTAAAGCCCTTCTAGCAAAATTTCGAACGGGACTCGGGAAAGCTCTAGGGAGTTATCGTTGATCCGATTCTTTCGTGGAGTCATAAAATATTCGAGAAAAGTCTCCAGGACCAAAATTATGGTCAGCTTCGATGAACAGACCCATACTCAGTTTTTCGGGCATGCTGTGTACCTACCCCTAGGGCCCTCCTAGCAAAATTTCGAACGGGTCACGGGAAAGCTCTAGGGAGTTTTCGTTGATCCGATTCTTTCGTGGAGTCATAAACTATTCGAGAAAAGCCTCGAGGACCAAAATTATGGTCAGATTCTATGAACATACCCATACTAAGTTTTTCAGGCACGCTGTTTACCTACCCCTAGGGCCCTTTTAGCAAAATTTCGAACGGGTCACGGAAAAGCACTAGGCGAATTTCATTGATCCGATTCTTTCGTGGAAACATAAAATATTCGAGGGAAGTCTCCAGGACCAAATTTATGGTCAGATTCAGTGAACAGTCTCATACTCAGTTTTTCGGGCACGCTGTGTACCTACCCCTAAAGCCCTTCTAGCAAAATTTCGAACGGGACTCGGGAAAGCTCTAGGGAGTTTTCGTTGATCCGATTATTTCGTGGAGTCATAAAATATTCGAGAAAAGTCTACAAGACCAAAATTATGTTCAGATTCGATGAACAGACCCATACTCAGTTTTTCGGGCATACTGTGTACTTACCCCTAGGGCCCTCCTAGCAAAATTTCGAACGGGTCACGGGAAAGCTCTAGGGAGTTTTCGTTGATCCGATTCTTTCGTGGAGTCATAAAATATTCGAGAAAAGCCTCGAGGACCAAAATTATGGTAAGATTCTATGAACATACCCATACTAAGTTTTTCAGGCACGCTGTTTACCTACCCCTAGGGCACTTTTAGCAATATTTTGAACGGGTCACTTAAAAGCACTAGGCGAATTTCCTTGATCCGATTCTTTCGTGGAAACATAAAATATTCGAGGGAAGTCTCCAGGACCAAATTTATGGTCAGATTCGGTGAACAGTCCCATACTCAATTTTTCGGGCACGCTGTGTACCTACCCCTAGGGCCCTTATAGCAAAATTTCGAACGGGACTCGGGAAAGCTCTAGGGAGTTTTCGGTGATCCGATTCTTTCGTGGAGTCATAAAATATTCGAGAAACGTCTCTACGAACAAAATTATGGTCAGATTCTATGAACATACCCATACTCAGTTTTTCAGGCACGCTGTGTACCTACCCCTAGGGCCATTCTAGCAAAATTTCGAACGGGTCACGGAAAAGCACTAGGCGAATTTCATTGATCCGATTCTTTCGTGGAAATATAAAATATTCGAGAAAAGTCTCCAGGACCAAAATTATGGTCAGATTCGATGAACAGACCCATACTCAGTTTTTCGGGCACGCTGTGTACCTACCCCTAGGGCCCTTCTAGCAAAATTTCGAACGGGACACGAGAAAGCACTAGGGAGTTTTCGTTGATCCGATTCTTTCATGGAGTCATAAAATATTCGAGGGAATTCTCCAGGACCAAATTTATGGTCAGATTCGGTGAACAGTCCGATATTCAGTTTTTCAGGCACGTTGTGTACCTACCCATAAGGCCCTTCTAGCAAAATTTCGAACGGGACGCGGGAAAGCTTTAGGGAGTTTTTGTTGATCCGATTCTTTCGTGGAGTCATAAAATATTCGAGAAAAGCCTCCAGGACAAAAATTTTGGTCAGATTCGATGAACATACCCATACTCAGTTTTTCAGGCACGCTGTGTACCTACCCCTAGGGCCCTTCTAGCAAAATTTCGAACGGGACACGGGAAAGCACTAGGGAGTTTTCGTTGATCCGATTCTTTCATGGAGTCATAAAATATTCGAGGGTAGTCTCCAGGACCAAATTTATGGTCAGATTCGGTGAACAGTCTCATACTCAGTTTTTTGGGCACGCTGTGTACCTACCCCTAGGGCCCTTCTATCAAAATTTCGAACGGGACTCGGGAAAGCTTTAGGGAGTTTTTGTTGATCCGATTCTTTCGTGAAGTCATAAAATATTCGAGAAAAGCCTCTAGGACCAAAATTATGGTCAGATTCGATGAACATACCCATACTCAGTTTTTCAGGCACGTTGTGTACCTACCCTTAGGGCCCTTCTATCAAAATTTCGAACGGGACACGGGAAAGCACTAGGGAGTTTTCGTTGATCCGATTCTTTCATGGAGTCATAAAATATTCGAGGGACGTCTCCAGGACCAAAATTATGGTCAGATTCGATGAACATACCCATACTCAGTTTTTCAGGCACGTTGTGTACCTACCCTTAGGGCCCTTCTATCAAAATTTCGAACGGGACACGGGAAAGCACTAGGGAGTTTTCGTTGATCCGATTCTTTGATGGAGTCATAAAATATTCGAGGGAAGTCTCCAGGACCAAATTTATGGTCAGATTCGGTGAACAGTCCCATACTCAGTTTTTCGGGCACGCTATGTACCTACCCCTAGGGCCCTTTTAGCAAAATTTCGAATGGGACTCGGGAAAGCTCTAGGGAGTTTTTGTTGATCCGATTCTTTCGTGGAGTCGTAAAATATTCGAGAAAAGCCTCCAGGACCAAAATTATGGTCAGATTCTATGAACATACCCATACTTAGTTTTTCAGGCACGCTGTGTACCTACTCCTAGGGCCCTTCTAGCAAAATTTCGAACGGGTCACTGAAAAGCACTAGGCGAATTTCATTGATCCGATTCTTTCTTGGAAACATAAAATATTCGAGGGAAGTCTCCAGGTCCAAATTTATGGTTAGATTCGGTGAACATACCCATACTTAGTTATTCAGGCACGCTGTGTACCTACCCCTAGGGCCCTTTTAGCAAAATTTCGAACGGGACACAGGAAAGCACTAGGGAGTTTTCGTTGATCCGATTCTTTCATGGAGTCATAAAATATTCGAGGGTAGTCTCCAGGACCAAAATTATGGTCAGATTCTATGAACATACCCATACTCAGTTTTTCAGGCACGCCGTGTACCTACCCCTAAGGCCCTTTTAGCAAAATTTCGAACGGGTCACGGAAAAGCACTAGGCGAATTTCATTGATCCGATTCTTTCGTGGAAAAATAAAATATTCAAGGGAAGTCTCCAGGACCAAATTTATGGTCAGATTCGGTGAACAGTCCCATACTCAGTTTTTCGGGCACGCTGTGTACCTACCCCTAAAGCCCTTCTAGCAAAATTTCGAACGGGACTCGGGAAAGCTCTAGGGAGTTATCGTTGATCCGATTCTTTCGTGGAGTCATAAAATATTCGAGAAAAGTCTCCAGGACCAAAATTATGGTCAGCTTCGATGAACAGACCCATACTCAGTTTTTCGGGCATGCTGTGTACCTACCCCTAGGGCCCTCCTAGCAAAATTTCGAACGGGTCACGGGAAAGCTCTAGGGAGTTTTCGTTGATCCGATTCTTTCGTGGAGTCATAAACTATTCGAGAAAAGCCTCGAGGACCAAAATTATGGTCAGATTCTATGAACATACCCATACTAAGTTTTTCAGGCACGCTGTTTACCTACCCCTAGGGCCCTTTTAGCAAAATTTCGAACGGGTCACGGAAAAGCACTAGGCGAATTTCATTGATCCGATTCTTTCGTGGAAACATAAAATATTCGAGGGAAGTCTCCAGGACCAAATTTATGGTCAGATTCAGTGAACAGTCTCATACTCAGTTTTTCGGGCACGCTGTGTACCTACCCCTAAAGCCCTTGTAGCAAAATTTCGAACGGGACTCGGGAAAGCTCTAGGGAGTTTTCGTTGATCCGATTATTTCGTGGAGTCATAAAATATTCGAGAAAAGTCTACAAGACCAAAATTATGTTCAGATTCGATGAACAGACCCATACTCAGTTTTTCGGGCATACTGTGTACTTACCCCTAGGGCCCTCCTAGCAAAATTTCGAACGGGTCACGGGAAAGCTCTAGGGAGTTTTCGTTGATCCGATTCTTTCGTGGAGTCATAAAATATTCGAGAAAAGCCTCGAGGACCAAAATTATGGTAAGATTCTATGAACATACCCATACTAAGTTTTTCAGGCACGCTGTTTACCTACCCCTAGGGCACTTTTAGCAATATTTTGAACGGGTCACTTAAAAGCACTAGGCGAATTTCCTTGATCCGATTCTTTCGTGGAAACATAAAATATTCGAGGGAAGTCTCCAGGACCAAATTTATGGTCAGATTCGGTGAACAGTCCCATACTCAATTTTTCGGGCACGCTGTGTACCTACCCCTAGGGCCCTTATAGCAAAATTTCGAACAGGACTCGGGAAAGCTCTAGGGAGTTTTCGGTGATCCGATTCTTTCGTGGAGTCATAAAATATTCGAGAAACGTCTCTACGAACAAAATTATGGTCAGATTCTATGAACATACCCATACTCAGTTTTTCAGGCACGCTGTGTACCTACCCCTAGGGCCCTTCTAGCAAAATTTCGAACGGGTCACGGAAAAGCACTAGGCGAATTTCATTGATCCGATTCTTTCGTGGAAATATAAAATATTCGAGAAAAGTCTCCAGGACCAAAATTATGGTCAGATTCGATGAACAGACCCATACTCAGTTTTTCGGGCACGCTGTGTACCTACCCCTAGGGCCCTTCTAGCAAAATTTCGAACGGGACACGAGAAAGCACTAGGGAGTTTTCGTTGATCCGATTCTTTCATGGAGTCATAAAATATTCGAGGGAATTCTCCAGGACCAAATTTATGGTCAGATTCGGTGAACAGTCCGATATTCAGTTTTTCAGGCACGTTGTGTACCTACCCATAAGGCCCTTCTAGCAAAATTTCGAACGGGACGCGGGAAAGCTTTAGGGAGTTTTTGTTGATCCGATTCTTTCGTGGAGTCATAAAATATTCGAGAAAAGCCTCCAGGACAAAAATTTTGGTCAGATTCGATGAACATACCCATACTCAGTTTTTCAGGCACGCTGTGTACCTACCCCTAGGGCCCTTCTAGCAAAATTTCGAACGGGACACGGGAAAGCACTAGGGAGTTTTCGTTGATCCGATTCTTTCATGGAGTCATAAAATATTCGAGGGTAGTCTCCAGGACCAAATTTATGGTCAGATTCGGTGAACAGTCTCATACTCAGTTTTTTGGGCACGCTGTGTACCTACCCCTAGGGCCCTTCTATCAAAATTTCGAACGGGACTCGGGAAAGCTTTAGGGAGTTTTTGTTGATCCGATTCTTTCGTGAAGTCATAAAATATTCGAGAAAAGCCTCTAGGACCAAAATTATGGTCAGATTCGATGAACATACCCATACTCAGTTTTTCAGGCACGTTGTGTACCTACCCTTAGGGCCCTTCTATCAAAATTTCGAACGGGACACGGGAAAGCACTAGGGAGTTTTCGTTGATCCGATTCTTTCATGGAGTCATAAAATATTCGAGGGACGTCTCCAGGACCAAAATTATGGTCAGATTCGATGAACATACCCATACTCAGTTTTTCAGGCACGTTGTGTACCTACCCTTAGGGTCCTTCTATCAAAATTTCGAACGGGACACGGGAAAGCACTAGGGAGTTTTCGTTGATCCGATTCTTTGATGGAGTCATAAAATATTCGAGGGAAGTCTCCAGGACCAAATTTATGGTCAGATTCGGTGAACAGTCCTATACTCAGTTTTTCGGGCACGCTATGTACCTACCCCTAGGGCCCTTTTAGCAAAATTTCGAATGGGACTCGGGAAAGCTCTAGGGAGTTTTTGTTGATCCGATTCTTTCGTGGAGTCGTAAAATATTCGAGAAAAGCCTCCAGGACCAAAATTATGGTCAGATTCTATGAACATACCCATACTTAGTTTTTCAGGCACGCTGTGTACCTACTCCTAGGGCCCTTCTAGCAATATTTTGAACGGGTCATTGAAAAGCACTAGGCGAATTTCATTGATCCGATTCTTTCTTAGAAACATAAAATATTCGAGAGAAGTCTCCAGGACCAATTATATGGTCAGATTCGGTGAACAGTCCCATACTCAGTTTTTCAAGCACGCTGTGTACCTACCCCTAAAGCCCTTCTAGCAAAATTTCGATCGGGACTCGGGATAGCTCTAGGGAGTTTTCGTTGATCCGATTCTTTCGTGGAGTCATAAAATATTCGAGAAAAGTCTCCAGGACCAAAATTATGGTCAGATTCGATGAACAGACCCATACTCAGTTTTTCGGGCATGCTGTGTACCTACCCCTAGGGCCCTTCTAGCAAAATTTCGAACGAGTCACGGGAAAGCCGTAGAGAGTTTTCGTTGAACCGATTCTTTCGTGGAGTCATAAAATATTCGAGAAAAGTCTCCAGGACCAAAATTATAGTCAGACTCTATGAACATACCCATACTCAGTTTTTCAGGCACGCTTTGTACCTACCCTAGGGCACTTTAAGCAAACTTTCTAACGGGTCTCGGGAAAGCTCTAGGGAGTTTTCGTTGATCCGATTCTTTTGTGGAGTCATAAAATATTCGAGAAAAGCCTCCAGTACCAAAATTATGGTTAGATTCGATGAACATACCCATACTTAGTTATTCAGGCACGCTGTGTACCTACCCCTAGGGCCCTTTTAGCAAAATTTCGAACGGGACACAGGAAAGCACTAGGGAGTTTTCGTTGATCCGATTCTTTCATGGAGTCATAAAATATTCGAGGGTAGTCTCCAGGACCAAAATTATGGTCAGATTCTATGAACATACCCATACTAAGTTTTTCAGGCACGCCGTGTACCTACCCCTAGGGCCCTTTTAGCAAAATTTTGAACGGGTCACGGAAAAGCACTAGGCGAATTTCATTGATCCGATTCTTTCGTGGAAACAAAAAATATTCGAGGGAAGTCTCCAGGACCAAATTTATGGTCAGATTCGGTGAACAGTCCCATACTCAGTTTTTCGGGCACGCTGTGTACCTACCCCTAAAGCCCTTCTAGCAAAATTTCGAACGGGACTCGGGAAAGCTCTAGGGAGTTTTCGTTGATCCGATTCTTTCGTGGAGTCATAAAATATTCTAGAAAAGTCTCCAGGACCAAAATTATGGTCAGCTTCGATGAACAGACCCATACTCAGTTTTTCGGGCATGCTGTGTACCTACCCCTTGGGCCCTCTTAGCAAAATTTCGAACGGGTCACGGGAAAGCTCTAGGAGTTTTCGTTGATCCGATTCTTTCGTGGAGTCATAAAATATTCGAGAAAAGCCTCGAGGACCAAAATTATGGTTAGATTCTATGAACATAGCCATACTAAGTTTTTCAGGCACGCTGTTTACCTACCCCTAGGTCCCTTTTAGCAAAATTTCGAACGGGTCACGGAAAAGCAGTAGGCGAATTTCATTGATCCGATTCTTTCGTAGAAACATAAAATATTCGAGGGAAGTCTCCAGGACCAAATTTATGGTCAGATTCGGTGAACAGTCCCATACTCAGTTTTTCGGGCACGCTGTGTACCTACCCCTAAAGCCCCTCTAGCAAAATTTCGAACGGGACTCGGGAAAGCTCTAGGGAGTTTTAGTTGATCCGATTCTTTCGTGGAGTCAAAAAATATTCGAGAAAAGTCTACAGGACCAAAATTATTGTCAGATTCGATAAACAGACCCATACTCAGTTTTTCGGGCATGTTGTGTACCTACCCGTAGGGCCCTTCGAGCAAAATTTCGAACGGGTCACGGCAAAGCTTTAGGGACTTTTCGTTGATCCGATTCTTTCGTGGAGTCATAAAATATTCGAGAAAAGTCTCCAGGACCAAAATTATGGTCAGATTCTATGAACATACCCATACTCGGTTTTTCAGGCACGCTGTTTACCTATCCTTAGGGCCCTTTTAGCAAAATTTCGAACGGGTCACGGAAAAGCACTAGGCGAATTTCATTGATCCGATTCTTTCGTGGAAACATAAAATATTCGAGGGAAGTCTCCAGGACCAAATTTATGGTCAGATTCGGTGAACAATCCCATACTCAGTTTTTCGGGCACGCTGTGTACCTACCCCTAAAGCCCTTCTAGCAAAATTTCGAACGGAACTCGGGAAAGCTCTAGGGAGTTTTGTTGATCCGATTCTTTCGTGGAGTCATAAAATATTCGAGAAAAGTCTCCAGGACCAAAATTATGGTCAGCTTCGATGAACAGACCCATACTCAGTTTTTCGGGCATGCTGTGTACCTACCCCTAGGGCCCTTCTAGCAAAATTTCGAACGGGACACTGGAAAGCACTAGGGAGTTTTCGTTGATCCGATTCTTTCATGGAGTCATAAAATATTCGAGGGAAGTCTCCAGGACCAAAATTATGGTCAGATTCTACGAACATACCCATACTCAGTTTTTCAGGCACGCCGTGTACCTACCCCTAGGGCCCTTTTAGCAAAATTTCGAACGGGTCACGGAAAAGCACTAGGCGAATTTCATTGATCCGATTCTTTCGTGGAAACATAAAATATTCGAGGGAAGTCTCCAGGACCAAATTTGTGGTCAGATTCGGTGAACAGTCCCATACTCAGTTTTTCGGGCACGCTGTGTACCTACCCCTAAAGCCCTTCTAGCAAAATTTCGAACGGAACTCGGGAAAGCTCTAGGGAGTTTTCGTTGATCCGATTCTTTCGTGGAGTCATAAAATATTCGAGGGAAGTCTCCAGGACCAAAATTTTGGTCAGATTCGATGAACATACCCATACTCAGTTTTTCAGGCACGCTGTGTAACTACCCCTAGGGCCCTTCTAGCAAAATTTCGAACGGGACACGGGAAAGCACTAGGGAGTTTTCGTTGATCCGATTCTTTCATGGAGTCATAAAATATTCGAGGGAAGTCTCCAGGACCAAAATTATGGTCAGATTCTACGAACATACCCATACTCGGTTTTTCAGGCACGCCTTGTACCTACCCCTAGGGCCCTTTTAGCAAACTTTCGAACGGGTCACGGAAAAGCAGTAGGCGAATTTCGTTGATCCGATTCTTTCGTAGAAACATAAAATATTCGAGGGAAGTCTCCAGGACCAAATTTATGGTCAGATTTGGTGAACAGTCCCATACTCAGTTTTTCGGGCACGCTGTGTACCTACCCCTAAAGCCCTTCTAGCAAAATTTCGAACGGGACTCGGGAAAGCTCTAGGGAGTTTTAGTTGATCCGATGCTTTCGTGGAGTCATAAAATATTCGAGAAAAGTCTACAGGACCAAAATTATTGTCAGATTCGATAAACAGACCCATACTCAGTTTTTCGGGCATGTTGTGTACCTAACCGTAGGGCCCTTCGAGCAAAATTTCGAACGGGTCACGGCAAAGCTTTAGGGAGTTTTCGTTTATCCGATTCTTTCGTGGAGTCATAAAATATTCGAGAAAAGTCTACAGGACCAAAATTATGGTCAGATTCGATGAACGGACCCATACTAAGTTTTTCGGACACGCTGTGTACCTACCCCTAGGGCCTTTCTAGCAAAATTTCGAACTGCTCACGGGAAAGCAGTAGGCGAATTTCATTGATCCGATTATTTCGTAGAAACATAAAATATTCGAGGGAAGTCTCCAGGACCAAATTTATCGTCAGATTCGGTGAAAAGTCCCATACTCAGTTTTTCGGGCATGCTGTGTACCTACCCCTAAAGCCCTTCTAGCAAAATTTCGAACGGGACTCGGAAAAGCTCTAGCGAGTTTTAGTTGATCCGATGCTTTCGTGGAGTCATAAAATATTCGAGAAAAGTCTACAGGACCAAAATTATTGTCAGATTCGATAAACAGACCCATACTCAGTTTTTCGGGCATGTTGTGTACCTAACCGTAGGGCCCTTCGAGCAAAATTTCGAACGGGTCACGGCAAAGCTTTAGGGAGTTTTCGTTGATCCGATTCTTTCGTGGAGTCATAAAATATTCGAGAAAAGTCTACAGGACCAAAATTATGGTCAGATTCGATGAACGGACCCATACTAAGTTTTTCGGACACGCTGTGTACCTACCCCTAGGGCCTTTCTAGCAAAATTTCGAACTGCTAACAGGAAAGCTCTAGGGGGTTTTCGTTGATCCCATTCTTTCATGGAGTCATAAAATATTCAAGAAAAGTCTCCAGGACCAAAATTATGGTCAGATTCGATGAACAGACCCATACTCAGTTTTTCGGGCACGCTGTGTACCTACCCCTAGGGCCCTTCTAGCAAAATTTCGAACGGGTCATGGAAAAGCACTAGGGGAGTTTTCATTGATCCGATTCTTTCGTAGAGTCATAAAATATTCGAGAAAAGTCTCCAGGACCAAAATTATGTTCAGATTCGATGAACAGACCCATACTCAGTTTTTCGGGCATGCTGTGTACCTAGCCCTAGGGCCCTTTTAGCAAAATTTCGAACGGGTCACGGTAAATCTCTACGGAGTTTTCGTTGATCCGATTCTTTCGTGGAGTCATAAAATATTCGAGAAAAGTCTCCAGGACCAAAATTATGGTCAGATTCGATGAACGGACCCATACTAAGTTTTTCGGACACGCTGTGTACCTACCCCTAGGGCCTTTCTAGCAAAATTTCGAACGGCTCACGGGAAAGCTTTAGGGGGTTTTCGTTGATCCGATTCTTTCATGGAGTCAAAAAATATTCGAGGAAAGTCTCCAGGACCAAAATTATGTTCAGATTCGATGAACAGACCCATACTCAGTTTTTCGGGCATGCTGTGTACCTACCCCTAGGGCCCTTCTAGCAAAATTTCGAACGGGACACGGGAAAGCACTAGGGAGTTTTCGTTGATCCGATTCTTTCATGTAGTCATAAAAGATTCGAGGGAAGTCTCCAGGACCAAAATTATGGTCAGATTCTACGAACATACCCATACTCAGTTTTTCAGGCACGCCGTGTACCTACCCTTAGGGCCCTTTTAGCAAAATTTCGAACGGGTCACGGAAAAGCACTAGGCGAATTTCATTGATCCGATTCTTTCGTGGAAACATAAAATATTCGAGGGAAGTCTCCAGGACCAAATTTATGGTCAGATTCGGTGAACAGTCCCATACTCAGTTTTTCGGGCACGCTATGTACCTACCCCTAAAGCCCTTCTAGCAAAATTTCGAACGGGACTCGGGAAAGCTCTAGGGAGTTTTCGTTGATCCGATTCTTTCGTGGAGTCATAAAATATTCGAGAAAAGCCTCTAGGACCAAAATTATGTTCAGATTCGATGAACAGACCCATACTCAGTTTTTCGGGCATGTTGTGTACCTACCCCTAGGGCCCTTCTAGCAAAATTTCGAACGGGACACGGGAAAGCAATAGGGAGTTTTCGTTGATCCGATTCTTTCATGGAGTCATAAAATATTCGAGGGAAGTCTCCAGGACCAAAATTATGGTCAGATTCTACGAACATACCCATACTCAGTTTTTCAGGCACGCCGTGTACGTACCCTTAGGGCCCTTTTAGCAAAATTTCGAACGGGTCACGGAAAAGCACTAAGCGAATTTCATTGATCCGATTCTTTCGTGGAAACATAAAATATTCGAGGGAAGTCTCCAGGACCAAATTTATGGTCAGATTCGGTGAACAGTCCCATACTCAGTTTTTCGGGCACGCTGTGTACCAACCATAAAGCCCTTCAAGCAAATTTTCGAACGGGACTCGGGAAATCTCTAGGGAGTTTTCGTTGATCCGATTCTTTCGTGGAGTCATAAAATATTCGAGAAAAGTCTCCAGGACCAAAATTATGGTCAGATTCGATGAACGGACCCATACTAAGTTTTTCGGACACGCTGTGTACCTACCCCTAGGGCCTTTCTAGCAAAATTTCGAACGGCTCACGGGAAAGCTTTAGGGGGTTTTCGTTGATCCGATTCTTTCATGGAGTCAAAAAATATTCGAGGAAAGTCTCCAGGACCAAAATTATGTTCAGATTCGATGAACAGACCCATACTCAGTTTTTCGGGCATGCTGTGTACCTACCCCTAGGGCCCTTCTAGCAAAATTTCGAACGGGACACGGGAAAGCACTAGGGAGTTTTCGTTGATCCGATTCTTTCATGTAGTCATAAAAGATTCGAGGGAAGTCTCCAGGACCAAAATTATGGTCAGATTCTACGAACATACCCATACTCAGTTTTTCAGGCACGCCGTGTACCTACCCTTAGGGCCCTTTTAGCAAAATTTCGAACGGGTCACGGAAAAGCACTAGGCGAATTTCATTGATCCGATTCTTTCGTGGAAACATAAAATATTCGAGGGAAGTCTCCAGGACCAAATTTATGGTCAGATTCGGTGAACAGTCCCATACTCAGTTTTTCGGGCACGCTATGTACCTACCCCTAAAGCCCTTCTAGCAAAATTTCGAACGGGACTCGGGAAAGCTCTAGGGAGTTTTCGTTGATCCGATTCTTTCGTGGAGTCATAAAATATTCGAGAAAAGCCTCTAGGACCAAAATTATGTTCAGATTCGATGAACAGACCCATACTCAGTTTTTCGGGCATGTTGTGTACCTACCCCTAGGGCCCTTCTAGCAAAATTTCGAACGGGACACGGGAAAGCAATAGGGAGTTTTCGTTGATCCGATTCTTTCATGGAGTCATAAAATATTCGAGGGAAGTCTCCAGGACCAAAATTATGGTCAGATTCTACGAACATACCCATACTCAGTTTTTCAGGCACGCCGTGTACGTACCCTTAGGGCCCTTTTAGCAAAATTTCGAACGGGTCACGGAAAAGCACTAAGCGAATTTCATTGATCCGATTCTTTCGTGGAAACATAAAATATTCGAGGGAAGTCTCCAGGACCAAATTTATGGTCAGATTCGGTGAACAGTCCCATACTCAGTTTTTCGGGCACGCTGTGTACCAACCATAAAGCCCTTCAAGCAAATTTTCGAACGGGACTCGGGAAATCTCTAGGGAGTTTTCGTTGATCCGATTCTTTCGTGGAGTCATAAAATATTCGAGAAAAGTCTACAGGACCAAAATTATGGTCAGATTCGATAAACAGACCCATACTCAGTTTTTCGGGCAAGTTGTGTACCTACCCCTAGGGCCCTTCGAGCAAAATTTCGAACGGGTCACGGCAAAGCTTTAGGGAGTTTTCGTTGATCCGATTCTTTCGTGGAGTCATAAAATATTCGAGAAAAGTCTCCAGGACCAAAATTATGGTCAGATTCGATGAACATACCCATACTCAGTTTTTCAGGCACGCTGTGTACCTACCCCTAGGGCCCTTCTAGCAAAATTTCGAAAGGGACACGGGAAAGCACTAGGGAGTTTTCGTTGATCCGATTCTTTCGTGGAGTCATAAAATATTCGAGAAAAGTCTCCAGGACCAAAATTATGGTCAGATTCTATGAACATACCCGTACTCAGTTTTTCAGGCACGCCGTGTACCTACCCCTAGGGCCCTTTTAGCAAACTTTCGAACGGGTCACGGAAAAGCACTAGGCGAATTTCATTGATCCGATTCTTTCGTGGAAACATAAAATATTCGAGGGAAGTCTCCAGGACCAAATTTATGGTCAAATTTGGTGAACAGTCCCATACTCAGTTTTTCGGGCACGCTGTGTACCTACCCCTAAAGCCCTTCTAGCAAAATTTCGAACGGAACTCGGGAAAGCTCTAGGGAGTTTTCGTTGATCCGATTCTTTCGTGGAGTCATAAAATATTCGAGGGAAGTCTCCAGGACCAAAATTTTGGTCAGATTCGATGAACATACCCATACTCAGTTTTTCAGGCACGCTGTGTACCTACCCCTAGGGCCCTTCTAGCAAAATTTCGAAAGGGACACGGGAAAGCACTAGGGAGTTTTCGTTGATCCGATTCTTTCATAGAGTCATAAAATATTCGAGGGAAGTCTCCAGGACCAAAATTATGGTCAGATTCTACGAACATACCCATACTCGGTTTTTCAGGCACGCCGTGTACCTACCCCTAGGGCCCTTTTAGCAAACTTTCAAACGGGTCACGGAAAAGCACTAGGCGAATTTCATTGATCCGATTCTTTCGTAGAAACATAAAATATTCGAGGGAAGTCTCCAGGACCAAATTTATGGTCAGATTCGGTGAACAGTCCCATACTCAGTTTTTCGGGCACGCTGTGTACCTACCCCTAAAGCCCTTCTAGCAAAATTTCGAACGGGGCTCGGGAAAGCTCTAGGGAGTTTTCGTTGATCCGATTCTTTCGTGGAATCATAAAATATTCGAGAAAAGTCTCCAGCACCAATATTATGGTCAGATTCGATGAGCAGACCCATACTCAGTTTTTCGGGCACGCTGTGTACCTACCCCTAGGGCCCTTCTAGCAAAATTTCGAACGGGTCACGGAAAAGCTCTAGGGAGTTTTCGTTGATCCGATTCTTTCGTGGAGTCATAAAATATTCGAGAAAAGTCTTCAGGACCAAAATTATGGTCAGATTCTATAACATACCCATACTAAGTTTTTCAGGCACGCTGTGTACCTACCCATAAGGCCCTTCTAGCAAAATTTCGAATGGGTCACTGAAAAGCACTAGGCGAATTTCATTGATCCGATTCTTTCGTGGAAACATAAAATATTCGAGGGAAGTTTCCAGGACCAAATTTATGGTCAGATTCGATGACCGGACCCATACTCAGTTTTTCGGGCACGCTGTGTACCTACCCCAAGGGCCCTTCTAGCAAAATTTCGAACTGGTCACGGGAAAGAACTAGGGAGTTTTCGTTGATCCGATTCTTTCGTGGAGTCATAAAATATTCGAGAAAAGTCTAAAGGACCAAAATTATGGTCAGATTCGATGAACGGACCCATACTAAGTTTTTCGGGCACGCTGTGTACCTACCCCTAGGGCCCTTCAAGCAAAATTTCGAACGGGTCACGGAAAAGCACTAGGGGAGTTTTCATTGATCTGATTCTTTCGTAGAGTCATAAAATATTCGAGGAAAGTCTCCAGGACCAAAATTATGTTCAGATTCGATGAACAGACCCATACTCAGTTTTTCGGGCATGTTGTGTACCTACCCCTAGGGCCCTTCTAGCAAAATTTCGAACGGGACACGGGAAAGCAATAGGGAGTTTTCGTTGATCCGATTCTTTCATGGAGTCATAAAATATTCGAGGGAAGTCTCCAGGACCAAAATTATGGTCAGATTCTACGAACATACCCATACTCAGTTTTTCAGGCACGCCGTGTACGTACCCCTAGGGCCCTTTTAGCAAAATTTCGAACGGGTCACGGAAAAGCACTAAGCGAATTTCATTGATCCGATTCTTTCGTGGAAACATAAAATATTCGACGGAAGTCTCCAGGACCAAATTTATGGTCAGATTCGGTGAACAGTCCCATACTCAGTTTTTCGGGCACGCTGTGTACCAACCATAAAGCCCTTCAAGCAAATTTTCGAACGGGACTCGGGAAAACTCTAGAGAGTTTTCGTTGATCCGATTCTTTCGTGGAGTCATAAAATATTCGAGAAAAGTCTACAGGACCAAAATTATGGTCAGATTCGATAAACAGACCCATACTAAGTTTTTCAGGCACGCTGTGTACCTACCCATAAGGCCCTTCTAGCAAAATTTCGAATGGGTCACTGAAAAGCACTAGGCGAATTTCATTGATCCGATTCTTTCGTGGAAACATAAAATATTCGAGGGAAGTTTCCAGGACCAAATTTATGGTCAGATTCGATGACCGGACCCATACTCAGTTTTTCGGGCACGCTGTGTACCTACCCCAAGGGCCCTTCTAGCAAAATTTCGAACTGGTCACGGGAAAGAACTAGGGAGTTTTCGTTGATCCGATTCTTTCGTGGAGTCATAAAATATTCGAGAAAAGTCTAAAGGACCAAAATTATGGTCAGATTCGATGAACGGACCCATACTAAGTTTTTCGGGCACGCTGTGTACCTACCCCTAGGGCCCTTCAAGCAAAATTTCGAACGGGTCACGGAAAAGCACTAGGGGAGTTTTCATTGATCTGATTCTTTCGTAGAGTCATAAAATATTCGAGGAAAGTCTCCAGGACCAAAATTATGTTCAGATTCGATGAACAGACCCATACTCAGTTTTTCGGGCATGTTGTGTACCTACCCCTAGGGCCCTTCTAGCAAAATTTCGAACGGGACACGGGAAAGCAATAGGGAGTTTTCGTTGATCCGATTCTTTCATGGAGTCATAAAATATTCGAGGGAAGTCTCCAGGACCAAAATTATGGTCAGATTCTACGAACATACCCATACTCAGTTTTTCAGGCACGCCGTGTACGTACCCCTAGGGCCCTTTTAGCAAAATTTCGAACGGGTCACGGAAAAGCACTAAGCGAATTTCATTGATCCGATTCTTTCGTGGAAACATAAAATATTCGAGGGAAGTCTCCAGGACCAAATTTATGGTCAGATTCGGTGAACAGTCCCATACTCAGTTTTTCGGGCACGCTGTGTACCAACCATAAAGCCCTTCAAGCAAATTTTCGAACGGGACTCGGGAAAACTCTAGGGAGTTTTCGTTGATCCGATTCTTTCGTGGAGTCATAAAATATTCGAGAAAAGTCTACAGGACCAAAATTATGGTCAGATTCGATAAACAGACCCATACTCAGTTTTTCGGGCAAGTTGTGTACCTACCCCTAGGGCCCTTCGAGCAAAATTTCGAACGGGTCACGGCAAAGCTTTAGGGAGTTTTCGTTGATCCGATTCTTTCGTGGAGTCATAAAATATTCGAGAAAAGTCTCCAGGACCAAAATTATGGTCAGATTCTATGAACATACCCGTACTCAGTTTTTCAGGCACGCTGTGTACCTACCTCTAGGGCCCTTTTAGCAAGCTTTCGAACGGGTCACGGAAAAGCACTAGGCGAATTTCATTGATCCGATTCTTTCGTGGAAACATAAAATATTCGAGGGAAGTCTCCAGGACCAAATTTATGGTCAAATTTGGTGAACAGTCCCATACTCAGTTTTTCGGGCACGCTGTGTACCTACCCCTAAAGCCCTTCTAGCAAAATTTCGAACGGGACTCGGGAAAGCTCTAGGGAGTTTTAGTTGATCCGATGCTTTCGTGGAGTCATAAAATATTCGAGAAAAGTCTACAGGACCACAATTATTGTCAGATTCGATAAACAGACCCATACTCAGTTTTTCGGGCATGTTGTGTACCTAACCGTAGGGCCCTTCGAGCAAAATTTCGAACGGGTCACGGGAAAGCTCTAGGGAGTTTTCGTTGATCCGATTCTTTCGTGGAGTCATAAAATATTCGAGAAAAGTCTCCAGGACCAAAATTATGGTCAGATTCTATGAACATACCCATACTCAGTTTTTCAGGCACGCTGTGTACCTACCCCTAGGGCTCTTTTAGCAAAATTTTGAACGGGTCACGGAAAAGCACTAGGCGAATTTCATTGATCCGATTCTTTCGTGGCAACGTAAAATATTCGAGGGAAGTCTCTAGGACCAAATTTATTGTCAGATTCGGTGAACAGTCCCATACTCAGTTTTTCGGGCACGCTGTGTACCTACCCCTAGGGCCCTTCTAGCAAAATTTCGAACGGGGCTCGGGAAAGCTCTAGGGAGTTTTTCGTTGATCCGATTCTTTCGTGGAATCATAAAATATTCGAGAAAAGTCTCCAGCACCAATATTATGGTCAGATTCGATGAACAGACCCATACTCAGTTTTTCGGGCACGCTGTGTACCTACCCCTAGGGCCCTTCTAGCAAAATTTCGAACGGGTCACGGAAAAGCTTTAGGGAGTTTTCGTTGATCCGATTCTTTCGTGGAGTCATAAAATATTCGAGAAAAGTCTTCAGGACCAAAATTATGGTCAGATTCTATAACATACCCATACTAAGTTTTTCAGGCACGCTGTGTACCTACCCATAAGGCCCTTCTAGCAAAATTTCGAATGGGTCACTGAAAAGCACTAGGCGAATTTCATTGATCCGATTCTTTCGTGGAAACATAAAATATTCGAGGGAAGTTTCCAGGACCAAATTTATGGTCAGATTCGATGACCGGACCCATACTCAGTTTTTCGGGCACGCTGTGTACCTACCCCTAGGGCCCTTCTAGCAAAATTTCGAACGGGTCACGGAAAAGCTCTAGGGAGTTTTCGTTGATCCGATTCTTTCGTGGAGTCATAAAATATTCGAGAAAAGTCTACAGGACCAAAATTATGGTCAGATTCGATGAACGGACCCATACTAAGTTTTTCGGGCATGTTGTGTACCTAACCGTAGGGCCCTTCGAGCAAAATTTCGAACGGGTCACGGGAAAGCTCTAGGGAGTTTTCGTTGATCCGATTCTTTCGTGGAGTCATAAAATATTCGAGAAAAGTCTCCAGGACCAAAATTATGGTCAGATTCTATGAACATACCCATACTCAGTTTTTCAGGCACGCTGTGTACCTACCCCTAGGGCCCTTCTAGCAAAATTTCGAACGGGTCACGGAAAAGCTCTAGGGAGTTTTCGTTGATCCGATTCTTTCGTGGAGTCATAAAATATTCGAGAAAAGTCTACAGGACCAAAATTATGGTCAGATTCGATAAACAGACCCATACTCAGTTTTTCGGGCATGTTGTGTACCTAACCGTAGGGCCCTTCGAGCAAAATTTCGAACGGGTCACGGGAAAGCTCTAGGGAGTTTTCGTTGATCCGATTCTTTCGTGGAGTCATAAAATATTCGAGAAAAGTCTCCAGGACCAAAATTATGGTCAGATTCTATGAACATACCCATACTCAGTTTTTCAGGAACGCTGTGTACCTACCCCTAGGGCTCTTTTAGCAAAATTTTGAACGGGTCACGGAAAAGCACTAGGCGAATTTCATTGATCCGATTCTTTCGTGGCAACGTAAAATATTCGAGGGAAGTCTCTAGGACCAAATTTATGGTCAGATTCGGTGAACAGTCCCATACTCAGTTTTTCGGGCACGCTGTGTACCTACCCCTAGGGCCCTTCTAGCAAAATTTCGAACGGGGCTCGGGAAAGCTCTAGGGAGTTTTCGTTGATCCGATTCTTTCGTGGAATCATAAAATATTCGAGAAAAGTCTCCAGCACCAATATTATGGTCAGATTCGATGAACAGACCCATACTCAGTTTTTCGGGCACGCTGTGTACCTACCCCTAGGGCCCTTCTAGCAAAATTTCGAACGGGTCACGGAAAAGCTTTAGGGAGTTTTCGTTGATCCGATTCTTTCGTGGAGTCATAAAATATTCGAGAAAAGTCTTCAGGACCAAAATTATGGTCAGATTCTATAACATACCCATACTAAGTTTTTCAGGCACGCTGTGTACCTACCCATAAGGCCCTTCTAGCAAAATTTCGAATGGGTCACTGAAAAGCACTAGGCGAATTTCATTGATCCGATTCTTTCGTGGAAACATAAAATATTCGAGGGAAGTTTCCAGGACCAAATTTATGGTCAGATTCGATGACCGGACCCATACTCAGTTTTTCGGGCACGCTGTGTACCTACCCCTAGGGCCCTTCTAGCAAAATTTCGAACGGGTCACGGAAAAGCTTTAGGGAGTTTTCGTTGATCCGATTCTTTCGTGGAGTCATAAAATATTCGAGAAAAGTCTACAGGACCAAAATTATGGTCAGATTCGATGAACGGACCCATACTAAGTTTTTCGGGCATGTTGTGTACCTAACCGTAGGGCCCTTCGAGCAAAATTTCGAACGGGTCACGGGAAAGCTCTAGGGAGTTTTCGTTGATCCGATTCTTTCGTGGAGTCATAAAATATTCGAGAAAAGTCTCCAGGACCAAAATTATGGTCAGATTCTATGAACATACCCATACTCAGTTTTTCAGGCACGCTGTGTACCTACCCCTAGGGCCCTTCTAGCAAAATTTCGAACGGGTCACGGAAAAGCTCTAGGGAGTTTTCGTTGATCCGATTCTTTCGTGGAGTCATAAAATATTCGAGAAAAGTCTACAGGACCAAAATTATGGTCAGATTCGATAAACAGACCCATACTCAGTTTTTCGGGCATGTTGTGTACCTAACCGTAGGGCCCTTCAAGCAAAATTTCGAACGGGTCACGGGAAAGCTCTAGGGAGTTTTCGTTGATCCGATTCTTTCGTGGAGTCATAAAATATTCGAGAAAAGTCTCCAGGACCAAAATTATGGTCAGATTCTATGAACATACCCATACTCAGTTTTTCAGGCACGCTGTGTACCTACCCCTAGGGCTCTTTTAGCAAAATTTTGAACGGGTCACGGAAAAGCACTAGGCGAATTTCATTGATCCGATTCTTTCGTGGCAACGTAAAATATTCGAGGGAAGTCTCTAGGACCAAATTTATGGTCAGATTCGGTGAACAGTCCCATACTCAGTTTTTCGGGCACGCTGTGTACCTACCCCTAGGGCCCTTCTAGCAAAATTTCGAACGGGGCTCGGGAAAGCTCTAGGGAGTTTTCGTTGATCCGATTCTTTCGTGGAATCATAAAATATTCGAGAAAAGTCTCCAGCACCAATATTATGGTCAGATTCGATGAACAGACCCATACTCAGTTTTTCGGGCACGCTGTGTACCTACCCCTAGGGCCCTTCTAGCAAAATTTCGAACGGGTCACGGAAAAGCTTTAGGGAGTTTTCGTTGATCCGATTCTTTCGTGGAGTCATAAAATATTCGAGAAAAGTCTTCAGGACCAAAATTATGGTCAGATTCTATAACATACCCATACTAAGTTTTTCAGGCACGCTGTGTACCTACCCATAAGGCCCTTCTAGCAAAATTTCGAATGGGTCACTGAAAAGCACTAGGCGAATTTCATTGATCCGATTCTTTCGTGGAAACATAAAATATTCGAGGGAAGTTTCCAGGACCAAATTTATGGTCAGATTCGATGACCGGACCCATACTCAGTTTTTCGGGCACGCTGTGTACCTACCCCTAGGGCCCTTCTAGCAAAATTTCGAACGGGTCACGGAAAAGCTCTAGGGAGTTTTCGTTGATCCGATTCTTTCGTGGAGTCATAAAATATTCGAGAAAAGTCTACAGGACCAAAATTATGGTCAGATTCGATGAACGGACACATACTAAGTTTTTCGGGCATGTTGTGTACCTAACCGTAGGGCCCTTCGAGCAAAATTTCGAACGGGTCACGGGAAAGCTCTAGGGAGTTTTCGTTGATCCGATTCTTTCGTGGAGTCATAAAATATTCGAGAAAAGTCTCCAGGACCAAAATTATGGTCAGATTCGATGAACATACCCATACTCAGTTTTTCAGGCACGCTGTGTACCTACCCCTAGGGCCCTTCTAGCAAAATTTCGAACGGGTCACGGAAAAGCTCTAGGGAGTTTTCGTTGATCCGATTCTTTCGTGGAGTCATAAAATATTCGAGAAAAGTCTCCAGGACCAAAATTATGGTCAGATTCTATGAACATACCCATACTCAGTTTTTCAGGCACGCTGTGTACCTACCCCTAGGGCCCTTCTAGCAAAATTTCGAACGGGTCACGGAAAAGCTCTAGGGAGTTTTCGTTGATCCGATTCTTTCGTGGAGTCATAAAATATTCGAGAAAAGTCTACAGGACCAAAATTATGGTCAGATTCGATAAACAGACCCATACTTAGTTTTTCGGGCATGTTGTGTACCTAACCGTAGGGCCCTTCGAGCAAAAATTCGAACGGGTCACGGGAAAGCTCTAGGGAGTTTTCGTTGATCCGATTCTTTCGTGGAGTCATAAAATATTCGAGAAAAGTCTCCAGGACCAAAATTATGGTCAGATTCTATGAACATACCCATACTCAGTTTTTCAGGCACGCTGTGTACCTACCCCTAGGGCTCTTTTAGCAAAATTTTGAACGGGTCACGGAAAAGCACTAGGCGAATTTCATTGATCCGATTCTTTCGTGGCAACGTAAAATATTCGAGGGAAGTCTCTAGGACCAAATTTATGGTCAGATTCGGTGAACAGTCCCATACTCAGTTTTTCGGGCACGCTGTGTACCTACCCCTAGGGCCCTTCTAGCAAAATTTCGAACGGGGCTCGGGAAAGCTCTAGGGAGTTTTCGTTGATCCGATTCTTTCGTGGAATCATAAAATATTCGAGAAAAGTCTCCAGCACCAATATTATGGTCAGATTCGATGAACAGACCCATACTCAGTTTTTCGGGCACGCTGTGTACCTACCCCTAGGGCCCTTCTAGCAAAATTTCGAACGGGTCACGAAAAAGCTCTAGGGAGTTTTCGTTGATCCGATTCTTTCGTGGAGTCATAAAATATTCGAGAAAAGTCTTCAGGACCAAAATTATGGTCAGATTCTATGAACAAACCCATACTCAGTTTTTCAGGCACGCTGTGTACCTACCCATAAGGCCCTTCTAGCAAAATTTCGAATGGGTCACGGAAAAGCACTAGGCGAATTTCATTGATCCGATTCTTTCGTGGAAACATAAATTATTCGAGGGAAGTTTCCAGGACCAAATTTATGGTCAGATTCGATGAACGGACCCATACTCAGTTTTTCGGGCACGCTGTGTACCTACCCCTAGGGCCCTTCTAGCAAAATTTCGAACGAGTCATGGGAAAGCACTAGGGAGTTTTCGTTGATCCGATTCTTTCGTGGAGTCATAAAATATTCGAGAAAAGTCTACAGGACCAAAATTTTGGTCAGATTCGATGAACGGACCCATACTAAGTTTTTCGGACACGCTGTGTACCTACCCCTAGGGCCTTTCTAGCAAAATTTCGAACGGCTCAAGGGAAAGCTCTAGGGGGTTTTCGTTGATCCGATTCTTTCATGGAGTCATAAAATATTCGAGAAAAGTCTCCAGGACCAACATTATGGTCAGATTCGATGAACAGACCCATACTCAGTTTTTCGGGCACGTTGTGTACCTACCCCTAGGGCCCTTCTAGCAAAATTTCGAACGGGTCATGGAAAAGCACTAGGGGAGTTTTCATTGATCCGATTCTTTCGTAGAATCATAAAATATTCGAGGAAAGTCTCCAGGACCAAAATTATGTTCAGATTCGATGAACAGACCCATACTCAGTTTTTCGGGCATGCTGTGTACCTACCCCTAGGGCCCTTCTAGCAAAATTTCGAACGGGTCACGGGAAAGCTTTAGGGAGTGTTCGTTGATCCGATTCTTTCGTGGAGTCATAAAATATTCGAGAAAAGTCTCCAGGACCAAAATTATGGTCAGATTCTATGAACATACCCACAATCAGTTTTTCAGGCACGCTATGTACCTACCCCTAGGGCTCTTTTAGAAAAATTTTGAACGGGTCACGGAAAAGCACTAGGCGAATTTCATTGATCCGATTCATTCGTGGAAACGTATAATATTCTAGGGAAGTCTCCCGGACCAAATTTATGGTCAGATTCGGTGAACAGTCCCATACTCAGTTTTTCGGGCACGTTGTGTACCTACCCCTAAAGCCCTTCTAGCAAAATTTTGAACGGGACTCGGGAAAGCTCTAGGGAGTTTTCGTTGATCCGATTCTTTCGTGGAGTCATAAAATATTCGAGAAAAGCCTCCAGGACCAAAATTATGGTCAGATTCGATGAACATACCCATACTCAGTTTTTCAGGCACGCTGTGTACCTACCCCTAGGGCCCTTCTAGCAAAATTTCGAACGGGACACGAGAAAGCACTAGGGAGTTTTCGTTGATCCGATTCTTTCATGGAGTCATAAAATATTCGAGGGAAGTCTCCAGGACCAAAATTATTATCAGATTCTACGAACATACCCATACTCAGTTTTTCAGGCACGCCGTGTATCTACCCCTAGGGCCCTTTTAGCAAAATTTCGAACGGGTCACGGAAAAGCACTAGGCGAATTTCATTGATCCGATTCTTTCGTGAAAACATAAAATATTTGAGAGAAGTCTCCAGGACCAAATTTATGGTCAGATTCGGTGAACAGTCCCATACTCAGTTTTTCGGGCACGTTGTGTACCTACCCCTAAAGCCCTTCTAGCAAAATTTCGAACGGGACTCGGGAAAGCTCTAGGGAGTTTTCTTTGATCCGATTCTTTCGTGGAGTCATAAAATATTCGAGAAAAGCCTCCAGGACCAGAATTATGGTCAGATTCGATAAACAGACCCATACTCATTTTTCGGGCATGTTGTGTACCTACCCCTAGGGCCCTTCGAGCAAAATTTCGAACGGGTCATTGCAAAGCTTTAGGGAGTTTTCGTTGATCCGATTCTTTCGTGGAGTTATAAAATATTTGAGAAAGGTCTCCAGGACCAAATTTATGGTCAGATTCGGTGAACAGTCCCATACTCAGTTTTTCGGGCAAGCTGTGTACCTACCCCTAGGGCCCTTCTAGCAAAATTTCGAACGGGTCATGGAAAAGCACTAGGGGAGTTTTCATTGATCCGATTCTTTCGTAGAATCATAAAATATTCGAGGAAAGTCTCCAGGACCAAAATTATGTTCAGATTCGATGAACAGACCCATACTCAGTTTTTCGGGCATGCTGTGTACCTACCCCTAGGGCCCTTTTAGCAAAAATTTCGAACGGGTCACGGTAAAGCTCTACGGAGTTTTCGTTGATCCGATTCTTTCGTGGAGTCATAAAATATTCGAGAAAAGTCTCCAGGACCAAAATTATCGTCAGATTATATGAACATACCCATACTCAGTTTTTCAGGCACGCTTTGTACCTACCCTTAGGGCCCTTTTAGCAAAATTTCGAACGGGTCACGGAAAAGCACTAGGCGAATTTCATTGATCCGATTCTTTCGTGGAAACATAAAATATTCGAGGGAAGTATCCAGGACCAAATTTATGGTCAGATTCGGTGAACAGTCACATACTCAGTTTTTCGGGCACGCTGTGTACCTACCCCTAAAGCCCTTCTAGCAAAATTTCGAACGGAAGTCGGGAAAGCTCTAGGGAGTTTTCGTTGATCCGATTCTTTCGTGGAGTCATAAAATATTCGAGAAAAGTCTCCAGGACCAAAATTATGGTCAGCTTCGATGAACAGACCAATACTCAGTTTTTCGGGCATGCTGTGTACCTACCCCTAGGGCCCTTCTAGCAAAATTTCGAACGGGTCACGGGAAAGCTTTAGGGAGTTTTCGTTGATCCGATTCTTTCGTGGAGTCATAAAATATTCGAGAAAAGTCTCCAGGACCAAAATTATGGTCAGATTCTATGAACATACCCACAATCAGTTTTTCAGGCACGCTATGTACCTACCCCTAGGGCTCTTTTAGAAAAATTTTGAACGGGTCACGGAAAAGCACTAGGCGAATTTCATTGATCCGATTCATTCGTGGAAACGTAAAATATTCGAGGGAAGTCTCCAGGACCAAATTTATGGTCAGATTCGGTGAACAGTCACATACTCAGTTTTTCGGGCACGTTGTGTACCTACCCCTAAAGCCCTTCTAGCAAAATTTCGAACGGGACTCGGGAAAGCTCTAGGGAGTTTTCGTTGATCCGATTCTTTTGTGGAGTCATAAAATATTCGAGAAAAGCCTCCAGGACCAAAAATATGGTCAGATTCGATGAACATACCCATACTCAGTTTTTCAGGCACGCTGTGTACCTACCCCTAGGGCCCTTCTAGCAAAATTTCGAACGGGACACGAGAAAGCACTAGGGAGTTTTCGTTGATCCGATTCTTTCATGGAGTCATAAAATATTCGAGGGAAGTCTCCAGGACCAAAATTATTATCAGATTCTACGAACATACCCATACTCAGTTTTTCAGGCACGCCGTGTATCTACCCCTAGGGCCCTTTTAGCAAAATTTCGAACGGGTCACGGAAAAGCACTAGGCGAATTTCATTGATCCGATTCTTTCGTGAAAACATAAAATATTTGAGAGAAGTCTCCAGGACCAAATTTATGGTCAGATTCGGTGAACAGTCCCATACTCAGTTTTTCGGGCACGTTGTGTACCTACCCCTAAAGCCCTTCTAGCAAAATTTCGAACGGGACTCGGGAAAGCTCTAGGGAGTTTTCTTTGATCCGATTCTTTCGTGGAGTCATAAAATATTCGAGAAAAGCCTCCAGGACCAGAATTATGGTCAGATTCGATAAACAGACCCATACTCATTTTTCGGGCATGTTGTGTACCTACCCCTAGGGCCCTTCGAGCAAAATTTCGAACGGGTCATTGCAAAGCTTTAGGGAGTTTTCGTTGATCCGATTCTTTCGTGGAGTTATAAAATATTTGAGAAAGGTCTCCAGGACCAAATTTATGGTCAGATTCGGTGAACAGTCCCATACTCAGTTTTTCGGGCACGCTGTGTACCTACCCCTAGGGCCCTTCTAGCAAAATTTCGAACGGGTCATGGAAAAGCACTAGGGGAGTTTTCATTGATCCGATTCTTTCGTAGAATCATAAAATATTCGAGGAAAGTCTCCAGGACCAAAATTATGTTCAGATTCGATGAACAGACCCATACTCAGTTTTTCGGGCATGCTGTGTACCTACCCCTAGGGCCCTTTTAGCAAAAATTTCGAACGGGTCACGGTAAAGCTCTACGGAGTTTTCGTTGATCCGATTCTTTCGTGGAGTCATAAAATATTCGAGAAAAGTCTCCAGGACCAAAATTATCGTCAGATTATATGAACATACCCATACTCAGTTTTTCAGGCACGCTTTGTACCTACCCTTAGGGCCCTTTTAGCAAAATTTCGAACGGGTCACGGAAAAGCACTAGGCGAATTTCATTGATCCGATTCTTTCGTGGAAACATAAAATATTCGAGGGAAGTATCCAGGACCAAATTTATGGTCAGATTCGGTGAACAGTCACATACTCAGTTTTTCGGGCACGCTTTGTACCTACCCCTAAAGCCCTTCTAGCAAAATTTCGAACGGAACTCGGGAAAGCTCTAGGGAGTTTTCGTTGATCCGATTCTTTCGTGGAGTCATAAAATATTCGAGAAAAGTCTCCAGGACCAAAATTATGGTCAGCTTCGATGAACAGACCAATACTCAGTTTTTCGGGCATGCTGTGTACCTACCCCTAGGGCCCTTCTAGCAAAATTTCGAACGGGTCACGGGAAAGCTTTAGGGAGTTTTCGTTGATCCGATTCTTTCGTGGAGTCATAAAATATTCGAGAAAAGTCTCCAGGACCAAAATTATGGTCAGATTCTATGAACATACCCACAATCAGTTTTTCAGGCACGCTATGTACCTACCCCTAGGGCTCTTTTAGAAAAATTTTGAACGGGTCACGGAAAAGCACTAGGCGAATTTCATTGATCCGATTCATTCGTGGAAACGTAAAATATTCGAGGGAAGTCTCCAGGACCAAATTTATGGTCAGATTCGGTGAACAGTCACATACTCAGTTTTTCGGGCACGTTGTGTACCTACCCCTAAAGCCCTTCTAGCAAAATTTCGAACGGGACTCGGGAAAGCTCTAGGGAGTTTTCGTTGATCCGATTCTTTCGTGGAGTCATAAAATATTCGAGAAAAGCCTCCAGGACCAAAAATATGGTCAGATTCGATGAACATACCCATACTCAGTTTTTCAGGCACGCTGTGTACCTACCCCTAGGGCCCTTCTAGCAAAATTTCGAACGGGACACGAGAAAGCACTAGGGAGTTTTCGTTGATCCGATTCTTTCATGGAGTCATAAAATATTCGAGGGAAGTCTCCAGGACCAAAATTATGGTCAGATTCGATAAACAGACCCATACTCAGTTTTTCGGGCATGTTGTGTACCTACCCCTAGGGCCCTTCGAGCAAAATTTCGAACGGGTCACGGCAAAGCTTTAGGGAGTTTTCTTTGATCCGATTCTTTCGTGGAGTCATAAAATATTCGAGAAAAGCCTCCAGGACCAAAATTATGGTCAGATTCGATAAACAGACCCATACTCAGTTTTTCGGGCATGTTGTGTACCTACCCCTAGGGCCCTTCGAGCAAAATTTCGAACGGGTCATTGCAAAGCTTTAGGGAGTTTTCGTTGATCCGATTCTTTCGTGGAGTCATAAAATATTTGAGAAAGGTCTCCAGGACCAAATTTATGGTCAGATTCGGTGAACAGTCCCATACTCAGTTTTTCGGGCACGCTGTGTACCTACCCCTAGGGCCCTTCTAGCAAAATTTCGAACGGGGCTCGGGAAAGCTCTAGGGAGTTTTCGTTGATCCGATTCTTTCGTGGAGTCATAAAATATTCGAGAAAAGTCTACAGGACCAAAATTATGGTCAGATTCGATAAACAGCCATACTCAGTTTTTCGGGCATGTTGTGTACCTACCCCTAGGGCCCTTCGAGCAAAATTTCGAACGGGTCACGGCAAAGCTTTAGGGAGTTTTCTTTGATCCGATTCTTTCTTGGAGTCATAAAATATTCGAGAAAGGTCTCCAGGACCAAAATTATGGTCAGATTCTATGAACATAACCATACTGAGTTTTTCAAGCACGCTGTGTACCTACCCCTAGGGCTCTTTTAGCCAAATTTTGAACGGGTCACGGAAAAGCACTAGGCGAATTTCATTGATCCGATTTATTCGTGGAAACGTAAAATATTCGAAGGAAGTCTCCAGGACCAAATTTATGGTCAGATTCGGTGAACAGTCCCATACTCAGTTTTTCGGGCACGCTGTGTACCTACCCCTAGGGCCCTTCTAGCAAAATTTCGAACGGGGCTCGGGAAAGCTATAAGGAGTTTTCGTTGATCCGATTCTTTCGTGGAATCATAAAATATTCGAGAAAAGTCTCCAGGACCAATATTATGGTCAGATTCGATGAACAGACCCATACTCAGTTATTCGGGCACGCTGTGTACCTACCCCTAGGGCCCTTCTAGCAAAATTTCGAACGGGTCACGGAAAAGCTCTAGGGAGTTTTCGTTGATCCGATTCTTTCGTGGAGTCATAAAATATTCGAGAAAAGTCTACAGGACCAAAATTATGGTCAGATTCGATAAACAGACCCATACTCAGTTTTTCGGGCATGTTGTGTACCTACCCCTAGGGCCCTTCGAGCAAAATTTCGAACGGGTCACGGCAAAGCTTTAGGGAGTTTTCTTTGATCCGATTCTTTCGTGGAGTCATAAAATATTCGAGAAAGGTCTCCAGGACCAAAATTATGGTCAGATTCTATGAACATACCCATACTCAGTTTTTCAAGCACGCTATGTACCTACCCCTAGGGCTCTTTTAGCAAAATTTTGAACGGGTCACGGAAAAGCACTAGGTGAATTTCATTGATCCGATTCATTCGTGGAAACGTAAAATATTCGAAGGAAGTCTCCAGGACCAAATTTATGGTCAGATTCGGTGAACAGTCCCATACTCAGTTTTTCGGGCACGCTGTGTACCTACCCCTAGGGCCCTTCTAGCAAAATTTCGAACGGGTCACGGAAAAGCTCTAGGGAGTTTTCGTTGATCCGATTCTTTCGTGGAGTCATAAAATATTCGAGAAAAGTCTACAGGACCAAAATTATGGTCAGATTCGATAAACAGACCCATACTCAGTTTTTCGGGCATGTTGTGTACCTACCCCTAGGGCCCTTCGAGCAAAATTTCGAACGGGTCACGGCAAAGCTTTAGGGAGTTTTCTTTGATCCGATTCTTTCGTGGAGTCATAAAATATTCGAGAAAGGTCTCCAGGACCAAAATTATGGTCAGATTCTATGAACATACCCATACTCAGTTTTTCAAGCACGCTATGTACCTACCCCTAGGGCTCTTTTAGCAAAATTTTGAACGGGTCACGGAAAAGCACTAGGTGAATTTCATTGATCCGATTCATTCGTGGAAACGTAAAATATTCGAAGGAAGTCTCCAGGACCAAATTTATGGTCAGATTCGGTGAACAGTCCCATACTCAGTTTTTCGGGCACGCTGTGTACCTACCCCTAGGGCCCTTCTAGCAAAATTTCGAACGGGGCTCGGGAAAGCTATAGGGAGTTTTCGTTGATCCGATTCTTTCGTGGAATCATAAAATATTCGAGAAAAGTCTCCAGGACCAATATTATGGTCATATTCGATGAAAAGACCCATACTCAGTTTTTCGGGCACGCTGTGTACCTACCCCTAGGGCCCTTCTAGCAAAATTTCGAACGGGTCACGGAAAAGCTCTAGGGAGTTTTCGTTGATCCGATTCTTTCGTGGAGTCATAAAATATTCGAGAAAAGTCTACAGGACCAAAATTATGGTCAGATTCGATAAACAGACCCATACTCAGTTTTTCGGGCATGTTGTGTACCTACCCCTAGGGCCCTTCGAGCAAAATTTCGAACGGGTCACGGCAAAGCTTTAGGGAGTTTTCTTTGATCCGATTCTTTCGTGGAGTCATAAAATATTCGAGAAAGGTCTCCAGGACCAAAATTATGGTCAGATTCTATGAACATACCCATACTCAGTTTTTCAAGCACGTTGTGTACCTACCCCTAGGGCTCTTTTAGCAAAATTTTGAACGGGTCACGGAAAAGCACTAGGCGAATTTCATTGATCCGATTCATTCGTGGAAACGTAAAATATTCGAGGGAAGTCTCCAGGACCAAATTTATGGTCAGATTCGATGAACAGACCCATACTCAGTTTTTCGGGCACGCTGTGTACCTACCCCTAGGGCCCTTTTAGCAAAATTTCGAACGGGTCACGGAAAAGCTCTAGGGAGTTTTCGTTCGATTCTTTCGTGGAGTCATAAAATATTCGAGAAAAGTCTACAGGACCAAAATTATGGTCAGATTCGATAAACAGACCCATACTCAGTTTTTCGGGCATGTTGTGTACCTACCCCTAGGGCCCTTCGAGCAAAATTTCGAACGGGTCACGACAAAGCTTTAGGGAGTTTTCTTAGATCCGATTCTTTCGTGGAGTCATAAAATATTCGAGAAAGGTCTCCAGGACCAAAATTATGGTCAGATTCTATGAACATACCCATACTCAGTTTTTCAAGCACGCTGTGTACCTACCCCTAGGGCTCTTTTAGCAAAATTTTGAACGGGTCACGGAAAAGCACTAAGCGAATTTCATTGATCCGATTCTTTCGTGGAGTCATAAAATATTCTAGAAAAGTCTACAGGACCAAAATTTTGGTCAGATTCGATGAACGGACCCATACTAAGTTTTTCGGACACGCTGTGTACCTACCCCTAGGGCCTTTCTAGCAAAATTTCGAACGGCTCAAGGGAAAGCTCTAGGGGTTTTCGTTGATCCGATTCTTTCATGGAGTCATAAATATTCGAGAAAAGTCTCCAGGACCAAAATTATGGTCAAATTCGATGAACAGACCCATACTCAGTTTTTCGGGCACGCTGTGTACCTACCCTAGGGCACTTCTAGCAAAATTTCGAACGGGTCACGGAAAAGCTCTAGGGAGTTTTCGTTGATCCGATTCTTTCGTGGAGTCATAAAATATTCGAGAAAAGTCTACAGGACCAAAATTATGGTCAGATTCGATAAACAGACCCATATTCAGTTTTTCGAGCATGTTGTGTACCTACCCCTAGGGCCCTTCGAGCAAAATTTCGAACGGGTCACGGCAAAGCTTTAGGGAGTTTTCTTTGATCCGATTCTTTCGTGGAGTCATAAAATATTCGAGAAAGGTCTCCAGGACCAAAATTATGGTCAGATTCTATGAACATACCCATACTCAGTTTTTCAAGCACGCTGTGTACCTACCCCTAGGGCTCTTTTAGCAAAATTTTGAACGGGTCACGGAAAAGCACTAGGCGAATTTCATTGATCCGATTCATTCGTGGAAACGTAAAATATTCGAGGGAAGTCTCCAGGACCAAATTTATGGACAGATTCGGTGAACAGTCCCATACTCAGTTTTTCGGGCACGCTGTGTACCTACCCCTAGGGCCCTTCTAGCAAAAATTCGAACGGGGCTCGGGAAAGCTATAGGGAGTTTTCGTTGATCCGATTCTTTCGTGGAATCATAAAATATTCGTGAAAAGTCTCCAGGACCAATATTATGGTCAGATTTGATGAACAGACCCATACTCAGTTTTTCGGGCACGCTGTGTACCTACCCCTAGGGCCCTTCTAGCAAAATTTCGAACGGGTCACGGAAAAGCTCTAGGGAGTTTTCGTTAATCCGATTCTTTCGTGGAGTCATAAAATATTCAAGAAAAGTCTTCAGGACCAAAATTATGGTCAGATTCTATGAACATACCCATACTCAGTTTTTCAGGCACGCTGTGTAACTACCCCTAGGGCTCTTTTAGCAAAATTTTGAACGGGTCACGGAAAAGCACTAGGCGAATTTTATTGATCCGATTCTTTCGTGGAAACGTAAAATATTCGAGGGAAGTCTCCAGGACCAAATTTATGGTCAGATTCGGTGAACAGTCACATACTCAGTTTTTCGGGCACGCTGTGTACCTACCCTTAGGGCCCTTCTAGCAAATTTTCGAAAGGGGCTCGGGAAAGCTCTAGGGAGTTTTGGTTGATCCGATTCTTTCGTGTAATCATAATATATTCGAGAAAAGTCTCCAGGACCAATATTATGGTCAGATTCGATGAACAGACCCATACTCAGTTTTTCGGGCACACTGTGTACCTACCCCTAGGGCCCTTCTAGCAAAATTTCGAACGGCTCACGAAAAAGCTCTAGGGGAGTTTTCGTTGATCCGATTCTTTCGTGGAGTCATAAAATATTCGAGAAAAGTCTTCAGGACCAAAATTATGGTCAGATTCTATGAACATACCTATACTCAGTTTTTCAGGCACGCTGTGTACCTACCCATAAGGCCCTTCTAGCAAAATTTCGAATGGGTCACGGAAAAGCACTAGGCGAATTTCATTGATCCGATTCTTTCGTGGAAACATAAAATATTCGAGGGAAATTTCCAGGACCAAATTTATGGTCAGATTCGATGAACGGACCCATACTCAGTTTTTCGGGCACGCTGTGTACCTACCCCTAGGGCCCTTCTAGCAAAATTTCGAACGAGTCACGGGAAAGCACTAGGGAGTTTTCGTTGATCCGATTCTTTCGTGGAGTCATAAAATATTCTAGAAAAGTCTACAGGACCAAAATTTTGGTCAGATTCGATGAACGGACCCATACTAAGTTTTTCGGACACGCTGTGTACCTACCCCTAGGGCCTTTCTAGCAAAATTTCGAACGGCTCAAGGGAAAGCTCTAGGGGGTTTTCGTTGATCCGATTCTTTCATGGAGTCATAAAATATTCGAGAAAAGTCTCCAGGACCAAAATTATGGTCAGATTCGATGAACAGACCCATACTTAGTTTTTCGGGCACGCTGTGTACCTACCCCTAGGGCCCTTCTAGCAAAATTTCGAACGGGTCATGGAAAAGCACTAGGGGAGTTTTCATTGATCCGATTCTTTCGTAGAAACATAAAATATTCGAGGAAAGTCTCCAGGACCAAAATTATGTTCAGATTCGATGAACAGACCCATACTCAGTTTTTCGGGCATGCTGTGTACCTACCCCTAGGGCCCTTTTAGCAAAATTTCGAACGGGTCACGGTAAAGCTCTACGGAGTTTTCGTTGATCCGATTCTTTCGTGGAGTCATAAAATATTCGAGAAAAGTCTCCAGGACCAAAATTATCGTCAGATTCTATGAACATACCCATACTCAGTTTTTCAGGCACGCTTTGTACCTACCCTTAGGGCCCTTTTAGCAAAATTTCGAACGGGTCACGGAAAAGCACTAGGCGAATTTCATTGATCCGATTCTTTCGTGGAAACATAAAATATTCGAGGGAAGTCTCCAGGACCAAATTTATGGTCAGATTCGGTGAACAGTCCCATACTCAGTTTTTCGGGCACGCTGTGTACCTACCCCTAAAGCCCTTCTAGCAAAATTTCGAACGGAACTCGGGAAAGCTCTAGGGAGTTTTCGTTGATCCGATTCTTTCGTGGAGTCATAAAATATTCGAGAAAAGTCTCCAGGACCAAAATTATGGTCAGCTTCGATGAACAGACCAATACTCAGTTTTTCGGGCATGCTGTGTACATACCCCTAGGGCCCTTCTAGCAAAATTTCGAACGGGTCACGGGAAAGCTTTAGGGTGTTTTCGTTGATCCGATTCTTTCGTGGAGTCATAAAATATTCGAGAAAAGTCTCCAGGACCAAAATTATGGTCAGATTCTATGAACATACCCACAATCAGTTTTTCAGGCACGCTATGTACCTACCCCTAGGGCTCTTTTAGAAAAATTTTGAACGGGTCACGGAAAAGCACTAGGCGAATTTCATTGATCCGATTCATTCGTGGAAACGTAAAATATTCGAGGGAAGTCTTCAGGACAAAATTTATTGTCAGATTCGGTGAACAGTCCCATACTCAGTTTTTCGGGCACGTTGTGTACCTACCCCTAAAGCCCTTCTAGCAAAATTTCGAACGGGACTCGGGAAAGCTCTAGGGAGTTTTCGTTGATCCGATTCTTTCGTGGAGTCATAAAATATTCGAGAAAAGCCTCCAGGACCAAAATTATGGTTAGATTCGATGAACATACCCATACTCAGTTTTCAGGCACGCTGTGTACCTACCCCTAGGGCCCTTCTAGCAAAATTTCGAACGGGACACGAGAAAGCACTAGGGAGTTTTCGTTGATCCGATTCTTTCATGGAGTCATAAAATATTCGAGGGAAGTCTCCAGGACCAAAATTATGGTCAGATTCTACGAACATACCCATACTCAGTTTTTCAGGCACGCCGTGTATCTACCCCTAGGGCCCTTTTAGCAAAATTTCGAACGGGTCACGGAAAAGCACTAGGCGAATTTCATTGATCCGATTCTTTCGTGAAAGCATAAAATATTTGAGGGAAGTCTCCAGGACCAAATTTATGGTCAGATTCGGTGAACAGTCCCATACTCAGTTTTTCGGGCACGTTGTGTACCTACCCCTAAAGCCCTTCTAGCAAAATTTCGAACGGGACTCGGGAAAGCTCTAGGGAGTTTTCTTTGATCCGATTCTTTCGTGGAGTCATAAAATATTCGAGAAAAGCCTCCAGGACCAAAATTATGGTCAGATTCGATAAACAGACCCATACTCAGTTTTTCGGGCATGTTGTGTACCTACCCCTAGGGCCCTTCGAGCAAAATTTCGAACGGGTCATTGCAAAGCTTTAGGGAGTTTTCGTTGATCCGATTCTTTCGTGGAGTCATAAAATATTTGAGTAAGGTCTCCAGGACCAAATTTATGGTCAGATTCGGTGAACAGTCTCATACTCAGTTTTTCGGGCACGCTGTGTACCTACCCCTAGGGCCCTTCTAGCAAAATTTCGAACGGGGCTCGGGAAAGCTATAGGGAGTTTTCGTTGATCCGATTTTTTCGTGGAATCGTAAAATATTCGAGAAAAGTCTCCAGGACCAATATTATGGTCAGATTCGATGAACAGACCCATACTCAGTTTTTCGGGCACGCTGTGTACCTACCCCTAGGGCCCTTTTAGCAAATTTTCGAACGGGACTCGGGAAAGCTCTAGGGAGTTTTCGTTGATCCGATTCTTTCGTGGAGTCATAAAATATTCGAGAAAAGTCTACAGGACCAAAATTATGGTCAGATTCGATAAACAGCCATACTCAGTTTTTTGGGCATGTTGTGTACCTACCCCTAGGGCCCTTCGAGCAAAATTTCGAACGGGTCACGGCAAAGCTTTAGGGAATCTTCTTTGATCCGATTCTTTCTTGGAGTCATAAAATATTCGAGAAAGGTCTCCAGGACCAAAATTATGGTCAGATTCTATGAACATACCCATACTCAGTTTTTCAAGCACGCTGTGTACCTACCCCTAGGGCTCTTTTAGCAAAATTTTGAACGGGTCACGGAAAAAGCACTAGGCGAATTTCATTGATCCGATTCATTCGTGGAAACGTAAAATATTCGAAGGAAGTCTCCAGGACCAAATTTATGGTCAGATTCGGTGAACAGTCCCATACTCAGTTTTTCGGGCACGCTGTGTACCTACCCCTAGGGCCCTTCTAGCAAAATTTCGAACGGGGCTCGGGAAAGCTATAGGGAGTTTTCGTTGATCCGATTCTTTCGTGGAATCATAAAATATTCGAGAAAAGTATCCAGGATCAATATTATGGTCAGATTCGATGAACAGACCCATACTCAGTTTTTCGGGCACGCTGTGTACCTACCCCTAAGGCCCTTCTAGCAAAATTTCGAACGGGTCACGGAAAAGCTCTAGGGAGTTTTCGTTGATCCGATTCTTTCGTGGAGTCATAAAATATTCGAGAAAAGTCTACAGGACCAAAATTATGGTCAGATTCGATAAACAGACTCATACTCAGTTTTTCGGGCATGTTGTGTTCCTACCCCTAGGGCCCTTCGAGCAAAATTTCGAACGGGTCACGGCAAAGCTTTAGGGAGTTTTCATTTATCCGATTCTTTCGTGGAGTCATAAAATATTCGAGAAAGGTCTCCTGGACCAAAATTATGGTCAGATTCTATGAACATACTCATACTCAGTTTTTCAAGCACGCTGTGTACCTACCCCTAGGGCTCTTTTAGCAAAATTGTGAACGGGTCACGGAAAAGCACTAGGCGAATTTCATTGATCCGATTCATTCGTGGAAACGTAAAATATTCGAGGGAAGTCTCCAGGACCAAATTTATAGTCATATTCGATGAACAGACCCATACTCAGTTTTTCGGGCACCCTGTGTACCTACCCTTGGGGCCCTTCTAGCAAAATTTCGAACGGGTCACGGAAAAGCACTAGGGGAATTTTCATTGATCCGATTCTTTCTTTGAGCCATAAAATATTCGAGGGATGTCTCCAGGATCAAAATTATTGTCAGATTCGATGAAAAGACGCATACTTAGTTTTTCGGGCACGCTGTGTACCTACCTCTAGGGCCCTTCTAGCAAAATTTCGAACGGGTCACGTGAAAGCTCCAGGGAGTTTTCGTTGATCCGATTCTTTTGTGGAGTCATAAAATATTCGAGTGAAGTCTCTTAGACCAAAATTATGGTGAGATTCGATGAACAGTCCCATACTCCGTTTTTCGGGCACGCTGTGTACCTACCCATAGGGCCCTTCTAGCAAAATATCGAACGGGTCACTGGAAAGCTCTAGGGAGTTTTCGTTGATCGGATTCTTTCGTGGAGTCATAAAATATTCGAGAAAAGTCTCCAGGACCAAAATTATGGTCAGATTCGATGAACGGACCCATATTTAGTTTTTCGGGCACGCTGTGTACCTACCTCTAGGGCCCTTCTAGCAAAATTTCGAACGGGTCACGGTATAGCTCTACGGAGTTTTCGTTGATCCGATTCTTTCGTGGAGTTATAAAATATTCGAGAAAAGTCTCCAGGACCAAAATTATGGCCAGATTCTATTAACATACCCATACTCAGTTTTTCAGGCACGATGTGTACCTACCCCTAGGGCCCTTCTAGCAAAATTTCGAACGGGTCACGGAAAAGCACTAGGCGAATTTCATTGATCCGATTCTTTCGTGGAAACATAAAATATTCGAGAAAAGTCTTCAGGACCAAATTTATGGTCAGATTCGATGAACAGACCCATACTCAGTTTTTCGGGCACCCTGTGTACCTACCCTTGGGGCCCTTCTAGCAAAATTTCGAACGGGGCTCGGGAAAGCTCTAGGGAGTTTTCGTTGATCTGATTCTTACGTGGAATCATAAAATATTCGAGAAAAATCTCCAGGACCAATATTATGGTCAGATTCGATGAACAGACCCATACCCAGTTTTTCGGGCACGCTGTGTACCTACCCCTAGGGCCCTTCTAGCAAAATTTCGAACCGGTCACGGAAAAGCTATAGGGAGTTTTCGTTGATCCGATTCTTACGTGGAGTCATAAAATATTCTAGAAAAGTCTTCAGGACCAAAATTATGGTCAGATTCTTTGAACATACCCATACTCAGTTTTTCAGGCACGCTGTGTACCTACCCTTGGGGCCCTTCTAGCAAAATTTCGAACGGGTCACGGAAAAGCACTAGGGGAATTTTCATTCATCCGATTCTTTCTTTGAGCCATAAAATATTCGAGGGATGTCTCCAGGACCAAAATTATTGTCAGATTCGATGAAAAGACGCATACTTAGTTTTTCGGGCACGCTGTGTACTTACCTCTAGGGCCCTTCTAGCAAAATTTCGAACGGGTCACGTGAAAGCTCCAGGGAGTTTTTGTTGATCCGATTCTTTTGTGGAGTCATAAAATATTCGAGTGAAGTCTCTTAGACCAAAGTTATGGTGAGATTCGATGAACAGTCCCATACTCCGTTTTTCGGGCACGCTGTGTACCTACACATAGGGCCCTTCTAGCAAAATATCGAACGGGTCACTGGAAAGCTCTAGGGAGTTTTCGTTGATCGAATTCTTTCGTGGAGTCATAAAATATTCGAGAAAAGTCTCCAGGACTAAAATTATGGTCAGATTCGATGAACGGACCCATACTAAGTTTTTCGGGCATGTTGTGTACCTAACCGTAGGGCCCTTCTAGCAAAATTTCGAACGGGGCTCGGGAAAGCTCTAAGGAGTTTTCGTTGATCTGATTCTTTCGTGGAATCATAAAATATTCGAGAAAAGTCTCCAGGACCAATATTATGGTCAGATTCGATGAACAGACCCATACTCAGTTTTTCGGGCACGCTGTGTACGTACCCCTAGGGCCCTTCTAGCAAAATTTCGAACGGGTCACGGAAAAGCTCTAGGGAGTTTTCGTTGATCCGATTCTTTCGTGGAGTCATAAAATATTCGAGAAAAGTCTCCAGGACCAAAATTATGGTCAGCTTCTACGAACATACCCATACTCAGTTTTTCAGGCACGATGTGTACCTACCACTAGGGCCCTTTTAGCAAAATTTCGAACGGGTCACGGAAAAGCACTAGGCGAATTTAATTGATCCGATTCTTTCGTGGAAACATAAAATATTCGAGGGAAGTCTCGAGGACCAAATTTATGGTCAGATTCGGTGAACAGTCCCATACTCAGCTTTTCGGGCACGCTGTGTACCGACCCCTAGGGCCCTTCTAGCAAAATTTCGAACGGGGCTCGGGAAAGCTCTAGGGAGTTTTCGTTGATCTGATTCTTTCGTGGAATCATAAAATATTCGAGAAAAGTCTCCAGGACCAATATTATGGTCAGATTCGATGAACAGACCCATACTCAGTTTTTCGGGCACGCTGTGTACCTACCCCTAGGGCCCTTCTAGCAAAATTTCGAACGGGTCACGGAAAAGCTATAGGGAGTTTTCGTTGATCCGATTCTTTCGTGGAGTCATAAAATATTCGAGAAAAGTCTTCAGGACCAAAATTATGGTCAGATTCTATGAACATACCCAATCTCAGTTTTTCAGGCACGCTGTGTACCTACCCATAAGGCCCTTCTAGCAAAATTTCGAACGGGTCACGGAAAAGCACTAGGCGAATTTCATTGATCCGATTCTTTCGTGGAAACATAAAATTTTCGAGAGAAGTCTCCAGGACCAAATTTATGGTCAGATTCGATGAACAGACCCATACTCAGTTTTTCGGGCACGTTGTGTACCTACCACTAAGGCCCTTCTATCAAAATTTCGAACGGGTCATTGAAAAGCAATAGTGGAGTTTTCATTGATCCGATTCTTTCGTAGAGTCATGAAATATTCGAGGAAAGTCTCCAGGACCAAAATTATTGTCAGATTCTATGAACAGACCCATACTCAATTTTTCGGGCATCCTGTGTACCTACCCTTGGGGCCCTTCTAGCAAAATTTCGAACGGGTCACGGAAAAGCACTAGGGGAATTTTCATTGATCCGATTCTTTCTTTGAGCCATAAAATATTCGAGAGATGTCTCCGGGACCAAAATTATTGTCAGATTCGATGAAAAGACGCATACTTAGTTTTTCGAGCACGCTGTGTACGTAGGGCTCTTCTAGCAAAATTTCGAACGGGTCACGGGAAAGCTTTAGGGGTTTTCGTGGATCCGATTCTTTCGTGGAGTCATAAAATATTCGAGAAAAGTCTCCAGGACCAAAATTATTGTCAGATTCGATGAACGGACCCATACTCAGTTTTTCGGGCACGCTGTGTACCTACCCCTAGGGCCCTTCTAGCAAAATTTCGAACGGGTCACGGGAAACCCTTAGGGGACTTATCATTGATCCGATTCTTTCGTGGAGTTATAAAATATTCGAGTGAAGTCTCTAATACCAAAATTATGGTCAGATTCAATGAACAGACCCATACTCAGTTTTTCGGGCACGCTCTGTACCTACCCCTAGGGCCCTTCTAGCAAAATTTCGAACGGGTCACCGGAAAGCTTTAGGGAGTTTTCGTTGATCCGATTCTTTCGTGGAGTCATAAAATATTCGAGAAAAGTCTCCAGGACCAAAATTATGGTCAGATTCAATGAACAGTCTCATACTCAGTTTTTCAGGCACGTTGTGTACTTACCCCTAGGGCCCTTTTAGCAAAATTTCGAACGGGTCACGGAAAAACACTAGGCGAATTTCCTTGATCCGATTCTTTCGTGGAAACATAAAGTATTTGAGGAAAGTCTCCAGGACCAAAATTAAGGACAGATTCAGTGAACAGACACATACTCAGTTTTTCGGGCACGCTGTGTACCTACCCCTAAGGCCCTACTAGAAAAATTTCGAACGGGTCACGGAAAAGCTCTAGGCAGTTTTAGTTGATTCGATTCTTTCGTAGAGTCATAAAATATTTGAGAAAAGTCTCCAGGACCAAAATTATGGTCAGATTCGATGAACAGACCCATACTCAGTTTTTCGGGCACGTTGTGTGCATACCCCTAGGGCCCCTCTTGCAAAATTTTGAACGGGTCACGAGAAAGCTCTAGGGAGTTTTCGTTGATCCGATTATTTCGAGGAGTTATAAATTATTCGAGGGAAGTCTGCAAGACCAAATTTATGGTCAGATTCGGTGAGCAGTCCCATACTTAGTTATTCGGGCACGCTGTGTACCTACCCTTAGGCCCTTCTATCAAAATTTCGAACCGGTCACGGAAAACCACCAGGGGACTTTTCATTGATCCGATTGTTTCGTAGAGTCATAAAATATTCGAGGGAAGTCTCCAGAACCAAAATTATGGCCAGATTCGATGAACAGACACATACTCGGTTTTTCAGGCACGATGTGTACCTACCCCTAGGGCCGTTCTAGCAAAATTTCGAACGGGTCACGAGAAAGATTTAGGGAGTTTTTGTTGATCCCATTCTTTCGTGGAGTCATAAAATATTCGAGAAAAGTCTCCAGGAGCAAATTTATTGTCAGATTCGATGAACAAACCCATACTCAGTTTTTCGGGCACGCTGTGTACCTACCCCTAAGGCCCTTCTATCAAAATTTCGAACGGGTCACTGAAAAGCACTAGTGGAGTTTTCATTGATCCGATTCTTTCGTAGAGTCATAAAATATTCGAGGAAAGTCTCCAGGACCAAAATTATAGTTAGATTCGATGAACATACCCATACTCAGTTTTTCGGGCACGTTGTGTACCTACCCTTAGGGCCCTTCTAGCAAAATTTCGAACGGGTCACGGAAAAGCACTAGGGGAATTTTCATTGATCCGATTCTTTCTTTGAGCCATAAAAAATTCGAGGGATGTCTCCAAGACCAAAATTATTAACAGATTCGATGAAAAGACGCATACTTAGTTTTTCGGGCACGTTGTGTACCTATCTCTAGGGCCCTTCTAGCAAAATTTCGAACGGGTCACGGGAAAGCTCCAGGGAGTTTTCGTTGATCCGATTCTTTCGTGGAGTCATAAAATATTCGTGTGAAGTCTCTAAGACCAAAATTATGGTGAGATTCGATGAACAGTCCCATACTCAGTTTTTCGAGCACGCTGTGTACCTACCCTTAGGGCCCTTCTAGCAAAATTTCGAACCGGTCACGGAAAACCACCAGGGGACTTTTCATTGATCCGATTCTTTCTTAGAGTCATAAAATATTCGAGGGAAGTCTCCAGGACCAAAATTATGGTCAGATTCAATGAACAGACACATACTCAGTTTTTCGGGCACGCTGTGTACCTACCCCTAAGGCCCTTCTAGGAAAATTTCGAACGATGTCACGGGAAAGCTCTAGGGAATTTTCGTTGATCCTATTCTTTCGTAGAGTCATAAAATATTTGAGAAAAGTCTCCAGGACCAAAATTATGGTCAGATTCGATGAACAGACTCATACTTAGTTTTTCTGGCACGCTGTGTACCTACCCCTAGGGCCCTTCTAGCAAAATTTCGAACGGGTCACGGGAAAGCTCCTGGGAGTTTTCGTTGATCCGATTCTTTCGAGGAGTCATAAAATATTCGAGTGAAGTCTCTAACACCAAAATTATGGTGAGATTCGATGAACAGTCCCATACTCCGTTTTTCCGGCACGCTGTGTACCTACCCTAGGGCCCTTCTAGCAAAATTTCGAACGGGTCACGGGAAAGCTCTAGAGAGTTTTCGTTGATCCGATTCTTTCGTGGAGTCATAAAATATTCGAGAAAAGTCTCCAGGACCAAAATTATGGTCAGATTCGATGAACGGACCCATACTCAGTTTTTCGGAAACGCTGTGTACCTACCCCTAGGGCCCTTCTAGCAAAATTTCGAACGGCTCCCGTGAAAGCTCTAGGGAGTTTTCGTTGATCCGATTCTTTCTTGGAGTCATAAAATATTCGAGAGAAGTCTCCAGGACCAAAATTATGATCAGATTCTATGAATATACCCATACTCAGTTTTTCAGGCACGCTGTGTACCTACCCCTAGGGCCCTTCTAGCAAAATTTCGAACGGGTCACGGAAAAGCATTAGCGAATTTCATTGATCCGATTCTTTCGTGGAGTCATAAAATATTCGAGAAAAGTCTCCAGGACCAAAATTATGGTCAGATTCGATGAATAGACACATACTCAGTTTTTCGGGCACGCTGTGTAGCTACCCCTAAGGCCCAACTAGGAAAATTTCGAACGGGTCACGGGAAAGCTCTAGGGAGTTTTCGTTGATCCGATTATTTCGTAGAGTCATAAAATATTCGAGAAAAGTCTCCAGGACCAAAATTATGGTCAGATTCGATGAACAGACCCATACTCAGTTTTTCTGGCACGTTGTGTACCTACCCCTAGGGCCCCCTTCTTGCAAAATTTTGAACGGGTCACGAGAAAGCTCTAGGGAGTTTTCGTTGATCCGATTATTTCGTGGAGTCATAAAATATTCGAGGGAACTCTGCAAGACTAAATTTATGGTCAGATTCAGTGAGCAGTCCCATACTTAGTTTTTCGGGCACGCTGTGTACCTACCCTTAGGGCCCTTCTAGCAAAATTTCGAACCGGTCACGGAAAACCACCAGGGGACTTTTCATTGATCCGATTCTTTCTTAGAGTCATAAAATATTCGAGGGAAGTCTCCAGGACCAAAATTATGGTCAGATTCAATGAACAGACACATACTCAGTTTTTCGGGCACGCTGTGTACCTACCCCTAAGGCCCTTCTAGGAAAATTTCGAACGATGTCACGGGAAAGCTCTAGGGAGTTTTCGTTGATCCTATTCTTTCGTAGAGTCATAAAATATTTGAGAAAAGTCTCCAGGACCAAAATTATGGTCAGATTCGATGAACAGACTCATACTTAGTTTTTCTGGCACGCTGTGTACCTACCCCTAGGGCCCTTCTAGCAAAATTTCGAACGGGTCACGGGAAAGCTCCTGGGAGTCTTCGTTGATCCGATTCTTTCGAGGAGTCATAAAATATTCGAGTGAAGTCTCTAACACCAAAATTATGGTGAGATTCGATGAACAGTCCCATACTCCGTTTTTCCGGCACGCTGTGTACCTACCCTAGGGCCCTTCTAGCAAAATTTCGAACGGGTCACGGGAAAGCTCTAGAGAGTTTTCGTTGATCCGATTCTTTCGTGGAGTCATAAAATATTCGAGAAAAGTCTCCAGGACCAAAATTATGGTCAGATTCGATGAACGGACCTATACTCAGTTTTTCGGAAACGCTGTGTACCTACCCCTAGGGCCCTTCTAGCAAAATTTCGAACGGCTCCCGTGAAAGCTCTAGGGAGTTTTCGTTGATCCGATTCTTTCTTGGAGTCATAAAATATTCGAGAAAAGTCTCCAGGACCAAAATTATGGTCAGATTCGATGAACAGACCCATACTCAGTTTTTCGGGCACGTTGTGTACCTACCCCTAGGGCCCCCTTCTTGCAAAATTTTGAACGGGTCACGAGAAAGCTCTAGGGAGTTTTCGTTGATCCGATTATTTCGTGGAGTCATAAAATATTCGAGGGAACTCTGCAAGACTAAATTTATGGTCAGATTCAGTGAGCAGTCCCATACTTAGTTTTTCGGGCACGCTGTGTACCTACCCTTAGGGCCCTTCTAGCAAAATTTCGAACCGGTCACGGAAAACCACCAGGGGACTTTTCATTGATCCGATTCTTTCTTAGAGTCATAAAATATTCGAGGGAAGTCTCCAGGACCAAAATTATGGTCAGATTCAATGAACAGACACATACTCAGTTTTTCGGGCACGCTGTGTACCTACCCCTAAGGCCCTTCTAGGAAAATTTCGAACGATGTCACGGGAAAGCTCTAGGGAGTTTTCGTTGATCCTATTCTTTCGTAGAGTCATAAAATATTTGAGAAAAGTCTCCAGGACCAAAATTATGGTCAGATTCGATGAACAGACTCATACTTAGTTTTTCTGGCACGCTGTGTACCTACCCCTAGGGCCCTTCTAGCAAAATTTCGAACGGGTCACGGGAAAGCTCCTGGGAGTCTTCGTTGATCCGATTCTTTCGAGGAGTCATAAAATATTCGAGTGAAGTCTCTAACACCAAAATTATGGTGAGATTCGATGAACAGTCCCATACTCTGTTTTTCCGGCACGCTGTGTACCTACCCTAGGGCCCTTCTAGCAAAATTTCGAACGGGTCACGGGAAAGCTCTAGAGAGTTTTCGTTGATCCGATTCTTTCGTGGAGTCATAAAATATTCGAGAAAAGTCTCCAGGACCAAAATTATGGTCAGATTCGATGAACGGACCCATACTCAGTTTTTCGGAAACGCTGTGTACCTACCCCTAGGGCCCTTCTAGCAAAATTTCGAACGGCTCCCGTGAAAGCTCTAGGGAGTTTTCGTTGATCCGATTCTTTCTTGGAGTCATAAAATATTCGAGAAAAGTCTCCAGGACCAAAATTATGATCAGATTCTATGAATATACCCATACTCAGTTTTTCAGGCACGCTGTGTACCTACCCCTAGGGCCCTTCTAGCAAAATTTCGAACGGGTCACGGAAAAGCATTAGCGAATTTCATTGATCCGATTCTTTCGTGGAGTCATAAAATATTCGAGAAAGGTCTCCAGGACCAAAATTATGGTCAGATTCGATGAATAGACACATACTCAGTTTTTCGGGCACGCTGTGTAGCTACCCCTAAGGCCCAACTAGGAAAATTTCGAACGGGTCACGGGAAAGCTCTAGGGAGTTTTCGTTGATCCGATTATTTCGTAGAGTCATAAAATATTCGAGAAAAGTCTCCAGGACCAAAATTATGGTCAGATTCGATGAACAGACCCATACTCAGTTTTTCGGGCACGTTGTGTACCTACCCCTAGGGCCCCCTTCTTGCAAAATTTTGAACGGGTCACGAGAAAGCTCTAGGGAGTTTTCGTTGATCCGATTATTTCGTGGAGTCATAAAATATTCGAGGGAACTCTGCAAGACTAAATTTATGGTCAGATTCGGTGAGCAGTCCCATACTTAGTTTTTCGGGCACGCTGTGTACCTACCCTTAGGGCCCTTCTAGCAAAATTTCGAACCGGTCACGGAAAACCACCAGGGGACTTTTCATTGATCCGATTCTTTCGTAGAGTCATAAAATATTCGAGGGAAGTCTCCAGGACCAAAATTATGGTCAGATTCAATGAACAGACACATACTCAGTTTTTCGGGCACGCTGTGTACCTACCCCTAAGGCCCTTCTAGGAAAATTTCGAACGATGTCACGGGAAAGCTCTAGGGAATTTTCGTTGATCCTATTCTTTCGTAGAGTCATAAAATATTTGAGAAAAGTCTCCAGGACCAAAATTATGGTCAGATTCGATGAACAGACTCATACTTAGTTTTTCTGGCACGCTGTGTACCTACCCCTAGGGCCCTTCTAGCAAAATTTCGAACGGGTCACGGGAAAGCTCCTGGGAGTTTTCGTTGATCCGATTCTTTCGAGGAGTCATAAAATATTCGAGTGAAGTCTCTAACACCAAAATTATGGTGAGATTCGATGAACAGTCCCATACTCCGTTTTTCCGGCACGCTGTGTACCTACCCTAGGGCCCTTCTAGCAAAATTTCGAACGGGTCACGGGAAAGCTCTAGAGAGTTTTCGTTGATCCGATTCTTTCGTGGAGTCATAAAATATTCGAGAAAAGTCTCCAGGACCAAAATTATGGTCAGATTCGATGAACGGACCCATACTCAGTTTTTCGGAAACGCTGTGTACCTACCCCTAGGGCCCTTCTAGCAAAATTTCGAACGGCTCCCGTGAAAGCTCTAGGGAGTTTTCGTTGATCCGATTCTTTCTTGGAGTCATAAAATATTCGAGAGAAGTCTCCAGGACCAAAATTATGATCAGATTCTATGAATATACCCATACTCAGTTTTTCAGGCACGCTGTGTACCTACCCCTAGGGCCCTTCTAGCAAAATTTCGAACGGGTCACGGAAAAGCATTAGCGAATTTCATTGATCCGATTCTTTCGTGGAGTCATAAAATATTCGAGAAAAGTCTCCAGGACCAAAATTATGGTCAGATTCGATGAATAGACACATACTCAGTTTTTCGGGCACGCTGTGTAGCTACCCCTAAGGCCCAACTAGGAAAATTTCGAACGGGTCACGGGAAAGCTCTAGGGAGTTTTCGTTGATCCGATTATTTCGTAGAGTCATAAAATATTCGAGAAAAGTCTCCAGGACCAAAATTATGGTCAGATTCGATGAACAGACCCATACTCAGTTTTTCTGGCACGTTGTGTACCTACCCCTAGGGCCCCCTTCTTGCAAAATTTTGAACGGGTCACGAGAAAGCTCTAGGGAGTTTTCGTTGATCCGATTATTTCGTGGAGTCATAAAATATTCGAGGGAACTCTGCAAGACTAAATTTATGGTCAGATTCAGTGAGCAGTCCCATACTTAGTTTTTCGGGCACGCTGTGTACCTACCCTTAGGGCCCTTCTAGCAAAATTTCGAACCGGTCACGGAAAACCACCAGGGGACTTTTCATTGATCCGATTCTTTCTTAGAGTCATAAAATATTCGAGGGAAGTCTCCAGGACCAAAATTATGGTCAGATTCAATGAACAGACACATACTCAGTTTTTCGGGCACGCTGTGTACCTACCCCTAAGGCCCTTCTAGGAAAATTTCGAACGATGTCACGGGAAAGCTCTAGGGAGTTTTCGTTGATCCTATTCTTTCGTAGAGTCATAAAATATTTGAGAAAAGTCTCCAGGACCAAAATTATGGTCAGATTCGATGAACAGACTCATACTTAGTTTTTCTGGCACGCTGTGTACCTACCCCTAGGGCCCTTCTAGCAAAATTTCGAACGGGTCACGGGAAAGCTCCTGGGAGTCTTCGTTGATCCGATTCTTTCGAGGAGTCATAAAATATTCGAGTGAAGTCTCTAACACCAAAATTATGGTGAGATTCGATGAACAGTCCCATACTCCGTTTTTCCGGCACGCTGTGTACCTACCCTAGGGCCCTTCTAGCAAAATTTCGAACGGGTCACGGGAAAGCTCTAGAGAGTTTTCGTTGATCCGATTCTTTCGTGGAGTCATAAAATATTCGAGAAAAGTCTCCAGGACCAAAATTATGGTCAGATTCGATGAACGGACCTATACTCAGTTTTTCGGAAACGCTGTGTACCTACCCCTAGGGCCCTTCTAGCAAAATTTCGAACGGCTCCCGTGAAAGCTCTAGGGAGTTTTCGTTGATCCGATTCTTTCTTGGAGTCATAAAATATTCGAGAAAAGTCTCCAGGACCAAAATTATGGTCAGATTCGATGAACAGACCCATACTCAGTTTTTCGGGCACGTTGTGTACCTACCCCTAGGGCCCCCTTCTTGCAAAATTTTGAACGGGTCACGAGAAAGCTCTAGGGAGTTTTCGTTGATCCGATTATTTCGTGGAGTCATAAAATATTCGAGGGAACTCTGCAAGACTAAATTTATGGTCAGATTCAGTGAGCAGTCCCATACTTAGTTTTTCGGGCACGCTGTGTACCTACCCTTAGGGCCCTTCTAGCAAAATTTCGAACCGGTCACGGAAAACCACCAGGGGACTTTTCATTGATCCGATTCTTTCTTAGAGTCATAAAATATTCGAGGGAAGTCTCCAGGACCAAAATTATGGTCAGATTCAATGAACAGACACATACTCAGTTTTTCGGGCACGCTGTGTACCTACCCCTAAGGCCCTTCTAGGAAAATTTCGAACGATGTCACGGGAAAGCTCTAGGGAGTTTTCGTTGATCCTATTCTTTCGTAGAGTCATAAAATATTTGAGAAAAGTCTCCAGGACCAAAATTATGGTCAGATTCGATGAACAGACTCATACTTAGTTTTTCTGGCACGCTGTGTACCTACCCCTAGGGCCCTTCTAGCAAAATTTCGAACGGGTCACGGGAAAGCTCCTGGGAGTCTTCGTTGATCCGATTCTTTCGAGGAGTCATAAAATATTCGAGTGAAGTCTCTAACACCAAAATTATGGTGAGATTCGATGAACAGTCCCATACTCTGTTTTTCCGGCACGCTGTGTACCTACCCTAGGGCCCTTCTAGCAAAATTTCGAACGGGTCACGGGAAAGCTCTAGAGAGTTTTCGTTGATCCGATTCTTTCGTGGAGTCATAAAATATTCGAGAAAAGTCTCCAGGACCAAAATTATGGTCAGATTCGATGAACGGACCCATACTCAGTTTTTCGGAAACGCTGTGTACCTACCCCTAGGGCCCTTCTAGCAAAATTTCGAACGGCTCCCGTGAAAGCTCTAGGGAGTTTTCGTTGATCCGATTCTTTCTTGGAGTCATAAAATATTCGAGAAAAGTCTCCAGGACTAAAATTATGATCAGATTCTATGAATATACCCATACTCAGTTTTTCAGGCACGCTGTGTACCTACCCCTAGGGCCCTTCTAGCAAAATTTCGAACGGGTCACGGAAAAGCATTAGCGAATTTCATTGATCCGATTCTTTCGTGGAGTCATAAAATATTCGAGAAAGGTCTCCAGGACCAAAATTATGGTCAGATTCGATGAATAGACACATACTCAGTTTTTCGGGCACGCTGTGTAGCTACCCCTAAGGCCCAACTAGGAAAATTTCGAACGGGTCACGGGAAAGCTCTAGGGAGTTTTCGTTGATCCGATTATTTCGTAGAGTCATAAAATATTCGAGAAAAGTCTCCAGGACCAAAATTATGGTCAGATTCGATGAACAGACCCATACTCAGTTTTTCGGGCACGTTGTGTACCTACCCCTAGGGCCCCCTTCTTGCAAAATTTTGAACGGGTCACGAGAAAGCTCTAGGGAGTTTTCGTTGATCCGATTATTTCGTGGAGTCATAAAATATTCGAGGGAACTCTGCAAGACTAAATTTATGGTCAGATTCGGTGAGCAGTCCCATACTTAGTTTTTCGGGCACGCTGTGTACCTACCCTTAGGGCCCTTCTAGCAAAATTTCGAACCGGTCACGGAAAACCACCAGGGGACTTTTCATTGATCCGATTCTTTCGTAGAGTCATAAAATATTCGAGGGAAGTCTCCAGGACCAAAATTATGGTCAGATTCAATGAACAGACACATACTCAGTTTTTCGGGCACGCTGTGTACCTACCCCTAAGGCCCTTCTAGGAAAATTTCGAACGATGTCACGGGAAAGCTCTAGGGAGTTTTCGTTGATCCTATTCTTTCGTAGAGTCATAAAATATTTGAGAAAAGTCTCCAGGACCAAAATTATGGTCAGATTCGATGAACAGACCCATACTTAGTTTTTCGGGCACGCTGTGTACCTACCCCTAGGGCCCTCTAGCAAAATTTCGAACGGGTCACGGGAAAGCTCCTGGGAGTTTTCGTTGATCCGATTCTTTCGTGGAGTCATAAAATATTCGAGTGAAGTCTCTAACACCAAAATTATGGTGAGATTCGATGAACAGTCCCATACTCCGTTTTTCCGGCACGCTGTGTACCTACCCTAGGGCCCTTCTAGCAAAATTTCGAACGGGTCACGGGAAAGCTCTAGAGAGTTTTCGTTGATCCGATTCTTTCGTGGAGTCATAAAATATTCGAGAAAAGTCTCCAGGACCAAAATTATGGTCAGATTCGATGAACGGACCCATACTCAGTTTTTCGGGCACGCTGTGTACCTACCCCTAGGGCCCTTCTAGCAAAATTTCGAACGGCTCCCGTGAAAGCTCTAGGGAGTTTTCGTTGATCCGATTCTTTCATGGAGTCATAAAATATTCGAGAGAAGTCTCCAGGACCAAAATTATGATCAGATTCTATGAATATACCCATACTCAGTTTTTCAGGCACGCTGTGTACCTACCCCTAGGGCCCTTCTAGCAAAATTTCGAACGGGTCACGTAAAAGCATTAGCGAATTTCATTGATCCGATTCTTTCGTGGAGTCATAAAATATTCGAGAAAGGTCTCCAGGACCAAAATTATGGTCAGATTCGATGAATAGACACATACTCAGTTTTTCGGGCACGCTGTGTAGCTACCCCTAAGGCCCTACTAGGAAAATTTCGAACCGGTCACGGGAAAGCTCTAGGGAGTTTTCGTTGATCCTATTATTTCGTAAAGTCATAAAATATTCGAGAAAAGTCTCCAGGACCAAAATTATGGTCAGATTCGATGAACAGACCCATACTCAGTTTTTCGGGCACGTTGTGTACCTACCCCTAGGGCCCCCTTCTTGCAAAATTTTGAACGGGTCACGAGAAAGCTCTAGGGAGTTTTCGTTGATCCGATTATTTCGTGGAGTCATAAAATATTCGAGGGAACTCTGCAAGACTAAATTTATGGTCAGATTCGGTGAGCAGTCCCATACTTAGTTTTTCGGGCACGCTGTGTACCTACCCTTAGGGCCCTTCTAGCAAAATTTCGAACCGGTCACGGAAAACCACCAGGGGACTTTTCATTGATCCGATTCTTTCGTAGAGTCATAAAATATTCGAGGGAAGTCTCCAGGACCAAAATTATGGTCAGATTCAATGAACAGACACATACTCAGTTTTTCGGGCACGCTGTGTACCTACCCCTAAGGCCCTTCTAGGAAAATTTCGAACGATGTCACGGGAAAGCTCTAGGGAGTTTTCGTTGATCCGATTCTTTCGTAGACTCATAAAATATTCGAGAAAAGTCTCCAGGACCAAAATTATGGTTAGATTCGATGAACAGACCCATACTCCGTTTTTCCGGCACGCTGTGTACCTACCCCTAGGGCCCTTCTAGCAAAATTTAGAACGGCTCCCGTGAAAGCTCTAGGGAGTTTTCGTTGATCCGATTCTTTCATGGAGTCATAAAATATTCGAGAGAAGTCTCCAGGACCAAAATTATGATCAGATTCTATGAACATACCCATACTCAGTTTTTCAGGCACGCTGTGTACCTACCCCTAGGGCCCTTTTAGCAAAATTTCGAACGGGTCACGGAAAAGCATTAGCGAATTTCATTGATCCGATTCTTTAGTGGAAACATAAAATATTCGAGAGAAGTCTCCAGGACCAAATTTATGGTCAGATTCAGTGAACAGTCCCATACTCAGTTTTTCGGGCACGCTGTGTACATATCCCTAGGGCCCTTCTAGCAAAAATTCGAACTGGACTCGGGAAAGCTCTAAGGAGTATTCGTTGATCTGATTCTTTCATGGAGTCATAAAATATTCGAGAGAAGTCTCCAGGAACAAAATTATGATCAGATTCTATGAACAGACCCATACTCAGTTTTCGGGCACGTTGTGTACCTACCACTAGGGCCCTTCTAGCAATATTTCGAACAGGTCACGGGAAAGCTCTAGGGAGTTTTCGTTGATCCGATTTTTTTTGTGGAGTCATAAAATATTTGAGGGAAGTATCCAGGACCAAAACTATGGTCAGATTCAATGAACAGACCCATACTCAGTTTTTCGGGCACGCTCTGTACCTACCCTTAGGGCCCTTCTAGCAAAATTTCGAACGTGTCACGGGAAAGCTCTAGGGAGTTTTCGTTGATCCGATTTTTTCGTGGAGTAATAAAATATTCGAGAAAAGTCTCCAGGACCAAAATTATGGTCAGATATGATGAACAGTCTCATACTCAGTTTTTCAGGCACGCTGTGTACCTACCCTAGGGCCTTTCTAGCAAAATTTTGAACGGGTAACGGAAAAACACTAGGCGAATTTCCTTGATCCGATGCTTTCGTGGAAACATAAAATATTTGAGGGAAGTCTCCAGGACCAAAATTATGGTCAGATTCGGTGAAAAGTCCCATACTCAGTTTTTCGGGTACGCTGTGTACCTACTCTTGGGGTCCTTCTAGCAAAATTTCGAACGGGTGACGGAAAAGCACTAGGGGAATTTTCATTGATCCGATTCGTTCTTTGAGTCATAAAATATTCGAGGGATGTCTCCAGGACCAAAATTATTGTCAGATTCGATGAAAAGACGCATACTTAGTTTTTCGGGCACGCTGTGTACCTACCCCTAGGGCACTTCTAGCAAAATTTTGAACGGGTCACGGAAAAGCATTAGCGAATTTCATTGATCCGATTCTTTCGTGGAAACATAAAATATTCGAGAGAAGTCTCCAGGACCAAATTTATGGTCAGATTCGGTGAACAGTCCCATACTCAGTTTTTCGGGCACACTGTGTACCTACCCCTAGGGCCCTTCTAGCAAAAATTCGAAAGGGACTCGGGAAAGCTCTAGGGAGTTTTCGTTGATCCGATTCTTTCGTGGAGTCATAAAATATTCGAGAAAAGTCTCCAGGACCAAAATTATGGTCTGATTCGATGAACATACCCATGCTCAGTTTTTCAGGCATGTTGTGTACCTACCCCTAGGGCCCTTCTAGCAAAATATCGAACGGGTCACCGAAAAGCACTAGGGAGTTTTCCTTGATCCCATTCTTTCGTGGAGTCATAAAATATTTGAGAAAAGTCTCCAGGTCCAAATTTATGGTCAGATTCAATGAACAGACCCATACTCAGTTTTTCGGGCACGTTGTGTAGCAACCCCTAAGGCTCTTCTATCAAAATTTCGAACGGGTCACTGAAAAGCACTAGTGGAGTTTTCATTGATCCGATTCTTTCGTAGAGTCATAAAATATTCGAGGAAAGTCTCCAGGACCAAAATTATAGTCAGATTCGATGAACAGACCCATACTAAGTTTTTCGGGCACGCTGTGTACCTACCCTTGGGGTCCTTCTAGCAAAATTTCGAACGGGTGACGGAAAAGCACTAGGGGAATTTTCATTGATCCGATTCGTTCTTTGAGTCATAAAATATTCGAGGGATGTCTCCAGGACCAAAATTATTGTCAGATTCGATGAAAAGACGCATACTTAGTTTTTCGGGCACGCTGTGTACCTACCTCTAGGGCCCTTCTTGCAAAATTTCGAACGGGTCACGAGAAAGCTCCAGGGAGTTTTCGTTGATCCGATTCTTTCGTGGAGTCATAAAATATTCGAGTGAAGTCTCTAAGACCAAAATTATGGTGAGATTCGATGAACAGTCCCATACTCCGTTTTTCGGGCACGCTGTGTACCTACCCCTAGGGCCCTTCTAGCAAAATTTCGAACGGGTCACGGGAAATCTCTAGGGAGTTTTCGTTGATCCGATTCTTTCGTGGTGTCATAAAATATTCGAGAAAAGTCTCCAGGACCAAAATTATGGTCAGATTCGATGAACGGACCCATACTCAGTTTTTCGGGCACGCTGTGTACCTACCCCTAGGGCCCTTCTAGCAAAATTTCGAACGGCTCACGGGAAAGCTTTAGGGAGTTTTCGTTGATCCGATTCTTTCGTGGAGTCATAAAATATTCGAGAAAAGTCTCCAGGACCAAAATTATGGTCAGATTCGATGAACATACCCATACTCAGTTTTTCAGGCATGCTGTGTACCTACCCCTAGGGCCCTTCTAGCAAAATATCGAACGGGTCACGGGAAAGCTCTAGGGAGTTTTCGTTGATCCGATTTTTTTGTGGAGTCACAAAATATTTGAGGGAAGTATCCAGGACCAAAATTATGGTCAGATTCAATGAACAGACCATACTCAGTTTTTCGGGCACGCTCTGTACCTACCCTTAGGGCCCTTCTAGCAAAATTTCAAACGGGTCACGGGAAAGCTCTAGGGAGTTTTCGTTGATCCGATTTTTTCGTGGAGTCATAAAATATTCGAGAAAAGTCTCCAGGACCAAAATTATGGTCAGATATGATGAACAGTCTCATACTCAGTTTTTCAGGCACGCTGTGTACCTACCCATAGGGCCCTTCTAGCAAAATTTTGAACGGGTCACGGAAAAACACTAGGCGAATTTCCTTGATCCAATTCTTTCGTGGAAACAAAAAATATTTGAGGGAAGTCTCCAGGACCAAAATTATGGTCAGATTCGGTGAAAAGTCCCATACTCAGTTTTTCGGGCACGCTGTGTACCTACCCCTAGGGCCCTTCTAGCAAAATTTCGAACAAGACTCGGGAAAGCACTAGGGAGTTTTCGTTGATCCGATTCTTTCGTGGAGTAATAAAATATTCGAGAAAAGTCTCCAGGATCAAAATTATGGTCAGATTCGATGAACAGACCCAAACTCAGTTTTTCGGGCACGCTGTATTAGAGGTGTACAAATCGGGTTTTGGGCCCAACCCGAACCGGGTTTTAACCCAACCCGGTTTTGGTCAACAAAATCCAAACCGGGTTTTTGACCAAACCGGTTCGGGTCGGGTTGGGTTTTCCAGGGGATAAAAATCGGGTTTTTGAAACCGGTTAGGGTCGGGTTAGGACCGGGTTGGGTCAAAAACCCGTTAAAAAAAGTGATTTTCCACCGGGTTGGACCGGGTCGGGTTCAAACCGGGTTCAAAAAAACCCGGGTACAAACCGGGTTCAATACAGAATATAAAAACCGGTTTCAACCCGGCGGGTTTTTAAAAACCCGAACCGGGTTTTATGATACCGGGTTGAAACCGGTTCGGGTCCGGGTCGGGTTGTCGGGTCGGGTTGAAAAACCGGGTTTTTTTTACACCTCTACGCTGTATACCTACCCCTAGGGCCTTTCTAGCAAAATTTCGAACGGGTCACGTGAAAGCTCTAGGGAGTTTTCGTTGATCTCATTCTTTCGTGGAGTCATAAAATATTCGAGAAAAGTCTCCAGGACCAAATTTATGGTCAGATTCGATGAACAGACCCATACTCAGTTTTTCGGGCACGCTGTGTACCTACCCTTAGGGCCCTTCTAGCAAAATTTCGAACAGGTCACGGGAAAGCTCTAGGGAGTTTTCGTTGATCCGATTCTTTCGTGGAGTCATAAAATATTCGAGAAAAGTCTCCAGGACCAAAATTATGGTCAGATTCGATGAACGGACCCACGCTCAGTTTTTCAGGCAAGTTGTGTACCTACCCCTAGGGCCCTTCTAGCAAAATATCGAACGGGTCACGGAAAAGCACTAGGGAGTTTTCCTTGATCCCATTCTTTCGTGGAGTCATAAAATATTTGAGAAAAGTCTCCAGGTCCAAATTTATGGTCAGATTCAATGAACAGACCCATACTCAGTTTTTCGGGCACGTTGTGTAGCAACCCCTAAGGCCCTTCTATCAAAATTTCGAACGGGTCACTGAAAAGCACTAGTGGAGTTTTCATTGATCCGATTCTTTCGTAGAGTCATAAAATATTCGAGGAAAGTCTCCAGGACCAAAATTATAGTCAGATTCGATGAACAGACCCATACTCAGTTTTTCGGGCACGCTGTGTACCTACCCTTGGGGTCCTTCTAGCAAAATTTCGAACGGGTGACGGAAAAGCACTAGGGGAATTTTCATTGATCCGATTCGTTCTTTGAGTCATAAAATATTCGAGGGATGTCTCCAGGACCAAAATTATTGTCAGATTCGATGAAAAGACGCATACTTAGTTTTTCGGGCACGCTGTGTACCTACCTCTAGGGACCTTCTTGCAAAATTTCGAACGGGTCACGAGAAAGCTCCAGGGAGTTTTCGTTGATCCGATTCTTTCGTGGAGTCATAAAATATTCGAGTGAAGTCTCTAAGACCAAAATTATGGTGAGATTCGATGAACAGTCCCATACTCCGTTTTTCGGTCACGCTGTGTACCTATCCCTAGGGCCCTTCTAGCAAAATTTCGAACAGGTCACGGGAAATCTCTAGGGAGTTTTCGTTGATCCGATTCTTTCGTGGTGTCATAAAATATTCGAGAAAAGTCTCCAGGACCAAAATTATGTTCAGATTCGATGAACGGACCCATACTCAGTTTTTCGGGCACTCTGTGTACCTACCCCTAGGGCCCTTCAAGCAAAATTTCGAACGGCTCACGGGAAAGCTTTAGGGAGTTTTCGTTGATCCGATTCTTTCGTGGAGTCATGAAATATTCGAGAAAAGTCTCCAGGACCAAAATTATGGTCAGATTCGATGAACATACCCATACTCAGTTTTTCAGGCATGCTGTGTACCTACCCCTAGGGCCCTTCTAGCAAAATATCGAACGGGTCACGGGAAAGCTCTAGGGAGTTTTCGTTGATCCGATTTTTTTGTGGAGTCAAAAAATATTTGAGGGAAGTATCCAGGACCAAAATTATGGTCAGATTCAATGAACAGACCATACTCAGTTTATCGGGCACGCTCTGTACCTACCCTTAGGGCCCTTCTAGCAAAATTTCGAACGGGTCACGGGAAAGCTCTAGGGAGTTTTCGTTGATCCGATTTTTTCGTGGAGTCATAAAATATTCGAGAAAAGTCTCCAGGACCAAATTTATGGTCAGATATGATGAACAGTCTCATACTCAGTTTTTCAGGCACGCTGTGTACCTACCCCTAGGGCCCTTCTAGCAAAATTTTGAACGGGTCACGGAAAAACACTAGGCGAATTTCCTTGATCCAATTCTTTTGTGGAAACAAAAAATATTTGAGGGAAGTCTCCAGGACCAAAATTATGGTCTGATTCGGTGAAAAGTCTCATACTCAGTTTTTCGGGCACGCTGTGTACCTACCCCTAGGGCCCTTCTAGCAAAATTTCGAACAAGACTCGGGAAAGCACTAGGGAGTTTTAGTTGATCCGATTCTTTCGTGGAGTCATAAAATATTCGAGAAAAGTCTCCAGGACCAAAATTATGGTCAGATTCGATGAACAGACCAAACTCAGTTTTTCGGGCACGCTGTGTACCCACCCCTAGGGCCTTTCTAGCAAAATTTCGAACGGGTCACGTGAAAGCTCTTGGGAGTTTTCGTTGATCTCATTCTTTCGTGGAGTCATAAAATATTCGAGAAAAGTCTCCAGGACCAAATTTATGGTCAGATTCGATGAACAGACCCATACTCAGTTTTTCGGGCACGCTGTGTACCTACCCTTAGGGCCCTTCTAGCAAAATTTCGAACGGGTCACGGGAAAGCTCTAGGGAGTTTTCGTTGATCCGATTCTTTCGTGGAGTCATAAAATATTCGAGAAAAGTCTCCAGGACCAAAATTATGGTCAGATTCGATGAACGGACCCATACTCAGTTTTTCGGGCACGCTGTGTACCTACCCCTAGGGCCCTTCTAGCAAAATTTCAAACAAGACTCGGGAAAGCTCTAGGGAGTTTTCGTTGATCCGATTCTTTCGTGGAGTTATAAAATATTCGAGAAAAGTCTCCAGGACCAAAATTATGGTCAGATTCGATGAACGGACCCATACTCAGTTTTTCAGGCACGCTGTGTACATACCCCTAGGGCACTTCTAGCAAAATTTTGAACGAGTCACTGAAAATCATTAGCGAATTTCATTGATCCGATTCTTTCGTGAAAACATAAAATATTCGAGAGAAGTCTCCAGGACCAAATTTATGGTCATATTCGGTGAACAGTCCCTTACTCAGTCTTTCGGGCACGCTGTGTACATACCCTTAGGGCCCTTCTAGCAAAAATTCGAAAGGGACTCGGGAAAGCTCTAGGGAGTTTTCGTTGATCCGATTCTTTCGTGGAGTCATAAAATATTCGAGAAAAGTCTCCAGGACCAAATTTATGGTCAGATTCGATGAACATACCCATACTCAGTTTTTCGGGCACGCTGTGTACCTACCCTTAGGGCCCTTCTAGCAAAATTTCGAACAGGTCACGGGAAAGCTCTAGGGAGTTTTCGTTGATCCGATTCTTTCGTGGAGTCATAAAATATTCGAGAAAAGTCTCCAGGACCAAAATTATGGTCAGATTCGATGAACGGACCCACGCTCAGTTTTTCAGGCAAGTTGTGTACCTACCCCTAGGGCCCTTCTAGCAAAATATCGAACGGGTCACGGAAAAGCACTAGGGAGTTTTCCTTGATCCCATTCTTTCGTGGAGTCATAAAATATTTGAGAAAAGTCTCCAGGTCCAAATTTATGGTCAGATTCAATGAACAGACCCATACTCAGTTTTTCGGGCACGTTGTGTAGCAACCCCTAAGGCCCTTCTATCAAAATTTCGAACGGGTCACTGAAAAGCACTAGTGGAGTTTTCATTGATCCGATTCTTTCGTAGAGTCATAAAATATTCGAGGAAAGTCTCCAGGACCAAAATTATAGTCAGATTCGATGAACAGACCCATACTCAGTTTTTCGGGCACGCTGTGTACCTACCCTTGGGGTCCTTCTAGCAAAATTTCGAACGGGTGACGGAAAAGCACTAGGGGAATTTTCATTGATCCGATTCGTTCTTTGAGTCATAAAATATTCGAGGGATGTCTCCAGGACCAAAATTATTGTCAGATTCGATGAAAAGACGCATACTTAGTTTTTCGGGCACGCTGTGTACCTACCTCTAGGGACCTTCTTGCAAAATTTCGAACGGGTCACGAGAAAGCTCCAGGGAGTTTTCGTTGATCCGATTCTTTCGTGGAGTCATAAAATATTCGAGTGAAGTCTCTAAGACCAAAATTATGGTGAGATTCGATGAACAGTCCCATACTCCGTTTTTCGGTCACGCTGTGTACCTATCCCTAGGGCCCTTCTAGCAAAATTTCGAACAGGTCACGGGAAATCTCTAGGGAGTTTTCGTTGATCCGATTCTTTCGTGGTGTCATAAAATATTCGAGAAAAGTCTCCAGGACCAAAATTATGTTCAGATTCGATGAACGGACCCATACTCAGTTTTTCGGGCACTCTGTGTACCTACCCCTAGGGCCCTTCAAGCAAAATTTCGAACGGCTCACGGGAAAGCTTTAGGGAGTTTTCGTTGATCCGATTCTTTCGTGGAGTCATGAAATATTCGAGAAAAGTCTCCAGGACCAAAATTATGGTCAGATTCGATGAACATACCCATACTCAGTTTTTCAGGCATGCTGTGTACCTACCCCTAGGGCCCTTCTAGCAAAATATCGAACGGGTCACGGGAAAGCTCTAGGGAGTTTTCGTTGATCCGATTTTTTTGTGGAGTCAAAAAATATTTGAGGGAAGTATCCAGGACCAAAATTATGGTCAGATTCAATGAACAGACCATACTCAGTTTATCGGGCACGCTCTGTACCTACCCTTAGGGCCCTTCTAGCAAAATTTCGAACGGGTCACGGGAAAGCTCTAGGGAGTTTTCGTTGATCCGATTTTTTCGTGGAGTCATAAAATATTCGAGAAAAGTCTCCAGGACCAAATTTATGGTCAGATATGATGAACAGTCTCATACTCAGTTTTTCAGGCACGCTGTGTACCTACCCCTAGGGCCCTTCTAGCAAAATTTTGAACGGGTCACGGAAAAACACTAGGCGAATTTCCTTGATCCAATTCTTTTGTGGAAACAAAAAATATTTGAGGGAAGTCTCCAGGACCAAAATTATGGTCTGATTCGGTGAAAAGTCTCATACTCAGTTTTTCGGGCACGCTGTGTACCTACCCCTAGGGCCCTTCTAGCAAAATTTCGAACAAGACTCGGGAAAGCACTAGGGAGTTTTAGTTGATCCGATTCTTTCGTGGAGTCATAAAATATTCGAGAAAAGTCTCCAGGACCAAAATTATGGTCAGATTCGATGAACAGACCAAACTCAGTTTTTCGGGCACGCTGTGTACCCACCCCTAGGGCCTTTCTAGCAAAATTTCGAACGGGTCACGTGAAAGCTCTTGGGAGTTTTCGTTGATCTCATTCTTTCGTGGAGTCATAAAATATTCGAGAAAAGTCTCCAGGACCAAATTTATGGTCAGATTCGATGAACAGACCCATACTCAGTTTTTCGGGCACGCTGTGTACCTACCCTTAGGGCCCTTCTAGCAAAATTTCGAACGGGTCACGGGAAAGCTCTAGGGAGTTTTCGTTGATCCGATTCTTTCGTGGAGTCATAAAATATTCGAGAAAAGTCTCCAGGACCAAAATTATGGTCAGATTCGATGAACGGACCCATACTCAGTTTTTCGGGCACGCTGTGTACCTACCCCTAGGGCCCTTCTAGCAAAATTTCAAACAAGACTCGGGAAAGCTCTAGGGAGTTTTCGTTGATCCGATTCTTTCGTGGAGTTATAAAATATTCGAGAAAAGTCTCCAGGACCAAAATTATGGTCAGATTCGATGAACGGACCCATACTCAGTTTTTCAGGCACGCTGTGTACATACCCCTAGGGCACTTCTAGCAAAATTTTGAACGAGTCACTGAAAATCATTAGCGAATTTCATTGATCCGATTCTTTCGTGAAAACATAAAATATTCGAGAGAAGTCTCCAGGACCAAATTTATGGTCATATTCGGTGAACAGTCCCTTACTCAGTCTTTCGGGCACGCTGTGTACATACCCTTAGGGCCCTTCTAGCAAAAATTCGAAAGGGACTCGGGAAAGCTCTAGGGAGTTTTCGTTGATCCGATTCTTTCGTGGAGTCATAAAATATTCGAGAAAAGTCTCCAGGACCAAAATTATGGTCAGATTCGATGAACATACCCATACTCAGTTTTTCAGGCATGCTGTGTACCTACCCCTAGGGTCCTTCTAGCAAAATATCGAACGGGTCACGGAAAAGCACTAGGGAGTTTTCCTTGATCCTATTCTTTCGTGGAGTCATAAAATATTCGAGAAAAGTCTCCAGGTCCAAATTTATGGTCAGATTCGATGAACAGACACATACTCAGTTTTTCGGGCACGCTGTGTACCCACCCCTAGGGCCTTTCTAGCAAAATTTCGAACGGGTCACGTGAAAGCTCTTGGGAGTTTTCGTTGATCTCATTCTTTCGTGGAGTCATAAAATATTCGAGAAAAGTAGCCAGGACCAAATTTATGGTCAGATTCGATGAACAGACCCATACTCAGTTTTTCGGGCACGTTGTGTACCTACCCTAAGGCCCTTCTATCAAAATTTCGAACGGGTCACTGAAAAGCACTAGTGGAGTTTTCGTTGATCTCATTCTTTCGTGTAGTCATAAAATATTCGAGAAAAGTCTCCAGGACCAAATTTATGGTCAGATTCGATGAACAGACCCATACTCATTTTTTCGGGCACGCTGTGTACCTACCCATAGGGCCCTTCTAGCAAAATTTCGAACGGGTCACGGGAAAGCTCTAGGGAGTTTTCGTTGATCCGATTCTTTCGTGGAGTCATAAAATATTCGAGAAAAGTCTCCAGGACCAAAATTATGGTCAGATTCGATGAACGGACCCATACTCAGTTTTTCGGGCACGCTGTGTACCTACCCTTAGGGCCCTTCTAGCAAAATTTCGAACAAGACTCGGGAAAGCTCTAGGGAGTTTTCGTTGATCCGATTCTTTCGAGGAGTCATAAAATATTCGAGAAAAGTCTCCAGGACCAAAATTATGGTCAGATTCGATGAACATACCCATACTCAGTTTTTCAGGCACGTTGTGTACCTACCCCTAGAGCCCTTCTAGCAAAAATTCGAACTGGACTCGGGAAAGCTCTAAGGAGTTTTCGTTGATCCGATTCTTTCGTGGAGTCATAAAATATTCGAGAAAAGTCTCCAGGACCAAAACTATGGTCAGATTCGATGAACATACCCATACTCAGTTTTTCAGGCATGTTGTGTACCTACCCCTAGGGCCCTTCAAGCAAAATATCGAACGGGTCACGGAAAAACACTAGGGGAGTTTTCATTGATCAGATTCTTACTTAGAGTCATAAAATATTCGAGGGAATTCTCCAGGACCAAAATTATGGTCAGATTCGATGAACAGACCCATACTCAGTTTTTCGGGCAAGCTGTGTACCTACCACTATGGCCCTTCTAGCAATATTTCGAACGGGTCACGGGAAAGCTCTAGGGAGTTTTCGTAGATCCGATTTTTTTGTGGAATCATAAAATATTTGAGGGAAATATCCAGGACCAAAATTATGGTCAGATTCAATGAACAGACCCATACTCAGTTTTTCGGGCACGTTCCCTAAGGCCCTTCTATCAAAATTTCGAACGGGTCACTGAAAAGCACTAGTGGAGTTTTCGTTGATCTCATTCTTTCGTGGAGTCATAAAATATTCGAGAAAAGTCTCCAGGACCAAATTTATGGTCAGATTCGATGAACAGACCCATACTCATTTTTCGGGCACGCTGTGTACCTACCCTTAGGGCCCTTCTAGCAAAATTTCGAACGGGTCACGGGAAAGCTCTAGGGAGTTTTCGTTGATCAGATTCTTTCGTGGAGTCATAAAATATTCGAGAAAAGTCTCCAGGACCAAAATTATGGTCAAATTTGATGAACGGACCCATACTCAGTTTTTCGGGCACGCTGTGTACCTACCCCTAGGGCCCTTCTAGCAAAATTTCGAACAAGACTCGGGAAAACTCTAGGGAGTTTTCGTTGATCCGATTCTTTCGTGGAGTCATAAAATATTCGAGAAAAGTCTCCAGGACCAAAACTATGGTCAGATTCAATGAACATACCCATACTCAGTTTTTCAGGCATGTTGTGTACCTACCCCTAGGGCCCTTCAAGCAAAATATCGAACGGGTCACGGAAAAGCACTAGGGGAGTTTTCATTGATCCGATTCTTTCTTAGAGTCATAAAATTTTCGAGGGAATTCTCCAGGACCAAAATTATGGTCAGATTCGATGAACAGACCCATACTCAGTTTTTCGGGCAAGCTGTGTACCTACCACTAGGGCCCTTCTAGCAATATTTCGAACGGGTCACGGGAAAGCTCTAGGGAGTTTTCGTAGATCCGATTTTTTTGTGGAGTCATAAAATATTTGAGGAAATATCCAGGACCAAAATTATGGTCAGATTCAATGAACAGACCCATACTCAGTTTTTCGGGCATGCTCTGTACATACCATTAGGGCCCTTCTAGCAAAATTTCGAACGGGTCACGGGAAAGCTCTAGGGAGTTTTCGTTGATCCGATTTTTTCGTGGAGTAATAAAATATTCGAGAAAAGTCTCCAGGACCAAAATTATGGTCAGATTCGGTGAAAAGTCCCATACTCAGTTTTTCGGGCACGCTGTGTACCTACCCCTAGGGCCCTTCTAGCAAAATTTCGAACAAGACTCGGGAAAGCTCTAGGGAGTTTTCGTTGATCCGATTCTTTCGTGGAGTCATAAAATATTCGAGAAAAGTCTCCAGGACCAAAATTATGGTCAGATTCGATGAAAAGACCCATACTCAGTTTTTCGGGCACGCTGTGTACCTACCCCTAGGGCCCTTCTAGCAAAATTTCGAACGGGTCACGTGAAAGCATTAGGGAGTTTTCGTTGATCTCATTCTTTCGTGGAGTCATAAAATATTCGAGAAAAGTCTCCAGGACCAAATTTATGGTCAGATTCGATGAACAGACCCATACTCAGTTTTTCGGGCACGCTGTGTACCTACCCTTAGGGCCCTTATAGCAAAATTTCGAACGGGTCACTGGAAAGCTCTAGGGAGTTTTCATTGATCCGATTCTTTCGTGGAGTCATAAAATATTCGAGAAAAGTCTCCAGGACAAAAATTATGGTCAGATTCGATGAACGGACCCAAACTCAGTTTTTCGGGCACGCTGTGTACCTACCCCTAGGGCCATTCTAGCAAAATTTCGAACAAGGGAGTTTTCGTTGATCCGATTCTTTCGTGGAGTCATAAAATATTCGAGAAAAGTCTCCAGGACCAAAATTATGGTCAGATTCGATGAACGGACCCATACTCAGTTTTTCAGGCACGCTATGTACATACCCCTAGGGCACTTATAGAAAAATTTTGAACGGGTCACGGAAAAGCATTAGCGAATTTCATTGATCCGATTCTTTCTTGGAAACATAAAATATTCGAGTGAAGTCTCTAAGAGCAAAATTATGGTGAGATTCGATGAACAGTCCCATACTCCGTTTTTCGGCACGCTGTGTACCTACCCCTAGGGCCCTTCTAGCAAAATTTCGAACGGGTCACGGGAAAGCTCTAGGGAGTTTTCTTTGATCCGATTCTTTCGTGGAGTCATCAAATATTCGAGAAAAGTCTCCAGGACCAAAATTATGGTCAGATTCGATGAACAGACCCATACTCAGTTTTTCGGGCACGATGTGTACCTAGAGCTGGCAATTGGGTTATCTGTTTAGACACGATAAGACCTGTTAAGAAAAAAAGTACAACATGTAATTTTCTTATTTTCTAATATAATTGAAATTAGGAGCTTAGGGTTTTACACATCTCCTTCTTGGTGCATAAAATAGATAACTGTCATGCTCAAACATTAAAATCCATTTGTTAAACGGGTCATTTTCGTGTTTGATACTTGTATTACTCGCGTCGTCAGAAACCTGTTAAGCACGATAAGACATGATTTGCCAGACCTATCAGTGTACCTACCCCTAGGGCCCTTCTAGCAAAATTTCGAACGGGTCACTGGAAAAGCTCTAGGGAGTTTTCGTTGATCCGATTTTTTCGTGGAGTAATAAAATATTCGAGAAAAGTCTCCAGGACCAAAATTATGGTCAGATATGATGAACAGTCTCATACTCAGTTTTTCAGGCACGTTGTGTACCTACCCCTAGGGCCCTTGTAGCAAAATTTTGAACGGGTCACGGAAAAACACTAGGCGAATTTCCTTGATCCGATTCTTTCGTGGAAACAAAAAATATTTGAGGGAAGTCTCCAGGACCAAAATTATGGTCAGATTCGGTGAAAAGTCCCATACTCAGTTTTTCGGGCAAGCTGTGTACCTACCACTAGGGCCCTTTTAGCAATATTTCGAACGGGTCACGGGAAAGCTCTAGGGAGTTTTCGTAGATCCGATTTTTTTGTGGATTCATAAAATATTTGAGGGAAATATCCAGGACCAAAATTATGGTCAGATTCAATGAACAGACCCATACTCAGTTTTTCGGGCACGCTCTGTACATACCATTAGGGCCCTTCTAGCAAAATTTCGAACGGGTCACGGGAAAGCTCTAGGGACTTTTCGTTGATTCGATTTTTTCGTGGAGTAATAAAATATTCGAGAAAAGTTTCCAGGACCAAAATTATGGTCAGCTTCGGTGAAAAGTCCCATACTCAGTTTTTCGGGCACGCTGTGTACCTACCCCTAGGGCCCTTCTAGCAAAATTTCGAACAAGACTCGGGAAAACTCTAGGGAGTTTTCGTTGATCCGATTCTTTCGTGGAGTCATAAAATATTCGAGAAAAGTCTCCAGGACCAAAATTATGGTCAGATTCGATGAACATACCCATACTCAGTTTTTCAGGCATGCTGTGTACCTACCCCTAGGGCCCTTCTAGCAAAATATCGAACGGGTCACGGAAAAGCACTAGGGAGTTTTCCTTGATCCTATTCTTTCGTGGAGTCATAAAATATTCGAGAAAAGTCTCCAGGTCCAAATTTATGGTCAGATTCAATGAACAGACCCATACTCAGTTTTTCGGGCACGTTCCCTAAGGCCCTTCTATCAAAATTTCGAACGGGTCACTGAAAAGCACTAGTGGAGTTTTCGTTGATCTCATTCTTTCGTGGAGTTATAAAATATTCGAGAAAAGTCTCCAGGACCAAATTTATGGTCAGATTCGATGAACAGACCCATACTCAGTTTTTCGGGCACGCTGTGTACCTACCCCTAGGGCCCTTCTAGCAAAATTTCGAACAAGACTCGGGAAAGCTCTAGGGAGTTTTCGTTGATCCGATTCTTTCGTGGAGTCATAAATATTCGAGAAAAGTCTCCAGGACCAAAATTATGGTCAGCTACGATGAACGGACCCATACTCAGTTTTTCAGGCACGCTGTGTACATACCCCTAGGGCACTTCTAGCAAAATTTCGAACGGGACTCGGGAAAGCTTTAAGGAGTTTTCGTTGATCCGATTCTTTCGTGGAGTCATAAAATATTCGAGAAAAGTCTCCAGGACCAAAATTATGGTCAGATTCTATGAACATACCCATACTCTGTTTTTCAGGCACGCTGTGTACCTACCCCTAGGACCCTTCTAGCAAAATTTCGAACGGGTCACGGGAAAGCTCTAGGGAGTTTTCGTTGATCTGATTCTTTCGTGGAGTCATAAAATATTCGAGAAAAGTCTCCAGAACCAAAATTATGGTCAGATTCGATGAACATACCCATACTCAGTTTTTCAGGCATGCTGTGTACCTACCCCTAGGGCCCTTCTAGCAAAATATCGAACGGGTCACGGAAAAGCACTAGGGGAGTTTTCATTGATCCGATTCTTTCTTAGAGTCATAAAATATTCGAGGGAAGTCTCCAGGACCAAAATCATGGCCAGATTCGATGAACAGAGCCATACTCAGTTTTTCGGGCACGCTCTGTACCTACCCCGAGGGCCCCTTCTTGCAAAATTTCGAACGGGTCACGGGAAAGCTCTAGGTAGTTTTCGTTGATCCGATTCTTTCGTGGAGTCATAAAATATTCGAGAAAACTCTCCAGGACCAAAATTATGTTCAGATTCGATGAACAGTCTCATACTCAGTTTTTCAGGCACGCTGTGTACCTACCCCTAGGGCCCTTCTAGAAAAATTTTGAACGGGTCACTGAAAAACACTAGGCGAATTTCCTTGATCCGATTCTTTCGTGGAAACATAAAATATTTGAGGGAAGTCTCCAGGACCAAAATATATGGTCAGATTCGGTGAAAAGTCCCATACTCAGTTTTTCGTGCACGCTGTGTACCTACCCCTAGGGCCCTTCTAGCAAAATTTCGAACAAGACTCGGGAAAACTCTAGGGAGTTTTCGTTGATCCGATTCTTTCGTGGAGTCATAAAATATTCGAGAAAAGTCTCCAGGACCAAAATTATGGTCAGATTCGATGAACATACCCATACTCAGTTTTTCAGGCATGCTGTGTACCTACCCCTAGGGCCCTTCTAGCAAAATATCGAACGGGTCACGGAAAAGCACTAGGGAGTTTTCCTTGATCCTATTCTTTCGTGGAGTCATAAAATATTCGAGAAAAGTCTCCAGGTCCAAATTTATGGTCAGATTCAATGAACAGACCCATACTCAGTTTTTCGGGCACGTTCCCTAAGGCCCTTCTATCAAAATTTCGAACGGGTCACTGAAAAGCACTAGTGGAGTTTTCGTTGATCTCATTCTTTCGTGGAGTTATAAAATATTCGAGAAAAGTCTCCAGGACCAAATTTATGGTCAGATTCGATGAACAGACCCATACTCAGTTTTTCGGGCACGCTGTGTACCTACCCCTAGGGCCCTTCTAGCAAAATTTCGAACAAGACTCGGGAAAGCTCTAGGGAGTTTTCGTTGATCCGATTCTTTCGTGGAGTCATAAATATTCGAGAAAAGTCTCCAGGACCAAAATTATGGTCAGCTACGATGAACGGACCCATACTCAGTTTTTCAGGCACGCTGTGTACATACCCCTAGGGCACTTCTAGCAAAATTTCGAACGGGACTCGGGAAAGCTTTAAGGAGTTTTCGTTGATCCGATTCTTTCGTGGAGTCATAAAATATTCGAGAAAAGTCTCCAGGACCAAAATTATGGTCAGATTCTATGAACATACCCATACTCTGTTTTTCAGGCACGCTGTGTACCTACCCCTAGGACCCTTCTAGCAAAATTTCGAACGGGTCACGGGAAAGCTCTAGGGAGTTTTCGTTGATCTGATTCTTTCGTGGAGTCATAAAATATTCGAGAAAAGTCTCCAGAACCAAAATTATGGTCAGATTCGATGAACATACCCATACTCAGTTTTTCAGGCATGCTGTGTACCTACCCCTAGGGCCCTTCTAGCAAAATATCGAACGGGTCACGGAAAAGCACTAGGGGAGTTTTCATTGATCCGATTCTTTCTTAGAGTCATAAAATATTCGAGGGAAGTCTCCAGGACCAAAATCATGGCCAGATTCGATGAACAGACCCATACTCAGTTTTTCGGGCACGCTCTGTACCTACCCCGAGGGCCCCTTCTTGCAAAATTTCGAACGGGTCACGGGAAAGCTCTAGGTAGTTTTCGTTGATCCGATTCTTTCGTGGAGTCATAAAATATTCGAGAAAACTCTCCAGGACCAAAATTATGTTCAGATTCGATGAACAGTCTCATACTCAGTTTTTCAGGCACGCTGTGTACCTACCCCTAGGGCCCTTCTAGAAAAATTTTGAACGGGTCACTGAAAAACACTAGGCGAATTTCCTTGATCCGATTCTTTCGTGGAAACATAAAATATTTGAGGGAAGTCTCCAGGACCAAAATATATGGTCAGATTCGGTGAAAAGTCCCATACTCAGTTTTTCGTGCACGCTGTGTACCTACCCCTAGGGCCCTTCTAGCAAAATTTCGAACAAGACTCGGGAAAGCTCTTAGGAATTTTCGTTGATCCGATTTTTTCGTGGAATCATAAAATATTCGAGAAAAGTCTGCAGGACCAAAATTATGGTCAGATTCGATGAACGGTCCCATACTCAGTTTTTCAGGCACGCTGTGTACCTACGCCTAGGGCCCTTCTAGCAAAATTTCGAACGGGACACGGGAAAGCTTTAGGGAGTTTTCGTTGATCCGATTCTTTCGTGGAGTCATAAAATATTCAAGTAAAATCTCCACGACCAAAATTATGGTCAGATTCGATGAACAGTCCCATACTCAGTTTTTCAGGCACGCTGTGTACTTAACCCTAGGGCCCTTTTAGCAAAATTTCGAACGGGACTCAGGAAAGCTCTAGGGAGTTTTCGTTGATCCGATTCTTTCGTGGAGTCATAAAATATTCGAGAAAAGTCTCCAGGACCAAAATTATGGTCAGATTCTATGAACATACCCATACTCAGTTTTTCAGGCACGCTGGGTACCTTCCCCTAGGGCTCTTATAGCAATATTTCGAACGGGTCACGGAAAAGCATTAGCGAATTTCATTGATCCGATTCTTTAGTGGAAACATAAAATATTCGAGAGAAGTCTCCAGGACCAAATTTATGGTCAGATTCGGTGAACAGTCCCATACTCAGTTTTCCGGGCACACTGTGTACCTACCCCTAGGGCCCTTTTAGCAAAATTTCGAACGAGACTCGGGAAAGCTCTAGGGAGTTTTCGTTGATCCGATTTTTTCGTGGAGTCATAAAATATTCGAGAAAAGTCTCCAGGACCAAAATTATGGTCAGATTCTATGAACATACCCATACTCAGTTTTTCAGGCACGCTGGGTAGCTACCCCTAGGGCCCTTCTAGCAAAATTTCGAACGGGTCACGGAAAAGCATTAGCGAATTTCATTGATCCGATTCTTTAGTGGAAACATAAAGTATTCGAGATAAGTCTCCAGGACCAAATTTATGGTCAGATTCGGTGAACAGTCCCATACTCAGTTTTCCGGGCACACTGTGTACCTACCCTTAGGGCCCTTCTAGCAAAATTTCGAACGTGACTCGGGAAAGCTCTAGGGAGTTTTTGTTGATCCGATTTTTTCATGGAGTCATAAAATATTCGAGAAAAGTCTGCAGGACCAAAATTATGGTCAGATTCGATGAACGGTCCCATACTCAGTTTTTCAGGCACGCTGTGTACCTACCCCTAGGGCCCTTCTAGCAAAATTTCGAACGAGACACGGGAAAGCTTTAGGGAGTTTTCGTTGATCCGATTCTTTCGTGGAGTCATAAAATATTCGAGAAAAGTCTCCAGGACCAAAATTATGGTCAGCTACGATGAACGGACCCATACTCAGTTTTTCAGGCACGCTGTGTACATACCCCTAGGGCACTTCTAGCAAAATTTCGAACGGGACTCGGGAAAGCTTTAAGGAATTTTCGTTGATCCGATTCTTTCGTGGAGTCATAAAATATTCGAGAAAAGTCTCCAGGACCAAAATTATGGTCAGATTCTATGAACATACCCATACTCTGTTTTTCAGGCACGCTTTGTACCTACCCCTAGGACCCTTCTAGCAAAATTTCGAACGGGTCACGGGAAAGCTCTAGGGAGTTTTCGTTGATCCGATTCTTTCGTGGAGTCATAAAATATTCGAGAAAAGTCTCCAGAACCAAAATTATGGTCAGATTCGATGAACATACCCATACTCAGTTTTTCAGGCATGCTGTGTACCTACCCCTAGGGCCCTTCTAGCAAAATATCGAACGGGTCACGGAAAAGCACTAGGGGAGTTTTCATTGATCCGATTCTTTCTTAGAGTCATAAAATATTCGAGGGAAGTCTCCAGGACCAAAATCATGGCCAGATTCGATGAACAGACTCATACTCAGTTTTTCGGGCACGCTGTGTACCATCCCCTAGGGCCCTTATAGCAAAATTTCGAACGGGTCACGTGAAAGGATTAGCGAATTTCATTGATCCGATTCTTTCGTGGAAACATAAAATATTCGAGAGAAGTCTCCAGAACCAAATTTATGGTCAGATTCGGTGAACAGTCCCATACTCAGTTTTCCGGGCACACTGTGTACCTACCCCTAGGGCCCTTCTAGCCAAAATTCGAACGGGTCACGTGAAAGCTCTAAGGAGTTTTCGTTGATCTCTTTCTTTCGTGGAGTGATAAAATATTCGAGAAAAGTCTCCAGGACCAAATTTATGATCAGATTCGATGAACAGACCCATACTCAGTTTTTCGGGCACGCTGTGTACCTACCCTTAGGGCCCTTCTAGCAAAATTTCGAACGGGTCACGGGAAAGCTCTAGGAAGTTTTCGTTGATCCGATTCTTTCGTGGAGTCATAAAATATTCTAGAAAAGTCTCCAGGACCAAAATTATGGTCAGATTCGATGAACGAACCCATACTCAGTTTTTCGGGCACGCTGTGTACCTACCCCTAGGGCCCTTCTAGCAAAATTTCGAACAAGACTCGGGAAAGCTTTAGGGAGTTTTCGTTGATCCGATTCTTTCGTGGAGTCATGAAATATTCGAGAAAAGTCTCCAGGACCAAAATTATGGTCAGATTCGCTGAACGGACCCATACTCAGTTTTTCAGGCACGCTGTGTACATACCCCTAGGGCACTTCTAGCAAAATTTTGAACGGGTCTCGGAAAAGCATTAGCGAATTTCATTGATCCGATTCTTTCGTGGAAACATAAAATATTCGAGAGAAGTCTCCAGGACCAAAATCATGGTCAGATTCGAAGAACAGACCCATACTCAGTTTTTCGGGCACGCTGTGTACCTACCACTAGGGCCCTTCTAGCAATATTTCGAACATGTCAAGGGAAAGCTCTAGGGAGTTTTCGTTATTCCGATTCTTTTGTGGAGTCATAAAATATTTGAGAGAAGTATCCAGGACCAAAATTATGGTCAGATTCAATGAACAGACCCATACTCAGTTTTTCGGGCACGCTCTGTACCTACCCCTAGGGCCCTTCTAGCAAAGTTTCGAACAAGACTCGGGAAAGCTCTAGGGTGTTTTCGTTGATCCGATTCTTTCGTGGAGTCATAAAATATTCGAGAAAAGTCTCCAGGACCAAAATTATGGTCAGATTCGATGAACGGACCCATACTCAGTTTTTCAGGCACGCTGTGTACATACCCCTAGGGCACTTCTAGCAAAATTTTGAACGGGTCTCGGAAAAGCATTAGCGAATTTCATTGATCCGATTCTTTCGTGGAAACATAAAATATTCGAGAGAAGTCTCCAGGACCAAATTTATGGTTAGATTCGGTGAACAGTCCCATACTCTGTTTTTCGGGCACGCTGTGTACCTACCCTTAGGGCCCTTCTGGCAAAATTTCGAACGGGTCACGGGAAAGCTGTAGGGAGTTTTCGTTGATCCGATTCTTTCGTGGAGTCATAAAATATTCGAGAAAAGTCTCCAGGACAAACTTTATGGTCAGATTCGATGAACAGACCCATACTCAGTTTTTCGGGCACGCTGTGTACCTACCCCTAGGGCCCTTCTAGCAAAATTTCGAACAAGACTCGGGAAAGCTCTAGGGAGTTTTCGTTGATCCGATTCTTTCGTGGAGTCATAAAATATTCGAGAAAAGTCTCCAGGACAAACTTTATGGTCAGATTCGATGAACAGACCCATACTCAGTTTTTCAGGCACGCTGTGTATCTACCCCTAGGGCCCTTCTAGCAAAAATTCGAACTGGACTCGGGAAAGCTTTAGGGAGTTTTCGTTGATCCGATTCTTTCGTGGAGTCATAAAATATTCGAGAAAAGTCTCCAGGACCAAAATTATGTCAGATTTGATGAACATACCCATACTCAGTTTTTCAGGCATGCTGTGTACCTACCCCTAGGGCCCTTCTAGCAAAATATCGAACGGGTCACGGAAAAGCACTAGGGGAGTTTTCATTGATCCGATTCTTTCTTAGAGTCATAAAGTATTCGAGGGAAGTCTCCAGGACCAAAATCATGGCCAGATTCGATGAACAGACCCATACTCAGTTTTCGGGCACGCTGTGTACCTACCACTAGGGCCCTTCTAGCAATATTTCGAACAGGTCAAGGGAAAGCTCTAGGGAGTTTTCGTTATTCCGATTCTTTTGTGGAGTCATAAAATATTTGAGAGAAGTATCCAGGACCAAAATTATGGTCAGATTCAATGAACAGACCCATACTCAGTTTTTCGGGCACGCTCTGTACCTACCCCTAGGGCCCTTCTAGCAAAGTTTCGAACAAGACTCGGGAAAGCTCTAGGGAGTTTTCGTTGATCCGATTGTTTCGTGGAGTCATTAAATATTCGAGAAAAGTCTCCAGGACCAAAATTATGGTCAGATTCGATGAACGGACCCATACTCAGTTTTTCAGGCACGCTGTGTACATACCCCTAGGGCACTTCTAGCAAAATTTTGAACGGGTCTCGGAAAAGCATTAGCGAATTTCATTGATCCGATTCTTTCGTGGAAACATAAAATATTCGAGAGAAGTCTCCAGGACCAAATTTATGGTTAGATTCGGTGAACAGTCCCATACTCTGTTTTTCGGGCACGCTGTGTACCTACCCTTAGGGCCCTTCTGGCAAAATTTCGAACGGGTCACGGGAAAGCTGTAGGGAGTTTTCGTTGATCCGATTCTTTTGTGGAGTCATAAAATATTCGAGAAAAGTCTCCAGGACAAACTTTATGGTCAGATTCGATGAACAGACCCATACTCAGTTTTTCGGGCACGCTGTGTACCTACCCCTAGGGCCCTTCTAGCAAAATTTCGAACAAGACTCGGGAAAGCTCTAGGGAGTTTTCGTTGATCCGATTCTTTCGTGGAGTCATAAAATATTCGAGAAAAGTCTCCAGGACAAAGTTTATGGTCAGATTCGATGAACAGACCCATACTCAGTTTTTCAGGCACGCTGTGTATCTACCCCTAGGGCCCTTCTAGCAAAAATTCGAACTGGACTCGGGAAAGCTTTAGGGAGTTTTCGTTGATCCGATTCTTTCGTGGAGTCATAAAATATTTGAGAAAAGTCTCCAGGACCAAAATTATGTCAGATTCGATGAACATACCCATACTCAGTTTTTCAGGCATGCTGTGTACCTACCCCTAGGGCCCTTCTAGCAAAATATCGAACGGGTCACGGAAAAGCACTAGGGGAGTTTTCATTGATCCGATTCTTTCTTAGAGTCATAAAGTATTCGAGGGAAGTCTCCAGGACCAAAATCATGGCCAGATTCGATGAACAGACCCATACTCAGTTTTTCGGGCACGCTGTGTACCTAGGGAGTTTTCGTTATTCCGATTCTTTTGTGGAGTCATAAAATATTTGAGAGAAGTATCCAGGACCAAAATTATGGTCAGATTCAATGAACAGACCCATACTCAGTTTTTCGGGCACGCTCTGTACCTACTCCTAGGGCCCTTCTAGCAAAGTTTCGAACAAGACTCGGGAAAGCTCTAGGGAGTTTTCGTTGATCCGATTCTTTCGTGGAGTCATAAAATATTCGAGAAAAGTCTCCAGGACCAAAATTATGGTCAGATTCGATGAACGGACCCATACTCAGTTTTTCAGGCACGCTGTGTACATACCCCTAGGGCACTTCTAGCAAAATTTTGAACGGGTCTCGGAAAAGCATTAGCGAATTTCATTGATCCTATTCTTTCGTGGAAACATAAAATATTCGAGAGAAGTCTCCAGGACCAAATTTATGGTTAGATTCGGTGAACGGTCCCATACTCAGTTTTTCAGGCACGCTGTGTACCTACCCCTAGGGCCTTTCTAGCAAAATTTCGAACGGGACTCGGGAAAGCTTTAAGGAGTTTTCGTTGATCCGATTCTTTCGTGGAGTCATAAAATATTCGAGAAAAGTCTCCAGGACCAAAATTATGGTCAGATTCTATGAACATACCCATACTCTATTTTTCAGGCACGCTGTGTACCTACCCCTAGGACCCTTCTAGCAAAATTTCGAACAAGACTCGGGAAAGCTCTATGGAGTTTTCGTTGATCCGATTCTTTCGTGGAGTCATAAAATATTCGAGAAAAGTCTCCAGGACCAAAATTATGGTCAGATTCGATGAACAGTCCCATACTCAGTTTTTCGGGCACGCTGTGTACCTACCCCTAGGGCCCTTCTAGCAAAATTTCGAACAAGACTCGGGAAAGCTCTAGGGAGTTTTCGTTGATCCGATTCTTTCGTGGAGTTATAAAATATTCGAGAAAAGTCTCCAGGACCAAAATTATGGTCAGATTCGATGAACGGACCCATACTCAATTTTTCAGGCACGCTGTGTACATACCCCTAGGGCACTTCTAGCAAAATTTTGAACGGGTCACGGAAAAGCATTAGCGAATTTCATTGATCCGATTCTTTCATGGAAACATAAAATATTCGAGAGAAGTCTCCAGGACCAAATTTATGGTTAGATTCGGTGAACAGTCCCATACTCAGTTTTTCGGGCACGCTGTGTATCTACCCCTAGGGCCCTTCTAGCAAAATTTCGAACAAGAATCGGGAAAGCTCTAGGGAGTTTTCGTTGATCCGATTCTTTCGTGGAGTCATAAAATATTCGAGAAAAGTCTCCAGGACCAAAATTATGGTCAGATTCGATGAACGGACCCATACTCAGTTTTTCAGGCACGCTGTGTACATACCCCTAGGGCACTTCTAGCAAAATTTTGAACGGGTCTCGGAAAAGCATTAGCGAATTTCATTGATCCGATTCTTTCGTGGAAACAAAAATATTCGAGAGAAGTCTTCAGAACCAAATTTATGGTTAGATTCGGTGAACAGTCGCATACTCAGTTTTTCGGGCACGCTGTGTATCTACTCCTAGGGCCCATCTAGCAAAAATTCGAACGGGACTCGGGAAAGCTCTAGTGAGTTTTTGTTAATCCGATTCTTTCGTGGAGTCATAAAATATTCGAGAAAAGTCTCCAGGACCAAAATTATGGTCAGATTCGATGAACAGTCTCATACTCAGTTTTTCAGGCACGATGTGTACTTACCCATAGGGCCCTTTTAGCAAAATTTCGAACGGGACTCAGGAAAGCTCTAGGGAGTTTTGGTTGATCCGATTCTTTCGTGGAGTCATAAAATATTCGAGAAAAGTCTCTAGGACCAAAATTATGGTCAGATTCTATGAACATACCCATACTCAGTTTTTCAGGCACACTGGGTACCTTCCCCTAGGGCTCTTATAGCAATATTTCGAACGGGTCACGGAAAAGCATTAGCGAATTTCATTGATCCGATTCTTTAGTGGAAACATAAAATATTCGAGAGAAGTCTCCAGGACCAAATTTATGGTCAGATTCGGTGAACAGTCCCATACTCAGTTTTCCGGGCACACTGTGTACCTACCCCAAGGGCCCTTCTAGCAAAATTTCGAACGGGACTCGGGAAAGCTCTAGGGAGTTTTCGTTGATCCGATTTTTTCGTGGAGTCATAAAATATTCGAGAAAAGTCTCCAGGACCAAAATTATGGTCAGATTTTATGAACAAACCCACACTCAATTTTTCAGGCACGCTGGGTACCTACCCCTAGGGCCCTTCTAGCAAAATTTTGAACGGGTCTCGGAAAAGCATTAGCGAATTTCATTGATCCGATTCTTTCGTGGAAACATAAAATATTCGAGAGAAGTCTCCAGGACCAAATTTATGGTTAGATTCGGTGAACAGTCCCATACTCTGTTTTTCGGGCACGCTGTGTACCTACCCTTAGGGCCCTTCTGGCAAAATTTCGAACGGGTCACGGGAAAGCTGTAGGGAGTTTTCGTTGATCCGATTCTTTCGTGGAGTCATAAAATATTCGAGAAAAGTCTCCAGGACAAACTTTATGGTCAGATTCGATGAACAGACCCATACTCAGTTTTTCGGGCACGCTGTGTACCTACCCCTAGGGCCCTTCTAGCAAAATTTCGAACAAGACTCGGGAAAGCTCTAGGGAGTTTTCGTTGATCCGATTCTTTCGTGGAGTCATAAAATATTCGAGAAAAGTCTCCAGGACAAACTTTATGGTCAGATTCGATGAACAGACCCATACTCAGTTTTTCAGGCACGCTGTGTATCTACCCCTAGGGCCCTTCTAGCAAAAATTCGAACTGGACTCGGGAAAGCTTTAGGGAGTTTTCGTTGATCCGATTCTTTCGTGGAGTCATAAAATATTCGAGAAAAGTCTCCAGGACCAAAATTATGTCAGATTTGATGAACATACCCATACTCAGTTTTTCAGGCATGCTGTGTACCTACCCCTAGGGCCCTTCTAGCAAAATATCGAACGGGTCACGGAAAAGCACTAGGGGAGTTTTCATTGATCCGATTCTTTCTTAGAGTCATAAAGTATTCGAGGGAAGTCTCCAGGACCAAAATCATGGCCAGATTCGATGAACAGACCCATACTCAGTTTTCGGGCACGCTGTGTACCTACCACTAGGGCCCTTCTAGCAATATTTCGAACAGGTCAAGGGAAAGCTCTAGGGAGTTTTCGTTATTCCGATTCTTTTGTGGAGTCATAAAATATTTGAGAGAAGTATCCAGGACCAAAATTATGGTCAGATTCAATGAACAGACCCATACTCAGTTTTTCGGGCACGCTCTGTACCTACCCCTAGGGCCCTTCTAGCAAAGTTTCGAACAAGACTCGGGAAAGCTCTAGGGAGTTTTCGTTGATCCGATTGTTTCGTGGAGTCATTAAATATTCGAGAAAAGTCTCCAGGACCAAAATTATGGTCAGATTCGATGAACGGACCCATACTCAGTTTTTCAGGCACGCTGTGTACATACCCCTAGGGCACTTCTAGCAAAATTTTGAACGGGTCTCGGAAAAGCATTAGCGAATTTCATTGATCCGATTCTTTCGTGGAAACATAAAATATTCGAGAGAAGTCTCCAGGACCAAATTTATGGTTAGATTCGGTGAACAGTCCCATACTCTGTTTTTCGGGCACGCTGTGTACCTACCCTTAGGGCCCTTCTGGCAAAATTTCGAACGGGTCACGGGAAAGCTGTAGGGAGTTTTCGTTGATCCGATTCTTTTGTGGAGTCATAAAATATTCGAGAAAAGTCTCCAGGACAAACTTTATGGTCAGATTCGATGAACAGACCCATACTCAGTTTTTCGGGCACGCTGTGTACCTACCCCTAGGGCCCTTCTAGCAAAATTTCGAACAAGACTCGGGAAAGCTCTAGGGAGTTTTCGTTGATCCGATTCTTTCGTGGAGTCATAAAATATTCGAGAAAAGTCTCCAGGACAAAGTTTATGGTCAGATTCGATGAACAGACCCATACTCAGTTTTTCAGGCACGCTGTGTATCTACCCCTAGGGCCCTTCTAGCAAAAATTCGAACTGGACTCGGGAAAGCTTTAGGGAGTTTTCGTTGATCCGATTCTTTCGTGGAGTCATAAAATATTCGAGAAAAGTCTCCAGGACCAAAATTATGTCAGATTCGATGAACATACCCATACTCAGTTTTTCAGGCATGCTGTGTACCTAACCCTAGGGCCCTTCTAGCAAAATATCGAACGGGTCACGGAAAAGCACTAGGGGAGTTTTCATTGATCCGATTCTTTCTTAGAGTCATAAAGTATTCGAGGGAAGTCTCCAGGACCAAAATCATGGCCAGATTCGATGAACAGACCCATACTCAGTTTTTCGGGCACGCTGTGTACCTACCACTAGGGCCCTTCTAGCAATATTTCGAACAGGTCAAGGGAAAGCTCTAGGGAGTTTTCGTTATTCCGATTCTTTTGTGGAGTCATAAAATATTTGAGAGAAGTATCCAGGACCAAAATTATGGTCAGATTCAATGAACAGACCCATACTCAGTTTTTCGGGCACGCTCTGTACCTACCCCTAGGGCCCTTCTAGCAAAGTTTCGAACAAGACTCGGGAAAGCTCTAGGGAGTTTTCGTTGATCCGATTGTTTCGTGGAGTCATTAAATATTCGAGAAAAGTCTCCAGGACCAAAATTATGGTCAGATTCGATGAACGGACCCATACTCAGTTTTTCAGGCACGCTGTGTACATACCCCTAGGGCACTTCTAGCAAAATTTTGAACGGGTCTCGGAAAAGCATTAGCGAATTTCATTGATCCGATTCTTTCGTGGAAACATAAAATATTCGAGAGAAGTCTCCAGGACCAAATTTATGGTTAGATTCGGTGAACAGTCCCATACTCTGTTTTTCGGGCACGCTGTGTACCTACCCTTAGGGCCCTTCTGGCAAAATTTCGAACGGGTCACGGGAAAGCTGTAGGGAGTTTTCGTTGATCCGATTCTTTTGTGGAGTCATAAAATATTCGAGAAAAGTCTCCAGGACAAACTTTATGGTCAGATTCGATGAACAGACCCATACTCAGTTTTTCGGGCACGCTGTGTACCTACCCCTAGGGCCCTTCTAGCAAAATTTCGAACAAGACTCGGGAAAGCTCTAGGGAGTTTTCGTTGATCCGATTCTTTCGTGGAGTCATAAAATATTCGAGAAAAGTCTCCAGGACAAAGTTTATGGTCAGATTCGATGAACAGACCCATACTCAGTTTTTCAGGCACGCTGTGTATCTACCCCTAGGGCCCTTCTAGCAAAAATTCGAACTGGACTCGGGAAAGCTTTAGGGAGTTTTCGTTGATCCGATTCTTTCGTGGAGTCATAAAATATTCGAGAAAAGTCTCCAGGACCAAAATTATGTCAGATTCGATGAACATACCCATACTCAGTTTTTCAGGCATGCTGTGTACCTAACCCTAGGGCCCTTCTAGCAAAATATCGAACGGGTCACGGAAAAGCACTAGGGGAGTTTTCATTGATCCGATTCTTTCTTAGAGTCATAAAGTATTCGAGGGAAGTCTCCAGGACCAAAATCATGGCCAGATTCGATGAACAGACCCATACTCAGTTTTTCGGGCACGCTGTGTACCTACCACTAGGGCCCTTCTAGCAATATTTCGAACAGGTCAAGGGAAAGCTCTAGGGAGTTTTCGTTATTCCGATTCTTTTGTGGAGTCATAAAATATTTGAGAGAAGTATCCAGGACCAAAATTATGGTCAGATTCAATGAACAGACCCATACTCAGTTTTTCGGGCACGCTCTGTACCTACTCCTAGGGCCCTTCTAGCAAAGTTTCGAACAAGACTCGGGAAAGCTCTAGGGAGTTTTCGTTGATCCGATTCTTTCGTGGAGTCATAAAATATTCGAGAAAAGTCTCCAGGACCAAAATTATGGTCAGATTCGATGAACGGACCCATACTCAGTTTTTCAGGCACGCTGTGTACATACCCCTAGGGCACTTCTAGCAAAATTTTGAACGGGTCTCGGAAAAGCATTAGCGAATTTCATTGATCCTATTCTTTCGTGGAAACATAAAATATTCGAGAGAAGTCTCCAGGACCAAATTTATGGTTAGATTCGGTGAACGGTCCCATACTCAGTTTTTCAGGCACGCTGTGTACCTACCCCTAGGGCCTTTCTAGCAAAATTTCGAACGGGACTCGGGAAAGCTTTAAGGAGTTTTCGTTGATCCGATTCTTTCGTGGAGTCATAAAATATTCGAGAAAAGTCTCCAGGACCAAAATTATGGTCAGATTCTATGAACATACCCATACTCTATTTTTCAGGCACGCTGTGTACCTACCCCTAGGACCCTTCTAGCAAAATTTCGAACAAGACTCGGGAAAGCTCTAGGGAGTTTTCGTTGATCCGATTCTTTCGTGGAGTCATAAAATATTCGAGAAAAGTCTCCAGGACCAAAATTATGGTCAGATTCGATGAACAGTCCCATACTCAGTTTTTCGGGCACGCTGTGTACCTACCCCTAGGGCCCTTCTAGCAAAATTTCGAACAAGACTCGGGAAAGCTCTAGGGAGTTTTCGTTGATCCGATTCTTTCGTGGAGTTATAAAATATTCGAGAAAAGTCTCCAGGACCAAAATTATGGTCAGATTCGATGAACGGACCCATACTCAATTTTTCAGGCACGCTGTGTACATACCCCTAGGGCACTTCTAGCAAAATTTTGAACGGGTCACGGAAAAGCATTAGCGAATTTCATTGATCCGATTCTTTCATGGAAACATAAAATATTCGAGAGAAGTCTCCAGGACCAAATTTATGGTTAGATTCGGTGAACAGTCCCATACTCAGTTTTTCGGGCACGCTGTGTATCTACCCCTAGGGCCCTTCTAGCAAAATTTCGAACAAGAATCGGGAAAGCTCTAGGGAGTTTTCGTTGATCCGATTCTTTCGTGGAGTCATAAAATATTCGAGAAAAGTCTCCAGGACCAAAATTATGGTCAGATTCGATGAACGGACCCATACTCAGTTTTTCAGGCACGCTGTGTACATACCCCTAGGGCACTTCTAGCAAAATTTTGAACGGGTCTCGGAAAAGCATTAGCGAATTTCATTGATCCGATTCTTTCGTGGAAACAAAAATATTCGAGAGAAGTCTTCAGAACCAAATTTATGGTTAGATTCGGTGAACAGTCGCATACTCAGTTTTTCGGGCACGCTGTGTATCTACTCCTAGGGCCCATCTAGCAAAAATTCGAACGGGACTCGGGAAAGCTCTAGTGAGTTTTTGTTGATCCGATTCTTTCGTGGAGTCATAAAATATTCGAGAAAAGTCTCCAGGACCAAAATTATGGTCAGATTCGATGAACAGTCTCATACTCAGTTTTTCAGGCACGATGTGTACTTACCCATAGGGCCCTTTTAGCAAAATTTCGAACGGGACTCAGGAAAGCTCTAGGGAGTTTTCGTTGATCCGATTCTTTCGTGGAGTCATAAAATATTCGAGAAAAGTCTCTAGGACCAAAATTATGGTCAGATTCTATGAACATACCCATACTCAGTTTTTCAGGCACACTGGGTACCTTCCCCTAGGGCTCTTATAGCAATATTTCGAACGGGTCACGGAAAAGCATTAGCGAATTTCATTGATCCGATTCTTTAGTGGAAACATAAAATATTCGAGAGAAGTCTCCAGGACCAAATTTATGGTCAGATTCGGTGAACAGTCCCATACTCAGTTTTCCGGGCACACTGTGTACCTACCCCAAGGGCCCTTCTAGCAAAATTTCGAACGGGACTCGGGAAAGCTCTAGGGAGTTTTCGTTGATCCGATTTTTTCGTGGAGTCATAAAATATTCGAGAAAAGTCTCCAGGACCAAAATTATGGTCAGATTTTATGAACAAACCCACACTCAATTTTTCAGGCACGCTGGGTACCTACCACTAGGGCCCTTCTAGCAAAATTTTGAACGGGTCTCGGAAAAGCATTAGCGAATTTCATTGATCCGATTCTTTCGTGGAAACATAAAATATTCGAGAGAAGTCTCCAGGACCAAATTTATGGTTAGATTCGGTGAACAGTCCCATACTCTGTTTTTCGGGCACGCTGTGTACCTACCCTTAGGGCCCTTCTGGCAAAATTTCGAACGGGTCACGGGAAAGCTGTAGGGAGTTTTCGTTGATCCGATTCTTTCGTGGAGTCATAAAATATTCGAGAAAAGTCTCCAGGACAAACTTTATGGTCAGATTCGATGAACAGACCCATACTCAGTTTTTCGGGCACGCTGTGTACCTACCCCTAGGGCCCTTCTAGCAAAATTTCGAACAAGACTCGGGAAAGCTCTAGGGAGTTTTCGTTGATCCGATTCTTTCGTGGAGTCATAAAATATTCGAGAAAAGTCTCCAGGACAAACTTTATGGTCAGATTCGATGAACAGACCCATACTCAGTTTTTCAGGCACGCTGTGTATCTACCCCTAGGGCCCTTCTAGCAAAAATTCGAACTGGACTCGGGAAAGCTTTAGGGAGTTTTCGTTGATCCGATTCTTTCGTGGAGTCATAAAATATTCGAGAAAAGTCTCCAGGACCAAAATTATGTCAGATTTGATGAACATACCCATACTCAGTTTTTCAGGCATGCTGTGTACCTACCCCTAGGGCCCTTCTAGCAAAATATCGAACGGGTCACGGAAAAGCACTAGGGGAGTTTTCATTGATCCGATTCTTTCTTAGAGTCATAAAGTATTCGAGGGAAGTCTCCAGGACCAAAATCATGGCCAGATTCGATGAACAGACCCATACTCAGTTTTCGGGCACGCTGTGTACCTACCACTAGGGCCCTTCTAGCAATATTTCGAACAGGTCAAGGGAAAGCTCTAGGGAGTTTTCGTTATTCCGATTCTTTTGTGGAGTCATAAAATATTTGAGAGAAGTATCCAGGACCAAAATTATGGTCAGATTCAATGAACAGACCCATACTCAGTTTTTCGGGCACGCTCTGTACCTACCCCTAGGGCCCTTCTAGCAAAGTTTCGAACAAGACTCGGGAAAGCTCTAGGGAGTTTTCGTTGATCCGATTGTTTCGTGGAGTCATTAAATATTCGAGAAAAGTCTCCAGGACCAAAATTATGGTCAGATTCGATGAACGGACCCATACTCAGTTTTTCAGGCACGCTGTGTACATACCCCTAGGGCACTTCTAGCAAAATTTTGAACGGGTCTCGGAAAAGCATTAGCGAATTTCATTGATCCGATTCTTTCGTGGAAACATAAAATATTCGAGAGAAGTCTCCAGGACCAAATTTATGGTTAGATTCGGTGAACAGTCCCATACTCTGTTTTTCGGGCACGCTGTGTACCTACCCTTAGGGCCCTTCTGGCAAAATTTCGAACGGGTCACGGGAAAGCTGTAGGGAGTTTTCGTTGATCCGATTCTTTTGTGGAGTCATAAAATATTCGAGAAAAGTCTCCAGGACAAACTTTATGGTCAGATTCGATGAACAGACCCATACTCAGTTTTTCGGGCACGCTGTGTACCTACCCCTAGGGCCCTTCTAGCAAAATTTCGAACAAGACTCGGGAAAGCTCTAGGGAGTTTTCGTTGATCCGATTCTTTCGTGGAGTCATAAAATATTCGAGAAAAGTCTCCAGGACAAAGTTTATGGTCAGATTCGATGAACAGACCCATACTCAGTTTTTCAGGCACGCTGTGTATCTACCCCTAGGGCCCTTCTAGCAAAAATTCGAACTGGACTCGGGAAAGCTTTAGGGAGTTTTCGTTGATCCGATTCTTTCGTGGAGTCATAAAATATTCGAGAAAAGTCTCCAGGACCAAAATTATGTCAGATTCGATGAACATACCCATACTCAGTTTTTCAGGCATGCTGTGTACCTAACCCTAGGGCCCTTCTAGCAAAATATCGAACGGGTCACGGAAAAGCACTAGGGGAGTTTTCATTGATCCTATTCTTTCTTAGAGTCATAAAGTATTCGAGGGAAGTCTCCAGGACCAAAATCATGGCCAGATTCGATGAACAGACCCATACTCAGTTTTTCGGGCACGCTGTGTACCTACCACTAGGGCCCTTCTAGCAATATTTCGAACAGGTCAAGGGAAAGCTCTAGGGAGTTTTCGTTATTCCGATTCTTTTGTGGAGTCATAAAATATTTGAGAGAAGTATCCAGGACCAAAATTATGGTCAGATTCAATGAACAGACCCATACTCAGTTTTTCGGGCACGCTCTGTACCTACTCCTAGGGCCCTTCTAGCAAAGTTTCGAACAAGACTCGGGAAAGCTCTAGGGAGTTTTCGTTGATCCGATTCTTTCGTGGAGTCATAAAATATTCGAGAAAAGTCTCCAGGACCAAAATTATGGTCAGATTCGATGAACGGACCCATACTCAGTTTTTCAGGCACGCTGTGTACATACCCCTAGGGCACTTCTAGCAAAATTTTGAACGGGTCTCGGAAAAGCATTAGCGAATTTCATTGATCCTATTCTTTCGTGGAAACATAAAATATTCGAGAGAAGTCTCCAGGACCAAATTTATGGTTAGATTCGGTGAACGGTCCCATACTCAGTTTTTCAGGCACGCTGTGTACCTACCCCTAGGGCCTTTCTAGCAAAATTTCGAACGGGACTCGGGAAAGCTTTAAGGAGTTTTCGTTGATCCGATTCTTTCGTGGAGTCATAAAATATTCGAGAAAAGTCTCCAGGACCAAAATTATGGTCAGATTCTATGAACATACCCATACTCTATTTTTCAGGCACGCTGTGTACCTACCCCTAGGACCCTTCTAGCAAAATTTCGAACAAGACTCGGGAAAGCTCTAGGGAGTTTTCGTTGATCCGATTCTTTCGTGGAGTCATAAAATATTCGAGAAAAGTCTCCAGGACCAAAATTATGGTCAGATTCGATGAACAGTCCCATACTCAGTTTTTCGGGCACGCTGTGTACCTACCCCTAGGGCCCTTCTAGCAAAATTTCGAACAAGACTCGGGAAAGCTCTAGGGAGTTTTCGTTGATCCGATTCTTTCGTGGAGTTATAAAATATTCGAGAAAAGTCTCCAGGACCAAAATTATGGTCAGATTCGATGAACGGACCCATACTCAATTTTTCAGGCACGCTGTGTACATACCCCTAGGGCACTTCTAGCAAAATTTTGAACGGGTCACGGAAAAGCATTAGCGAATTTCATTGATCCGATTCTTTCATGGAAACATAAAATATTCGAGAGAAGTCTCCAGGACCAAATTTATGGTTAGATTCGGTGAACAGTCCCATACTCAGTTTTTCGGGCACGCTGTGTATCTACCCCTAGGGCCCTTCTAGCAAAATTTCGAACAAGAATCGGGAAAGCTCTAGGGAGTTTTCGTTGATCCGATTCTTTCGTGGAGTCATAAAATATTCGAGAAAAGTCTCCAGGACCAAAATTATGGTCAGATTCGATGAACGGACCCATACTCAGTTTTTCAGGCACGCTGTGTACATACCCCTAGGGCACTTCTAGCAAAATTTTGAACGGGTCTCGGAAAAGCATTAGCGAATTTCATTGATCCGATTCTTTCGTGGAAACAAAAATATTCGAGAGAAGTCTTCAGAACCAAATTTATGGTTAGATTCGGTGAACAGTCGCATACTCAGTTTTTCGGGCACGCTGTGTATCTACTCCTAGGGCCCATCTAGCAAAAATTCGAACGGGACTCGGGAAAGCTCTAGTGAGTTTTTGTTGATCCGATTCTTTCGTGGAGTCATAAAATATTCGAGAAAAGTCTCCAGGACCAAAATTATGGTCAGATTCGATGAACAGTCTCATACTCAGTTTTTCAGGCACGATGTGTACTTACCCATAGGGCCCTTTTAGCAAAATTTCGAACGGGACTCAGGAAAGCTCTAGGGAGTTTTCGTTGATCCGATTCTTTCGTGGAGTCATAAAATATTCGAGAAAAGTCTCTAGGACCAAAATTATGGTCAGATTCTATGAACATACCCATACTCAGTTTTTCAGGCACACTGGGTACCTTCCCCTAGGGCTCTTATAGCAATATTTCGAACGGGTCACGGAAAAGCATTAGCGAATTTCATTGATCCGATTCTTTAGTGGAAACATAAAATATTCGAGAGAAGTCTCCAGGACCAAATTTATGGTCAGATTCGGTGAACAGTCCCATACTCAGTTTTCCGGGCACACTGTGTACCTACCCCAAGGGCCCTTCTAGCAAAATTTCGAACGGGACTCGGGAAAGCTCTAGGGAGTTTTCGTTGATCCGATTTTTTCGTGGAGTCATAAAATATTCGAGAAAAGTCTCCAGGACCAAAATTATGGTCAGATTTTATGAACAAACCCACACTCAATTTTTCAGGCACGCTGGGTACCTACCCCTAGGGCCCTTCTAGCAAAATTTCGAACGGGTCACGGAAAAGCATTAGCGAATTTCATTGATCCGATTCTTTAGTGGAAACATAAAATATTCGAGAGAAGTCTCCAGGACCAAATTTATGGTCAGATTCGGTGAAGAGTCCCATACTCAGTTTTCCGGGCACACTGTGTACCTACCCTTAGGGCCCTTCTAGCAAAATTTCGAACGGGACTCGGGAAAGCTTTAGGGAGTTTTCGTTGATCCGATTTTTTCATGGAGTCATAAAATATTCGAGAAAAGTCTCCAGGACCAAAATTATGGTCATATTCTATGAACATACCCATACACAGTTTTTCAGGCACGCTCTGTACCTACCACTAGGGCCCTTCTAGCAAAATTTCGAACTGGTCACGGAAAAGCATTAGCGAATTTCATTGATCCGATTCTTTCGTGGAAACATAAAATATTCGAGAGAAGTCTCCAGGACCAAATTTATGGTCAGATTCTGTGAACAGTCCCATACTCAGTTTTTCGGGCACGCTGTGTACCTACCCCTATGGCCCTTCTAGCAAAAATTTGAACGGGACACGAGAAAGCTCTAGGGAGTTTTCGTTGATCTCATTCTTTCGTGGAGTCATAAAATATTCGAGAAAAGTCTCCAGGACCAAATTTATGGTCAGATTCGATGAACAGACCCATACTCAGTTTTTCGGGCACGCTGTGTACCTACCCCTACGGCCCTTCTAGCAAAATTTCGAACAAGACTCGGGAAAGCTCTAGGGAGTTTTCGTTGATCCGATTCTTTCGTGAAGTCATAAAATATTCGAGAAAAGTCTCCAGGACCAAAATTATGGTCAGATTCGCTGAACGGACCCATACTCAGTTTTTCAGGCACGCTGTGTACATACCCCTAGGGCACTTCTAGCAAAATTTTGAACGGGTCTCGGAAAAGCATTAGCGAATTTCATTGATCCGATTCTTTCGTGGAAACATAAAATATTCGAGAGAAGTCTTCAGGACCAAATTTATGGTTAGATTCGGTGAACAGTCGCATACTCAGTTTTTCGGGCACGCTGTGTATCTACCCCTAGGGCCCTTCTAGCAAAATTTCGAACAAGACTCGGGAAAGCTTTAGGGAGTTTTCGTTGATCCGATTCTTTCGTGGAGTCATAAAATATTCGAGAAAAGTCTCCAGGACCAAAATTATGGTCAGATTCGATGAACGGACCCATACTCAGTTTTTCAGGCACGCTGTGTACATACCCCTAGGGCACTTCTAGCAAAATTTTGAACGGGTCTCGGAAAAGCATTAGCGAATTTCATTGATCCGATTCTTTCGTGGAAACATAAAATATTCGAGAGAAGTCTCCAGGACCAAATTTATGGTTAGATTCGGTGAACAGTCCCATACTCAGTTTTTCGGGCACGCTGTGTATCTACCCCTAGGGCCCTTCTAGCAAAATTTCAAACGGGACTCAGGAAAGCTCTATGGAGTTTTCGTTAATCCGATTCTTTCGTGGAGTCATAAAATATTCGAGAAAAGTCTCCAGGACCAAAATTATGGTCAGATTCTATGAACATACCGATACTCAGTTTTTCAGGCACGCTGTGTACCTACCACTAGGGCCCTTCTAGCAAAATTTCGAACGGGTCACCGAAAAGCATTAGCGAATTTCATTGATCCGATCCTTTCGTGGAAACATAAAATATTCGAGAGAAGTCTCCAGGACCAAATTTATGGTCAGATTCGGAGAACGGTCCCATACTCAGTTTTTCGGGCACGTTGTGTACCTACCCCTAGGGCCCTTCTAGCAAAAATTCGAATGGGACACGGGAAAGCTCTAGGGAGTTTTCGTTGATCTCATTCTTTCGTGGAGTCATAAAATATTCGAGAAAAGTCTCCAGGACCAAATTTATGGTCAGATTCGATGATCAGACCCATACTCAGTTTTTCGAGCACGCAGTGTACCTACCCCTAGGGCCCTTTTAGCAAAATTTCGAACAAGGCTCGGGAAAGCTCTAGGGAGTTTTCGTTGATCCGATTCTTTCGTGGAGTCATAAAATATTCGAGAAAAGTCTCCAGGACCAAAATTATGGTCAGATTCGATGAACGGACCCATACTCAGTTTTTCAGGCACGCTGTGTACATACCCCAAGGGCACTTTTAGCAAAATTTTGAACGGGTCTCGGAAAAGCATTAGCGAATTTCATTGATCCGATTCTTTCGTGGAAACATAAAATATTCGAGAGAAGTCTTCAGGACCAAATTTATGGTTAGATTCGGTGAACAGTCGCATACTCAGTTTTTCGGGCACGCTGTGTATCTACCCCTAGGGCCCTTCTAGCAAAAATTCGAACGGGACTCGGGAAAGCTCTAGGGAGTTTTTGTTGATCCGATTCTTTCGTGGAGTCATAAAATATTCGAGAAAAGTCTCCAGGACCAAAATTATGGTCAGATTCGATGAACATACCCATACTCAGTTTTTCAGGCATGCTGTGTACCTACGCCTAGGGCCCTTCTAGCAAAATATCGAACGGGTCACGGAAAAGCACTAGGGGAGTTTTCATTGATCCGATTCTTTCTTAGAGTCATAAAATATTCGAGGGAAGTCTCCAGGACCAAAATCATTGCCAGATTCGATGAACAGACTCATAGTCAGTTTTTCGGGCACGCTGTGTACCTACCCCTAGGGCCCTTTTAGCAAAATTTCGAACGGGTCACGGGAAAGCATTAGCGAATTTCATTGATCGGATTCTTTCGTGGAAACATAAAATATTCGAGAGAAGCCTCCAGGACCAAATTTATGGTCAGATTCGGTGAACAGTCCATACTCAGTTTTCCGGGCACGCTGTGTACGTACCCCTAGGGCCCTTCTAGCAAAAATTCGAACGGGTCACGTGAAAGCTCTCAGGAGTTTTCGTTGATCTCATTCTTTCGTGGAGTCATAAAATATTCGAGAAAAGTCTCCAGGACCAAATTTATGGTCAGATTCGATGAACAGACCCATACTCAGTTTTTCGGGCACGCTGTGTACCTACCCTTAGGGCCCTTCTGGCAAAATTTTGAACGGGTCACGGGAAAGCTGTAGGGAGTTTTCGTTGATCCGATTCTTTCGTGGAGTCATAAAATATTCGAGAAAAGTCTCCAGGACAAAATTTATGGTCAGATTCGATGAACGGACCCATACTCAGTTTTTCGGGCACGCTGTGTACCTACCCCTAGGGCCCTTCTAGCAAAATTTCGAACAAGACTCGGGAAAGCTCTAGGGAGTTTTCGTTGATCCGATTCTTTCGTGGAGTCATAAAATATTCGAGAAAAGTCTCCAGGACCAAAATTATGGTCAGATTCGATGAACGGACCCATACTCAGTTTTTCAGGCACGCTGTGTACATACCCCTAGGGCACTTCTAGCAAAATTTTGAACGGGTCTCGGAAAAGCATTAGCGAATTTCATTGATCCGATTCTTTCGTGGAAACATAAAATATTCGAGAGAAGTCTCCAGGACCAAATTTATGGTTAGATTCGGTGAACAGTCCCATACTCAGTTTTTCGGGCACGCTGTGTATCTACCCCCTAGGGCCCTTCTAGCAAAAATTCGAACTGGACTCGGGAAATCTCTAGGGAGTTTTCGTTGACCCGATTCTTTCGTGGAGTCATAAAATATTCGAGAAAAGTCTCCAGGACCAAAATTATGTCAGATTCGATGAACATACCCATACTCAGTTTTTCAGGCATGCTGTGTACCTACGCCTAGGGCCCTTCTAGCAAAATATCGAACGGGTCACGGAAAAGCACTAGGGGAGTTTTCATTGATCCGATTCTTTCTTAGAGTCATAAAATATTCGAGGGAAGTCTCCAGGACCAAAATCATGGCCAGATTCGATGAACAGACATATACTCAGTTTTTCGGGCACGCTGTGTACCTACCCCTAGGGCCCTTCTAGCAAAATTTCGAACAAGACTCGGGAAAGCTCTAAGGAATTTTCGTTGATCCGATTCTTTCGTGGAATCATAAAATATTCGAGAAAAGTCTCCAGGACCAAAATTATGGTCAGATTCGATGAATGGTCCCATACTCAGTTTTTCAGGCACGCTGTGTACCTACCCCTAGGGCCCTTCTAGCAAAATTTCGAACGGGACTCGGGAAAGCTTTAAGGAGTTTTCGTTGATCCGATTCTTTCGTGGAGTCATAAAATATTCGAGAAAAGTCTCCAGGACCAAAATTATGGTCAGATTCTATGAACATACCCATACTCTGTTTTTCAGGCACGCTGTGTACCTACCCCTAGGACCCTTCTAGCAAAATTTCGAACGGCTCACGGGAAAGCTTTAGGGAGTTTTCGTTGATCCGATTCTTTCGTGGAGTCATAAAATATTCGAGAAAAGTCTCCAGGACCAAAATTATGGTCAGATTCGATGAACAGTCCCATACTCAGTTTTTCGGGCACGCTGTGTACCTACCCCTAGGGCCCTTCTAGCAAAATTTCGATCAAGACTCGGGAAAGCTCTAGGGAATTTTCGTTGATCCGATTTTTTCGTGGAGTCATAAAATATTCGAGAAAAGTCTCCAGGACAAAAATTATGGTCAGATTCGATGAACAGACCCATACTCAGTTTTCCAGGCACGCTGTGTACATACCCCTAGGGCACTTCTAGCAAAATTTTGAACGGGTCACGGAAAAGCATTAGCGAATTTCATTGATCCGATTCTTTCATGGAAACATAAAATATTCGAGAGAAGTCTCCAGGACCAAATTTATGGTTAGATTCGGTGAACAGTCCCATACTCAGTTTTTGGGGCACGCTGTGTATCTACCCCTAGGGCCCTTCTAGCAAAAATTCGAACGGGACTCGGGAAAGCTCTAGGGAGTTTTCGTTGATCCGATTCTTTCGTGGAGTCATAAAGTATTCGAGAAAAGTCTCCAGGACCAAAATTATGGTCAGATTTGATGAACATACCCATACTCAGTTTTTCAGGCATGCTGTGTACCTACCCCTAGGGCCCTTCTAGCAAAATATCGAACAGGTCACGGAAAAGCATTAGGGGAGTTTTCATTGATCCGATTCTTTCTTAGAGTCATAAAATATTCGAGGGAAGTCTCCAGGACCAAAATCATGGCCAGATTCGATGAACAGACCCATACCTAGTTTTTCGGGCACGCTGTGTACCTACCACTAGGGCCCTTCTAGCAATATTTCGAACAGGTCACGGGAAAGCTCTAGGGAGTTTTCGTTATACCGATTCTTTTGTGGAGTCATAAAATATTTGAGAGAAGTATCTTGGACCAAAATTATGGTCAGATTCAATGAACAGACCCATACTCAGTTTTTCGGGCACGCTCTGTACCTACCCCTAGGGCCCTTCTTGCAAAATTTCGAACGGGTCACGGGAAAGCTCTAGGTAGTTTTCGTTGATCCGATTCTTTCGTGGAGTCATAAAATATTCGAGAAAAGTCTCCAGGACCAAAATTATGGTCAGATTCGATGAACAGTCTCATACTCAGTTTTTCAGGCACGCTGTGTACCTACCCCTAGGGCCCTTTTAGCAAAATTTTGAACGGGTCACTGAAAAACACTAGGCGAATTTCCTTGATCCGATTCTTTCGTGGAAACATAAAATATTTGAGGGAAGTCTCCAGGACCAAAATATATGGTCAGATTCGGTGAAAAGTCCCATACTCAGTTTTTCGGGCACGCTGTGTACCTACCCCTAGGGCCCTTCTAGCAAAATTTCGAACGAGACTCAGGAAAGCTCTGGGAGTTTTCGTTGATCCGATTCTTTCGTGGAGTCATAAAATATTCGAGAAAAGTCTCCAGGACCAAAATTATGGTCAGATTCTATGAACATACCCATACTCAGTTTTTCAGGCACGCTGTGTACCTACCCCTAGGGCCCTTCTAGCAAAATTTCGAACGAGTCATGGAAAAGAATTCGCGAATTTCATTGATCCGATTCTTTCGTGGAAACATAAAATATTCGAGAGAAGTCTCCAGGACCAAATTTATGGTCAGATTCGGTGAACAGTCCCATACTCAGTTTTCCGGGCACGCTGTGTACCTACCAATAGGGCCCTTCTAACAAAAATTCGAACGGGACTCGGGAAAGCTCTAGGGAGTTTTCGTTGATCCGATTCTTTCGTGGAGTCATAAAGTATTCGAGAAAAGTCTCCAGGACCAAAATTATGGTCAGATTTGATGAACATACCCATACTCAGTTTTTCAGGCATGCTGTGTACCTACCCCTAGGGCCCTTCTAGCAAAATATCGAACAGGTCACGGAAAAGCACTAGGGGAGTTTTCATTGATCCGATTCTTTCTTAGAGTCATAAAATATTCGAGGGAAGTCTCCAGGACCAAAATCATGGCCAGATTCGATGAACAGACCCATACTCAGTTTTTCGGGCACGCTATGTACCTACCACTAGGGCCCTTCTAGCAATATTTCGAACGGGTCACGGGATAGGTCTAGGGAGTTTTCGTTGATCCGATTCTTTTGTGGAGTCATAAAATATTTGAGAGAAGTATCTTGGACCAAAATTATGGTCAGATTCAATGAACAGACGCATACTTAGTTTTTCGGGCACGCTGTGTACCTACCTCTTGGGCTCTTCTAGCAAAATTTCGAACGGGTCACGAGAAACCTTCAGGGAGTTTTCGTTGATCCGATTCTTTCGTGGAGTCATAAAATATTCGAGAAAAGTCTCCAGGACCAAAATTATGGTCAGATTCGATGAACAGTCTCATACTCAGTTTTTCAGGCACGCTGTGTACCTACCCCTAGGGCCCTTTTAGCAAAATTTTGAACGGGTCACTGAAAAACACTAGGCGAATTTCCTTGATCCGATTCTTTCGTGGAAACATAAAATATTTGAGGGAAGTCTCCAGGACCAAAATATATGGTCAGATTCGGTGAAAAGTCCCATACTCAGTTTTTCGGGCACACTGTGTACCTACCCCTAGGGCCCTTCTAGCAAAATTTCGAACGAGACTCAGGAAAGCTCTGGGGAGTTTTCGTTGATCCGATTCTTTCGTGGAGTCATAAAATATTCGAGAAAAGTCTCCCGGACCAAAATTATGGTCAGATTCTATGAACATACCCATACTCAGTTTTTCAGGCACGCTATGTACCTACCCCTAGGGCCCTTCTAGCAAAATTTCGAACGAGTCACGGAAAAGAATTCGCGAATTTCATTGATCCGATTCTTTCGTGGAAACATAAAATATTCGAGAGAAGTCTCCAGGACCAAATTTATGGTCAGATTCGGTGAACAGTCCCATACTCAGTTTTCCGGGCACGCTGTGTACCTACCAATAGGGCCCTTCTAACAAAAATTCGAACGGGACTCGGGAAAGCTCTAGGGAGTTTTCGTTGATCCGATTCTTTCGTGGAGTCATAAAGTATTCGAGAAAAGTCTCCAGGACCAAAATTATGGTCAGATTTGATGAACATACCCATACTCAGTTTTTCAGGCATGCTGTGTACCTACCCCTAGGGCCCTTCTAGCAAAATATCGAACAGGTCACGGAAAAGCACTAGGGGAGTTTTCATTGATCCGATTCTTTCTTAGAGTCATAAAATATTCGAGGGAAGTCTCCAGGACCAAAATCATGGCCAGATTCGATGAACAGACCCATACTCAGTTTTTCGGGCACGCTATGTACCTACCACTAGGGCCCTTCTAGCAATATTTCGAACGGGTCACGGGATAGGTCTAGGGAGTTTTCGTTGATCCGATTCTTTTGTGGAGTCATAAAATATTTGAGAGAAGTATCCAGGACCAAAATTATGGTCAGATTCAATGAAAAGACGCATACTTAGTTTTTCGGGCACGCTGTGTACCTACCTCTTGGGCTCTTCTAGCAAAATTTCGAACGGGGCACGAGAAACCTTCAGGGAGTTTTCGTTGATCCGATTCTTTCGTGGAGTCATAAAATATTCGAGAAAAGTCTCCAGGACCAAAATTATGGTCAGATTCGATGAACAGTCTCATACTCAGTTTTTCAGGCACGCTGTGTACCTACCCCTAGGGCCCTTTTAGCAAAATTTTGAACGGGTCACTGAAAAACACTAGGCGAATTTCCTTGATCCGATTCTTTCGTGGAAACATAAAATATTTGAGGGAAGTCTCCAGGACCAAAATATATGGTCAGATTCGGTGAAAACTCCCATACTCAGTTTTTCGGGCACGCTTTGTACCTACCCCTAGGGCCCTTCTAGCAAAATTTCGAACGGGACTCAGGAAAGCTCTAGGGAGTTTTCGTTGATCCGATTCTTTTGTGGAGTCATAAAATGTTCGAGAAAAGTCTCCAGGACCAAAATTATGGTCAGATTCTATGAACATACCCATACTCAGTTTTTCAGGCACGCTGTGTACCTACCCCTAGGGCCCTTCTAGCAAAATTTCGAACGAGTCACGGAAAAGAATTCGCGAATTTCATTGATCCGATTCTTTCGTGGAAACATAAAATATTCGAGAGAAGTCTCCAGGACCAAATTTATGGTCAGATTCGGTGAACAGTCCCATACTCAGTTTTCCGGGCACGCTGTGTACCTACCAATAGGGCCCTTCTAACAAAAATTCGAACGGGACTCGGGAAAGCTCTAGGGAGTTTTCGTTGATCCGATTCTTTCGTGGAGTCATAAAGTATTCGAGAAAAGTCTCCAGGACCAAAATTATGGTCAGATTTGATGAACATACCCATACTCAGTTTTTCAGGCATGCTGTGTACCTACCCCTAGGGCCCTTCTAGCAAAATATCGAACAGGTCACGGAAAAGCACTAGGGGAGTTTTCATTGATCCGATTCTTTCTTAGAGTCATAAAATATTCGAGGGAAGTCTCCAGGACCAAAATCATGGCCAGATTCGATGAACAGACCCATACTCAGTTTTTCGGGCACGCTATGTACCTACCACTAGGGCCCTTCTAGCAATATTTCGAACGGGTCACGGGATAGGTCTAGGGAGTTTTCGTTGATCCGATTCTTTTGTGGAGTCATAAAATATTTGAGAGAAGTATCCAGGACCAAAATTATGGTCAGATTCAATGAAAAGACGCATACTTAGTTTTTCGGGCACGCTGTGTACCTACCTCTTGGGCTCTTCTAGCAAAATTTCGAACGGGTCACGAGAAATCTTCAGGGAGTTTTCGTTGATCCGATTCTTTCGTGGAGTCATAAAATATTCGAGAAAAGTCTCCAGGACCAAAATTATGGTCAGATTCGATGAACGGACCCATACTCAGTTTTTCGGGCACGCTGTGAACCTACCCCTAGAGCCCTTCTAGCAAAATTTCGAACAAGACTCGGGAAAGCTCTAGGGAGTTTTCGTTGATCCGATTCTTTCGTGGAGTCATAAAATATTCGAGAAAAGTCTCCATGACCAAAATTATGGTCAGATTCGATGAACGGTCCCATACTCAGTTTTTCAGGCCCGCTGTGTACCTACCCTTAGGGCCCTTCTAGCAAAATTTCGAACGGGACTCGGGAAAGCTTTAGGGAGTTTTCGTTGATCCGATTCTTTCGTGGAGTCATAAAATATTCGAGAAAAGTCTCCAGGACCAAAATTATGGTCAGATTCTATGAACATACCCATACTCAGTTTTTCAGGCACGCTGTGTACCTACCCCTAGGGCCCCTCTAACAAAATTTCGAACGGGTCACGGAAAAGCATTAGCGAATTTCATTGATCCGATTCTTTAGTGGAAACATAAAATATTCGAGAGAAGTCTCCAGGACCAAATTTATGGTCAGATTCGGTGAACAGTCAGATTCAATGAAAAGACGCATACTTAGTTTTTCCGGCACGCTGTGTACCTACCTCTAGGGCCCTTCTAGCAAAATTTCGAACGAGTCACGAGAAACCTTCAGGGAGTTTTCGTTGATCCGATTCTTACGTGGAGTCATAAAATATTCGAGAGAAGTCTCCAGGACCAAATTTATGGTCAGATTCGGTGAACAGTCAGATTCAATGAAAAGACGCATACTTAGTTTTTCGGGCACGCTGTGTACCTACCCCTAGGGCCCTTCTAGCAAAATTTCGAACAAGACTCGGGAAAGCTTTAGGGAGTTTTCGTTGATCCGATTCTTTCGTGGAGTCATAAAATATTCGAGAAAAGTCTCCAGGACCAAATTTATGGTAAGATTCGATGAACGGTCCCATACTCAGTTTTCCGGGCACGCTGTGTACCTACCCCTAGGGCCCTTCTAGCAAAATTTCGAACGGGACTCGGGAAAGCTCTAGGGAGTTTTCGTTGATCCGATTCTTTCGTGGAGTCATAAAATATTCTAGAAAAGTCTCCAGGACCAAAATTATGGTCAGATTCGATGAACATACCCATACTTAGTTTTTCAGGCATGTTGTGTACCTACCCATAGGGCCCTTCTAGCAAAATATCGAACGGGTCACGGAAAAGCACTATGGGAGTTTTCATTGGTCCGATTCTTTCTTATAGTCATAAAATATTCGAGGGAAGTCTCCAGGACCAAAATCATGGCCAGATTCGATGAACAGACCCATACTCAGTTTTTCGGGCACGCTGTGTACCTACCACTAGGGCCCTTCTAGCAATATTTCGAACGGGTCACGGGAAAGCTCTAGGGAGTTTTCGTTGATCCGATTTTTTTGTGGAGTCATAAAATATTTGAGGGAAGTATCCAGGACCAAAATTAAGGTCAGATTCAATGAACAGACCCATACTCAGTTTTTCGGGCACGCTCTGTACCTACCCTTAGGGCCCTTCTAGCAAAATTTTGAACGGGTCACGGGAAAGCTTTAGGGAGTTTTCGTTGATCCGATTCTTTCGTGGAGTCATAAAATATTCTAAAAAAGTCTCCAGGACCAAAATTATGGTCAGATTCGATGAACATACCCATACTCAGTTTTTCAGGCATGTTGTGTACCTACCCCTAGGGCCCTTCTAGCAAAATATCGAACGGGTCATGGAAAAGCACTAGGGGATTTTTCATTGATCCGATTCATTCGTAGAGTCATAAAATATTCGAGGGAAGAGTCCAGGACTAAAATTATGGTCAGATTCGATGAACAGACCCATACTCAGTTTTTCGGGCACGCTGTGTACCTACCACTAGAGCCCTTCTAGCAATATTTCCAACGGGTCACGGGAAAGCTCTAGGGAGTTTTTGTTGATCCGATTTTTTTGTTTAGTCATAAAATATTTGTGGGAAGTATCCAGGACCAAAATTATGGTCAGATTCAATGAACAGACCCATACTCAGTTTTTCGGGCACGCTCTGTACCTACCCTTAGGTCCCTTCTAGTAAAATTTCGAACGGGTCACGGGAAAGCTCTAGGGAGTTTTCGTTGATCCGATTCTTTCGTGGAGTCATAAAATATTCGAGAAAAGTCTCCAGAACCAAAATTATGGTCAGATTCGATGAACATACCCATACTCAGTTTTTCAGGCATGCTGTGTACCTACCCTTAGGGCCCTTCTTGCAAAATATCGAACGGGTCACGGAAAAAGCACTAGGGGAGTTTTCATTGATCCGATTCTTTCTTATAGTCATAAAATATTCGAGGGAAGTCTCCAGGACCAAAATCATGGCCAGATTCGATGAACACACCCATACTCAGTTTTTCGGGCACGCTGTGTACCTACCACTAGGGCCCTTCTAACAATATTTCGAACGGGTCACAGGAAAGCTCTAGGGAGTTTTCGTTGATCCGATTTTTTTGTGGAGTCATAAAATATTTGAGGGAAGTATTCAGGACCAAAATTAAGGTCAGATTCAATGAACAGACCCATACTCAGTTTTTCGGGCACGCTCTGTACCTACCCTTAGGGCCCTTCTAGCAAAATTTTGAACGGGTCACGGGAAAGCTTTAGGGAGTTTTCGTTGATCCGATTCTTTCGTGGAGTCATAAAATATTCTAGAAAAGTCTCCAGGACCAAAATTATGGTCAGATTCGATGAACATACCCATACTCAGTTTTTCAGGCATGTTGTGTACCTACCCCTAGGGCCCTTCTAGCAAAATATCGAACGGGTCACGGAAAAGCACTAGGGGAGTTTTCATTGATCCGATTCATTCGTAGAGTCATAAAATATTCGAGGGAAGAGTCCAGGACTAAAATTATGGTCAGATTCGATGAACAGAACCATACTCAGTTTTTCGGGCACGCTGTGTACCTACCACTAGAGCCCTTCTAGCAATATTTCCAACGGGTCACGGGAAAGCTCTAGGGAGTTTTTGTTGATCCGATTTTTTTGTTGAGTCATAAAATATTTGAGGGAAGTATCCAGGACCAAAATTATGGTCAGATTCAATGAACAGACCCATACTCAGTTTTTCGGGCACGCTCTGTACCTACCCTTAGGGCCCTTCTAGCAAAATTTCGAACGGGTCACGGGAAAGCTCTAGGGAGTTTTCGTTGATCCGATTCTTTCGTGGAGTCATAAAATATTCGAGAAAAGTCTCCAGAACCAAAATTATGGTCAGATTCGATGAACATACCCATACTCAGTTTTTCAGGCATGCTGTGTACCTACCCTTAGGGCCCTTCTTGCAAAATATCGAACGGGTCACGGAAAAGCACTAGGGGAGTTTTCATTGATCCGATTCTTTCTTATAGTCATAAAATATTCGAGGGAAGTCTCCAGGACGAAAATCATGGCCAGATTCGATGAACAGACCCATACTCAGTTTTTCGGGCACGCTGTGTACCTACCACTAGGGCCCTTCTAGCAATATTTCTAACGGGTCACGGGAAAGCTCTAGGTAGTTTTCGTTGATCCGATTTTTTTGTGGAGTCATAAAATATTTGAGGGAAGTATCCAGGACCAAAATTAAGGTCAGATTCAATGAACAGACCCATACTCAGTTTTTCGGGCACGCTCTGTACCTACCCTTAGGGCCCTTCTAGCAAAATTTCGAACGGGTCACGGGAAAGCTTTAGGGAGTTTTCGTTGATTCGATTCTTTCGTGGAGTCATAAAATATTCTAGAAAAGTCTCCAAGACCAAAATTATGGTCAGATTCGATGAACATACCCATACTCAGTTTTTCAGGCATGTTGTGTACCTACCCCTAGGGCCCTTCTAGCAAAATATCGAACGGGTCACGGAAAAGCACTAGGGGAGTTTTCATTGATCCGATTCATTCGTAGAGTCATAAAATATTCGAGGGAAGAGTCCAGGACTAAAATTATGGTCAGATTCGATGAACAGACCCATACTCAGTTTTTCGGGCACGCTGTGTACCTACCACTAGAGCCCTTCTAGCAATATTTCCAACGGGTCACGGGAAAGCTCTAGGGAGTTTTTGTTGATCCGATTTTTTTGTTGAGTCATAAAATATTTGAGGGAAGTATCCAGGACCAAAATTATGGTCAGATTCAATGAACAGACCCATACTCAGTTTTTCGGGCACGCTCTGTACCTACCCTTAGGGCCCTTCTAGCAAAATTTCGAACGGGTCACGGGAAAGCTCTAGGGAGTTTTCGTTGATCCGATTCTTTCGTGGAGTCATAAAATATTCGAGAAAAGTCTCCAGAACCAAAATTATGGTCAGATTCGATGAACATACCCATACTCAGTTTTTCAGGCATGCTGTGTACCTACCCTTAGGGCCCTTCTTGCAAAATATCGAACGGGTCACGGAAAAGCACTAGGGGAGTTTTCATTGATCCGATTCTTTCTTATAGTCATAAAATATTCGAGGGAAGTCTCCAGGACCAAAATCATGGCCAGATTCGATGAACAGACCCATACTCAGTTTTTCGGGCACGCTGTGTACCTACCACTAGGGCCCTTCTAGCAATATTTCGAACGGGTCACGGGAAAGCTCTAGGTAGTTTTCGTTGATCCGATTTTTTTGTGGAGTCATAAAATATTTGAGGGAAGTATCCAGGACCAAAATTAAGGTCAGATTCAATGAACAGACCCATACTCAGTTTTTCGGGCACGCTCTGTACCTACCCTTAGGGCCCTTCTAGCAAAATTTCGAACGGGTCACGGGAAAGCTTTAGGGAGTTTTCGTTGATCCGATTCTTTCGTGGAGTCATAAAATATTCTAGAAAAGTCTCCAGGACCAAAATTATGGTCAGATTCGATGAACATACTCATACTCAGTTTTTCAGGCATGTTGTGTACCTACCCCTAGGGCCCTTCTAGCAAAATATCGAACAGGTCACGGATAAGCACTAGGGGAGTTTTCATTGATCCGATTCATTCGTAGAGTCATAAAATATTCGAGGGAAGAGTCCAGGACCAAAATTATGGTCAGATTCGATGAACAGACCCATACTCAGTTTTTCGGGCACTCTGTGTACCTACCACTAGGGCCCTTCTAGCAATATTTCGAATAGGTCACGGGAAAGCTCTAAGGAGTTTTCGTTGATCCGATTTTTTTGGAGTCATAAAATATTTGAGGGAAGTATCCAGGACCATAATTATGGTCAGATTCAATGAACAGACCCATACTCAGTTTTTCTAGCACGCTCTGTACCTACCCTTAGGGCCCTTCTAGCAAAATTTCGAACGGGTCACGGGAAAGCTCTAGGGAGTTTTCGTTGATCCGATTCTTTCGTGGAGTCATAAAATATTCGAGAAAAGTCTCCAGAACCAAAATTATGGTCAGATTCGATGAACATACCCATACTCAGTTTTTCAGGCATGCTGTGTACCTATCCCTAGGGCCCTTATAGCAAAATATCGAACGGGTCACGGAAAAGCACTAGGGGAGTTTTCATTGATCCGATTCTTTCTTAGAGTCATAAAATATTTGAGGGAAGTCTCCAGGACCAAAATCATGGCCAGACTCGATGAACAGACCCATACTCAGTTTTTCGTGCACGCTTTGTACCTACCACTAGGGCCCTTCTAACAATATTTCGAACGGGTCACGGGAAAGCTCTATGGAGTTTTCGTTGATCCAATTCTTTTGTGGAGTCATAAAATATTTGAGAGAAGTATCCAGGACCAAAATTATGGTCAGATTCAATGAACAGACCCATACTCAGTTTTTCGGGCACGCTCTGTACCTACCCCTAGGGCCATTCTAGCAAAATTTCGAACGGGTCACGGGAAAGCTTTAGGTAGTTTTCGTTGATCCGATTCTTTCGTGGAGTCATAAAATGATAGGTTCAATTGGATCGATAATATCGCTCAATGATCAGAATAATTCATACACAAACACAGTTTAATCATTAACACAATTCATACTAATAATTCTCTTTTGTATATTGATGATCAAAGCAGATTTGTAGTACAAGTGCAGGAGAAAATAAATCACACACACTTAGTTCTCTCTCTAACGTGAATAGTGATCTAGCCTCTCTCCTCACACTCTCTCACTACATGCTTTAAAGCAACAATTACAAGTTTAAGGAATATAACAAAATAAACCCTAAACTATACATAAAATGTAAAACAAATACAAAGTAAATCTTAACTAGGAAATAGCCCTAACAGTACTCCCCCTAAGATTTATCTTTGAATCTTCAGCAAAATCTTCAAATCTTTTTCATCTTTTTCAGCTTCAATCTCTCTCACCAATCTTCTGGTTCTTCTTTGATATCCAGCAACTCTTTCCCTTTGAATTCTTCTTGTTCTTTCAGTGCTTCTTCTATGCATGACTTGAACTTTTTTGTAATCTTAGCTTGTCTTGGTTTGGTCTCGTTTGTAAGGATTGGGCAGGCATTCATACGTCTCAGAGAATCAAGATTTAAACCTGCAAAATCAATGTTAGCGTAAAATTCATAAGGCATTTCCTTCCCTTTGACTTGCACTTCCAAAGTTCCCTTCGCAGTCACTCTCATAAACTCTATCTCCGGGATGTCAACCTTCACAAGATTAGAGTTGAGCAATGCCTTCCTTACTCGAATCTTCTCTGATGCAGCTGCTATCACCTCGATCATTACCACAAACAGTTTTCGATCAGCTTCAGCAAGTTTATCTTTGCATTTTTCCATTCTGTAACTTCTCAGGAAATCAATGTATGATGGATGAAGTAATTTCAGCTCAAAAGTACTGAATAAAGTGATCATGTCTTTATCCCAGTCATCCAAATTTCGTACAATCTTCAATTCAAAAGTTTCTTGATTGTAGAAAACTCTAAGAATTGGCTTCGTCGCTTGAGAACCATCAATCACTTTTAACCCCGGATTAGTTACCTTGTCAAAATATTCATCAGAAAATTCCTCTAAGTACATATCCTCACTAACCATCAACTTCTTTTTCTTTCTTTGTTTCTTCTCTTGAACATATGCACTGTCCTCCTGTTGACCTCTGAAGTCTAAGTATTTCGGTGATCGGCTTATCCCAGCATCAAGCAACATTGCGTATTTATCACCACGCTCAGCATGCGTGTGATTTATCAGTCTAAGCTGGTGTAACTCTTTCAAATCTTGAACCTCTAACTTGAAAATGCTAGAGTAGTAATGGTATACATCGCATAAACCATTAACTCTTTTTATCATGAACGCATCAAACACCTCGTCATATTTCCATGCAATAATCTTTACCTTCTTGGATTTTTCCGGTACGATCATTGAATCAAGAAGTTCAGCAATTGACTGACCCTTGCTCAGCAGTGATCTCACAACATCACCTGTTGTGGCTGATTTGTGCCATGATTCACGTACATCCATAGGTATATTATATGACTTGACCTCACTAGGAAACATATCTATCAACTCATGTCTCTTTTTATGCGCATTCTCAGGTAAAGCCATCACCGGTATCTCTTCTGGTCCGAGAACTTTGTATCTCTTGGTCAACTCATAGTATTGAGGGTTGTTGTAATCTAGATAAAACATACGATCCATTTTCTCCGTCTTCATGAAACTTACAACAATTTTCTTCAATGACTCTTGTTTCAATCTCTTCAACGTCTTATAAGGATAATTCCTTGAGCTCAACCAATCTCGCATATTCCTTCTAGACATCTCTTCAGGATTTTGGTGATAAAGTTCAGTTGGAGGTAAATCTTCAATGTTCAAACTCTCTTGAAGCGGTGTCCATTCTCCCATCTCAACGATAAACTCTTTCTCATCAGCAGCAGCTTTATCTTGAGCTATCAAACACTTTTCATATTCTTCGTTTATTTGACTCACAGTCAGTCCATTCAGAAACACTGGATTGTACTTCATTTTCTCAAGATAAGCAAATCTTTTTGGTAAATCATCTGGAATCTCATGATCAGGATTGTCTTCAGGCTCAGCTTCTGGTTCAGATTCAGTAAAATCAATATCATCCAAATCATCTAATGCCTCAATCATTGGTGCATTGTCAGTTTGAACCGGCTCAAACTGACTTGCTTCTTCTGTTACAGTTTCAGGTACATTCTCCACCATTTCAACAATTTCAGGCACTTTTTCAACTACAACAGCTTCAGATTGAATCGGCTCAATCTGAACAGATTTATCAATTCCAGTATCCATCACAGTCTCATCAACAACCTTAGCTATCTCAGCCACTTCAGTTTCAGTCATAGATTGAATCGGCTCAATCTGACTTTCTTCAATCCTTGCCTTTTTCGAACTACCTTCATCACCAGTAATTTCCGGTACTGCATCTAACTTCCTTTTTCCCTCAGCCTTGTCAGAAATGACAGTTTCAGCAGCAGCTTCATCGGGAATAACAATTGGAGATTCCACCCTTATACCCACATTTGTTGTACCACGTGCTCGAGTATAATAGACTTTTGCTGCTTGAGAAGGTTCAGACACTTCCATAACTTCGTCAGAAAAATCTTTATCAGATGTGGACCCGGATTTCTTTGAGCGAGTTTCTTCCAACCATTTCTCTAACATTTCTTTCTCAGCATCCAAAGTATTGCATTCAGCCTTTAATTCCTTGTAATCATACTTCAGGTTTTCATGTTCCTCCTTCAGCTTTTCATACTCATCCTTCAACTTGTCATGTTCAATCTTCAAATTAACATGATCAGTATCCAAGGCTTTGAAAGTTTCAAGATTCTGATTGTGAATAGCCCAAAACTCTTCAAGTCTTTTCTTCTTTCTATCATTTGAAGCCTTCAACTGTTCATTCGCAGTTACAAGCTCTGTCACCATCTCTTCCAATTCAACAATCTTCTTCTTATCCTCATTCTCATCAATACTTGACACAATTTTTGGCGAAGACTCCAAAACTTGTTCAATATTTTCAGCAATAGGGGATGATGTGGTGGGTATATCAATAGGAATAGGATCAGTAATGCCAGCATCAGCTTCATCAACTATCTGTGCAATAGTCTCAACCTCGGCCATTACTTCCTGAGCTATCTGAACAACATCTATCTGTTCAGTCTCACTCAACACCTTTTCAACAACAGATTTAGATCTTCGAGATCTAACATACTGCTTTGTGATTGGCTTAGCAACTTCAACAACTTCTTTTTCAACATCAACAGCCTCAACAAGGTCTTCAATCACAGCTTGTTCAATGACTTCAACATTTTCTTTCTCCAACTCTATTGGTTCAGCAATCTCAATGTTCTCTGCCTCCTCTGAAACAGATTCAGCACCATCATTACCATCATCATCATCACTGTCATTTCCATCATCATCACTTTCTTCACCATCACTATCATTATCATCATTTTCATCATCCTCAGATCCATCTTCTTCATCTTCTGCATGACGAGCAGCATACTCATCATCATCCAATAAATTATCAGGCACCTCATCAACCAGGTCCTGTGGATTTACTATCTCACCGTGAGAAATATGATGATAAACTCCTTCAACATCTTCTTCATTATTTGCTATATCTCTCATATAGTCAAATAGATCAACACTAGGCACATTCCCGATGCTCATCTTCCTATAAGATAGATCGTTCATGTCCTCAGTATAAAGTATCCCTCCAACAACACCTTCTTCTCTGATAATGGGATAGGCAACATTAATCATTAACTGCAAGAATCTCGGGTACATGAGAAACTTGAATCTTTTGCCCTTTACCAGATTAAACACAAACCCATTCATAATCCACTTCGACATGTTGAATGGTTTGTTTTCAGCAATAGCAACAATAGGGGATGCTATATCTGATGGGAAGTTGTCAAAACCTGCACTCCTTCTTGACAAGCACTGTTGGATGACATAACACAACAGCTTCCATTTCTTCCCCAACCTTGCTCTATAGAATTGTGACTTTGGAAATGCAGGAGGATGTCCCATATTAACAAAGCACGCTTGACATTCGGCCATAGTCAACTCATCATTCGCTCCTACTTCATCCTCATCAATCCTCAAAGCTGTCCTGATTGTTTCTTCAGAGACAGTCAAAGCTAATTCTTTAGTAATGTTTCCTCTAACAACAGCTACTCCATCATCATTTCTGATCACCTCAGCTGTTCTCCAAAAACTCTTTATCAACCTTGCATATATGACCGGCTTGGCACACATAGCATATACATACTTTGTCCTTTTGATGAATTTGATCATATCTCTGTAGCCTTCAGTTTCAGGAATAGACTCATCTAAACATGCCACCAGATTGTGCTTAGGTTCAAACTTTAGATTCTCCATCTGTTAAAACAAAAACAAACACAAACAAGACAAATGTGTTAAATTCTTCATTAACAAATTTCAAATTTTCATAAGTATTTGAACAACAGTTAAAAATTAAAACATTCACATAATCATTTTAACTCCTAAATTGATCTAACAAACTGATTTTCATCATTTTGATCAAAACAACTTTGAATTTTAATGATTATACAACATTTTTCAATTTAACAGTTTAACACTTAAGACATAAATTTGACATTTGTATGATGAAGTTGTTTAACATGTTAATCTTAGTTTTAACAATGATTTGTTAATGTTCAACACATATTTTGTCAGTTTGAAGTTAACACTTAAGAATTTTTTAAAGTTCATCAATGGCGGTTGACAGTTATGAATGATTTTCATTGATTCTGTTGATTTTAAGGATTTTTGGTGCAAATGAGTGTTTGATTGTTAATGATCGACAGATTTTACACTTAAAACAACATTCGATTTTGGTTTTAACACACACAATCAAAGTGTCGATTTAGTGATCAAAAACACTGTTCATCATCGTTTTTCATTTTATCGGTCGATTTGCAGGTTTATCAGGTTCAAATCACATAAACAATACCTTATTCAATCGATCAGACTTGTTACAAAACAAACGATTGAATATGATAAACAACGATTTAAGTGCAGAGGTTTTGCTTGAAAATGTGAGTGAAAAATGATAAGTGTTTGTGAAGAGGCGGGTTTTTATATGGTTAAAAATTAGGTCAAACTTTGAGGTGCCGGGTCAACAATTTGAGACGGGCAAGCACAAAAAGCCCACTAAGTCTTGACGGGTCAAGCACTGTTGAGACGGGTCATGTACTGTTGGGACGGGTCAAGTACGTGAGACAAGTCACAACATATAACGGGTCAACATATAACATGTAAAAAAACACTTGACGGGTCAAACACTGTAGAGACGGGTAAGTCACTGTAGTGACGGGTAAAGGTTAGGAACAACTACACCTGATTGGTTTTATTCATCACCCGGCAGTATAGTAGTCTTCAAAACATCACCCGGCATCCTTTCTTCATCACCCGGCAACACAGTTGCTTTTCTTTCACCCGGCATGCTTTCTTCATCAACCGGCAAGCTTTCTTCTTCACACGGCAACATAGTTGCTTCCACTATTACCCGGCAACACAGTGTTATACACTTACACGGCAAGATAAGACTTCTTCCTTTTACCCGGCTGTATAGTGTCAACATTTCTTCACCCGGCTGTATAGTGACACAACTTGTCACCCGGCAGATATCTATGACTTCTTCACCCGGCATAGATTTGACATGTTCATTGCCCGGCTGTACAGTAGTCATAATATCTTCACCCGGCTTCACTTCTTTTTCTCAATCACCCGGCTTGTATCAAACTCACAACTTTTACCCGGCTGAACAGTGTGTTCATTACCCGGCAAAATAGTGTTATGATATTCTTTGCCCGGCTACAACACTTGAGCAATTTTCTTCACTTTTTCTCGTCTGTTGACTTTTTCAACGGCATTTATTGCACCTGCAAACATTCTCGACACATTAATTAGACAAGATATCCTTTAAAAAATTTGTCATATTAATTATCAACAACATAAAACAAGTCAATAAAATTAATTTCAATTTAAATTCCTTTTCCTTTTTCTTTTTCAAAAATGTTATTGTTTTTGCACAACCAAATTTTCTATATCCCGAAGCAATTTCTGAAAACACATCACAAGACCTTGGGTTTGTTTTTTTAACACATCCAATACCTTTGCTTTTCATACCACATAATCTTGTTCATTCAAAACACTTATTCAAAAATATTTTTGGATTTTTTTTTGTAGATATTTTTCTTCAATTTATTCTCCCCCTAAACTTGAAATTTCTTGAAATTTTTAAGTTTAACAAGGATGTCGATGTGTCAATAAAGATTCCATATGCCTGCACACACAAAGCACACACATTAAAATAAATACATATGCAGTGCAATGAATCAAAATATCGCAGTGAGATCATACCACACATTATCTGAACATGTTTTGCAAGTTTTGAATAGACATTTGACTTATGTTTGATTGAGTGATGATATGAAAACATACCAATTAGCTCGAGTTGACACACTTACTTTTTCAGTATCATGATGATATTAAGGTTTGATTAGAATGACTTATGTGACCCACATGTATACATATGTCAACATATTTCCTTATCAACCACTACCTGAATGCATATTGCACACAAACCTGGTCACTTACAATCATAAACAGTGTGGAATCTGGGTTCTATTCGGATTTGGTCCACTTTGGGACCTCTTTTTAATTCCATTTTGGAATTTTTCATTTCCTATCGTTCCCCTTGGGAATCTTCTGAATTCCTTTTTGGAATTTTTGTTTGGTGATGGTCCACATTTGGGACTCTTTTTGTTCCATCTTTGGGAATCTTTTGCTGCACCTTGAAGCTCAAAAGAGACTTCGTGTGAGACTTCAGGTCTGTGGGTACCACAACAAAGAAGCTCACGATGCGGTTCATCACACTGAATAGACTGCATCGTTACCCGATCATGCACAACTATCATCACAAGCAATGTATCAAAAGATATATATCTAGACATGTATAACAAAGGAACTTAACACAAAGATCATTAAGTTTATGTTTGTCAACAATGAACTTACTTTTTCAGTCTAATTGCCTGAGCTGTCTAGCACATCAATTAACATTCATCAGTCTTTATTTTAAAAATGATGTAACAAATAATGTCTAGTGTAACTATCATTTCTCACTTTTTGCAATATAGATTCTTATGACATGATATTTTCTTTTCTTTTTGCTTTTATATTTTGTTTTTGCTTTTCTATTTTCATTTTCATGCAAACACACAATGCAAAACAATAAAATAAAAGACAAAGGAATCAATACTTGACATCAACTTATTATATTTTTGTATTTTATATTTTTCTGATTTTTGTTTTGTTTTCGAAAAATAGAATCAATCATGATTGATTAATCCTATGGATTGAATTAAAAATTCAAACCGGCCTGACAAAAAAGATTTTGTGAAAAGATCTGCCAGTTGTTTGTCGGTATGAACTTTAATCAAAATTATTAAACCTTTTTCAGAGTTGTCTCTTAAAAAGTGATATCGAATTTCGATATGTTTGGTTTTTGAGTGTTGAACAGGATTAGCAGTAATGAACATAGCAGCAGTATTGTCTATGTAAATAGGAGTTTTGAGAAAGTTAAACCCGTAGTCAAGCAATTGGTTTTGTAGCCACAAAACTTGAGAACATCCTGCAGATGCAGCGATATACTCTGCTTCAGCTGTGGATACAGAAACGTTGGTTTGCTTCTTGCATTGCCAAGAGACAAGTCTAGGACCCAGAAATTGACATCCACCAGTAGTCGATTTCCTGTCAAGAGCACACCCACCAAAGTCACTATCAAAATAACTATATAATTCAAAATTGCCTTCATAAGGATACCATAACCCAAGATTCGGTTTCCCTTTAAGGTATCTGAAAATACGTTTAACAGCAACAAGGTGCGACTCTTTCGGATCAGACTGATATCTTGCGCACACACATACAGCGTACATAATGTCTGGTCTTGATGCAGTAAGATACATCAACGAACCAATCATCGATCTGTATAGTGTTTGATCCACGTATTTGCCTTTTGGATCCGGCTGTATCTTGCAGTTCACATCAGATGGAGTTCGAATAGTCTGACAATCTTGCATCTTGAACTTTTTCAGCAACTTCTCAACGAACTTTGATTGGTTGATAAAAATTCCATCTGCTGATTGTTTAACTTGCAATCCAAGAAAGAAATTAATCTCCCCCATTGAACTCATCTGAAATCTTGACTTCATGATTTCTTCAAACTCTTTGCACATGGACGCACTGGTTGATCCGAAAATAATATCGTCCACATATACTTGAACACATAACAGATCTTCATTCTCCCTCTTCATAAATAAAGTTGGATCAATCTGACCTCTTGTAAATCCATGTTCTAGTAAATGCTTAGATAGCGTCTCGTACCAAATCCTTGGAGCTTGATGTAGACCATATAGAGCTTTACTCAACTTGTATACACGATGAGGATAATCAGGATCTTCAAAACCCGGAGGTTGTCTGACATATACATCATCTGTAATTGGTCCATACAGAAAAGCACCTTTAACGTCCATTTGGAATACTTTAAACTTCATGAAGGAAGCATATGCAAGAAAAACGCGTATAGCTTCAAGTCTTGCGACCGGAGCAAACACTTCTTCATAATCAATGCCTTCTTCCTGAGTATATCCTTGTGCAATAAGTCTTGCTTTGTTTCTCACAACAATGCCACGTTCATCTGGCTTGTTTTTGTACAACCATCTTGTACCAATCGCATTTTCTCCTTCAGGTAAATCCACTAATTTCCAAACCTCTTGTTTGCGAAATTGAAGTAACTCCTCTTGCATGGCTTCAATCCAACTATTATCTTGCAACGCTTCTGAAATGTTCTTCGGCACCACTTGAGAAAGGAAACATGAATAAAGACAAACATTTGCTTGCTCAGTTTGACTTCTTGTAGTTCTCTGATTCAACGGCCCGATAATCTGAGAGACAGGATGTTTCTTGTGAATTCGATGAGTTGGTATAACATCTCCTTGCACTTGACTCTCCAGATTAGACTGATTCAGATTCGGTAGTTCTTGTAGAATGGTAGAAGTATGCGGAGTGAAATTCGGGACTTGATCCGGTGAATTGATGAAGTAATCAAATGATTCTGGAATAACTTCAGCATTCGGATCTGATGATGGTTGAACAGATCCACCATCATTAGGAGAACTTTGCGAATTAACATCATCACCAAGAATATTTGATTCTTGATCTTCTTGAGAACCAGAAGGACCCGGATCTTGACTGGATTTTACATGATCAGGATTATGAAATGACATGAATGGATACTCAGAATTAAGATTGCCATCATCGTCATTATCAGAATCGTCACTAAAGCATCCCAAGTCGCCTGATTCTTTGTTCGTTTTTCCTGAAAAATCAAATAAGTTAGAATTGAAAGATTTTGATAACGAATCTAAATCAAATAACCATTCGGGACCATGAGCCACTGACGGAAACGAATTTTCTAAAAACTTTACATTAATAGTTTCAATAACAGTGTTTGTTTTGCTATTAAAAACCCGATAAGCTTTAGAAACAGACGAATAACCAAGGAAAAATCCATCGTCAGATTTTGACTCAAATTTCCCGAGATGATCACTTAAATTTAGAATAGATACAGGACAACCAAATGCTTTCAAGTATGAAATATTCGGTTTTCTTCCAAATAATAACTCATAAGATGTTTTATTTTTATCCTGAACCAATAGTGTTCTGTTTTGCACAAAACACGCAGTAGCAATAGCTTCGTCCCAAAAAGTAATAGGGATTTTGGCATCTGCGAGCATGGATCTTGCTGCTTCAATCAGTGTCCGATTTTTCCGTTCCGCAACCCCGTTTTGTTGAGGCGTTCTTGGAGCACTAAATTGTCTAGCAATTCCTTTTTCTGCACAAAACATATCAACATTAGCGTTCTTAAATTCTGTTCCATTATCACTTCTTAAAGTTTTCACTTTACAATCCAATTGATTTTCAACTTTGATAATAAATTCTTTTAACAACTCAGCAGTTTCAGATTTAACATGCAAGAAATAAACCCAAGAAAATCTAGTAAAATCATCAATGATGACAAAACAGTAAGACTTCTTTCCGATGCTTTGAACATTTGTTGGTCCGAAAAGATCCATATGTAGCATCTGCAAGGGTTTTGAAATGGAGTTTTCTGGCTTGGACTTAAAAGACATTCGGTGCTGTTTTCCTTTCAAACATGCTGGACAGAGATCAGTTGTAGAGAACTTCTTTGATGGTATTCCTACAGCGTGATTTCCAGTCACCAGTCGATTCATGTTTCTGAAGTTTGAATGGCCCAGCCGTCTATGCCAAAGCTGACTCTCATCATTTGAAGCATGTGCAATGAGACAAGTAGTTTCGGTTTCAGCATCAATCTGCGACATATCAAGCTTGTATACATCACGATCTCTTGGAGCTTTAACCACCACCCACTCATTGTCAATCTTGAAACCTGGCTTGAGTATATAACAGAAAGAATCATCAAATAAAGTTGAATAAGATTTATCACAGATTTGAGATACACTTAGTAAAATAAAGTTCAACTGTGCACAGTAGTTGACTTTATCAAAACTAATGACCCCATTTGATACGGTTCCCTCTCCTGTTATTTTACCACCGGCATCACCTCCAAATGCAACGTGTGTACCATTCTTCAGCTTAAAGTCTTGAAGCAAGGCATGGTTGCCTGTCATATGCCGGCTACACCCACTATCAACAAACCATGAGTTGATAGGTCTTCTTGGGCGAACCTGCATTTCAACAATCACTTAGTTAGTTTGGTCAACCCAGGCCCACATGGTCTTGGGTTTTCCGAATCTATCTGTAACAGTAACATGTTGATAATGAAGACTTTGAAAACTTGTTTCATTTGAGAGATTTTGAAAACTATTTCGCCCATTGGCGTGCATTGATTGCTTTCTTCTCAAAGCAATAAACCTTTCCTCTAACTTAGGATCAAGGTTATTTTCAAACTTTTGGTTTCTTACCATCAAAGCTCTTGGTTTAAAACTGTTAACCTGCAAATTAGAAACTGAATTGTTTCGATTAAACTTTCTCAAAACAGGAGAATGACTTTGATTAACATTTTGAAAACCAAATGATTGATTTCTTTGAAAATTTGGAAATGGTGTCATTTCTCTTGTTGAGTTTGTTCGAAAGAAACAATCCTTTGTGTCATGATTTCTCCTTTCACAAATTTCACAAAATTTGTTATAAAAACATTCTTCTGAAGAATGATTTCTTTTGTCACAGTAACTGCAGTACCTGTTAAAGAAACATTCAGCAGTTGCATGGTTATAACGATCACATATCTCACAATGTTTCTTGCTAATCCTAAAGAGCCGATTGTTAACTTTTGATGTTGAACCCACTCGTGATTCATTTTCAGTTTTGTTCGGTTTTAGATTAACTTGATTCTTTTGTGGAGACTTTGTTTGTGATTTTGATTGCATGGGACTTTGGTTCGATTTTAAACTGTTCTGTTTGGTTACCTTTTTAGATTCAATTCTCTTATCATTGACAGCGGAAGACTTAGGACCTGAACCTGTTTTCAGACCAGAGTTAGATTTGATTGGGGAATTGATTGGTTTACCATAAGATCCGTTCAAATCAAACGTTCCTGCAGACACAAACTTAATTGTTTTTCCTTTTGACACTTTCCTTTTGACAGGTTTAACCTTATCAGTTTTAACAGTTTGAGCTTTGGAGTTGTCATTCGATTTTATGACACTTTTACCTTGTGACATTTTTGTTTCAGATTGATTGACTTTCGATTTTAATTTCTGCATTTTTGCATTCGAAACTTCAGTCTTTTTCACTTCTTGCTTCTTGATCAGTTGAACAGCAACTTGCGCCTTCTGTTCCTTCTTCCACTTGATGTATTCAGGATCATTGTATCCTGAAAATTCACCTTCTTCCTTCACTGTTTCTGACTTCGGAGTCAGTTCCGGATACTCAACAAGTTGAATCAGAACAGGCTCTGATTTGTTGCTAGCTTCATCGTCAGCTTCAGTAGTCACACCATCTTCTTCTTTCAAACTTTCCATCAAAACTTCAGATCCTTCAGATTCGGATTTACTTCTTTGAATTTCTTTGAATTTTCGTTCATTTTCAGGTGAATGATCAAATTCATTAAAGTTTTCTGGTAAAGTTTGTGTGATTGAATTAGGCATTGGTTCATGAGTGAAACCCAACCCTGTTTTGGTTTTGTTACCTCTTTCACTTATAAGTTGTTTAACCATTGTTTTACAACTTTTCACTTTTGTTAATTCAACTTGTGTGACAGCATGAGCAACTTTTTCTTGTTCAAAGTTCTTTGTCATTTCTTCAAGTTGTTTTGTTACCAGTTCCAGTTCCTTTAAGGTCTTGTTCCATGATTCTTTAAGTGACAAAATCTTCTCATCAGAAATTTTGTGATCAATTTTAAGTTGTTCATGAATTTTCTCATGTTTGCTTAATTTATCACCAATTTTAAATGAATGAGTTCGATAATGTTCTACTTGTTGAATGCATTGTTCTGAACATAACCTTTCTTTCACATCAGTAGGTAAAGGAACATAGTTAGGGGGTAAATCAGTACTAACCTTTGGTTGTTCGGTAGATGATGAAGACTCACTGGATGTAGCCATCAGCGCAATTTCTGACTCAGATTCTTCAACAGGATCAGACTTGGCACTCCAGTCATATTCCTCTGAATCTTCACTCACAGCATCAATCACTTTGATATCTCCTTCTTCTGACCAATCCTCTTCGATTTCACATACCAGTGCGAAATTCGATGTAAGATCAGATGTGAATTGTTCTGCATATGCGCTCCAATCATAACCATCTTTTACACTGACCACCAGTGCCTTAGTTTGATCTTCTGGTTTCTTGCCTTCATCCTTCAGTTCTGGCATGGGAAGACTTTGATATGGTTTCTGAAAGAAACGTTGATTTCTGCTTTGGTAGCTCGAAGACTGTTGTGAGCTTTGACCTTGACCTTGATTACTTGAACTAGCTTGGTCATTGAAATTCTGATTCTTAGGAGCTTTGCATTCTCTTGAAAAATGACCATAACAGTTACAATTGAAACATCTGGCCTTTGATTTGTCAAATCCAACCTTCTTGTTTGCATGAGGCTTGTAGCTTCGGTTAACATATGCATGCTTTTGTGTTCGATATGCAACTATCACCATTTGCCAATTCAAATCCATTTCCTCAACGTCATCAGGATCCATCTCAAATAAGTCTTGAAGAACAACGTCCATTTGACTTAAGTGACTTCCTTGGTATGCTTGAAAACTTGCCATAAAAGCTGTAAAGGCAGTTTTGGTCTCTTCATCTTGTAACAAGATGTTCATCACATCTTTTACTTTTGCTTGAACATTCGAACTTTGACTTTCTACTTGATTCTTCAGATTCTGACTTTGAACTTGAGCTCTTGGTGGAGATTGAGGTTGAGAATAAGTTGGCGAGCTTGGAAAGTATGATGAATCAGTATAAAAACTTGCGCCCACAAATAAATCACCCTCTTCTTCAAACTTTGTTGCATCTTGTGCAAGAAAAGCATTCTCCACAGTATTAGCAGGATTCACAATATATTTGTATTGTGCATGTGAACCAGTTCTGTCATTGTTTCTAGAACCTTCATCAATCTCTACTTCCTCTATCTTTGCAATGAGCAAATCTAGATCCATCGGAAACTTGTCAGTATGTTTCAGTAAAGTCACAGTCTGTTTCCATGATGATGGAAGTGCACATAACAATCTGTCATTCAAATCTTGGAGATCTGTCTTTGCACCCGCATTGGTCATTTCAGTAGTCAGATGAACAAACCTATTCATCATTTGGTGCACTGATTCTCCAGCAATGTGTTCAAATAACTCCAACTGTCTCTTCAACTTCTGTTTCTTGAGACTCCTGAGTTGCTCACCTCCTTCAGAAATAGACTTCAAAGCCTTGAACAATGTATAACCTGTTTGATAGGTGTCCAACCTTGACAGTACTTGTAGTGGCAATCCCTTACACATCAAAGAATATGCTTTGCAATCATTCTTCACTTTCTTCAAATCTTCTCCTGACAAATTATCCTTTGGATAAGGTTCAGTAGAGTCTTTGGTGTAGGTACTTGCACTATCTGGAGCTGTCTGAGTAGGTATGTGAGGACCCTTTTCAATTGACTTCCACAGATCATTGTCTATTGAGCAAAGATGATGCTTTAGTCTAAGCGTCCAATTCTTGAAATCTGCACGATTGACAAGTCTAGGAACACGGTTATCAGAATCATCATTAGGTGCCATTTTTTTAAAAAAAAATTTAAAGAAAATATTTTTGGTTTTAGTTAATTTTGAAAAGAAATAGTTAAACTACTAAAATAAAGACAAGTAATTAATGACAAGATAAGAAAACAAGGATTAAAACAACTAAAAATGAGTCACACGGCTGAACAGTGAAAATCCTTCTTCACCCGGCTAAACAGTAGCTTTGTTCTTCACCCGGCAGAGAAAAAGTCTTCACCCGTCTAAGCAGTCACACGGCTCAACAGTTGTAAGTCTTGAATTCTTTACCCGGCAGAACAGTTACCCGGCAACAAGAAATAACTTCACACGGCAGATAACTTGACCCGGCTTGAATCTTGACACGGCAAAAAGCTTTACCCGGCTGAATAGTTGTCGATCACACGGCAGAGTTGTTTACCCGGCTACACAGTTGTTGATCACCCGGCTGGAAATGTTAATCACCCAGCGTAACAGTGTATTACCCGGCACAACAGTTGTTGATCCGGCTGAACAGTAACACTTTTTCCTCGTCAAATTCTTTACCCGTCTAGCACAAAATCCTTTACACGGCTGCACAGGACCTAATTGTTCTTCAATCTAAGTCCAAAGGAAATTGTCTAAGTCAAATTTATCACCCGGCAAGTTAATCTTCAACCAAGTTCATACTGTTCATCATCTTCATCATGAGAATTTTTCTGGGTTTGTCAAAAACTTGTCCAATTCTTTCAAAATTCACACACAAGCAGTGAAATGGTCCGATTATCAATCCCTAATCTCAATCAATCCAAAACATGATCAAATTTTGATGAATTTGAGCAAAATTCGATCGAACAGTAACTTTTTCAATCTTCTTAATTCCTCAGATCTGATGATAATCTGATGGAATTTGCACAATCGTTGTGAATTATGAGTGATTGCGATGATAAATCACAACTAAAAACAGCAACAATTCATTCAGATCATGATATTTGAGCAATATTGTAGTGTTTTGCTTGATGAATAGCGAAGAACACAATACCAACAGCTCTGATACCAATTGATAGGTTCAATTGGATCGATAATATCGCTCAATGATCAGAATAATTCATACACAAACACAGTTTAATCATTAACACAATTCATACTAATAATTCTCTTTTGTATATTGATGATCAAAGCAGATTTGTAGTACAAGTGCAGGAGAAAATAAATCACACACACTTAGTTCTCTCTCTAACGTGAATAGTGATCTAGCCTCTCTCCTCACACTCTCTCACTACATGCTTTAAAGCAACAATTACAAGTTTAAGGAATATAACAAAATAAACCCTAAACTATACATAAAATGTAAAACAAATACAAAGTAAATCTTAACTAGGAAATAGCCCTAACATAAAATATTCGAGAAAAGTCTCCAGGACCAAAATTATGGTCAGATTCAACGAACAGACCCATACTCAGTTTTTCGGGCACGCTCTGTACCTACCCTTAGGGCCCATCTAGCAAAATTTCAAACGGGTCACGGGAAAGCTCTAGGGATTTTTCGTTGATCCGATTCTTTCGTGGAGTCATAAAATATTCGAGAAAAGTCTCCAGAACCAAAATTATGGTCAGATTCGATGAACATACCCATACTCAATTTTTCAGGCACGCTGTGTACCTACCCCTAGGGCCCTTCTAGCAAAATATCGAACGGGTCACGGAAAAGCACTAGGGGAGTTTTCATTGATCCGATTCTTTCTTAGAGTCATAAAATATTCGAGGGAAGTCTCCAGGACCAAAATCATGGCCAGATTCGATGAACAGACCCATACTCAGTTTTTCGGGCACGCTGTGTACCTACCACTAGGGCCCTTCTAGCAATATTTCGAACGGGTCACGGGAAAGCTCTAGGGAGTTTTCGTTGATCCGATTTTTTTGTGGAGTCATAAAATATTTGGGAGAAGTATCCAGTACCAAAATTATTGTCAGATTCAATGAACAGACCCATACTCAGTTTTTCGGGCACGCTATGTACCTACCCCTAGAGCCCTTCTAGCAAAATATCGAACGGGTCACGGGAAAGCTCTAGGTAGTTTTCGTTGATCCGATTCTTTCGTGGAGTCATAAAATATTCGAGAAAAGTCTCCAGGACCAAAATTATGGTCAGATTCGATGAACGGACCCATACTCAGTTTTTCAGGCACGCTGTGTACATACCCCTAGGGCACTTCTAGCAAAATTTTGAACGGGTCACGGAAAAGCATTAGCGAATTTCATTGATCCGATTCTTTCGTGGAGTCATAAAATATTCGAGACAAGTCTCCAGGACCAAAATTATGGTCAGATTCTATGAACATACTCATACTCAGTTTTTCAGGCACGCTGTGTACCTACCCCTAGGTCCCTTCTAGCAAAAATTCGAACTGGACTCGGGAAAGCTCTAGGGAGTTTTCGTTGATCCGATTCTTTCGTGGAGTCATAAAATATTCTAGAAAAGTCTCTAGGACCAAAATTATGGTCAGATTCGATGAACATACCCATACTCAGTTTTTCAGGCATGTTGTGTACCTACCCCTAGGGCCCTTCTAGCAAAATATCGAACGGGTCACGGAAAAGCACTAGGGGAGTTTTCATTGATCCGATTCTTTCTTAGAGTCATTAAATATTCGAGGGAAGTCTCCAGGACCAAAATTATGGTCAGATTCGATGAATAGACCCATACTCTGTTTTTCGGGCACGCTGTGTACCTACCACTAGGGCCCTTCTAGCAATATTTCGAACGGGTCACGGGAAAGCTCTAAGGATTTTTCGTTGATCCGATTTTTTTGTGGAGTCATAAAATATTTGAGGGAAGTATCCAGGACCAAAATTATGGTCAGATTCAATGAACAGACCCATACTCAGTTTTTCGGGCACGCTCTGTACCTACCCTTAGGGCCCTTGTAGCAAAATTTCGAACGGGTCACGGGAAAGCTCTAGGGAGTTTTCGTTGATCCGATTCTTTCGTGGAGTCATAAAATATTCGAGAAAAGTCTCCAGGACCAAAATTATGATTAGATATGATGAACAGTCTCATACTCAGTTTTTCAGGCACGCTGTGTATCTACCCCTAGGGCCCTTCTAGCAAAATTTTGAACGGGTCACGGAAAAACACTAGGCGAATTTCCTTGATCCGATTCTTTCGTGGAAACATAAAATATTTGAGGGAAGTCTCCAGGACCAAAATTATGGTCAGATTCGGTGAAAAGTCCCATACTCAGTTTTTCGGGCACGCTGTGTACCTACCCCTTGGGCCCTTCTAGCAAAATTTCGAACAAGACTCGGGAAAGCTCTAGAGAGTTTTCGTTGATCCGATTCTTTCGTGGAGTCATAAAATATTCTAGAAAAGTCTCTAGGACCAAAATTATGGTCAGATTCGATGAACATACCCATACTCAGTTTTTCAGGCATGTTGTGTACCTACCCCTAGGGCCCTTCTAGCAAAATATCGAACGGGTCACGGAAAAGCACTAGGGGAGTTTTCATTGATCCGATTCTTTCTTAGAGTCATAAAATATTCGAGGGAAGTCTCCAGGACCAAAATTATGGTCAGATTCGATGAATAGACCCATACTCTGTTTTTCGGGCACGCTGTGTACCTACCACTAGGGCCCTTCTAGCAATATTTCGAACGGGTCACGGGAAAGCTCTAAGGATTTTTCGTTGATCCGATTTTTTTGTGGAGTCATAAAATATTTGAGGGAAGTATCCAGGACCAAAATTATGGTCAGATTCAATGAACAGACCCATACTCAGTTTTTCGGGCACGCTCTGTACCTACCCTTAGGGCCCTTCTAGCAAAATTTCGAACGGGTCACGGGAAAGCTCTAGGGAGTTTTCGTTGATCCGATTCTTTCGTGGAGTCATAAAATATTCGAGAAAAGTCTCCGGGACCAAAATTATGATTAGATATGATGAACAGTCTCATACTCAGTTTTTCAGGCACGCTGTGTATCTACCCCTAGGGCCCTTCTAGCAAAATTTTGAACGGGTCACGGAAAAACACTAGGCGAATTTCCTTGATCCGATTCTTTCGTGGAAACATAAAATATTTGAGGGAAGTCTCCAGGACCAAAATTATGGTCAGATTCGGTGAAAAGTCCCATACTCAGTTTTTCGGGCACGCTGTGTACCTACCCCTTGGGCCCTTCTAGCAAAATTTCGAACAAGACTCGGGAAAGCTCTAGAGAGTTTTCGTTGATCCGATTCTTTCGTGGAGTCATAAAATATTCGAGAAAAGTCTCCAGGACCAAAATTATGGTCAGATTCGATGAACGGACCCATACTCAGTTTTTCAGGCATGCTGTGTACCTACCCCTAGGGCCCTTCTAGCAAAATTTCGAACGGGTCACGGAAAAGCATTAGCGAATTTCATTGATCCGATTCTTTAGTTGAAACATAAAATATTCGAGAGAAGTCTCCAGGACCAAATTTATGGTCAGATTCCGTGAACAGTCCCATACTCAGTTTTTCGGGCACGCTGTGTACCTACCCCTAGGGCCCTTCTAGCAAAAATTCGAACTGGACTCGGGAAAGCTCTAGGGAGTTTTCGTTGATCCGATTCTTTCGTGGAGTCATAAAATATTCTAGAAAAGTCTCCAGGACCAAAATTATGGTCAGATTCGATGAACATACCCATACTCAGTTTTTCAGGCATGTTGTGTACCTACCCCTAGGGCCCTTCTAGCAAAATATCGAACGGGTCACGGAAAAGCACTAGGAGAGTTTTCATTGATCCGATTCTTTCTTAGAGTCAAAAAATATTCGAGGGAAGTCTCCAGGACCAAAATTATGGTCAGATTCGATGAATAGACCCATACTCAGTTTTTCGGGCACGCTGTGTACCTACCACTAGGGCCCTTCTAGCAATATTTCGAACGGGTCACGGGAAAGCTCTAGGGATTTTTCGTTGATCCGATTTTTTTGTGGAGTCATAAAATATTTGAGGGAAGTATCCAGGACCAAAATTATGGTCAGATTCAATGAACAGACCCATACTCAGTTTTTCGGGCACACTCTGTACCTACCCTTAGGGCCCTTCTAGCAAAATTTCGAACGGGTCACGGGAAAGCTCTAGGGAGTTTTCGTTGATCCGATTCTTTCGTGGAGTCATAAAATATTCGAGAAAAGTCTCCAGGACCAAAATTATGGTCAGATATGATGAACAGTCTCATACTCAGTTTTTCAGGCACGCTGTGTATCTACCCCTAGGGCCCTTCTAGCAAAATTTTGAACGGGTCACGGAAAAACACTAGGCGAATTTCCTTGATCCGATTCTTTCGTGGAAACATAAAATATTTGAGGGAAGTCTCCAGGACCAAAATTATGGTCAGATTCGGTGAAAAGTCCCATACTCAGTTTCTCGGGCACGCTGTGTACCTACCCTTAGGGCTCTTCTAGCAAAATTTCGAACAAGACTCGGGAAAGCTCTAGAGAGTTTTCGTTGATCCGATTCTTTCGTGGAGTCATAAAATATTCGAGAAAAGTCTCCAGGACCAAAATTATGGTCGGATTCGATGAACGGACCCATACTCAGTTTTTCAGGCATGCTGTGTACCTACCCCTAGGGCCCTTCTAGCAAAATTTCGAACGGGTCACGGAAAAGCATTAGCGAATTTCATTGATCCGATTCTTTAGTTGAAACATAAAATATTCGAGAGAAGTCTCCAGGACCAAATTTATGGTCAGATTCGGTGAACAGTCCCATACTCAGTTTTTCAGGCATGTTGTGTACCTACCCCTAGGGCCCTTCTAGCAAAATATCGAACGGGTCACGGAAAAGCACTAGGGGAGTTTTCGTTGATCCGATATTTTCTTAGAGTCATAAAATATTCGAGGGAAGTCTCCAGGACCAAAATTATGGTCAGATTCGATGAATAGACCCATACTCAGTTTTTCGGGCACGTTGTGTACCTACCACTAGGGCCCTTCTAGCAATATTTCGAACGGGTCACGGGAAAGCTCTAAGGATTTTTCGTTGATCCGATTTTTTTGTGGAGTCATAAAATATTTGAGGGAAGTCTCCAGGACCAAAATTATGGTCAGATTCGATGAATAGACCCATACTCAGTTTTTCGGGCACGCTGTGTACCTACCACTAGGGCCCTTCTAGCAATATTTCGAACGGGTCACGGGAAAGCTCTAGGGATTTTTCGTTGATCCGATTTTTTTGTGGAGTCATAAAATATTTGAGGGAAGTATCCAGGACCAAAATTATGGTCAGATTCAATGAACAGACCCATACTCAGTTTTTCGGGCACGCTCTGTACCTACCCTTAGGGCCCTTGTAGCAAAATTTCGAACGGGTCACGGGAAAGCTCTAGGGAGTTTTCGTTGATCCGATTCTTTCGTGGAGTCATAAAATATTCGAGAAAAGTCTCCAGGACCAAAATTATGGTCAGATATGATGAACAGTGATGTGTTGCAAAACACATGGGTTTATTATATATATTTAACCACATTTTAATCTTATTTTATGTAAATATATTTGGTTTTTAGTTATTTATTTTATTTTGTTTTGGTTTTAGGTAAGTTCAAATAAAAGAAGCGGATTCGGGACACAAACGGGAAGAAAAACAAGTGAAAACTGGTTTGGAGACCAAGCCCAAGACCCAATGGGCCCAAAAGCCCATTTTCAGAAATCTGCCAGCCAGAGGGCCGCTGGGCAGCCAGTAAATTCCCCGGAGACCCGCTGGGCTCCTGATCTGTCAGATTCTCTGCCCAGAGGGCCGCTGGGCAGGAACCTTAGTCCCCAGCGACCCGCTGGGCGCCCAGTTGCGAAAAAACCCTAAAAATCACTATTTAAACACTTTTTCTTACACTTTTAGGGCATCACCTCTTCACCTACAAACACAAAACGGCTGGAACTCATTGAGAGGGTCTTTGAGGGGTGATCATAAGTGCAAATTGGTGTGGATTCAAGCTTTGATTGGTGTTTTGGTCTTTGATCTTGAAGATTTGAAGATTTTCTTTGAAGATTTTGAAGATTATTCATGGGTTGAAGACTAAAAGTTGCTGATTTGAAAATCAAAGTGGTAGATCTTGAAGATTCAAGCCTTGATTTGAAGATTGGTGGCCAATCCGGGTGTGATCTACTCTTCTTTGTGCATTTTTATTTGATTTTCTTAGTTGTTGTTGACATGATGCTAGATTTAGACATTTTGATGTTGGATTTAAGGATCATGTTGATATTTGGCTAGATTTTGCATGATTACTTAGGCATTATGGATGATTGATGATGATTTGATAATTTTTGGTTGTTTATGATATGTTGGATGGATGTTCTATGTGAGAAGATTGATTTGGTTATGATTATGTATGCAAAATGTGTATTGGTTGTATGATCTTTGATGATATCTTGTCTTGATTATGGTTGATGTTGCATTGATTTGATAACTTTGTGGCAAAGATCATATTTTTAGTGTTAAAATCACTAGGTTGAGACATTATTTGGATAGATCTAGGAATAGATATCCATAAGATGAGATTGAATTGTGGATTTGAGCCGATGTGCTAGCCGGACTCGCTATCGGAAGGTAGGAGTTTGTAGATTTCATCTTTTTGTTAGTTGGTTTGGGTTAAAATACTACGGGAGTAGGTTTTGCTTAATAAAAACTAGCAACTTGTGTTATCTAGTCTTGATTTATCATAAACTGATTGATCCCGTTATTTTAGTTTACTGATTGAGTCAGTTTCTAGGATAAATGGACTTGTAAGCCGAGAGGCGAGCCGGTTTAGGATCCCTTAGACATCCGGGAGTGATTTGTAGACATTCCTCACACCGTGAGCTTCACATATTTATTTTAGGACTTTCTAGCACCCACGAGACCTTAGTAGTAGGTACTGATGTGTTAGATTGTTTTGAGTAGATATATTCTCAGATCCGGTGCCAACATATCTAGAAAGCCGAGAGTTGTCATATTATCATCAGGATTCCCGCCTAAGTAGTCATCGCTCCACCCATAGTTCTATTTTAGCTTATTTCCGTCTTTAGTTTCCATTTTTAGTTAAGTTTTTACACCCGTAGTTTATTTTAGATAATTTTCCTTAGTCTAAATCTTATTCTTAGAGTTAATTTAGGTAAATTGTCTCTTGCTTGTTTAATTTAGTCTTTAAAATCTAAAATCAACTCTTTAACATCGGTTAGAATTCGATAAAGATCCGGTATTAGAGGACGCCAAACTCAAATCTCTTGGGTACGATATCCGGACTTACTTAACTTGCTACATACGACCGGTACACTTGCCGATTGTGTGAACTTGTTAGTTTTTTTCCATTTTATAAATTTAAAACCTGATTTTCCGATCCATACATCATTTTCATACACCATACGGTTCGCATCAAGTTTTTGGCGCCGTTGCCGGGAGTCATAAAATATTCGAGAAAAGTCTCCAGAACCAAAATTATGGTCAGATTCTATGAACATACCCATACTAAGTTTTTCAGGCACGCTGTGTACCTATCCCTAGGGCTCTTTTAGCAAAATGTTGAACGGGTCACGGAAAAGCACTAGGAGAATTTCCTTGATCCGATTCTTTCGTGGAAACATAAAATATTTGTGTGAAGTCTCCAGGACCAAATTTATGGTCAGATTCGGTGAACAGTACCATACTCAGTTTTTCGGGCACGCTGAGTACCTACCCTTGGGGCCCTTGTAGCAAAATTTCGAACGGGTCACGAAAAGCACTAGGGGAATTTTCATTGATCCGATTCTTTCTTTGAGTCATAAAATATTCGAGGGAAGTCTCCAGGACCAAAATTATGGTCAGATTCGATGAAAAGACCCATACTTAGTTTTTCGGGCACGTTGTGTGCCTACCCCTAGGGCCCTTCTAGGAAAATTTCGAACGGGTCACGTGAAAGCTCTAGGGAGTTTTCGTTGATCCCATTCTTTCGGGGAGTCATAAAATATTCGAGTGAAGTCTCTAATACCAAAATTATGGTCAGATTCTATGAACATACCTATACTCAGTTTTTCAGGCACGCTGTGTACCTACCCCTAGGGCCCTTCTAGCAAAATTTCGAACGGGTCACGGGAAAACTCTAGGGAGTTTTCGTTGATCCGATTCTTTCGTGGAGTCATAAAATATTCGAGAAAAGTCTCCAGGACCAAAATTATGGTCAGATTCGATGAACGGACCCATACTCAGTTTTTCAGGCACTCTGTGTACCTACCCCTAGGGCCCTTCTAGCAAAATTTCGCACGGGTCACGGGAAAGCTCTAGGCGAATTTCCTTGATCCGATTCTTTCGTGGAAACATAAAATATTTGAGGGAAGTCTCCAGGACCAAAATTATGGTCAGATTCGATGAACGGACCCATACTCAGTTTTTCGGGCACGCTGTGTACCTACCCCTAGGGCCCTTTTAGCAAAATTTCGAACGGGACTCGGGAAAGCTCTAGGGAATTTTCTTTGATCAGATTCTTTCGTGGAGTCATAAAATATTCGAGAAAAGTCTCCAGGACCAAAATTATGGTCAGATTCGATGAACATACCCATACTCAGTTTTTCAGGCACGCTGTGTACCTACCCGTAGGGTCCTACTAGCAAAATATCGAACGGGTCACGGAAAAGTATTAGGGGAGTTTTCATTGATCCGTTTCTTTCTTATAGTCATAAAATATTCGAGGGAAGTCTCCAGGACAAAAATTATTGTCAGATTCGATGAACAGATCCATACTTAGTTTTTTGGGCACGCTGTGTACCTACCCCTATGGTCCTTCTAGCAAAATTTCGAACGGGTCACGGGAAAGCTCTAGGGAGTTTTCGTTGATCCGATTCTTTCGTGGAGTCATAAAATATTCGAGAAAAGTCTATAGGACCAAAATGATGGTCAGAATCTATGAACAAACCCATACTCAGTTTTTCAGGCACGCTATGTACCTACCCCTAAGGCCCTTCTAGCAAAATTTCGAACGGGTCACAGAAAGCTCTAGGGAGGTTTCGTTGATCCGATTCTTTCGTGGAGTCATAAAATATTCGAGTGAATTATCCAGGACCAAATTTATGGTCAGATTCGGTGAACAGTCCCATACTCAGTTTTTCGGGCACGCTGTGTACCTACCCCAAGGGCCCTTCTAGCAAAATTACGAACATCCCACGGAAAAGCACTTGGGGAGTTTTCATTAATCCAATTCCTTCGTAGAGTCATAAATTATTCGTAGGAAGTCTCCGAGACTAAAATTATGGTCAGATTCAATGAAAAGACCCATACTTAGTTTTTCGGGCACGCTGTGTACCTACCCCTATGGCCCTTCTAGCAAAAATTCGAACGGGACTCGGGAAAGCTCTAGGGAGTTTTCGTTGATCCGATTCTTTCATGGAGTCATAAAATATTCAAGAAAAGTCTCCATGACCAAAATTATGGTCAGATTCGATGAACGGACCCATAATCAGTTTTCCGGGCAAGCTGTGTACCTACCCCTAGGGCTCTTCTAGCAAAATTTCGAACGGGTCACGTTAAAGCTCTAGGGAGTTTTCGTTGATCCGATTCTTTTGTGGAGTCATAAAATATTCGAGAAAAGTCTCCAGGACCAAATTTATGGTCAAATACGATGAACAGACCCATACTCAGTTTTTCGGGCACACTGTGTACCTAACCCTAAGGCCCTTCTAGCAAAATTTCGAACATGTCACAGAAAGCTCTAGGGAGGTTTCGTTGATCCGATTCTTTCGTGGAGTCATAAAATATTCCAGTGAATTATCCAGGACCAAATTTATGGTCAGATTCGGTGGACAGTCCCATACTCAGTTTTTCGGGCACGCTGTGTACCTACCCCAAGGGCCCTTCTAGCAAAATTACGAACATCCCACGGAAAAGCACTTGGGGAGTTTTCATTGATCCAATTCCTTCGTAGAGTCATAAATTATTCGTGGGAAGTCTCCGAGACTAAAATTATGGTCAGATTCAATGAAAAGACCCATACTTAGTTTTTCGGGCACGCTGTGTACCTACCCCTAGGGCCCTTCTAGCAAAAATTCGAACGGGACTCGGGAAAGCTCTAGGGAGTTTTCGTTGATCCGATTCTTTCATGTAGTCATAAAATATTCAAGAAAAGTCTCCATGACCAAAATTATGGTCAGATTCGATGAACGGACCCATAATCAGTTTTCCGGGCACGCTGTGTACCTACACCTAGGGCTCTTCTAGCAAAATTTCGAACGGGTCACGTTAAAGCTCTAGGGAGTTTTCGTTGATCCAATTCTTTTGTGGAGTCATAAAATATCCGAGAAAATTTTCCAGGACTAAATTTATGTTTAGATTCGATGAACAGACCCATACTCAGTTTTTCGGGCACGCTGTGTACCTATTACTAAGGCCCTTCTAGCAAAATTTCGAACGGGTCACAGAAAAGCACTAGGGGAGTTTTCATTGATCGGATTCTTTCGTAGAGTCATAAAATATTCGAGGAAAGTCTCCAGGACCAAAATTATGGTCAGATTCGATGAACAGACCCATACTAAGTTTTTCGGGCACGCTGTGTACCTACCCTAGGGCCCTTCTAGCAAAATTTCGAATGGCTCACGGGAAAGCTCTAGGGAGTTTTCGTTGATCCGATTCTTTCGTGGAGTCATAAAATATTCGAGAAAAGTATCCAGGACCAAAATTATGGTCAGATTCTATGAACATACCCATACTCAGTTTTTCAGGCACGCTATGTACCTACCCCTAAGGCCCTTCTAGCAAAATTTCGAACGGGTCACGGAAAAGCACTAGGCGAATTTCATTGATCCGATTCTTTCGTGGAAACATAAAATATTCGAGGGACGTCTCCAGGCCCAAATTTATTGTCAGATTCGGTGAACAGTCCCATACTCAGTTTTTCGGGCACGCTGTGTACCTACCCCTAGAGCCCTTCTAGCAAAATTTCGAACGGGACTCGGGAAAGCTCTAGGGAGTTTTCGTTGCTCCGATTCTATCGTGGAGTCATAAAATATTCCAGTGAATTATCCAGGACCAAATTTATGGTCAGATTCGGTGAACAGTCCCATACTCAGTTTTTCGGGCACGCTGTGTACCTACCCCAAGGGCCCTTCTAGCAAAATTACGAACATCCCACGGAAAAGCACTTTGGGAGTTTTCATTGATCCAATTCTTTCGTAGAGTCATAAATTATTCGTGGGAAGTCTCCGAGACTAAAATTATGGTCAGATTCAATGAAAAGACCCATAATTAGTTTTTCGGGCACGCTGTGTACCTACCCCTAGGGCCTTTCTAGCAAAAATTCGAACGGGACTCGGGAAAGCTCTAGGGAGTTTTCGTTGATCCGATTCTTTCATGTAGTCATAAAATATTCATGAAAAGTGTCCATGACCAAAATTATGGTCAGATTCGATGAACGGACCCATAATCAGTTTTCCGGGCACGCTGTGTACCTACCCCTAGGGCTCTTCTAGCAAAATTTCGAACGGGTCACGTTAAATCTCTAGGGAGTTTTCGTTGATCCAATTCTTTCGTGGAGTCATAAAATATTCGAGAAAATTTTCCGGGACTAAATTTATGTTTAGATTCGATGAACAGACCCATACTCAGTTTTTCGGGCACGCTGTGTACCTATTACTAAGGCCCTTCTAGCAAAATTTCGAACGGGTCACAGAAAAGCACTAGGGGAGTTTTCATTGATCCGATTCTTTCGTAGAGTCATAAAATATTCGAGAAAAGTATCCAGGACCAAAATTATGGTCAGATTTTATGAACATACCCATACTCAGTTTTTCAGGCACGCTATGTACCTACCCCTAAGGCCCTTCTAGCAAAATTTCGAACGGGTCACGGAAAAGCACGAGGCGAATTTCATTGATCCGATTCTTTCGTGGAAACATAAAATATTCGAGGGACGTCTCCAGGACCAAATTTATTGTCAGATTCGGTGAACAGTCCCATACTCAGTTTTTCGGGCACGCTGTGTACCTACCCCTAGAGCCCTTCTAGCAAAATTTCGAACGGGACTCGGGAAAGCTCTAGGGAATTTTCGTTGCTCCGATTCTTTCGTGGAGTCATAAAATATTCGAGAAAAGTCTCCTGGACCTAAATTATGGTCAGATTCGATGAACTTACCCATACTTAGTTTTTCAGGCACGCTGTGTACCTACCCCTAGGGCACTTCTAGCCAAATATCGAACGGGTCACGGAAAAGCACTAGGGGAGTTATAATTGATCCGATTCTTTCTTAGAGTCATAAAATATTCTAGGGAAGTATCCATTACCAAATTTATTGTCAGATTCGGTGAACAGACTCATACTCAGTTTTTCTGGCACGCTGTGTACCTACCCCTAGGGCCCTTCTAGCAAAATTTCGAACGGGACTTGGGAAAGCTCTAGGGAGTTTTCATTGATCCGATTCTTTTGTGGAGTCATAAAATATTCGAGAAAAGTCTCCAGGACCAAAATTATGGTCAGATATGATGAACAGACCCATACTCAGTTTTTCGGGCACACTGTGTACATACCCCTAAGGCCCTTCTAGCAAAATTTCGAACGGGTCACAGAAAGCTCTAGGGAGGTTTCGTTGATCCGATTCTTTCGTGGAGTCATAAAATATTCGAGTGAATTATCCAGGACCAAATTTATGGTCAGATTCGGTGAACAGTCCCATACTCAGTTTTTCGGGCACGCTGTGTACCTACCCCAAGGGCCCTTCTAGCAAAATTACGAACATCCCACGGAAAAGCACTTGGGGAGTTTTCATTGATCCGATTCTTTCGTATAGTCATAAATTATTCGTGGGAAGTCTCTGAGACTAAAATTATGGTCAGATTCAATGAAAAGACCCATACTTAGTTTTTCGGGCACGCTGTGTACCTACCCCTAGGGCCCTTCTAGCAAAAATTCGAACGGGACTCGGGAAAGCACTAGGGAGTTTTCGTTGATCCGATTCTTTCATGGAGTCATAAAATATTCGAGAAAAGTCTCCATGACCAAAATTATGGTCAGATTCGATGAACGGACCCATAATCAGTTTTCCGGACACGCTGTGTACCTACCCCTAGGGCTCTTCTAGCAAAATTTCGAACGGGTCACGTGAAAGCTCTAGGGAGTTTTCGTTGATCCCATTCTTTCGTGGAGTCATAAAATATTCGAGAAAATTTTCCAGGACTAAATTTATGGTCAGATTCGATGAACAGACCCATACTCAGTTTTCCGGGTAAGCTGTGTACTTACTCCTAGGGCCCTTCTAGCTAAATATCGAACGGGTCACGGGAAAGCTCTAGGGAGTTTTCGTTGATCCGATTCTTTCGTGGAGTCATAAAATATTCGAGGGAAGTCTGCAGGACCAAATTTATGGTCAGATTCGGTGAACAGTCCCATACTCAGTTTTTCAGACACTCTGTGTACCTACCCCTAGGGCCTTTCTAGCAAAATTACGAACGCCCACGGAAAAGCACTAGGAGAGTTTTCATTGATTCGATTCTTTCGTAGAGTCATAAAATATTCGAGGGAAGTCTCCAGGACCAAAATTATAGTCAGATTCAATGAACAGACACATACTCAGTTTTTCGGGCACGCTATGTACCTACCCCTTAGGCCCTTCCAGCAAAATTACGAACGGGCCACGGAAAAGCACTAAGAGAATTTTCATTTATCCGATTCTTTCTTACAGTCATAAAATATTCAAAGGAATTCTCCAGGACCAAAATTATGGTCAGATTCAATGAACAGACCCATACTTAGTTGTTCGGGCACGCTGTGTACCTACCTCTAGGGCCCTTCTAGCAAAATTTCGAACGGGTCACGTGAAAGCTCTAATGAGTTTTCATTGATCCGATTTTTTCGTGCACCCATAAAATATTCGAGGGAAGTCTCGAAGACCAAAGTTATGGTCAGATTCGGTAAACAGTCCCATACTCAGTTTTTCAGGCTCGCTGTGTACCTACCCCTAGGGCCTTTCTAGCATAATTACGAACGGGTCACAGAAAACCATTAGGGCAGTTTTCATTGATCCGATTCTTTCGTAGAGTCATAAAAAATTCAAGAGAAGTCTTCAGGACTAAAATTAGGGTCAGGTTTGGTGAACAGTCCCATACTCAGTTTTTCAGGCACGCTGTGCACCTACCCCTAGGGCCATTCTAGAAAAATTTCGAACGGGTTACGGGTAAGCTCTAAGGAGTTTTCGTTGATCCGATTTTTTCGTGGACTCATAAAACATTCGAGGGAAGTCTCCAAGACCAAAATTATGGTCAGATTCGGTAAACAGTCCCATACTCAGTTTTTCAGGCTCGCTGTGTACCTACACCTAGGGCCTTTCTAGCATAATTACGAACGGGACACGGAAAAGCACTAGGGGAGTTTTCATTGATCTTATTCTTTCGTAGAGTAATAAAATATTCGAGGGAAGTCTCCGGGACCAAAATTATGGTCTGATTCGATGAACATACTCATACTCAGTTTTTCAGGCACGCTGTGTACCTACCCCTATGGCCCTTTTAGCAAAATTTCGAACGGGTCACGGGAAAACTCTAGGGAGTTTTCGTTGATCCGATTTTTTGGTGGACTCATAAAATATTCGAGGGAAGTCTGCAGGACCAAATTTATGGTCAGATTCGGTGAACAGTCCCATACTCAGTTTTTCGGGCACGCTGTGTACCTACCCCTAAGGCCCTTATAGCAAAATTTCGAACGGGTCAAAGAAAAGCACTATGGGAGTTTTCATTGATCCGATTCTTTCGTAGAGTCATAAAATATTCGAGGAAAGTCTCCAGGACCAAAATTATGGTCAGATTCGATGAACAGATCCATACTCAGTTTTTCGGGCACGCTGTGTACCTACGCCTAGGGCCCTTCTAGCAAAATTTCGAACGGGTCACGGGAAAGCTCTTGGGAGTTTTCGTTGATCCGATTCTTTCGTGGAGTCATAAAATATTCGAGAAAAGTCTCCAGGACAAAAATTATGGTCAGATTCTATGAACATACCCATACTCAGTTTTTCAGGCTCGCTGTGTACCTACCCCTAGGGCCTTTCTAGCATAATTACGAACGGGTCACAGAAAACCATTAGGGGAGTTTTCATTGATCCGATTCTTTCGTGGAAACATAAAATAATCGAGAGAAGTCTTCAGGACTAAAATTATGGTCAGGTTTGGTGAACAGTCCCATACTCAGTTTTTCAGGCACGCTGTGTACCTACCCCTAGGGCCCTTCTAGCAAAATTTTGAACGGGTTACGGGAAAGCTCTAAGGAGTTTTCGTTGATCCGATTCTATCATGGAGTTATAAAATATTCGAGAAAATTCTCCAGGACCAAATATATGGTCAGATTCGATGAACGGACCCATACTCAGTTTTCCGGGCACGCTATGTACCTACCCTTAAGGCCCTTCTAGCAATATTTCGAACGGGTCAAGAAAAAGCACTAGGGGAGTTTTCATTAATCCGATTCTTTCGTAGAGACATAAAATATTCGAGGAAAGTCTGCAGGACCAAAATTATGGTCAGATTCTATGAACATACCCATACTCAGTTTTTCAGGCACGGTGTGTACCTACCCCTAGGGCCCTTCTAGCAAAATATCGAACAGGTCACGGAAAAGCACTACGAGAGTTTTCATTGATCCGATTCTTTCTTAGAGTCATAAAATATTCGAGGGAAGTCACCAGGACCAAAATTATGGTCAGATTCGATGAACAGACCCATACTCAGTTTTTCGGGCACGCTGTGTACCTACCACAAGGGCCCTTATAGCAAAATTTCGAACGGGTCACGTGAAAGCTCTAGGGAGTTTTCGTTGATCCGATTCTTTTGTGTAGTCAAAAAATATTCGAGGGAAGTCTGCAGGACCAAATTTATGGTCAGATTCGGTGAACAGTCCCATACTCAGTTTTTCTGGCACGCTGTGTAACTACCCCTAGGGCCCTTCTAGCAAAAATTCAAACGGGACTCGGGAAAGCTCTAGGGAGTTTTTGTTGATCCGATTCTTTCATGGAGTCATAAAATATTCAAGAAAAGTCTCCAGGACCAAAATTATGGTCAGATTCGATGAACGGACCCATACTCAGTTTTCCGGGCACGCTGTGTACCTACCCCTAGGGCCCTTCTAGCAAAATTTCGAACGGGTCACGTGAAAGCTCTAGGGAGTTTTGGTTGATCCCATTCTTTCGTGGAGTCATAAAATGTTCGAGAATATTCTCCAGGTCCAAATTTATGGTCAGATTCGATTAACAGATCCATACTCAGTTTTTCGGGCACGCTGTGTACCTACCCCTAAGGCCCTTCTAGCAAAATTTTGAACGGGTCAAAGAAAAGCACTATGGGAGTTTTCATTGATCCGATTCTTTTGTAGAGTCATAAAATATTCGAGAAAAGTCTCCAGGACCAAAATTATGGTTAGATTCGATGAACAGACCCATACTCAGTTTTTCGGGCACGCTGTGTACCTACGCCTAGGGCCCTTCTAGCAAAATTTCGAACGGGTCACGCGAAAGCTCTAGGGAGTTTTCGTTGATCCGATTCTTTCGTGGAGTCATAAAATATTCGAGAAAAGTATCCAGGACAAAAATTATGGTCAGATTCTATGAACATACCCATACTCAGTTTTTCAGGCACGCTGTGTACCTACCTCTAGGGCCCTTCTAGCAAAATTTCGAATGGGTCACGGAAAAGCACTAGGCGAATTTCATTGATCCGATTATTTCGTGGAAACATAAAATAATCGAGAGAAGTCTCCAGGACCAAATTTATGGCCAGATTCGGTGAACAGTCCCATACTCAGTTTTTCGGGCAAGCTGTGTACCTACCCCTAGGGCCCTTCTAGCAAAAATTCGAACGGGACTCGGGAAAACTCTAGGGAGTGTTCGTTGATCCGATTCTTTCATGGAGTCATAAAATATTCGAGAAAAGTATCCAAGACCAAAATTATGGTCAGATTCGATGAACGGTCCCATACTCAGTTTTCCGGGCACGCTGTGTACCTACCCCTAAGGCCCTTCTAGCAAAATTTCGAACGGGTCACGTGAAAGTCCTGGGAGTTTTCGTTGATCCCATTCTTTCATGGAGTCATAAAATATTCGAGAAAATTCTCCAGGACCAAATTTATGGTCAGATTCGATGAACGAACCCATACTCAGTTTTCCGGGCACGCTGTGTACCTACCCTTAAGGCCCTTCTAGCAATATTTCGAACGGGTCAAGAAAAAGCACTAAGGGAGTTTTCATTGATCCGATTCTTTCGTAGAGACATAAAATATTCGAGGAAAGTCTGCAGGACCAAAATTATGGTCAGATTCTATGAACATACCCATACTCAGTATTTCAGGCACGCTTTGTACCTACCCCTAGGGCCCTTCTAGCAAAATATCGAACGGGTCACGGGAAACCACTAGGGGAATTTTAATTGATCCGAATCTTTCGTAGAGTCATAAAATATTCGAGAGAAGTCTCCAGGACCAAATTTATGGTCAGATTCGGTGAACAGTCCCATACTCAGTTTTTCATGGAGTCATAAAATATTCAAGAAAAGTCTCCAGGACTAAAATTATGGTCAGATTCGATGAACGGACCCATACTCAGTTTTCCGGGCATGATGTGTACCTACACCTAGGGCCCTTCTAGCATAATTTCGAACGGGTCACGGGAAAGCACTAGGGAGTTTTCGTTGATCCGATTCTTTCGTGAAGTCATAAAATATTCGAGGGAAGTCCCCAGGACCAAATTTATGGTCAGATTCGGTGAACAGTCCCATACTCTGTTTTTCGGGCACGCTGTGTACCTACCCCTAGGGCCTTTCTAGCAAAATTTCGAACGGGTCACGGAAAACCACTAGGGGACTTTTCATTGATCCGATTCTTTCGTAGAGTCATAAATAAACGAGGGAAGTCTCAAGGACCAAAATTATGGTCAGATTCGATTAACATACCCATACTCAGTTTATCAGGCATGCTGAGTACCTACCCCAAGGGCCCTTCTAGCAAAATTTCGAAAGGGTCACGGGAAAGCTCTAGGGAGATTTCGTTGATCTGATTTTTTCGTGGACTCATAAAAAATTCGAGGGAAGTCTCCAGAACAAAATTATGCTCAGATTAGGTGAACAGTCCCATACTCAGTTTTTCAGACACTCTGTGTACCTACCCCTAGGGCCCTTCTAGCAAAATTACGAACGGGTCACAGAAAACCACTAGGGTTGTTTTCATTGATCAGATTCTTTCATAGAGTCATAAAATATTCGAGGGAAGTCTCTAGGACCAAAATTATGGTCAGATTCGATGAACATACCCATACTCAGTTTTTCGGGCACGCTGTGTACCTACCCCTAGGGCCCTTCTAGCAAAATTTCGAACGGGTCACGCGAAAGCACAAAGGAGTTTTCATTGAACCGATTTTTTCGTGGACTCATAAAATAATCAAGGGAAGTCTCCAAGACCAAAATTATGGTCAAATTCGGTGAACAGTCCCATACTCAGTTTTTCAGGCACGCTGTGTACCTACCCCTAGGGCCTTTCTAGCATAATTACGAACGGGTCACAGAAAAGCACTAGGGGATGTTTTCATAGATCTTATTCTTTCGTAGAGTAATAAAATATTCGAGGGAAGTCTCAAGGACCAAAATTATGGTCAGATTCGATGAACATACCCATACTCAGTTTTTCAGGCACGTTGTGGACCTACCCCTATGGCCCTTCTAGCAAAATTTCGAACGGGTCACGGGAAAGCTCTAGGGAGTTTTCGTTGATCCGATTTTTTCGTGGACTCATATGATAGGTTCAATTGGATCGATAATATCACTCAAATGATCAGAATAAAGCGTACAAACAAACGATTCAATCACAAACACAGTTCATACTCATAAATTCTCTTGTATATTGATGATCAAAGCAATTCGTAGTACAAAGTGCAGGAGAAAAATAAATCACACACAGTTAATTCTCTCTCTAACAGTGTAAAAGTGATCTAGCCTCCCTCCTAACACACGCACACTATATGCTATAACAAACAAAATGCAAGTTTAAGGAAAATACATAATAAACCCTAAACTATACAAACATATAAACAAAATACAAAGTAAATCTTTACAAGGAAATAACCCTAACAGTACTCCCCCTAAGATTTATCTTTGGATCTTCAAAAACTTCAATCTTTTTCTTCTTTTATCAGCATCAATCTTCAATTTTTTTTCTACCATTCTTCTGGTTCTTCTTTCACATTCAGCAACTCTCGACCTTTATACTCCTCTTTTTCTTTCAAAGCTTCTTCAATACAGGATTTGAACTTTTCAGCGATCTTAGCTTGTCGAGGCTTTGATTCATTCGTCAGAATTGGTAAGGCATTCATGCGTCTGAGCGAATCCAGATTCAAACCTGCAAAATCGATATTAGCATAAAACTCAAACGGCATTTCTTGGCCTTCGACTTTCACCTCCAATGTTCCTTTTCTGGATATTCTCATGTACTCTATCTTTGGTAAATCCACCCTCACAAGATTAGAGTTTAGCAAAGCTTTTCTGACTCGTATCTTTTCAGTAGCAGCAGCTATTACTTCAATCATCACTGTAAATAACCTTCTATCAGCTTCAGCAAGGGCATCTTTACACTTCTCAATTCTATAACTTCTCAAAAAATCAATATATGAAGGATGTAATAGCTTCAACTCAAAAGTACTGAACAGTGTGATCATATCCTTGTCCCAATCCTCCAAATTTCGAACAAGCTTTAGTTCAAATGTTTCCTGATTGTAGAACGCTTTGAGTATAGGCTTTGTCAATTGCGAACCATCTATCACTTTCAAACCAGGATCTGTCACCTTGTCAAAATATTCATCCGAGAATTCTTCAAGGTACATATCTTCAGTCACAACCTGTCTTTTCTTCTTCCTTTGTTTCTTTGCTTGCACATATGCAGTGTCTTCTTGTTGGCCTCTAAAGTCAAGAAACTTAGCTGTTCTACTCATTCCAGCATCAAGCAATATTACACACTTATCACCACGCTCAGCATGCGTGTGATTTATCAATCTCAGTTTGTGTAATTCTTTTAAGTCCTGAACTTCCAGTTTGAAGATGCTTGAGTAGTAATGATAGATGTCACATAACCCATTCACTCTCTTTATCATAAAAGCATCAAATACTTCGTCGTATTTCCATGCGATTATCTTCACCTTTTTATTTTTCTCCGGCACAATCATAGAGTCAAGCAACTCAGCAATCGACTGTCCTTTGCTTAGCAGTGACCTCACAACGTCACCTGCTGTTGCTGACTTATGCCAAGTCTCATGCACCTCCATTGGAATATTGTAAGATTTGACTTCGCTGGGAAACATATCCATTAGTTCATGCCTCTTTTTGTGTGCATTTTCAGGTAATGCCATCACAGGAATCTCTTTAGGACCAAGTACTTTAAATCTCTTCGTCAGCTCAAAGTACTGAGGATTATTATAATCCAAATAAAACATCCTGTTATGCATTTTCTCAGTTTTCATGAAACTGACCACTATCTTCCTCAAAGATCCAGATTTCAACCTTTGCAAAGTTTTATACGGATAGTTCCTCGAACTCAACCAACTTCGCATCTCATAAGCAGTCATTTCGTCTGGGTTTTGATGATAAAGCTCAGTCGGAGGTAAGTCTTCGATATTTAAGCTTTCTTGCATCGGAGTCCATTCACCCATCTCAACCACGAACTCTTTTTGATCAGCTTCGGCTTTAGCTTGGGCAGTAATACACTTCTCATACTCCTCATTAATCTGACTAACTGTCAACCCATTCAAAAATACAGAGTTATACTTCATTCTCTCTAAATATGCAAACCTCTGATCCAAATCATCTGGCAATTCTTCAACAGTATTCTGTACATGCTCTGGCTCAGCTTCATCCTCAGACTCAGTCCAATCTATGTCTAAATCATCCAACGCCTCTATCATAGGTGCATCGTCAGTTTGAACCGGCTCAAACTGACTAGCCACTTCAGCTTCTGTTTCAGTTTCAGGCTTATCAACAGCTTCAACAGCTTCAGATTGAATCGGCTCAATCTGAACTGTATCTCCAGAGTTAGCATCTTTCTCACTATCAGTTGCTTCAAATACTTCTGTTTCAGCTTCAGACATAGTCTCAATCTCAGCAACTTTCTCAATATCAGCCACAGCTACAGATTGAATCGGCTCAATCTGCACCGGTTTATCAGTTTTCGCTCTTTTAGAAACTTCTTCATCACCAAATATTTCCGGAATAGCATCTATCTTTCTCTTTCCCTCAGCTTTGTCCATCTTGACAGTTTCAGCAGCAGCTTCATCGGGAATTATGATTGGTGATTCAACTAAAATTCCAGCATTTGAAGTACCTCTAGCTCTTGTCAGATAAACTTTTGGAACTTCAGATTCAGTCACTTCAATAATTTCTTCAGAAAAGTCTTTATCTGAAGACGAGCCAGCCTTCTTTGGTCTCATTTCTTCCAATTCTTTTTCCAACATCTCTTTCTCTGCCTCCAATGTGTTACATTCAGCCTTAACCTCAGTATAATCATACTTTAGGTTTTCATACTCCTCCTTCAATTTCTCATGCTCATCTTTCAACTTAGCATGCTCAATTTTCAACTCCAGATGGTCAGAATCCAACTCTTTGAAAATCTTCAAGTTCTGATTGTGAATATCCCAATATTCATCAAATCTCTTCTTTTTACGTTCATTTGATGCTTTCAACAAGTTATTTGATTTAATCAAATTTTCCACAATCTCTTCTAATTCAGCAATGCGTTTTTCTTTCTCTTCATAAATCTCATCAACACTTGGCACAATGTTTGGTGAAGACTCCAAACCTTGTCCAATGTTTTCAGCAATCTGTGGTGATATGGTGGGAATAGGATCAGTAATGCCAGCATCCACTTCATCTATCTGTACAATAGATTCAGCTTCGGCCATTACTGCCTGAGCAATCTTTATCACATTAACTTCTTCAGGCTTTTCTACTGTTTTCTTCTTCTTTCGAACATACTGCACAGATACATCTCTTGGAATCTCCACAACATGTTCCTCAATCCCAGAAGCAACCTCAGCAGGTTCTTCTATCTCAGTAGTTTCCATAACCTCCTCAGTCTCCATTGGTTCAACCTCCTCTGAATTAGATTCAGATTCAGTATCATCACCACCATCATCATTACCATCATCACCTTCATCTTCTTCATCCTCTGGATGACGAGCAAAGTACTCGTCATCATCCAATAAGTCATCCGGCACCTCATCCACAAGGTCCATTGGATCTACAATCTCACCATGAGATATATGATAGTAAATGCCTTCTACATCCTCTTCGTTGTTTACTATATCTCTCATATAGTCAAACAAAGCAATGTCAGGCACATTCCCGATACTCATCTTTCGGTAAGAGAGATCGTTCATGTCCTCAGTATACAATATGCCTCCAGCATAACCTTCACTTCTGATAATAGGATATGCAATGTTTATCATCAGTTGCAGAAACCTTGGATACATAAGAAATTTGAACCTCTTGCCCTTCACCAAGTTAAATACAAACCCATTCATTATCCACCTTGACATGTTAAATGGTTTGTTTTTTGCAATAGCTACTATCGGTGATGCAATGTCTGAAGGAAAGTTATCAAACCCTGCACTCCTTCTAGACATACATTGCTGCACAACATAACACAGCAGCTTATACTTCTTCCCCAACTTAGCTCTGAAAAACTGTGACTTTGGAAACACAGGTGGATGTCCCATGTTCACAAAACAAGCTTTACACTCCTCCATGGTCAGCTCATCTAACATACCAACCTCATCCTCATCTATCCTCAGAGCTTGCCTAATAGCTTCTTCAGTAACATTCAGTACCCAGTCTCTAGTGATATGTCCTCTAACCATAGCATCACCATTCTCATTCCTCACAACCTCTGCTGATCTCCAGAAGCTCTTGATCAGCCTTGCATATATGACCGGTTTGGCACATATAGCATAAACATACTTAGTCCTCTTAATGAACTGAATCATATCTCTATAACCCTCTGTCTCAGGCAGTGATTCATCTAAACATGCTACCAGATTATGTTTAGGCTCAAATTTGAGAGTCTCCATCTGTTAAACATAAACAAAAACACAAAACAAGGCAAATGTATTAGATTCTTCATTAAACATATCAAAATTTTAACAAGTGTTTAACTAAAAGTTAGAAAGCAAAAACATTAACATAATCATTTTAAATCCTAAATTGTTCTAATAACCTGATTTTCATCATTTTAATCAAACAACATTGAATTTTAAAGATTATACATCATGTTTAGGCTTTTAACAGTTACTCACTTAAGCAAAAATTTTGATAAATTTATGATGAAAACGTTCAACATGTTTTGGTTCAGTTTTAACAAGTTTAATCACTTTTAAACAGATATTTCATTGTTTTTATGATTAACTTTTAAAAGCTTCAAAGTTCAACAATGGCGATTTATATCAGTTAAGAACATTTCACTTGATTCAGTTGATTTTAAGGTGTTTTAGTGCAAATGAATGATTGAATGTTGATAATCGACAGATTTTAACCCTAAAACAACATTCGATTTAAGTTTTAATGCTCAACATCAAAGTGTCGATTCAAGTTCAAAACACTGTTCATCATCGTTTTTCTTTTTAACAGTTGATTTGCAGGTCGATTTAGGTCAAAACCACATAATCTCTACCTTAATCAATCTATTAATCTTGTTATAGAGCGACAGATTGACTATGATAACAATGGCGATTTGAAGTTCAGAGTGTTTGGGTGAAAGTGAATGTGTGTGAAATGATAAGTGTTTGTGAAGAGGCGGTATTTGTATCGTCAAAAATTTTAGGTCAAACTTTAAGTGCCGGGTCAACAAAAGCAAAATAGGCCCAATAACCTTGCCGGGTCAAGTACTGTAGTGACGGGTCATGTACTGTAGTTACGGGTCAAGTACATAAAACAAGTCACCAACATGTGAAAATCACTTGACGGGTCACGCACTGTAGATACGGGTAGGTCACTGTAGTGACGGGTAAGGGTTTAAGGAACAACTACACCTGATGGTTTTATTCATCACCCGGCAGAATAGTTGTTATCAAAACATCACCCGGCAACTTTTCTTCATCACCCGGCAACACAGTTGCTTTCCTTCTTCATCCGGCTTGCTTTCTTCTTTACACGGCAACCTTTGACAACCTTCTTCACACGGCATACACACTTCTTCATTACCCGGCAACATAGTGTCATACCTTTACACGGCAACAGGACTTCTTCATTACCCGGCTGTATAGTATACACTTGTCACCCGGCAAGATATCTATGACCTTCACCCGGCTATATTTGACATGATCATTGCCCGGCTGTACAGTGGTCATAACATCTTCACCTTTTTCCTTAATCACCCGGCAAGTATCAGACTTACAACTTTACCCGGCTGAACAGTTCTTTACCCGGCTGTACAGTTGTATCTGATATCTTTACCCGGCTATAACACTTAAGCAATTTCTTCAATTTTCTTCGTCTGTTGACCTTTTCAACGATCATTTATTGCACCTGCAACATTCTCCAACATATTAATTAGACAAGATATCCTTAAAGAATGTTTGTCATATTAATTATCAAACAACATTAACATTGCAACAAATTAATTTTCCAATTAAAATTCATTTTTCTTTTCCTTTTTCAAAAATGTTTTTGCACAACCAATTTTTCTATATCCCGAAGCAATTTCTTAAAAACAAATTGCAAAACCTTGAGTTTGTTTTTAACACATCCAATACCTTTGCTTTTCATAACTTATAATCTTGTTCATTCAAAACACACTTATTCAAAACAAAATATTTTTAGATTTTTGTAGATATTTTTCTTCAAATTATTCTCCCCCTAAACTTGAAATTTCTTGAAATTTTTAAGTTTAACAAGGATATTGATGTGTCAATAATGATTCCATATGCCTGCACACACAAAGCACACTCATTAAAATAAATACATATGCAATGCAATGAATCAAAATATCGCAGTGAGATCATACCACACATTATCTGAACATGTTTTGCAAGTTTTGAATAGACATTTGACTTATGCTTGATTGAGTGATGATATGAAAACATACCAATTAGCTCGAGTTGACACACTTACTTTTTCAGTATCATGATGATATTTAAGGTTCGATTAGAATGACTTATGTGACCCACATGTATACATATGTCAACATATTTCCTTAACAAACACTACCTGAATGCATATTGCACAAAACCTGGTCACTTACAGTCATACACAGTGTGGAATCAGGGTTCTATTCGGATTTGGTCCACTTTGGAACTTCTTTTTAATTCCATCTTTGGGAATTTTTCTTCCTATCGTTCCCCTTGGGAATCTTCTGAATTCCATTTTGGAATTTTTGTTTGGTGTTGGTCCACATTTGGGACTCTTTTTGTTCCTTTTGGAATCTTTTGCTGCACCTTGAAGCTCAAAAGAGACTTCGTGTGAGACTTCAGGTCTGTGGGTACCACAACAAAGAAGCTCACGATGCGGTTCATCACACTGAATACACTGCATCGTTACCCGATCATGCACAACTATCATCACAAGCAATGTATCAAGAGATATATATCTAGACATGTATAACAATGGAACTTAACACAAAGATCATTAAGTTTATGTTTGTCAACAATCAACTTACTTTTTCAGTCTAATTGCCTGAGCTGTCTAGCACATCAATTAACATTCATCAGTCTTTATTAAAAATGATGTAACAAATAATGTCTAGTGTAACTATCATTTCTCACTTTTTGCAATATAGATTCTTATGACATGATATTTTCTTTTCTTTTTGATTTTATATTTTGTATTGCTTTTCTTTTTCATGCACAGACACAATGCAAAACATAAAATAAAAGACAAAGGAATCAATACTTAACATCAACTTATTATATTTTTGGCTTTTATATTTTCTGATTTTTCTTTTGATTTTTGAAAAATAGAATCAATCATGATTGATTAATCCTATGGATTGAATTAAAAATTCAAACCGGCCTGACAAAAATGATTTTGTGAAAAGATCTGCCAGTTGTTTGTCGGTATGAACTTTAATCAAAATTATTAAACCTTTTTCAGAGTTGTCTCTTAAAAAGTGATATCTAATTTCGATGTGTTTGGTTTTAGAATGTTGAACAGGATTAGCAGTTATGAACATAGCAGCAGTATTGTCTATGTAAATAGGAGTTTTCAAAAAGTTAAACCCGTAGTCCAGCAACTGATTTTGTAACCATAAAACCTGAGAACATCCTGCAGATGCAGCGATATACTCTGCTTCAGCTGTGGATACAGAAACATTGGTCTGCTTCTTGCATTGCCAAGAGACAAGTCTTGGACCCAGAAATTGACAACCACCAGTAGTCGATTTCCTGTCAAGAGCACAACCACCAAAATCACTGTCAGAATAGCTATATAATTCAAAATTTCCTTCATAAGGATACCATAACCCAAGATTTGGTTTCCCTTTGAGATATCTGAATATACGCTTCACAGCAACAAGATGCGACTCTTTCGGATCTGACTGGTATCTGGCGCACACACACACAGCATACATGATATCTGGTCTTGATGCAGTAAGATACATCAGAGAACCGATCATTGATCTGTATAGTGTTTGATCAACTGCTTTGCCCTTTGGATCCGGTTGAATCTTGCAATTTACATCAGATGGAGTTCGAATTGTTTGACAATCTTGCATCTTGAATTTCTTCAACAACTTCTCAACGAACTTTGATTGATTGATGAAAATTCCGTCAGCCGATTGTTTCACTTGTAATCCAAGAAAGAAATTAATCTCCCCCATAGAACTCATCTGGAATCTGCTCTTCATAATTTCCTCGAATTCTTTGCACATTGACTCACTAGTTGATCCGAAAATAATATCGTCCACATACACTTGAACGCACAATAAATCATCATTATCCCTCTTCATAAACAAAGTTGGATCAATCTGACCTCTTGTAAATCCATGTTCTAGTAAATGCTTGGATAATGTCTCGTACCAAATTCTAGGAGCTTGATGTAGACCGTAAAGAGCTTTACTCAACTTGTATACCCGATGAGGATAGTCAGGATCTTCAAAACCCGGAGGTTGTCTGACATAAACATCATCTGTAATAGGTCCATATAAGAAAGCACCTTTAACGTCCATTTGGAATACTTTAAACTTCATGAAAGACGCATATGCAAGAAAAACGCGTATGGCTTCAAGTCTTGCGACTGGAGCAAACACCTCTTCATAATCAATGCCTTCTTCCTGAGTGTATCCCTGTGCAATCAGTCTTGCTTTGTTTCTCACAACAATGCCACGTTCGTCTAGCTTGTTTTTGTACAACCATCTTGTACCTATTGCATTTTCTCCTTCAGGTAAGTCCACAAGTTTCCAAACTTCCTGTTTGCGAAACTGAAGCAATTCCTCTTGCATGGCTTCAATCCAACTGTTGTCTTGCAACGCCTCTGAAATATTCTTTGGCACCACTTGAGATAGAAAACACGAGTAAAGACACACATTTGCGTGCTCTGTCTGACTTCTTGTAGTTCTCTGATTCAATGGCCCAATAATCTGAGAGACAGGATGTTTCTTGTGAATTCGATGAATAGGAATATCATCTCCTTGCACTTGAGTCTCTAGATTAGAAGTATTCAGATTTGGTAGATCTTGTAGTATAGTTGAAGTATGCGGTGTGAAATTCGGGACTTGATCCGGTGAATTGATGAAGTAATCAAATGATTCAGGAGTAACTTCAACATTCGGATCCGATGATGATTGATTTTGAACGGATCCACCATCATTAGGAGACATATGCGAATTCACATTTTCTTCATGATTGTTTGATTCTTGATCTTCTTGTGAACCAGAAGGACCCGGAGCTTGACTGGGTTTGACATGATCAGGATTGTGAAAAGACATAAATGGATATTCAGAGTTGAGATTTCCATCTTCGTCATTGTCAGAATCGTCACTAAAGCTTCCTAAGTCACCTGATTCCTTCCTTGCGTTTCCTGAAAAATCAAATAAGTTAGAATTGAAAGATCTAGATAACGAATCCAAATCAAATAACCATTCGGGACCATGAGCCACTAATGGAAACGAATTTTCTAAAAACTTGACGTTGATAGTTTCAATAACAATATTTGTTTTGCTATTAAAAACTCGATAAGCTTTAGAAACAGACGAATATCCTAGAAAAAATCCATCGTCAGATTTTGACTCAAACTTCCCGAGATGTTCATTTAGATTAAGAATCGAAACTGGACAACCAAATGCTTTCAAGTAAGAAATATTTGGTTTTCTTCCAAACAACAACTCATAAGAAGTTTTCTGTTTATCTTGAACTAATAATGTTCTATTTTGTACAAAACACGCAGTAGCAATAGCTTCATCCCAAAAAGTGATAGGGATTTTGGCATCTGCGAGCATGGATCTTGCAGCTTCAATTAGTGTCCGGTTTTTCCGTTCCGCAACCCCGTTTTGCTGAGGCGTTCTTGGAGCACTATACTGACGAGCAATCCCCTTTTCTGCACAAAATAAATCAACATTAGCATTCTTAAATTCAGTTCCATTATCACTTCTTAAAGTTTTAACTTTGCATTCTAATTGATTTTCAATTTTAATGATAAATTCTTTCAATAATTCAGCTGTTTCAGATTTTGCATGCAAAAAATAAACCCATGAAAATCTAGTGAAGTCATCTATGATAACTAAACAATATGATTTTCTGCCGATGCTTTGAACATTTGTTGGTCCAAAAAGATCCATATGTAGCATCTGCAAAGGTTTTGAAATGGAGTTCTCGAGCTTGGACTTAAAAGACATCCGATGCTGTTTGCCCTTCAAACATGCTGGACAGAGATCAGTTGTGGAGAATTTCTTCGATGGGATTCCCACAGCGTGATTTCCAGTTACCAAACGGTTCATGTTTCTGAAGTTGGAGTGACCCAGCCGTCTATGCCAAAGCTGACTCTCATCATTTGAAGCATGGGCAATGAGACAGGTTGTTTCGGTTTCAGCGTCAATCTGCGACATATCTAACTTGTATACATCACGATCTCTCGGAGCTTTAACCACTACCCACTCATTGTCAATCTTGAAACCTGGTTTAAGAATATAACAGAAAGAATCATCAAATAAAGTTGAATAAGATTTATCACAAATTTGAGATACACTTAGTAAGTTAAAGTTCAACTGTGCACAGTAGTTGACTTTATCAAAACTAATGACCCCATTGGATACTGTTCCTTCTCCTGTAATCTTTCCACCCGCATCACCTCCAAACGCTACGTGAGTACCATTTTTCAGCTTGAAATCCTGAAGCAAGGCATGGTTGCCTGTCATGTGCCGGCTACACCCACTATCAACGAACCACGAGTTGATAGGTCTTCTTGGGCGTACCTGCATTTCAACAAAACATTCAGTTAGTTTGGTCAACCCAGGCCCACACGGTCTTGGGTTTTCCGAATCTATCTGCAATAGTAACTTGTTGGTATTGAACATTTTGAAAATTCGTTTCGTTTAAAAGATTTTGATGCTGATAACTTCGCCCATTGGCGTTCAATGATTGCTTTCTCCTCAAAGCAATAAACCTTTCCTCTAGCTTAGGATCAAGGTTATTTTCAAACTTTTGATTCTTAACCATTATAGCTCTTGGTTTAAAACTGTTAACCTGCACATTCCTTGAAAAGTTAGAAACAGAATTGTTTCGATTGAAATTTCTCAAAACCAGAGAATGACTTTGACTCATATTTTGAAAACCATATGAATTATTTCTTTGAAAGTTTGAATATGGAGTCATTTCTCTAGTCGAATTTGATCGAAAGAAACAATCCTTTGTGTCATGGTTTCTTCTCTCACAGATATCACAAAATTTGTTAAAATAACATTCTTCTGAAGAATGATTTCTTTTGTCACAGAAACTGCAGTACCTGTTAAAGAAACATTCAGCAGTTGCATGATTATATCTATCACAAATTTCACAATGTTTCTTGCTAATCCTAAAGAGCCGATTGTTAACTCTTGATGTTGAACCAAAACGTGATTCGTATTTCTGTGGAGTCATTGTTTGTGCTTTTGATTGCATGGGACTTTGGTTTGATTTTAAACTGTTCTGTTTGGTCACCTTTTTGTTTTCAATTCTCTTTTCATTGACATCGGAAGACTTAGGACCTGAACCTGTTTTCAGACCAGAGTTAGATTTGATTGGAGAATTAATTGGTTTACCATAAGATCCGTTCAAATCAAATGTTCCTGCAGACACAAACTTGATTTTCTTTTCTTTTGACACTTTCTTGACAGGTTTAACTTTGTCAGTTTTAACACTTTGAACTTTTGTGTTATCATTCGATTTTAAGACATTTTTGCCTTTTGACTGTTTCGTTTCAGATTGATTGTTCATTGTTTTCGATTTTTGCTTCTTAGCATTCGAAACTTCATCCTTCTTCACTTCTGGCTTTTTGACCAACTGAGCAACAACTTGCGCCTTTTGTTCTTTCTTCCACTTGATGTATTCAGGATCATTGTATCCTGAAAATTCACCTTCTTCCTTCACCGGTGTTTCTGGTTCGGGATTAAGCTTTGGATACTCAACAAGTTGGATAAGAACAGGTTCTAATTTGTTTTCAGATTTGTTGCTTGCTTCATCATCAGCTTCAGTTGTCATTCCTTCTTCTTCTCTCAAACTTTCAATCAACACCTCAGATCCTTCAGACTCGGATTTACTTCTTTGAATTTCTTTAAATTTTCGTTCATTTTCAGGTGAATGATCAAATTCATTAAAGTTTTCCGGTAAGGTTTGAGTGATTGAATTTGGCATCGGTTCATGTGTAAAACCCAACCCGGTTTTGGTTTTGTTACCTCTTTCTTTAATAAGTTGTTCAACCATTGTTTTACAACTTTTAACTTTCTTTAATTCAACTTGTGTGACTGCATGTTCAACTTTTTCTTGTTCAAAGTTCTTTGTCATTTCTTCAAGTTGTTTGGTAACAAGTTCCAGTTCTTTTAAAGTTTTGTTCCATGATTCAGTTAGTGACAGAATCTTCTCATGACATCAGCAGGTAATGGAACATAGTTAGGGGGTAGGTCAGTATTAACCTTTGGTTGTTCTGTAGATGATGAAGACTCACTGGCAGTAGCCATCAGCACAAGTTCAGACTCAGATTCTTCAGTAGGATCAGATTTTGCACTCCAGTCATAATCTTCTGAATCTTCACTCACATCTTCAGTCATCTTACAATCCCCTTCTTCTGACCAGTCTTCTTCTACTTCACATACCAGTGCCAGATTTGATGTAAGATCAGAAGTAAATTGTTCTGCATAAGCGCTCCAATCATACCCGTCTTTCACACTTACAACCAACGCCTTTGTTTGGTCTTCTGGCTTCTTTCCTTCATCCTTCAACTCAGGCATAGGAAGACTTTGGTATGGTTTTTGAAAGAAACGTTGATTTCTGCCTTGATAACTTGTTGATTGTTGAGAACTTTGACCTTGACCTTGATTGCTTGAACTAGCTTGGTCATTGAAATTCTTTGGAGCTTTACATTCTCTTGAGAAATGACCATACTGGTTACAGTTAAAGCATCTGGCCTTAGATTTGTCAAATCCAACAGTCTTGTTAGCATGAGGTTTGTAACTTCGATTAACATATGCATGCTTTTGAGTACGATAAGCTACCATAACCATCTGCCAGTTAAGATCCATTTCCTCAACATCCACTGGATCCATTTCAAATAAGTCTTGAAGAACAACGTCCATTTAACTTAAGTGACTTCCTTGATAAGCTTGAAAACTTGCCATAAAAGCAGTAAAGGCAGTTTTGGTTTCATCATCTTGCAACAGAATATTCATAACGTCTTTCACTTTGACTTGAACAGTTGAACTTTGATTTTCTGACTGATTCTTCAGATTCTGACTTGGAACTTGAACTTGAGCTCTTGGCGGAGATTGAGGTTGAGAATAAGTTGGTGAATTTGGAAAATATGCTGAATCAGTATAGAAACTTGCACCAACAAATAAGTCATCCTCATCTTCAAACTTTGTTGTATTTTGTACAAGAAAAGCATTATCCACAGTATTGGCAGGATTTACCACATACTTATACTGAGTTTGTGAGCTTGATCTATCAGTGTTTCTAGATCCTTCATCAATCTCGACTTCTTCAATTTTTCCAATAAGCAAATCAAGTTCCATTGGAAATTTCTCAGTATGTTTCAACAAGGTAACAGTTTGTTTCCAGGATGATGGTAAAGCACATAACAATCGATCATTTAAGTCTTGAAGTTCAGTCTTAACTCCGAGGTTTGACATCTCAGTAGTTAAGTGAACAAACCTGTTCATCATCTGGTGAACTGTCTCTCCATTGATGTGTTCAAATAGTTCCAATTGTCTCTTCAACTTAGATTTCTTCAAACTTCTTAACTGCTCTCCTCCTTCACATATAGACTTCAATGCCTTAAAACATGTATAACCAGTCTGATATGCATCCAATCTAGACAGAACTTGCAGTGGTAACCCCTTGCACATCAACGAATAGGCCTTGCTATCATTCTTTACCTTCCTCAAGTCTTCAGCTGACAGATTATCCTCTGGATAAGGTGTAGTAGAATCTTTAGTATAGGTACTCGCACTATCTGGTTGTGTCTGAGTTGGAATATGAGGACCCTTCTCAATTGATTTCCATAAGTCATTGTCAATGGAACATAAGTGATGTCTCAGCCTGATGGTCCAGTTCTTGAAATCTGCACGATTCAAAAGTCTAGGAACACGGTTATCAGAATCATCATTAGGAGCCATTTTTAACAATTTTTTAAAGAAAATATTTTTGGTTTTTGTAAATTTTTGAAAAGAAATGATTAAAATACTAAAATTAAGACAAGAAATTAAAGACAAGATAAGAAACAAGTATTAAAAACAACTAAATAAAGTCACACGGCAACACAGTGAAAATCCTTCTTCAACCGGCAAAACAGTGTATTTGTTCTTCACCCGGCAGAAATAAGTCTTCACACGGCTAAATAGTTACCCGGCTAAACAGTTGAAATACTTTTGTTCTTCACCCGGATGAACAGTTACCCGGCAATAAGAAAAACTTCACACGGCAACAAGTCTTGACCCGGCAGAATCTTGACACGGCAAAAGTCTTTGCCCGGCTGAACAGTACTTGATCACACGGCACTAGTTAATTACCCGGCTACACAGTTTGAGTTTACCCGGCTGTATTTTCTCTATCACCCGGCGTAACAGTGTATTACCCGGCACAACAGTGTCTGATCCGGCTGAACAGTAGCACCTTTTCAAGTCAAATTCTTCACCCGTCTAGAACAAATTCCCTTACACGGCTGCACAGGACCTAATTTCTTCACAAAATCTAAGTCCAAGGAAAATGTCTAAGTCAAATATATCACCCGGCAAGTTAATCTTCAACCAAAACTCAACTGTTCATCATCTTCTTCATGAAGATTTTCTGGGTTTTGTCTAAAATTTGTCCAAATTGTCCAAAATTCACACACAAGCTGTGAAAAGGTCCGATTATCAATCCCTTATATCAATCAATCCAAAACATCATCATTCTTTGATGAATTTGAGCAAAAATTGATCGAACAGTAACTTTTTCTTTTCTACTTAATTCTTCAGATCTGATGATGATCTGATAGAATCTGCACAATCGCTGTGTATTAGAGTGATTATGATGATGAATCACAACTAAAAACACCAACAATTCATTCAGATCATGATATTTTGAGCAATATTGATGTGTTTTGCTTAGAAACAGCAAAGAACACAAACCGAAAGCTCTGATACCAATTGATAGGTTCAATTGGATCGATAATATCACTCAAATGATCAGAATAAAGCGTACAAACAAACGATTCAATCACAAACACAGTTCATACTCATAAATTCTCTTGTATATTGATGATCAAAGCAATTCGTAGTACAAAGTGCAGGAGAAAAATAAATCACACACAGTTAATTCTCTCTCTAACAGTGTAAAAGTGATCTAGCCTCCCTCCTAACACACGCACACTACATGCTATAACAAACAAAATGCAAGTTTAAGGAAAATACATAATAAACCCTAAACTATACAAACATATAAACAAAATACAAAGTAAATCTTTACAAGGAAATAACCCTAACATCATAAAATATTCCAGGGAAGTCTCCAGACCAAAATTATGGTCACATTCGGTGAGCAGTCCCATACTCAATTTTTCAGGCACGCTGTGTACCTACCCCTAGGGCCTTTCTAGCATAATTACGAACGGGTCACGGAAAAGGACTAGGTGAGTTTTCATTGAACTGATTCTTTTGTAGAGTCATAAAATATTCGAGAAAAGTCTCCAGGACCAAAATGGTCAGATTCGATTAACAGACCCATACTCAGTTTTTCGGGCACGCTGTGTACCTACCCCTAGGGCCCTTCTAGCAAAATTTCGAACGGGTCACGGAAAAGCACTAGGGGAGTATTCATTGATCCGATTCTTTCGTAGAGTCATAAAATATTCGAGGAAAGTCTCCAGGACCAAAATTATGGTCAGATTCGGTGAACAGTCCAATACTCAGTTTTTCACGCACGCTGTGTACTTACCCCTAAGGGCTAAGGCCTTTCTAGCAAAATTACGAACGGCCCACGGAAAAGCATTAGGGGAGTTTTCATTGATCCGATTCTTTCGTAGAGTAATAAAATATTCAAGGAAGTCTCCAGGACCAAAATTATGGTCAGATTCAATGAACAGACACATACTTAGTTTTTCGGGCACGCTGTGTACGTAGCCCTAGGGCCCTTCTAGCAAAATTTCGAACGGGTCACGCGAAAGCTTTAGGGAATTTCCTTTAATCCGATTCTTTCGTGGACTCATAAAATATTCGAGGGAAGTCTCCATGACCAAATTTATGGTCAGATTCGGTGAACAGTCCCACACGCATGCTATGTACCTACCCCTATGGGCTTTCTAGCAAAATTACGAACGACCCACGGAAAAGCACTAGGGGAGTTTTCATTGATCCGATTCTTTCGTAAAGTCATAAAGTATTCGAAGGAAGTTTCCAGGACCAAAATTATGGTCAGATTCGATGAACAGACCTATACTCAGTTTTTCAGGCACGTTGTGTACCTTCCCCTAGGCCCTTCTAGCAAAATTTCGAAAGAGTCACAGAAAAGCACCAGGGGAATTTTCATTGATCCGATTCTTTCTTAGAGTCATAAAATATTCGAGGGAAGTCTCCAGGACCAAAATTATGGTCAGATTCGATGAACAGACCCATAATCAGTTTTTCAGGCACGTTGTGTACCTACCCCTAGGGCCCTTCTAGCAAAATTTTGAACGGGTCACGGAAAAGCACTAGGGGAGTTTTCATTGATCCGATTCTATCGTAGAGTCATAAAATATTCGAGGAAAGTCTACACGACCAAAGTTATGGTCAGATTCGATGAACATACCCATACTCAGTTTTTCTGGCACGTTGTGTACCTACCCCTTGGGCCCTTCCAGCAAAATTACGAACGGGCCACGGAAAAGCACTAAGAGAATTTTCATGTATCCGATTCTTTCTTACAGTCATAAAATATTCAAAGGAATTCTCCAGGACCAAAATTATGGTCAGATTCAATGAACAGACCCATACTTAGTTGTTCGGGCACGCTGTGTACCTACCCCTAGGGCCCTTCTAGCAAAATTTCGAACGTGTCACGGGAAAGCTTCAGGGAATTTTCTTTGATCGGATTCTATCGTGGACTCATAAAATATTCGAGGGAAGTCTCCAATACCAAATTTATGGTCAGATTCGGTGAACAGTCCCATACTCAGTTTTTCGGGCAAGCTCTGTACCTACCTCTAGGGCCTTTCTAGCAAAATTACGAACGAACCACGGAAAAGCACTAGGGGAGTTTTCATTGATCCGATTCTTTCGTAAAGTCATAAAGTATTCGAGGGAAGTCTCCAGGACCAAAATTATGGTCAGATTCGATGAACAGATCCATACTCAGTTTTTCAGGCACGGTGTGTACCTACCCCTAGGCCCTTCTAGCAAAATTTCGAACGGGTCACGGAAAAGCACTAAGGGAATTTCCATGGATCCGATTCTTTCTTAGAGTCATAAAATATTCGAGGGAAGTCTCCAGGACCAAAACTATGGTCAGATTCGATGAACAGACCCATACTCAGTTTTTCTGGCACGCTGTGTATCTACCCCTAGGGCCCTTCTAGCAAAATTACGAACGGGCCACGAAAAAGCACTAAGGAAACTTTCATTGATCCGATTCTTTCTTAGAGTCATAAAATATTCAAGGGAAGTCTCCAGGACCAAAGTTATGGTCAGATTCAATGAACAGACCCATACTCAATTTTTCGGGCACGCTGTGTATCTACCCCTTGGGCCCTTCTAGCAAAATTTCGAACGGGTCACGGGAAAGCTCTAGAGAGTTTTCGTTGATCTGATTCTTTCGTGGAGTCATAAAATATTCAAGGAAAGTCTCCAGGACCAAAATTATGGTCAGATTCGGTGAAAAGTCCCATACTCAGTTTTCCGCGCATGATGTGTACCTACCCCAAGGGCCCTTCTAGCAAAATTACGAAAGGCCCACGGAAAAGCACTAGGGGAGTATTCATTGATCCGATTCTTTCGTAGAGTCATAAAATATTCGAGGGAAGTCTCCAGGACCAAAATTATGGTCAGATTCGGTGAACAGTCCCATACTCAGTTTTTCGCGCACGATGTGTACCTACCCCTAGGGCCTTTCTAGTAAAATTTCGTACGGGTCACGGTAATGCACTAGGGGAGTTTTCATTGATCCGATTCTTTCGTAGAGTCATAAAATATTCGAGGAAAGTCTCCAGGACCAAAATTATGGTCAGATTCGGTGAACAGTCCCATACTCAGTTTTTCGCGCACGCTGTGTCCTTACCGTTAAGGCCTTTCTAGCAAAATTACGAACGGCCCACGGAAAAGCATTAGGGGAGTTTTCATTGATCCGATTCTTTCGTAGAGTAATAAAATATTCAAGGAAGTCTCCAGGACCAAAATTATGGTCAGATTCAATGAACAGACACATACTTAGTTTTTCGGGCACGCTGTGTACCTACCCCTAGGGCCCTTCTAGCAAAATTTCGAACGGGTCACGCGAAAGCTTTAGGGAATTTCCTTTAATCCGATTCTTTCGTGGACTCATAAAATATTCGAGGGAAGTCTCCATGACCAAATTTATGGTCAGATTCGGTGAACAGTCCCACACGCATGCTATGTACCTACCCCTATGGGCTTTCTAGCAAAATTACGAACGACCCACGGAAAAGCACTAGGGGACTTTTCATTGATCCGATTCTTTCTTAAAGTCATAAAGTATTCGAGGGAAGTTTCCAGGACCAAAGTTATGGTCAGATTCGATGAACAGACCTATACTCAGTTTTTCAGGCACGTTGTGTACCTTCCCCTAGGCCCTTCTAGCAAAATTTCGAACGAGTCACGGAAAAGCACTAGGGGAATTTTCATTGATCCGATTCTTTCTTAGAGTCATAAAATATTAGAGAGAAGTCTCCAGGACCAAAATTATGGTCAGATTCGATGAACAGACCCATAATCAGTTTTTCAGGCACGCTGTGTACCTACCCTTAGGGCCCTTCTAGCAAAAATTTGAACGGGTCACGGAAAAGCATTAGGGGAGTTTTCATTCATCCGATTCTTTCGTAGAGTCATAAAATATTTGAGGAAAGTCTCCACGACCAAAGTTATGGTCAGATTCGATGAACATACCCATACTCAGTTTTTCTGGCACGTTGTGTACCTACCCCTTGGGCCCTTCCAGCAAAATTACGAACGGGCCACGGAAAAGCACTAAGAGAATTTTCATTTATCCGATTTTTTCTTACAGTCATAAAATATTCAAAGGAATTCTCCAGGGCCAAAATTATGGTCAGATTCAATGAACAGACCCATACTTAGTTGTTCGGGCACGCTGTGTACCTACCCCTAGGGCCCTTCTAGCAAAATTTCGAACGTGTCTCGGGAAAGCTTCAGGGAATTTTCTTTGATCGGATTCTATCGTGGACTCATAAAATATTCGAGGGAAGTCTCCAATACCAAATTTATGGTCAGATTCGGTGAACAGTCCCATACTCAGTTTTTCGGGCAAGCTCTGTACCTACCTCTAGGGCCTTTCTAGCAAAATTACGAACGAACCGCGGAAAAGCACTAGGGGAGTTTTCATTGATCCGATTCTTTCGTAAAGTCATAAAGTATTCAAGGGAAGTCTCCAGGACCAAAACTATGGTCAGATTCGATGAACAGATCCATACTCAGTTTTTCAGGCACGGTGTGTACCTACCCCTAAGCCCTTCTAGCAAAATTTCGAACGGGTCACGGAAAAGCACTATGGGAATTTCCATGGATCCGATTCTTTCTTAGAGTCATAAAATATTCGAGGGAAGTCTCCAGGACCAAAATTATGGTCAGATTCGATGAACAGACCCATACTAAGTTTTTCTGGCACGCTGTGTACCTACCCCTAGGGCCCTTCTAGCAAAATTACGAACGGGCCACGAAAAAGCACTAAGAAAATTTTCATTGATCCGATTCTTTCTTAGAGTCATAAAATATTCAAGGGAAGTCTCCAGGACCAAAGTTATGGTCAGATTCAATGAACAGACCCATACTCAGTTTTTCGGGCACGCTGTGTATCTACCCCTTGGGCCCTTCTAGCAAAATTTCGAACGGGTCACGGGAAAGCTCTAGGGAGTTTTCGTTGATCCGATTCTTTCGTGGAGTCATAAAATATTCAAGGAAAGTCTCCAGGACCAAAATTATGGTCTGATTCGGTGAACAGTCCCATACTTAGTTTTTCGGGCACGTTGTATACCTACCCCTAGGGCCCTTCTAGCAAAATTACGAACGGGCCACGGAAAAGCACTAAGGGAATTTTCATTGATCCGATTCTTTCTTAGAATCATAAAATATTCGAGGGAAGTCTCCAGGACCAAAATTATAGTCAGATTCGATGAATAGAGCTATACTCAGTTTTTCGGGCACTCTATGTACCTACCCGTAGGGTCCTTCTAGCAAAATTTCGAACGGGTCGCGCGAAAGCTCTAGGGAGTTTCGTTGATCTGATTCTTTCGTGGAGTCATAAAATATTCGAGGGAAGTATCCATGACCAAAATTATGGTCAGATTCAGTGAACAATCTCATACTCAGTTTTACGGGCACGCTGTGTACCTACCCTTAGGGCCCTTCTAGCAAAATTTCGAACGACTCACGGGAAAGCTCTAGGGAGTTTTCGTTGATCCGATTCTTTCTTGGAATCATAAAATATTCGAAGGAAGTCTCCAGGACCAAATTTATGGTCAGATTCGGTGAACAGTCTCATACTCAGTTTTTCGGGCACGCTGTGTACCTACCCTTAGGGCCCTTGTAGCAAAATTACGAACGGCCCACGGAAAAGCACTATGGGAGTTTTCATTGATCCGATTCTTTCGTAGAGTTATAAAATATTCGAGGGAAGTCTCCAGGACAAAAATTATGGTCAGATTCGATGAACAGACCCATACTCAGTTTTTCGGGCAAGCTGTGTACCTACCTCTAGGGCCTATCGAGCAACATTACGAACGGGGCACGGAAAAGCACCATGGGAGTTTTCATTGATCCGATTCTTTCGTAGAGTTATAAAATATTCGAGGGAAGACTCCAGGACCAAAATTATGGTCAGATTCGATGAACAGACCCATACTCAGTTTTTCTGGCACGCTGTGTACCTACCCCTTGGGCCCTTCTAGCAAAATTACCAACGGGCCACGGAAAAGCGCTAGGGGAGTTTTCATTGATCCGATTCTTTCTTAGAGTCATAAAATATTCGAGGGAAGTCTCCAGGACCAAAATTATGGTCAGATTCGGTGTACAGACACATACTCAGTTTTTCGGGCAGGCTATGTACCTACCCCTAGGGCCCTTTTAGCAAAATTACGAACGGCCCACAGAAAAGCACTAGGGGAGTTTTCAATGATCCGATTCTTTCGTAGAGTCATAAAATATTCGAGTGAAGTCTCCAGGACCAAATTTATGGTCAGATTCGGTGAACAGACCCATACTCAGTTTTTCGTACACGCTGTGTACCTATCCCTAGGGCCCTTCTAGCAAAATTACGAACGACCCACGGAAAAGCATTAGGGGAGTTTTCATTTATCTGATTCTTTCGTAGAGTCATAAAATATTCGAGGGAAGTCTCCAGGACCAAATTTATGGTCAGATTCGGTGAACAGTCACATACTCAGTTTTTCGGGCACGCTCTGTACCTACTCCTAGGGCCCTTCTAGCAAAATTACGAACGGCCCACGAAAATCACTTGGGGAGTTTTCTTTGATCCGATTCTTTCGTTGAGTAATAAAATATTCGAGAGAAGTCTCCAGGACCAAAATTATGATCAGATTCGGTGTACAGATTCATACTCAGTTTTTCGGGCAGGCTGTGTACCTACCACTAGGGCCCTTATAGCAAAATTACGAACGGCCCGCGGAAAAGCATTAGGGGAGTTTTCATCGATCTGATTCTTTCGTAGAGTCATAAAATATTCGAGGGAAGTCTACAGGACCAACATTATGGTCAGATTCGGCGAACAGACCCATACTCAATTTTTCGGGCAGGCTGTGTACCTACCCCTAGGGCCCTTCTAGCAAAATTTAGAACGGGTCACGGAAAAGCTTTAAGGAGTTTTCATTTATCCGATTCTTTCGTAGAGTCATAAAATATTCAAGGGAAGTCTTCAGAACCAAAATTATGGCCAGATTCGGTGAACAGACTCATACTGAGTTTTTCGGGCAGTCTGTGTACCTACCCCTCGGGCGCTTTAGCAAACTTTCGAACGGGCCACCGAAAAGCACAAGGAGAATTTTCATTGATCCGATTTTTTCGTTGAGTCATAAAATATTCGAGGGAAGTCTCTTGGACAAAAATTATGGTCAGATTCGATGAACAGACCCATGCTCAGTTTTTCGGGCAGGGTGTGTACCTACCCCTAGGGCCCTTTTAGCAAAATTACGAACAGGCCGCGGAAAATCACGAGGGGAGTTTTCATTGATTCAGGTCTTTCTTAGAGTCATAAAATATTCGAGGGAAGTCTCCAGGACCAAAATTATGGTCAGATTCGGTGAACAGACCCATACTCAGTTTTTGGTAGGCTGTGTACCTACCCCTAGGGCCATTCTAGCAAAATTACGTACGGTCCACGGAGAAGCACTAGGGGAGTTTTCATTGATTCAATTCTTTCGTAGAGTCATAAAATATTCGAGCGGAGTATCCAGGTCCAAAATTATGGTTAGATTTAGTGAATAGACCCAAACTCAGTATTCTGGGCAGATTGTGTACCTACCCCTTAGGCCCTTCTAGCAAAATTACGAACGGACCACGGAAAAGCACTATGGGAGTTTTCATTGATCCGATTCTTTCGTATAGTCATAAAATATTCGAGGGAAGTCTCGAGGACCAACATTATGGTAAGATTCGGTGAACAAACCCATATTCAGTTTTTCGGGCAGGCTGTGTACCTACCTCTAGTGCCCTTCTAGCAAAATTTCGAATGGGTCAAAGGAAAGCTTTAGAGAGTTTTAATTGATCCGATTCTTTCGTGGAGTCATAAAATATTAGAGGGAAGTTTACAGGACCAAAATTATTGTCAGATTCGGTGAACGGACCCATACGCAGTTTTTCAGCAGGCAATGTACCTACCCCCTAGGGCCCTTATAGTAAAATTACGAATGTGCCCTGGAAAAACACTAGGGGAGTTTTCATTGATCCGATTCTTTCGTGGAGTCATAAAATATTCAAGGGAAGTCTTAAGGACCAAAATTATGATCAGATTCGGTTTATAGACTCATGCTCAGTTTTTCGGGCAGGCTGTGTACCTACCCCTAGGGCCCTTCTAGCAAAATTACGAACGAGCCACGGAAAAGCACTAGGGGAGTTTTCATTTATCCGATTCTTTCGTGGAGTCATAAAATATTCAAGGGAAGTCTACAGGACCAAAATTATGGTCAGATTCGGTGAACAGACCGATACTTAGTTTTTCGGGCAGGCTGTGTACCTACCCCTAGGGCCCTTCTAGCAAAATTACAAACGAGCCACGGAAAAGCATTAGGAGAATTTTCATTGATCCGATTTTTTCGTAGATTCATAAACTATTCGAGAGAAGTCTCCTGTACCAAAATTATGGTCAGATTCGGTGAACAGACCCATGCTCAGTTTTTCGGGCAGGCTGTGTACCTACCCCTAGGGCCCTTTTAGGAAAATTACGAACGGGCCGCAGAAAAGCACGAGGGGAGTTTTCATTGATCCAATTCTTTCTTAGAGTCATAAAATATTCGAGGGAAGTCTCCAGGACCAAAATTATGGTCAGATTCAATGAACAGACCCATACTAAGTTTTTCGGGCACGCTGTGTACCTACCCCTAGGGCACTTCTAGCAAAATTTTGAACGGGTCACGGGAAAGCTCTAGGGAGTTTTGGTTGATCCGATTCTTTCGTGGAGTCATAAAATATTTTAGGGAAGTCTTCAGGACCAAAATTAAGGTCAGATTTGGTGAACAATCCCATACTCAGTTTTTCGGGCACGTTGTGTGATGTTAGGGTGATGAAATGGATGTTTAAAGGGATAAATGATAGAGTTTATATGTGTTTGTATATGTTTTTCATGTGGTTTTTATGAATAAGATAACTATGCATAAATGTGTGAATTGCAGGTAAAAGGTGCTTTTGGACCATGCATTAAGAGGTATGGAAGAGGGACGTTGATTACACGAATGTTGGAGGCTAAAGACGAAGCAAATGATGATTTCAGCAAGGCCTCTGGCGTAGGCTAGTGTACCTACTCCTAGGGCCCTTCTAGCAAAATTCGAACGGCCCGCGGAAAAGCACTAGGGGAGTTTTCATTGATCCGATTCTTTCGTAGAGTCATACAATATTCGAGCAAAGTCTCCAGGACCAAAATTATGGTCCGATTCGGTGAATAGTCCCATACTCAGTTTTTCGGGCAGGCTATGTAGCTACCCCTAGGGCCCTTCTAGCAAAATTACGAACAGGCCACGGAAAAGCAATAGTGGAATTTTCATTGATCTGATTCTTTCGTGGAGTCATAAAATATTCGAGAGAAGTCTCCAGGACCAAAATTATGGTCAGATTCGGTGAAAAGACCCATACTCAGTTTTTCAGGCACGCAATGTACCTACCCCTAGGGCCCTTATAGCAAAATTTCGAACGGGTCACGGAAAAGCACTATGGGAGTTTTCATTGATCCGATTCTTTCGTAGAGTCATAAAATATTCAAGGGTGCTCAGTTTTTCGAGCAGGCTGTGTACCTACCCCTAGGGCTCTTCTAGCAAAATTACGAACGAGCCACGGAAATGCATTAAGGGAGTTTTCATTGGTCCGATTCTTTCATAGAGTGATACAATTTCAAGAGAAGTCTTCAGGACCAACATTATAGTAAGATTCGGTGAACAGGCCCATACTCAGTTTTTCGGGCTGGCTGTGTACCTACCTCTAGTGCCCTTCTAGAAAAATTTCGAACGGGTCACGGGAAAGCTTTAGAGAGTTTTCATTGATCCGATTCTTTCGTGGAGTCATAAAATATTCGAGGGAAGTCTACAGGACCCAAATTATGGTCAGATTCGGTGAACAGACCCATACTCAGTTTTTCGGCAGGCTGTGTACCTACCCCTAGGGCCTTTCTAGCAAAATTACGAACGGGCCGCGGAAAAGCATTAGGGGAGTTTTCATTGATCCGATTCTTTTGTTTAGTCATAAATTATTCGAGGGGAGTATTCAGGACCAAAATTATGATCAGATTCGGTTTATAGACTCATGCTAAGTTTTTCGGGTAGGCTGTGTACCTACCCCTAGGGCCCTTCAAAGAAAATTACGAACGGGCCACAGAAAAGCACTAGGGGAGTTTTCATTGATCCGATTCTTTCGTAGAGTCATAAAATATTCAAGGAAAGTCTTCAGGACCAAAATTATGGTCAGATTCGGTGAATTGGCCCATACTCAGTTTTTCGGGCAGGCTGCGTACCAACCCATAGGGCCCTTCTAGCAAAATTTCAAACGGGCCACAGGAAAGCTCTAGAGAGTTTTTCATTGATCCGATTCTTTCGTGAAGTCATAAAATATTCGAAAAGTCTCCAGGACCAAAATTATGGTCAGATTCGGTGAAAAGACTCATACTCAGTTTTTCAGGCAGGCGATGTACCTACCCCTAGGGCCCTTCTAGCAAAATTTCGAACGGGCCACGAGAAAGCTCTAGATAATTTTCATTGATCCGATTCTTTCGTGGAGTCATAAAATATTCAAGGTAAGTATGCAGGACCAAAATTATGGTCAGATTCGGTGAGCAGACCCATGCTCAGTTTTTCGGCAGGCTGTGTACCTACCCCTAGGGCCCTTTTAGCAAAATTACGAACGGGACACGCAAAGCACTAGGGGAGTGTTCGTTGATCCGATTCTTTCGTGGAGTGATAAAATATTCGAGGGAAGTATGCAGGACCAAAATTATGGTCAGATTCGGTGAACAGACTCATGCTTAGTTTTTCGGGCAGGCTGTGTACCTACCCCTAGGGCCCTTCAAGGAAAATTACGAACGGGCCACGGAAAAACACTAGGGGAGTTTTTATTGATCTGATTCATTTGTAGAGTCATAAAACATTCAAGGGAAGTCTCTAGGACTAAAATTATGGTCAGATTCGGTGAACAGACCCATACTCACTTTTTCGGGCAGGCTGTGTAACTACCCTTAGGGCCCTTTTAGCAAAATTTCAAATGGGTCACGGGAAAGCTTTAGAGAGTTTTCATTGATCCGATTCTTTTTGTATAGTCATAAATTATTCGAGGTATGTCTCCTGAACCAAAATTATGGTCAGATTCGCTGAACAGACCCATACTCAGTTTTTCGGGCAGGCTGTGTACCTACCTTTAGGGCCCTTCAAGAAAAATTACAAACGGGCCACGGAAAAAGCACTAGGGGAGTTTTTATTGATCCGATTTATTCGTAGAGTCTTAATATATTCGAGGAAAGTCTTCAGGACCAAAATTATGTTCAGATTCGGTGAACAGACCCAAAATTATGGTCAGATTCGGACCAAATTTTTCGGGCATGCTGTGTACCTATCCCTAGGGCCCTTTTAGTAAAATTTCGAACGGGCCACATGAAAGCTATAGAGAGTGTTCATTGATCCGATTCTTTCGTGGAGAAATAAAATATTCGAGGGAAGTATACAGGACCAAAATTATGGTCAGATTCGGTGAACAGACTCATGCTCAGTTTTTCGGGCAGGCTGTGGACCTACCCTTAGGGCCCTTCAAGAAAAATTACGAATTTGCCACGGAAAAAGCACTAGGGGAGTTTTTATTGATCCGATTCTTTCGTAGAGTTATAAAATATTCAATGGAAGTCTCCTGGACCAAAATTATGGTCAGATTTGGTGAACAGACCCATACTTAGTTTTTCGGGCAGACTGTGTACCTACCTCTAGGGCCCTTCTAGCAAAATTTCAAACGGGTCACGAGAAAGCTCTAGAGAGTTTTCATTGATTTGATTCTTTCGTATAGTCATAAAATATTCGAGAGATGTCTCCTGAACCAAATTTATGGTCAGATTCGGTGAAAAGACCCATACTCAGTTTTTCAGGCAGACGGTGTACCTACCCTTAGGGCCCTTCTAGCAAAATTTCGAACGGGCCACGAGAAAGCTTTAGAGAGTTTTCATTGTTCCGATTCTTTCGTGGAGTCATAAAATATTCAAGGGAAGTATGCAGGACCAAAATTATGGTCAGATTCGGTGAATCGTCCCATGCTCAGTTTTTCGGGCAGGCTGTGTACCTACCCCTAGGTCCCTTCTAGCAAAATTACGAACGGTACACGGAAAAGCACTAGGGGAGTGTTCGTTGATCTGATTCTTTCGTGGAGTAATAAAATATTCGAGGGAAGTATGCAGGACCAAAATTATGGTCAGAATGGGTGAACAGACCCATGCTCAATTTTTTCGGCAGGCTGTGTACCTACCCCTAGGGCCCTTCTAGCAAAATTACGAACGGAACACGGAAAGCACTAGGGGAGTGTTCGTTGATCCGATTATTTCGTGGAGTAATAAAATATTCGAGGGAAGTATGCAGGACCAAAATTATGGTCAGATTCGGTGAACAGACTCATGCTTAGTTTTTCGGGCAGGCTGTGTACCTACCCCTAGGGCCCTTCAAGGAAGATTGCGAACGGGCCTCGGAAAAGCACTAGGGGCGTTTTTATTGATCCGATTCTTTTGTAGAGTCATAAAATATTCATGGGAAGTCTACAGGACCAAAATTATGGTCAGATTCGGTGAACAGACCCATACTCACTTTTTCGGGCAGGCTGTGTAACTACCCCTAGGGCCCTTTTAGCAAAATTTCGAACAGGTCACGGGAAAGTTTTAGAGAGTTTTCATTGATCCGATTCATTTCGTATAGTCATAAAATATTCGAGGGATGTCTCCTGAACCAAAATTATGGTCAGATTCGGTGAACAGACCCATACTCATTGTTTCGGGCAGGCTGTGTACCTACCCCTAGGACCCTTATAGCAAAATTACAAACGTGCTACGGAAAAGCACTAGGTGAGTTTTCATTGATCCGATTCTTTCGTAGAGACATAAAATATTCAAAGAAAGTCTTCAGGACAAAAATTATGGTCAGATTCGGTAAACAGACTCATGCTCAGTTTTTCGGACAGGCTGTGTACCTACATTTAGGGCCCTTCAAGGAAAATTACGAACGGGCCACGAAAAAGCACTAGGGGAGTTTTTATTGATCCGATTCTTTCGTAGAGCTATAAAATATTCAAGGGAAGTCTCCTGGACCAAAATTATGGTCAGATTCGGTGAACAGATCCATACTCAGTTTTTCGGGCAGGCTGTGTACCTACCCTTAGGGCCCTTCTAGCAAAATTTCGAACGAGCCACGGAAAGCTTTAGAGAGTTTTCATTGATCCTATTCTTTCGTGGAGTCATAAAATATTCGAGAGAAGTCTCCAGGACCGAAATTATGGTCACATTCGGTGAAAAGACTCATACTCAGTTTTTAGGCAAGTGGTGTACCTACCCCTAGGGCCCTTCTAGCAAAATTTCGAACGGGCCACGAGAAAGCTTTAGAGAGTTTTTATTGATCCGATTCTTTCGTGAAGTCATAAAATATTCAAGGGAAGTATGCAGGACCAAAATTATGGTCAGATTCGATGAACCGTCCCATGCTCAGTTTCGATGAACCGTCCCATGCTCAGTTTTTCGGGCAGGTTGTGTACATACCCCTAGGGCCCTTCTAGTAAAATTACAAACGGTACATGGAAAAGCACTAGGGGAGCGGATTTGATGGGGCCGCAAGAAGCCTTGTTTTTGTCTTCCTTGCGTCCCGCTATTCTTGCTGAGTCTTCATTCCAGTTAGACGAGAGAATCACTGTAGATAGTGATAGACAATGCGGTACGCAAAGTGGCGTATTGATTTATGTTTTTTTCTTTTTCTATAATTCCATCAAGTGTCCTTTAACGATAACCAGCTTCGTCATGGAGTGAACCAAAACTTGTTTAAACTACTCTTTCAACCCGAACCATACAAGTTACCTGATCAGCCTCTTTTGCTTACGTAGCCATAATTTTGCTTGCTTTTGGCCTTTAGTCTAACCCATAAAAATGGACATATCCACATCTACAATTCATAAATAATAAACGAAAACAGAGACCACAAACCATCATAAAAATGGACATATCCATGGTAGCTAGTATTAATAAGAATAAATGAAAACAGATAGCAACAATCGTGTATCTGATCAGTTTACAAAACGCTCAGTGCCAAAAACAACGTTAATGTCAAAAAACGTCAACTTGAAACATTTAACGCCCCCAGTTTTGTTCATATATGCTTATTTCAAACTAGAATTTAGAAAATGCCATTGCTCTTCGCAAATGACAGCTTCACTTCACTTCAGCAGCCTTGATAATGTCAATGAATTCCGGCTAAAAACAAAAACAAGCAGAAAACAAAGAATCACCAAATAATTCAAAGATGCGAACACCCCTAAAAAAAAAACTCATTTCTTAACCCGTCCCGTTTCAGGTCAAGTTACCTTGAGAGAAGCGCCACCAACCAAGAAACCATCAACATCTGGTTGCCCTGCCAATTCCTTGCAGTTGGAACCACTCACAGATCCTGCAATGCGTTGTACGCAAAACAAAACATTAGATTCTCTAATGAAAAAATTCTTGTTTTTTGACAAAGGTGTGTTTGGTTCTGCAATGCATTGTACGCAAAACAAAACATATAAAATCAAAATTTTACAAAAGCCATATTATGAGTACCTTGGTAATGAGGATATAGTATTCATATCTAATGCTCAATTTCATAGTTAATAATACTATCAAAGAAGTATAACTAACTGTTTGACGATTTTACGATACCACATGATCTGTTTAATAAAACACATCCAAACACCCTGTATGAGGCGATATTATTACTTTATGGTGATTGTTATGATACCCATAGCTCATAGTTCCATTTTTGTAAATGAAAGAAATAACTGAGTACTAAGGTGTGGTGAAAAAACCAAACAGTCCCTCAAGACTAAGCAGGAATATGTGAAATATCAAGGTATGACTACATGAGATAAGTATCAAGATACCTCCATAGATGATCCTGGTTGTAGCAGAAACTTCAGCACTGATGTTTTCCTCAAACCATTTCCTTAGTCCAGCATGTACCTGTCACATCAGAACCTTAGAAATGCAATTTAAATCGTCTCCAATATAGACGGTGATAACTCGCACCAACATGATTCAATGGTATATGTCATTATACTAGAGTACAGAAACTAATTTAGGACACTTACTTCTTGAGCTTGGGCGGGACTTGCAACCTTTCCGGTTCCAATAGCCCAAACCGGCTCATAAGCCAAAACCACATTATCCCAACTTGAGATTTTGTCTGCATATTACCATTATAAAATAAAGATCATTTCATTCACCCAATGAGAATTAGCAAATAAATATGTAAAACATGTATCTCTATGAAGATAGCCTTGTTTGTTAGGCAGATAGCACTAAAACAAAAGGTAACAGCTGGCAAAGTATATTATAAAAGTAGTACTCTAAAAACTAGAGACAGCTGAAGAGACAGAAAAATTTACCCAAAAAATATTTTTTTAACATATAATTAGTGTGTAAAATATAGTTCCAAAACATTTTTACTCATCCATATTTTATTTTTGGGTAAGTTACTTGTCAAATCAAGCAAAACAGAAACTAAAATGGTTTTCTCACTTTTCTATACAGCAATTGTAGGCTAAAATAAATACCAGCAATGGCCTTGGTTTGTGCAGCAACAACTTCCATAGTGGTTCCAGCTTCTCGCTGCTCAAGAGTTTCTCCAACACAAGCAATCACCTTCAGACCTTGAGAGAGAGCATATGCAACTTTATCTCCGACGAACTGAAATTAAAGAAAACAATCTTAGTTGACTTGATTTGCATATGGTAATTAAAAGGTTTTACAAGAGATATAATGTACCTCATTTGTTTCACTCAAAAGGGCTCTCCTTTCAGAATGGCCTAGGATGACCCAAGGGACGCCCAAATTGGCGAGCATCTCAGCACTACACATAGAGAAAACCAATTTCAATATTTCAAGTGAGACTGAAAATTGACAATTGAAAAAGGAATATATTCCACACTAACGAAATATAATCATACAGATCATTATGAAAAACAATCACGTTGAAATTAAGGTTTGGATAAAACTGAATCGCAAACGATACGATGATACATACCTAACCTCACCGGTGAAAGCACCACCTTTCTTAACCCAGCAATTTTGGGCTGCAACTTGGATCTCAGGCCTCAATTCACTTTTAACAGTGGTAAGAAACACAAAAGGAGGGCTCACCACCACCTCTGCAAGAACAACAGGTTATTGAGAATTGAAAATTCAGTAATGCAAACATCTTACAAGAAACAGTAGATGAACTCAAAAGAGTAGTTAAATAAAGATAATTATTTAAAAAAATGGTGCTTTTTAACTATCAACAATCCACGAACCCTACCACCGTCTCACAACTCATCAGCGTAACTTATTAAATCATATTTTAATAGACGATGACCAAGATTACATGATATCAACGACCAGATTTTAGTATGCTGGCTACAATGCAACTACTTACCAACAATGTCAGTGGATGGCAATTCACCAGCATTAAGGGTTGCCACAATCTTCTTCACATCCTCAGTAGTTCCATTCTGCAAATGAAATATCAAAGAGCAAAATCAGGTTTCAAGTTTGTTATAAGCACATTCAATATACCACCATAAAAAAATAGATCCAAAATACTTAAAGAAAACACCAAAACGTATACAACATCTACATTCCAGAAGTGAAGGAACTATATCCATCAAAATCCTCTCACTCACATCTCGATGTGACTACTGTTACTTAAATCGAACAATAGATTGGAAGATGCGGTGACGATACAAAACTTACTATTAAAACACAGTATATGTAAAGTCAAACCACTTCAGCAAAAACAAATCTGCTGATTCAACTAAAAGAAACAGATTAATCAACATAATATTCACACCTAGAACAGATCATAATTTTCCTTTTAACTGATCAATCCAGAAATCATTTTCTCAGACTATTTTCAATTTCAAATCGTGCGTATCAAACTCAAACAACAGATCTGTAGATACAACGAACATGCAAAACTTACGATCAAAAACAGTATACTGTGAAGTCAAACAGGTTCATCAAGATCAAATCTGCCTACTAAACTCAAACATACACATCAATCAATACACTGAAAACAAAATACACACACCTATATCAGATCACAGCTCATCAACAATCGAATCTGCTCAAATCAACACCAACAGACCAAACAAAAATCAAATCAAAATGTGTGTATCACCGAATGAATCAATTAAGCCTCAATATGACTATTATTACTTCACTCGAACAACAAATTCATAGATACGGTCACGATACGAAAGTTACGATAAAAAAACAGTATAGCATACTGTGAAGTCAAACAAGTTCATCATGAAACAAATCTACCGATTCAACTCAAATATACACATCAATAGATACATATAAATCAAAATCAATTACAGCTAGAACAGATGAACAGATCATAGTTCATCAACAATCAAATCTGAAAAAAAATCAAATTGATGCGATCAACATGTGTTTGATTGACATCAATAACTGAGATCGGATCGGAGACTTACACATTTCCAGTTACCACCGACGAAAAATTTCCGGCCCATTTCCGATAAAAAAAAACACGATTTGCAGACAAATAAAAATATCTCCGATGAGAATTATGTCAAGGGGATCACAGATAAGAATAGGGTATTTATACCAAAACTGTGGTTCACATAGCAGTGAAGGGACGGAACTACCCTTTGTAAAGGTGGGAGAATAAGGGAATATGCTTTTTCTTGAGAGAGGGGAAAAGGGTAGATTAGTAAATTAGAAGGTGTCACCGGTTTGTGACTAGCTCATGGTTTTTTTCTTTGTAGCCACGTAAAACCGGGTGGTGGATGTCATGGGGGATTGAGTTTGCTTGGTGGGTTTGGGCTTTGTTTTTTTTTTTAAGTTATTTTCTGACCATAAATATTATTTACGAAATAATATATTACGATTTTTTTTATATTTTTTTTATGTTATTTGTAATATTCTATTATAGAGTAAACTAGATTTAACATCAGGTCGCGCGTTGCAGCGGTCGAGTCACGCAGTCGGGTCTTGCGTATTTGATTTCGTCATACGTGTTGAAAAAAAAGTCTCATGGCCCGTACGTCACGACGAAAAAACGTAATGTGTCACATGTTAAAAAACGATGAAAGTCGTACTATATGTCAAAGTAGATTAAGAGAGCAAAGTCGAAACTTATCAGGGGCTAAAATGACAATTAGTAAAAGTCGTACGATGTGTCAAAGTGGAGTAAGAGATCAAAGTCAAAAACTCATCAGGAGCACAAACGACTATTAGTAAAAATCGGAGACTAAAACCGTCAATGCGTTAAAAGTCGAGGATTAAAACCGTTAATACATTAAAGTACGAAAAAGTTAAAGCGCGGCGGGACGGGAGAGGCCGGTGCAAAGCACCGACCTTCCCATTTAGTAGTATATAAATTGTCAAAATATTTTTTACGAAATAATATATTGTTTGTAATATTCTAACTTTAGGCTGAATATGACAAGTTGTGAAACTTATATTAACAATTTTAGCCAAATAAAAACAACACACAAACTCTAGGGGTTTGAATTGTAACTTTAAATCAATTCCAAAATCCCACCCTCAATTCATGTATCTAGTGTTGTGGTTTTCCGGCCAAACACAGGATTCCGGCATGTCTTGGGCAAGACACCAAACGACATTTTTAATCAATTTTAAAGCTTTGAAACCGGTTAGACAAGTTTACGTGCATGAATCGAAGCCTGTAACTCACTGTGTAATATTGCTATGTTATATTTTAACTTGCGTAATATGTTGTCATTGTGTTATATTTTAACTTGTGTAATACCATTTTTTCCAGCTCATTGTGTAATATCACTATGTTATATTGTGTGTTTAGAAACTATCACTGTGTCAAATATGATTATATGTTTGAATATATATCTTAGATGACCATTGAGTTGTCTTGTGCGTCTGAATACTTGATGGAAAGGCAAACTATTAATATGTATCTTACTAGATCAGTGTGTTATATTATGCCGTTAACTAAGAATCATTGTGTCGAAATTGTAATATGTGTTTAAATATGCAAACGGTTAATGTGTATCATAGGAGATAACTTTGTTATTTTGTGTTATTCGTTAAGTACCATAAAAACCATTTCATTAATATCACATAATGAATAATTTTATTGCGTTATATATGCATACATCATATTGTTTTACTCGTGTACATTGATATACTAATTCGAAATACTCTGAATATTGACTAGTAGAGACCCGCGCGATGCGGCGGGAACGCTATTGTCTGTGGTACTCGTTTTTAGTATTTTGTTGATTTTGTAAATTTTGTTTAACTAAAGTGTATTACGTTTGATTTTTTGAAACTTTTTAGATTAGTATCATCATAATAGTGGACATATTGGTGAGTGTTACACATGTCAAGTAACTATCAATTCAATATTAAAATTATCAAGGTTTTCAACGTGAAATAAGAAAATATGTAAGTTTCAAACATAAAAGTTGAAAACTCAAATCCTGGTGTGAAGTGGGTTGTATCATAATAAGATAAGTTTAGTTGCACTTCTTACACATATCACGCGATGAGTAGCGACAACTTGCTCCAGCAGCTAATGTATCCTTGATTCCTTCGAAACATACGACTGTTAACCCGCATTATCAAACTACGATGACAACAATATGCTATTCTGCTCTAACTATTTATGTATTGTAGGAAACATACACGCTAGTTAAGAAAGTTTTTTGAAAAGAAATGTTTGATCACATGACCGGATTGAAAAATAAATCATTTTGTTTTCATTAAAGTATTTCTACTATATATATTTTATATATAATAGAAAACTATGACGACAATTTACAATACATAAATCATTTATGTTAACCATCTCATAATATATAATTATGTATATCTTCTATAGTGTCCCTGGGAGATATTTTATAAGATTTTATTTGTTTATTGTTTTAGTTTAGGTTTTCAAACTAATAGCATATATTAGTTTCTTGTTCAAGTGCAATAAAACAAAACATGGATAAAAAAATATTAGTCACATAATAATTTAAAACATTCATGTTATTCATAAAAGTTAAGACTTGTTAGACTCCTAAGTTTAAAACAACCAATAGTAACGATCAATATAGCGTAAGTTATATTTGAATGATAACAAATCAACATAACGTCCCGGAAAATTTATGTTTTTCCTTGCGTAACAAACTTTTTACAACCAAAAATCTTAAACGGATTTAAAAGCCAACCACTTTAGAGCAAATAAAAAACGAATTAAAATTAAATACAACGTAATGGACTTTAAACAAACATATGATCGTCAAACTATCTTCATGTTAGGGATGTACAGATGTGTTCGCACCACTACTGAGCCCTTGATCTTCAACAACCGTGTGGTCCAAGTTTGTTTTCATCTCAACCTAAGGCAACATAATGCCACAAAGTTAGTAGTTAAACATACAAACAATACACACCATGCAAAAACAAGATAATAACGATACGCCTAGACCGGCATAACCTACGCCCATACCGGCGTAACCAATGGCATAAGATAGAAGGTGATTGGCACAGAACCTACACCCTAACATGCACACTCTGATTCTTGGTATTTTCTACGGACTTAACTTAAGCACTTGTTAGCCGTTAGTTTTGGACTAAAAACACAACTGCCCTATATTAACTTGGTACTAACCATGTCTTTTATGTACCAACATAAGTAGGAACATGTAATATTAGTTGAATTACAACATACCTTGAGTACTTACCAACAAATGAATTACCAATCTGTGTGTTTTACCATTCAACACTATCATTCCTCATGTCTAATTAGCATTTATCTAGCCTTCATAAATCCTTAGAGCAATCAAATATACCTATAACACCTTATACATATTCAATGATCATGTAGTTATGAAAATATGTTCAAGATTCTTCATTTGCAAATTTTTCACGCTCATTTGGCACGTTTACATATTTTCATGCATTTAAAACTATGCATACAACTACTACCCTTGTCTTAAATATATTACCAACTTAATACATGGATTAGTTGTTTCATAACAACACTCGTTATCCTATAAACTTTGTACTCAACAACGATCTTCATATTTTTTTATATCATACTAAACCAACCCAAGATTAGTATTTGTCTCATCATTTCCAAGATATCACAATATATCAAATAGACACAATTGTTAACTAAGTACCCATCTATAACGGCGAATGAAATAATACTTACTTTTGCGTATAGGAGACTTGTTGCTTGCCCTTTGCTTGATCCATTGAATTTCAAACTTTAACTCACCAAGCGCACTGAAAATAACTTAGCGTCATTAGGATACATCTCGTATGATCAAATCAATTCAACATATGTATCCACACATCATATTACTACATTCAAGATTCAATACGATCAACTATTATTAATTCAACCTGTTAGACCCGTTAGACCCGTTAATGCAACTACTTAGCCTTATCTATTTTCAAGCATCTTAGAGACCTCAAGCATTCCCTAATAGATGCACATAACCCATAAAAAGCAATCATTCATTTTTAGAACAAGTGTGATCAAATATGCACTCTTACTTTGTTTTTAAAAAACTACATTTTTGTGTAGCAATTTTCAGTGTTGCTGCTGAAATTGACCATTTTGACTACTCTATGATTTTATTTAGCTATTCATGTTTGAATATGGATTGTAGAATACTCGAAGGTCTTTCCAAGCATATATGGTACATATCTACTGAATTTTTACACGATTTTATACATATTTTACAAGAACTGGACAAAAGCAAAGTTACCACCAATCAGCTTTGCTGAATTTTCTGTATAGCCTCTGAAATCATTTGTTTTAACCTATTTACTACATGAATCACTTTCTCGGGTTCAAATATGAAATGTAGAATACTCGAAGAGCTTTTTGACCAAACAAAATACAACTCGAACGGAGGGTCTCTTGTATTTATAGATTTTTTACAAACCAAGACGGCAACACGATTCATTACAAATAAGTTTTGCTGACCTTTACAACTTTGATCCAAAAGCCATTACCACTCCAATCCCTCTTGGTTAGAGATCAAGTTCAATACACTAACAGAAAAAGAAAAGGCAAATAACAGTTTTATTAAGCATAGTAAATTACCTCAAGAGCTCTTTAAATCGTCTCATGGAAAGCCTCAAGTGACAAAAGCAAAATCAATAACACTAACAGCCCAAGCTGACACCGTAGATGCATCCTTGTGGCCTCCAATAAAAAAAATAAGGGTGCATGCTTGTTCCCGTACCGTACCAATCCGTCTACCAGCCTCCTTAGCAATAGCTTGTTGATCACTTGCATAACAATAGAAAAGGTGTGATTTAGGTACAAAGGACAGAGTATAAATGTTCCCCTGCGATCGTGCCACAAGTGCGATTGAAGTTGTTGGACTCATGACAATAAAAGATACTATTGTCGATCATGGACTTTAAATCAAATGCTTTTAAGAGCATATATATGAAAGAAACACAAGATGGTGAAAATTAGCTTATAAGTTACAATCAAGTATTGTTGTTCATAACCACACTCGTTATCCTATAAACTTTATGCTCAACAACGATCTTATTATTTTATTATATCATACTAAACCAACCCAAGATTAGTATTAATATGCGTCAACATTTCCAAGATATCACAATATATCAAATAGACACAAATACTAAGTACCCATCTATAATGGTGAATGCAAGAATACCTGTTACTTGCCCTTCGCTTGATCCATTGATTTCCAAACTTTAAGTCACCTGGCTTATTGAAAATCAACGTATCATCATTAGGATACACATCGTATGATCAAATAAATTCATCATATGTATCCACACATCATATTACTACATTCAAGATTCAATACGATCAACCATTATTAATCAACGCGTTTGACCCGTTAATGCAACTATTTGCCTTATCCATTTGCAAGCATCTTAGAACCTAAAACATTCCCTAATAGATGCACATAACCCATCAAAACCAATAATTCATTTTTAGAACAAGTGTGATCAAATATCCACTCTTACTTTATTTAAGAAAAACTACATTTTTGTGCAGCAATTCAGTGTTGCTGCTTAAACTAACCATTTTGGGTACTCTATGATTTTATTTAGTCATTCATGTTCAAAGATGGATTGTAGAAGACTCGAAGGTCTTTCCAAGCATATATGGTACACGTCTACTGGATTTTTATACGATTTTATACATATTTTACAAGAACTGGACAAAAGCAAAGTTACTACCAATCAGCTTTGCTGAATTTTCTGTATATCCCCTGAAATCATTTGTTTTGACCTATTTACTACCTGAATCACTTTCGCGGGTTCAAATATGAAATGTAGAATACTCGAAGAAAGTTTTGACCATACAAAATACAAGTCTAACAAAGCGTCTCTTGTATTTATAAAGTTTTTACAAAGCAAGACGGCAACACGATTCATTACAAATTAGTATTGTTGACCTTTACGACTTTTATCCAAAACCCATTACGACCCCAATCCCTCTTAGTTAGAGATCAAGTTTAATATACTAACAGCAAAAGAAAGGGAAAATAATTAAGCATAGTAAATTACCTCGAGAGCTCTTTAAATCTTCTCATGGGAAGCCTCAAGTGACAAAAGCAAAATCAATAACACTAAAATCCCAAGCTGATAGTACCGTAGATGCATCCTTGTGGCTTCCAATAAAAAAAATAAGGGTGCATGCTTGTTCCCGTACCATACCAATCTGTCTACCGGTCTCCTTAGCAATAGCAAGTTGATCACATGTATAACAATAGAAAAGGTGTGATTTAGGTACAGATGAGGGAGTATAAATGTTCCACTGCGATCGTGCCACAAGTGCGATTCAAGCTGTTGAACTCATGACAATAAAAGATCGAACCCTATTGCCGGTCATGGACTTCAAATCAAATGATTTTAAGAGCCTCTATATGAAAGAAACAAAAGAAGAAACACAAGATGGTGAAAATTAGCTTATATGTTATAATTAAGTATTGTTGTTCATAACCACACTCGTTAACCTTTAAACTTTATACTCAACAACGATCTTAATATTTTATTATATCATATTAAACCAACCAAAGATTATTAGTATTAATATGTCTCAACATTTCCAAGATATCATAATATATCAAATAGACACAATTACTAAGTACCCATCTATAACGGTGAATGCAAGAATACTTGTTACTTGCCCTTCGCTTGATCCATTGATTTCCAAACTTTAAGACACCTAGCTTATTGAAAATCAACTTATCATCATTAGGATATATATCATATGATCAAATCAATTCAACATATGTATCCACACATCATATTACTACATTCAAGATTCAATACGATCAACCATTATTAATTCAGCCCGTTTGACCCGTTAATGCAACTACTTGCCTTATTTATTTGCAAGCGTCTTAGAACCTCAAACATTCCCTAATAGATGCACATAAACAGAATGAACACTGCAGAAACCATATTACATTTTATCAATTTGGAAAAAAAAGCTACCATACCTTGTAAAGAGGTGTGAATCCATTGTTTAACATGAGAAACATGCTCCAGAGTTTAACTCAAATTTGAATATCCACTATTCCACATCAGCCAGAAATCATATAACAAACCTGGAACATACATGTCAAGAACAAAAAAAACAACAAAAACAAAACTTCAAAAAAAGATCAACAAAAGAACGGGAGACTTGTTGCTTACATGAAAGAATCATCATTGATTAACATAATCAACTACTTTATTACTTGATGATGGTTATTTGACTTGGATACGCTGTAGTAAAACATACAAACTAACGAAATTGAAATTGGATCGCAAAAGAACCTTACTCAAATTGTTGAATACCGTCGTTCAAGCTTGGGGTCGTCCGTGGTCGTTGAGGACTTAACATCGCTGCGTTATTGGACCAGGTTTTCGAATTGATTTAGATTTCAGATGCGTAATTTGTTGAATTTTCATGAAAGTGAGAGATATTAGGGTTTGATTATTTCCATCTCCACTGTGAACAGAGATGAAGGAGATAGTTAAGGCGGAGGAAGAGGGTTTTCAATTTTTAAAACCCTGAATTCAGTTTCAGCAAACTTGAAGAACGTAAATTTAATTTGAGTGTTAAAGTCCAAAATACCCTTAAAATCAGTTGTACAGTATGCAGTAAATAGCAGTACGTGGTTGACATTATAGGCGTCCTTCCAATCTGCATTATAGATAGTAATAGATATACTAATTCAAATACTCAGCAGCTAAACTTTAAACCTAATTTAGATAATGCATACCATTTTATACATTTAATAAGTAATGTATTTGATTCAGACCTTTATCATTTAAAGGCCTTTAAATTTGTAGCCTAATGTAATACCGTACTGTAAATATAAAATTTAGATGTTACGTGATTAATATAAAAGTTTATTTCTAAATCTATGCCTATACTTACAAGTTAAAATATTACAACATTTTATAAAAATTTTGATAAACATGAACATATAAATTTATATAAATAAATAATATTTTTTTTGCTATGGATAATAACAAATGATAATAATATTCTTTCATTTACACGGCATAATCTTAAGCTAAAATCTGTAAATTGGCCACGAGGCGTCAAATTTCAAGATATAGTCCCCAAGTATCGAACCCATTTCATGTTCCTTCATTTCCCAAGCAAGTGAAGTGCAATAATAGCGTGTAGCACCTCGCCCCACTATGTAAACCGCAGCCGGAACAGCTGGTTTGCCATCCTCGGCTGCAACCGCTGGCCGAACCCCAAAAGCATTCACATTAAACATACGACCAACCAACCGAGGAGGAGCTGTAGCCCCGTTGAGATCATCAGGAACACCCTCAGGGCGAGATGCAATAACCGCATTGACAACATCAGGATCTGCGCAGCACTCGATCCTCAAACTGCAATCTGGAAACGCCCGAAGGCCAGGATTGTCATTTTGAGTGAGCCACGCGCTCAGGATATCCCGAAGAACGTAGTGAGAGGGATGAAACGTGGCAGTGAACTCCCATAAACCGTTTCTATGGTCCGTGAGAATGGTGGGGTAAAATGACCCCCCCTCACGATTGCTTCCCTTCACGTCAATTGCTGCGAGCGGTGCACCAATAGCCGCTAGATTATCAATGAGGCGATAGAAGTGACTGGGTATGAAGTCAAAATGCTGAGCACGGCCATACGTTTGACTCCTTTCTGCTGACGTGGCGTACACGACAAGCGACTCTAGACGACCGTCCATTATACGCATGGGCCCGATGCTACTGAGAACATATGAGATATATGCTGGGAACTTGAACTTGTTGCTAAGAGGAGATTTGGGGTTCATCTGAGCAACAAAAACAGTAGGTTCATAAATCTGAAGAATCAAACGCAGTCGGTTGTAAGTAACCGACATCGCGGTGTCAACCAGCATGTTGACATCAGAGATTATGGTGTCAGTTATCGAGTTGTCAGTCACACCACCATACCGAACACGAAGTTCGGGAATAAAAGGCATAACGAGGTTCAGACGGTTCTTCATAGCAGTTGCAAGATGCTCTAAATCGATCTCATGAACGGTAGGCTTTTCATAACCATGGACCGTGTTTGTGACATTACAGCTTGGTAAAATGTGGCCCGGGTAGTTGAGAGGATTGAAAGCATCTCGATAGCACCTGTCACAAGAACGCAATTTGCTTAATTCCATCCATGTGTTATATTTAAGAATCTATACATAAATGATTGATTGAACATCAAATGCAACAAAAACAGTGAGTTGATTCACCTAGGTGTGTCTTCGGTTTGAGTTCGCGCCACCTTGTTTGCTCTACTGTTCTCTTTGGGGCATAAATCTGGGTAATTTCGGTAGTTTAAAGAATGCAACCAAACAGCAACGACTCCTTGTTTATGCTCGGTTGATGCAATGTGAGAATATATATGTTTCAATTTGAATTCTTCGGCTTCTTCTGCATAATCTTTCATTGACACTTCTTCATGGGTATCTTTCCATTTCTGGTTATATGATGAGAAAAAACACTCGTCCAGATATAAACCCACTTCAGGAGCTGTAGGTATGTTGACTTTAACATCCCTAAAATCATCATAAATAACAAATCAACAGCCAACAAGTGGAAGCTAGAAACAACTTTCATCCTCCAAAACAGAAAACACATGATAGCTCCTAACTTCCCAATCCTGGCAAATAGGACGGGGTGGGTTGGTTCATCGGTCAAATGGACTAATGTCAAATTAGGTTTGGGTCAAAAAAGGTTGTTCTTAAAAGTATCAGCTTGGTTAGCAACTTAAGGTAAAAAACAGATTTAGCTCGCCTATTAGAAACAAAATGTGTCAAAATATTATTCCCTAATTTTACTAGATCCAAAGAAAAATACATTCTGGTCCAACAAAGTTTGACACGTGAAAAGATTGCAAGAAAAAACTATCAAAACCAGCAGTCCAGCACTAAAGCCTAAACCCTTTTCTTTCGAAACAAAAATACTGAAACTCAGAAATTAAAAACTGGCAACAATTCAGGCTTTTCGAAGCCAATTTACATGATCTTAACTTTCATGATATCGTATTAACTTAACATATGAAAGGCAGCTATATACCTAAATAAACCTTTTAACAGTAAACTAGCCCTAGCCCCTAAACCCCCTTGTAAAAGATCACACTCCCTCCACTTACACTTGGAACAAAGCAGCCGATTCAATATATCAGACGTAAAGAAATTGTAACTAGAGGTGGAAATACGGACGGATGAGTTGGGCAACAGGTCAACTTGTATAATTACTGGTAAAGGTAGAACCGAGCCAGGTTTATATATTTGTGGATTAAGACTATGGTTTCTTGTAAACTTAAGATCATAAAATGAACAATTCCCAACAACACGAAACCACTGTAAATCTATACATAAGAGTGACCAATGAAAGAACTAACTGTCGTAGAGCAGTTTTAATCAACGAATCCGAAGCACCATTCCTCATAACAGCAACAGCAAGACCAATCATCTTCCTTATCTGGTGCAGCATAAAACTCTTCCCAACAACTTCACATTTCACAAACTCTATCCCATCAATCATAACAGTCGAGTTAGCATTAAACGATATAATACAACGCTTTGCAGTCGGATCATCCACCTTTGTTCTCGTAGTAAAATTATGAAAATTATGAGTCCCTTCATACTGTTTCAAAATCTTATTAAACCTCTCCCTCTCCTTCTCACCATAACCAAACACATTTTTTCTTACCAAATCATCTGAATTCGAAACATTATCACCGTCATTATCAAAACTTGACAGTGCACACAAGGTGTTCGACGAAATGCCCGACTGAACTTCACCTACAAAACCAGTTCCCGAATCATCATTCGCCGCCTTAAAAACCTTCCTGCCTCTCTCGGAACATTCGAAACACCTAACAAGCTCATTACCAGACCCTAAACTAGCCAACACACTCTCTCTATCCCGATGAGAAGCAGAATCAAGAGCAAAAACAGGTAACAAATAAACATACTTCCGTCCATCACAGCTCTTTTTAGCACTAAACAACTTATCCACAATCTTATACCCAAACACACGAAGCTGCAAAGGCAAGTTATTGTTGAGACGCTCAACAAACGCATTATCTGGATCGATGAAAAACTTGCCGGAAACAACTTGACCAATAGCGCTAACGCCTTTATCTGTTCGTGCAGATCGAGCGAAATGGAAGAGTTTGGGGCAATTGCGTTGGGTTTGAGTGATGGAGTTGGAGACATAAAGAGCTTGTTGTAGTTCAGATTCGATTGTTTTAGCTCCGGGGTTGATTTGCATGCCTTGATACCCGGATCCATTGTATGCGAAGAAAATGGCGAGTTTTTGCTGAGGGTTTGATGATACAGAGGTTTGATCATCCATTGATGATGATTGTTTGTGAGTTTGAAGATGATGATGAGTGAGTGAAATGGGGGGATTGCAAAATGCAAAGTGTAACGTTAACGTATAAACCCTAGGCAATGTGTCCCATTCTTTTTTTATACATATACTTATTTGTTTTAAGCAATGTTATAAAAACTAGTTAAAATCGGTCGGTTAAACCGGTTGAAACGATGATCCTGCATATTCTTGATATGACTTATGACGGCATTTTGGGTAACCGTCCATATCATACCATCGAACGTTTTTGGAAAAACCGGCTGAACCATTAAACCGCTTTTCATTTATCTCATTGTTTATAAAAAAATACGTAGTATCTGCAAAAATAGTCTTGTTAATCTCCTCATTTATTTGGTACGTGACCAACCATCGATTAATTTTGGCATTTAATATCATATTCGTTGTATTGATTCGATTAATTTATGAGTTTTTTTAGCATAAAAAGTTTGTCAATTGAAATTATATTTTTTTATTTTTCTCCGAACATCGTATTTGCAAGTATTATACATGAAATAAACGAGTTGATTCGTTTTATTTTAAAAAAATTGTTGGTAAATCAAGTAGCTTTGAAAAGAATTTGGGATTATTTTTTATTATGAGTTAACTTTTAAAGTCTAGGGTTGCAAAAGATCTTTTAATAAATGCTGTATTTTTAAATAACTACAGGGTAAATAGTCATTCCGGTTAAACCGTCTGATATACTCGGTCTAACTGGTTGACCATTTCTAAGCCTAATCCAATATGATTAAAAATCCGATTTTTAAAACATTGTTTAAAACACCATATGTGAACCCTTCTTCATTACTATGTATTGATTGTACTTAAATAACTAAATAGATAAATACACATAGAACTAATCATAGTGACTGTTTGAGATTGTTTATTTAGAGTAACTTATAACTTATTAATTTTTAAAAAAGCTAAAAGAAAGTTAAAAAATGTTTGACAAACTATAAATATAAATTGTAAGAAGAAAAATGTAATAAATCATTACAAACAGAAGTTAAAGGATGAAAAAATATGCAATCCCAGACAACCCCATTACCATAAACGATAATCGTAACAAAATTAAAATCGTTTAGTGTAATATATATATGAAAATATAAATCAACGTTGTCTCAGTTCCGAAATATGGGAGAATGTTGTCTTCAAATCGCAATCTTTGTTCTCTCTTCAACTTCATAACTTCAAAACACAAATTCAAACCTCAAACCATTTCTCTTCACAATCTAACAGACCCACCAACATTGTTCATTTCTTCCCATCGTCAGTACAATTCCCAACCTCAATACAACTCTAATTCACTTCCTGAATCATTAATAAGCTCTATAAACCTATGTTCTTCGATACCCATTTGCCAATCGATCCATTCAACAGTTGTAAAGTGTTTAAGTTACAATGTTTGCTTCATTGGTGACAGATTGGTGTCATTGTATGGGAAACTGGGATCTGTCAATGATGCACACCAACTGTTTGATGAAATTCCTGACAAAGATTTGGTGTCTTGGAATTCATTTATTTCCGTGTTTTCTCGAATCGGGGATGCTGGTTTGAGCTTAAACGTGTTTTACAGGATGAGAAATGAGGATGGAATGTGCCCAAATGAGATAACCGTTATATCGTTGGTTTCAGTTTGTGGGATTGTGGAGGGTGGTTATGTTCATGGATTTGCTGTGAAAACTGGTTTGTTATCTGAAACAAAAGTTTTGAATTCATTTGTTAACATGTATGGGAAATATGGTGTTTTGAATGCAGCTTGTAGGTTGTTTCAGATGATCAAGTTACCTAATTTAGTATCGTGGAACTCGATTATTAAAATTCATGTTCAAAATGGTGTTCTAGAGAAGGGTGTTTTGTATTTTAATGTAATGCGTAGAGTCGGGATTTATGCTGATCAAGCTACAATTGTTACAGTTCTTCAAGGTTGTGGTGATATTGGCGTTGGGAAAGTGGTAGACGCGTTTCATGGTAATGTTTTACGCTCGGGTTTGGATAAAAGTGTTCCTATAATGACTGCATTGTTGAATGTATATGCAAAATCTGGAAGATTAGCGGCTTCGTGTGATATTTTTGAAGAAATGAAAGAACCTGATATGATAGCATGGACCGCCATGCTTGCTGCGTATGCAATGCATGGGTATGGAAGACACGCGGTTGAGCATTTTGACTTCATGGTGGAGAAAGGCTTTAAACCGGATCATGTTACTTTCACTCATTTGTTAAGTGCTTGTAGTCATTCGGGACTTGTAGATGAGGGGATGAGGTTTTTTAACATAATGTCTAGTGTTTATAAAGTCAAACCAAGGTTGGATCATTACTCGTGTATGGTTGACCTTTATGGTAGATCGGGGCGTTTAAACGACGCACGTGACTTAATCGATAGCATGCCAATGGAGCCCAACGCTGGTGTTTGGGGAGCATTACTTAACGGTTGCAAGGTTTATGGAGACGTAGAGCTTGGTGAGGAAGTTGCAGGGAAGTTGATAAATTTAAACCCATCTGACCCTAGGAATTATATTATGCTTTCGAGCATTTACTCTAAAGCGGGTCGTTGGGTTGACTTTGCAAAAGTCAGATCATTGATGAAGGACCGATGTGTTGTGAAAATCGCAGGATGCAGTTTTATTGAACATGATCACAAGATTCATAGATTTGTAGTGAGTGATCAAACACATCCAGACATCAAACGTATACATGTTAAGTTGAATGAAATAATGAACAAAATTGAGGAGGCTGGATATGTAACTAATACAGAGTTTGTTGTTCATGATGTAGAAGAAGACGTTAAGGGTGATTTGGTAAAACTTCACAGCGAAAAATTGGCTATTGCATTTGGTCTTTTGGTGTGTAACAACAACGTGCCTCTTGTAATCACCAAGAATTTGAGGATTTGTGGTGATTGCCATAACATGGCAAAGTTCGTATCCCTCGTTGAAAATCGTGTGATCGTTATTCGCGATACAAGGAGATTTCACCATTTTGCTGATGGGTTGTGCTCATGTGACGATTACTGGTAAATTTTATTTTGATCGTCCGGCTCAATCAAGGTGGCAAAGTAGGCGACCCGGGTATCTGGTAAATAATGACCATTTTTTGTGGGTCAAAATGGTTAAGTGCTGATTGGGTTTGTCCACCAACACTTTCAATTCTTTAGCAGAGTATATATGGAGCAAGAGATCATTAGAGCAATGGGTTAGAAAAAAGTTCCATCTTAAAACAAACATAACTTCAAGTTGTAGTGTCTAACTATTTGAAATTCCATGACTTGTAACAATGTAATTTGAATTTAATGATATTCAATTATTTTAAATACCATGAGCTAAAAAACAATCTGTTCACTTTTGTCTGCCCCGAGGTTTCTATCGTCTTCTAGAATTGGAACCCCTGCACACAGAAATAAACAAATTTGTGGGCAAGTTTCGGGAATGAATGGATATTATAAGCAAACAAAGCATTTGAATTGTAAGCATTTTAAGAGAACATCTAGTTAGTTAGTTAGTTAGTTAGTTAGTTACCTCATGTTGTTTAGTTTTTAGGAAAGAATTGATGTCTCCCTCTAAATAACATCTCCCAAAACATGTATCAATTATGTCTAGTGTTGGAGTAGCCACATGTCCCTTGCTAAAAACCATTATTTCTGGGCATTCATTGATTTTCAAAGTATGTAATAATGGCCAATTAAAATCATCATCTCCTAAGCAAAATCCCTTGATACTTTTAAGTTTCTCAAGTTTCAAAGACTTTAGATAAGGTAACACAATCTCTTTTACTTTGGCATCATATTTCACTCTTGTTTCTTCCTTGACAACTACCTCCATGTTTTTGCAGTGAGTTATATGTAGGTGTTGGAGTTGCGCTAGACTATCAACCATAGAACTCGTAAATACGTGCTTTAAACTGTTACACTTATCAATAGAGAGTGTTGTTAGGTTTGGGAAAGACAATAGTATTGTCTTGTGTTGATGATTGCTCTCCCATATATACTCGAGACTCGCTAGAGAATACAACTCCACTTGTTTTAGGTTTGAAATTTCAACAACAGAATGTGATTCGTCAAACCTGTCCGAGGGAGTGATGTGTTTGTGTTTAACCACTCCTGCTACTTCAAATACCTCCTTTACGCAACAACAATTGTATGCGCGAATCCTTTCGAGCTTTTGCAGCTGTAGCAACTTATCAGAGGGGATAATGCCTTTAACCTCCCAATCATCGTTCATGTCTATTTCAATCAAATCACGAAAAGACCATCTTAATGGTTCCGAGCTTGTACCCTCTGAACGTATCTACTAGGCCAAAACAAAATTAGAGTCAAGTAAACACAAGCATATATTTATATATACAGCTTAAATACTGATCTCAACATGACCAAAGATGACATGAAATAATGTTATAGACGAGTTATAGTATGCGTAAGTGTAAGGTTAAAATATACCTCATCGAAGTCTCGAGTCCCACGAAAGTTAAGGTCAAGGTTATATTTGCCTAGGCTTGTTTGTATGTACTCAAGCTTTGGAGCTGTCGAGTGACCATCTGTGAACGAAACTATCTGCGGGCATTCCATGATTGTAACCTTTTCTAGTAATGGCCATTCGAAATCATTGGAACCTAAGAAGAAACCCTTTAGGTTTGGTAGACGTAAGAGTTTGAGTGTCTTTAGACGAGGAAACACCACAACGTTTGGTGTCGTTGTTCCATTTTCTTCTTGCTTCACAATTACATTCATCTCCTCACATTCCTGTATCATCAACTCTTCTAGTTTCTTAAGACTTTCAAGTGTGGAAAATGTTAATACGTGCTGCAAAAGATCACAATGTGTGATTACCAGTTTCTTTAGGTTAGACAACTGAGGCACAATAATATTTTCTCGTCTTGGAATCGCTGTTGTTGTAGTTGTAGTATCCGTACTACTACTTCCGCTCCGATTTCCGTTGTGGTCGTCATTCTCTTGAGCTTCAAACACCTCTCTTAAAGATTCACAAGAATACACTTCTAACACTTGAAGCTTTTGCATGTGTGGTGTTGCATAATATGGAACCACACTTGATAGCCCATGACACCCTTTTATATACATCTCTCTAGAGTATTGGCATAGGGACCAAGGAATAACATGACCCATTCCAGGAAACTACAGTAAATAAAAACCAGTGTGAACAAAGGTAGTTATAAGATAAAAGGTATATTGGTATTCTATCGGTTTCAACTATTACCTTTTGGTTTCTATCGGTCTCAACTATTGAATTGACCGTCAACGGTCCCAACTTTTATCACTTTGGCAACACAACTGTCCGTTGTTAATTTTTTTTAACATCGTTAAGTTTTTTTTCGAATTCAAGGCCGATGTTTTAAGTTTTTTGATCGGGAAGAGAATACGAGTTTACTTATGTAAAAGTTACCTCGAAACAACACTCCGAATGACGAAACAGTGCTTCAATAAGGTGTTTAAACCTAACGGTGCTTCAATCAGATGTAAAAATTTTATCGTTCTAGCACCGTTTTGAGATAACTTTTACATCAATCGACTTGTATTCTCCTTCCAATCAAAAGGCATAAAACATCAGTCTTGAATTCGAAAAAAAATTAACGACGGACCGTTGGTTGTCAAAGTGATAAATGTTGGGAGTTGGGACCGTTGACAACCAATTCAATAGTTGAAACTGGTAGAAACCAAAAGGTGATAGTTGAGACTGGTAAAAAACAATATATAAGATAAATACTATATATTTTTTTGTCACACACATAATTTAAATTATGGTTTACCGAAAAGAACATGAATGGCATGAAAACACATCTAGCACTCACGCTAAATTTTGTAGTTGATAACGACTATAAAACACATGTACTTATAAGCTCTTAATTAAAAAAACCGTCACCATTTAATTAAAAATACATCCCACCACAACACTTGTTATCTAGATTCTAGAAATATAACCATCATCACCGCTCATCATCCCCGATGTTAGGGGTGCTTATTTGAATCGAATACGATTATTCGTTTCCAATAATGTGATTGAAAAGAAGTTTTGACGCCCGAAAAGATTTTGCTAAAATTATCTTATTATATTGGGATAAGTACAAGCTAGTAAGTAGAGAAAAATGAGTACTAAAAAAACACATAGGAACATACCTCAAATTGATCATGAACTACACTAGTTGTGTCTTTTGCACCACCACCACCACCAATACATTTTAGATTTTTCAGCCATTCAAATTTGAGAAGATGAAGATGAGGGAATAAATAGGTGTTTGTGTGGGGATATGTAGATGAATTTATTTCTTCTTCATCATCATCTTTGTTTGATACAACTTCTTCCATACCATCACACCAAATTATCTCGATTTTCTTTAGGTTGAAAAGAAGTTTCGCCATTAGAGGCGAAAACAAAAACCGAATGTTTTTGCATTCCATCATGTTTATGGTAGTCAGGTTGTGGAATGAGGATCGTTCTCGAAGAATTAAGAACTTATTCCAATCGTTGCGCCACTCCCACACATGACTCATGCTCTTCAAATCATGTAACCTTAAATGTTGGAGATTGGGTAGTATTGGTTGTTGAGTATTTGTAGTAGCATTGTCTAAGTCAAACACCACTTCCACATCATTTAAATCTCCTATATAAAGTGTGTTAAGGGAATGGAAAGTGTGCATCAGATTGAATGGGAATGCAACACTAGAAACATCATTGTCATCTCTATCTTTCCTTGACCAAAACTCAATCTGCATGCATATATAATTCACAAATTTGTAATTTTAGTCATTTGAAAAAGGAAAAATTCCAAAAATGTGCCTTTGACCTTTGACTTTTTAAAATGTTTACATTGACTTGAAAAAAGATGTTTAGGCGTCCATTTTCAATTAAAGGGGGTAGACTATTAATATTAACCAATCAGATTTGACCGCATGTACAAATGGCCAGCTCCCCTTTTGAAAATAGTCGGCTCCTCTTTTTGTACACGTGATCAAATCTGATTGGTTAAAATTAATAGTTGGCTCCCCTTTTGAAAATGATTGCCTAGATATCTTTTGGCAAGTTTGCATTTTGAAAAGTCAACGGTTAAAAGAGATATTTTGAGAATTTTTCCCTTTGAAAAAGAAAATTATATTGATTTTACATAGTTTTATTACCAAGTAATATAAATATAGGAATATGATAGTAATAATAAACAATTTAGAATTTATATTCAAAAAGTTTAACTAACATATTTATCTTTTTATAACAACAATTTAGATAATTGACGGACCATTGGCCTATTCAATCAATTTTATTTTTTTTTTCTCGGAAGAAAACCCACCTTATAAAAAGAAACTCACTAGCCTAACATGAGACCCTATTTATCACACTTGACCCAAAACCTACCCATTATAACAAAGTAATATTTATGTCACCTCAACGACTCACGCAAATATCATTGGCAAATGACATATATATTTATATGAGTTCAGTTAATTAGAAAGTGTACCTTTTTCTCGTTTGTCACACTAATGTCTCTGCAACCACATATTCTAATGTCCATAAGTGCTCTCAAATCAATATCAATGTTGCTTGGCGTGAATAAACTTCTAAACCTCTTACAGTTATCGATTTTTATCCTTTCAAGATTTTTGAAGTCACGACAAAGAAGTGTAGAGTTATTTTCACCAGATTTTATCCTCCATACCATTCTTAGCTTCTCTAAATATTGCACATTGATGCTTCTTAAGCTGCTATTACAAACTTGGTTCTTTTCATCGACACACGCCAAGTCTATGTCAAATAACACTTCAATGGAACCGCATTTTGTAACTGTAATCTTTTCTAAACGACTCAACAATCGCATTGGATTGGTTGGAAACAGATTCACAAGACTATCACATCCTTCCACTTCAATCTCTCTTAACATGGAAATATTATTAACTTCCTCTTCACTACTACAATCCCATATCTGCTCCAACTTCTTCATATGACCAATCTTTAATTTCTCTAACTTTGCCGTTTTAACCTGCAAATATAATTAAACATGAGTTATTATGTATGTGTAAGTTAGTATAAATTGCAGTTTTGGTCCATTTCTTTTAATATCATTACCAGTTTCAGTCTTGTCTTAACAATTTTAGTCCCTATGATTTTATTTTCTAACAAAAATGGTCCCAAACACTAACTCTAACCAACTTTGCGTTAAATCTCTCCCACGCGCCTCGCATCTAAGGGGTAAAAACGTCATTTCTTCCTCTATTTTATCTAGGTCAACGTGTAGGTTAACATTTCTAGTTAGTCGCATCTCAAAAATAATGGGAGAAATGATATTTTTACTCATTGGATGGAGTTAGTGTTCGCAGGGGCGCAACCATGTTGAGACCGAGGAGGGTCAAGGCCCTCCCATTATTTTCCATTAGTGTAACATCCCATATTGGTTGGGAAGGAGAACAAATCATGCCTTGTAAGGGGGTGGAAACCTTCTGTACCATGACACATTTTAAAACCGTGAGGGCCGAGGCCCAGGGCGTGTCGGCTGCCAAAGCGGACAATATCATGATGTGACAGATTGGGATGTTACAGATGGTATCAGAGCTAGGGACCGGACAATGTGCCAGTGGGTACGCTAGGCTCCTTAAGAGGGTGGAATGTAACATCCCACATCGGTTGGGAAGGAGAACAAATCCTGCCTTGTAAGGGGAGTACAAACCTTTCCTACCATGACGCGTTTTAAAACCGTGAAGGGTGACGCCCGAGGCGTGTCGGCTGCCAAAGCGGACAATATCATGGTGCGACGGACTAGGATGTTACAGTTAGAAGTAGCGATTTGTCGGTTTATAGTTGATTTTATTATATGAATTGGGTACGGATCCTCCCATTTTTAATATCAGGCCCCATTGGTTAATTATCCAATTACCCAAACCCATTACTCTTAATGTTTAAGCCCATCCCATATTAAAATAAAATTAAACTCAAACCCAAACCTACAAACCCATTACCCCTTTTTTTTAGTTGTCGACAACACAAACACAAGCATAACTGGCTCCTCTAGTCCTCTTGGTCACATACAAACTGGCAAACTGCATCCATCCTTCTGCTTCTTCAGTTCCTGTTCAGCTGTTCTTTGGTTCTTCCTCTCGACCTCTGCTCTGCTCTGCTGACTGCTGCTGAGCGTTGCTCGCCCCTGGTTGCAACCTGCGCCTGCCCTTGTCTCTACTTATCTACTAGGTCAGTTTTACAATTTATCTCAAATATGAGGATTTTGGGGTTTAATTTAGTTATTGATTGTAATTTGTAAGAGTGTAGATTGTTGAATGCTGAATGTTGATTATTAGTTGTTGAATTTAAGGTTTAAGGGAATTTTGGGTTTAAGTTTAGTTGTTAAATGTTGATGTATTTTAGGGGAATAAGGCCATAAGGGGTTTAATTTTAATTGTTTTACGGGTTGTTAATGTTGAATTTTGATTATTAATTTTAAAGTTTAATTTTAGGGGTTTAAGTTTAGTGGTTTTGATTATTGTAGATATATCATGGGCAAGGACAAGGTGAAACTAAAAACCATACATTCTTTTTTCAAAAGAAAGGATATTGATGAAGAAAATGATGTTGCTAATCAAGAGGTTAAACATCAAAAAGCTTCAACTAGTGAGACACAAGCACATGAAAATCAACAAGAGCCTCATGTTTTTGAAGCTCCACAATCAAATACCAATGAAGCTCAAGCTCCACAATCAGATACCAATGAAGCTCAAGCTCCACAATCAAATACCAATGAAGTGGATCTTAACAATCTAGAAAGAGATCCCGGTAAAAGGAAACAAATGTGTTGTTATCCGGTTAATTTAAGGGAAGAATGAGGCTTTAAGAATCGCCTACGCAATAAGATGTCAGATGAGTATCTCGCGAAAAGCCTAGTGGTTTACATAGAAAAAGATATTACTGAAACATTTGATTCGGATGCCAAAATTGATGAATTCAAAGATCTTGAAGGTCGCGAGGGCTGCGATGCAGTTCTTCATCCAGGTACTTACCATTTCTCTTGCATTATTGTTAGTTAAAAAAACTATCTTGTTTTATTTATGTGAAAGAACTTATTTAAATGGATTGAAGAAATTTATGATATTTTAAGTTTTTATTGTTTAACCCGACCCGAATCGTCGACCCGAGCATATGTACCGAAATATAGCATTAGGAAAAAAATTTATGGGTAGTATAACATTAGGCCCCCTGCTAGTAAATTCCTGACTTCGCCACTAAGTGTTCGAGACCATTTCCGTTAGCAAATAAAATCACCAGGACCAAAATTGTTAAGATATGAATGAAACTGTTAAAGGTATCAAAACATAGGGACCGAAGTTGCAGTTTACTCTGTTAGTTATAATATTAGCAAGGATCAAAATAACTACTTAATTACCTGAGTGTTCAACACTGCAGAAATACCATTCTTGTCAGGATAAATGCTAGTGAAGTTGGGAAGGCCATAAACATGTAGCTCAACCAGTTCGGGTAACTCAAATACATTGTCAACGAGGAACGAAGTTACAAGCTTTGGTAGGTCTTTTAAACGCAGAGACTTTAGTTTCTTGAATTCACCTCCACTACGAATCTCACTTGCATTATTATCATATACTAGCGTTTCCAAAACAAAACATGACCGCACCGTCAGGTATTCAAGCGTTTTCAAACCACTTGCCACTGAGATTGGAAAGAGGTATTTTAAATGTACGCAATTAGAAACTTCAAGTTCTCTTAAGTTTTGGAATGAGTGTTCGATGTAAGAAGGGTCCGAAACAATATTTTTAAGAGCAATCATATCATGCACTTGCAAATGAAGCTTCTCTGTTTTCTTGAACAACTTATTAACTTTCCAATCCAATAGGTCACTACTACTGTCCATGACAACCTTCAATGTATTTTTGGATGACAAATCGTCTTTGTCTTCGACTTCCAACATACAACCTATAGACATTTTGAACTTATTAAGCTTCTTAAAAAACTTTTTAGAGTAAATTTGCTTCAGCTGAGACATCTCCATTACAAACTCGACCTCTAATACACAAAGATTGCCTGAAAGCATATTTAGTTCTTCAATGTTAGCCTGCGTGAACCTAATACCTTCCTTGTTAGAAGCTGTCATGTAAAGCTCTTCAAGCCTTTTTAGATTTTTAAAGACGCCATCATCAATATGAAGGTTAGTACACCCCGTCAAATCTAGTAGTTTTAGCTTTTTCAGGTTCCCTATCGTGGATGGCAACATGCAAATGCCACAATGAGCAAAGCTCAACACTTCCAAATTCACAAGATCTCCAACAATTGAGCAATCAAACATCAATATGCATTTATAAAGACATAGTGACGTGAGGTTGGTAGAGCATTGAAGTGATCTTGGAAGTCGTGGATATTGCATGTTATAAAACGTTATGACTTGGACGTTTTCCACATTTTCGTAAAAGTCTTTTGGAAACTGTAGTGACAGATCCCCGTACATAAGTTGTAATAGATTGAGGTTAGGATACTTGAAGTCTCTAGGAAATTCAGACCAATGTTTTTAAACCGGCCGGTCCGACCGGTCCAACCGCGGTCGGACCGTGTTTTTGGGGAATCACGGTTCGATAGGTCGCGGTCTGATAGATGTTTGTGAACCGCTGCGAACCGCTCGAACCGCTCGAACCGGTCCGTAATTGAACCGGGGTTGAACCGGTTTTTATTAAAAAAATATTTTTTTTGTTTGATTTTATTGGATTTTATGTTTAAATCTATTTATTTTTTTGTTTTCTTGTAATGAAGGGTTAATATATTAATGTTTTAAGTGATAAAGATGATGAGCTCGTTTTATTTTGAAATTAAAATTTGTTTAAATTATAATTTTTTGGTGATTGTTGGCGTTAAACTTGTTTGAATTATTAGTTTTTGGTAAAAACTTAATATTATTGAACTTAAGTTGTGTTTAAATTAGAATTTTATGACATTAATTTGATAAGTATATATTTTACCCTACCCCGGTCCAACCCCGGTTCGACCCCGGTCGAACCGGTCCGACCAGTAAAATCACAATACCGATTCAGTGTCCGGTCCGGTTTTCAAAACATTGATTCAGACACACCATTGCAACTTAATGAAATGATTTTGCAAGCCTTGCCCATTTCATCACTACCCCACTTGGATACATCACCATGGTTAACAATCCAAGCAAGATCACCTTCGAAAATTCTACGAAGCACAAAAGCATGCATAAGAGTGTGCATTTTAACACAACCAACTTGATCACTATCTATTAACAAATTTGCATTTATAAGATTTGATAGACATAGATTTATCCTGTCTCTAGCCTCTCTCAAAGTGGTAACGTTTTCTAACAGTTTTAGTCCCCATGCAACTCTTGTGAGGTGCTCTATATTAATATCATACTCCTCAGGAAACAAGCCGCAATACAGAAAAATCTCTTTATTCTCGTCATCTTTTATATGCTCATAGCTTTTCATGATAGCATCCTCAATGACATAATCCAAATGATTGTTTTTCAAATTGTCAAGTGTATCATTCCATACATGGTCTTCTTGAGATCTAAGTGTTGATGCGATGACTTCAATCGCAAGTGGCAAACAACCACATTTCCTAACAATATCACGTCCTATTAGATACTTATCATAATCATCTTCTTCAGAGATTCTTGTAATTTGAGAAAATAAATATAGTGCTTCTACTTCCTCCAAGACGTCGACTCTAACTTCTTGAAGAACCGTACGAGCCTCGGCTGCAATTTGCGTGCAAACATTAGAATTTCGGGATGTCAACAACAATGTAACACCATTTGGCAAAGGACTTTTTAGGCCAATATCTTTGAGTTCAATATTTTCCCACACATCATCTAATACAACTAGAATCTTTTCCTGAGCTCGTGACCATTCTTCAAACTTCTTATAAAGACGATCTGCCATTACAGAGTTTGAACTTTCGGGTAGATCATGATCCTCTATGTACTGATCTGCCATATCTTTCTGAATAGAAAGCATGTCTGGATTTTGTCCAATAGCTACCTTCACAATCCTATCAAACATGTTATTATCTTTTGCAACCTTTATGAGTTGTTCCATCATGGTGGTCTTCCCAACACCACACATTCCACATAAGGCTATTACGCTGCTAGCGTTGTCATATTGTTGGAGCAACTTCAGAGTGCCCTTAAATGTTTGTCTGTTTATACTTTGAAGAGGTAATATATTAATAGCATCACTCCAATCAATTTCTTCATTAGTAAGGCGTTCAATCTCCGTAGTTTTGTTGAAGGAATTTCTTCCTGCTTGGTACCTCATATAAATGTATAAACATCCAAAATCGGTACTTGAAATGCTTTGAACATCATTCTTGACATTTCTTACCTTTTCCATCCAGGCCTCTACATGACTAGGTATCTCTTTATTATTTGTCTTGTTTATTTCCAAGTTCATTCTAACATCTTCGTTTTTACACTCCAAAACCTTCATTTTGCTTCTCATTTCTTTAACATATTTTGTGGAGGAAGTGAGAAATTCTAGGTGTTTTGGGATAACAGGACCAACAACTTGAGAGACAATGTGCTTCATTTTCCTAACACCTGCAAATCATGTAAATATTGAAAACCAATTTATCAATCCACGAGGAAAAGTGTAAACGTCTAAAGTGTTGCTAGGACAAAGTTGTGTTTAGTCTAGTTATATATCATGTAAAAGTTAAGGGTTTGTATTATGTCAAATTAGAAGTTGACAACCCTTCAATAAGCATGTTGTGTACCTCCGGCAAAGTGATACGACACCAACAAAGGACATGGTGCTTCAAGGCGTCAGTTGGAATGAAACAGTTGAATAAGTTAGTTGATTAAGTGTCAATTTGAAATGTATAAATAGGAATTAAGGAAGAGTCTGTAAACCCAATGTTTTCGGTTATCAATTTCAGTTTATAGTATGATTATCATGTTGATGCAATTATAGTATAATCTGGAATTGAGTAGGTTGGGTAATACCTTAGTATGGACTCCACTAGCATGGAAGTTCAAGATCCATGCTATAAAAGTTTAGGATCCGACACTGGTATGGAGTGATTGTTAGATTGGATTGATTTGATTGGCTTGGCGAAGGTGATCAATAATACCCGGTTGAAAGTATGAAAAAGCCATTAAGGTAGAAGATGGTTGCCTAGATTAGGCGTCAACAACACTATTATTACGTCCCTTACGGTAGACAATATCAAAGTCAAACACCAGTAATTTACCGAGCCCCTTGTGTTGGTATGGTGTTTATATCACTTGCTTACGATTGTGTGATACCCCTACCCAAACAAGAACAAAAAGAAAACAAAAAAAATAATTATATCCTATGCGATACACGCAGTGGAGGCTTTGGCCTACGCGTAGCGCATAGGCCAGGAAAAGCGGGTGCACGAAACGGGGGTTGCAAATGGTTTCGGGCAAAACCACCCACCTACACGATACGCGCAGGTGGAGGGCATGACATGTGCGTATCGCGTAGGCCATGTTCGCCAGCTATAAAAGGGGCGACCCCACTTCATTTCTTGCACCTCTCTTCATGGCCACTCTCTATCTCTTTGGCATTTTCCGGCCAAAAACGTTTGGCTAAGTCCCGACGAAGTCCCGACAAGCTTCCAACGAAGAAAGGAAGCATTCGGAAGCTTGGTTCGACTGCAAATTTGCTCACGAGATGCCTACGGGGTATCTTCGGTGTTTTGTAAGATTCGTTCTCCTATTCCTTCGAGTTATTGACCCTTGTTATATATGTGTAGTCATGTATGTATGCACTAAAGATATATAAACGAAACGTAAATTAAAACCCGTCATGGTAGTAAAACAACGTGAGCTTGGATATGTTGGACGAGACAAAGTGTTGTCGAAGTGCTGCTGAAATCCAGAAAGACTCTCAGATCTTGATGAGTGAATGATTTTCATGAGTCAATTATATTTAAGTTGATACTTTTAAGCCTTCAAGTATACGTAATTTGTTCATGTTAAGAGTTTGTAAGTGTCAAAAGACCATGATTTTAACTAAAATGGTAGATTTTGACTAAACTAACTCGAGACCGAATAATAATTAAAACATTCATGTAAATTAAAATGTCTATGTGGGTTAGTATATATATATTTGAGAATTGTGAATGTAATACGTAGTAAAAATGAATTGCATATAAATCTTGATGTTGATCAATTTTGTGAGGGTCTGGTTGAAGTGATATCTATATTTATATCTATATCTATCTATACCTTCTAATAAAAGAGGGTTTAGAGGACACTTGTCATTCAATGGAGAGGGTGTTAGAGCATTTTTCCCGCCAAAACTAAAAATCTTTTATTTTAAGCTATGTATGGAAAGAAATCGATAACATTAAATCACTCATAATATTCTCTTCCAATGTTTCAATTTATATCCTTGAAATAACTATTAAGACGGAAAACAAACAACTTAAACAAATTACTGTATCAGAATTTACGACCCAGACCCATGCATGCCGACCCATACACTCGCCCGGTACATATGAGTGTCACCGCGAATTTTTTTGGATATGTATTATTTGGATTATTTTTTTAACGGCAAATGTAGGACCATGCTTCGGAAGATATATATTATCTTAATCGGACCCACCTATCTATTTCCCGACCGAGACCGCACCCTAACCCCCACAAGAGGAAACCCAACCCACCTTTGGTGAGAAAACCTTTTGGCCCATCCTAGAACCTCTATTTTTATTTTTATTTATTCTAAGTGGGACTTGAACTCAAGACCTCCTCATTTTTATAAATCTTGGTTACCTCTTCTTAACCACTTGAGCTAAGGATCATTGGTATCTGAATTATTTGTATATCTGTTTTTTCTTAATTTTTTTTAATTAATTGGTGGGATTTATAAGGTATCCAGTTTAAAAGCTTCAATATCTAATTTGCTACTAATAGTGTATTTGTAACTTAAATATATTAGTTTAAAGCTAATATTTATTCATGTAATATTTAGTTTATTTTTAAATGTTACTTTTTCATAAAATTTTAGAATTGTGTTTTTATGTTTACGTTGTTAGCGTTCAGCCCGTATAACACACGGGAAATAACCTAGTATTATATAAACAATGACATGTGTTATAGTTTTAATTTGTTTATGTCAATTTAAATGAAGGCCACGTGATCGATTCAAGAAAATGACATATTCCACAAAGTGATGATGGCTACAACAAAAATATCATATGGGCTGCAGTAAGTTGGTGAAACCCAATCGGTTTAGACCATGTACTTTAAAGGGATCACATACGATTGTAACTGAGGGATATATATACAAGAGTTTCATTGCAATTAGGGGATCATTCGACGGATGGTTTTTAGACGAAGAAGGCAACAGTCTTTTGAGGCTGTTGTTACAAACTGATCGACGCGAAGAGGTTCTAAAATGCTTGGCTAAATCTCTCGTGAGCACTTCGGGTGAATGTTTTAGTAAGAAACTTTTGATTTAGTTTATTGTTTTATTGAGTTTGGATTTGTAACCGTGTGATAGACGGGTTTTACTTGCGTATATATAACTCGTGTGATAGATGAGTCTTGTGTGACAGACAGAGACATATTTACGTTTAAATCCAATAGTACTTTTGTTGGTTGAATAATTATTTATGCATGCTTGGTTTAATATCTTTTTGATCAATTGATGTTGCATTCTACATAAGTAATTTATAACGTGTGACAGGCTTATCATTCAATCAATAGTATCCAATAAAACAAAAGCTAAGTTATTAGTAATTATAGAATCTGAATCCCGGAGTGATCACGTTTTTTTTACCATCGTTTTTACAATCTTTAAGTAATTAGTTTTGTTTGTTTTCAATTATTTTTATTAAGTTAATCTCAAAGTTTACAAACAACTAGCGTTAACCACAGACTCCTCAGTGGATACGATACTTACTTTCATTGTACCAGTCTTTTTAATGTTTTAGTAGGTTTTGCACAGACCCCGATGACAGTCTGTCAGATCTAGACCCCACTCTGCCCGACTTACTAGGTAACGTCATAGATCTCTTAAGATTTATATGACTTAAGTCCATGAGAAAAACATGGTTTTAAAATAGAACATTCTTAGTCACATAATAATAATGTTACTTGGAATATGACATATTTTAAGAAAACCCATATAAATGATAGTACCTTGTGAGAAACGCAAATGTTCGATAACGCCACTTTTTAAATAGAATTGATAATGAAACCATAGTTAACCCTGACTTAAACGTCGAGGTGTTTTGAGTAAGATGAATATGCCAAGGACTAAAGTCATTGCCTAAAGTTACATGGTGTGACTAAGGTGATGCATATTGGTAAAGAGATACTGATAACAGCTATGGAGTCAACACTAACAAAGGCAAAGGAACTACAAACATAGTACTTAGAAACAACCTACAATAGCATTATCATCCCATGAATATGATGTTATGACAGTCACAACAACAACGTGTCAAGTAGTATGGCTATAAAGACTACTCGATGAACAAGCAAAAAAGAATCAACTTATATGTCGACAATGTTTTAGCCATTGCTCTAATAAAAACCAAGTATTCCATGGAAGAAGCAAGCCCATTGATACTCGTTATCACTTCATGATCAGAGAACGCGTTTAAAAGGAACAGTTTTACATTGAACACATAAGTGGAGTAAAACAGAAAGCATATAGTCTAACCAAGGCACTACTAAGACTCAAATTTGACATCATGAGCCAGATGCTTGGAGTTGAAGATCTTAACAAAGACAACTTAAAGATGCCCGTACTTAGGAGGGTGAAGGAAGAACTAATCACTCACAACTTCAAGAGACTTAATGTGTCATTATTTAAAGTATAGATTAGAGTCAAATATGTATTTATAAAAGTTAAAGGGCTGAATATGTCAACGTTGCCCTCTATTGCTGCAACTACATTGTCATTAATTAACACCATCATCAATATTATCATCTTTTGTGCATGTTTTGTTTGGATAACAGATATGCACGTAATGAAGTAGTAAGTATTGTACAACATGATAACATCCAAAAAGGCTAGGTAGCTAGAAGCTAGGTAAATAAATCCATTTAATTAATTAAGAAAATACCTTTGTTTTTACTTGTAGATGATCGCTCTCTCTTCATATTTCCTGTGATCAACCATAAACATAAAGAAGATAATAGTAAGTAGTTAATACTTTTTTGATCCACCATATTCTTTGTCATTTTCCATATATTTTTTTTCCTAAATTTGTGATGTGACAATTTGTCGTCTAGAAAAAGCCAACTAGCTATTTTTATATCTATATTTTTAATGATGTTAGAGTGGATATATAACACGACGAAAATTATGCTACTCTTTTATTTTGGATCTTGATTGATTTTTTTTTTAATTAAGAGCTTAGTATAAGGTGTGCATGTATTATATAAGTATATAACACATTAGGTATCTATTGATATCAATAGTGATTGCATGTTTTTGAAAGTGAACAAAGGGTCTAACCAAAGCAAGATTGCTTAAGGTTGTGTGCTAACATGGGAATGCACAAAGTTAGAATTGAGCAATTGAAGACGCTTCATAACAAACATTTCACATTATTTTCACATAGAATCTATTTATAGTCAAACTCACATCATTACTAAATAAAATCACGAGCCATTTGTGATTCGAACTCATAACCTCTGTGATAGATGCATAAGTTTTAACCACTAAACATAGACTACTTTTTATAATTATTTGAAACAAATAATATGTATCCATGAATTTGCTAATTTTTTTGTTATTTTAATTTTAGTTTTTTTTCCTATATATATATATAGTAGGTTTAATGCACGTGTGTTACACACGAGTTAAATAATAATATTTATAAAGAAATGATAACCATTATGTTTAAGTATTTATACATTCTTAATATCTAAGTATTTGGTTCCATCAACTTATGCATGGTGAGAAAGTTTCTCTCCCAATATTCCTATTATAGATAAAATATTTCCCCCTAAAAATTGCCCCCTAAAACCTTGAATTATTATATAGATTTCCCCCTAAAAATTGCCCCTAAAACCTTAAATTATTATATAGATATATATTTTATTACATATTGTTTATATTTTTCAATCTGTGCAATACATGGGTTATTAACCTAGTAGAATTAGTATCAAGTGTGTTCGAGTCTGTTATTTTAACACAATGACCTGACGAATAATACAACGAGCTGAAACATAAAAAATAATAAGTTATAATAGATTTGAGATGTTTTGTTATGGGATATGGTTATGTCAATATGAAAACAAATTATAAGATTTGACATATTGTGTCATTATGCATGTTTTATTTGTATTCGAAAACAAGTTATACTATAACACAATGACATAATATAACAAAATAACCTGACTAAATAACACAATGACCTGATGAAATAACATAATTAGTTGAAATGTGAAAAAAATTCGTTTATATATATACATATTATTTGCGTTTTGAAGATAAAGAACATCGTTTTTTGGTGTAATTTTTATTAAAAAATAATGTCGTATATAAAAGTTATGGACATTTAAAAAAAGGTGAAATTTAAAAAAAAATGGGAAAAATACTAATATAAGTGAAAAAAAAGGTTAGAAACTGAGAAACAGGCATATATAAAAAGTGGAAAACTAACTTGTTAAGAAGATACCTGCTGTTGATGTTTGCTTCAAAATCTCAGACTATGAAATGAAATGGAACTGTAAACAGCAAATTAAACACATATAAAAGGATTAGGAGGGTTTTATATATAAAATTATTAATTAGTTTGGGGGATTGTGACAAAGTTTCCCGTATTTTATTTCGTAAGTTCTGTCATCAAGAAAATGACAACTAAGCAGGTTAGAGTATTATCGATCGAATAAAAATATTAAATTAAAATATAATAATTAAAAGCCAAAATAAAGATAACATTTAACACTTTAGGTCAAGAATGTCAATTATTTTTAGGATACTAGTTAAGAAAAAGATAGGAGACTTTGTCTCTTTTGAAGGTCATGATTTTTAATACGGACATTGAAATATTTTGTGTAGATAATTTATAAACTGCTGTCGTTCTAAAAAAACTTTATATAAAAAAGGGCAACTTTTTCAATTTTTACCTAATTAGTTCTTACTTGTCAAAACATATTTCTAAATCAATCCCTAAATTAACATCGTTAAAAAAATTCCATTATTGATAGTTAATTGGCTAAAATACACTTAGTGAGTGTTTGTTTTTTCTTCAACCATCTTTAAGGGAGCTGATGTCTGTAGGCGTGCGAACGTTACCTTTGAAGAATATTTTTTTAAACAGATTTAAACGTAACTTTTTTCATCTTAAAATCAGATGAAATCATATTGCAAACAATTTTTATCTGCAAAAACAAACAGCACCTTACTCTCTCTCTTTCAAAACCAAACCTCCTCCATCACTTTCTCCCTCCAAAGCTTTCACCACCACATCTCCACATATCATCTTCAACCACAACCGCCATCTTTATCACCGCTAAAATTTTCCACCACCAGCCTATGAATCTACTCATGGAAGCTATCATAACATCAGTAGCTTACCTGAATATGCTCATGGAAGCTACTATGAGCTGCATTCAAACACCATTGTACACTACCACCAAAGGGTGTTGTTTGGAGCTTTAACCACAACAATGAACCATCATACTTGTGCCACCATTGCTAATACAGCCTTCACAATCATCAAACTATCACTTTTGAAGAACTTCACCACTACAGGAGAATGAAAGAGGTCTAAGCACCCCCTTTGTAACATTTTCCCCGAATCAAACCCGATCCAAATCCAAACTCGAACCCACCCGAATGTCCATGAAATCATTTAAATTAAATATGAAATAAAAGCATTTAGCCACTAATTATGTGGTATTTAAATTGTTTCATTTAAATCAATAACTATGTTTATATAATCAATAAAAAATAAATTAGAGTTTATAAAACAAATTTACATGTTTGTATAATATATATATATATATATATATATATATATATATATAGATTGAAGATTTTCTAAAAAGGCTAATAACTCTAGGAAGTGTAGGAACCAATCTGTGACAACCCGTAAATTCAGGTTAACACCATTAACTATTCTTTAATTATTCCGTTAATTTTTATTAAGTTTAGGGGTCGTTTTGTAAACAATGAAAGTTAGTTTATCTTTGGAAGTAAATTAAATAACCTTAAAAGTTTGGGGACCTAATGGCAATTTAGCCAAAGTTGATTTTTATTAAAACCCAACCCCCCTTCCAATTACCGTCTTCTTCATCACGCACAACCCTATTTTGGCCGCAGCACACCTTCATCAAATCATCATCATCGCATCAGCCGCTCATCACCGTAACACCAGGGAACAGAGGCGATCAACATAGTTCCATATTGTTCGACTCCATCAGCCATCTCCGGCCATTGTTCCGGCGACATCGGGCCGCCGTTCTTCGCCTATAATCTTTCCGGTCGTCTCTATTTACCTCCCGCGTCATACCGGTAATCAACAACAACCTTATAATTTTAGTTTAACAGTTTTGATTAAGGTTTCGGTCTTGTGATCGGGTCGTTTCGGTTTTGTTTCGGGTTCGGTTTAGTGTGTGTTTAGTGGTTATATGTATTACATGTGTAATCGGATGTGTATATGTGTATGTATGTATGACCTATCATATATATATGTATGCTGCTATATATATACTTATGTGTGTGCGATGTATGCGTGAAGATATAATATGAATGTATGTATCCAGTTTGAGCAGAAACAATGAAGCTAATTACATTTACATATACAGTAGCATCGATTTTCAATATGTATGAATAAACAAGTTGTATTTTAAGTGTGTATATGCGTTAAATTGACTGAACCGGAATATATGTATGTTACGTATGTGTGTATATGGTATGGTATAGCAGCAGCAGCATGTGCAAAATATGTATATATGTGTATCGATTGGATGTGATATATATGTATGTATATGTTAAATGCGATGTATATGAAGGTATGTATGCGTTATATATGTATATATGCGAAACAGTGAGTAGACGTAGTGTATGTATGTTTCGTATGTAGGTATGGGTGGTGAATTGTATAGATGTACAAGAGTTTAAATGTATGCGTGGGAAGTATGTATACGAAACAGCATGAATGCGTAATGTATATATATATGAAATGTAGTTATATGAATATATGTATGTATATGTTAAAATGAGGTGACAACAGTTCCATATGGTATAGGTGGATGCGATGTGTTGAAAGAAGTGTATGTGTGTGTATATATATATATATATGTACGGTTTAGATGCGTAGTTATGTGTGAATGTATTGTATGTTTCATGACGTATTTATCACAGTGTAGGCATAATAAATATATTGATCATGATGATGTTGTGTCATAAGTGAGAATGTATACATAAAAAAAATAAATAAATATGTAGGCATGGCATGTTCAAAACGTGTAAACTTATGTGGTGTGTTAGTACGGCGAAATATATATATATATATATATATATATATATATATATATATATATAGTCTAAGTTGCGAGTAATAATTAGTATTTAATTTTTAAGCAGGTCGTAGAGTGACCTAGGAAATTTGTGTGGCACATCTCGTGTTTTGCTGTGCGCTTCAAAGGTGAGTTCTTTGCCCGCTTTTAAATCTTTTTCGGGGAGAAAACATACAAATGTTTTTAATGCGCCTTCGGGCAACTATTTTACAGTGCCTTCGGGCGGACTGCTTCTATTATGCCTTTGGGCAGGGCCTTCGGGCAAAACTTTATGCCTTCGGGCGGAGCCAACTTAGGCTGCATTTTATACCTTCGGGTATGGCCTACGGGCAGGTTTTGGTAAAAGTATAAATGCCTACGAGCAGGTTTTGGTAAAAGTATAAATGCCTACGGGCAGGTTTCGGTAAAAGTACAAATGCCTACGGGCAGGTTTGGTAAAAGTATAAATGCCTACGGGCAGGATTTTATTAGGGCTTATAGTGCTTTACACGAATTGGAACCACATTCAAGTCCTTATAAAAGTTCGAGGTTGATTAATATATGATAGCGGGGAAATTTGAGTAGTACTACCGGGTTGCGACGGCACCCCACCCTTGACTGGGCGTCATGTGGTGCAAATTGTCCTTAAAGGTTATGGGTCATCCTGGTTAGATGGCGACAAGGCAAAAGTAACGTTTAGCTTTCATCTCGACGTGTTGACAAGCAATAAGCATTCGGTCTTGCAAACCGCCTAATAAAATAGAATTGGTTTATCTAAATTATAAACGGTACTTTTTATTTACATACATTTCTCATTGAACTCACCAACATTATGTGTTGACCGTTTTAGTATGTTTTCTCAGGTAATTAAGGAGCACGAGCACGAGTAGGACATGCATGCATTGGGTCGTCCTTGGACTGTTTCAAAAACTACATTTAATACTTCTTTTATTTTGATTGACTTAGTTTATTATTTTGTGCGCGCATTTTGCGTACTGGATTTATTTATGCTTCCGCTAAAAGTTGGTTTTAACATTTAAACTCTGAATTTTGTTTTATTTACAAAAATAAACATTTCGTTAAACGATTGAGTCAATGTTAACTGTAACTAATGGCTTGAGATCCTGGTATGTTACACGCCTAACGGATACCCCGTTTGTGGAAAATTGAGGGTGTGACACAATCAGCATTGACTATTTGTCTAAGAATTAAAAAACAGGCGGAGGGGTATTGAAGTCATTTTACTCGATGCATGTTGCTATGGTAAGAGCGGTTACCATGCATGTAGTTTATTCTGTTTTTTCGATTTCATTATTGCGTTTGGCTAGGGTTTATATTCCGTCTTTCATAAAACATATCGATATCATTTGGCATTTAAATTTGGCGATTAGCAGTTTATATAATCCGTCGTTGATCCGTTATTTCATAATCTCTCTTCAATGACGGATACGATTGTCGATGATCGTGCAGTTTTCACAGGTAAAGTTTGTCGTCGATGTAGTTATAAATAGTTAATATTAATGCATTTGATTCGTACGTTTTCATTCATTCGACGTAATAATTAAGTGTTTATACATCATTTTGTTTTTTTCCGTTTTCAATTATTGGTATGACGTTTTGTTCAGTGAATTGTTATGATGTCATGTTAACGTTGTAGTTATAATTAGTTAATTTTGATGTGTTTGATTCGTGTGTTTTAATTTGTTCGACTTAATAATGAAGCACATTTGATGTTATGTTAACAAACATCTAATAGCTATTTTTTATGTCTAAATAATACAGACATACTGTTTTGATACGTATGGTGTTTTGTTTGATTGAATATCAATATAATGTATTGTTTGCTAGGTATTGAAGCTTTTTATTCGTAGCTGTTAATGTAATTTCCGTTTAAAAGTACAATTATGGTGTTTGTTATAATTTGTTAGATACCGATAGTTTAAAAGAGCATATGGTGTTTTCTAGAAAGGCAATTTCAAGTATTATCATTTTTTTACGATGTGATAGCGATGCGCTTTTACGTGTGTTGGCGTTGTAATGATGTTGTTATATGAACTGAGTTATGGTGTTTTTTCATGTGTAATATTATATATCAATCTAAATACCACGTTTGTTCTTGTTTCTTTTATATGACGTTTTTTATTAATACATTTTAGTTGACATTGCTGTTTTTTTATAGTTTTTTAATGATGTTGTTGTTTGAACTGAGTTATGGTGTTTTTTTCATGTGTAATTTTGTATATCATCCTAAATACCACGTTTGTTCTGGTTTCTTTTATATGACGTTTTTTGTTAATACATTTTAGTTGACATTGTTGTTTTTTTATAGGTTTTGTTTCATTAACATATGCTCCACGTGGAATAGAAATTACCTTACCAAATTCATCTGAAAAGTATTATATTCCTGATGTATTGGAAGAGGTAAAGCCTAATTTGGGATGACATTTGACAATATGGACCAAGCATTTGCATACTATTGCAAGTATGCTTCAGCATCTGGTTTTGGTGTACGTAAAGGTACTGATTCAAAAAGTAGTAATGGTGTTATAAAACTGAAATACTACTTATGTAGCAAAGAAGGTTTTAATCAGAAGAAAAAAGTTGATACATTAAAAGAGAATGCTAAACAAAAGGTCGTTAGGGCTAACTTTTCAAAGAGGACTGGTTGCCAAGCACATATTCGTGTGGAGCTGGTTCAAGATAAATGGAATATATATAAATTTATTGAAGAACACAATCATTTTTTTGTCAATGAAGAAGACATGCACTTTCTGGCTTCATCCCGAAAGTTGACTCAGTTACATAAGCATATGAGCCAAAGCATGGCAAAAATCAATATTGGACCTGTTAGGGCGTTTAATATAATGAGGACTATATTTGGTGGTTTTGAGGAGGTTGGTGTTAGTAAGAATGATTGTAAGAATTTCAAAAGAGAAATCATTTTGTTCATCAATGAATATGATGCTGAAATGATGGTTGGAAATCTGATGAAGAAGAAAGAACATCTTCCTGATTTTTCCTGTGAGTATTTTACTGATGATGAGAATTGTTTAGTTGGTTTGTTTTGGTCGGATGGAGAATCTAAGAGGAACTACCAAGTTTTTGGTGACATTATGTCATTTAATGCTACCTATAGATCTAACATGTATATAATTGATGCTATATTTTGTGTGGATAAATATACATTCTAACTGTATATGTACAACATTGCTGTTAATCATATATATTGATGTTATATTCTGGGTGGACAAATTTTGCCGTTTTTCAGGTACTCAATGGTGTTTGTTCCATTTACCGGGATCGACAATCCTAATAATAATGTTTCCTTTGGTGCTGCATTATTGGCTTCTGAGACGGCTAGAACATACAAATGGTTGCTTACATGTTTTTTGAAAGCATTTGGTAAACAACCCGATGTCGTTGTAACTGACCAAGACCCAGCCATGAAAAATGCTATTCAGGAGGTTTTTACTGGTAGTCGACATCGACTATGCATGTGGCATGTGATGCATAAGCTGTCTACCAAGGTGTGACAGATATTTTTGTTTTATGTTATATATTTGGTGTTTTTTTTATAGATTTATGACGTTTATTATTTTTGGTGTTCTTTTAGGTGGGCGTGACGCTTTGTAATACTACTAATTTCAAGCAATGTATCTGTGATATTGTTTGGACTGATTCTCTCAGTCCTGCTGAATTTGAAGTAGGTTGGCATTCTGTCATTCAAGATTTTGATTTGAGCGATAACAACTGGTTGGCTGATATTTATGACATGAGGGAATCATGGATACCAGCATATTATAGAGATGAGCTTATGTCTGGATTGATGCGTACGACTTCAAGGTCAAAAAGTGAAAATCATTTTTTTGGACAAGTTTGTAATGTAAGGTCTACATTGCTTGAATTTCTTACCCATTTTGAGACTGCTATTGAGTCCCAATGTCACAATCAAAGGAAGAATGATCATGATACTCGCTATACTCGTCCACAATGAAAGACATATTTTGTTCTTGAAAAACAAGCTTCTCAAATATACACTAAAACATTATTTCTGGACGTTCAAGTCGAGATTGTAGGTATTGAAAAATGTTTAAATGTGAAGCTCGAGAACATTGACGGATTTACCAAGTTTTTTTATCAAAGACTTTGATCAGTTGTGTAACTCATATTTTGAGATATGGTGTTTTTTTCAAGACTTTGTTATATAAAGGATAATTTACTATTAATTTCTTTGGTGTTTTTATACAGGTTATGTTTCGACCTGAAGACACAACAATACATTGTTCATGTAGAAGGTATGAACAATTTGGATTGCTTTGCAGACACATCTTTTATATTCTAAAGTTGTACGATGTTAAGGAGTTTCCAAGGAAGTACATTCTTAAACGTTGGACAAGAGAAGCAGTTCCTAATATTTTATACCGTCAGTCTAGCCATAGTGGTTTTTATACAGATCTTTATGATCGTAATCAATCTGTGGTACGTGAGATTTTCGCTGCTCAAGAGTACACTTTGAGTCGTCTTTACGACGACATTGAGGCGTTGTCTTTGTACAAGGAGTATGTTGAGGCATACAAGACGAAGGCCGATGAACTACAATATTTTGTTCCACCTCCTTCTAAGTGGGATAGGGCGTCTGAGTTAAATGGTACTTGCAAGTACAACAAACGTCCTGTACGAGTACCAGTTGGATACAAGTGTAAAGGATCTGGTGTCCACACCAAACGTATTAAGTCGAAACAGGAAGAGGCAATTGTAAAAGCAGGCAAGAAATCAAGACAGTGTCAAAACTGTAAAGAATATGAACATTATGCATCAACTTGTTCCAAACCTCCCAAGAAAACCAGAGTTAATACAAAGGAGAAAACTTTTGACACCATGTCTGCTGATAGCTGAAACTTTTGTATAGATGTATAGTAAAATATGTCCAGGAACAATGTTATGACGTTTCAGATCTGTTTCTATGTCTATCTCAACACCATCATTTAATTTTTATGATATGATGTTTTGTTTGTCTTTTATGGTGCCTTTTAGTGTTTTTGTGTAGTTTTTTTACATGCATCCTGTTTTTTTTTCTACGACGATTAGCCATTAGCAGTAACTTAAATATATAACAAAGTTAAACATGCATTGTTTTAAAACACCATCCAAACCAAAAGAAAATTATTCAACCAAAAGATATAAACACAAACTAACTAACCCTAACAGATCATGCTCTGTTTAGGGTCTCCACATCCACTAAGCTTTTTTTCTTATTCTCCTTCATCTCTTGAACAACTTCCTGCACCATCACACTGACCTTGCTGTTCCCACCAAGCTGAGTCTTGTAGAACATAAGAGCTTCATCCCTCTCTGGTGTTTGTTCTAGCTTCATCAACATATCGAACATCTGCATGCTGTTTTCCTCGACCTCACGTGTAAGAGCTGACACATTCTTCAATGAACGTATACAAGCATCCCTTGTTAGATCTTCTTTAACCTTTACGCATGACACCATCTTCATAGCGTTTTCTTTGGACGATCCCATTGTTGGAATGTATATTGATGTTGTTTTGAATGTTGTATAAGTTGGATTGTGTAGTATGGGGTTTAATATATATGGGGAAGGTGGGGTTGGTTTTAGAGGTGTAGGGTCATTTATTAATTTTTATGGCGTTTAATTCATCTTTATTCAATAGCTGCGATTGAGATTTCGAAATGACGTCATGTGCATTTTCACTGACACGTAATAATTGATTCCATCTGATACCTGGGCAATCCAACGGTTGATAAAAGCCTTTATTTATTGCGTTTACAGCTGGTTGCAACTACTATAATTAATGCTTGTATTATATATACGGTGGTGTTTATTCATAATTCCTACATAGACTGATATCAATACTTTCACCTATACCATCAAATAATTAGTTATGGCGTCTGGTTCTTCATCAAATGAATCCGGTGAGAAACTTTACTTATTTGATTTGGTAATGAATCAATACAAAAAAGACGTTGCTATGGTAAATCTTATAGGTTGTACCATGAAGACCATCAAAGAATCTGTCAAAGAACGTGACCAGATAAACAAAGAACTTAGTCGACTTCCTGAAGACACCATCAGAGATCTTGCCATGAAGTTTAATCTGGGACACTGCTCAGATGACAAAGATCTGGTTAAAAAGCTTTCGGATATAATTAGGTCCATTGAATTGGACATGAAAATTAAAATGGACTTTATTAAGTCTCTTTTTTAAATTTTATGGTGTTGTATGGTGGTTTTTTAATAACATGTAGTGTACCTTTTTCTCCCCCATGTGTTTGGTGTTTTTTATATTTTATTAATATAAATGTTGTCTACTTTATTCCTTACTAGGTTTAATACTCGTGTGTTACACACGGGTTAAATAATAATATTTATAAAAAAATATAACCATTATGTTTAAAAAGTTATAATTATTTAATATTAAAGAAATTGGCTTCATCAACTTATATATGCATAGTGAAAAAATTGCACTAAATTTCCCTCTTAAATTTCCTATTATAGAACAAAAAAAATTCCTGCTTAAAAATTGCCTCCCCTAAAACTTTGAAATATTATATAGATTGTTTGTCTTTTATTACATTAATATTTTATTTAGTAATATAATAACATGCATGAATACTTAATTTAGTAATCTAACACACAATATGCATAAATGTTGTTTATTTAATTTGCGATAATGTAATACCCAGAAGGTTTCATGCTAAGTAATAATTGTCAATTCAAAACAAATGTTTCATAACTAGATGATTGTAATGTCAAATGCAAAGGTTCACAATGTAACTCCATGGTGTTTTTTTAACAAAGAACAATTTTACAATTCAGTCAACATCTTTTGCCATCCTTTTTGATATTCTATCATCTGTCTTTTTTTCAATCTCGATTTTTTTCTGTTTGCTCAACTTCATGAAAGGAACTGTACTTTTGATAAAAGCCTCTTTATCATCATTTAGATAATGAAGTGCTATTTTTGTTGCATATTTACGCCTCAACTTGTCAAGTTGATTTTGTTGATTGTTTTCCTTGTCATTTTCAGTGCAAATACCACATTCCCAACCATCGCATACTCCATGATAAGTCTCCATATGTCTCATCAGAAACACACCACAACCCACTTTGTTTGTGGTGGTCCTACATTGCATCTTTAAACGATTTGGGGATGCTGATTTTATTTTCATGCCATTTATATGTGAAACAGACATAAAATAATCACCGAATGTTGTAACCTGTACAATCACAACATTAACTCATCAGACCCAACTGAAATTACTTTTAAATCATGGTGTTTAAATATATTATAATAACTTGATAACTTACCATTTTATCAACCCATCCTGAATATTTTACAGTGACAGTCTCGTCCGGCTCAGCTGCACTTTTGTCAATTACTTCAACGAGGCTTGTTTTGAGATTAAAGCACATCAAGTAGCAATGACTTTGGTATAAGATTGGTATGAAAATCAGTTCAAATTCTTCAATGCTCTTTGATTCTACACGTTCAAGCACAATTTGCATGTGCCTTGTAAATTCCTGCAATCTTTCATGCTCACTTTTATCGTAGGTGTCCCTATGCTAGATTACAATAAAACAACCATAATACATCAATCTCATAGTCGTATGATGGTTGGTGTTTTCTTTATACATTGTTACATACCATCATGATTTCGGTGCAGAACAATTTATTGAGTGACACCTCACTTGTTTGGCTTGCTTCCTTTGGACTCTCGGCAGCCTTCTCAAGTTTTTTCACCATTTCCTCATGATTCAGCAGGTGACCCCATGCTAGGAAGACATTGATGTGTATATATTGTCCTGGTCTCATGCTTTCCATTAGTACTCTGGTCACATCTATTTTTCCTTCTATGCTGGATACCACACTCCTGTATTCATGAGGTATGCATGCAACAAATTTAATCAAATAATAAGATGTTGTTTACATATATTTAAGATATACATACCATTCATCCCCTATTCCTGCAAACAAATAGGATGTTATATTCTTTTCCAATGCGGTCACTTCATCTTCTAACTAAACTTTTCTATCCTCATATGCAGAAACCAATATCTTTGACATTTGACTCAGTTTTCTCTTTGATCTATTCTCTTTTCTCTTTGACACTTCATCTGGTACTAATGATATATCACCTTTGCTCTTTTGAATGTCAAGTTTAGCTTCATCAGTTGCTGGCATCAACGTAGGAGTTGGTGGTTGTTATTGTGTACCAACACTTAGTGTGGTGTTTTCTTTAATCAACCTTGTTATGTCCGGTACAGACACATTCTCCTCACCATCCACATCAGGACCAGTAATGTTTAAATCAAAAACTGATTTGGTAACATTTGTTAAGTGTATATCACTTGTCCCCTTCTCCTTCAACTGTTTTGCCCTTTCTTCACTTTTTTTTGCTATTTCTGAATTTTCAAACTCAGACATGAATAAGCAGGTAATAATTTGAGTCATTGGAGGTTCACTCACAATACAGGCACCTATAGGTGTTTGATCAAAAACTGGGACCTTATCACCATCATCCTCAGTTCCTGCCACTACTGTCGTTGTTTGTGGTGTCTCATCATACACAGGTTCATCGTTTAACTTTTTTACGTCCAGTGGTGTTTTATCATATACATGTGACTTATTTGAATGCTCATCCTCAGTTCATCTCCATCCTCTGATTAAGATGTTTCCATTTTCAGCATGAAGCTAATCAAACGTTTTTCTTTAGTACTTCTAGGCACTCCAGGTCTTGTGTTTAACCACATGATCCTATTACGATCTTTTTCTGAAAGTAACATCACCTCCTCAAATGTCTTAAAAAACCATTGGCTGTTGTCTTCCCGGATTATTGTGAAACAACCACCTTTGTAATCATAGAAATATTTCACAATTTTCGAAGTTTGCTCACATTTTTCTTGTGACATAACAGAAAGTTTATGTTTATCACACATGTCCTTCCACTCATTTTTCTTAACTTTAAGTACCATGCTTGTTAAACTCTTGTAACACATAACTCAATTTGGCATCTATCATATCATCTTCGCTGGATATACCACCTTCACATTCTTTATCAGCCTGTTATGAGTTTATCATCAATGAACAATCATTTACATTGTTGGTGTTTTGTTTGAGAAAGTATTTTTATAAATTTAAAAAATTAAAAGTAGTTTATACCTCATCTACATCTTTCACAGTAGTTTGATCTCCATCAACTCCATCACCCTGTTTTATTCCATATTCAGCTTCCATCTAATTTAAAATAAAAGAAATAAAACTCATTATAACTAAATGTAGTTATGACGTTATATATATGGTGTTTTTACATAATGTCTGGTTTTTTACATGTTGTTTATAGTAGCATACATAAATGATATATCTCATCTACACCTTTATCAGCAGTTTGATATCCATCAACCCCATCAACCTGGAATTATTGGTGCCAGAATCAAGTCAACGTTTAGTTGTAACACAACAGGTATACAATACAGGAAGTGTAAATAAAAAATTTTGGTGTTACCTCCTCTACATGTGTAACCTGAATATGATCATTGTCCTACGTTAAGAAATAAACATAATCATTATAATAATAAAATAGAAATAAGATACAGAGAAGTCCGGCTTTAGAAATAAGCATTCATCAGATTTGAAGAGAACCGGAATGTTATTATCGCAGATTTGAGAAACGCTCAGCAAATTGAAGTGCAGCTCTAGGACGTAATTCACCTTCTCTAATGTCAACGATCCATTAGATACTTCACCTTGACCGATCATCTTCCCTCCTTTCTTATCTCCAGCAAAAGCCACATACCCACCATTTATTATGCGGAAATTAGTAAGCAGATCTTTCAAACCAGTCATATGACGAGAACATCCACTATCTACAATCCACAGACTATTCGGCTTCCTTGGACATTCCTGTCATAAAAAAGAAAAAATTTAATTAGAAACCGGAACCCATGCCTTAGAAGACTTGGGTTTAAACAATGAAAAATTAGTATAAAAATGATTATTTACAAATCTATTAAATCTATTCGTTAAACTAGAATTATTTACATTCTTGCGAACCAGTTCCGGACAATTTTTAACAATGTGAGTGTCCTTACCGCAGCGGAAACAATGTGATTTGAAACATTTCTTTCCAAAATTACTAGTAGAAATTGAATCAATCACAATCTCTTCATCACATTCAGACATGTTTGTATCTGAATCACTATAAGAAACATACATTTCTTTTGTTTTACCTTTTGATATGCTGGCTTCATTACCTATATCTAAAACATGATTCGTCCTTGAATCGTTTGTCTCAACGGTTTTGGTTATGCGAATTGGAATAAAGGTTGGTATGGGTGTTGAGACAAACTTCTCAAAACAATTCTTATTAGACAACACATCATTAGATTCAACAAAAGAAACATGATCATCATAAACATCATTCAAAGCACACACATCATTGTCAACATTTAATACAGACGGTTTAGAGTTTAAGATACTCGAATCATTTAACAAATTGTCCAAACTACTACTATTGTCTAAAGTAGACTTCTTTGAATTTAAACTAAAACTTGATACAGAGCATCCTAATCCAGTTGAAGCACCATATCCGTAATCCTCCCGAACCTCCTGACGATTTACTCCTTCTAAACCTGCAAATAAATTGTTAGTGTGTTCTGCAGTTAAATCATTAGATGGATGAGGTTTGGGTGTGGGAGAATAACAAAAGGTACTGGGTGGAGGATAAATATGAGGAATCTCATTATATCCTAAACCAGATTTGATTTGAGCTCCTCTTTGCCTAGAATTTAATTCTTCTCTTTTCATTCCGGCATTGGACCATCTATCAAGTTTACTTTGAAGTTTACTACTTTCAAATTCAGCAAGTTTAACACGTTCATCAAGGAAATTAACTTCAACATTCTTTTCAAGAAGTTTTCTATTTAGATGATCTATTTCTTGTAAAGCTTCGTTAAGTTTCACATAATAGTTTACTTCGTTCTTTTTAAGATCCGAGTTAATAGTATTTAGTTCAGCCTGATTTGATAATAATAATAATAATCGATTAGCTTTGTAAATACCAAAAAGACGGACCCGACACGCGGATGAGCACATGTCTTGTATTACCTCATAAGGAAGACCCATGCTGATCTTCTCGGTTGCAAGTGCCTTCTCACAGTTACAAGCTGGTGTATTTTTCTTTCTTTCCTCTTCCTTTTCCTCTTCAATCTCCTTGCTTTCTCTCTCAACCTTCACAGCTTCTTCCTTTTTAATCTCTTCAATTGCTTCATTTGCAACTTTCTCTGATTCGATCTCATCATTTAGCATAGTTTCAGCAACAAGAGCTTGATTAATTTCTTCTTGAACCTCAGCTAGCTCGGCACTCCAATCAAAATTTGTCAATAAAGCAGTCTCCCTTGTAACATCAGCACTTCTTGTGGTGCTGTTGTTTTCCCTCTCAATAACAGCAACATTTCTTGTGTTGGGAGATGGTGGCTCAAAGACAGTTGGATAATCAGCAATGGTAAAGGACATTGACATTTTGTTTAGACTTTAGTGTCGCAAATTCAGTAGTGTCGCAGAAAGATTAGTGTCGCAAAATTGCTAGTGTCGCAGACACTATCGCAAGAGCACTTTGAACTTTCGTTCAGGGGTAATGTCGGGTGTAATGTCGAGTAACATGCAGTCAAGCAATTTCGGAGTACAATGTTGATGACTGTGACACCCGACAAATTCAGGTTAACCTCGTTAGCCAAAACTATGTTAATCACGTTAACACAATTATACTTTTCATTTAATTTGATGAATTAAATGTACAAACTGTTACACAAACGTACACACGAAACGACCACACGAGTTAATACCCGGGCGTTGGTGATCTTAAATGGATACAAATACAATAAATATACATCTTAAGAGATATGTGTGCTTAATCGTTGAACTTTCGTGTAACCGCGTATTTTATCGGTTTTAAGCGTTTGCAAAATTCGGTAATCTTTATGAAACAAAAATTTATGTTTGAGGAAGTTTTTCATTGTATTTACAAACCGAGGTAAAAACGTAGCCCATGGATCATCCATGTGATCCATGGATGGCCCAAAGCCCAACCCAACTTAACATTTAACAAAATTAACAAAACTAACAAACCCTAACCTAAAATTTTAATAAAAAAACGGCACCTTGTTCTTTCTCCCCTAGAACTTGCGGCTACATACATACATCCACAATTCCTTGATTTCGTGATTTTTGGATTGAATTGGTGGTGTTTTTGGGTGTTAATTGAAGCTATAAACGCATTACAAGTAAGTTTCGTTCCTAAAAACTACATATATATGTTTGAAATTAGTAGATTAAAACCCTAGTTCATCCAAGTTTGTCAATTGGTGATTGTGTTGTGGAATTGGTTATTGATTATAGGTTTATTGAGGTTTGATGATCAAATAGTGAACTAAATCCATGTTAGTGTTTTAGGAAAATTAGGGTTGATAGGAAGTCAATAGAACATGAATTTGGATACATGATCATGATGAAATATGATGGAATATGTGTTTATATAATGAACCGGATGAAGTTTGATAAATTGGTTGTGAAATTACATGCTCGGTTTGCCATGTTACTAAAAATAGTAACTTTTTCACTAGGGTTCATGTGAAATTTCATGTTGTGGACATCTAAGGGTTGTTATGAGATTTCTAGCATATTTGTATAATGTATTAGATGAATTTTGATTATTGGAACGTGGAAATCCGACTTGATTTGATATGACTTGCTTAATGTGGAAACTTTTTATCATGAACCTTCACTAGGGTGCATGTTTAGTAACTTTGGACATACAAACGTAAATGAATTGCATATGAAAGATTGTAGGCAACTTTGTGTATGGCAAACTAGCTTTTGAACATGAAATGGCATTTGAAAGCGTTGGTGGGTTAATAACCCGTTTGCATGAAATTGGTTGTGAAGGAATATGAAATGTGGGTTCTAGTTAATTAGGATGTCATGGTGAAAGTATTGCTATATTATTTGAAACAAAACATGTGGACAATGATATGTATTCTGGAATGACTACGCATGCTACTATGTCTTATATTAGAAACCGTAAGGTGTTGGTGTGTGTTATCATCTTGTGTAACATGCTATGACTATTGTGTAATAGTTGACATGCATAGGGATGTTTGGGAATCGCTAGGATGTTGAAGTGTGCAAACGTGTTCTCAAAGTTCGACTTTCCTATAAAGGAAACTTTTATGGAAATAAAAATTTAACTTGTTGAATACTTGTCGTGTGATGTGGTTTGTGAATGAAATATGATCAAATACACCAAATGTAACATACTTACACTTAATAAATCACCAACGGGTCGTGGGTCAACTCGGGTCAACAAAAGTCAACTTTGGTCAACCTTGGTCAAAGAGTCAAACTTTTCTAATCTCGCACAAACCATATGACTATTTGGATGCATAGGGTTCAATGACTCTACGTGAACACACATTAATAGACCTACTATTATTTAGGTTGCTGTATTACATTGTGTGCTTTTAAACTGAATTGCTGCGCAACCTAAGGTGAGTTCACTGAACCGTACTCTTACTATTTCACCCTTTTGTGGGCTGAGAACGCGAATGATTACTTTTACGGATTTACAAATTCTGTATGTCGCATGTCTGGATTAGAGCAACTTTAATTTTGTTCATGAAAGACCTTATGGATACCTAGTTGACCGTTAGTATTTGTGAAATAGCGGGGAAATTTTGAGTAGTACTACTGGGTTTGACAAACCCCACCCGGGCTAGTCACGCTAGCACGACAGAAGGACCTGTCGAACGAGTGTTGAATGACCTAACATACATACATGTGCATCTTGATGGGATGTACGAACAGGCAAAATGCACTTAATGTGTACATACGTCAGCTTCGGTCAGATACATACGACTCTAAAGACATGTGCTGTAGACTAGCTACCTACAATGACATACTTAATTTATATTTCTGCTTGCAACCGAACTACTTGATTTCATACTTACTATGTGAACTCACCAACCGTCGTGTTGACACTTGTTAGTCTTTTACAGGTCATTGAGGTTCAACGCATTTAGGACATGACATGAAGTCACAACATTGCATTTAAACACTTTCTTGCATTTAAAAACTATGTTTGGTTTTAACAAATATTTAAACTATGTTTCTTATGTTGGGCGCGTGTTTGCGCATTTAGTTCCATTTAATATTATTGACATTACATTTCGATTACGCTTGCGTAAACTTTAGGGCTGGCAAATCGGGTATGCCTGTACCTGTTAAGACACGAACACGAAACCTATTACCTGTACACAACACGATAAACTATCGTGTACCTGTTACCATTACCTGTACCTGTTTATAACAGGTATACACGATAGGACTTATTTAAAAACAAGTATTTAAGAACTTGTTCAGTAAAATAAAAATTGTCTATAAGTATAAGGGTAAATAAGGTAAATATGTTATATTAAATTATATTTTTAATATTTTAAAAAATCATAACAGGTACTAACAGGTAAACAGGTAAATACCTGTTAAATACACGAAAATTAACAGGTAGATTCGTGTTTACCTGTTTAGTATATGTTACCTGTTAAGGCCTTACTTGTTACCTGTTAAGACCGTGTAGGTTCGTGTCGTGTATTCGTGTCCGTGTACAAAATCACCAGCCCTAGCAAACTTTTAAACGTTAACTCTGTATTAAATTTTCTCATTTAATGAGACACATATATTTTAATTCATATAGTGTCGTTTGGTGTAACTAATGACTGAGATCCTGGTTTGTCACACACTTAACGGTAAAACTCCGTTAGTGGATTTTGGGGGTGTAACAGATTGCTATCAGAGACATTGGTTATAGCGAACTAGGTTTGTATGTACACTGCATTAGTTGCACGTATGTGAATTTATTTGTGACCCATATACATGTTATTTGCACATACACACCGTACACTAGCATTATATGAAGCGACCAGCTTGTATTATGTGACACTTTAGGGCAAATTTCTTTTTAGTGGCTTGCTCTGCTAGTGAAGCTTGAACTAGGTGAGTATCTGCTAGTTTTTGAATTGTTCACTGAAGTATGCATGAGAAATATTTGACAATGACCTTGTTCAAAAGTTATCCCGCTTTTTAGGCCAAATTTTTTTTAGGGCCTTAGTTGGGAAATGTTTACATTTCATTATAACTTGAAACTTACAAGATTATGGCAACAAACTGGTTTCGTATGAAGCCTAGACAATTCAGTTTTGAATTACCCACCTCAGTATGGCAACCAACCGGCAGAGACCGATGCCTAAGGTATAGAGGTACATGAACAACAGTAATGGATTTTTGTCCAGAAACTCATTCCTAGTGAGGTCTTGACTTAATACTTATGTGACGTACTATGTGCTATTACACATCACTTATTATACGACACAATCATGTGCTATAACATGTTACTTAATATGAGACACATCAATGGTTGTAACATGTCACTTATGGTGTGATCCACTAAATGTTATCTACTTGATTTGATATTACCACTGCTTATACACATCGTACACTCAGATTGTGCTCAGACTAGTAGTCTTACACTTAGTATGAACTCACACCATACCTGATACATGCGACCCATTGATACATCACACTGATAATCTGTTAGTGTCCTATACATCTAGTATAGTTGTCTCCTACTTATAAGATTATCATACACTTATACACATTCAGTACTGGAAATGGGATAGCAATAACATACGGATAAATGTAAATCAAAGAACCTAATAAACATAAGATCAATGTATCCGAAGGGAGACAAACTGGGGTGATTGTGTAAGGTAAATTGACGATTACGGGTGCGCAACGTAATGGTGAATTTACAGGTACATGATGATCCTGGCAAAATCTGCCATGTGGGTGATACCCAAAAAGAAACACAAAAGTGAGTAACCAGTCAATACAAATTCATCTGAAACAAACATTCATCTTTAAATAGCGCACTGATATCACGTCTATCTTTGACTGAACCCATAAAACCCACCTATGGATGGTAGACAGTTACAATACAACCTTTGATGGCATATCACCAGTTTATCTTAAAACTACATACACATTACGATTATACAACTAAATCACAGATAATTAAATTCTTGCCTTGATAACACACAAATAAGAACAAAGATCTATATTGACAAACCTCATAATGTTTAACTACTACTATATTTGACCCCTAATGATGATGACTCATCCTACATATAAACAATCTGAATCCTCCAGTTAAAACATTTGCCTTACTTAACTCCCAAAATTATAAATTCCAGTCTGTGGACTATAACCTTTTAGCACACCAGTAATATCTTAACATCATTGTATCGGCAAGTGATTGTTAAACAAACTCTATAATTGTTAGGAGTCCATGGAGGAGCCTTATAAAGCTAACAACTTATTCAAAAATAACCTCCTGTTGATATGACGAACCAACTGCGAAATATTTCCCATTCAAAAATCACTTCTTGTGAAATAAATCTGTATCACTTAAACCTTCATGTGAATACCTCGTAACATACCAGGCTCATCCTAGAAGTACTTCACCTATTCGTAACCTATTCTCAATTTCTTTTCTCAATTCTTCAAGGTAGACAGAATTTAAGTTATTTCTGATAATAAGTTACCTAAAAATAATTCCGACTCATGACATTCCAATTGTTAACGATGTACTTGCGAACCACACATGTGGTATGTATATGATTCGATCTAGTTGGATGTCTTGTCTCGATTCAGGACTCTTGTCAACGTTAACTAATACACCTAATCCGCATTTCCATTATTGTAAAACATGTATTGGATTTAATTTATCTTATTATTATTATCATTATTATTATTGTTATTATTATTATTATTATTATTATTTCCATCTTTAAAGAACTTATATTTAATTCAAAAACATTATCTACGTTCCTTACATCGAATATATATTCAAACTCGTTTACCTGTTTGGTAGAGCAGAATCCAAGTTAAGCATTCTTAAAGTCTCAAGTTTGTGATTATTCACATCTGAACCACATAACATTCTAATACATAACCGAAGTTATCATATATATTATAACGTTTCCATTTCCCTTAAAGTATATTCTCTTCTTTCCAACCCCTTTGAATGACTTAGTAGAGTAGGTAAGAATGTTAGTAGGTGACTGATACGCCTTCAAGGTGCTTGAGGTGTAGGGGGTTAGCTACGGTACACCCTATATATAAACACTAATGATACGTTGGATGTGGACCTGAAACCAAACCAATAATCAACCTGGGAAACTCTAATATATAAACATGTAATTTCTTATAAAGCTGTTTGATCTATCACTTATAGGGTAACCTACTATGTACTCAGATAAATTATAACTTTCATACATCCTTTACTCACAGTAACAACAAAAACCAAACGTTCCATAACTAACTCACGCATATAAATTATGATTTTGACTGCATTTCACGACCCTAAGAATTCTGGTGATGATTACCACCGTCAACAATGGGTAACCACTTTCAATTTTGTTTCATTCCCGGTACACCTTTGTATTCGACAAGAACCATAATATTGATACTCTGATTTTCATTTGGCACTTTGAATGTCTGACGTCCCTTCTTAGAAGCTCTATTATTCAACAATTTCCATATTAAACTTAATTAGCTTCCTTAATAAAAAAAATTGTTCTAGCCGCCATGTAAGAAACCTTAACTTAGCTATTCTAACCCGTGAAGGTCCTAGTAGAGGAAACCATTTAAGCTATGATGATACTGAAGCCACCCAACACATGTATTGATATAACATGAGATTCTTTCTAAACTGTTAATGAACTTGGAAACCTAGACTTTAAATCAGACTGTTATACCTCATCGTCTTCTATATACTCAAATGGTGAATCTACACACTACCGTATGATGAATCCCGTTATAAAAATCACAGCTAGAATATTACTATTTGAACCTGGAACCTCTACCTAGCATTCGGATTCGGGTTCGGGGCAGATGTCACAGTCTACCTCCCTTATAGAAATTTCGTCCCGAAATTTGCTCAAACCGAAGTAGAAGAAGGAGAGCAAAAAGATGCGGATACTTGACTTTCGTTTGATCATCACGGTCCATAATTTTCGACGGCCGTTCAATAAATTGCATCGATTCATCAATTTGGATTTCATTGAGAGGTAAGATAAGATTTTCATCGGATGACACTTTTTCAGATTAGAAACGTTAGAAACGTGGATCACAGGACGAACACTACCTAATTCCTCAGGCAGTTTTAGTTCGTAAGAAACTTTATTACATGAGAAGTTGATCAATGGAAAGTCGAGCATTTTGATTGAGTCACGATTTTAAATAAACCAGATTAAGAAGTTATTTGTTTTTAATTTGTTTCGACTCATTGAGAGTTGGTTATGTAACTCTTTTCACTTATAAAAGTTCAGATGAACTAACTGTATGGAGATTCGAATAGTTATTATTTGTTACTCCATATGGAAACGGAATAGGATGCCAACTTGCGAATAAAATGTTTTAAGTATATAAATTTAAAATTATTTCAATGACCATCGAGAATAATCATGATTGATAGAACGGGTGAAACGAATAAAGAAACCTTACACATAGTTAAGTGGCATAGATGCAATTAGTAAAGCAAGTCAAGTGAAAATAAGATGATTAAATATGGTCTAACCACACAAGACAAAACCTACTGTGGTTCCCATGCACCAACATTCATAATTCCGTGTGCACCCGTAATTACTTCAGTTTATGCATGGACCCCACAGCTCATTTGATCACGTGCGAGTCAGATGTACATAATATTTCCGAATTTAGGATAGGTTCCAATTCATAATCAATAGCATTTAATTCATGTGAAGTATAGCTTAAGATAAGAAAATTGATGATTCGAGAGATTTGATTTTATTAGGTTGTCACAGCTCTTGTATATAATTTTGTTGGCCGACGTAGCTAGTCAAATCCGGGTACCAAAACTGTAACAACTTTTTTTTTTTTTTTTTTGAAAACCCACTTTTTGGGTGAGATTGTAGAGGTCATTTGATATTAGTTTTATAAGTATTCATTTATAGTTCGGATGCATAGATCACCCGATTCCTATTGGATTCGATTTTTAAAACGTTTAAGTTCATATAACAAAAGCTCTTAGGTAAATCAATGTATTGATTATGGAAGTAAACGTTGTTATAAGAGATGACATTGTTTCTTTATAATGTGGTTTTAAAAGAAAACTACATAGTTAATAAATGTATAAAAAGCTGAGGGTTTTAAATCTTTATCATAGATAAGGGGACTAATTTGAAACTACATAAACGACACAATCTAAGTTTTAAGTACCCGGTATTAGAAAGCATATAACATGGTGCTTGTGGCAAATCTTTGTATCATAATTGGGAAGACGTGATAATGTTGTGTAATCATTAAAATAACCAATCCCTTTTAAAGAAATCATTTATCATATATATATATATATATATATATATATATTTTATTCTTTTAGAAGATAAGGAAATCAAAATTTTTTTATTTTTTTTTATTATTAACTTCGGTTGGTAGTTTTTAAAAAAAAACTGCATAAAAAAACATGGTATTTTAGGTAGATAGTTTATACGTAAGACACGTTGAGTTTGAACGAGTTTATATAAACGAGATGTATAGAATTTCAATATATATACAGATGGAATATTGTAGTTCAATGAGCTTAGAAATAGTGGTGTAGTGAGTTCACGTTAAGTTTCGAAAAACGAATTTATGAATAGCGTCATTTAGTGATGGATTAGAAGTCGGATTAGAAGTCGGATTAGAATCTGATGATTAGATGAGTGTTTTAAACAATAATTGAGTATTAAGATCAAGTTAAGATACTATGGGAGTAAACGTTCGATTCGTAAATCAAACGAATGCGTTGACATAGCAAGGTAGTAAATCTGTTACAAGATTTCAGGAATCATGAATTAAGTCCCTGATTTGGGATTTGATAATTGAATTGAGATTAGAAGTATACCTTAGATTTGGTATTTGGTATTTGTTTTGAAGTTTTGATATTTGGATTGAGGTTAGTCAATATATCTTAGTTTTGATTTAGAACATTTGGGGTGCGATGGTATTAGCGAGTCGTTCACGTCTTGTTGTCATTCTACAAGATAGGATAGAAAAAGGATTTTCATAAGACATAAGAAAATTTTGAATAACCTAAGTTGTAATGAAATTTTGTATTGAATAAAAAAAAGGACAATTGTACTTTGAATTTTTCAGAGAATTTTTAGAACCCATATCATAGTAATCACTTGAAAACCATTGAAATGTAAATAATCAAACTTGAAATAACATTTGAAAAAGTATAGAAACCCATTGAAATAATTTGGAATCATAGAAAATAAAAATCCTAGAATCCGTAAATAAATAGAATTTGAAGGCTTAGGAAGGTGTCTAGGTTTTGGACACTTAAGACTTATCAAAGTGTTAAGTTCGTTTTCAACGTATCGAGGAGGCGTGCTTTAGCCTATAGGGTCACACTCATCTCGTCCATCCCCAGGTAAGCATACAAGTCTCTTAAAGAGATTTATACGAAATGCTTTGCCTTAGATAGGATGTCCGTGATACAGGTGTTCCCCCTTCCGGATTGCACACGTTCTCACGTTTTAAATTCACTTAAGACGATGACGAGATTCCACAAAGAGAAGATCCTAATCACACAGACAAGTCTCTTATAGCTCCTTCGCGAAATCGGATAAGAAATGAGATAAAGAAAAGCATAGAAAGGTTCGTAGGAAGAAAACAAATAAGTCTAAAAGAATTTCTAAGTACAAGTATTTGAACTAAGGACACTTAGGTTATAGTCTAGGTCGGTGTGTTTCTAATACCCTATCCTAGTTCCCTATAACCATGGCTCTGATATCAAACTGTGACACCCCGCCCGGCGACGGAAACACCGGGCTGTCAAGAGAATTGGATATCAATAGTAAACAAAGCACATGGCACACTAAAAGCATATTTTAATATCATTAAAGCAATAATTGTTGTGACATAAATGAGGAATAAATAGTCATAAATTCGGAAATAAAAACCGACAATCAAAGTACATTATTGTTCAATTTTTCTAAGTCCGATAGGCATCCTATGTCTTGAATGTATAAAACGCTCAAACACCACCTGAAATATGTAAAAATAAAGTTAGCTAATTAAAGCTAGTGAGTAAACAACAATTTGAATACATAATAATATAGAAATCCGAGATCATCCTAATATGCTGCGCAATCTTACATGCATAGTTATTTCATATCATTCTCGACCAGGACACCTTGAACACATTGAACACATTGAACAACATTGAACACCATCATTGTATAGCAACTTGTAATCATTTGTCATGAGGAACCAACTCATGTTATTAATTAAAGATAACATATTAGCAACCGTCACGTAACCATCTCGATATAATAGTTACCAATAATTATTTAGCAACAAAATAGCATAGCAACTTGTATCATCGTATCGTAACTTGTAACATTGAATAGCAACTAGTAACATTGAAATTGAATGGCCGGGTTTAAATCACCTGTTTTGAAATAATGCAGGTGGGTTTGTCAAACCATTAGCGCTAACATTGTACCGGTGGGATTACTAAGTAACAATACTACTTTAAACTACCACATAAGGATTGCATCTTGTCGCGAGTCAAGACTAACATATTTTATGATCTCTTTTTGAAACAAATAGAAAATTGAAAACATTGTATAGTAATCAAACATATTTCAGCCCCAAAATGTAAAAGTAAAAAGGGGAGTGATTTTACTCACCTTGAAATGCAAATAGTATCAAATCACAAGAAACGCGGCTAAATAGAACCGAGGGTTGCCCAAATATTAGTACCACCTAATTAATTGGGAAAACCCTAACTTAGAAACGAAACAATAATATAGCAACCAGAATCAAAATAAGAAAATCTAGGGTTTTAAAATACAAATTGAGAATTAGGATTTTAAAGTACAATTTGGGAATTAGGGTTTGAAGTTACAAATTGGGTTTTTGTACGAAACGTAATAGTATTCGTAATTGAATATATTTTACCAAAATCCTTTTTTTTGTATTTTTAAAATAATACTTATAACCATGAAATTTGTATATATATATATATATATATTATAAGTTTTTAAACTTGAAAATATATTTAACATACAAGATAGCATTTAGGTTATTTAGGTTATTTGAAAAAATATTGTTTAATGTTTACAATGATTTAAAATGTAAAAGGAAAATTAAAGTAGGCAGTGGGTTTCGAACCCCGGACCAACACACACATAATCAAATGACTTAACCACTGAACCAAAGCAGATTTTGTTTATCAACTCCGACTTTTAATAGTTTTAACCTTTATCAAACAACTAAACCCATTTCCAATTCAAGCCCTAGAACAAGAATCCATTCAATTTGATTTCACCTGTTAATCTAAGCCAAATTAAATATAGGGCTTTTGATATACACAGACTCATGAGTATTTTGATATATAGAACTTACTTTTTAGTGGAGATTTGATATTGATTCGAATGAGGACAAGACATCTAATGTGTTTATTCATATTAATGACGAACGTTATATTTTATAGAAATAAACACGAGTACAATTAAAAGATAATAAATCTCGGGCTCGACTCGGGCATTCGGATTCGGGTTCGGGGCAGATGTCACAATATCTCCATAAAGAATACCCGAAAAGTGAATCAAATCCTCACCTAATGTCGGCTTACGAAACTCATGGAACCTACCTCGATGAGAAAATGGTTTGTTTATCATATACTCCCTCACACCCTTGTAAACATTACTCTGGAGTTCAATTAAAATATGTGCCCATAAGAACACATGTTTTCAGCTAATGTTGTAGGAATTAAAATCAGAAAAGACAACGGAAATCACGTAACAACAAGAGCTGGATAACACAGTAACACAACCATAAAACTATCTAGGTTAAAACACTAAACAACAAATTAAGAACTTTGTAATGAGATGACCAGCATGAAACTGTGATCATACGCAGGAAGTGGAACGAAATATTGAGGTATTGTAGTTGTAACAACTATGGAAACAAATGTATGGCGAAGTCTAAGATAACATTCTTGAAAACCTTCTCTGTGAGAAAATGCTTGGCGTATCATATGCCCCCCGGGCACTGATGTGTGATATATATATATTAAATAAATGTCGTTCACAAAACTCAGGTTTTAATTAAAATGGAAAACCCAACAAAACTCACACAAGCGGCAAGTGTACCGGTCGTGTGTAGTCAAGCTAAGTAAGTCCGAGTATCGTACCCAAGAGACTTGTTTGGCGGCCCTCAATAATAAATCTTTATCGACTCCTAACCGATGAAACTTTGTTTATTTTTAATTATTTAAACTAAGAAAATAAAGACGAACTAATATTAAAACTTATCTAAAAAATAATTAAAAACTAATAAATGAGAAATACTAAAAATGACAAAAAACTTGAGACTAGCAAATATGGAGAAAGCAAACCACCTACGTAAGAATCCTATTGACGAATTTCACTATCCTTGGGATTAACAAACTGTATGACTCTGGATCTAAAAAAAATATGACAAATAGACAAACTAAACTATGCTAAGCCTTCTATAGGTCTTATAAACATAATATAGAGTTTCTAAAGGTCTTATGAAGCTCACGGGATGACAGAATGAATCAACTTTAGGTATCTTCAAACCGGGAATACTAAGGTACCCTAATGATGTATCTCCTCTCGGTCTCAACAATCACAATACACGTAAGACTGTCCCCGACAACCCTAGATGTAAAGAGGTAAATTTATCTAACCCAATTTATGACTCGGAATTACAAGAACCAAAACCGATAAGGTAAAGCTTACTCTCGTATAACTCTAATCCTATCAAGTTAAGATAAAAGATAAAACCAATAGCCTATCACCTCTCGGTCTCTAGACTAGTAGAACACTAAGTTAAACCAACATCCAAAACTTATTCCTATGATTAACTATCTCTAGCTTAACCACAATTAGATCTCAAACACCAAGTTTTCAACCTAAACATGCAATTCTAATGAATAAAACACAAAGTTAAATAATTAGAATCACAAGAGGAATATGGAATTAAATACCAATCACAACTTAACATGCATACACATCATAAACCGGAAAAAGATAAATACTTTCAATAATATTCAAGTCATACAATTTATTAAAACCCAAAAGATAATAAAACTAATCAATAATCATCAAACCTAGGTAGTTTAATAGTTTAGCTACTCATAACGGTCAAGAACGAATCAAAAATAAAAATATAAGTAGCAAACATTATGAAAAAGTTAAGAACTAAAACCAAGAATTCAAACCAAAAGTGCGATAAACGCGTCAAAATTAAACTCTTGATCGTCAAAACCTTGAAACTCCTTCTCCTTCGTCCGGCAAATTCTCCAAATTCACCCAAAGTGCCAAAGAAATATGCTTTGCTCTCTTTTTTTTTCTCGTTTTTACTCTGTTCGATCCCCTCTTTTCTTTTCTTTTTTTTTCTCTGTTTCGTTCGATCCCAAAATTGCCGTTCGTAACACTTTTGCTTTCTGCCGTGAGCCAATTAAATTCCCCCTGCCATAAACCACATTTTATGTTAAATATTAAAACTCTTAGGTTTGTTTCTTTTCTTCTTTTTTTTTATGTTGCGGCCCAATTATTTTTATTCTTCTTATTTTTTTCTTTTGTTTACCATATAAATCACAATCACGTGGGCTTGTATGATTCACTTTTTTTTGGAGTCCTTGTGTTGGCAACAAAACAACCCAATTACATATATTTGAATTGTAGCATTTAAAATCCATCTTCACATGGGCAGTTAAATAAGTTAGTTAAATATTTAATCAAGTTGAATCATTTTTACTCACTAACTTTTAACAACTTTAAAACGCCAAACATAGACCGATAACAGTAAGGATTTGACCAAAACTAACTCAAAAGTATGAAGAATATTTATATAAAATATGTATATATTAGACCACATCAAATATCCCCACACTTAAACCTTTTTCGTCCCTGAAAAAGCATAAACTATCTCCGGGGTTCAAGACTCGAAAACTCTAAAACCAAAAACAAAACTATACAATTACAACTCAAACCTTTAATCCTTACTCAAACAAGCACCCATGACTAAAACTTTAGCGATTTTTAATTAGAGTGGAACTCATAGTTATTATAAGCTTTCCATGGTTTTATTGGGTTGAGTCACCCCAACTTGACTTAAACCTTATAACTAAATGATTAAAAACATTTTAAAGCACAAACAACAATCAAGCAATTTCAACAACATTGCTTATTATTATTCATTTCACAAGTGGCATCAAATAAATTTAATTCCCAACTTACTCCTAGCTTATGTTCCCCATTACATGACATACCCCCGTTATCAAGCAATATCCCGAAATTCATCACCATACGTGATTATGCACGACTTCATCTGTGGGCTTACATATGGCGTGTCCCTTGTGGTCCGTTTCTTATTGGTATTAGGACGCGAGCAAGGGGACCCCATATGACTAACAGGTGGTTTGATCAAGTCAGTAGTGAATTTGTACTTTTAAGCACATTGTGATCAAATTTATTGACTTATAACGGCAGCTTAACTGCGGGTTTTGCTCTTTGAGCTTTTATTTGAATATTTATACCTCTTTTTTAGAAGTAAAAATACCAGATGATAGACCGCATAAAGACCCATGGTCTCCGAATCCCGAAACATCCCATCAATACAATATTTAAGATTATAAAATCATATGCCATGAAATGTTAACCACTAAAACTAGAAGTGTGAAAATTAAAGTTTACTATAAACCACCTTTTTGAAAGCAACTTCATTTTGTATCACACTAGCTAAAAGGCTTGAGTATGACTCAACTTTTTATTCCACTTCAAACATAGTATGTTTCCCACTAAAAATCACTTAAATTAGGTTTTATAATGCCACAACGTTACTGATTTTTCATTCATAAAGGTTGAGAGACACAAAACAAAAGAAAAAAATATATTTTTTTTTTGAAATTTTTTTAATTTTTTTGGATTTTTTAGACTCTATATTGACTTAAAACAGACAACTAAAACTTAGAAATGACTAATGAATAAAACACAAAGTTAAATAATTAGAATCACAAGAGGAATATGGAATTAAATACCAATCACAACTTAACATGCATACACATCATAAACCGGAAAAAGATAAATACTTTCAATAATATTCAAGTCATACAATTTATTAAAACCCAAAAGATAACAAAACTAATCAATAATCATCAAACCTAGGTAGTTTAATAGTTTAGCTACTCATAACGGTCAAGAACGAATCAAAAATAAAAATATAAGTAGCAAACATTATGAAAAAGTTAAGAACTAAAACCAAGAATTCAAACCAAAAGTGCGATAAACGCGTCAAAATTAAACTCTTGATCGTCAAAACCTTGAAACTCCTTCTCCTTCGTCCGGCAAATTCTCCAAATTCACCCAAAGTGCCAAAGAAATATGCTTTGCTCTCTTTTTTTTTTCTCGTTTTTACTCTGTTCGATCCCCTCTTTTCTTTTCTTTTTTTTCTCTGTTTCGTTCGATCCCAAAATTGCCGTTCGTAACACTTTTGCTTTCTGCCGTGAGCCAATTAAATTCCCCCTGCCATAAACCACATTTTATGTTAAATATTAAAACTCTTAGGTTTGTTTCTTTTCTTCTTTTTTTTTATGTTGCGGCCCAATTATTTTTATTCTTCTTATTTTTTTCTTTTGTTTACCATATAAATCACAATCACGTGGGCTTGTATGATTCACTTTTTTTTGGAGTCCTTGTGTTGGCAACAAAACAACCCAATTACATATATTTGAATTGTAGCATTTAAAATCCATCTTCACATGGGCAGTTAAATAAGTTAGTTAAATATTTAATCAAGTTGAATCATTTTTACTCACTAACTTTTAACAACTTTAAAACGCCAAACATAGACCGATAACAGTAAGGATTTGACCAAAACTAACTCAAAAGTATGAAGAATATTTATATAAAATATGTATATATTAGACCACATCAAATATCCCCACACTTAAACCTTTTTCGTCCCTGAAAAAGCATAAACTATCTCCGGGGTTCAAGACTCGAAAACTCTAAAACCAAAAACAAAACTATACAATTACAACTCAAACCTTTAATCCTTACTCAAACAAGCACCCATGACTAAAACTTTAGCGATTTTTAATTAGAGTGGAACTCATAGTTATTATAAGCTTTCCATGGTTTTATTGGGTTGAGTCACCCCAACTTGACTTAAACCTTATAACTAAATGATTAAAAACATTTTAAAGCACAAACAACAATCAAGCAATTTCAACAACATTGCTTATTATTATTCATTTCACAAGTGGCATCAAATAAATTTAATTCCCAACTTACTCCTAGCTAATGTTCCCCATTACATGACATACCCCCGTTATCAAGCAATATCCCGAAATTCATCACCATACGTGATTATGCACGACTTCATCTGTGGGCTTACATATGGCGTGTCCCTTGTGGTCCGTTTCTTATTGGTATTAGGACGCGAGCAAGGGGACCCCATATGACTAACAGGTGGTTTGATCAAGTCAGTAGTGAATTTGTACTTTTAAGCACATTGTGATCAAATTTATTGACTTATAACGGCAGCTTAACTGCGGGTTTTGCTCTTTGAGCTTTTATTTGAATATTTATACCTCTTTTTTAGAAGTAAAAATACCAGATGATAGACCGCATAAAGACCCATGGTCTCCGAATCCCGAAACATCCCATCAATACAAGATTTAAGATTATAAAATCATATGCCATGAAATGTTAACCACTAAAACTAGAAGTGTGAAAATTAAAGTTTACTATAAACCACCTTTTTGAAAGCAACTTCATTTTGTATCACACTAGCTAAAAGGCTTGAGTATGACTCAACTTTTTATTCCACTTCAAAAATAGTATGTTTCCCACTAAAAATCACTTAAATTAGGTTTTATAATGCCACAACGTTACTGATTTTTCATTCATAAAGGTTGAGAGACACAAAACAAAAGAAAAAAATATATTTTTTTTTTGAAATTTTTTTAATTTTTTTGGATTTTTTAGACTCTATATTGACTTAAAACAGACAACTAAAACTTAGAAATGACCATTTCTCATCCCCACACTTAAGTTCTACATTGTCCCTAATGTAGAAATGGAAAAACACTTAAAAACAAAGCGAAGAATGCAAAAATAAAAGATAAGAGAGGTGAATTGGAAAAGACTTAGCTGGTATTGCGAAACGTGTAAGCTCCAAGTCTTCGTTCCAATATTCAAGTGTTGACCGTATAGCATTTCGGTCGCGGTCAACCTTGCCACCGACACACCCGAGCTCCTTCTTCATCTTCACAAATGCACACTCACCCGAATGGAGATTGAGTACGGGTGAGAATAATTTAAACCTGCAAAAACAAAAACAAGATACCCGAGCATAAAACTGACTCGACACAACTAAAATAAATAAATAAATAAATAAATAAAAATAAATAAATAAAAAATCAAGCATAAGATAAAAACTAAACTTACAAACTTTACATACTGCGGGTTGCCTCCCGAGAGCGCTTGGTTTTTCGAGTCCTCAGCCTGACTCATCTCAGATCTCACTAGCCTGGCAAATCGAGGTACACGACCTCCTTAATCTCCTCTACTGGCACTCCACTCACATAATGTTTCAACCTATGCCCATTAACCTTAAACCGCTCTCCATCACTACCCTCTATCTCGATGGTACCATATGGAAAAACCTCTTTAACAGTGAACGGTCCTGACCATCTAGACTTCAACTTACCCGGAAACAACTTCAACCGAGAGTTGAATAACAACACTTGATCCCCACACTTGAAGGTTTTATTACCCTTCAAGTGTCGATCGTGCAACTCCTTAGTCCTAAGCTTATAATTAAACGACTGTGCATAGGCGTGATCTCTCAACTCCTCTAACTCGTGAATCTGGTGAAACCGGTGATCTCTCTCCACAAACTTAGAAAAACAACGACTAACCTGTGAAACAATAGTATCAATAAAGTACACGGTGTCGTCCTGGTCCTGTGTATGCCTCATGGCTCTATTAACATCAAATGTGACCATCTCATCAGCAACTCTCAATGTCAACTTACCTTCTAACACATCTATTAACGCTCTCGCGGTAGCTAGGAATGGCCGTCCTAAAATCAACGGGACCTTCTCATCCTCGTCCATATCTAAGATAACAAAATCAACTGGGAACACAAACCTATCTACCTTCACTAACATATTTTCCACGATCCCCCTCGGATACTTCACTGATCTATCCGCTAACTGAATACTCATACGAGTCGGTACCGGTTCTCCTAGATCTAGCTTAGCAAAAACAGAATAGGGCATCAAATTAATACTAGCACCTAGGTCAGCCAACGCGTTACTCACCGACAAGTTACCTATAAAACAAGGAATAGTGAAACTACCCGGATCAGCCCTCTTGGGAGGTAGCTTATTCTGTATTACAGCCGAGCACTCCTCACTCAATATCACAGTTGAGATCTGCTCCAATTTCTTCTTATTTGTGAGCAGATCTTTCAGGAATTTAGCGTACTTAGGCATATGCTGTAATGCCTCTACGAATGGTAAGTTCACTTTAAGTTGTTTGAACATCTCAAGGAACTTTCCGTATTGCTCTCCATTCCTGTGCTGAGCCACTCTACCTGGGTATGGAAGTCTATCTAAGCGAATCTGTGGCTCCTTCTGTGAACTCTCGGCTGCTTTCTTCTCGGTCTCCGCTGGCTGTACTGTATTCGCTGGGCGCAGCCTCTGTTGCACCTCGCCAGCAGGAGCCTCCATCTCTATCTCCTCATCTACAACATCATCAGTATATGGCACAGGTTTATCAGCCTTACCTATTGTCATGCCACTCCTAGTAGTCACTGCCTTCACCTGGGCATTCGGGTTCTTCACAACATTACTCGGTAGCACACCCTGTTGCCTCTCCTGCATCATACTCGCCAACTCCCCCATATTTCTCTCTAAGTTCTGCAACAACGCCCCTTGGTTCTTCAACATCGCCTCGTTCTCCTGGAACCTCATTTGATACATCCGATCTCTCTCTTGCGCCTCTTTATATCGCGTATCATCTCTCGCTAGGAGTTGGGCCATCATATCCTCCATGGAAGGCTTCCTCTCGCCCTGACCCATGCCACTACTCTGCCCACTGGTCTGGTCCTGGAATAGACTCTGGGTGCGTGGCTGGAACCCCGGTGGATTTCCACTCCTCCAACTCTGCTAATTCTTCCAACCCGGATTATAAGAATTACCGAAGGTATTGCCCTGCATCCGGTTGGGATTACTAACAAAATCAACCTGTTCCTGGAGACTGTCAACAGAGATGGGGCAATCAACAGTGTCATGACCACCCCGACAAATCTCACAGGCCTGCTCCTTCTTCTTCTGCAGGTCTTTCACCATTTTAGTCAATGCCTCAACTTGGGCGGTTAAGACAGTATTATTATCGACTTGGTGCACCCCTCGCTGGGCGGAAACTGTAACTCGAGCTTCAGGATACTCAAAGCTACTCATGGCTAAGTCCTCGAACAGGTTATTACACTCATCAACAGTTTTAGTGGTCAAAAGATTACCACCAGCAGTAGTGTCTAAGATATTACGTGTTGCATGGGTGACTCCATTATAAAACTTCTCAACTAGCGCCCAATCTTGCAACCCGTGATGTGGACATTTGTGCAACAACTCTTTGAAACGTTCCCAAGTGTCGTAGAACGTCTCATCGGGTTTCTGCTGGTAAGAATGGATCAAGCTCCTCAGACGAGCGGTTTTCGACGGTGGAAAGTATTTCAGAAGGAATTTATCCGGCAAATCGGCCCATGTAGTGATGGAACCGGCAGGAAGAGACTCTAGCCAACTGTGGGCTCGATCAGAGAGAGAAAACGGAAAGAGACGCAGCTTGAGTGCGTCCTCAGTAACACCGTTAAGATGGAAGGTGTCACAGATTCGGGCGAAGCGATTAAGATGAGAATTCGGGTCCTCAGACTGCAACCCGTGAAACTGACAAGTGTTGGTCATCATCGAAATGACCTGAGGAGGAATTTGCCAATTGTTGGAAACGATTTGCGGTCGGGTGATACTAGACCTAGCGCCATCGGCTGTCGGCTTTGCGTAGTCGGCAACAACTCTCCTAACTGGTGGATCTACGTCGCCCATCGTAGACTCGGTGTCGTGAACGGAATCGGTGTCGGTGTCGCGAACTGAACTTTCCTCCGTTACTGACTCGGTGTCGTAGTCGGGTTCGTCCGTCTGCTGGTCGAATATACGCTCGGGATCGTCTAATGACTCAAACTCAGGTGGTCCGGCAGAACGAGTGTGACGCATAAACTATAACGAAAATAAAATAAAAATATAACTAAACAACTTAAATAAAACTGAACTAATCTAACAAGCACACAAATAGCACGTAAAAGGCAAACTATATCTAAGGTAACAACTAGCAAATAGAGGAAACTAACCTAGAAAAGAAAAAGATAACTAAAACAAATAAGAATAAACAAAAATAAATAAATAAAATTAAAGGGTGGTTAGACCCCCGACTCGGATCGTTCTCGAAGTCGCCAAAATAAAGTCCCCGGCAACGGCGCCAAAAACTTGATGTGTGATATATATATATTAAATAAATGTCGTTCACAAAACTCAGGTTTTAATTAAAATGGAAAACCCAACAAAACTCACACAAGCGGCAAGTGTACCGGTCGTGTGTAGTCAAGCTAAGTAAGTCCGACTATCGTACCCAAGAGACTTGTTTGGCGGCCCTCAATAATAAATCTTTATCGACTCCTAACCGATGAAACTTTGTTTATTTTTAATTATTTAAACTAAGAAAATAAAGACGAACTAATATTAAAACTTATCTAAAAAATAATTAAAAACTAATAAATGAGAAATACTAAAAATGACAAAAAACTTGAGACTAGCAAATATGGAGAAAGCAAACCACCTACGTAAGAATCCTATTGACGAATTTCACTATCCTTGGGATTAACAAACTGTATGACTCCGGATCTAAAAAAAATATGACAAATAGACAAACTAAACTATGCTAAGCCTTCTATAGGTCTTATAAACATAATATAGAGTTTCTAAAGGTCTTATGAAGCTCACGGGATGACAGAATGAATCAACTTTAGGTATCTTCAAACCGGGAATACTAAGGTACCCTAATGATGTATCTCCTCTCGGTCTCAACAATCACAATACACGTAAGACTGTCCCCGACAACCCTAGATGTAAAGAGGTAAATTTATCTAACCCAATTTATGACTCGGAATTACAAGAACCAAAACCGATAAGGTAAAGCTTACTCTCGTATAACTCTAATCCTATCAAGTTAAGATAAAAGATAAAACCAATAGCCTATCACCTCTCGGTCTCTAGACTAGTAGAACACTAAGTTAAACCAACATCCAAAACTTATTCCTATGATTAACTATCTCTAGCTTAACCACAATTAGATCTCAAACACCAAGTTTTCAACCTAAACATGCAATTCTAATGAATAAAACACAAAGTTAAATAATTAGAATCACAAGAGGAATATGGAATTAAATACCAATCACAACTTAACATGCATACACATCATAAACCGGAAAAAGATAAATACTTTCAATAATATTCAAGTCATACAATTTATTAAAACCCAAAAGATAATAAAACTAATCAATAATCATCAAACCTAGGTAGTTTAATAGTTTAGCTACTCATAACGGTCAAGAACGAATCAAAAATAAAAATATAAGTAGCAAACATTATGAAAAAGTTAAGAACTAAAACCAAGAATTCAAACCAAAAGTGCGATAAACGCGTCAAAATTAAACTCTTGATCGTCAAAACCTTGAAACTCCTTCTCCTTCGTCCGGCAAATTCTCCAAATTCACCCAAAGTGCCAAAGAAATATGCTTTGCTCTCTTTTTTTTTTCTCGTTTTTACTCTGTTCGATCCCCTCTTTTCTTTTCTTTTTTTTTCTCTGTTTCGTTCGATCCCAAAATTGCCGTTCGTAACACTTTTGCTTTCTGCCGTGAGCCAATTAAATTCCCCCTGCCATAAACCACATTTTATGTTAAATATTAAAACTCTTAGGTTTGTTTCTTTTCTTCTTTTTTTTTATGTTGCGGCCCAATTATTTTTATTCTTCTTATTTTTTTCTTTTGTTTACCATATAAATCACAATCACGTGGGCTTGTATGATTCACTTTTTTTTGGAGTCCTTGTGTTAGCAACAAAACAACCCAATTACATATATTTGAATTGTAGCATTTAAAATCCATCTTCACATGGGCAGTTAAATAAGTTAGTTAAATATTTAATCAAGTTGAATCATTTTTACTCACTAACTTTTAACAACTTTAAAACGCCAAACATAGACCGATAACAGTAAGGATTTGACCAAAACTAACTCAAAAGTATGAAGAATATTTATATAAAATATGTATATATTAGATCATTGAAACCCTAGATCATTGACTGGATCAGTTTTAAAAGATAAACATGGTACACAACGTCTCTGATGTCTTCAACCTAATCAAGCTCTTACGTAATGGAACACTCGTCGTCCCAATCGATGAACAACAACGTTTCACGGAAAATCAGTTGAAATATTAAGCAAAAAAAAAAATTCAGAACACTCAAACATGATAAGATCACTATATTCGAAGTTGCTAGAACTTAGAAGCATGGACCAGAGTTACGTAGGAGTGTAAAAAAAATCAAATAATGTACAAGCATCTTTAATTATTTCAAATGACAACATCTAATACTAATACTATTGGTTAAATTTTCGGGACGAAAATTCTTTCAACAAGCGGATGATGTAACACCCTATACTTTCATATTAACTCCGTTAACTAAATCCCGTTATTTCCGTTCATGAAATTATACCCCACATTTAATTAGTTGAAGTAAACGTGCTACATACTACACAAACAGTTACATGTAACGACAGTCCATGGAATTACCAGATCACGTGAGTTAACACACGACTGTTGGCGAATTAATAAAATAATGATTTCAAATAACTAAATAAATATAAATTTAGTGAACTTTTATGTTATGTGACTGAAATGTTTTCGGAAATGCTATGACTATTGTGTAATAGTTGACATGCATAGGGATGTTTGGGAATCGCTAGGATGTTGAAGTGTGCAAACGTGTTCTCAAAGTTCGACTTTCCTATAAAGGAAACTTTTATGGAAATAGAAATTTAACTTGTTGAATACTTGTCGTGTGATGTGGTTTGTGAATGAAATATGATCAAATACACCAAATGTAACATACTTACACTTAATAAATCACCAACGGGTCATGGGTCAACTCGGGTCAACAAAAGTCAACTTTGGTCAAACTTGGTCAAAGAGTCAAACTTTTCTAATCTCGCACAAACCGTATGACTATTTGGATGCATAGGGTTCAATGACTCTATGTGAACACACATTAATAGACCTACTATTATTTAGGTTGTTGTATTACATTGTGTGCTTTTAAACTGAATTGCTGCACAACCTAAGGTGAGTTCACTGAACCGTACTTTTACTATTTCACCCTTTTGTGGGCTGAGAACGCGAACGATTACTTTTACGGATTTACAAATTCGGTATGTCGCATGTCTGGATTAAAGCAACTTTTATTTTGTTCATGAAAGACCTCATGGATACCTAGTTTACCGTTAGTATTTGTGAAATAGCGGGGAAATTTTGAGTAGTACTACTGGGTTTGACAAACCCCACACGGGCTAGTCGCGCTAGCACGGCAGAAGGACCTGTCGAACGGGTGTTGAATGACCTAACATACATACATGTGCATCCTGATGGGATGTATGAACAGGCAAAATGCATTTAATGTGTACATACGTCAGCTTTGGTCAGATACATACGACTCTAAGGACATGTGCTGTAGACTAGCTACCTACAATGACATACTTAATTTATATTTCTGCTTGCAACCGAACTACTTGATTTCATACTTACTATGTGAACTCACCAACCGTCGTGTTAACACTTGTTAGCATTTCACTTTTACAGGTCATTGAGGTTCAACGCATTTAGGACATGGCATGAATGCATGAAGTCAGAACATTGCATTTAAACACTTTCTTTCATTTAAAAGCTATGTTTGGTTTTAACAAATATTTAAACTATGTTTCTTATGTTGGGCGCGTGTTTGCGCATTTAGTTCCATTTAATATTATTGACATTACATTTCTATTACGCTTCCGCAAACTTTTAAACGTTAACTCTGTATTAAATTTTCTCATTTAATGAGACATATATTTTAATTCATATAGTGTCGTTTGGTGTAACTAATGACTGAGATCCTGGTTTGTCACACACTCAACGGTAAAACTCCGTTAGTGGATTTTGGGGGTGTGACAATGACAATGTCGAGAACAATGTCAGGTATACTGTCAGGCACAAGTCAAGCGGCTAGTTTCGCAAGATTAATCACCCAAAATGAACTTTCGTTCAAGCAATGTCGCAAACCAGCCACAAACTTTGATGAACAGCAGAAAAATGGTAGTGTCGCAAAATAGTACTAGTGTCGCAATATGAAAATACACCAAATTCACTCTAAAATCTCAGATCTATATGATGATGATAGATCTGAAGATGTAGATTGATTCTAAATCTAAAACCACACAATTCTCAATCCAATTCCATACTAATTCTCAACAGATCAGATCCAGAATTGATGAAAAGTGAAAATTATCTAAAAACCCTCAAAAACCATAAATCATGAGCACAATGGCTCTGATACCATATTGTTGGTCCAGTAAATCGTTAATCCGTGCTATATATGATATAGATCATATCACAATCAATTGATACCACTAGATCTAGTAACAATTGATTGTGATTAATGACCAAAACTCACACAAACCATTATAACCCGATAAGAACAATGTAATTAAGAAGGTGAATAGATGAAGATGGATCAGATTAATGCAACAAAGATATAACATATTCAATTCCTTGCAAACAATCAATAAGTTTCGAACTCAGTAAGAGAATTGTATTCAATAAGTTCCAAAGAGTTGTGTACAAAATAGCCCTAAACAACTATTTATACAGAACCTAGTGTCGCATAGGCTACACTTCCTGCTCGCTAATCTATGACAGGCTGCATGCGACACTATAGTGTCACATGCAGTGTCGCAAAGACAGGCACAAAACAAGCATTAAAAGTAAACAAACCTAACTATTACAAGAAAATACAAATAACGAATAATCTATTACAAGTAAATGAAATACAAATAACGACACGGTGAAGTACCACCCTACATGTGGTCATCACTAATTGATAATCTAAAATCCTAAATCCCAAATCCGAAACCCTAGATCTCGGATTTGTGATATTATTACTATTTGATTCGTTTCTAAGTAGGGTTTTTCCCGTTTAATTAGGTGGTACCAATAACTAGAAAATTCTCGGTTCTCGTTAACTACGTTTATTGTGATTCGATACTTATTGCATTTCAAGGTGAGTAATCACGCTCGCCTTTTTACTATTTTCGTTTTGGGGCTGAAATACGTGTGCTGATATTACTACGGTTTCGTTTCTTTTGCTCTATTTTAAAATGAGATCATTTGATGTGTTAATCTTGTATGGCCACAGGATGCAAAATTATGTGTTAGTCTATAGTATTAGTATTATCTCGTAATTTCCACCGGTACGATGTTAGCACTAATGGCTTGACAAGCCCACCTACACTTAATGGCCTAGTAGGTGATTTGACCCAGTGATTCGTTTGTTGTTTCATTGGTTACTATATTCTATATGTGATGCTTGTTACGATGTTTCTATGACCCTTTAGATGCGTAAACATTTACTGATAACAGATATGTCGAGACGGTTAAATGACGGTTAAACAATAGTTTTCAATATTTGTAACATGAGTGGTTCTCATGACTTGTTGCTAAAATTACCCTACGGAGATCAAGGTTGCTTGGATTCGTTGTATGTTTCGTTGGTCATGGTTGAGTAATATAATACAATTGCTATACACATGAGATTGCGAAACACAGTCGATAATGATCTCGGATTTTATATTATGTACTATTAATTGTGATTTACTCACTAGCTATTTCTTTAGCTAACTTATTTTACACGTTTTTCAGGTGGTGTTTGATACGGTTTGGTTCAAGACACGTAGGATGCTTCGGACCTAGAATAAAAAGACAATAAACAATATTTATTTGTCGGTTTCTGTTACGGTTTTTAAGTCTATTGAATGCTTTCTTATGTCACGACATTATTACTTAATTAATATTAAAATATGCATTTAGTGTGCCATGTGCTTTGTACTTTTGATATCCGATTCACTTGACGCGCCCGGTGTTTTCAGCCGCCGGGCGGGGTGTCACACTCGTGACAAATGGTTACAAGTTACTATACAATGATGGTTTCAATGTGTGTTCAAGGTGTCATGGTCGAGAATGATAAGAAATAGCTATGCATGTAAGATTGCGCAGCATATTATGATGATCTCGGATTTTTATATTATTATGTATTCAAATTGTGGTTTACTCACTAGCTTTAAATAGCTAACTTTATTTTTACATATTTCAGGTGATGCTTATGATTATTTTGCTGTTTTTGCCAAGACATAGGATTGCCTTGGACCTAGAATAATAATAAAAACTTTGCATTTTCTGTTTCGGTTTTATTACTTTTATCGTATCCATTTAAGACGCATGTTCTAAACTTACTATATCATTATTAGACTTAATAAATAAATACCATGTGTTTTGTTTACTATTGATATCCAATTCCAATGACAACCTGGTGTTTTCGTCGCCGGGTGGGGTGTCACAATTTGGCATCAGAACCATGGTTATAGGAAACTAGGATAGGGTCGGTGTGTTTCTAATACCATATCATAGTTCCCTTTAACCATGGCTTTGATATAAAGTTTATTGTAATTTTGAAAGTTGACAATTTTGGCACAAAGTTAATTAATCCTTTATTTTAACTAACCAACTTAACATATTTGAAGCATAACGATTGTATAAGTGATGTTTTTATGTTTTTATTTCGTTGTTGACGTTAGATGGCTATTTTGAGACTTTAATAGTTTTTATCTTTACTAATCTTTATAAAATCACATTTATAAAATAATATAAATATATATATACTTTGGAGATTTATTAATTACATTTAGCAATTAATTTAGTAAACGTTAGAGAATTATTCGATCGTTACATATATTAAAGATGTAAAGCTCGACATATTTATATATATAATTTTAATAACGAAGCATTACATTTAAAAAAAAATAAATACGAATACATTAAAGATATATAACTTCGGGTTCGAGTCGGGCATTCGGGTTCGGGTTTGAGGCAGATGTCACAGTTACCACCACCTGTTTCAGCCAACGCATTCTCTGCAACGCAACCAGCTCCCACAAAACCACTTGTTTTTACTATTGCACCACCATCGAAATAAGCCACTGTCACGACCTCTTTTGCACCGAACCCAACCCCCAGACCGTGTTCCACGCCTTCTACCCCACAACCAATCTTCATAGAAACCACAACTTATGCCTTGAATATAGTAACGTTGTTTTGTGAAGGGAGAGCATTGGTGGGTAACCATCATGATTTTAAATCTTGGTTGAAGTCTCGTGGTATCTCAATGCGTAGTAAAATTTCACAAGGGAATGAGGCTCTTCTAGAAGCCCAAAAGTTGTTGATGTATTCTGATGAGTTTAAACAAAGTGCTTGGAAACCATGGTGCCCCGTTATCTTTCTCTATAATATGCTAGAGGAACCGAGTGGCGGCCACCATGGAGCTACTCCAAGTCTTCCCGGTTTCACCTTGAGGAGAAGGTGAAATTCTAGTGGGTTGGATTATTATGTACCAGTCTAACAACAACGGTTACAAGTCTACTATGCATGCCATGGATCCCATGCATCTTTCCCCACGTAATGATCAAGAGTTGGTAGATTTAGTATAGTTTTATTTCAAGTCCATGTTCTTAGTAGTGGGTGATGTCCTTTTAATTAGAAAGTAGCGGGTCTAGTCATTTGAGTATACTATAAGTATGATAATAATATAGTTGTTAAGGATATAAATGAAAAATATTATGAATTGAATCTGGTTTCTCTCTATATTTCTTCTAGTTTTCTCATCTTTTTTTCTTGATTCAAGTTATATGTTTTTATTAGCTCGAATGTGTGTTTTTCATGTTCACCTGTACATAGTATATAATCACTTACACATAGTATGTTTAACTACATATAAATAGGTACATAGAGAAACTAATATCACTTACGTGTAGGTGAATACGCGACAAATGTATATAGGTAATAGTTCATATGTATGGTAGTTGCTGACTTGTTTCACGTTCATCGACAAATAAAATATAATCACCTAACACTTAATATTTTCCTACATATGTATGTGAAAATGATTGAATAATTTAAATATACTTTTTATGTTTACCTACATAATTTTGATATGATTTTTTTGGGTTATTAGGTTTTAATACTCTCAATTATAAGGTATTGGCCGCTACCACTCCTAACTAACATCTTCACTGTCACCATTCTCAATTAACATTTCAACTGTCGTGTCACTCTGCTTTTATCCACGTGGCGTTATTATCGTATGTAGCATGCTTATGTGGCATAAAAACGAAGTGACACAACAAGTAAAATGTTAAGTTAAAAGTAATGTCAGTGAAAGTATTAGTTAGAAGTGACATCGACCAATACCCAACAATGATGCGCCATTGCTAGCATACACCATATGCTAAATACTAAAAGTTAAAAAACAATTAAATAAGTATCAAGAAAACGACAACCACGGGTAGTGTGATTAGATGCTTTAAGTATGGTCAAATATTTTAAACAACTTAATTGCATGATATTATATATATAACTAACGCGAATTGCGCTGATCATCTGACGAGTTGTGTTTTTTTAATCAAGTAGCCCGCAAGTGTTAAAATTTGATATAGATAAATGTAAACTTTATACGAAAAACAAGAACATATTATGAAAAAAAATTACATTTTCAATAATTTATATTAAAGAAATCAAAAGCTTTATGGATGCATGCATGCATGCGTAGTTATGAGAGCATTTAAATATTCAAAAGGTTACGTAAGAAGACGAAACTGTTAAAATAACTCCTAAACAATATTGATAAAAATAATTGTTGGGTTTTCTTTTGTCCCTCTCATTTTCATACAAAAGGTTTTTTTGTCCCACTCATCTTCATACAAAAAAATTTTTATTATCATTTATTCATTTTCATCCCTCTCATTTGAAAAAGTTGTTACTTTTGTCCATTTGGTTAACTAATGTCAGATCTAAACAAAAATCTCTACGGTAACACTTCAAAATATTATTATTGGGTAAAGTTATGCTTACAACTTTATGATTTACACTCACTTTTATATATCTATCTAATAAATCAAATTTTTAGGGGGCAATTTTTGGAGGGATTTTTTTTTCTATAATAGGAAGTTTGGGAGGTAAAATTTAGCTAAATTTTTCACCATGCAAGTTGATGGAGCCAACTCCTTAAATGTTATATATTTACAAATTGTTAAATATAATAGTTATAATTTCTTTATAAATATTACTATTTAACCCGTGTGTAATACACGGGTATTAAACCTAGTATATATATATATACACACACACATATATATATATACATATTTATATTCAAAGGCCTTTGGTGAATTTTTTTCTCACTATAGCTAGGGTAAAATTTGACGGGTAGCGGGCGCTACCCCTCCACCACGCTAGTTCCGCGCACATGTGGGTTAATCCAATTAGCTTGGTTCATTAAGTTAGGAACATTTATATTTTTATTAATTTTTTATATTATTAATTAACAATAACACTTTAAATAAATAATAACAACTAAAAGTCCATTAAACCGGTCATGACCGGCTAACCCATTGGCTCTGTAACCCACCGGCATAGCCCCAAACCAACACTGACACCATATTCATCAAGCCGCCCTAGTAATAACTCAAAATGATATTACTAATTAGTATTTTAAAAGATTTTTAAAAATTTCAATGTCTCTAACTTAATGGAAAAAGTTAAATGTGTTAACCTAAGTGGACGAAAATGACAATTTTCTAAAATGTCTTAAAATGAGTAAATGAGTTAAAATTTTTTAATGAAAAGATGAAAAGACTAGGAAATAGATGAACACGAGAGTGTGTTTCTTGGAATTTTAATGCTAACCACTTCAGAAAGAGGACAAAACATTCACCAAAAGACCCTCAACCACTACTCAAAAGACACCACCAAACAACAAGAGTTGCTGACAAACAGAGTTATTGAGTCACTACGTCTAAAGACGACCAACTAAGACATCTGGCATCGAAAGCTCTTCAAAAAAGCCTAAAGAAAAAGGATGATCATTTGCTCAAGTTCTTGAGTCACTACGTCAAAAGATTGATGTAATGGGTTATGACCAATAAATTAATTTTACTTATATCTTCTAAATTGTAGTTTAATTTTCACCTTGTTTCTAAATTCTACAAAATTTATAAGTTCATGTTTTTCTTTAAAAGTGTATATGTTGTTCGTTATAGCTTGTATCTCTTTCAGCACTTAGGGGTAGATTATTAGGACCTAAAACCGAAAGTGTTGAAGAAATAGAATTTAACTCAAGTTAACATCCTCCAGTACCATCGAGAAGTAAAAACTAGCCATCAACATGATACTGTTGACCCCGCAGAAGAAGTGTTGACGCTTGGAACCTCAACATCACTTAAGCTCAGCACACATGCTGACCTTAAATCATCTAGTACTGACATTAGTCAAAGTAAGTCAAACTTCTTCAAAAGCTGACTCAGAGCAAACAACTTGATTTCTCGCTCATACAAGTGAACTTCTATGGGCTCTAACTCTCACATGTGAAGAGTTTCCTCATGCTATGCTAGATGCATGGACATAGTATGGCAACTTATGTGTTCTATCGAAGAAGATAAGGAGCTCACTTGACCCACATGAGCCTATTGGATACTGGCGAGAAACGAGTATTCTCTATTTGGTTCTCTCCCACTCTTTCATCTATGAATAGCATACTCGTGCCAAAGAGCAAAATGCATAAACCCGACATTTGAGCAAGTGAATCAACCCTAAAAATTAGACAACTTCGTTGTTTTTGTAACAAGATTACCTTGTTGATCATACATTTAATACATATGAATCACACACCGAAAATTTGATACCACAACATTGTTTGAGTCTTAATTTCTATTTTCGCATAATTTATGTTTTACTTCATTAATTGTTCAAATCATTTATCGCCACACTAACACTCGCACCTCTAGGACCAACAATACTCTATGTTGTTATGCAGCAGCACTTGTACTTGTGATGAACCGACGCATGTATTAATATTTGTTATTAAAGTAATACTAGGTTAGAATCTTGTGTATTACACAAGTAAAATAAATTTAATATTTTATAATAAATATTAAAACAGTTATGTCTATTAAAAATCTGTATAATGCTTGTGTATTACACAAGTAAAATAAATTTAATATTTTATAATAATAACTCAAATAGAAGCCCTTGTTTAGACCTGTGGTCAATTTTTTTATATGTGTTAGTTTGGAGGAGGTTAGAGTTAGAGTTTGCATGGTCGGCTTTACAGATGGCATATATGTGTAGATCTTTGGTGTTGGTGGAGTTAACGGTGGGGATAGTGGGATATTAATAAAAATATATATTAAACAAACATAATTTTCTTCCCCTCAACTTAACAAAGTGACAATTTAAACTCAAATATTAATGATGTTAGTTTTTTTTATAACGATAAGAGTGATACAACAAGTGTATTGTTAAGTTGGGAGTGGTGAGTGTGAGGTCTTAGTTGGGAGTGGCAACAGCAAATACCCTATAGTTTGGAGTATTAAAATCCAATAACCCTTTTTAAATTAGTTAGAACCATCACATAAAGAGTGCTTCTTATTATTAATAGTTTACATACTTAGTCCTTATAGTAAAAATATCAAAATTCCCTTAATTCATAAAAGAAGTGTTTAATGAAGTTAGTACATTGTAGTTCATGGAGACAAATTGTTAAGTTTAAGGAGTCAAATAACAATTTTAAAAAGTTTTTATGCAAAATATTATTACTTTGATCAAACCACCTAAAGGAGGAAAAACGAAGTTGATGGGTTCGAACCAACCGAGATTGGATCTAAATCCAAATTGTTTGGGGATGTTGTTTGTAATGTGATGTGGAATCTTACTAATCACGTATTGATGAATGTTCATGAAGATTTATGCAAAGTATGATGAAGATGATGATAATATGAACAAGTTCTTGTATTAGATCACTATGAAGGTTACAATGGATATGGAATGAAATGCAAGCAACTCTTTTAACAAATGACCTAGGTGATGGTATTTATAATCCATAACATTCACCTTACATTTAACCTAAACATGTGCAATTAAGCACAAACGGTTACACAAATATTCTAACGTCAAATACAATTAATGAACGTCTTCACTCGTGCTTGCTCGTAACGATGCTCGATATCTTCACTCGCTTATATTTGTAAAGTGTAATCTCCAATTAGAACCAAGTACCCAACAAGTTTACTCTTCTTTTAAATAACATTTTAACATAGGCATGAGACCATTAATAGACATAGGATTGAGGTTAGTAGTTTAGGAACCAATAATACTAAAATGGGCTATGCCTACTTCTTCCAATATCGACCAAAATCTCACCAACTACTTCACAACACAACAATTACAACGGATTTCATTAAATCTAACTTAAAGTCAAATATGTGTATTTTGATCCTGTAACTCGAAAATGATATTATCATTTACAACTAAATCCATCGGAGGATATCGAATGTACACCAGTGATATAACGCGGACACTAAGTTAGTTATAAGAATATATTAAAAAAATGTAAAGTTGTTTGAGTAAGTATTAATTCAAAAGGTTTAAAAATAGTTTTTTATTTTTTAAAAGTAAAGTGACACGATAAGTGAAGTGTTAATTTGAAAGTAATGAAAATAAACAAAATTCAAATGAGCTGAACACGTTGGTAAAACCGAGAATGAGACCCACATAATGTAAAAAAAATTAAGAGAATAAAATATGTGAAATGTGTTGTCAGATTTTCGTCACCAAACCCCAAAGTCACAGTTATAAAACGTTGCCAATCCTTTCATTTTTGTTTACGCATGTTTAATCAAATTAAGGTATGTATCTTCTTAATTAATTACTTTTATGTACGAATTTATTATTTAGTCTTCTCTTTTCTCTACGGTTAATTGTTATTTATTTATGTTCTTCTCTCAATTTCATGCTTTTTTTGTTCCAAGTGAAATTCATAAGTTGGTAAAACCAGGCGTAATTAATCTCAATGATTTTAATCCGTTATAAAACACTAAGATCTGGTATATGAACACTTAAATCTGTTAATATATATATGAACTTTTTCATATATTATTTTTTTAAGTTTCACCATAAGTTCAAGAGTTTTAATCTCTCTAGTTAGTGTCCGTATTGACGATTATAGATAAAAATATGGGGTTTGGTAAAATCTGAATCGTTAAATGCTGAATGGTTAAGAGATGGATGTTGGGGTAGAACTGCAGATGAGGATAAAGTTGATTTACGCTCCATTCAGTATCTTTATATCCCTTAACTATTCAACACTTAATTGAACCATTTAGATGCTCTTTTTTATGAAACAAATACTCTGAATGCTAAATGATTAAAAACTAAACTAAACCATTAAGAGGTAAAACAAATAGTCTCTTACTTCTTCATATACAAATGTATAATATGAAAAGATTGAGAAAAAAATGGTGTTTCATTAACTCATATGGATAATGGATGTATATATAACCAAAGAGTTTATTAAACTGTTGATATTTTATGCCTGATTGATCTTGGTTTGAGTAGTTTATTTTAGTTTTAACAGGATTAGTTTGGTTTTTCACAGGTTTGATTTTCAGCAATTAACCAGTCAATTACTATAACTGCTTTCTGTATACGGGTTCAGTTTTTTACCATGGCTTCTGAATCATCAAATAAGGTACCACTAAATTTAAATATATATACAATGTTAAAATGAATAATGAAATATTTTGTTTATAAGTTGAATACCGTTATTGTCGTTACAATTATGAATTTAACCTTTAAAACATAACTAGATCTTTAGGACGGGCCGCGTGTTACGACGGCCGATGCATATGGTGACTGTCGTGTGCTACGTTGCAATGTCTTTTATCTGAACAATAATAATTCATTCATTTCTTGTATGAATTTGTGACTCTGCATCATCATAGGGTACGTTGCAATGCCATAAATACCCAATATACGCCCACCGACGTTACTTAATAGTAGTAAGGGATAATACACAACCAGTTGCACTCACCGTGACAATCTAACAACAATTTACAGCCTTAGGGGTGTATCATGGCTGTAGTATCTACAACGCCAAGAAATCAAACCCCATCATCATAGGCTTACTACCACCATAATCATTTCAGTTCTGATATAACACAGGAACTTCAACCGAACCACACTAAATAATATAGAGTAGTAACATCACTACCATCAACAAACACCAATAACGTCCAACACAACCAGCCAAACCACATTCTAAGATAACGAACACACAAAACAAACAACCACCTAATTAGTTCTTGTTCCAAGTAAAGTAAATCCAAAAATGTTCAAAGCTTTTTTTCTTCTTTCAAGATAGCAACAATGTTATGACCCATGTAAGTGACACCGGCACAACAATAGATGTTCGACCCAAGCGTGTTATCCAAAGGCCCGTTTGTTATCTCAACTAATCACTGGAAATGGAAAGAATAATTTGCAAAGATCATATTCCAAAAATCTCAACCAAGACCTAGCTTTTTTTTTCTTCTTTAGGGCGTAATTCTTCCCTGTATCTTGTTTAAACTCTTCCTGAGAAAATTTGTAAAGTTCAAGCTCATCCCAACTGCTAGCCTACGGTATCCTCTTGTTGTGGTTATAAATACTCTTAAGCTTTACAACATTTCGACAATCTTAGGTCCGCTTGTCCAATATCATGTCTTGGTTACGGCCAGCTTGCGAACCCACTACGACATGAAACTTGTCTCATATGCGTAACCAAAATTCCTTTCGTATTAGTTAGCTAGCTACAAATACGTAAACAAAACTTATAAATTAAATATAGGGGCCGGTATAATACATAAGAAAGTACACATAAATATATTTATATTTATATTTATATATAACTACTAATTGGTAAGGTCGGTGGCTTCATGCCACCACCTACCAATTTTAACATGTTATATATTATTTGTTCTAACTAATTAACAAAAGTTTCATTTGCCAAGTTGGTTTGAGACATTTAGTTAAGTTTGTTTATATGAGTACACGTGCGTTCGATTCACTTCTGCAACATTTTTTTTTATTTTTTGTTTTGCAAGTTCAACCTTTCTTCCTTATTCTTTTCGTAAGACTTCAACTTTTCTTTTATTTTCCTTTTCAACTTTATTTTTTCTTTTTTGATTCTTTTGCTATGACATTATGTCACAAAGTGCAGAGACATGATAAAATTTTATACTACACCGTGACTTGCGAGGTTTAAAACTTTTTTATTAAAGTATGTGACGAAATCACATACGCAAGACCCCCGGCCGCCGCATCGCGCGGCCTGATCTCATATATCTAGTTAGAAAAAAGTTTTAAGTATTTTACCAACGTTCTTGTCTTTAGACACGCCAACCCACACTCGAATCAAAGCGAGCTCCTCTTCCAAGATCCATTGAGTATTTTTTTCCTTAATCCCTCGGTTTGTGAGATGACAACCTTTCTCTTGTGGGATCTTTTGTCGTGGCAGATCTTTCAAAAAAGTTGTGGTGTGGTTATTTGTGTATAAATATAACATTGACAACTTGGTTTACTTATTACATTGAGGGTGTTTGGTAACATCTTAATGTTGAAGTGCTAAACTAGTAAAAAATTTGAATATAAAGTGCTGAACTAATAAGAGGTCTGAACCATTAAGACTAATATATTACTTAAATATTCAAAGGTAAATGTCTGATTAATTCATATATGAGGTCTTAACCACTGGTGAGGCTTTATAGAGACCGAGGGTCACAACCCTCCCACTTTTTTTCCGTCCGAAGTGTTGGTTTGTTGGTCGGTAGTTGATTTTTTAAATATATATTGGTTTGGCTCCCGAAACAAAACGTTCTAACATTTAATTGGCCCCTCTTAACTAAAAATCCTGGCTTCGTCACTGGTCTTAACCATTCAGACTCTTTATAATGCTTAACCATTCAGTGGTAAATGTCTGAACCATTCAGATATCTACTCGTGAAACAAACTGTTTGAATCATTAAATGCTGAACCATTTAGACATCTGAACCATAAGAGAATAAAATAAACAGCCCTTAGCTTCTACATCACCCCCTTACCTCCTATTTTTGTTTTTCTTTTACTTTCTTTTTAAGTTGTTTTCATACTCCCTTCTCTTCTTTCTTTTTTTATAAATAATATATATTTTTTCTCTTATATGCCCCCTATGTTTTGATTTTTTAATCCATGTTTTTCTAAATTTTAATTCTTTGATTTCTTTCTTATTATTTTTTTACTTATATAGAACATACTTTTGAAACTTTTCGTATTTTTATTTACGTTAAATTTCTAATGTAATAAAGAAAAAAAATCAAATTTACTTATGTATCGCCGTATGAGGTAGGAAACTCTCAAGTACAGTTATAAGAGAAGGAATTAACACACCTATTCCGACCAGGAAGAACAGGCCATTCGCCAAGAGGATTCCAAAACTGCGAAGGCTGGTGATCATTTAAGAGTTTTTTGCTTATCTAACATCTTTTAAAAAGCTTCTCTTATAATAACAATATTTTATTTAAAATATGTATATAAAATATATTATAATAATACTAATTACATTTTAGTCTTATAATAATAATACTAGCTAGGGGTGTACATGAATTAATTTGTATTTGATATGGTATAAAAATAAAGCTCAAGAATAAAGTTTGTAATAACGTATAATTAAAAAACTCAGTGTTTTTCAAGAATACATAACTTTTTGTACGAAATTAATTTTAAATAAATTACACTATAAAACCAAACACTTATTTATCTTTATTTTGAATATAATATTGTTATACTAAAAAACTATTTTTTTTTAAATAAACCTTATGTTGGTTTAACCTCGGTTTTGTCTCAAAACTGATTTGAACCGTCCGTGCCTCATTATTATCCTTAAAATCACCACTTGGGTGTTGTGTTCCCAAACGTAACACGAGAACTAAACTAGCATAAATCTAATTCAAGATCAACTCACTAAACTAGTGTTAAGTTTTATTAGTTTTTAACCACATTATTTTTATCTACTTACCGAAATGTATTTCCTTTGTAAATCAATTGTGTCTAATGTTTAGATCGCTTTGTATAACTATCACCGTGTTATCTTATCCATTGTGATTTATTAAAGTTATGATTTTTTTAATGATACAATGGTGAAAAATGTGTTCTTTTTAAATTTTCGGTTCATTGTGTAATCCTCGTTAGTTTATATATTACAAAATGACCTAACAAAATTATACAACTAATTGAAAAATAGTAAAAAAAGCCTCAACGCTATACGCGGTTTAATAATAAATAAATGCTTGTTTATATGTTTAACTTAAAAAAAATAATGACGTATGTAAAAGTTATGAACGTTTAAAAAAACCGATAAAACCTGAATAGATAAATATTACCACTATTACTCATATGTATAATTTTAAGGGAGTGTTACATGTAATTTCTTAAATGTTTCTTACACTTTCTAGATTAATACCCACTCCGGGGCACCCCTCTCTAGCTGAGAGTATCACTTGACCTCCAGGTTAAGGGTAAGTCTCCCGTTAGTCTTTGTATCAAAACATAATCTTTTATTTATAATCCTATAACTAAGGGGTCTTTAATTTACATTTAGAATTCAACTCGCAAATGAAAAATTTATAAATAAATGGGAAAATTCCCAAAATTATCATTTGACGCAAAAGTTCCTTAGACCTTTGACTGAAGTCACCGCCAGTAGCACATCTCTAACAAACGTGCCAGATCGTGGGCTGTCTCTTTTAAGAAGAGGCTCTGTCGGTAAAAGGAAAGGTGTGGGGTTCTTAATTTCATGAACAAATGTCATCTTTTAGGTGGTTAGTTTGCTTAAATATAATATATAATTCTTTCTATGTACGTTTCAAACTTAAAACAAATACTTAATTACCATTTTATTTCATATATATTAATTGTATCCATTGGTTTCTTTTCTTCCATCTACTTAGATCTACCGACTTGAAGATATGGTATTTGCCACCAACAACTTCTCTGAAGAAAAACTCATTACAAAAGGATACATTATTTGGAAAGGTTTACACGGGTGAACTACTTCAGGATAATGTTTTGGTGAAGATTGTCATACGAAGGTTAGACTGTGAGTATGAGCAAGGAGTTGAGTTACGGACAAGGGAGATTAAAATGCTTGAGCGTTTAAAAGAAAATAATAATAGTAATAGTAATAATATTGCCTCTATTTTGGGGCATTGTAATGAGAGCAATGAAAATATCATCGTCTACAAGCAAGCGTTACATGGAACTCTCGACCAACGTCTAAAGGATGCTGCAACTCTCACATCGTCCCAAAGACTAGAAATATGTCTAGGTGTTGCGCGTGCATTGAGTTGCATCCATTTTGATGTCATACATTGTGACATTAATAGTTCAAAAATATTTTTAGATCAAGATTGGAAACCCAAGATTTATGGTTTTGAGCTTTCTTCAGAATATCCTCAAAGTTGGAGGCATCACTTCTTTGGCACCAACAACATGACACCCAAAGATGACGTTTACTCTTTTGGTGAGTTACTGTTTGAAGTTTTTGTTGGAGAGAAATCAATGATCACAAATGGTGATGTTCGGGAAGAACTTGATGAGATCATTGTTTCTAATCTAAGGAAACATATGAACACACGATCCTTGGAGCTTTTCAAAGAATTGCTTAACAATTGCTTGAATCAAGATCTTGGACGACGTCCAACGATGGATCAGATTGTGAAAGAACTTGATGAGGTGTGTGAACTTCAATCGAACCACGCAAATCCTGTAAGACTATTATATTGTTTTTCTTTTTCCATCCTTTGCCTATTATCACTACTAGAAAAGTGACACTGTTTTGCGACACAACCATTTTTGTCACAAACTGGCCGGGAAATATTTATGTCAGCTTTGTGACAAAAAAACTGGTTTCTGTCATAGATTTTGATGCAAACATTTTGCGACAGGGTTTCCCCCGCATCGCAATTGGGTCACAATACGTTTGTGACCATGTTGCGACGAAATATTTGTCACGCTTAACGATAAAATAGTTGCATCGCAAAACACTCACTTTTTTATGGTTGTATTACTTTATTGTTCTTGTCTTCATTTTTCATTGTTATAATTTTATATTGAAGGAACACAAAATTATTGCACATAAAGGTACAACATCCAATAGCTTGAAGGTAATTGTTCTCTTATATTTAGACTTCACATTCCTTAACTGACTGTCGTATTTTTTAGCACTAAAATAGTAAGAAAGTAATTTTATTCGATGACATTTTGAAGCTACGAAGTATTAAAAAAAAGTATGCGAATCATGTTGTTTAAACTGTTATTATTAGATCAAATTCTAATAAGTTAATGTTAAGGATAGATTATACAAAATTTGAGATTAGTATATAATTCATCATTTGTACAAATCCTAAACACAATCGATACTACTCATTACAATTACACACACATTAAGATGTTTTACTTGGTATCAGAGCCAAGATACCTCCCGCCACCAAACCACCGCCGTTAACCACCGTGCACCGCTACCAACGTTACATCTTCGACTAGTTTTTGCATTCAAAATCACACAACATTCACCTTGATTCTAGTAAACATCCTACTAGATTACTTTCTACATTTGAGATATCTATAGCTCTAGATCTCAGATTTTACTCTGGTCTCACGTAGATCTTCATCCAAAAAAATTGTGACTATCTCCTTCCAGCGAATTTATCTGTTTCTCTAGCATATCTACCTAGCGATTCTATCCAGCAAACTTACCTGAACAAACTTCAATCTTTCTGGAGAACTTCCTAGCAAGTTTAGCAGTTTCACTATCAACAAATTTATCAATTTCGCTAAACCAACGAAATTATCAATTTCACTAGCAAGCACACCTAGCGAATCTATTACTTTTCACTCACACTTCATCATTTTATTATCATAACAATATCTACCATACCATTGAACTTATCTCTCCCCAACAGAAAGCCTCTCACAACTCTCATAAACTTTCCTTTACTTTTTCACCTGGCAATCATGGCTACTGAAAAAAGATGCTTCAAGATTTCTTCAGTACAAATAACCTCTAAGATTATGTTGATGGATCTATTCAATATCCCACTGGAACTATTATTGCTACATCAGAGGCTACTACTGAAAATGTTGTAACCACCTTTGTTGTTTACAATAAACCTTCACTACACGAAATGGATTCATAACAATGCTCATCTTCAATCAGTCATCATCTCCACCATCTCTGAGGCTTCTTTCTCCCATGTTTAGGGTGAAAATGCTCGTGAACTCTAGCTTAATCTTCAACGGGCTTATGCCCCTTACATTACCTCAAGGGAATATAATTTAAACATATAACTTCTTAAACTTTAAATGAAAGGAGATAGGACACCCTTTGCTTATCTTAGGTGTGTTCAACCTTATGCAATTGCTTTGGCTAATATTGGTGAATTTTTAAGAACAAGCACCTTGTCCTTTACTCTATTACTAGTCTTCGTGATGATACAACAACCTCAAAACTACATTTCTGGGTTGTTCCTCACCTTTTATCTTCACTGAATTTCCCAGCTTTCTGTGTGACCATGATTATATGATCAACAATCTTCTGAACTGCCTCTCCTTTATTCTTCACGTATACTTCCAGTAAGTCATGACAACAAATTCATGCTCTTCCACAAACGACTTCTCAGCTAGGGTATTACATGATGCCTAATCGAACTAATGCCTCTACATCATCCCCTCAAGCCTTCTACAATGCTATACCTTCTTACTACTGTAACACTACTAATCGTGTTGGTTACCGATGCTCTCCCCGTGTAGCTCCCAGTTATACTTCTCAGGGCCGTGGTTACACAAACTCGCGTCCTTCTCTTCAGTTGGGCACCCACCCAACACATTATTCACGGTTTCTTCAACTGTTGTGGCATTGTCTACGTTCACAATGATTGTCCTTTTCGTGAGTCCTATGGCTCGCGTTTAATGCCTTTGTCAGTTATGTTAATACTAGGTTCAACCATGTAGATCAACATTCTACCTCAAGCAACACATGGTAACCTGATACTTAAGCAAACAATCATGTCACACCAGATCTCTCAAACCTTAAAATCAATGAACCCCACTATGGTAATGACTCACTCTATGTTTGTGATGGTAAGTGACTTTCCATTCTTTATATTGCTCTAAATAAAACATTATGATTCTCTAACACTCTTCATATACCTGCCGTTTGTAAAAATATAAAATTATTATTTCCGTACAATAACTTTTCTTTAATAATTATGTTTTCTTTAAATTTCACTCTATTTTTGTTGTGAAGGAGGAGTATGCACGTGTCACCCTTCTCACCGTAGCCAGTGATCAAGGTCTCTACACTCTTCGTCTTTCACATCTCAAACCTATCCATAAGGCTGCTTTCTCTATTACTCAAACGTCTTCTGACGTTTGGCATCAAAGATTGAATCATCCACATCAGCATCTTTTTAATTTTATGATGTCTAGTTTTACTCTTCCTATTAGTATAACTTTGTCAACTGTTTCATGCACTGCTTGTCATTTAGGCAAATTTCAAAATTATCTTTACCTAATCCTACATTTCATATTACATCTATCCTTGATTTTATTTATTGTGATGTATGGGGTCCTTCCCTCGTTTTATCTTTTAATGGCCGTCGATATTTCTGTTACATGTTGATAATTACACTCCGTATATGAGGATATTAAAGTTAGCTAACAAATCTGATGTCTTTTCTACATTCAAGTCCTTTGTTAATATGGTTGAGCGCTAATTCAATACTAAAATCAAACATGTTCAAACTGATTGAGGAAGTGAACTCTGACCCCTATCATTTTACTTCAACTCCCTTGGCATAATTCATCAACTATAATGTCCTCACACTAGTGAACAAAATGGTATTATCGAACATTGTCACCATCTTGTTGTCGAAACCGGTCTAATCCTCATAGAACAGTGTTCCATCCTAAACGTGTCTAGAATTTTTCCTTTGACACTATTGTCTATCTCATAACTGCATGCCTTCTCTCATCACATCTTGTACTTCACATTTAGAACATTTATTCCATCACTCGCCATACTTCACTTTTCTCTGAGTTTTTGGGTGTCAATGCTTTCCTCCTCTTCGGCCATACAATTCCCACAAAATGGATTTCCACTCTACTCCTTGTGTATTTTTAGGCTACAACCCTTGTCATCATGGATATCAATGTCTTGATCCGACCATAGATCGGATCTATATTGCGCGTCATGTTCGTTTCAATGAACACTACTTTCCATTTCTCACATCTACTCAACCATCGCCAGCTCCTTCCTCAACAAATCCTTACATGTGCTTCTCCGACTGTACGTCTCTCCCTTTTGATTCTCCAACACCCATACCTACATATACTATACCACAAGGCCCACAGACTCCATACTCTCCTAGTCACTTTACTCCATCATCTCTAACTTCCGCATCTCCTTTATCCTTAAACTCTCCCACTCATCCATTAACACCTCCTAGAACTCTAATGTGTGCAATACTATATATAAAATATGAACACTTAAGCTTTAAATTTATAAAAATAAGACTCAATTTAAACTAAACACACAACCAACAGTGTATCGGTCGTATGTAATATAACTAAAGTAAGTCCGAGTGTCGAACCCACAGACCTCTATATATTACGACTAAATGAACTAATTAAGACTCTACTAGACACGAGTATTAAAATGAAAGGTTATCTGAAAGGGAGGTTTTGCTTTAAAATACTAAATTGCATAAAAGTAAATAATAGACGAAATGAAAGACGGATTGAAAACAAATGATTAAAAGCAATGCACCTAGACCCGACTCACTAACGCTCAAATTATCAGTTTATTAGAATATGTAGAGACTATGGTCGGGGATCTTAAAATGATCACTTGACCCAAACACCTATAAGACCCTCGACCCTTTTTATGGGGTTTTATCAAGTTATTAAGCAAGCCAGTTTATTAATTAGACTCTCTTACAGTCGTCTAAGGATTATGACTTAGTACCTATATCGATTACCTATCTCACAATATAATAACCTAAGGTAATTACTTTAATTCAACTAACATTAGTAAACACTGTAATTAAACTAAAACTAGACCAACTCTTCACATAAATGAGCCTAGCAATTCAACCTACTTAGACCTACCAATTAAACTATCACCTCAAGGATATTAGTTTAGCTACACATTTTTATCAACCCAATTCAATTTATTGTTCATATGATTTTAGTGCACTTAAACCACAAACTAGACACAAACACAAAGTCCATGACCTAACTTAAATATATTATTTGAAAGACACTCAATAAGATTCAAGCGGAACCAATAAACATTATCAAGTCAAACCAAACATATATAAATGCATCAACGAATCAAATGTAATCGTTTACTAAGTCATAAAAAGAAGGGTTATTGGATTTTAATACTTCCATGTATGAGGTATTGGCTGTTGTCACTCCCAACTAACACCTTTACTGCACCACTCCCAACGTAAGATGCCTTTTTTACCACAGTTCCAGTACTTCACATTCTTCCGAGTTCTAGACGAACTCCTTCCCCGGCTCATATTGATCATGTTATTATCCCTTCCCTTGCCAACACTGAAGATACCAGAAGATGATCCTCCACTAGAGTTCCTCCGACGAACGTCTTCACCCAAAACACTATCGAGGATCCGATCAAACTTGAAGTTTCCAGTGGTCGTAATTTCAGTGACCGTTGTTACAAAACCAGACCAACTTTCAGGAAAAGAAGATAACAAAATCACAGCCTGAGTATCGTGATTAACTTCATGCTTTGAATTGATGTTGTTAATGTGATCAATAACTGAGTTGCTCTCGCGCATTCTCATCGTGAATAACTCTCTCATCAAGAACACTATATTCCCGGTACACGGTTTTTTATACATATTTGACAAAGTTGTTAGCGTACATATTAAAAGCTACGTTTCTCGTCAAAGTCAATGTAATCTTACCGCTTGCCTTTTTGTCCTTTGAGTGACACACTGCTTTATCAACCTTACTTATTCCCGCTGGTTTTTCCTCCAATACCATCTCCAAGTCACACTTATCAAGCAACGCCTCTTTTTGCATTCGCCACCATGCAAAATCAGCACCGTTGAACTTTTTTACTCGAACCTTCTTGTCTTCAGACATCGCAGATGAAAACTAGAGAAAACCATGAAATTCAATGCTGGAAGCCAAGCAACCCCAATAATAAACCAAACCTGGTATTTTTTCTCAATCACACTCAACGTATGATGTAACAAAAAAATAACTAATCTCAGCCAAAAAAAGATTAATAAATAATCCATACTAATTATTTCTTCTTTACGTGACCCAAGGAAGAAAAACCACTTTTTTTACACCTTTAGAGTGCTCGGAGTGGTAACGAGGTGGGTGCGGCCTCGCACGGGAACACCACTCCGGGCCATGAAGATTGGGGTTGTTTTTGGTGTCCTCTCCCCGTGTCACTCCCCGAAATTTTTGAAAATTTAAAGGGTGGGGGCCACCTCCAATGGCTAGAAAACAACTACTTTAAGAAAAAATCAACTTTTTTTATTACACAATTTTACTATATACACCAAACAAAATCAAATATAAATCACACTCTCAATCATAAAAATTTCTACCACAAACACACAAATATCTCTATATTTTTACTAATATTGATACGTCACGAAACTCATCAACCTGAGGCAACCATGCCACACGAGGAGGTAATCACAACGCGGTCGTGGTAACCGTGATGGTTCATCCTGACCCAACCAACCCCAACGCGCTGGATTTTCTCAATTCACCACCAACAATGCCGGGTTTTCTCAATTCACCACCAACGATGTCGGGTTTTCTCAATTATCTAACTTCGATTCCGGTTTTTCACCATTTTGTGGTGCTGGAGATTATACGCCCGTTCGAGACTTCGGTTGGTGGATGAGCAAATGAATCAAGAATTTGATCCTTTTTTCAGAGCGGATCTCATGTCGTTAAGAGATGAAGGTGAAGCAATCCCGGAGACCCAAGAACAACAACAACAACATACTAAGGCAAAACCAAAGCCTGGACTCCTCAAGAAGAAAAGGTTTTGGCTAAAGCTTGGATTTTGACCTCCGAAGACCCATATAAGGGTAACAATCAACACTATTCGGGTTCTTGGAGGAAGATAGTAGCCAAGTTTGATGAACAACTTGGCTACGAGTTTGGAAGAACCTTACATCAATATAATTTAAAATGGGAATATCTGAACGCCAAGGTGTCATGTTTTGGAGGAATTTACAACAATTTGAAATCTGGCTAGGGTAGCAGTCGAAATGACGCGGATATCCTAAAAAAAGCACAATCTGATTATATGAAAACGATGAAGATGAAGTTGCCATTAATCTTTTGATGCATGGGACGTGTTGAAAGAGAGTCTCAAATGGTGTGACGTGAAAACATTTGAAGAAATAAAGGAGTCAAGCACAAAAAAGAGCAAAACGAGCGATTCAATTGTCACGTATTTTCAAGAAGAGTGTGCTCAGTTTGACTTAAACGAAGAAACGGAGGATCGGGATGTACGAGAGGAGCCGGCAAGACCAAGACCTCCATCGAGATGCAAAGGAAAAAATCTCGTAGAGTCATCATCAATCGAGTGTGAAGAATTGCTGAAGATTGTGGTCGAATTCAACACGTACAGCAAAGACAATGTTGAAGACAAAAAACGAAACCGAAAGGAGAAGATGAAATTGAAGGAAAGGAAGGTTGAAACCCGGATTGCTCGCAATCAAAAGGAAGCTCAAGTCTTAGATTAGCAACAACAACAAATGATCGAGGCCGACAAAAATAAAGATTTAGAAATCATGTTGAAGCCGCACGATCAGTTAAGCGGATCGTTGTTGCAAAACTTGTTGGCTAGAAAACAAGAAATCGTCTCACGTTGGGGTTGAGAAATTTAGTATTTTTATTGTCTTTTTTAACTCGTTTTTTATTTTTTATTTTAACTGCTTTTTAGTTTGTTTTGTAACCTTTTTTAATTTTATTTTAGTTTAGTATTATTTATTAGTTGTAATTTGTATTTTATTATTAATGAAATATTAAAAGTTTTAAAAAAATAAATAAATAAAAAAAGGGTTGGGGCGGTGTGAGGTGAGATGAGGTGAACTCCTAGTAATGTGAGGTGGAATTTTGTGTTCCTGAATTCATTTAACGAAAGAAAAGAAAAACAAATCGCTTCTTTTCTTTTCTCCTTTTCTCTTGCTTTCTTTTCATTTCTTTCCAATTGGTAAAGAAACATTTCCTTCCTTCTTTTTCTTGTTTTCCTTCTATTTCTTTCTTTTTATTTCTTTTAATTAAACTCGTGAACACAATTTCCCTTCATTTCTTTTCTTTCTTTTAATGAAACTCGGGAACACATCTATATATATTTCTTCCTTCCATTTCTTTTCTTTTCCTTCCTAAAGTAAACTCGAGAACACGAGGTGTATGTAGGGTGGAATAATAAGTAAAAAAAAGTATGAGTGGACTTCCATCACCCTTACGTGATGTTGGCCAAACACCAACACAAGAAAAATAAATTTATTTTCATTCCTTTTTCATTCGTTCGGCAACACCAAGCAAAAAAAAAACACGAGAATATTATCTTGCACAAATTCCAAGATTTACTTCACTTTTTCTTATCGGAATTGAAAAACGGCACCACGATGGAAGTTCTCAAACATAAAAGCAAAGAACCAATTAATCCCTCTGCGAATCGTTTTCACTGCAAAACCACGTGTAACAACGAGCCTACGCTCTAATACCATTTGTTAATACAAAGCGACATGCGTAAATGAAATAACACACAAGCACAGACAAATATCACGCATAAAGTAAAAAGATACAAGAATTATTTTGGTCTACGTTCACTTTGCAATTAAGGTTTATATTATTAGATGTTCATCAATACAATTACATCAAGTGTTCTATTTATAATGCTAGCTTATGGTTAATAAATCATGTAACTACTTGAGCTCCAAACAATAACTAAGTATAGACATAACAGCCTAGGGCCGACTACTATCCTGTAATGTTCCATATTGTAACCACCAATGGTCTTGGGTCCGAGCCCAAACCGACGAAAACCTTCACAACCCATCAGATTAACACTTGTATAAACCATACTTTTGTTTCTATGACCCAGGATTTATTGAGCATCCCACTAACTAAAATAAAGCAGGCCACAAATAAGTTCAATGAAATTTATTTTGTTGGGCGTGGCGGGTATGCTGAGGTGTACAAAGCAAACCTTGACATCTTAAGAATCGAAAGTTTGGCATCATTAGGAGGGAAGGCTAAAGATGAACTTCCCAAAATAAAAAAAACCGTAGCTATAAAACGCATTATTAAAAGAGAAGATCATCAAGACATACAAGGTTTCGACACAGAAATTGATCTGCTTATTAGATGTAAGCATGAAAATATAGTCTCTCTACTTGGTTTTTGTAAAGAAGATGATGAAATGGTTCTTGTTTATGAGTACGCTCCTCGTGGAAGCCTAAGTGATTGTTTAAAAAGTGACAATCTTACCTGGGTGCAAAGAGTAAAAATTTGTCTTGGCGTTGCACATGGAATTAATTACCTTCACACGGACATGGAGGGAAAACCAAGAATAATACATCGAGATATAAAGAGTGATAACATTTTATTAGATGAAAACCTGAATGCAAAAGTTGCCGATTTTGGGCTCTCCATATTCCATCCACTTGAGAAGCAACAAGCTAGCGCTATCTATACACAAAAGATTGTTGGCACACATTTTTATCTAGATCCTGAATATCAGGCTAGATGTAAGTATAAAAGAGAATCAGACATTTATTCATTTGGAGTAGTTCTATTTGAGGTCCTATCCGGGAGTTTGGCGTATGAACACGTTTATACGCGTGATGATAGTAGGGGGCTTGGAGCTGTTGCAAGGAAACGCTATAATGAGGGAACATTGAAGGAATTAATAGATCCTAATATAATAAGAGATGATGATGGTGTTTTTACTTTAAATAGAGGACCAAATCAAGCTTCTTTTGACGCATTTTCAAAAATCGCTTCTAAATGTTTGACAGTAACTCAATCCAGACGTCCAAGAATGGAAGTCATTATCAAGGAACTTCAAAATGCATTAACTTTGCAAGTAAGTCAATGTTAAATAAAAATTACAGTACCATTTAATCTCGGTTCCTTTTAAAAAGTAAAGTGTAGTTTTGATCTCTATGTTTTGCAGGGGGAAACCACGGTACTCTTCAAGTTTCGACTCAAGGATATAGAGCATGCCACCATGTTGTTTAATGAAACATACCTCATTGGTTCAGACAAAAACGGTAAGGTGTATGAAGCCGAATTCAGTCATAGTTATATTGACAATAGAAGTTCGTTGCTAACGGTAGGGGAGAAAAATGAAAAACGATCCATTAAACGCATCATAGCAGCTGTACACCGCACTAGTAAAATTGGATGGCAAGAAAGGCAAGGCTTCTTAGCAGATCTTCAAATGCGTTCCAAGTATAAGCATCCCAACATAGCATGTCTTATTGGCATTTGTGTCGAAGATGACGAAATCATCTTTGTGTACGAGCATGCTAGTAACAAAAGCCTAGATAAGTATCTAAAAAGAGCGATGCATAATCTTACATGGACCCATCGTTTACACATATGCCTTGAGATTGCACGAGGACTCGAATACCTTCACATTAAGATGGACGATCACGTTGACATAAACAGTGCCAACGTTTTGTTAGACAAGAATTGTCGAGCAAAAATTGTAATCTCCAAGTTTCACCCAACAAATCAAGAAGCTATAAGCATGAAAGTGTACCAGGACCCCACATACGAAGAAACTACACGTTTATTAGAAAAAAAATCAGATATTTACTCTTTTGGAGTTGTTCTTTTTGAAATCTTTTGTGGGAGATTGGCATATGATCCTCTTTACATGGCGGAAAATGACAAGGGGCTTGCACCCATTGCATGCCAATGTTTCAAAGATGGAACCATAGAGAGAATGATAGATCAGAAGCTAAGGGAAGAACGTGCACCGGCCAGTCAAGAGTCTTTGCACACATTTTTAAAAGTTGCATATCAGTGTTTGGGAGAAGCCGCTAAGCGTCCAACAATGGATCTTGTGATTCAGAAACTTCAGAAAGCGTTAAACTTTCAAGTAAGCTAATATTCTTTCTTTCTTCACATTCTTGATCATGAGTATTAAGTTAACTATATAACTATTTATGTTTCTCAGCTTGTTCTTTCATATAACTATATATGTTTATTTTAGATGATCGGGGTTGTGGAAGATATATGACGTTTGTCGTTCCTGAAGAAGACATAGAAGTTGATGTGTGAAAATTCAACAAACTCTGTACATCTGCTAGTACCACATCCCTTATGGTAATATCGGCCAATCGTACCTTCGCTAGGTATTTTATCATAGGGTCACTTAACTTTACCATTTGTTCATAACCGAATTTTTTTCCAACCCACTCTTCTATTTTCATACACTTGTGTCTTTGTATGTTTCCATCTCCCTCATAACAAAAACACCATAATCAACTTAATTGTTAAGTGATAACTGTTGATAGTCAAAGTTTATGTGAGACCAGTCAAAGTTTAGAGTCAAATATTTAATGTATAGATAGTCAAAGGTTTAGATTGTCAAGGATAAAGTCAAAGGTTTTGATGTGACTCATTTTGACACCCACGAAAAAAAAAGACCGGATCCGTCACTAGTCATACCACTCTGATCCTAACAGTAGCATATGGCATTTCAAGATACTTGTAACTTTACATGCAAATAACCAACAAAACATATGATACAAATGCATTAATTTACCAATGCAAGATAATATTATACATAAAACACAAACAACAAGACTTACAAGATCAATGCAGACTTGGCGTGATCCAAATAGGCGGTGGCCATCGTCTTCCATTATAAAACTTTCTTGGATAACAAGGCAACGCCACAACGCTCCCATCTTCCAAATCATAAACACCCAAATCATGATCTCCATTCGCGCCATCATAATTCCACTCAGAATAATCATCCGTAAAATAAATCTGATTCCCTTTACACCCTTCGAAATCAGAAGCACGAAACGCCATAGACGAATTCTCTCCCACAAACAAAGCCCAATCATCCAAATTATAAACACTCTCCCACGTCGACCCATTCAAAACCAACTTAAACACACGAAACTCAGTCGTCTTGTAAAAAATATCAAGCTGATGCTGATCAACATCAAATCCCAACTCCAAATACCGCGTCACCAACAACAAATCATCACCTAAACTAACCAAATACTGCATATCCCCACCAACCTGCAACGGTGTATGAATAAAAGAAACACTCGGCATATCCCCACAAACATCACAAACCGCTATCGTCCCATACTTACTCACAGCATAAAAACACCCTTTATGAAACACAACATCCTCACAATACGACTGCGCGTCATCCACAAACTTCCAAACACTATCCCCTTTCTTACAATACCCAAGATCACCCGTCTGGTTAAGAATCACAACAGCGTAGTAATCTAAACTCTCGTCAGACGGACTCGACGAAAACACAACTTTCTTAATAAACGAATCGCGCATTTCTTTCAAACTGCAAGTATACACATCCCCATCTGATGTCCTAAGAGTATACTCTCTACCAACATTATAAAAACTAAAACTTGTAACATTAGGAAATGAACATAAACTTGGAAGATGATGTTTTACCCTCGTTAACGGATTGATCAAGAACACGGCAGGCGATTCTTCGAGAACAACGAGCCAACCGTGAGACGACCCGCATCGACGACGAACATTGGAAGCTTCTGGAAAACTAAGGCGATGAATTTTGTTATCAGAGAGGCTGTAAAACGATCGGAGATGTGAATTTCGAGAGTGATTGTTGTTGGATTGAGGAAACATTAGCCATGGGAGTTGACAGGGGAGGTGTTTGGGGGTTTTGGGAGTTGAATTTCGCCAATTGGAGCAAACGGATCGAAATCGGATGTAATCTTTGTGGATTTTGAGTTTTTTGGCGATTGAATCGATCAATTCGGGTTGTAATTCGGACCAATCGACGGTTGTTGACATTGTGAAATTGGGTTTGGTTCTAGGGTTTTGGATTTTTTTACATGACCATAGAACAGAGAAATTGATGAAATTCAATGGTGCATATTGTGAAGAAACGTGGAATTGATGATGGGATTTGAATGTTTTGATGTGATGATTTGTAAAAATAGATTGAATTTGAAAGAGAATTAGAGGGGATTGAAGCCCCAACTACGAGAAATAGGATAGAAAAATGGAAGATAAAACAAGTCTTTCTTATGTCACTTCATCATTTACACCCTTTGATAGTTATCACTCACAACAACGATTAATGGCATAATCAATAGCGGATCTTATACATTTTTAGTATGGAGGCGAGCCACGAGCGTAATATATATGTTATACGGCGGGCAAGATCAATCTATATATAAAAATTTAAGGTATCGGGATAAAAATCGATACTTCGCGACAAAAAAACGCACAGGGGCCGGCGCCCATCCCGACCCCTTATACGGTGCGTCCCTGGGCAAAGGGAACTCATTTTGTATTTATTACTTGGGATTTGTCTTTATGTTATTCATGTCGGTTACAAAAAATAAAAGAGTGTTCTTTTATAATTCTACTATTGTGACTTTTAGACCCTTTGACATTATTTATTATGATTGTGGATATCTCATGTACTAAGTAAATCTGGTTTTAAATATTATAGGGTGCTTATTGACAATTAAATAAGTTTTGTGTGGCTTTATCTAATTAAATTTAGATCTTAAACATTCACTATTTTTTTGTCAAAATTTACCAATACATACAAACGCAATTTAAATGCAAAATAAACTAGTTTCAATGTGATATGGGGATGTTTGATAATTAAGTGTTTAAATGGATTTGTTTTTCGTTTTTCATGTCTCGAAACATCCCAATAAAGTGGGCGAGCGGAACGCATGATCTAACGCCTTAAAGACATCATCTGCACATTCCTCTCACATGCACACCTACCCTCCACATTTTGGGTCGACGCACTTCACATCGCCACTTATCTTCATAATACTCTACCCACCAAACACATAAACCTATTCACACCGCATTATGCGCTTTAACGCCACCCCGCTTACGACCATCTCCGAGTTTTTTTTGGTGCACTTGCTACCCAAACACCTCCACAACAATCCCTCATAAACCCCACCCTCGTTCACTGTGATGCATTTTCCTTAGGTTCTCGCTTGATCATCGGGGCTACTGGCATTACGATCCTTCCACCGGTAGAGTGCTAATTTATCGTCATGTCATGTTCGACAAAAAACACTTTTTCATACAACACTCTAACTCCACCAAGAGCCAATAGCTTCCTTAATGAACCGTCATTTCACCCATACTACCTGATCCCTACTTTTCTTATTAATACCCACCTACCAAACACAACACCACCCACCTTAAAACTATCATAGTGCCCCGTCAAATCCAAATTGATTTGATGCCATGACTACCGAATTGAGAGCTTTGCAGGATAATGACACGTGAGAATTAGCTCATACCATCTAACCACCTGATTATTAGATGCATGTGATTATTTAAATATAAGTTTAAATTAGATGGGAACCTTGAACGCTACAAATTGCGATTGGTTGTTAATGGTAAATCTCAAACACTATGTATTAAATGTGACAACACTTTTAGTCTGGTCGTTAAACCAACTACAATTCAGACGGTTTTGGGTATTGCAGTTTCACAAGCTTGGGCTATTCATCAATTAGAAGTGAAGAATGCGTTTTCATATGGAGATTTGAAAGAAACTTTGTTTATGTACCAACCCCCTGATTTTGTTGACCCGCAACGCCCCTCGCATGTATATCGACTCAAGAAGTGGCTTTATGGTTTAAACAGATACCTCGCTTGCTATATGAGGTTTTAGAATTATATTACTTCTCATGGTTTTTATCGTAGCACTTTTGACAACTTACTTTTTGTTTATAACCATGGGAAGGATTAGGCATATTTACTATTATATGTGATGGCATTGTTCTTAAGGCTTCAAATCTACACTTGTTGGTTGGAATTATTAACACTCTCTAGAGAATTTGTTATTACTGATTTGGGTTTATTACATCTTCTTTTAGGGTCACGCTACTCGAAGCGACAAAGGGTTGTTTTTTTTTTATCTTAATCATCATATAATATGGATACTTTACATTTGGCTAGCATGGAGAATTGCAAACCATGTGCCACCCTAGCTGATACCACATTAAAACTTAGTGCGACGGATGACGCACTATTACCGGATGGCACTTTTTACCGTGCTCTTGCGGGGGCATTGTAATACGTCACATTCACTAGGCCGAACATTATTTATGCAGTTCAACAGTTTTGTTTTCATGCATGCTCCTCGTGAGTCCTACTTTGTTCTTATGAAGCAGATTTTATGATATTTGAGCGGTAAAATTGATTTTCATCTTTGGTTGGTTCCCTTGAGTTTGACATCACTCACTGCCTACTCGGATGCTGATTGGGGCGGGTGTCTAAATTCACGACTTTTGACCTTGGGCTATTGTGTTTCTTGGGAGATATTCATGGTCATCCAAACGTCAGGCTATTATCTCTCGTTCTAGTGTAGAGGTTGAGTATGGAGGAGTTGTTAATTAATCCAATTGGAGAAACAACCTGGTTGTGCTATTGGTTGTTCCAGTTACATGTTCCGTTGCAACAGGCTACCGTTATTTTATTGTGATAGTGTTTCAGCGGTATACTTGTCATACAATCTGGCACAACATCAGCTTATCAAGCATGTCGAGTTTGATATTCATTTTGTTAGGGAGAAGGTCCAATTGGGTCATTATTCGAGTTCTACACGTTCCTTCTGCTACACAGCATGCTGGTGTTTTCACCAAATGTTCAACTAGACAACCGTTCCAAGAATTTCGTGATAGTTTATGCGTTCGTGCCATTGCCGCTACAACTACGCAAGAGTATTAAATGATATGTATTAGAATTATATTTGAATTAGATTTGATTTGATTTGTTATTACCTCCTATTATATTGTATTCATAACCTTATTTAAAGAGATATCAATGAGAATGACATGAAATATAAGATACCAAAACACTTTTAGTGGAATTTGTTCAACACAACCAACTTCTCTGCCTAAACATAAATTTTGGCAACGTTAATTAGCACCTCCATTGTCTTAGGCATGCCACCAGGGTCATGCAACCCTCAGATCAAATGGTCATCACGTGCCCCATTCACAAACCCGACCATCATCAGATCTTCTGTGGCTCCCCCAATTTACAAGCTTTCAGTAGTGTAAAGGGTTCGGGAATGTGAATGCTCTAATATCATTAAAAAAAATATTGTAAATGATAATGGCACTCACTTTCATTGATGATATTGGTTTAAGTACAAGAGGAGAAACATTATTAACCGGATTATACAAGGATACTCCTATAAGTATATTGATATTATCATTTTTAAATAAAGCATACACATAACAATTTAAAACTATTTGAATTTTTCTGTGCAACATCCTTATTAGTATCAAGTTTCCTGATCAAAATCTTGGTATTGCTCCAATGTTAATGACATTAACATCGATAGCGGGCACTTTGTACTCGATACCAAGATCTCTAAACACCCTTATCATCTCTAAAATCAACTCGCTTCGCCTTTCCCATCGTTGTGACATATCGTGATGATTTACTACATGTTTAGGCCACAATACCATGTGTAACGAATTCATGTCTTCTACACCTTTCACACATATCACCGGGTCATTGAGCCAGTAATCACTCTTTTTGCCAATATACCTAAAAATAGATAAGGTGAGGTGAAATATATTGAGTTTTGAATTCTAAATGAGTAACTGCAGTTTTGATTCATGTGTTTTAATATTTTTAATTTATTCAGTCTCACTTTAACTGTTTCAGTCATTATGATTTTTATTTTTAACAAAAAGGGTCCCGAACACTAACTTCATCCAACTTTCCGTTAAATCTCTCGCATGTGCCCCGCACGTGAGGGGTAAAAATGTCATTTCTCCCACTTATTTATATAGTCAATATATATATGTTAACATTTTTATTCAATCAGATATCAAAAAGAGTGAGAGAAATTACATTTTTACTCCGCACGTGAGGAAGACTTAAAGGAAAATTGGATGAAGTTAGTGTTCGGGACGATTTCCGTTAGTAAATAAAATCAGAAGGACTTAAACTGTTAAAATAAAATTAAACCTGTTAATAGTATCAAAACATAGGGACCAAAACTACATTTTACTCATTTTAAACAGATATAATGTCTCGAAGTTTTAAAAATAGAAATGAATATAAACAATAGTAGCAAGAACATAGGATTGAAAGTGAAGACTTAGACAGGTTTTGTAGTTTGTGTACATACTCTCGGATCTCTTTTTTCATTTCCTCGATCTTGTTTCGCGGTGTCGAGATGTTGATGGAGAATTCAATCTCATCTCCCATTGCGGGGCTACGACTATAGTTACCAATTGATTTGGTCGCTAACACGTTGTTAGGGTACATAATTTTCTGGTTGTCACGTCTTCTGAAGACTGTGGTAAGAATACTCATCTCGTCCACTATCATCTAATACCAATAAAAACAAGATGGTTGTCACGTCGTATGGACCATTTAGGATAATAATTAACACAATGAAAATCGACTGATTCATAAGTAAATATGTCAAAAATACGTTTGAACTTATCTGTTTAAAACAAATACATAACTATAATCGATCAGATATATCAGTAAACAAGTCAAACCTGCGTGCCATCCACTTCACATCGATCACCAACGTCGTAAGGATGCATAAGAAACAAGAATACGATTGACTCTAATACTCCCTTGCCGGTATTACCAATTACATACGCTCCTAGAGCAAGTTGAGTCGTGACAAATATCAAGAAATGTGTAACCGGGGCACCACAGATTATGAGCCAGATGATCACAATCATAATCGACACAATCGCGTTCATTATATGATGGAGATCATCCACTGCCGTTTTCGTATCGTTCACTGATAAAGCTAGTGTCCTCCTTTCTGTATGTGCTTCCAACTTCATCAAGAACAAAAAATAAATATGTCACAAACTCACACTAAGTTTTATAGTTAATAGTGTTGTTTAAAGCTTTATTTGAATTATTGAGTTTTCACGCGACTAGAAACTCGATAACTCTTTACTAGTTCATAGTGATCGAGTCGAAAGCGTTTGAGAAGAAATCGTTTACCATCCAATGAGTGAAACCATGCTCGGTTATCTTATCTTTACACATCGACCCCGCAAATAGTTCTTTCACTTTTCCAAGCTTTTCGTCGCCTAAATGATGCGTCAAACCGTCCATGGTGATGCACCTTTTCAAGTTCATACATCAGTAACGCTAATATCGAACTATGGTTACTAGAGATGATAAGAAATACATGACTATACAATACAATGCATGAATATATAGCATGAATATATAAGGTGTTTAAAGTATGTGACTAACTGACTATGTGTGTTGTTTTTAATGAACTAGCTAGTTTAACAGGAAGATATATTGGTTTTTTAGTCTCAATTATCATATTTCGGCTTTTATCAGTTTCAATTATTCAATTGGCTGTCAACGGTCTCAACTTTTATCACTTTGGCAACCAACAGTCCATCGCTAAAAATTTTTTAACGTCGTTAAGTTTTTTTCCAAATTCAAAACCGATGTTTTAAGTCTTTTGATCGGAAGGATAATACAAGTCGATTGATGAAAAAGTTACCTCAAAACGGTGCTTTAATCGGGTATTTAAACCTAACGGTGCTTTAATCGGATTTAAAAATTTTATTGTTCTGAGAGCAGTTTCGAGCAAACTTTTACATCAATCGACTCGTATTATCCTTCCGATCAAAATGCCAAAAATATCAGTCTTGAATTCTAAAAAAACTTAACAACGTTAAAAAAATTAACGACGACCTGCTGGTTGCCAAAGTGATAAAAGTTGAGACCGTTGACAGCCAATTTAATAGTTAGGGCCGATAAAAAACCAAAAAATGATAGTTGTAATCTAACATAAACTGATATACTTCAAACGCATAAAATCTCTTTATGATTGTATTTATGAAAATCTGATTATTAATCTACCTATTCTAATAATTGAGTAACACATCCGCATGTCACCATTTTAACTACTCCACATAGGATTTTGCTTAGGTGTCATGTTCTTAATTATTTTGATGGAGAATTTTTAGACGGGTCATGGTATGCTCCATATTCGAAATAACCCGATATGTTTAAATTAAAAATTCACAAATTATCATCAATTATCTCCTAACCCGATATGTTCAAATACAAAATTTATCAATTATCATGATCTATATCTTAACCCGATATATACCAAATATCATGAATTATCTCCTAACCTGATATGTTCAAATAAAAAACTTATCAATTATTATGATTTATCATAACCCGATATGTTCAAATTAAAGTTTTACCAATTATAATTAATTATCTGTAACTCGATATGTTCAAATAAAAAAATTAACAATTATCATGAATTATCTTCTAACCCGATATGTTCTAATAAAAATTTACCAACTATTATAAATCATATCCTTTATTGTAATATATGATTTTTTATATGAATATATTTGTAAATATCCAAATCGATTTAATAAGAGATATTTTAAAAATAAATTTGATATGTAAATTGAGTTAAAACCTATAAAACTAAAATCCGTGTAGTACACGGGTATTAATCTAGTATATATAATATATGAATATAAATTTTGTGTTATATTTGACTTACTATTGTAAACATTTAATAAGTTTTAAGAACGTTTCTTACTTACAATTTATGCATCTTAATATATTGTTAACTAGTTTAGTGCCCGTGTTACGCTCGGGAACACAATTCAAGTGACGCTTTTAAGGATTTTCATAAATGTTCCATTCAGTTTTGAGACAAAATCGTGGTAAACCGGAACATATGATATATTTTTAAAAGTTAGATTTTTAGTATAGCAATATTATACTCAAATTAAAGAGAATAAAATGCTCAGTTTTATGGTGTAGTTTATTTTTTTTAAAAATCGTATAAAAATGTTATGTATATTTATAAAACACTGAGATCTTTAATTGTATGTTATTATTAACTTTATCCATAAGTTTCATTTTTAAACCCTATCAAATATAAACCGACTCACGTACACCCCTTGTAGTATAGGGTTAAAAATATAAATACAATTAAATTTTTCAGAATTCTCCAAAATATTGGGGATCAAAAATGTAATTAGTTTTATTATAATAAATTTTATATACATATTTTAAATAAAAAATCATTATTGTGAGATAAACTCTCAAATAATGCCACATAAGTTAAAATCTATGAAAAAACGTCACATAAGCTTTTTCTGTTTTGCTATATTATATAAGGATTTAGCCCGATCATTTTGTCACATCTAGGTAGTTTAAACAAGTAAACTAAACACCCCCTAAGAGGTTATATCGTTTAGTTAACATTACAAGCATGAGATTGATTACCCCGATTGACGAGTCACGCTTGTAAATATTTCACGAGCACGTTGCTTTTCGTGTTCATATCTCTCATGTAACGCACATTCGTCCTCGTCCTCCTCATCTGAACGGACGGGTAGTTCCTCGTCCATTGTAGACAAACACGGTAAATCTCCCTCTTGTACAATTTCGATCATCCGTCTCACTTTTAGCCCGATTACTTTCTTCTTCCCGAGCACCTGACTAGATAACTTACCATGATCACACGTTTCCTCTCGGGTTCTCCCCTTAACTAGATCCCCTCCGAGCTTCTTGATCACGTATTGCTTGTATAACGACACTCTAATCCGTCTAAAGAATGATATCAAGTGGAAACAAGCCGCGAGAACCTTAACTATGATCGTCTTTAAAAGCCACATAAGCGCGCCCACAAGTAGACATACCATAACTTTCTTTAAAACATGAGGAGCGCGATTATTGTCCGCCACAATGAAATTTGATGCAACCATGACTAGACTAAACCAAACGACATTTTGGATCGATTGCCTAATCCCATACGCGACATACAAGATACCTATCCGCAAATAAAATTTGGTCTCGACTAGTGACATAATGACTTGTACGGCTCGATATGAGATTAAGTGGCCGCAAATAATCACTAAGACTAGTAACTCCCACTTCCATATCGGAACATCCCACACTTCTATCACTTTCAAACGAGATATCGAAAGCGTGCACACAAATGAAGCTAGAAGTAACATTAGAAATACTCGTTGAGTGATTCGTAGACAACGTGTTCTCTTTAGGTGGTTCGGTTCTTCAATGTGGCAGTTGATGTTAAAATCATCCTCCGCGAACCATGTGTAGTCTTTCTCGGGACCAAACTTTCTTTTCGGGGCATGTTCTTGATCAAGGGGTGGATGGTAACTATGAGTTTGTGAAGGGGAGTGAGGTGCATCATCTTTGACCTTGATAAGAACCTCATTCAATGAGTTGTTGGTTGAGTTTGTGAACCGGGACATGGGAATTAATGAATGTGCTTGGATAAAGACCTCTTCTTTATGTCTTTATAGGACTTAAAAGCCATTAAGTACCCCGGAAGTAGGAATGACATGACCCGCGACACGACATGAATAATAAGGCTTTAGTTAAACGAGTCAGATTGATTCATCTTGATTTGTTTAATGACGAATGTTAACATGTTTATAAACCACTTATCAGAAATAGAAATGAGAATTTCTAAGGGTAATTTCTAACTAGATACGAAAATTACCAGGTTTTGAGTTGTCATGTATAATTTTATGTTTAAATTTTTCTTTTTAACTAGTTTAATGCCTACAGACTACAATTAACGTATTTATAATTAAACAAAATTATATATGTTACAAGGTCAACACGGCCCGTTTAACTCATTCATTACACCTTTGACAATATGTTTATGGTTAATTTTATTCGTTTACAACTTGATTATAACCACTTTGCAGTTTTCAATTTTGTTAACCTATTTGACTTGTTTAATTCAACCCGACACGATTGACATCTCTAACTTAATTAGTGTGCCTTCTTTAATTTGTGGTTGCATCAGAATTTTATTAATGGAGAATCACCAAGCACGAAACACAATTGTGTGGCCAGAATATTACAAAGAAGTTCAAATCATAGCATAAGAACCTTGCTTTTTTTTAAAAAAAAAATTAATTATGCGAATAATGTCACTTTATATTTTGTATTAAGTTCTTGAAAACACACCACCGTTCAAATCAATATATGCTGGCATAAGAATATTAATGCATGGTATGTAAACACCATTTCTAGAAAATACCAATTCCAACAAAATATATTCGTAAATTACGGATGAAATTTGTGTGGGTAACAAGTGAGACATGAATGGACATTTATAGGAAGGTTTGGGACAAGTACAAATTATATAACAACTTACTAGGTTAGGTACTTATTTAGCATGGAAGGTGGCATCTATTTTTATTTTTATTTTTATTTTTATTTTTTTATGCATGTATAATCACGTTAATGTCACGGATGTAATTACAAATCCAATCGCCACTAAGCAAGCGATGAGCAAGTACTCACGGGACTAGATCTAGATTTCCAAGTGAGTGAACGATGTTTGAAATCTACACATGAGGAAATCAACACCAGTTATAAGGCACCACATAAAGATAAATCTTTCTGTAATAATCCTCTGACGTGAGAATTAGTACACGGATTTGGAGGAAGTAACAAGTAACAATTGGTATCAAAATGTGAAATAATAGAGTGTGAGAGCCGAAATTTGCTGATCACTTTAACTTTGATATTGATCTTGATCTGGATGTTGGAGCCGAAACATAATTTGTTAGAAGCGGTGATAATGAAAAGGTTAGTTGTGGTGCTACTGAGGTCTTGGAAGGAATAAAAGCTGAAGTAATCCCTGATACAGAGGCGGAATTAGTGTGGAAATTGTGACTATTGAGGTAGAGGTTCCTGAGAACACTGAAAATGTTGAAGGAAATAAAACTGAAGAATAGATAGTTGAACAATTGGTCGTCTATGACTCTGAGCTAGAATTTTATGAAAATTTAGAGAAATCGATGACGTACGTGACTTAACGGAGTTCAATTAAAGGGGATATGGTAGATTTGGAGAAATACGGTTGGTTTAAAAAGGTAGAAGATCCTGAAAAACTGACCTTGTTGTTTAAAATACCGTGGGATCTGAAATTAAAACTGAAGCTTAAAAAATTGAAGATCTAACATGATTGAATTATCGGCTCTGAACAAGATGCAAAACATTAATAATAATAAATTATGGAGGAGTATTGTTATGTCTGAAGATTAATTAATATGATCAACATAGTCAAAGTCAACAAAAGTCATCATTAACGATCCAAGTCAACAAGACAAGTGCAGGACGAGGATCATAGACAAGATGTGAAAGACAACAGTGTTTAATGCTGATGAATATATCAACAAAATATATTTAATCATTATTAATTGTTTTAGTTTTTCAATTTAGAAATATATTTTGTCTTTATTACAAAATATATATTATACTAAACATTAGAGGTTTATTTGTATTATTTTTATTTGTCGTGTTTTAGTATAAGTCTAGGGTTCTAATTACAATTAGTCTATTGTCAATAGACTATAAATAGACAATTATTGAAAAATTATGGTTGAATCTTGAATGAGCTAGTGATTGGGGTTTTCATTTGTGCACATTATTTACAATCCAAAATAGATCAAATTGAGGTTTTTATTATGTTCTTTCATATTTTATCCAATTTGTTTAAAACTTCAACAAATTAACTAATTCAATGGTGATTAGGAGTTAAGGACCAACAAATCTTCATTACGAACATGAACTCCTCAAGAAGATTAGGTCACTTTACTAGGGATTCTATTTAGTTTCACTTCCAAACAAAACTTCTAACTATAAATGGAACCCCTTTAAAACAATTCATCGGGGTAAGATCGATCGGGGCTCTATTTAAGCTATTAGCGGTCTTCTTAAAAACTTTACCGAAACCATGAACCCTTGTAACAATCTGTAATACTTTGCACCGTCTTTGACCTAAGCGCGCCGAGTGAGACCAAGGCTATCTCCAACCCAAAGTTGAATCGGACCAAACGATCTTGTCCCCTCACTGTAGCGTTTGAATTGTTCGAGCATGAATAAGTCCGAAAATAAGGTTTTTAACGACGCATCTTCCACCCACTAGTCGAACCAAAAGAGAGCCGAAGTTTCCGACCCTGGAACCACTTTCATTAGCCTATTGAGTTCAGTTTTTTGCATTAACACCAATAGTATTAAACCAAGGATCATGATAAGCATTATTGCAAGGAAATTGGAAATGTTTCCTAGGTTGCCAATTTAGTGCAATACTACTTTTACCCATTGAGGGAAAGAGTTTGTCTTATAAAGCGACTTCCATTAACTCATTTATCTTTTAACCTCTAATTTTTTATATTTTTATATTTTAATATGTGACATAAATTACGGCTTTGTACGTGACATACGAGACATGAAACTTTTTTTTATCAATGTATTTGATAAAGTCACATAAATGAGACCTGACCATGTAACCCGACCGCTGCATAGCGTGACACTGTCTTAAATCTAGTTAATCCTATAAACAAAACATTGATTCCTATGCAATTATTTTCCCCCAAATTCACGTAAATTCTACGGTAGAGAAACATGATTATTACTATTATTTAATAATGAACTAGGTTTTTTTTATTACCTTCATTGGGGCTATAAACGAACCAAATCAAATCAAAAGAGGTTTTGTTAATGTTTCTTTGCTAATTTATTAGAGAACTAACGAATTGTTTATAAACACATAGCCATAAAAAAACTTACGTTTGTGTTTGTTTTTTAAAAAATTTAAAATGTTCGTTTTTATTTGTGCTTGTTTGTTAAGTTTGTAAATATTCGTTTTTATTTGTGCTTGTTTGTTAAGTTTGTAAATAAACCCAAACAAACACTAAGAAACATATGAAAACTAACAAACACAAACAAACATATATTCTCCTTTATATTGAAAGGTGAATGAAAATGAACAGTAACACTAGGGGTATATTCGTAACTTCACGTGTGAGTATTTAAGCGCTCACTTCTTTCAACAACTCATTTCTCTCGATCTTTGCAATCACACAAACAATTTCTCTGTTCTCTTTGGTTTCCGGTGAGTATTGCCGGAGATAGTGTGACAATGTCGGAGTTTTATTGCCGGTGATGGTTGCCGTTCTTTGGATCTGTGTGGCCTAAGGTTTGCATGGCTATCACCGATGTGGTTGTCGGTCTTTGGATGTATTTATCACCGATGATGGTTGCCGACCTTCGGGTTTGTGCGGCCTAGGGTTTGTCTGGTTGTCACTGATGTGGTTGCCGGTCTTTGAATCTGTGTGGCCTTCGGTGCACGATTTGTTGTTGCATGTTGTCAGATCTGTGGGTTTTTGTTGTTATCGGTTTGTGTATTATCTTTTTTATTGAAAGTTGAGTGAAATTGAACAGTAACCCTAGGGGTTAAATGGTTCATGATTTGGCATGTCGGATGTTATGTGCCGGATGTTATGGTGGTGGTGCGGTGGCGCATGATGGTGGGTGTTTGGTGGTTTGTTTTTGTTGATGAAACCAGATTCAGGTCGATTTTTTTGTTGTTTGACCCTTGCTTATTAACATTATGCTTTAAAATTGAATTTGTTTTTGAAATGGGGCTGTGATGAGACACCATGAGAGGTTATGCTGAGTTGTAACATTTTACATAAATACAATGTAGATGGCGTGGCAGGTGTGGATGGTGGGTTTAGATCTCGCAACCCACCTAGCAGCCAACATTTTTTTGGTGTTCTGAGCCTAAAAAATGTGGGTTCTTTGAATTTGTTGGTTGGATTTTTGTATTCATTTCTTCATGATGATTGTTTGCTGACTCCATTCGAAGTCAATTATAAGATTCTGAAAATTAAAAAGTGTTTTTTTTATTTGTGGTGTTATCTGTCAACTGTTTGGAATTGGATTAGATAAAAAAAGTCCCTTTTGTTATGATTAAAATTATGACTTTATATTGCATTTGATGTAAAGGATTTTGTGTTGGTTTAAAATACGCCTATACTAATTTGTGTTTTTCTGGTTCGAGATCTTGGTGACAAGTATGGAATTTGGGGTTGATGGATACTTGGATTGATTTGGGTTTTATTTTGTATTTGAAGGGTTAAATGGTTGAAGGTTGAAACAAGGGTTGAAAAAGGATGACGGTTGGATGGGATTGGTGAGGTAAAATGCAGAATGATAAAATGGGTTGGGCTGGTTAGATGACGATGTGGACTGCCACATGTTTTTATTTATTTGGAGAGTAGTTATGAAATTGAAAATGAGGGTGGTTGATGAGAAATTTATGTGTAGAATATTGTAAAACCCAAATCTTAAATACTAATTTCTTAGATGGCTTAACGAGGCTCGCGCAACGTGCGAGCCCCCGAATACTACTAGTTAGATTAAAAATATAAAAAACCATTGTTAATACAAAAAGTAAGATAGCATTCATGCTAAAGTAGTTAACTAAGTATAAAAATAGTTATCCAAAAATAAACGAACATTCACGAACACAAATTAACAAACGAGGACACTGTTCATGTTCGTTTGTTTATCTTAGCGAACTAATTTACTTGTTCGTTTGTTTATCATCGCCAAACAGTTCGTCAAATGTTTAGTTTGTTAACAGTCTCTCATCCACTTTAATGCCAATTAGTTTAGTGGCCCATTAGTAAAAGGTTTATCAATTTTAGATGAAAACTACCTAGTCAAAGGTTTAATAACTTTAATGTCAATGGATTAATAGCCCATTAATAACACACCATATGTTAAAAACATTAGTTTTTAGGTTTAAATCCTGCTATAAACAGGTGTGAGTGACAGTTGAAAAGGAAGCCACTTTTCAAAAACATGCGAGTATAAAGAAAAAAATAGATACTCCTCTTGATGAATTGTGTGTTCTACCTTGTAACAAGTGCAAAAATGATAATAACCTCTTATGATCTTATTTACATATCGACCATGTACTCTACCATGTAAAAAGAGTCAATCGTAACGCGAAAACGTTTTAAGTCTGAAGGTATGATCAGTTAGTGCACGCGAGCCAATTCGAGGGAAGCCGATTCGATGCCAATGAGGGCATGTTACGAACGTTAACGTCAACAGGGAGCATGCGATACTCAATATCGAGGTCTCTAAAGATTTTGATCATTTCTTCGACTAAAAGAGCTCTACGTTGCCATCTTTCACCCATGTCTTGGAAGTTCATACGGTGCGAGAGCCATATTGAGATCTTTAGCCGATTCAAGTCTTCAACATCCCTCACTACAATCATCGGTGCAGGGTACCAGTGATCGCTCTTGTTCTCAATGTAGCTGAAACGAACGAAAACAAACCATTTAGATCTCATTCATGAATGAATGATGAACCCAAACATCTTTCTATCCATTTAAAGTTACATGCAAGTTTGATAAAGGTAAACGGGTAACCAGGCGTGCGTTTATGTCACCAATTGTATCAAACCCGCGAAGAAACTTTATAAATTATCTCATACCCAGATACCCGACACTGGGTTTTACATTCAGATTCGGATTTTTCTCCCATCGCTATATAATAGCATATGGTTAAATAAAAAGATGAGTATAGACACATACCTTGTTATCCTTTCCTTCATTAGAGCAACTTTTTCTACTGGAGTTGATACATGTATACAAAAATCAATAGCATCTCCCATATCCGGGCTACGATAATAATTGGCAATTGGTTTCGTGGCCAACACGCTATTTGGGTATATAATTTTCTGATTATCATACCGCAAGAAAACCGTAGTTAATATATTCATCTCCTCGACTATCATCTGCAGTAACCACCATTAAGTTACAATAATAACAAAATCAGCATGTTCAGAAGTAAACGAGTCAAAAACTCGACTTTTAAATATATATTAAAATGTTTACCTGAACAGTGTCTATCTCACAACGATCACCGACGTCAAATGGATGCATCACGAATAAGAAAATAATGGCCTCGAAGGTTGTCTTGCATGTGTTACCAAACACAAACACAACCAAAAGCAGCTGTGAACTTAAGAATATAAAGAAATGTGTAGTGGCTACTTTGAGTATGAGAAGCCAAATCACAATTATTAAGATCCCAACAACTATGTTCAACATTTGATGGAGTTTGTTCACAGCTGTCTTTGTGTCGTTTAGAGATAATGCAAGAGCCCTTCGTTCGCGAAATACATTAACCTAAAGAAAAAGTTAATCATCAGGAAGCAGGTTATGTTTATAACTAAAACAATACTACTTCATTAGAGTTATATAAATCTTTGGACAAAAAGTGTTTCTGGGTCTGATCAACACTATCCATATCGACCCGTATCAAAAATCACCAACCCATTTAGCCACATATATCATGAACAGAAACATTCGTACCACCCAGTTTTTGAGAGATCCTTTGCTGATTCCTTTCGTTTCACATTCTCCGTCAAATAGCCGTATTGCCTTTAAAGCTTCATCCTCTCTCAGAAAACGCATCAAGTCCTCTAAAAAAATTCGCCTGACCAAGCAAATTATAAAACTCAGTGAAAAATTCGCCTGACCATACATCAAACTGGCCACTAAACCGTTCCATGGTCGGACTAGATGACAGTAATAATTTTAAAATTTTGAATAAATTTGTATATAATTATCTAAAACAAAATATGAAATAATTTTGGTGTGAATTTAGTCATTTACAATGTTAGCGTATATTTAACGATACAAAAATGAAGATAAACAACACGTCCAAAAACGTTTGGAAATGAAACTGATTAAACCAACAGTAAACTAAGATCAAGAACTTACTTGGAACCTTGTTTAGCAACATTCAAGAATATTCTCTTGGCTGCAACCTTAGCCTGCTTTTCATTTGTGATTTGTACTGCAGTCTCATCCTCATCCCCCGTCGCACCCTGCAATTGCTCATCCAATGTTGATAAAACACCCGTACGAACAATATTCATCAACCGTTTCATATTCCAAGCAGATATATTCTTCTGATTCAACCTATGCAAGTGATCGATTGTTATCCCCTCATCAACTTTTTTCGGCGTTATAACTTCTGAAAATTTACCACTTTTACCAGCCATGGGTGTATTAGTTGCATTCGTTCTCGGTGTACCAATAAACCTCCCACTTTTCTTAAATATATTCGCCTTCAAATCCGGGGGCAACGTAGCCCCCGCATTCTGAAGCTTTTGAACTTCTTCAATCACGCGATCTTCTTCTTCCCGTTCTTGTTGAATCTCAATCAACGGTGGACCAGATAGTGTCTCAATTACATACTGATTAAACAAAGATTCTTGAATCCGGTCAAAAAACGTACTCACATGGAACGAAGACGCAAGAACCTTCACCAGCAATGTTTTCAACAACCAAACAATCGTCCCGACCAAAAGACACACCCAAATCTTAGTCACATACGGCAAAACATCTTTCCCATAAGCCATCCTTTCAACCTTTTGATCGAATATACATTGCCACACGATCAAAACCAACGCTAACCACACACAATTCTGAACAGCTTTCCTCAACCCATAAACGAAATACAAAACCCGTTTTCTCAACACGAAGTTTCGCTCAATCAATATCACTATAACCCGAATCCCCCAACCCGAAACCAATCTTCCACAAACTAAAACAAGCATCATAACACCCCATTTCCATAACACAAGACCAAATAAAGGTTTATGCTTCAAACTTGGAACTGTGAGTGTGCAAGTTAAACCACCAAGAATTAATATCAAACTAAACAACTGAACTAAAGTCCATTTACTATACCTAAACTGTTTATACTCATCAGGTAAATCATCATCCAAAAACGGATCATCTTCATCAATTTCACTTCCACCTTTCGTTAACACGCCCGATTTCGATAACCTACCCGATCTCTGATCCGTCTCCGGTGGATCCATCAATCTCGACTTTGTCTTCATCCGCATCAAGCTTGATTTTCCCCTAAACGATGCGTTTGCAGAGCAAACAACCACTTCGTCTCGAACACCCTCACTGTCATTACTCCCATTTGACCGGTTTCGTACCTATCAGTGACGGAACTTAAACATTAAAATATTTTTTAACTTACAACTTATATTTCATATCTGTCACAGTGACGAAACTTAAACATTAAAATATTTTAACTTACAATTTATATTTCATATCTTTAAACCGTGACAAAACTTAAACATTAAAATATTTTAACTTACAACTTATATTTCATATCATAGCTAAAACAAAATTTGATATAATAGTGAAAAAATAAAGCTTGATACCTGTTGCGGTTCGATAACTTCATCATGAAACGAAACCCTAACGTCTTTGGGGGTAAGTATGCCGTAATTGTTAGGACTTTCGGCAATTTTTGATAAGGCCGGAGATTGTTGCGGTGAAGTTGTATTGGATGTAATGAAGTCGAATTTATCATTGTCGTTGGTGAAATCGTAGCTTGAATCTCTCCATACTTTTTGTTGATCGGAAACAGAGTGATTGAAGTTGTTGTTGTACGTTGCTAGCTCTGCTTCTTTGGTATATGTACTTGCTGCATTGTTGATTGTACCTTTCTCAATGTCGTTTGATGAACGCATGATGGAGGTTGTTGCAGAGCTGGAGCTGGAAGTGAGATCAATGGTGTGATTGTTTTGATGGAGGAATTGTTTATGTTGTTGATCGAATTGCGATTGGAGTTGAGTGATTTGTTGAAGGATTTGGTGAATTTGATGATGAAGATGGAGATTTGATGAAATTAAATCGAAGATTTGGGGATTAAAATAGTGGTTCAATACGGTGGACAGTAAACGAAGCAGGTGATGATGAATCACTAAAGGAAAATATATTATTAATGTTGTTTATTGTATTGTATTGTATCGAAAGGAAATGTATATGCTTTTTGTTTAAGGTGGAACAAAGACCCTTAACTTTATGTTTATTTGTAACTTAAACCCTTGTTTATGTTTTTCTACAACTCATATCCTTCTTTAGTTTGATGTTTTTGTCAGAATCGTAGAAAATAATTACGCAAGTTATAACTGGGATGAAGTTATAGCTAGGAGATGAAGTTATCACACAAAACACTATTTGCGTAAGAATTACACCCACACATACATATTATAACGCAAGCATGTTTTATTCTTACGCAAATATTTTAAGCAAGAGATGAAATTCTCACGCAAACGTTTTTATTTTTTGCAAAGGTTGAAATTCTCATGCAACCAGAGGAACAAGCTAGAATTAGGATTTTGAATATTTTAACTCTGCGATTTGCTTAATATTATGTTTTTAGTATTAAAACAAGTTTGATGTTTTGATGTGCTATTTTGCTTAAATGTTGTTACTTTGAGTTTTAATTTTTTTAACGGCAGATTAGTTGTTGGAAATTAGTAGCACCAAGTTACATTGAATGGATTCGAACCCAGTACCTCTAGAAAAGCAAAACCTCACACCTCAACATTGACCACTAAACCAAGAGATCATTGGCACTTTAAGTTATTAAATTACTTTTAATAGTTGATTAATTATTATAGTTTGTTTAGGAATTATCTTTGATCGAACACTAAACGATTTAAAAAACATAAAACAGGTCGGTCTGCCTCAAACAAAACTAATTATGATTTAGAAAAATCCTCTAATTTCATCTTCACCTTGTGCCTAAAAATCCATAAGTTGCCCCTAAGTAAGTTCCTCCAACAATCTAGTTTCTATTATGTGATAAGATATTTTTTTTCTTTTAAAAATGTAAAGTAAAGATTATACAGGGACTGGTATTGCACAAGTTTAATTTATTAGGGTATAAATTGTTAAAAGACATAAAGATGAGGTGGTATCATGGTGCTTGATCCTGACCCTACAGATGTCAACTTGCTTTATATATTGTCAGGAAGCCGCGTTTACAAAACAGTAGAAAATAATTGCACGTCTTCAACTCTTCATGCGAAAAAGGTGGTACCATCTATTTTTATAAGATTCTAATATTATATAAAGCAACAAAATTACTTTTCAAATTATAAAATTCGTACCAAAATTATTTTTATATTAATTTGTTTTGGTAAAAAAATTTACTTGTATCTTAAAAGGATACAAATAAGTAAATTTTATTACATTTTAATAACCAACAAGGGCCGGTCCCGAGGAATCGGGTGCCCTGTGCGAGACAAGAAAAAAAGACCCCCTAATCCGAAGCATCAACGTATTAAATTATATAAACTAAATTTTTAACCAATAAACAAACGTTTGATAATTAAACATAAGAAAACCAAAGTATTTGAATTAGTGAAAATCAAAATTATATATAAATTTTTTTTATTTGGTGCCCCTCGTCAAGCGAGTGTCCTGTGCGGTCGACTACCCCGCACACCCCTAGGGCCGGCCATGTAACCAACTACATATATATGACTCATGTTTCTTGCTGTGATGACATCTTGTGGCACGTTTGAGCTGCCCGATGCGTTTTTTTACTTTTGTTGCAAATGCGATGTTCATGACATTAACATATTGTTAGGCATATAAGAGTATAATGTCATACAAGTTACGGTGTAAAATAATAAATGTTATTTATGTTAAAGTTTATTTAAAATAATTGTATTAAATTATACAATGCAAATTAACTTTATATATGAATATGTATGCGCTTGTTAATGAAAAAACATTTAAATAATGAATTCACGTTGTTTCTCAATATGCTATATACCGTAATATGTAAGGTTTTATAATCGTGTGTTATACACGTGCTAAATAAAAATATAAAAAATTATAACCATTATAATTAAAGATTTGTAAATATTTTTATAGATTTATCACTAACTTTTGTCTCTATCAACTCTTATACTCAATTTTTTCTTTCAAACTTCTTTTTATAAAACAATAATTTTTCCCTAAAATTACCTACTAAAACATTGATTTATTAGAAAATAACATTTTGCTCTAAGGTCGCTTAAATATATTTTAATAGTGAATTTTAAACGTGTAACACAACGATAACATGAATATAAACTAATTGTATATCATAACTATTATATTTGTAAAAGTTTCTCGCCTCTTTTTAGTTTATTTTTTATAATATAGTTTAATCATCTAAATATTTTCTTTGTGTTACGTAAGCTTATAAATATTTAGCTAAAAATAGTATAAAGATATCATCATACAAAAGAAAAGAAGCATGTATAAATGTTTGAATTATTTTACTTCGCTATTTGTGGATGTAAGAATGACGTGCACGATTCTCTTGTGTATAGCCAATCTTTTGGAATTGTATGGGTAAAAATCATTGATATATGATCCTTAAGTTTTTAACTGTTCGCGGTATGAAACGTCAGTGTTTTGTTTTTGATTGTTTGTTTTTGTGTCTTAAAGGTTTGATGGAGAGTTTTGTGTTGTTTTGCGTGGTCGAATAACATAACGTCAAACTATTGATGTCAATAGAAATGAGCTAATTTATACGAGCTAACGAGTGAGTTATTTCATGTGAATTAGTTCTAATACTAACTTAGCTCGCTAGCCCATTCATGTCTTTCACCAATTAGATATCCTTAACTTTTTTGGCGACTTATTGATTAATATGAGCGGCGTGAAACAATTTCAATTTAAACGCTACACGTTAAGATGTTACAATGGTAATTTTTTTGGCGACTTATTGGTTAATATGTAAAGACCGAAATTATATTCACAATATATATCCGTATATATTGATGCATTGGTTGTCAATCAACTTTATTGTTTTAATCTCCTACCATGTATGCTTCCTATTTTTTTGGTTTTATTAAATGCTCATCGATGTACATATAGAGAGGTTTCACTCTCTGTTTCTTGGTAACACATTAATCAAAAGTGATTGATTCTAATATCATATTGTTTTATATGGTATCAGAGCGGTCTTAAAAGATCCTCCGTAAAAAAAAAGGCGAAAACACAAAACCATAAAAGAAAGTCATGATCTACGATGACGAAAGGGCTTCCCCAATTCCAGGAATAACAGAGGCACAATACCAACAGTTTGTGAAGATATTCAAAAGCAAAGATGACATTATCACAGAAGAAAAGTCACCGATAGCCAATGCAGGAGGTAACGTTTGTAAAGAAAGAAAATGGATCATCGACTCCGGAGCAACGGAACATATTATTTGTGATGACTCGACACTAACTAACAAGACGAAGAGAAGTTATGAACCGCCGGTCACTATACCCAATGGTGAAGCTATTGCCGTTGAAGGTAGAGGAAATTACATTCTGCCTAACGGGATGATGGTTAAAGATGTTCTCTATGTCCCCAAGTTCAAATGCAATTTACTATCGGTTGGTAGATTGTCCCGAGATCTCGAATGCGCTGTAACCTTTTTCCCAGATTTTGTTGTTATGCGGAGTTTATATTCAAGAGCATTGGTTGGGGTCGGTCAATACAAAGATGGTCTATATGAGATGGAGTTGGTAAGAGACAAGAGGCAAGCCATGATGACGACACTTAGTACATGGCACAAAAGGTTAGGTCACCCATCTAATTCCAAGCTACAACATGTTGATTTTCTAAAAAATTATCCTAAGAACTCTAAAGATTTTTGTGATTCATGTATTAAGGCCAAGTTTACTAGACTACCATTTCCTGTTAGTACAACTAAAACATATGATTGTTTTGATTTATTGCATTGTGATATATGGGGTAAGTATCGAACGCCTTCCATTACACGTGCAAACTATTTTTTAACAATAGTCGACGATTTTAGTCGGGCAACTTGGGTGTATCTTCTTAAACACAAACATGAAGCAAGCACTTGCATTGTCAGATTTCACAAAATGGTGCAAGTGCAATTTGAGAAAAATATTAAAAGAATAAGGTGTGATAATGGAGGGGAGTTCATTTCAAATCACATGCTTGAGTTTTATGCAAAAGAGGGAATAGTCCTTGAGACAACTTGTCCACACACACCGCAACAAAATGGTGTGGTGGAGCGGAAACATCGACATTTATTGGAAACGGCACGAGCCTTGAAATTTGAGGCAAATTTACCAACAAAGTTTTGGGGAGAGTGCATATTAACGGCTACACATGTGATAAATCGACTGCCATCGGATGTAATTGGAAACAAAACACCCTATGAGGTACTACACAATCTAAAACCCGACTACGATCACATGAGGGTTTTCGGGTGCCTTGCCTATTACAAAAGCACGGAAACTAATGGAGACAAGTTTGAAGTAAGGGGGAGACCCGGAATTTTCTTGGGCTATCCTCCAGGAACAAAGGGCCATAAAATTTTTGACATTCAACACAACAAAATTATAATATCAAGAAATGTGAAATTTATGGAACATGTGTTCCCATTTGCAAACAATGCAACAGAGAAGGAGGAAGTTTTTGTTTTTCCTAAAACTTGGCATGAAGAAGTGTTAGAATCCAATGGGCCCGATACACAATTTGATGAGAATCCAACGGAGCAAGAAACTATACTTGATATTCAACAAAACTTGATACAGAATGAAAACTCACAAGTCGAGAATTTTCTTGAGCCCAGTAACGAGAATGAGAGTGCAAGTACACAAAATGAGAGCCCACCAATCAATAACAATGTTGATTTTGATCACGTAAATGAAGGCTCACATGCAAATTTAAAAGACAATGAGCCTATTTTAGAAACCACACAACATGAACCTGAAAGTTCTGAGTTGCCACGGCAAAAACGCAACAAAGTTAGACCGAAGCATTTTGATGATTATGAAGTCAAACTTCCTCCATCCATAGACCATGAGCAATCCACCTTCAACCAACAGTCCTCAACGGTACATCCTTTAGCACAATTCATTTCTTATGATAAGTTCACTAACAAGCATAAAGCTTTCTTGGCATCTATTACTACAAATAAAGTGCCAAAACACTTTAATCAAGCTGCGCAGGATATGAAGTGGAGAGAAGCCATGAAGAAGGAAATTAAAGCTCTTGAAGAAAATGAAACTTGGTCTTTAGAAAAGCTACCGGAAGGAAAACGGGCGATCGACTCAAAATGGGTGTACAAAATAAAATACAAGCCAAATGGAGATGTTGAGAGGTATAAAGCCCGTCTAGTAGCAAAGGGTTTCACGCAAATGGAGGGAATCGACTTCCATGAAACATTTGCACCCGTAGCAAAACTGGTGACCGTTCGGACCCTTCTCACCATAGCCGTGAAACGAGGGTGGCACATTCATCAATTGGATGTCGATAACGCCTTCCTACATGGGGATCTACATGAGGATGTCTACATGAAGATACCGCAAGGATTTGGAAAACCGAATGATAACAAAGTTTGCAAACTGAAGAAATCACTCTATGGTCTCAAGCAAGCCTCCAGAAATTGGTACCAAAAGTTTACCAATTCCTTGTTGGAAATCGGTTTTAAGCAAGTGGGGGCAGACTATTCTTTATTCATATTCAAAGAAAAGGATACATTTATTGTTGCTCTTATTTATGTAGACGATGTTATCATCATGGGTAATAACCAGAATAAAATACAAGAAATCAAAGGTGTTCTCGACAAGAAATTTGGCATTAAGGATCTTGGCTCTTTAAAATTTTTTCTTGGAATAGAAGTTGCTAGAACGAAAGAAGGAATGGTGCTCAGTCAACGTAAGTACACTCTTGACATCCTAGAAGACGCTGGAATGATGGGTTGTCGACCAAGCCTATTTCCAATGGAACAAAATTTGAAACTTGGAACGTGTGATGAAGAACCATGTGTTGACCCAAATCAGTATCGCAGATTAGTAGGGAGACTTCTCTACTTACAAGCAACAAGGCCCGACATAGCTTACGCGGTAAATGTTTTAAGTCAATTTGTTGGTGATCCCAGGCATAGTCATATGGAGGCTGCCAACCGTGTACTTAGATATCTTAAAACAACCCCTGGACAAGGTATTCTAATCCCTAAAGAAGGTGGCACCAAGCTCACGGCCTATTGTGACTCTGATTGGCTTGGGTGTCCAATCACCAGAAGGTCCAGAACTGGTTATCTATTACTCTTGGGAGGAGCACCCATATCATGGAAATCTAAAAAGCAGTCGGTCGTTTCGCGGTCATCGGCTGAAGCCGAATACCGAGCGATGGCCAATGCTGTTAGTGAGGTTTTGTGGATGAGATGGCTTTTGAGTGAGCTAGACATGCCTTCTATTGGTCCGACACAATTGTTTTGTGACAATCAAGCGGCTCGTCATATAGCAAACAACCCAGTATTTCATGAACGGACAAAACACGTCGAAATGGATTGTTATTTTGTTAGAGAACGGGTTGAGTCAAAAGAAATCCAACCGGTGCAGATTGACACTAAAAACCAAATTGCCGACATTCTTACGAAACCTTTGGGCTCACAACAATTTCGTAATCTACTCGACAAGTTAGGCATTCGAAATCTCCATGCTCCAACTTGAGGGGGAGTAAAGACGGAAATTATATTCACAATATATATCCGTATATATTGATGCATTGGTTGTCAATCAACTTTATTGTTTTAATCTCCTACCATGTATGCTTCCTATTTTTTTGGTTTTATTAAATGCTCATCGATGTACATATAGAGAGGTTTCACTCTCTGTTTCTTGGTAACACATTAATCAAAAGTGATTGATTCTAATATCATATTGTTTTATAATATGAGAGGCGCGAAACAATTTCATTTTAAACGCCAAGCGTTTAGAGGTTACAATGATTGTAGACAAGATCAAGTTACACCCTTTTTCTTTATTAAAAACCGGGCGAAATTAGAAGATCTTTCATAGTATTCATGGTATAATTTCTCGTTTCATAAATTTCCGTTGTAATTGTGTGGGTTGGGCTTATGTATTTTAGGCATAGGGTGTTGTTAGTGGATCTTCTCCTTTTTGCTAACAAAATTGCAATTAAAAAAAGATCCTTAATTTTTATCATTATCCTTAATTTTTAATACTAATAAAAAGTAAATAATCTATCATTTAACTTTCAATGAAATCATCCACCTAAACACTGTGAATGCAATAAGGGTGAAGGGGCTGATTAATTTCATCCCTAACACTTCATTAATGACAAACTAACACCTAACAACCTATGTTCACGATTATCGATACTAATCCACACCCGTCTATTTGAAGCTTGGTCGAACGACCACGTTAACGTTTTTCAAGGTATAGTCGACCGACAAGAGTATTTAATGCACGTCCAAATTAATTAGAAGGCATTAAATGCATGTATTAAACTTAAATTGTAAACGTAGTCGAGCAACTAAATATTGTGGGTGTCCGCCTGTAGAATATAAAATGGGCGTCACAACCAAGACATAAAAAAAATTTATAGTCGCCAGCGCCTCCGACGATGATGTCCGACGTTCGTCGACGACTTCTTGGAGAATAGTCGTTGTCGGGTAAACATTTATAGTCACTGACTACTTAGGACACATGGAGATTTCTTATTTGCTAGAATATGTAGTCTGCGACTATATTGGATATGGTCGCGACGACCACCAAAGACCGAGTCAAAAGTGACAGTTTCGAAAGTCAAGGGTGAAAGGGACGATTTCAAAATCTTACAACCAACATATAAAAATTCTAAAATTATCACTCATAATTACCACCAACAACCATTCCAAAATTATAGAACTCATATCCTACCATCAACAATAACTTGAAAACAAAATTTCAATAGTTGAAGAAATTTCTCAAAGTACAATGCATAAAAAACAAAATAATCGCAAACCATCTTTGAAAATGGAATGTTGATGGTTCACAAAGTAATAAACAAATGGTAAAAGAAGTTTGCAAAACTAGTGATTATTTTATTATTAAAACAAAAACAATGATGAAAATGTGATATAAACCAAAAAAAATAGATAAATCCTCTTGAGAATAATATACTTTTAATAAGGTTTTTAAGTTCTATTTGTTCTTGTTCTTGGAGAAGTGACATTATGGTCCCAAAATATGATGTTCTCTTTGGACCTAACTAACATTAATGGATCCAAAATGGATGTACAAGTGTTAAATTGTTCATAGAGTTGGCATCTTAGAGTATTATGAATACGATTGAATACGAATCCTCTTATTCTTCGAGGTCGAGAATTAACTAATAGAATATAAACTACGAAGGTGGTTGAATATGACTCTAACAAACAAAAAGATCGAACCCATGTTTTTGTTTTTTATATCGTCACGTCTATTATTCTTCTTTTAAAAGTCAATGAAATTAATAATAGTTCGTATTATGTTTTAAGAATTTTAATTAGGAACACGCGTATACTAGTAACTTAAGCAAAACTAATTGATGGTGAATCGTAGGCATTAATTCTGTAACATACTATATTAGGGGGTCGGTGGTGACCCTATTTGGGTCATTTTAACTTTGAATGTTAACTCTTTAGACAAATTTTTTTTATCAACGCGTATGGATAGGTTGTAAATGTGAGACTCTGCCGTCGCAACGCAAGACACATATCGGAGTCCAAACGTGACAACTAAGACATGATCACCGCATCACGCGGCCTAATTATAGTTATACTTAAGACCCCACAAAGTTGAAAAAAATGTATCTTAACTAACCAACTAGTGGTTAAAAGATTCAATTAGCAACTCGAAGATAATAAAATGAAATGATGGTCTTGTAACAAGCTCTCGTGAAAGATTTTGATGTATGTTTATCAAAGAAAATTTTGTGGCTAGAACGAAGGTTTTAAAAACCGTTTTTATAATGTACCGGCTCAGGCTCATAATAGGTTCATCGATTGAATCGGTCAGTCTCGATCGGTTTAACCAGTTTACTAGTCGCCCTATAATTCCAAAAAAAATTAAAACTACGTCTTTAATATCACCCGGTAGTGAATTTTAATTGCAAGTCACGTTGGAAAAAAGAAAAACCAAAAAAACAAGTCACCAATTGTATCCTACGTGTTATTCGAAATTAAATGGGCTATAGGCCCATAGAAGGTAAGCCTAAGATGACCATAAATTATGTCTCAATCCAAGATTAAAATGAGCTCATCATGATCATGCTAGACTAAGTTACTCTTTGATTAATGCCAGGATGTAAAGTTAGTGTGATTGTATATTTGTATGTTTTTAAACTTAGTGTCTACTTGTATTTCGGATTGACTTGTTTGAATCATTCCATTTTGAATTGATGAAATGATTTTAGTGTTTCCACTTTGTCGATTTAACCGACAAACTTTAACTAGATTTAAGTGCGTCTTTATTATAGATTATATTATGTGAACTGTGGTATTTGTATCAACAAGAAGATGATAAACAGATATGAATCATTCTATTTTGGTATCAGAGTAATCTCCGATTACATAACCCTGATTAACAATTCCATTCTTCTTTTTTTGAGATAGTATAAAACTGTTTAAATTGAATGGTACACATGTTTTTCATTTTTTTCTACCTTCAGCCACACTTTATGTAGACAAAATGATTGATTACAACACACCCTTTAGCTACGGGATTTTGAAGTATATGTGACTATAAATAGCTTTTTGGTGACAGTAAGATACAAAAGCCTACTTTAAAAGCATATTTATGTGTTTGTTTCTACCATTTAACCATACTTTATTTGGACAAAATGTTCGATTGCAACATACTCTTTAGCTACGGGATTTTGATATTATATATATGGCTATTGTGACTATAAAATACAAACAGTCACATGTACAATATATGCATGTGGCTATTGCTACCATTTAACCACATGTGTTGGTGGAAAAAAATGATTGATTCAACAAAAATTAGTGGTACCTTTCAGTCACTCTTTCAGTTGGCTACGACCACTAAAACCCGAGCGTGACCATGTGATATATGACACCATTGAGCTGGAAAAAATAACGTAGCTAAAGAGCTACGACCACAGAGAAAACCGTGATGAAAACATTATTTGACGTAGTGACAACCAACTATTATACACTAGGTTTAATACTCATGTGTTACATACGGGTTAAATAACAATATTTATTTAAAAAAGATGTAATCATTATATTTTTAAAGATTTATAAATATTTAAAGATATGTAAATATTTAATAGTTACAGATTTATAAATACTTTTTTTAAATATGATATTAATCACAATTTTTTTACTCTAACTCATTGACATAAATTTTCACTCAATTTTCCATCCAAAAGTTTCATTTTTACGACAAATTTTTTCACTCAAATAATTAAACTCAAAAGGCATCGATTTATTAGGTTAGATAAGGTACATTACGCATATATGACCATATATTAGTTAAACATGCCGTTGGGGGTGGTGGTCCAACAGTAAGACGCAAGTCTTAGGATTCACAAGGTCAGAGGTTTTATCCTTGCCCCGAAGAGGGGGTTCCATTTTATCTGGGTGGGTTTTCTCCTTTCAGGGGTGTGCAATGGGGGCCTCTGTGGGGTAACTCGTAATAAGAATGTTGCCTTTAGGTGATCTAACCAGGGGTTTTTCGGTGTTGCTGTTAAAAAAAAAAAAGTTAGTTAAACATAATAATGCAGACAAACATACATAGTTTATTCTCATTCAATGAATGAGGCTATGATAACACGCATTATCGTTATTTCGTGAAATTAAAAGAATAATCTCAAAAACAAACAAACGTAAGAACAACGACATGAATAATATAAAAGAATGGTGCAAGTCATTTCCCAATTACATCTTCATTTAAGTTCCATCACAAATGTCTCTTCTCTTTACATAGGTTCATTTTTTTAAGCCAAAACGTGTTAGTGGGTTGGGAACACAAGAATAGAAAACGTATTAAAAGATATATTATTTTAAAAAGTAAGTCATAATTAAAGCAATGTTTTAAAACAAAGAAAAGAATAATATAAAATATATATCTTGTAGTGTTGGAGCTTATCTTTGATTATTCATGAGTAGTTGACCAAAAGATTTAACTTTCACTTCTAACCGATTAAAGTTAATTTTCTAGTCGTAACATGCCACGTCATCCTTCTCAGCTACGATTGTCGGCCGACCAGTAATTGGTATGCGCCCACAACCTGATAAGCAGGGAACAACACGTATCTTTGCTAGTTAAATCTAGTTACTTTTTAACTGACCCAATCATTAATTTTGTCTCAAGTAAAAGTATGACCATGTAACTGACACGTGTTCTCGCTAATCCAAGCTAAACTCGACCTCTAACCGACTAATATGGAGTCAACAAAGTTTTGGTTATATATCACAGCTAAAGTGTGGCCACGAGACTTTTGGTTGTCCCAACTAAACCGAACTAAATTGTAACCTAAAGACTTTTGGTTGTCCCAGCTGAATACAGCTAAATCCGACTAAAATTTAGCCGGGTCAAATGTTCATTTAGTGATGTTTCCTAATTAACATGCATCCGTGGATGTACACACTTTGAAATATTTGGACAGCCTTTTTGACTAGATAACAAATCAACGTGTGATTGAATTGTTAACGTGTTTGCTTTTACAATTGACCCATTAAAAGTTAGTTACAAGTAAGATTTAGTTCATGTTTGTGTATGTAAAATCCATAAATGGTTGGATTAAAATTTTAAACCAAATATTTACCGTGGCCTTTTTTTCTATGTAAGTAAACAATTTTTTTTAAAATCATCTTGTCCCTATCGTTGAGTACTTGTTGTTTATTGATTACTTCTCATATCACCTCCTCGGTCATTCTGTGTGTTCCATACATGACTTGGGTACCTAAACTAACTATACTAACTATTTATATGCGTTTTTAGAATTAGGGGCTGTTTGATTCAACCTTTTAGTTAATGATTAAGATGTTTGAATGGTTTAGTAGCTAAGGATTCAGACTGTTTGTTTCGTGAGCAGATATCTAAATGGTTCAGACATTTGCCTCTAAATGGTTAAACATTATACTGAGTCTGAATGGTTAAGAGCTCCTATATGAATTAATCAGCCATTTACCTTTGAATAGTTAAACAATATACTAGATCTTAATGGTTCAGTACTTAGCCATTCAGAAGTTGCCAAACAACCCCTTAATACCAAATATTGTTACAAAATAAAAGGAGGAAATTGTCATTTACGTCATTGAGATTTGCTCAGTTTTGTCGTTTTCGTCCTTCAGGTTGGTTAAAAATTGACATTTCCGTCCTAACACTTAACTCTATATATCTACTTTAACATTAAAAGTGGGGCAATTCTGTAATTTTACTAATCTCATATGAGACTCTTAAACCCTAATATAGTCCTACCACCTATACGTTTAAACCTAGGGCTGAACAAAACATGAATTGAGCTTGTCCGTGTTCGTTTGTTAAGAAATGAGCATGTTCATGAACAGCTTACAAACGTTTACCGAACGAGATTTCTTGTCCATGTTCGTTCATTAAGGAAAATGAAAGTGTTCATGAACTGTTCACAGACATTACCAAAAGTAAATGAATACAAAAAAATGTTCACGAACATAAATAAGCCAAGCAAACACATATTTATTTAATTAAATATGCAAATTTCCTTAGAAAAATTGCGAATAATTCACCAAAAATAAATAAATACGGAACTTAATCATCTTAACATAGTTGACATAATTACCATAAACATAATTATAACAAAAAATAATAAGTTTGTCAAGTTTTAATATAAACTGAAATTTAAATAGTCAATGCGTGATATTGCGTATAATATAACATAAACAAGAAGGATTGCTTGCGTTCGTTTGTTAAGGTATAAATTTGTTCGGGAACTGTTCATGGACAATATAATTAACTATCAAATATAGACGATAACGTTCACGAACGTAAACGAACGAATACAGCCTCTGTTCATGTTCGTTGATTTAGCTTAAGAAACAATTTTTTTTGTCCGTGTCTGTTTATTTATTAAACAAACGAACACAAATGAACTTTCAGTCGAACTGTTCGCTGAAAGTTTGATTCATTTACATCCCTATTAAAACCGATCACACTCTTCAATCGATCACATGAACCCATTGTGAGTGATTGTAGATTCTAACTGAGAATGATTTCTTTATGATCGATTGAAGAGTCTGATCATTTTAAACATGGTAGGATTAGATTAAGGTTTAAGAATCTCATATGAGAATCATAAAATTAGAAAATTACAAAATTACCCCTCTTAAAATGTTAAAAATAGATGAATTTAAGTGTTAATACAAAAATGATATTTTTTTAGAAACCTTAAGGATGAAAATGGGTAAAAATGATATTTGGAAAAAACAATGGCAAAGAGCAAAGCTCGGATAAAAATGACAATTTACTCAAATATAAAATATGAAACTCCAACACGTCTCTTAAAACCCAACTACACAAACTTGCTATATGTGTGTATGTAAATCATTGAACCGAGTCACTTTATTATTCAACAACTAAATCAGATACTTATAATATTGCAATTCTTAGATACACACCAACGAACCAAGGAATTTACAATAGAGTCGCAGGTAAACAAACAGGAAACAAGTTGCCCTGCAAACCCCTTTTGAATAGCAAAACTTAGTTTGCTGAAAACAAAACCTTGACCCTTAGGAGTCAAAAGATTGCTATGAATGATCCGCTGAACCCTGGTCAAGAAGTTCACTGCCTACATGTAAATACAAATCCAAATGCCACACAGGGGCGGAACTACCGTATAAAGAGGGCTAGCGCCCGCTACCCCTCAACTTGTACCCCGTAACAGAAAAAAATCAACAAAGGTTTTTGAGTATAAGTATATATGTGTATACAATGTTGTAGAACTCGCTAGACGATAGTCGGATGGTGAGGTACCTTGGAGCTAGGAATCAGGATTAATCGTAATTAATCGGTTTGGTGTTTTTATATGTAAATTTCATTTATACACACACATTGATATGAATATAATACTTCAACATTCATGTGTTTTGATTTTTATATGTAAATTTCAGCTATATATACACACTCACACTGATGCGACATAATACTTCAAAATATATTAAAATTCTAAGTTTCGATCGTGAAAAGTGAAATTAGTGCATACAGTTATAAATTTAAGGACTAAAACCCATGTTTTATGGATCGGGTCGATAAACTTCAGATTTAAAACCCATTAAAATGCTTTGACTTTTGTTGACCAATTACTATGATTATGACCGCCTAGCCCCGCCTAGGACTGCCTAGAACCGCCTACCGATTAATGAACTGATTTTAGAAAATCCACAAGGTAACTCACCGATTACTGATTAATCGCCGATTAATTAACCGTCTAGACTGATTTTTACAAGACTGTGTGGATATACTCTCTCCGTCCCAATTTAGATGTCATGGGACCCACAACACAAAGATTAAGAAAAAGTAGATTATTATATTATTTTAACCTATAAAATGACAAAAATGCCATTAAGGTATTTTGTCTTTTAGTCATAAAGTATATTTTATGTTAAATAATTAGGGGTAAAATTGGAAATGATATTTTTATTTTTGGAATGGACATTTAAATTGAGACAACCAAAAAAGGAAATTTGAACAATTAAAATAGGACGGAGGGAGTATAATTAAAGTTGATTTAAAGCATCAATTATCCTTATTTCATAGTGGATTAAATGCTTAACTTTGGATCAATTGGTAATTGGTTCAACTCCCCTATGGTTTATTTAATGTAGTTTTTATGAAACATTAATTTATATTTTGGATTTCTTAACTTGTTTAATATTAACTTTTGGTAGTAATAGGTTTTAAATGACTAACCAAAACAAACAAATATATTGACTAAAAAAGTATCATTTTTAGAATAAATGAGTGTAATGCATACAATTTTTTTAAGTTTTTAGGTATAACGTTACACCGAAGTGAAAAAAATTTACGCGCTTCCTCTGAAATTTTTTTCTAGATCCACCACTGATGCCACTAATCTAACCATTAATATGTATTCACGAGACCAAATCTTGATTCCTTTGGAGCAACGAATATGAATCTGCACACGATGAACAAACTATAACTAATTAAGGCACCACATGAAGGGAAAACTTTCTGTAACAATCATCCAATGTGAGAATCAATTGCCAATTTTAAAAAATGAAATGAATCTACTTATTCTAATAATTGATTAACCCATCCACATGTTAATAATTTAACTACTCCACATAGGAATTTGCTTAAGTGTCATGCTCTCATTTAATTTGATGTAGGATTTGAAAGCGGGTCATGGTATGCTCCATATTCGAAATAACCCGATAAGTTCAAATAAAAAATACCAATTATCATGAATTATCTATTAACTCGATATGTTCAAAATTTTAAATAAAAAATTTACCAATTATCATGATTTATCCCTTAGCCCGATATGTTCAAATAAAAAATTTACAAAAAATTTTAATTATCTTATAACCCGATATGCTCAAATAAACAGTTTACCAATTATCATAAATTATCTCCTAACATGATATATTTAAATAGAAAAATAATCAATTAATATAAATCATGTCCTTTATTTTAGTATATGATTTTTGTTAGAAAAATAGAAAAATATTTTAGTATATGATTTTTGTTAATAAAGATATGTTATAAATAAACTTAATTAAAACTTATAAAATCAAAATTCCGTGTAATACACAGGTACTAATCTAGTTAAAATAATAAGCAAAAATGAGTGAGATAGAGATAGAGAGTTGTGCGTGAGAAAATTTTTCTCTTTTACTTGCTATTCATAGTTTACGTGGTATCCTTATATAATATAGCAAAACAAAAAAATCCTATGTTGCATTTTTCATAGCTTTTAGCTTATTTGGCATTATTTTAGAGATTATCTTACAATAATGATTTTTTATTTAAAATATGTATATAAAATTTATTATAATAAAACTAATTACATTTTTGGTCCCCTAATATTTAAGAGAATTCTGAAAAATTTAAGAGTATTTATATTTTTAACCCTTTACTACAAGGGGTGTACGTGAGTCGGTTTATATTTGATAGGGTTTAAAATGAAACTTATAGATAAAGTTAATAATAACATACAATTAAAGACCTCGGTGTTTTATAAATATACATAACATTTTTATATGATTTAAAAAAAAAAAAAACTACAGCATAAACCTAAGCACTTTATTCTCTTTAATTTGAGTACAATATTGCTATAAAATCTAATTTTTATAAATATATCATGTGTTCCGTTTTACCACGGTTTTGTCTTAAAACTGAATGGAACATTCATGAACATCCTTAAAAGCATCACTTGAATTGTGTTCCCGAACGTAGCGCGAGCACTAAACTAGCGATACAATATATGTTGATGCATGGTATAACAAGGTGGCCCTGCCTTTTAGAGTTGTTCATGCATACTTGCATGTTGGAGTTTTTTCCTGCTGTAGGTCGGGTCTTTTTGATATCTTACGTCAACACTATGTTTTATAAATTAATCACAAGAACTATAAGCTAGAAAACGTAAATGGACGAACTTTTGTATATTAATCAATATTAATCCTAATTTAAAAAATTTTACGTGGCAATTCCAACTTGTAACTTATTTTCCTATAGTGATCCTCTGTTAAAGTTAACTTAACGCCGTTAACTTTTTTTTGAATTTCTGACTGATGTTTAGGGCTTTTGATCGGGAGGACGATACGGATCTATTGATGTAAAAATTACTTTGAGTCGATGCTCCAAACGACCAAACGGTCTTCAATTGGGTCTTTAAAACCTAACGGTGCTTAAATCGGATGTTAAAATTTCTTCGTTTGGAGCATCGACTCAAGATAAATTTTACATCAATAGATTCGTATCGCCCTCCCGATTAAAAGCCCTAAAACATCGGTCAGAAATTTGAAAAAAATTTAACGGCGTTAAGTTAACTTTAACGGAGGATCATTGTAAGAAAATAAGTTACAAGTTGGGATTGCCACAGAGAATTTTTTAAATTTGAATTAATATCGATCAATATACAAAAGTTTAGATTATTAAAATCCAATAACCCTTAATAATATTCGTGGAATAAAACTTTTTGACAAGATTAAAAGTTGTGTAATTGCCTGTTATTCCATCTAGATCTCAAACAACCGATTATATATATAGATCCACATATGTTCGTAAATCACAAAACCAACATTAGTTGATACGATACAAGTGCACGGGCACGTAAACACCCTTATTGGTTCCGGCTCTTGAATATTGTTACACCGTTACAGTTCAGGTATCACACCAGTTCTTAAATCATTATAACTCGATCATGTTGTTTTTTTAATCCAACTTGTTAGATAATATTCTTAGAACAAGTACGTACATGTTACTTAATTTGGGAGAGTTAGCTATTAACATTGTTTTAGGGGGCAGCTTAATTTACATGCAAAGAAGTAAATCTTTTGAATAGCTAGAACAAAAAAACTAATTAATTACTACACCAATTCAATTTGAAGTACATATTTATTTATATTTATTAGCCAAATTATTACAGAAAATTTGTTTTTTTGTAGATTGAAAATGAAAGCCGTCTCCATTTTGGTTCTTTTTCTTCTTGGAGGCATATTGATGCCTTCTTCCGGTACATCTTTTCAAAAATTTCTTACCTTTATATTAATTATTAAAATTAAAATTGTTTTATTATATTAGAGTAAATTACGGATTTAATTTATGAGGTTTAGACCATTTATTTCAGTTTCACTTATTTAGTCACTAGTAGTTTTTATATTAAATGACTGTTTGGCAACGTCTGAATGGTTAAGTGCTGAACCAGTAAGAGATCTGAATCATTAAATGTTGAACCAATAATAGGTCTGAACCATTAAGAGCTAGTATATTGTTTAAGTACTCAACGACAAATGTCTAACCAATTCAGATATGAGGTCTTAACCATTCAGACTTTGTATAACGGTTAACCATTCAGAGGCAAATGTCTGAACCATTCAGATATATACTCGTAAAACAAACAAACTGAATCATTAAGTGCTGAATCATTCGGACATATGTACCGTTAAGATGCTGAAACAAACAACCTCTAACTCAATAACGGCCAAAACACTAACACCGAAAAAGTGATTTCATCCATGATTCTTAATTGTTGATTTGATTGCTTGAACTTTGTTCATTTGGGTTGGCTTTGAAGATGTAAACACACAAATAAATTCTTGGTTTCGATAATGAAGGAGATGGTTAGGGATGAGCTTTTGGTACTGAGTACCGGTACCGGTACCGTCTTGATACCGTACCGAATTAGCAATATCGGTACCGGTACCCATTTTTCCTGAAATTTGGTACCGGTATTAGGCGGTACCGGTACTAGTACTAGGCGGTATCGATACCGGTACTTTACCGGTTAGTACCATGTTGGTATCGGTTAAGTAAAAACTAATTTTTTTAGTATATTTTATATAATTTGAGATGTTATGAATGTTGTATATTACATGCTTAATGTTATAAAATGTTTTCTTTACAACTTTGAGTCATCTTTTAATAATTTTTAGATTATTAACTTTTAAATTTAATGAAGTTGATATGATTTTTAATTAATTTATACCATATTTTATTTCTTTTTCTTATATTCAAGTATATTATAGTATAGTTATATTAAAAAGTATAAAATTAAACCAAAATAAGCGAATAACTTTTATTAAAAAAAAGATAAAACATGAAACCGGTACCAACGTGGTACCGGTACCGAAATACCGGTACCGGTACCGGTACCGTCCCGCTAAATTCGGTACCGGTACCGATACCCACTTTTCTTAAAACTCGGTACCGATACTAGGCGATACCGGTACCGAGCGGTACCGGTACCGTCCTGATCTCATCCCTAGAGATGGTGGTGGCTGAAAAAGTGATGAGTGCTGTGATGGTGGATGGGTTGTAATAGTCAATGGTGAATGAGTTTATCAAGGTGGTGTTTATTTTCTAAACAATTTCTGTGTAAGTTTTTCTATCTACGTAGCATAGACATTGCCATCTATAGACCGGTTTGTTTAATTCCTTTGAAAACATTTTATTAAAAAACGTTTGGGAAAGCTTTTCTTGGTGCAGATTAATTTGACACGGCCACTATTAAAATCTTTCAAGGTCTGCAAAGAGATAAGCACATCCACTATCCATCACAACAACCCACCACCCACCGTATACCATCACCATCACCACCGTCTGTACATCACCACCTTCCACCACCACCCACCACTACCAATTTATTTTAGCAGTCTAAAAAAGTTAATAAAAACAACCGGTCTTCTCTTTTGTAGACTACAGACAACCAGTCCTTAAGTGCTATATAATTCGGATAAGTAGTCCTTACATGTAAAATGACTTAAATACCCCTCTAATTATTTAAATTGATAGTGTTATTGTCTTGACCATATATAACACGATTTAAAAACCACAATGATCAAAAAATGAAATTGAAACAAACAGATTAAATCGTTATAAGGTTTAAGCCCCGGTGTTACAAACATAATTTACTCCTTATACTATTTTAATTATATATATTATATTTTGCAGGAGATGAGATACTTGAGACCCAAACTATTCGTATATCTTTGAGGATGATGTTTATACAAGGTGAATGCATCTTACAACATTGTGAGTATGCTTGCAAAACACATGGAAAAAACACATTTGCAAAGGGAGAGTGCATTGATAATTTTCCTGATAACAAAACGTCTACATGTGTGTGTACTCTCCCCATATATACTAATGCTTAGATCCCTTATATATGATTGAGAAGTTGTTATAATATAATTAATAAATATTTGAAATAATACATCTTTTTAATGTATTTCTCCTAATTGGATTTAATAAACACAAACCACGTGTATAAAGCTCTAAAAATTGCTAGTATACGCACGCATGGGACTGTTTCGTTTCTTATCGGATCACTAAGAATGTGAAAACGAGCACTTATGTGCTTGCACACGTCGTGAAACATCGGATTTAATAACTTTATGATGGAGGATTATCGGACTATATCAATATCTTCTTATCGTTGATCTTTCAACCAAACTCTTCAAGAAAATTTTCGGGCCCAGATAGCTTGACAAGCACATGTTGCCGTTGCAACATAAGTAGCTTTAGTCAGGGCCGCCTATGAGATTTTGGTGTTTGTGCGAACCAGAAAAAAGGCTCATTGACACTAACAAATAAACTATTTAAACTGTTCTTATAACCAAAAGCAAAAAAATATTTTTAATAAAGATAACAAAATATAAGTTTTACAATTACATACTGTATTAGCTATCCGATAAATCGTGAAGTTCTCATAGCGAACTGATTTATCACATCTTTGCAGTTTATATTGTGAAATATTTTGTTCTCAATAGCAATTATCGTCAACCCATTAAGTCTTTCTTGAGACATTATGGATTGCAAGTAGGATTTTATTAACTTTGATCAAATTCGAAAAACTTCTTTATGCAGATGTCATCGTCACTAGAATAGTCAACAATATTATGTTTGCAATGCTTGTAATTGGGAAATAACCGAATTCTTTTAGATGCTTCAAAACACCTATAGGGTTGTAAAGTTCACATGTTTTTATGAAGTCTTCAATAACTTCTACTCCATATAAAGTTTATTGACATCAAAATTTGAGTTATCTTCAAAACTTAAAACTTAAGTGCATTTTCTAGATGTTAGTAAGACAACTTTAGATCTTTATCTTCAATTCCCCGTAACGTCTTTAGAAAAAAAAAACCCAAAAGTTTCTCATACTCTTTGGAAATTGTTCAAATCTTGTCTCTAAGAGAACCTCTAGCCTGATCAAATATTGTTTAAGAAATATTTGACTCTAAAACTCTATTATGTGTAAATGAAACTTCATGGGTACTTAAAGTTTCATCAAATATTTTTGCCTTTAAATAAATAACGGATCAATACCTAGCCATGCAAAAAAAAAACCGGTTTTGGAACCGACCCGGTGTATCCGAACCGGAACCGGTCGTACCCAAACTGAGGGTATACATGGTTTCCGGTTCCTTCAAGAAAGTGGAACCGTACCGTGAACCGAACCGGAACCGGTTCCACCTCAACTCAGTCAAAACCCGAACCCAACCCTACCCAGAACCGAAAAAACCCGGTTAAACCGGTCAAATACCTGATCATACCTGAAATCGAACCCGGCCCTACCTGATTCTTGACTTTAACAAAAACCGGACTCAATTCCTAAAAAACCCGATTTATGTATGGCTAATTATCAATACCCAATTCATTTACAATGTCCTTAGCTTCATCAATAGCTTTTGAAAAACCGTTCCTCATTTAGTTAGCCCAAATGTTTTAATGGCTAATTGTTAGCCCAATACTAGTTGACTAAAGTATTTTAGTGCCTATAATTTGAAAACATTTTACTCATATACCCTATTTTTTAATATATAAATATAGGGAATATGTCACACAGATATAAGTTATTTTTGATTTTCTTTTAATTAAGTCACTTAAATTTTTTTTTAATTAGGTAATTTATTTTTAAATTTTGTTTCAATTAAGTCATTTAAATTTTGTTTTATTAGTAACTTATCTTTATATTTTAGAGATTGCGTCCGGAACTTTCTACAAACCTCAACATTTAGAGATTGATGAGGGTCAATAATTTTTTTTATACTAGTGTATATAATTTTTTTAATAAATTCAGATGATATAAACAAACAATAAAACTATGAGAAATGAAAATAAGATAAAGCAGAAAAGTTAAAAAAAAAACCTTTATATTAAAATAAACTAAATAAATCGAAAAAATATATATTTTAAATTAAAAAAACTCAACAAATAAATATAAATGCCTCATTTATTCATCTTCACATGTCAAAAACACTCTCAAAAACGATGTCTCGCAAAAAAGGAAACTTCCAAACAAGTTCCTTTATTTTGTTTTCAACGTTACACCTAAGAAATTGTTTTAGGGCAATCAAGACGATGCACTTTTTAACGGATATATAACACTAAAAATATTTTTTAAGGGGTGCGGCTATCCCCAACTAACAAGGGTAGCTATGCCCATCTTCCGTAGTATTTGTGAGATTGTGGATGATGATTTGGTACACAATGTGATAATGCCAGTGTTTTTACACGCGTATATCAAATGAAACTGGTAATTTGTATAAAGATGACGCATTCAACGCAAATCCAGTAAAAAAAAAAGATCTACCAACCTGAAGCCCTATGTAAGTTTTCAGCAAGTACACTTCATCTACCAGTAAACATAATGTTTCAGTGTTTCACTAATCTATATCATCATAACATGTAAGATATATACATATCATGTTCAGGCAAAGTGTTGAAAAGTGAAAAGTCAATAAGTCAAAGGTGTGTTATGTGGTCAAAGCGCTAGGGAGGTTCGATAGAGAGCCAGCAACTTTACCTCCTACATCTGGGAAATATTCATGTTCAGGCAACGGGCTTACTTTTCCGTCTTCATCGACTTTGATCGGGTATTTAAGAAGATGGCCTTGTAAAAGAGTGAACTCATCTGAGGTGAAATTTCTCCAGTTATTTTCTGCCAACTTGTTTATGTTTTGCACACATGTTAAACTTTCTGGCTCCTTGAAATAATCTTCTATTGTTCCCATATGTTCGGCCCATAGCGACATTCTGTATCCGTATACCTGAACATCATATTGACTTCTTATAAAAAGAAATGTAACATTTTCGACCCGTTTAGTAGATTATGCTTTTATCTTTAACGGGTCAAATGAGCATGGTAATAGCATTAGCTAAAAAGGAAACAAAACAGTTGAGTCGCGAGTCAAAAGTTGAGGTGTTAGAAGCAAAATATAACTTAAATTGACACGTTTACATGTAGATGAGTTAAAAATGTGATCTCGACTAGAAAAGATATAGAACGATAAGGATACGAATACTAACTTGACCACGAGGGTGATGTTTCCTCTGAGCCCATGTGTGATGAGGCTGATAAGCTCCCATGGCTATTTCCGTATCTCTTGAACCAGCCATTGATCTTTGGTTGATGTTAGCCGATCCAAGAATGACATACTCGTCATCTACAATCATTCCTTTAGCATGTACGTATATCATGAACCTTCCGTTTTTATAAGAAGCCGAAACCTGAAGGATCATGAAATAAGAATTTTAACACCGTTACCCTTTTTTCTGTAGTACAAGTTACGCCTTTTTACCATATTAGTTTTTTTATGTTTTTTTAACTCGTCACGAAAAATACAAACAAAATTGACCTGTTTCCATACTGATGGGTTGAAATCGTCACCTATGACGAATGGCTAGTAATGAAAACTACATATATAGTAAACCAGTAGTGTGTGTGCACATATATGAAGACATAATACAGTAAAAAAGTAACATAATTACCGAACCACCTCTTGAAGAGGAATTTCTGCTTGACGTCGATTCTTCTTCATCGTACGGCTCACGATTTCCAAGGCAGTAGAAATTTAAATAATCCTGTGGATGTGAGTCCACAAGTCCTGAAGCCTTTAACTCTTTAGCAATAAGATCATACATCATTTGCATAGTTTGTCCCTGGGAAAAAACAACAATTATTAAGTAAACGTCCATCATGTTACATCAACCGATCAACGTTCTAGTCCTGCTTCGGTTCATTGTCATTTACCTGCCAAAACAATATTTCTTGAACAGGTGCAGAGTTGGGAGAACCTTCAGGCCACATTGGAATGATAATATAAACTGAAAACCGTTCATTTCCCCGTATCTTACTAACAATCTTCAATGCAATCTCCATTGGGATTAAATGATCCGCGCCTAAAAATAGAGACGGGTCACGGGTCAATAACACTAATAGATTAAGTGTCTTGTCTATAAGATTATACAACTACAAGAACAAGAACAAATGCTGCAATATAACCTGCGTCTCTATAGGAAGGCCATGCATACGATGAGCCAAGAAAATATTGATTTTCAATATAGATGAAGTTCTCGGCTGATCTTATCGCTTGAATATATGCTTTTTGAATGCTCCTATCGACAACAAGATATTTCGCACACGCTAAATTCTGCAACAAAAAGCTTTCAAATCTAACACTTCTTGCCAACAAATACAACCTTTGTGAAATTTATTCATATAAATAAAACAAACCTGAACTTCAGCTTCTCGGACATCTTTCGGGAATCCTCTCAAAGAACCAGAATCGATTGAGCGGAAAATCTGTGACGTAAAAGCAGCAACAAATCAATGAAACTCAAGATCTTGAGATAAGAGAGACTAAAAAGGTAAACAACTTCAGTCAAATCAATATTTCAGCTAACCAACTTTGTTTGTTGCATAAAAACCTCAAACTTTTGAAAAGTTTTATTTAGGGGCTGTTTGTTTTACGAGCAAATGTCTGAATGGTTCAGACATTTGCCTCTGAATGGTTAAGCATTATACCGAGTCTGAATGGTTAAGAGCTATTATCTGAATTGGTCAGACTTTGGATAGTAAAGCAATATACTAGCTCTTAATGGTTCAAACATCTTATTGATTCAGCACTTAATGGTTCAGACCTCTTATTGGTTCAGCACTTATTCATTCAGAAGCTGCCAAACAGCCCCTAGTCCTTTAAGGTAATTTTCAACCTCAGACGGTGACCATATCTAAGTGACCCATCAACACCAAGTAAACGTTTAACGTCGTCAGTATTCAAAATAGTTGAAGGTTTTTACAAGGCATTGAAAATGGTTGCTTGAATTAGAAATTGGAGCAAAGTGGTTATAACCTTTGTATGCAATTAACCCTTTTACTTGTTTGGTAACAATTCTGAATAATGAACCTGAACATGCCAGTTTCCAGGATCATCCTCGTTTGAAACACGTAATGCTGAATCATCATTTGGAAGATGAGCCAAAGGATTGAGTATCCATGAAACGCGTTCTATCTTCAGCAATGCATCTTCATGCCAATGATACATTCTTTTAAACCGTCGTCCAAGTTCTGACCATCGTGTTGCTTTTCTCCATCTTTGCTCAAAGTTTGTTAGCACATCGTACGCAGCAGGACCATCAATTTTGCAGTGTAAATCATGCCATGGTTGTCTTGGAGCACTAGTACCTGACTATTATCCCAAAATCAGGTGTACGTCTCTGAGATATGATTGATTGATTGACATCTCTAAACAAAAGGTAAACGAACCTAGCTAGCATGAATAATTCAACTACTTACTGAAAAGGTAGGATTGTGAAAATCGGACTTGAACACAGTGTCGAGATCATGAAATAAGCGATGCTCTGGCGTGTCATAACGTCCATCGCAAAGGTCCAAACCTCCAATAAAAGCAGATATCTTCCTGTAACTTCCGTCGGCTTCTGTATCCACTATAACACATTTCTGATGATGAGTGTAAAGTGTCCCAACAACCTTTGTCATGTATAAGTATCAAATAATCATTCATCAGAAAAATAAGCCAAAACAAATGTAAAAAAACATCAAATGATATATATATATAGTCTAATCATGCCTGTTGCTTGATAATGCTAAGCTTTGTGCTTGCGTATCGAGGACACAACACACAATGCACAGACGAGTGTTTGAAAAACCTTCGAGTGTCCTCATCATGAGTTTGCATCACTCCATCCTGCACACACAACCATTTGAACTCGATCATATGTCTACTCGAAAACAAATTAAGAAACGTCGAATCAATATATATATACCGTCTTGATAAAGAACTTGTGATGCGACGTTTTATCATCCCAAACAAGCAACAAAACCCTAACACCTTCTTCTGATTTATACTTCAACAACTCACCAAGTGTCAAATCTCCACCATTTGGCAATGGTCTATTAGGCTCTCTAACAAGTTTTATTTTATCATAAACAGACCAACCAGTTATATACACTAAATGATGTGCATCCAATATAGCATGACATATATCTTCCCAACAACCTCTTTGCTTATAAACATTACACAATCCCCTCTCTTCTTCCTCGTCTAACCCGTCCAATTCGATCTCCGGTAACTCACCGTCCACCACGTGTGCATCCTGATACAAAACCACATTCCCTCCGCTTCGAACCGGAAAATAACTATCCCTCAAACAATAATCCTCTTCATTTTCAACTAACTTTTGATTCATATCCTCACAAGAGATAAACTGAAGCTGTAACCGAATCGCGCAATTCGCTTTCGGAGGTTTACCAAAAGGACTAACAATAGGAAACCAATCCTCAATCACGTCACCGGTAACAATCCTCGCTGCTGAAATCGACGCCACGCCAATCAGTTCAGCGCCAAACACGTCATTATCCTTAACCTGAATCTCCACCTCGGATACCGGATGAGCAACGGGCGCGACAAAATGCTCGTCCCATACAGGATCATGTGAGTTAGTTATCACACGTGTTCGTGCAACAGTTGCACCGGCTAGACAAACGGTTACGTAAGGGTTGCATGTAACGAATTTACGTCGACGTGGTGTTACTTTACGTACGACTCGTTCTGATGGTTTTGTTGGATCGAATGCGTTTAAACAACGACGAACGCGTTGTGTTAATATGTCCATGTTTGGTAAGCATTGAGCTTCGGAGATCGTAACTTCGAGGTTGCCGTGAAGGTAAACGATTGGATCTGAATATGAATCATCGCTGTTCATTGTTGTTGTTGCATTACGTACGTACAAAAGCTAATGTACGTTTTTTTTGTTTTGTGAAATTAAGTTTGTTAATGAAAGTTCAACGGCGGAGAAAATGCCGTTGGACTTCCGGCGGTTGATTGCAACGGCGGAGCTGCGGTGGTTGGGGATGATGATGAATGGTGACGGTTGATATGGAGAAGATGGTGGAAGAATTGGGTACGTAACAAATCATAACTGTTTAACACGTGCAAAAATTGAGGGTTAAATCTTGGTATGTTATTGCACTTTTTAGAGAATGTTAACAAATTTCAAAATTCATTTCGTCGTTCAGCAACCACAACCGTATTTTTGATTGGTAGCGTAATGGTCTTTTGACTAGGTTTAAATTGCCTTTTTAGTTGTGAAATAAAATATTACTCCCTCCGTCCCATTAGAAGTGTCCATATTGCCTTTTTTAGTTGTCCCATTTAAAGTGTCAACTTTTAAAATTTATTGGTAAACTTCCAAAATTGCCCTTAATAACATAAAACAAACAATATGATAGACCCACAATAATATTTATTGTCAAGGGTATTATTGTCAAATGACAAGCAAAAAATACTCATCATTTAATGTGCCTAAAACTTTGTGTTTTTCAAACTAGGACACTTCTAATGGGACGGAGGGAGTATGACTTATGTATCTAGGTCAATTCTTCCTATATGCAAATTCAATTTTGTTTGAACGGGGTGTTATTAAAGAAACAATAAATCTTGGCCACTAGCAAGATGTTAAGACCAACAAAAATAAAACCTCAATAATCCGATTACAACACGAACCTTTAAAACGAGAAATTACACCATGTATGCCACACTAGATCTCCTAACATTGCCCGGTTTTTCAACCACGAAAAAGAGTGAATCTTTATCTTGTCAACCACCTGTTATGAAAGACTTACATATATAAAACAAACTACGGTTTTGTCTTCACTCCAATATGGGACAAATGCTTGCAATCTAAATAACTAATTTTTTTTCCACTTTGTCCCACATTGGAGTGGAGACAAAACCATAGTTTGTTTTATATATGTAAGTCTTCCATAACATGTTAAGTTCTTATGTTACATTTTACTCTAGCACCTAACCGCACGCAGGAAGATCCAAATTTGGTTCGAATTTCTTGCCTCAATGCGACGCTCGCACGACCTGCGGACACGAATGCAACTCCGAAAACCCGGGTCCGTGTGAGGATGGTTTTTTGAGTCCTTCCTTTTTTCTTTTTCTTTTTTCGTTTTTCCAGCAGCACAAAAAATTCGTTTTTTCAGCAGCAGCGCCAAAAAAAAAAAATGTAGGCGTCGACTATGGACGGACGCCTATGGGCTTTCTCAAGAATGGGCGAACAACTGCATATATGTTTGTTAACATGAATGGAGACAAATTCTAGGTTGAGACTTGAGAGTGAGTGGCCTTGACAACCTTGACCCATAATTAGCCGTGCACAGAAAAACCGGTTCCGGAACCGACCCGGTGTACCTGAACCGGAACCGGAACCGGAACCGGTCGTACCCGAACCGTAGGGTACACATGGGTTCCGGTTTCTCCAAGAAAGTGGAACCGTACCCGGAACCGAACCGGAACCGCTGGAATCGGTTGTTGGTCCATGAAAACAGTAAATCGTGCTATATATGATTTAGATCTAATTACAATCAGTTGATACCACTAGATCTAGCATCAATTGGTTGAGATTTGTGACCAAAGCTCACACAAACCATTATGACCCATTAACAAATGATTAATTAAGAAGATTAGTAGAAGAAGATGAATTAAGCAATTGCAACAAAGATATAATAGATCCAATTCCTTGCAAACACACAATAAGGTTCGAACTCAGTATCAAAGAGAGAATGTATTCAATAAAGTTCCAAAGAGTTGTGTACAAAATACCCTAACATAACTATTTATACAGGTCATAGTGTCGCAACTGATAATGTCGCAAGCAGTGTCGTGTCAGCAGACACGACATTGCCTGATTGCTAATTAAGGACAGACTACATGCGACATTGTAGTGTCGCATGTAGTGTCGCAAAGACCTGCATAAAACATACAAAATAAAGCTAAAACTAACTATTACAGCGGAAACGAAATACGACTAAACTATTACAAGACAAACAAAAGTACAAATAACAACAAGGTGAAGTACCACCCTATATGTGGTCAACAATACTCCCCCTAGGGAGGTACTTCACCTGTTGGGTCTCCTTCTTCAGCTCCAGCTTTTGCAGCTCCAAACATTTGAGTCAGCTCACGAACATCTTCATTAAGCTCTGCTTGTTTTTGAATCTTTTCTGTAAGCTCCTTCACTTCTGCCCTAATCCCACGAGCCCTGTTTGCCACTCTCTCGAACAAAGCGGCTTCTTTTCTTGTATCAGCTCCGGCTCCAACCCTAATAGAATTCTCGCATAATATTCTCAAATCATCGTCCGAGAATCCAAAAACCTCCATTGGGTCAAACAGTCTCCACTCAGTTCCATCTTTTATACGTACAACCGCCTCCCCCGTCTGATTATCATAGAACCATTTTTCAAATTCCTGCAGTCTCGACGGGCTTGGATCTGGAACTCTCACCCTTAACACAGTCTTGATTGGCTTCATTTTAAGTACAATCTTTCCTTTTCCCGTTACCCAATCCAGATCCTTCTTTGACCGCTTACGCTCCAATTTATTATAGCCGAAACTCACAAAATTATCTTTCAATCCCGCCTGGATTTCTTCTTCCAAAAGCTTTGCACGATCATTTTGATCTGCATTAATTAATGGTAAAACCGCCAAACGCCTCAAATCCCATTTTGGAAGGGTTTTGAAGTGTTTGCGTTTACTGATATAACTGATCCCTCCTCCCCTTCTTTTAATCATGAATTTTTGTAGCTCCATATTGTATTTCCAGCTGAAAATCTTGTTGTCTGTGTCTTTGGGGGCAGGGGCATCCATGTTTTGAAAAAGAGGTGTGACGTATTCAGGTTCATCAACCTTCTTGAACCAATCTGATTTGTCTAATTCGAATACGTCACCCTCGGCTCCACTCCTCTGAGCCACATATATCATCTCCTTCTCATCTATTTCATAAAATTCTGGTTCTGAATCGTAATCCACCAGTTGCACCTCCTCCTCTTCATCAACAATCTTCATATCAGTCTCCTTTCCTACTTCAGCCACAACCTCATCTCCTGCTAAGTTAGCATCAACATCGAAACAGAAATCATCAGTAATTTCTGCTTCTTTGGCAATATTGAACGCACTAGCACCGCTGAAACCAGCAAACTCTTTTCTGCTCTTAGCAACTTGTACCATCTCCTTTAATGTTGAGTATTTTCCAACGTTAACCATCTCGTTATTCTCATCTACCGTCTCTACGTTTCCAATCTTTACCTCCTTTACTTCATTCAATTCTGTTAACAACTTCTTGATAAGAACTTGTTGATCCAAAACGATCCTCCTCAAATCATCCATTTCAGACTCCTTATGCCTCTCCCTCTCTTCAGCATTTATCAATTTTGTTTTTATCAAGCTTAGCTCATTTGCGAGCGACGTATTCACTCCTCGAATCACGTCCTCGTCAAGCCCAGCAAAACCTTTCTTCTCCGTCTTGAATGTTTTTGGTACCGTCTCAGACACCTCTGGTTCCTTTCCTTTTCTCCTACTGACATCAGTATCAGCAGCATCAGCAACCTTTCTCTTTTTCTTACCTTTTGATTTGGCAATTTCGGCTTCAATCTCGTCAATCTGTTCTTCAAATAGAACCGTCCTCTTACCAACAAACTTCTTTCTCTTCTTTATATCATCCTTGATTTTGTCTCTGAGCTCATCAAATCTCTTCTCCTCTGAAATCTTGAGTTTTTCAATATAATCCCACCGCTCATCAGTATACATGTTTCGGAAAAGATAAGTTATCTTTCTTGAAACATCATGTCGGGGAGTGGAGCAATCGGCAAAGATTCTAACATTCATCTTTGTCAGTACCAGAGGATCACCTAACTTCTGTAGACCTGGTTTCAGCTCATCAATAAAGATTTGAATAAATCTCGGGTAAAGCAACCATCTATCCTTCCTTTCAGCGGAGATGTTTTCAATCATATACTCGAAGATCATCTGAGGAATGTTTGCTTTGTCCCCTCTGCAAAGATTCAGCATAGCTCGAGCCCATTCGAAGTTTAAACCATCAGTTCCACCCTTCCGATGGTCTAAGCATACAATAATCACGTGTGCAATAAATCTCCATTCTCTCGATAAAACGTCTTCTTGATTTCCCTTCGTTCCAAATACTCGGTACCTTCATACCCCATTTCCAGGAAACCTTCGTGTACGTCCTCCAGACTTAGTAGCATTGGTGAACCAACGTCACGTTCCATTCTCAACATTTGAGCAATGGAATTGACAGTGAGCATAATGTCCTCCCCCGAAACCCTTGCTCTAATCTCCGCAGGTTTGGCGTTGAGGTTGTATGTGGCAGATTCCCAGAAATCTCGGATGTGCTGTTGATCAATGATCACATCCTTCGACACAGCATATGCTATAGGGGACGCCTTCAACCAGGAAATAGCATCGCGAAAACCGACTGACTTCGGGTCCCTATCATTGAGATAAGCGACCACGTTTGACCGTTTGTCAAACTTCATTGGCTGCGGAGGCTCGGGATCCATTTCTAAACCTGAAACATAAGACAGAAATTGATAAGTGATCAAATGAAAATTAATAAAGGAGAATAATAATAATAATAAATAATAAAAAAATAAAAAAAATAAAAATAATGTCGCAGATGTGCGACACAGTAGTGTCGCACCAGTGTCGCAGAAGCAGCGACAGTGTAGTGTCGCAGCAGCTGGTCATGAACAACGACACTGCAATGTCGCTGCACAACAAGCCTCCGACACTACCACAAAACATGCCCAACATAACCTTGGTAGTGTCGCAGACTAGTGTTTGAACTTTCGTTCAGTGCCGCAATAAGAACATTAGTGTCGCAAGAAGAACAGCGAACACCCAACAGTCACAATCGCCAAAAACATATCAGATCAAAACCAAAAGCCAATACAAGACAGACGAAGGTTCGAAACATTAAGGAGAGTAATACTTACCGTTTGAAATCAACAGAAACGCCCAAAAATGATGGATTTGAAGTGAGTGTGTGTTTTAGGGTTTTTGGTCGCCGTTAATGTCGTGAGAAATAAGATTTTGAAAAATGACCGTTTGATCCAAATCAGATGAATATGAAACACGACGTAGTGTCGCATGATCGACACTATAGTGTCGTATGTATCATAGTGTCGCATACCTGACACTATAGTGTCGCAAGTTGATAAATTTAAAAAAAAATTAATTTTTTTTAAGAGAAATAAAGAAATCAAAACCATTTAATTTACAAATATTTTAAAATAGTGTCAGGCCAAACAAATGAAATAGATCTAAAACAAACATTCTTTTGAACCACGAGTCCGTTAAGATGAATCAAGTCAGAAACACCGAATGAATCACGAGGAGATCAGAAAATGGATTTCAAGCAGTCATCTGGAGATACAGAGATTTCATAAGATTGACAGTATGTTTGTCCATTTAAACCCATGTCTTATTCCTTTCGACGAACAACCTGTGATGAAGTTATCATGTTTTGGTTTGATTAGAAGAAAAACTCAGCAACTCAGTTTCCACATACATCTTGGTAAAGAGACTTATCCTATCATCAGGTTTATTGAGCAATATGATTGACTTTGCTTGAATTTCTTGAATCAATTTTTGAATATTGATCAATTTATGAGCCTCTTTTGACATTCTGCATTTTGCATTTTTGGGAGTGGAGCTTGTCAACAATGATTCTTTTGAACACATTGCGACTTATTATTTGGGAAACTCAACTGATTAGAGCTCCAGGTCTATACTGACGTATAACAGAGGAGATAATCATTTGAGCATGCTCGGCGAATCTTTAGGTCAATACTTCCGTATAGCAAAGAAGATCCACCAACTCCAGGTCAATACTTCCGTATAGCAGAGGAGTTAAGCACTTTGACTCAATACATTCTGAGGAATTAACAAGTAACTCACTCAGAGGCTTTTCTGAAGAGCAACACTAGTAGCTTTTTATTTTGTTTTGCTAACTAGAAACTCAATTCAGGGCTAGGGTGTGGGTAATTTGGGATGTTTTGGGAAAATCAAAGCAAAGATTTGACACACTCAACCCATTTCTGACAAGGACTTGTAACTTTGTGCAGGCCAAACATGTCCAGGAGATAATCCTTATTGCCGAGCTCTTATTGAATTTAATTTGATCACAGAATTGCCGTCTAATAGTATTCAAGCTGAGCCTACTGACATATCAGTACAAATCTCCTTTCTCCTTCTGACGCTGTCATCCATATCTGAATCCTACAAGAAACAAACAATATTACATGAGATGAAACATTGTCATTAAACTTATTTTATTTCTCCCCCAAAACTTTCAGTTTTTCAAAACTGAAATTTTTAAACATTAGAACATGTGGGATCAATCACAAAAGAAGGGCCGACAATATTAGAAAATATAAGTAAAATAAAAGGATTTTTCTTTCACATTTCTCCACATTTTTTTTTTATTTTTTTTATCAAAGAATGAAAACAAAAAAAAAATAATAATAATAAAAAAATAATAATAAAAAAATAAAAAAAATTAGAAAGAAAGCAGACCAAGCATGTTGATTAATTCATAAAAGCGAGGTTTATCAAACGTTTTAGTGAATAAATCAGCCTTTTGATTTTTGGTATCGATCGATATGATATTGATAAACCCTTTTTCCTGTGCGTCACGGATGGCATGAATGCGTGTTTCAATGTGCTTTGTTCGGGTATGATGAACCAGATTCTTGGTAATGCCAATGGCTGCCTCATTATCGCAGAAGATCGGGGTATGTAAGAAATTGAAGCCATAATCCATCATTTGATGTTGTATCCACATGACTTGACAACAGCAACTGGATGCAGCCGTGTATTCAGCCTCGCCTGTGGATAGAGAAACGGTGGTCTGTTTTTTGCTCTGCCACGAAACAAGACACTCCCCTAGATACTGACATCCACCAGAAACCGATTTTCGATCAAGTTTGCATCCCCCATAGTCACTATCAGTAAATGCATGAAGATCAAAACTTCCCCCTTTTGGATACCACAGTCCGAGACGTGGAGTTCCTTTTAGATAACGAAATATACGCTTCACAGCTTTTTCATGTGACTCCTTTGGATTTGATTGATACCTCGAACAATATCCAACAGCGAAAGCGATGTCAGGACGACTTGCAGTTAAGTACATTAACGATCCAATCATTGACCTGTAACGGTGTGCATCAACGGACTTCCTGGATTCGTCAGGAGTTAGACATGTCTGTGTAGTGAATGGAGATAGTTCAGCAGAGCTATCGTCCATCTTGAATTTGACCAAAATCTCCTGAATATATTTCTCCTGGTGAATAAGAATTCCATCGGGTTTTTGTACAACCTGTAAACCGAGAAAGAAGCACATCTCCCCCATCATGCTCATCTCAAATCTTTCCTTCATAACCTCCTCAAATTCTCTGCACAAGTCGTCATTTGACGAACCGAAAATGATATTGTCTACATACACTTGAACTAAAAGAATATCATCATCGATCACTTTCTTGAATAGTGTCAGCGTCTCATACCAGATTCGTGGAGCTTGGTGTAAACCATACAGTGATTTGTCCAACTTGTAAACTTTGTCAGGGAAATCCGGATCCTCAAAACCAGGAGGTTGGCAAACATATATTTCTTCGTCGATATCACCATACAAGAATGCGCACTTTACATCCATTTGATAAACTTTGAAATTTTTGTGTGCGGCATGTGCAAGAAAGATTCGTATGGCTTCGATGCGAGCAACAGGAGCAAAAACGTCAGTATAATCGATGCCTTCTTCTTGTGCGAAACCCTGAACAACTAATCAAGATTTATTACGAACCACAACTCCTCTGTCATCAGGTTTGTTTTTATACACCCACTTCGTCCCGATTGGATATTTGTTTGGTGGAAGATCGACCAACTCCCAAACTTTGAGCTTTCTGAACTGTTGAAGTTCAAGCTGCATTGATTCCACCCAACTTGGATCTTGTAATGCCATATTAATATTTTTTGGAACCATCTGAGACAGAAAGCATGAGAACTAGCACTCATTGATTAAACCTGATTGATGACGCGTGCGAACTCCATCTGAAATAGATCCAATGACTAAGTCATGTGGATGATCCTTTAGTTCCTTATAAAGAGAGTTCGGGATAACGACATTTGATGGTGATGAAGTTGAATCATTTATCGGATTGATGACAGAAGAACTTGGAGGATGAATGACAGGTGATGATGGAGTTGAGGATGATGGCAAAGAGTCGGCAGGAACAACAATATCAGGTAAAGATGATGGTTGTTGCGGGAAAGTAGGGGATGATGGGAGGATGATGGAATCTGGTGTAGGGTCAAGGTGAATGGGAATGATCTCATCTTCTTCAAGGAACACTGGTAAATTAAATGAGTTAAACACAGTTGTGGCATCATAAAACCAGGTGGGTTCAGAACCAGTATCGCACGTATTAGATTCCTGCCAATCAACATAAAATGACTCTTGAACGATTTTGGTTCTCCTATTGTAAACCCGATAAGCTTTCTGAGAAGAAGAGTATCCAACGAAGAAGCACTCATCAGAGACAACACCAAAATTTTGATGTTTGAGCTTGTGTATTCAGCAAAGTACAAGAGCACCCAAACGGTCTAAAGAAATCTATCAAAGGTTTTCTTTTGTGAAACAGTTCATATGATGTCTTCATTTTGTCTTTAACGATTAACACCCTATTCAACACATAAGATGCACAGTTAACAGCTTCAGCCCAGAAGATTATTGGAAGTTTTGACTCAATCAACATAGTCCTTGCCGCTTCAATCAAAGTTCGGTTCTTTCGTTCTGCCACACCATTTTGCTGAGGTGTTCGAGCAGCACTGTATTGCCTCAAGATCCCTTTCTCTTCACAGAATGAGTCAAAAATGTGATTTCTGAATTCTGTTCCATTATCGCTCCTGATCGTCTTCACTTTCTTTCCGCTGATGGTTTCAATCTTCAGTATCAAACTCTTGAAAGCTCCTGCGGTTTCTCCTTTGTTTGTTAGAAAGCTCACCCATGAGTACCTGGAAAAATCGTCAGTCACAACTAAACAGTAAGATTTTTTGCAATGCTTTTAACACTAATAGGTCCAAACAAATCTGCATGAAGCAATTCAAGTGGGTCAGAAATAGAATTTATCAATTTAGACTTATGTGATTTTTTATGTTGTTTGCCTTTGGCACAAGCCATACACTTCTCAATTACAGAAAAATCTTTGATAGGTAAGCCACGAACAAGATTATGTTTCACCAATTTGTTAATATTGGTAAAATTAACATGACCCATTTTTCGATGCCATAAGAATGCTTCGGAGGATGAAGCCTTAGATAGTAAACATGTGACAGTTGAAGAAGACTCCTTGAATTCATGTCAAGTAGATAGGTGTCATTCTTTCGAGGGGCACGCATCATGATCAAATTTTCTGGACTAGAGAAATCTGGTTTCAGAAATAGACATTCATCTGCTTTGAAAAGGACCAGAATATTCCTGTCACAAATTTGAGATACGCTCAGTAAATTGAAATGTAACTCCGGGACATAGTTGACTTTCTCCAGAGTCAGCGAACCGTTTGATACCTCTCCTTGTCCAATCATTTTACCACCTTTCTTGTCACCAGCGAATGCCACATACCCACCATTTATTATGCGAAAATTAGTAAGATGATCTTTCAGACCCGTCATGTGTCGCGAACATCCACTATCTACATGCCATAGACTGTTTGGCTTCCTCGGACGTTCCTGACAAAAACACAAAATAGGATTAATTAGAAACAGGAACCCATGCCTTGTTAGACGTGGGTTTAAACAAAGAAAAAGAAACAGAAAAATGATTATGTACAAAGTTATTTAATCTATTTGAAAAACTAGACTTAGTTACACCCTTTCGACCCAGTTCCGGACAATTTTTGACAACATGAGTATCTTTTCCACAGCGAAAGCAATGTGATTTCAAACATTTCCTTTCGGTCTTAACTGGAGGAATGGGATCACATACAATTTCCTCATCACAATCAGACGTGTTATTGTCTGAATCACTAAAAGAAACGTACGTTTCTTTAATCTTACCCTTTGAAGTGCTAGCTTTGTCACCTGTATCAATCATAGGATTGTTTGTCTCAACGGGTTTAGATATACGAATAGGTACAAATGTCGGTATAGGTGTTGAGACAAACTTTTCAAAACAATTCTTTTCGTGCAATGCATCAATAGGTTTAACATCAGAAACATGTTCATCATTACACTCAATTGAAACAGACATAACAGAATTAGTGTTTAATACATACGGTTTAATGTTTGAACTACTAGAATCCTTCAACAAAACATCTGAATTAACACTCATGTCTAAACTAGACTTCTTGGAATTAAAACTACTGCTTGAACTAGAACATCCCAGACCAATGGTTGCACCATATCCATACTCCTCACGAACCTCCTGATGATTTATCCCTTCTAAACCTGCAAATAAACTATTAGTATTTTCTGGAATTAAATCATTAGTGGGATGGGGTTTGGGTATGGGAGAGTAACAAAAGGTACTCGGAGGAGGATAAACATGAGAAGACTCATTATATCCTATACCAGTTTTGATTCTGGCTCCTCTTTGTCTACGATTTAACTCCTCTCTTTTCATTCCGGCAATGGTCCATCTATCGAGTTTAGATTGGAGTTTACTACTTTCAAATTCAGCCAATTTGACACGTTCCTCTAACAGATTAACCTCAACATTCCTTTCAAGAAGTTTTCTATTTAAATGATCTAATTCTTGCAAAGACTCATTTAATTTTACATAATAATTTGCTTCGTTCTTTTTAAGATCAGAGTTGATGGTGGTTAGTTCGGCTTGGTTTGTTAACAATAAACGATTAGCTTTATATACTGCAAAAAGACGAACCCGACATGCGGATGAGCACATGTCCTGAATTACCTCATAAGGAAGACCCATGATGATTTTTTCAGTGGCCGGGGCCTTTTCACAGTTGCAGACAGGTGTATTTTTCTTCCGTTCTTCCTCCTTTTCATCTTTCTCAACTTTCACACTTTCCACACTTTCCTCACTTTTGTCTTCTTCAGTTGTCTGATTGATAATTGTTTTAGATTTTCTTTCATCATTCAGAATGGTCTCAACAACAAGAGCATGGTTAATTTCTTCCTGAACTTCTGCAATCTCAGCACTCCAATCAAAGTTTGTCAGTAAAGCAGTTTCTCTTGTGTTACTGGTGTTTCTGTAACATCCCAGCCCGTCGCACCATGATATTGTCCGCTTTGGCAGCCGAAACGCCCTCAGGCGCCGCCCCTCACGGTTTTAAAACGCGTCATGGTAAGGGAGGTTACCACACTCTTATAAAGCAGTGCTTAGTTCTCCTCCCCACCGATGTGGGATCTTACAATCCATCCCCCTTGGAGGACCAGCGTCCTCGCTGGCACATCGGCCGACGACTGGCTCTGATACCATCTGTAACATCCCAGCCCGTCGCACCATGATATTGTCCGCTTTGGCAGCCGAAACGCCCTCAGGCGCCGCCCCTCACGGTTTTAAAACGCGTCATGGTAGGGGAGGTTACCACACTCTTATAAAGCAGTGCTTAGTTCTCCTCCCCACCGATGTGGGATCTTACAGTTTCCTCTTTCCACAGTAACAACATTTCTTGTGGTAGGAGATGGTGGTTCAAACACAACTGGTGATGGGCAATCTCTCTTGAAATGTCCGAGTTGTTTGCAATTGAAGCATCGGAGTTTAGATTTGTCGAACCCAACCTTTGCATTTTGATTACCAAAGTTTCTTTTTCCAGTTCTCTCCATGAAACGTCTTCTCTGACAGTCAACATAGCCATTTGCCATTGTATATCTGCTTCTTCAAGATCATCTGGGTCAACTTGCAACATATCCTCCATTGTAATCCCTTTTCCCTTAACATCTCCTGCAATTAAAGCTTCATAGCTGTTTACAAACATTCCAAACAAGGCCATCATATCATTAGGAACTTGAGATGTGACTGGTTCTTTTCCAACATTCTTTTGTTCCGATGATCCACCTCCTGAGATATATGAGAGAGTACCAGAGTTGTTTGATGAATGTTCAAATGTAGAAGAGAGTAATGCAGTATTCTGAGTCTGTATTGGAGGGTAAACAGCCTGATTGTATTCTCTTCTCTTGATATCGAGCTCAAAAGATTTCAATTTGTTAATAACATCCATGAGCTTATACTCGGTAAACATCTTCTCTTGTTTCAGCAATCTTACCTGTTAACTCCATTCCGGAGGAAGTGAATCCAACAATTTTGTCACCTGTTCTACTGTAGTCAGTTGCTCGTATTTCTTCAAGTTGCTTGTGACAGTTAGAAAACGATTTGTGAGATCGGTGATCTTCTCATTTCTCAGTCCCATGAAAGAATTGAACTCCTTTTGTGCTTGAACTCCCTTATCTTTCTGTAGATCGATGTTCCCATCATAGAACTCACAGAGAGCATCGTACAAATCCTTTGCAGTTTTCTGATCTCCAAAACGATTGTATATTTCTGAGCTTAAACACAGTGTTAATGCACCAAATGCCTTGTTATCACGATCAACAAGTTTTCTGTCACGTTCATTGAATGTTTCAGGATTCGTGTTCATGACTGTTGCTTCTCCTACAGTTGTTACCGGAACATGGGGACCTTTTACGATTGAATCCCATTGAGTATGAACTGTGTACAAATAAAAAGCTTTTAACCTCCTCTTCCAATCTTCAAAGTTATCTCCATTAATCAGTTTCGGTGGTCTATTTGGTGATCCACTTTCCAGATCAGCTAGGGTAAAAGACATTGACATTTTGATCAGACAATAGTGTCGCAAGAACTACAGTGTCGCAGAAGAGTAATGTCGCAAACACAGTAGTGTCGCAAGTGAGCGCACAGTTTGAACTTTCGTTCAGGCTAATGTCGGGTGTAGTGTCGAGAGTAAAATAGGCACAATGTCGGAGCAATACCGTGTATAATGTCGAGCACAGTGTCGTGAACAGTGTCGTACACAGTGTCAAGCACAATGTCGTGGACAATGTCGTGAACTTTCGTTCACAAAGTATACAAATCAGCCAAACAACGATCAACAACACAAAAATGGTAGTGTCGCAAACCCCACTAGTGTCGCAGTATGAACACTAGTGTCGCAAGATGAACAGAAACTCCTTCTTCTCCAAGCAAACAAAAACCACAATTCCACAGAAAACACCAATCAGATCCAAATGATAATCTGATGATTTCGATTGAAAAACAATACGAAAAAAACTAATCCCAAATCAAATTCAGTCCATAATAACAGCAAATAAGATCCAATTTGATTGATTAAGTCTTTTGTCCAAAAACCCTAAAAAATATCTCTAAATCACACCTAGATCACAGATCTGTATGATGATGACAGATCTATTGATTTCGATTGATTCTAACACTAAAGGAAAGCAAATCTCAATCCAATAATTTCATATCAATTCACACAAGATCAGATCCAAAATTGATGAAATATGAATATTTTCAAAAACCCTCAAAAACCACAAATCATGAGCACAATGGCTCTGATACCATATTGTTGGTCCATGAAAACAGTAAATCGTGCTATATATGATTTAGATCTAATCACAATCAGTTGATACCACTAGATCTAGCATCAATTGGTTGAGATTTGTGACCAAAACTCACACAAACCATTATGACCCATTAACAAATGATTAATTAAGAAGATTAGTAAAAGAAGATGAATTAAGCAATTGCAACAAAGATATAATAGATCCAATTCCTTGCAAACACACAATAAGGTTCGAACTCAGAATCAAAGAGAGAATGTATTCAATAAAGTTCCAAAGAGTTGTGTACAAAATACCCTAACATAACTATTTATACAGGTCATAGTGTCGCAAGTAGTGTCGCAGACACGACACTGATAATGTCGCAAGCAGTGTCGTGTCAGCAGACACGACACTGCCTGATTGCTAATTAAGGACAGACTGCATGCGACATTGTAGTGTCGCATGTAGTGTCGCAAAGACCTGCATAAAACATACAAAATAAAGCTAAAACTAACTATTACAGCGGAAACGAAATACGACTAAACTATTACAAGACAAACAAAAGTACAAATAACAACAAGGTGAAGTACCACCCTATATGTGGTCAACACCGGTTCCACCTCAACCCGGTCAAAACCGGACCCGAACCTACCCGGAACCGAAAAAAACCCGGCTAAACCGGTCAAAACCCGGTCAAATACCCGATCATACCCGGAACCGAACCCGACCCTACCCGGTTCTTGACTTTGTTGACCAAAACCGAAACCGGTTCCTACCCGGAACCGGTTCTTAAAAAAACCCGATTTGTGCACGGCTACCCATAATGCTTGCTTATCATTTTTGAACCTCCACATCCATTTGGCTAGGAGAGCTAATTAAATTCATATACCGAATGCTGTCGACTCCACAACCCCCCATAGATTTAGGGGCTAAAACATCATTCCATTTAACCCAAGAAACACCTTTACCTTCTTTCGAACCGCCCCAGATAAAATGGCGCCTAACTCTCTCCAAGTCGTTTATAATTTTAACCGGCGCTTTGAATAAAGAAAGATAGTAAGTGGGTAAACTTCCCAACACCGACTTAAGAAGAGTTAATCTCCCACCAAAGGAGAGAGCCCGTTCTTTCCACCCCGTCAACTTAGCTTTGAACTTATCTACTATGCGTTTCCAATTACTCACTCTATTCATGTTAGCATTAATCGGAATACCCAAATGAATAAAAGGAAAAGATCCTATTTGACACCGAAATACCAACGCTCCTAACTCCATATCCAATTCATCCATGCCAACCCCATACAGACAACTTTTGTGAAAATTTATTTTTAACCCCGAAGCAAGATGGAAGCACCGTAAAATCCTTACCAAGTTGATCGCGTTTGAGATAGACCAATCTCCCATGAGAAGCGCATCATCAGCATACAAAACATGGGACATAACCGGCCCATTATTAGGGAGATGAACTCCTTGGACAAAACCTCCGTCTCCTGCTGATTTCAGAGCTACGTTTAAGGCTTCCATAACTAGAATGAATAAAAACGGCGACATTGGGTCGCCCTGACGTAGCCCTCTGGAGAAACGCATTTGAGCTAACACCCCATCCAGAAATCTCCAACTGACCATATCATACGCCTTCTCGAATTCAAGCTTGAGAAAAAACCCCTTTCTTTTTTATGCTTTCAACCAAGCTATAATCTCGTTCACCATAAGTAGCCCGTCCAATATACACCTTCCTGCAATAAACGTTGTTTGCTCCTCGCCGACTAAGAAATCGACGACTCCTTTTAATATGCAAATTCAATTAAATTATGAATTTATGTAAATGAATCGAGCGTTTAATAAATAGTTTTTGACTATTCGACTAGAAGTTTGTCTCCATTCGATTACTAAATGAACGAATATGAACAATAAACTATGTTGGATAACTTAAATGAATGACATAAACAGATTTCTCGAGTGTTTGGTTATGTATATGAACATTTGGTAATATGTTTGGTTATGTCCGTTGATTTACGCTCATTGTTGATGTTAATTTGTTTATGCTCATTCGTGATTACGTAATGATTATTATGTGAAGGGTTTACTTTATATTTATTTAAGATTGTGTCTAATTAATTAAGTTTGTGATTAAGATATTAATTTTTTTTTATCTAAAATATGTTCATTTGTGTTTAGCACTTACATGTATCTTACTATAACATGTGATTTTAAAGTCACATGATAGTAACCTTAAAGTTTGATCATGACCGGTCCTGAGGATTTAGATGCCCTGTAATATATGAGAAAAAAGACACTCGCCCTCTCCAACTCAAAGTACCAACGCACTAAGTTATATAAACTAAATCTTTTACCAAAAAACAAACGTTTGAAAGTCACGTGACAGTAACCTTGACTTTGACATGCTACCAAAAAGGCACTCGCCAATGTATTTATTTTATTTTAACGTTTATATACTTATGATTTTGAACCCTTGACTTTGACATGTTACGGTTTTGACTCATGACTTTGACATATTTACGTTTTTTTACCCCCGACTTTGACTTATTATCGTTTTGACCCCTTATGACTAGTCAATTTACAACTTTGAGCGGTTACTCTGCTTTAACACATTTACGACTTTGCTTCCTGACTTTGACATCTAAGTTTGGATATTTCTGTCTTTTAATATGTGATTTTACACCGTCATGAATGAGGCATGAAATTTTTTTTTACATGTTTACAACTTTGACCCTCCTATTTTACTTTGACGTATTTCTATCATTGATCATCCGTTTTTTACTTAGTTTTATTTTTGGCATTTACGTTTGTTATATACCCGTCTTTTAATATGTTCCGTGTTATGAATTTGCTTTGTAACGTGCGAGATGCATGTGAAATTTTTTTATCATCACGTTTGACAAAGTTACATACATAAGACCTAACTACCGCAGCATACGGCCTGATCGACATGACACATGATAAACCTAGTCAAAGGACTAAAATAGTATTTCAATCATCATATAAAAACAGAATTCTTGTGTTTTGATTTGCAAATTTCTCATAACAAAATACATTCAAAGATTACTTGTATATATTCACATATATAAACATGATACAATTCAAAACAAAATCAAAGAATAAAGAATAAACCTTTCCCACAAAAACAAAATACCAATTTAATTCCCAAAAATATACATATCAAACACTATGCAATTGTAGAGGCTTAGGTTGTTGCATGGTTCTTCTCTTCCACAAATTAATTTCATTTCTTGGTTCCCTTTTAATCTCACCAACCCTAATAACATCATCCTCAAACCCTAATGTATTTCTTATAAACACCGGAGCAGAAGAAGGTACCACAACACGTTCATCATCACTTTCTTCATCCGAATCATATCTCCGGTCACCCGAATTCATAACCGCAACCTCTTTCGTCCAATCTATACCACTAAACTTATCTCGACCACTCGAAAACCGCTTCATTGTACTCAAAGTAACCGGACCCGTTGAGTCTTTCTTCCTAGAATCTTTTGTTCTTGGTGTAACACCACTAAATATGTTCTTAAACCCTAACTTTTTCTTGCTCTTATCATCACTTTTAGCTTCTTGTAAAACTTTGTTTTTGGATAATAATTGAGGTTTTGGTTTCTTGTTCTTGCACTTAACTTGTCCCATGCACGAGACTCGTGGCGACGTGGGCTCATAACCAACGTTGTGATCGGATCGGTTCTTGAAATTTCGGCGACTATCAGCAAGAATCATGGAAACCATGGGTCCCGAGAAGCCGATACCGAGGTTGGATTTATGCGGTTTATCCGATGATTTGATCTTGTCTCTTGCCGGGCTGTAAATAGAAGGGTTTTGAAATGAAACAGAAGATGTTGGTTTTGGTAGATACTTCAAGATTGTGTTTTTTGACTTTGTTGTTGTTGGTGCCTTGTGTTGTTGATCCATTTGTAGGTAGGTAGCTAGGTTTCAAATGTTATCTATCTTATCTTGATCAAGACTTGAAGAACAAACGAATGATTTTAAACTTTTTGATTGTGTGTGGATATATATATATAGAGGGATTGAAGGAAAGAGAGAGGAAAGAGGATGATGTGGAAAAAAGTCTTGATCTCCGGCTATAGATGAAGTGAGACAAAATTTGGAGAACGTGTTTGTGTAGAAAAGTCTAGGCAATTAAGTTAACATAATATGACTTGTTTTTGAGATTGTTAATTTCATGAATAACCCTTGTACTCTTTATTCTTTATGTTATGGTCTCATTTGTTTGCATAGTTTAATTTATCTACCTCTACTCTATAAAAAAAGGTTTTAAATGTTACATGTTATATTTTAATATGAGAATTGTTAGTTTTTTTTTTGGAATATACAGATATATCATTTTTCCCTAAGGAATTTACAATAAGATGTCTGGTTAATAAGTTGCTCAGTGGCTAGAAAGCTAAACATACTGATTAATAAAAAGAGTTTAACATCCGGTTCTTGCTCAAAACAATTTGCTAAAAATTTTACTTGGATGTTTATTTTACCCGTCAATCATTAATTGTTACAATAATCTATTTATATTTTAAATAGGCTTTTATATTCTTAAGTGACTATTTTAAAATGATAATTCACTAAACTTTTATTTCCTTATATATGTTGAATATGGTAATTGAAAGTCATAATTGAATAGGCTTTTATTTCCTTACAAAAAATACATTTCAGTATGGTAATTAAAATCAATTTCGACTAATTTGATTGGTAGTATTGCACAATTTCAATTACGTAATTGATTCCTTTTAGTGGAGTAGTGGAGTGGTTGAGTTTGATGAGATTTGGAATTTTTAGAGACTTGGGTTCAAATCACACTCTCAACTCATTTGTTTTGCGGCATGATAACTAAGTTTAAATTTAAGGTAATCTGAGTTTAAGTCTAATTAACACAAGATTTTTATATATAAAGGTTTATGTGATGTTTTTCCCTGAAACGGTTGGTTGACGATTTTTCGACTCCCACCAACTTATAGGGGCAGGCCGGGGCTTCAAGCTCGCTCATGGCACTGCACATCTTAAATGTAACGTCTTACGGTTGTGTAAACATAATATAAAGATTAAAAAAAACAAAATAAAAGAAAGCTTGGAAAATAAACACGAAATCCTTGAGGTCATTGGTTCGAGATTTAAGCTTATAAAAGTTTGAAAGCTAAAACTTGTTAAAACTTAAAAATTGATGTGGGACACGCTATTAGCGCACCACGATATCATCTTTGTGTTAATATTCAAAACTAAACTTTATTTAAGCATTTTTTTTAATATGGTTTTTTAAAACCAGAACTTTTAATACTATATATATATAGATTGAGGTTTTTCTAAAAAGGGTTAAAACTCTAAGAAGTGTAGGAAGCATTCACAAACAAATGCGTGTCCATGAGGGTGAAAAAACGCGGAGGGGCAGCATCGTCTTTATACATATGACGTTGATTTGCGAATCCCGGCCATCACTCTCGATGTTCATTTATGGCGTTTTTTTACGTCTATTAATTACGAACATCCGATCATGTATGACGTTTTTTATTAGTTAATTTTTTCATCAGAGTGGTGTTATTTTATAGAATCAGTTTATGCATGGTGTTTTTTTATAAGCGATGATGTTTTTGTTTGTTTTTTACGTTTTCGTTTACTAATTACGAAGTTCAAACGTAAACAAACACCATGATTCAGAAGACACAGATCTAAGAGACACCGTGGCGTTTGATTTTTGTGTTAAAAACGCACAGATCTAAGAAACACCATGGCGTCTGAATTTTGTGTTAAAAAACGTATAATGACAAATATACCCCCAAATCCATCTTGCGCGTGACCAAAACATCAAAATAATTACAAAAATGTCACCGCGTCCATCTGGGCCGTAAAACACCATAATCCGACGTCCCAGATTACTTCTTAGCCTTTTTAGAGTTTTAAGCCTTTTTAGAAAATCCCTCCTCTATGTATATATATACTTCTATTTCTTGTAAATTAATTTGTAGTGTGTCAACAAAAGTAGGTGTACTTGAATTGGTTGGTGCCAATTTCTTTGGGTCAAGAACATGTATTTCGAACACTCCCTTGTCTTTTTTTCTATGTTTCTCTTTATATTTTTTTCTTTAAGAGTTTTTTTATCCTTGTTTTTCTTAATTATGTACCATAAAGAGTTTACAATGCAACGTGTATGCGACACGTAATACTCTTTATTATCTATGTTATCGCATCACACGTTAATGTCATCAAAGTAACATATGTAATGTAGTCATAAACTTGGCGTGTCACACATGTGCATCTAACACGTATAACATAGGTACAAACGCCGTGTCATATGCCTAATTAATGCCAGCAGTGTAATACGTGTAACGAAGTAACTAAAAGTAAGGTAGTGTTATGCGCGAACACTACACAAAATATTAGCAACATAATACGTTTCACAAAGTTACAAATACGCCTCATCGTGTGCGTATGGGTCTAAAACTAGTAAAAAATTATTTGTAACTATAAAAAAACAAAAAAAACTATATACTAACTCAAAAGGATTATTTCTGTAATATATGAAAGATAAGGACTAAGGAGTAAAACAAATATATTCACGCCGTAAAGTACCCAATTATGACTAAACATTAATCAAAAGGGTGCGGATAATCATTGACTTTTGCCCCTTGTTTATCAAACTTGAATATAAATTACTAATCTGATTCACATAAAACTTGATTAATTACACAAATAATTTGTGTTTTAGACTTTTAGTCTTATAATTTCAACTTTATAATATTTTGCAACAAGTTTGAATTATAAATTTGGAAAAGTTTTGTTTAAATTTTAACTAGTTTTAATATCGGGCAATGCGAATCGACGTTCGATCGGGTTTTGCGTATGTGACTTTATCACACGTGTTGATTGCAAAAGTTTAACGTCTCACACGTTACAGTGTAAAACTGTAACCTTTCACTGATAAAAGACAAAGATATATCCAAACTTAGAGGCAAAATGATAATTGTGTCAAAGTCAAAGGGTCAAAGTCATAAAAATGTCAAATAAGAGTATGAGGTTAAAGTAGTAAATTGATAAAATGTTTAGATGCTAAAATTATTGTAAGTCAAAGTCGGAGTTAAATTCGTAAATATACTAAAGTTGAATTTGAAGCTAAAGTGATAAATATTAGAAATGTGAGAGGGTAGAGTGAAAACGGACAAAATCCCTTCTCCGACTTTGTCAATTGCTATTAGTATATATCATTCATTCATTTATTTATTTAATTATTTATTTTGGGCTATTTTTCATATAAAATATTAAGGAATTTATAATAAGGTGACAGGTAAACAGACAATAAGTTGCGTCACCACTTTTTTTGAATAGCAAAGCCTAGCCTACTGAATATAAAACCTTGGCCCTTAGGGGTCGAAACATTGTTGTGAATGACCCATTGAACCCTGATTAAGAAGTTCACTGCCCTAGTGGCTAGAAAGCCAAACGTATCAAAGGCTAATAGAATAAAAACATGTTGATTATCCAGGCAGGTCTTCCGTGTTTAGTAATCTTGCATGATTTCGCCTTTGACGCCGCCTGTCATGCAACATATCCGCAGTCCCTGACCGCAACCAAGGGAGACAGTCTCGTAAGGTCCACACAAGCGTGTTTCCCCCCTGTCGAACCAAAGGCTAGAATATTAGCCGACCTTAAAATAGACCTCCCTCAAGCGGATCTATCAAAAAGTTCACATGGGCCTCCTTTTTAAACGAAATTCTTTCTCGCTTAAGGATATCACATAGGACATCCCTAAGCAAATCATGCTTGTATTTGAAGTCAGATAACTTATTGTAATGGACTGCATGATCACCAAAAGCATCTAAACAAACCTTCCGTTAAACGAGACAAGGCTCATCAATCGGAAACAAATGAATCATTAAACTGGTCCTTAAGGATAGCCTGATATTCTAATGGAAACATGTGTTGTCCTATTCCTTCAATGAGGAAGACAATCAAAAAATCTTAAGCCCAAAAAGCCTGGAGACAGCAACCACTACTTTCTGACAAGATAATAGATCAAACATCACTTCCAAACTTTAACCAATCTTATTAAATAAAGCAATAACAAAAATATCAATTGAAGAAAAAGGAATAATGATTAAATTGATTGATTAATATCAAAGAGTCTACGTCTCTTTTGTGGGATTTTGGTTTTGTTAAGATGGAGGAAGTAATTCGAAATGATATTAATGTAGTGTCCATAGAATTTTTGTTTTGGTCTTTATTTATACAATAGCGAACATCTCATAGAAATATATCTAAATTTTGATTTTGTTTCAATCAAGTCATTCAAACTTTGTTTTGTTTTAAGGGTTAAATGCATATTTCCCCCTCTAAAACACTTTAAATGCATATTTACCCAGCCAAAAAAATCAATTGCATATTTCCCCCTATAAACAACTTTAATTTGCAAATATACCCATTTTTAATAAAGACATTTAGTTAACATTGGGTATATATGCAATTGATTTTTTTAGTTGGGAAATATGCATTTAGGGGGTGTTTATAGGGGTAAATATGCAATTGAATCTTGTTTTAATTAGGTAATTTATCTTTAAGTTTTGTTACAATTAAGTCACTCAAAATTTGTTTTATTTCAATTAGGTAACTTAACTTTAAAAAGATGTTCTAATCCTAAATAATTAAGTTGAAAAGCATGTAAAAGTGATTTTTATTATTCAAATTATAATCCAAAAACACTTTTTTTTATATAAAAAAATTGAGTTACTAAAATTTTTCAAATCCTTAAAAATATTTCGCAAATTTTTTTAGAAAAATTTACTTATATAAGATTGCAACATTAAAGTAAACTTAAGTAATCTAATTGAAATAAAATAAAGTTTGAGTGACTTAGGGGCTGTTTGGCAAAATCTGAATCATTAGGTGCTGAATGGTTAAGAGGTCTGAACCATAAGAGGTTCCATCAATGAGAGGGATGTTGGGATAGAACTTCAGATGAGTATAAAGTTAGTATATGTTTTATTCAGTTTCATTCAGCATCTCTCAGTCTCTTAACCATTCAGCACTTACCTGAACCATTCAGATGCTCTTTTTTTTTCTGAAACAAACACTCTGAATGCTGAATGCTGAATGGTTAAGCACTAAACTAAACCATTAAGAGGTAATCAAACAGCCCCTTAATTAGAACAAAAGTTAAAGATAAGTTACATAATTGAAACAAAACAATGCTTAAGTGACTTAATTGGAACAAAAGCGAAAGATAAGTTATCTAATTAAAACAAAACAAAGTTTGAGTAACTTTATTGGAATAAAATCAAAAATTAGTTATGTTTATATAAAGTTATCCCCAATACAATAAACATGTACTTTCAGTCTTTTAGGTATAAAAGTCATAATTAACACATTTTATCTTTAAATTTGTTGTATTATTAGTTCTTTAATAACACCATGGTGTTATAAAATCCAGTTAAATCAAGGGCAAATTAGTCTTTTTACCACTAAATGACTATTTGAGTACTTTTTTATTTATTTAAAGGACTCTTTTTGTAAGTTTAATATCTTATAGTTAAAAACTTAGTTTATTTATGTATTTTTAAAACTTTTATGCATATTATCATTTAATTAGAATGTAGACAATTTTTATATATAATTTTTTTCTAATGTATTTATTATCATAAACTAGAGAGAAACAATTGCGAAGGAAAAAATTAGTTCATTCATCATAATTTATGTTCAACATACACATATATTTATACAAAGGAAATAACTGACACTATATTGCATATGTTGTTTACTCCACATAATGGAGGTACTATGTCTTTATTAAGTGTACAATCTATAATTATATAATTATAAATATTTTTTTACATTTTAGTATAAAATTTTAAAGTAATGTGAAGTTAACGATTGCATTTTTTTGTAAAATTAATTTTTGCGTTTGATTAAATATTTCTTATGATAAAAATGTAATATTGTAAATGTCATAATATTCTACAAATGCATTTAAAAATCAACGAGATTTTCTGGAAATATATTAAGATTTTGGAACTTTTCGGTTATTTTCAAAACTTTATGAACAACGTAAATACTGTTGTAAAATTTTTGTTTATAAAAATGTACTTATAGATTACTTTAATATATAAAAATGTAATAATCGCATTACAAAAAATATACTTATAAAAATTGTCTATAGTTTAACTAAATGATAATATGCATAAAAGTTTTAAAAACAAATAAACAAACTAATTTTTAATTAAAAGATATTAAAATTACAGATGAGTCATTTAGGTTTAAATAAAATTACTCAAATAGTCCTAGAGGGGTAAAAAAACAAAATTTCTCTTAATTTAACTGAAATATTTTACACAATTAGTGTTAAAGGACAAAAAATGCAACATATTTAAAGACAAATGATGTTAATTATGACTTTTGTACTTTAAGGACTAAAACTACAGGTTTTATAAACACAAAGGACTAAAAGTGCAGTTTTTCTATTGAATTATTAAATATTATAAATAATTATTTTTTAATTATTAACTATATTTAAAGTACTTGAAAATATTTAACATATTATAAAAGAAATAAATGACTATTATTTTCAAGTACTTTAAATATATTTAATTATTTGAAAAATATTTATATTTAATATCAACATAATTATAGCAAAATATCATATTTGTGCATATATATTATATATAAAATAAATTAAAAATATCCAAGCCAAGCTGAACCGAACCAAGCGAACCTTCACTCGTTGCTTGGCTCGTTTAGAAACCAAACCGAGCGAAACGACTTGTTTACAATCAAACGAAAAACAAGCGAGTATTTTCGAAGCAAACGGCAAGAGACGAGCGATTTAAACAACCGTACGTCCACACTCATAATAAAAGATTTTAAATATTAAAGAGTGTCGTCTTTATGTATGCAAATTACTACATTATACTTTTAATTATTTATATTATTGTTAGACGTGGAATATATATTAGTTAATACCTATATTACGTGTTTGACCAACGCCGCAACCAAAAAAATATTTAAGGGAAGAAACACATGAGGATTATTGCTATACTAGGTTTAACACTCGTGTATTACATACGGGTTGAATAAAAATATTTTTAAAAAGTTATAACTATTATATTTAAAAATTTATAAATAATTTTGTAAATTATTATTAATCACAAAGTTTTGTCTTTATTAACTCTTTTACTTAATTTTCCCTCTCAACCTTCCTTTTATAAAATAAATTATGTTTTCCCCCCAAAAAATTACCCCCTAAAAACTCTAATTTATTAGATAGACTAGGTTTAATGTCCGTGTGTACACACGGGTTAAATAATAATATTTATAATGAATTTATAACCATTATGTTTAAGTATTTATAAATTTTTAATATTTAAGTATATGGTTCCATCAACTTATGTATGGTGATAAACTCCACTCAATTTCCCTCTCAAAATTCCTATTATCGATCAAATATTTCCCCCTAAAACCTTGAATTATTATATAAATAACACATTCACATTTGTACAAGTTTATGTTTGGTCCCTAAAGTTTGTTAATATATTCTTTCAAAATTAGCTCAAAGATGCAAATTTCATATTGATGACCAACCAGATGTACGTAGCAAAGCAAAAACTTCCGAAATAACCGGTGCGAAGTTAGCTTGAAATTTTATGCAGGGGTCCGAAAGTTACGAAACTTGTAATTTTTCTCTCATAGCTACGTTTCGGGTTATATGTCCGGGTTGGGTCAAACAATAAAAACTCTAAATATCTAGTTTTTCTTCATTCATTTAAACAAAGTTTTTTTACACATAAAAAAATAGACAATAATTTAAGAAACACACGTCTATCATATATTAGATAATACATGTATAAATAAGATGTCAACTCTCATATTGGTTGATTGGTAATGATGGATTTTTATCTTGTTTCACATAGGTGTAGAGACAATTTACTATAGTTTATATGTTTAAGCCTGCAATGTATCTTAACTGATATATACTCGGACGCGGGGAGTTGCAAAAAACGGGTTCGAGGGTTTGTAATTCTCTTAACTTTGCAATGCTTACGCAACCTGCATGCGGACACTAATGTGGGTTATTAAGATTCCCAAGTCCAAATACTAATTATTTTAGAGGAGTTCCAATCCAATTTTAAGGGAGTCCTAATCCATTATATATTAAAAAAAATTAATACGAAATCATTAATCGGTACACTTGACGAAAACAATAAAATGGTTCTACTGGTTGAATATATATATATATATATACACTAGCTTTAATGCTCGTGTGTTAGACACGGGTTAAATAAATAGTTGTAACTTTTTAATATTTATGTATTTGGTTTCATCAAATTATGCATGGTAATAAACTCCATTGAATTTCCCTCCTAAAATTACTATTATATATCAAACTTTTTAATATTGAATTATGATATAGATATATAGGGGAATAGGGTGAGGATCATTACAGAACAGTGTTTTATCTTCAGAACAAAAAGAACAGATCTCAACCATTGATTAAGTAATTTATAATTTATTAGTATTTTTAATATAAAGGGTATTTGGGTAATTTAAAAAATCATAGCTGTTAATTACATTTACTTTATAACCGATTTTGTTCCTTTAAAAAAGGAATCTTAATAATCAAAATTGAATGTTTCATCATTTTAAAGCCACGTTTTTATAAATTATTACTCAGTTAAATTTGAAACTTTCCAAATCATTTTAAAGCAACAAATTTAAATTGCATTTTTCCAATTAATCGAGATCCTTTGTTAATGTTAATTTCCATTTCCACTATCGGATCAAACCCCAACTATATGACGTACTTTTTATGTGATATTATAAATAGTTCAAGTTATTTGCTTAATACAAAATATGAAACGTATTTTGTATTTTGACCATTTTATGGGTATTACAATGTTAAAAAAATAGTAACCATCAAATAACAACAGATTATATAAATTCGTTCGTAGTCTAACTAGTTTATTCAAACAATGGTTTTTACAAAAGATGAAAGTAGAAAATTAGCTTTAGATATTTTTGTTATCAATCATGAAATTATAACTATTTCAGAGTCATGTAAATCTTTATATAAATCAAAATATCACAATACATTATTATACCCAACTCCTTATTTATAACTGATTTACAATCATGTAAATTATTCATGTAAATCATAATATCACAAAAACGGTTATTTTAGATGTTTTACAATCTTATAACTCAAAACTTTTTTAGTTTCATGAAAATCATAACTGTTTTACAGTCATGTAAATCATAATCTATATAATAATTCAAGGTTTTAGGGTGGTAACTTTTGGAGAGAATTTTTTATAAAAGAAAGTTTTAGAGAGAATTTATGAAATACCATGCATGAGTTGATGAAACAAAATATCTTTAAATATTAAATATTTACAAATTTTTAAACAAAATGATTATAATTTTAAAAATATTATTATTTAACCCGTATGTAACACACTGGTGTTAAACCTAGTATCACAATAAATGTAATACCCAAACTAGTTATTTGAAATGTTTTAAAGTTATGTAAATCATTCACTATGCCTTTTAATATTAACCTCATCCAAATATGCTTTTCATATAATAGTTTAAGTTATTTGCTTAATACAAAATATGAAATGTATTTTGTATTTTGACCATTTTATGTGTATTACAATCACTACAAGAAAATGGGTCTATAGGGACGACATTAGTCTCGGCTATAGGGACGACAAGTCGTTTCTATAGAGTATAGCGACGGCAAGTCGTCCCAAAACCGTCGTCTCTGTAGTTTCGTCCCATTTGCAGAAAAAAAGCCGTCACTACAGGTGTCGTTGCTATAGTTCGGGCTATAGAAACGACATGTCGTCCCTATAGTAATTGTCCCTAATTAATTTCAAAAACAAATTTTAATCAAAATTAAAATAAATTTATACTTATTAAGATGATATGTCGTCGCTATAGGTTGCAGCTGGTCATGTGTGAGATTCACCTATAGCGACGACAAGTCGTCTCTATAGGGTATAGATGGATAAAGAACAAATTCACCTATACAAAGGACAGTTCGTTGCTATATGTTTTAATTTAGTTTTTTTTAACCAGATTTTTTAAGCCAACATCCAAATCCAAACTTGAGAATTTCATGGTACAAGAAAACAATAAAATCTAGCATAAATCAAAATGTCAAACTAAACCAAAGTTCGTTTACTTAACACAAAAGCATCTAACATATAAATCGGTTTATTTAATCATCACTACCACCTTCCACCATCCTCAATGCTCATCATCTGCGCTATCCTCTTCATATTCTTGGTGTTGTTGAGTTGACGATGAGGCGCCAGATTGATTAGCAATGAGTTGATTAATTTGTTGTTGCAATTGTGAAATTGTTTGCCGTTGTTGAAGAAACATTTGGTACAAATTAATTTCTTCCGGTGGCGGCTCGTATAAAGTACGCCTCACATCGGGGGCTATGCTTTTCACTTTTCGGCCTACACCCTTTGTGTGACCATGCCTAAATCCTAAAGACCGTTGAAGAACTTCGACTTGATTAAGTTCTTGTTCTTCACCTGCCAATGCCATGGCTCTGCTTCTCTCCTCTTCAATTTTGTTCTACATTACATAAGAACATGTTGAACTGTATATATTAAAAACCGTAAAAATGCCTATCAATCAAACCATCTTAATAGAAACAATAAGATAGCAATACTAGTAACTCTCTTAGAATAAAGCTTTTTGTTCTAATCTATCATTAACCAGATGCCTAGTTATATTTTGGGATTCTAAATAATAATCATATAAGATTATGTGGAGTGTGGACTGATGTATGTTCCAAATCTAATTTTTCAATTCATACACATTTCAATAATTCAAAAAAGAAACAGAAACATTAACAACACATGTTACCACAAAAATGCAAGCTTAGAGTTTTATGATCAGAGCATAAACAAAAACAAATGAAGTTTAGTTTAACTCAAATACACATAACGAACTCTTTAAATCACATTCTCATAGGCTCAATCATTATTTTTATGCCTAAACACCTCAAATCAGGTTCCAAATCTAACACAACAGTGTAATCGAACACAATACTAGCAATAATCTAAAGGTCAAAAACTATCTGAACCATCTTCTTTGAACATTCTGTAAATGTTCAAGTTTCTCATAGTGGCAACATGACTAACACAGAGGAGGAATATCAATGGTACTAACAATACTAGCAATAATATCCAACTTATGATGTATCCAACTAAACAGGTCAAGATGACCCAAACCAAATCTTGAAGTGTTAAATGGTAAAAAAACGCTATAAATGAAGAGCTAAATGACTTACCCAATCATTTTGTGCATGTATGTTTTCAATGTTGCCATTCCTAGAATGCATCTCTCTCCAACCATCAATATAATTTGCGCGTCCAGTGGCTTCAATCTATAACAATGCAAATCACATCTTCGAGTTCTTAAATCCACAAATATTCCACAAATTCATCTCTGTAACACTAATTAAGTAGAAATAGTTCACAAATAGCACACTGAATCAAGTATAATCAAACCTGAACATCACAAATTCATCTCTGTATACAACTTCGTAAGACTAAGTAACAACAAATTTGAACATTTTAAAACTAAAAGTAAACAAACTACTACAATACCTAAACAAATATTTACAACTGTTGTTATTAGTTGTAAGCTAAATAAAATCACCATCAAATGTGTACAAATCAAAACAAACATCTTACAACATATAGAAACAGGTCTTAAATCATTCGAACAATAATAATGCGGTACAAATTAGCGATGAAAAGGAGATACGATAACATACCTAGAGAAATTGAAGTATGACGCTACTTGATCTTCACTCAGTGTGGCCTGTTCATATCACGATTCGGTGAGGTTTTGCATAAGATCAGGTGTCATTCAAACAAATTGAGTTGAAATCACACTTACACTCAAGCAATGTCGTCGTTCGCCGTCGTCTTCGTCGTCTAGGACTTGTGAAGTGAGAGAGTTGTGGGTGGGAGTAAACACTGTGAAGTGAACAAGGGTTTTGGGTTTATTTGGGAAAAAAACGATCGGGAGGACTTATCGTCTCCATAGGGCTTCTAAAATGTCAAACAAAAAAGAAAACAAATATTAAAATTATTTTAACCTATAGAGACGACTAGTCGTCTCCATAGAATCCCTAAAACGACATCGTCCACCTTTTACAATTCAGAAGTAAAAAAGAAAATCAAAATTAAAATTATTTTAACCTATTGCAACGAATAATCGTGTCTATAGCGTTTTCACATGGCGGTTTCTTTTATTGTTTCCCGCTAGGTTTCTGGGTTACTCTATAGAGACGAGAAGTCGTCCCTATAGGGCTTGACGGGTCAAAATTTTGGTAAACCTTATAGACACGACTTGTCGTTTCTATATGGGTATCTATTAGGACGATAAGTGTCGTCTCTATAGCTGTCGTCCCTATAAACCTTTTTTCTTGTAGTGAATGTTAATAAAATATTAATCATCAAATAACAACAGGTTATATAGATTCGTTCTTAGTCTAATTAGTTTATGCAAACAACGGTTTTTACAAAAAGATGGAAGTAGACAATTAGCTTTTAGATATTACTGTTATCATTCATGAAAATATAACTAATTTACACTCATGTAAATCTTTATGTAAATTAAAATATCACAATATATTATTATACCCAAACTCCTTATTTTAACTGTTTTACAATCATGTAAATTATTCATGTAACTCATAATATCACAAAAACAGTTATTTTAGCTGTTTTACAATAATGTAACTCAACTTTTTTATTGTCATGAAAATCATAACTGTTTTACAGTCATGTAAATCATAATATCACAATAAATTTTAATACCCAAACTAGTTATTTGAAATGTTTTACAGTTATGTAAATCATTCACTATTCCTTTTAATATATCCAAACATGCTTTTCATATAGTAACAAAGACAATAGTTACTTAAAAAAGTGTAAAGTAACAAAGAAAATTGTTTTATTCATAAACCCAACAACAACTACTAAACAATACTCATCAAATCTATTTCTAGTACCTTAGTTACTTCCACAACCATTTTCATATGTATATTCACATCAAGCGTTCAAATTTTATAAGCCCATTTCAACCTTAGATTTTATAGTCGCAGCTTTTGCTCTGTCCCTTCATCAACCAACCCACAACTCCATTTTTTTTACCTTACTCTCATATACTTTTGAAGTTTCCAATTGCCTAATAAGAAAGACACCAGGATCCACATTAGCATTCTTGGTTAGTTGGTTGCCCAATCCAACTTCTTCTTTACCGAGTTAGCAGCTCTAATGCCTTTACATCTTTTATGCCCTATGTATTCCAAATACATCACAAATATGTCCTTTTACAATATACTAGAGAAACATAAATAGGTTTGATTAACATGCATGTTAACTTCTTCGTTGCATAAAGAGGTGTAATTAACATATATGTTAACTTCTTTTTAACATAAACATGCGACGTTAACATGTATGTCATACAATATTTTTGTATTTTTTTATAACAAAAATGGTTCTTTAATGTTCTTAACCAAATATTAAACAAACTTACCATAACCAAATTAGCCAAAATCGCAAAAAAATTCATAATAACAATGGTAGCCATATTTGATATGAAATTCACATAATTGTTAACAAACACAAAAACAAAAACCAAAATCATTGGCAAACATGAATGGACAACAATAAAGTTTATATAATTTTTAACAATAAATTATGTTATAACCAGTGTTGATTTCAAAATATAATTAAACAAAAGTTGTTAAATGAAACAGATTTCTTTTTTAAATCAAATTTGTTACTTACCGGCCACTAGAAATCACAGCTTCTTCCTTTGATTTTTCATTTATCATGTTCGATTCCCCTTTATGATTCATCTTCAAACCTTTAAATTGGATTTTGTACACTCTTTGGTTTCGATTTATGGACTTCAGGTTTTGTAACCGTTTTATATGAACTTGTTGATCTCATAATATTAGGGTTTTGATTTACATAATCATATTGGAATAGAATTTGATTTTTTTAATGTAAATGAATGAAACGATTTTGATTTTCAAAGTAAAATCAATTCCAAAAAATCAGGGATTTGATTTTTTAATGTATCTGAATGAAACGATTAGGTGTATGGATATTTACTAAATTACCCATCATTTTACATATTATACCCTAAACACATCTATTAATTTTATATCTTACCCCCTTTTCATCTCATCCATTAAACTTATAATCAATGGTCCATGATTGTTCTTTTTGTTCTGTAAATAAACCTTGTTCTGTAAGGATCCTAACCCTAGGGGAATATATATATATATATCCTTATATAATATAGCAAAATAAAAAAAAGCTTAGGTGACATCTTTTTAAAGCTTTTAGATTATGTGACATTATTTGAGAGTTTATCTCACAATAATGATTTTTTATTTAAAATATGTATAAAAAATATATTATAATAAAAGTAATTACATTTTTGGTCCCCTAATATTTTGAAGAATTCTGAAACATTTAAGAGTATTTATGTTTTTAACCCTTACTACAAGGGGTGTACATGAGTCGGTTTATATTTGATAGGGTTTAAAAATAAAACTTATGGATAAAGTTAATAACAACATACAATTAAAGACCTTAGTGTTTTATAAATATACATAACATTTTTTTACAATTTTTTAAAAAAAAATAAACTACACCATAAAAGTATAAAACTTAGCACTTTATTCTCTTTAACTAGATTAATACCCGTGTACTACACGGATTTTAGTTTTATAGGTTTTAACTCAATTTACATATCAAAATTATTTTTAACATATCTCTTATTAAATCGATTTGGATATTTACAAATATATTCATATAAAAAATCATAGGTTACAATAAATGATATGATTTATAATAGTTGGTAAATTTTTATTGGAACATATCGGGTTAAGAGATAATTCATGATAATTGTTAATTTTTTTATTTGAACATATCGAGTTATGAGATAATTAATGATAATTGGTAAAACTTTAATTTGAACATATCGGGTTAGGATAAATCATAATAATTGATAATTTTTTTATTTGAACATATCAAGTTAGGAGATAATTCATGATACTTGGTACATATCAGGTTAAGATATAGATCATGATAATTGGTAAATTTTGTATTTGAACATATCGGGTTAGGAAATAATTGATGATAATTTGTGAAGTTTTAATTTAAACATATCGGGTTATTTCGAATATGGAGCATACCATGACCCGTCTAAAAATTCTCCGTCAAATTAATTTAGAACATGACACCTAAGCAAAATCCTATGTGGAGTAGTTAAAATGGTGACATGTGGATGTGTTACTCAATTATTAGAATAGGTAGATTTGAGTATAATATTGCTATACTAAAAATCTAATTTTTAAAAATATATCTTGTACGTGTTCCGGTTTACCACGGTTTTATCTCAAAACTGAATGGAACATTTATAAACATCCTAAAAACATCACTTGAATGTTGTGTTCCCGAACGTAGTACGGGCACTAAACTAGTAAATATATATATATATATATATATATATATATATATATATATATATATATATATATATATAGAGTGGGAGGTTCATCTACAAAGTATTAGAAATCTAAGAAGGCTACAAAGACACAATGCAAGTAAAATAGACACAATGACGATTTAAAAAATTTATTAAAAAAATCTAAATCGAATTTCAAAAAAGTGACTCGGAGACTTTGTTCCCCTCTTTGTCCTCCTTCAAAAAAAAAATAAAACGAAAAATAAAAAAATTACCGTTTTCGTTGTGTCTAATTTATCTTCATTGTGTCATAAATGTATATTAGACACAATGAAAAAAAATAGACACAATGAAAACATTAATTTTTTTATTTTTGTTTATTTTTTGTTTAATTTTTTTTGATAGAAGACAACAAGGGGAACAAGGTCTTCGAGCTATTTTTTTTAAATTCGATTTAGATTTATTTAATAAATTTTTTAAACCGTCATTGTGTCTATTTTTACTTGCATTGTATCTTTGTAGCCTTCTTAGATTCCCAACCCTTTGTAGGATAACTCTCATATATATATATATATATATAGGTTAGGATCCTTATAGAACCACCTTAATTACAGAACCATTGATTTACATACATGTAAATTAAGCCTGAAAATATTAAGACCTCTTTACATATGTGTAAATCAGACATGGGTATATACATGTAAAACAGCCAGAATATCACAAGACCTAATTTACATTGTAAAGTAGCTGTTCTTTTTGTTCTCGCAATAAAAAGTGGTTCTGTAATAATCCTTAATATATATATATATATATGTGTGTGTGTGTGTGTGTATAATGAAATCATAACTTAAGGACACTTAATGCATTGTGTAACCCGTTTACATAAACAGTTTGATCGAGTAGTTTAGTAGTTTAACTCATTCTAATAATAAAAATATATAATTTGGTGTTTGATGTGTTAAAACAGTCTACTAACAGTACCTATAGAATCACCTAATTTAAACTCAACATACCCTAAAGTAGACCTACCAGATAGACAAGTGTACATATAGACTGTAGTAAAGCTTGTGGAAGACTAGAAATCGAACCTAAAAGACACGTTAAGTAGTGAAACTAGACTAAATGAAAAGGAATTAGTTTATGGGGGTTTTCTAATAACCTAATGAAATGGAAATTACTTTAACTAATTAAATTAAATGGAAATAATTAACTAAAGACTTGGATTGACAAGAAAGATTAGAAAGAATACCACATAGATGAATCTCAATCGCGACTTATGGACTTGGTTTAGTTATTTTAAATGCGATGGAACATAGCTTCTAAAGATGCGAACCCTAAGAAACCTAATGGATCCCGGATCATTCTCCAGGTGTGACCAAGATGAATCCTAAAGGCATGTATTAATCTATCGGTTAAGTTAAATTACCTTACGGTCTCTCCAATAATACTAGCATACCCTAATGACAACTAATCTCTCGATCTAACACGATAATCACGTAATTAGGCAAACCTCCTATCAGACCGTTCAATTCCTAAAGCTCCAGGTAGTGCACATCTATAGAATTCTATAAAAAGCCTCATTTGCAACAGTTTCGGGTTGTGGAGAGTGGGGAGCCATTTTCACTCAAATCCAACCATTTTTAAGTATTTTGGATTCCTTGTAAGCCATAGAAGATTCAAGAATCATCTATCCTTGTCCTTGCTAGTGGTTTGTATTTTAGTAGTTTTTAATTATGTTTTTAGGTAGTTTATCATTGTTGTAGTTTTTGTAAGCCTTATGGACTAAACACTTATATTATCTAGATTAGGATTAAACTTATATTTAAACTTATCCTTTGATAATGAATTACGAACTTTTGGTGATGTTTTTATGTTAAAAACCATGATGGAGTTATGATAATTTTCCAATGATGTTATATATTTGTCTAAATTTAGATTTTCATGTGATGTTGATGGATGTTATGACTTTGACATGTAGAAAAACTCATCTTCTTGACATTTGTTTGTAAATCTACAAATGAATTTTGTATGATTTATGCCATGAGATTAGAAATGATAAATAAAATGTTGGATGACATGAAAATTGGACAAATGTGCTTTCTTTCACAAGATGTTTGAAAAGATAATTGTGATGTTATAATTTGTTGAACACATTAGGTTTGTAGATTTGCAATTGTGGCCACAATCATTAGATTTACATGACTTAGTTCTAAGAATTGTAAGTTGGAACGTTTCATAACTTTGTCTACTTTACGTAATTTTGGGTGATTAGTATGTGTTTATCGTTCTAGTTTTTCTTAAATTATGAATTAGAATGTCTTAACGGATGACTAGTTTATCTTTAGTTCTTGACATGAAAAGAAATCAATTGAGCTTAAATGTATGCTTTTAGGTGATTAGGATGTGTTTATCATTCTAGTTTTCCAAATCATTTTAATTAGATATCTGTAACCAGAGTCTAATTATACTTTTAAGAAATTGACACATCATTAGTGTTCTTCATCATCTTAGTTAAGTGGAATCTTAGTGTAGATAATATCTCATTTCAATTGTTTTATTTTCTTAGTTTAATATTTTGTGTTCATATGTTAGTTTAGTTTAAAAAAACTCCCCTTTCTTATTTGATGTGTTCAACATCAACATAAATTTACTATCGAGGGCCATCGTATCCACAGATTGATATCAGGTTCTTACCTTTTACTATATTACTAATCGATAAGTACACTTGCCTTTTGTGTGTGATTTAGTATTTTTAGGTGAAAACCCTTTTTAAAACTAAATTTGTGTGAAAAATCTTTATTAAAAATACATATATTCACACACATCAGTTACATATGAGTCGAAGTCCAATACACACCCTCACTTCATACACCGATGTAGATTGGGTAGGGTGCCCTGACACCCGTCGTTCTACCTCAGGTTATTGCATGCATCTCGAAGACAATCTCTTAACTTGGTCATCAAAGAGATAAACTACCATTTCTTGGTCAAGTGCCTAAGTCGAATACAAGGGGTAGCCAATGTAGTAGCTAAATATTTTTGGCTACGTAATCTTTTGCTTGAACTCGGACACGCACCACACAAAGCATGACTTGTTTATTGTGATAATATTAGTATGATTTACATCTCATTCAACATCAACGCACTAAACACACCTAGATCGACATTCACTTTGTACATGAAAAGCTACAACAAGGTCAAATCCGCATTCGACATGTTCCTTCTCATTATCAACTTGCAGACATCTTCACGAGAGCCCTTCTATTAATTCTAGGTAGCATGTTTGTGTAGTAGTATATATATCCAAACTTGTGTTTACCATTACTTTGGGTCTAGATCTTATACAACTATTGTCTATAATAGTTTAGGATTTTTATGTTTAAACTATGTTAAATAAAAATATTAGGATTTTTATTAATTTATTTAACAAGCTATCAATCATTGGTAAATGATATGATATTAATTATATATAAGTTTTATAGATATTTATGTACTTTTGGTTTACTTTATATGTTGATTTCTACTCCTAATTAGTTCACATTTATATTTTCATAATTTTAAGAGATTATGAGTGAAATTGATATATTTTGGCTAAATTTTAGACCAACAGTTGTTTAAAATCTATTTTTGTAAATCTAGCTTACAATTTGAAATGATTATTATTATATTAACAATTTGATTTTGTTATTTTATGCTTGCAGTTTAAGTTCACACTGACTTCAATTAACCGGCAAACTTAAGCAGAAAGTTCTAAGTTAAATTCAGAGAACAAATATTAAACCAGACCCACGTGTGAAATTAATCAACAATACAAAATTCATGTATTGTGATTTAATCTGAATATAAATATGGGCTTAGGTTTAATATATTAAGAAAACCTACACAAGTTAGAAAAAGGAGGCAGAGATTATGAAGAAATAAAAATAGGTTTGCCGTCAATCAAAGAAGGAGAGATTGAGATTGTTGTTTGAAAAAAAAAATCAAGCAAGAAAGCTGACACACACGTCACGAAAGTCAAATGATAATCAATTTGAATTAAGTTAAGTATCCTAGCTACCAGGTAGCTAAATTAATTTAAGCTAAGCTAGTAGTAGGGATGATAATGGGCCGGGTATGGGACGGGTATTAGTAATCCTATGCCCGTACCCGAATGTAAAACCCAGTCCCATACCCGGCCCAATACTCATCGGGTATCAATCGGGTAATTACCTGTCGGGTATCGGGTATACCCGTCAACTACTTCCACAATATAAAAATAATACATACATACATACATACATACATACATACATACATACATACATACATACATACATACATACATACATACATACATACATACATACATACATACATACATACATACATACATACATACATACATACATACATACATACATACATACATACATACATACATACATACATACATAGTAAAATGTATAAAATCCAAATAAATAAATTCTCATGATATATGAATTTAAAATAAGCAATAACGATAAATATCAAAAGATGATTCATTATCTAAACAATATCAAAACGAGTAAGTAGTTCATCTTCCAAAACAAGCTATACTAGTTCATAAAAAAGATCCATGAAAAATACTCAAAACAAAGATACTCACTTGCTTTCATATATAATATAAAACATATTCAAAAAAACTAGTTCATCTAATGTAAAACATATTAAAAAACTAGTTCATCTAAAGGCTAAAACTAAAGAAGATTGGTGATTATATATAAGGAAAACAAAACAATATATATATATATATATATCTTCGGGCCGGGTACTCGGGCCGGGTATGGGACGGGTTCATATGATCTCATAGCCGTACCCGAACCCGGATTTTTTTTAAAAACAAATCCCATACCGGTCCCATACCCGAAAATCTGGGCCATTACCCGGCCCGAATACTTCGGGTTCAGTCTTTCCTATCGGGCTCGGGTTTTATTGTCATCCCTAGCTAGCAGACAGGCCGCTGAATTATTTGATCATCTTTCGATGAACAGTAACCCTATTTATATATCAATTTTTGTTTCTACTTTGAATATGGTTATTGGCTATCCTTTATAGACTACCTAGGCTTACGATGAATTATTGTTGACGGTTTATTTTTTTACTATGTTTAATGTTATGGTTTTTATGATTTAATAAATTGTTTGATTGATTCGTTGATGCGTATTTTATGCTTGGTTTAATTTGATAATAAATATATTGTTGCATTTAATCCTTAGTGAATGTCGTTCATGTAATAGGATTTCGTTAGGTCACTTACTTTGTGTTCTTGGCTAGTTTATGGTTGATTTACAATAAAACCATATGAATAGTATTTTGAATCAAGTTAATAAAAGTGTGCAGGTGAGCTAAATACCTGTGAAGTGATAGTTTAATTGGTAGGTCTGGTGGACTAAATCGCTAACTAATTAGCTGTGAAGTGTTTGTCTAGGTATGGTTTGTTTACCTCGTCTATTAATGTCAACTGATATAATTGAATTACATTTTTGGTCCGTGTTGTAAGGTATGATTACAACTAGAGGTACTGTGTCATACAATTAGACAACTGTGAGAGAGTCTAATCTTATAAGCTGGTTTGCGTAATAACTTGATAGAAACCATAGGTATCTTCTTGAAAAGTGTGACAACTGCCCCAAACCCAAACCCAAATGCCCGACTCGAACCCGAAGTTATCTATCTTTATTGTATACGTATTTTTTTCTCCCTTTAAATGTAGTGTTTCTGTTAATAATATATATATATATATATATGTCGAGCTTTACGTTATTTCTCGCTTTTAATATTAACGACCGAGTTATTATCCAACGTTTACCAAATTAATTACTAAATACAATTATTTAATCTCCAAAGTATACATATATATATAGGGGAAAATGAGTACGTGGCTGTTATGCGTGTAACTTACACGTGAAACTCTTATAAACTACGTAGTTTTGACTTAAATATATTACAAGTATATATATTCAAAAAATATCCTACCTTCCCGTCTCAAAATCCTGATTCAGTCATTAAAATTGATTTTTGGAGTAATCAAATAAGATTTCATTTGTGCGATCAACATTCAGTTGGTAAGCAGAGTTGATTTTTTATCGTCATACTCTTTTATTAATTCTTTATTTATGATTGAATTTGATTATAGTTCAGTACTTTGATTTTTTACTCTTATCTTCTTTTATAGATATATTAATATTCAATTGTTCCGCTCCTTTCCCTGACATCAATATGCAGAACTAATTTTTGTCAGTTGGATTCGTATCGTTACTTATTTGATTAACAAATGCAAGTGTTGTTGCCATATCAAATGAACAATTGCAAAGACCAATTGTAGGGAGTAGTTTTTATCGATTTCGATTATGGGACTGTTATAATCGATTGATCATTGATGAGGTTGGAAGGTAGTATTAGATCCATTTTGAGGCCGCAAGGAAGGAGGGTTCACCGAAGTTAGTGTTGGGTGAAGTCCTTGTGATTAAGGCTTGTTTGGTGGATTAGAAAGATGGGCCCAAGCCCATTAGGTTTCTTGTTCCCTAAGCTGGAAACCCTAGTTATTACTCTATATATATCGTGTCTATATATTGTAATTGGTATGCACTGAAATATAATAAGATCCCTAGTTGCAGCAAGTGGACGTAGGTCACATCGACCGAACCACTATAAATTCTCGTGTTCGTGTGTTTGTCTTTATTCAGTCATTATCGCGTGTTCGTTGTGAGTCGGTTAGTCCGCTGCGCCAGTTTAATACCTAACAGTTAGCTAATGCAACAGAATAACTACTTTTGATCGATTCTATAGTTAAGGATATATATAAAATATATTAAATTTTAATTTTTTAAACTCAAAACTACGTAGTTTAGAAGAGTTTCGTGTGTAAGTTACACGCATAACAGCCACGTACTCACTTTCCCCATATATATATATATGTGTATTTTATAAAAGAGATTTTATAAAGATTGTTAAAAATAAATACTATTAACGTCTCAAAATAGCCATCTAACGTCAAGAATGAAATAAAAACATAAAAACGTCACTTATATAATCGTCACGCTTCAACTTTGTTAAGTTGGTTAGTTAAAATAAAGGATTAATTAACTTTATGTCAAAACTGTCAACTTTCAAACGTATATTAAAGTTTATTTGATCTCAAAAATAATAATTAAACTAAAAGGACCTAAAGTGTAAATATATTCAAAACCCAGCCCCCCACCCTCGGCCCTCGCAGCCCCCGTACATCGGCAACTTTGCCGACGACTTTTTTCGGCCAAATCGTTTCTCCGGTGAAGCCATTTGACGCGTTTTTGACCAATTTTTATCAACCGAAACATTCCAAATCTAATTCTTACCATGTTTTCGAACCCCATTAATGTTAATAACGTGTTTACAGCCCGGATTAATCCGAATTGATTTCAAGATTCAAAAATGAAAATCTCCATTCCGTAATTAGACCCACAACCGACGACAAAATCATTCCTTATAGTCTTTTTGCAACCATCTAACATATTCCTATCACCATAACACTCGTCTTTTTCTTCTGTAAATGCAAACCATCGCCCAAAACTTATTTTTTCGGCCACTATACCAATTTCTACTTTCCGGGCATCGTAACAAGTAGTTCTTACATTCATTTGAATTCCTTGATTATCTACAACTCTCTAACACATCAACTTCTTCTCATTTAGTTCCAGATTCACAAGAAATCATCCATAACAGTCGACTTCTTGTTCCTATTCGAATCCATATCAAATCGTCATCAATCAGTAAGTTCTATACATCAAAATGGTCGTGTGTTCATGGGGATTAAAAGCCCTATATTTGATTTGATTATGATTAACGGATTGAATTCAATTTGATGGTTTCTTGATTCTAGGATTTATATTGAAATGCGTATTGTTGAGTTATAAAGGTTAAAACTATTTTAAAATGAGTTATTTAACAAATGTAGCTTCTGATCCAACAGTTAAGTGTTGATAGTGTTAGGAAGGTGGTCATAATAAGTTCCAACCCCATTGCTTATTTTTCATGAAATCTTATATTTTATCACTTTAAACATTAAAATTATATTTTTTTAATAACCTAAGTGACTCCTTTTATGTCAAAAACATTTTTTAAAGATTTCAAAACTTATAAATTCAAATATATATATTAATTATGTTTAATACTCGTGTTTGGGTTGATTTATACACAGGTTGGTATAATACAATAAGTATTTTAATAATTCTATAATATTTATGTATTTATAGATGATTTTCTAAATTATGCATCATTGAGTAAATATCAATAATTTGATAATACATTAAAAAAATACGTTCATCTTCTATACTTTTTATGTAAACAATTTTTTTAAATATTTTAAATATAAAAATTGAATAGAAAACAAAAACAAAAAATGATTATTAATGTATTATTAAAAAAATACATTCATTTTCTATACTTGTCGCTCCATCAACTAATACATGGTGAGTTTCCCTCCTAAACTTCCTATTATATAACAAATATTTCCCTTAAAAAATTATCCCCTAAAACCTTCAATTATTAGATAGATAACAAAAAATTACATGTTTATAAGTATTTTAAAATTGTACAAATGTTTTGTTTAGTAGAAAACTAAAATGGATCCTTATGAAATATATACAACAACGTTTCGTATAAACTCCCAAACTTATTATTTTAAAAACCCTAATTCTCAATTTGTAATTTAAAACCCTAAAATCCCAAATTTGAAACCCTAGATTTTTTTATTTTGATTCTTGTTGCTATATTATTGTTTCGTTTCTAAATTAGGTTTTCCCAATTAATTAGGTGATACTAATACTTAGGCAACCATCGGTTCTCTTTAACTGTGTTTCTATTGTTTCGATTATCTTTGCATTTCAAGGTGAGTAAATTCACTTCCCTTTTTACTTTTACATTTTGGGGCTGATAATATGTTCAATTACTATACAATGTTTTCAGTTTTCTATTTGTTTTCCAAAAGAGATCATAAAATGTGTTAGTCTTGACTCGTGACATGATGCAATCCTTATGTGGTAGTTTAAAGTAGTATTGTTACTTAGAGCATTCACAGTAGATTCTCTATCTCTATCTCTAAATTTACAATAAAAACAACTACTTTTTCTCTCTTCTTCTATTTAAATAATACTTTTTATACCTTTATCATTACATGTTCTCTCTCCTACACTCACAATCACTTTCAAAAAATATTAAAATATTATAGGGGGTGAACAGTAACTTTTCAAATATAGAGTTTCTTTCTCCCCAACCATCAAATTTTCTCTCCTTCACTCACAACAACTCACAACCACCCCTTAAAATATAAAAACTTCACTCACATGTTTATATGGAATACACTGTGAATGCTTAGTAATCCCACTGGTATAATGTTAGCGCTAATGGTTTGACAAACTCACCTACATGTATTTCAAAATAGGTGATTTAAACCCGGCCATTCAATTTCAATGTTACAAGTTGCTATGTTACAAGTTGCTATTCAATGTTACAAGTTGTTATGCTATGTTGCTATGTCATGTCGATTTAAACCCGGCCATTCAATTTCAATGTTACAAGTTGCTATTCAATGTTACAAGTTGCTATGCTATGTTGCTATGTCATGTCCCAAAGTTGCAAAATAATTATTGATAACTAATACGTTGAGACGGTTACATGACGGTTGCTTGAAAATTTATCTTTTAATTCATAACATGAGTTGGTTCCACATGACAAATGATTACAAGTTGCTATACAATGATGGTTTTCAATGTGTGTTCAAGGTGTCATGGTCGAGAATGATATGAAATATCTATACATGTAAGATTGCGCAACATATTATGATGATCTCGGATTTCTATATTATTATGTATCAATTTGTGGTTTACTCACTAGCTTTAAATAGCTAACTTTATTTTTACATATTTCAAGTGATGCTTGATATTATTTTGCTGTTTTCCCAAGACTTAGGATTGCCTTGGACCTAGTTAAATAATAAAGACAATTGCAATTATTGTTTCTGTTTTATGAATTTTGTCGTTTCTATTTAAGACCCATGCTTCAAATGTACTAATCATTATTAAGCTTAATAAATAATTACCATGTGTTTTGTTTACTATTGATATCCAATTTACTTGACAGCCCGGTATTTCCGCTTCCGGGCAAGGTGTCACAAAAAAGGTCGAGGGTCTTATTGGAGTTTTTATTTATCGATCATTTTGAAGATCCCAGTTCCATAACTAAAACGTGTCCATTTAACTGATAACTTAAGCGATAGGGATTCGTACCTAGGTGGTTTACTTTCATAACCTGATTTAAACTCTCGTCTTCTGTTTATTTTAATTAGTTTAATTTTAGTTTTAGCAAAAAAAAACCTTTACACAACAATCATTTAAATAGTCATGTCTCTTAGGAGTCTTAATTAGTTAATTAACATAATATATAAAGTCTGTGGGTTCGATACTCGGACTTACGTAATCTATATTACACTCGATCACTTCACTGTCAGTTGTGTGTTTAGGATAGTTTAAAGATTCTATGTTTATTAAATTAAAGCTTAAATGTCCAAATAATTAATTAATTTATATATAGTTTAGTATGCATCAGTAAATAACCATTAACAATTAAATGTTTGGCTGTTTCATATTATCTAATTAGTTTTTGTTAACATAACATCTTAACGTGTGTGTTTCATTAGTTTTATTTAACTATGAAGTCTAACACAGCAACATATGAGCTTGTATTAACCTATCTTATAGTGTTTGAATACAACACACATGAGACAATAGTTCATAGCATCAACTTGGGGGTGATCATTCTTTCATTTTTTGTTCTTAAATATCAAATTCAACCAACACATAAGAGAAACTAGTTTAGCAAAGAGAGTTTATTTTGGAATAGTTAAATAATCAAACAAAGCATCAAACACTAATCAAGTACTTTTAATTGATAGGATACCTGACTTATCTTAACTATATAGACTAGTTAAGTTTTTGAATGATCGTAACGACTAGGCCTATCAAAATTGTGTCGTTGCCAGGAAACTAGTGTGTTTAGTGTTATTTGTTTTGTTTAGTTTTCTCTCTAATTTTTTAATCGGTTGAATAGGATCTCAGAGGTTTTAATTTCACGATAGATAAACTCATTATTCATGTACATACGTTCCATCGGCTCCGTTTCATAAGATGGTGAAACTTGAAGTTGTATCTTAAAAACAAACGCCTTGCATTCATAAAACTTGAAGTTGTATCTTGAATCACAAGTTTTCATTCTTTAAATTATGTGTCAAGAAACAAATGTAAATTTGAAACTCATTAGCATTTGACACATTTGGCTTCCTAGCCACTGAGGCAGTGAACTTCTTGACCAGGGTCCAGCGAGTCATTCATAGCAATGTTTCGACACCTAAGGGTCAAGGTTTTGTCTTTAGTAGGCTAGGTTTTGCTATTCAAAAGGGGGTGGCGAGACAACTTGTTGCCCGTTTACCTGCCACTTTATTTTAAATTCTTTGATGTTTAATATATTATGAAGAAGCATTTGAACCCATGTTATACTATTGATTTGTACACCACAAACAAATTATTTACCTTTAACCACTTCCTGCACCATGTTGGTAATAAACATGCAATTAAACAATAAACTGATATTAATAGTGAATTGTTGGTTTTTACAGACTCGATTTTGACTCCTATTTATACCCGTCGAAAATCCATAAGCGACCATCATGAACAGTCGCATCCTTTGGTGGTGCATGTTCCTTGTTGTCGTATACACAAACACGTGTATATGGTAGGTTTCCAACTTCTATGTTGACACAATACATCGTTATACAATTTACACGTAAACATAACGTAACTAAAAATAACTTTCTAACTTGATATAATTGACCCAAACTAACATTTAGTTTATTGTTTCAACACACCATGATGCAAAGCAGTTCCACTATAAGGACCTGAAAACTTTATCAGCAAAAGTTGAGTGATTGGAAACAAATTGACATGTACAACTAAAAGTCTAAAACTTCCTCATTGAAATTCAATCAAAGTGGTTTATAAGGAGGATAGATCCCCCGAATCCGATCATGATCTACTTCGACAAGTTTATCCAACTCGGCTCTTGTAAGATTTACAAAAAAACAACTCATACCATGCATGTTACCTTCAAGTACAGCAATCGCGTTCGCATGGCCACCAACAACATCACTCATGATGCTCAAGTAAACTTCCATCCACTTATCAGCTTCTTCTGAACAACAATCTACATATATTTCATACGTTTTCCGCTCTTCATCAAACATTTTATTGTCAATTTCATCAACTTCCATATCGTTTTTGTTCCATTCATTTTGGTTGTACAAATGTATGGCATTTAGTGAACTTGTGACCTCGTTTATGGTCTTCATATCTATGAAAAACTGTTTCTTTGTAACCTCTGTTTGATCCATTGTTAACAACATGTCGGGTTGCTTCTAATATGTGTTAATCTTGATATGGCAGCAAAACCTGTTGGAATGAATCCACGTATGAGACGAAATAAGTACAAGTAAACGGGTCAAGTTGGGTTGTGTTTTATATTGTATCAGTCAAAAAATATTATAATGTTTCATGCAACGACGCACATAACAGAAACAGAACCTCCTATATCATTTCATTCACCATTTTAGATAATCATTATTGTAAAAACCTAACTTTTACCATCATAATTAACGGATTTATATTAACATAAGTAAAAATAAGGACAAGAACATTAGCAGGTCAACTAGACCTGCAACAAAACTACCCATCTTGACCCGTTACCAAACCCACCCAAGCCACCATTTTTCCACATCTACACACTTCACATTTACAAATTTAAGTGTATTTGTGTGCACATCCATCCTCCATCGCTTGGCAACTTCTGACATGATATAATACGTCTACACAAAAAATATGCTCTGAGTCGAAAGATGTTCATTGTGGATCTTACAAACAAAATGACTCTTTCAGTATCAATGGATATATCATTTTGCAATCTAGTACAAAGCTTTGCCATGTAGAGAAATTTAGCAAGTAACCAGAAGTTAATGTTTGGCTTGTGACTAAACAAACAAGGGATGGGCCGATGGACATGTTCATATTTGTTCCAGTTTAGACCGATTTTAGCCAGTTTTTGGTCGTTTCAATCTGCTTTTATCCGGTTTAACACCTGCAATGAGCCAATTGTCTAAGTGCTTCGTTCACCTATGATTAGATTTTGTTTTGTTCCTAGTTTTTTTATCAGCAATTTGAATCACTCACAATCCACAGACACATTATCATCCCCACTCTCCCATCAGAAGGAAACTCGTACCGTATTAGGAGAGAAAACACCTTAGCCCAATCCCAAAACCCCACTTTTTTTACCAAGTGGGACGGACCAATTTTACAAAGTCTTAGTTATCTTACCTCAACCATTGTAATTATTCCATATCAAAAATAACTGTGATTAATAGAAGAAACGACAATTTACAATATATTGGCTGGTAAACGGGCAACAAGTTGCGCCGCAACCCCTTTTAGCTTCCAAACAAATTTAGCTTCCAAAAACAAGCCAAATTTTCTAACAACAGCTGCTGCTGAGATAAAGGTATGATTTGCTTATATCTCACATTCACATTTATTGTCAATGGCTTTATAAGCGAGATTTATCAGGTAATGAATAATAACTAGCAGCATAAAGTAAAATTGTGTCATATATTACAATGATTATATTGTTGATTGTTGAATACGAAGCCAAAATTAATGCATTGTAAATCGAACCATAATATGTTTGATTGCATAGATAAAAATTAAGAAACAAATATCTAACAATTCAAATCGAAATTTGGAAAGAAAAAAAAAGGGACAATATAGGGCTTTTGTGGTGACCTGTAACCGAATCGGATTTGTGACCGCCTCTGATAACCGTCGTCGGCTTTTGATTTGTGACATAAGGTTTTTCGATGCAACTTATTTTTTAATATGTTTGGCTTCGAAGTAACTAACACGATGACCTTTTGTTTGTTAGAAACTAGATTAGTATCCGTGTACTACACGGATTTTAGTTTTATAGGTTTTAACTCAATTTACATATCAAATTTATTTTTAACATATTTCTTATTAAATCGATTTAGATATTTACAAATATATTCATATAAAAAATCATATGTTATAATAAAGAATATGATTTATAATAGTTGGTAAATTTTTATTAGAACATATCGGGTTATGAGATAATTCATGATAATTGTAATTTTTTTTATTTGAACATATCGAGTTAGGAGATAATTAATGATAATTGGTAAAACGTTAATTTGAACATATCGGGTTAGGATAAATCATAATAATTGATAAGTTTTTTATTTTAACATATTAGGTTAAGAGATAATTCATGACACTTGGTACATATCGGGTTAATATATAGATCATGATAATTGGTAAATTTTTGCATTTGAACATATCAGGTTAGGAGATAATTGATGATAATTTGTGAATTTTTAATTTAAACATATCGGGTTATTTCGAATATGGAGCATACCATGACCCGTCTAAAAATTCTCCATCAAATTAATTAGAACATGACACCTAAGCAAAATCCTATGTGGAGTAGTTAAAATGGTGACATGTAGATGTGTTACTCAATTATTAGAATAGGTAGATTAGGTTTATGAATGCTTACTAAACGAAATTAATTTTCGTGTTTATTTGTTAAGAAAATAAACGTGTTTATGAACATAATGAATATTTATGAAATTTAAACAAATACAAGGAAATGTTAATGAACATAAATGAAAACAAATGATCTGATCGTTCATGTACAAAGATTACTACAAACAAAACGAAGTGTTTAGATTCAATATGTGTATCCTTGTTTTCTCCGATCACACACAACAGATGCAAACACAAAGACCTGATGAAATTATAACACAACGACCTGATGAAAATATAACACAACGACCTGATGAAATTATAACACAACGACCTGATGAAAATATAACACAACGACCTGATGAAAATATAACACAATGACCTGACAAATATAACACAATCTGAAAAATATAACACAATGTTTTGACTAATATAACACAATGAGCTGAAAAATATAACACAATGACTTAACGAATATAACACAATGAGCTGAAACTTCAAAAAAAAATTTATTTTTTATATATCAATATTATATGCGTTTTGAAGATAAAAAACGCTCGTTTTTTTGGTGTAATTTTTATTAAAAAATATTGTCATATGTAAAAGTTATGGACGTTTAAAAAAGAGGGTGGAATTTGAAAGTGAGACAAGACTAATATACATTTGACCTATCATTTAAAGTTTTAACTATTTACCATTATGTCACCTTATGCTTATGAGCCATTGATCTTCATTTAATATTATATTTAATGGTCAAAATTCCTTTTAAATTTTCTAGGAAATTTAAACTTTGTAGTTGAACCTAATTCTAAATGCACATGCCCTTGATTTTAAAAAGGTTTGGGTTCAAATAATCAATTTGCCACATCTTATTTTTTATTGTTTTTAAATGTTTTACAATTTTCTCAACACGTTAGCAGGTGGAGAAATGAGAGTATGAGATTAAAAAAAAATAGAAAATAGTTTCCAATTTCAAGACACGAAACACTGCTATTCATTTCTTCTGTAAAATTCAAAACCTTAAAAAAAACCCTTCTTCAGTTTTCGATTTTGTCTCTCATGGCGGCTCCTAACGGGTATGTTCCTCTTTAAGGTTTATTATTGTCTCTCATGGCGGCCCCTAAACAAAATACATCATCTTATTATGGTATATATGAATCGATTTATTAGTTGATGTTGTTTTGTATCTATATTTGGCGAATCAAAATTAACCCTTTTTGTTTTTGTCCATTTCAAGATTATTATTTGTTCATGTGTGCCTTGTAGATAGATGATCTATAGTAACTAGCTCATGCTTTGTGGGTGTGTTAAAATAGTTGTTGTTTTCAAAATGAAATTTTTGTGCTATAGGCAGCAGCTACAGCTTCACTACAGTTTCAAAATCTTTCATTTTTAAGAAATGAATAAAATAAAGTTACTTTTTTTGTGTATTGTTTTTAAGCTATGCATCTTTTTAAATGGTGAAGGAACTGATATTGCATTATAATTTCTTTAAAAAGATTCAACTTACAAAGGTTGTAAAATCTATTGTTACGGTTTGGATTGAAGAAGAAGAAACAGCGGCAAACGGTTTATGTAGAATGTGGTCCACTTAGTATTTTTTTTCTAGGGCTATTGGATTTTAATACTCCCAACTATGGGTCATTGGTTGCTGCCACTCCCAACTTAACATTTCAATTGTTGTATCACTTCACTTTTAAGCCACATAAGCATGCCATGTAGGATAAAAAAGCCACGTGGATAAAATCAGAGTGACACAACAAGTGAAATGTTAAGTTGGGAGTGGTAACAGTGAATGTGTTAGTTGGGAGTGACAGCAGCCAGTACCACATAATTAGGAGTATTAAAATTCAATAACTTTTTTTTCTATTCGAGGCTTAGTTCTTTTTGGTATAAAGATCTTTAATTTTGGTCTAAACATTGGTAGGAATAAGAGAATATTAAGTAAGATATAAAAGGCACTTTTAGTTTTACTACTTTAATTCAGTGTGAAAACTTGAAGTAAAGAGTTAACTACTAACAATTGGTGTTGCATTAATGCTTAGTAGCATTTCAGAATGTCCATTTAAGACCTTGAGGCTCAGTTGGGTTTTTTTCCATTTGAAATATTCATAGTCTAAATCCCATGTGTATGATGGGAACGCGTTACAAAATGTCGAAAGACAGGAAACTGATGGAAGTAGTTAAAAAATATGCGTTTTTTTGGAGTGGATTGCTGCTTGAATATTGTAGCATACTTATGGTAAGTGTAACTAAAAAAGAGTATACTTTCACCTTATATATACATGTGTCCTTTTCTTGAATTTGCCTAAAATAAGTTGGGACTCATTTTACTTCTTTTGCTTTCTATATAGTCTGTGTTTGGGTTGAGGGTTTAAACAAATAAGCATGGAACCAATAAAGATGTAAACAAATGAATTTAAAATGGAACTACACATCTTGTGTTTAATGTAATACATTCATTGCTCATCTCTTTGGCTATATCTCTTTAGCAATCATCTTTTATATTGATATCACTTGGATACTCACATTAGCTATTTTATTCTTTGAATCACGACTTTTTAAAATCATTTTGCTAAAAGTTTAAGCGTGCTATAAGTTTATCAAACAAAAGTTGAAGAGGTTCATAGGTAGAAGGTATGAAGATTAGGAATACTTCATCTCTAATTACATTTATCGTTTTGGTATCAAAGCTGTTTGTGGTTACTATCGAGAGTAGATGACATGTGAAGATTTACTATTAGAAAGCTATATGTGATACAAAGTAATCAATTGGAATCTTAGGAATAAACTTATTTTGTATTTATTTCGACTACAAGCAGTATTAGCCGTCCCACATCGGTTAGCAACCAAAGTCTAGCCTTTCCTCAATCCTATATAAAGGCCACCCGTTGCCCTAGTTTTTACATCTTCGTTGAGATTTTGTGGGTTTTCTTTCAACGTCTCGTTTGTCATAAAAGAGGTAATCCTTACTCAATATTTCCTTTTTTAACATATATTTGTTTTTATATATTTTTTGGTTCTAAATATGAAATTTCTTTATTACTATCTGTAATGATTCTAGTCTTATTATTTCTCTCTTATTTTATGTAGTTATGTTAATCAAGTATGCATGCTTGCAATATCTTTTTTTTAATTTGGTTCAAGAGTGTGTGTTAAATGTTTTGCACAATTTGATCTTTAGTTAGAAAAGTTGTTTAAGGATTTTGAGTTTTGTTTTTTTCCATAATAATAGAATCATCCATCTTACAATAACACTGTGAACTTCAGTTCTCACTCCAATTGGGCTATCAAGATCCAGTTGTTGTTCCTCCTCTCAATTATATCATCTACAAATTCCCACCTCTAGATTGTTATAATTTAGATTTGGGCTGACAGAACGAAGTTAACTTGCTTTTGGAGAATCAACTTGTAATGTTTTATCAGCTTGAACAACCCACTTAAAAATAAGTGAACTGAAATTGCGTTAGTGATCATATATGAAGTACCGGTTACTTGGATTGTCGTAAGTGGGATAATCGTATCACTTATGGTGTCATTTGATCTTTTTGAAATCTTATGATGGGTTTTTGTTTCGTATTGCTTTCCATGTGTCAACAATGATGAAAGTAAGTACCCCCACCCCCTACCACATGCACACACACATACTTTAAAAGGAGATTGAAGTTGTTACTTACTTTTTATTGTTGTTGACACTTGGAAGAGCAATACGAAACAAAAGCCGGTCATCAGATTCCATTATGGTAAAACGACCTCATAAGCGGTCCAATTATCCCACTTGCAGCAACCCAAGTAACCAATACTCCATTTTTAATGACTGACACTGTGGCAGTCACTTCTTTTTCAGCGGTTTGTCCAAGCAAATAAAACATTGCGTGTTGATTCTCCAAAAGCTAGTAGACTTCATTTTGTTGGGCCTTAGTTATATCAAAGTTTTCTAGAGGTGGGAGAATTAAAGTGGAGAGGAGTAATCGAAACTTGATCAGCCCAATTTGAGTGAAAATTAAAGTTTACAAGTTATTGTTAGATAGGTGACTCTATTACTAGAAAAACAAAACAATTCTCAAAATTCTTAAACAAGTTTCCCAACTATAGTTCAAATTAGTGCAAAACATTAGTAGGAATATAAACTAAGATAACTTAGTTTGATTATTTCAAATTGATGAAAAAATAGAGAGTTTACTTAGAACAATTGATGTTTTTCAAAATGTAGATAGTTTTTTTTCCCATTTAAAGTATTCATTTTGTGAGTTCCATGTGTAACATTTACAAAATGTTGAAAGGCAGGAAACCGTTGGAAGTTGTTAGATAATCTAAGTGTGCTATAAGCTTATTAAACACAAGTTGAAGAGGTTCATAGATAGAAGATATGAGGATTAGGGATGCTTCATGTCTAATTAGAGTTACCATTTTGGTATCAAAATTGTTAATGGTTAATATTGCGGTTAGATGAGTTTTGAAGATTTATTATCATCAACGTATATATGATACAAGTAATTAGTCGTCCCACATCGATTAGCAACTAAAACTTGGCCTTTCAAATCTTATATACAGGCTGCCTTGTTCCCTTAGAGTTAACATATATTCGTTTTTTTATTCTCTTAGGCATCTTATCTGTCTCAATAGAGTTGATCCTTACTCATTATTTCCTTTTAACATATATTCGTTTTTTTATTCTCTTAGGCGATTAGTTTTGTTCCGAAAATATGTTTTTATTACCAGCTGTCACAATGCGAGTTCTTTATTCCTTCTTTTTCTTTATGTGAGACGGGAGAAGCTTCTAGAAAACTCTCTTACAAGCTTATGCTGTTTATTCTTTTTGAAAAAGAGTAATAATGAATACACAGCAAATTCATGAGCTTTCTACCCTTGTTCACTTTCAAAACTTCATGACTCTCGATCTTTCTCGCGTTAATATTGTGACTTTGGCTATAAATGTTCATAAAGTATACGTTTTTGCAATATCTTCACTTTTTTTTATTCAAGATTGTGTTTTAGATATTTTGCTCAATTTGATATTTGGTTGGAAAACTTGTTTAAAGATTTCGTGTCTTGTTAAATTTCAGTTCTCAGCCGAATTGGACTGATCAAGTTCCTATTGCTGTTGCTCCTCTCAACTGCGTCCCATACACAGGCCCACCTCTAGATATGGACCAAGAGAATGAAGCGAACTCGAACTTGGAGAATCAACCCACAATGGTTTATCTGCCTCAACAACCTACCGACAAAGAAGTGAATGACATTATGTCAGTCACTAAACATGGAGTCTTGGTTACTGGGAGTGCTGCCAGTGGGATCATCGGACCACTTATGGGGTCGTTTGACCTTTCTGAATCTGATGACGGGTTTTTGTTCCGTATCGCTCTTCCAGGTGTTAGCAATGATGAAAGTAAGTAACCAACCCCCACCAACACACACACACACACACACACTTGTAGAAGTTTTTTTTTTCATTTGTATTTACATTATTAATTCTGCAGAGTTCAAATGTGAACTTCAACCGGACGGAACAATCAAAATCCAGGGCGTAACAAACACTGGGGAGAAGAAGGTTAGCGCTCACAATATGGCGTTTGAGATGCACACTCAAAACTTTTGTCCACCTGGCGACTTCTCGATTATCTTTCATCTACCTGCAAATGTTGAACCTTCAACGTTGAAGCACGTGCTGGATAACGGTGTTTTAGAGGGTGTTGTCAAGAAAAAACCAGTTCAAGGTTCGTGATTCTGTCATCGGTAGCGTTAGAATTTAGAAGAACATGTTTGCTGTTTTGATGTATACTACAATCACAGAAAAAACCAGTCCAAAGTTCATGATTTTGTCACCAAGTAATGTTTTGTTTTCCTTATTTTGATAAGGGTTTGAATGTTTGAGAATGTGGACTTGTGGTTTTTGAGGATTTTATTGTAATGTCACATGTTCATGCCATTTTTTTGGCTTCTAGAACAAAAGTACAAGAAAAAAGTTTAGTGTTGAACCTTGTTGGCACATAACAACGTTGCTGATATATTTGCTTAGGCTCCAATATGGCATCCTTAAGCATACAATTCTTAAGGATTTTCGGCTTTTCGCTATGCTAACTTGCTAAGGCTAGTTTTAGACCACAAATGTTCCGAGACATGTTTAGATAGGCTTTTTTGCTAAATTTGGTTGGAATCTTTACATGTGTCTTCATTGTGGCAACGCATTGTTGTCATGGTGAGGAAGCACTTTGTGCACCTTTGGCTGCATAGTGCGAGTCTCTTGTTGTATCTCTGGCTTTTTATACGTCTTGATGTTGCATATATGATGTTTATATGGTCGGATTTTAGTTATTCAAGTTTTTTGAATCTTGCTATTCGAAATTGAAGATTTGAAAGATGTTTGAACTTTAATTAGAATTAGAAAATTCATATATTTGTGTTAGATTAGAGAAAACTAAACTATGAGGAAGAGATGAGTAAAGACATCTATTCTTATAACATACTAAATAAGAAGGTCGGTGATGACGACCCTCTTTGTCTTTTGTGACTTTTGTTTTTTTTTGTCATTTTTAATCCACGTATTCAACTTTTACAAACTTTATTCCCTTTAATTTGATTTTTAAATATTTAACATACTAAATAAGGGGTCAGAGGTGACCCCCTTTGCCTTTTTGTGACATTTAGTCCCTAATTCCATATGTTTCAACTTTTGTCAACTTTAGTCTTTATTTTCAAATACTTGCAACTTTTGTCAATCTACTTAATATATTTACAACTTTCATTCTGACTTTGCGCTAACTATCATATTGACTCACAACTTTGGATCTTTACTCTTTAGAAAAAAAACATTTTATTAACGTGCGTGGCTGATGGTCGCAAACATGAGACTCCACTATCTCTGTCGTCACAACGCATGACATGTGTCGACGTTGAAATATAACAACTAAGACTTGGCCGGCGCATTGTGTGGCCTGGTTACGTAGCCAGTTCGTTATTAACAACACATATAATATAAAAAATTGTATATGAACACCAAAATCACTATTTGAATTTGAACTCCAATTGTCTTATTCAAGTAAGAAACACCTTTAATGGATAACTTGTAGATATTTGTTTTTTAAGCTTGCATTGTCCTCTTTAACAATTAACTATTGTGTTTTGTAACAACTGACAGCGTAAAGTGTCATATACTAGTAATTAGGTTTAACACACGTGTGTTACACACGGGTTATATAAAAATATTTTTAAAAAATTATATTTAAAAATTTGTAAATAGTTTTGTAAATTATCATTAATCACAAAATTTTGTCTACATCAACTCTCCTATTAAATTTTCCCTCTAAAGATTCCTTTTATAAAACAAAATATGTTTTCTCCCAGAAAATTACCCCCTAAAACCTTGATTTATTAGATACACTAGGGATGTGTAAAGCTAAAGAGCCAAAATGATGAATATTTTTACACTTTTTGAAAGCGTGCTATCTTTGATTATGTGTTTTGTGTACTCTTTTTAAGGGCATGCAAAATATGTTAAACATGAGACGTAACGACAAAACATGACACGATAAGATTAACACGGGTCCAAAACACGACACGGTAAGCTAATTGTCTCATTTTTCCAAACACGAACTTGTTAGTAGTCGTATAGTCGGTTCGATCCGTTTCAGTATGATGAAAAACGAAACAGATACTTTTTGCCCCGAAAATGAAAATGAAAATGGGTGATCCTCGCATAAACTTTGCAGGTACAAAAATCTTCTGTATTGTGTTTAATTGATTCATCATTTTGATCTAGTTGTTGTTTTTAGGGTTTGTTTTATATTGGCATATATATAAATTGTGCATGATATTAAAATTACCCGTATTTCACTGTGATAACCTATATCTCAAATATATTAACTGCATAGACTATAGCATGCCAGAAACGAGGAGTTGAGATGGTTAGACCTGTACCCCAAAATGCTCCCAGCATAGAAGCCTATGGTTCCATCCGTCGATTCCAATTCCACTATAGGAAGTGTTGTTATGTTATATTTTACTTCTCCTCTTCATAGATGGACTTACCTCACATAAAAAAATTTGAAAATAGTTTTCAATTTCAAGGCATGAAAGCAAATTATGCTCGTAAACGCTCGCAAAATTTGTGTGATGATTCAATTAGTGTCATTGATTAAACTTTCCTCTCTCACAGTCGCTTCTAACGGGTATGTTTATCTGACCAGCGTTTAAGATTTGTGTACCATAACAACCAAAATGCATATCAAGTCCCATCTTGAATTTCACTTTGAGTTACACCTTCAACTGACTTTAAGTCTCATCTTGACCTTTGAAGCTTCTACTAGTGTGTCCCTTATTTCTATATTTGAAATATGCAACTCCATTTCTCTTTCTTGTCATTTTACCTCCATTTGAGTTTTGATCTTTTCAATTGACTTTTTTTCCCCTTTCAATCCGAAGAAAAAACAAAGACAATTATCAGCTAACTTATATAAAACTAAAACCACTACAACTCAATCAAGAGCAAATACATAGACGTTTAGGTGGAATCAAAACAAAGACAAAAGATTAAAAATGAGAAAGTCACTTGAAAAGGTCCTACCTCAGCTTGGAGGGAAAATGCCAAGAGAGAGAAATACAAATTGCATGTTTCAAATGTGGGAATAACAGATCCAATAGTAGAAGCTGCAAAGGTCAAGGCTGGACTTAAAATGAAGTTCAAGGTGGGATTTGATATGCGTTTTGGCTTCTATGGTGTTTGCTTTAAGACTTGATTTGTATTTTGATTGCTGTGGTGTTTTCTTTAAGCCTTGATTTGCGTTTAGGTTGTTATGCTGTAAGACTTGAAACACTTATGGTTGTAATAATAAGATAATACGATTTTTTGAACGGTAACAGTCATTCAAAATATCTATGTGCTTACCTAGGAAAGATGGGAACCCGGGTCTATTGAAATACATTTAAGCTGCCTTAGAGCATTCACATTAGATGAACTATCTCTATTTCTAAACTTACAAAAAAAATACTAAATTTTCTCTTTCATTCTATTTAAATAATAATATCTTTATACATTTATCATTACAGTTTTTTTCTCTTTTACTCAAAGTTTCAAAAAATATTAAAAAAAAACTATAAGGGTGAACAACAGCTTTTCAAATATAGAGTTTCTTTCTTATCCATCAAATTTTACTCGATGAAATTGATCAATTGCATCTCTTTTTTTAAACAAATAATTGTTTTAAAAAATATTAAAAGTTATAACAATAACTTTGATTTCTCAACATCTTCAAAACCTCAAGAATCCTCTCTCATGGCTGCTCCCCCAACAGGTTTGTTCCTCTGTCCAATGTTTAAGATTGGTATTTTTCATAGATTCATGTTTTCATAGGATTTATACTAAACACATGTTCTTATTTTAGTATGAAATTAGTTATTGTCAAATTAGTTGATCTTTTGTAGCTATATTCGGAAATCAAAACTAACCCTTTTTGTTTTACTCTATTTGGAGTAAAAAATCGAATCCATTTACTTTAAATGATAATGTGTAGGGTTTTGAAATTGGTTTCAAGATTATGTGTTGATTGCATATATTTGTTCATGTGTTTTGAATGTTTTTGTTAATTATAGCTTGAAAAACCTTTGTTGGCAAGTTGGAATAAACAGGTTTGCTTTAGTCATATAGTTTCAAAATAGTTCATCTTTGAAAATAACTCAATATAAAATTTGTAATTGGGGCTTTTTATCCTACTTTTGTGTTTTATGTGATCTTTTGTGGGTGTAGTGTATTTGGTGGAGATGTTACCTGTTTTTTTTTTTTGTGTGTACTTTGTTTTTAGATTGCATTTTTTTAAAATGCTGAACAATTTGACATCGTATTGGTAAAAGTTGAAGTGTGTTATAAGTTTATCAAACACAAGTCGAATAGGTTCAATGGTTCATAGATAGAAGGTACGAGGATTAGGAATATTTCATTTCTAATTAAATCTTTAGATTTTGGTATCGAAGTTGTGTGTGATTAATATCAAGATTAGACAACATGTGAAGATTTACTACTAGAAAGATATATATGATTCAAAGTAATCAATTGAAATCTTAAGAATAAATGTATATTTCGTATTTAGTCGTCCCACATCGATTAGCAACCAACGTTTGGCCTTTCCTCGATCCTATATAAAGGCCACTCCGTTCCCTTTGTTTCTACATCTTCATTGAGATTTTGCGGATTTTCTTCAACATCTCGTTTGTCTCGAAAGAGGTAATCCTATTCCTTGCTCATTATTCCCTTTTTAATATATATATATGTTTTTATTTTGGGAAAACTCTATTAAAAGGTAACCAACTTTCATAAGCGTTCTAATTAAATACCCTAAACTTTTTATGTTCTAATTTAATACCTCAAGTTGTATTTAACCTGTTATTTTCATACCTTTAACTTGTTTAGTAGGTAAACTTGTTATTGATAAATTCTATTTGGTTTTTTCTTCAAAGGTATTTCCATGTTCATCATTCTAACATTTGTGGCAGTGATCCAAAATCGTAGATTTTATTGCAACGACTACAACATGTTTATTTTTGTATATTGAGCCATAGTAGGTTTTTTTTGTACTTTAATGATCATCGTTGCAGTAGTTTTTTTTACTTTTCATTTGAATTGCATTTTTTAATTGATTTGCATGTAATCGAACACCAAAACTTTCTTGGATGTTTGTTTATTCTTGGTTTATTATTCAATCAAAGAGAAGGTTATATGTTTGGTTTCTTACTCGATCAGCAAGTTTATGCTTGGTTTTATTAGATTATCAATGTTTTGTGTTTAAATTTTTATTGGATCAGTTGGATAATAAAAACTTTTAGATGCTTTTTTAACTGTGAATTTTTACTCCATCGGCAAGCTTATTTGTTTGGTTTTTGTCTTGTAATGTGTAATGTAGGTATAATACTAACTTGGAAGATGATAATATTATGAAGCAAACATTCATTGATCCATTTCAATTGAAGAATGGATGTTAATTAGACCGATGAACGTGGAACTGCCTTCAAAGAAAAAAACCGAATATAATTTATTAATATCAAGTTTACCTGCTAAACAAGTTAGAGGTACGAAAATAACAGGTTAAATATAAGTTAAGGTATTAAATTATGACATAAAAAGTTTGAGGTATTTAATTGAGACACTTGTAAAAGTTGGTTACCTTTTAATAGAGTTTTCCCTTTTATTTTCTATTTGTTAGGTTTTTAATTTCAAATATGTTTTTGTTACATTAATCATCCGAGTTTTCTTATTTCTCTCTTTCTTTATGTAGTCATATTATTAAGTATGCATGTTTGCAATATGTTTAGAATTTTCTTTATTTGTTTCAAGATTGGGTGTTAATGTTTTGCACAATTTATTCTTTAGTTAGTAAACTTGTTTAAGGATTGGTCTTGTTTATCTTCCCTCGTAATAGAATCATCTATTTAACAATAATTTCTGGACTTCAATTCTGGCTTGAATTGAGTTGTTTATGTTCTGATTGCTCCTCTCAATCGTGCCTAGTACACAACCCACCTCTAGAGCAATTTGATTAAGATATGAGGCATCAAAATGAAGCCAACTCGCTTTTGCAGAATCCACATGCAATGGTTTATGTGCCTGAAAAACCCACAGAAAATGGAGTAACATTATGGCAGTCACCAAACATGGAGTATTGGTTACTCGGAAGTGCTACAAGTGAGATAATTTAACAACTCATGTGGCCATTTAACCTTTTTTGAATCCGATAACGAGTTTTGTATTCATATTGCTTTCCAGGTGTCAACAACGATAAAAGTAAGTCCCTTGCCGTAGACACATAGACAAACACACTTGTAAAAGGAAAATGAAGTTGTTGCTTACTTTTTATCGTTGTGGACGCCCGGAAGAGTAATACGAAACAAAACTCGTCATCGATTCAGAATGATTAAGTGACCCCATAAGCAGATTGATTATCCCACTTGCAACGCTCCTAGTAACCAATACTCCATGTTTGTTGACTGACATAATATCATTCACTTCTTTTCCAGTGGTTTTTTAAGAACGTTTCATTGCATGTTGATTCTCCAAAAGCGATGTGACTTTGTTATGTTGCGCCGTATCTTAATCAAATTGCTCTAGAGGTGGGTTGTGTGCGGGGCACAATTGAGCAGAGCAATCAAAACTTTTCATAAAACCTTGTGCTTCAGATGATTTTTTTTCTTTTACAATATACATTTTGCGAGTCCCATGTGTATGATGGGTACATGTTGAAAGGCAGGAAAACAATGGAAGTTGTTAGAAAATATAAGCAATGTTGCATGCATTTCTTTTTTTTTTCCTCTGATTTTTGTTATATTTGGTGATATATTATGAATATGTATGTTTGAGGAATCATGTAGATGACTTAGTTCACTTGCTCTATTGTGTGATACATAGCATTCTTTCCTTGAGATATAGTGCCTAAAACATGTTATATACACATCTTATAAAGTATTGATTTGTTATTGTTTTCGAGTGTTTTGCTGCACAATAATATTGGTTCTTCTAATCAACCCGATATTCATTTGTAAAATATCGTAGTTGATTTCTCTACTAATGTTTAACCCATGTTAGGTATTGGGTATTCTTTTCTTTCAATCGTGACGTTTTAAGTTCATTTCGGAAAATGTTGGTGGTTAATATCGCGATTTAAGTTTTCTATATAGACAGAATGTATGAGGATTGGGGATACTTGATGTCTAATTTAAGTTTATCAGTTTGGTAACAAAAATCGTTGAGGGTTTTTATCGCGATTAGATTAGTACAAAGTAATCCGTTGGAATCTTAGGAATAAATGTATTTCTTTTGTAGTTACTTTGATTGATATCAATATTGGTAAGGATTATTATAACAGATGGATATTGCATATTGGGTCATTTGAGGATTTTCAAGTTCTAGCATTATCTTTATTACAAATAACTTGTGGGCTGATCAAGTTCCCATTGCGGTTGCTCCTCTTGATTGTGTCCCGATCATGGGCCCACCTCTCGATATGGCCCAAGAGAACGAAGTGAACTTGTTTTTGGTGAATTGGTGAATCATCCTGCAATGGTTTATTTACCTGAACAACCCACCGAAAAAGAAGTGATGAACATTATGTCAGTCACCAAACATGGAGTATTAGCTACTGGGAGTGCTGCAAGCAGGATCATCGGACCACTTATGGGGTTGTTTAACCTTATTCATTCCGATGATGGATATCTGTTTTGTATCGCTCTTCCGGGTGTCAACAACGATGTTCGTAAGAAATTAACCTCCACCCACACACACACACTCTGGTACATGTAACCTTTAAGTTGTTTGAATTTAGAAAAAAAAATCATGTTTTGTTAAAGAGAGTTCATTTGGCTGAAATTTAAGGCAGTGGTTTGTTTATGGATATGAAGAGATGACTTTCATTTCTAAATCCTAACAGAAGTATTTGGTTAATTGTTTAGGTTTTAAAAATGAATATCAAACTCGCGGCATATTCTAAATAACTTTACGACTTATCTAATAGTATTTTCATACTATTAGTTGGATCATATTGACCCATGCCCGTACCGATTCCTAACTACAAACCAAAACTCGAAAGTATGAGTAATGTAACTTCATTTTTTTTTTGTAAACACTCACCTACGCACTTTAGGCGCACACCTAAACACCTCTTATTATGGCGGGTGAACATCAAGTCAATCTGGAACAAGATGTCATGACTAGATGGTTTTTCACTATTCTTTTACCAAGTGAGTGTTTTATTTTCCATTTGTATTTAAATAATAAATTCTGCAGAGTTGAGATGCGAACTTCAACTGGATGGAACGATCAAAATCCAGGGAGTAACTGTAACGTACACTGGAGAGAATAAGATTCATTTCCTCAACATGGTGTTTGAGATGCACACGCAGATTTTTGTCCACCTGGCGACTTTTTGAGGGTGTTGTAAAGAAAAAACCAGTTCAAGGTTCATGTTTTTTTCTTGTTATCAGTAGCATTAGAACATGCTTATAGTTTTGGTGTATGCTACAATCAAATATTGCAGTTGGTTGAAGAGGCATGTACCATACTGTCTTGGGTCCCACTCTCTCATAGAGCTAGACGTGCTTGACGCAAAAAAGGCGAGCGTTGAGCGGTTGAGCCCAAGCAAAAGAGAAGGGAGAGTATTTTTAAACAAAACACAGTATAACCATACTACTTTCTAAGGTTTAGACTTTTAAAAGATGTTTTAGGTTAGGTTAGTTTCAAGGCACAAATGCTTTGAGACATGTAAATCATTTTGTTTTTCAGAATTTAACCATAATTTGCATATCGCGTCTTCATAGCAGCAATGCTACGATCTTGTTTTAGAGGATATGTGTTATCTTATGTCATGGTCTTTATATGGTCACTAAAATTTGAATTTAAATAAATAAAAGCTATAGTATTCTTTACATTTTGTTATTTTTTTCTAAATTATAAATCAAGTGTTAATTACGGCTTTGAAAAGCAACAAACGGAACCGAGCACCTTGGTTAGGTTTGTGTGATCTTTCGGTTTGAAAATTTATGAAGCTTGAACTTCAAACAGACATTCATTTTACGTGCTCAAGTGTTAAAGTTGTATAGGCAAACTTTAACAGTCGTTAATATAGCACATGCACACAGTAAATGTGAAGTTTTTTATGCAACAAAACAATACAAATAAGTTAGTTTATAAGATTTAAGTGTGTTTATATAATAGCCCAACAAAGAAATGAAGGTGGTGTGTTTGACTTTTGAGAGTCATCCTAGTTCGTATTGACCCAATTATCTCTTTAGACTACCCACTGTGGTGAACTTCACAACCCAACCCAACATTAAATTAATAATTTCTCTCTCTTCAACCTACACAATTCAACCCAACTCAATTTTTCACACACTATCACAACCTAACTCAACCCAACCCAACCTAATTTTTTAATAAATAAATATGTTTCTTCGTTATTTTTATAATATTAGAAAAACATTTTTATTTTAAATCAAATTAAATTATTATTTAATATAAACAATAAAAAAATAAAAAAATGAAGTATTTTATATTCATCAAACATAATTAATACACCAAATACTTAACACATCATTCATTTATATTTTTCATTAAGATAATGTTGGATTTTTAGATGATAAGTTTTATCTAAAAAATCATACGAACAAATATTATAATGACACATAGATAATAATATAAATGACTATATATATATTATTTTAAACAAGTTTTTTCAAAAAAAACTCCATTTTTAATAAAATTTATATCGGAATGTCCGCAACGAAAAACTAAACAAGACTGTGTATTTAGATTTTTTTAAAAAGTTTTATATAAAAAGTTATGAAAGAAAAACATAACTAATGGTTTAAGTAATTATTAGAAAAGAAAAAGAAAAAATGAAATTATATATCAACCACTAAGAATTGGACACTTGGCTATCAACTTGGGTTGTGAACTAGTTGTTGGAAACGACCGGGTTGTGATGGTTTTGGCATTTTTTATTTATTTTTAATTAATTTCAACAACCCAACCCATCAAAAAATCACCATAGTGGGTAGTCTTATAGTTCAAGCAGAGAAATAGTCATTTCGATTATCAAATGAACTATTTAACCCATTAATTAAATAGGTCGTGTTTAGTTCGACTTGAATAAACTATTTAACCCATTAATTAAATAGGTCGTGTTTAGTTCGACTTGAATAAACTATTTAACCCATTAATTAAATAGGTCGTGTTTAGTTCAACTTGATTACCCCATCTAATTATATGGGTCTAGATCACACTTACCTCTTAAAACTGGAAAGTACTTAGGTGTATGCACGTATAGATCGACTAGCCAATTCATTGGAATGTCGGTGGTTTGTTTTTTTTTTTTTTATATTAAGCTAATTGTGTTTGTTGTTAGGGTTCGTTGTTGGTTGTGGGTGTTGCTTATTGGAAGATCGGAGAAAGTGATGGTGGTGGTGGGTTTTGCTTATATGGGTGTTACTACATGTTACCGAACTTGGAAAGTCATATACTAATTTGTAATCTGATCAGAAAAAAAATCAAATCATTGCAAAACCCACAAAACCACATAAAACCATTTTGTTTTTTTGACAAAGCTATACGTCATTCAACCAAAAGGTTGTGGGTTATAATCTCACCTAAAAAAAAATGAGTTCTCACATAAGGTGAGTTTCTTTCTAATACCAAACGTATTGATGAAGGAGATAACACCACAGTTCAAACTCCGTATTAGATTCATAACAACCCAAGGAGTGGGTGTAGGAACGCTATAGACCATTTTTTTAAACTATCAACCAAATGAGTGTTATAGTGTTCTCACCTTGGTGTCATATAGCTCCCATAACGTCATGGTGGGTGGGGCGCTATGGCGCATTTTCAAACTTGCATATCACATCCACTACACATGATATAATTGCTACAAATTCAAAGTTGACAACACCCTAATCACCCCTTGTCTCAAGAAAATAACTTCGCCGGAAATGGCCGTCGTGAAACCAAACCTCCGTCGTCTCTATCACCGCACCACCATCAACCGCTTCTCTTCTTCCTCATCAACCACCATCTCCGACACTCACACCACCACCACCACCACCACACTCTCCCCTTCAGAAGCCCTAATCTCCGACAAACTCCACACCCTAATCAAAACCCACCACCGTCAAAACCCTAACCCTAACCCCACCCCCACCACTTTCCCCCCAAATTTCACCATCCCATCACTCTCCTCCGACTTCACCACCCTCTCCAATCACCACAACCACCCTCTCTCCGCCGCCGTCATCACCTCCGTCATCGGCAAATGCGCCGCCGTACGCCATGGTATACCCTTCTCCCAAACCCTATCTTTCTTCAACTGGGCCATTAACGAAACCATTAACACTCCAATCAGCTCCGTAGAAGTTTACAACGCTATGATTGATCTCGCCGGAAAAGTTCGTCAGTTTGATGTGGCGTGGGACATAATTGAATTGATGAAATGTAGAAATGTAGAGATTGGGATTGATACGTTTTCGGTATTGATACGTAGGTATGTTAGAGCTGGATTAGCTGCTGAAGCAGTTAATGCGTTTAATCGAATGGAGGAGTATAATTGTACTCCTGATCGTGTTGCGTTTTCGGTTGTGATTAGTATTCTTTGCAAGAAACGACGAGCGGAAGAAGCTCAGTTGTTTTTCGATAGCTTGAAACATAAGTTTGAACTTGATGTTGTTGTGTACACTAGTTTGGTTCATGGGTGGTGCAGGGCGGGTAATATTGTGGAAGCGGAACGAGTGTTTTGTGAAATGAAGTATAATGAGATCAAACCGAATGTTTATACGTACACAATTGTGATTGATGGGTTGTGTAGAGCAGGGCAGATAAGCCGTGCACATGATGTGTTTGCTGAAATGCTTGAGTTAGGAGTTCAGCCTAATTCGATTACGTATAATAATTTGATGCGGGTTCATGTGAAAGCGGGTCGGACCGAAAAGGTTTTGCAGGTTTATAATCAAATGAAGCGGCTTTCTTGTGAGCCTGACTTGATTACTTATAATTTTTTGATCGAGAGTCATTGTAAGGACGAGAATCGCGATGAAGCTGTTAAGGTTTTGAATTTGATGATCAAGAAAGGGTGTGAGCCAAACGCGAGTAGTTTTAACCCTATTTTTAGGGAGATAATGAAAGCGCGTGATGTGAATGGTGCTCATAGGTTGTTTGGGAGGATGAAAGGGTTGAAATGTAAGCCGAATACAGTGACTTATAACTTATTAATGAGGATGTTTGCTGACTCGAAATCTGCGGATATGGTGTTGAAGTTGAAAGAAGAGATGGATGAGAATGAAATTGAGCTAAATGTGAGTAGTTATAGGATTTTGATTGGGATGTATTGTGGGATGGGGCATTGGAACAATGCTTATAAGTTTTTTAGAGAGATGATTGAGGAGAAGTGTTTGAAACCGAGTCATGGTGATTATGAAATGGTTTTGGGGCTGTTAAGGAACGCTGGACAGATCAAGAAACACGAAGAATTGGTAGAGAAAATGGTGAGCAGGGGTTTTGTTACTCGCCCGTTGTAGTAGGTATGCCGACAACCCCATTTGTGCGTTTATTTTCTAGAGAGGTTTATAACTTTACATGCGCATTCATTCTATTTGTCGTTAGTCTTGAATTAATGACACTATTGGTTCTGTTGCGAGGATGTTTGTTGTAGGTATGCATACGCTTAGCCAGTGGTTAGTCATACTATCACTAATGCTTTAACTGCTTTGCATACAACATCTTTTGTTTTTTGAAGTTCTTTTCATTGGTGTTTTTTAAGCTCTGCCATTTTTGTTCGGTTCATGCAGCATATGAAGTTCCAACATAACATACGCAGCCACATTTCCTTAGTATTCGTTGGTTGATTTGTTATGGTTGTGTCATACGCTAGTTATATTTAATTTGGTTGATTTTGTCTGCTATGTATCTAAATTCAAGCATGCTGATTTGCAGGGTTCTTGTTTTGTGTAAGTTTAATTTGGGATTTTGAGGCAACTAACCTATTGCTATTTCTTCATATGTCTTTTAATCTTGATTTATCAGTGGTTTCTCTTCAAAGCTAGGCGAGTGTGTGATTTGAAGACAAAAATGAACGTCCGGCTTCTTTGGTTCGATCACTGTTAATTTCCAAGGCATAACTGCATAAGTGTAGCTCAATGGTTGGCGTTTGTAGTTTATGGTCAAGCATTTCAAATCTAACGGTTATGGTTTTGTTTCAAGGCTTTCGAGTTTCAAAAGGTTTTGAGTCAAGTCGCCTGTGGTCATGTGTTTCAAGTCAAATCTTTTAGTCTAAGTTTAAGGCTCAAGCTAAAGGTCACATTACACATTTATAGTTTGAAATTGTACCGACTCAAAAATTTTGTTATTGAATGGATAAAAGGTCCTATTATTACGGAGTATTTTAGTTGTCACTTGACAATCGTCGTACCACCATAACTTCACAAGAATAGAACTCTTTGGTGTAACTCACGGTGGGACGAAATTGGTCTTTGTATTGTTTTGGATTCAAATTGCCTTCTAATCAATTATAAGAAACTGAAAAATAACAACAAAATAATGCAAAAAAAACAAACGTCACATGAGATAATTAAAATCTCGTGTTGAGCGCGTGTGGATTCTACCTGGTTGAATTACAAAAAAATAACAAAAAATGTTGATGGGGATTCGAACGAGACCTTAGGTTGTAACTTTGACTCTTTGCCAAGTGAATAGTATCATTTTAACTATTTGTATTCATTCATAATAATGTATATGGCTTCAATCTAGGATTGTTTATATAATTTCTATTAAAAATTTGAAATGCGGCTTGAATCCGCCTTTGTGTTTGTCATCTTGGGCAGTTTCATTGAGTTTGTTTTGTTTGGTGGCTATTTTATGTTATCGGTTTCTCTGTTACAGCGACGCTGTGTTTTATCCCCAATGGTCTAGATGGCTTAATCGAAGGTGGTGAAGGTTTGTGTATCGGTGGTAAGTTGCGGATAAAGGTTAAGATGAAAAGCAGCAACAAATGACAAGCAAGAAAATATCATGAGAATAAACTAGTTTTTAGTTTACTCTCAAAACAATCAAAAATAAATAAAACTAATGAACTTAAATGAAAATTTAGTCTACATATATTGCCTTACATAACAACGACAAATTATTCTACTCTTAAATTAAACTCTAAATGATATTTCTAGAGGCAAAGTCTCCCTCGTTACCAACCCAATAATATCTTCTTTTAGGTAATTAATTTGATGACCTGGTGCTTTTAGAAAATAAAATTGTGAGTGGTGTGGGTGGGTTGGAAATAAAGGAGAGCAAATTAGAAATTGGATTGATTGGGCAAATGATTTGGATGGAATCACAAAGGCTCGAGATATAGCATCCATGGTTATAATGTCTACTGTGTGGTATTTGTGGCTTGCTAGAAACAACTTAACTTTTAACTCGGTGCCTTTGTCGGTAGATGGCGTAGTGGAGAAGATCATGGTGAACACTTTTTTGTGGTTAAAATATCGAGCAAATAGAGTAGATGTGATGTAGCATAACTGTTGTAATAGTCCGTGGTGTTAAGGTGTTTTTGTTTGTTTTGTTTGTCGTGATGTTAGTGCGGGCTTAGCGTCTTGCTAACGGTTTTTTGCGTGGTTTCTAATATATTGCCGTTAAAAAAAAAGAAAATAAAATTGGGTGACGTAGCAACGGCATTTTAGTATATCATGTTCGACCGATTGAAATTGAAAATGTGAAACCCTAATCCCCAAATTACAACAACAACGAACGAGCACGTTTCTTCATCGGCATCAAATTTAGCGTCCATTTGAGGAGGCAGAGCAGGTAATTGGATTATTGTTTCTAAGTTTGATATACAAAATTTTACCAATTTGATTCATACGGGTGTTCAAATCAGTTCTTCCAATCGATTCAAATCATAATCACTTCTTTGCAAATGCTATCAACTGATCACTGCAATTCCGTATTTCAATTATCTCATCATCCATGAACCTAGTTCTTAAAAGACTTAATTTATATACAAAAATGATCAATGCACTTGCCCTTCATTTCTGAGGTTGGTTAATTTTACAACTATAAAAGATTGCAACAGATATATAACTGTTTTGTTAGGCTAAAACAAACATGCTGATTTATCTTCCTCTAAGTTAGGTGATGGTTTGGTTCGTCTGCTTCCGAGCATTCACAGTTGTTTGGAAAGATTTGTAAAGTTGCAGTTCATCAACATAAGCATTAATTAGTTATAGATATAAGTGTATAGTTGTTCATTTCCTAGGGATGGTGAAAGTATTTGTAGTATCCTTTTATTTTGCTAAATGAATTTCCTTGACCGTTTCAAACTATGATCAAGAACGAATCAGCGTGGTGCTTGAAGTTTGAGTACAAGAAAATTAGTGCTTTTTTTTTCTCTTTTAGTGATAAATTGCTATCTGTTCTACATAAACGATGAGTTGTGAGCCATCTGATAATTCTACTACTTGTTGAATATTAATTTGTTTGCCTTTATACATTATACCTTGTGGCACAGAACAATGGCAGCTGCTATTGGGAAACATCGGGTCCTTGCGCTTTATCTTCAGCCCGAACTATATTTTCAGCGCCTGCAGTGTCGGCATTTCTTGAATAACGGGCCAGATACTGTGGAAGAGCTACTGGATCGTCATGTAGTCAAGGAAAAGAAAACTTATGATGACAGTGAAGAGGAGATATTGACTAGGCAAAGACTTACAAGCACCCGTCGTGAAGTAGTGGGCCTGTATCGAGATATAATTCGTGCAACCCGTTATTTCATGTGGCCGGATTCACATGGTGTTTTGTGGCGGGATGTTCTTAGAGCAAATGCGCGAAAGGAGTTTGAGGAGGCCCGATTTGAGAAAGATCCAGAAGTTATTACTCGGTTGCTTATTGGTGGACATGACGCTGTTGAAGCTGCTCTTGATAAATTAGTCGAAAAGCAGAAGCAGCAAATTGCTAAGGAAAAAGCAGACCGTGATCATCGATGATATAGTCATATAGGTAAGGATTTGAATTCTTGTAAAATTGTTTATTGATATTAGAATTCAACGTTGCATGATCTAAACAAAATAGACAGATTTGGGTAGTCACTAGTCAACCAACCCGAACCAACTTTTTTATGACTCGCCCCAATTTTACTAGTTTTGCTAGAGGTGGCAAGATGGGTGGGTTCGGTGACAGTCAATGTGGATGATCATAAAAAGTTAGCATGTTAAAATATGATTATCAGAACTATATCTAAAACTCTGAGTAAAACAACCAAGGAGGCTGTATAAATTAAAAAAGTACACTTGGGTGGATTCGACGTTTTCTTTAAATTTACGTTTTCGTCCTATTAGAGAGGAAAACATAATCCGTATCACCCCTGTTTATAAGCAAATGGGTTGAAATTGCCACCTCTAAGTCTGTTACGCTTTACTACTATCACCAAACGTGTTTTCTGAGTTTAGTACCATCTTAGTGCATTTGGTAGAGGTGGTAAAATGGGAAGGTCGGACAGGTCTCGAAACGGGTTGGGTTGGCTTGAAGCGCCTTCTGTTTAGTTTCTAAAATTTCTATAGCTAATTACTGTGTCAAACTTGATTAAAAAATATTATTTCAAGTGTTGTCATTAATGTTATCTAATGATTTTAGGAGGTTTTGTGCATCAAAATTACATTTTGGGTGACTTCCGACACGCTTCATCCATTTGATGGATGGATGTTAGATTTATACACAAACAATAGAAGGCTGAATGGGTGTCTGAATCAATTTCGAGTTTTCGACTCATTTTACATTGATTGGGTCAATTTGGATAACAACAAATGAGAAACGAAAGAAGGGACTAAAATAAACGGATCGAATGGGTTGAAAGTCATCCAAAGTGTATTTTCAGTGCATAAAATTTCCAAATTAATTTATTAAAAAAATCGATTACGTTTGAGATAATACGACTTTTGTAATTATAGATTTAGTTTTAGATCAATATAATCATAACTTGTTTTGACATGCTATCTAACCTATCAATGGCTCATTTTGTCACCTCTAGTACTATGCATTGGTAGATAGACTAAAAGTTTCTTTTTCTCCAAAGGTTAACATTTTTGGCTAACTTTTATATCTTGTTGTCAGGAAAAACAATGCTTCTTTAAGAACAATGTCATCATACGGTTAGCTACACCTTTAGGACCATCACTATCCCTTCTTCAAATTCCGGCATAAAGACTCAAATTATCGATATTGCAGCCATTTGATGGCTTTTGTGTAAGCTTGGCTCAACGTCAAAGCAAAGGCTGCTGGTTGATACATGGTAATGATATTCACTATTTTGCATTTGCTTTTTTGTTGTATGCTGATGAAAGTGTATTTGTGGGTATATTTTTAGAATTAGAGTTGAGAGAGAGAGAGAAATTGGTTGAAGTTGAACTTGTTTAACCCTGTGAAATAAAGGAAATCAATGTTTCTACAATTCTGCTTTGAGGTTGGTTCATGATGTTAACTGCTAAGATAATGTCTGTTTTGATAGAAAAAAAATGATAAATCCTTTTCTAGCTATGTTTGGTCTGGGATTTTAGTGAAATCTTTTGATAAGAATTATACCAAACCATACTATACTCGGTATATCCTCCCGATAGCATATCCTACCGATAGCAGAGCTATTAGTAGGTTATGAAGATGGTGGATATAAGCCAATCATGTCTCTATATGAGGAGATAAAGGAAATTAAACTTATAAGACAAGATTCTAATTTATGCATCAACCTATTAAAAGTCCTTATTTTACCACTAACACAACATGAGTATACGCCATCACATAAATAAGAGCATGCATAACGTATAAGAATGGCATATAAAGTAGGCTAATACATATAAGAATGGCATATCAAGGATGAAAAGATCCATTTCAAGGATGAAAAGATCTATGACATATAAAGTAGGCTAATACATATAAGGGGATGGCTAGAATGGAAACTCCCTTATATCAAGAAAACCCTAGAAACCTTACCATAGCCATTGATCTTATTAGATCAATGGCTCTTATTAAATCTGACTTTTTATCTAATTATTTATTAATAAAAAGTACAATAAGGGCATTAAAGTCATTTGACCTCATGATACAAGTACACTCTCTCTCCTACTTTTTAATTTTATATAAAATCTCTCTCCTACTTTTTTTTATTTAATATACTTTCTCTCTCCTACTTTTCAATTTAATATAATTTCTCTCACATACTTTATAATTTCTCTCTCATACTTTTTTTATTTGAATGACATTAGCTGATACGTTTGTTACACATTGTTACACTAGTTGATAGGTTTGTTACATCTTGTTACATATTAACAAAAATGAATGGACATGTTATGTTTGTTACATCATGTTACATATGTTACAACGTGATACATATTTTATTAAAAACTGAAAGATTATATTTGTTACATCGTGTTACATATATTTTAAAAAACAAAACTGTATAGATTAGGTTTGTTACATTGTGTTACATAGTTTCATTCATGCTTCATACATGCTTCGTTTCTTGATAATCTCTTCATCTTTGATGCAAAAGTTCCTTTACCTACAAAAAAGAATACTATATGGATTAAGTGCCAATCCGACAAGTTACATATGTTACATCGTGTTACATATTTTATTACATCGTGTTAAATATTTGGATCTTTGAAAAAAATCAAAGTTACATGATATGTTACATCGTATACATATTTGAATAAAAAAACAAAGTTACATATTGTTACATATTTAACCTAAATTTAAAAAAACAATAAAGCAACATCACATAAGTTACATATTGTTACACATTTAACTGAAATTTGAACAACCTGTTGAAAACTAGCCGGCACGTATGTCAAGCACTCGAACAGCAAAGACAAAACTAGATGGTTAAAAACACTTGAAAAAATAACTAGTACATTTGTTACATCGTGTTACATGGTTTATTAAAAACAAAACTAGATGGTTAAGCTTCAGTCAAACATGTTACATCGTGTTACATATTTTATTAAGTGCCAATCCCACAAGTTACATATGTTACATCGTGTCACATATTTTATTACATCGTGTTACATATTTGGATCTATAAAAAATCAGTTACATATGTTACATCGTATACATATTTGAATTAAAAAAAATCAAAGTTACATATTGTTACATTTTTAACTTAAAGTTAAAAAAACAATAAAGCAAAATCACATAAGTTACATACCGTTACATAAAAACCATTACATATGTTACCTCGTGTTACATAAAAAATATATGCCCTTAATATATACATCCCAATTTCAATTTATTACAAAGTTCCAAATATCAAAACTAGATGGATTAAAGTGTAAGTCCAGACATGTTAAATCTTGTTACATCATTTTACATAACTCCATGGATTACGTATGTTACATCGTGTTACATTTTTTTTTAAAACAGAACTTAATGGTTTCGTTTGTTACATCTTGTTACATATTTTAGTATGGTTTTTTGATAGATTCTAGTAGAGGACTCCGTTAGTTTGATGTGCATATATTGTAAAATTCTCGATTGAATGCGTTTCGTTTAAAATATGTGTTTTATTTTGGAGGATTTGGCACCATAAAATTCTGCATTTTAGTAAGAATTTGCTGGTTAACTACGATCGTAAAATGTTAGTATTGAATCTAATAGCAATTTATCATAAAACTGAATTTGGATTGTATTGCAATTTTATCATAAATTTGGATTTACTAGCAATTTTATCATAAATCTGGATTTACTAGCAATTTTATCATAATTGCATTGTTATCTTTAGACGCGGGTCTCAAAACTTTAACACGTCAACTTTTCGATTGATAATCGAGCTTTGGACGCGGTGTTCTCATATTTAACGCGGTTTGCATAACCGCGTCCAAACATTTAGCATCTTTAGAGTCGATAGATTATGACGCGGTGGACAATCGCGTTTAAAAACCAAATTACCCGCAGCAATAAATCGATTCTGTACTAGTGAAGATAAAGATACTAACCCAACGACTTGGCGTTGAACGCCGTTGTAAGCTGCAACTTTTTTAGTTCCGGCAGAGACGCCGGAGGGATCTGTAAACGATGAAGGTGGTGAACAGACGGAAAAGCATCATCGCTCGTCGGAGTCGGTTGCCGGTGGAGGTGTCATCATCGGCGGCCTTGTCACCGTCACTTTTGCTGCCGTTTATTGCTACATTCAGGTCACTCGTAAAAGAGACAAACAACATTGAATGTTGTGAAATTTCATTTTCAGTTGGATCTACAAGATCAAGCTTTACCGGAAAGTCACCATGGTTTGTTGGTTAGATCTTGGATATGGATTTTTAGAGAGAGACATTTGAATTTTAAAAATTTTGATATGGAAATGATCTGTTAATGTGAAATGGTGGTATCATATGACAGTAAAAGAATAAAAAAAAGTTTAGAGGTACAAATGAGTAAATGACAACAATATCCTTGAAGGCAAAAAGACAAAATAATTGAGAATGTGGTATGTGGCTTAATCTTAACCACCCATTTGGGTTTCTAAGGTTTCTTCAATAAAACCAAGTTTCTATACTATACATCTCCTACATATAAGAATGGCATATCAATCAAATCCAAAGAAAAAAAAGGCAAACATGAATACAAGTTTCAGATTAGACGAATGTAAGTGCCAGAAACCAAGTATGTCATCAAGACGGATCTATAACCTCCCTTAACAGACATAACCTTAATCCTACATCTCCAAGAAACCCTATCTATGACCATGTCCTCGGAGAAGTAAAAGTTTAGCAAATCATGCTTAATGTCTTCTCAATCACTTTTGGCCTACCTTTACTCCTCTTCCCCTCTACATTCAGGTTTTCTGTAGTTTTGACTTGGCAGTCATTTGTCTCCTCTTCATGTGGTCAGACCATCTCAATCTCAATTATATTTAGTTTTATTAAGAAAAAAATTAATATACTAGAGTGTGTATATCAAAATCAATTTATCATATACTTTAATCATCACTTGTGTCACTTATGATTTAATCTTCACTTATGTCACTTATGGTGGATTTTTGTCTGAGGTTATCAATTTGAATCCCAAACTCATCCAGGTTTTCGTCTCATCGTGTGTTACGCCAACATGTTCAGCTCTTATAGGCACAACAATGTCAAGTTGGTAGTCGACAATATGTTTTTCTGGGAGAATGCTCAAGCAAAACTCTGAAGCCAACGTGAATCTAACAAAAAAAAAGTCACCGTTAAAATAAATAAATACATACACTTGGTAAAAATTTTAAATTTTTGATTCATGCATTACTTTTTATGAGGTATGATTTAATAGTAGATTTTAACAAATAAAAAAGTTGAAAGTCAAAATTAACTCTCTAAAACCCACAGGTTCAGTTTGAAACTAACCCATTGGAACCATATATGTGTGGATCAAAACTACAGTCAATTAAATACTATTTAGATTCCGCATATTACACGGGTGTAGTCATAAAAAATATAAAAATCATAAGTTTTAAAAAAAATATTATTTAAACGTGTGTTACACGGGCGAAATCGTAATTTCCTTTGATCATCTTCTTTAATTTGTATCAAGTCATAATGTTCTCATCAGTTTAAATCTTAATATTATTTTACTTATTTTTAGTTGCTACGCAATTTGATATAGTCAACAATGACGCAACATAGATTAAAACAAAGAGTAATCTACAAATTGTTGCAGATTTAAGTGTTTGTTCTCAGCATTCAACAATAAAGCAATTAATTAACAATACTTTTGTTTGTAATTCTTGTAGGAACAGTTCGTACAAAAAACTAAAAATTCTTTATTAATTCAATTACAATACAAAGAAAATAAAGAATACAAGTAAATTACATTATGATTACAACAGAAATGAAACAAGATACAAAAAATGAGTAGAAACAGAAGCAAAAACATGGCTGAGGATTCGTGTTCAACCCGGGTCCCTTAAAACAAATTCCGAGTCTCCCAAGAGAACTCGTTTGTTTCCCAGGGTACAACAGCCGAAGCAGTATGTACTGCCGGGATTGACTCACAACCCATATTATACTTAAAGAAAAGAGATGGAGAAGATCAACTACATGTTAGAAAAATTAGAAGAGAAAGAATGAGAGAACTTTTCATAGTTGGAGTTCTTTGATGTTGTATTTGGTGTAGATTTGTGTGTTTTCAACCAAGGTCACCTTGGTATTTATAGGACAAAAATGCGTTGAAACTCATCATTCATTGTCCATAAACATGAGTTGAAACACCTATTCAACATAATTATTAGTTGAAACTTCTATTCAACATAAATAATTAGTTGAAACCCACAATATATTTAAACTTATAACACCAACTAATTTATTATTTTGTATTTTTCACAAACTATTATTTGTGTTGTACAAAATTTTCCAACAATTCTAACTCACCCGCTTGCATACAAAACTATCTAAAGCCCAAAAGGATGTTGCTAGAAGTATATGTTCAATTTTAAGAGCAATACGCAAAATTGACATTGACTACGAACATTGGCATGTATTGATCCAAACCCTAACTTCTTCAATGACAGAGAAACATAACGATCATTTAAGGAAAGATTTGTGTATAAATTGTAGAGTGTAGACCAAAGAAACACAAATAAAGGTTGTTTCGATTCAAATCCGAATTTCTTAAAAAAAATCCTTTGAGGAAAGAATTGTGTTTAATTTGTAGCTAAGAGTACCACTAATAAGTCGTGGGTAGGGATTTTCGAGAATAGGAAAATCATTACCAAAAACAAAAAACTAAATTATGGAATTGATTGGATTTCATAAGGAAACAAATGTAAGTATAAAAGATTTCTAACAATAAAATCGAGCGGGAATCTGACTCCAAAGGGTGCTCCATTGAGTGCCACGTGACACCAAAACAATCTTTTATTATAATGTATAGATATAGATTAGCTTCTTTTACACATTAAGAATCTACTCGTTTATTATTATATTTTATTCCATTCAAAATAATATTATATTATCTTCAAGCAAGTATGTGAAAATTAGGGGTGTTCATGGTTCGGTTTAAAACCATGAAACCGTCCAAACCAGTCATCGGTTTGGCTTCATGGTCGGTTTTATTTTTAACTTTCGGTTGGCCGACTTCAAAAAATTTAAACCGTAATGAACGGTTTGACTTATGGTTTTTACCAAAAACCGGTCAGATAAAACCGGACCGGACAACAGGATTTAAGCATTTTAAAATTATACATTTTTTATATTAGATATATAAGTATTTATAATATTTCATATTATATATTAGACCGAACCATGCCTGGTTCATGATGTTTTTGGATTGCACATATGGAGCTTAGAACTTTTGGACAGTAGGCGATAAAGGTGATTAGGTAGTTTGTTTTGACCTGATTTGTTTTGAACACCTAATTACTTTAAGTTTCTTTGTATATTTTGGCAGTTTATTCTAAGCTTGTATTAGAATAATTTTGTACTTATTATGTGTTTATTTGGTGTGTATGTTTTTTAACAGCATGTTAATTAGGTGTTGATATTTTTGACATCTTATATTAGCACAAAGATAAACATATATAGTATACAAGCCCAATATAGGCCCAAACATTGAAACCAAACCGGAGTCAAACCGTTAGTAACGGCTTGGTTTGGTTTGGTTTGTGTTTTCAATGGTTCGGCTTCGGTTTTCGATATGCAAAAACCTCACTAACGATTTGGCTTACGGTTTGATCAAAAAACCGTCAAAACAAAACGGTGAACACCCCTAGTGAAAATGTGAAATCCACATCTAACATTCATCAGACATATACCAAACACATTAATATACAAGATTGCAAACAATGGAGATTGGAGACCATATCACCTCGGTAGGGTGTAAACAAAGTCAAGCTTAAACTCGTTAAGTCTTGAGTTTGGCTCGTTTTAACTTAATCGAACTCGAGCTCGGCTCGTTAGAAAGTTTTCAAGCTCGAGCACGGCTCGGACTCGAATCGTTTAGTATTTAATTATTTTATATATAATTTTTATATATACTCCGTATTTATAATCCTATAATCATACATCTTATATATAACAAATACATATAATTTATCTTTTTTATCATAGTTTTATGAATATATTTAGTTATATCTATCTAATAAATTAAAGTTTTAAGGGGGGCAAATTTTGGGGGGAAATTTTTTTAGTTCTATAATAGGAAGTTTAGAAGGAAATTCACCATGCATAGTTGATGGAACAAAAAATATAGAAGATAAATGTATTTTTTTAATAATATATTTATAATCATTTTTTTTTGTTTCTCATTTAAGTTTGAAATTTAAAATATTTTAAAAAAATTACTTACATAAAAAGTATAGAAGATGAATGTATTTTTTTAATGTATTATCAAATTATTGCTATTTACTCAATGATGCGTAATTTAGATAATATGTGTATAAATCAACATTTGTATAAATCAACCCGTGTGTATACACGGGTATTAAACCTAGTTTATGAATATATATTTATGATACTAAATAAAAATATTTAAATAAAAAGTTCGTTAAGGTTCGACGAGTTTTAAATACAAAGCTCGAGCTCGATAACAAAACGAACATTATTTTAGGCTTGAGATCAGAATCGAGCTCGTTAAGATTCGACTCAAACAAGCTTTTTACCGAATCGATCTCGAGTAGCTTGCGAGCTGACTTGACTCATTTATACCCATATTTTAAAGTAAAAGAATCACATCCATAATTTAGATTTCCCACTAGATTTTTTTGTTAATTAAGTCTAAACCATCAGAAGTTTTATTTATAGAGATTTCATTTAACCTGATACCAATCGATCATAATTAAACGATTCATAACTAATGTCACAAAACGTAAATGATTTCAGGTTTTACCTTTCCCCATTACCCTAACAAAACCTAACTGTCAAAACCAAGAAGATTTCAACGCCTATTTGAGGCCATCATGGTGGAAAGTTGTATGGAAGTTGCAAAGGTGGCGGTAGGGACGATAATAAGACGGGTTTGGGTCGGGTATAAGCACGCCCAACCCCATACTCGACCCAACACCTAGGGATGGTAATGAGCTGGGTATGGGACGAGTATTATCTCAGGTCCGTATCCGAATGTAAAACTCAGTCTCATGCTCGGCCCAATACCCATCAGGTATCTATTGGGTAATTACCCGTCGGGTATCGGGCAAACCCGTCAATTACTGTCACAAATTAAAAATGATAATATATATATATATATATATATATATATATATATAGAATCAATGTCAAATGTAAACCAAGTCTTATAATGTTAACCATTAAACCAATTCTCATCCACTCATTTATTTTCAGCTCTTTATGATTTATTTTTATTTATAAGGGCAAATGAGTCATTTCACCTTTTGTACTTTTTGTATTTTTTTATTAACTAGAATCTTCAAAATTTTGAAAATCCCCCCATCAAATATTTAATGGTCTTTTTCAAAATTCAAACAATTTGGAAAAGTAACTCAATATATATATATATGCATCTTTCAAATCTATGTGAATACAAAATGTTGTGACTCAAATGCATATATATAACCTCAATATTCACATTCAAGTCTGAGAAATTAAATGAGTTGAAGCGAAGAAAGCTTGTGGCATTAAGTTGCAGATGCACGGTGAGCATGTATTTGTAAGCGGCAGAGAGAAGGTTACGTACTTCGATTGTTAGTTTTTCGGTGTCGGATCTGATTTGGAAGAACACAACCACCATCACTTGGAGCCACCATCTTCACCAATCAAAGCCACCCTCCGGCGCAACACATTCGGCAAAACCCAGATCTGTTATTTATGTTTACAAAACCTAGATCTGTAGGGGGAGAAGGTGGATGCGAGTGTCGGATGCGATCTGATAGATGCGAGAGACGAAGACGAGGTGGAACGAATGATAAACATTCTGATCATGGAGTTTTCAAATGTGTTTATGATAGTTTGTTCTAAAAAAATTCAAATGAGAGATGAGTTTTCAATTTCTTCCAAGATTTTATTCTTTTTTTTTAATATAGGCTAAGATGTAATTTGTAGTGTTTTTTTGTTTAACTTATGTTGGTTTTTGTAAAAATTATTTTATCATCGTTATTATTTTGTAGATCCATTTAAACACATGTGTAACTGAGTTGAGTTGTACACATATGTTAGTCTTGTTTTCTTTTGAGTTGTTATATTAATTATATAAAAAGTTGTATATAAACTTTTTTTTGAAGATACACATGTGTTAGTATTGTTGTTGCCTTTGAATGGTTGTACAAAGTGCATAAATAGTTGTACCTAAGACTGTTTTTGAATATACACATCTGAACTAGATAAGAAAAAAAATAAATTTTGTATCGATGTGCTCCTTCAATCTCTTATTTATATTTGGTTTTGAGAAGTTGTACCAAGTGCATAGAAAGTTATAGTTAAATTGGTTTTGGAATATACACATACGTAATTGAGTTTGTACACATGTGATAGTTTAGTTTTTTCTTTTAAGTGCATGTACCAAGTACATAAATAGTTGTACTTAAGTTTATTTTTTAATATACACATGTGTAAATTAAGTTTTACTCAGGTTTTTATAATAGATTATACACGTCTTTTTATACAATTCTAGTCCTTTGAAAACACATGTGTTCTTAATCACGACACATGTGTCTCTTAATGTTAAATTTTTATATTTTTATACAATTATTTATGCTAAATTTATAACTGTTTTATTTCAATTTATATGTGTATATTTGAACATCAGTTAATGTACAACTAGTTATGCACTTGGTACAATTAGTCAAATGCAAAAAACAAGGAAAATATTTTTTTTATTTATGACCTTATGGTACAAAAGGTGATGGGTACTATACTATGACAATTATGGTACAATAGTACTTGTCCTTGAGTGTTGGTATATGTACCAAACACCATACATTTTTATTGTCTACTAGACAAAACTATAGATTTGTACTATGAAATCTTTTGACAACTTATTTTCCCACAATTTTTTATGCATGACCCATAAAATATTTACAGAGTTTCTTATCACTTGTTTTCCCTTTGAAAACACATGTGTTATATGGCATGACACATGTACGTTAATTGTTAGTTGAACAATCAAAGACGATGCAAAACCCAGATCTTGGTACAAGACGGTGTTTCATAGATATGTTTTAAAAATTACACTTTTTACTGGGTATGTAAACGTTCAAGACAATGATGATTCATGGGCATGTAAACTGCATTTTTTATTGGGTTTCTTTTTTAATATACACATGTGTAACATGAGTTTATACACATCTTCTTAACAAGGATATCGAGTCTTTTATGTTAAATATTTGTTTCTATCTTCAGAACATGTTGAAAACACACGTGTTCAATGGCTTGACACATGTGTTTCTTTTAATTCTGCACATTCGTATATTCTATAACCAGGTTACGACCACTATTTTTATACTTTTGTACAGTTATAACTTGAATCTAAAAGAGAAACTAAGACAGAGAAAACAAAAAAAAACAAAAATTAAGAAAAAACACAAAAAAAGTAATTAGAAGACATAAAGAAAAGGAAGAGAGAGAATTAAAGGTGCTTTAAGAAAGTACATACTTTGAAAAAGTACATATTCTGAAAAAGTCTTGAAAATGTTAAAAGACATGTTTGCCCTTTTCATTTTTAAAAAATTCTAAAAGAAATCATTATTTGTACCTTAAAATGCAACATTCAATCTTAGCCATTAATCTCTAAGATCAATGGTTGTAAAATAGTTTAATGGTTAACACTTTAAGTCTTGGTTTGCAAAATACATGTCCCATATATATATATATATATATATATATATATATATATATATATATATATATATATATATATATATATATAGAGTGAGGTTCACCTACATAGTGTTATAAATCTAAGAAGGCTAAGAAGCAATAAAAGATTGACATGTGGCATCTAGGAAAATTAGGAGAGGGGGTATTTTAGTCATGCCCACTTTTTTAAATATTCTCTCTCCACATGCAAGTCACATGTCAATTCCCCCACTTTTTTAAAACGTTTATAACTTTTACATACGACATTAATTTTTTAAACAAATTACACCATAAAAACGAGAATTTTTTTCTCTTTAAAACGCGTATAATATTGATATATAAAAAACGAACTTTTTTTTCACAATTTTTCAGCTCATTGTGTCTAACGTCAGGTCATTGTGTCTTTCGTCAGGTCATTGTGTGATTGTGTCATCCGTAGGGTTGTTGTGTCATTCATCGGGTCATTATGTAATCTTATTTGACAAGTATTACACAATGATCTAATAATAATTACAAAATAACACAAAAAGTATTTGAAAGATCTTGCTCCCATATCATCCTCCTTCAAAAATAAATAAACAAAACTTAAAAAAACTACTATTTTCTCATTGTGTCTTTTTTCATTGTGTCTAATTTAAAAAATAAAAAAAACGAGAATTTTTTTAATTTTTTTTAATTTTTCGTTTATTTATTTTTTGAAAGAGCAATACATGGGGAACAAGGTCTTCGAACCACTTTTTTAAAATTTTATTTATTTTGTGAGTTAGAATTTTTTTTAAAAGTGTCATTGTGTCTTTGTTTACCATTGTGTCATTCTCACACTTTGTAACAAAAAATGACTTTGTCTTTGAACATTTTCAAACACATATTAACAATTTGTGACACGATGATAATTTCTAAACACATAAGATAACACAACAAATATTTAAAATAAGATGATATTACATAATGACTTAAGAATGAACCGATAAAAGTGATATTTCACTAGTTATAATATAACACAATCACATGATATTACACAAGGACTAGACAAGTGCCGAATTTTTTTTTTATTTTTTATATATCAATATTGTACGCGTTTTAAAGATAATAAAACGCTTGTTTTTTTGGTGTAATTTTTTTAAAAAAATTACACGAAAAAAACAAGCGTTTTATTATCTTTAAAACGCGTACAATATTGATATATAAAAAATAAAAAAAAAATTCGGCACTTGTCTAGTCCTTGTGTAATATCATGTGATTGTGTTATATTATAACTAATGAAATATCACTTTTATCGGTTTATTCTTAAGTCATTATGTAATATCATCTTATTTTAAATATTTGTTGTGTCATCTTATGTGTTTAGAAATTATCACCGTGTCACAAATTGTTAATGTGTGTTTGAGAAATGTTCAAAGACAAAGTCATTTTTTGTTACAAAGTGTGAGAATGACACAATGGTAAACAAAGACACAATGACACTTTTAAAAAAAATTCTAACTCACAATATAAATAAAATTTTAAAAAAGTGGTTCGAAGACCTTGTTCCCCATGTATTGCTCTTTCAAAAAATAAATAAACGAAAAATTAAAAAAAATTAAAAAAATTCTCGTTTTTTTTATTTTTTAAATTAGACACAATGAAAAAAGACACAATGAGAAAATAGTAGTTTTTTTAAGTTTTGTTTATTTATTTTTGAAGGAGGATGATATGGGAGCAAGATCTTTGAAATACTTTTTGTGTTATTTTGTAATTATTATTAGATCATTGTGTAATACTTGTCAAATAAGATTACATAATGACCCGATGAATGACACAACAACCCTACGGATGACACAATCACACAATGACCTGACGAAAGACACAATGACCTGACGTTAGACACAATGAGCTGAAAAATTGTGAAAAAAAAGTTCGTTTTTTATATATCAATATTATACGCGTTTTAAAGAGAAAAAAATTCTCGTTTTTATGGTGTAATTTGTTTAAAAAATTAATGTCGTATGTAAAAGTTATAAACGTTTTAAAAAAGTGGGGGAATTGACATGTGACTTGCATGTGGAGAGAGAATATTTAAAAAAGTGGGCATGACTAAAATACCCCCTCTCCTAATTTTCCTAGATGCCACATGTCAATCTCTTATTGCTTCTTAGTCTTCTTAGATTTATAACACTATGTAGGTGAACCTCACTCTATATATATATATATATATATATATATATATATATATAGAGGCACACTCAAATGATATATATATAGGGGATGGCTAGAATGGAAACCCACTATTATTGAGAAAACCTTGAAAACCCTATCATAGCCATTGATCTAACAAGATCAATGGCTCTCATTAAATCTTGTTTTTTATGTATTTTTTTATTAATAAAAAGTACCAAAAGGGTTATTTGGTAATTTAACACATCACATCTTTTTTTATCTTTCAAGTACAAAAGTACAATCTCTCTCATACTTTTTAATATAATATAATTTCTCTCTCATATTTTTTTCTATTTAATATAATTTCTCTCACATACTTTATAATTTCTCTCTCCTACTTTTTTAATTTCAATGACACTATCTGATACGTTTGTTACACATTGTTACACTGGTTGATAGGTTTGTTACATCTTGTTACATATTAACAAAAATGAATGGACTACGTGTCACTCCGGACATGTTACGTTTGTTACATCATGTTACATATGTTACAACGTGATACATATTATATAAAAACAAAACTCCATGGATTACGTTTGTTACATCGTGTTACATATGTTACAACGTGATACATATTTTATTAAATACTGAAGGATTACGTTTGTTACATCGTGTTACATATATTTTAAAAAAAAACTGTATGGATTACGTTTGTTACATAGTGTTACATAGTTTCAATCATGCTTCATACATGCTTCGTTTCTTGATAATCTCTTCATCTTTGATACAAAAATTCATTTACCTACAAAAAAGAACTAAATGGATTAAGTGTCAATCCGACAAGTTACATATGTTACATCGTGTTACATATTTTATTACATCGTGTTACATATTTGGATCTTTAAAAAATCAAAGTTACATATGTTACATCTTATACATATTTGAATAAAAAAACAAAGTTACATATTGTTACATATTTTACTTAAATTTAGAAAAGCAATAAAGCAAAATCACATAAGTTACATATTGTTACATAAAAATAGTTACATATGTTACCTCGTGTTACATAAAAAATATATGCCCTTTATATACATCACAATTTCAATTTATTACAAAGTTCTTAATATCAAAACTAGATGGATTAAAGTGCAAGTCCAGACATGTTACATCTTGTTACATTATTTTACACAAGTTTTCAAAAAACAAAACTGAATACATTACGTTTGTTACATCGTGTTACATATTATATAAAAACAAAACTCCATGCATGGATTACGTTTGTTACATCGTGTTACATTTTTTTAAAAACAGAACTTAATGGATTAAGTTTGTTACATCTTGTTACATATTTTTTTAAAAAACAAAACTGAATGAATTACGTTTACTCCGGACATGTTACATGTGTTACATCGTGTTACATATTTTATTAAAATTGATAAAAAAAAAATACATGTGAGTTCATACATAGTGTTACATAGTTTCAATCATGCTTCATACATGCTTCGGTTCTTGATAAAATCTGTAACACTACGTCTGAACTAACATGTAATTTTTTCAGTTTTTAATAAAATATGCAACACAATGTAACATATATAACATTACGTTTGAACAAACGTAATTTTTTTCCAGATTTAATAGAATGTGTAACATGATGTAACATGTCTGAATTGACACTTAATCCATCCAATTTTGTTTTTTTATAAAATATGTAACACAATGTAACATAACGTCTGTACTCACATGTAATTTTTTCATTTTTTAATAAACTATGTAATTTTTTCATTTTTTAATAAACTATGTAACATAACGTCTGTACTCACATCTTATATAAAAAAAGTGCACTCACTAAAAATATGTATAAAATTATATATACTAGATAGAAAAGAATAATAATATAATAACAATAATTATAAAGATAGCACATGGATATATAGTACCGTCGCACTGTTGCTGCTCATGTTGCCTCTGGATCACCTTCAAAATCCTCCTTCTAATCATCATTGCCGCCGTAGCCAGTGACGTCTTCTACGTTACAAAAAACTTGAGTTCAACTTCGATTCGGTTTCCGTTTCAATCGATTTGAAAGGAGTTAACGTCGAAAAGGAATTATTTCACCGTTTATTATGCCGAAGAAGAACACGACGAGATTGAAATCAATTGTGTCAACAGCAGGTCGTATTGTTGATGATAACAGTAATTTGAAATCGGATCTGAAGAATAAGAAGAGTTTGCCGTTAACAGTTCGAGTTGATACAAAAGTGAAAGTGAAAGGTGAACCTTGTATTTTTCCCCCAACGAGTTTTTGCAGCGGTAGGTTTCGCCGGAGCAATCGAACGTGAGGAGGTAATTGATGGTGATTGAGCAGATCTAGATGCTTCTTTTTCATCTTCGTGAACAGATCCGAACTTCGAACTCGTGATTATACTTAAAATTACTACTCAAAATCGTAACAATTTTAAGAGAAAAAAATGTAGAGAGAGAGACATGGTTTAAAATTTGAAAATTATGTAGGTAAATGTGAATGATAATGGTGGGTGTGCAGGTGTCGTTGGGTGTGGGGGTGGGTATGGTTAAAATGTCCATATTGCCCTCATTGGGTAAAAGACAAAAAAATGGAATTGTGTAGATGTGGAGGAAGGAAAGCCACACAATGAGTTTGTAGAGTTTTCCCAATAAAACTTAGTTTTCATTTTATACATCTCCTATATATATATATATATATATATATATATATATATATATATATATATATATATATATATATATATATATATATATACGTAACATGTATCAATTCTAAATATATAAATTCTCATAATACATGAATTCAAAAGAAGTAGTTGCAGAAAATATAAAAAAGATTCATTATCCAAACAATATCAAAAAACAATTTGAAAATTGAAATGACCACTTCATTGTTTAATACGATAGACCTTCAAGCTTATCTGCGAGTAATTCCGCATGATTATTGTCCAATTCCTGTTGGAGTGCACGTGAACACTAAAAATAAGGGATTTTAATGATGTATACATAAGGAAAATAAAATATATAAATACTATATCTTCAGGTAGCATTTCGGGTAATCGGGTTGGGTTCACATGATCTCATACCCGTACCCGAACTCGGATTTTTTTTCAAAACAAAATCTCATACTCGGCCAGATTATATCGGGTTTCTGTTTTTCCCATCGGGCTCGAGTTTTATTGTTATCCCTACCAACACCTGTGGGATATGTAACAAAAAATTTATACGTCAGGTAACGGAGATACCCACGTGTAATCGGTATATTGTTAGCTTCATAACAAATACCATAAGCGTCGGGTTTGTATCATATAAACCCGAGTACATGTTCAACAAACCCAAAACAAGTCATAGAACTTTGACCCCTTATGACTTAGTCAGTTGTGACACCCGACAAATTCAGGTTAACTCCGTTAGTTAAACTCTATTAATCAAGTTAACGCAATTATACTTTTCATTTAATTTGACGAATTAAATGTGCAAACTGTTACGCAAATATACACACGAAACGACCACACGAGTTAATACCCGGGCGTTGGTGATCTTAAATGAATACAAATACAATAATAATACATTTTAACTGTTATGTGTGCTTTATTGTTGAATTTTCGCGTAACCGCGTATTTTACCGGTTTTAACCGTTTGCTGAATTCGGTAACCATTATGAAACACAAGTGAATATTTGAGAAAGATTTTCATTGTGTTTGCAAACCGAAACAAAAACGGAGCCTGTGGATCATCCATGTGACCCATGGATGGCCCAAGGCCCAACCCAACTTAACACTTAACAATAATTAACAAAATTTAACAAAACCTAAACCTAATCTAATAAAGAAAAAAACGTTTTTTTGGCTTCTTTTTCCCCTATTGCTGCCGTCGCACCTACAACACACATACAAGATCATTTTTTGTTGCTTGTTGGTTTGATTTTGGTGATTTCGGTTGTTAATTGAAGTGATAAACGCAATACTAGTAAGTGTTTTTGTTAATTGTTAATATATATTTCGAAAATCACATGAATGGGAAACCCTAGTTCATCCAAAATGGCCAATTGATGATTGTGTTGTGGAATTGGGATATTAGTTATGTGTTATTGGTTATTTGGATGGTTAAATGATGAAATTGGTGCAAAAAGTGTGTTTATGGAATTAGGGTTAGATATGGAATCATTGAAACTTGATGTTGCATGATTGATATTGTGAAAATAGGATTGAATATGTATTTAAATGATGAATGGGATGAAGATTGGCTACTTGTTTGTGAAATTTCATGATTGTTATGATAGATTACTAAAATTAGTAACTTTTGTGTTAGAGATCGTGTGAAATCGCATGTTATGGACATATAATGGTCATTATGGACTTGCTAGCATGTTTGTAAGATATGTTAGACGAATTTTGGTTATTTGAACATACGAATTTGACTTGGTTTGGAATACTTGCTAAATGTAGAAACTTTTTGACATGAAAATCGACTAGGATGCATGTGTTATGATTTTGGACGCACAAACGTGATTTGGGATTGCATGTGAATGATTGTAGACATGTGATGATTGGTAAACGTGCTTTGATCATGCGATGATATAGTTATTGTGACATCTGCCCCAAACCCGCACCCGAATACCCGACTCGAAACCCAAGTTGTCTAAACTTTAATGTATTCGTATTTATTTTCGTTAAACGTAACGCGTCGATATTAAAAATATATATAAATATGAATGTTAATTCCCATCTTAATTAATCGACCGTATTTACGTCGCGAAATAATTACATGGACTAAATAATTACTATTGCAATAATAAATCTCAAATATATATATATAGTTCATAAAAGAAATCAAATAAAAATTTTTAAACAAAAACCGCTTTTAAGCCTAACAATAGTTCGTAACGTCATAAATGAACTAAAGATGCAAGAACGTCACGTCTATAAACGTTACAATTTACTTAGTTAGGTTGGTTAATTAATTTTGTAATTATAAACTAACTTTGGGTTCAAAATGTGAAACTTAAAACTTGAATTAAGAGTTTTTGATACCAAATAAAACAAAACTAAAACGCAAGGACTGAATATGTAAATTTCCCAAACCATTTCCCCCCCACACTGTTGAAAACGCACATTCCGGCGACTCTCTTAACTCCGGCCACCCGCGTTTTTCCGGCGACACTTGTTTTACGCGTTTTGACAATTTTCCAATCAATAAAACTTTCCAAAATCGTCTCCGTGAATGTTTCGAACCCTGTTACACGTCAAAAACGCGTTTGAATAGCTCAATCAACGTGAATTGTTTCCAAATCAAAAACCGAAAATCCCATTCCGTAATTAGGAACCATAATCATCGATTTAACCATCCCATAACTCCCAATTACACTCGACTAACGTTCTGATAACACCAAACACCTCAATTTTGCTCTGCAATTAGCTGAATCAATCGAACCAATAAAATTTCCGGCGACTCAGTCGATCTCGACTTTCCGGGCATAATCTCAGGTAATTGTTGGTCTCGTTTCGATCCTATCGACCACCTTTAACTTTCTAATCCATTAATTTCATCTCTCTTCAATCCAGAATCACAAAAATCGCTCAAGATCAGTCGACTTCTTCTTCGGTTCGAATCCGTATCAAAGCATCATCAATCTGTAAGTTATTTACATAAAAATGATCGTGATTGTGAGTAGATTAAAAGCCCTATATTTGATTTGGTTGAGATTAACAGACTAAATCGAATTGAACGGATTCTTGTTCTAGGGCTTGTTTATGAAATGGGTGTTGCTTTGTATAACGAGTCAATAGAATTAAAAAGCTGAACAAATAACAAAATCTGCTTCTGGTTGAACGGTTTGTGCGCGATCTGTGAGGGAGTTGCTCGTGGGTTCGAGTCCCTCAGCCCCCTGTTTTCTATATTTTCCGTTTTTAAGTAATCAAAACATTAAACAATATTTCCTAATAACCTAAATCACATATTTAAGTTATGTATATTTTCTAAAAAGTTATAAAAACTTATAAACAATGTTCATGCTATTAGTACTTATACAAATATATATTAAATACAAACATGTAGTTTTAATACATATGTACAAATAATGATATTTTTATGGTTATAAGTATTTACAAATATTATTTAAGAAAAACTAAAATGATTTCTTGTAAAATATGTACAATACGAAAAATACAATAACGTTTTATGAAAATTCCCAAATTGTATTTAAAAACCCTAATTCCCAATTTGTGTTTTAAGAACCCTAATTCTCGATCAATAATCTAAAACCCTAAATATCAAATCCAAAACCCTAGATTTTCTGATTCTGATCCTCATTGCTATACTATTGTTTCGTTTCTAAGTTAGGGTTTTTCCCAACTAATTAGGTGGTACCAATATTCGGGCAACCCTCGGTTCTATTTTGCTGCGTTGCTTGTGATTCAATACTTTTTACATTTCAAGGTGAGTAAATTCACTCCCCTTTTACTTTTACATTTTGGGGCTGAAATATGTTCAAGTACAATACAATGTTTTCAGTTTTCTATTTGTTTTTCAAATGAGATCATTATATGTGTTAGTCTTGACTCGCGACAAGATGCAATCCTTATGTGGTAGTTTAAAGTAGTATTGTTACTTAGTAATCCCACCGGTACAATGTTAGCGCTAATGGTTTGACAAACCCACCTGCATTATTTCAAAACAGGTGATTTAAACTCGGCCATTCAATTTCAATGTTACTAGTTGCTATTCAATGTTACAAGTTGCGATACGATGATACAAGTTGCTATGCTATGTGTTGCTAAATAATTATTGATAACTATTATATCGAGACGGTTACGTGACGGTTGCTAATATGTTATCTTTAATTAATAACATGAGTTGGTTCCTCATGACAAATGATTACAAGTTGCTATACAATGATGTTGTTCAAAGTGTTCAATGTGTTCAAGGTGTCCTGGTCGAGAATGATATGAAATAGCTATGCATGTAAGATTGCGCAGCATATTATGATGATCTCGGATTTCTATATTACTATGTATTCAAATTGTGGTTTACTCACTAGCTTTAAATAGCTAACTTTATTTTTACATATTTCAGGTGATGCATTAGTTTGATGTTACTGCGGTTCATTCAAGACATAGGATGCCTTGGACTTAGAATAATTGAACAATAAATTACTTTGATTGCCGGTCTTTATTTCTGAATTTATGACTATTTATTCTCATTTATGTCACAAGAATTATTACATTAATGATATTAAAATATGCTTTTAGTGTGTCATGTGCTTTGTACTATTGGTATCCAATTTCCTATGACAGCCCGGTGTTTCCGCCGCCGGGCGGGGTGTCACCACCACTCGCACCACCCAGCACCTGACCACCGTTCATACACATCACCGCACACCCCAGTCAGCGACCAGGAGGCAAGGCAACATCCGTTGCACAACTCCACCATCGTCGGACGTCCCGTGATCATCGTTTCCCACCTCCGAACACTTGTTTTTCTTCCTCCTCATCATCCTGGTAAGCATACACAGTTTAATAACTCATTTACATATCGTTTCATTCCGGGTTTCGATTAAGGTTTCGGTTTCGTTACGGGACACGACCTATTTGCGGATCAATCCAGAGTGTATATTTATATTATACGTGCGTATAAGGTGTATGTCTATATTATACGTGTGATTACGGGATGGAAACTGTGTGTATATATATAATCATATCATATGCATGGGTTATAATTGTATACATGCGTTGGTACAATTAATATATCAGTATGTATATATATAAGTGGACCATCAACATGAATAAATACATTAATAACAAAAGCAATAAGAAATTTTGAATCCATGCGCATGTATAGTAAGTGGGTATATGAACAAGGTGTGATCATATCTATATATTTTTGTGAACGGTAAATGAGAATGTGTGTGGATATGGTTCTATACTATTAATAGCAGCGTATATGTATATATTTGTAAATGAAACAGCGTGTATGTATATATGTGGATAATTGTTAAAAAGTAGCAAGTATGTACTGAAATAACAAAACCGTATATGTTCAAAATATATATTCAATTGTATACCATATATATATATATGTGTGTGTGTTATGTGAACACGTGTATATGTATTGAATTAGAAATACGGGAAAATCAACTTGTGTACATAAATGGGTAAAAATGCATGCAGGGGGGCATGTATTGTGATTGTTGTATGTAAATATATGTATATATGCTATATGTTGGTGATGGTGTCTACATGTTGTAGTATAAGTGCTAATGTTAGTTGGTATTGTGTGTATACGTGATACAGGTAATTATGAATACATGCATCTAAGAGGTAATAGGAATATTAAACATGCAGCATTAATGTGAACTGAGATAAAGAGAAATATTTGATTAGCAATGATTGTAATACGTGAAGGCAGTCTATATATGACAAGTTGCAAGGAAAGTTATTCAAGCTTGTGAATATGATACTTTGTTATGTGTATGATAATATGATATGGTGACGGATTGTTATAGGGGAAACCGAAACGAATACTCGAAACCCTAGCGAATACCATATTATATATTTTACTTATATGTTTCCAGTTATTAACTAGTAGGTAATTACTAAAGCAGGTAATAGGGCGATCTAAGTCTCTAGTTGCATTTTGCGGATTTATTTGTGGTGCGCTTCAAAGGTGAGTTCTTTGCCCGCTTTTAAACCTTTTTCAGGGAGAAAACATACAAATATTTTACAGCGCCTTCGGGCAACCATTTTTCAGCGCCTTCGGGCGGACTGCATTTTTATGCCTTCGGGCAGAACTTTACGCCTTCGGGCGGGGCCAACTAAGGCTACTTTTTATACCTTCGGGTAATGCCTACGGGCAGGTTTCGGTAAAAGTATAAATGCCTACGGGCAGGTTTCGGTAAGAATATAAATGCCTTCGGGCAAGATTTTAAACAACTTTGGGCTGAGGTTTACGCCTTCGGGCAGGGCCTTCGGGCAATGGTTTTGATAAAACAAAGTTCTATTGTCTAACTGTTTATTTTACTGAGCATGATTCCACCCAACTCTAAAGTCCTTTCCTTTTTGTCGAGATTATTAATATATAGTGGGTATAACGGGGAAACTTGAGTAGTACTACGGGTTCGGCAGACCCCATCATGCTGGATTGGTTTCCAGGTGGTGCAAATTGTCCTTTAACTTTTGGTCACCCGTCGTGGTGGTAACAAGGCAACCTTTATCGTATCGTTCAGTTTAATCTCGACGTGCTCATGTAGTAAACGAGGTGGTCTAGCTAACCAGCAATAGTAATGATGTTTATCGGTTAAACGGTTTTAGTATTTTATATACTCTTGTTACTTAAACTCATTGAACTCACCAACATTATTTGTTGACTCGTTTTAGTATGTTTTTCTCAGGGATCTAGGAAGGCGCACGACTAGGACACTTGCATGCATTGGTCATCATTTATTAAATTATTATTATTATTTAAACTATTGTTGGTTTTTGAAACGATAGTTTGGTTGTGCTAACTTTATGCACGGGTTTTCATAACTTAGGTTGGTTTAACCTTTACTATTACGTACTTGGATTTTGAGTATGAGATTGTTTTACAAATGCTTCCGCTAAACTTTGAAACTTTTCATTTTAAACCCTGGGTTTTGGCTTAATACTTTAATAAGGAACTTTCGTTTAAAACGTTGAGTCAGTGTTTGCTGTAACTAATGGCTTGAGATCCTGGTATGTCACACGCCTAACGGATACCCCGTTTGTGGAAAATTGAGGGTGTGACAGATTGGTATCAGAGCCCTAAGTTATAGGGAACTAGCATTTCATTGCATATAGTCTATAACTTTAAGCATTTGCATTAGTTACACTCACACTACACAGTAGAATCATAGTTAGAAACTAGAGTTTGTTTGCCTATACGTGTTACATTTTTTTTCGTGCTTACCTGATATAGGATCTTTGTAGCTTAAAAATCCGTATACGATGTATTGTGTCCTGATCCCAAACATGAATTTAAATTCCCTGCCTAAACCCAATTCTTCTTCACACGATGTGTCTGAGTCTTCTTCTCGAGGCATAAATAAGCCAAGATGTGAGACTAACGACTGCGACCGTTTTGACCCGTTTGAGGCTATCCCTCCTAGAGTTCGTGAAGTGGAGCATAAGTTATTCAGCACTTTATTCCTTCTTGTTAGAATACGTTAAACCTTGTAATCCCAGAAAACCGATTTTATTCAGATTTTTTTTTCACTCTGTTGAACGCGTGTTGACAACAAAAGCGCGTTAAGTATTGAAAACTCAAATCATAAAGACTAAGACATTGAAGTTATCCGTAGTGATTTTCTTTCGTTAAGTATTCCGTTCTATTCTTTTAAACCTTCTCCATATTGTCACACTTATCTTATTTTAAATTAAGTTGGTGCTTGTTGCTCTCGTGAAAGCTATTGACTCGAAGAGGCACCTCATGAAGACGAATACCGATGGTATTTTGTAGTGCATATAGACTGTTGGACCATTCAGATACATTAATTATTGCAAGAATTTTTGTTTTACACGATTAGTTCAAATATACCTTACTTCTCTTATACATCCCCTATATTCGTAATAATATGACGTATATTATATATAAGAACAGAACCATAAGCATGATAAAACCTAAGATTAAAGCCCATGATGGGAGGCAAACTAGGGTGATCGTATAAGGTAAATTGACGATTACGAGTGCGCAACGTAATGGTGAATTTACAGGTACGCGATGATCCTGGTAAGACCTGTCATGTGGGCTAAACCTAAAACCCAGAATGGAAGAAACAACACAACACAGATTCACCGGAAACAAAACTCCATTTATGTAAGTAACGCATTGATGTTGAGATTATCCTTAATCGACACTTATAAAACTCCTATGAATGGTAGACGCGTACAATACACCTATGTGTAGTAAACAATTATAATACAGCCTCACATTACAAATCCAAAAGTTCATCTCTAAACTACATACAATTTATCTTATACACCTAGGTACAAGAGGATTAAATTACAGAAATAACAACATGCAAATAATAGTAAGGAACTACTTAAGCAAACTTAATAGGGATTCTACTACTAATTACTGATTCTTAAAGGTAATAATTCAACCTGTCGGCAAGCAATCTAAATATTTTTCAATATAAACATCTACCTTACTAAGTCACAAGTTCATGATACAATGAGACGTTTTAAATTCTGGTTAGCGTGTTATGACCTCTTACTCAACATCAATAATAACTTAATATCATGGTTTTCTCAATCGAACATTAAACAAACTTTGTAACTGTAAGGGTCCCTGGGGGGAGCCCTATAAAACTATGACTTATTTGGAAAACTCCTTTCCGTCAGAATAAACCAACCACATAAGATCTCTCATACATGATCACTCCTCATGAATGACATTGTAATTACTATTTGCATCTCCAATGTTGTAAAACGCGCTTTGGATCTAAAGCTTCTTTTATCCATCTTGAACATTTAAATCCATAAACATTATCCATATACAGTAGTAAAAAAAATATTCAAATCACATGACCAAATAGTTCGCGTAACAACAGTAACCCAACTTAAGCGTTATTAATGTCGCAAGTCTGTAATCGATGACCTTCGAACTTGTTACGAATGCGTGTTTCCTATGAACACTACTCCATCTATCATTTATAAGGTAATACGCTATAAAACCTAGACACTTATAACTTTCTGATAACCATTGTTCACAGTAATTATAGAAACTAAGTGATTTTTCGTAACTACCCCCCCTCCCCGATTTAAATTTGAATATCCTTCACGACTTTAAAGATTCACATGATGAATAATATTGTCCACAATAAACAATTGATACAAACTAGCGTTCTGCTTGAGCCTCATTCATTAATGTTCAAAATAAGGATCTCTTATTTCATTCATCCCAATACACATTGTGTCTGTTAAGAAATATTATAATTGATGCTCTCATTGTCATTTGACACCCCAATCGTGCAATATCTTTCTTTCAAAGCTTATGTTAATTCAAGAGAATCCACCTTGTATGTAATTAACGACCTTGATCAAAACTATTTAAAGCACGATGTAAAAAGTTATCACCTAATCGTTCCAAACCATGAAAATCCTAATAGAGGAAACTGCATGTTTAAAGAATTAGTTAAGCTACACTACCCAAGTAATGAAATAACACGGCATCCTTATGTAACCCGTCAGCAAAACAAACTATTATCTCTTACCATCCCTTAAACACCCTAATGACGAATTCGAACGCTATCACTAAGTGAGGCTTGATATCAAAAATTGTGCTAACATCTTATTGTTTGAACTCTTATCTAACCCATACGTAAACTAAAACTCGTATTTTAAAAGGAATATTGCTAGATCACGCTAGAAGACCTACACGATTGAACTAATCTGCTATTCGAATAGAAAGATAAGATTCTTGAAAACTTTCTATATGAGAAAATGTTGGGTGTATCATATACCCCCCCCTCGGGCACACTTTTAACATATTTCATCAACAATAAAAACTTATTGTACTCCCATGACTAGGAACAACTCATGTAACATCGACTCTTTTTGTTTAACATCAACTCATGTAACCATCGTGTTGACACTTGTTAGTCTTTCACTTTTACAGGTCACTGAGGTTCAACGCACTTAGGACATGACATGGAGTCACAACCTTGCATTTAAACACTTTCTTGCATTTAAAAACTATGTTTTGTTTTAACAAATATTTAAACTATGTTTTTTATGTTGGGCGCGTGTTTGCGCATTTAGTTCCATTTAATATTATTCACACTACCTTTCGATTACGCTTCCGCAAATTATTAAACGTTAACTCTGTATTAAACTTTCTCATTTAATGAGACACGTATATTTTAAATTCATATAGTGTCGTTTGGTGTAACTAATGACTGAGATCCTGGTTTGTCACACACTTAACGGTAAAACTCCGTTAGTGGATTTTGGGGGTGTGACATCAGTTTACAACTTTAACCAGCTGCTCTACTTTGATCTAATTACGAACTTGACCCTCCGACTTTGACTATATCTACATCTTTTAATATATGACGTATTGTGAGTTTACATTGTAACATGAGAGACATAAATCCTTTTTTATCAACAAAGTCATATGACACTTAGGAACTGTTTGTTTCATTTCTTAATGGTTCAGTTCAGTGCTTAATCATTCAGTATCGAGAGCGTTTGTTTCATAAAAAAAACATCTTAATTGTTCAGTTGAGTGTTGAATGGTTAAGGGACAAAGATATGTTGAATGGAACTGAATGAAACATACCAACTTTACCCACATATGTAGTTCTACCCCAACATCTCTCTCATTGATAGAGTCTTTTAACGGTCAGACCTCTTAACCATTCATCACTTAGGGCTGGTTGACAAGTGCTGAATTGTTAAAAGGTTCTGTTTGATTGAACATCTGAATGAGATTTCTAAATTTTCTTTTTTATTCACTTTGTTTCACATTGAAATGGAAACAAAGACATTTTTAGCTTATATATGTCACCTTTCATGATATGTTAAGTTCTTGTGTCATATTTTATTCTAAAATCTACCCGCGCGCAAGGGTGTGCAAATTTGATTTGAATTCTCTGACACAATGCGACGCCCGGGCGATCTGCGGACACGAATGCATATCCAAAAACCCGGGTCCATGTAAGGAAAATTTTTGTAAAAAAAATTTACCCCTCGTCATTTTTTTTGTTCCTGCGTGGTCGCTTCTTTCGTCGCCAGCTCGTCGCGCTCATAGGTTGCGTTTGATTCAGTCAACCCTTTCTCTGCAGCCACACAATCTGAACCAAACCTCATCTCTAAATCAATCAGAATTAGAGGTGATTCAGATGCAAACAAACACAACCTTAATGATTCAGATTTTGCCGAAAAGCTGTTTATTTGACAAAACAATTTTCTGAAAACAATGAAATGAAAAAGTGAAAGGGCAAATCCGTCATTTCCTAGCGTTGTCCGCAGCTTCCTTTTAGTCTTCCTCAACAAATGTTCAACAAACCCAAAACAAGTCATCAAACTTTCATTTCCTTTTTCAAAACCTGCAGCAAAAATCAAACACACACACTCACATAAAATCACCTCAAAACCCTAACAATCACAATTGTTCTTCAATCGAACCAAATCTCTGCAACAATGCGTAAGGGAAGGAACTTGCTAGGTCGACATCACCAAGGGAAGAGATCCTCAACAGTGGCGCTAGTTCTATCAATGCTTTTGATGCTCACAATTGTTCTACTTGTTCTTCTTGCTTTAGGGATTTTTTCACTTCCGATCGGTTCAGATGATGATTCTTCTTTCTATCTTCACGATCGCATCACTTTCAAACGCAAACGATTGATTGTGTAAGTTAATTTCTCTTACTTTTATGTGGATTTAGGTTTTATTTGATTATTTGTGTTTTAGATTTGTATGAAGGTTGATTTAGGTGTTATTTTGTTATTTCGATACTGAATTTAATCTCGGTAATTTAGTATGGTTTAAGTAGTAAGAGAGTTACAACTTTAAACGCGAACATGTGTTTATGTCGTTTGCATTTGATACTTTTGGTTACCTAGTGCATGAGGTTGTGGTGCTACTTACTCGAGTTCAACTGGTCATGCATAGTAATTTTACGACACCGAGATCTATGTATGCAGAATTGCAGATCTACAACGTTACACACGAGAAAGCTTGCCTTGATAACCAACTTGTGTGTATACCATTTGCATTTGATATTTTGGTTTCCTAGTGCTTGAAGCTATGGAGCTACTTAGTCGAGTTCAACGGGTCATGCATTGTAATGTAATGTTATGACTCAGATCAACATAACTCATGATATTTGATGTATGAAACTTGAATGCTAATTCTTCAAAAAGTTATGAGATATATGCTGAGATGCTAAAAATGAAGCATATCTGCGTGATTCAATGGTAATTGTGTTTGTCTAATGTCATGAGTGCATCTCATTTTGTTATGTGAATATTGGTAATTTTGTGAACCATTTTGTTTGTTTCAAAGATGTACACTTTTCGTCATTACTTTAAGATGCAGATCTTTTGGTAGTGGTGTCATTATTTTAAGCTATCAACTTTAATCAATTATGATGATGTAGCTTAACTTGTTTGGTCTGCAATGCAGTAGCGATATTGATGTTGATGGAACTGGAAACAGAGGAGATCAGTGGACTGAGATTCTTTCTTGGGAGCCCAGAGCTTCTCTTTATCACAATTTTTTGGTGAGTAGCAGTTTGAATGCTTCCTTTTTTTACTGGTTAAAGTTATGGTCTTAAGCAAATATATTATATCTAATCATGCTGTTACGCAAACTTTGAGATTCATTACTGTCTTGCATTATTCGGTACGATTATTTTACTAATGGTTTTATACATGAAACCCACTGCCTTTGGCTCTTATCAGTTCCACATGTATGTTGAGCTTTCATTATCTTATACCTCTGTTTCTAATCACTTTACGTTTTATCACCCTTCTCCCATTTAGTTATTGGTAAGAAGTAGGCACATTATATTTGATTATTGTTCTGTATTGTAAAACAGTCCAAGGAAGAGTGTGAGTACTTAATAAATCTTGCCAAACCTCACATGACAAAGTCAACAGTTGTCGATAGCAAGACGGGCCAGAGTAAAGATAGCAGGTTTGTGCTCTCGGTTTGCTCTTCTTTACTTTTAACACAGTTGGGAGGTGATGTTTACGCCATTAAAAACACTTCACATTTCACCTAATCACCACGGTGCATCATCAATAGCCTATGGTGCAGATTACATCCCTTTACAATTAGTTCATCTTAATGCGGTAGGGTTTTTCTTGCTTGTATCGTGATAACAATTTGACAATGTATGTTTGCATTTTTTAGGGTGCGTACAAGCTCAGGAACGTTTTTGAGGAGAGGAAGGGATAAAATTATAAGAAATATAGAGAAAAGAATTGCAGACTTCACATTCATCCCTGTAGGTATGGTGTATGAATATCACATCTTTTATACCAGTCCTTATATATTAAAATTAAATATAATTAATGATAAATAATATGCTTAGCTTTTATTTACTTTTTATGTCTTTTGGTAGTCACTTTCACATTTTACTAAATTTGTATGTCTTATATTTTCCAAACACAATATCTGGTTGTTACAAGTTTAGAGATGTTGCTTTGTGGAACGTAAGTAGATTATTGTGACTGACTAATGTTTTTCTAAATTAACAGAACATGGAGAAGGATTACAAGTTCTGCACTATGAAGAAGGTCAAAAGTATGAGCCTCATTTTGACTACTTTCTTGACGAGTTCAATACTAAAAATGGAGGCCAGAGAATAGCTACTGTTCTGATGTATCTGTGAGTATCATGCATTTATAGTACATGTGCCTTTTTTAGATGCATAAGTAGTAGAGTTAACAAAATGGTGGGGGGATATTTCTTGATATGGGAGCTAGAAGTGAGATTATAACATCTATAATTTCATTTTGAACAAAGCAATATTGGAGGTTGTGTGCATTAAAAACACGCTTTGGATGGCATTCTACCTATTTACCTTTGCCGATTAGGTTCTTTTTTAGTTAAAACCCATTGTTTTATCCATATGCCCCTGTTATTTTGTTAAAATTTTCATTTTATTCATTTTGCCCTCTTTTTATTTTATGGTTATTTTGCTCCTTGCAGGTCTGATGTTGAGGAAGGGGGAGAGACAGTTTTCCCTGCTACACAGGGAAATTTTAGCGCCAATCCAGAGTGGAATAATTTGTCTGAGTGTGCTAAAAGGGGTTTACATGTGAAACCGAAAATGGGCGATGCATTACTTTTTTGGAGCATGAGGCCTGATGCAACATTGGATCCAAGTAGTTTGCATGGTATGTTCTTGTGGACCCCTACATTCATCTGAATTTATTTAGGAAAAGAAATAAAAAGGGTTTTAATTAGTGGACGTGTTGGGCTACAGTTTAAAAAATATGTAACTCTCTAGTTTGGGTTGGATTGAATCAACACAGTTCTGGTTATAAAATCTAGTTTTCTTTTAAATAGTTAATTACTTTGTCAAATATGATTAGAAAGTTATATGCTTAAAATAGTAATTTAAGTCATTTTGAGTAAAATGTTTAGGAGTTTTGAAGTATTAAAACATGGTTTTTCAGCATGTTATTCGAAGTACCCTTCGTTTACATGGATCAAAATGATTAAATGAAACGTGACATCAAGTGTCAGTGCTCAAACTTAATCTTAAACTTATAAGACTAATCCACTTCATGTTTTATTTTTATAGTTTTGTGGTGATTTCCGCATCGTGTATTTAACCTAGCTGATCTATTTCAGGTGGTTGTCCTGTGATTAAAGGAAATAAATGGTCAGCTACAAAGTGGATGCATGTTGAAGAGTACAAAATATAAGTTTGTCAAAAGGTATGCTTTTACCAGAGCATTGCCTTTTGGTTTGTGATTATTTACTTTGATTTCTGTCTAAAAGAGATAGTAGTCAACTAAACTTACTACAAACCTATGTAATAAGGAACCTAAACCTAACAAAACCCTAGGGCCCATTGGACAATATATTAGGCTATATTAAGATGGGAAAAAAGCTGACTTGGAAACTGAAATCGGCAGCTGACTTGATCCGGTTGCCAAATCAGTTTTTTCCAACTCGAGCCAGCCCGTAGATTTGAAATGGTTCTCTCGTGTATTCGCTGAAACAGGTTTTAACCTGATACAACCCAAACCGAACCGGTTTTAACCCGCTTTCAAACTGATTCAAACCGATCATTCCCCTCACCCAAACCGGTTATAACTTCAATTGTTTTATAAAAAAACAGCTTTGGATTTTTTTGACCCAACCCGAACCGCCAGAACTGGTTTCTAACTCAGTTCCCCTTAAGTTGGAGCTTTAGTAAACGTGTTAGCTATCACCAAGCTTTGCTCAAGTGAATGACAATCGACAACATCATTACTTCAACTAGGTTGATGTGCATATAAACAGACCACTGCAATCATAAGTGTTTTGGTAAAAGTAATTTGATCATGCTTCTGTGATCATTTTGGGTCAAAATTATCAGATTTGGGAAAATTACCTAATCCTTATCTTTGATTAACTGAATATTTGATTCAGCTTATTCAAACCGCAATGATCTGTTACACGGTCATTTTCTTTTTTCTTATCGTCAGTACTTACATTATTGTTCTCACGTTTATTTTCTTTACTTTTCAACACATCACGTAATGCAAGCTGAACCTGTGGTGGTCGTTTACAGGTACAGAGTGTAACATACGAACAAGCAGTAAAGTATAGCTGGGTGTTTCCCCCCACCTTCAGAAGTCAACCTGAGCTTCATGCAGCGAAGGTGATCTCCATAACGCCACTAGAAATTTGATCAAATATACAAAAAAAAACTTTATAACTTATGAGAGTAGCCAATCTAGTCATTTTTTTGTAAGTTTTTTAGGTGCTCTTTAATTGTCGAAGTGAGATTACATTTGTAAAATGCCATAAATTCTTTTTTAATCGTCAATGGCTTGATTCAAAATTATTTACTTGATTCAGATTCTTGATGTTTTGGTTTATTTACGAGTATGAGTATTAGTTTTGAACTTATTTAAACTGTTGAGTAACTGATGGCTGTAGCTGGTTCAAACAATAATGGCAAATCATCATGTTTGTTCATGTTAATTGTTAACCATACAACCCATATATATTGTACAAGATAGGAGAGTTCTAATCAAATACCAAACCCTAACAAATCTAATCCTAGTTTAACTCCTACAAGTCAAATAATATATTTACAATATTAACCCAACTATACAAATTATCTATAATCTATACGCTAGTGTCTGGGCAGCCACCAAAGTCGCGTCCGTATAAGCCACTAGACCAAAATCAACCATACCTTGTAGATATCGCAGGATGTGCTTTAAAGCATTATAATGAGTAGTATGAAGGGCATGCATATGAATGTAGACTTGTTGGACCGCATATGAGACTTTTGACGGGTAAGTGTTAAATATTGCAACGCCCCATCAAGTTGTTGATAAAGAGTACGATCCTTGAACAAGTCACCATCAGACGCGTCGAGCTTTGTATTTGTATCATTTGGTGGAGCAATCGGGTTATAGTAAGACATAACGGCTCGTTAAATAATTTCCTTTGCATATTTATGTTTAGATAAGAATAATGACTTCGGTTGTCTAGTAAACGCAATGCCGAGAAAGTGAGGGGCCTAAGATCTATCATTGCAAATTCATGAGACAAAAGTGACATTATTTTATGATGCAAATATGGAGTGGAGGATGTCAATAGGATGTCGTCAAAGTGCAGAAGTAAATAAGCTACGTCTCTGCCCTTGCGGTATATAAAAAAAGAGTGATCACATTGGCTATGCGAGAAACCAATGAATGCTATAAAGTCTACAAAATGTTGGTACCATAATCTAGGTGTTTTCTTGAGGCCATAGAGAGACTTTTGTAGTAGACAAACATAATATGGGAATTGTGTCTCCTCAAACCCCGGGGGTTGATGCATATAGACTGTCTTTATAAGATTACCATATAAGAAGGCATTCTCTACGTCCAGTTGATGAATGGATCGTGAGTGAGCAAGGGAAATACTAAGAAACGTCCGAATTGTGGAGGGTTTGACCTCTGGACTAAATGTTTCTCCACAATTTATGCCTACCTACTAAGACCTGTCATCACACACCAAACGAGCTTTGTATCGCTCAAAACTATTAGCATTATTCTTATGCTTAAATAACCACATGAAACGAGTAATATTCATATTTGGATGGCGAGGAACAAGTTTGCACGTGTTATTATTAGTAAGGACACCGAACTCGTCATTCGTAGCACATTTCCAATGTGGGCAACTTAGAGCATCAGTTAGAGTTTTGGGTATTGGAGAGAGTGATAGGTGAGTGGAGAGGCTGTGATATTATCGTTATTGAACCGATCCAGACATGGATCTAGTTGTCATCGTTCAGGTGGAGGCCGAATTGTTGGAAGTGGATGTAGTAGACATTGTTGGTTGTGATTGGGAAGTAGTAGTGGAAACATGATGCGGAGATGGGATAAAGTTGGAGTGGGTGGGAGGGTTGATGGGCTCAGATGGGTATTGGGTTGTATGGTTGGGCAGGTGGCTTTAGGACGGTAGTGATAGGTCTACCTAAAGCGAGAGGGGTTTATCAGGGGTGGGCGTAAATGTTGCTATATGGATGGGTGAAGTTCATCACTGAAGGTTGTATATGTGGGTTTCGGAGAATTGGTTTTGGAAAAGGGAAAGGTGTGTTCATTTATGATGACATTCCTTGAGAGAGTGATTTTATAGGCGGACACGTCGAGACAATTTGTACCCTTGATGAAAGAAGGGTATCCGGGAAAGACACATAGGGTTAATGTGGCTGGAGTTTGTTAATGTGGATATAAGAAAGGGGGAGCAAAGGCATCCAAAGACTCGAAGGTGTGAGTATTCGGGTTGTTTATGATACACGTGAAGAGTGGAGGATTGGTTTTGAGGAGTTTGCTAGAAATTATGTTGAGTAGGTAAGTGGCGACGACTAAGACATGGTTCCAAAATCTTGGTGGGATGGATGAGTGAGCAAGATGGGGATGATTTATTACTGGAACGGATTTTCTTTCGGATTTAATGTCACACCCTACCAAGATGGAAACACGAGGTGCGACATGTGGCTTTCAGCATATGATTATTGCAAACACAACAAGCAATTGGATATAATGTAAAAGTTAAGGTTTACATAATGACACCATTATTTTAAAAATACACCAAAAGGTTTAGGATATGACGAATATAACCCATATGTTTGAGTTATACAAGTAAAATCCTCAAAAGTTGTTTCCATTTTGCTTGCTTGTTTTCCTACAGTTGATTATCCTTGTTGTGCTCAATTACCTGAAAAACATACTTAAAATGTCAACATAAAGTTGGTGAGTTCACTCGTTTGAATAAATGAATGTGAAAACTTATATTTCCCTGTTGGAAAACTTGTAGTCCATGTGATCATAAAACAAGCATTGTCTAGCTAAGAAAGTTGCATTTTATAATATATGAGCCTATAACCAACCCTTGACACTTATAATGTCTTTGCCCCACATCGCGAGTCCATATCTACGATAAATAAATTGGATAATATGCAATCATTTGACCATGTTGTTCTTGGTTAGCACGACTAGCCATGACAGGGGGTGTCAACCCAATAGTACTATTCATATGTTTTAAGGCTGAATGCGTTGTTAATGGTTATAGTAATGAATATATGAAACTTCCTACGCATTGAATGTACAATGTTTCATATAAACATAAAAGCCGATATAATACACTTGTTCTATTGTTATCACATAACTGAAATGAAGTATGTTTTTCCCCCAAATATAATAAAACAGTAAAATAGGGAACGTGACTCACCTTGTGAGTTCCTGTGTGAAAATGTTTAGCAAGGTCTTATACTCCTATGAATCCGACCTACCCGCGTCCTAATATAATTATGACGCCTTAAGGTTTAATGATAAATATAATGTGTAACTTGGTTGTGTAACATTTCGCTCAACATACCCCTTATGTTTGTTTGTTTTAACTTGTTGACCCGATGATCCGTTGGTGATATGTCATGTTCTTGGTTATATATATTTATTTAAGATTGAAAAATAAATACTATAAATGTGTCGTGTGTTTTATTTCTTTAAAAATAAATACTCGTAGTAACAATATTACTTGTCATTTTACCTTTGGAGACTTGAATTCCAACACTTATGTTTTTTACCGAGAAATATATTTATCTATCTTTTTACTAAATTCCATTTCCTTTACCTATTATTCGGTCCATGTTTCCTCTAATCATACTTGTATATATTTATCCTTAAAAAAATGAAGTTTTATTTAATTATTTCAACACACTAATTTACTACTATTTCTCGACACTTTGTTTAAAATCAACTTACCTATCCATATGTGTATATGTTACGATTTTTATGTTTTAGTAAAAGTCTCTTTTTAGCGTTTAGCCAAACATGTTATCTAGTAAATGTCTTTCTCATTAGTATTTTCCTATATTTTGTTAAAAATAATTTTGTGTCCAAGATTTATATGCATCACGATTTTTGTATATATCTAGAAGTCTTAACATGAGGGTTCCATTAACATGTCTTTTGTCAAAAATACCCACTTTTTCCTATAGTGCATGACTAGTGTCCAAATGTTCATGTTTTATACTACAAAATACACCAATTTCCTCAACATTTCAAATGTTATACTAGTCAAAATATACACCATTTTGGCGTCTATGAACCATTTTTTTGTTACTAGTCTTAACCACATTCACGTTTATTACGCTTTATGTAAACCAATAATAACAATATTTTTAACACATATCACCAACTCATACTTCCATTTTTACACTCAAGAATCACCATTAGGTTTTATTTAGTATTTTTCAACAACATTATATTTTGTATAAAAGTCACTAGTTTTTATATCTTTTCTTTGAATATGTATAGTTTTGTTGGTGAAATTTGTTACATGATGTGCAAAAAGTAGTTATATTTTAAAATAAATAAAAGTAACTATTCTAGGCACTTAGTAATAAATCTAGACTCCTAAAACTTAACTAAAACCGGCAAGTGTACCTATCGACTCTAGTAAAGTTAAGTAAGTCCGGTTATCGAACCCACGAGACTCTTTTGATTATGGTTACTAGCAAACAAAATTCAATTAAAGACACGACTTTTATTAATTATAATGTGACACGAGGGGGGACTTAACTAAACTAAATTGAAATTAAATTTAAATATTAAATCAAAGTAATTCAAACGGAAGACAATTTGGAAACGATTTTCAAATGAGAACGGGTAAAACCACCTATGCTCGAATCCCCAACAGTTTGATTATTAGTTATTTGAAATTTGTGCAAGTTATGGAACTAGGATCTTATGATAGTTACCTATTAGAAACCCGACTAGGACCCTCGACCCTTTTCGAGACGACACCTATAAATTTCTAACAAGTTCTTAAGGAAACTAGTTGATTTAGTTACACTCCTTCACAGTCGCTAACAGGTTATGATAAAGCAACTAACTTGACCTCATACCTCACAATTAGACATCAAATGGTAGTTTAAAGACATCAATTGACTTGATAAGCAAACTTAACCAATTAAATCTAAACGGACTCTTCAAGAAGAACTAAGTTTAGCTAATTTACCAAATAAGACTTACCAATTTCTTTATCACCTCACGATTACTAGGAAAGCTACACACTTTTGTTCATTTAGTTTAAGGCACTTTTTTATGATCTTATTGCAAATCAATCACAAGAGGCAAACATTGCAACATAGTTGACTCAACTAAACCCTATTATGTGAAAGACATTCACCTAGAGTATAGTAAAACAAAACAATCAAACCAAATCAACTCAAGCATATAGAACTCATCAATTGAAGGAAACAATAAACAATTACTTTAACCATAATACCAAAACTTCACAAAATCCCAAATAACCATCAAGACAAACTATTGGTTCATCATTCAACCTAGTTGATTCTAGTTAGTTTAGCCCAACATAATGCAAATAAACAAGAAACAAATGGAAAAGTTCATAGTTAAAGAATAAGAACACAAGGAAAAGGAAAATCGGATGATAGAACCCGCAAACTCTTCTTAACTCTGATTACTTCACTTCAGATACGTGATCCCGAGCTCTCGAACGCTGCAAAAATCCCTGCTTTAGCTCCAAAATTCGCCCAAACTTACTCTCTGTTCGTAAGTACCTAGGGTTTAAAGTTTAAACCCTTTTTATGCTAAAACACTCAACAAATAGTCGAAACAATCTGCCAAAATGGCCTCACCGCTGCGCGGTGAGGTGGCTGCTTGTGGCCGCGCGGCGTGCCCCATGGTTGCGTGTGTCTTGAGTTGTCACCGCGTCACGCGGTGACACTTTCTTCCTTGGCCGCGTGGCGTGGTGAGGTTGTACCATCATACTTGTTGCATTTTTTCCTTCACGCAACCTCTGCTTCGCTCCGGATTCCGAGTCCTCACTCATATTACTCCATTTCTAGTGCGTTTCACCATAAATCAACACCGAAGCCTGCAAAATTCAACTCGACTCAATAGTATACAAATTCTAATTAAAACTCAATGAAAAACAATTAAAATACATACAAACTTTACACGGGAAATATATATATATATATATTTTACTATATATCATTACACATCACTAGTAGGTAAAAAAATGAAGAGGATGAGGAGATGATTCTCACTTAAAGCAAGCAAGAAGAAGGTTGGTAGAGACTTGTAGAGGCTTGAAAATCACTAGAACTTAGGTTGAAGTTTATTGCAACTCTTGTAACTTGTTTTAAATAATACTTGAAGAAATTTAATAATGAAGTGGGTGTGTGTGTTTATTGCAGTGGAATGTAGGGAGAAAAGAGAGTTATATTGTGATAAATTTGTGAGGAGAAAGTGAAGATAAAATCTTCATTTATTAAATTTCACTTAAAGCAAGCAAGGAGAAGGTTGGTAGAGACTTGTAGAGGCTTGAAAATCACTAGAACTTAGGTTGAAGTTTATTGTAACTCTTGTAACTTGTTTTAAATAATACTTGAAGAAATTTAATAATGAAGTGGGTGTGTGTGTGTTTATTGCCGTTGAATGTAGGGAGAAAAGAGAGTTTTGTTGTGATAAATTTGTGAGGAGAAAGTGAAGATAAGATCTTCATTTAAAGTTAAACTTTGAAAGTTGTAACGGTTAATAACTATTAGACTTAAGCATCTTTGGAGACAGATCTTGATGTGATTTTGCATGGGAAGGTGTGCGTTGGAGGTTATGGTCGTAGGTTATGGGGTGGGGGTAGGGTGTGATGTATATTTTTTTGTTGCAAGAGTTTTGCTAATATATATAAGTAATGTTGTCATTTGATTTGGTTAATTGTAATTTGGTGATGATATAATAAGTCTTGTTACTTGTGTGTATTATTTTTGCATTGCTAGGTGATCCACTAGTGTATATTAATTTGCTAGGTGACTCGTTTTATTGACACGATAAAATATTAAAACGTTCGGGTCACGTAATGTTCGCGTGTACGCGTATTATATGTATATATTTTTGTACAATTTACTACTAAAAATTTAAACGCAATATATTAAGATATTTTCTTGATTTATTTAACTGCTTATCACCAACGTTCGTTTTACCGGGTTGTACTGCGTGTTGGAGTGGTATTTTTCTACTTCTACCCATATATGTTATATAGTAGTTGGACTCTACTATGCATGTAAAGACCTTAATTCTATGTCAATTAAGTCTAGCAGGTAATTATAAATTGTAAACACGTATAGGGCTTTGTATAGATATTGACCTGAATTTGTCAGTTGTCACATTCTCCCCCTGTTGGAAAGAATTTCGTCCCGAAATTTAGCTCGTGCTATTTTATTTTCGGTGCGTCCTCGAATAGGTGAGGGTATTTACGTTTCATCTGATCCTCATGTTCCCCTTGTAAATTCGGGTCCGCGTTGCGAGTTCCATCGCACCTTTACTAGCTTGACGCGACTACGTCTCAGCTTTTGAACATTCCAGTCTTCCATACTAACTGGTTCCTCGAAAAAGTTCAATTTGTTGTCGATATGGATTTCCTCCAATGGTATGATGAGTCAGATAAACATTTCTTTAGATTTGACACGTGAAAAGTGTCATGCACGTTACTGAGCTCATGCGGTAGTTTGAGCTTGTAAGCTACTGGACCAACCCTAGCCAATATTTCAAATGGTCCAACATACGTAGGGTTAAGTTTATCACGTTTAACAAATCTGGCAACACCTTCCAAGGTGGAACTTTTAAGAGAACTCGACCTCCAACCCGAAATGCTATTGGTTTTCACTTGAGATCAGCGTAGCTCTTTTGTCGGTCTTTGGTATTTTCAGTCGTTCCTGAATCTTAAAGACCTTGTCGGTGGTCTCCTAAATCAACTCGGGCCCTATCAATTGCCTGTCAGCCACCTCTACACAACACAGTGGTAAACGACATTTTCGACCATATAGCGCTTCGAACGGGGTTGCTTTGATACTGGTATGATAACTGTTATTATAAGAAAACTCGGTCAATGGTAAGTTGGCGTCCCAACTTTCGCCAAAGTCTATCACACATGCACGAAGCATATCTTCCAAGGTTTGAATAGTCCTTTTGCTTTGACCATCTGTTTGAGGGTGATAAGCAGTGCTTATATCTAGGCGTGTGCCCAACGCCTTTTGTAATGATCTCCAAACCCTTGATATGAAATGGTCATCTCTATCGGAGACGATAGAAGTTGGCACTCCATGTCTTGACACTATTTCCTTGATGTAATTCTCGCGATTTTTTCGGTACAGTCGGTTTCTTTAACGGGCAGAAAATGCGTGAATTTTGTCAATCGATCGACAATTACCTAAATAGTGTCGAAACCACTAAATGTTTTGGGCAATTTTGTGATAAGTCCATGGAAATGTGTTCCTATTTCCATTGAGGTATCTCGAGTTGTTGTAAGAGTCAAGATGGTTTTTGATATTCTGCTTTGGCTTTTGAACAAGTTAAGCATTTTTTGACATAGGTGGCAGTGTTTGCCTTCATATTCGGCCACCAATAAAGTTCCCTAATATCCTTATACATCTTGTCAGCACCCGGGTGAATTGAGTATTTGGATTTGTGGGCTTCATCCAAGACTGATTCTCTTAAATTTCCGGTGTGCGGGACCCATATTCTATTCATAAAGTAGAGTGTTCCATCGACCTTGGGTTCCAATTCTTCGCATGGACTCGTTCTTTATGTTTTCGTCCTTGAGTGTTTCTTGCTGAGCAATGCGAATTTGAGTTGCGAGGCTCGTATGGATGGTCAACCCTAATGCACGAACACGAAGAGGCTTAACCCTTTCTTTTCGACTCAAGGCATTTGCTACGACATTTGCCTTACCCGGATGGTAACGAATTTCACAATCGTAGTCATTAAGCAACTCGATCCATCTTCGTTGTTTCATGTTCAATTCTTTCTGATCAAATATATGCTGAAGGCTTTTATGGTCAGTGAAGATTGTGCATTTCGTACCGTAAAGATAACGTCTCCAGATTTTTAATGCAAAAACTACAGCTCCAAGTTCCAAATTATGAGTTGTATGACCCTTTTCATTTTCCCTCAACTGCCGAGACGCGTATGCGATGACCTTGTCTTTTTGCATTAGTACTCAACCAAGTCCTTGGTGTGATGCGTCACAATATACCACAAAATTTTCGGTTCCCTCGGGGAGTGACAAGATCGGTGCATGATGCATGCAATATATATATATATATATAATATATAATATATAACAAATAACAAATAAAAACCTAAGTTTTAAATTTATAAAACCAAGACAAACAGACTATTTCACACACAACTGACAGTGGACCGGACGAATGTAATACAGTGAACGTAAGTCCGGGTGTCAGCCCACAGACTCTATCTATCACGCTAAATCAACTAAAGTAAGACTTACTAACAAGACATGAACTTTAAATGAAAAGATTAATTTAAGGGGGTTTTACTAAAAAAATGTTAAATTGCATAAAGTAAACTAGTGACACGAATATGAAGGTTGAAAACAGTGATTGAAATAAACCACCTAGACCGAACTCCTCTATGTTGCAATTATCACTTGAAAATGGACGTTTTGATTATGGAACTAGTACAAAAGATTTTCACTTGAAGATACCACAAATAAGACCCTCGACCCTTTTCGAGAAGAAACCTACGGGTTTCTAACAAGTTATTAACAAGCATCAGTTTAGCAGTTAAACACTTTCACGATTGTCTAACTAAAATATGACTAATGGGCTGTTTGGCAAACTCTGAATCATTAAGTGCTGAATGGTTAAGAGGTCTGAACCATTAAGCGGCTCTATAAATGAGAGGGATGTTGGGATAAAACTTCAGATAATAGCAAGTTTGGTACATGCTCCATTCAGTTCCATTCAACCTCTTTCTATCTCTTAACCATTCAACACTTAACTGAACCATTCAGAGGCTCTTTTTTTTATGAAACAAACGCTCTGAATGCTGAATCTGAATGATTAAGCACTGAACTGAATCATTAAGAGGTGAAACAAATAGCCCCTAAGTGACCTTAAATGGATTCTAACTTCACAATTTAAAACTCAAAGCCAATTCAATGCATTCAATTAACTTGTTAAACATGTTTGCTAAACAAAACCTAGATCAAAGTCTCACGAATATTTAATCTTAGCAATCAAATAAACAAAACTTAACAATGATTCTAATCACCTCACGGATATCTCAGAAAAACTAGTACATTTTCAATAGGTTGGTTTCTGTTATGTTTCCTACGGTTTTTAAGCATGCATTCACCATAACACTTTTCATAACACACAACCGATAAACGTGAACTGAACCCTATCTATGACATAGACCATCACCAAACATTCAATGGAAACAATAATATCTAACATAGAAGTGATATGTCTGATTAAGTCATACGTGCCCACACAACCAAACACTCTTATTTAAATGGGCCTCCGATCGCTCAAATTCAAAACCCATTTATATCTAAACAAACAAGGCCTAAGTGTAGAGGTGCACAAAAAAACCGGAACCGGAACCGATCAAATAACCGAAAACCGGTTCTTAGAAGAACCGGTTCTTGTAGAACCGAACCGGAACCGAACCGTAGGTTTTGAATATGTTCTACTATTTTTCCAAATTATAGGTTCCAAAAGAACCGGAACCGGTTCCTAAAAAAACCGGTTCTTGGAAAAACCGATTCCTGAAAGAACCGGTTCTTGAAAAAACCGGTATGTTTTAGTGTTGTTACTTATTTAATGTTTTAAAAGCTATATATCTTGTAATATTTAAAGTTTTTAATGTTACTACTTATTTAGTTAAAAATAATATAACAAATTTATGACCATAAACTCTAAATGAAAGCCCAATGAAGGGTGAAGATTTGCATGAACCTAACGTTCCGGCCCATGTCATTGAAAAAAATCATTTTTTTAAGAACATGAACCAGTTTTTTAGGAACCGGTTTTTTAATAACCGGAACCGGTTCTTTGGGAACCGGAACCGGTTCTTTAGGAACCGGAACCGGTTACTAGGTTCTAGTTTTTTCACCCAAAACCGGTTCTAGAACCGAACCGGTTTTTGTAAGAACTGGTTCCTTTACCGAACCGGTTCTTCAAAAAAACCGATTTGTGCACCTCTACCTAAGTGTATCAAAACATAAGGACTAAAAGTGCAATTTACACCGAAATTTATGTAGCTAATTACATAAGGATATATAGGAAGCATAACAAATCATACTTATAAACGATTTATGCATACCAACAAGGGACCGAGTCAAAAGCAGCGACTCAACAACGAAACTCAGCATTCGCCTCTTCTTCAACTCATCAATCAACTTCAACTTCAACTTCATACACACAAATTGTTTTCATTGTTTACTATTTATATACAATCATCATCTCAAATCAACTTCAAATTCACTGTTTTCATCTCACTGTTTGATGCATATTAGCATCCGTCTCGCAGAATATTTTTATTCATTCGGAGAAATTGAAGCATAAAGTTGAATAATCACTCACCTTTTATCCATTCGGTTCGTATCTGTTGGTAAGATTCATTCGGTCTCTGTACTGTTATTATTCGGATTGAGTTACTTTTGGATGATTAAATTAAATCATCGGGATTTTGACTTTGCGTTTGAGTTTGAGTTTGTTTATTTGTATTGTGTTATGTGTTTTGTGTTATGATTATGTTAGGAGTTGGAGTATAACTGTATTAGTGTTGCTTAGGGTTTTTATATCTAACAATTAGTACTTAGATTTTGTTGGATGTTTTATTGAGATATTAATAAATGTTTGATGATATTAGTTTGTTAATTTTGTTTGTTCATTCATGAGTTATTGAAGTTGTAGTGTTGTTGACTCTGTTGATTATTTAACTTTTTCAAAACACGATAAATCATTTGTTTTTTTACATGGAAATAGAAGGAAAACAATGACAAACCGCATGACTGGCTCTTTTTGGATAGCATAACTAGGTGGTGATTTTGCTGGCTTGCCATATTTGTTTGTCTTTGTTTCCTGTTGATGAAAATTTTGAAAGCAATTAGCTTAGTATATCTGTTTATGGTGATTTTAATTGGTATTGTTTATTACAATCCCCAGCATCCGACTTAAACATCCAGAAAATCAGTTGTGAAAACTTTATTTTATTGTATTGTGGATTTTGTTTTAAATTTCAGTACATGTTTTGCATAGGGATGTTTCTCTCATTCTCTGCAATTATCAGTTCTAGGATGTAACTTGTAGTTTAATCAGCTAATAGAACTTTATGATTGTATTTTATTGACTTTTGCGGGATCAGTTAATGAGAAGTGTGAAGGTAATGCGTAATCGAGCTTTATGAAGATGGGATGCATTCGTTTTTTATAATCTTATTTGGACTCTAGTTTCAAACCAACAACTTACACACAACATTCATATACTTTATTGTTAACTTTTAAACCTGATAAGTGATAGAAAATTTCTGGATTGTAGACACATAAAAAAAAAGTGGTATCAAATAATTTTTAGCTTTTGTTGGATATGAGGTGGGTGATGTTTCTCTGATTTATGGACATGGTAGATAGCGTTAAAGAAGTTATACTTGTTAACCACCTAAAATAATCCAGAAAATTTATAGCCCCATCCAACTCCCTTTGTCTTACCTCTAATGGTCTTGCATGTACCTCACTACTTCCTATACAATATCCTGATTAAGAGTCTTGAAATAATTGAACCGAAGTATGAAAATTCGGTGTAGAACATGTGTTAACTAATTTGTTAAGGCCAGTGGTAAGATCTCCGTCTTTTGTAAGGGGGAGTTGCTTGTGGGTGCTAATGATTCCTTGCTGTATGCCAACACGTATTAGGGAGACAAAGAATTGGAAAACTTCATCACTGCTATTTAATTAAGTTGTGTCACAAACAGTAAAACAGGAGTACCCAGATAGTAATTTGAAGGCAAAAGAATAGATTGTATTCTGAGATAATCTAAGAATTAAGATTCAGTGCTTATAATAGAAAACTTCTTGCTGATGATCAGATCGTTATTAAGTTAACAAGAATTAGTACATTCTTGGCATCAAGATGTGTCAATAGTAATACCATTTGTGATAAAGTATTAGTCACTAAAAGTAACTTTGCTTTGGAAGTTAAGCAGTTAGCTTGGATAGTAATATCTACTATGTCAGCATCCTCGTGATCTCTTTCTTTCTCTATTCCACCGTACCCCATGTTACACAAAACATTTTCATGGAAGTATATAGTGTTGTTTTAAAATGGACTCGTTTCATATTTGGGCCTTCAGTTTCATTAATTTGGTGTAGGGAATTCTGCAATGCACCGTGTGGGTAGTGCAGGCAATACCACCAACTCAGTCCGTCCTCGCAAGGAGAAAAGGCTAACATATCTTTTAAATGATGCTGATGACACAAAGGTTAGGGTTTATTTTGTTTGCACTGATTTTCCTGTTTCTCTATCTGGTTTTTCATAGTTGTTTATTTGGACATAAAATTGTTACCCACAGTATGATTTCATACCCTTGTGCCAGCATACTTAAATTTCAGAAAAAGATTTTCATATAATTTACAAGGTATGAAGTTAAAATACATTCTCTAGATTCTGAAGTAAGCGTCTCCTTTTTCAACAACGAGCTAGTATCCTTCTATAGTAATTTACTGGGTTGGTTGTTCTAGTCGTTATTGTGACCCTAGATATGTTTCTTACTAAAGAACATGTATATGCATTTATTATAATGGTTCAAATATAGTACTATCATTTCAAACGAGAACAATAGTTGTGAATAGATATCTTGGTAACACTCGTGTGTGGAGCACTAGGTCTGGAGTTCCAGCCTCACCTTGGACAAAAAATGGGGTATTCAGATTTCCTGATGGGGGAATGGAGTTGATCCCATGGTCCAATGGTCCGTGAGTGATCCAAATTTCCGTTAAAAAAAGACATCTCAATATCACATTCCTAATAACTAAGAAAATAAACATACAAGGTTAAAATTGGATGGGAGTATTGAGAATTCAAATAATCATTTTAGCTTATCTACTGTTATCATTTATCCTAGTAATTTATTGGTTTTTCAATCCTTATCTATTGTGTTTCATGCATACGTCCTATGGAATCTTCCTATCAATGGCCAATTCATTAGAATACATTCCTACTCTCAGCTGTGTATATGCTATGAGTGGGATCTTATTGGGTATTTTTTTTGTTGGTTGTTTTAATCGTAAATTTTAAAGCACAAGAAATTACTCTATTGCGTGTTGATTCCCTTGGCTTGCAGCATTGTGCAGGTGTAAACTGTTTGTCTGTCTTAAAGTCATCAGAGCCAGATAAATGTAGTCACCTCTTCACTGGGAGCCGTGATGGTACATTGAAAAGATGGGCCTTGGGTGAAGAGGGTGCCACCTGTTCAACTACTTTTGAGTCTCATATTGACTGGGTATACTTCTAAGCTATTATTGTTATTATTATTACTATTATTATTATTATTATTATTTTATTGTTATAGTTATTCTCCTCATCACTTATGTTCAGTTAATAGTATTTCCACTCAATCTTCCTTCAAACAACTTTAGACATAGTATTTTAATTTGATAATTGGTAGTTTACTGCTTCTTTAAGTGATAATCTGGGTTGTACAGGTCAATGATGCGGTTCTTGTAGGAGGGAACACCCTTGTCTCCTGCTCCTCGGATACTACTGTCAAGGTTCCTCTTCATGTCTAATATTATTATTTTTTTTGCAAAATCATACATTAATGCTCACATAATTCTCACTAATACTGTTCTGGATTGTACCAGGCTTGGGATTGTCTCTCCGATGGAACCTGCACAAGGACTTTCCGTCAGCACACAGATTATGTTACTTGTCTTGCCGCTGCAGAAAAAAATGTAACTTCCACCAAGAAAATATATGCCTTTTGTTTATTTTCATTAAAAGAAACCAGACCTTCAATTGAAAATTTGAAACCTTGTTAATGGAATTTTGTAATTATGAGTACTGTTGTAGTAGAGGTTGTAAGATGGGCGTGTCTCCACTTTGGATAATGGGTCAAAACAGGCTCTCTATTAAACATAGAGTTTGGGTTGAGTTGAAACGGAGACATGTCTTTTGTCCATGTCTTATTTTTAATATATATTTTTTGTGTTATCATGATTACATTGTTATTACAAAAACAATCTAAATCATTGAAAAAAGCGATGTTGGAGGTTTGATTAGTGCTGGCAGTCTGTGTAAGGTTGGTATTGTCCAATTTGAACACGACCGGTTTAAGTAATCGTGTCTAAGAACTCTACCCTAACATGGATATGCTTAACCATGTAACAGGGACACAAGATGCGTAACCTGTTTATTTAAACAAATCAAATGGATTGGGGGATTAAATGGGTTGTAGACACAATCCCAGCCCTTTTATTTCTGTGTCGGGTTTGTGACTTGTTTCATGTTGTGTTGGGAATTGCCACCTCTATGTTTAATGCCGTCAAAAGTAGTAGAGTTTAGGTGACTTTAATCTGTGTCACTTTTAGCTAACCTTTGAAGACACATTCAGATACTAAATTCTTTTGATATGTTCATTCTTTTAGAGCAATATTGTTGCTTCTGGTGGGCTAGGTGGTGAGGTATTCATTTGGGATCTTGAAGCAGCTGTTTCTCCAATCACAAAGATCAGTGAGATGGCTGTTGGTGATTCTTCAAATGGAAATAATGGTTCAGGACCTGTTACAAGTTTACGTGCAATCAGCTCAAGCAATAGTATTACATCACACACAAATCAACCTCAAGGATATGTTCCAATTTCTGCTAAAGGACACAAAGAGTCTGTTTATGCATTAGCAATGAATGAAAGTGGAACTCTTTTGGTGTCTGGTGGAACAGAGAAGGTATATTATTAATTTTGTAAAAGTTGCTTTTGTTAAGAAGTTCAACTTTTTTTTTGCTCACTTTTGTAATGTAACTTAACATATCATAACATATGAATTGCTACTGCATGATGCATGTATGTGGATTTTTTTCTCTTGCAGGCTATACGTGTCTGGGACTCAAGAAGTGGTTCAAAGATAATGAAGCTTCGAGGGCATACAGATAATATTAGGGCTCTCCTTCTTGACCCTACCAGGAGGTTTGTTTCCTTGTTTAGATTGAACAACATGAAAGAACATATTTTTGGAACACTGGAGCAAAGCTAGCTGTACATAGCTCAACATATGTTGATACGGTCTTAGCAACAATGGTTGCTCTAAATATTGGGTTTTATAGTTACAATGCAATCCTAGTATTTCGAATATAAAGTTGGGAATCTATAGCATCTAGAGATTAAATGTAATGCCGTTGAGGGTCTAATCTTGTTAAAGCGCTGTCATGTCCTTAGACCGTAGTTTGCATCTCGTTTTTTACAATGTTTTCTTCGCAAATTACTCAGAAAAGCTCTACTTTTTTGGGATTATTAAACTATTTGGTTAACGATACTACATTACCATGATTGCAGGTTCTGCCTATCAGGATCCTCTGATTCTATGATCAGGTGGGTATATTTACTGGTAACATGTGTGGCAGTTATGATTGTTGTGGCATAATATCTACTAACAGGAGACTATAATACAAGACAAGAAATGTCGTCTCATGGTTTTTTCCTTGTTTTAATGATGAATTTGTGTATATTTATGGTAGATTGTGGGATCTTGGGCAGCAGCGTTGTGTGCACTCTTATGCTGTTCATACTGATTCTGTTTGGGCACTTGCTAGCACTCCAACATTTAGTCATGTATATAGTGGTGGAAGAGATCTTTCTGTGAGTTTGCATCTATGTTTCTAGATTTCTTTATACGAGCCTTGAAAGTCTATGGGTGTTTGGATGTGCGTTTTGAAGACTGATCATTTATCTGTTTCTACTTTAGTTGTACTTGACAGATCTTTCTACAAGAGAGAGTGTATTGCTTTGCACCGAGGAACATCCTATTCAGCAGCTAGCATTACATGATGATGATATATGGGTTGCAACAACAGATTCTTCTGTGCACAAGTGGCATTCTGAAGGTCTAAATCCTGAGAAAGTGTTTCAAAGAGGTGGTTCCTTCCTTGCTGGAAATTTGTCGTTTTCAAGGGCTAGGGCTTCGTTAGAAGGATCTACCCCTGTGAGTCATCTTTCCCTTGTTACACACTTTTAAGATTTTTAGGAAAAACATATCTACTACTAATGATGATGAATACTGAATAATGATGTCATTGCTGGATAGGTTCCGGTTTATCGAGAACCCTTGTTTAGTATTGATGGAATTCCAGGGATTGTTCAACATGAAATATTGAACAATAGAAGGCATGTCCTGACCAAGGTGATTTTATTTCTGGTCTTTTTTTTAATAGTTTTAACAGTTTTATAAAGCACCTTGTCCCCTATTTTGTCTTGAAGAATAGGATTCACAAAACTGATGGTGTGAAGTGTTTTTTAATAGGATAATGCTGGTTCTGTTAAGCTTTGGGAGATCACTAGAGGGGTTGTGATTGAGGACTATGGACAGGTTACTCTCATGCTTTTTTGGACTAGCTCTATAATGGGTTTATTTGGGGTTATTTTTCCTCTAATGGTAGCCTTGAAAACCGGGTACGCAATGGAACGTGTCAAAAGGACCAAAAGTGACCCTAAAGGGGCATCTGATCACATATTTTTTTGTTACGGAACTGGAATCTGTCAAATCTATTGAATCTGGAATTGAAATTTGTCAAGGATCTGGAATTCATCAAAGGAATTGTCCTCGTGTTGATTTGGCCTAATACACTAAATATGTTTGGTTTGTAAATATCTTAAAAGATGTTGGAATGCTGTGGTGGTGGTGGAGACATGGACGGTGTGGTGTCGAAGACGGTGGTGTCGGCGACACAGGCAGTGGGTTGAGGGGGAGAGATTTCAATTCCTTTGGTAGAATTCCTTCACTATTTGGAAGGAATGTTAAGTTTCATTAATTTGATGAAATTTTAGGGAATTCATTCCAATTCCTATTCCTATTCCAATTCCAATTCGAATCCATTCATTCTACAACCAAACTTGTTTTCCCTTGAATATAGATTCTAGTTCCGATGAGTTTTATGAACCAAACGGGTAAGCAATAGAATTGATTCCATTTTTATTGAATTTTGACAAATTCCAATGAATCAAACAACTCCTAAGTGTATTTAATTTCTTACACTGTCTTAAATCCTTGTACTAAACAACTTTGATTACCTAATGATATTGTTTTTGTGACCATACTTGGCATATTAATTAATAAAATTCAAGAAAAAAGAACAAAAAAAAAATGTTTGCACGGCAACCTAACCTGAGTTACTCTTAATGACTTGTGTGAAAAACATGCATCCTTTGCCACTTCTACTATGTAGCTAGCATTGATACCTATTACTTAAAAAAAATTTTGTTTGCAGGTATCTTGGATTGTCATTTAAAATATTCTTCATATTTATGCTCATGTTTTGCATTTCTATGTTGTAGGTTTCATTTGAAAAGAAGAAGGAAGAACTATTTGAGATGGTATTTCATATCTATCAATTGATCATTACGGAAACAATATCACAAATATCCATTACTTTTCTTTTAACCGCATCTTTGGTTTCCAGGTCAGCATTCCTTCATGGTTCACTGCTGATACCAGACTTGGGAGCTTGTCTATTCATTTAGATACCCCACAATGCTTTTCTGCAGAAATGTATTCTGTTGACCTCAACATCTCCGAGAAAGCTGAGGATGACAAGGTGCACATACCTTCATAATACTTTGAAATTAAATTCTCAATGCAATCAGCTTAATAATAGAGTGATTTCTTTGTTTTCTGCAGATCAATCTGGCTCGAGAAACCCTCAAAGGACTGTTGGTTCATTGGTTGGCTAAGAAAAAACATAAATTTGTGTCTCATTCTTCATCCAATGGAGAAGTGACATCTGGTAGGAGTATTGCGGTTTCAAGAGGTGAGGTAGATAGTAACGGTGAAAATGATTCTGCGGTATATCCACCATTTGCATTTTCTACCGTTTCACCTCCTTCAATTATTACTGAGGGTTCGCAAAGTGGGCCATGGAGGAAGAAAATTACTGATCTTGATGGAACAGAGGATGAGAAGGAGTTCCCGTCATGGGTTTTAGAATGTATTTTGAATAATCGTCTGCCCCCAAGGGAGCATACCAAGTAATTTCTCTATTTTTATGGCTTTTAAACTTTCTCCTTTTTTATACTTCTGTGGTTTACAAATTACACCTAGAGGTGGGCAATTTACCCATTTATTTGATAACCGGTTGATTTTGATTGTATATCATTAACAACTGGTCAAATGGGTACAATATGAAAATGTAGCTATCAAGAAAGAAGATCAAGTGTGTCGAAAGTTGTCCTAAGTTCATTCAAATGCTTATGTCCTCCTGAACTGTTTCGATTAAAAATTTCGATTCTTTTTTTAATGCCCAAGTAAATAGATAACCAACTTTTAGATTATTATGTCAGTCTTTTTATCCGAAAAGAGTTACTAAACTTTAAAAAATTTCAATGAAATTTCAGTGATAAAAATTATCAAGCATTCAGAAAATCCATGTAGACTTTGTGCACTAAAGCTAAGTTAATGCTGATGGGTTGATTAGATACAGCTTATTGATATGTGCCAAGCCACGTAACCATGCACTCCACCCCCTCACGTCATCATGCATGCACCCTTTTTTTCCTGCATTTATTTTCCTTCATTATTTCATATTGTACTAGTTATTTTCTAGACTAGTGGTGTTAGTGGGTTAGTGTCTTTGTTATTTTCTTTGAGCGTAAGCCCATAAAAAGCTTGAAAGTACGGATATGAATGAACACGAATTTTTCTTATATTTCTCTAAAATCGGATTTGGTACATATCAATTATAAGGGTTGAACTCTACTTTAAATTAAACATTTGGAAAGTTTGGGTGTTTTATTAGGTGGACAAAGAAGTGTTTTTGAAACAGAACTTAGAAAGCAGATTACTATCTTATGCAATTTTCTGCTTCCTTAATATTACACTATATTATTAAGGAAACGGAAAATTGCATAAATATACAAATTTTTTGGTAAAAGCATCAAACATACTTAGTAAAATGCCATATATGTTTGTAGTCATATATAGTATATTAGTTTTGATTAAATTAAACAAAACAGATGAAAAGTGTTGGCAGATCTTTTTTACCTCACTCAACACGGTTTGGCCGTTTTTTGTTCCGAGTATGTTTTGACCCATCATATTGCGCTGCTTGTTTTGCCGCCAAATCTGTCTAACGTGCCATCTTATTACGCAATCCAAGAACATACCGTGAATGGCTTATGGAACACCTATAAAGCTCACGGATCTTTTTTCTTACTCATGTGCTATCATTGGTATATCCTCTCATATATTACATCCTCCTTTTCAGGTGCAGCTTCTACTTACATCCATGTGAAGGTTCAGCTGCGCAGATCTTGACACAAGGGAAGCTAAGCGCACCTCGTATTTTAAGAATACACAAGGTACCGATAGAATGATCTATATTTTGTCGTTATAGTTCTTGTCTAATGCTCTTAAAGCCGACCAGCATGCTCATTGTTACAGATTAGTTGATAGTATTGGATATTAGGTTTATTAGTATAAGCCCATGGGGGTCATTACAATATATAGAGAACATAATGCACACCCTTGATACCTAATGGGCTGTGGGCTCATACTAATAACCCTGTTGAAAGTTGTGGTCAATTTACTCTTTTATTTAGCCTGTAGAAGAAGTGGCAAGTTGGGCAGATCAGACAACATGCCAAAACGAGCCATTATTCATAACAGGCGGGTTGTACTGAAAACCCTTTTGTGTTCACTATTGAATTTAATCATTTGTAATGCATAACTAGAAACTAACTCTATTAGTATAATGATAATCCGAATCCTTGAATATAAGCAATTTAGGAGGGTGTATAATTAAATATACACTTAGGGTATTTTTCAGCCCGTTTTACCTGTAAAACTTATTTGACTCTTTTGACAATAAAAAGAAGAGGGATTTAGTAGCTTTCCTAGTCTTTACTTTTTAATGGATCATAAAGCAGAGCGGTGGTTCTCAAGCTTAAAAAACCGTAACAGCTTGTATTTTTTTGTACAGGTTGTCAACTATGTAATGGAGAAGATGGTTCTAGACAAGCCAATAGATAGCTTAAGTGGTGATGGAACTTTTGGTGCTGGGTCACTTGATGGATCTTTTAGATCCGGATTAAAGCCTTGGAAGCTTAAGCCTTCTATAGAGATCTTGTGCAATAATCAGGCAACTTCCTAACTTTATTTGCAATCATGTTACTTCTTATTTTTATGCTTCAACCAACTTGATAATCTTCTTAGTGATATTGGATTTTTTTTATATTCAAACACCGGAAATCTAAGATTCGATTTAACTATCAGTAGAGATCACAAAATGGACTGATCGAGCTGGTTAAATGTGTAATTTTTTGGTACGGGTTTCGTTTACCAAACACACCCTTTGTACACAAAGTTTGAATTGCCAATAGATGTCTAGTATAATCATTATATTGTTGCAGCGATGTGAATTTTTGAATAAAATGATTTCAGAGCTAAAAATACACTGGACGGATTATGACTAACCCTTCTTATTTTAAGCTATCTTTTAAAATCCTTTTTAATCCTTTCAATTATGAGAGAAAAACACAACCCGAAATGACTTTCCAGAATCAAAGAAGACTCGTCGACTTTCTTTTTTTCATAAATCCTTTTTATCATTTTACAAAAAAAAGAAAATCACACATGCAACATTTTCTCTATGAACACCATATGTTCCTTGGACATACAAGAAATTGTTGGCGCTTATGAGACGTTCTTTTTGATTGATAAACATGAAACACCTTTTTTTACGACAATTTGGATCACTCACGGGCCACTGACCCACGCGATAAGAGGAAACCCACCTTAGGTGAGAGAACCCCCTTGAACCCACAACCATTTGGTTAAGGGCCATACAACATAGGGAACTTGTAGAACATATTGCTAGTTGTCATACTAGTGTTTTTTTATACAGGTCTTAAAACCCGAAATGAGCTTAGCAACCGTCCGAACATATATTTGGAAAAAGCCCGAGGACCTTGTTCTCAATTACAGGATTGCATCGTCAAGATGAATTATTCTACCCACGAATGCAGGTACTCCGGCTAGATTTGTTATTTTTTATAACATTTTCTTCTTTTCCCCATTTTTTTTAAATTCCATGAATTCAAAATATATTGAATATGATCATAGAACTATAATTACATTAAATCAAATTAAAAAAAAAAGCAACTAAGAAGTTGTAAATGTTTTGAGCGGACACTTATTAAGCTATTTCTTTTAAGAAAACATTTATCAGCTACAAAACTAAGATTTTTATTAGAGCAATATAGTTTTTGTAATCATACTGGACACTAATTATTTTCACAATGTTACTGAACTTTCGCCAAAAAATATTTCATGCAACCCGACTCACCCGTTTTGGCCCGATAGCCATCATGCTCATTTTACCAAGTCTATGTTACTTTTATTCCCATTCTCATAGAGATTATGAACCTAAACTTGTGGTTTTAATTTACTATCTATTAACACTATTGTTTGCTTGAACGTTTTCATCGTGTTTTTCTCATGTAGGTTCTGTGTAAGCAATCACGTGTTACTTTTCAGCTTCCAAAATGTTTGTGAGTCGTTAACTCGTTATCTTTTGATACATGTGCTAGTCATTACATCACGTCCATGTAAATCTGATATTCGGTATAAAGATTCGTATTCTGACTATTCACCAGAGAGCTGTTGACTTCAGAGAAAGAGAAAAGTCAAAATAGAAGAAAACAACTCTCTTGTAGGAATCATTTTCTGGTTGCTGAGTTAATTTATGTGAAACTATAAATGTTATTGTGATGATGTTTTTGACTTTTGTTCTATTTATTTGATTTTGGTACAAAATTTTATATTAGGTTCATTATTCATATAACATTTATTTATAAAGTTAAAAAGTATATACAATGAGTTTGAATGGCTATTTAGCATTGTGAGAAATGTTAATAGTGTAGGGAATGATTTGTGTAATTGTGTTCTTTCATTTCACTGATCTTTGGTTTTTTCATTTATTTTAAAATTTTGTTTCCACTTACTGTTTTTTATATTATTCAGATTTATTGGTTTAGTATAAGAATGGTTTGATATAAATCTTATCGAAGTTTTTTATATTCTATTTTAAAGAATGATGTTGAATACACTACAACGTTACTATTATCTATCAAAATTTGTAACAAGAGGTAGAGGTGCAACAAAGAACCGGAACCGATCAAATAACCGAAAACCGATTCTTAGAAGAACCGGTTTTACAAGAACCAAGCCGGAACAGTAGGTTTGGAATATGTTCTATTAATTTTTCCAAATTATAGGTTTCAAAAGAACCGGAACCGGCTCCTACAAAAAAACCGGTTTCTGAAAAAACGGTATGTTTTAGTGTTTACTTATTTTATGTTTTAAAAGCTATATATCTAGTAATATTTGAAGTTTTTAATATTACTACTTATTTAAAAGCTATATATCTAGTAATACAACAATTTTATGACTAGACTTTAAATGAAAGCCCAATAAAGAGTGAAGATTTGCAGCAGTCTAGCGTTCCGGCACATCTCATAGAAAAAAAACTGTTTTTTTTTAAAACCTGAACCGGTTTTCTAGGAACCGGAACCGGTTCTAAAGGAACCGGAATCGGTACATAGATTCTAGTTTTTTCACCAAAAACCGGTTCTCGTAAGAACCGATTCCTTTACTGCCAACAAGAACTGGAACCGGTTCTAAAACTGAAATCGATTCTTAAAAAAAACCGATTTTGCACCTCTAACAAGAGGTGCATAATTTGAAATGTTTAAGTATTCTCTAATTTTCATATCTTATGGGCCGAGGTATTACCATATAGAGGAGTAAAAATTTGGTTTTGGCCTTAACCTGAACCTGGGTTTGAACCCAATCCGGTTTTGTTCTACAAAATTGAAATCGGGTTTTGACCAAACCAGTTTGGGCTGGGTTTTAAAGGGGTATAAAGTCGGGGTTTGAACCCGGGTTGATAATTAAAAAACCCGGTAGAAAGGCAAAAAAAATGATTTTACATCGGGTTGGACCGGGTCAGGTTTAAATCGGGTTCAAAAAAATCTGGTACAAATCGAGTTCTAAGTGATATATAAAAACCGGTGGCTTTTTTAAAAGGAGTATTGGATATTAACGGACCTAACTATTAGTTTTTGGCCGCTACCGGTCCTAACTTTTGAAATATGTGCTAGCGGTCCCAACTTTTATCATTTTGGCCACTAATGGACCCGCCGTTAAAAAAGTTAACGGCGTTAACTTTTTTTTTGAGTTTCAGGTCGACGTTTTATGGTTTTTGATCGGAAAAAGAATACGAGTCGATTGATATAAAATTTACATCGAAACGGTGCTCCAACTTAACTAATTGAACGGTGGCCGGTTATGGTTTTTTATCACCCATGCCCAACTCTCATTTTTGAAGCGGTGGCGTCACAAGATACTTGGATTTGGCATGCTTACTTTGGGATGGCCGGTTCAAACAACGACTTAAACGTGTTGAACCAATCGCCACTATTTAACAACTTAACTAATTGAACGGCACCAATTGTTCCATTTACAATAAATGGAAATGAATACAAGTATGGGTATTATCTCGTGGATGGGATTTACCCTAAATGGGTGGTATTTGTCAAAAGTATTCCTCATCCAACGGGTGCTAAAAAAATACGGTTCGTTGGGCTATTGTTCGTTTACCGGCACGTGCATGGGAGGAAAATAAAATTAGAAAAGTCATGTATGCGTGTATTATCTTGCACAACATGATTTTAAAAGACAATGGATTAGCTTTATGTCCTGACTATATTCCTGACCCTCCGGTAGAAGTTCAAGATCTGGAGAACACAACGAAGGAGATTCGAGAACTTGGTACTCACGAAAACCTTCAAATGGATCTCGTCGACCATATCGAGCATGCGTACATCCTAAGACTAGACGACATAAACAATTAAATATTAGTTGTAATTTTTTTAATTCGTATTTATTTAATATTATTATTTGTAATTTGTTTACTTTATTAATTAATGAATTAAAAAAAATAAAGTTAAAAATTTATCTTTGGGATGAAATTGGGAACCACTCCACTCAAATAGGGATGAGGTTGGGATGGACTTAAAATATGTAAAATTTCATCCTAATTGGGATGTTATTGGGAAACACTCCACTCACTTTAAGGCTATTTTTGTCATTTCTTATATAATGTTAGGGTTAAATTAGTATTTTTAGTTTTTATTGTCTCACAAACAATAAACAAATAGAACAAAGTTTTCTAAATCCTAAAATATACGTTTCACATGCTTCGAAAATCAGATAGAAGTTGATTTTGTTTGAAGCTTCTATCTGATGTTTGAGCATGTGGAACAGATATTTAGGGTTTAAAAAACGTCGTTCTACTTGTTTATTGTTAGTGAGACTTTTAAAAATAAAATTACTAAGTTAACCCTAACATTGGATAGGAAATGACCAAAATAGTTATATAAGTTAACACTAAATTAACATTTGTTAGTTCTAAGTACTCAAATTGCGAAAATCAGAAATGTTAGATACTCAATTGACTAAAATTAAAACTGAGGTACTCATAGTGTAAATTGAAATATAGTTCAGAAACTCAAAAGTACACTTTATTCTCTCTCTATATATATTATAACTTTTTTCTTTTAAAATTATACAATAAATATCGAGACTACACCCCGTTATCCAAAATAGTGAGCAAGATATGACGACTTTTCTATACATTCTCTATTCATTTCTTATACTATTTCTTTAGATATAAACAAACCATATGTTCTCATATGATACACGTATATAAAGTCTTGGTGACATCTATCATTAAATTTTTATCCTTCTTAAAATAACCAAAGAGTGTGGTGTGTTATGACTTTAAGAGTCGTAAACACAAAGCTCTCACCTTTAAATTTTATGTAAATTGTAACCATCATTGTTGGCCTTAATTATGTGTTTATTATAAAAAAGTTATCATCTTGGATTATTAATAGAAGCACTACGGTATATAAAATAGGGGTAGTGATTCATTACCAATCCTCCCAACCAAAAATAATAATACATATAGAAAAAGTGCGCCTAGCTTTTAAATCTTTTTCTATTATAATTCACACTTTCAAAAGCAAACATTTTACGTTTTACACATTGAAAAGAAACACTAAGTTGAGTAGGAACAATGAAACATGAGAAATGAACAAAAATAATCATAAATTTTTTTAATGGTAAAAAAACTTACATAAAAAATAAACTCAATTTATTACAAAAGGTGGCATGAAAAACAAAATCCCTACAAAATAAAAGTAAAAGAAATGAAAAGAAAATAATAATAACAATAACAATAAGAGTTATAATATGTAACAAACTTGTTTATTGTAATCAAGTTTCAAATTTTATTCTATCTTAGTATATATCATCATAAAACATGTATCACACATACGAAATAATAGAAATTATGTATGGAATACATGTATATATTGATATGACATATCAAATATATATTTGAATGTGAAATTACGTTAGGGTTCCATCTTATTGATGATTCTATTTGTTTTTGAGTCAGTTTATTCAGAGTTTGTGTATCAGATCATCATGTTGATGGCCAGAAGTTCGTCTTTAAGCCGTTTATAATTCGGTATGTTGAAATTCAGTATATCTTGTATCATTTTCGATTGTTTGTGTTTTGGGTTCAACAATATGATATTCATGTATTTTGACATATATAATGCCATTACTCAATTTTCTTAGTTAACAATCACTTCAAAAAATAATTATCATATGATAAAATTTTGGACCCATCCTAAACAATTATAACCAAATGGTTGAGTCATCAAAAAAATCTAAACGGAAGACGTAATGCACTAAATTGGATCATGGATATCTAATTTGTTTAGTTTATTCGTCGTTTGTTTAAATTAAAATTTATTGATTGAAGATTATAAAGTGCATTAAAGCATCCTCCCACTTCCATATGTTCATAAATTTTAATCAACTACACTTGTATCATTGTATGCTAGGGCTGACAACTGGGTCACCTGTTTAAACACGGATAAGACCTATTAAATAAAAAAGTACATCATGTAATTTTATTATTTTTTAATATAATTAAAATTAGGATCTTAGGAATATATCTCCTTCACGGTGCATAAAATAAACAACTGTCACGCTCACACGCTCAAAGTCATTTGTTAAACGGGTCATTTCTGTGTTTGATACTTGTGTTACTCACGTCGTCATTAACCTGTTAAGTATGATAAAACACGATTTGTCAACCGTAATATTATTGCTACTTATATTAAGTCTCTTGTACCTTCTCTTTATGTACTCTCCTTGTACCATTTTCCAATTAATGCTTCTCTTTTCAATTATTTATATGCATCCTCACACTTGGCACCACTTAACAACAATGATTTTAATAGTTAACCATAACTTCAAATGAAAGCATAGCCAAACAAATATCAATAACAACAAATCTAATAAATGATTGATGAGATATTATACATTTATTAATCTTGCAAATCTGTAGATAAATTTGTAGACCCCCCCCCCCCCACCCACCACAATGGCAACAAGAACTTAAGCAAGAACAACAACAATGATCCCAACAACAAGATGAGAAACTCCACTGGCAAGATGCACGACAAATAGATGAAATGCAACGAGAACTTCGAGAAAAAATTGAAATAATGCGTCATAGTCAGTTGCAGCAACGACAACCATGACCACCGGGTGGTAATTAGTCAGTTGAACAATTTATATTTGGATAAACAATATGTTGAACAATGGTTTTGCTTCATTTGGATTATTTGGATATTGAAATAGTTGAGTGTTGAAGAACCTTTTCTATGAAATATGACAACTTGTATGTTATTGCTCGGTAAACATGTGTCTAGCTTTATGTTCATATAATAATGTTCCATAGTGAACTTGTATGTTTTATATTTCTTATATTAGCTGCCCGTGTGTTAACACGGGCATATATATAGACTAGTTTTTAATAATTAAAAAACCTATAGCGACGACATGTTGTCGCTGCAAACCACACATAATATATTTTGCCATATTAGTTGGCGTAAGACAAAGCCAAAGCACATGTTGCTGCTAACATGTCGTCAGGAGTGGAAAATTAAATTATATAACATTGTTCTTTTATTGGATCAAACATAATTTCTTTATATTGCAACGTATCACTTGAATTTTCATAGCTTGAGTATGCGTTTAAACTTTAAGGGGTAAATATGTAATTATGCATCTTAGAAAAGAGATATATGTAAAAATCTCAATCTTTAAATGTTTTATGTTGTATGCCATGATGTCTACTTTTCCTTTTAAATTAACAATTTTCTATTATTAAACTGTTATTATTAAAAGATACTTATACCTTAAATAAAAAAACACTAAATCACGTACGCACAAACATAGATAAATATATCCAAAACAAAACAGAAGCCTTTGATCCGCTTGTATATACTAAAAAATAATGCTAGTTGGTAATGCGGATCACTTCCAATCCGAATTCTTGTATATTTTCAATTAGTTGGGCCTACATTATGCTTGAAATACTTGAAATACATACATGTATTTAATTGTATGTTATAATCATTACACACCTCTAGTAGAAGATGGTTGAAAATATAGTTTTTTTAACGGTAAATTTCTTACTTAGTGGGACTTGAACCCATGACCATGTGATTATTCTAATATCACTTATTTACATAAATGTATATCAAGCCTTGTGAAGTTCAGGAAATTTTACATATGTATATATTTGACATAATAAAAGTAGTTGTGTTTCTATAGTAAAGTTTTTTATCTGATTTACATATATGTAAAGACGATTTAATATCACCGGACTTAATTTTCATGTATGTAAATCAGTGGTTCTATAAATAAATGTGATTTTATAAGGATCTTAACTCTATAATATGTATATATGTATATATAGAGGTTAACTTACAAAAGTTTTTAATCTAAGAAGACTAAAAGCAATCTTTTAAACACCATGAAAATAATAAAGGACACACTCTTAGATAACAAAATTATAAATCACAGTGTAATTCGAATTTTAAAAAAGAATCTCAGATACCTTGTTCCCTTCATCATCCTCCATAAAAAAACAAACAAAAATTAAAAATAATTAAATAATAACGTTTTCATTGTGTATTTTTTACCTCAATTGTGTCTTAATTTATAAAATAGACAATGAAAGTAAAAAAATACGCAATGAAAGTAAAAAAATACACAATGAAAAGATATATTTTTTTATTTTTCTTTTATTTTTTAAAGGAGGACGATGGAGGGAACAAAGTCTTCGAGATAGTTTTTTGAAATTTGATTTAGATTGTGATTTATAACTTTTTTTAATCCGTCGTTGTGTCTATTTTACTTGCATTTTATCTAAAAGATTATTTATTTATATAGAAAGTATAGTAAAAATGGGTTTTTGGTAGAATTTGTAGAAACGTTTTAAAATAAATCATTAACGACTTAAAAGATGAGCTCTGAATGAATTCATTCCAATAGCGTTAGAACTTGCTCATCAAATCCTAAAGCATAAATCTTAAACCTGAAAAAATAAACCCTAAAGCTCACCTCTAAATTTCAAAGAATAATAGGAAAGATACAATATAAAACAAGACGCTATGAGTTAGGACTTGAAACATAGATTATAAAACCTAAAAGCTACTAAATCTTAATGATATACACTCAAAATTAAACCCTAAATCCAATTGAAACTAAAAGTTAAAGGCTAAGTTTACAATCTAAACACTAAAACTTAAACTTTAAATTTAAATCATTAAGGTAAACCCTTAATTATATGTTACATTAGAATTCGTTTAAGCCGTTTAATAATTTTTAAGAAAAACTTTATAACTTTTTGTTAAAATATAACCTTTTATTTTGACATAAACCAAATTATGTACTATGAATTTTATTGAAGAACATTTTTTCATGTTCTTCGTTCCTTTTATTACATTGACATTTTGATTTAATTAATGTCAATTTGAGGGGTTGGTATTGAATCACTACCCATATATTATATAATATCCTAGTGTTTCTATATATTAGCAAACCAACTTAATTATACACATCAAGGCAACGATGATGGTTACATTTTGCATAATTATATATTAAAGATTCTATTAAAAGTGTTTTTATGCAGATATGTTCCTTGCAAGTTGTCTAATCACGAATTTTGCCATTTTTATATATAGTTGTTGATTATACTTTGTGTTGTTAGAACATTTTACAATGAAAAATGTTTAAGCTTCTATACATTACCATAAGCAAAAAGTTTATTCAGTATGAGTTGAGTTTTAGCATGTTTATATATATGACATTTCTTCTATATAATAATCAAGTTTAGATGTTTGAAGTTACATGTTCAAAAGCATTCTAGATAGTTGTGTGTGAGTGAGAAGGTTTTTTCGATCATAAATCATCTTGTGTGTAAATCTTACAATGATATAGAAAAAATATTATAAAAATTGGGATATTGGTAATGATATACAAGAAAATAATGATTATTATTGTAAAAATATGAGACGTTTGTTAGAACATGGTTTGATAAATATCCAGGGTTAGTAGACAAAAAAATTATTTATTATTGTATGAATTCACGGCAATTGTTTTTAGATACCCTTGAGTTTTGGGGTTAGCTCCGCAACCACTATAAGTGACATTTTAAGATGTCTATAATATTTTTGTAAAGGTTCAACTAAAAAGAGTGTTTAATTTAAAGTGTATTTTAATAAATGGATAATATCAAATCATAAGGAAAAGATACTTCTAAGAGTTTAGTTGTACGCTTTTTTTTAATATTTTTTTGGTTTCTTTATTTTTTTAAACGTTAATAACTTTTATGTATGACAACATAGTTTTTTTGAAAGATTATACCATAAAAACAAATGTGTGTATCTTTAAAACAAATATGGTATCATTATATAATATAATAAAAGAATACTTATGTTTTCTAACTCACTGTGATTCTTGCTTATTATTTTGACTTTTCTGCTCGTCAACATGCATGTCACTTATATTCGTCATTGTGTTTTCTGAACAACATTGTGTTTTTTAAGTTGACGAGTTTTATAATTTGAAATAACATAATGGTGAAATAACAATTTAGTGTATTTCTAATATGTAACATACAATGATAAAATTATATTTAGCAAACATATTAAATACAATAACAAAATCACATAAAACCTAATTAAAACACAATAATAAATGTATCATTGTGTTTTTCTATCATCATTTTGTTTTCCGAAATACCATTGTGTTTTGTAAAACGACATGTTCTTAAAATCATTTTTACATAAATGAGACTATGCACTTCTAATACGTGAAAATAACAAATTTATGTAATATAAAAAAACATTGACAAAAATAACATGAGATGATATGTATAATACATGGGGGTTTTATAGCTTAGTTACCACATCTTTGATGGGTTTTCGATGTACCCTCATACGAATTGGATAGTTATGCAGGAATCTAATGGAAAAATATGTTTTGAAGTTAAAGTCAAGTCCTGTAAAGAGAGTTGATGAAAAGGGAATAAAATAAAGAAGAATGAAGTTTGGGAAGATGTTAGAGGACCTTGTGAACTTAATACACATGGTTTCAAGTCTATATTTAAAAACATGATAAGATACGATCATTCTATATGAAGAATTTAGATATATATATATATATATATATATATATATATATATATATATATATATATATAGGGTAGGGTTCAAGAGAGAACTCATTTTAAGTTGAGAACTAGAGAACTACAAAAAATACAAGGAATGAAATTTTAAAGAGGAAAGGTAAAATTGGAACTTTAAATATATAAATCTTTAAACATTTCTATCTTTTGCATACGTTAATATTATTTTAAAAAAATTACACCATTAGATCAAGAATTTCATTATCTTTCATTTGAGTATAAATAACATCATAAAAAATATTTTTTTCTCGTTTTTTTAAATTTCATACTACATATATGTAGTATTGCGATATTGTATTTGATTATATTTTTCTTTAAACGTTACTAACTTTTTCATACGTTATTTACATTAAACAATTTTAAAAATCACATTTTGGTTTTTTTGATACTAATATATGTAGTATCAATGTACTTGATGCATTTATTAAGTGACCAAATGACTCAAGAGTCTAATAATTATTTAAAGTGTACATATGATCTCAAATAACCAATAACAAAGTTCATAAGATTTCATATTAAAAAACTTATGGCAAATGAAAAGAAAACCAATTTATACTATGTCTAAACATAAAGATAATAATAAACTAATAAACCAATGATAAATATCATAAAAAGGTAAAAAAAAAAAACTTGAAATTCAAACTATAAGATAACAATGCATCAATATTGCATATATTGCATATATGTAGTACTTTGATACTACATATATGTAGTATACGATACTGCATATATGCAATACTATAAAATTTAAAAGGGGATAGTGAATATGGTGATGTTATGCACCTAAGTTACACGTAAAACCATTTAAAATACGTAGCTTTGATAAATTAACTTAAATGCAGTATCGTATACTACATATATATAGTATCAAAGTACTACATATATGCAGTATATGCAATGTGATGCATTGTTATCTTATAGTTTGAATTTCAAGTTTTTTTTTTTTAACTTTTTTATGATATTTATCATTGGTTTATTAGTTTATTATTATCTTTATGTTTAGACATAGTATAAGTATTGGTTTTCTTTTCATTTGCCATAAGTTTTTTAATATGAAATCTTATGAACTTTGTTATTGGTTATTTGAGATCATATGTACACTTTAAATAATTATTAGACTCTTGAGTCATTTGGCCACTTAATAAATGCATCAAGTACATTGATACTACATATATGTAGTATCAAAAAAACCAAAATGTGATTTTTAAAATTGTTTAATGTAAATAACGTATGAAAAAGTTGGTAACGTTTAAAGAAAAATATAATCAAATACAATAACGCAATACTACATATATGTAGTATGAAATTTAAAAAAACGAGAAAAAAAATATTTTTTATGACGTTATTTATACTCAAATGAAAGATAATGAAATTCTTGATCTAATGGTGCAATTTTTTTAAAATAATATTAACGTATGCAAAAGATAGAAATGTTTAAAGATTTATATATTTAAATTTCCAATTTTACCCTTCCTCTTTAAAATTCCATCCCTTGTATTTTTAGTAGTTCTCTAGTTCTCAACTTAAAATGAGTTCTCTCTTGAACCATACCCTATATATATATATATATATATATATATATATATATATATATATATATATATATATATATATATAGGGGAGGGGTAATTTGAGAACATTCTCTAGTTGTGAGAACTCGTGAGAACCTTACTTCTCGAGTTTTTTCTTAGTACTTTTTTGGCTCAAATGTTGCGTATATTAAAAACTAGAACCTGGAAAAAAGAAAAATAAAAAAAAAATATTTCCATCGTCAAAAAACGTATATGTTAGTAAAAAATATTTACGTCATATTACATTGGTGTAATAAGTTACACCAGCGTTTTTTCGCTGTAAATATTTTTTAGTTACATATACGTTTTTTAACGACGAAAACGTTTTTTTTTAATTTCCTTTTTTTCAGGTTTTAGTTTTTAATATACGCAACATTTGAGCAAAAAAAAATCTATGAAAAAACTCGGGAAGTAAGGTTTCTCACGAGTTCTCAAAACTAGAGGGTGTTCTCAAAATATCCCAATTCTATATATATATATATATAACCGATAACATGCCGAAACAACTGTGATCATATCAGTTGTTTATCTTTTAAATCCAATGTAAATAAATCAAGTATTTTCATAATGATTATCCAAATACAAGAATTTTCTAACTCCTACTAAAAAGTAGCTATTAGATTAATGATAAAAGTTTTTTTATAAAATAAAAAAGATATATTTATAAGATATATATTAAATATCGGGTTAAATTCATATTTAGTTGAAGATCCACATTAAATAATATGGGTTAAATGCATATTTACCCCTTGAAAACACTTTAAATGCATATTTACCCAGCCAATATAAGATTAATGAAAACACTTTAAGGAAAACCAATATACCGTATAGGTTAACACTTTAAATAATATGGGTTAAAAGGTATTTACCCCAATATAACTATACTTATATATAAGGAAACATAGATATCAAATATCTAATCGGTTAAATGTTAACTTCAATATACCAAACGGTATATATAGATATCGTGGTGAGGATTGATTCTTTAAACCTAGCTTTGAAGCATTAAAATAAGTAGTTTTTGTTTTTCAAAACTATGGATGTTTTAACAGTGACCGATATCTTAATTGTTTTGAAAACAAATACATACTTTAAGACACTATTTGTTTTAGTATTTTAATGGTTTAGATAGCTGAATGGTTTAACATTTAATGATTCAGACTATTTGTTTCACGAGCAAATGTCTTAATCATTTAGACATTTTCCTCTGAATGATTAAGCATTATATAGAGTCTGAATGGTTAAGACCTCTTATCTGAATTAGTCAGACATTTTCCTTTGAATAGGTAAGCAATATACTAGCTCTTAATGGTTTAGATCTCTTATTGGTTCAAATCTTAATGGTTCAGACCTTTTACTGGTTCAACACTTAATCATTCAAACGTTGCCAAACAGCCCTAAGTCTTTCACCACCAAAGATCTACATATTTTGAGTAACTAGTACAAATGGAATAATTTTAACATGTTCACATGTCATTTTTCTATGTGTCAAACTCACATTCTCCTCTATATTAGTTTAGTCAATTACACATTTACCCTTATAAACACCCATTAAATGCATATTTCCCCAACTAAAAAAATTAATTGCATATATATCCATGTTAACTAAATGTCTTTATTAAAAATGGGTATATTTGCAAATTAAAGTTGTTTATAAAGTGAAATATATGCAATTGATTTTTTTGGCTGGGTAAATATGCATTTAAAGTGTTTTGAAGGGGTAAATATGCATTTAACCCATATTATTTAATGTGGATCTTCAACTAAGTATGAATTTAACCCGATATTTAATATATATCTTAAAAATATATCTTTTTTATTTTATGAAAAAACTTTTATCATTAATCTTATAGCTACTTTTTAGTAGGAGTTAGAAAATTCTTGTATTTGGATAATCATTATGAAAATAGCTATAAGATTAATGAAAACCAATATACCGTAAAGGTATATTGGTTTTCATTGGTCCCAACTATCACATTTTGTCATTGTTTAAGAGCCTTTTCGAGAAAAACTTTTACATCAACCGACACGTATTATCCTTCCAAACAAAAGGTCCAAAACATCGGTCTTGAATTTGGAAAAAATTTAACGGCGTTAAAAAAATTTAACGATGGGACCAGTGGTTACCAAAGTGATAAAAGTTGGGACCGTTGACAATCAATTTAATAGTTGGGACCGGTAGAAGACAAAAGGTGATAGTTGGGACCAGTGAAAACCAATATACCTATAAGTATATATTGAAGTTTTATTTTTTTAAAGGTGACATGTTAAATTGTTAATAGACATTACTAGATTATACCCCGAGTGTTACACGAGTTGAATAACTAAAAATATTTGATCATTATCAAGTATAGTAAACAAAAAAAATATCATAAATCATTACAATCTTAGGTACGTTATCTAACATCAACAAAGATTATAAGCCACTGAAGTTTCACTAAGTGCTACAATCCTATGTAATAATTTTGCAAATTTTTGAATTTTTTAAGATTGAGTTTTGCAAATGAAACGTGTATAAACTTTGGATACTATTTAGTAATTATTTTTATTCAGTTTGACTTAAACTTAATAATTTTAGAACCTTGTTATTAAGTTGCAATTTTTTTTATTAGCTTTTAGATCCTGATTTAAAATAATATGAAAAAAAAACTTTCACTTTTTAGTAATTGTAATTGATACATGTTACATTTATCCAACTCAATTTAAAAAAATTCAAAACATTCATAAAACTATTAGATATGATTGGAACACATAATAAAACTTCAGTAACTTTAGAGAAAAATTGAAGGTACTTAATTAAAACGATTAGTGTCTAATGATTCCAGCCTAGCTGGTTGAAGACACCCGGTTTTACAGTGGTGGTCTAGGGTTCTAATCCTACCTGTGAGATTTTCCAGGAAAAACCCCATTGGTTTTCCTGGTTGAACGCCTAGCCAAACTCCGATGTCAAATGGCCCCAATTAAGACAACATATTGACCGGAGTGGGGTGGTGGGTTTCCATTGCGGGGGATGCGACCGGCTGGTTGCATAAATTGAAAGTCGTCGTTCAAAAAACAATAATTAAAACGATGAGTAATTTGGTTACCTTAATATGACATATAGCTTTGAAAATAAAAAAATTTAATAAAAATCTATGAATACTTTGTTGCCCCATCGTAATTTTAATTAAAAGTTATTTATTGGAGTAAATCCCGTAAGTGTAGTAAGTGTATTTGTTCGTGAACTATGTAAAAGATTTGGAAATCTTTTAATCAATTAGAATTAGGAAGTGAATTTGAATTTTTTTTTAATTTATTAGAGCACTTGCATGAAAACTATATTTTATAGAACTTTGAAAAAATTAATATGAATGAAGGAATGAATGTAGAAGTAAATATGAAATCATACATTTTTTGGCGGAAATTGAATGTAACAGTGGCTCCATTAAACGATATGTGATATCCAAAAGTCTTTTTTATTAAAGGTATAGATATCGAGTAGCTTTTACTCTCTTGTAATTGTCGAGTGTAATCTCTCAAGAAAAGTAGCTTTATATACCTATGAGTAGGTTAGTGTCATGGGTTAAAAAATATATTTTTATATTAAAAAATCTATTATTTAATTAACGATTCATAATATTTTATTGAGTAAATTGTCAAAAAGGTCTCTGGGTTTGTACCGTTTCGATCACTTTGGTCCTTATGATTTTTTTCTTGCCATTTTGGTGTTTGGTTTTGTAAAAAATTGTCATTCTGGTCCTTCCGTCAACGTCTGTCAGATTTATCCGTTAAATCCATGGGTAATATAGTCATTTTACATTTCAAGGACCAAAATGACAAATTTTTACAAAACCAAACACTAAAATGACAATTATTTTATATTTCAGGGACCGAAATGATAATTTGATTATTGATATTGATATTGTTATTATTGTTATTTTTATAAAACAAAACATAATTGAGCAAACCTTCTTCATAATACATCATCAATGCTATCTCCGTTGACTATTCTCTTCGTCTTCTTGGTCACTACACACCCCATCCAAATAAAATCTTATCGAACATCACTTCCCTTCGTCCACCTCCCAACCGACCAGCACCACTAAGCAACCTATTTTATTTCCTCTTTGGGGGAGCAGGGACAACTCAACCGTTTTTAGGGTCTTAGACAAAGTAAATTTTTGAGTCCCCTTTTAGCTTGCTTAAATGTCATTATTATAATTTTTTCTTCTCTTCTATCCGACATTGAGACCGACACTAATAAACAATAATGTTTAGAGTTGAAGTTATATATATTTTTATGATTATTACATATTTTAAAAATCAACCGTTTTTTAATCGAGTCATCGATTTTTTTTGTTTATTTAGGCGTTTAGCATTTTATTTATGTTTTTATAATGTTTTACGGTGGAAGAGAGTGTCATGGTGAGAGCGGTTGTCATCACATTGCTTGAGGTGGAGATGATTTCAAAGATGAAAGTTGAAAAAATGACTAAAATGACCGACGTTGGAAAAAATAACCAATTTGATAGAAGTTGTGAAATGACCAAAATTGCAGAAAGTAGTTTGGAAAATGACGAAAATGGCAGTTTAATAAATAAGGATATTTCGGTCATTTGATAGAAAACTAACAGAAAACGTTGACGGAAGGACCAAAATGACAATTTTTTACAAAACCAAACACCAAAATGATAAGAAAAAAAACATAAGGACCAAAGTGGTCGAAACGGTACAAACTCAGGGACCTTTTTGGCAATTTACTCTATTTTATTAAGTTACAAGAGGATAACAATAGCATTAAGTTAGTTTTAATGGCAATTTAAAACGGACTTTTCTCATTTTAATGCAATTAACTTTTTAGATTAAATACGTAAATTAACCGAGTATTTAACATGCTTTATGAGCGGATTGAATATATGTTTTGTTATTATTTATTAAAAGTTAGAGATTTATCAATAGACTGATACTTAATCCATTAAGAAATCATGATTATAAATGAAACATGGGACGAACGATATAAAAGTTATATTAAAGTTTGACAATTGCAAAAAAATATTAACAAAAGATTCTAATACAACGAAGTTAATTAAAATAGGAGGTTGCATATAATAATGAAAAACGACTACAGAGAATTATGGAGGTTGTGACACGTGGCAAGTGTGATGTGGAGGCAACGAGAGAATGACATGTCGCAGTGAGTTAGTGATATATTATTATAGGTAGATATGCTATCAAAGTGGGAGGTTGTAGGTTGGGTCAGGAGGTTTTCTCACCAAATGTGAGTTTCCTTCTGTGGGAGTTAGGGGAGCGATCCCTACTGGGAAACAGATAGGTGAGCCCAATTAAGATAACATCTATCCTCCGAAGCAGGATCGTATATTTTCTATTAAAAAAAAGATATGCTATCAAAGTGACAAAATAAAATTTGCGTTAACCTTTTTTTTAAAGGCGGTTGGTGTAATGGTAAGACCGTTATACTCAAGAAATACACAGCAAAAGCCCGAATTTAAAGCTCCAGCATGTATCCGTAATGAGCGCTTATAAGCGGTCTAGTAGGAATCCCTCAAAGCTGGAATTACAACAGAGGCTCACTCAACCTTTTTTTTCGAGCCAAGTTGGTTGGAGTTGAAGACTTGCCAACTAACCATTCTAGAGAGAAAACTATAACATGAACTTTAACATTTCCATACAAACTCGGGCTACCCTAAGTTTAAGTTTCACTGTCATGTCACAGAAAAATGAGTAGATATTAGGATTTGAACCTGGTCCATTCTAAGTCACCCAATCACTCCACCATATCAACTTTGACTTTAAAATTTGTAACTGACTATTATGTTTTTGTTAAGAGAAAAGTTCGCATACAAAGTATGTTTTTGATATAAAGTTCCAGAATGATATAATGGTAAAAAAGACACAATGACATATAAAAAAATTATAAATCACAATATAAATCGAACTTCAATAAAATGTTTCTGAGACCTTGTTCCACACGTCGTCCTTCAAAAAAAATATTAACGAAAAAAAGAAATAAAAAGTAGCGTTTTCATTGTGTGTTTTTTTATAACTTCATTATGTCTTTTGTTTTGTTAAAATTTACAAAATACCCAATGAAAGTAAATAAAATAGACACATGAAAACAACGATTTTTTTATATTATTTTTAATTTGCCGTTATTTTTTAAGGATGACGGTGTTGGGAACAATCTCGAAGCACTTTTTTAAAGTTCGAATTACAATGTGAGTTATAAAATTTTCAATTATTCATACTTTGTACCATTTTTATCACTTGTATGATAACTTGATTCTATTGTTAAAGCATTCACAACGAAATATGAATCTCTAGCTAGATATTAAAATAATCTTTTGTCAGTCATTGTTTTGAGTTTTTATAAAGAGTGATTGTCCAAATGTATGTACGTAGAGATTCAAATGTTATCATCTTTAGACACAATATTTAAGAAAGTGTATAAAAAAATAATAAAACAAGTATTTATGAGTATGGTTATAGAGATAGACAATGAGAAATGCTAGGTTAAACAAAATTTGAAAGAAATGTGACATTGAATTAATAACTCTCTTGGGTAGAAGGGATATTACATATTTGGTCCTTTCAGTTGGATATAACCACAGAAATGGATCATCTTTTAATTTGAAGTTTCTTAACATTATAGTCCTTTAGTATAACATCCGTCACTGCCCACAGTTAAACCCACCTCATGTCCACCTCACATAAGGACATACTTGTCAATTCCCCTTAGAGTAAATTACATTTTTGGGCCTTTGTAATAGGCCAGTTTGCAGGTTTTGACCTTTTTTTTAAATTTTTGCACTGAACGGCCTTTGGTTAAATTAAAGGGTCGGTTTTAGGCCTTTAAGTTAACGATCGTTAAGTTTTTCCGTTAGTTTCCCTCATGTGCAATGCACGTGAGGGTATTATGGTCATTTTACACTTCAGGGACCAAAGTTGTAAAATTGTTATTATTATTATTATTTTTAATTATTAATATCATTATAACCCAACCCCACCAACCCCACTTTATCATCATCATCATCATCATCAACGTCAACAAGAACCTGCTTCTTCAACAACCAACATCAACACCCACACCAACACACTTACACACACTCTCTGTTTCTCTACTCACACATGCACTCAACCTCTAACCACCATCATGGTTGACCACCACCCCCAACAACAGTGCAACCATTCATCATCATCATCAATCACCGTCATCTTCGGCGACCGTCAACCCTGTCATCTCCGATCATCATCATCCACCAAGGTAGGCGTCGTTTTCCCTCTTTCAGGCAAAACCTGAATTATGGGATCGAGATCTGCCGGAGCGTTAACAATTTCGCCGTCCTCACCACCGCCACCGCCATTGCAACAGCAAACCGGTAGGTTTCGCACTGAACGTAATGACGTACCGGTGCTGTATAAACTTCATCAATTCATGAAAACCAGTTCGGATATAGTAAATACACATAAAAAAAAGAAACTTGAAGAAGACGAAACCGAATCGCTGCTGTTTTTAATCAAGCGTCGGAAGGTTTGCTGGATCTGTTTTGTTTGGAATATTCATCATTTGAGATTGTTCAACAGTGATGATTAATTTAGGCTTACAATTGTTGATTTGAAGAAACAATTTGTTAATAGTGTAAACCGGATTTGCTGTGGTGACGATGGTGGAGGTGGTGCGGTTGGCAGATACGAAAGCAGAATACGAAAACCACCACGGTGGTGGTGCTTGAGTGTTGGTGGCTTGATGGATGATGCCGAATGATGATGATGGTCGGAGATGGCATTGGATGATGGTGGTGATGGTGGCGGTAATGTTAGTCATGGTGGTGGTTATGAGGATGTGTGCAGTATTGTATATTTGTGAATGTATGTATATGAGGATTGAGGAAGAAGATGAGGGTAAGGGGTGGGGTGGGGTGGGTTTCTTTTATTATTAATAATAATATTATTTATATTTAGTTTTTGTCCTTTGGGGTAAAATGACCATAATACCCTCATGTGCAATGCACATGAGGGAAACTAACGGAAAAATTTAACGATCGTTAACTTAAAGGCCTAAAACCGACCCTTTAATTTAACCAAAGGTCGTTCAGTGCAAAAATTTAAAGAAAAGGTCAAAACCTGCAAACTGGCCTATTACAAAGGCCCAAAAATGTAATTTACTCTTCCCCTTACCATATTTCAAAACCTACTTGTTTCACTGACTCTTTAAGGACTATAGTGTAAAAAAATGTAAACTAAATGATGGTACATGTATTTACTTTGCCTAAAGGACCAAATCTGCATATTATATCAAACTCAAAAGACCAAATATGTAATCTTCCCTTGGTATAAATAGGGCTGTAAATGACACAGACGGACACGGACGATGTAAACCATAGAACGTCGACCTGAAATTAAAAAAAAAGTTAACGCCGTTAACTTTTTTAACGGCGGGTCCATTAGTGGCCAAAATGATAAAAGTTGGGACCGCTAGCACATATTTCAAAAGTTGGGACCGATAGCGGCCAAAAAGTAATAGTTAGGTCCGTTAATATCCAATACTCCTAAATAAAATATGTTTTACGAGAAAAATAAGTTAAAATTTAAAATCACAAGGCTTTATGTGAGAAGAACGATTGATTGTCGATGTTTTGAATAGTTTAACAAATACACAACTTTGTGACTATTTTTTTACAACAAAACAAATAAAGTCTAGCTACTTGAGGTAACCCAATGACGAAAGATAACCTCATACGCTCTGCGAACACAGGCAACACTGTGTAACCTAAGCCCACCAATTTCAAAGAAACCCCACCAATCTGTAGATACAACAACAAACTAGCGATAAAATACTCTTTCGGCTCATTAATCGATCTTATATTGCCACAAGTCTTCCTTCATCGCCTTTGATGACACTTCCCAAGTATTGCTGGTAAAAAAAGGGTTATTGGATTTTAATACTCCTAATTATGGGTATTGGTTGCTGCCACTCCCAACTAAGACCCTTACTCTCACCACTCCCAACTTAACAGTACACTTACCGTATCACTCCCGTCGTTAAAAAAAAATATCATTAATGTTTTGGTCAAAAGTGCCACTTTGCTAACTTGAGTTACCTTTTAGTCTTTTACCACTAAGAGTTATCTTTTTGACATATAAATCATAGAAAGAGAGAGTATAATATCAACTTATTTCAATTCAAAACCTCTCAAATGCTTATTGTTTCTCTTTTACTCCAAAACATAAAATTTAAGAAGAGCAAAAATTTAATAAAATTCGCCATCTTTGTTATATTAAACGTTTATAATCAAAGTTCTGCCAATAGCCCAATACTAACTAAATAATGAATATCATATTTTACTTTTGAGAGAAAAAAACGTAAAGGGAAAATAGAGGATGTTGAAACAGAAAAAAGAAAATTAAATGCTTCACGTTTTCCATGATCAAAACTTAAGTTTTTAATTTTTTCATAAACTTTTCCCTGAATTTAAGCATAACATTTTACATAAATAAAAACTCAAAACTTTATCTCTTTTACATTTTAAGTTTTAGTAAGAGAAACAGAGGACGATGAAATTGCTGACGTTCATAAGCTACACCGTTTTCATCATCAAATTTAAAGCATTATAATTACATTCTATATTTAGTTTAAAGATTTATAAAAAAGTAAATAAATTTTTTTTTTTTTAAATAAAAAAAAAAGTTTCTCACAGTTAAAGTCAATAGACCCTCTTGACCCTTCGTCAGTCCCAAGTCCCAACCAATTGTTAGTTCTTAAAAAGTAAAAGAAAAGTTTTTCGGTTAAAATTTCTTTCGATGTTGTTTCTGAAGCGTCAAACTAATAATGTACGATCGAACATATATTAGTGATCAGTAACGTTTTAAATCTTTCTGGCAATCATATTCAGGCAACTATACATTCAAGATTGCAATCAAACAACAAAACCAAACAAGAAAAAAAAAAGGCAAAAATGAAAACTATTTATAAACAAGCTTTTGATGAACAAAATTCTCAACAAGGATTTATTTCACTTGGCTGAAAGAAACCCGGTTCAAGTTTGTTCCTACACACGGGACATACCGGGTTTCTTTTCAGCCAAGTATCAGCACATTGCAAATGAAACCCGTGGTTACATCCCGGAACAACCCTCACGGGTTGTTCGGCTTCGATATCATCCAAACAAACCGAACACTCGGTCGCTAACCCGAGTTCCTTCCCGACGGTTTTGGGTAAATTGTCAAGCTCCGCCGCGGAAAGACCGCTCCCGGTTGCGGGTTTCACGGGAGATGTTATATCAGGAAGGTGGCGAGCGGCGTACCATAGCAAACACATGTAGATTATGAATACAACACTCATACCGGCGCATGGTAGAAATAACGCTAGGAACAAAGAAGGCATCATTTTGACAACGGTGGATGGATGTACTATCGTACGCACAACTGTGCACGATAATATATAGTTAAGGTGTTGAAACCTTTTCAAGTGCACCTTAAGGGATATTTGTGAAGAGTGTTAATAATTTATATACGAAGTGCTTTGGTGAGCAATACTTTAATAAGACATAGAATATAATTTGTTTTTTTATGGTAAAAGTATGTAACGTGTTGTCATTGTCATTAAAAAAATTTAATTTTACGTCTATAAACATCCTTTAAATACATATTTTTTTAACTAAAAAAAATCAATTATATATATACTCAATGTTAACTAAATGACCTTATTAAAAATGAGTATATTTGCAAATTAAAGTTGTTTATAGGGGGAATATGCAATTGATTTTTTTTGCTGAGTAAATATGCATTTAAAGTGTTTTGGAGGGGGAAATATACATTTAACCCTTAAAAGAGTAACGTGAGAAGAAATTATCAGGCAAAAAGAATTTAGGAGCTGACTTAATAACTTTTTCTCTCACAACTTTTAGTTAGTCAAACATCTTTTCACGTTCTTTTAACTTTTTCAAAAGTTAATAAGTTTTTTTTAAAACAACTTAATAAGTTAAAGAATTAAATAAACAATCCCAAACATCCACTTAATCTTAATTAAAAAGCTTTGTGTAGAGAAGTAATTAAAATGCACGCTTTAAAGATAGAATTATCACGCAAATATAAAGGTTATTTCATGCAAACGTTAATTTGTTTTGAGCTCGAAGCACTTTTTATATATTCTCAATAACCCATTTTTAAGAAAAATATATACTTGCTAAAATTTTTTTATATAAATTTTATATATAAAATCAGATATATTATCAATTATTTATATTACGAGTCATCATTTCCATCTTTTCATTTTCAAATAATTAAAATGATGACATAATTGGCATTTTGGGTTCATAATCATTATTGAAATTAAAGCAACATGAATGATGCACAAGTCCAAAACGTATGTGTGTACATTGAAGAAGAGGTTGTATCAATTAAATATAGAGTTAAATCGACACAGTTGTAGTCCATCGATCATGTTTTAATACTTTTATTAATTGCTCTTTAGGATCCATGGGGGCTAATTTGTACAATAATCTAAATTTTCTATCAAAAGTTTTTTATTTATAAAAGGGTTATTGGATTATAATACTCCCAACTATGGGGTATTGGCCGCTGCCACTCCCAACTAAAATCATCACTCCCAACTATGGGGTATTGGCCGCTGTCACTCCCGTCGTTAAAAAACACTAACTCTGTTAGTGTTTGGGTCAAAAGTGTCACTTTACAAACTTAAGAAGAAAATTTTATTTTTGTTTAATACATATATATTTCACCACTACCATCACCACCCTCACCACCACCAACTCCGGTCACCACCACCAACTTCGGTGACTTTCCGGCAACTCCGGTCACCACCACCATCTCCGATGAATTTCCGGCGACTCCGGTCACCACCACCAACTCCGATCGGAGTCGCCGGAAATTCACCGGAAATGGTGGTGGTGACCGGAGTGACCGGAAAGTCGCCGGAGTTGGTGGTGGTGAGGGTGGTGGGTGGTAGTGGTGAAATATATATGTATTAAACAAAAATAAAATTTTCCCCTCAAGTTTGTAAAGTGACACTTTTGACCCAAACACTAACGGAGTTAGTGTTTTTTAACGACGGGAGTGACAACGGCCAAGACCCCATAGTTGGGAGTGATGATTTTAATTGGGAGTGGCAGCGGCCAATACCTTATAGTTGGGAGTGTTATAATCCAATAACCTTTTATAAAACGTACAAATGTAAACTAAGTTTTCTTAGTTTATTTAAATAAATGAACAAACAAGACCTCTTATTCGTTTATGAACGTTAATTGATATATGTGATATATTCTTTTATATACGTACACACACGTTAAATGCTTTAAATAATATGTTAATACTTTAATAAATTATTATTATTATTACTATATATTGAATGGAAAACATATCATTGAAAATGTTTTTAGTTTCTAACTTTTGTCAATAAATTATTTTATGTTATAACTTTAGTCCCTATTAACTTTGGTTTTTTTGTATTTTTTTTGTGTTGCTAAACCTCATTTTTTCCGTTTTGTTTAGAAGAAATGCAGTGTACTCGTCTTTGCCTTTTTGCTGATTTCATTCGGTTTTTAGCTTAATTTCTTATCACCGTGTATTGGTTATCGGCATGAGTGCACCCTCATAGAGACAAACGGGGGCGCCGGCCCCTGCGCGTTTGTTGTCCCGAAGTACCGTTTTTTACTCCAATACCTTAAATTTATATATATATTTTGATCTCGCCCCTGTGAAAAAACAATTACATCTGTTATATATATATTGAGCTCGCGGCTCGCCCCCGTGCTGAAAATGTTCAGGATCCGCCACTGGTTATCGGTGGTTTCTGGTAGTAGATTTCACTGTTCTATTCTTTACGGTCCGACACACCACTTCTCCTTCTACCCACCATAAAGATTGTCGTGTTGGTAAAAGAGGAAAGATGCGGTTATAACAAATTAATTTAAGCTGTATATAAATAAGAAGTTTGGTCAATAAATATAAAGCTAAGTGAGACTAATGAGATTTTTTAATTGTTGATAAGAATATATGATTTGCTAGGGACCAAAGAAGTACTTGTCATTCATGAATTATCTCGAACAAACTCTAATCATTTGCTACTGTGAATGATATATTGCTACTGTGAGTGATATATGATTTGTATGACATTTATATTATTAATATATATAACTTAAATCATAATGTCGGTGGATTTACTATTTTTATATACTATGATATAAAAATGTTCCTATATTAATAAATAGGTAGATATCCGTCATTTGTCATTTAACTAGACTATACCATTCGCATAAGTGTCATAATTTATTTTATGAAATATATTTATACGCATAATAAATCATAATAATGCAATTTTTATTAAAATTTCAACAAGAATAATGCAACAAATTATGAAAAGTATTTATCTACATATTCTAATAATTGAATAACCATTCACTTGTCAACATTTTAGATATGCCACATACAAAAAATTATATGTGGCAAACAGGGGGCGTACCCACCCTTTAAGGGTTGGTGGCGCCCGCTCCCCTTGCGAAATTATTATTATTTTTTGTTTTTATATGTTAAATTCTCGACCCCCGTAAAATTTAACCCTCGACCCCCATCCAGTCTTTAAAAACTCAGTTTGATGCCTAATTCACAACCCATAGGAGACACATAATATTAAACAATAGACTGAGTTAAATAATGGTTAGAAGATAGTAATATATATTTATTTATATCGTCATGTATAATCAAGCACTGAGTTATTATATTCTTAAGTGTCTCACCATTGCACAAAACCATCAACAAAGTTAATGATTCGGATGGTCATGATACAAGAAAGGAATACATAAATAATACAAGTGAGAAGTGAGGGATGATGGAAAGTTTAGTTCTAGAACCAAGGTTCTCAATATCACCATTTTTATACCATAACACAAGTCCCTTAACATAGTCTTGTTTGGAAAAATGGTTTGGTTTCATTCACTTCTTGTTTATAAACTAATTAGAGACTTAAGAACGATGTAGAATGAAGGCATATGAGATCTAAGAAATAAAATAAAGAATTCATTTTACAAGGTTTAAGAAAAATAATCTTTTAAGGAAAATGAATCCTAACTCGAACCTCAAAATGGTAATTTACCAAACTTTATTTACCTTGTTAAATTTTTAGTAAATTCCTAGAGGATTTTTTCAAGTATTTAGGAAGAAAAATAATGTCAAAAATGAAAGGAAAAAAAATGAAAGAAAGGATAAAAAAACTCACAAGTTATTATTGAAAATTTGTTGAAAAAATATGGAGTTCTTAAATAGATTCAATGGGCTGGATGTTTGGATACAAAGGAACTCTAGTGGAGGAACATCTTCTGGTATATTTAGTGTTGGCATGGGAATAAATATAATAAGAATAATTGGAGTCATGGAAGGAGTTCGTCTAGAGCTCGGATGAATGTGAAGTGCTGGAACTATGGTACAAATGGGCATGTCAAAATTGAGTGTATTGTTCCTAATAAAAAGGATGATAAGGCGGTGAATAATGTTAGTTCATCATATTAATAATCTGGAGATGATGCATCAGTTTACTGTGTAGAGTCTATAAAATCTTGAGTCATGGGTTTCGGTTTGTCATTTCATGATACGCATATTGAGAAACGATGAGGAATTAAAAACTGGTAACTTTAGGAAGCTACGAATAGCTAATAATGGTGAGGTCTTTCGTGTTACAGGCACAGGTGATGTGCATTTAGTAACTCTATTGGGAACCACATGAAATTTAAAAGAGAGTCCGGAAGTCAAATTTGGTGGATGCAAATGAAGGGTAACTAAGTAGAAACTCTATAAAATAATACACTTGGGACCACCAAAATTTATTAATTAAAAGACTTATTAATTAACCGATAAATTAATAATTATGAATTTATATATTAATTAATATTTTATTAATTTATAGTAGAATACTTAGTTGTTAGCTGATGAAGATATTATTGAAAGCGTTATTGGAATTAATAAAGATGATATCGATTAAGAAGATGATGAAAGTTCTACAATGGAGCTCCCTTCGCGAAACGAAGCTATTAAAGCGGCAATCACATTGAACAATTTCTTATTAAGCTATGAGAAAACAACACAAGAAGTTCTTACCATGCTAAGGAAAATTAAAGACGAGATTCAAGATGAAATTGATTTCAACAAAAAACAAAAGTCAATTGAGTCATTTTTCAAGAAACATTCATAAATAATTCATGTAATATGTTATACATAAGGAATTATTAATTTATATTTTATATGGGGTCTAAAGAAATTATCAAAAATGTATTATCTTATAATTTTAGTGAATTATTAATTTAGCACCCTATCCCCGAGTCGGGACCATCAAAAAATATTATCTTAGAGAGTTTATTAAATAATCGAGTATTCATTTATCGAGTTTCTACTTGTAATTTGGTAATTGCTCGTGGAAGCAGACGTGGATCATTATACATGGTTGGAGTATTTGATGAGGGAAGTATGACCGTTCCTCAAAACAAAATTAAGCTCTCTGAATCTAAAGGCAAATTATGGTTTAATTTAAAAGAGGTGAACCATGTACGAAAATGATTCAAGCTGAGTGGGTTCGTTTAAATCGAGTTAGGGTTTTAGTGACAGTGGGAGCACGCGGCGTGTTTCGGGTACAATTACAAAACAACGATGGGTTTTGAAGACCGTTATTCCGACTGTGAAAATCTCTCCTAAGGAAGTCTTGCTTAAAGAGGAGAGTGGTTCTCGAGTTATCTCATGAGCTGGGGGATTGTAAGGACCAGTTGAGATAGAGAATTATTTGGAGCTCAGGGGAGTTTCAAACGCCAATTCATGTACATTATGAAAGGGGGGTGGGGCAACTATAGATGATCAAGAAGTCTTAGCTAGTCTATATGTGGATTAAGGGTTGGAAGACTTGGATATGAAGAATATTAATGTTATTAGATCTAGGGTTACTTGATTGATATATGTAGAATTTTGCAAAGCCTTTAAATGTGAGATTAGTGGGTTGTGAAGGCTTTGGTCGGGTTGGGCTTGAACCTAGGACCATTGGTGACTACAATACGGACGACCGAAATAATAGGATGCCAGCCCTAGGATAAATGAATATTTTTTATATTGCTTGGAAACCAAGAAGTTATCTTATTTACCAACCATAATCTAGCATTATAAATAGAACCTTTGATGTAATTGTAGTTAGGGGTGTTCAAAGTCGGGTATCCGGAATTTGGATACCCGAATTTTCGGATAGTGATTTTCACTATCCGTATCCGAATCCGAAATTTCGGATAACCGGATTTCGGATACCCGAAAGTTCGGATACGGATTCGGATAGTATCCAAATATCCGAATTTTTTTTTTTTTGCATTTGCATTTGTATTTGCATTGCATTCAATCCAAAATTAGCCTTAATGTTAACAACTAATCAAAAAAGTCTTAAGACAATTAAAGTCAAAGTATAAATATCTAAATAACAAGTTATTTTAATAAAACATCAACTCCAAACGTTTCAATACATTCAAATAATATACGTCTGACAAGTCCGCTACTTCTCTCATGACCACGAGTTATAAGTCGACAACAAAAAAAACTAACTAAAAATCAAATATTGGAATTTTCGTAAACATGAGTACATGATTATAAAGTTTTTTTTGTAATTTCACACACATTTAAAAAACTAATAATGAAATCAAATATAAGTTATGTCTTGGTTATTTTAGAAAATAATATAAAAAAGGACTATTAAGAATACTATAAAAAAGTACAAATGCATTTACAAGGTAAAAACATGATCGGAGGCGTGCACTGGTGGGTTTTCGACTTGTCGGAGCGTGCGACAGTGGGTCGTCGGAGCATGCACCGATTTGAGGCCGGAGGGTAGAGGGCGCGAATGTAATTGGAGTACTAAATACATATTTACTTTCAAGTTTATAAGCATAGTTTTATAAATATATTAAATGCATAAGCAAAAAAAAAATTGGTTTTTGGATAATCGGATAATCCGAATATCCGAATTATGCCAAAATTACTATCCGAACCCGAATCCGAAGTTTCGGGTATCCGAAGTTCGGATATCCGAAATTTCGGGTATTTCGGGTTCGGATTTTCGGATCGGGTTTTCGGATGCGGATTTTTTTAACACCCCTAATTGTAGTCTTGAGCACCTAATAATATAAACCCTAGTAGCAAAGTAGACATAAGTCAATCGGGTCCAAACCATTATAATTCGTGTGCGTCCTTTACTTTCTGCATGACATTCGTTTGTGCTAACGTGTGTTGTTTTGCTTTCGCGTACCACTTTGTTCCTAACAAAATCTAATGACAAGGTCTTCACCAACCCAAAAGCCCAATGACAAGGACTTCACCAATCCAGCGAATTCAAATATCCCCATTCATACTAGCTATTTTATTTGGATATCTTAGGTTCCTTCTAAAGTTAATTTATTTGGATGGCAAGCTTCGATAAAATGGACGTCATCAAAATCGGCATTAGCAAAGCGAAATATCTCCTGGATTCGATGTCAACTTTGTGGCTATGAAGATGAATATGTGGATCATATATTGATTAAGCGAATCCTTCAAAAGGATTTGCAGTGTCATTTCTGCTTGCTGCAATCTCTCCATTCTATCGGCATCTATAGTATTTAAACTTCATAAACTTCCGAAATCTTGGCATTTTACACATGGAAAACGCAAGTTTCTTCGAGTTGTATTCTTAACAATGTTTTGGTGTTTGTGGAAGAAAATGAACGAGAAGAACTTCAAATCCGTCAATAAAGAAGATCATCAGCTATCGGAAGAAATCAAATCTCTTTTGTTTCTTTGAATTAAGAATGAAGCTAGAATGAAAGCTTTAACAATGAAATAATGATGTTCTTTTTTGTTTAATTGTAATGTAATGTTTTCTAGCATCTTGCTAGCTTGATTTATAAAAGTTCATATTTAGCAAGAATAAAAAAACTAAACAAATACTAATCTTATCCGAATTGTAAAAGAAATAAATATATATACATAGATAATTAAGCAAATTATGGTCTAATAGTGACTCCATAAAAAAATTAATAAATCTTTACTACATCATGCCCCTTTTAATAAAAGAGTAACATGCTCTAATAAAAAAAATAAACTGAATTTTATTAATCCGAATTTTTGTTTATCGCTAATATTAATCCCAACTTAGGATCCCAATGAACTGTCATTAAAGTTAATTAAACGTCGTTATTTTTTTTTCAAACTGATTTTTAAAGATTTTGATCGGAAGAATGAAACAAGCCAACCGCTGTAAAACTTATCCTGAACCAATGACAAAAAAACATTATTTTACAAAACAAAATACCAAAATAATAATAAAAAAAATCATAAAGACTAAAACGGACAAATCGATATAACCCCAAAAACAAAAAATAACAATTTACTCTTGTTTTATCTATATATCAATTTATCTAAATAACTCACGTGACTCATGTGAGTACATTGCATACATCTATGTTTACTAATTAGTTAGATATAACAATCACATGTTTTGGCCTAAATATCATCCCCGGAGGATACATTGTATTATGTGGTACGGTAATATATATTGAGGGTGACGTACACTTAAAGGTACACCAAACAGAAAAAGGTCGCGTGTATGGTGAGCGACAAGCTTCAATTATCAATTTATCATACATGTACCATTTTGTCGTTTCTTTACATTTATCATTAATCCACGACATGAGTTTTAGGTCAAATTTGTTAGTAACGATTTTTTATCTTTTCGAAATAGAACCGTTAAAATTTGAAACCGAATCATTACTAACGGTTTGATTCATGAGTAGTTTCACCGTTAGTATGCCTAGAAAATATTTCACTAAACAGTAAACACAGCTTCATCGTTTAGTGCATAACAACTTCAAAATTATAAGGCGTCAGATGTTGTTGTGTAAAGTCGTAAAAGTAGTTTAAATAAATATGATGTCAAGTTATTAAGTAGAAAAGGTTGAAGAGTCAAACTGTCAATTACAAAAAAAAAGTTATTGATTAATATGTAATTTACTAGAAGATGAATTTTGAAGGTGGTATATTGTTAAAAGTGTGAGGTGTCAAGTGAAAGCTAAAAGTTAACGGTGGTAGTTACTAGTTAACCATGGTTACAAAGAAATTAACAATGATCTCATACTACTTAAGTATACATACAGGTTTAAGTTATCCCCATGTGCACGTTGCAAAACGTGTGAGGTTTTAGGAAATGAATAGAGGTCGTAATCTTTCTAACCACTCATATTTGTAAAAATGAAAGCTAAAAGTTAACAGTGTGGGGTTTTAGGTGTAAACTTTTAAAAGTGTGAGGTGTTATTTAATTTAATGGCGAAGCCATGATTTGTAGCTCGGGGGCCAAACTCAAAAAACCCATAAATTTTTTTATAATGTATTGTTTCCAGGGGCCAAACCCAATATACTTATAAAAAAAATCAGCTACCGACCAACAAAACAACACTTCGGATGAAAAAAAGTGGTGGGCCGTGACCCTCCCCCATCTCTTATATGCTTCGCCTATGGTGTTAAGTGAAAGCTAAAAGTTAACAGTGGTAGTTAACCATGGATACAAAGAAATTAACCATGATTTCATACTACTTAAGTATACATTCAACTAGTTTAATTTATCCCCATGTGCACGTTGCGAAACGTGTGAGATTTTAGGAAGTGAATAGAGGTCGTAATCTTTCTAACCACTCACATTTGTAAAGATGTTTGCTAATCGACTACTAACGCCATCATCCATGCCATCTCCACCATCCACCATTGGCAAACGACATTGGCGCTAAAATAACACCAGCTGTATATGTAAATTTCAAACCAAGTATATTTGTAAAATCATTCTGTGTTATTTCTCTTGTTTTTAATATCAGCCGGTAAATTTCAAAATTTTGTTTCCCAATTTCATAATCCAAGTTTTTAGTTGACCTTGGAGAAACTATCGATATTTTTTATTTTCCTTGAATGTGTCATTGAAAGGTAAAGGATTTAATCCTTTAAATGAAATAAAGCTTTTTTAATTAAATATGAATCAAACTGAAAGACCCCTTAACTATTATGGGGATTAATAAAACGAATCACACTTTTACCACTAAACTATACCCGCTACAAATGCAATTGTTATATTTAAATGGTAAATATTTCTCAGAACATGGGGTGTGAATCAAACCCATGTTTGTATTGAAATTGAGATACTAATACAAGTTCTTCCCTTCTGAATCATATAGATTCCTATCTGAAAGAGGTTGACAATAAGTTCTTTCAAAATTGACTATTTGTCCCTCTGTTAGAGGTGTTCCAGAAATGTCTGTGATCAAGTAAATAGCTCTACGAACAAATGGATTGGATCGACTTGGAAAATGGAAAGATTTGTTCAAGTTATACGTTTCGTCACCATAGTGGAAAAAACCTTAGGTGTGAATATGTTAGATACCTGTGACTCGATTGCTAAAATAGTATCTCTCCCCCAAAAAGCATATTTTTTTACCTACGCACAAAAAAAATATTTTGTTGTGAATGAACAAGGTATTAAGGCATTTACCATACGTAAAATCATAATGATTGATACGGGCCTTTTTTAAAAAATGAATCTTTTGTTACAATAGAAGCAAAAGTGACGTGGATTATTCAAGAATTAAAGTTGCTGGTTTCTTTTATAAAAAGAAGATCTCAACAAACTTCTATGATATGAAATGATTTCACCAAATTTTAAGACTAATCAATTACATTCGTGTAACCTTCATGTACGTTTAAGTCATGTCAAAATTTGCTATTCCAGCTATCATACATATATATAATAAAAAGTTTAAAAGAGAAGAAAGTTAATATATCTATAATAAAAAGTAAAATTTAATTTTAATAATCTCACTTTTTAAGTTTTAATCATTAGCTTACAATAATACCTAAGTTTTGAACTTCTTTCTAGAAATCTCAACTTTCAAACTAATATTTGCTGATAGTCCTTCCGTTAAGTCTTTTTAACACCGTTAGTTTTGTAGTGACGTAGCGTTTGATAATAATTTTTTTATAATTATATGGATTAAAAGGTAACGCGTCATGTTGAGTAGTCAAAAACAAATTGTATCGTTGCGAATTGTCACTAGTTTCTTTGTAACAGAACTTGGCCTCTTTGTTACAAAACAGGTCATATATATATGTTGCTGTACTAAGTGCAGAAATATGTTTTGTTAACATTTTTACATGCATCTCAAGTGGTATACTCAAGGGTTGATTGTGTATTGGTCATGTGTCTTAGTCAATAACAGTTATATCTATCTAATAAATTAAGGTTTTAAGGGGCAATTATAGGAGGGAAAATATTTGATCTATAATAGGAATTTTTGGAGGGAAATTGTATGAAATTTCTCACCATGCATAGGTTGATGGACAAAATACTTAAATATTAAAAATTTACAAATACTTAAACATAATGGTTATAAATTATTTTTAAATATTATTATTTAACCCGTGTGTAACACACCGACATTAAACCTAGTTTAGTAATAAATTATTACCCTGTGTATTACGCGAAGACAACCTATTTTACATGATTTAGTATCAGTTATTAAGTAACAAGAATGACAAATAGAAGTATCACTTGTTTGGCAGTTATAGGCCAATGTCAAATAGAAGTTTGTGTCAGTTATTATTTTGTTGGTTTACAGAAAGTCATGTTGGTTAATAACAGCGATTAGACCAACTATGGATCACATTATCGTATACAACTAGATTTAAGACAAGGGCCGCGCGATGCGGAGGCCGGGTCACGCAACCGGGCTTGCTCATATGACTTTGTCACATCTATACCTTCTAATAAAAGATGGTTTTGAAGGACACTTGTCATTCAATGAAGAGGGTTTTAGAGCATTTTCCCGCCAAAACTAAAAATATTTTATTTTAATATATGTATGGAAGGAAATCTATAACATTAAATTACCAACCCAAAACCTCCCCATTTTTATAAATCTTAGGTACCTCACCTTAACCATTTCAGCTAAGGATTATTGGTATCTGGATTATATATGTCTATTTCTTAATCTTTTTTTAATTAATTAATAGTATTTATAAGGTACTCAGTTTAAAAGCGTCAAAACCTAATTTGAAGATTATCGTAAATATGTTAAAGTAAAAAAAAAAGAAATTGTCTCAATGGTAAAAGTGTAATAAACACAAACTTGAAGCCTAATTACCAAGGTTCATAACCGACCTTGGTAATTAGTATATATTTAAATATAAATATAGATATAGATATAAATATAGATATAAATATAGATATAAATATAAATATAAATATAAATATAAATATAAATATAAATCGACTGTTATATTACTTTATTTTTCAGCCCCCATGAATCAAATTTTCAACCCGAAAAATATAACCTGAAACATAATGATAAGAAAAAAAATTTCGGATCCTTTAATTTTCAGCCCCCATGCTCAAAATGTTTAGGATCCGCCACTGCTTGTGTGTTTGTTATTATGGTGAAACCAACTATGGATCACAGTTTCGATCACCTAGAATATTAAATCAAGGCTAGAAAATGTATATGATTGTGTCGAGTTGGTTTGCGGAAGACTTAAGCAACTAATTTAAAAAGGCAAATTGGCCTAAAATAATCCCAACTAACACCTATTTGCCGAAAATAATCCCAACTCAGTTTATTCCCTCCAGTGGTCCCAAATCCAACTTTTTTGGCCTACAGTGGTCCGCCGTTAAGTACACTTAACGGCCGTTAACTTTTTTTCTATTTTTTTCGAATTTCAAACCGATATTTTAAGAATTTTGATCGGGAGGAGAATACGAGTAAGTTGATGTAAACCTTACTTCCAATTGTTGCTCCAAATGGTTTAATTTTGATATCCGGTTAATACACCGTTAGGTTTTAAACACCCGATTAAAGACCGTTTTGTCGTTTGGAACACCAGTTCGAAGTAAGGTTTGCATCAATTGAATCGTATACTCCTCCCGATCAATATCCAAAAAACCTTGTTTTGAAATTCGAAAAAAATCAAAAAAAAGTTAACGGCCGTTAAGTGCACTTAACGGCGGACCACTGGAGGCCAAAAAAGTTGGATTTGGGACCACTGGAGGGAATAAACTGAGTTGGGATTATTCTCGGCCAATAGGTGTTAGTTGGGATTATTTTTAGCCAATTTGCCATTTAAAAAATAGAAAAATTACATAGTAAACGTTTTTGGTTAACATGTTTTATCGAGTCTAAATAGGATACCTAATTTCCAGTCGTAGTTTAGAGTCTAACTATGGTTCGTAGCGAATTGGTACGTAGCGAATTTCTTTTCGGTACAAAACGATCCAATACGGGGATCGGTGGCTTATCAGCGAATTGGGTAACTATAGTTTAAATTATGTGTAATGAGATGTTTTACCTTTTTTTCATATCATATATGTAGTGCCCCAAACCGTCTTTTATAGGCCTAAAGTCCTAAACCATTACATAGGAGTGTTATAGGCTAAAAGCTTTCCCCAGTTTCCGTTGCAAACACAAGATTGGTAATATTGAGGGACAATACATGGGCTAGCTTAATTATTACACTCCTTTTTAGTTACAACGCCTTAACGCCTCATACTGAAATGACATCTAAATAACATAAAATATGCTTAAAAAACTTAAATCGTAACACATTACACATGGTGTAAGAAAAATAAAGCTAGAAAAATCATTCCAACTGTATTCAAATTTGCTGGCAGTGAGGCACTCGAATGTATTTATTAAGTTGTTACATTCCATATATATCATTTTCAAAAGGAACAATAAATACTATTTATTTGGTGTCAGAAATAAATAATTAAATTAAATGATCATTTATTTAAGTTTACAAAGCGTTATATGTGTTTAGCTATGCATAATATACTATTAAGCACGTGCTTTGTTATCGTAAGCTACAAATAAAATGAAATCGAATCATATCACATTAAAGCTATATTCTAATTGTTTTGACTTTTGATACTATATATATATTGTATGACATATGGATGTCCACAACTTATTTCTCCACGTCTATATTAATCGTGTTTCAGACGAAAATAAAAATAATAAATCACAATATATAGAAAATTATTTAAGTTTTTCAAAATTGTGTTCAAGTACATCATACATTTTGTATAAATTTCATAAAAGACTTAGAATGATACCATCACCACGTTAAGACGTATTAAATCGTCTTTGACAAGCGGCTTTGTCCTTGATTAGAGTCCTTTTGATCGATTGTGTATAATTAGCACTTCCCCATCTCATTAGAAGTGTCTTTGTTTGAAAAATACAAAATTTTAGTCATATTAAAATATTGTTTTTTTGTTGTCATTTGACAATAATACCCATTGACAATAAATATTATAGAATAAAGTACAATTTGAGTACCTGGGCTATACTCCCACTTGCATTATGAGTACCTAAGTTTTGTATTTAGTCAATTGAGTACTTAACATTTCTAATTTTCGCAGTTTGAGTACCTGAGACTAACAGATGTTAGTTAAGTGTTAACTCATAGGACTAGTTTGGTCATTTTCTATCTAATGTTAGGTTTGAATTAGTAATTTTATTTTTAAAAGTCTCACTAACAATAAACTAGTAGAGCGACGTAAATCTATGTTCCACATGCTCGAACATCAGATAGAAGCTTCGAACAAAATCAGCTTCTATCTGATTTTTGAATCATGTGAAACGTATATTTTAGGGTTTAGAAAACTTCGTTCTATTTGTTTATTGTTAGTGAGACAATAAAAACTAAAATTACTAATTGAACCCTAACATTATATAAAGAATGACCAAAATAACCTTATGAGTTAACACTTAATTAACATCTGTTAGTCCTAGGTACTCAAACTGCGAAAATCAGAAAGGTTAGGTACTCAATTGGCTAAAATTAAAACTTAGGTACTCATAGTGCAAGTTGGAGTATAGCTTAGGTACTCAAATTGCACTTTATTTAATATTATATGAGTTCATCATATTGTTTGATTATGTTAGCTTTGTGTTTTTAAGGGTAAATTTGAAAATTGACTAATAAATTTTAAAAAAAAAAACACATGAAATGGGACAAACAAAAAATGAAATATGAACACTTCTAATGGGACGAAGGGAATAATTAGTATCACCAAATTAGAAATTAAATTATATTGTCTGGATCTGAACCTAGGACCTCCAGTAAAGCCTCTCACCTCCCTCGATCATGACCACTACGGAGCAAGAGATCATTAACGACCGTGTATGCATTTCAGCGAGTATATAGCAAAATCTTTGATTTTCCACCTAGTATTAGCCCAAAGATTGATTTGAGCAAGTATGTTTACATACATAACTTGCTTGCTAAATGTGTATATTGATATATGAATTGTGAAAGTTGACATACTTGCTCAAAGATAGGGCTGGCAATTTTGTACACGGACACGAATACACGACACGAACCTACACGGCCTTAACAGGTAACAGGTAAGGCCTTAACAGGTAACAGGTACTAAACAGGTAGACACGAATCTACCTGTTAATTTTCGTGTATTTAACAGGTATTTACCTGTTTACCTGTTAGTACCTGTTAATACCTGTTATGATTTTTTTAAAATAAAAAATATAATTTAATATAACATATTTACCTTATTTACCCTTATACTTATCGACAATTTTTATTTCACTAAACATGTTTTTTAAATACTTGTTTTAAAACAAGTCTTATCGTGTCTAATCGTGTCTTATCGTGTATACCTGTTATAAACAGGTACAGGTACAGGTAATGGTAACAGGTACACGATAGCTTATCGTGTCGTGTACAGGTAATAGCTTAACAGGTTCGTGTCTTAACAGGTTCGTGTCTTAACAGGTACAGGTATACACGATTTGCCAGCCCTACTCAAAGACTGATTTGAGCAAATACATTGCTTAAGTTTAATAATTAGCACAACTTACAAAAATCTATTTATGGTTGATTTAAGGGCACAATTAAACTTTCACATAATATGTGTTTTCTTCTTGACTGTTTTAACGTACCAATCATTCTTTTATTAATTGTATATTATAATCCCAACAGAAGGTGCAGTTGACTTCATACATTCCATATTTTCCTTGTATATATAATTAAGGGCCATTGCCAGCAGTTGATACACAACTCTACAAACACACATATGTAATATTGAGAGCGATCGTCCGCCATATATTATCAACCCAAGGCCGGGTACGTGTGACTTCTTTATCGATCTGTTCATATTTTCTACGAATAGTTACCTATAAGCTAGCATTTGTGTAATTAATGTTCAATGAACAATAAGCTAGCATCATATTAGTATCATGTTTCCATGTGCCTCATTGTTTATTTGCATGCATGTTCATAGCATGAACATTACATGTCTTCATTTCTTCAATCAAAATGTTTTTAACTCATCGATTAGGGGATAAATTTCATAGCAATATGATTTGTTAAACATATATGTGGATCATTTATAGCCATAATCTTTATATAACACGTATGAATAATGTATATATAATACTTTTCATTAAAAGGTATGTCATATATACAAGAACATGATTTCATTTATATCAATATTGTTTACATTGTATATTGTTTACATTGTATAGAAAAGACACACCTTTACAATTGAATAAAACTATCTATATATACTAGTTTATACGGTTATTCAACTAACTTGTTTAACTGCCACAGTCGTGTCCCTTTGATTCTCCGATAACCACCTCTTGAATCGGTGTCTTCTAGCCTTCAACCATCGTGACTTTTCTGTTGATGGTTTCTATCTTAAACCTAATTCCATATTTACTAATCTAGTCCCTAGACCATTGTAACTAATACAAATGTAACATAAATACCACTTTGTGTTATTACCAAATAACACCCTAAACTTTGATAACAAGACTTGAACAATTAAAGTCTAACAATATATGACTATAGATTATCTTAAAATAGGACAATCCACCCAAGCTTCATATGAAATTCTTGATATCTGACTATATCCCTCTTTTATAGAAAGATTAGAATGACAATGACCCTTGTCAGAAAACAAGATTTTAGGACAAGTGTAGTTTTGAGATAACTCAATATACACATTAAGAGCAACATATATCCTAGCATCTGGTGTATAACTGTATGAGTGTGGTTAGATAGAGACTTAGAACACTAACAACAAAAGAAATATTCGGACAACTAACTTACAAGTAGTCAAGCTTCCTAACCAGTCATATATTTTGTTTGGGTCCTCAATTGAGCCCCATCCTCTAGAAGCAACTTCTTTGTACGTAGGAAACATTAGGCTATAATTATAACTAGCATGCAGTCCAATAATTACTCATTCAACGAATTTTTTTTAAAGTAGCATAGTTTTAAAATATTTGGTGAAAAGAGGGTGTTTTTTGCAAAAAGTTGACAACAGGAGTACTCGTCCTTCTCAAGGGCGAGTTCTGCAGCATTTTAAAGCATGCCTGACAAAGATTCTTTGGGTTTTGTCGTGGACCACCTACTCGCCCTTCCCAAGGGCGAGTTCTGCAGTGCTTTATTTTTTTACCAGCAACAGTGATTGATTGGTGACTACTTTTATACTAGAGTTAATGGCCAAAATGGTCCCTGAGGTTTATAAGATTTTGCAGTTTTAGACACTTTTAAGAATTTTTGCATAAACAGTCCCTACAAGGCAAAACCTGTTGCTAAAATAGTCCCTTACGCTAACACCGTTAATTGTCCTTAGGGGCCATTTTAGCAATTACATGTTAGGGTCAGGGACTATTTTAGCAATAGGTTTTGCCTTGTAGGGACTATTTATGCAAAAATTCTTAAAAGTGTCTAAAACTGCAAAATCTTATAAACCTCAGGGACCATTTTGGCCATTAACTCTTTATACTACTCGCCAATTGTAGTGGCGAGTTATAGGATAAAAACGAATAAGTGTTATTCGTGAATATTGAATGTCGGAAAATAAAAACTTTTTTTTTACTTATAAACCCTACTCATCCTCACTCAATATCATATATAATTCATACTCACTCAAAAAATATATCTATCCTCGTCTCTAATAAACCAAACACCCTCACCTATAACCAATCAAATTTCTTAAAAAATACTTTTCACCATGTCTAAACCTTATTTTTGTCAATTATACTGGGGTGGTGAAGTTTCATTTATAAACGGAAATGTTATGTATGATGCTTATACTAGAAGTACTACTGTTGTTCTTCAACAAAAAATGTCATACGAGTCATTTGTTGATTTCGTTATAAGTCATCTTCAACTTCAATGAGGGTGTTTTTAATATTTTAGTAGATAATATTATTAACATTTTAGTACCATGCTATTATTTAATAGATTTTGTAGATATTATTAACATTTTAGTACCATGCTATTATTTAAGGAATGTAATGATGATCGATACGTGCTCAAGCAATGCGGGGTCGTTGAAACATAGCTAAGTTCCCCACCTTGCCATCTGCATAAAAATTCCAAATAAAAAACAGATTAAACAGTAATACTATATAATAAATATATGTGTATTTTAACATACCTTGCACCGTATGGTAATTCAAAATTAATAGTACGGTTATTAATAGGAGCAATGGTAGGCAACCTTTCCCACGCCCATAACTGTAACACAAATAATGGACCGCTAACGTCCCTAGCAGTCATTTTTATTGTTTTGCATAGTTGTCTATACAACCATGCTAAAGTAGCACCCTCCCAACTTAGTTTCCCGCAATCTACTAAATTATCTACATGTGATAAAAAAATTAGCATGAACCCAATTGGAAGGGCTATCAGGGAATATAGTTGGTCCTAATCAGGTGTAAAATTATTAACCGGGCACGTTTCTTGCATTCATCATCGGTAGGATTTTCAGGAAACTTTATTTTTATTTGATTGTAAATAGCAACCAAATTTATTTTGTGGTCGTTTGTTGAATTATCTGGCAATGTCAGACCTGTTAAAAGCATAAACTTTTGAATTAATTTATTTGTTGCTAGCACTACATCAGTGCCAGAAACCGCATCACCATCAACTTTCAAACCCCATAACACTTCCACATCCTGAAGGGTTACCGTGCATTCTCCAACAGGTAAGTGGAACATGTGGGTCTCCGGCCGCCATCTCTCAACCAAAGCCGTAATGATACCACGATCTAGCTTACGGTTACTACACTGAATAATAGCAGCAAAACCCGCATTCTCTAAGTATGTCATAACATTAGGGTGGATAGGTTTTTGCTTAATCAGTCTCCAAAAATTGGCGTCCCCCCGTCTATGACGTATTATACCTGCATCACTTGTTGGATTTTGAAATAATGAGCAGTTCTATGCTCACCACCCAGAAATAACAACTCATTGTTTAAAGGACCCGGTGTAACTCCCCAACTTGCCATTTTTTTGTTAGATGTGATTTTGGTGTTGGTTAAGTGGTGTTTGATATGGTGAGAAATTGTGTCGTAGGCAAGCAAATGGTAGGAGATAGATATATAAAGATGTTAATTTTTTTTTTATAAAACTCGACCAACTCAATTACCCGATTAAAGGCATTCTAGTACTCGCCCTTCACATGGGCGAGAAGTACAAAAGTAGGCAACTTTTTATTAAAGTGTGCAGCGTATATTAAAGAGTTGCAGTGTCTTTCCAAAAAGCAGCAGGTGGATGTGATCTATGAAGGAACTCGCCCTTGGGAAGGGCGAGTAACTAGTACACGACAAAATCCCAAGAATCTTTGGTCAGGCATGTTTTATAAGGCTGCAGAACTCGCCCTTGGGAAGGGCGAGTACTCCAGTTGTCAAGTTTTTGCAAGAAAAACCCCTCTTTTCACCAAATATTTTAAAACTACCCCACTTTTAAAAAAATTCATCATTCAACATATCAAGGACATACTTCCACTAAAACACAAGTATTCTGAGTGGAAAACAAAATGTCTCAACGCCAAGAAAATATCAAAGTCGGCCTATGTTTCTAGTTTGGAACTTAGACTGGAGAATAATTATTCATCTCTGAAGGACACAAAGTTAATATATGTACAATGATCAATATTCCCAAAGTTTCCTATAACACTATAAATCAACGAAACCTCCTCTGCAAGATTGGTTAAGGTTAGAATGATGTAATCTACATACTTTTGAGGCCTCATCCTCAATAACAAAGTATGTGGCTACTCCATATAAACCTCATCCTTAAAACACCACTAAAAAGAGATTATTGACATCAAGTTGGTAGAGAAACCAATGACTAATGGTAGAGGCATAACATGCTTAATGTATACCAAGGGTGTTTTAGGATTGCTCATAGAAGATCAAACATAGGACAAACCAGGGTCATGGTTTGGTTGAAAAAATGCCTCTATGTTGTCTTGTCCTTATATGGTTTCACATATGTAAAAGTAAAGACATTTGTTTGTTTACCAGGCTTGATATAGTAGAAATAAGTATTTTGATTTTATATTAAACCAAGGACATAAGAATAGTTGGAATTGTTTGGGACTCCCATATAACAGGATTAGGATCAAAATATAGGTTTGAAATTTGGGTAGGGGCCTAAAAAATGAAGGGCATAGACTTGTGAGAAACACCATACACACTTGTAAAGTCGTGATGTAATGAACACACTTAAAGGTAGTTGATTATCCTCATTTTAACTTTGTAGTACTCAGTGAAAACAAAATGTCAACTTTCAGGTATACGGTATACCCTTATATGATCAACAAACTTATCTCATGGATCAAAGAGTCATAAGGACCTATTAACATCAACCAAAGCTATAATGACATAATAAGTTGCTAGTCATAAGGCAGCTGTCACTAAATATTATTGAAAAATTTATCACTCGGCTCACAGTTTAGTAAATTCATATTGAAGACTCGTTATGATAAGTCACTTGCCCTGATTTCTCGAACACTAACAGTTCGAGAGGAGACGCATGACATTTGGATACAAAATTATTGCTCAATTTTTAAATATGAATAAGTAGAGGAAACTAAATTTACGTATCGACTGAAGACATTCATAATACTCTTTTGGATATAATAACTAAAGATTTATCACCCATAAGTCTTATATAAGAGCCTATAATAACGATTGGTTTTACTTACGACCATATATAACTCTATATCATGAATGATTAACTATTATTTATTTATATTTCCTCACTCATTTATACTTTGCTTGTTTCTAAGTATGTTTATGCATGCCTAAAATGCCTAAAAGATAGGATAAACATATAAGTATGCAAATTAAGTTTAAAGGGTTGATTTGTCAATTTTGTCCTAAGGTCTACATAAATTTCAAACTTGGGATTGTAATATGACTAATTGGGTCCTAAGTTGAATTATCGCTCTACAATTGTATTTCTTTACTATAGTTATGGGTTAAGCTAAAATGAGTATTAAAATCTGACCAGACATATATAGGGGAATGTTCCCGTATAAAATGGATTTTACCTAAGAAGTGTGAGAAGTGATATTTAGACACACTAAAACCGGGTCAAAAGAACTCCGATTGAACTCAATCTTGCGGCGTTAGAACCGTGTCATCAAACCCCTGCCCACACACCACCCCAAAAACTTAAACCCCCCACCCCCCAAAACCTAAAACCCCCGACCCCCACCCTCTAAAAACCGAAACCCCACCCACCCATCACCCAAAAATCTAGAACCCCCACCACCCAAAAACCTATACCCCACCCACCCACCCACCCCCCAAAAACCTAAAACCTCCCACCCTACCCCCCAAAAACCTAAACCCCCAGCCCCTAAAAACCTAAACCCCCCACCCCCACCCGTAAAAAAACCTAAAATCTAAAAACTAACTCTAAAAGCTAAACCTTAAGGCTAAAACTAAATTTTAAAACTAAACCCTAAAAGTTAAACCTTATAAGCTAAGATGGTAAAGCTCGACGAGACGATTCAAACGCCTCTTGAATGAGCTAAAACGGAGTTCGTTTGACCCGGTTTTGATGTGATTTAAGTCACTTCTCACACTTTTTAGGCAAAATCAATTTTGTATTTGATCTTTCCTCGACACATATAATACTCATCATAAATGATAACTTGGCCAGCTGGGTTAATTTTAAAATAAAATTGGTATATATGGTCTAATATAACTGATCATTGACCTTAATATATTGTCCATTAAGGTTTCACATGGGTGTAGAAATACATTTTTAGAAAGCTATGACACACCCTAAACGGGAACTCGATAATACTCAAGAATGTTGAACTCCCTTAAGACTGTTTTGTCATTGTTGGCTTCCTTACATCTTTGTTTTTCATAACATGTTACAAAATTTATCAACGGTGAGGTTCCAAATAATTAATGGCTAGCTATAGATTAACTGAGCAATGCAATCAACAATGCAACATATTTCTTTATGGCAAATAATCTCTACTCCTAAAAATATTTTGCAATGGGTATGCAAGTATGATTTTTCAATAACTTCAAGCAATGAAGAATCATATTTATTATTTACATCCTAATATAATCATTTAGCAATCTTGTATACAAGAGAAAAGGTTTTCAACTATTACTAGGACCGACCTTATGCATGATCTTGAAGTTTGTAGGTATCATAAGCCAATATGGTGAACATTAGTGGTGAGCAAAAACCGGAGACACACAAATCCGAGGATAGTGTTGAAGACTTTCGAAAGGACAAAGGAAATGAAAGAGACCATGTGAATATTGTGCCGTTTTATAAGTTGTTTGCGTTTGCTGATGTAACGGATTATGTGTTAATGATTTTCGGCACCGTTGGTGCTATTGGCAATGGAATGTGCATGCCTCTAATGGCTGTTCTCTATGGTGACCTCTTAAACTCCTTTGGTGAGAATCAGAACACTGATGATGTTCTCCATGCTGTTACCAAGGTACATGATTTCCAAATTACTAATAAATAAATTAAATTTCTTCATTTAACCGGGAAAATTCCCAAAATGAAAATTTTTACTAAAAATGAAACTAAATATCAATGTTTGACTTTCTACGCCCACGATGTTCATTCTTTATTAGTCGTCTTACTACAAAACAAAAGTTTACATTTTAGAAACGAATTTTTTTTTGACGTTTCTAGTCGTATGATTTTTTCTTTTTTTATGTAAAAAAACTTAAGTAATTTTATGGACACGTGTCATCATGTGTGATTGGTGTTTGAAGGTGCCGACGACTAATAAGGAATTGACATTATGGCATAGAAAGTTAATTACATGGACATTTTGGTTTATTTTTTTTTGGTAAAAATGGACATTTAGAGAATTTTCTCATTTTAATACAATTATTTAACTAGATGGAGAATATGGGTTCCAGGTAGCGTTGAATATTGTTTACCTAGCGATTGGATGTGCTGTTGCGTCATTCCTTCGTAAGTACAATAAGTGTTTTTAAATGACAAACTCACATGTCTTAAAACCTACTTTATATATACACTAGTATAAAACCCGTGCGTTACATGATTGTCGACAAATCGACATGAAAATACATAATTCCAAATATTATAAAAAAACGTAAACTTTTGAAAAGAACTTAAATATTACATAACTAGGTCTAATATCCGTGTGTTACACACGGATTATTATAATATTTTTAAAGAAATTACAACAATTATGTTTATGGATTTATAAATATTAATATTTAAGTTAGCTCATCAACTTATGCATGGTTACAATTTCACTTAATTTCCCTCCAAAGCTTCCTATTATAAAACAAAAAATTTCCCCCCAATATGACCCCCTAAAACTTTAATTTATTAGGTAGATAATTTAAAGATTTAATTACATATTTACCTATATAAACACCCCCTAAATGCATATTTCCCCAACTAAAAAAATCAATTGCATATATACACAATGTTAACTAAATGTCTTTATTAAAAATGAGTATATTTGCAAATTAAAGTTGTTTATAGAGGGAAATATACAATTGATTTTTTTTGCTGGGTAAATATGCATTTAAAGTTTTTGGAGGGGGAAATATGCATTTAACCCATTTAAAAAGTTAGCTAAGCCATAAAATTAGCTCAACATATACAAAGCTCAACATAAAATTAGCTAAGCCATATTAAATTATTCTGTTTATAAACTTTAACAATGAAAAAGAATAAAGATTCATTTGTGAACACTAATAATCATAATCATAAAAAAATGAGTACGAGATCCATTCCATTGAAATTTAAACGCATAAAGGGTAGGTTTGATGCAAATTATTTTAAGGCAATAATCAATGAAATCACATGGAGCAATATATACACTTCCCAAATTTAATTAATATTATTTATTTAAACAACCAGATAAGATAATAACAAACTTAGAGTGACATAATTACTTATCTTTTGAATGAGAGTTTGAATGTGACGGATGACATGGAAATGAACATTGTTTATAAACCTTTCTATTAAAACAGCATTTTGATATGTGGGACGGTTAGGTAGTTAAAAGGGTGCCGGTTTTAGCTGTTTGTCAAGCAGTCAAAATCACATATAAATTACATAAGCAACAACAATAAACGGATTCATGAGGCATTTAACAAAGCCAAGGTTACATCTTCTCTTCTAAAAATCGCTAATTATAAAGTTGCTTTCACGTTGTGTCACTTGTCACTTTCTCAACCCTCCTCACCACATTCAATTTATAAGCTTATAATAATTAAATTGGTGTAACTCGATCACTTAGTTAATACTCATTTCAATATAAAAGTGTATAAATATTTTTATCGTTCAACTTCGTGGGTACCCACAAGTGCTATAAAAAACCGTTGTAACAACTAGTTATTAAGGTTAAAGGACAAAGGGACCGGTTCAGGTGTAAGTTATAGGACGTAACTTGTAACACCTTGATTTTCAAGGAGAAATACACCACCATTTGTGGTCAGCAGGACTAGAACCCCTGACTTAGTGCTCCTAACACAATTATGTTACCAATGGGCCACTAACCCCATTGGCATCAGATTATTTAGGAGTCATTAGAGGTGTATTATATCCTTAAATAAGCACAAGTAATTAATTATCAACCAGAAAATTAGTTAATTATCTTATTAATTTATTATTATAACAGCTTAAAGAAGAAAATAACCTCGAAATACCCTCTTGTTGTTCAAAAAATGTTGTTTTTTTGTAGAGGTGGCAATGTGGATGATAACCGGAGAAAGACAAGCTACAAGAATAAGACACTTGTACCTAAAAACAATTTTAAGACAAGATGTCACCTTCTTCGATAAAGAAACAAACACAGGAGAAGTTGTAGGTAGAATGTCTGGTGATACTGTTCTCATACAAGATGCCATGGGGGAAAAGGTTTGTATATAAAATTTTCATTTTCATACTTTAGAAAAATATTCATATACAGTACGTGACGGATCTAAAACAAGATTTCAGGGGTGTCATAAAAAATATTCCGTTCAAAGGTAACCTAACTTTCATTCAGGAGTTTCCTATTACTTAAAACTGTAAGAAAAAAAAATGATATATCAATACTTAAACCAGTGAAAACTACACTTCGCAACGACAGTTGAAGAGTATCCCGAGATACCCCTGGACTCTACATTGCTCTGTCCCTGTTCATATATCTAATAAAAAAAGTCTAATTTTTCAGGTTGGAAAGTTCACACAACTAGTGGCTACATTTATAGGTGGTTTTGTGGTGGCTTTAGTCAAGGGATGGCTTCTAACACTTGTCATGTTAACCTCGATTCCGCCTTTGGCGATTTCTAGTTCAATTATGTCAGTAATGGTAGCTAAGACGGCATCAAAGGGCCAAATCGCTTATGCTAAAGCAGCCACTGTAGTCGAACAAACGATTGGATCAATTAGAACGGTAACTAATAGAAGGGTCAACTTCATATATCGTTTAAACAATATGAAAACAACATTATTAAGTTGCATAATCTCTTAATTACGTGTTGTTCGCTTAAAAAAACAAAATCATTTACTTATAGGAGCTTCTAAACAACATGAATGCAATAATATTATGTTGCATAATCTCATGAAGTGTTGTGTTGCTTATGTTGTTATAAATATGCTACACATTTATGCTTTTACCATTGTTTACAAACTGGCAATTTAACTTTTCTTATAGGTTGCTTCTTTCACAAGGGAAAAAAAAGCAGTTGCAGATTACAATAAGTCACTTATTGATGCATATAACTATAGTGTTCATGAAGGCCTTGTTAGTGGCATTGGTCTTGGATCAATAATGCTTATTATATTCTGTACTTACGCTTTGGCGGTTTGGTATGGTGCAAAAATGATTCTGGAAAAGGGGTACACCGGAGGCACTGTGCTTACCATAATTTCTGCCGTATTGACTGGATCCTTGTAAGTTACTCCCTCCGTCTCATTATAAGTGTCTATATTGCCTTTTTTAGTTGTCACATTTAAAGTGTCCACTTTTAAAATTTATTGGTAAACTTCCAAATTTGCCTTTAATAACATAAAACAAACAATATGATGGACCCACAATAATATTTATTGTCAAGGGTATTATTGTCAAATGACAAGCAAAAATACTCATCATTTAATGTGCCTAAAACTTTGTGTTTTTCAAACTAGGACACTTCTAATGGGACGGAGGGAGTATAATCATTTACACTATGTTTTGTCGAGTCATGATTCATTTACCTAGAGTGTAAGTTTATTATGATTATAGCGTTATGCTATCAGATGTACTGGTCTTAGTAACAAAAATGAAAGTTGTGATTATTACTGGTCAAGCTACCTAAGGTGCCTTTTTTTCACGCTTGGTTAACTTTGTTATGTTTTAGGTCTCTTGGGCAAGCATCTCCGTGTTTGCATGCATTTGCTGCAGGTCGTGCAGCAGCGTTCAAGATGTTTGAAACGATAAACCGAAAGCCTGATATAGATGCATATGACACAAAAGGGAAAGTATTGAACGATATTCGTGGTGACATAGAATTAAGAGATGTTTATTTCACTTATCCAACAAGACCTGATGAGCATATATTTAGTGGGTTTTCGCTTTGTATCTCAAGTGGGATGACTGCAGCGTTGGTTGGACAAAGCGGAAGCGGAAAATCAACCGTCATCAGCCTAATAGAGAGATTTTACGATCCACAAGCCGGAGAAGTTCTTATTGATAATATTAACCTTAAAGAGTTTCAACTAAAATGGATTAGAGAGAAAATTGGCCTTGTTAGCCAAGAGCCAGTTTTGTTTGCATCTAGCATTAAGGATAATATTATGTACGGGAAAGATAATGCGTCTATAGACGAGATAAGAGTTGCTACGAAGCTTGCAAACGCTGCTAAATTTATCGATAAACTACCTCAGGTTTGTAATTGTTCCTTAAAGTTGCTTATATGGTTATGGTGCTACAATGAAAAAATGTTTAATACATCATTGTAGGCATGTCACATGATACATGAAATAGTTTTGCTTTATTTTGAAGATGTTAGTTGAATTTAGGCTCGGTTTTAAACGTTTAGGGACTTGACACCATGGTCGGCGAGCATGGACAACAACTCTCTGGTGGACAAAAGCAAAGAATAGCAATTGCTAGAGCAATTCTTAAAGATCCTAGAATCCTTCTTTTGGACGAAGCGACGAGTGCACTTGACGCAGAATCTGAAAGAGTCGTGCAAGAGGCTTTGGACAGAATAATGGTGAATCGAACAACTGTAATTGTTGCGCATCGATTAAGCACAATAAAAAACGCTGACATGATTGCAGTTATTCATCAGGGAAAGATGGTTGAGAAAGGTAGATTTATTCTTATTTGTTTCAGATAACATATGTGACATCTGGCCCAAACCCGAACCCAAATGCCTGAATCGTACCCCAATCCGTTCGTCTTTTATTTAATTCGTATGGTGGGGTGTCACAACATATTTCTAAGCAATGATGTTTGTTATTCGAAAAACTTAACGAAATTCGAATAACAAAACAAATTACAGGATCACATACAGAGCTACTCCAGGATCCTGAAGGAGCATACTCACAACTTATAAAGTTACAAGAAGTCAATAAAGATCATAACTCAGCAACCGTAACCGGTAAAATAACTATCCTACAAGCGGCCGATAAGTTAGAACATATTCTAATCTACTTCGATATCTGTCACGTGCAGGATTTGAACCTTTGCGACAACGGTCAATAAATAGGGGCTCGTTAAGCAGCCGTCACCACTCACTCGATTTGCGGCCAGAAATCATTGTCGCGCCGCAAGATCAATCCATGGACAATGAAACTTCAAGGAAACCACCCAAAATATCTCTCCGTCGCCTTGCGTATCTCAACAGACCAGAACTACCAATACTCGTTACGGGCACGATAGCTGCCATTCTCAACGGCGCAATTCTCCCCGGTTTTAGCATCCTGATTTCAAGCATAATAAAAACATTTTACAAACCACCACATGAAATGATTTCAGACTCAAAGTTTTGGGCTCTAATGCTTGTGATCTTAGGAGTTGTGTCATTTCTAGTTTATCCAACTAGAACTTATCTTTTCTCTATTGCTGGAGCTAAACTTATAAAGAGAATTAGATCATTATGCTTTGAGAAAGTGGTTAGCATGGAGGTTGGTTGGTTTGACAAGCCAGAAAACACAAGTGGTGCAATTGGTGCACGTTTGTCGACTAATGCTGTCAACGTACGTGGGTTGGTTGGCGATGCACTTGCTCAAATGGTTCAAGATTCGTCGTCTGTTATCACTGGTTTAGTTATTGCTTTTGTGACTTGTTGGCAGTTAGCTTTGATAATTCTTGCTTTAATTCCATTAATGAGTGTTAATGGATTTGTTCAAATGCAATTTTTGAAAGGGTTTAGTGCTGATGCTAAGTTAATGTATGAAGAAGCAAGTCAAGTGGCTAATGATGCTGTTGGGAGTATAAGAACTGTAGCGTCTTTTTGCGCTGAAGAGAAAGTTATGCAACTTTATAGGGAAAAAAGCGAGGGGCCGAGAAAAACTGGGATCAAACAAGGGTTGGTTAGTGGAATTGGTTTCGGGGTTTCGTTTTTCTTACTTTTTTGTATGTATGCAACTAGTTCTTACGCTGGAGCGCGGTTTATTAAGGCGGGGATAACTGATTTTAGAGGTGTTTTTAGAGTTTTCTTTGCTTTAACAATGGCTGCACTAGCAGTGACTGAATCAAGCTCGTTTGCACCCGATGCAAATAAAGCCAAAAGCTCTGCAGTGTCAGTTTTTGCGCTGCTAGATCGAAAGTCAAAGATTGACCCGAGTGATGAATCGGGTTTGACTTTGGACTCGGTCAAAGGGGAGATTGAGATTCGTCACGTTAGTTTTAGATATCCCACAAGGCCCGATTTTGAGATATTTCATGATTTATGCTTAACAATTCGTAGCGGCAAGACGGTGGCGTTGGTTGGTGAGAGTGGAAGCGGGAAATCAACGGTTATCCAACTTTTACAAAGATTTTACAATCCAGATTCGGGTTGTATCACATTGGATGGAATTGAGTTGCAAAAGTTCCAACTCAAGTGGTTGAGGTTACAGATGGGTCTGGTTAGCCAAGAACCCGTCTTGTTTAACGACACGATCCGTGCCAACATTGCTTATGGAAAGGATGGCGAGGCAACTGAATCCGAAATAATAGCCGCTTCCGAGTTAGCCAATGCCCACAAGTTCATTAGTGGCTTACACCAGGTTTGTCATGTCACATTAGATAATGGGTCAAAATGGTTACATTAAAATTTTGCAGACTTTTGACTAGTAAATAACAACCTATAAACAAAGTCATATTATACAACATAGGTTACTTTTGAACCTGTTTAAGGTACATTTTAAGTCCAAGTACGTCGATTTGACTCCGTTGATATTAAGAAAAAATTACTCTAAGACTAACACATAGTTGCGAATTGCAGGGTTACAATACTGTGGTAGGGGAAAGAGGAGTGCAAATGTCAGGTGGACAAAAACAAAGAATTGCCATAGCTAGAGCGATAGTCAAGAGTCCTAAGATACTATTACTAGACGAGGCTACAAGTGCACTGGATGCTGAGTCAGAGAGAGTGGTTCAAGACGCGCTGGATAAAATCATGGTTAACCGCACTACGATAGTGGTGGCTCATCGGTTGTCAACTATTCAAGGAGCCGACGCCATTGCGGTTGTTAAGAATGGAGTCATTGTTGAGAAAGGAAAGCATGAAAACTTAATCAATATTAAGGATGGATTTTATGCATCACTAGTTGCACTTCACATGAGCTCCTCTAACTAGCTACCATTTTATTTTATTTTTTTTATTGGTTTTTATAAAATAACAAGATACACAGCTCCATAACTTTTTTTTTTTAATATTTGAATATGGATGGATGAAAACAACTTCTTAATTTCTGTAAAGTTTGTTAACTTATGAAGAATGTGAATATAAAGTTTTTTTCATTGTCACACCATATATGGTAATGAGTGATTTGCATGTTATTGAATCATTCGATGAATGAACCTTTCTAGTGGCTCAATGGTTGGTATCTGATTACGTAAGTGATTAAGGATTTACGATTACACCTTAGAATTATTTTGATACTTTTATTTTCATTTTTATTTTTAAACTAGGTTAGAACCCGTGGATACTCACGGCATAAAACGATAAAATATATTTATTTGCTCTACTATTAAAAATAAAATCAGCCTGAAGAATGACAGGATGCACAAAATTAACCTGCACAAAAAAGCTAATAAATAAATCAACTAAATCAAAATTGACAGCATAAACGTAAACAAAATTTATCTTTGTCAATCACCCAAGCCTTGTAAATGCATTAACAGAGCTTAATCCTAAACAATTTTGATATTTGTCAATCCTTATACGTAAATTTGACCTACACAAAACAGTACCATTAAAACACCTACAAAGCCGGAGCGGATCAATTGTTACAAAGATCCATTAAAATGATTGATACATAAGGGTACTCATTATTACCAAACAAATTAGCAAATGCAGCCTCCATGAATACTCGGATGGAACGATAAATACATAAGAATTAATATAATTGTAACTTCCTATTACTAAACTATTATTAATAGCCCCTAGTATTTTCCTTTCATCACTGCAACAAATGAATAAGAATATTTGTGAGACTATTTACCGTGGTAAATCTATAAATGATCAATAGAAATATTTAAAGCAAACCTCAATCAAGGCTACCAATATACTAAATAAGAGATTCAGGTAGAAAAATTGGCTATGATGCATTTGATTGAGAAACAGAGTTCTGATTATCAGCCTGCATAGTCATACAAAAGTCAAGAAACCAAAAGAACATTCGTGAGTCGTGACCCACATTCTCAATTTTACAAGAGAGGTTTTATTTTTTGATATATTCACATGAAAACCAAGAGAATTTACAAAAGCTTCATTCCACGCCTACCTCATGCACTCATAAACCACCAATGTAGACACATTTTCACCTAAAGGTCAACCTTATAACTTCATCTCAATTTGATCATGTTGAACTAAGACTTCCAGTATCATATAAACATCATTTTCAACACAATACAAAGCAAACATACCACCACATCAGTAGCTAAAATGATACATTTCATGAATCATGACAAAGTTAGCAAAACTTACAATCATAATATCTCTTCTCTAATCTCTTATAGCCAACAGCCTGAGGAACATCATAGCCACATCATAGCCACATTTGGATCTGTTAAATCCATCTCTTCAACACAAAGTGGGCAAGTCCTTTCTCCTTAGTCACTCATGATTGCCTTGAACAAAAACATAAACAGCTCAATATATAAAGGAAACTGCAAATAACACATACACACAGCTATATATATTATTAAATATGCACATTCATGTTTAAAAACTAAGGCAAGCCCCGCATCAGTTGTATTTCAGTTACAACCACATATTCATCTTAAAAATAAAGCAAAGAAATTTGAACTGATGAAGACTAATAGCAGCAACAGCAAAGACAATCAGCACCAATAATGAACCACTACACACCGGCCGTAGCGGGCTGATAACAGAGTAGGAAGGCGGAAAAACAACCAAAGGACTAATGCGTGCCCATGAAAACTACCTGATTGAACAGATAACAAAACCCAATCTAAAATCAACCTACGTAAACATACGATTAGCACAATTAGACAATCGATTGTCATTAAAAACCAAACAAAAGGGGATGACAACGGAAATTAAACCAACATGCGAAGCAAAAAACAACGCCGACGCTAATGAAAACAAAAACGACATCAAAATACAGAAAGAAATCAAAGAACAACACACATACGAAAACCAAGAAAACAAAACATGAAGAACAACAAAACAAAACGCCAATCAATGGAACGCAAATCGCAGCAAACACAAATAAACATATCGCATACCTGTTACATAAATCGAAGACAAAGATCGAAGATCGGAAGTGGATTGAATGAAGAAGATGAACGGCAGAATTAGGGTTTGGATTGGAAGTTCTGTGCGTGAGAAAATAAGAACAAAAACACAGTGAGAATGATGTGTGGGTAAACTGGATACTGGTTCTGGGTGAACCCGAGATCCGCGCGTGAAAAAAAAACCGGGTTGCTCCAAGATCCGTGAGGACATGTGTTAGCAATTTATGTGAGGACATGTGTTAGCAATTTATTATAAGAGAGAAGATTCTATTCTTTTGTGGCATATCTCTTAGACACCATCAACCGTGTAACCCATTGAAAGAGAAAAAAAAGAGAAGAAAAATAAAGAATAGAATGTACCTTTTGTTTTTCTTTTTTTATTTTAAATAACTTCGAATCAGATAGGTATAAGTTTCCACGTTCTTCGGTAAGGTCGGTGTGGACATTCGCTACCATGTTCGACGTGAGGTTGAACGGGCACATTGCTCAAATAATCTAGAAGGGGCTGTTGTTAGTGAGCCCAGGTCAATGCGCCTAATGATTAAAAATGAAAAGAGAACCAATGTTAGCGTATCTCAAAGTAGAAGGATTAGAAGCGCATAAAAATGGGTCCTTGTTTGCCACACGTGCATAGAAATGTTTGATCAGTTATGCCATTAATACATTATCTAAAGAGTGGCCTAGAAGACTCGAGTCTATTAATTTTTTAGCCATGTTTATCCTTTAATCCATAACCTTACTCAAATCATAATAAAAACTCATAAATGTTTGATCAGTTATGCCATTAATACATTAGCCCTGGAACCGGGCTCTTACATATAATACTAATTTTCACTCTTCATTGCAAGTGACACATTTTCATGATCTATGTGGGTATCTACCTCCATTCCATTGTTTGTTCCATATATTCACAAAGATATTTCGGTGGAAGTAGAGGATCAAATGTCTTGTTGTTGCTAACTCAACCTCGATTTGTTCACTTGCCGACAGCTGCTTTGGATAGATATAATGTGTGGGTAGACGGGGTAATCGTGCTACTGTGCTAGTGTGCATGTGTCGTCTCATTGGAAAGATTTGCTGTTGACTGGTGCTAGTTGGGAAAACATGAATGATTTGTAGGCTCGATTCCCTAATTTTCAATTTTTAATTTTGAGGGAAAAATTCTTAATGAGGGGGGATATTGTTATATGTTAATACTGGAGAGACTGAGTTGTACTTTTGATATCTGTAAAGTGAGGGACTTAATTGTACACTTGTAGAACTATGAGGGGTCAATTGTAAAGTGGTGAAAGAAATAGTTGTGGTTCTTGAGTCGTATTAAATTGGTTAGCAAATGAATAACAATCATCATTCACTTGAGGTTATATAACCGTATCAAAATGCCTAAGAAAGTGAAATTAAACATGTTTCAGGTAATGATAAAAAAATGGGTGGGGTAGAATTGGATATAAAATTAGAATAGTAACATGAAAAATATTTGCCTGAGATTATGATTGTAGGTCCCTTGATGTTTCGCTCTGATACCAATTAAATAATAGGGTAAATTACAATTTATGGACTTTAAGTTTATATCAAATTTCAAACATGGGCCTTTAACTAAGGGAATGATAGAGATTGACCTTTACGTTTAGCTTTGGTTATAAGTTTGGGCCTTTACACTAACTTTTATTTACTTTAAGGGTAACTTTGTAAAAACATAACTAAGTTTTAATTTTGTTCTAATTAAGTCACTCAAGTTTAAAAATTGTTCCAATCAATTAAGTCACTCACCTTCATATTTTTAATCAAATTATAGGTATTAACATGTTGTTTCGCATGTTTTTTTACGTTTCAGTTAGAAATTATTTTTTACATTTATTGATGCTAATGTAAAGCGGTGATGTAAATTGTAGGTTTATTTTTTTATTTTTTAATATAGTTAACATATTTTAAATTTTTTTAATATAATTACATATATTAAATATTTCAACCCCACATCCTCTCCTCAATTCCTCTTTTGACACAAACAAAATCCAAGAATTGCTCGATTTGGAGGTTTAGTCACCCAATTTAAGCAAAATATGCTTAAGTGACTTAATTAGAACAAAATTGAAAATTGGTTATGTTTGTATGACATTTCCTCTTATATTAAGGGTTAACTATAAACAAGTGTCATTCATATAAGGCAAAAAAGTCGTTCTTTCCCCTCTATATTAAAAATTCCTTAAACCTCAAAATCTTTGAAACATACATGTAGGGGTGTGCGCGGTGCGGTTAGGTTCGGTTTTTACCCTTAACCGCAACCGCAACCACAACCGCAATATGCGGTTAGTGGTTTTCATAAACCGTTCGGTGATCGGTTTTTTCGGTTTGTGGGTTTCGTTTTATTCGCGGTTTTGGTGCGGTTACGGTGCGATGCGGTTATTTATTTATTTATTTTGTTTTACTAACCGAAGTTTGAAAGAGTAAACAATAAGTATATTGATAGATACGACATAAATTCATTAGTGGGATAAAATGCATTACATCAATAGTAAACCACGATGTGTTACGTTCATAAAGAAACAAAGTTCATTAAAGTAAAAAAAATACAATCAATAAAGTTCAAAAGATTGTTTTGTAGTCTTCATCAGAAAGATCCACTGCACTTTTGTCTGTAAATATAAACAAAACCACACCACTTTAGTTCAATAAATAAGATCCACAATCTACATGCCATATTTATACTTATATTAAAACGAAGTACTTAGGTAAAGCTATATTATAATTAAAGAAGTTAATTATAGTTCGGTGCGGTTCGGTTATTTCGGTGGTTAGAAAAAGGAATAACCAAACCGCAACCGCAAATTTCGGTTCGGTTAATTGCGGTTACCTTTTCGGTTTGGTTATTTCGGTTCGGTTTAATCGGTTAGTTCGGTTTCGATTCGGTTAATTCGGTTTTTTACACACCCCTACATACATGTAGTAGTCCGGAAACATTAAAATAGTTGGTGGCATGCTCCTGTACAGTTTAAGAGAAACTTGTATAGTAGTTTACATATAACCACCATAAGCTCCATTTATCAGTGGTAAATTGCAACAACTACGCCAAACTAAAAAATTGACAACACATGTTTTGCGTTTTATTTGTTCGATGTTCATATCCTCCAAGTTATAAAAAATTTGACAACACAATAAATATGTCTAATAATAATGGTAAATTGGTCTAAAATAATCTTAACTAATATATACTGGCTGAGAATAATCCTAATTTAGTTTATTCCCTTAAGTGGTTCCAAATCCAACATCTTTGGCCTCTAGTGGTCCGTCGTTAAGTGCACTTAACGGCCGTTAGCTTTTTTTGATTTTTTTATAATTTCAAAACAATGTTTTATGGATATTGGTCAGAATGAGGATACGAGTCAATTGATGTAAACCTTACCTCAAACTTGTGTTCCGAACGATAAAACGGTATTCAATCGGATATTTAAACCCTAACGGTGTTTCATTCAGATGTTAAAATTAAATCATTTATAGCAACAATTGGAAGGTTTACATCAATTGACTCATAGCCTCCACCCGATCAAAATCTCTAAAACATCGGTTTGAAATTAAAAAAAAATTAAAATAAATAAATAAATAAATAAATGAAAAATTAAAAAAAAAATTGCACCGCCCTCTCTCATAGTCCTCTTTCCCACCTCTCACGTAACTTACTTTTAGGTGTCCTTTTACAAAAATGCTCATCCTATATCTCTCCATCACATCTCCCTCTGTCCTAAAAAAACGCCTAAACAACCCTTCTATATATATATATAGAGTGAGGTTCATCTACATAGTATTAGAAATCTAAGAAGGCTAAAAAGCAATAAGAGATTGACATATGACATCTAGGAAAATTAGGAGAGGGAGTATTTTAGTCATGCCCACTTTTTTAAATATTCTCTCTGATGCAAGTCACATGTCAATTCCCTCACTTTTTTTAAACGTTTATAACTTTTACATACGACATTATTTTTTAAAAAAATTTACACCATAAAAACGAGCATTTTTTTCTCTTTAAAACGCGTATAATATTGATATATAAAAAACGAACTTTTTTTTTCACATTTTTTCAGCTCATTGTGTCTTCGTCAGGTCATTGTGTCTTTCGTCAGGTCATTGTGTCTTTCGTCAGGTTATTGTGTGATTGTGTCATCCGTAAGGTTGTTGTGTCATTCATCGGGTCATTGTGTAATCTTATTTGACAAGTATTACACAATGATCTAATAATAATTACACAATAACAAAAAAAGTATTTCAAAGATCTTGCTTTCACATCATCCTCCTTCAAAAATAAATAAACAAAACTTAAAAAATAACTACTATTTTCTCATTGTGTCTTTTTTCATTGTGTCTAATGTAATAGCCCAGTGTAACCGCACCATGATATTGTCCGCTTTGGCGGTCGGAACACCCTCAGGCGCCGCCCCTCACGGTTTTAAAACGCGTCACGGTAGGGAAGGTTTCCACCCCTTATAATTAGGTGGGCTTTGTTCTCCCTCCCAACCAATGTGGGATGTTACATTCCACCCTCCTTAAGGAGGCCAGCGTCCCCGCTGGCACATCGGTCTGGTCCCTAGCTCTGATACCATCTGTAACAGCCCAGTGTAACCGCACCATGATATTGTCCGCTTTGGCGGTCGGAACACCCTCAGGCGCCGCCCCTCACGGTTTTAAAACGCGTCATGGTAGGGAAGGTTTCCACCCCCTAATAATTAGGTGGGCTTTGTTCTCCCTCCCAACCGATGTGGGATGTTACATCTAATTTAAAAATTAAAAAAAACGGTAATTTTTTTAATTTTTTTTAATTTTTCGTTTATTTATTTTTTGAAAGAGGAATATATGGGGAACAAGGTCTCCAAACCACTTTTTTAAAATTTGATTTATATTGTGAGTTAGAATTTTTTTAAAAGTGTCATTGTGTCTTTGTTTACCATTGTGTCATTCTCACACTTTGTAACAAAAAATGACTTTATCTTTGAACATTTCTCAAACACATATTAACAATTTGTGACACCGTGATAATTTCTAAACACATAACATGACACAACAAATATTTAAAATAAGATGATCTTACATAATGACTTAAGAATGAACCGATAAAAGTGATATTTCACTAGTTATAATTTAACACAATCACATGATATTACAAAAGGACTAGACAAGTGCCGAATTTTTTTTTATTTTTTATATATCAATATTATACGCGTTTTAAAGATAACAAAACGCTTGATTTTTTGGTGTAATTTTTAAAAAAAAATAATATCGTATCCGAAAGTTATGAACGTTTTAAAAAAAGTGGGGGAATTGACATGTGCCTTGCATGTGGAGAGAGAAAGTCAATAAAAGTGACTATGACTAATGTACCCTTCCACCAAATTCTTTTCCTACAAATTGATCTCAACCATTAAAAGAGAGATCTAAAGGTCATAAATCCTTCTTAGCCTTCTTAGATTTTCAACCCTATGTAGGATAACTATCCTATATATATATAGGGGAGGGATTTTCTAAAAAGGCAAAAAACTCTAAAAAGCCTAAGAAGTAATCTGAGACGTCGGATTATGGTGTTTTACGGCCCAGATGGACGCGGTGGCATTTTTGTAATTATTTTGATGTTTTGGTCACGCGCGAGATGGATTTGAGGGTAGATTTGTCATTGTGCGTATTTAACACCACAATTCAAACGCCATGGTGTTTCTTAGATCCGTGCGTTTTTAACACAAAAGTTCAAACGCCATGGTGTTTTTTAGATCTGTGTATTCTGAATCATGGTGTTTTTTACATAGTTGACGTTTTTGGTGTTTTATTTCTCACACATTCTAACTTTTCCCATGGTGTTTCTTAGATCTGTGTCTTCTGAATCATGGTGTTTTTTTATGTTTGAACTGATTACAGTAAAAACAATTGACTTTTTTGGTGTTTTATTTCTCACACATTCTAACTTTTCTCATGGTGTTTCTTAGCACTATCAAATGGATCTATGTCTTCTGAATCATGGTGTTTTTAACATTCGAACTGATCACTAAAAACACCATGATTCAGAATGTTAAAAACACAATGATTCAGAAGAACTGAACATTGATCGCACGTTCGTAATTAGTAAACGAAAACGTCAAAAACAAACAAAAACATCATCGCTTTCAGTATTCGTCATAGATGAATGATTATGGATTCAAAATTAAAACGAAAAACGTCAAAAACACGCCATACCTGAACAGATGTTCGTAATTAATAAACGTAAAAAAAACACCATAACTGAACATCGCGAGTGATACCAGGATTTCGAAGTCAGCATCGCGCGTATAAATGACGAAGATGCCCCTCCGTGGTTTTTTTTATCTCATGGCCACGTGCTTGTTGTTAATTGCTTCCTACACTTCTTAGAGTTTTGAGCCTTTTTAGAAAATCCCCAATCTATATATATATATATATATATATATATATATATATATATATATATATATATATATATATATATATAGGGGAGGGATTTTCTACAAAGGCTAAAAACTCTAAAATGGCTAAGAAGAAATCTGGGGCGTTGGATTATGGTGTTTACGGCCCAGATGGACGCGGTGGCATTTTTGTAATTATTTTGATGTTTTTAATGACACGCGAGATAGATTTGGGGGTATATTTGTCATTGTGCGTTTTTAACACCACAATTCTAACGCCATGGTGTTTCTTAGATCCGTGTCTTCTGAATCATGGTGTTTTTTACGCTTGAACTGATCACAGTAAAAACAGTTGACATGTTTGGTGTTTTATTTTCACACATCTTTTCATGGCGTTTCTAACTTTTCTCATGGTGTTTCTTAGCACTATCAAATGGGATCTATGTCTTCTGATCATGGCGTTTTTAACATTTGAACTGATCACTAAAAACACCATGACTCAGAATGTTAAAAACACAATGATTCAGAAGAATAGGACATTGATTGGAGGTTCGTAATTAGTAAACGAAAACGTCAAAACAAACAAAAACATCATCGCTTTCAGTATTCGCCATAGATGAATGATTATGGATTCAAAATTAATAAACATCAAAAAAACACCATAAGATGACGATAACGCAGTGTTAAAAACACCATGATTCAGAAGAACAGATCTCATTTAGCGTCAACGCGTAAAATGACGATAACGCCCCTCCGTGTTTTTTCCCCTCATGGACACGTGTTTGTTTGTGAATGCTTCCTACACTTCTTAGAGTTTTAAGCCTTTTTAGAAAATCCCCAATCTATTTATATATATATATGTATGTATATATATATGTAGAGAGAGGAGAGTTATCCTACATAGTGTTGGAAATCTAAGAAGGCTAAGAAGGATTTATGACCTTTAGATCTCTCTTTTAATGGTTGAGATCAATTTGTAGGAAAAGAAATTGGTGGAAGGGTACATTAGTCATAGCCACTTTTGTTGACTTTCTCTCTCCACATGCAAGGCAGATGCCAATTCCCCCACTTTTTTTAAAACTTTCATAACTTTTGGATACGATATTATTTTTTAAAAAAAATTACACCAAAAAAACAAGCGTTTTGTTATCTTTAAAACCCGTATAATATTGATATATAAAAAATAAAAAAATTTTTCGGCACTTGTCTAGTCCTTGTGTAATATCATGTGATTGTATTATATTATAACTAGTGAAATATCACTTTTATCGGTTCATTCTTAAGTCATTATATAATTGTTGGTCCATAAATATCGTGATTTCAGTGCTATGTTGACTTGTTTAACAATGAAACACCCAAGACTTGAACAACAAAGTGTATAATAACCAAACAAACCCAATAACGAGATTACACCACACAACTGAGGTATATAAGCTACAAAGATAAGTAGAATATGCTCCTAGCACCTCAGGTGAACAATTACACAACACAATCAGTAGATAAGAGTTTTGGTTAAAGATGTGCAAAAGTTTCATTCACTTGTAGATAAGGTTACAATATATATCAGTGTTAGGTTCGCGAATCTATCTAGCGAACCACACAGGTTCGCTGGGCACAAACAGGTTCGCCCAGTCGACACCTAATACAAAAGCTAACTTGAACTACGGGCGAAACTATAGATTCGCCCGTAGGTTCGCTAGAACAATTACAAACAAAAGTTATATAATTACATACAAAAGTAACACCGACACACCGGTGAGTCCAACCTATACATGTGACTATCAATAATATCATCTTATTTTAAATATTTGTTGTGTCATATTATGCGTTTAGAAATTATCACCGTGTCACAAATTGTTAATGTGTTTGAGAAATGTTCAAAGACAACGTCATATTTTGTTACAAAGTGTGAGAATGAGACAATGGTAAACAAAGAGACAATGGTAAACAAAGACACAAAGACACTTTTAAAAAAATTATAACTCACAATATAAATCAAAATTGAAAAAAATGGTTCGGAGACCTTGTTCCCCATGTATTCCTCTTTCAGAAAATAAATAAATGAAAAATTAAAAAAAAATTAAAAAAATTACCGTTTTTTTTATTTTTTAAATTAGACACAATGAGAAAATAGTAGTTTTTTTAAGTTTTGTTTATTTATTTTTTAAGGAAATTGATGTGAGAGCAAGATCTTTGAAATACTTTTTGTGTTATTGTGTAATTATTATTAGATCATTGTGTAATACTTGTCAAATAAGATTACACAATGACCCGATGAATGACACAACAACCTTACGGATGACACAATCACACAATGACCTGACGAAAGACACAATGACCTGACGGAAGACACAATGACCTAACGTTAGACACAATGAGCTGAAAAATTGTGAAAAAAAGTTCGTTTTTTATATATCAATATTATACGCGTTTTAAAGAGAAAAAAATCCTCGTTTTTATGGTGTAATTTGTTTAAAAAAATAATGTCGTATGTGAAAGTTATAAACGTTTAAAAAAAGTGGGGGAATTGACATGTGACTTGCATGTGGAGAGAGAATATTTAAAAAAGTGAGCATGACTAAAATACCCCCTATCTTAATTTTCCTAGATGCCACATGTCAATCTTTTATTGCTTTTTAGCCTTCTTAGATTTATAACACTATGTACGTGAACCTCACTCTATATATATATATATATATATATATATATATATATAGGGGAGGGATTTTCTACAAATGGCTAAAACTCTAAAAAGACTAAGAAGCGATCTGGGACGTTAGATTTAGGGTGTTTACGGTCAAGATTAACGCGGTGGCAATATTGTAAATATTATGATGTTTTTAATGACGCGCGATAAGGTTCCGGGGTAGATTAGTCATTGTGCGTTTTCAACATGCATATAAAAAACACCATAACTGAACATCTAAGCATCGCGCTGTGAAAAAACACCATAACTGAACATCTCAGCATCGCGCTGTGATAAAACACCATAACTGAACATCTAAGCATCGCGCTGTGAAAAAACACCATAACTGAACATCTCAGCATCGCGCTGTGATAAAACACCATAACTGAACATCTAAGCATCGCGCTGTGAAAAAACACCATAACTGAACATCTCAGCATCGCGCTGTGATAAAACACCATAACTGAACATCTCAGCATCGCGCTGTGAAAAAACACCATAACTGAACATCTCAGCATCGCGCCAAAAAAACACCATAACTGAACATCTCAGCATCGCGCGTATAAATGACGAAGATGCCCCTCCGTGTTTTTTTTCTCTCATTGCCACGTGCTTGTTGTTGATTGCTTCCTACACTTCTTAGAGTTTTGAGCCTTTTTAGAAAATCCCCAATCTATATATATATATATATATATATATATATATAGGGTAGGGTTCAAGAGAGAACTCACTTTAAGTTGATAACTAGAGAACTACCAAAAATACAAGGGATGAAAATTTTAAAAAGGAATGGTAAAATTGGAACTTTAAATATATAAATCTTTAAACATTTCTATCTTTTGCATACGTTAATATTATTTTAAAAAAATTGCACCATTAGATCAAGAATTTCATTATCTTTCATTTGAGTATAAATAACGTCATAAAAAATATTTTTTTCTCGTTTTTTTAAATTTCATACTACATATATGTAGTATTGCGATATTGTATTTGATTATATTTTTCTTTAAACGTTACTAACTTTTTCATACGTTATTTACATTAAACAATTTTAAAAATCACATTTTGGTTTTTTTGATACTACATATATGTAGTATCAATGTACTTGATGCATTTATTAAGTGGCCAAATGACTCAAGAGTCTAATAATTATTTAAAGTGTACATATGATCTCAAATAATCAATAACAAAGTTCATAAGATTTCATATTAAAAAACTTATGGCAAATGCAAACAAAACCAATACTTATACTATGTCTAAACATAAAGATAATAATAAACTAATAAACCAATGATAAATATCATAAAAAAGTAAAAAAAAAAAAACTTGAAATTCAAACTACAAAATAACAATGCATCAATATTGCATATACTGCATATATGTAGTACTTTGATATTACATATATGTAGTATACGATACTGCATATATGCAATACTATAAAATTTAAAATGGGATAGTGAATATGGTGATGTTATGCACCTAAGTTACACGTAAAACCATTAAAATTGCGTAGCTTTGATAAATTAACTTAAATTTTTTTATTAGAAAACTTAACTCATTGATCTTTATTAAATGTTAATGGACGACTCAGTCTTCTCCTCTTAGATCATAATTTTTCTCTTTCTCATTTACTCAATAATCTTCATTCCTTTTAGTAAAATATTATCCACCCTTTAAAAATTGATCGTAACTCAATTTAGCTTCTCAATTCCAACTAACAGATTAATATAACATGACTCATATAATTGGTATTATGATATGCGCATGCTGCACATATTCACCACATCACATAACGTGAACCAAGTTATTGCTAGCAATGTCAATACGATCATATGAGAAAATCCAAATTTGGAATTGAGGTATGATGATGTTGTTTTTTTGTGATAACGTCATCGAAATCAATGCCCTTGAACTTTTGATATTTTATCAAAGTATGTAGTTTTGATGGTTTCTTGGGTAATTTAGGTTCATAACAACACCGTATTAATTTCCCCAATTTAAAAACATACGGTATCGTATATTACATATATGCAGTATTGAAAGTAAAAAAATGAGAAAAAATTATTTTTTTATAACGTTATTTATACTCAAATGAAAGATAATGAAATTCTTGATCTAATGGTGCAAAAAAAATCTAAAAAACTTAACGTATGCAAAAGATAGAAATGTTTAAAGATTTACATATTTAAAGTTCCAATTTTACCCCTCTTTTAAAAATTCCATCCATACCTTTTTTTTAGTTCTCTAGTTCTCAACTTAATATGGAGTTCTCTCTTGATCCCTCCCATATATATATATATATATATATATATATATATATATATATATATATATATATATATATATATATATATATATATATATATATATATATATATATATATATATATACTAGTTTAATGCCCGCGTTATGCTTGGGAACATAATTCAAGTGATGCTTTTAAGGGTGTTCATGAATGTTCCATTCTGTTTTGAGACAAAACTGTGGTAAAACGGAACACATGATATATTTTTAAAATTTAGATTTTTAGTATAGCAATATTATACTCAAATTAAATAGTATAAAGTGCTTAGTTTTATGGTGTAGTTTATTTTTTTTGAACCATATAAAAATGTTATGTATATTTATAAAACATTGAGGTCTTTAATTATATTTTATTATTAACTTTATTCATAAGTTTCATTTTTAAACCTTATCAAATATAAACCGACTCACATACATCCCTTGTAGTAAAGGGTTTAAAATATAAATACTCTTCAATTTCTCAGAATTCTCCAAAATATTAGGGGACCAAAAATGTAATTAGTTTTATTATAATAAATTTTATATACATATTTTAAATAAAAAATCATTATTGTGAGATAATCTCTCAAATAATGCCACATAAGCTAAAACTATGAAAAAATGCCACATAAGATTTTTTGTTTTGCTATATTTTATAAGGATATATAATATCAGAGATATGTTTAGCAATTAAGTGTAAAAAAGTATTTTTGTTGAAAAACGACGCAACCTACGTCCCTAAGGACGTAGGCTTACGTCCTTGAAGTGGAAAACGAGATGCTACTATCTTACGACCATTAAAACAAAAAAAGTGTAAAAAGTTGAAAAGGACGTAAGCTTATGTCGCTGTGTAAAAAGACAATCTGGTGTGTTGGGTTTTTCTTACTTTCTATAAAGAGCCAAATAGAAAACTACACATATAGTCCTCTAGGTTAAAAAAATGACTAGTATACCCTTATGTATGTGAAAGTATTTGATTTGATTTAGCATATTTTTCTAACATCAGCTACTTAAATTGACCAGATTGATAAAAAACTCTAAAAATTACAATGTTATTTTTAAATTAGTTTTTGAAAATAACTAAATTGCAAAGGTCATGAAAAATAAAAGACCTAATTTATTATTTAGTGTTAGAACAATATTTAAAACAATAATTGTAGCAAGTTGGTATTTCCACCAGAAACATACATATGTGATATGTCCTCTTTTTGGTTGATCTTACGTGGTCCAATTCGTTACAAGAGTAATTGCAACCATATATTACAATCTCCTCTTCACCCTCATTCATATCTAAGTATCTAACTCCAGCCAACTATTAAAAGTTAACCAACGATGGTTGGACCAGAGAGGCCAAAGATAGTATTGTTTGGTTCATCAATTGTTCAACTCAGTTTCGGCAACGATGGTTGGGGTGCCATTCTCGCCGACGTCTACGCTCGTAAGGTATTTTGGTTTTTTGTTGATTTGGTTTGATGGATGTATATATGACTAACCAAACCGTTATTGTTTAGTAGATGATGTTTATGGTATGTTTATCGTTTAGTCACTCTGCAAATTGCAATTGACATATTATATACTACTATTATATTACTATTAGTATTACATAGGGGATCTTTCTAAAAGTGTAGACATTGGTTGTTTAGTTTTTAACTTAAATTTATGTACATGGCTAGCGTGTTGCGACGGTTGGATCTTGTGTTTATTGGTTAAAGTCGTTAACATGTCAAAGTTGAGTTGGAGATTTAAAAGTGTCAGATTGTTAAAAACAAAGAAACGAAGTTTCAAACGCACGCTTAACTAGTTGATCTAGACAGAAAAAACAGTAAAAATAAGAAGAAAAAAATAACCGAATGGCGGGTGCTACTCTTGACCTTCTTTTTTAGTAGTATATATAATAATAGTTTATTAACCTGTGTATTACACATTTATACCGATGAGTTTAAATAAGTTAGATTTTTTAAAGTGAAAAAATGTTAAAGGTTAATAATATTTCAACTAAAGAAAAATACTTAAAAATAATGTTAAGTTGACACAAGCATGTATGCTAATAAATAATTGATAACTAATCAAAATATAATTATCCATAAATAAGAAAAATAACTTAGGCAAATTTTAGACTGAGAGTAAAGCTTGAAATGATTTGTTATATGTTTCAAAGTTTGCTATATATCATAACTATGTTTTAAAAATGAAATTTGTTCATCCTAGCTAATTAATTAAAAACAATGTAAGTTTGGGTTTAAAGTTTAAACAGAAAACAAATGCGATTTTAATCACAAAGTGACAATTGTCAATAATTACACTCTTTTATTGTTATTAGATTAGATTAGGTAGTAAACCCAAAAAAATCTATAAAAATTATGAACAATTCACATTAAAAGCACCTAGAAAACCGACTTTTTTTCTCTCACGGCCAAAACCAGCTCCAAAAACACCTAAATAACGCACCCTCTCTCATAGTCCTCTCTTCCACCTCTCACGCAACTTACTTTCGAACGTCCTTGTACAAAAATGTCCATCCTATATCTCTCCACCACATCTCCCTTTGTCCTTAAGAAAGCCTCAACAACCCTAGTATATATATATAACACCAGATCGAGGTATGTTTAGCACAACACATTGACAACTAATATAAAATCTAATTACATGTGTGCTTGTGATCAAGGTTCAATTATAAGGCAAGTAACTCTCGTTTAAAGCCCATACTAAGACTTCAAAATTATATAATAGCAGATTATTATGAAACCATTAACTTATAAAAAAAGTTGTCTCCATAGTCCATGCCAAACCAAATTTATGTTTTTATCAGAATAATCTTAATTAACAACTAATGTCTTACATTTAAAGATAGACAGAACCATCTTCCGGAGTTTAGTAGTAACATATTTTGCCAAAACATGCACGTTGTTACCAACTGCAGGCGGATATAGTGTTGCGAGGGTACAATGGATGGAATTCTAGACGCGCGGTTAAAGTCCTTGATCAAATTTTCCCAAAGGTTAATCTTCGACTGCCACTTGACTTTTCATCTAAGCATGATTATTTAATCCTGCCGTCTTAATCTATGCATTTCTTTTATACATCAAGTTGTGCTGTAATATATACAATGATCTTGTATTATTTTTATTATCATGTAGGATGCTGCTATTCAACCTGCATTGATCATTGTTTACTTTGGTAGTAATGATTCAACTGGACCTCACTCATCTGGTTTAGGACCTCATGTCCCTCTTTCAGAATATATTGAAAACATGAGAAAAATTGCTACTCATCTCCAGGTACCATTTTATGTAAGGACTGTTTGGCAACGCTGAATACACATTTTTGCTTTTAGTTATATTAAGTGACTAATTTTACTCCCATTTCACTGTATATTTTTCATAAAAATGATTTTTAGTGTATTTGTTTATTAATTGCTTCAATAACCAAAACTAGTTTTATACCTCTTTAGCAGGCCGGGTCTCGATGTGTTATCAATGACTGATACGGGTCTTATATGCAACGTTTTTCTTTTTTAATTATTTGTATACATTACTACCATTAAAGAATTTTTAACCACACAACCACAAATAAAAATAAACATAATAAAATCTTATGTGGGTTTATTACTATAAAATTAATAAATTACAATGAAATACATGCATACAATACCTTCTATTTTAACTCAGAATTATGTTTTAGCATGCTCCAACGATCCAGATTAAATCTCCTGGTAGTTAGACTCACCTGAAACAATATAATATATAATATATACTTTCCAAAACACACACATCTAAAAACTAAAAACTATCATATACAACCTGTTTCACTACAACTGCTTGTCTAGCATTTTTCAATATCACATAACCACTTTCAAATGACACATCCTAACACTCTTTTAACACTGACATAAATACGAAAATCAGGGTCTTTCAGACACAACACGTTTAATTTTTCTTAGTAGCCTACCCATGGATGACGTCAAAATTCGCAACAGAAAAAGGTACTTTCACAAGTAATTTTGTTTCTTATTCTTATTCAAGCAATATGATCTAAATCTAGAGACATGTCATGCCTATACAGCTCAAATTTTAGCAAAGTTGTTAGAACAAATGAGTTATGCCGGATATATTCAGAAGCTTGCTTAGAGTTGTGCAATGATATGGGAATAAAAGCTATCGATCTTTGGACTGCGTTTCAGAAACACGATGATTGGTTGACTTACTTTACGTAAGTATCCTTGCTTATTACATTTATCAGATTAAGTACTACGTACTAATAAAAACATGTTTTCGTAGGGATGGGATGCATTTATCAGCTTCTGGAAGCAAAAGAGTTGTTGAGGAGATACTAAAGTTACTTAAAGAAGCAGAATGGAAACCAAGTTTATATTGGAAATCTATGCCCACTGAATTTTCCGAAGACTCGCCTTATGATCTAGTCTATTTAGATGGCAAAACGACAGTAAACACCTCTGAATGGACCTGTTACAAAGAGAGATAATGGGTCTAAAAGCATGACCTCGAAGCTTTAAAACACAAGCATTCGATTGTATTTAATTAGGTTCTTTATATTGTACGCAATAACTAAGTAATGGCATCCTTTATGTTGTGAGAATAACGAAGATTTGTACTGGTGATCTCTAATCTTGTTCATTTTAGTTTTTATGCTAATGTTGTATTGCAAAATGTGGCATTTAGAATCAGATTTTGTTGTTTATATGCATACATTGTACATCACCATGCATGATGTTTCTATGGACTACATTATCCTTTGTAACCTAAAAATGTTTGTTATCATATATATCAAGTTCATGAAATCTCCATATATCCCTTGTACAAGACAATGATCCTTGGTACAAAGTCTAGTCATTGTTTCCTACCAATGACGCCTGATACTTATTGTATTTATTTCTACAACATTATGAAATGTTTACGACCAATCTATAACATATAAATATAGCAATTGTTTATACTAAAAATTGTTGCATGTGAAGATGATTTGGAAAGTGTAGTTTTGAATGAACCAATTATGAATCTGAGGGGTTTGACCCCTTCATTTCTGATACGGATTCATCCATGAATTTGAAATGAAGATCAGATCATAATGAAACCCATAATTGATCCATATTCCAATTATTACCCGACAACCAGTTTATATAATTGCAATTGTCTTTTCTTATTTCTTAGCTTAATAATCAATCAAAATCTTTCACAGCCGAGTGACAAAAGTTAATTTATTTAGTTTAAATCGTTTGAATTATCAAATTAAATGACCTACAATACTGACCACTAATTCCACGTGGTTCGACAACCCTACTTACCTTACTAGTCTTAGGTGAATAGGATAAACAATTTTATATCTTATTTTATCGGTAATGATCATGATATTAAGTATGATTTTAAGGTCCGAGGAACCACACCTTTTCATTTAGTTTATGGTAAAGGTTGTCATTTACTTGTCGCTCGTATTGCTTTGTGGGTAATGACAATTTTTAATGCAGGTTATGAGATTGTAGGTAAGGCAAAGAATCTTTATCTAAACAAAATTGAAGAATGAAGCGTTTGATTGTGCATCACCTTACGAAGATAAGATGAATGTTGTGCATGATGCAGAATTGAGAAAGAAAGCGTTTGAAGTTGATTAGAAGGTTTGGCTCCATAACTATAAGCTAAAGTTTTTCCTAGGTAAGTTGAGAAGCAGGTGGATGGGCCAATTTATGATCACCCGTGTGGGTCACTACGGTGATATTGAAATAGACGACTTGAAGGATCAAAGTTGATGGGTGGTGAATGGTCACAGGCTTAAACCCTACCTGGAAGCCAAAGACATCAACAAGGAGCATATTGATGAGGCAAACTTCCTTTTGGAATCACCAAATTGATGAGACAAAGTAAAGGGTCGGCCAATGTAGGGCTAAGGACAATAAACTTAGCGCTAATCGGGAGGTATCTTGTATTTTGGTGTTTTAGTTTCTTGTCGTGTTAATTTTCTTTATTTATTTATTTTCTTTCTTTCGTTCTTTGTTCGTTTTTAATGTTTATGTGATCATTTCAACCGTTGGATGCAAAGACACAAGTGTGGGGAAGCCATGTTAACGGAGAGGTATGCTTTCACAATCTAAGTGGTGCGATTGAGGGCAATGCACCATTCACGAGTGGGGTAGGAATCACCCGTTTGTTCATTTTCCTTTTACACTAACAAATAACTCAAAAACATTTTGTTTTATTTGTTTTTGGCTAATGTAAATACCTATTTTAGGTTTGGGATTGTAAAGATTATGATTAAGTGTAAAAAAGCATTTTTGGTGAAAAACGACGCAACCTACGTCCTTAAGGACGTAGGCTTACGTCCTTGAAGCGGAAAACGAGAGATGCTACTATCTTACGACCATTAAAACAAAAAAGTGTAAAAAGTTGAAAAGGACGTAAGCTTATGTCGCTGTGTAAAAAAGACAATCTGGTGTGTTGGGTTTTTCTTACTTTCTATTAGATGTATTAGCATATATAAAAAAACATAAATAAAAAGAGCCAAATAGAAAACTATACATATAGTCCTCTAGGTTAAAAAAATGACTAGTATACCCTTATGTATGTGAAAGTATTTGATTTGATTTAACATATTTTTCTAACGTCAGCTACTTAAATTGACCAGATTGATATAAAACTCTAAAAATTAGAATGTTATTTTTAAATTAGTTTTTAAAAAGAACTAAATTGCAACGGTCATGAAAAATAAAAGACCTAATTTATTATTTAGTGTTAGAACAATCATTAAAACAATAATTGCAGCAAGTTGGTATTTCCACCAGAAACATACATATGTGATATGTCCCCTAGCTTTTTGGTTGATCTTACGTGGTCCAGTTCGTTACAAGAATAATTGCAACCATATATTACAATCTCCTCTTCACCCTCATTCATATCTAAGTATCTAACTCCAGCCAACTATTAAAACTTAACCAACGATGGTTGGACCAGAGAGGCCAAAGATAGTATTGTTTGGTTCATCAATTGTTCAACTCAGTTTCGGCTGTTGGGTTGAAGGCTTTTGGGTTTTTTTGGGTTTGGTCCGGTTTGGGCCTGGGGCCCATTGTGTTAACCCTAATTAGGTTTACTAGTTGCCTTATTTACTAACCCTAATCATAGTCTTATATATACCCATGATTGTAATTGTATCTTGTGAGCACCTAATAATATAAACCCTAGTTGCAAAGTGGACGTAGGTCAATTGGGACCGAACCACTATAATTCTCGTGTCTCTAACTTTCTGCGTGATATTCGTTTGTGCGTGTGTGTTGTTTCGCTTCCGCGTACCGCTTGTTCCTAACAACTGGTATCAGAGCTTCGGCTCGTTTAACACACGGGATTGCACTGAAAAACGATTCGCAAAAGGAGTGTTTTTTGTTCGAATCAAAAGGATTGTTCGAAGTCGTGTTCGATTGTGTTTTTTTTTGTTTGCGTTTGATTGGAAAGAGAAAGAAATCAATTTTTCTTTTTTATCAAAGTTTCAGCAGAGACAAAAATAAAACAAGGGAGATTGGCACGACTGTTTCGTTCAAGAAAGAAAAGAAAACAATTATTTTTGCTTCTTGATTGTTTTGAAAGGAAGAATGCAATAATTGTGGTTTTTTTGGAGGACTGCTTCAAACAACGAATTTTCTTTTTTTTGTGATTGTTGCGAACAAGAAAGGAAACAATATATTTCCTTGACGGAAGGTATTGGTTCGAGTATCTCGGGTTTGGTTTATTATTGAAGGTTGCTCAGCTTTAAGCTTTTATTTTTCTTGGTTTTCTCTGGTTCTCGTTTGCGATGTCTGAAGACGGGAATGTTCGAGTCGACAAGTTTAACGGTTTGCATGGTGGCGAATCCAAATAGAGGCGTTGCTTGGTGAATGCGACTTGGAGATGGTACTAGAGGCAAAACCTGCAGGAATGAGTAAGGCTGATGAAGCGGTATGGGACTCAAAGGACAGAAAGGCAAGAGGTAAGATTACATTGGCTTTGACAAGAAACGTAGCTTTTAATATCATGAAAGAAAAAACTGCTCGTGGTATGATAACAGCTTTGTCAAATATGTATGAGAAACCGTCTGCCGGGAATAGAGTGTTCTTGATGAGGGAGTTATTCACGATGAGAATGCGTGAGAACAGTTCAGTCACTGATCACATCAACGAAATCAATTCAATTTTGTCTAGATTATCGTCTGTAGGCATGAAGTTGGATGATGATACTCAAGCTGTGATTCTGTTATCTTCTTTGCCTGAAAGTTGGTCTGGGTTTGTGACAACGGTCACTGAAACTATGGGGACCGGAAACTTTAAGTTTGATCGGATCCGCGATAGTGTTTTGGGTGAAGACGTTCGCCGGAGAAACTCTAGTGGAGGATCATCTTCTGGTATATTCAGTGTTGGCAGGGGAAGGGAAAATAACAGGAACAGTGGGAGTCGTGGAAGAAGTTCGTCTAGAGCTCAGAAGAATGTGAGGTGCTGGAACTGTGGTCAAAAAGGGCATGTTAAAAGCGAGTGTCCTGGTCCTATGAAAAAGGATGAAAGGTCAGTGAATAATGTTCATTCAGATGAAGATTCTGGAGATGATGCATTGGTTTGCTGTGTAGAGTCTACAAACTCTTGGGTCATGGATTCTGGTTCGTCGTTTCATGCTACGCACAGCGGGGAGACGATGGTGAATTTAAAAACTGGTAACTTTGGGAAGGTACGAATAGCTAATGGTGAGGTCCTTGATGTTACGGGCATGGGTGATTTGAATTTAGTAACTCCATTGGGTACCACATGGAATTTGAAAGACGTCAAGGTTATTCCGGCTTTGAAGAGTAAACTTATCTCTATCGGTCAGCTGGATAAACAGGGTCTGGAAGTCAAATTTGGTGGAGGCAAATGGAAGGTAACTAAAGGTAATCTGGTAATTGCTCGTGGAAACAGGTCTGGATCGTTATACATGGTGGACGTATCTGCTGAGGGAAGTATGACCGTTCCTCAAAACAAAGTTAGACTCGCTGAATCTAAGGGGCAAAAGAAGGTTCAATTTGCAAGAGGTGAACCTTGTGCGAAGGTGATTCAAGCTGAGTGGGTTCGGAGGTTTAAACCGAGTCGGGGGTTTAGTGACAGTGGGAGCACGCGACGTGTTCCGGGTACAGTTACAAAACAACGATGGGTTTTGAAGACCACTAATCCGACTGTGAAAATCTCTCCTATGGAAGTCTTGCTAAATGAGGAGAGTGATTCTCGGGTTATCTCTGGAGCTGGGGGATTGTGCGAACCAGTTGAGATAGAGAATGAGTTGAAGCTCGGTGGAGTTTCAACTGCCCCTTCATGTAATTGATGAGAGGGGGTGGCAACTAGGGATGATCATGAAGTCTTAGCTAATCTATGGAGATTGAGGCTTGGAAGACTTGAATTCTGAAGATACTGAAGTTACTGAATCTGGGTCACTTGGATAGAGGATTTATGGACTGCATAAAGCCTTCAAGTGGGAGATTGTTGGGTTGAAGGCTTTTGGGTTTTTTTGGGTTTGGTCCGGTTTGGGCCTGGGGCCCATTGTGTTAACCCTAATTAGGTTTACTAGTTGCCTTATTTACTAACCCTAATCATAGTCTTATATATACCCATGATTGTAATTGTATCTTGTGAGCACCTAATAATATAAACCCTAGTTGCAAAGTGGACGTAGGTCAATTGGGACCGAACCACTATAATTCTCGTGTCTCTAACTTTCTGCGTGATATTCGTTTGTGCGTGTGTGTTGTTTCGCTTCCGCGTACCGCTTGTTCCTAACATCGGCAATGATGGTTGGGGTGCCATTCTCGCCGACGTCTACGCTCGTAAGGTATTTTTGTTTTTTGTTGATTTGGAACTTTGATGGATGTATGAACAACGAAACCGTTATTAATTGTTTAGTACATGATGTTTATGGTACGTTTATCGTTTAGTCACTCCATTTGCAAATGACATATTCTATACTACTATTATATTACTATTAATAGTACATAGGAGATCTTTCTAAAAGTGTGTAGACATTGGACGTTTAGTTTTTAACTTAAATTTATCTATATAGGTCGCGCGTTGCGACAGTTGGATCTCGTGTTTATGGGTTAAAATCATTAACATGTCAAAGTTGAGTTGGAGGATTAAAAGTGTTAGATTGTTAAAAACAAAGAAACTAAGTTTAAAACACGCGCTTAAGTAGTTGATCTAGATAGAAAAACAGTAAAAAGTAGGAAGAAAAAAAAATTAACCGGTTGGCTGCTGCTACCATTAACATTCTTTTTAATAGTTATCTATCTAATAAATCAAATTTTTAGGGGGCAATTTTTGGAGGGATTTTTTTTTCTATAATAGGAAGTTTGGGAGGTAAAATTTAGCTAAATTTTTCATCATGCAAGTTGATGGAGCCAACTCCTTAAATGTTACATATTTACAAATTGTTAAATATAATGGTTATAATTTCTTTATAAATATTACTATTTAACCCGTGTGTAACACACGGGTATTAAACCTAGTTATTTAATAAATTAAGGTTTTACGGGGCAATTTTTTGAGGAAAAACATATTTTGTTTTATAAAAGGAAGTTTAAGAGGGAAAAATTAAGTAGGAGATTTGATGGATAAATTTTTTTGTAAATAATGGTAATTTTAAAAAATATTTACAAATTTTTAAATACAATTGTTATATATTTTTTTAAATAATTTTATTTAACTCGTGTGTAGCACATGGTGTTAAACGTAGTATATAATATAGTATGTACCAAAAAAAATCTATAAAAATTATGAAAAATTCACATTAAGAGCACCTAGAAAACCGACTTTTTTTTCTCTCACGGCCAAAATTAGCTCCAAAAACACCTAAGTAACGCGCCCTCTCTCATAGTCCTCTCTTCCACCTCTCACGTAACTTACTTTCGGGTGTCCTTGTACAAAAATGTTCATCCTATATGTCTCCACCACATCTCACTCTGTCCTAAAAAAAACGCCTAAACAACCCTACTATATATATATATATAGATATAATGTAAAATGTAAACCACTCCTTAAAATGTAAACCAATGCACCTCGACCTATATCTTTGATTATTATTGTTTTTTTTGTTGGATCAACATCATTACAAATACACAATGCTAGATATTTCATGCATTTATGCAAATTCACATTCGTTTTTAATCTAACACATGTGTTATTCGTAATTATTCGCATAAAATGCAAAATAATGATATTTTTATGTATATATACATATATACGTAAAAATAATGTTATTTTTTTGCTAGACTAACATTATTACACATATGCAAACTTAAATATTTCAATCATACCTGCAAAATCGCTCTCCCTTAAAAAATAACACATGTGTACTTTGTAACTACACATGTTTAACACATATATATGTAACACATGTGTCATATTAAAAACGAATGTGAATTTGCATAAATGCGTGAAATATCTAGCATTGTGTATGTGTAATGATGTTAATTCATCAATAAAAACAATAATAATCAAAGATTTAGGTCGAGGTGCATTGGTTTACATTTTAAGGAGTGGTTTACATTTTACATATCCCCTATATATATATATATATATATATATATATATATGATACGAGAGGTATGTTTAGCACAACACATTAACAACTAATGTCTTACATTTAAAGATATTCTAGAGTTTAGTAGTAATATTTTTTGGCAAAACATGTATGTTGTTACCAACTGCAGGCGGATATAATGTTGCGAGGGTACAATGGATGGAATTCTAGACGTGCGATTAAAGTCCTTGATCAAATTTTCCCAAAGGTTAATCTTCAACCGCCGCTTGAATTTTCATCTAAGCATGATTATTTAATCCGTCTTAATCTATGCATTTCTTTTATATAGACAGCAAGTTGTGTTGTAATCTATACAATGATTTAGTATTATTGTTGTTATCATGTAGGATGCTGTTATTCAACCTGCATTGATCATTGTTTACTTTGGTAGTAATGATTCAACTGGACCTCACTCATCTGGTTTAGGACCTCATGTCCCGCTTCCTGAATATATTGAAAACATGAGAAAAATTGCTACTCATCTCCAGGTACCATTTTATTTAAGGTTGTTTGGCAATGCTGAATAAACACATTTCGGCTTTTAGTTATATTAAGTAGGGCTGGCAATTGGGTCACCTGTTTAGACACGATAAGACCTGTTAAGCAAAAAAGTACAACATGTAATTTTCTTATTTTTTAATATAATTGAAATTAGGAGCTTAGGGTTTATCACATCTCCTTCTTGGTGCATAAAATAGATAACTGTCATGCTCAAACAATCAAAGTCATTTGTTAAACGAGTCATTTTCGTGTTTGATACTTTTTTTACTCGCGTCGTCAGAAACCTGTTAAACACGATAAGACACGATTTGCCAGCCCTAATATTAAGTGACTAATTTTACTCCTATTTCACTGTATATTTTTCATAAAAATGTTCTTTAGTGTATTTGATTAGAGGCTGGGTCTCGATCTGTTATCAATGAATGGTATAGGTCTTATATGCAACATTTTTCTTTTTTAATTATTTGTATACATTACTACCAATAAACAACTTTTAACCACAAATAAAAATAAACATAATAAAATCTTAAGAGGGTTTATTACTATAAAACAAATAAATTGCAATGAAATACATACATACAATACCTCATATTTTAACTCAAGATTATGTTAACTTTCAGCATGCTCCAATGATCCAGATTAAATCCTCCGGTGGTTAGACTCACCGGAAGCAATATAATATATATTTTTCAAAACACACACATCTATACACTATCGTATACAACATGTTTTGCTACAACTGCTCGTTTATTCGTCTATAATGATTCTTCAATAGCACATAATCACTTTCAAAAGACACATCCTAAGTCCTAACACACTTTTAACACCGACATAAATATGAAAATCAGGGTCTTTCAGACACAACACGTTTAATTTTCCTTAGTAGCCTACCCATGGATGACTTCAAACTTCGCGATAGAAAAAGGTACTTTCACGAGTAATTTTGTTTCTTATTCTTATTCAACCAATATGATCTAAATCTAGTGATATGTCATGCCCAAACAGTTCAAATTTTAGCAAATTTGTTAGAACAAATGAGTTATGCCGGATATATTCTGAAGCTTGCTTAAAGTTGTGCAATGATATGGGAATAAAAGCTATCGATCTTTGGACTGCGTTTAAAAAATACGATGATTGGTTGACTTACTTCACGTAAGCATCCTTGCTTATTACATTTATCAGATTAAGTACTACGTGCTAATATACAAAGAACTTCATAAAAACATGTTTTCGTAGGGATGGGGTGCATTTATCAGCTTCAGGAAGCAAGAGAGTTGTTGAGGAGATACTAAAGTTACTTAAAGAAGCAGAATGGAAACCAAGTTTATATTCGAAATGTATGCCCACTGAATTTTCCGAGGACTCACCTTATGATCTAGTGTATTTAGATGGTAAAACGACGGTAAATACCTCTGAGTGGACCTCTTACAAAGAGAGCTAATGGGTCTAAAAGCATGACCTCGAAGCTTTAAAACACAAGTATTCGATTGTATTTAATGAAGTTCTTTATTTTATACGTAATAACTAAGTAACGACATCCTTTATGTTGTGAGAATAATGAAGATTTATACTGGTGATCTCTAATCTTGTTCGTTCTAGTTTCTATGCTAATGTTATATTGAAAAATGTATCATTTAGAATCAGATTTCGTTGTTTATATGCATACATTGTACATCACCATGCATGATGTTTCTATGGACTACATTACCCATGCAACCTAAAAATGTTTGTTGTCATATCAAGTTCTTGAACTCTCCATATATCATCCATACAAGGCAATGGTTCTTGGTACAAACTCCAATCATAGTTTGCTACCAATGGATGATAATACTTATTGTATTTATTTCTACAACAATAGGAAATGTTTACAAGCAGTCTATAACATATAAATGTAGCAATTGTAAGTATTAGGTTTCTAGGTTTATTTTGATGGAGATTTTTGTTGATTATTTATTATAAGAATATTGTTTTTGGAACTCTTTGGTTCAAATTTTCGTCATTAATTATCAACTGTTCTTTAGCCATTTGGATATTCCGTCAAAACGGTATTATTTGGTATCTGAGCTTTGGTTTCAAATGCTCTACTTGAAGGCGGGTGTTTTCTTGTTCAAAGAGTCACCGCTGGAGGCATCGGCAAGAACATTGGTGTTTTCTTGTTCGAGTTATGTCTATGTGCCTCCCAACTCGGTAAACCTTAAATACACATTTAGGTCACTTACTTGAAATCGATTTGATCCATATTCCAATTATTACCTGACAACCAATTTATTTAATTGCAATTGTCTTTTCTTTTTTCTTAGCTTAATAATCAATGAAAATCTTTCACAACCAAGTGACAATAATTAATTTATTTAGTTTAAATCGTTTAAATTATCAAATTAAATTGCTTACAACACTGACCACTAATTCCACGTGGTTCGACAACCCTACTTACCCTACTAGTCTTAGGTGAATAGGATAAACAATTTTATATCTTATTTTAGCGGTACTTTGACATCGATCAAATTTTGGCATTGTTTACGAGGAACCACACCTTATCGTTTAGTTTATGGTAAAGGTTGTCATTTACTTGTCGCCCATATTGCTTTGTGGGCAGTGACAACTTTTAATGCAAATTAAGAGATTGTAAGTAAGGCAAGGAAGCTTTATCTAAACGAAATTGAGGAATGAAGCGTTTGATTGTGCATCAGCTTACAAAGATAAGATGAAAGTAGTGCATGATGCAGAGTTGAGGAGGAAAACGTTTGAAGTTGATTAGAAGGTTTGGTTCCATAATGCGGATGGGCAAATTTATGATCACCCGTGTGGGTCATAACAGTGATATTGAAATAGAAGACCCGAAGGATCAAATTCGACATGTGGTGAATGGTCGCAGGCTTAAACCCTATCTGGAAGCCAAAGACATCAACAAGGAGCATATTGATGAGGCAAACTTCCTATTGGAACCACCAATTGTTGAGACAAAGTAAAGGGTCGGGCAATGTCGGGCTAAGGACAATAAACTTAGCGCTAATTGGGATGCAACCTATGTTTTGGTGTTTTTGTTTCTTGTCGTGTTAATTTTCTTTATTTATGTATTTTCTTTCTTTCGTTCTTTTTTAGTTTTTAATATTAGTGTGATTAGTTCAACCGCTGGATGCAAAGCTGTGACACCCCACCCGGTGCGAAAACATCGGGTGTCATAGAAATTGGATATAAATAATAAACAAAGCACATGGTAATATTTAGCAGCTCTAATAATGATTTAATAAGTTTTGGAACATGATTCTTAAATAGAAACGACAAAAAGTAATAAAACCGAAACAGTAAATGCAATTGTCTTTATTATTTTAACTAGGTCCAAAGCAATCCTATGTCTTGGCAAAAGCTGCAAAATAATATCAAGCACCACCTGAAATATGTGAAAATAAGGTTAGCTAATGATAGCTAATGAGTAAACCACAAATTGATACATAATAATATAGAAATCCGAGATCATCATAAATATGTTGCGCAAGCTTACATGTACAGCTATTTCATATCATTCTTAACCATGACCCCTTGAACACACATTGAAAATAATCATTTTAACATAACTTGTAGTCATTTACCATGAGGAACTATCCATGAATCAATTAAAGATAACTTTTCAAGAAAACCGTCACTTAACCGTCTCGTTGTGTCAGTTATCAATAATTATTTAGCAACTTAGGGACATGGCATAGCACCATTCTATAGCAACTTGTATCATCGTATAGCAACTTGTAACATTGAATATGAACTTGTAACATTGAAATTGAAATTGAATGGCCGGGTTTAAATCACCTATCGATGTTGTACATGCATGTGGGTTTGTCAAACTATTAGTGCTAACATTCTACCGGTGGGATTACCAAGTAACAATACTACTTTAAACTACCACGTAAGTTTGCATCTTGTCGCGAGTCAAGACTAACACATTTTATGATCTCTTTTGGAAAATAAATAGAAAATTGAAAACATTGTATAGTATTTGAACACATACTTCAGCCCCAAAACGTAGAAATAAAAATGGAAGTTAATTTACTCACCTTGAAACTTGGGCTCGAAACAAATAGTAAATAGTTTGAATTGAACCGAGGATTTCCCAAATACTATAATCACCTAAATAAATGAGAATCCTAACTTAGTAAACATATTGTATAGAAAACTAGAATTGAATCAATAGGAATCAAATGAAATTGGAATTCTAGGGTTTCGAATTAGGATTTGGGGATTTCTCGTTAAACGTCTAAAAATATATAAACCCATATATCCGAAACGATAGCAATAGTAATAATTATTTTGATAAACGATAGAAACTTTAATAATATATTGTTTATAACAACTTATACAATGTAAAAGATATATTATATTTATTAGAATTACTTTAAACCATTTTAAAAGATCCATATAAAAGTATTATTTGAGTAATCTATTATTTATAAAACTTTGTATGTATTTAAAAAGTATTGGAAATGCATTTTATAGTATTTTTAAATAATTAAAAGTATTTGTAATAATTGAATTTATAAAACTAATCTTATGTAAAATAATGATTTTACTATAATTTATAAGGTATTAGTATTTTTTAATATAAATGGTTTAGTGTTAGTATTTCGATTTAAGATTTTTGATAAAAAAAAGATTGGTAATATGATTTAAACAAAATAAAAAAATATGTAGGCCTTTGGATTCGAACTTGGGCCTTTAGGTTCACATCCCATGCAACAAACCAGTCAACCAACAACTACCTTTTGAAAGAAACTTGAAATGAAATGCTTTTATGCACATAGCCATAAAATCCCCAATTCCATTCAAGAACACAAACCCTAATTCTCAAATTAAATTTGTATGAATCAATATAGTGTAAAATTGATAGCGGGCTTTTGATCCAAACAAGATAAAGAGTATTTTATATAAAATGGTTTACTTGATTGTGCACGAATTGGATCAAGAACAAGGAAGAACAAGAAGGCGACGGGTTGAAGATCAAACTTGTATCAAGATGCTGTTAAAATTCAATTGCTTTTCCAGATTTGCTCCTTAAGATGCATAGAATGAAATCCCGAGACAATTTCGGATGAAAGCCATGTTTAGATGTCCAATTAATGATGAGAATATTCGAACAAAATGAGGATCACTTACGGGATTTTGGAGTTTCTTGATTGAAATTGAACATTCTGAGAGTGAAAGGAAGTTTAGGAGAATGAATTGGTCGTTTGAATTGAATTAGTATTGGTTAGAAACCGATGAACACAATGGAGTTTTTTTGCGAGTGAAAAGTGATTAATTGGTATTGGATATGTTAAACTCAGTTAAACGTTACCATCGGTTTCTAATCATCGAGGGGACTAGTGTGGTTAATTCAATTTATTGATTTAGTGCGTTTTTAGTCGATTGGTTTAAGTGGGTTTAAGGCTCGGTTTTAAAACACGAATTTAAGGGACTAATGAATGATTAAACACCGATTAAACGTTCGAAACATGCTTAGAAAGAATCTGGATGATTTTGTATAGGTTAGATTTGGTTAAAATGGCTTAAAAACACGAATTGGAGGTCGCCGGAAAATGGAATTTTTCGGCCAAATTGGCTGGAGCCTACTTCGCCGGAAACACGGGAGGGTCGGCTGGGTTGGGTTTTTAATTTTTGAAATTTACAAGTTTGGTCCTTCAAGATTGATTATTATTTTTTTGGATAATATAAGTTTAAGAATTGACAGTTTTGACACAAAGTTAATTAAATATTTATTTTAACTAACTAAATAACTAACTTATCCACGTCATCTCGTACCGTATATATAATTTACGTTTTTGAATGATTATATTGCGGTTGACACTAAATGGTCATTTTGAGACTTTAATAGCAGTTATCTTTAATCACATTTATTAAATATCGTTTATAAAATACAATTTATATATATTTGGAGATTTAATAATTATATTTAGTATTTAGTTAGTAAATGTTAGATAATAATTATGTCTTTTTATTAAAGATGATATAATAAAAAGTTCGACATATTTATTAATATTAATAACGAAGCGTTACAAATTCGAGATATTAAATACGAATACAAATGAAGATAAATAGATTCGGGTTCGGGTTTGGGGCAGATGTCACAAAAGCCACAAGTGTGGTGAAGCCATGTTGATGGTAAGGTATTTTCACACATAGGTTTGAAATACATATATATAGATACACTGATAAAAAATTCAATTCATGTCGTTAGGTCAAAACTTATAAATGCAAATATATACATACAAGATAACAACACATAATCAAACCGTAAATGATAAAGGGGTGTCCAAATAATAATGATAACTTAGCTATAATCACCCACGAATCAGGGGGTGGGTCATTTGACCAATATATCTACCATTAGTAACTGTCGGTTTCTATAAGTTAATGATTACACTTGCACAAAAATTGCTATCAGGCTATGAACATATAATTTGCAAGTAAAGACATAACATGAATTGATTTACTGATAACATGAAATAACTGAACAACTGAAATCTGATAACTAAAATCTAATTTAATACTTCACATGATATCACCCCAAATTGAAATTAAGAAAAAAAGCTATGAATACTCACTTGATAGCTAGTCGATGAAATGAATAAAAGTAAAACTTGAAAAAGACACCAAAAATCTCCTAAAGGATCACCTAAGAAATGTCGGCTTATGTCAAAATGATAACTAAATGAATCTAGGAATCTAGAATTCTAACTGGAATCTGGGTTTAAGTAAATTTACTGATTTAAATAAAATAGCTAATAGTCTAAATGTAATAATTTTGATAATAATGATATATTGTATATAAAGTTGAACTCCTTATGAAATTATGAAAATTAATATTTAACTAAATGACATGACCAATATGATATCTAGATATTTATTTTTAAAAATTAATTTACAAAATTTAGTCCTTTAGATAATATCATTACCATAGTCATAAGTAAATAATAACTAAACATGATTAAAATAAATCTCAAGACTATCAAACACTAGAATCCATATATAAATTTATTTATTTAGACTTATATTTTTATAAAATTTAGACTTCTATATTTTTATAAAATTTAGACTTTTGTGATCCATGTTTAAAACTCAAGAACTCGTCACAAAAAAAAGTCTAAAATCCTAATTTATAAAAATAACCTTATATGTATTAATTTATATATATCTAGTCATGTATAGAGCTAGAAAATTTACCCGTGTGTTGCGGCGGATGAAGAGATCAAAGCGTCATTTTTTCCTGCTAAACCGTTCATATTTTGTGTTAAAAGATATCACTTATACATAACAATAAGAGAAACACTAATCCAAGTATTCACGTGAACAATGCTTCTTAGTAGCGGACTTATGGCCATACCATAGACCGTAGTGGGTATGGTTAGAAACCCAACATATGGAGGCTTCTACTCCCCAAGTTCATACAGACCAAATAATAAAATCAAAGACCAAAATCATTCAAAAGGAAAACAAACTACTACCAACACAAAAGAAGATCCACTTTGACTCTAACTGCCCCACTTCTTCACCTACCGGTGCCAATGGTTTTAGTTGGGTTTTAGAGGCAATTTCAGATTGCTCCATTGACCCACCCGTTTCTTGATTCGATCGACATGTTGTTGAATTAAATCAAGTGGATAAACACCAATACACAATTGGTATGGCTAGAGTAGAAGACACACACTCACAATTATAAAGACACACTCTATTGACACACAAATTAATTGTGTAATTTGCTGGATAATTCTTCAATGTAAAATTACAGTGCATAAATAGGAGATTAAACCTACAAAATAACAACTACTCAAATACTCCACTATTACCTAAACTTAAGGACCAAGCTTGACTTGGCAAAGTAAACATAAACGTATAGAAAGTAAATTAACACTTGCATATGTAGAAATGGGTGTTGACCATTTCAGCACTCCCTCTCAACATCCAATTTCTCACGTTCAAAACTCCCTCTCAATTTTGACGTACCACCAAGATCTTTGATCCCCAATAATACTCACATTTCTTTATCTTACCTTTTGGACTTGCTTCGAGTAACATACCCGGACGTTTCTCTTTGTGTGATACGTGCTCTTCTATTGTTATCCCTTTGCCGACTTCAAGACCAAATGTCTTGGTTTCCACGTCACTTCGTCCATTAGAATTTGGTTTGGTTATCGAACCGTAACGACCTTCTTTCATAAACGCAGTATCTTTTGGCCCATAATCACTTCTTTCAAATGATAAGCGGACTTGATTTCATTTCCTTACCTTGATCTCATTCATGATCTTCTTCACTTGATGACGAATTCTCCTTGTCTCCTGCCTGTTTTCTTGGCTTCTCATGGGTTCGGCTTTGGCCTTGAGGTCGCTTTTTACCTCTTCTTCTTTCAATATAAAGTGCCTCGTCTTCTGTCTTTGTGAAAGAGCCAATTGACATATTACCATCTGTTTGGCAAGAGCCTCTTGGCTAGCCAACAGATTCTTGAACTCACCTAAGGTCTAAGGATGGTTGTGCAGCCCAACCTTGTACAGCAGCTACAAAGCTCCTAAATTCAGCCTTCAAACCGTGAATAATGATGCGTTTCATCCGCGCTTCACCAATATTTGATTGTGGATCGAGTTCTTCAATTTCTCTTCACAATGACTTGACTTTGTGAAAGTATTGGAGAACCGTCATTTCTTGTTGCTTTACCGACAACAATTCATTCTCCAAAATTTGGAGTTTGGCATCATTCTTTTTAGAAAACAGGACCGACAAACAGTCCCATGCCTCCTTTTGTGTTTCCACATCCCTAATGTGTTCTAGCACATCATCTTCAACAGTGGTGCTCATCACAAACGTCGCTTTTCCAGCCTTTATTCTCCACTATTTCAATACTCCATTTTGGTCTTCTCTTGCGGGTTGAACCGTTTCACTACCATGAACCACCTCCCACAAATCTTGACCTTGCATATATGACATTATGCAAGTTTTCCAGGTGTTGTAATTATGTGTATTGAGTTTCTTAACACCGCAACTGAGTTGAAGATCCGCCATGGATACTACAATAACCGTATAGGCTCTGATACCACTTGTTGAATTAAATCAAGTGGATAAACACCAATACACAATTGATATGGCTAGAGTAGAAGACACACACTCACAATTATAAAGACACACTCTATTGACACACAAACTAATTGTGTAATTTGCTGGATAATTCTTCAATGTAAAATTACAGTGCATAAATAGGAGATTAAACCTACAAAATAACAACTACTCAACTACTCCACTATTACGTACCTAAACTTAAGGACCAAGCTTGACTTGGCAAAGTAAACATAAACGTGTAGAAAGTAAATTAACATTTGCATATGTAGAAAATGGGTGTTGGCCATTTCAACACATGTTTCACTTTTCCTTGTGTAAACTTTAGCTGGCTTCGTATCACATTAGCTTTTATTTGTCTATCCTTTTTGGAAATGCAAACATCTCATCCCTTATTCGGTGTTGTCACTTTTTCCACCTATAACATCAAATTATCACAATTATAAATCTTTTATTGATTGCATAACTGCTAAGGGGAGTTCACGTAGCCATAATATTGTTGGCTCTGCTCTCCGCACAAGCATGAGATCACGCATGTAAATAATGGAAAATGAGATACATATGCTTACCTTCATGTTGAATGCAACCATTTGTGTTCTCTGTGTTTCCAACCATCATAAACAATGTAATCTATAAATCAAGATGTGTCAGCCACTCACTCAGCCTCATGTAGACCCTCAATATGTTATTACTTATTATGCATAAATTGAGAGCCAAGATCATAATCAAGTTATTAACAATAACAAGTAATATCATGGCTAACCGTTAGTAGTCGGTTAAGGGATACTTGCATAAAATCTGCGACAATTGCCACTTAGACATACATAAGTTCTTAACCTTATCAATAGGTGGGTTACCCGACCGCCGCGTTTAGTTGAAGTCTTCAAGGTTTACGTTGAAGATTTGGAAGACTGAGTACTTTCTGACCCGTTTTTTTACGACTTCAAATCTGCGACAATTGCTCTTACTACATATCCATGTCATAATAGTTAAACTTGAGTACACTTTTAGCTAAGTTAAACTTACATGTGTGTTGATATAGAGGTGAAATTGCAAGTTTTATCTCCCTAAAATCACCAATTTTATTCACTAGTATCTCAGTGATACCAACAATATTTGTCATAAATATTTAAATTTTAGGCTTTCTGTTAGAAATGAAAACAACAAAAGCAACATGTCATAAATATTTATAAAATGATATAGGAGTATCATACATGTGTCTAAATAGTATCTAGTTGTTCTACAGGGAATATGAATGTCTTGTCTGTTTCTTTCTTCCCCCATGAGTAGCGACGGTCCTAGAAGCTTAAAAGAAAAACTAATCAAATAGCTTGGAAGCTTTTGAGCTCATGCATCTGCATTTGAGTTCAATCATGGATCTAAAAATTTAAGGTAAAAATTTGCTTTTAAATAAGCAGGAAGAAAAAGAAAACATAAACAAAATGCTAGAAATAATTTAAAAGAAAACAAAACCCTAGAAATAATTTAAAAGAAATTTAAGATTATTCTAAGAACCCAAAGAATTAAGCTAAAAAATCCTGCTTTTAAATAAACATGAAGTAAAATAAAACATAAACAAAAACCTAGAAATAATTTAAAAGAAATTTGAGATTGTTCTAAGAACCCAAAGAAAGCGATAAAAAACAATGAAATTGAATAAACAAACATCAACAAAACAAAACCGAATAACCAAAAACACTACAACAAAACCACCCAAATACAATCAGCCAAAATGATGAGCAATATGCAAAGACAGACACCAAGACTTAAAAAAAATCCTAGGACAAAAAAATACCCAAAGATAATCTCACACAAAGATTGAACCAAAACACACGCAAAACAAAGATAATCTCACACAAAGATTGAACCTCACCAAAGAGTGAAACCGAGAAACAAAATGAAATGAAAAAGAAAGCAAACAATGAAAAAGATTGTCATCACCGCTTAACCTTCTGATCATCCTCATCGTCGCTTCATGTTTCGCTTATGTTAGAGAATCTTAATAATGGGTTTGACATGTTTCCATCTTTGCTCTCTCTCCTCTCTGATGTAAAACATACTAAAAAGTAAAAGAAAAGAGGTGAAAGAATTGAGATGGCAACACGTGGTAAAGAAAGGTGTATAATGTGGACACCTCACATGTTGACAGATAAAAAAGTAGTGAATTGCATAAAGAGTTGTATGTTTAGTTTTACCATCAGTAAATTCTTATAAGTAGTTCAATAAGCATTAAAAGAAGTAACATACGCAAAAAAACAGAGACAATATGCAACAAAAGCTGTACAATATTGTTGACGTAAATCTAAAATGTAAATATATACATATTTCATAAATTAAAGTATTTAAAGTTTTGTAGCAAAATGATATAATGTTAATTGGTAATTAAGGACTTAATGAAAAATAAAAAATAATGAAAACACACGTCCAGGGACTCGAACCTTGGACCCTGTGAGTATTACCCATAGCACAAAACCAACAGACTAACTTGACTTTTGTTGATAAATCAAAAACGAAATTATTATTACCTGTTATTTCATTAAACCCAAATTCCTAGATAAACCCTAATATCATAATCACCAAAATTGAGCCTTAGATGAAATTTGTAATTGAAATCAAGTATGACCATGCTAATAAGCGTACGATCATGAGTAGAATGGCATATTTGATTACCTTAATTGATGGTAGAATGATGAAGATTAAAAAGAAGAACGAAACCGCAGTCGATGAGATTGACAAATGATATTACATCTAATGGTGATGAAATTGGCGATGTAGAAACACTTGTTGCTGATCGAAGAATAAAAGCCCTAAATAAATTGATGATAATAATAACCCAGATATGTTGTACAACGGTTAAGCAGGAAGACGATGAACAGAGGATCAAATGTTGATGTGCGTGTGTGTTGTAGGTAAAGTTACGTTGCCGAAACAATTAGTGAAGTTGAATGGATGATTTGAATGCTATATATGTAATTAAACTAAGGTCTAAAGCCGAAAACATGTTCTGAGTTGGTTGCGGCTGTAAATGAGGATAATCCCTCGGATTTTACGTGTATGATGTTAATTTAAATCTGTGTTTACATGTTAAAAGATTAGAGGGAGGTTTCTGGTAGGATTAATTTGAGTTTTATGATCAATTTTACTGGATTAGGTTAAACTCGCCGGAATAATCAGATAAAAGGTTGGTTTGGTATCATACTACGAAAAAACCAACTTGTATACATGATTTCGGGTCGAGTTTGCTAGATACCTATATAGAAACGCTTGAAACGAATTAAAAGAGATTAAGTTTAGGTGTTTTGGTCACACCGGAGTACCCGTCGGAGCAATGGCCTGAAAATCGGGATAAGATCTAAGGGAGGAATTGGGTATTTTAAAATATTTACAGTTAGAGTCCCTGTAATTTATAAGTATTACTATTTCTGTTTAAAAGATTTATTTCAAGTTCCATAAATTACATAAACCACCCTCAAAGTTAGTTTGTTAATAAAATCATAACTTAACTAACCAACTTTTTTTGTAAAAACTACTAATTATATAAAATTACCTTTCTCATAAATATAGTGACTTATTTAAAAATCCTCATATCCACGCAATTAAACTTTATCAATTATATAAAATATAATTTATACAATTACGTTAGCTTCTTTTGTTAAATCACATACAATTTTATAATAATAAGTATATTAACTAATGATTAGTTGCAATAATATAGATAAACGCAATTAGATAATGAGTCGTTTTTTTCTCAAAATCGGTTAGAGAACTTTTAGGACTACCCAACCGAGTTCGTGTTTGGATACGAATCGGGGCAGATGTTACAGGTGGGAATCACACGCTTTCTCATTTTCCTTTACACTAACAAATAACTCAAAAACATTTTGTTTTATTTGTTTTTGTCTAATGTAAATACTTATATTAGGTTTGGGATTTTAAAAGATTACAATTATGTGTAAAAAAGCATGTTCGGTGAGAAACCACGCAACCTACGTCCTTAAGGACGTAGGCTTATGCCCTTGAAGTGGAAAACGAGAGATGCTACTGATGGTTTCCGATCGTGATGGTCGTTTTATGTCTCATTTTTGGAAGGGTCTTAAGATGCTATGGGTACTAAACTTAATCTCAGTACAGCTTATCATTCTCAAACTGATGATCAAAGTGAGAGATCAATTCAAACTCTCGAAGATTTGCTCCGGTCTTGTGTTATTGATTTCAAAGGTAATTGGGATGCTCATATTCCTTTGAAGAGTTCTCGTATAAAAACAGTTATCATGCTAGCATTGATACTGAACCGTTCGAAGATCTATATGGTCGTAAATGTCGTTCTCCTCTATGTTGGATCGAAGACGGTGACTCAAAAATCACTGATCCTAAAATTATTCAAGAGAACACCAATAAGATCCGTAAAATCCATGAATATCTTCTAGTGGCTTGGAATCGCCAAAAGTATTATGCCGATAAAAAGCGAAAGCCTATGGAGTATGAAATTGGTGATATGGTTTTACTCAAAGTGTCTCCATAAAAGGGAGTTTACCGTTTTGACAAAAAGGGAAAGATAGCTCCTCGATATATAGGACCATTCAAAGTTCTTAAAAGGATCAAGAAAGTCTCTTACGAGCTGGAACTACCCAAGGAATTGGGTAGTGTTCATCATGTGTTCCATGTTTCTAATTTGAAGAAGTGTTTATTCGATGAAAATCTCATTGTGCCTCTCGATGAAGTCCAAATCGATGAATCTATGCAATTTATTGAACGGCCATTGGAAATTATGGACCTTGAAGTCAAGAAAGTCAAGCGGAGTCGGTTACAGATAGTCAAAGTTCGTTGGGAATCTAAACGCGGACCCGAGTTTACTTGGGAACGTTAGGATCAAATGAAAGCTAAGTATCCGCATCTCTTCGCTTCATCTTCTTCTTCGGTTTAAGCAAATTTCAGGATGAAATTTCTATAAGGAGGGGAGACTATGACATCAGCCCCAAACCCGAACCCGAATGACTCAAAAACATTTTGTTTTATTTGTTTTTGTCTAATGTAAATACTTATATTAAGCTTGGGATTGTAAAAGATTACAATTATGTGTAAAAAAGCATTTTTGGTGAAAAACGACGCAACCTACGTCCTTAAGAACGTAAGCTTAAGCCCTTGAAGTGGAAAACGAGAGATGCTACTGATGCTACTAATGGTTTCCGATCGTGATGGTCGTTTTGTGTCTCGTTTTTGGAAGGGTCTTCAAGATGCTATGGGTACTAAACTTAATCTCAATACAGCTTATCATCCTCAAACTGATGGTCAAAGCGAGAGAACAATTCAAACTCTCGAAGATTTGTTCCGGTCTTGTGTTATTGATTTCAAAGGTAATTGGGATGCTCATATTCCATTGAAGAATTCTCGTATAATAACACTTATCATGCTAGCATTGATATGGAACCATTCGAAGCTCTATATGGTCGTAAATGTCGTTCTCCTCTATGTTGGACCGAAGATGGTGACTCAAAAATCACTGAGCCTGAAATGATTCAAGAGACAACCGATAAGATCCGTAAAATCCATGAAAATCTTCTAGCGGCTCGGAATCGCCAAAAGTATTATGCCGATAAAAGGCGAAAGCCTATGGAGTATGAAATTGGTGATATTGTTTTACTCAAAGTGTCTCCATAGAAGGGAGTTTACCGTTTTGGCAAAAAGGGAAAGATAGCTCCTCGATATATGGGACCATTCAAAGTTCTTAAAAGGATCGGGAAAGTCTCTTACGAGCTGGAACTACCTGAGGAATTGGGCAGTGTCCTCTATTCCATGTTTCTAATTTGAAGAAGTGTATATCCGATGAAAATCTCATTGTGCCTCTCGATGAAGTCCAAATCGATGAATCTATGCAACTTATTGAACGACCACTGGAAATTATGGACCGTGAAGTCAAGAAACTCAAGCGGAGTTGGCTACCGATAGTCAAAGTTCATTGAGAATCTAAACGCGGACTTGAGTTTACTTGGGAACGTGAGGATCAAATGAAAGCTAAGTATCTGCATCTCTTCGCTTCATCTTCTTCTTCGGTTGAGAAAATTTCGGGATGAAACTTCTATAAGGAGGGGAGACTGTGACATGTGCCCCAAACCCGAACCCGAATGCCCGACTTGAACCCAAAATTTTCTCTCTTTCAATGTATTAGTATTTATTTTCTGAAAATGTAACGTTTCGTTAATATTAATATGAATAAATATGTCCGAATTTTTGTTATTCCCGTCTTAATTAATCGATTCAATTATGTCGTGAAAAATCTAATTGTACGAAATAATTACTATTTATAATAATAAATCTCAAGAATATATAACTTGTATTTTATAAAAGAGATTTTATAAAAATTGCTTCCAAGTCTAAATATAATATTCCATCGTCGAATACGAAGTTTATATATATATATATATATATATATATATATATATATATATATATATATATATATATATATATATATATATATATATATATATATATATAACGTCAATTATATATACGTAACGAGTTAACTCGGTTAAGTTAGTTAGTTAAAATAAGTATTTATTTAATTTATAATTTCCAAAACTCACACATCTAAACACTATGGTATAAATTTTTTTTTGCTTCAACTGCTCGTCTATAATGATTCTTCAATATCACATAATCACTTTTAACACCAACATAAATACGAAAATCAGGGTCTTTCAGACACAACGTGTTTATTAATCCTTAGTAGCCTACCCATGGATGACGTCAGAATTTGCGATAGAAAAAGGTACTTTCACGAGTAATTTTGTTTCTTATTCTTATTCAATCAATATGATCTAAATCTAGTGATATGTCATGCCTAAACAACTCAAATTTTAGCAAACTTGTTAGAACAAATGAGTTATGTCGGATATATTCTGAAGCTTGCTTAAAGTTGTGCATGTGACATCTGCCCCAAACCCGAACACGAATGCCCGACTCGAACCCGAAGCTATCTATCTTTTATTGTTTTGTATTTAATTTTCAAAGACGTAACGTTTTATTATTATTAATTTGAATAAATGTGTGGGATTCCATGTCTTTTCGTCCTTAATGAACCGATTGATTTCATTGCATGTAATATCTAAGTTACTAAATAATTACTATTTATAATAAATAAATTTTTAAAATATATATAAATTGTATTTTATAAAAGAGAACTTATAAATATTAATAAAGATAATTGCTATTAAGTGTCGAAAATAACCAGCTAATGTCCGCAGCAAATTAAATATACGAAAACGGCATGTATGTAAACGGTATGAGTTAACACGGTTAAGTTAGTTGGTTAAAATAAATTTTTAATTAACTTTGCGTTAAAACTATCAAGTTTAAAACTTATATTAAAGTTTTAATTAAAAAACTGAAAGCAAATCAATCTTCAGGGACTATACATGTAACATTTCAACCCTACCCCCGCCCCTAGTCGCGTTTTATCCCATGAATCCGGCCTTAGGTCGCCGGCGCAACTCCGACCATCACCAAACATTCCGGCGAGACGCATTTTCGACATTTTAGCCATGTATAATGAAAATAAAAACCGCTAAAATGCTCTTGCCTTATTTCGAACCCGTGGCCACTAATTTAAGCATCAATAATCGACCGAATCTGGGCTCCTAATCGATTTCTAACTCGTAACATAAAACCCACATATTACCAATCGACTCAAAATGCTCAATTCAGTAAATTGGATTAACTACAACAATGATACCAATGATTTGAAGCTATTGTAACAACTAAATTGAGATTTAAACAACATATTAAACACCAATTACTCTCCAATAACTCGTAATCAAGGTTGGACCTAACCAATGCAATTCTTTTGACCAATTCACTATATTGCTCTTCTTTTCGCTCAAAGACATCTCAAATTTAATCAAATCACAGCAAAACCCAAGCTTTGATTCGTGTTTTAATCGAAACTTTTCATCATCAATTGGGCATCAAATCTTTGTTTTCAAATACTAAAACCATGGGGCTTTTACTCTACGCATTACAAAGAGTAAATCTGGAAAGTTAATTGCATTTCAACAGCTTCTAGGAATCGTTTGATTCCCAAGTTGTCGTCCCTTGTTCATCATATGTTTCAATTCAATTCGTCAGTTATAAGGTAAGTTATTTATGTTACAAATAATACGTATAAAGACAAGATAACGAGAAGAAACATGTTGGTGGTCGAGTCCTGCAAAACAGAAAAACGTAATAACAGTAAACAATATCTGGACCTGTGTTTGACACAGTTCCCTTAAACAGATTCTCGGTCTGTTCCCAGGGTACACCGGATGCTAACAGCGTTGCTGCCGGACTTAAACACTTGCCTGAAACAAAGTCGTAATGCTGCTGTGATCTGAGAAATGGTAACGTGAAGTTGCTGCTGCTTTTCTGTGTTGTATGTTGTATCACCACTAATATTTGTAAGTAACACAAGAATTTCAAGAGCCTTGGTTTATGACATTTCAATTGTCATAAACTCAACTAATTGCTTATTGAATGATCAATTATTGTCTCAAAACTGGAAAAAGAATTCCAAAGGTTGGCCCGGTTTTGTTGTTAAAACACAAAAACGACCCGGTCCGATCCTAAGTTTTCGGAGCTGCATTCGTGTCCGCAGGTCGCGCGGGCGTCGCAAGTTTAATGCGATTTTCAACCTCAAATCCAGTTTTCTGCACCCCCCTGCGCGCGGGTAGGCTCTTGAATAAAACACAACACAACAATTCAAATGTGTCTAGGATGTTTTTGCTTATAACTAAGGTTTAGTTTAGTCTCCCCTCCTATGTGGGACAAACTAAACCAACACCTCTCATTCATATATTTTTCCAACAATCCCCCACATGAATGAAGGTCGATCTCAGAAACAGACACCATTACGATTAAATTTCAGCAGTTGAATCTTGCATACGATAGGTAGGTGTTACCCTTTGAACCTTCGCTTATGAAACGCACTTAGTCTACTGGCTCTAAGTAGATGGTGATGTCCTTGAACTCGTCTGCCGTTTATGTAGGCGACAGTACATTTCACAGAAGACTCTCCCTGACAAAGTCAAGTCCTCATAGTTATGTTCGTTATGGTCATGAACATTTGCCTGGTTCTGCGAGAGCCATTAGGTATTGTGCCCCATCAATACCCTTCGAAGCGACCCCACTTCTCTCTCACATAGGTGATTCTTTACGTGTGATTGTATTAGTCTGAATCCTTAAAAGCCACATGCTTATCCTCGTACCTTGTCACTTTTAGGAATGGACTAGGAAGGTTACTAAAATACTTGTAGTAAGCTCCCTTAAAAACGCAGGGTTTTGTTAACCTTTTTATTAGTTAATTCGCCCCCACAGTGACTTTACAAGTTCATACAAATAGGTTGTCCTATTGAACTCGGATCTTGGGATCTCCAGTCAGCCGAGTTAGGTTTCCTTCATATAAACTTATCCTTTCATGGGCTTTAGGCCCATTCCCATTGACGACTTCTGAACTAACTCTCTACTTAGGCCTTTTGTTAGCGGATCCGCAATGTTATCCTTTGACTTCAAATAGTAAACAGTGATAACTCCCGTAGAGATTAGTTGTTGTATCGTATTATGTCTACGTCTTATGTGTCGGTTTTTCCCGTTATACATTGTGCTATGAGCTCTGCCAATTGCCGATTGACTATCACAATGAATACATATGGCCGTTGCCGGCTTAGGCCATATTGGAATATCCTCCACAAATTGACGTAGCCATTCTGCTTCTTCACCCGCTTTATCTAAAACGATGAATTCCGATTCCATCGTGGATCTAGCAATGACTATTTGCTTAGATGATTTCCACGATATGGCTGCACCTCCAAGTGTGAAAACATATCCACTTGTTGCCCTTGAATCATTTGTATCTGATATCCAGTTTGCATCACAGTGCCCTTCAATAACTGCTGGATATCCAGTATAGTGCAGCCCGTAATCCTGAGTGTATCTTAAGTACCGGAGCGGCCTGATCATACAGCTCCAATGAGCTGAACTCGGATTGCTCGTGTATCTACTTAGCTTGCTCACGGCATATGCTAAGTCTGGTCTAGTACAACTCATAAGATACATCAGGCTTCCAATAATTCTTGAGTATTCTAATTGGTTGACAGGCTCTCCCCTGTTCTTAGCTAGATGTTGACTTGTGTCAATTGGAGTTCTAGCTACATTAGAATCATTTGCATTAAATTTCTCAAGAATTTGCTTCACATATTGGGATTGTCTTAAGGAAAACCCACCTGGGATTCGAGTGATTTGAACACCCAAAATCACGTTTGCCAAACCCATGTCTTTCATGTCGAATCTTGCTTTCAAGGTGTCTTTTGTAGACTTTACCATCTTTTCATTACTTCCAGCAATGAGCATATCGTGTACATATAAGCACAAAATGACATATCCATCTGGTGTATCTTTCACGTACACACATTTGTCACATTCATTGATCTTAAAACCAGAATCAAGCATGACATGATCAAACTTTTGATGCCATTGTTTTGGGGCTTGTTTTAATCCGTACAAGGATTTGACAAGTTTGCATACTTTATTTTCTTGTCCTGCAACCTTAAAACCCTCAGGTTGTTCAATGTAAATCTCTTCCTCTAGATACCCATTTAAAAAGGCGGTTTTCACATCCATTTGGTGAACTTCCAAATTTCGGATGGCGGCGATAGCGAGTACCGACCTGATGGAGGTTATTCGCGTCACCGGCGAATATGTATCAAAATAATCTAGACCTTCACGTTGGTTATATCCTTTAATCACCAACCTTGCCTTGTACTCCTTAGTAATACCATCTGGCTTTGGTTTCTTCTTGAAGACCCATTTGTAGCCTAGTGGTTTACATCCAAAAGGAAGATCCACTAGCTCCCATGTATGGTTTTGCAAAATAGAGTCTATTTCACTTTTGATGGCCTCCCTCCATTGAGGTCCTTCTGTGGAGTTCACAGCTTCTCTGTAGGTTTGAGGTATTTCTTCAACCATATAGGTAAGAAAATCAGGTCCAAAGGATTTTTCAACCCTTTGTCTCTTGATTCTTCGAACATTTTCTTCCTAAACTTCAGGTTGTCTTTGAGGTGTATCATTTACAACCTCGTTGTTTGGTGCAATTTTCTCAGTTTCAACCGGTCTTGATGGACTCGGTTCTTCATTTCCCAAACATGGAAATATATGTTCAAACCATGAAGCATCCTTTGATTCAATTATGGTGCTTTGTTTATTCCAGGATTTTTAGAATCATGCACAAGGAAACGAAGTGCACCACCAGGACGAGTGTATCCTATAAATACACAATCCACGGTTTTTGGTCCTATTACTAGGCGCTTTGGTGGTGTCACAACTACTTTGGCTAGACACCCCCACACTCGCAAGTGTTTGTATGATGGTTTGTGTCCTGACCATAGTTCATAAGGAGCTTTATCCTTGTCCTTAGTTGGTATCATGTTCAGGACATAATTTGCTGACAGCAGTGCTTCCCCCCACATGTCCTGACTTATACCAGAACTTATCATCATGGCATTCATCATTTCTTTCAAAGTGCGGTTTTTTCGTTCCGCCATGCCATTAGATTGTGGGGAGTAAGGAGCCGTGAGTTCATGTATGATCCCATTCTTTGCACAAACATCAGCAAAAGGTGAAACATACTCACCGCCTCGATCGCTCCTCACAATTTTAATTTTTCGGTTGAGTTGGTTCTCAACTTCGGCTTTGAATAAGATAAATTTTTCAATAGCCTCGTCCTTGCTTTTAAGCAAGTATACATAACAATATCTAGTACTATCATCAATGAACGTTATGAAGTACTTATTCCCTCCACGAGTGGGAATTGCTTTTAAGTCACACACGTCGGTGTGAATCATGTCAAGAGGTTCGGAGGTTCGTTCTACGGTTTTGAACGACGTTCTCGTTTGTTTTGCCTTTACACAAGTTTCACATTTATGGTTTGAGTCTATATGAAACGTTGGTATGTAATTTAAATTGATCAAACGACGAATTGAATTAAAATTAACATGACCTAGTCTACCATGCCACATATTTGAAGATTCAAGCATATAAGCAGAACTAGTACCCGTTTTATTCATTTCACCGACAACCATTACATTCAATTTAAACATACCATTAAGGGCATATCCCTTACCAACATACACACCACTTTTGGTCAACACGACCTTATCAGAATCAAACACAAGTTTAAAACCAAACTTATTCAACAACCAACCCGAAACTAGATTCTTACGAATCTCGGGAACATACAAAACATTGGTCAAAGTGAGTTCTTTTCCAGAACTCATTTTTAGAATCACAGTTCCTTCGCCTTTGACATCGGCGGTTGCAGAATTTCCCATAAACAGTTTTTCCCCATTAGTAACCTCCTTGAAAGTGTTAAAGAGGTTCGTATCAGCACAAACATGGCGGGTAGCCCCGGTATCAACCCACCATTCTTTGGTATTCGACCCAACCAAGTTAATCTCACTTATCAACATAGCGAGATCAGAAATCATAGCCACAAGATTTTCAACATCATTAACCATGTTGGCTTGCCGAGGAGTCTCTTTCGTTGGCTGCCTACATTCATTAGCCCGGTGACCTGGTTTGTCACAATTGTAACACGTTCCTGAAAACTTCTTTTTTCCCACACCACCTTTAGGTCCAAGGTGGAAACCTTTCCCATTATTCTTTTTCCCAACATGACTTTTTGTTTTGTTACCCTTACCAAACCGACCATGTTCAACAACATTGGCCTTTGCAGATTCGGGACCATCACTCTTCTTTTAAGCAACTTTATTGTCTTCTTCAATACGAAGACGAACCACGAGATCTTCAATTGTCATTTCCTTTCGCTTATGCTTGAGATAGTTCTTGAAATCAACCCAACTTGGTGGCAACTTTTCAATGATAGCAGCAACTTGGAATGTCTCGCTAAGCACCATTCCTTCTGCATGAATATCATGAAGAAAAACCTGCAATTCTTGAAGTTGACTCATAACAGTTTTAGAATCAATCATTTTAAATTCCAAGAATTTAGCCACCACAAATTTCTTTGTGCCTTCATCTTCTGTTTTATACTTACATTCCAAAGAATCCCATAATTCTTTGGCAGTCTTGGCCTTGCAGTACACGTTATATATTGCATCAACCATGCCATTAAGGACATAGTTACGACACAAGAAATCAGAATGATTCCAAGCTTGAACCGCGCTCACAGTTTGAGCATCCATCTCCCCATCAGTTAACAAGGGAGCGGATTCAGTCAAGAACCTTGCAAGGTTCAACGTTGTCAAATAAAAGAGCATCTTTTGTTGCCAACGTTTGAAGTTCACACCGGTGAACTTCTCTGGTTTCTCAGCATAACTAAGGTTATGCAGCGGTGCAACGACCGGTGTGGTTGTAACAATAACAGCAGATGTCATGACTTCAGAAACAGCAGAAACTGCAGAAGCTGCAGAAACACCAGAAGTTTGAATGGGCTGGGTGATCGTAGGCTGAGATTCCATTCTGAAACAAAGACAAGAACAGTTAAATAAAATATGTTTAAGTTTGTTACAAATAATACGTATAAAGACAAGATAACGAGAAGAAACATGTTGGTGGTCGAGTCCTGCAAAACAGAAAAACGTAATAACAGTAAACAATATCCGGGCCTGTGTTTGACACAGTTCCCTTAAACAGATTCTCGGTCTGTTCCCAGGGTACACCGGACGCTAACAGCGGTGCTGCCGGACTTAAACACTTGCCTGAAACAAAGTCGTAATGCTGCTGTGATCTGAGAAATGGTAACGTGAAGTTGCTGCTACTTTTCTGTGTTGTATGTTGTATCACCACTAATATTTGTAAGTAACACAAGAATTTCAAGAGCCTTGGTTTATGACAATTCAATTGTCATAAAGTCAACTAATTGCTTATTGAATGATCAATTATTGTCACAAAATTAGAAAATCCAAAGGTTGGCCCGGTTTTGTTGTTAAAACACAAAAACGACCCGGTCCGATCCTAAGTTTTCGGAGCTGCATTCGTGTCCGCAGGTCGCAAGTTTAATGCGATTTCCAACCTCGAATCCAGTTTTCCGCACCCCCCCTGCGCGCGGGTAGGCTCTTGAATAAAACACAACACAACAATTCAAATGTGTCTAGGATGTTTTTGCTTATAACTAAGGTTTAGTTTAGTCTCCCCTCCTATGTGGGACAAACTAAACCAACACCTCTCATTCATATATTTTTCCAACAATTTATGTTCAAATGTTCCTAGTTAATCCCCTGATCAATATCTTGAAGTTGATTTGTTCATATCTAGATCCAATTCTATGTAATTTAGGTTTTAGGGTTTGTGTTCTTGGTGGAAATTGGGGTTTTTTGCTAAAAGATGTTAAAACAAGTTATGATCGAATTATAAAAAAAAAGTTTACGCAGAGCGGATGGTTAAAAGGTTCTAACTGTAGCTGTGTGGTCTTGGGTTCAAACCAAGGTACCACTTAATTTTTATTTTTTTTGTTTAGCTACATTACTAACCATCTTTACTAATTAATCTAATCTACTTTTAACACTACATTATATATATTGTTAAAATGTTAAATTAAATATTATAAGTTATACAAAACATGATTTTACAAAAGTCTAGTTTTATGAAATTAAACTTTACAATTGTTCTTGAATACTTGTTTTGTTTAGGCATTTTGTAGACAACTCTTGGAACTTAATTAAATACTATTCTCTCTTTGATACTAAGTTCGAACCTTATTGATTGTTTGCAAGGAATTGGATCTGTTATATCTTTGTTGCAATTGTTTAATTCGTCTTCTTCTACTGATCTTCTTAATTATATTATCACTAATGGGTTATAATGGTTTGTGTGGGTTTTGGTCACAAATCACACTCAATTGATACTAGATCTAGTGGTATCAATTGATTGTGATTAGATCTATATCATATATAGCACGAATTATCAATTTATTGGACCAACACCAAGCCATCCTATGCTTTCGTTTGCTCTTCGTGGCTTCACTTTTGCTCCAAAATCACCTTTTTTAGCATTTTGCCGTCTCCAATTCGTCACTCGAGGTAGGGTTTATGAGAAGATATGTTTATATAGTGCACATGCCAAAAATCGTCCAATCTTTCTGTAAATAGGGCCTCGTCACGTCGCGTGACGAAACTTGGAGTTCTTGGTCACGTACACCCCGTGAAAGTAACCCAAATCAGTCAAAATGCACGACATGTTGTGCGGACAACTTACCGATGCTGGACACGTGGTGCCCCATGGTACAGATCTGCGTTGGTTTCATGTTCGGTTCCATTTCGTGTCACGTTTTCGGCTCGTTCAACTTCGTTTCTTGATTTTTTTCACCATTATTCAAATCTGAGACCTACGAAACATATAATTATTTGTAATAACCATTTCTAAATATTTTTTAGTAGAAGAAAAACTAATAAAAAATACTAAAAGCATACACAAACTTTACATAGAAACATGAATAATTTACACAATATCAATCAGTCACCATCTCCTAAATACTTGCAGAAGAAGATGGTCCATTCTGGACTTCAGCAGGTAACCCTTGATCTTACTAATGAGCTTTTTAAAGGTGTGGTTTTACGGTTCAATGAAGCCTAACTCCATCCCCTTGCTTTGTTTTGTAAACAATGAATAAAGTGTGCATTAACAATATCCAACTTTGATCCAACAGAGATTATTCAAAAGTTCTTGATTTGGGATTCTTTCATATACCATCTTACTAAAAGTAGCATGAACAGCAAAGTGCTCATACACAGTTAGTTTGTTTTCATCCTTCAGAGCCAAATGTTTTATGACGATGCCAACAAATATGATAATCTTTTGGCCTTGAATAACTTCTTGTAACTTTCATTCACTATTTCCTTTGATTGTATGAATATAATTCCAGAAATCCCTTGTAACATCCCAGCCTGTCGCACCATGATATTGTCCGCTTTGGTAGCCGGAACACCCTTAGGCGCCGCCCCTCATAGTTTTAATATGCGTCATGGTAGGGGGTTACCACACCCTTATAAAGGGGTGATGTGACACCCCGCCCAGCGGCGGAAACACCGGGTTGTCAAGAGAATTGGATATCAATAGTACAAAGCACATGGCACACTAAAAACATATTTTAATAGTATTAAAGCATAAGTGTCATGACATTAAAAGGAAATAAATAGTCTTAAATGCGAAAATAAAAGCCGACAATCAAAATGTTTATTGCCCATTTATTCTATGTCCAAAAGCATCCTATGTTTCTCGTAAAACATAAATGCTTCAAATGCCACCTGAAGTATGAGTAAAATAAGTTAGTTAAAAAATAGCTAGTGAGTAAAAACAAAGTTAATAGTACATAATATGAAATCCTAGATCATTATAAATATGTTTCGCAAGCTTAAGTGTCTAGCAATTTCATTATATTACTCAACGATGACCATAGAAACGTACATAGAATCCAACAACCATGAACCCAATAGGGTAAACTTTAGCAACAAGTCATGAGAACCACTCATGTTACAAATACTGATGACTATCATTCAGCTGTCATTTAACCGTCTCGATGTACAAGTTATCCATAATTGTTTAAGCATCTAAGGGACATAGCAACAAGCATCACATTTTGGCATCTAGTAACCAACGTATAGAATCAAACATGTAGAATCGTCGGGTTAAAATCACCTATCGTGCCATAAAGTGTAGGTGGGCTTGTCAACCCATTAGCGCTAATATCGTACCGGTGGAAATTACAAAATAATGCAACTACTATTGACTATCACATAATTTTGCATCAAGCAACCAAACAAGATCAACACATCTAATGATCTCATTTTGAAATAGAAACAAAGAAAAGAAAACCTTAGTATAATATTGAAACACATATTTCAGCCCCAAAAGCAAAACAGTAAAAAAAGGGAGTGAGTTTACTCACCTTGAAATGCAATTAATATCGTAACGCTATAAACGCAGTAAAAGATAACAGATGGTTGCCCAAATATTAGTATCACCTAATTAATTGGGAAAAACCCAAGTTTAGAAACAAAACTGTAACATCCCAGCCCGTCGCACCATGATATTGTCCGCTTTGGCAGCCGGAACGCCCTCAAGCGCCGCCCCTCACGGTTTTAAAACGCGTCATGGTAGGGGAGGTTACCACACTCTTATAAAGCAGTGCTTAGTTCTCCTCCCCACCGATGTGGGATCTTACAATCCACCCCCCTTGGAGGACCAGCGTCCTCGCTGGCACATCGGCCGACGACTGGCTCTGATACCATCTGTAACATCCCAGCCCGTCGCACCATGATATTGTCCGCTTTGGCAGCCGGAACGCCCTCAAGCGCCGCCCCTCACGGTTTTAAAACGCGTCATGGTAGGGGAGGTTACCACACTCTTATAAAGCAGTGCTTAGTTCTCCTCCCCACCGATGTGGGATCTTACAAAAACAATAGTAACAAGAATCAAAAATCCGAGATCTAGGGTTTCGGATTTGGGATTTAGGGTTTTAAATTACAAATTGAGAAATAGGGTTTTAAATTACCAATTGAGATTTTATACGAAACGTTATAGTATATATATATATATATATTATAAGTATTTCTTTTTGTATTTTACTTTAAATACTTGTACAAATTCAAAATACTTATAAACATGTAACATTATTATTTGTATATAGAAATTATAAGTTTTTAAATCCTTCAAATGTATTTAATATAAAAGATGTTACTTAGGTTATTTAGAAAATATATTAAAAGTTTAAAATGTGTAAAATGTAAAGAAAATAATAAAAACAGGCCATGGGACTCGAACCCATGGCCACTTCGTTTACCTTACACATACAATACCACTGGAAAAGAAGCACATTTTGTTAAACCAACGCGAGTTTTAAATGTTTTAACCTTTATAAACCAACAATACTCATTTTCAATTACAAGCCCTAGAACAAGAATCCATCAAATTGATTTCAACATGTTAATCTAATCTAAATCGAACATAAGGCTTTTAATCCCCCATTGAATCACGTCAAATTTGAAATATAATACTTACTTGATTATGATGATTTGTCACAGATTTGAATAGGAAAAGAACACGACTGATTTGATCGATTTGCGTGAAATCCGGAATGAAAAAGATAAAATTGATGGATTAGGGAGTTGTAGATGATCAAGAAGATTCAAACGAATGTAAATACTACCTGTGATGGTGCTTGGAAGGTGGAAATTGCTTAAGTCGCGGAAAAATGTTTTGATTTGCTTGATTCGGCAATTGCAGAAAGAAATGAAGGTTTTTGGTGATTTAGAAGCGTTAGTCGAGTGAAAAAGAGTGATTTGGAAAGACTTAATTGTCGATCACAAGTCTATATACGGAAATTGTGATTTCGAATTGACTACCAAAATTAATCCGCATTAAATCTGTTGTTAACACGTTTTTTGTTGATTAGGAAGGTTTGGAAATGGTTTGAAATAGAATAGGAATGATTGGATTGATTCAAAGGTGGGAAAAAACGCATAATTGAGTTCGCCGAAGTCGCCGGAGGTCGGCCGGAAGTTGGTCACCAGATTCACGGGTTATAGGGGAAAGGTTTGGGTAATTTTGATTTTTACACAATCAGCCCCCTCTAGTTTAAGTTTGGTTTAATTTTGATTAATTAACTTTTAATTCAAGTTTTAAAAGTTACAGTTTTGACCCAAAGTTAGTTTTATATATTATATTAACTACTAACTTAACCAAGTTGAGACGCAACGCTTATATACATAACGTTTTTATATCTTTAGCTCGTTTATGACATTAGAGGATTATTTTTAGACTTAGAAGCAATTTCCTATAGTAATTTATATAAACCCGCTTTTATAAAATACGATTTATATATTTTTTAGATTCATGCAATATAAATAATAATTATTTATTACACTTAGGTATATTGCAATATAAGACGATCGCTTAAATAAGATGGGAACAACGTAAAATCCGATATATTTATTAATAATCATAATAACGAACGTTACATTTTCAGAAAATAAAAACAAATACAAATAAAAGATAATTATCTTCGAGTTCGAGTCGGGCATCCGGATTCGGGTTTGGGGCGGATGTCACATGTGCTTAGTTCTCATCCCCACCGATGTGGGATTTTACAATCCACCCCTTGGAGGACGAGCGTTCGCACTGGCACACCAGCCGATGTCTGGCTCTGATACCATCTGTAACAGCCAAACGAAACTGCACCATAGTATTGTCCTTTTGTCAACGACACTCCCTCAGGCGTCTGTCGCTCACTGTTTTAAAACGCGTCATTGTGGGGAAGGTTTCCACCCCCTTATAAGGTAGGCTTTGTACTCCTTCCCAACCGATATGGAAGAAGAACAAAGTTTGCCTTATAAGAGGGTGGAAACCTTCCCTATCATGAGGTGTTTTAAAACTGTAAGGGACGGGCGCCTGAGGGCATGTCGTTGCCAAAGCAGACAATGTCATGTTGCGGTTTCGTTGGGCTGTTACAGATGGTATCAGAGCCAGTCGTCAGTCGGTGTGCTAGTGAGGACGCTGATACTCCAAGGGGGTGGATTGTAAGATCCCACATCGGTGGGGAGGAGAACTAGTCACCCCTTTATAAGGGTGTGGTAACATCCCCAACCATGATGCGTTTTAAAACCGTGAGGGGCGGTGCCTGAGGGTGTTCCGGCTACCAAAACGGAAAATATTATGGTGCGACGGGCTGGGATGTTAAAGATGGTATTAGAGTTAGGGACCGGACCGATATTCCAGCGGGGACGTTGGGCTCCTTAAGGGTGTGGAATGTAATATCCTACATCGATTAGGAAGGAGAACAAAACCTGCCTTATAAGACGGTGGAAACCTTCCCTACCATGACGCGTTTTAAAACCGTGAGGGACGGACGCTTGAGGGCGTGTCGTTGACAAAACGGGCAATACCATGGTGCGGTTTCGTTAAACTGTTACATCCCTGATGTGATAACGTGATCAGCAACCCTTTCACTAAGTCCTTTGCAAACTTTCTTTGGGTTAAGATAACCCCATTAGATTCATGCAACACTTATATATGCCAAGAAAATAATTCAATTTGCACAAATCTTTTATTAGAAAATTATTGAGCAATTATGACTTTAAATGGGAGATTTCATTATTACTTCCAATAATAAGATATCGTTCACATAGATAATGGGTTGCAACTCTCATTGTAGTGTAGTAGTAAGAGGTTTGGTTTCTCTGAAAAATACTCAACTTCATGTCTCACTAGCAACACTTAGGGAGGGACATTGTGGCAATGAAGGGAGACTTGTGGCAAGACAAGTTCGATTCCTGAGTTGAACGGGTTTTACCGCTAGCTTTCCGTCATGCTTGTGGACATGCAGGTTAGTGGATTTTCCCCAAAATATGTGGGCTTGAGCTACCTAGCGTTGTCTATATATGTTCGCAGAGCATATGATGTCACATTTCGCCATTAGGTTACCCCAAGTAACCTGGCTTTATTCATTTCACTATAAAAAGAAGATATAGATGGGCTAATTTAACGAGTATACGTATGAAAAATTTTAAAACTAGAAAACATGAATAAGACTTGTTAATTTAAATAGGGTGCTACTAGTCCTACCCTCCTTTTCTTGTTTTTACTTGTTGTACATCCCCTTAAATTTTTAGAAAAATACAGCTTAAACCAATATTTCATTTTTGGTGTTTTTTGTGTGTTTTTTACCATGATAAAAGCAACAAACGTTGTTCTTAATATTAAAGTTTGTATTCATTCCTATATGGTTGTACTTTTCAAAATTAAAACTCAAAGATATTTGTTTAATGAATCATGAATCTTATCAACTTATCAAGTACAATGTTAGCGTTACTAACTTTTGATCCTATTGTTAAATCTAATAATTTAACCGATAAAACATTATTTATATTATTAAGGAGTATTGGACCTTAACAGTCTCAACTATTAGTTTTTGGCCGCTACCGGTCCCAACTTCTAAAATATGTGCTGGCGGTCCCAACTTTTATCATTTTGGCCATTAATGGACCGCCGTTAACTTTTTATTTTTAATTTCAGGTCGACGTTTTATGATTTTTGATCGGAATAAGAATATGAGTCGATTGATATAAAAATTATATCGAAACGATGATCCAAACGACGAAATTTGTACATCCGGTTAAAGAACCGTTAGGTTTAAACAACCTCGATAAAGGATCATTTTGTCATTTTGAGCACTGTTTTGATGTAATTTTTATATGAATCGACTCGTATTCTTAATCCGATCAAAAACCATAAACGTCGACCTGAAATTCAAAAAAAAAAGTTAACGCCGTTAACTTTTCTAACGGCAGTCTATTAATGGAAAAAATGATAAAAGTTGAGACCGCCAGCACATATTTCAGAAGTTGGGACCGGTAGCGGCCAAAAACCAATAGTTAGGTCTGTTAATATCCAATACTCCTATTATTAAAAATATCAAATTTAAATTATACAACAATAAGGACATCCATAACTAAACTCTTTTCTAAATAATATTACGTAGACAAATACATAAGAACTTGCATCATCATATATCAGGAATAAAAACTGTCACCGCTTCTCCAGAAACTAGAGTTTGAAAGATGATTGCATTTTCTACCGATTAAGTATGATTTTTACTAAGAATTTGAAGTTAGGATTATAAGATTGATAGATTATAATAAATAACAAAGATGAATTAAAAAGTTAGATTGCTGTATTTAAGATTTAAAGTTAATTTATTTATTATTATTTTATACTATTAGGTAGAAAATTGATATTCTAATCGAAAACCTTTTTTTTATCGGACTTTTTAAAAAGTTTCAAGATAAACTTTTATATAATCTATAACCGTTAACTAAGTACGGATTAATTTAAAATTTATTAAATCTTATAGATGTTCAAACTTGTAAAAACAAGTTTTTAGGGGGAGGATATGAAACTTTTTAATAATTTATTTGTAGGGGTGTATGACAAATAGAAATGACGGATATGTATAGACTAATCTTTTAAATAAATAATTGAGAATAAAATTGAAAATTTTGTGTTAAGAAATATAAGTTTGACATATAACAATCATGCATGGTAATTATGTGGATGTTTACATGAATATCTCTTTTATTTAGTATGAAGAAATTTCCTCTAAAACGATGTGAGGAGGAATTTTAGTTCAACCTAAAAATCTAAAGTACGATGTTACCTATTTGTCCTCAAATTTGGGCTAATTTTTCTAAGCCAAGTTGAGGGATATAACACGTTGTACCATATCAAACAATTCCTTTAATAAATATTCTCCACTCACCATCCTCCATATCAAACCATTTTTATTCCTCCCTTGTTCACTTCGCCACTCACTTCTATTCTACAACATCATGTCAAACCCCACAATATTTCTCTTAACTTTCATGCTCATTTTAACTCTTTTAGTTCGGTCACACTCCATAATCCCGTCGAGATATGATGGATTCGTGTACAGGAAGCGAGCCGCCTCAACAGCCACTGTGTTGATTGAAGCGTTCTATGATCCGGTTTGCCCCGATAGTAGGGATTCATGGGCTCCCCTTAAACAAGCGGTTGATCACTACGGCCCGACTGTTGTTTCGCTCATCGTTCACACGTTCCCGTTACCGTTAGTATTCTTTCTTTATACTGTTCTATTTGTTTTTTTTTTCAATTTTTTGGTCGTTAGTGAAGATTCGTTTGAGTAATTAGATGGTCATAAAATCCTTTTAATCAAAAAAAGGCAACAAAACAAGGAAATAAAACAAAAGAAAAGTCAATACAAGGGGGTATTATTTTCCAAACTCAAACGTCAATCTTTGTTCTTTTGAAAACTTAAAAAGATAAATCTTTATTTTTAATTTGGTCTTAATTAAAAATTGAATTTATCAGATTTCACTAGGGCTGTAAACGAACCGGACGGACACGGACGAGGCTTGTCCGTGTTCGTTTGTTAAGGTTTCAAGTTGTTCGCGAACTGTTCGTGAACAATTTCCGAACATAAAAATGTGTCCGTGTTCGTTTGTTAAGGTTTTAAAGTTGTTCGCGAACGGTTCGTGAACTTTATTCATGGACACAAATGGACAAAAACGGACAAAATGAACACAAACGGACACAAACGAACGTTTGACTAGAAAATATTGACAAAACATAGTTTTCTTTAACATTCCACAACCAAAATAATAAATTAACCTTGGCCAGGTTAGACAATTATCCAAAGTTAATTAACATGACAACTAATCAATAAGTCCTAATTATCCCAAAAACTATCTTTAACCACGTCAACACCCAAGAGACCAAGATCTTTGATTTTCTGAGATTGTTTACAATAAAGTCAAACTACTTAAAAAAAAGGATATAAAACATAAATTTTTTAACTAAACCTCAATCAAGCAACTATATTAAATTAGTATCCAAATAAGTCATTTTATCTTAAGCTTATTTGAATTAAAACTCCATATACAACAGAACCAAATAAGTCTTAAGAAACAAATAGTAATTTTAATCACACATTCAAACTCATGATGCATGATCATAATTTGCTTCATACACAGCAAATGTAATGTTGCCATAACCATATTTGTCTCTATAAATGTAAAAGTATTCACCTAAATGATAAATATAAAATTTAAAAGCATAAGACCTACCGAACTTAAACGAACGAACATAAACGGACATGTTACCGAACGTTCACGAACGTAAACGAACGAACGCATCCTCTGTTCATGTCCGTTCGTTTAGCTTAACAAACAGATTTTTTGTCCGTGTTCGTTTGTTTATTAAACGAACGAACACAAACGAACTTCCTACCGAACGGTTCACGAACTGTTCGCTGAAAGTTCGGTTCGTTTACAGCCCTAGATTTCACACTTGAAAACTCAAAACCTCAATCTTATAAGTTTTTCTCTGGTATTTAAATGTTTGTGACTTTATGCTAGTAGTGTAGAGTGTGATAAGGACTGTGATAAAAGAAAATGTTTTACACAGTAGTAGCAAACTAGCAATGTAGATGAAAGTCAATGGGATTAGTGATCCATTGGTAACATAATTGTATTAGGAGAACTAGGTCAGAGGTTCTAGTCCTGCTGTTGTGATGTATCTGTTCTTGAAAATCAAGATGTTGTTGTTAAAAAAAAAGATGATGTGATTGTGAAAAATGAAAATAACCTTTGTATGATAGTGTCGAGGTTTCGAATCATTAACCATACATTTGAATTAAATGCATACATAAATAAGAAGCACATAATAATTACATCATAATTAACTGAGATTTGAATTTTAGACCAATCGCTCTAAGAATTAGGTTCAAATACAAAGTCTAAATTTCCTAGAAAATCTAAGAAGGAATTTGGACCATTAGATCTAATATTAAATGGAGATCAATGGCTCATAAACACAAGGTGGCATAATGGTAAATAGTTAGAAGTTTAAATGGTAGGCCAAAGGTATATTAGTCTTGTCTCATTTTCAAATTCCACCCTCTTTTTTAAACGTCCATAACTTTTACATACGACAATACTTTTTAATAAAAATTACACCAAAAAAACGAGCGTTTTTTATCTTCAAAACGCATATAATATTGACATATAAAAAACGAAATTTTTTTTTTGAAGTTTCAGCTCATTGTGTTATATTCGTTAGGTCATTGTGTTATATTTTTCAGCTCATTGTGTTATATTAGTCAAGACATTGTGTTATATTTTTCAGATTGTGTTATATCCGTCAGGTCATTGTGTTATATTCGTCAGGTCATTGTGTTATATTTTCATCACGTCGTTGTGTTATATTTTCATCAGGTCGTTGTGTTAAATTTTCATCAGGTCGTTGTGTTATATTTTCATCAGGTCGTTGTGTTATATTTTCATCAGGTCGTTGTGTTAAATTTTCATCAGGTCGTTGTGTTATATTTTCATCAGGTCGTTGTGTTATATTTTCGTCAGGTCGTTGTGTTATATTTTCGTCAGGTCGTTGTGTTATATTTTCGTCAGGTCGTTGTGTTATATTTTCATCAGGTCGTTGTGTTAAATTTTCATCAGGTCGTTGTGTTATATTTTCATCAGGTCGTTCTGTTATATTTTCATCAGATCGTTGTGTTATATTTTCGTCAGGTCGTTGTGTTATATTTCATCAGGTCATTGTGTTATATTTTCATCAGGTAATTGTGTTATATTTTCATTAGGTCATTGTGTTATTTCAGATCATTGTGTTATTTCATTAGGTTATTGTGTTATAACACAATGACATGAATAAATAACACAATGACTTGACAAATAACACAATGAGCTGAAAAACGTGAATTTTTTTTTGTTTTTTATATATGAATATTATACGCGTTTTAAAAATAAGAAAATGCTCGTTTTTATGGTGCAATTTTTTAAAAAAAATAATATCGTATGAAAAAGTTATGGACGTTTAAAAAAATGGGGTGAAACTTAAACTATAGAGACATTACCATCTTTACCCTTCCTTCTAATTTTAAGGGAGTGTCACATGTCATCATCTCATAGCTTCTTAGACTTTCTAGGAAAATTGGACTTTTAGTATATCTCTCCTCATCGCTCTAAATATAAAAATGATATCAAGTTACCAACACATCCTCAACGCGGTGACATTTTTTTATTTTAAAATGAAAAATATATACTTAGTATACATACACTCAAATGATTATAAGGATTCTAGATTTATTGAAGTTGTTTATGTTAGAAAAAAGTACACATATATATAGATAAAGATAGAAATATAGATGTTTGAATGTTTCAATAATTTATTTTGGTGTATATATAACTAATGTGTTAATTAAAAATGCTCCTTTTGTTAACTAAAACTACTAAATTTTTAATTCTGTTATTGATGTGAAATGTAACAAGATGATATCAATATTGTGATTTACGTAAAGGTCTTCATCTTCAATTAATGATTACAACTGGATTAGTACCCATGTACTACACGGATTTTAGTTTTATAGGTTTTAACTCAATTTAGATATTAAATTTATTTTTAACCAAATCTCTTATTAAATCGATTTGGATATTTACAAATATATTCATATCAAAAATCATATGTTACAATAAAGGATATGATTTATAGCTGGTAAATGTTTATTTGAACATATCAGGTTATGAGATAATTTATGATAATCGTTAATTTTTTTTTATTTGAACATATCGAGTTATGAGATAATTAATGATAATTGGTAAAACTTTAATTTGATAATTGGTAAAATTTTAATTTGAACATATCAGGTTAGAATAAATCATAATAATTGATAAGTTTTTTATTTGAACATATCAGGTTAGGAGATAATTCATGCTAATTGGTACATATAGGGTTAAGATATAGATCATGATAATTAATCGGTAAATTAATTGATGATAATTTGTGAATTTTTAATTTAAATCTATCGGGTTATTTCGAATATGGAGCATACCATGACCCGTCTAAAAATTCTCCATCAAATTAATTTAGAACATGACACCTAAGCAAAATCCTATGTGGAGTAGTTAAAATGGTGACATGTGGAAGAGTTACTCAATTATTAGAATAGGTAGACTAAGATGACTATTTTCTCTATGGTGTATTTTTTTGGTTTAATTTCATATATAACCCTACAAAGTTGCATAATATCATATATACCCAATATACAAGTTTTTAATGCATAATGTACAACACTTTTTAAGCATGCAAAGGATATATATGATATTATGCAACTTTGTAGAGGTATATATGAAATTGCTCCTATTTTTTTAATCATACATAACACATCATTTATGATTTTAGTATAAAGGGGCCCAGATTATTTCAAATTTAACTCGTGACCTTAGTTAAACGAGTTGTGTTTATACTCCTTCCGTCTCATTAGAAGTGTCTTAGTTTGAAAAATACAAAGTTTTAGGCACATTAAATGATTGTTATTTTTGCTTGTCATTTGACAATAATACACTTTACAATAAATATTATTGTGGATTCATCACATTGTTTGTTTTATGTTATCAAGGGCAAATTTGGAAATTTACCAATAAATTTTAAAAATAGACACTTTGAATGGGACAATTAAAAAAGACAATATGAACACTTATAATGGGACGGAGGGAGTATTAACTTGTAGGCTATTTGGTTAATATGTAAAACTCACTTATTTTATACAATATATTGTAAGAGTTATTTTACACATAATTTAATAGCTTCTCTCATAATAACTAAAAAATATTTTTTTTAAATGAATCTTAATAATATATATTTAAAGTATGTATATATCTAATGATATTTTATAATAACACTAATGAGATTTTAATGTCATAATATTTATGAGAATCTTTAAATTTTAGAGTGTTTACATTTTCAATCATTTCCTACTAGAGGTATGTATGAGCCGGTTTATATTTGATAGAGTTAGAAAAATGAAACTTATAAATAAAATTGGTAATAATCTAAAATTAAATACTTCTATATTTTCTAAACATAAATAACTTTTTTGTAGGACGTTATTTTAAAAAAACTATATCATAAAACCGAGCATTTCATTCTTTTTAATTAAAGTATAATATTTTATACTAAAAACCAAATTAAAAAAATCTTGTTTTCATTTTTATCACGGTTTTGTTTCAAATTACAACCTGAGTGTTGTTTTGAAATGTAATACGGGCACTAAATTAGTTTAAAATGTTTGTTTTGAAATGTAATGTGGGCACTAAAGTAGTTTAAAATGTAAAAGATACCATTGTAGATCTTGTTCCAAATCTCATCCATTTAGTATACATAAAATTATATTTAGGTAGAATTCAAAAATTAATAGAAAACAACTAAAACAATTTAAAACTAGCATTTTTACCATGTGCCTCTTTAGCATGTGATAACTGTTTTATATCATTTGTAGCGTAATTTGTTGTAAATGTTTTGTAAATAGGCTAGAGATGAAGAGAGAATATGTTAATATTTATTAAAAAAATTATACCATTAAATAAAAAATTTCTTATATTTCATTTGATTATAAATAAGGTTATAAAAGGTAAAAAGAACATGTAGAAGTTGATTTTAACTCACAACTTTTCATCAATTTTTGGTCTTTTAGCATGTAAAAATAGTGAGGGTATGTTGCAGTAGTATTGTAAAAAAATAAGTGTTAAGATTAGATAAGGTAAAGTTAAAGTTAAATTTTTGGTCTTTTAAACGAGTTTGTTATATTAAATAACGGTAAAGTTTAAAAGTTATTCTTTTAAAAAAACTAATCTTATCAAATATTAATACCGTTAAATCAACACCCACACACCAAGTCATAGACTCATAGTATACACCTCACGTATGATTGATTAATTAATACATGGTTGTTTATTTCACTTTTTAATGGTTCAGTTTAATGTTTAATTAATCAACATTCAGAGCGTTTATTTCATAAAAAAAGTCTTTAAATGTTTCAGTTAAGTGTTGAATGGTTAAAAGACAGAGAGATGCTGAATGGAGCATATAGCGACTTTACACTCATCTAAAGTTTTTCCCCAACATCTCTCACATTGATAGAACCTCTTAATACTTCAGACCTGTTAACCATTTAACATTTAATAATTTATATTTTGTCAAACAGCTCTTTAGTACACCTAGAGTTCCCCTCATGTACGTGAGATGAAACACAAATGTAATTTCCAATTTGAGATGCAAATTTTCAACTTAACCATTCCTATGTTGACATGTGTTGCTTTCACTTGAATATGTGATTTATATTTAAGGCGTATTTGACTTTTCTTAAATAACTCGTGATCGTTAATTTTGTGGTAAAAAGGAAATATGCATTCTTGTTTATTACTATTTTATTTTAAACATGTCAGTATAAATCTTAAGGAAGTTAAATATCTAGGTACTTTTTTTCTTTTTACTGTTTCATGTTTTTAAATACTAATTTTGTAAATTTTAGTTCATTTTAATTTAAAATTATTTAGGATGGTTAAGGGTTGAAAAAAGTATTCATCTTAAAGTTACTTTAGGGGTTTTAGGCTTGAGCTAAAGAATTTTCTTATGAGTTTCGTTTTGAGAGTGACCCAAGTTCACTTAAATAATGAAAATGATCGAGTGAATTGATGGTATCTCATTAATCTAAATCGTTGTTAAAAAATAAAGTTGCTAGTGCGTCAGTCGTCACCTCCTCCTCATGTGTCACATTCTCCTCTCCAGTCACCACATATCTACAACCCTAAATCGAATAGCAAGTACGTGAACAATTGAGTTTTTTTATTGATGAAATCGAGCAGAGTCGAGCCGCTCGGTTCTAAACCAAGCGAGTGCGAGCAGTAGTTTTGTGCTCGTTTCCCTACATTCGAACCGAACCGAGCGGCTCGCTTTCAATTCGAGCCGAGTACGAGCAGAGGCTCGCTCGGTTCGGTTCAGTTCGTGAACAGCCCTAGTACACTACACCAAAATGAACTTTTACCGACGACTTTTTTAAGACTTCTGCCGACGACATGTCGTCGGTATAAGTTATGCCGACGACATGTCGTCGGCACAAATGTCGTCGGCAAAGCTTTGTCCTTATAAGTCCACAAGTCGTCGGTAAAGGTGTCGTCGGCAAAGCTTTCACTTATACCGACGACATGTTGTCGGCATATCGTTACCCGAAAATCAATTTTTTCTTAAAAGATAATTATTTATTAAAAATCTTTACCGACAACATGTCGTCGGCATAAGTTCATTCAAATTAAGTTTTGCCCTTGACCTATAGCGACGACATGTCGTCCCTATAGGTCGTAAATTAAATTTTTTTTTTTGGTTTTTCCAGCATACATATATTGTGACAAAATTATAATCAAACGTCCCTACATTACATTCATAAATTGTTCAACATTACAAATAGTTCAAGCACGGTTCGACATTAAGAATTGTTCAAATTTAAGTTTACCCAAACGAAACTCAATCAAACTACATCTAATGACCACCACCTTGTGGTCCTTGATGTTGATGTTGATACAATAGCATGAATTCGTGTTGCTCTTCGAGTTGGTGTTGCATCTCTTGTATTATATGTGCTTGTCTTTCATGTTCTGCACACTCTTGCTCGCACGTGCCTACGCCTGTAACCTAAGGCACTTTCCAAACGAACAATGTCATCATCAACTTGACTTTGTGATGAATCACTACCCTCAGCTAATGATGGTGCATACATCCGTTTTATTTTTTCCTACATTAATAAATTAGTATTAACAAATGTTAGTTTGCATTTTAGCATCACAACTGCTATAAAATGGATGACCAACCTGTTTAATACTATCAAAACATGTATGTAATAATATCCAACTCTCAATCAAACATACAAAAATAATAACAAATACTAAAAATTCTAGGATTAACGAGCAATAACATCCAAAATTTCAAGCAACATAGATCTAAATCAATAAATACCTACACTGGTATTAATAAGAAGCATATTTAAGTTTGTTAAATGAATTCGGGTCATTTTGACATGTTGAAACTAAAAGTTGGATATTTAAACTAAAACTTACATAGTGTTGTCGTGCACGTGGGTGTAACCAATCCCCGCCCCTGGTATGCGTCTTTTGAAATATTTCTTTACTATTGCTCCCCTGTGAACAACAAGAAAACTATTAGTAAGTCTTCAATATAAAACCCGTGTTTTGTAATGTAACCAACTCTTATCAATTGCCATATCTATCATTATTAGCATACATAAAACTCTTATCAATGGGGTTATAAACATACATAAAGGTGGCATTAGACTCTCAAGATCAATGAAACTAAGTAGTCGAGGAGTAACACAAGCCCTAGGTAATAATCTCCAACCTGTCCATGTTCATATGACATACATTAACCACCGTCACATAAGTATTTATTTGAAGTGTATGAATTAAAGTTGAGGTGTGTGTTTAATTAATTTGACCTTGAAGTCAGATTACTTTTTTTCTTTGAGAAGCATATGTAACTTGAGTAAAATATATAGCAGAATCAGTTTTTCTATGTGCAGTATTAATCTTTTTTTTAGTATGAATGGTTAAGGAAACCCCTCAAATTGTCAGGGCGCCCTCACCACTAGATATGAATAATTATCATCTCCAGAATAGATTCTCATATCAAAAACAGCAACAGCAGGATGAAGTTTATTATGATCAACTTATATACATGCTTTAAGTCGGTCCTTGCGCTTGAATGCACGTTTTGATGAATTAAACTTATAAAGTACGTCAAATTTACACCAAGAGAATCATGTTACAAGAGTGTAATTAATTGAAAACTGTTTACAAGTGAATTGCCTATATACAGTTAATGTACACTCCTATTTTAACATCACTAACATCAGCTAGCTTGTGCATATATGCCTCCCACCTCCACAAGTGAATTGCCTATATACAGATAATGTACACTCCTATTTAAAACGTTTGTCCGTAATAAAGCCCGAAGATTCTCCAAAAACTCTCGAAAGTAGAGTTATATATTGAAAAATGGAAACACTAATGGGTCGTTAGGGGTCGACAATGCACAGATGCAATCATCTACTATTACACACAAGTCTTTGAATAAAGTTTACATTAAAACATACATAAAAATAACATGTCTCAACAATACTTTATACTTTATGAAGTTTTAATTAAAAACTATATTTTAAAAGTTACAAAAGAAAAACAACCGTGACTCCGTGAGTGAGTTATGTGTCATAACCTGTCAAAAGGTCAATAAATATATACGTAACAGCAGCGAACATAACACTAACAACATTCCTAAATATGTTACATGAACATAGAAGAAACACTAAAATATCGAGTTACAGCCCCAAGTCGTTTCTTTTGATAAATAGAGATTATATGTTCACTTTAACCCAAACATTTAAAAGATTCAAGTAGCAATAATCAGTTTATTCACAAGTCCAACACAAATCTTGATCAATGAAGTACCTGGAAGAGAGCTTTAGTGCTTGAAAAATCGTCCTTAAAAAAGAGGGCTTCTTGAAAAGGATGAAATTTCTTGAAAACATCTTACATTTTACCTTCAGTTTTAAGAATAAAAATCTTCAAAATCCAAGCAGATACAATTAACAAAAACCTAAAAAAATTGTTACATTACACATAAAAACAACATTCATGAACAGCACACCAAATCCTTCAAACAACTAAACTCAAACAAAGATCCTATTATCCTAGATTTCAAACGAACATAAAAATCATAAATGAACCACTTCAAACACAGTTTACCAGTAAGCTATGAACCATGGTTACACAATAGAGATGAAAAACTAAAACATTGTACCTCCGGTGGTTGGTTGGTCGGCCGGGGATGAAGAAACAGAGCCGGAGATGAAGAAATGGACAAAGAATTGAGAGGAGTTTGGAGAATTAGGGGTAAACAAAATGAGCAGGAAATGAAGATTTAGGACTTTTATTATTGACTTAACTGAAAAGTAAATAGAAATTAAATTATATATTATCTATCCCGACGACATGTCGTCGGGAAAGCTTTTCACAAAAGGCGCTTCTTTTTTCAGGTTCCCGCTAGACTTATTAGGACGAAAAAGTCGTCGGCATAAGTGTTGACCGGTCAAAAATGTTGCTAGTCTTTTGCCGACGACAAGTCGTCGGTAAAAGTGAGACTATACCAACGACATATGTCGTCGGTAAAAGTGTCGTCGGTAAAAGTTCATTTTCTTGTAGTTGATTTAAAGGTGAGGGCTTTTGATGTTGATTGGTATTTGCTTTACTAAAGTTGATCATACCACTATTTTGTATGATTCTAACTTTAACTTTTTATTTATTTATATATTTTTTAAATAGCCAAAGCTTTTATTCAATAATGCATTACAAGTTGAGACAAACTTTACACCGTTAGAATTTAAATACGTCTATTCAAACCCGTTAAACTCGATTAAGTAGCTTCAAAATCGCAGACACAGAAAATTCAAAAGTATCAAATACAATATTTAAACTTTTATAAATAACAAAACCAAGTCCTTTAAATTTTCTATTTAAGTTTATAATCCAAGAAAGCTTACATGAATTATGTGACATTATCGACCTACTTATAGTCATATGATCAAGTTATATGTTAGGTCTGGTTCGTCTTGATTAACAAGGATTATGTTGCAGATACCATGACAACGCCTTCGTTACATCTCAGGCTTTGCATATCGTCAACGAGTTAAACACTTCAGCCGCATACCATTTGATGAGCGCGTTTTTTAAGCATCAGGTTACTATGCGATTTGCCTTTAGTATTAGTAATTAGCATTTAACATAACACAAGTACATAAAATTGGACTTTATATTGGTCTTTATATGGTGAGCCTACTTTCAATACTAATCTAGTTAATTATGTTTCTATCGGTCCTAATTATTAAATTGGCTGTCAACGGTCCCAACTTTTATCACTTTGGCAACCAACGGTCCATTGTTAAGTTTTTTTAACGTTGTTAAGTTTTTTTTCGAATTCAAGACCATGTTTCAAGTCTTTTGATCGGAAAAAGAATACGAGTCTCTTTATGTAAAAGTTACCTCAAAACGGCGCTCCAAACGACGAAACAGTGTTTCAACCGGGTGTTTAAACCTAACGGGAGAGGGGCTTCAATCAAATGTAACAATTTTATCGTTCGGAGCGCCATTTCTAGATAATTTTTACATCAATCGACTCGTATTCTCTTCCAATCAAAAGTCCTAAAACATCAGTCTTGAATTCGAAAAAACTTAACAGCGTTAAAAAAAATAACGACAGACCGTTTGGTCGTTTGGAGCATCGACTCAAGGTAAGTTTTACATCAATAGACTTATATCGTCCTCCGGATCAAAAGCCCTAAAACATCGGTAAAAAGTTCGAAAAAATTAACGGCGTTAAGTTAACTTTAACGGAGGATCATTGTAGGAAAATAAGTTACAAGTTGGGATTGCCACAAGGAATTTTTTAAGTTGGGATTAATATCGGCTAAAATACAAAAGTTCGGATTATTAAAATCCAATAACCCGTTTATAAATTATAAGTATGTTTGTAACATAGAAATTATCATGAAGTGTATTTCTTTTACGTGCAATAATTTTTTAACAATGGTTATACAGAAACTTATTTTACCCTGATGGTGTCTTTGTGTACAAATAAGCAGGAGCGATTTTACGGCGCACAGACCTCAAATTTATCTCGAGAAGTCGTTCTTGATGAAGTTATAGATTTTGCAACAAGCACTCTTGGGAACTCGATGCAATCCGCTATCAAGTCTGGATTCAATGACTCGAGAACGAATATTAAAACTAGGGTGTCATTCAAGGTAAAATCGACTAACCCTACTTCATAAGTTGTTATCATGCATAAAACATAGTACGTTAAACTTTGCTTATATGCAACCGCTTAATTTATGTGTTTTAGATTGTTCTTTAAAAGTAGCACGTTATACAAAAAAATCATTATAAGACTATACTATTAGCGGTGCTTAATGGGTCGTGTTTATGGACTGAGAAGTCCAAGCCGACAGAAACCTAAAATTTAATATGAACCTAAACCTTTAAAATGTGTTAGACTTATTAACTTGAAAATGACACGAATATCACCGGTTAACATCAGCACACGACATGTTTAACCAGGTTTTTTTAACATTTTCACATACTAATACGTTAAATTTACTATTTTACAAATAAATATAAAAAAGTTATATTTTAATTATAATATCTTGTTTTAATTTATCTTTTAGTTCTAGATTTTGACATAAAACACGCCCATCATTTTTAACTATAGCATTAAACACATTCATAAAAATAATGCAAAAATAAAGGGTCAACCCAACAGGGTTGACTTGAATGGAATGAAGCAAACATGAGCTCGTTTCTACAAAACAAAACCCACCCGCAAATTTTGTGGTACGTGGTTCGTAGTATATAAAAAGTTCCCACCCTACAATATTTTCCATTTGTCTTAAGGAACAATTTCATATATGCGTTACAAAATCTAAAAATATCATTTATATTCATATAAAACTAAAAATATCATATATGTTTTTCTAAGTATTTATAATATTTTATACTCACAATTCAATAGAAAGGTTTAAGAATTCTTGAGGAAAACAGTTCGAGATTCTTACTCCGTTGTCGATCACTAATAAAAATTAGGGTATGTTCAAATGTAATGGAAATGTTAATATGTTAATTAAATTAAAACTATTAGAGTTAGAGAATATATGCAATTTTTATTTTTGTTGGTTATATACTTATAAATGAAATTTGTCAAATTTATAAAGGCGTATATGAAATTAATCCATGTTTTAATGCTTGTTTTTAAACATGCAAATCCAAGCACACATTTAGCTGAATTCTAACCGAAAACTTTTGTTCCTGTGTTTGTAGTATGGTTGTTCGAGAGGGGTGTATGGCATGCCGTTTTTCTTTGTTAATGGGTTTGTTATACCCTTCGATGATTCTAAGCCAATCGACTACAATGGATGGAAAAAAATCATTGACCCGCTTACTATCAAACAACACAATCTTTCGAACTAATTGAGAAATTGTTAGACATTCCATTTGCCTTTCGATCAAACAATGTTTTTGAATATCTTCTGATTGAGAAAATGTTCTTGTTCATTTTCCTTTTGATCGTAACTATGTTTGTTATGATGTTATTTCATAGGAATAAAACATCAATAAAGTATGGGCCATTGACGGATTTAAAGCTTTGGGAGGGGGTATGTGGACAGTGACTCAAGTTTATATTGGCTTATTATTTTTAGGTTCATATCTAAAGATTTTTTTAGAAGGCACCCAAAAGCCAATGCCCTAACTAACAACAACCCAAGTGGCTAGTAGGTTTTATGTTTCATGTTAAAAGTTTTGTTTAGTTATTTATTTATGTTAATTTGGGTGTTAATAATAGTCTTTGACGATAATATTAATATCTTCAAATAATTAATAATTGATTAGTTTTTTTACGTGACTTTGTTAATTTACAATCCATAGAACATTACCAACAATTGATATCTCAACTATATATATTTGTTGTTGTTAAATATGTATATAGTCCAGTCCATTATAGTCCAGCCCATTGTATTTGTAAGGCCCACTATAGATTAGGGCTTCCATCTCTATAAATAGAGATGTCTCAACCTTGTACACTTATCACTTGAAGTAATAACACTACACTTCACTTGTTCCAGCTTATTTACATGGTATCAGAGCCAACAAGGCTCTTGGTACAAACCCGATCCGCCACCTGAAAATCTGACCCGGTTACAATCTGTCTCGGTTCATATACCTGCTGCTCAGTTACAAGAATCTTTTTTCGAGACCTGATCCAACTACACCGCCACCACCACTAGCTTCGCCGTCCCCCGATTTAGCTACCCTGAAAGTCCGGCTCCGCACCTCCGTTCCACGCGCCTCCACGCGCCACCCACCTCTGTCCCACGCGCCTCCTTTTGCCGGCGCGTGAGAGCGCGTGAAAGCTCCGGCGAAGGTCGTCTTCCTTCCACGGCGATCAGAATCCCATTTCACGCTACCCTGTGTCATCAGTTTTCTGTTCCAGCAACGTTTTTCAGTTCTGTTCGGGTACTTCAGTCTCCTTCAACTTCGTGTTTCTCAGATCTGATAGACTTATACAATGGGTGATGAAAAGAAGACCGAATCTGCTCCTATTATCACGACAAACCAGATTACACCAGGTATCATCAACTACACCGCTGTTTTACGCATTCCTGTTAAGCTTGATTCAAAAAATTGGAGTTCTTGGAATCTTTTTGTTGAGAAAGGACTCATAAGTGTTGGAAAAGAAGACCATTTGACTAAGTCCCCCCCGGACCCGATTACGCGGGAGTGGCGTATTGATGATAGTGGGATTCAAATGGCTCTTTGGAATGCAATGGAACCGCAAGTACTCGGTATTGCTCAGAACTTCTCAACGGTGAAAGAAATGTGGGAACATTTGTCTTCATCATTCTCAGCAAAGGAGTCTCTCTCTCACACGTTCTCTGTTGTCCAAGCTTATAGCAGAGTGGAACAAGGTGAGTCTACCTTTACTGATTACTTCACCCGTTTTTCAAGAATCCGAGATGAGTTGCGTGCCTTGTACCCACCGACTACTGATCTAAAGATCCAGGAGGAGCGCAACACTAAGATGGATATCATGATATTCATCGCCGGCTTATCACCCAAGTACTCCAGCGCTCGCCTCTTACTATTGAGCAACTCTGCATCTACATCGTCTGTGGCATCCACATATCATCTCCTACGTGAGATGTATGGATCCAACTCTGCTTCCGAACCATCTGACTCGTCTGCTATGTATACTAATGCACCCTTGGGTAAAGGCACGGGTCGAGGATCTCACATGGCTCAAAGGAGAGGTATTGGTCGAGGTACTATCACATGTCACTATTGTCACCAAGATGGACACATGAAGTACAACTGTCCGAATAGAGGTCTTGGATCTGCACCACCTCCTCGCCCCAAAGCACGAGTCGCTACTGTTGATGAAGTTTCTGATCATCCTACCCCAACTCATACACTTAGTCAAGAAGAGTACAACAAGTTCCAACAGTTTCTTCACCTTCAGTCAAACACCTTCGGCCCTCAAGCCAATTCGGCTCGCTCAGGTATGATCTCTAGTTCCAACTCATCCTGGATTGTTGATACAGGGGCCACTCATCACATGACTGGGAACCAAGGTATATTGTCCAATCTTAGAAATGTAGTTCACCCCCCTGTACGAATCGCTGATGGATCCTCATGCCCGGTTCGTGGTATTGGGTCCATTAGCAACTCGAAAAACCTAACACTATCATCTGTCTTATTAGTCCCACAGTTTCCAGATAACCTTTGTTCTGTAAGTCAGCTCACTAAACAAAATAATTGTTGTGCAATGTTCTACCCCACACACTGTATTTTTCAGGAACTGGGGACGAACCGACTGATTGGCTCGGGTATTGAATCAGGAGGTCTCTACCGTCTGTCCTTAGCATCACAACCTATAGCTAACATATGTGATTCAAGTATTAGAGAGGTTCACTGTCGGCTTGGTCATCCGTCTGCAGCAGTCCTGAGGCAAATGAGATCGGATTTATCTGTTCCTGTTGATTTTCATTGTGAGTCGTGTCAGCTTGGCAAACACACCAGGCGCCCCTATCCCCCAAAAGTGTCTAATCGAGTCTGTAATCCGTTTGAACTTCTGCATTCTGATATTTGGGGACCTTCACCTGTTAAGACCCCTCTTGGTTTTGCGTATTTTGTTACTTTTATTGATGATTATTCTCGTACTACATGGGTTTACTTGTTAAAATCTCGCTGTGAATTGAATTCCACTTTCCGTGACTTTCATTCATATGTTCAAAACCAGTTCCAAACATCAATCAAAACAATTCGTACTGATAATGCAAAAGAATACTTATCTACTGACTTTTCCTCATATCTCAGTACGCATGGCATAATTCACGAGACTTCCTGTGCATATACATCCCAACAAAATAGGAATGCTGAGCGCAAGAACCGTCATTTGTTGGATGTCACTCGCACTCTCAAGATTGATTCACATGTCCCTCATCGCTTCTGGGGAGATGCAGTTCTTACTGCTGCCTATCTGATCAACCGCATGCCATCCTCTGTTCTTAATGGTCAAACTCCATTATCTGTCCTTTTCCCTAAACACACTCCATTTTCGCTTGCACCGAAAATTTTTGGATGCGTAGCATATGTACATGATCATCGCCCTGGGACCACTAAACTTGACCCCCCGGGCCATTTGTTGTGTCTTTGTTGGTTACTCTCGTGTTCAGAAAGGGTACCGTTGCTACAGCCCCTCCCTCCGTCGCTACTTCACTAGTGCAGATGTTACATTCCATGAGTCGTGTCCTTACTTTCTTGAGTCGGCTGATTCAGTTGACGATCTTTTTCCCTGTTCTACTCCTGATCCTGACCCTGTTATTTCCGATTCTATCTCTGTCCCTATTATCCCTGACCCTCCTGCTCAATTTGCTCCCCCGGTCTCTGATGCAACAAACACTGCCCCTGTTACAGCCGACCTACCGACAGAACCTCAACCAGTACACCAGGACACGACTAGGGCTCCTGATTCACAACCTGGCCAAGATTCGGGTACGTCGGCAGTTGAGTGCCCACCAGATATCAATGATACAACCTTCCCAACCACTACATTAGCTACACCCGATTATGACCCACCAGGTGCACCATATCTTGACATTCCCATTGCCTTCCGCAGAGAACCCAGACACCATACCCGTTACCCTCTTCAGGATTATGTTTCCTATGCCCGTCTCTCACCTGAGTGTGATGCTTATACTACCGCCTTTGATTCATACCTAATTCCCAGTACTGTGAAGATGGCTCTTGCGCATCCAGGATGGAAACAGGCTATGGAAGAAGAAATTGGGGCTCTCCGTGCCAATCATACATGGGATCTACAACCTCTCCCCCCGGGAAACGTCTTGTCGGTTGTCGATGGTTATTCACAGTCAAACCAAACCCGGATGGTCCTGTTCCTCGCCTGAAAGCCTGCCTAGTTGCTAAAGGTTATTCTCAGGCTTATGGCATTGATTATGAGGAGACTTTTTCTCCGGTTGCTAAGATGTCATCTGTTCGCATCTCTGTTGCCCTTGCGGCCATCAATCATTGGCCGCTCCATCAGCTTGATGTCAAGAACGCCTTTCTTTATGGCATCCTTGAGGAGGAGGTTTATATGGAGTAGCCACCTGGGTATATTGTGGAGGAGGAGGCCTCGAAGGTATGTAGATTGCGTCGTTCATTGTATGGCCTTAAGCAATCTCCTAGAGCATGGTTTGGTCGATTTTCTACGGTTATGGGGAACTTTGGGATGACTCGCAGTGCACATGATCACTCTGTATTTTTCAGGCATCATCAAGGGAAAAGGATCATACTAGTTGTTTATGTGGATGATATTATAATTACAGGGGATGATGCAGCTGGCACCACAAACCTCAAGCAGTTCCTTCAGTCTCAGTTTCAGATTAAAGATCTTGGCAGACTCCGATACTTTCTTGGCATAGAGGTATCGCGTTCCCTGCAAGGAATACTTCTATCTCAAAGGAAGTATGTCCTTGACATGTTGACTGAGTGTGGCTTACTGGGTTGCAAGCCATTAGATAGTCCAATGCTTCCTACCTTAAAGCTCCTTCCAGAAGATGGAAGTCCGATGAAAGATCCTGAACAATACAGACGCTTAGTTGGAAAGCTTAACTATCTGACAGTCACTCGTCCAGATATATCATTTGTCGTCAGTGTCCTAAGTCAGTTTATGGCAAACCCGTACATAGGACACTGGGATGCAGCTCTGCGTGTTTTACGGTACCTTAAGGGCGCACCAGGATTAGGAATCTTATACTCAGATCAGGGTCACTGTCGTGTAGGTGCATTCACCGAGGAAGGTGATGGCCGAATATCTGGATTCTCTGATGCTGATTGGGCAGGCTGCCCGTTTTCTCGACGATCTACGACTGGATATTGCGTATTTGTTGGAGGAAACCTGGTATCTTGGAAAAGTAAGAAGCAACACACAGTATCCAGATCAAGTGTTGAATCAGAATATAGAGCCATGGCAGATGTCACTTCAGAAATGATTTGGGTTCGTCGTCTCCTAAAGGAACTTGGGGTTGTTTCTAAAGACTTGATGAGATTGTATTGTGATAATCAATCAGCCATACATATAGCAAAAAATCAAGTGTTCCATGAACGAACCAAACACATAGAAGTAGATTATCATCTAATTAGAGATCGTGTGACTGGCACCCAAGTTGATCCTCCATCTATTTAACCGATTCATGTGAAGACAGAGTTCCAACTTGCAGACATACTTACAAAGCCTCTTCGGAAAACACAAATAGATTTTATATGTAACAAGTTGGGCATGATAAACATCTATGCTCCAACTTGAGGAGGAGTGTTAAATATGTATATAGTCCAGCCCATTGTATTTGTAAGGCCCACTATAGATTAGGGCTTCCATCTCTATAAATAGAGATGTCTCAACCTTGTACACTTATCACTTGAAGTAATAACACTACACTTCACTTGTTCTAGCTTATTTACAGTTGTCATACTATGGAACAATTTCAAGCCAAAAGCCCATCATTTTATTCTTGACCTAATTGCGTTGATTCAGAAAATTTTCATTTGATTCCATTGATAGAAAATAATTTCTTTTATTATCATCGTGATTAAAGAGATAAGATGCATCTAGTTTTGTGTTCTCCATGATATTCAAATGTTGTACGTGACATAATATTATATCGACAACAAATGTCACATCCAAAAGAAAAAATATACAATATCACCAATCATCATTATTCTTTTAAAATTTTGTCGATATGCAAATTCAAGATTTCAGTATTTCACTGACCATTTTAATGAAATAGTGAGAGTTAATTATATGCGTATGATTTTGATAGTGGGGAGAAAATGTTATTGATTTTTTGGCACCCACTGAATAATTTTTCTAGATCCATCACTATATGAGCATTACAAAACTAGCTAGTGGATATATCATAAAAGGTTTTAATTTACGACCATACGTAAAAATACAAACAAACCTAACATGAAATTGTTGAAGTCAGCCTTAATCTAAACAAGTTTGGGTAGGTGTTGTATACTCAAAATAATACAAAGAACTCTGATTCTATTGGCATAATAGAACAATTACAATAAGAAATCAAACAAATAACAAAGAAGGAGATGGGAACAGATTCTATAAGAAGAGAGTGGAATATTAGATCACCAAATAGTATTAGACTCGATGGATGAATGTTGATATTGTATAGTATAGTGTCACGGGTTGTCATACCCCAACCGATGGCGGAATCATCGAGGCGGACGAAATTGAACGATTGTTCATAGCTCATGGTACTCAAAACTGTTTCAATTTTATTAATATCCAATTTAAATTATCCAAACAAAAGAAACAAGTAGTTCAAACAAAAATAACTAAATAGTCTACTTCATTTTATTAACTAGGTCCAAGTTCCTAGTCACATGTCATCCCAAAGTCTCCTAACTTGTTTTTCCTGAAATCATGTGAAAAAAACTGGTCAGCTAACGAATTAGCTGGTGAGTAAACATAGGTTTGAAATACATATAGATACACTAATAAAATTCAATTCATGGCGTTATGTCCAAACTTATAAATGCAAAACATGTACATACAAGATAACAACGCATAATCAAACATTGAATACATGATAAAGGGGGGTCTAAACATTGATACTCAGTTATAATTGTGACATCCGTCCCGATTCGTGTTCCTTTTCTTTTTCTTTATGTAAACCGAACCTTTGAATAATTTTGTAATCGCACGAATTATTATGAAAATAAAGGTTTAAGTTATCTTATTCTATTTACATTAATCAATTAGTTATAAAATGATTTTTTTTATATATAAAAATTTACTAAAGACAACACTAAAAGTTGAACTATACAATGTTTAAGTTTTATAAACATTTAAATTGATGGTTAGTTATTATGGTTAGTTAAGTTAACTAATTAATGGTAAAACTAACTACAGGGACCATTTGTGCAATACTGAAACTAATTTAAACTTATTAACATAAACTTTAAGCAGTTTGAAACGTGAAGGGCCAAAACTGTAAATTGTATTCTTTTACCCAGCCCTAACCCCCACAAACCCGTGTTTCCGGCGAGTATGTTTCCGGCGACTCCGGTGAAACATCCGGCAGCGACCAAATCAGCATTTTACCTCCATTTGAATCCGATTAAATCGCCCCTTATCGTTATCTATAAGTCTCGAACTCAATCCCTGAAATAGTTGAGATAAACACATTGCAATAGCTACACAAATTTATCCCCTTTATCTCGGTACCTTTGAGTCCATTTCCACAAAGAAATCGCAGTTGATAAACCAATTAAACTGTGTTAAATCGATCTACGAACATTTTGCGATATGATAAACAACTTAACCAATTTAAAATCTAGTAGAACAGTTGAATGGGCTGGAACCATTACCGAACAAAACTCAAAACCGTTTTCAGCTTTTAATCATATTTCAGTCGAATATATATATAACATTTATATCTCTAAATCGAACTCACATTATCAATTTTAGACACCAATTGCACCATAACATACACACACAATCAATTCAAATCTCGGTTCTTTGTCATTTCTGTTCGTCAGTCGATCATTATACCTGGGGTACTTGTATCTGCAATTAACAAGGGGTTTTTATTCATCATCCATCAACGAGTGGTTCTGCATCTTTAATTGCATTGTCATCATCGTTTTCAACCTCAATTGGTCTTGCGACTGTTTCAACCTATTTCTTCTTATTATTCATGAACCGAGTACCAAATCAGGTAATTAAACACATCCTTTGACTCGTTATCATGTGCTGATCATTGTAGCTATGCTCGATTTCGATTATGTATTCAATTCAGTGTTCAATTTGCTCGATTAGGGTTTAGGGTTTATTTGTGAAATTGGGTTTAAGAAACTGGTAGTTTAAAATATTCTGTTTCAAGTTGTTTCAACAAAAGTAAGCATGGTCTGGTGGTTTAGTGACTTTGTTATTGTTCCTAGGTCCAGGGTTCGAGTCCCTGGACTGACGTATATATATATATAAATTTTTTTTTACTGTTAAGTGGATTAAAATCTTTATTGAACATTTATTTTCTAAAACTACCTTATACATTGTTATAAAAATATTTATAAAATAATTTATGAGTTGTGATATAAATATGATTTTCTTTCAAAGTATATAAATTAATACAAGAAAAGACTTGCTTTTAAATAATTACGTTTATGAATTTCATTTACGGCTTTGTTACATGTGATTATTTAAATGAGTGATTTTTGCAAATCAAGCGTTATAAATAAGTAGTCGGTTTTATCATATTAGTTATGTCACTTTTTATCCTAGAAAGTTAATAATTTACATAAGGAGTCCGACTTTATATGCAATACAGGTAATGTATTATTTATAAAAGTTAATGAGTAATGTGGATATATATATTTTATCAGAGTATATGAATATATGACGAGACTTCTTTTATACGTTTATAAGTTCCTTTACACGAACTTTCGAGTTTTGAACGTTTAAAACATATACATGTAAGTTTTATTTTATACTTATGGTCGAATTATTTTAATAACTTTATACGTAAAAGACCACTTTTGTAACGTATAAATTATAATCAAAACACGTTTTGGTTTACTTACGACAATAATTAGTCACTTTTATCATAATGGTCATTTTATTTATCGAAATATTAATTTTTATTATTTTCGTAACGGGGTAAACTTCATATACAATTTAATCAAAATTAAATCAATGTTAACATTAATCTATTACTATTACGATATTATATATTTTCAATTATAACATTTAGTTACTTAAACCCAGATTCCAAATTAGAACCCTAGATTTCTAGATCGTTTGCAGTTATCATTTTAACATAGGATAATATCCTTTAGGTGATGCTTAAGGAGATTTTTGGTGTTTTGGTTCAAGTTTACTTTTATTTCGTTTTCATCGAATCAGTTATCAGGTGAGTATTCATAGCCCCTTTTCTGGTTTTCAATTTGGGGTGATATCATGTGACATATTTAATCAGATTTCAAATTTCAGTTTTTCAGTTGTTTCAGTTATCAGATTTCATGTTATCAATTAAATCAATTCATGTTATGTCTTTACTTGCAAATTATGTGTTCATAGCCTGATAGCAATTTTTGTGCAAGCGTAATCATTAATTTGTAGAAACCGGCAGTTACTAATGGTAGATCTATTGGTCGAAAGGACCCACCCCCCTGATTCTTGGGTGATTATAACTGAGTATCATTATCATGTGGACCCCCCTTATCATTTTTCAAGGTTTGATTATGCGTTGTTATCTTGTATGTACATGTTTTGCATTTATAAGTTTAGACATAACGACATGAATTGACTTTTTATCAGTGTATCTATATGTATTTCAAACATATGTTTACTCACCAGCTAATTCGTTAGCTGACCAATTATTTTTCACATGATTTCAGGAAGAGCAAGTTAGGAACTTTGGATGCCAAACGCTTAGGGACATGGACCTAGTTAAATAACATAAAGTAGACTTTTTCATTTGTTTTGTTTGGTTTGTTTGTTGGATTTATCATTTAGTCTTGTTGAATAATTGGATATTAATAATATTTAAACTATTTATAGTACCATGAGCTATGAACAATCATTCTCTTTCGTCCGCCTCGATGATTCCGCCATCGGTCGGGGTGTGACAATAATCACCCAAGGATCAGGGGGTGGTGTAAGGCCCTCTTTCCAGGGAACCTCACAATTGGTCATACACAGCATAAAACATTTCACAAAAACCTTCATTTAATTAAAATAACCACAGCGGAAGTCTTAAAACATAATACTTCATTACAAACCATAAAATTTAAATATCTGTCTTTAAAAATAAACATAAAAAGTCTTCTTAAAACGGATGCAAGTCTTCACTTGCCGAGTAGTCTGCTATCCATGCCATCCATTTGATTCACCATTTCACTTGTCAAACTAATATGCATACAGAAGTCAGCTTCGCTGAGTGAGTTTTAGTTTTATTTTATCAAATAAAGTTTCATACTCTTTGTCAAAATACTCTAGCTTTATCATTAGATAGTGTAGCACATTGGACATACCACATCATTAATTTATTTAATGTTTAGATTATACTTTATCTTCTTTATCTGCCAATTCTCTTTTCGTCAATTCTCAGTCTGCCGAAGGACCAGACTTCTTTATCCTCGTCTCAGATTCGCCAACAGGCCGAACCCACTCTATGGCCTTAAGCCCCCATCAGGTGAATAAATTTGTGGCTAGCTAAGCCCCTGACAGTTTGACCCACTAATGCCCAATGGCCCTTTTGCCGTGCTTTAGTATAGGGTTCCTCTGTTTTTTTAGATGTAGCACCACTGTTTTAGATGTAGCTCACCGAGAATGCAACGAATGAAATTCTCACATTTGCTTGCAAGACTTTCTTTTAGATGTAACTCCGTTTTCTTTCACTTTAGTATAGGGCCCAATGATCATTTCTTTCTTTCTCTTTCGTCTTTTAGTTTTACATAATATAATGCAACACAATGTAACTATATCATACGTCAACACATGAATCACACATAATTAGTCCAAACATTTCAAAAAGGAAAACACGTCTTAAGTCCAGATATAAGTCTTTAAAGGAAAGTTCATTAGGAAATCTTCATCTTTATAAAAGTCCGTCTTAAAATCTTTATTAGAAATCTCGTCACTGGTATGCATATCGCCCCAAAACAGTTAAGAACAGTGAAAAGAGGGGATCTAGAAATCACCTGATGTGAAAATTAACTTCAAGTCTAAGCAATCACACTATACCGCCTGCATAAGGATCAACGTACAATTTGGTCATTTTTTTGCTAGTTTCTCAGCTAGTTTCGCATACAGTTTCGCAGCTAGTTTCGCAACTAATGTCTCATGCAGTTTCGCATGGCTTATGCCCAACTTTCGTTAGGACTTATGCACGCTTGATAGAGTATAAATTATATATATATATATATATATCCCTAGTTGAGTTTGTTTACGTTTTTAGTTGTTTCGGTACGGTTTTTATAGCCATTTTGATACAACTAATGTTTTTGTATTTCGTAGGTCCCATGTTGATAAAGAAACGGAAAGATCCTGAAAAATCGAATCCGTAGGCGAAAACGGGGCGCGAAACGGAGTTACGAGCAAGCCGGTACGCGAAAACGAAGAAAGTTTGGGCTTTTCTTGGCCCGGTTCGCTAGCCTCCTAGAAACCCTTGGGGACGGTTTTGGACGAAATTTAGGGTTTTTGAGGTGATTTGGAGGCTAGGAACACGAAATCAAGGCGACGGAAGCACGTGGGTTCAAGGAGCGGTTCTTGCATCTTCCGGGTTTTTCTAATCCTTTGTTTCTCGTTCTTTCTACCATGTTTTGCAACTTTAATTTTGACTTTATTTTTGTCATAAACATGCTAGGCTAGGCTCTTAAAGCCGCCTAGACTTAGATGAATCTATGTTAACGTTTAAACTTGTTCTTGGATTATTTTGATTATGGTTATTATGATTAAGTAAAAAGTTGATTGTTTTAATTTAATTGATGCTATTAAGTGTATTGGAATTGGGTTGATGATTATTAATGTTTCCATTGAATGTTTGGTGATGGTCTATGTCATATAATGGTGTTCAATTCACGTCATTGACTGTGTGTTATGATAAGTGTTATGGTGATTGCATGCTTAAAACCATAGGAAACAATAATAGAATTAACCTAATTAAAATATGCTAGCTCGTCTAAGATATCCGTGAGGTGATTAGATTAATTGTTAAGTCTTATTTGTTGATTGCTAGAATAGATACTCGTGAGAATTCAATCTAGGTTTCATTTAGCAAACATGTTTAACAAATCAATTGAATGCTTTAAACTGACTTTGGGTTTTAAACTGTGAGGTTGGAATTCCCATAAGGTCACTTAATCATAATTAGGTTAGACAACCGTGAGGGCGTTTACCTGTTAAACTAGTGTTCGTAATAACTTGCTAGAAAACCGTAAGTTTCTTCTCGAAAAGGGTCGAGGGTCTTATAATGGTATTTTGCAAGTGAATATCTTTGTTACTAGTTCCATAAATAAAACATCCGTTTTCAAGTGATAATTGCAACATAGAGGAGTCGGGTCTAGGTGGTTCATTTTAATCACTGTTTTCGTACTTCGTTTTTCGTGCTTGTTTCTAGTTTTAGTAACTTTTCATTTTTAGTAAGTTTCTTAATGTAGAAAGTTTCTATGAAGGTTACTATTTTTAGCAATAAACCCCCCCTTTTCAAATACTCTTTCATTCAAGTTTGTGTCTTGTCAGTTGAGTCTTAGTTAGTTAATTAGCATGATATATAGAGTCTGTGGGTCGACACCCGGACTTACGTACGCTATATTACATCCGACCGGTCCACTGCCGGTTGTGTGTGATTTATTAGTTTGTCTTGGTTTTATAAATTTAAAACTAGGTGTTTTTAGTTAATTATTTTATATATATATTACACGCATCAACACTCAAACACACAACTACAGATCTCAGACACATGAGACACTATAGTTTCGCAAAAATGAGACACTCAGTTTCGCAAAATGAGAAACTCAGTTTCTAAAAAAAACACTTATTTCACAAAATGGGGTTTCAGCTCGGTTTTTGCCCAAAATCTTCATTTTTCACCCAAAATTCAACCTTTTAACGTCCAAATCTTTAGTTTATCATCCAGAACACTAAATCTATCATTTTTATACCATTCAAAACATAAAAACGTGATCTTTTTATGATTTTGCTTACTTTTTCTAAAAACCCAAAAACCCTAGAATTAATCCAGATCTAAAGGGATGCTTTGGAGATGTTTCTTACCTGGATTCCTTGCTCTTTTACTGATGATTTAATCCCTAAACAACAAGATCTTGCTTCTTCAATTCCAAAATCCACAAATCTTCAAATTCTTCACTTTCTCACTCTCCTTTCTATCTCTAAGGTGGAGGTGAATTAGATGGAAATGATGGAGATGGTGGCTAATTAGGGTTGTGTATGGGATGTTTATGGGCCCTTAAACCTATAATTTTTGGCGCATGGACTCCTTAAGTCCATAATGTCTCTTTCTCTTTATCCACAAAACTCGAAAATAAGGCCCAATTATAATAAACGCTTGATTCGACTTTTGGGATGTTACATGTGGGTCCTTTAACCAATAGATCTACCATTAGTAACTGTCGATTTCTACAAATTAATTATTACACTTGCATAAAAATTGCTATCAGGCTATGAACATATAATTTGCAAGTAAAGACATAACATGAATTGATTTACTGATAACATGAAATAACTGAACAACCAAAATCTGATTTAATAGGTCACATGATATCACCCCAAATTGAAAACAAGAAAATGAGCTATGAATAATCACCTAATAATTGATGAAAACAAAATAAAAGTAATTTTGCACAAAAAGCACCGAAAATCTCCTTAAGGATCACCTAAAGAATGTCAGCTTATGTTAAAATGATAACTAAATGAATCTAGGAATCTAGGAATCGAATTGGGGATCTGGGTTTAAGTAATTAGAAGTTACCATTGAAAATATGTAATAACGTAATAGACATTAAATTTAGTTTATGATAGAGTATAAGTTATACATTTATCCCGTGTAGAGTTTGTTTACGTTGAGAGTCATTTCGTATAGTTTTCTTTGAATCTTATCTACTATTGATCCAAACATGTTTTGTAGGTCCCATGTTGATGAGTAAATGAAAAGATCAAAAGAAATGAAGATCGTAGGAAGAAACATGACGCAAAACGGAGTTACGAGCAAACCGTAGCGCGAAACAGAACAAAACCGAAAGCCGAAACTACATGGGGCGTAGAAATCAAGCATGAAGCGCATGAGAAGAACCTCGGGGCGCCGCGTGACCACCATAGGTATCCTCATCGCGTGGCGCGGCGGTAGGTTTGTTGGTGGCGTGGTGACGTGTACCACGCGGCCACACTTCGTTTCGTCGCCGCGCGACGTGGCGACGCGTTTTTAACAGAAAGTTTCGAGTTTTTTTGGCCCTGCACACTATATAGGGTTATTGGATTTAATCACCTTCAACTATTGGTTATTGGCCGCTGTCACCCTTAAGTATCATTTTGGCCAATATAACTCCCAACTAAACACTTTGGTGTCTGTATCACCAAAATTTAACAAAAATTAACCAAAAATTAACCAAAAGTGACTTGAATTGGTTAACTTTTGGTGATACGGTGTCCGTAACACCAAAAGCTAACCAAAAAATAATCAAAAGTTAACCAAAAGTGACTTGAATTGGTTGACTTTTGGTGATACGGACACCAAAGTGTTTAGTTGGGAGTTATATTGGCCAAAGTGATACTTGAGGGTGACAACGGCCAATAACCAATAGTTGGAGGTGATTAAATCCAATAACCCCACTATATATTGATATGTTATGAAACCCTAGCCTCCTAGACATCTTTGGGTACGGAAAAGAGGAGAAAAACAGCATATCGGAGGCGGTTTTGAGTGCAAGAAGGCGAAAAAAAGACACCAGATGCTCGTGGGATCAAGGATCACTTGCTAGATTGCTCGGGTTCTTTTGTTCTTTCGTTTTTCTTTCCTTTTATCATGTTCACTACATTAAAACTTGTTTTTATTGCTTGGATTATGTTAGGCTAAACTCTTTAGAACTACCTAGGCGTTAGGATGATTCGTTAATTGATGTTTGAATTTGTGTTGGATTGAATTTGGTTTATGGTTTATGCTTCATTAAAGTTTGATTCTTTTTAATCGTTTGATGCGTTATATATGTTTGCTAGGTTTGGTCTTTGTAGCTAACCATATGAGTAATTATATTAGTTGAATCGGTAATAACGTGTAGCTAACCTAGATATCCGTGAGGTGATAGATTGTTAATAAGTCTTTGTTGAATGGTTTGCTAGGTTTGGTCTTTGTGAAAAGTCCGTCTTAGTATTAATTATCAACTTTGCTTGTTAAATCAAATGGTTGGGATCAAATGGCTTTAAGGGTCCTATCGTGAGATAGGTCTTTAATGTGAGTCAATTAAGCGTAATCTGATTAGGTAACCGTGATGAAACTTAATCACATAATCGGTGTGCTAATAACTTAATAGTGTCCCTTTAAGTTTCTTCTCGAAAGGGTCGAGGGTCTTAAACAGTGTTGCCTTTAAGTGAATAAGTTTAGATCCCGGTTCCATAGCCATTAGTCTAACGTGAGTGATGATTGAAGTTAACAATGATTCTAGCCTAGGTGGTTTGTCTTCATTTCTCTGTTTTAAATCCGTCTTTTAATTCGTCACTTTCTATTTTTAGTAAGTTTTCATTTTTAACAGTAAACCCCCTTCAAATATATTTTCATTAAAAGTCTGTGTCTTGTTAGTCGAGTCTTAATTAGTTAATTTAATTGCAGTATATAGAGTCTCTGGGTCGACACACAGACTTACTTTAGCTATATTACATTCGACCGGTCCACTGTCGGTTGTGTGTGAAATAGTCGGTTTGTCTTGGTTTTATAAATATTAAAAGTAGGTGTTTTTATCAGTTATTTTATATATACGTTTGCACGCATCAGTTTAACAACGATTTAATAAGTAAATAGAAAGTTTAACTATTTACGAAATTAAACCAATAGTTCATGACGTGACTGATATGACTACTAACTAAGTATTAGTTTACAAAAATTAATCATTTATGAAATATCATTATTACAGTCATAATATAATAATAAAACATGATTAAATTAAATCTCGAGAGTACTAAATACCAGAATCCATAAGCAAATTTGTGTATTTAGACTTTTATAAAATCCATGCGTACTATATGTTTTAAACATTTGAACTCAAAACTTCACGTAAAAGAAACTTATAACGTTACCATATAAAAGAAATTTCACCTTGCATTTATATACTTTGGTATATATATTTATGTAACTTATAAAACTTTTATGACTAGACTTTTATAAATTATAAGGTGACTATAGGAGGTTAATAAAAAAATTAATAATAACTAAATAAAAAGAGTTTAATCCTTAAAAGTTATTAAATAAAACAACAACATAGTCCAGGGGTTCGAACCCTAGACCTCTTGATTCAAGATACGAGCAATTACCATCCGACCAGATCTTCATATGTTAATATATTTAGAAACAAACCCTAATTGAGTAAATGAACACTGAATTGAATACATAACAGAAATCGAGCATAGCTACGGTGATCAGCACATGAAAACGAGTCAAAGTATGTGTTTAATTACCTGATTTGGTTAAAGATTGATGAAGGTGAAAGAAAGAAATGAAGAAGAAAGTTGCGAGCCTCATTGATGATCCAGTAAAATTGATGTGATCAAATTGATAGCACAAAAACATTTGTTGATGATAGGCGATTAAAAGCCCTAAGTTAATTGAAGCTGAAAATTTGCCGGAAGTATTAATCGACTATAGAGCATAGGACGAGCAACAGATATTGAATTGTTTTTGTGTGTGTGCGTTAAAGTTGAAATTGGTGTTGCATATAGTTAATGTGAAGTTGTATGAATAATTTTGATAGTTTATAAACGGTTGAACTGGGGGCAAAGTGCTGTAACGATCTCGAGTTTTGTTCGGCTGAAATTTGAGATAAAACCATGATTTCGTATGTTAATTGATAATTAAACTCCATGATCGAGTCCTAACTAGTTAGTGTAAAGTTTTGATTGATTTAATTCGAGTTTTATGATCGAATTTATTGAATTAAGTTTCAAAATTTCCGAAGATAAGTGGGTTTAGTTTAAACCGATCATTTTAGCGTTAAACGAAGCTGATAAGAGTGTTTAGAGTTCGAATGCCATGTATAACGATAAGGGAGCGGTTTAATCGGATTTAAATGGGTTAATATACGTTATTTTTGGCTCGTCGGAGTGTGGCCGGAGGTCAGGCATGGAAAAACGGGAATGGGGGTTTGATTTGAAATAATTTACATAATCGGTCCTTGTAAAATTAAACTTAGCATTCTTTGTTCAAGGTTTTTAATTCATGTTTTAGAAATGACACTAAGCCCCCTTGAAACTAGTTTTGTTAATATTTCTCTAACTTATTTAACCACCCTAACTATAAAACTACTAATTATAAAAAAATTATTTTCACATCAATAAATTGATATATTTTTATAAATCCTCATATCTACATGATTAACTTTAAGATTTTAAAATTCATAAATTTATTAGTTTATGCTTGAATATCTTTCAACTAACCACTTAATGATTTAATATATATTACTACAACTAATGAGGAATGAGACGAGTCGGATTCGGTTCGGGGCAATTATTACAGGAGTGATTCTTCAAACTCACATGCGGCTCTTAGACTCCAGGTAAGATCAGCCTTGATCACCAATTGATCAATAAACGAAGCAGTGATGCAGCGACTATTGTAGGAAAATAATGTTGTAGACATTGTAGGAAAATTATGCCACATCGAGAAGCTTGGCCCAATTGATCAGCCTTGATCACCAATTGATCAATAAACGAAGCAGTGATTTAGTGACTATTGTAGGAAAATAATGTTGTAGACATTGTAGGAAAATTATGCCACATCGAGAAGCTTGGCCCAATCATGTTGGTTGGCACTTACATAGTGTCGAAGGTTACAACTCTAGTAATGCATTGACCCTCTCCGTTTGGCCATCGGTTTGAGGGTGGAAGCTTGTCGAGAAATTTAAATCTGTTCTTGTAATTTTAAACAACTCCGACCAAAACTTCCCAGTAAAACGAGGGTCATGATCACTTACAATACTTTGTGAAATGCCTTAGTACTTAACCACATTCTTGAAAAACAGTCGTGTCGTCTCGGCTATAGTGACGTCGAGAGAAGCAGGGATAACCGTACCGTACTTGGAGAATTGATCCACAGCTACGATTATACTCATGTTGTCGTCTGATTCGGGAATACATATGATGAAGTCCATTGAAGCACTTTCCCATGGGCCATTGGGTATTGGTAATGGTTCAAGCAAGCCTCCGGGTTGTCGTTGCTCGATTTTATCCTATTGGCAGATCAATCATGTTCGCGCATACGCCTCGACATCGTCTTCCATACGTGGCCAATAAAAAGTACCTCTGATTAGTGCAAGTGTGCGTGTAATTCCTGGATGCCCGGCCCATGTAGAATCATGGCACTCCTTCATAATATTGCGCATCAGATCTCCTCATTTTTGCACAAAAAGCCGATCTCCAGTGGTAACTAGTAGGTCCCTTCTAAGCCAAAAGCACCTAGTCTTGCCATTACGAGCTAATGAGACTAAATGCTTGGCGATGGGGTCTTTTCCTAGTCCCCCCTTAATCTGGTCTTGGAGGTTAAATGTTGATTGGGTGATGGCAGAAAGTTCAGACTTTCGAATCAATGCATCGGCCACCACGTTGGCTTTCCCAGGTTTGTACTCCAAGACATAGTCGAACTCCATGAGAAAGTCTTCCCACTTAGCTTGCTTTGGGCTTAGTTTCTTTTGCGTTTGCAAATAGCTAGTGGCAATGTTGTCGGTTTTGATTGTAAACTTCGACCCGAGAAGAGAGTGTTTCCAAGTTCGTAAACAATTGTGACATCTGCCCCAAACCTGAACTCGAATGCTCAACTCAAACTCGGATCCGTTCGTATTTTATTTAATTCGTATTTAAATTTATTAAGATGTAACGTTTTATTTTTTAATATAAGTGAGTTTTTCGGATTCCATGTTTTTCCCGTCTTTAATAAGCGATCGAATTTATTACGAGTTAATATCTAAAGTATACTTATTTAACTAATATTTATAATGATTAATCCAAAATATATAAATTGTAATTTATAAAAGAAATTTTATCAAGGTTCTTACTATTAAGTCTAAAAAACGCTCATTCATTGTCAAAAACAACGTAAATATATAAAAACGTCAATCTTATAAACGTTACAAGTTAACATGGTCAATTTAGTTAGTTAAGTTAACGTGGTTAAGTTACTTAGTTAAATTAAAGTTTTTAAGTTAGTTAGTTAATTTAGAGTTTTAATTAGTTACAAGCTAACCTGGTTAAGTCCTAACTATCACGTTTTCGTTTCTACTAGACTACTAGTCTCAACTATTAAATTTGCTGTCAACGGTCCCAACTTCTATCATTTTGGGAACCAACGATCTGTCGTTAAATTTTTTTAACGTCGCTCAGTTTTTTCGAGTTCAATACCGATGTTTTAAGTCTTTTTATCGGAAGAAGAATACGAGTCTATTTATGTAAAAGTTACCTCGAAGTGGTGCTCCGAATGACGAAACAATGCTTCAATATGGTGTTTAAACCTAACGGTGCTTCAGTCGAATGCAAAAATTTTATCGTTTGGATCGCCGTTTCCAGATAACATTTACATCACTTCTGATCAAATGTCCTAAAACATCGGTCTTTGAAAAAAACTTAACGGCGTTAAAAAAGTTTAATTACAAACTGTTGGTTGCTAAAGTGATAAAAGTTGGGACTGTTGACAGTCAATTAAATAATTCGGACGGTTAAAATCAAAATGTGATATAATTGAAACCGGTAGAAATATACCAATTATGTTACATGCAATGTGAATGGTTCTTGAATGACATAAGCATTAGTATGATCCATTACTTGGTAAATTAACAAAAATGAGTTAAAGGGAAGATGAGAAAGACGATGGAGAATTATATGGTAATCTCATATAATGATAACAAATGTTTATGCGAGTTTATGGGTTTTATGATTTATGTGGTATGGTTGATAGTTTTTATTATGGTTTTTTTTATGGTTAGTTAATGAGTCTTTGATTCTAACTAATTTAGCTTCGAAAAAAAGGGTTGGGGTGAGCCTTCATAAGAACAGAGTCCTAAAAGCGATGCTATTAAATGTGCACTAGATGAAAGCATTTTGGGGTTTCAAACTCAATCATCACACTCCATCTGAATACTAACTGTTTTTCTATTGTGACAATCGCCGTTAGAAAAAACAAGCATCCCAAATTTGCTATGAGAAGATACTCCTCATGGCTAATGAACACCACGTCCACATGTCAAAAATGTATAGGTTGTTATGGTATTAATAAAAAATACGGTTTTAACACCCTCGTCTTAATTAAACGTCAGTGGTACAACTTGTACGTAATTAAAAATTATGTATAGATCGATCGCATGTTCTTATAATTAGACATTTAGACGTGAATAAACATATATAAACAAATCATTAGAACAACTTTTACATATACGTCTAGATATAATTCAAAGCATGCTGCCCTATTCTCTCTATTAAACTTCAAATTGTATGGAATTGAAAACTTATATATCTTTGTGATTTTTTTAATATGTATTAGGTTTAAAACCTATGTATACACACGGATTAAATTTATAACGTGAACCTCTAATCATAAAGTTATAGTTCTACATTGATTAAGAAGACGAATCATTTAAAAATTGCTTAACACCTCTTCACAAACGCTTTGTTTCACTACTTAAAAATTGCAATTGTTTCCGATAAACTTTTGACAACTCAAATGGTTATCACAACCGACACCGGGTGAATCAACAAGTGGTTCTTCCCAGGAAAGAAAGTTATCAGATTCGGGAAACCACGCCTCTACAAATGAGGATGTTCATGAAACACATGTCTCGACCTCAACGAAAACACGACACCTATACCATCTACTTGTAGATGACGAAAGAAGCCCGTGTCGTCTAGTCGTACACATGTTCTCGACCTTAATAAAAACGTAACACGTATAAATTTTAGTAAGAATGGTCTCTTTTTTTAATTGTCTTGCACTATATATTTGGTTTTAATGGAGCTTATGTTTTTATGTTTACTTTATGTATTTTCTATTTACTGAAAAATGTTTGACTCTTTCAGGTTTGTGCATCCACCACTTATATAGATGAGAGAATGGTGATGATAGTTGTATGTTAATTTCTTATGATTGGTTGGTAGTAAAACTAATAAAACTACATAATAATTTCACCCCTTCTATCTTAAACAACCTTACAAAAAATAAGGTTATAATATAAATATAAATTATTAACATGAAATGTTATTAGAGGCTTAATTACTATGGTTCGTTCGTTTGTACTTTTAAGTTTTACATGTTGCACATGGGGTCTTCATTTATCAATTTCTTGAAGTTTGTATTCACGACCTCAACTTTTAAATATAACTAAATTTAACACCGGGTCGCACGTTGTAACGGTCGGGTTAACAATCAGATTTTGCGTATTTGACTTCGTCACATGCATTGATAGCTCACTTACGTCACGGCGCAAAACCGTAATGTGTCCCATATTAAAAAACGATGAAATATCAAAAGTTAGAGGTTTAAACGATAACAATATTAAAGTCGTACTATATGTCAAAGTAGAGTAAGAGATCAAAGTCGAAACTCATCAGGGGCTAAAATGAAAATTAATAAAATCCGGAGATTAAAACCGTAAATACGCCAAATGTCAGGGATTAAAACCGTTAATACGTTAAAGTAAAAAAAGTTGAAACGTGACGTGACATGACTCGGCCAATGCAAATCACCCATATATCTTGTCAATTTATATATACTAGATTTAAGACTGGGGCGCGCATTGCAGCGGCCGGGACAGACAGTTGGGTCTTGCGTATGTGGCTTCATCACATGCGTTAATAAAAAAAAGTCTCATGCCCGTACGCCACGACGTAAGAACGTATAAAAAATGATGAAATATCAAAAGTTAGAGGTCAGAAAGATATCAGTTCTAAAGTCGTACCATATGACAAAATAGAGTAAGAGATCAAAGTAAAAAAGTCATCAAGCTAAAATGACAATTAATAAAAGTCGTACTATGTGTCAAAGTGGAGTAAGAGATCAAAATCAAACACTCATCAAAGGCTTAAATGACAATTAGTAAAGTCGTACTATATGACAAAGTAGAGTAAGAGATCAAAGTAAAAAAAATCATCAAGCTAAAATGACAATTAGTAAAAGTCGTATTATGTGTCAAAGTGGAGTAAGAGATCAAAGTCAAACACCCATCAAAGGCTTAAATGACAATTAGTAAAAGTCGGGTATTAAAACCGTCAATGCGTTAAAAGTTGGGAATTAAAACCGTTAATACGTTAAAGTAAGAAAAAGCTAAAACATAACGTGGCGGGACGGGAGAAACCGATTCAAAGCACCGACCTTCCCTTTTAGGAGTTATATATAAGTATAAATATGTAATAATGTATTAAAAATATAATATAATTTTTTTTTATTAATCTTATGTATTACGTGGGTCTAACCTACTATATATTACGGAGTAATTCATAGCGATTAGCCTGCATCAGTCTCTTTATTAAACACCGTCTAAATTGTACAACTATTATGTATAAAATAATTTATTTATGGAAAACATGTTCTTATAAAATTACGAGGATGAATAAATAAACATATACATACTAGTTCGTTCGGGAAAGTTTAATAAAAAAAACCTTTTTTTACGGATTAGGCTGCAATTTGTTTTGATAATTAATTATTTCAGTCATAAAATATTTATCCTTATATAATATAGCAAAAAAAAAATTTTATGTAACATCTTTTCATAGCTTTTAACTTATGTGGCATTATTTAAGAGATTATCTCACAATAATAATTTTTTATTTAAAATATGTATATAAAATTTATTATAATAAAACTAATTACATTTCACTACTACAAAACTGAGCTTTTGTTACCGTAATTTTGGTGGCAAAACGGTGGCAAATGAATATTTGCCACCGGTTTGTCACCGGAACTACGGTCGCATTAGCCTTCGTAGCAGTTGGTCAGTTGTCACCGTTTTGCCACCACAAGTAGTTTTGCTAGTGAAATTAGTGACCGTATAACGGTGGCAAAAACTGCCACCGGTTTGCCACAAGTTTTGCCACCGGTTTGTCACTGTAAATTTGCCTCCGGATTGCTACCGTAACTTTGCCACCGATTTGCCACCGTCCATAACTTGAAATAGCAACCATTTTGCCACCGTTTTTTATAAATATTATCACATACTACTTTATTTAATTTTAATAAATCCTGCTGGAAATATATTTAACTAAGAGTTTATTAAACACAAGATCAACCAAATTTACATAAACACAAAACAAAATCTAATATTTTAACATAATAATAATATCCATATATCCAAACACTTATAATCTTAATTAGAAAATAAAATCAATATTTAACTTGTAGGAGTTATTTAGTCAAACATTTCAACACTTCTTTCATTTTCTCAGCTTTTTCCTCTTCTTTTTCTGCATTTTCTCGCTCTTTCTCCGTCTTTTCCATTTGTTTCTTCACCACCAAGCCTCAATTGTTCCTTTTAGTCATTGTATCTATAATAATAAAAAAATATATAATTTGCAATATGTTGGTCCATAATGATCGTGATTTCAGTGCTTTGTTGACTTGTTTAACACAAATATAACCAATACTTGAAGAACAAAGTGAAGAAAGTCCAAACAACCCAATGTCAAGATCTAACACACAATCGAGGTTAATAAGCTACAATGATAAGTAGAATAAGCTCCTAGCACCTCAATGGAACGATTACACAACACAAATCAGTAAGAATCAGTCTTGGTAAAAGATGTGCAAAAGTTGTATAAATGTGAAGATAAGGTTACAATATATAGTGGTGTTAGGTTCGCTGATAGATTCGCTCTAGCGAATCTATCCAGCGAACCAACACAGGTTCGCTGGGCACATAGGTTCGCCCAGTCGATACCTAAACCAAAAGACATGATGGCCTGCGGGCGAATCTATAGATTCGCCCGTAGGTTCGCTAGCACTAATTACATATACAAGTCAAACAATTACATACAAAAGTAGCACCGACAAGCCGGTGGGTCCAACCTATACATAGTGACTATCAATACTCCCCCTAGGTTGGACCTCACCTGGGGAAGTCTTCTGATTAGCTCCGTCTTTATCTTGGCTTCAAAGTTGTTCGATGAACGCTCCTGCCCTTTCTTTGATCCCGGCCATTGGGTTTGTATAATCTTCAGTTCCGGCCTCATCTTCACTCAGATTTAGCATTGAGTCCACAAACTCAGCTTCTGCGACCTCTGTATCAGGCTCAAGTTGAACAGTTGTTTCCGCCTGAATTTCAGCAGATGGCTCCTCGCATGCAGCCTCCAAATCAATCACCTCAACAGGTTTCTCAAACCTCTGCTCAATTGAACGATCAAGTTGTCTTGTCAAGTCATCCATTTCCAGCTTCAGATCATCCGACCTCCTCAACCTCTCATTTACCTCCTTCAGCTCAGCACGAATTCCCCGGGCTTTATTAGCAACCTTCACAAACAAGTTTGCTTCGGCAGCAGTGTCATCTCCAGCCCCGTGCTTGATTCTATTCTCACACAAAACCTTCAGATCCTCATCACTGAAGGAGAAGACCTCCATCGGATCAAATAATCGAATTTCTGGACGGTCATCTCCACTCAGTCTAATAATGGCCTCCCCAGTGCTATTATCATAGAACCATTTGACAAAATCCTTCAGTCTCGGCGGCTGAGTGTCTGGGACCCTGACCCTCGTCATCACCTTAGGAGCAGCAATCTTCAAAACGATTTTCCCTTTCCATGACACCCAGTGTTTGTCCTTCTTCTGTCTCATCCTCTTTGGTTTTTGATAACCAAACTCAACGAAATCTGACTTGGCAGCCTCTCTGATTGCAGCCTCAAACGCACAAGCCCTGCCACTGTCTTCCTTTCCCAGTAGCGGCAGCTCTGCCAGTCTCCTCAAGTCCCATCGAGGAAAGGTGGCGAAGTGCTTTCGGTTCTTCACATATGTAATGTCACCACCCCTCCTTTTGATCATATAAGCTTCCACCAAACAGTTGTATTTCCATGCAATGATCTGTCTGTCTTGCTGTTTGGTGGTGGGTTCGTCCAGATGTTGAAATATTGGTACCTCAGGCACCACAGCTTCCTCTTTCCTGAACCATTCGGATTTATCAAGCTCAGCGTGTTCAAACTGGTAGCTCATCCCCTTTTCCTCCACTTTGTATATCTCAGGCTCATCCTCAATATCCTCCTCACTTTCAGCATCAAAATTAACTTCCGGTTCATCAACCAATGTATAATCCACCCCAGATCCACCTACTACTTCCTCTCCCTCAAATACGTCCATATTAATTCCCATCTCTTCATCAAATACCTCCTCAGCAGCTTTACCTTTATCTCCAAAATCAACATCCATTAACGGATATCTTGTAATATCCGTTAAGGAGTTCAGTTCCGCCTCAGTCATCGCCGGTTCAGTCCCAACATTCTTCTTCAAATCATTCAGCTCTTTGAAGATCCTTACAATCAAACATTGCTGGTCTCTCATCATTCGGCCCATCTCATATATCACAGTAGATTTTTCAGCATCCTGTTTCTCCAGTTCTTCATGCCTACCTTTGAGTTCAACCAATTCTGCTTGCAGCCTTTCAACCTCATCCTTCAACCCAATCCCAGGCCCAGTAGATGTACCCCCCACATCATGCTTCGCCTTCTTTGACCCCTCAGCATGTGTATCAGCCCTTTTCTTTGTCCTCAGTTCTCTGCCCGCATCGATTTCAGCTTGTATCTCATCCACCTCCCTATCAAATGAATAATCCTTATCCTTTGCATAGGCTTTCCTCTTCCGAATCTTCTTCTCAACCTCCTCAATGTTTTCACCGCCCCGTTTCCTTTCAGTCTCAATTAACCTCTGAATATACACCCACCTATCAGCCGGATACATATTCTCCCACAAATATGTAGTCCTGCCCACGCACTCCGGCCTTACTGATTTACAATCTTTGAAGATCCTGGAATGCATATCCCATACCTTCAGCTCAGCACCAACAACCGGTAGACCCGGCAGTTTGTCATTCAATACCATTTGAATGAATCTTGGATACATTAACCACTTGGTGCCTTTGGTAGCGTGAATGTTCTCGAGAAGATAATTGAATATTAACTTCGCGAGATTGGCCTTTTGCCCCCGGCAAAATAGCACCATAGCCCTTGCCCAGTCAAGGTTCAGCCCGTCCGTGCCTCCCTTCCTATGATCCAGGCACATGATAAACACATGAGCGATGTACCTCCATTCCTGGATCAGGTAGGACTTGACAAACTCCATCTTCTTTTCGCCGGGCATCGGCCCCTCATACCCGGCAGTCCGAAGTGCCCCGTACACATCCTCTGCGGTCATACTAACCTCATCACCAACATCCTCTTCCAGTCTAAGGATCCTGGCTAGGTCAGCCTCTGTGAACTCCAGATTATACCCACCGACTTTGGCACAAATGCGTGACGGTTGTACCGACACGTTCATAACAGCAGTTCCCCAAAAATCCCGAACGTACGTCTCATATATAGTTGGTGAGTGAGAGATGGCATAATGTATATGAGACGACTTCAGCCATTTGATTGCGTCTCTATAGCTCACGGCTTTCTCATTGTTTTCATCAAGTAAAGCACACATGTTATGCTTTTTCTCGAAGAATAACGTCGACATTGTGCCTGAAAAATAAACGGAGATTGATCAGAAATGAAGATTTGAAGAACAGAAAATAGATTCGCTGGATATTAGGTTCGCTGGTATAGCGAACCTGAGATTTTGGCACAAGAACCTATAGATTCGCTGACATGAAAAATCAGTCATTGTTGTCGAGCGAATGTATAGGTTCGCTAGGAACAGTCGGGCGAATCTATGTTGTTGCGCGGGTAGCATAACGACATAGGTTCGCTCGATGTCTTGAACTTTCGTTCAGGTTCGCCAGATGAACACTTAGATTCGCTGGAAACCCTAGTTTTTCAAAAAAACGGCCGAAATCACATACAGTCAACAATTTTTAGGCATTAAAAGCAACAAACAGGTAGTATAATCACAAGACGAGACTATAATGAAGAAAAACCCTAACATCTAACACACAAACAGTCTCTTAAACACAGTATAATCAAGAGTCGGCAGATTTAACACACTTAAGATGCGATTAAGGGTCTAAAACTTTGATTAAAGTGAAATCGAACACATACCGAGCAATAAGATGAAGTTTAATGTATGAAAAAGCCGTAAAACGGTGAGAATCGAACGTTTGGTGTTTTGAAATTGAAAAGCGTTGCTACAGTACAGGTGGACAGCGAAAAAGTGAGAAAAATTCGCTGCCACTGTGTATAAATACAGCCATAGGTTCGCTGGCAGTCAGTCCAGCGAACTTTAGGTTCGCTGGAAGACCAACAGACACAGCCTACGACAGGTTCGCTAGCAGGTTCGCTGACACAAAAACAAGACTGTATCATGTCAGCGAAACAAAGACATTACGGGCGAAACAAAGACATTCGCCATTACGCTCGAAACAAAGACATTCGCCATAGATTCGCTCGACAGGAAAAATATTTTTGAATTTTCTTAAATTTTAAAGTCTTTGTAAATTCGTGAAAACGTCCCACGACATCAACGCTCCAAAAATAAACATAAACACACATACACATATATAATCCTAAAATTTAAAGAAGTAAAAAAAGAAATAAAATAAAAATAAAAATAAAAATAAAATAAAATTAAAAATTAGAATAACAGTAGACGGTTTTAAACGCTAGAAAGGATATATATTCTTCATGATGTTTTGAGTAGAATCCGGAGAATCATCGATTGGCGGGATTGCAGATATGTTTGTCCATTTAAACCCATGCCGTAGTCCTTTCAACAAGAGATCAGCAGCTTCTTTTATCATGTTTTTGGTTTGATTGAAGAAACACAGACAACTCGGTCCCCACAGACATCTAGGTAAAAAGAACAAGTTCTGTCATCAGGGTATATCTGAGCAATACTATTGACTTTGCTTGAAATTCAAAGATCAACTTTTGAATGTTGACCGATGCATTTGTTTCTTTTGACACTTGTGCAATTTTTGCATCTTTTCTTTGTGAGTGGAGCTTGTCAGCAATTGATTCATTTTGAATACAATGCGACTTATTATTTGGGAAAACTCAAATAGTCTAGAGCTCCAGGTCTATACTCACGTATAACAGAGGAGATAAACATTTGAGCATGCTCGGTGAATCTTCAGGTCAATACTTCCGTATAGCAGAGAAGATCCACCAACTCCAGATCAATACTTTCGTATATCAGAGGAGTTAAGCACTTGACACAAGACGTTCTGAGGAGTTAACAAGTAACTCACTCAGAGGCTTTTCCGAAGAGCATCACTAGCAGCCTTTTATTTATTTTTTTTTTTTTTTTTTTTTATTTTTTTTTTTTTTTTTGTTTTGTTTTGCATACTAGAAACTCGATTCGGGGATAGGGCGAGGGTGATTTGGGATTTTTTAGGGAGTTCAGGACAAAGATTTGAAGATCAAGACAAAGATTTGACGCTCTCAACCCATTTTTGACAGAACCATTATCTTTGTGCAATCCAATCATGTCAAGGGGATAATCCTTGTTGTCGAGATCTTGAGCGTTATGTTTGGCTGCACAATCACTGTTTACTTTGTTTTCGGGCTGAGCCTATCTGACATATCCCAAACGCAATGCTTCTGACCTCCTTCAACGACTTTTCAACATCAATCAAAACGGAGATCCTGAAATAGCAAAATTTGAAAAACTATAAATAGTTTATCTTTTATATCTCCCCCAAAATTTCTATATAATAGCCATCTAATAAGAAATTTGTTTTTCATTTTTTTTTTTTTTTTTTTTTTTTTTTTTTTTTTTTTTTTTTTTTAATATATATATATATATATACAAAGTTTAAAAGAAAAGTAAAAGAAGATGAAATAAAATAAAGTAACGGAGCAAAGCATCGAGTGACCCACGAATTTTTCAAAGAAGATAAAGACCCGATTATTTACGAAGAACAGATTATTTACATATTTACAAAAGGATTCTCACAGAAAAAGGTTTTTAAAAAAGATATAAGTCCAAGCATGGAGATCAATTCATAAAAACGTGGTTTATCAAAAGTTTTCGTGAAAAGATCAGCTTTTTGCTTTCTGGTTTCGATAGGAATAATATCTATAAACCCTTTCTCCTGTGCATCCCGGATTGCATGAATTCTTGTTTCTATGTGCTTGGTTCGAGTGTGATGAATGGGATTCTTGGCGATTCCAACAGCAGCTTCATTGTCACAAAAGAGTGGCGTGTGAAGAAAGTTGATGCCATAATCCATCATCTGATGTTGAATCCACAGCACTTGGCAACAGCAACTTGACGCAGCTATGTATTCTGCTTCTCCTGTGGACAGGGAGACGGTTGTTTGCTTCTTGCTTTGCCATGAAACAAGACATTCTCCAAGGTATTGACATCCACCGGTGACCGATTTCCTGTTAATCCTGCAACCAGCATGATCACTATCAGAAAAAGCATGTAAATCAAAGTTCCCACCTTTTGGGTACCAAAGTCCCAAACGAGAGGAACCCTTAAGGTAACGGAAAATTCGTTTGACAGCTTTTTCGTGTGATTCTTTTGGATTTGCTTGGAAACGAGCACAGTAACACACGGCAAATGTGATATCCGGACGACTTGCAGTCAGATACATGAGAGATCCGATCATCGAACGATACCGATGAGCATCCACAGGATTCCCATTATCATCGGAAGTAAGGCATGTTTGAGCAGTAAAAGGAATCAATTCAGGAGAAGAGTCATCCATGCCAAACTTCGTGAGGATTTCTTTGATATATTTCTCTTGGTGGATTAGAATCCCATCAGGCTTTTGCTCCACTTGCAGCCCCAAGAAGAAACACATCTCCCCCATTATAGTCATCTCAAAACGATCCATCATCACCTTCTCAAATTCCCTACACAACCCTTCATTAGTCGAACCAAAAATGATATCATCAACATACACCTGAACGATCAGCAACTCGCCATCCACCTCCTTCTTGAATAAAGTCATATCTATACTCCCACGTGAGAAACCCTTACTGAGGAGATACTGTGTCAGAGTTTCATACCAGATCCTTGGAGCTTGATGTAACCCATACAACGATTTGTCAAGCTTGTAAACCTTTGACGGGAAATCAGGATCCTCGAAGCCTGGTGGTTGACACACGTAGATCTCCTCATCGATGTCTCCGTATAGAAATGCACATTTCACATCCATCTGATAAACCTTGAAGTTTTTGTTTGCTGCATGTGCAAGAAAGATTCTGATGGCTTCCAGGCGAGCGACTGGAGCAAAAACTTCGGTATAGTCAATTCCCTCCTCTTGAGCGAATCCCTGAACAACCAGTCTCGCTTTATTTCTAATTACTACACCACGATCATCTGGCTTGTTCCGAAAAACCCATTTAGTGCCGATTGGGCACTTGTTAGGAGGAAGATCAACCAATTCCCAAACCTTCAGCTTCCTGAATTGCTGCAGCTCCATTTGCATGGCATCCACCCAACTCGGATCTTCAAGAGCCTGTTTATAATTCTTTGGAACGACTTGTGACAGAAAGGCAGCATAAAGACATTCATTAATCAACCCGCTCTGACTCCGGGTTCGCACACCATCGGTAATAGATCCAATGATATAATCGTGAGGATGGTTTTTCAGGGTTTTGAAGTCAGTGTTGAGTAGTAAAGGATTTTGATCATTTGAGGGTGTTTGATTTGATGGTTGTGAAGGTGTAGGTGATAGGATGGTAGTGGATGTGGATGGAATGTCTGGTGGAGAAGTTTGAACAGTTTCGGGTGGTGGAGGTGATGGGATGTCAAATGAAGTAGGAGGTAGTTGTGTAGCGGATGTGGAAGGTTGTGATTGTGATGGTGTGGGTGTATGATTGAAAATAGAGACCGATGTGTGTGGAATAATGTCGTCATCGTCAGAGTCAGGAAGATTAAATGATTTGAAAATGGTGGTGGCATCATAAAACCAAGCCGGTTCACTACCAATACTTGTAGTGTTTGATTCTTGCCAATCAACATAGTAGGACTCTTGCACGATCCGCGTTCGCTTGTTGTAAACGCGATACGCCTTTTGCGTGTTAGAGTATCCCACAAAGAAGCATTCATCAGAGACAGCCCCAAACTTCGTCTTCTGGTCTTGAGTATTCAGAAGAGTGCAAGAACATCCAAAGGGGCGTAGAAAGTCAATCAGCGGCTTAATCCCTCGAAACAGTTGATATGAAGTCTTCATCTTTTCTTTGACTATCAGTACCCTGTTAAGAACATAAGCTGCACAATTAACCGCTTCAGCCCAGAAAATAATTGGAAGTTTTGACTCGATCAGCATAGTTCTAGCGGCCTCAACAAGAGTTCGGTTCTTTCTTTCAGCAACACCATTTTGTTGTGGTGTTCGGGCAGCGCTAAACTGTCTGAGGATACCCCGTTGTTCACAGAAGGAGTTGAAGATGTGGTTTCTGAATTCAGTTCCGTTATCGCTTCTGATGGCTTGAACCTTCTTTTTTCCAAGAACCTCTATTAGAGGTATCAGCTTCATCAATTCTTCTGCTGTCTCACTCTTGTTTGCCATGAATCTCACCCAGGTGTACCTAGAGTAATCATCTGTGACAACCAAGCAATAAGACTTTTTAGCAATTGATTTGACACTTATTGGTCCGAATAAATCAGTATGTAACAATTCGAGGGGTTCTGAGATAGTATTTGTAATTTTGAGTTTATGTGGCTTTTTGTGCTGTTTTCCTTTAGCACAAGCCATGCATTTCTCGACCACAGAAAAATCCTTTTGTGGTAAACCCCTGACCAAATTGTTCTTAACCAATTTATTCAGAATTTTAAAATTGATGTGTCCTAAACGTTTATGCCACAAAAATGATTCAAAGGATGATGCTTTAGACAGGAGACATGTCACGGTGGAATTTGATTCCTGTGAACCCATATTCAACATATAGGTGTCATTTCGTCTCGGAGCACGCATGATCACCATATTTTCTGGAATAGTAAACTCTGGCTTCAAGAACAGGCATTCATTTTGAAGGAACAGCACAGGAATATTCTTATCACAGATTTGTGATACACTCAGAAGGTTGAACGCCAGTTCAGGAACATAGTTGACATCTTCCAAAGTAAGTGAGCCATTTGAGACTTCTCCTTGACCTATCATCTTCCCGCCTTTCTTATCTCCCGCAAAAGCAACATAGCCTCCATTTATGATCCTATAGTTAGTAAGAAGATCCTTCAATCCTGTCATATGTCTGGAACATCCGCTGTCAATATGCCAATGACTATTTACAACGGCATTTGAATGTTCCTGACATTTATTAAAGGAAAAGAAAAGTTAGACCTTTGCAATAGGCACCCAAGTCTTTGTGTACTTGGGTGGTGAAACAGATGAAGTATTGCAAAAGAAACTATTTACAAAAGTGTTTAGCCTTTTTCCCAAAGATTTTTGCTTTGTGCTCTTTTGGATTAATTTAGGGCATTGCTTGACAGTGTGATCAGTGTTTCCACATTTAAAACAGTGAGACTTCAAACCGGTTTTAGGAATTCTGTTGACAGGAATTTTATCTATTACAATTTCCTCATCACATTCAGACAGTTGTGAGTCACAGTCACTGTAAGTGTCATAGAGTTCTTTTAACTTACTTGTTGTGACTTTACCTGTATCAGATTCAGGTTTTGGTTTAAGAATGTATGAAAAGGATGATTCCTTCTCTTTTGGTTTTGAAATTCTCACAGGTGTGAAAGATGGAATTTGGTGAGTGAAGAACTTTTGAAAACAGTTTGTTTTAGTTTGACTTTCAGAGACTTGACCTGAAAGTTTGTTTTTGTCATTCACACACACATTATTAATCAAATCAGCATCATTCAACACATTAGGGTTTGAAGTGGAACACCCTAGATTACTATTAAACATGCAATTGTCTGAATATGACATATTACTACAAACGGGATTATCTAAACAAATGTCTTCAAAAGACTTCTTGGAATCAGAACTACTGCAATCACTACTGCCAGAACAACCGAGCCCAACACTCGCACCATATGCGTACTCCTCTCTAACTTCCTTAAGGTTTACTTCACTTAAACCTGCAATGGAACTGTCAGTATCTTTCTGCATAATCTCTTGAATTAACTCATTTGAGGGATGAGGAATAGGTGTAGGAGAATAACAGAAAGTACTGGGTGGAGGATATGCATATGTTTCATTTTTACTACAACCCAAACCTGTCTTGACCCTGGCCCCCCTTTGATTCTTGCAAAGTTCCTCCCTTTTCATACCAGATATGGTCCACTGCTGCAATTTGTTTTTGAGTTTTCTTGCTTCAAACTCAGCAAGTGTAACTTGCTCAGTCAAGTAATTAATCTCACAGTTCTTTTCTAAAAGAGTCCTTTTTAAGTGTTCATTTTCTTTTAAAGCTTCTCTTAACTTAACAAAATATTTTGATTCACTTAATTTGAGCTCTTTGTTGGTTCTTTTTAATTCGTTTTCGTTTGACATTAACAGTTTATTTGCTTTGTATATGCCAATTAAACGAATTTTGCAAGCAGATGAACACATATCTTCAATAACATCATAAGGAAGACCGATTACCAGTTTTTCAGCGGCCAGAGCACGATCACATTGACAGTAGGGAGTGCTTCTTTTGAATTCATCAACTGCATCCAGCCTTGCCTTTTCGATCATTTCTTCCAAGCTAGCCTTAGACTCCTCCTCATGCTTTACTTCATTAACAGCAGCTTCACAAACTAACCCTGAATGATTCAGATGTCCTTGAGCAATAACATCTGATTGAACTTCAACAGCATCCTCCACTTTCTCTTCTTCTTCATTTCCAAAAAATTCTTTGAATGGATCAAAGAGATTTATATCACTGTCATCAAACTCAGTAATTTCAGCAATAAGGGCATGGTTGATCTCCTCCTTGGTTTCTTCGATTTCAGCACTCCAGTCAAAGTTGGTGAGAAGTGCAGTTTCATTCTTTGACTTTGCTTCCTCAACCTTTTCTTGAATTGGAGCAGATCTTGGACTTACAGAGTTAACTGGCTCAGAAACGATTGGTAATGGGCATTCTCTCTTGAAGTGGCCCAGTTGTTTGCAGTTATAGCATCGTAACTTTCCCTTGTCATAACCCAGCTTAGCATTCTGTCCTTGATTTCCAAAGTTTCTTCTGCCAGTTCTTTCCATAAATCGTCTGGCGCGGAGAGTGAGCATAGCCATCTGCCATTGAATATCTGTTTCCTCCAAATCATCAGGGTCTACCTGATACATATCTTCTACTGTCATACCCTTCCCTTTCAACTCACCTGCAACAAGAGCTTCATAACTGTGAACAAACATTCCAAATAATGCCATGGTGTCTGATGGAATCTGTGTGGTGACAGATGCATTTGAGCTTGAACCAGCGTTAGTAGATGCACCAGCAGACTTAGCAGACACATGACCTGAAGATCCTCTGGATGCTGCACTGTAAACATAAGAGTTTGCAGCGGATGAGATAAGTGCAGCATTTTGAGAGGGAATGTTTGGAACCATCATTGACTGATTATATTCTCTTCGTTTTACATCAAGGTCGAAAGACTTCAGCTTGTTGATGACGTCCATCAGTTTGTAATCCGGAAAGTTTCTCTCTTGTTTCAGCAGCTTAATTTGAAGGCTCCATTGAGGAGGAAGAGAATCTAGCAACTTTGCAACTTGTTCGTGATTGCCCAGCTTTTCATCATATTTCTTCAGATTACTTGACACCGATAGAAATCTGTTTGTAATGTCAGTCAAGTTCTCTTGTGAGTACCCCACAAAAGAGTTGAATTCCTTTTCAGCCTGAGCCTTTCTATCCAGCTTCAGATCTTCATTGCCATCATAAAATTCACACAATGCATCATACAGACTCTTTGCAGTTGTGTGTTCTGCAAACCGGTTGAAGATGTCCTGATGTAAGCAAAGTATCAGTGCCCCGAGTGCCTTCTTGTCCCGATCTAGTAATCTGATGTCTGCTTCAGTGAAAGTGCTTGGATTTGTGTTTGTTGAAGTAACAGTTCCTTCAACGGTTGTTGGCACGTGCGGACCATTTACTATAGATTCCCATTGGTTGTAGTCCGTGTAGTAGAAGAACGCTTTCAAACATCTTTTCCAGTCTTCAAAGTTTTCACCACTAACAAGCCTCGGTGGCCTGTTAGGTTGAACGCTGTCTAGATCATTCATATTAAGTGTTGAAGAAGTCATAACTTTGAACAGACAACAGATTCGCTGAGAATTAACAGATTCGCTGGCTAGTTTCGCTAGAAGAACGCAGCAGATTCGCTGAAAGATTCGCTGGTGACAGATTCGCTAGACAGTCAAACAGATTCGCTGACGAGCAAGCACAGATTCGCTGGCCTGATTTTGGCAGCAGTTTCGCTTGCACAGTCAGTCAAATAGATGAACTTTCGTTCGATGATATGCTAGATTCGCTGGCCACAACACAACACAACACAAACATGACAAAATTTTGAATTTAGATTCGCTGGAAGAACAGCAGATTCGCTGGTTGAACACACAGTTTCGCTGGTAGCTCAACCACTCTGAAAAAGTACAGAAACAGCTCGAAAACCCTCAAAACTCGACCATTTGCCTTCAGGTTTGTTTTAAAAGCTTTCTACGTCCAAATAACACAAAACCAGAGCAAAATACGACTCCAAAACACAACAAACAAGCTTCAAACAGAATCGAAAGAGTTTTGACCCAAAAACTTCAAAAATCAACACAAAAATCACTTGAATCAAACAATCAAGAGCACTAAGGCTCTGATACCATATTGTTGGTCCATAATGATCGTGATTTCAGTGCTTTGTTGACTTGTTTAACACAAATATAACCAATACTTGAAGAACAAAGTGAAGAAAGTCCAAACAACCCAATGTCAAGATCTAACACACAATCGAGGTTAATAAGCTACAATGATAAGTAGAATAAGCTCCTAGCACCTCAATGGAACGATTACACAACACAAATCAGTAAGAATCAGTCTTGGTAAAAGATGTGCAAAAGTTGTATAAATGTGAAGATAAGGTTACAATATATAGTGGTGTTAGGTTCGCTAGCGAATCTATCCAGCGAACCAACACAGGTTCGCTGGGCACATAGGTTCGCCCAGTCGATACCTAAACCAAAAGACATGATGGCCTGCGGGCGAATCTATAGATTCGCCCGTAGGTTCGCTAGCACTAATTACATATACAAGTCAAACAATTACATACAAAAGTAGCACCGACAAGCCGGTGGGTCCAACCTATACATAGTGACTATCACAATAAGATCACCAAGATCTTTATTAATAGGTACTTAAGCTCAACATCTAACCAAGATTGTTATTACTTACCTATGAAGCCATATTGCATGGAAAACCTCATTATTCTAACAGTTCATAACACGGGCAACTCAACACTTATTGACTATGCAATTCTCAGCTAAATTAGCACCTATTTACTACACATGTCTCACATATTTACTACATAAGTATCAACCAAGTTGCTAGACAAGTCACATGTATATAAATTTAAGATATAAGCAACTCTTAGCTTTGACCAATCAACAGAGTCTAATGCCCTCTAGCCCTCTAAATACAATTCATGAATTTAAATATGTACCATAAGGGATCAAGACTAAGCTTCATGTCAAATTCAGATTTATACAAGAGTAAATAACATTTTAGGCAGACTGCAACGTACTAACGTGAACATTGCATCTTAACATTAGGTTTATGTAAAATTGTAAATATCAAATTTTATATATAACAGTACCTGTTGATCATTAGGCTCCTCAACTGATGAATTAGCATAATAACATCCATTAGTTTTGATGGGTCAACAAAGTCCAATGGTCTCTCAATACAATAAATGTTGAATTATCAATAAAGACATTGCTTCATGTGAAATTATATAGCTCATAAAACACAAGCAAGCAAGCTATAGCTATAACTATAAGCCTATTATTTTATCAGGCACAAAAAGGTTAATCAAAAACATAATTTCCAAAAAATCCGTAAGTCGATTCCTTATCAATTAACAATGATATTAAAAATTACAATACCTGTTTTGAAAGCTCCCCGTGTGAAATCTCCTTTGCGAAGGGTTCAGCAAACTCCTCCCTATGCTCTTCCTAAACAATGAGAGTAAATGAATAAGAATAGTAACATCCATTATTAGCCATGTTTGATTAATCAACATAGAGATAAATGATGATTCAAATAACATATTAGAGATCATAAAGACATCTCGAATTCTAAGACTAGCATAAAACCATTGTTTCATATTGGCCTCTATCTATCTATCTATCTAAATCGAGGCACAACACAAGGTAGAGAAACAATTGTTACTATTGAGCAGATTCCACTAAACCGGCTACTGAACTTGCAATAATGTATCTACTTAAACCACATATAATAAGCTAAGCTATGTAGATGATAACAATTACCTAAATACTTAGGGTCAAACATTCATCATCAATGAAGAACTATCTGACATTGCAAACAACGAATGGTGATACACTAGATGTCCTATTTGCATAAGAGCTTAACCAAGGTGGACAAAAAATGGTTATGCCCCAAAGATGACATCTTAGATGAACCTATATTCAACAACTCCGGGTGTCTATATGAATGCCTAAATATGACACCAGGATTTCATTCTATAACGGCCATCTTCTAATAAAATTTGTATTAAACAATCAAATATGCATACTTTCCTTTTGGGTAGATTCTACTTAGAAAAGCAATAAAGAGTAGTGTCTTCATACTTTAAAGAACAATTCACTTAACTTTGTGTTTGCTTAGCTTAACACTGAACTTGAACCTTTGCATCTTCCTAACATCGATTTTTTTTTCAAACTGAATGCACCACTATCATTTTAGTTGCTATTTCAAGTATAATGGTTATTTTCAAAGCAATGCAAGCATGGACCAAATATTCGTGGCTACTTTAAAACTCTTTCATATCAAAATAATAAAAAAACTAAGCAAAAACTAGTTCAATTCAACAAACAATTAAGCATCTATCAGTTAGCAAGTACTATATGAAATTTACATATCAAAATCAAAAGCATCAGCCTTAATCCCCAAATTGAACAAAAATATTCATCTAACTCATTCCAAAAATAAACCTAACAATCACCAAAAACCAATCAAACAATCAACCAAAAACCAAAATTCATATAAATTACCAAATTCTTAGTACCAAATCACATAAATTCACAGAAGCAAACTGCAATTGGATTGGAATATTACCAAAACTATCAATTGTTTATAGAATCGAATGAAACGCTGAATTTTCAGGAGTAGATACGAACCTGGATCAATTTGACGGTTTGAGATGACGGCTGTGTGGTGTTGATGGTGTTGCGTGCAATGACGGAGAACTTTTTTTACGGATTGAGATGACGAATGGAGAAATCCTACAGAGGAGATAAATAGGTTTGGGTGCAATGAAGATGCTATGGTGGCGACGACGATGGTGCGACGCTGCTGCGTGAAATGCTGGAGGAGAAGTGGAGAAGAACGATGTTTATTATGTGGCTGAAATGAAAGTGAGGAGACGAAGATGTTTATTTAAACCCTAATAAGAAGAGAAGACCTTTTATTGTTTGCCACCGATAAACCGGTGGCAATTTCTACCGGAGGCTAAACGGTGGCAAAATTTGTGACGGTTTTGTCACCGTAACTTTAATTCTTTTTAAAAAGCTTTTACCATGTTATTTTGCTACGGATTTGTGACCATATTAAAACAGTGACGAGTTTTGTCACCGGTTTGCCTCCATGACTTATTAGTGGCAAAATTTATTACCGAGTTGCCACCGATTGGATTGTGGTCGCAAATTTTGCCACCATTCATATTCGGTGACAAATCTGTGGTAAAATTTGCAACCGATTGTTTCGGTGGCAAATTCCGGTAGCAAATACCTAGTTTTGTAGTAGTGTTTTTGGTCCCCTAATATTTTGGAAAATTCTGAAAAATTTAAGAGTATTTATATTTTTAACCCTTTACTACAAGGGGTGTGCGTGAGTCGGTTTATATTTGATAGGGTTTAAAAATGAAACTTATGGATAAAGTTAATAATAACTTAACATACAATTAAAGACCATTTTTTTATTTAAAATATGTATATAAATTTATTATAATAAAACTAATTACATTTTTGGTCCCCTAATATTTTGGAGAATCCTGAAAAATTTAAGAGTATTTAAATTTTTAACCATTTACTACAAGGGGTGTACGTGAGTCGGTTTATATTTGATAGGGTTTAAAATGAAACTTATGGATAAAGTTAATAATAACATACAATTAAAGACCTCGGTGTTTTATAAATATACATATTATTTTTATATGATTTTTTTAAAAAAAATAAACTACACCATAAAACTAATCACTTTATTCTCTTTAATTTGAGTATAATATTGCTATAAAAATCTAATTTTGAAAAATATATCATGTGTTCTGTTTTACCATGGTTTTGTCTCAAAACTGAATGGAACATTCATGAACTTCCTTAAAAGCATCACTTGAATTGTGTTCCCGAGCATAGCGCGGGCACTAAACTAGTGTATTATATAAGCGCACTAGATTAGTACCCGTGTACTACACGGATTTTAGTTTTATAGGTTTTAACTCAATTTACATATCAATTTTATTTTTAACATATCTCTTATTAAATCGATTTGGATATTTACAAATATATTCATATAAAAAATCATATGTTACAATAAAGGATATGATTTATAATAGTTGGTAAATTTTTATTGGAACATATCGGGTTAGGAGATAATTCATGATAATTGTTAATTTTTTTATTTGAACATATCGAGTTATGAGATAATTAATGATAATTGGTAAAACTTTAATTTGAACATATCGGGTTAGGATAAATCATAATAATTGATAAGTTTTTTATTTGAACATATCAGGTTAGGAGATAATTCATGATACTTGGTACATATCGGGTTAAGAGATAGATCATGATAATTGATAAATTTTGTATTTGAACATATCGGGTTAGGAGATAATTGATGATAATTTGTGAATTTTTAATTTAAACATATCGGGTTATTTCGAATATGGAGCATACCATGACCCGTCTAAAAATTCTCTATCAAATTAGTTAAGAACATGACACCTAAGCAAAATCCTATGCGTAGTAGTTAAAATAATGACATGTGGATGTGTTACTCAATTATTAAAATAGGTAGATTTCTTTTTATTTTTTTTGTTTTTGATTTTAGCTTTAGTTTTAGTTTTTAGTTTTTAGGAATTAGTTTTAGAGTTAGGTTTTTGGGTTTAGCTTTTAGGTTTAGGATTTTTTGTGGGGATTTTATCGTTTTTGGTGGGGGTGGAGGTTTTTGGGTGGTGGAGCCGTGGAGGGTTTTGACGTTTTGGGTAGGGGTGGGTTTGGTGGAGTGGGTAGGTTTATGGTTTTTTTCTTTCCTAAAATATGTGACTCAAAATTATTCTTTAGTTCCTCGATAAAATAAAAAGCTCACATTAAACCATCCGATGTATATATCAAGAGATCATGGGGCAACTTTAATATATAGATATAAAATTCTCAAAGCATGCCACCCTCCTCTCCATTAAACGTCACGTTACAACTTGTATATATGTAATTGAAAACTATTATAGTTTACACCTAGATCACACGTTCTTATAAGATTATGTGAGCAAATATAAGTGCATATGAGTGTACGTGTATGTGTGTTTGTTCAAAGTAAGTATGATGATAAGGAAGATCTTATTATTCCAAAGAAGGCCTCTTCACACCATAATTTCCCAAGAAATAATCAAACCCTCAACTCCAACCCCATCTCATCTCCAGACCTACAATCTTTCCGCGCTTGATCAATACGCCCCACACATCTACATGCCGCTCGTTCTTTTCTACCCAAATACCGCGGATTGTAGTTTAAAGGCTGATGAGAAAGCGTTGAAGAAATCACTGTCACAGACGCTAACACTATACCATCACTTTGCTGGAAGATTACACACACCCACAATGCCTTACATCAGGGGCGGACGTATGTGAAGCCCACGGGTAGCCCGGGCTACGGCTGAAATTTCGTGGCGAAGTGTAAAAAAATATATATTCTCCGATTTTATGTATAATGATACCCCTAAACAGTTAAAAGGATACCCCTGAATCTTTGATTTTAAGCTATGAAAGAACAAATTAGATAAATCTATTAGTTATTTTTATAATTTTGTGGTGTTATTTTTATTACTGTATGAACGTCCGGGAAATTTTTTTTTTCAGGCTACCCCTGAATTTTCGGGCTGGCTCCGCCACTGCCTTACATCGATTGTAACGACAAAGGAGTTATGTTTGTTGAAGCCAAAAATGATAGGCAATTGTATAGCTTCCAACATGTTAATGAAGACAATGAAACAGTTGGCCAACTTTTTGTTAATGGCATGGTGTGGCAAAACAATGCTCATAGCATGAAGCTTCTTGGAGTTCAACTCAATCATTTTTCATGTGGTGGCATAGCGGTGGCAGTGTCTACGTGACACAAAATTGGTGATGCTTGCACTCTTAGCTCATACATGACTCACTGGGCTTCCGTGGCACGTTATGGCTCCATTGATCACAAACAAGTATCGCCTCATAACCCTCATTTTATTCGGTTCCCAACTAATATGGTTTCTCTTCAGCCTGAAACTTCAGGTGTAAATCAAACGGGTGCAAATTATGTAATAAGAAAATTTGTGTTCCCTAACACAAAACTAAATGTCCTCAAGAATAAGGTGCAAGTTGGAACAGCAACACGAGTCGAATTGGTGACTTCTCTTATTTACAAAACCACAATGGAAGCAGCCACCACAACGTCAGGTTCGTTTAGGCCATCTTCATTACTTATTCCAGTTGATATTCGTAAGAAATGTTACCCTAAGCTGCCGCAAACATCCGTGGGAAATTTCACCTCGTTTATGATGGTGAAGACTATGCAAAGAAATGAGACATCATTAAGTAGTTTGGTTTTGGAGATAAAGAAAGAGAAGATGGAACTTGAGCGTGTCAAGGGTCTCCAACATGCTTGTCAACACGTTGGATCGTTTCTATCAAGATTGGCAAATGAAAATTCAGACGACGACGTGTGTAGTCAACCCTTATATATGGTGTTCGAGCTTATGTGGGTTTCCGTTTAACAAAATTGATTTTGGATGGGGAAAGGCCGCAGGTGCATCTATCGTACAAGCGTATGCAAACAAGACGGGTTGGGTGCTAATGGATACACCGGATGGAGATGGTATTGAAGCACATGTGGTTTTGGAAGATAAAAACATGGAAATATTTGAGAATGACAAGGAGATGCTTTCATTTTGCCAACGTTGAAGTAAAATTTAAAGAAATGGTTCTAGGAGACCGAGGAAGCAAGTATAGTGGTCATGGTCATGGTCTTTAGAATTGGTTGTTACAAAATACAAGTTTGTTATTTGTTTTTTTTTAATTTATCTTCTAGTTGTAACTGAAAGGCATTATTACTTTTATGAGAGCCCAACTCATACATATATATTCTATCATTATATTATTATCGGTGACGGAACTTAAACTTTTATAACATGAGCATGAAAAATTACAGGGGCGAGCTTGATACATATAAAAAGTTATATTTTACTTATAATATCTTATTTTTATGGGTTATTAGATTTAAATAATCTCAGGTTTCACCCATTGACCAATATTAATCTCAACTTTAACTATTGGACATGAATAATTTTAACTTTCATTATATTGGTCACAACAAGCCTTTTAATTACACGACACTATTGCCTCATGAATAATCATAACTTTTATTCTAAAGAAATGCTCGTTGGTGGCCAATAGAATAAAAACTAAGATTATTCATGGCTAATAGATGAAGTTATGATTATTTAAATCTAACAACCTTATTTTAATTTATCTTTAGTTTTAAATTTAGACATAAAACACCCCATCAATTTAAACTATAGCATTAAACACATTTATAAAAATAATACAAAAATAAAAAGGTCAACCCAATGGGTTGACTTGAATGGGTTGAAGCAAACATGAACTTGTTTCTACGAAACCAAACCCGCAAATTTCATGTTGGTTCGTAGTATATAAAAAATTCCCACCCTACAATATTTTACATTTGTCTAAAGAAATAATTTCATATATACGTTACAAAATTTAAAATTAAAATATAATATATATTCATATAAAACTAAAAATATTATATATATTTTTTCAAAGTATTTATAATATCATATAAATAAAATTCAATAGAAAGGTTTAAGAATTTCTGAGGAAAGCTATTGAGATTCTAACTCCCTTGTCGATCACAAATAAAGTTAAGGCATATTAAATGGAATGGAAATGTGAAAATGTTCATCAAGTAAAAACTAATTAGGGTTGAGAATATATAAAATTTCTATTTTTTGTTGGTTATATACTTATATATGAAATTCGTTAAATTTATAAAGGTATATATGACATTAATCCATGTTTTAATGCTTGTTTTTAAACATGCAAATCCAAACACACGTTTAGCGGAATTCTAACCGAAAACTTTTGTTCCTGTGTTTGTAGTATGGTTGTTCGAGAGGGGTGTATGAAATGCACGTTGTTTTTCGTTGTTAACGGGTTTGTTATACCCTTCGATGATTCTAAGCCAATCGACTATGATGGATGGAGAAAAATCATTGACCCGCGCTAGTAGAAATGAAGAATTCTGAGGCGGTTATAATGATACATTAAAGCGGTTTCATGCCCGCTCCGAAAGCCAGTGCATCAAAAAGTAATGTTAAGTTCGGTTTGGTAAACCGCTCCAGATATCCAAACCGCAGAGATTGCTGACATTGCAAGATTGCTGCCATTGCTGCCATTTTAGGAGGGGTTTTCAAACCGCTCCAAACATTATATGAATATTATATATAACAATAATATATTAATAATAAATTTTTTTGGCATTGATCAGGTTATGAAACCGCATCTAAGAACTGAAGCTACATTCATTGTAGAAACAAATAAAATAATATTCAGCTTTCCATAAGCTTATAATCACTTACAAAACGCCAACACATAAAACATATACAACAGCAACTTCATAACAAGTTTCAAAACCTGGACAACATCATATTGTTCTAACTTAATCCAAAATACAACAAGTCATAACACACTAAATTGTTCAAACATCTAGTAATACAAATACTACCTAGTACAAACTTCTCCAAACTTCTAACAAATACTTACCAAAATATACCAAATTGTCCATCAAAATATACCAAGTTGTCTATGATAAAACTTGCTTCATGATGTTTCCACTAACTTTGACCAAATACCTTTATGAAAAATTGCTTCATGATGTTGCCAATTAGCGAGTCAATCTCCGGTTGCGTGACATGCGATGTGTCGTTCCAGATCTAACAAAAAAATACACAAAGTTGAGATATAAGAGTTTTAATGAGCATCTAGGAGATATAGTGTATGTGTATCATATTAGACTAAGTATATATAAGCAACTAGAAGATGTTAATTAGAACTCATATACCATTAAGAAAACTACCTAATATCAAGTGGCTACAACTAATTTGTTGAATCTAATTGACTCTAATAAATGAACAAGATAACACAAACTATTTTTTTAACACCTAAAATTTTTAAAATCTTTAAAGTCTCTAAATAGCAAATAACAAATCAAGTTTCTAATAGAATGCAAAGAACTAAAACGATAACAACTAGAGTAAACTAATCTCTAAAGTGTAAATGGCAAGTTTCTCTAAAGTGTAACAACTAGAGTAAACTAATATCTAAAGTTTAAATAACAAATCAAGTTTTAAATAATATTGGAGGCCTTAAATGAGAGTTTATATTGGCAGTGAATAGAGCTGGCCCAGGCCAAAATAACCTAATATATAACATATATATACCAATACTTACATCTGTAGGAAGAGTATTTTGTTGTTGCATGACAAACTGTAGCATGTGTTTCATAACCATGAAGTCGCATTCCCACGAACCTGATTGTTGTTTACACTGCATAATATTAACAAAAAATCAAGTCAAGTAACAAAATAATAACATAGTGCATCAAAATCAATCAATAAACAAAAAGATTGAAAAACCATACATCAACCATTTTCCATATAAAGTTACCCCCAAAATTTTCCGTACAAAGTTACCCTCAAATCTATCTTCTATTACTTGTGAAAGAGGCTTTTTTGGCGCTTTAGAGAATTCACAATGTATCCTCTCTTTGTTGTAGGGTAAAAGATAAATAGCACCCAATGACAACTAAACAAATAAAGATAAAAAACAATTAAGTAAATAAATAGTAATAGAACAAATGAAATTGATTAACATTAAGCTAAAAAAAAATTACTTATATTACTCGTTCAAAAATGGTGCACAAAAGTACGACTTGTCATGGTAAAGTTTATAGATAGAAAGTAAGTGATTTTGAACCAAAGAAGGTTGGTTGTTGCACTCAACACTTCTAATCAGCACCGGATTAAAAAAGGCATATTTAAATGAACTTTTACCGCTAGATAACTCAAACAAGTACCTTAAATAACACAACAAACAATTATTAAGTTTATAAAAAAAATATTATTGAGGTAATGAAAAGAGAAATATAAACTTACATCTCAAACCAATGTATGAAGCTAATATCAAGCAAGCCGTTGGACAAACATTGTGACACCGCCTCAAATTCAATGTATTCTGGGACAACTTCGGGATACATAGCAAAAGGTGAAAAAACTTGAACGCTATACTCGTTACCATAAAAACTTCTTAGTTGTCCAGCCATGGTTTGAATATCTTCGGTCCGCTCCTTTGCAATCTTTTCCAAGGCACAACTTATATTCTTCTCTTGCTTTTCCTTTAAACTTAACTTTGCCTTTGGCTTTGGCTTTGACTTTGTTTTTGAAAGTAGAGACTGTTCAAAAGACTATTAGAGAATTTTTTTTATGTGTGTAAGTGAATGGGATGGGGTTGTGAATTACCATTGAAACATGAGCTTGTGGAATGGGAGCTTGGTGAACGGGAGCTTGTAGAATGGAAACTTGTTCTTGTTGCTCAAACTACATTAATAAACAAACAGTTATTAGAACATTGGTATGTGTGTGTGTGTATATATATAGGACTTGGGGCGTGTATATATATATTACCAAATCCACATAAGTTTCAGCTAAATCCATGTCCATTTAAAAATGTTGACTTTGGTCTTGTTCGTATTCATCAAGTGGTGTCATCTATAATAATAAACAAGTTGTTATCAATAAAAAAACAAGATTTTAAACTTGCTGAAACTTGCATATGTAAACCACTATCACAAGTTTAATATAACTTCCTAACTACATGTTTATTTTTATTATCTGTTTATGGTGTTTATGAATATGAACTAATATCCAAGTTTATAAAGCTGCTCTTTATTGGACAAAAAGGTGCAAAATGCATAATTATCTTCATATCCATTTGGACTTCATTTGGTTAGTGGGATGTTAAAAAAGTAATGCGGTACCTCTGGAATATAAACTGAATTGTCAGCGATTGTTTGTGACGGGGTGTGGTACTGAGTAGAGCAAGGTGTCATTGTGTTCTCAAGCTACAATTTAAAAAACAATTGTAATCTGAATAATATAGAATAATAAATATATATATATATATAATCTATATGAAGCAATTACACCTTTATGAAACATCTTGGCCACTAAGCAAAACAACCAAGGTATCACCAATAACACAGTTAATTCCTCTGTGCATATCAAGGGTGGGAGAGGCATGCCAGGGTACTTTTAATATACTTCATCTATTTGTACTTTAACATAGCCCTCATGCATTCGACACCTATGTAACGTCCTATTTGCACTATGATACACTTGTCCTCTACCTACCAAATTTTCCTTACTAGAAACGTAAGGGAATAACAACTCACACCTAGATAAAACATGTATGGGTTTTAACAGAAGTGGATTAAAATAAAGAAGCTGATTTAGTAATTCTTTTGATGATGCAACTACATTGACACTTCAACTGTGTGTATATATATAACATATTACCTCGATAGGTGGATAGTCGGTAGAAGGGCCACCTGAAGCACAACTAGAGCCATGTACACCTGGGCTCACATTCATTCCCGTGTCAATTCGTGTTTGACAGATAGGCACGCTATTTTCATTTTGACATCTACCACATGGATATAGTCCTCCATGAACCATTGTTGAACCTTATAAAAAATTACATTAATGTCAGCACATGTACTAATTAATTAGTTGAACCTTATAAAAAATTACATTAATGTCAGCACATGTACTAATTAATTAACTAACTATACATATATATCTATACATATATATATATGCATAATACCAATAACATCGGAAATTGTGCGTGTTCGTCCACCATGTTCTGGTCCCAATAATTTAGTTAATCAATCATTATTTCCCAGATTAGATTATATGTACCAGGAATCCAATTCATGAGATGGCCATCTTGGTCATATATATGTCTTGACACCCTTCTTTTCTTTTCTCATTTTCGAATGACTGTCCCATTCCATTTTTTTGTATAACTTTATCATATCTCTCTCAATACGGGCCTGCAAAAATTTAGATGTTAAAAAATATAAGTTTGTATCAATAACATAAATAGATATTTACTTACCAATTTACGAGCTTGTTGTTGAGTATCTTCTTTAAGTTTATAGAGCTTACTCTCTTTGTTTCTTATGGCTCTAGCCGCAATGTGTTTGTTAGCACGTGGGGCATTTGTAATTTCAAGCCACGGATATTTGGTCAAAAGTTGAGACCATCTACACTATATGGGGTGCGTCCTAATTGGGAGTGATTCTTGTTTGCACGTGCACTAGCTTTCGCCTTTTTACTTTTTGCCTTCACATAAACAAAATAAAGTATAACTATTACTTGCAAACATATGACTAACAATAGTAATAAAAAAATATAATAGTTTATTAAATGAAACATATCAAAAATTCTGAACTAGTCTTCTTTGCAACAAAAGTATTCTAATGTTCTTCATCAAGATACGAATACGCCACAAAAGAAGTAGTACCAACTTCAACATATCCATTTTGGTGAATATCCATTTTGCTTATCCAATTGGTGAATATCCATTTTGCTCTTTTAATAACAACAAACTTTGGTGTGTCATTTGGAATATGCCACGTATTCTAATAATAAAATAACAAAATGTTAAACATTAAAATTTACAAACACTTATGTTAAAAAATAAAAATACAAAAATCAAAACTGTTAAAATAAAACTGAAAATATAAATGATATCAAAATACATGAAAAAAAATCACTTTTACTATTTTTTTTAAGATACAAAAATATTTGTTGTTTAGTCTAAATGACATCACTCACACAACCGGGATGCCCGGCCCAACAGCACCAACCGAAACAACTAAACGGTTCAACGGTTTTCGACGTCAGTTTAGGGCTTAAACGAAGATCAATCAGCCCTTTACCAAACAACATATCGATTAAATCTGTTAATATATTTGGCGGGAGAGATATGGCGAACAAGCTAATCACTGAAATTGGTCTGCCAAAATCCTTTGGGCACATATTCACAGCTCGAAACATCATTACGGCTAAGGTATTTATGTTACCGATCTAATTATCATTATTGTTCATGGTTATGGATTGATTTAGGGTTCATTTGAAGTTTATGCTACATCTAATATTATCGTTCATTTCATTTTACATAATGTACCAACTGTTTCCCATTAGGTTACTTTGTTAAGTTTCAGGTGTATATTTGGTTTTAAACAGTCTCATCAACTGTCACCTTTTATATTCTATCGGTCCCAACAATTGAATTGACTCCTAACTTTTATTACATCGGCAACTAACAAGGCAACAAGGCTTTTTTTTAACGGCTAAGATTTTTTCGAATTTAAAACCGATGTTTTAAGGCTTTTTATCGAAAGGAGAATGCGTGACGATTGATGTAAAAGTTATCTTGAAACGGTATTCCTAACGAAAAATTGTTACATTCGATTGAAGTACCGTTTAGAGGTAACTTTTACATCAATCGACTCGCATTCTCTTTTCAATCAAAACCCCTAAAACATCGGTTTTGAATTCGAAAAAAAACTTAACGGCGTTAAAGACGGTCTGTTGGTTGCCAAAGTGATAAAAGTTGGGACCGTTACCAGCCAATTCGATAGTTGGGACCGATAGAAACCAAAAGGTGATAGTTGGGACTATTAAAAACCAATATACATAAGTTTTACTGTAGAAAGTAATTTTAGATTTACTGTTACATTGATCTAAATATGATTTCTATACTACAAATTAGTTAACAAATCCCTATTTCTGGTTTATATTTTGACTGATTGTCTGAAATAATTTCTGTTAGGATGCATTATCATTAACTGAATTTGAGTTGATGGAGTTATTAGATATGGGTTTGACAGAAGTAAGGTTTGCAGTGGCTCTCATTAGTGAGGCCGCTTCTCCACACTATCAGACGGTACGATTTTATATTTTCCAACTTTTAGTTTTGTATTACGCTGATATATTACTCGCATTAGTTTTTCATACCTGTGAGGGGATCAGAAGTTACAACTGATTCAATTGTTAGTTTAGGTTCAATCCCTCCTGGAGCAACGCATGCAAAATGAGTATCTGATGGGTCATCTTCCCACACATCTGAAGGGGCTTGATGCAGCGTTATGTGGTGGGCTACCGTTTGGTGCTTTGACAGAGTTGGTGGGACCTGCAGGAATTGGAAAAACACAAGTATGTCTATCTTTCACTTCATTACTTCCTCGTTTACTCCGAAGTGGTTGGGTTAGGCTGAAATGAAAAGAAACACATGAGCCATAGTAGATTGAACACTAAAATATACAACACTCGGTGGTTTTTGACAAAAAATATTTTTTTTGTAATGAAAAGACGATTACTACGGTTATGAAGAATCGATCATTTTAGTTCTTGAATTCAATTTTTTTGTGACTATGATAGCCCATTCTCAATATGGTTTGTTGACTCATCATGTTGGGTTTGTACTTTGTAAGTTATCTTCATTTTAGTTATATCATTTGATTAATAACATTGTTTCTATGCATGCTAATTATGTTGCATTAATCACGAAATAATATTTGGTTGACACTAATGAAATGCCGTTAGTTAGACACTTTACGCGTTATAAAAGAAAATAATAATAAAATTAGACACTTTAGGTGTAACATCCTAGGCAAATCCCACATCGGTCATGGACAGGAGTGAAGTTGGATTCATAAGTAAAATATCATGCCTTAAATATCAACATGTTTTGGGCGCAATGGATATGGATGAGAGGAGAACTCCATAATTAAGTGTGCTCGGGTGGGCAAAACGGAAAATATTGGTGGTATGAGATGCCGAATGTTACATTAGACCGTAGACATTTGATCATTTTCTTTTTTTATTGTTGAATTTGCAGTTCTGCTTGAAAATTTCACTTTTGGCTGCACTGCCATCTTGTTATGGGGGCTTGGATGGTCATGTAATTTATATTGATGTAGAATCCAAATTTAGTTCAAGAAGGTACCGACAATTTTGATCTGCTTTTATCTTATAGATAATACAAAACTTTTTATTGGTTTTTACTACGGGTAAAAAAAGAGAATTTGTTGCCATTACAGGTTAATTGAAATTGGTATTAACAGTTTTCCAGAAATATTTTGCTTGGACGGCATTGCAAAAGAGGTATGCTTTGTATGTTTGACACTCTTTAAATGCTTATCAAGGCAAGCTTATGATTAATTTTACTAATTAAACAATTCTCTTTTTCATGTTTGCGTAGATGGCAGGTAGGATTACAGTACTAAGACCTGCTTCCTTGACCGAATTCACCGAAAGGTGACTCTATAATCTATGAAATACGCATAATAATATCCTTCTTTTTGTTTGGTAACCATGAAAACCCTTTACCGGAAAGCTCATTGGACCTCACCAATACACTGATAACCAACATAATAGTGTAAAGTGTTGCTTGCGTAGGACATGTGACCTTCAAGGGGTTAAAGGCACAAAACTAGTTGGATTTGAGCCTCATACCTCTGCTATAGGGGGCTCAAGTGCCACCCCTTGAAGGTTCAATAATATCCTTCTTTATGCTATTTTAAATTTGTTTCAGTTCTAATGAAGACACTTTTTCAGCTTGCAAAAAATCAAAGTTTCAGTCCTCCAACACAAAGTGAAGTTGCTAATCATTGATAGCATGGCTGCTCTTGTTTCGGGGTGACTTAAAATTTATTTTAACATCTTTATTTCACATTTAACTAATAAACGCGCAACATATATTATTACATAAAGTGCTCATATTGTTGTGTTGTATTCAGGGAATATGAACAAGGGCCTCAAAGGCAACATCCATTGGGCTGGCATATTTCATTCATCAAGTAAGACGAGTTTTTTTTTCATTGTAAAACTATACCTATGTTAAACTCTTTTTTTTTTTAAATTCACGTTTTCAGGTCACTTGCTGAACTTGCACGAATACCCGTGGTGATGACGAATCAAGTAAGATCTCGAGGTGCAAATCAAATCTCTCAGTATATTTTCCAAGGTATAAATAAAAGTATTGTTATTGTAGTGATTGTGTTTATGTTTTCTTTGTTATTATGTCTGGTTAATAAATGCAATCCATGTAGCCGAGAGCAGGGAACTCACAGAAGAGGATAATACTGAAAAACTCGATTCACGTCTTGTTGCTGCTTTGGGAATTCACTGGGCTCATTCTGTTAACATCCGTCTTGTTCTTGAATCTAGATCAGGTTGGTCTGAGAGTTCACTAAACTCTAAACTAAACTTCATTTAATTTTGTTTTTAGCAATTCTGAAACTGATGGCGCAGGGCAGAGATTTATAAAGGTGGCAAAATCTCCAATGTCACCGCCACTTGCATTCCCTTTTCAAGTTACGTCTATGGGAATAATATTGCTTAATGATGATGGCGTAGAAATGGCAGGATCGCAAATAAACACAATTGATCATCAAGGTTGGTTGTTAACTTATATGTTCAAATTCTTAATCCAATATTTCACCATTATCCAGTACTTGTAGTTGTATATGATAAAAATGCAGGTCACAGTGACATAATTTATCATGGAGATAAAGGGTGAATATCATTTGAATGATACCATTTTCGAAGGTGCAAATATCAGTTTGCATACACTCTCAAACCGAGTGGTTCCACCATGTAGACTTGTGTCTTCTAACGACCATGTAAGAATGTTTTTTTCACATCATATTGGTGGAGTGACCAGTTTCGATTTGCTGCTACATAGAAAAGGACAAAGTTTATATCAAGTTTAACACTAGTGAACACGTTTGAGTATAGCATTTAGTTATGACTCGATGTTTATATCTTTCTACTTCTCTAATGTATTTGGCACTCCATGAGAACATAACTTATTTCTGAATGATTGCTCCGACTCAGTAAGTGTTTCACACCGTACCATATTAGCAACCGGGTATTTCGACATTTTGGATTCATGTTCTGGATTGTATCTTTCAGAGATATGAGCATGTTGTTTAGTGTATTATTGGAATATTGAGTATAATTGGATTTGAGTTTTAAAAAACTCTAGAGAGTGTCAAACAAGTTTGCAACATTATCTATCTGTTGAAAAGTGAAAACCCAATGTATTTGAACAGTAGCTACATGGCGGATGCCGCCTACGTCGCTTCTTTATGTTTCTTTGGTGGTTTGAGTGTGTTAGTGTTTTCGCGGTGGCTATGGTAGCAGGTTCGTTACTATTATCGACATTAAATGGTGGCTCCGGTGGTGGCCGATCTGTGTATCGATGTCGCTTACGTCGCACTTTCTGATGGTCTGAGGTTTGTCTACCAGCTGTTCTGTAAGGGTTTGTGTGTCATGGCTCGGTCGTCCGAAAGGGCTTTTCTTTTGCCATCGTTATTTGTATGCCTTTCTCTTTGTTTCTTCACCGCTGAAACCTTTATCGTTCTTGCATGGCGGCGATTGTGGCGGATTTGGTCTGGTCTGCAATTAGCATGTTCAGGTTATATGATGATTCATTGCCTTTTAAGTTCTGGCCATCAACTTGTTGGGTGGTTTGAATTGATTCAGCATGTTAGGTGATGTTGCGCCATATGTTAATAAAACACTAGTAGGTAACTGATGACGTAAGTAGGTTTATAACCTACGTAATTAAGCAAAACCCCATAATAAATTAATTAGTTTATAGTTGGCCAGGATAGTAAATGTCCTTGCCAGATCTAGAGCGGACATGCAAGGCGATATCGTGGCCTTGTGATATCGTGGCCTTGCGATATCATGACCTTGCGATATCATGACCTTGTGATATCGTGGCCTTGCGATATCATGGCCTTGCGATATCATGGCCTTGCGATATCACAGCCTTGCGATATCACGGCCTTGCGATATCACGGCCTTGCGATATCACGGCCTTGCGATATCGTGGCCTTGTGATATCATGGCCTTGCGATATCGTGGCCTTGCGATATCAAGGCCTTGCGATATCATGGCCTTGCGATATCATAGCCTTGCGATATCATGGCCTGGCGATATCACGGCCTTGCGATATCGTGGCCTTGTGATATCGTGGCCTTGCGATATATTAATTTATGAACCCACAAGATGATAAAGTGTGGGAGTTGATAAGAAGAACATTAGGAAAGATTCCCATGTTCAGAAGTTCATTGGAAAGAACATTAATGCCTTTAAACACTAAAAGGGAAAGTCTACATTAAAGCAAGGAATATGCTTGGAACAGTGAAAAGCACTGCAGTGAACAGTATCGCAAGGCAGTGCTTTACACCAGTCAGGAAATGTTCCTGTCTTCGAGAAAAAGCATCCAACATCATAAAGATTCCAACCCCTAAAGGGAAGTGAACGTTTTTTTCATCTCCCTATATAAACCAAGCTATTACAACAGGTTTGTACACTCCATCCATCACCATTCTCTCTAACTCTTTACTCTTTGCCATCATTCTTACTTCACACTTAGTGTTTTACTTCGAAGATACTGATTGCCACGCCGGAGGTGGATCGCAGGGGACCTTCCCCTGCGGTGAGCCTAACGGTTGTTCTTATTTTAGCAGATCTCAGGCAAGGAACATAACGCTCATGACGATATCAGAATCGCAGGGACAAATCCTACCTTAGGAAGCAAAAAAGAAGAGCCTCAGGTCTTGACTAATCTTCCTAACACCTTTGGAAGATTAGGATAGTCAAATCCAAGAATACTCTCAACTAATCTCCAATGTTATCTCAAGGGCTGATTTTTGTTGTATCAACAAGTGGCGCCCACCGTGGGGCACGACTTCAACTTGGTTGCTTGAAGTAGTGCCTTATTCTTAAGTCTTTTTTGGTACTAAGTCCACGTGTACTGAAAACTCTTGTTGTTAAGCTACTACATAAAAAAGAAAGCATGCCCACAGATAACATATGGCTGGGGGAAGTGTGAAATATTCACGTGGTTCCCTGATACCAAGCGAATAAACTTATCTAGGAAGGTACATGAAAGGTTCCTTTGCCTTTAAACTATGGCCAGGAAAAACAGGTGCCTGGTCTGATAACACTCATGGCCTACATCGAGGACCCTATTGCGTGAACCTCGTGACCAAGGTTTTGTCACGTTCACCACAAAAGGGGGAATACCGATAATGTACGTAAATTCACTTGGTTTGGCCTTGCGATGCGCGTCACGACCTTTGGGATTATGCGTAATCATAGTCCCCTTACTTTGTTATACCAAGGGTCATTTTAGCTATGGTGACTCAGAGACCTAACAATGGAATTACCTACTGATCACCAAGTCTGGTCTTGTCAAGCATAACATCCATTAAAAATCTGGTGTTACCAAGTTTGGTCATCTCCAGATCACATAATCTTGCTTGAGTCTGGCCATGCCTAGGCTATATGCATTTCTTGCCTGGTTTTGCCTTGCATATTATTAGGCGTTCCTATTTACATATCTTGTAAAATTAATCACCAAGGTAAGCGTAAGAGTACTTTTGAAATTAAAACCTTCAGTTGCTCAAAATAGCCGCATGACTAAAGGTGCGCTTACCGATCTGACATGTTAGCCATATGCGTCGCCAAGCCTGGCCTTGATTCATTTGGCCTGGCCTTGAGACATTTGGCATGGCCTGTAAAGAAATTATCTAGTGTCACCATGCGTGACTTAGAGCTTTCATCCTTGCCTTATCGTAAGTATTAAACACTGCTTTAGCTCGATCCAGAAACTTAATAACAAAGGGTAAGCCAATATGTTCTCTTGAAGGAAAATTTTCTCTTTCCCAAAGAAAAGTAAGTGTATCAAGGTTATGTTCTTGCTATACACTCGAAACAATGGTATTTTAACATGAATCTTTTATCTCTTATAAGTATAACGCATTTTGAAAATATATTAGCAATAAACCTTGTGCATAATGTTTTTTCTATAAAAAAAATAAATAAATAATCTCTCATATTTTCCAAAGAAGGAGAAAGGGATATACATTTTTCAGTTGTTAACAACTCGAATGAAAACCGCTTATTTTACAACGCCACTTGCAAATTTGACAAAATGATTCTCTTTAAAAACATAAATTTGATTTCGTTTAGTTTTGGCATAAAGATACTTTTCAGATTATACATATATAAAGATATTGGCACTTTTTTGGATAACCTCCGGTATCATGACTCTAGGATAAACCATATTTTTTTTCTGCAAACATGCAAAGATAATGTTTAGGTTACATCTTCTTGCCCATTCAAAGGAAAATCATTTCGGCTTCGCCAGACACATTTACCTTTTTTCTGGACAAGTTATCATATATTACTGAAGCTCAAATCTAAAATTTATCTTGAAGAAAGCTTGAAATCAGGCTATCTGGCCCGGGTCGAGGTCTCGTCTTGGAAATTTTGGTCAAGTTGTGGCCAAGTTATCATACATCCCGAAGCACAAGAAAAGAAATGTCATTTTCATTAAAATATAACTTCAGGCCAAAAAAGGCTGGTCTGTCTAGAACCCTAACGAAAGTCCTTTTCGTCCGACAAAAACCCTAAACTAGGGTACTCCCGCCAAACGAGAACTAAAAGTTGTGATAACATGCTTGAGTTAAATCCTTCTTATCTCGTATATGACAAGGTAAAAGCTACAATGATGAAGCAATACCATATCAAGCCATGTGCTCATCTAAACTGTAGTTTGTTTTGCTAGAACCATAAACTCATATGAAAGCCCAAGCGGCAACTTCATGTTAGCTTCATACAACAAATGATGCAATTTAAAGTGTTGACAATGAAAGGGTCCCAACCTATGGGGAAACAAAGCGATGAGCATGAGTCAAGAAGGACCTATAGAAGGTTTGACCACGGTAACGAGTCATGAGATCAATAGTTTCTTCGTTAGTTAAATCGCCAGGGGAGCACTAGCAACCAGAGTGGAAATGCTTAAATTCTGCCTGCCTAAGTCGGTGACCCCAAACACCAATAAAAGAAATGCACTCAAAGTTTATGATTTCCACATTATCTATGGTTAAAAAAAAAATCCAAGAAATGAACCGAGGGATAAAATGCTTTATTCAGCTCGGTCCATGATAAAATCTGAAATAAGGCCGGGATATATACCATACTGCCCATTTTTTAGTCAGCAGTAGGTAAGAGCGGCCGAGCTGGAAGATATTGGGAAGATGGCAGTAGCATGCTGACCAACTGACATTTTATCAACCAAAGTATGAATAGTAGGTAAGAACCATCGTAAGCATCGCAAGTTGGTATTGACATGGGTCTTGATGGAGTAAAGTATCATTCCTGGGTAGCCAACCCGGTGCTGGAAAGAAGTCAAACGACAAATCAAGAAAAGGATAGAGTTCAAAGTTCTTAACAAAACATGTCTTAAGGATGGGTATCCCTTTCGGATAATAACTTTGAGCATATTCGTAAGTTTCGCCACTTCGAGTCATGTCCAATACAACCGGAAACGGTTTACTTACAACCTTGTTGTTTTCTCTGTTGTAAACATGAAGTTATGACTAGAAATGATGCAACACCAGCAGAGGCGGGGAGTTCCCGGCCTCATCTTTCACCAGATTTACCTCATGACATTTCTAACAAAATAGAACTGACTCCGGAAGGAGTTAGGGAAAATTTTCCCTGCTTGTAAGAACTAATAAATGATTATGTGCAAGAGGAAAGTTGTTAGGGCGTGATGAAGAACCAGATGTGCTAGCGGAACAAGTTCCTCACATCGAGCATGTTTTATCACCAGCGGAGAAGAAGTTAGCTTGAATACCAAGACTTCCAGGCAAGCCTCCACCGATACAGCCGCAACGACTTTAAACTAGATACCTAAGGTGTCATACCAAGAATTATACCATAACCAACTAGTAAATCATTGGCTGGCTAATAACGTCTTCAATCTAGCCTGCGGAGCATGTCCTTGGCAGCCTAGCTCGATGTATCCAAGCTCTCAGAATATGGCCGAGGCCAATTCATTCCTAGCTTATAGCCAAGACCAAATTTTGGCTAAACACTTACAAATATCTCACATTAGCTTTCTTAGCCTTACAGTCAATGCCAATGACAGACACCTCTTCACAATTTGTTCCTTTGTTGAACTCTATTTTTTCATCCATTCCTTTGATAACATAAGGAGCATAAGCATGGAGGTTAGCTCAAGAAAATGAACCATCAGATTTAGGAAAAACAAGTTACTAGGCCAAGTTGTAAGCTAAAGACTAATCCTGGCAAGGTCAAGCACGCCAGGAACCTCTCGGGCATTGTCAGCTGGTGAAGAAAGTAAACAGCATGGTTATTTCAAACTCGTTATGTTGGGCAAAGTCGCGAAGAAGATGCTTGTGCAAAATCATTCTAAGCCACCTTTGGCCAGGATCTAAGCCACGAGGAGATGCTTCGATAATGTTCAATGCTAACCAGACAAATAGTTCGACAATGGTCTCTAGAAAAATTTCCTTTCCATATTGTGCCAAGGCACATGATTCTGCCGGCGAAGGTAAAAAAAAAAATTTGTCTTGTCACATTATGTCCAAGCGTACAATTCGTCTGACAAATGCCAGGAGTAAAATTGCCATGCCATACCGTGACCAGGTCAGAGTTTCGCCTGACGTAGGTCAGGAGTGAATCTTCTTGCCATGTTATGACCAGACATACAATTCGTCTGACAAAGGTCACAAGTGAATTGTCTTGCCATATTATGCCCAGACATACATTTCATTTGGCAAAGGCTAAGGGTAAAGTTTTCTTGCAATATTATGGCCAGGCCAGAGTTTCACCCGATTGAGGTCACGAGTAAATTGTCTAGTCATTTTATGTCAGACAGGTAATTTATATGACAAAGGTCGCCAACTAAGAGAAACTTATCGTTTCCCAACCAACATATATTACCTCGTCGAGTTCTAGTCATATTTATCCACCAAGGAAAGATTACATCTGTATTGTCATAAAGATAAACATGTTCAAGTCATGTATCCAATATGGTTATTACCACGACAACGCAAAACTTGAACGAAAAGTCAAGACATGAGTGTGAACTTACACACAAGTAAACTCACTTACTTATGCATGATCAATGCAAAGACACATATAATAATGTCACATTACTTTAGGATGAGCACCTCATAATACTGCTCCTTGAGTTCCGGCCTTGACCTTCTCATGTAAAGGGTGAGCACCTAAAACAATTAGCTCCTTGGGATCCGGCCTTGACCTACCCATGAATAGTAAACCATTGCGCAATGTATTTAAAGGCACAAAGCCAAAATAAAGTTTCTTAAATATACGAGTGTAAATCGGTTTGCCTAGCTAACAAGCCGTAACAGTATCATAAGAGGCAAGGAAGAGTAACTTTCCTTCCAAACAAGCACGTATATGCTCTAAAAAGGGTTGACCTAAATTAGGCAGCCCAAAACTAAATTGCGTAAATCGCAAGACGCTAAGAAGAGTAACTTTCCTTCCAAAAGATGACGTATGTTCTCTATAAAAGGTTTTGCCTAAACCAGCTGGCCTAAAACTAAATTGCGTCAATCATAAGACGCTAGAAGAGATACTTTCATTCCCAATGAATCACTATTTTCTCTAAAGGGCTTTGCCAAAGTCATGCAACCCAAAACCAGAATATCACGTCGACTGCAAGAAGAAGTAATTTACCTTCCAAACGAGTAATCATTTGGGCTTACCAAAGCAAGGAGCAACTATTTGCTATAAGATGATTTCCAAATCCATGAAACCCTGTAAAAGTCTGAATAAACTCGTGCCTTGAATTTCTTTGAAAAACATAAAGTGGCTTTCCTTGCAAAAGTCACTACTATAGTGACAAACACTTGCAGATTGTCTTGAGCTAAGAGATAGTCACCAAGCGACATGGCTAAGATATGGTTCGTGTACTGTAAGACATAACACCTACTCAGAAGAAGGCCTAATTAGCCATACCGTCAAAGCTTTACCTGGTCTCGCCCAAAAAGCTTTACTCGATTTAGCCAAGCATGCTTACTTGGTATTGTAAGTCACTTTGAATAACCTTAACACAAAGATTAACTTGGTCTTACCCAGGAAGCTTTGCTTAGTTTAACCAAGCACACTCATAGTCCCTAGTGGGTGGGAGCGATCTAACTATGGAAGAAAATTAATCAACTTGTTAAGACAAAGCACCGATATGTTTGCTTGGATCACGTCTGACCGATGTGCCCATGCACATAGTTGAACAATCCATCAAAATCCTTCCACAATATGCCCTGGTATGCGACAAAGGCATGAAGGACGTGTGTGGACTTCAAAGATCTTAACAAGGTATGTCCTAAAGATCGTTATTCCCTACTAAAAATCGTTTTCAAGGCCCGATGAAGTAACATTTATAGGAATTTTGCCTTACTTAACCTTACAACAAGACCTCTCCTGATCCTTTAACCTAGCATCACACCATCAAGCGAGCCACAGTCAGACCTGACTACTCCAAACCCACTTTCGTTAAGCCTATTATGGCAAAACTTCGTTTACTCACCTAAAATTGCAGTATTCAAAGCTCGCATTCCTCACACGCAGGACATGGCACGTCTTTTAAGCTTTGCTAAATGGTCAAGCAGGGCACGGCCTCACATAGGTTATGTACTAGCTTGAAGAACCTTCGGTATATGTCATCATAGAAAAGATAAAGACATTCAAGTTGTACGCAATTAATTATACTTCATAAAAATGTTTATTCTGCGTGGTTGGTATAACGTGGCAACCCAATCACACTTTCTGCATATAAATTTCGATACCATCCTTTAGCTGTGGTTATCGAACACCAGGTCAAAGTCCATGTTGGGATAGTAATAGTACGTTCACTGAGAGGAAGCCTTCCTTTGACTCACCTCTTTCGAGCAATCCACTCATTCTTATACCTGACACAAGTCTTTCTATAAATCTACTTGTTTCTGGGCTAAGAGAAGTTCTCTTGTTTGTCGCCGTTGAATTATCTAAATAAGTACTTGTTTGCGAGAAATTTTATGACATAAAAACTTCTTGTTGTTGTATCTGATTCGCTTATCGCCCTAACTACTACAAGTAACTACCTATCATCCGTACTTGTTTCCTAGGCTTCAGATGTATCATTAGGGGAATTTGTGGGTTGACCCAGGATCTTTCTGTTCGAAGCTACAGATCAATATCACAACTAATGAGGTCCACAAGTTTCACATCTAACTGGCGTTTTCATGATAGCAATGTGCTCCCCTTTATTTGAATACAGCAAATCTTCGATTTCCTAGTATGAAAGTAAAGTCGTTAGGCTTGGTTTTCTTTGAGTTCAAGACATTCGGAATAAGCCGTCTTTGCTTTTTCTCTTATCTTCACTTCAAAGAGCGTCTCTTATGTCCGGCTCGATATGAACAAGGTAGGTGGGTAGGCTTCTATCCAACTAGTAGGACATGCAGTTCTCCCCTTAGCCTTAGGGCACTGGTGGTGTGGTATGTAGTGGGTTTACTACCCCACGCAAAAACGGCTCCGAAACAAACAAAAAGGGGGCGTGCCGCACTCACGAAGGACTGCCAGTGATATACTAGAGGAAGGTGGGGATGACGTCAAGTCAAATTATGGCCAATACCGGGTATGTAAGCAGTAATTTCAAATCCAGAGGTTAATCGTACTCTAAATAATTCGAAAGAATGAGGTTTGCAGATCAACAATTGATTATATTCATATGCACGAGAATACATGTTTTGATGGCAAAACAAATTCAGCAAAATTATGTCTCCAAATTTAGACACTTAACGTCGATAACATCTTACATCAAGTTAAAGGAAGCGCCTCTACGTTTTCCTACATGCCATGCCTACAACGGATAACAAATCCTTGGAAATTAAATCCTCATAAGGTAAGAATTTGTTCGTATGAAACACGCCGTGGTAGGAATCATTTAGGTAAACTCATTTACTAAAAGCCTTAGTAATTTTCATGTCACAAAGATCAACACAATAGAGTGAAGAATATCATTCTAGTATAACTATATCACACTAGACTAAGGGCTTTACATGGCCACTGACGATCATGCTCGGTTGTGCCATAGAAAAGAGTCATGCCCAGTTTCGCTCAATAATGATTGATTGGTTTGTCATTAGATTTGACCGATCTTATGAATAATCGATTGCTTGGTCCCACCCAATAAACTTTCATTCGATCTCATCAAGAATACTTATTGTATCTTGTGCTTATAGCGTTGTACGCTCTTTACTCGTGGAAGCATACATACAAGCTCTCCTAAGATTATTTCCACTAGTTTTAGTCCTAATACAATAAGGCCACCTTAAGGCTCACCCATTGCAGGCAAAATACACATTGTGTTCACCATGTCATGAAGCTACCGCTGATACACGAAAACTGTCATGGCCATGCAACTCATTTTTCATATTATTAGTTGTCGCTAAGTATAAGAAAGATGACTCGCTTAAGCATTACGTAAGTTTGATCACGCTAAGAAGCTCAAACAACAGCTTACTTCATGCTAAGTAATACATACGAAATGGTGGACAAACAAAAATGAGAGCAATGAACAACCAAAATATCATTGATACCAAGAATGGAAAAACATCGGCAACCGATTGCTTACCTTCAGGCTCTCCTTGCTAGGGCAAAAGCTTGCGATGCAAGGGATACAAAAGGAAGTTAACCACATTGAATGACAAGAAGTCCTCTTCTGCCTTGACCAACTAGTTAGCAATCCCTACACACATCGACTGATCATATCATCGTATAAACTTTTACTTACCTCTCCGGCAAATATGACATATAATCCTTAAGCTACCTCGTCTGGTCAGATAATGGCAAAATTTTCACCTGGCCCGCCCAGCTATATAACATAAAGTGTTGGCCTGTTTCACAAGGTCTTGTAGTCACAAAGCCTTACAGGCCTTGTCTATCTAGGCACACATAGTAAGAAAACCATCTATGACTACACGACAAGATAACCTTTACATAACACATTGGTCATGTGGCAAAAAAGCGATACTCCTCCCATAACCGCACGTAAGAACAAACTCACCTAGCCACATGTCAGAAATTCATATTTCCAAGGAGATTATTTCCTTCACATTACTGTAAGTTGTTTAAAGAACAGATCTAGGCAGTCCACCTAGCTACGCACAACAACGCTGTTCAAAATTCACCATCCTGGAAAAACAAATTTCCACCCAGATCCCTTATACACTTAGCAAAAAATATCCTTTCACATGCAGTTTTTTGCTTAGACCGCATTGCTTCCTTACAATAGATATATATTTGGTAAGAAGCCTCATAGCCAAGCACTTACAGTTGAGGCATAGTCGGATCAAGATCATCAAAAATGTGATAATCCTTACAATACTCTGAAAATTTTCTCGTATTGATATTAGGCCTTCGGGTTCTCATGACATAACGGTTAGCCATCTTAAACAATAAAAAGGAGAAGTTAAGGCTCATCTTGTCAAATGACACATCATCGCCAAAAGTTACCGCCTAAAATGAGCCGTCCCCAACTCATGATGGTTCAGTAACTGTTGGGTAAACCTTTATAATCTCTTCTATTATCTTGTTTCCAAAAGAAAGTATTCATAAAAGCGTGTTCTAGCTTATGATTCTAAGTCAGGAGATGTTTAAACTAAGCAGAGCGCTTCATAACCACACCTGACTAGGGGGCTGATGACGTAAGTAGGTTTATAACCTACGTAATTAAGCAAAACCCCATAATAAATTAATTAGTTTATAGTTGGCCAGGATAGTAAATGTCCTTGCCAGATCTAGAGCGGACATGCAAGGCGATATCGTGGCCTTGTGATATCGTGGCCTTGCGATATCATGACCTTGCGATATCTTGACCTTGTGATATCATGGCCTTGCGATATCGTGGCCTTGCGATATCATGGCCTTGCGATATCATGGCCTTGCGATATCACAGCCTTGCGATATCACGGCCTTGCGATATCACGGCCTTGCGATATCACGGCCTTGCGATATCGTGGCCTTGTGATATCATGGCCTTGCGATATCGTGGCCTTGCGATATCAAGGCCTTGCGATATCATGGCCTTGCGATATCATGGCCTTGCGATATCATAGCCTTGCGATATCATGGCCTGGCGATATCACGGCCTTGCGATATCGTGGCCTTGCGATATATTAATTTATGAACCCACAAGATGATAAAGTGTGGGAGTTGATAAGAAGAACATTAGGAAAGATTCCCATGTTCAGAAGTTCATTGGAAAGAACATCAATGCCTTTAAACACTAAAAGGGAAAGTCTACATTAAAGCAAGGAATATGCTTGGAACAGTGAAAAGCACTGCAGTGAACAGTATCGCAAGGCAGTGCTTTACACCAGTCAGGAAATGTTCCTGTCTTCGAGAAAAAGCATCCAACATCATAAAGATTCCAACCCCTAAAGGGAAGTGAACGTTTTTTTCATCTCCCTATATAAACCAAGCTATTACAACAGGTTTGTACACTCCATCCATCACCATTCTCTCTAACTCTTTACTCTTTGCCATCATTCTTACTTCACACTTAGTGTTTTACTTCGAAGATACTGATTGCCACGCCGGAGGTGGATCGCAGGGGACCTTCCCCTGCGGTGAGCCTAATGGTTGTTCTTATCTTAGCAGATCTCAGGCAAGGAACATAACGCTCATGACGATATCAGAATCGCAGGGACAAATCCTACCTTAGGAAGCAAAAAAGAAGAACCTCAGGTCTTGACTAATCTTCCTAACACCTTTGGAAGATTAGGATAGTCAAATCCAAAAATACTCTCAACTAATCTCCAATGTTATCTCAAGGGCTGATTTTTGTTGTATCAACAGTAACCCTCACGATGTAACGGGGCGACAATTTAGAATCAGGTTTGTTTGCGTTCTAGCCAAAGCTTAATGCTTATGTTTGAGCGAAAACATCGTTTACCGTTATGTTGATCCTTTTTCCGTACGCATTATATCTATGGTAGGAGGAATTTGATTTGAACATCATGGATAATTAATGCAACAAACAATACTACTTTTTGCTACATTTAGTTCAAGGAAGCGTGTTTATAAAAAAATTTACATATATATATAACGTTGATAGTTTAATCCTTGAATGTTTAAACGCAACTTAAAAATGATACTTTACTTACACAACTTTAGCTTTTTATCGTATTGATAAGTTTATCATCCTTATCCAAGATTTTAAGGAAACTAACACCCGGCATATGTCTATAAAAAACAAAAGAAAACAATACAGAATTAAAGTCATTAACCCCTTCTTAAAGTTCATCAAAAATCCCAATTATATAAGTATGCTTGACCGAAATTGCACTTTACTTTGGACCTTGACATGAATGGTGGTGTTAACACTAAACTTGTCATTGTAGTCATGACATAAATGTAAAAGTTAATATATTCATGTAAAAATCTATGCATAGTCAAGTTGAGTTAACATTAGCTATTAGACTTTAAAGCATCGATGTCGTAATCTTTGGACCTTTAACACACATAACTTTCCTTTCTAAGAGTTAAAGATGATTATGTTAAAAATTTAGAATTTCATACTGTAAATTTAATGAAGGTGTTAGCTTTTCACTGTTTGAATTTTGGTTCAGTAGATTTAAAAATTTTCGACTAATGAATACTTATGTAGTATTTTTTTTTCCATGTTTGAATTTTGTGCGGTCGGCCATGCCTTAAGAACAACGTTGTTATGCACTCTAAGTCATCCATATACTCTGACGACATAGGGTGGGGTTTGGGGTGGATTGGTAAGAGGAAAGACATACAACCAAAAGGTTATGGGATCAAACATCACCCAGAACACAAAATAATAAATTTTCCGTTTAAAAAATATATATACTCAGACGACCATTACCATTAGTTTCTAGAACTTCAATCAGTCTCGTGGTCCGCCAGTCAGATCTGAGTGGACAGGTTTGTTGCTCCGAATGAGTTTGAATTGATTTCATTGATCTAGTTTCAATTTATCATAAAGAATTCGAATGACTTCATGAGTATATCTATTATGTATGTTGAATGAAATCAGGAATGTTGGGCATTTTGCTATCAATTGTCTGTTATTTAGGATTGGATTTTTTTTAACTATTTTGTGTAAGGTAAGAATTCGAATATTCATTTCATTATCAGAATCCATATCCAAAAATTCGGATACCTGAATTTTGGTTATCTGAAATTTTGGATATGGATTCGGATAGTTATATTGACTGTCTAAAAATTTCGGATATCCTGTTTTGACATTATTGGTCTGAAATTAGTGAAATATTTTCCAAACTAAATTCTAAATATTATCTATAAGAAATTTAAAATTTAGTCGAGATATATACCGATTTAATCCTAATAATTAATAAGAGTAAACTGCAGTTTTGGTCCCTGTGTTTTGATACAATTAACAGTTTTAGTCCCACCTTAACAGTTTTGGTCCCTGTGTTTTTATTTTCTAACAAAATTGGTCCGAACACTAACTCCATCCAATTTTTCGTTAAGTCTATCACACGCGCCCCACATCTAAAGGGTAAAAATGTCATTTCTCCCTCTCTTTTATCTAAGTCGTCATGTAGGTTAATATTTTTATTTAGTCGTTTGTCAAAAAGAGCGAGAGAAATGACATTTTTACTCCGTATGTGAGAGAGACTTAACGAAAAATTGGATGGAGTTAGTGTTCGGGACCAAAACTGTTAAAAAATAAAAACACAGGGACCAAAACTGTTAAGGTGGGACTAAAACTGTTAATGGTATCAAAACACAGGGACCAAAACTGCAGTTTACTCTTAATAGCCTATAAAAACTTGACAAATGTCAAATGCTCTCAAAGGATGACGAGTGACAAAAATAATTCTATATATTATAATAGATGTACATACCTAACTTTTATTTTGGTTGATTAAATCGTAAATATGATCCGTCGTTACAGTCAATTTTTTATTTTTAAATTTCAAATTGAGTTAATTGTCAAAATGGTCCATGAGGTTTACAAGGTTTTGCAGTTTTTTACACTTTTAAGAATTTTTGCATAAATAGTCACTACAGACCAAAACCTGTTGCTAAATTGGTCCACGACACTAACAGTGTTAAAAAAATTCCGTTAACTGACTGGTAATTGACTAAAATACCCTTCTTCTTCACATGAACCATTTTGGCAAAACCATCACCACCACCACCACCACTTACAAGTTCATTTCTCCCAAAATGCAAAATTCTCCAGCCACCACCATCCAGCACCAACTCCGATCACCATCTCCGACGCCAACAACCTATACCCAACCACCTTCGTTCAAGCCGACACCACATCCTTCAAAATCGTCGTTCAAATGCTCACCGGCTCATCGGAAACAGTCAAACACGCCGGCTCCGGCCAGAAATTCCAAAGTTGATCAATAGTGTAATTACCTTCAACTAAAACAAGAGCATTTTTGTTGTATCCCGTTTTCACGAGCACAAATTCCGGCCAACACAGCAAGTCGTCGGCGAACCAAAAACATCAAAATATAGCCCAATTAAACTCGTTTAAACTGTCAGATCTGACGGTGACGACGACGTTGAACAGCGATTCCACACCTGGTGACCGATATGCGTTAGATGAAGATAGTGACGGACGATGAACTAAATCGTATACCTCCATTAATTCCGGTAGTGTACATTCCGGTAGCGTACACTCCGATTTGTAGTGGTGGTGATTGTGGAATGATGGTTGAGGGTGGTGGAGGAAGTGGTGCTGATGAAGATTGGAAGTGGTGGTTGAAGATGGAGGTGATTTGGTGGTGGTGGTGATGAAGAAGAAGAAGGGTATTTTAGTCAATTACCAGTCAGCTAGTGGAATTTTTTAACACCGTTAGTGTCGTGGACCAATTTAGCAACAGGTTTTGGCCTATAGGGACTATTTATGCAAAAAATTTTAAAAGTGTAAAAAACTGCAAAACCTTGTAAACCTCATGGACCATTTTGGCAATTAACTCCTTCAAATTATATACTATTAATTTGAAAAGCTGATGAATGGTGGTTTTTATGGTTTTGTATGTTGGTCATCATTATTTTTTCGAGTTTTGTATTTTGGAGTTTTGTATTTTGGTGATCAAAATTGTTTTTGTGGTTTTTTATTTTGGCCACCAAAAGTGTTTTTGTGATTTTGCATTTTGGTCATCATTGTTTTGTTGGGTTTTGCTTTTTTGGCCACTATTTTTTGTTTTGTTTTGGGTTTTGCATTTTAGCTACCAAAACATAATGAATAGTGTTTTATTTTTGTTTTACATTTGACCACAAAAAATTTATGAATAGTGATTTTTATGGTTTTGGATTTTGGCCACAATTATTTTTATGGGTTTTGCATTGGCCACATTTTTACCTTTTGACCCTTTACTAGGTGGTTTTTGTATTTAAATTGGCCACCAAAGCATAAATATTTTGTGTGTATGACAAAAAATTAGATAATAGTCGAAAAATCTATATCCGACTGCAACTGATCTTTTGTAATGCTAAAAGGTAACTTCATGAATAACTACACCAACTTTTTGTAATTAGAATGCAAAATATTTTGGATCTATGACCAATAGGTCGCTAGCATAACTGGTATATTTTGTGTGTATGACAAAAAACTAGCCAATAGTCGAAAAATCTATATCCGACTGCAACTGATCTTTTGTAATGCTAAAAGATAACTTTTTGTATTTTGTGAGCCGTCATAACACTAACGCGCTAGAGATGGTATAAATTATAGTTTAGATAATTTTACATCGATTTATTCTTTAAAATTGTAAAAACATTTATCGTAAAAATAAATGTAAGTGTAATGTTTAACTAAATCAGTTTTTTTATATAAAAAAAATTGAATGATTATTGTTTCTTTTATTTAAAATCAATTTATGACAATCTTTCTTACAATTTTTAGTAATTATTACAATCTTTGGTAGCTATTATTACAAATTGAGATAATTAATGGTTCTTTAATTTAAAACTAACCTTCTTCCGATCTTTAGTATTATTACTATTTATTAATAACAAGTTAATATTTTAACAGAAAATTTAGATGATTATTATGGTAATGACATGTGGTAATGCTTAGTTGGATATGCTAGTTAAGTGATTTGTAACATATAGTTACTCATTTATTAGTATGAATAAATGCTTTATAATATGGTACATTTATCATTAAGTAGTTGTACATTATAACCTACATGTTGAGCACTTCCTTTGCAAAGTGGGACGTGTTATATGGGTGAGTGATCTCTTCCGTTTAAGGGAGACATTTTACTGAAGATCTAGGAGAGGGCGTAGAGTGGATTGCTAACAGCTATTGACCTATATAAATCGGTTGTGTGTATTTTACCCTAAGCTTTTACATACATGTTTATTTATTATTAACATACAACAAAAATTGTTCTTTCATACATAAGTTTTAAAAAAATACATTTTTAGAAGAAACTAGTCACCCTCCTCTTATAACTTACAAAGATTATGATAGCACCACATGCGTATTGGTAAAATGGACAGAACCTTGAATGGTCAAGGTCATGAGATTAGGGGAGTGGTTTATCTCTAGGCAGAGAAAGGGTTTTACATGGTGAATGTTAGATCATAGCTATTATACTAGCATAAAAGTATGATCTCTTTAAGATCAGGGATAAATCTTCTTAATGATATCCATGTCCCGCCCTCGAAACGACTTGTGTTGGATTCCTACTTGCCTTTGGTATGCATCATAATTGTTAACATGAGCTATGTAATCTAAAAGGCTTGTAGGGTAGTAGTGACGGTGTCTTTAGATCTCTCGAATTTCCATCAGCACGTCTCGATCTACCTAATGGTATGAGTTTGGTTGGTTTTCGCTTCGATTGTCCTCTTTTAATTACTCACAAAACCTAATCTTCAATTATTGTGAGCTTCAGCAGATAATAGATTCCTTACGGCCATTCAACGTCAATATAATAGCGCTTCTCCATTGAAAAGGTGGAATTTTATTATTATCATTACTGTATATTAATTTGCAAAGTGAATTATTAGTAGAATGGTAATTTCGTAACACTTCAAGTGCATTTTGGTTATGTATTTACTTTACCACCTTTGGTTTCCCGCTTCCCATGTTTTTATCCCTGGTTTTGATGACAATTTGTTTCGGCTGCTTCACCAACCCTTATAGCATATTGGTCGTCACTTCAGGCGATTGAAACACCAGTTGATTCCAACAATAATTGTCGATGTATTAATCCGTAAGGCCTTCGGTTTGCAAAAATATTTAGGTTTTTTTTACATATTTCCCCTTTTTAAGCCCATCAATTACATATTTACCTAAGCCTAAAGTTTAATTACATATATCTTCTTTGACATAATAAATTACTCATTTACCCATTCTTTTACACAAACCATAAGAAAATATAAAAATATATTTATAAAGATCATTAAGTGTAAAGTAGTAAATCAAAAGGCTATTTTAAAGAAATTAAGTAAATATGTAATATATATAGTTTAGGAAGGGGAAATATGTAATTAAATTTAAGGCTTGAGTAAATACGTAATAAATGATCTTATGAGGGGGATATATGTAAATGCCCCGAATATTTATAACAAAAAATGATTAAAGTGAACTTAAAACATAAACCGGTACATTAACCCATGATTGCAGCATTCATCAAAGTGGCACATAAACCGGCCAACGGTGCCAACCGAATCAACTAACCGGTTCAACGGTTTCCGACGTCAGTTTAGGGCCAAATCAAACATGTGGTATAAATACTCAAACTGAACAACAAACAGTTTAGGGCTTAAACGAAGAACATCGAAGCCAGAGAAGAGGGCTATATTATCTTCAATCAAACACAGGTATTTATATTTTTTAATTCTTATTGTTATTTTTCTCATCTAAATCGTAACATTTCAATTCATATTTCCTAGTTTTGATTTTGTTGTTTATTGAATGATTGATTATATGTAATATTTTAGATGCATAAAGGTTCTAGATCCTACTAATTATTTTTTTTGTTTGTTGATTATAATAATAATCAAAGCTATTGTCTCCTACTTTTTGGTTTCATTTGTTGTTAGGCTTCACTTTATAGGTAACTAACTATTGTGTGTTTATTTCTTTTTTTGATTATTTCAGTTCATGGTCTTGATATAATCTTCTTACAATAAAGGCAGTTTTTTTCATTTGTCAATCATTTTGATAGTTGAAATGGTGGTTTTAAATCTTGTAGCTTCAATTTAATGAACTGTTTGATACCTTGTGAATGGTTTTTAAGTTGTTAAAACTGTAAAAGGTTAAACATATGGTTTAGTTTTATAGGGCCAGTTTTAAATTTCAAAAGTGAACCGGATAAATCTCAAAATGGCCGAATGAGGCGACTTGCTTCGTCTTGGACGCTTGGACGGGTTTCAACGGTTTCGAAGTACCCTATGGATTGTAGCTGATATCCATTATAAGATATGACAAGCTGTTTCTTATATACATTTTAATTTCTGTTAATTATTGTTTATTATGCATTTTGTTTTCTTTTATATAGGCTCCTTTTTTTTTTAACATTTTGCAGCAATGGAGAATAGTTTCTTTGTTTTAAAATATTGTGTTATCTGTCTGCATACTTTCACTGTATAGAGAGCTGTTTCTTAAGGTTTTGATTTGTATATTTGTGATTTGAAGATGGATCGATACCATAAGGTGGAAAAGCCAAGAGCCGAGCAACCGATTGATGAGAATGAGATTCGAATTACCAGCCAGGGAAGAATGCGGAACTATATCACCTATGCCATCAGTTTGCTTCAGGTATTGTACTTCTTCTAAATAGTAAATGTGTTTGGCAAATGGAATAATGGATGCATTGACCTTCTAGCTTTAATCATTTATGCTTCGTGAATGTATATAAATCTGTGTGAAAAGTAACATTTAAGGCTGGGCTTAGTGTATGGTAGTGACATAAGTAGCATTGGGACGGGTACAGGTTCAGGATACGGGGACGATATAGGAAAGGGAAACGGAACAAAAATCCAAGAACGGGTATGGCAAAGGTACGACAATAAAAAAATATAAATATTTTAAATAAATTCCAAAATAGATATATTGATGGAAAATGTAAACTCCCAAAAGTACTAAATCTTGCAAAAGTAATTAATTTTCAATAATAAAATCATTTTCAAACTCCGGTTCATCTAGTGTGAGCCGTAGTATATGTATAAAATAGTGCCTTACGTTTGAAAAACATGGAAATCGTATATAGTATTTATGGGTAATTGGCATTCTTTTTATTTAATGGGCTTTGAAACCCTAAAAATAATAGGAGACAGTTTGGAAACGTCCCCAAAATTTGGAAACGTTTGGGAAACATCCCCTAGGCGTTTCCGTCCCCAAAACGTCCCCGAGACGGGTACGGCACCTGTTTAGGCGTCCCCGTGTTACATACTGACGTTAGGTAACTTGTCTTGGAGAATTAGCATGCTTATTTATTGTGATTGCCTTGTTCTATTGATTGTTTTGCCTGTCATGGCTCATGATCATTAAAGACGTTGATGCTCATCTATCAAGAATAATGTTGGGAAGTTGGTTCAAACATACAGTTTTAGCTGCTTTGGAATTTTTCATTTACATATCAGACCATCATATTATCTTTTCTGCTGAAATCACGTTACCTAGCTATTGGCATGCTCCATGTTTTGCTAGAAAACAAACATTTATTTCCAATACTGGTTAAATATTAATTTTTACAACGAAAGTAAAATGTAAATTTTAATGTATATTCAAGAATTTGCTAGATTTGATGGTTATAATACTGTTTTTTATAGAATAAAATGTGTAAGAATTGTCACTCTTTCTCTGGCACATTTATGTTTTTTTTTTCTATTTTAAGTTTGTAATAATGAGTGGGTGTTTTTATCACCATAATTTTTACTACACTCCACCTTATTGTACCATTTAATAGGAAAAAGGGTCGTCAGAAATTGTGTTCAAAGCAATGGGCAGAGCAATTAATAAAACTGTAACAATCGTGGAGCTGATAAAGGTATGTAATGCTTCACGTCTCAAGTCTAGCACCACTTATTGTTATATTCCAGTTATATGAAGTCTAATTGTATCACAGAGGAGAGTTGTTGGTCTTCATCAAATAACAACTATTGGATCAACAGATATAACAGATACATGGGAACCACTGGAGGAAGGCTTACTTCCGTAAGATCCTCTTGATGCTTATATAAAAGTGAATGGTCTTTTTTGTATGACGGTGGTTAAAAACTGGCACATCATTGAAGTACAAATATTATCTTGTATTTATTTATGTTTTGTGCTTCTGCAGTCTAGAAACTACAAGGCATGTTTCATTGATCACCGTCACTCTCTCTAAGAAGGAACTGAATACATCATCTATTGGGTGAGTTTTTTTTTTTTTTTTTTTTTAATAAATTTGCTATGTTTTTTTTGTAGTTACAGTAATGTTTTTTCTTAAAAATGTATGGTTCTTGATAGTAATGATTCAAGTGCCTTTTTTATGGTGTCGTCTAATTACAACATGCATGTGGCATACATGTATACTTGATTAGTTGAACACAAGTTCTTTTACTTCTTTTTAAAGGTGGCAGTTTAACTCATTTTCATATGAATTGAATCGGTCTAGTTTTCTTGTGTTTTTATCTTAAATGGGTGTCAAATAAAAGTGTTAGCGAGACGGGAAACAGTGCAAACGGGTTCAAAATAGCTCAAAGGAAATCCTCAAGTGGATCAACTAAAATTAGATCTAATAGGAGCAGTTGAGTTGGGATGATTGGGTTGAAAGTAGCTCAAAGTCTATTTTAGTGCATGTAACTTTTTGAACTGTTTTATTCAAAGATATAGGTGGTCATTGTAATTATAATGTATCTGTAATCATATTTACTGTAGTAATTGTTTTCAGATATCAGCCTCCATTGCCAGCTGATCAGGTCAAGGTGGCAACTGAATTTGAGTATGATGGAGGTATGTCACTCCTGGCATCTTATATTTGTTGACTTTCTATTGTGTTGACATTTGGTTTATCTATTGACTTTCTTGCTAACTCAGAGAGATCACCAACGACAAGGGGCAGGGGACGCGGTGGAAGAGGAAGGGGAAGAGGAAGGTCAAGAGCCACCATGCTTGGTATGATCTGGTTTAGCAAGCTCAGTTTTAAGTTAATTTTATTACTATATTCATGTAAAAAGGTAAGGTTTTTAAAGTCTTCAAAATTAGGTAGTTGCTAAAGATAGACTAATCCTGTTCTTGTGTAACGGTTTTTATAACTAGGTAAAAGTGATAGATAATAGTGTCTTTATATACTTAGGAAAGTTATATATCATAGTAGTAAAACTAGACTTTTGGGGTTTTGCCAACCTGTTTGACTTGTTCCCCTTATAAAATGGCTATAATCATGAGATTCGAAACGGTTATGCAACAGGGGAGTATGAAGATGCGGGATGGGACGCACCTCGTGATTTCACAAGGGGCAGGGGACGAGGAAGAGGTCGAGGTCGTAATTTCGGAGGTCGTGGAAGGGGTGGTTACAATAATGGTTTTCATGAGGATGATCAGTATGATGGAGGATATAATCAAGAAGCATTTCCCATGCAGCAGGGAAGAGGTATTGACTTTTAAGATCCTGAAAACTTGTCGTATGAAGTTTCGTATAAATGGTTACAGGGGTGGCCTTATGTAATGTACCAAAGATTTGTAAAAAAAGTTACAACCATATGTTTTTGTGTCCACCCAATTCAACTCGGCCCACAAAATTGCTTGTTTAGATCAATCTGACTCGACAGTTACAAATTTCATATCCTAGTAGTTATTTTTGTGTCCAGTAAACTGGATCTGTTTATATACAAATGGGTCAATCTGGGTTGTTGTGTTTTACCTCTTTACTGGTCAAATAAAATATGCCAATAGTAGGTTGGACCAACTTCGCCTGGCCCGACATGTTTTGACCTAATCCTGTTATTGATTTTTAGCACATGTGATATGCTCATTTGTGTTTTGATGAGTTTTGCAGGACGTGGACGTGGAAGTGGAAGGGGAACCCGTGGCAGGGGTCGTGGATTCAGATCAAACGGACCGACCCAGGCTGCAGCTGGGGATGTTATGTAAAGAAAGGCTTGTTTCACCATGGTGACAGTTTGCATTTGGTCTATGTTTTGTGTATTTCAGCAGCAACAGCAGCAGCTTAGGACATGAGTTTGTAAGTGTTTTACGCTTGAATTTTTAGCAGCTTCAAATACTTATATGTTATGCCAGCCATCTTATAGTGAGCTTGAGCTTTTTATTTCATCTTGTAATTCTTTATTCTTTTCTTTTTTAAAAGATGATATTTTTTAAATACTCTTAGGCTCTATAGTTACCTTTTTAATAAATTTCGTCTCAAAACCAAGTTATAAGAAAATAACGTGACCAGTTTATAGTTGTGTAATCATGGTTTCAGTCTTTGGCTAACTAATCTATGGGGTTCAACTTTATTGGCTTATTGCCACTCTGATTCATTTCATGGTGTTTAACTATACGGTCACAAGTTCGTTTAGCAATAGGTGAACTGGGTCACAATGTTCTCGCCATTTAAGCTGTTGGGATCTTTGTATAAATGGCGGTGAAACGTTTACATCCGAGATAAAAACGGAATGATTGAACCATATGACTACAACAAGGAGGTTTGTTTCATTGTCTCTTTGAGTTTAAACGAAAGTTATATAAGGGAGATTTTAGTCTTCGTGTGACGATCAGATGATAGAGCTCACTTATTTAAGCTAACTAGGTTAATGTAAAATGCAATTTTAACATGAACATTAGAAAATATGGTAGACATTGCAGTTTAAGTGAGTTAGAAGCCATAACCACATATTCACAGTAAACATTCATGATATAACAATGAGCTTAGTTTTACATGTGAAACGGTATTAACCTACTATTCTATCCGAGTCGAAAAAACCGCTTACTAAATTAAAAGAAAGTGACATGTAAGTCGCTTCATCCCTAGTGTTCATGATTAGTTGGTGCAAAGTCGTTGCGGCTTACGACTTACCTAGATTAACATGAATTGGAACGAATTGATGTTAGTGTAAGAGCTTTGATGTCCAGAGTAATTTAGGATCTAGTTAAATGAAGACATGGGAGGAAACAAGGTAAACATCTTATTGTGTCTAGCCATCAGCAATAAATGATAAGACTATATAAGAGTTTGTGATAAAATATAGAATATATATAGGTTTTTTTACATATTTCCCCTTCCTAAGTCCATCAATTACATATTTACCCAAGCCTAAAGTTTAATTACATATATCCCCTTTGACATAATAAATTACCCATATACCCCTTCTTTTACACAAACCATAAAAAAATATAAAAATATATTTATGAAGATCATTAAGGGTAAAATAGTAAATCAAAAGGCTATTTTAAAGAAATTGGGTAAATACGTAATAAATGATTTTAAGAAGGGGATATATGTAAATATGTAATGTATATAGATAACTAATGAATCATAACTCTAAGTGAATCAAATTGACACGAGAACTAATGGATCACAACTCACTCACTTGATCTTGGGGCACATAAGCTGATTCCTTACATGTCTTGTTTTTGTGCGCGTGGATATCAAAGACCGGTTATCAAGTCCGATAATAAACAATTTATTTTATTTTTATACAATCCTAAAATTTTAATTTTTTTTTTTACAATCCTAAAAGTATAAAGAGTAAAATGTGTTTTTATTTTTTAAAATAAACAATGTCATTTCTTTCCCTCTTTTATCTAGGCTATCATGTAGGTTAACATTTTTATCCAGTCCCATGTCAAAAATTGTAAAAAATGACATTTTTACTCTCCATGTGAGGGAGACTTTACAGAAAATTAGATGGAACTAGTGTTCGGTAAGGGTGCTCAATGGGTCAGGTTATCGGGTTAGTGGGTTGAACCCGACCCGAACCTGAAAAATTTATACAAACCCAAACCTGAAAATTTAGACATTACTTAAACCCGAACCCGACCTGATTTCTAGCAGGTTGACCCGAACCCGACCCATTTGACCTGAATTATCATAAAATACATTCTCCAAGAGTTAAAAATTCAAAATTACCAAGAAATGCATTCTTTAAACGAGAGCGAGCTTATGGAAAATCGGGAATTGCCACCCAAATGTACGCACACCGATATAAGAAATTCGATATTATTATAGTTTTAACGTAAAACACCATAAACTACATGTATATTGACACAATATACCCTAAATTTTATATTTATATAAAAATCAGGTCAACCCATGAACCTGACCTTTTTTTGAAATCAGGTCAGCAAGTTCAACCCGAAACTGACCCACACCCACTCAATGTAAATCCAAACACACGATTTTCGGGTTAGGTTCAGGTCGTGTTTTCAGGTCGGGTCAAAAATTCTCAGCCCTAGTGTTCGGGACAATTTCTGTTAGACAATAAAAACACATAGACCAAAACTGTTAACGTGAGACTAAAACTGTTAATGATATCAAAATACAGGGATCAAAACTACAGTTTACTCGAAAATGTATTTAAATAAAGGAAAAGCAAATACAAACACCATAACCATGTCAAAGCAAGCTCTTCGAGTGTTGAACAATCATCACTCCACCACCATCATCTTCAACTCCCTCAACACCACCACACTTTCACTTCCACAAACACGTCAAATCCACGCCCAAATCATCCGAATTGGTCTTCATCTCAACTCCCATTTCACCACAAAGCTCCTTTCACTCTACGCAAATCACCTCCAATTCACACAATCCAACAACCTCATCAAATCAATCCAACACCCAGATGTGTTCACCTTCTCAACTCTCATTCACGCTTACTCAAAGCTCAATCATTTCACTCAAACCATTTATTTCTTCTCTCAAATGATATCTCATGGTTTAGTTCCTGACACACGTGTTATTCCTTCTGTTGTTAAATCATGCACCGGGTTATATGATCTGAAACGTGGGAAACAAGTTCATGGGTTTTGTTTAACTTCTGGGCTGTTTCAAGATTCGTTTGTTCAGTCTTCTTTTATTCATTTGTATGTGAAATGTGGTCAGTTGAGTTATGCACGTAAGGTGTTTGATGAAATGTCTGAACAAGATGTTGTGTCATGTAGCGCTTTGGTTTCGGGTTATGCGCGAGATGGGTGTGTGAAGGAAGTGAAATTGGTGTTTGGTAGGATGATTGAAATAGGGGTTGAGCCAAATCTGGTGTCTTGGAATGGTATGGTGGCTGGGTTTAATCAGAGTGGACTTTGTTTGGAGGCGGTTATGGTGTTTCGAGAAATGCATTTGTCGGGTTTTAAGCCTGATGGAACTACTGTTTCTAGTGTTCTTCCTGCTGTTGGGGATTTGGAAGATGTTATGGTTGGTGTTCAGATTCATGGGTATGTGTATAAGCAGGGTTTTGGGTCGGATAAATGTGTAGTAAGTGCACTGATTGATATGTATGGGAAATGTTCATGTGTTGGGATGATGTCACTGGTGTTTGAAGAAATGCCTGATAGAGACGTTGGTGCGTGTAATGCTTTGGTTTCTGGGTTTGCTAGGAATGGTTTAACTGATGATGCGTTAGAAGCGTTTAATCGGTTACGAAATCAAGAACTGGAGTTGAATGTGGTATCATGGACATCTATTATAGCATGCTGCTCACAACATGGAAAGGATATTGAAGCCCTTGATCTTTTTAGGGAAATGCAAGTTTCTGGGGTGAAACCGAATGCTGTAACGATCCCTTGCTTACTTCCTGCGTGTGGAAACATTGCTGCGTTAATGCACGGAAAAGCCGCGCATGGATTCTCTCTTAGAACAGGGATATCAGATAATGTTTATGTTGGAAGTGCTCTAATAGACATGTATGCAAATTGTGGAAGAATAAATTTAGCTAGGCTTTGTTTCGATAGGATGCCCATTCGTAATATAGTTTGTTGGAACGCGATCATGGGAGGATACGCGATGCATGGAAATGCTAAGGAAGTTATTGAAATATTTCATTTGATGGCAAAAAGTGATCAAAAACCGGACTTTATCACTTTCACTTCTTTGTTATCCGCTTGTAGTCATAGCGGTTTCACAGAACAAGGTGAACAGTTCTTTAACAAAATGTCGAAGGATTATGGGATTAAACCTAGAATTGAGCATTATGCGTGTTTAGTTACACTTCTTAGTCGTGCAGGGAAGCTTAAAGAAGCGTTTTCGACCATTGAAAATATGCCATTTGAGCCCGATGCTTGTGTTTGGGGAGCTTTACTTAGTTCTTGTAGAGTTCATAATAATATTAAATTAGCAGAAATGGCTGCTAATAAACTATTTGAATTAGAACCCAATAATCCCGGGAATTATGTTTTACTATCGAATATTTACGCGAATAAAGGATTATGGAAAGAAGTAGATAGAGTCAGGGATTTGATGAAATCAATGGGAATGAAGAAAAATCCTGGATGTAGTTGGATTGAGATCAAGAACAAGGTCCACATGCTTTTAGCAGGTGACGCATCGCATCCACAAATGAGTGAAGTATTAGAAAAGTTGGATAATATGAGTATGGAAATGAAGAAATTTGGATGTTTGCCGGTTACTTCGTTTGTATTGCAAGACGTTGAAGATCAAGAAAAGGAACATATTTTGTGTGGACATAGTGAAAAATTGGCAGTGGTTCTTGGGCTTTTGAATACTCCACAAGGTTCTACTCTTCAAGTGATTAAAAACCTTCGAATTTGTGGGGATTGTCACGATTTTATAAAGTTTATATCTAAGTTTGAACAGAGACAGATATTTGTACGAGACACGAATCGTTTTCATCATTTTAAAGACGGGTTGTGTTCATGTGGTGATTATTGGTGAAAAGTTTAGTGGAAGCATGGTTTGATGCTTGCATTCACTGTCATGACACTTCAAGAAACAAGACACTTCAAGAAACAAATGTCCAAAATCAAGAATTGAAGTATGAAAGAAGCATATTAACCACCAAAGAAAGATTGAAACACCCCTTTTCCGGGAGTGTAAACATCAACCGAAAGAATCATGGAACTATGTAGCCCAAGTATGCTATATGGGTATCAAATATCAATCGTGTTGGGTTAGCAGGTTGAATTAGGATGATGAACCCGAAAAATCTGCACAACAGAAAAGGTTCACTCGTTAGCATAATTTGATAGAGAAAAATGCAGTTATTGTAAGTGCCTGGGTTTCCCTTTTATAGATAGTTAACACATTTGTTATGATTGATAAAACAATTTTGTTGCAGACTTGCAGTTCCAAATTTTTGAATAAAATGATTATAGAGGTTATAGTGTAGGCACTAAATAAGTAAGTATACTCTGTGACTATTGTGTTAGGGTCTTGGAGACATTTAAGCAAGCTTATCAAGAAATGAAAACAAATTGTGGTTGTGTGCTGAAGGTGCACAAGCAAGACGGGGTCATGTTTTATTTTAAATGATTGAATTTTGCAGTTGCTGATAAATGTTGTGTTTTACACAATGATAAAGTAGTTGCATGCAGTCTGAGTTGTTAAAGAGTTATGTTAAGTTAAATGTTGGCATGTCGTCAGAGCCGTCTCAACATTTTAAGGGGCCTCAGTCGAACGATAAAAATGGGGCCGCTTTCTCAAAGGATAATATAAACTTTTTATAGGCTTTAATACCGACAATAATAAACTAAAATGTTTATGTTTATTTCTTCAAATAAATTTAATAGTTTGTGTTCATCAAGATTTCATCAAAACTTGTAGTATTTCTACTTGTAAATATGAGCATGGATGTAAATATTGGCCTTTATATTTAATCGTGTCGCACCAAAATGTTTATATTTATAGTACGATACTACGATGTGCTACAAATTTAGGGGCCTTTAAATAGTGGGGGCCTGAAGCAATTACATTACTTGTTAAGCCTGTAAAGACGACCCTACATGTCGTTACATGACGTAGGAAAGCTATATGTCTGTTTGTTGATCATAAGATAAATGCTTATTATGAGTTGTAGGTGTCTCTCTTGTGATTAAAGGTGTAACTATTACAAATCTAGCATAGCAATGATGTTCAGTTGATTATTAATGTGTTAGTCTGTAAAACACATTATTTGTAAATTGACAATACAATGAGTAACAAGGTGATATTTTGGCATGTAAATAGAAAATTGTTTAATAAGGATGGGAAGTGGTTGTACTGAGGATCAGTGGCGAACCTAGAAAATTTTTTTATGGGGGACGGAAATTTTGTAAGTGTCATTTTAGCTATTATTATATAATAAGTTTTTGTTTCAGTACGGGTCGAATTCTGTCGAGTTCGGTTCGTTGCCAAAAAAATTTGTTAAGATGATTCTCTTACATAATAATCCTAGTTGTTTATAACAACTAATAAATTAATTCATTTAAAAGTATATGACTAATTAGAAACGTAATTATGTACGTATTATTTAGTTGAACTAAACGATAATCAAATATAACTTTTAATTGTATGGTTGTGTCAGTGTATTGGGAATATGCAACTATTCTTTATTTGTTTTATCTTTGCCTATTTAAAGTTATTTTAGCTTTAAAATAAAAAATCATCTCTCTTTGTCTTCTTCATCTCATATAAACTCCATAACTTTTGGCATTGCTTGAAAAAAACTATGATAAAAAAGTCTAGAGTTCTTCTTTCTTTCTCTCTACTTTTGCTTTTTTTTCTTGGTTTTAGAAGTTTAAGGAGGTCAATTGCTAAATTTTATGGGGGGCGCTCGGGATTTTCATGTACGAATAGCACGAGTAACTTATTTTTTAGGGGGAGCGACCGCACCCCCTCCTCTCTACATGGGTCCGCCCCTGCTGAGGATGCATATGTATTGAATGTAGATTACTACACCTAGCCAGTGTAGTGGTAAAAACACAATACTAAGGTGTTCTTATGATTATTATAACCATGTCCATGTGGCGAATAGTAAGTAAGTGTGGTGGTGCATGTGGTAGAAACTTTTTTATACCAATTATGAATGATAATAACCTCCAAGTTGTAAATGGGTCAAGTTGGGCATTAAACCAGTCTTTGATGATAATGGCCTTATAGTTGTAACCGGGTCAAATTGGGCATTAAGTCAATTATGAATTATAATGACCTCGTAGTTGAAACATGTCAAGTTGGGCATTAAGCCAATTATTGATGATAATGACCTCGTAGTTGTAAACATGTCAAGTTTAGAATTAAGCCAATTAAGAATGATGATGATCTCGTAGTTGTAAACACGTCAAGTTAGGCATTAAGCCACTTATGAATGATAATGATCTCGTAGTTGTAAACGGGTCAAGTTGAGCATTAAGCCAGTCGTTGATGATATTAACCTCGTAGTTATAAACCGGTCAAGTTGGATTAAGCTAATTATGAATGATAATGACCTCATAGTTGTAAACGGGTTAATTTGGGCATTAAGCCGGTCATTGATGATAATGACCTCATAGTTGTAATCGGGTTAAGTTGGGCATTAAGCTAATTATGTTTGATAATGACCTCGTAGTTGAAACATGTCAAGTTGGGCGTTAAGCCAATTGTTGTTGATAATGACCTCGTAGTTTTAAGCGGGTCAAGTTAGACATTGAGCCAATTATGAATGATAATGACCTCATAGGCCTTAGCTGTAAACGGGTCAAGTTAGGGCATTAAGCCAATCATGAATGATAATGACCTCGTAGTAGTAAACGGGTCAAATTTGGCACTAAGCCAATGTGATGATAATGATCTCGTAGTCGTAAATGGGTCAAGTTAGGCACTAAGCCAATCATGAATGATATTTGGTAATTTTAATAACCTTGCAGTTATAAACAGGTAAAGCCGCATGTTATGCCATTCAATAATGATAATTGTTGAATGTAATGATATGTTAGGTTGTGAATTATTAAAAGGCTGAAAAGGTTGTTTATAGTCATATTAAGTTGATGGAGTTGTAATGAGTCGTTACATGAGTCATTATGTGGATTTACATACCATGTGAAGCATAGACTTAAACTTGATGTACGTTGTAGCTGGTATACATGTAGAACTTATTAATAGCTGGTCTTAGGCATGACTAGGATGTTGATATGTTCAAGAATAAGTAAATCTAAATATAACATTGACTTAAGACAAACATAATTGGACGATGCGTTGATCAATTTAACTCGCGAATGAAGTGGTAAACACATGGTGCTAATATGATCTTGAAGTGGCCATAATCATGTTGATGGAAATAAAATATGCTTATGAAATCATCCAATGATATATATATTTGTAAGTTGAAAGATGTCCAAATAAAATGATAATGAAGTTGTTAAAAAGTTGCTAGCAATAACGGATCTAGATGGCTAACGAGAAGCCCTAAAGATGTATTTTTATGTGAACGTTGAAACTTGATGGAATTTGATAGATTTTGTTACTACGGATGTTGTAACATATATGGTATAATTGAAGAGAGTGACCTCTATATATATGTTTGTTTAGAAGTTGTTGATGACATGAGTATCTATTTATCATATTTCCATGTTGAGTATCATGTATAAGCTATTGGGTAAATGGAAAAATGGAATGCTATACTTGTGTTTTGAATGTTAAAACAACATGAATAGTGTGTATAACGTCAGTTGTTGATCACCATGTGTGGGTTAATCAGCGATAATGAAAGTTGATGATGATGGACGAAGTGCCGGTGAAACTTGTAGAATATATTATACTAATGTTTTAACTAACTTGAGATGTTGAAAGGGACAACCATTTGAGTTGAAATGATATTGATACCTGAGAAACATAATTAGTGCCAAAGGAATGAATGGACTTCAAGAAGTCACATGTCCATGAAAAAAGTACATATGCAAACAAACCTATGGATAAAAGTTAAGTTGATGCTAAGCTATGTTAATTTTTGGATATGCATGTGATGTGCGAACCTTGTCATAAAGTAAAACATGGTAAGTTATACATGTATCACTACTAGAAAAAAAGCCTTTAATGATACGCAATGCGTGTCATTAAAGGGTATACATGACACTTAAAAGTGTGTCAAGGAAGCCCATGTCATAAAATAAATATGACATCCATTTGTGTGTCATATTTTTATGACATACAATTATGACAAACAATTACGACCTCCATTATTGCGTGTCATGCTTTTAAATGTTTAAATTTTTTAGTCAAATTACTAATATACCCTCAATGCATAATGACCAAAACAATATAGCAAAAACAAATGCATTTCATAATAAAATTCATATAAACTAAAACCATTCATTTTATAATCCAAACAAAAATCATTATCAATATATTCTTCGACACCTAAAGTTATCGTTTATTAATATATCTATATCACCTAAAAATAATAGTTGCTCCAAAACTATAACATTCTTCCCGTTCCATCAATATCTGCATCCGTATTTTCATCTTTGCCTCCTCCAACCTAAAAAAATAAAACAAACAAAATCTTAAAACAATAATCATATTGGCACATATGAAATGGGTCAATAACACAACAAAGACACTCACATATGAGACAAGCGGGTCAATAACACAAAAGACACTCGCATATGAGATGAGCCAATAACACCAAAGACACTTGCATATGAGATGTGTCAATAACACAAAAGGGTATCTAAAACTTATAATACTTACATTGTCATCAACGAGTATTTCAACTCCTTTATCAACTATTTCTTTCATGAACTTCATCACATAATTGCCACATTCAGTACTTCCCGGCTGACATGGACACTACACATTTTAAAATTCCAATTAATCCGATAATTTCTAATTAATCCGATAACATGTTGTAACATAACCTCCAAACATTTATCAATCCAATTATAACAAACAATTGACTGGTAACCAAATAAGACTACAAATTCCTGTAAGATTAACAAATAACAACAATCTCCCTACTAATAGCCAAAGGACATTTCTCAATCAACTCACATCCATCATAAGCTTTAGTCAAGAACATGCTAAATCTTTTCCCTATCTCGAAAACATAAAAGATCCAAAATTTTTTAACAATTTCCTCATTAGCTATTGTGGCATCATAAATTCCCTCCTAAAATGAGTCAAATGATCAAACTCAACTAATGCTCCTATTAAACAATTAATGCAAATATAACCATATGCCGTTGAGGTCCAATTCCAAATGCATCTATAGACAAACTTGGTGTGATAGGACTATATCATTCAGAATCCACCCCCACCTAAACAAAAATTAATATTTCAAACTTTCTGCATAAATTAACTAAATACTTATAAGCGACATGAGTTCATACGCTTCACCTACCAGAAGTATTAAGTCCAACACAGGCTGCCTCCATGTTTTTCATTTTGATTTATTCTACATGTTCTTGTTCTTTCATGGGCCTATGCTAAGTGGACATTTGTTTATTGTCAGATTCCCTCAAATTTACACAACCCAAAGTTGCATCAATGTATTTTTAAGTTGTGGCTAACTTACCATATTTCCTGATGGAGCGCTGTTATGTTGGTTGAAAAGGTTTCTGCTTTCTGCAAGCACCAAGGTGAAGAAAGATTAGCATTTGTTGACAAATGCATAATACGAACTATAATCTCAAAAACCAATCAACTTCATTACTTACATTACTCCATACAATCACATTCGTCCGTATAGATAAATCACTATACAAAATGGTGTAACTTTATATCAAAACAACTACTTAAATGATAATTTATCATTAAGATTGAACGACAATTATACATCGAGAACTAAGTATTGTCGTTTTAAACAAACTTAAAGAACTGAAACACTTACCTATTGGATGATGAAAACTCACCTCCTTCAACTTTTGGCTCATTCAGTTTTTGGTTAACTATTCCATTCTTATGCTGCTTCGACATTCATTTTAGGGTTGCCTTCTGTACACAGCTTATCTAGCAGGATTTCTAGATTTTTCATAATATATTGGTAGTAGGGCTGCAAAAACAGTTGCATCAGTGAAGTGCTTGTATACAAGCAATCAGAAAGAATGATTTAATTATATAAATAAATAATATAATACAAACAATGTAGTTTATGTATGAATGTTATCCTTGATTACTTCTGCCCTGATTCAAGCCTAGTAGTTAGATTTTCCCCTTCACACCACATAACAATTAAACGAGATAAAGATAAATGCTCTGGAGATGAACTAGAAACCTATAAATTTGGATCAAATGAAGACAGAAATCATATTATCTCAACGATGATATAGAAACCAAAAACCTACAAAATCTACATTTACGACCTAACAGGTTAAAGATGAGATGATAAATTAACAAATATAGGTATATATAATTGGCATGGTTTTCCAAAACCTAGCTTGTACACAGTTGTATCCTTTCTATTTAGGTAGCCATAGATGTTCTTCAATAAGCCAAAACCTACTTTATTAATGCCTAACATCACATTTTAACATTTGAATTTAGGGCATTGTAAGCAATAACGTGGTGATTATAACTAGGATAAACCAAGAATAAGATTATGAACGGTGACAGTCACTTTTTACATACTTCAATCATCAATTTCCTCTCCTAACTAAGAACCCTAAATCAAACACACACACTTTGCGAACTTGATTCTAATAGTGAAACAGAAACAGGATCCCTAATTTAACATATTAATTAATGAACAATAATAGTTAAGTAAACAATCTGGTTCTAAAGTAACAAATTCAACTAATCCTCATGTTCATGTTACAATATTACAATCGTTTAAACGTATTCAGCAATTATAGAACCAGATGAGAAACAGACTATCAGAATTGAACCTGATTTTGAGCAATAATGTTGATCGATAACTAAGAGATAGTGGCGGTGTTCGCCGGTGTGGTGGTGGTGGTCGTCGTCGTCGTCATCGTCGTCGAAATTGGAGATTGAGTGGTGAGCGATGGAGAAGACGGGATGATTAGTGTTGTCGTTCTTTGTGATGATGGATAAGATATTATATAGGATCCGACTTGTTAGATGGGTCAAAAAAAAATCCGCGCTTTTTTTGCTTTAATGACACTTTAAACATGACACACGAGAATGCTTATCATGGTTACTTTAAATTTTGATAATAATGTCATATTTTTTAAGACACACACTTTAGAATATTATAAAATTATTGTGTGTCATTATTTGCGTGTCATTAAAGGTGTGTTTTCTAGTAGTGTATCATGCAAGTTGGTTGCTAAATCAAGTTATTGTTGCATACATGTTGAGGTTAATTTTAAGACTCGCATACGAAATTTACCATTGAAAGACAAAAGTGAGTATCTTTATTGGTTTATATTGAACTCATGTAATGAAAAGTTGAAGTCCCAAAAGGGTATGATTTTGAAATTTTATCATATAACATGGTCATTATTGAGATGATACTTGAAAGTTGTAAACTAATAAGTAAAAAAATATGTTCATGTACTTGTGATGAATCATTGTTAAAACACCTATTGAAGTTTTTCTTAAGTTTGCATCCAACGGGAATATGAAATTAATGAAACCAATTTTTTGTAGTTATAAGAGTTTTTGTTGTGAATATAATAATGTGACGTAACCCCATAATCACGTATTTGATACGGAAGTTGTATGAATAATTACGAAGACATCTTCTATCTAATAAATCAAACTTTTAGAGGATAATTTTTGGAGGGATTTTTTTTTATAATAGGAAGTTTTTGAGATAAAATTTAGCTAAATTTTTCACCATGCAAGTTGATAGAGCCAACTCCTTAAATGTTAAATATTTACAAGTTGTTATATATAATGGTTATAATTTCTTTATAAATATTACTATTTAACCCGTGTGTAACACACGGGTATTAAACCTAGTCTATCTAATAAATCAAACTTTTAGGGGGCAATTTTTGGAGAGATTTTTTTTTCTATAATAGGAAGTTTTGGAGGTAAAATTTAGTTAAACTTTTCACCATGCAAGTTGATGGAGCCAACTCCTTAAATGTTATATATTTACAAATTGTTAAATATAATGGTTATAATTTCTTTATAAATATTACTATTTAATCCGTGTGTAACACACGGGTATTAAACCTAGTGTTATATATATATACTATTTGATAACGTCGGTGCACTAATACTTTAACAAATGCTGCAACATTATTGGTCTGCTACTTCTTTACTTTTTTTTTTCTTTTTTCTGAAATCATGATATTGATATATACTATTACATTTGGAATATAAAACCATATAGTGGCTAGCTTGAGTGGTTGGAGTGTTGTTTTAAAACTTGGAGGTCGCACGTTCAAAGCTGGCCTCTGTCTTCTTATTTCTTCGATTTTTTCTGATGTTTTTTTAACATAAATAAATTATGTGTTCTACGTTATATTGTCATTTAACACATGTTTACAACTTAACATAATGCTTATTTTTATTTACGCATAATCATGTTATTGTCAGCATAAATAAATTATGTGTTCTACGTTATATTGTCATTTAACACATGTTTACAACTTAACATAATGCTTATTTTTATTTACGCATAACCATGTTATTGTCACCAAAGTAACGTGTAAAATTTGTGTTCTACGTTATATTATCATTTAACACATGTTTACAATTTAACGTACTAGACATAATACTTATTTTTATTTACGCCTAACCATGTTATTGTCGTCAAAGTAACGTGTGTAACGAGGTTGCAAGCGCACTACGTCGTGCAGGGACATCATACGTTATTTTTGTCAATGTAACGTGTGCAACAAAGTCATGAATGCGTAACACAATGCGTGCACCAACAAAATCAAGAATGTAACACGTGTAACAAGGTCGTAAACGTAACACGACGTGTGCATCAACTTCGACCGGCCGTCGCATCGTGCGGCCTGAGTCACGAACCTAGTTTGTTTTATAAGGTAATACACGGAATAATATTTTATAGTAAAAAAATATATAATGTTACATGTATAACTTAAACGTATATTTGCAAATACAATTTCTTATTTTTTTGTTTTTGACTAAATTTTTATTTTACTTTTTGGTAAATACTTTTTTATTTTAATTTTTACTAATCTCTTGGTTTCATCATGGGAACCGATGTCGGTACGATGAAACCCATTGTTCATTACAATCATTCAGTCACCTCCACCATTTTTAATTAATAGTGGAGATGGTCGATTGTACTGTAGAGGGATGAAACCCTTTGTTATTGGCACCAGATCTATTTATTTTATGATCATTTAAGACCTATTTGACTTCTGCTTCAGTAGTGCATGCGCATGATCTTTTTGTACCTATTACGATAAACTTCATCCTTTTGATGAAACTTATGTATGATTATAATAATTAATACTAAAAAGTTGATCAATATTAGTTAATAATAATTAATAACATATTGCTAATTAAAGTAATAATACTAAAAATAAAAAAAGAAGTTAATAAAAACCTTTAAATACTTTGTTTGACGTACAATTCGTATTGTTAATTAAAAGTTACATTTTGAAGTGTATGTAGTAAGTGTATCTTCTAGTGAATAATGGATGAGATTTGAAAATTCTTTAATCCATTAGTGAGGAAAGAAATTTAAAAATCCCTTAATCATCTACCAAATCAAGAAAGAGACGAAAACCATATTTGATAAGACCCTTGAAAAAGTAAACATGGATGGTGGAATGAACGTGAAACGAAAACCATATTCAATATTATACTTTTTAAAGCGGGAAATAGATGTCAGGAGCGACTTATTTAAATGTCATTTAACATCCAAAACCCTGTATATATATAAACCGTTGTGAGTAACTTGATAAAATAAAAATTAAAGCACGTTTTCAACCATTATTCTAATTGTAATAATTTACTAAGATCATGTGTAGTGAGACTTTACTCCCACTTCAGATCAGCACATTTGATTGTTAATACCATTACACAAAATCAATTAAAATTAAGACCCTTAAAAAAGTAAACATGGATGGTGAAATGAACGTGAAACAAAAAGCATATTCCATATTATACAATTTTAAAGTGCGAATTAGATATCAAGAGTGACTTGTTTGACATATTATACAATTTTAAAATGTGAATTAGATATCAAGAGACTTGTTTGAATGTCTAAGAGTGACTTCTTTGCTCAATTAATGTTGTATCCGTTTGAGGTTTGCTCAAGGAAATTAAGTCGGTTAAACTTAAACAAATAAGGAACTTAAAAAATACATATATTATACAAAGTTTATTCTCAACAATTGCATAAGAACATATCAAACTACCAAACTATTTATATTCTTAAAAGGTGAATGAGGTGTTGGTGATAATTGAAACACTTCAATTAGGGGTAAAACTTTTAGTGAGCAAGGCCAAACATCACGATCAAAGATGACTTGTCTTATCTACCTCGTGTTATATTCGAGTGAATGAAGAACCAAATTTGTGTCAAATATCATGGCAACGAGTAGACACTTCTTTAAAGTAAATGTTCTAGTATTTTGTTTTTTCAAGTATCCTTTGTTTTTATTTTCTTATTTTAAGTGTCGGTTTTTATTCCCATGTGCATGCGCCTTTTATTTTATTAGAATCTTATAGCATTTTATCAAGTGGCTTAATTTAATTAAATTATTTTGATTATTGAATAATAGAATACTAGATTAGTACTCATGTACTACACGGGATTTCGGTTTTATATGTTTTAACTAAATTTAGGTATCAAAATTATTTTTAACATATCCCCTATTAAATTGGTTTGTATATTTACAAATATTTTTCTATCAAAAATCAAATGCTAAAATAAAGCAAAATTATTTATAATAATTGGTAAAAATTTTATTTGAATATATCGGTTAGAAGAAAATTCATGATAAGTGGTAAATTTTTAATTTGAACATATCAGGTTAGAAGATATTTAATGATAAGTGGTAAATTTTTAACTTGAACATATCCAGTTAAGAGATAGATTATGATAATCGGTAAATTTTTATTTGAATATATCAGGTTAGGAGATAATTGATGCTAATTTGTGAATTTTTTATTTGTATATATCGGGTTATTTCGAATATGGAGCATATCATGACCCGCATTGAAATCTTCTATTAAATTGAATTTGAGGATGACTAAGCAAAATCCTATGTAGAGTATTTAAAATGTTGACATGTGGATGAGTTACTCAATTATTAGAACAGGTAGATTAAATACGTAGTAGAAAAAAATCCACTACACCTTATATAAAATGGGCTCTAGTGAATTTGGTTTTGTGACGCATAGTGACATTTTAACTAAACAAATACTCTGTAGTTAAAATTAAGCAAATTGATCTAAAATAATCACAACTAACACCTATTGGTCGAGAATAATTCCAGCTTAGTTTATTCCCTCCAGTGGTCTCAAATCCAACTTTTTTGGTCTCTAGTGGTCCGCCGTTAAATGCACTTAATGGCCGTTAACTTTTTTTTTAAATTTTTTTTCGAATTTCAAAACAATGTTTTATGGATATTGATCTGGAGGAGGATGCGACTCAATTGATGTAAACTTTATGGATAAAGTTGTTAATAATACACAATTAAAGATTTCCGTATTTTTCAAACACACATAACCTTTTATACGAAATTATTTTTTATAAAAGTTACACCATAAAACGTACCGAGCATTTAGTTATCTTAAATTTGAATATAATCTTGCTTTACTAAATAATATTTTTAAAAATAATTATGTTTCAGTTGTACTACGGTTTTGTCTCAAAGCTGATTAGAACCGTTCGTGCCCAATGAATATCCTTAAAAGCACTATTTGAATGTGTTCCCGAACATATCACGAACACTAAACTAGTATCAAAACTAGTATCACATAAATGAAAAACTTTTAAAGTATTTCACATAAAAAAATAGTTTTGCTTTATTATATCAAAGATAGCGTTAAAAGCCAAATTTATTATATCTTTAGTATTAACTATTTTTAGTCGATTAGTATTAGAATTGCCATATCAATTAGTTTTAGTCAATAAACTATTAAAATTTACTTTGGCTACAATTATTTAATACGTTAGTTTTGGGTATGGATGCTAGGGAAACACCGCTAGACGGTGACTTTTTATTAATTAAAACACATAAAAACATATGTACGTACCATGTACTTTTATGATAAGAGTTTAAATATATTTCTTGATCGAACACCGCCAAATTTATTCAATTTTAAAAAAATCTCAGATCTAACATTAGTGCAACTATATATATTGATTCTTTATTTATCATTACAGGATCTTTCTATATTGTTTTATTGTTAATGTTTATTGTTAATTGACAACCCAATATTCTTTGAATCCAAAATAGTAATAGTAGATGTAGTAGTTTTTTGTAAAATAATATTAGAAATCTTTTTATGGCAATATTTTTATGTATTAATAAATAAATTACATTACATATCTCTAGTAAGGTTTGAACCTAAGATCTAGTATTTTACACAAAAATGTTATCATGGAATTTAGAATTTTAATTAGAACTAGTTAAATTCTCTCGCTCGCGCGTTGCGCGAGCGTTTTATATAACAACTTCAGTTGCAAATAAATGACTCAGAATCAACGACTGCACCGAAGGCAACTCGAAGTTACCCCTCACAGCCAAATAACAAATAAACCAAAAAAAATTAAAATAAAGTAAAACAATAAAGTTTTTCTAAAGGGCCCATAGTATTCGACGACTACATTGTGACTGTACCATGGCTGCAGTGTGGTTGCAAGTATAAACCGACAAACCACTAAATTTGCCACGCCAATGAAACATCACTATTAGCCAAACATGACATCATCACAGCCCATAACCAAATCAAATATATGGTATTCAAATGCAAAAAAATAATAACGTCGTCATCATCATTTCCAAACACAATATTAATATCAAAACCAGGAAAAAACACAGCTGGAAACCAAGAGTCACGCACCACCCCACCTCCATCAATACCACCAGCAGCATAAACGTCGGCATAATTGCCAAAAACTCGAACTAACGTCAGCCGTAATCATCGGCATAAACAATTTTACAGATTCACCAACAACACGCATAAGCGTTTGTACCATCATGTGTAAAGCAATTGTAAACTCATGTGCAACGGTTTTCAATATCTACCGTTTACCACCATCACACCACCGCCGCCTAGGGTTTCAGAAACCCGACAACAGAGATGATCTTAATAACAAGTATACCAACAGAACTACTTTCACCCGATCGTCACCGCCAACATAAACCAAATCACAACATCGAAACATATGTAGTAAGTAACCATCACCATCGCATGCCCAAAAGCCGATAACGGCTACATGCAAAAGCAAAACAACACAGAACCATCGATCTACAAACCATCGCAAACCTAGGTCGCACAGATCCGAAGATTGGCAACCATCATTAGGCAAAACGAAGAAAAACGCTACCATCTCTACCATCACATACAACCAACAGAGACACAAACCATAGCAACCCTAGGTCGCACAGATCCGAAACCAACAACCATCATCGGTACCATCGCCACCATCACATACCACCAACAGATCAAGGCGGTGAGTTGCAGAGAAGAGAGAGATGGTTGCAAAAGTGTGACCGTTCCAATGAGAAGGCAAAGAAAGAAATTGCAATTTATAACTCGTTAATATATGTAAATAAACAGGTCAACTTGTGATGTGTTGTTAAAACACATGCTTTTATTGACGTATTTCACATCTTTATCATCATTTTATGTAAATATATTTTATTTTTTTAGTTACTTATTATCTTTATCTTTTATTTTTAGTTAATAATAATGAAAGAAGCGGTTTCGGGCCGAAACGGGACGAAAACGACCCCCGTGACCAACCCGGAGAACCGCTGGAACCCCCTAGGAACGCCCAACGGTTCTCTGGGCGCTGGGTGCTGAACACAATGCAAAACCCGCCCAACGGTCCGCTGGAACCCACCAGAAAAACCCAACGGTTCTCCGGGCCCGTCTGACGTGAAAAAAACCCACTTTTTCACTATAAATTCATCTCTTGATGGATTTTAGGGCATCACCTCTACCCAAAAACACAAAAAACGGCTGAGAACAGGGGAATGAGTCTTTGGGGTGATCTTGGGTGTTAGTTTGGAGAATTAAAACCAAAATTTGGAGCTTGGATCTTGGATTTTGAAGGTTTTGAAGATTATTCTTGAAGATCTTGAAGATTGAAGATGGATTGAAGCTCTAGAGTTGCTGATTTGAAGATTGAAGCTAGAAGATCTTGTAGATTCAAGCTTTGGTTGAAGATTGGTGGCCATTTCGGGTATGATTTACTCTAAACTTTAAACAATTGAACTTGATTTGTTGTTTTTAGTTAAAATTATGCTAGATCTAGTCTTGTTCATGATGGGTTTGATGATTTTGATGATTTTGATGATGGTTGGCTAGATTTAGTATGACTATTTATGCATTATGGATAATTGATGATGATATGATGATTTTTGGTTGTTTATGATATGTTGGTTGGATGTTCTATTGAAAAAGTTGGTTTATGATGATCTTGTATGCAATATGTGTGTTGACTTTATGATTCATGTTGAGATCTTGACTTGATTGTGGATAATATTATCTTGATTTGATAACTTGATAATAGATTTCACATTTTTGGTGGTTAGTCTACTAGATTTAATCATCATTTGAGTAGATCTAGGAATAGATACTCATATGTTAAGACTGATTCGTGGATTTGAGCCAATGTGCTAGCCGGATTCGTTACCGGAAGGTGAGGATTTGTAGATTTCATCATTTTGTTAGTTGGTTTGTGTTAAAATACTACGGGAGTAGGTTTTGCTTAATAAAAACTAGCAACTTGTGTTATCTAGTCTTGATTTATCATAAACCGATTGATCCCGTTATTTTAGTTTACTGATTGAGTCAGTTTCTAGGATAAATGGACTTGTAAGCTGAGAGGTGAGCTAGTTTAGGATCCCTTAGACATCCGTGAGTGATTTGTAGACATTCCTTACACCGTGAGCTTCACATATTTATTTTAGGACTTTCTAGCACCCACAAGACCTTAGTATTAGGTACTGATGTATTAGATTATTTTGAGTAGATATATTCTCAGATCCGGTGCCGACATATCTAGAAAACCGAGAATTGTCATATTATCATCAGGATTCCCGCCTAAGTAGTTATCACTCCACCCATAGTTCTCTTTTAGCTTATTTCCACCTTTAGTTTCCATTTAGTTAAGTTTTTACCCCTAGTTTATTTTAGATAATTTTCCTTAGTCTAAATCTTATTCTTAGAGTAATTTTAGGTAAATTGTCTCTTGCTTGTTTAATTTAGTCTTTAAATCTAAAATCAACTCTTTAACATCAGTTAGAATTCTATAAAGATCCGGTATTAGAGGACGCCAAACTCAAATCTCTTAGGTACGATATTCGGACTTACTTAACTTGCTACATACGACCGATACACTTGCCGATTGTGTGAACTTGTTAGGTTTTTCCATTTTATAAATTTAAAACCTGATTTTCCAATCCATACATCATTTTCATATACCATACGGTTCACATCAACTTGCAAATTATGTTTGTGTGTTCGACCTGAAGTTGACATGAACTTTCTCCTTGAACCATATATACCTCACAAGGTAGTTCGGATCTCCGCACAAACATCAATCTAAAGTCGTCGAAGATGACATTGATATTGGACAACCATTGGTTTCGGCTCCGGGATGAAAAAACAAAGACAAACGACCATCTTCCACGGACTCCAAGTTTAAAGAAAGTGTGGACAAGTTGATGATTTCGATAATACAAGAAAACGAAACTCGGAATTCATCGGCTATATGAATAAATTTTAGTACTATGATGACGAAATTGTATGAATTGTTCACTTTAAATTTACTATTATGGTGACGAAATTGTAGGAATTTTTTGTTAAGCCATTCAATTTCGATTGTAAAAGTATAAAATCCCTTAAGACGATCTAAAATAGAAAATAAAAATTGTAGTTGAACTTTAAATTCAAAATTTATAATATTAAAAAAAATGAATTTTAAAAATAATTATGTAAAATTAATTCAATCAATAGCCAAGATTTTTAAATTGAGAGAATTAATATAAGAGTGACACGTAATATAAAGATAACATTTCATCTTAGAAAATTGCATCAATAAATGTAAACTAATAAAAAGTAAAGTACATTCAAATAGATATCAACTTATAATTGGTCATCTTTACGTATCTATGCAAATCTGTGTTCAGAGCTGGATGCAATGAATAGGAAGAGATCACTTAAGTGTCTTTAATTCAGGTATATATATAGTATTCTCCTTTCTTTTTCTTTTTGTATTTTAATATGTTAGGCATGCATAATTAACATGAGTCCCATCAAGTTGAAGGTATAATTTTTAATATACTAAGAGTGTCTCTCCTGGGTCATGGAAGGGGAGTTATGCCGTGCCATGGCGGTGTGGATATGACACACCGCACTGGATGTGTGGCGAAGGGCGCTATGAGCTTGGATGTACGTGGTTTGGATCACGCCAACGATAACAGAATTTCACTCATTATCTGTTATTACTTTTCATCCAACCAGAACTTACCTTCACTGGCTCATGTGAAGGGTGATCACCACTCGTCGTTAACTACGCAACATCATATTTTTTATGTTCTAATAATACCTCAAAAAGCATATGCATGAGAAATTAAGTTGAAAATAAATGTGGGAATAAATATTGTGTAAGTTTCAGAATCTCTTAAATCTTATGACAACATAATAAAAATGAATTAAAATCCAAAAATGAATCAATACTTGCAGGGTTACATGTGAAGATGTTCCATTGATGATCCTCTTGTCTTGATTATTTAATTTAATATCTTCATTTCTCATAATCTTATAAATTCACAAATATGATTCACATCCCTAAAATTCTCTTCATCTTCATTTTCATTCTTTTGTAGACCAAAAATGTTGAAAACTCACATTCTTTTGTTATCTGCCTTCTGCTATCTTCTTACTCATGTTGAATCTTTAATTGCTTCAAGATGGGTTAGAGGTCATGCTACATTTTACGGTGGCAGTGACGCTTCAGGAACAATGGGTACGTACGATTTCGATTCATTCGATTTCATAAATATCAAGATTTTATATAAATTTTGCATTGTTAATGCATGTATGGCTTAACTATTTTGAGAGCAGTCCAACTGTCCAAGTAAATTTTTTTATTTTTTTCTCCTCTTAACTATCTACTTTTGTTTTTTTTTTATTATTCCTTGTGATAGTTTTGTTTAACATTAATTCTTAGATTTTGTGAGATAAATACATCACGACCTGCATATATCATGCAAGTTTTAAACCACCAACTTAGTAATTGTCTGGTTCAGTACTTAAATGACAACAAGGATGTCCTCTTTGGGACTCGGTGCCGATAGTTGTTTGTACACTTTATCAGCTTCCTCACTTGTATGTTTCCTTTGGTGGGAAAAAAAACTTTTCGTTGTTAAAATGAACCGATGAACTAACTGTTATTATGTTAAATCAAGGACATCAAAACAAAAATGTCAAAACATTAACTTTTCTTTTGATGAACTAGACCATGTACATGTAGAAAATGTTTAATAAGAGGGCCTAGAGATGCATGCATGTAGGCATTTCCATTGGTCATGCATGAATAAATAGTGAGCAATGACTTATGACCTTTTTTGATTGTGCTTTGTAGGGGGTGCTTGTGGTTATGGTGATTTGTTTTCAGCTGGATATGGTACAAGAACTGCAGCACTAAGCACTGCATTGTTCAACCAAGGTGCAGCTTGCGGCCAATGCTACAAGATAGTATGTGACCGCAAGGCTGACCCTCGGTGGTGCAAGAAAGGATCTGTAACCGTTACTGCAACCAACTTTTGCCCATCAAATTTTGAAGGTCCTGGAGGGTGGTGCAACCCACCCCTCCAACATTTTGATATGGCTCAACCCGCTTGGGAAAAAATCGGCATTTACAAAGCCGGAATTATTCCCGTCATTTTTAAAAGGTACTGTTATTTAGGAAAAAAAAAACTTTTATTATATTAGGGATTTAATTTTTTTCTTTGATTAAAATGACTGGAAGATATATATATATATATATATATATATATATATATATATATATATATATATATGTATATATATATATATATATAAACACTTTACAGTTGGTAGCAAGTTTTAGACTGTTTGAACTTTTTAAATTTCATTTTTAGCTATAATCATATCACTAGCTATCAATTAAATACTTTACTTATTTTCACATAAATAATATTGAGATCTCCAAATCAACTCTATTCAATTAAACTATGATTACACATGCTTGTGCGTTACCCGAGCCATTTATACACCATTTATTACTGGCGTAGATTGAAAAATTACCGTCATCACTACCGTTAAAACCATAAACGAGCTAAACTCCACGAAAAACAAATGTCGTTCAATTTCAAATAAAACCAAATAAAAAATTGAAGCATCCAAATCATCGAGACAGGTCTACTTGTCAAAATGTTATTTCCTCAAACAAAGTATCTCAAATAAAAAAATAAAGCGACCGCCGGCCACCTCACTAAACTTAGGGCTGGCAATTTCTGACACGGACACGATAACACGACACGAAACGACATAAAATTAACAGGTTTCGTGTTTGACCTTAACAGATGCTGTGTCATTAACAGGTTAACACGATAAAGACACGTTAATTATCGTGTCTTAACAGGTTAAAGATCTGTTAACACGATAGGTCACCTGTTAATATTTATTTATATGAAATGTTAGTGGAAAATGGAGGTGAAGATGGGCTTTAATAGACTTTTAATATTTTTTTCATATTTATTTATCAAGTTTTATTATAGTTAAATACTGTTTTTATGTAATTTTGTTGTTTTGTGTCTTAAGAATTATCATATTGAGTCATATTTATTATCTAAGACTTATGAATTTTTTTGAAAATTTTAATTTTTTTAAAAATGGGTTTTTATCGTGTCTTATCGTGTAACCTGCTTTTTATCGTGTTCGTGTTTGGAAAAAATGACACGATAAGTTATCGTGTCGTGTTCGTGTTTGACCTTATCGTGTTCGTGTGTTATCGTGTTCGTGTCTTATCGTGTCGTGTCTGACACGATATGCCAGCCCTAACTAAACTAAACTAATAGTCATGCACCACGACACCACGTACCACCACCTCACCAAACAAAACTAACATGCACCACATCACCACACTTACAAAACACTATCATGATGTTTCTAAGTTAATATTGTTAAATAAGTGTAATATATATGTGTGATAAAAAAATAAAAAAGTTTGTGATTAATTTGTCTTGGCTTTTATAGGGTGCCTTGTAAGAGACATGGTGGCCTTAGATTTACGGTGAACGGAAGAGATTACTTTGAGCTTGTTTCAATAACGAACATTGGCGGAGCCGGGTCAATTCAGTCAGTGCAAGTGAAGGGGTCTAGAACCGGTTGGACGCCAATGTCAAGAAACTGGGGGTCTAACTGGCAATCAAACTCGTACTTGAATGGTCAATCACTCTCGTTCATGGTCACGACAACTGATGGGGTTACAAAAACTTTCCCCAACGTCGTCCCATCAAACTGGAGATTCGGTCAAACCTACTCAAGCCGGGTGCAGTTCTAAATGTGTTTCAAGATTTGGATTTTGGATCGAGTGTTGGAGGTTGATAAATGCTTACTCTTTTTAAGGAAGCAATTTGTTTAGTTTTTTTTTTTGTATTTTTCTTCGAAAAAGTACATGAACTTAGGAGCATGTTGAGCTTGCTCTTATTCAAATTGACATACTCGTATACGTTGTCCAATGTACTTAGCAATATACTATAGAATAATAAAAGCTCTAGCATATTATCCATTATTAATTTATAGAGGTTCAAAATGTATAATTATAAGGTATATTGGTTTTTACTGGTCCCAACTATCACATTTTGTCTTCTACCGGTCACAACTATTGAATTGGTTGTTAACGGTCTCACCTTTTATCACTTTGGTAACCACTGGTCCGTCGTTAAATTTTTTTTAACGCAGTTAAATTTTTTTCAAATTCAAGACCGATGTTTTAGGCCTTTTGATCAGAAGGATAATACGAGTCGATTGATGTAAAAGTTTTCTCGAAAAGTCTCTCTAAACAATAAATTTTTTACATCCGATTGAAGCACCGTTAGGTTTAAACACCCGATTCAAGCACTATTTCGTTGTTCGAAGTGCCGTTTCGAGGTAAATTTTCCATCAATCGACTTGTATAATCCTTCCGATCAAAATGTTTAAAACATCAGTATTGAATTTTGAAAAAACTTAACGGCGTAAAAAAAAAAATTTAACGACGGACCAGTGGTTACCAAAGTGATAAAAGTTGGGACCGTTGACAACCAATTTAATAGTTGAGACCGGTAGAAGACAAAAGGTAATAGTTGTGACCAATGAAAACCAAGTGGTTTTAAAATCCAAGGACGAAATGTGAAATTTTTGGTTCAAGAAAATGGTTAAAGTTCAAGGTGAAACAGAGACTTTACAATAAGGTGGCAGATAAACAAGCAACAAGTTACGCCGTAATCCCTTGTTGAATACTTCCTTCTTTATCCCTTCATACTTGACTTGAATCTTGATGGTCTAAGTTTATTATAAAGAGTTGGTTTTATGTGTTGTGCATACACATGTTTTGACTAGTGTTGCTTACTTGTTGGTGTCCTATGTGGTTGTTTAGTGTTCATAGATCTGAGAAAAAACTGGTTCAATATCATACTTTGGTGTGGCATGCATGATCAGATGATGGCAAATCCACACTTTATTTTTTATTTGATCTTTATTTATTTATTTATTTTTGTAGATGTGGTTCATAAAAGTATATAAATTATATACAGTTAATGTTTAATGTTTTTAATCTTGGTTTTGTATGAAGGTATAAGTTTTGCATACACCTGTTGTTGGAAAAATATATATATATATATAAATGATAGGTCTTGGTTTGGTAGAAGTTTTGGTTTGTCCCACATAGGAGGGGAGACCAAGTTTTGGTTTGTCCCACTGGATTCGAGGTTGGAAATCGCATTAGACTTGCGACGCCCGCGCGACCTGCAGACACGAATGCAGCTCCGAAAACCCAGAATAATGTCATAAATCAAACCGAGAATCTGTTTAAGGGAACTGTGTCAAACACAGGCCCGGATATTGTTTACTGAACGGCCCGAGATTCGGGACCATGATAAGTGAGGTTAACTTGGTTGGATCGAATATCAAAGAATGGTGGGTGGATACCGGGGCTACCCGTCATGTTTGTGCTGATAAGATACCAACTAAGGACAATGATAAAGCCCCTTATGAACTATGGACAGGACACAAACCATCGTACAAACACTTGCGAGTGTGGGGGTGTCTAGCTAAAGTAGTTGTGACACCACCAAAGCGCCTAGTAATAGGACCAAAAACCGTGGATTGTGCACTTCGTTTCCTTGTGCATGATTCTAAAAATCCTGGAATAAACAAAGGTACTATAATTGAATCAAAGGATGCTTCATGGTTTGAACATATATTTCCATGTTTGGGAAATGAAGAACCGAGTTCATCAAGACCGGTTGAAACTGAGGAAATTGCACCAAACAACGAGGTTGCAAATGATACACCTCAAAGACAACCTGAGGTTGAGGAAGAAAATGTTCGAAGAAGCAAGAGACAAAGGGTTGAAAAATCCTTTGGCCCTGATTTTCTTACCTACATGGTTGAAGAAATACCTCAAACCTACAGAGAAGTTGTGAACTTCACAGAAGGACCTCAATGGAGGGAGGCCATCAAAAGTGAAATAGACTCTATTTTACAAAACCATACATGGGAGCTAGTGGATCTTCCTCCTGGATGTTAACCTCTAGGCTACAAATGGGTCTTCAAGAAGAAACCAAAACCAGATGGTATTACTAAGGAGTACAAGGCAAGGTTGGTGATTAAAGGATATAACCAACGTGAAGGTCTAGATTATTTTGATACATATTCGCCGGTGACACGAATAACCTCCATCAGGTTGGTACTTGCTATCGCCGCCATCCGAAATTTGGAAGTTCACCAAATGGATGTGAAAACCGCTTTTTTAAATGGAAATCTAGAGGAAGAGATTTACATGGAACAACCTGAGGGTTTTAAGGTCGCGGGACAAAAAAATAAAGTATGCAAACTTGTTAAATCCTTGTACGGATTAAAACAAGCCCCAAAACAATGGCATCAAAAGTTTGATCATGTCATGCTTGATTCGGGTTTTAAGATCAATGAATGTGACAAATGTGTGTACGTGAAAGATACACCAGAAGGATATGTCATCTTGTGCTTATATGTAGATGATATGCTCATTGCTGGAAGTAATGAAAAGATGGTAAAGTCTACAAAAGACACCTTGAAAGCAAGATTCGACATGAAAGACATGGGTTTGGCAAACGTGATTTTGGGTGTTCAAATCACTCGAATTCCAGGTGGGTTTTCCTTAAGTCAATCCCAATATGTGAAGCAAATTCTTGAGAAATTTAATGCAAATGATTCTAATGTACCTAGAACTCCAATTGACACAAGTCAACATCTAGCTAAGAACAGGGGAGAGCCTGTCAACCAATTAGAATACTCAAGAATAATTGGAAGCTTGATGTATTTTATGAGTTGTACTAGACCAGACTTAGCATATGCCGTAAGCAAGCTAAGTAGATACACGAGCAATCCGAGTTCAGCTCATTGGAGCTGTATGATCAGGCTGCTCCGGTACTTAAGATACAATCAGGATTACGGGCTGCACTATACTGGATATCCAGCAGTTATTGAAGGGCACTGTGATGCAAACTGGATATCAGATATAAATGACTCAAGGGCAACAAGTGGATATGTTTTCACACTTGGAGGTGCAGCCATATCGTGGAAATCATCTAAGCAAACGGTCATTGCTAGATCCACGATGGAATCGAAATTCATCGCTTTAGATAAAGCGGGTGAAGAAGCAGAATGGCTACGTCAATTTGTGGAGGATATTCTAATATGGCCTAAGCCGGCAACGGCCATATGTATTCATTGTGATAGTCAATCGGAAATTGGCAGAGCTCATAGCACAATGTATAACGGGAAAAACCGACACATAAGACGTAGACATAATACGATACGACAACTAATCTCTACGGGAGTTATCACTGTTGACTATGTGAAGTCAAAGGATAACATTGCGGATCCGCTAACAAAAGGCCTAAGTAGAGAGTTAGTTCAGAAGTCGTCAATGGGAATGGGACTAAAGCCCGTGGAAAGATAAGTTTATATGAAGGAAACCTAACTCGGCTGACTGGAGATCCCAAGATCCGAGTTCAATAGGACAACTTATTTGTATGAACTTGTAAGGTCACTGTGGGGGGAATTAACTGATAGAAAGGTTAACTGAACCCTTTGTTTCTTTTTTGGGAGCTTACTACAAGTATCTTAGTAACCTTCCTAGTCCATTCCTAAAAGTGACAAGGTACGAGGATAAGCGTTTGGCTTTTAATGATTCAGACTGATACAGTCATACGTGAAGAATCACCTATGTGAGAGAGAAGTGGGGTCGCTTCGAAGGGTATTGACCGGCACAATACTTAATGGCTCTCGTAGAACCAGGCAAATGTTCATGACCATAACGAACATAACTATGAGGACTTGACTTTGTCAGGGAGAATCTTGTGTGAAACGTACTGTCGCCTACATAAACGGCAGACGAGTTCAAGGACATCACCGTCTACTCAGAGCCAGTAGACTAAGTGTGTTTCATAAGCGAAGGTTCAAAGGGTAACACCTACCTATCGTTTGCAAGATTCAACTGCTGAGATTTAGTCGGAATGGTGTTTTGTTTCTGAGATCGACTTTCATTCATGTGGGGGATTGTTGGAAAAATATATATATAAATGATAGGTCTTGGTTTGGTAGAAGTTTTGGTTTGTCCCACATAAGAGGGGAGACCAAACTTGGAATGGTTTATAGGCAAAAAGCTCCAAGACACATTTGTATTATTATGTTGTGTTTTACTCTAAAGCCTACCCGCGCGCAGGGGGGTGCAGAAAACTGGATTCGAGGTTGGAAATCGCATTAGACTTGCGACGCCCGCGCGACCTGCGGACACGAATGCAGCTCCGAAAACCCAGAATCGGACCGGGTCGTTTTTGTGTTTTAACAACAAAACCGAACCAACCTTTGAGATTCTTTTTCCAGTTTTGTGACATTGATTACTACAATTACTTGAGTTTATGACAATTGAATTGTCATAAATCAAGACTCTTGTCATCCCTCTTGGTTACATATACTACCAACACAAGTCAGATACACAACAGAAACATTAGCAACGTTTTCCAGTTTCACAGCAACATTTCGACTTTGTTTCAGGCAAGTGTTAAGTCCGGCAGCACCCGCTGTTAGCGTCCGGTGTACCCTGGGAACAGACCGAGAATCTGTTTAAGGGAACTGTGTCAAACACAGACCCGGATATTGTTTACTGTTATTACGTATTCTGTTTTGCAGGACTCAACCAGCACCCAAGTTTCTTCTTCTTTTCTGTTTTATGCCCTTTATTTCTAACACCTGTTTCGATTAATGGTGCATGCAGTTGGTTGTGATCTAGTAAATAGATCTAAGTAAAAATTAACTGAGGATCAAGCCTTAATATATCATATGCAGTTAATGTTTAATGTTGTTGATCCTGATTCTCTTTACATGTTAGTTTTATGAGTTGTTTATATATCTGATTCGATTAATAACGGTGCATATGCAGTTAGTTTTATAGCATTGGGCTATGACGAGCGGATAGATTTGTAATAAATATTGATTGACTAGATTTAATACCTGTGTGCTACACACAAGTTAATTAAAAATATTTCAAAAAAAACTGTAACTACTATATTTAAATATTTTTGTATAAAAACCATCAATAAAAAAAGTCTTCGACTCCATCAACTTTCCTAATAATTTTTTTTCCCTTTCAAACCTCCTTTTATAAAACAAATAATTTCCCCTCAAAAAAATAATCCTTTAAAATCTTGATTTATTAGATAAACTAGGTTAACACCTGTGGGTACCCACGGGTGAAACAAATGAACTACTTATTGAAATCGTTTCAAACACAGTAATTCAAATCAAATGAACTGTTTAAGGTAATTAAACACACTTTCGATCAATTAACTAATAAACTTAGTAATTTAGATGTGTCAAATCATTCAAATTGTTTCAAACATGGTAAAAACAAAGATTGAACTATTTAAACATTGAATTGTTTAAACAAAACGATTAAAGATTGAAACAGATTGAGTGGTGTGAATCGATTGAAATAGATTGAGTGGTGTGAATCGATTGAAACAGAATCAAAATGATTTGTCAATGGTTTGAATCGTTTGACTCGTGTGAATCGATTGAAACATAATCAACATCAACTGAATCGTTTGAAACATAATAACTCGTTTGAATCGTTGTTTGAAACTACAAACATACCTTGAATCGGAAGTAGAAGAAGATGACGATGCAAGATGAAATCTGTTTTGAATCGCTGGCAGAAGTTTCAATCGTGTTTGTGAATTGGAAAACGGTGAAGTAGGGTTTTGTTGAAAGTATTGGATCCGTTTTAAAGATGGGTAAACCCACAGGATCCGAGAACTTTGTGATGGTGAATGTGGTTGCGTCAAGTGGTGTTGTGTGATGCATTGGGTTAATTAGAAGAGTAGATATATGATCAAATATTAACACGATTAAATTAGAAGATAGAGAGACTTTAAGTGCATTTTTCCCTCTTTAAAACAATTTAAATGCATATTTGCATAGCTAAAAAAATCAATTGCATATTTTCCATATAAACAACTTTTGCAAATGTACCTATTTTTAATAAGGTCATTTACTTAACATTGGGTATATATACAATTGATTTTTTTTTATTTTGGAAAATATGCAATTAGAGGGTGCTTATAGGAGTAAATATTCAATTGAATCTTTATTTTTTTACCAAATGCCGTTGAATACAAGTATGTATGTATATATATATATATATATATATATATATATATATATATATATATATATATATATATATATATATATATATATATATATATATATATATATATATATATATACAGCATACTAATAAAAGAGGGTTTTGGATGCCACATGACATTCAATGGAGCCACTCTTAGCATCCAATTCCCGCTCTTTTAATATACCATTGATAAAATTTATGGCAACTTTTTAATACTTACCTTAATAAACTTTATACACTTTATGGTAATTTTTTAAACTTAATTCACCTGATTTTAAGATATATATAAATAACATTAAAGCAAAAACTTATTTAATTTAAGGATATTCTAAAATCTTATTTAAGTTAAACATTATTTGGATATTTATGAATTTTATTTTACGAATTTGGAATTAATTTTACTTATATTTACAATGATTTGTTATTCAAAAATCATTTTACAATTGCTTAAATAATAAATATTTCATTATCATTAAAATATAAAAAATATTTTATACTAACTCGTGTGTATACACGGGATTAATCTAGTATATAATAAAAAGGAGTCTAAATTATCAAGTTAACAATATAGTGTAGTGTAATAGTGAGTTTGACTTTGGATCAAGAGGTTGTGGGTTTAACTCTCACTTAATAAGTTTCATTCCTAGTGTAATGCATAAAAAATAATTTTTTTACGTTTCTAGGTATAAGGTAACCTTGCATTTGAATTTTTTTTTAACAGTACCACTAAAATTTTTGTCTAGATTCGTCATTGTGTATTGTAAACGTACCTTTGTGATGGAGTTTCAATTTTGTGAGACATTTATGACGTCTAGAAAGTCAAACTAGTAACTTCTTTTAACTAAACCCCTTAATAACCATAATAGAACCTTAAACTTAAACCAGTTTATAAGTTAAACATTATTTTATTGTCAAAACAAAGACATTAGCCCAAACATATGAAAAAGAACCGTACGCTCAATAAGAAAATTAAAGTAAACAGGGGCATTGTGAAAAACAATGTTTTCACAGGTTCGGATCAACAGTCTGGGATTTGGGGGTGCATCAAGCCGAACCATATAGGTTCGTTTTTAGTACAAAGGATCGGGTGGTTAAAACCGATCAATCAGTTGAACTGGGATTCGGCCGGTTCAAACCGGTTAGAACGGTTCAGATTTTATTTATAAATTTGGACCATATTTGTTAAACTCATGGTATTTTTTTTTAATTTGGATTATGTTTGGTTAAAGTTTAACCTTTAAGTTTTAAGATTTTTGTTTAATATGATTAATATTATGTTTGTGTTAAAGTTTAGATTAAAAAAGGTTTTGTCGGAAGCTTAGACTTTAAAACTGATTTAACCGATTCGATCAGTCCGATCAGTAAACTAATAAAACGATCAGTGAACCAATAAAACGATCGATTCAGTATCCGATTCGATCCTGAAAACCTTGCCGAAAAGCCCTTACCAAACCCCTTTGTTTCTCTTCGTCACTTTCCGATCATTCCCTGCTGTCGACGCTCAATCACTCTCTTTTCAAAACCCTAATTATCATCATCTCCATGTAAACTTTTCTACTTTTCACTCAAACCCTACCTTCATTGTTGCAATTTCACCTTCAAATCACACGCACAATGACATCCGATTCATCCACCGCCACCGAAGGACCCACCGCCGGCACCAGCGGTGGTGGTAGTGATAACAGTTTTCCTCATCGGAGAAGTTTACCGTGGGCTCAAGTTGTTCGCGGAGGAGGTGAACCGGACTCTGTCTCTCGAAGTTCACCTCCTCCGCTCACCGAGCCCACGTTAGGGTTATCTGATCAGCTGAGGACGGTGATTGAACAATCACCGCAGCCAGTTGTGTCAGTTGAGCATCACGTGGAAGGTGTTGAAGATAGTAGTAATGATAATGAGAGTGGTGTTAAGAAGTGTGCTTGGAATAAACCTTTGGCTAATGGTGGTGTTGTGGAGGGAAGTAGTACACCTGTGATGGGCGCTGCGTCGTGGCCTGCGCTTTCGGAATTATCTCGGCCGAAGTCGTTGGATGGATCCGTTGCTAATTCTCAGGTGTTATGATTCAGCGTAGTTTCAATATATTTTGGTGCATTGTTTATAGGAAAATTAGATCTTAATACTCGTAACATTTTGAGCTTTCATTTTGTTATCAATGTTCTTCACTTGATTTACTTAAATTGATGATTGGGAACGAAATTGGGAAACGTATAAGTGGAAATGATGTGTATATTTATGATGATTATGGTACCTGATTGACATGGTAACGAAAGCAAACTATGGTAAATAATGAAGTGTATATTTATGATGATTATGGTACCTGATTGACATGGTAACGAAAGCAAACTATGGTAAATACGTGATAGTTTGGATTATTAAAGTTCAGTTGTTCTTATTTATAAAATCAAATGTTTGTTACGTGTTGTATATGATAGTTTTTACATCAGTTGAGGTTTATGATTTTGAAATTTATTGATCTTATACAGGCATCTATAACTTCACAAGCGCAGCAGAAACCTGTTAAAACTAACACAAGCCAACATTCTAATCAAAATCACAATCATACTGTTAGGCAAAGATCAACGAAAAGAGGTGGTGGCGTAGGGGGCAACTACAATCGGCTACCGCCACCTCCACCACCAATGCCGCCGTATCCTCTTTATACCACACCATATGGTGGTTTTGTTCCTGTAGTACTGGATACTCAATATAATGGGAATAGTTTTGTTCCAGCAAGACCAGTGGCTGGTATTGGGTCTCTTACACAGCCTGTACATGATCATTCTTTCAATAGGAAGAGGAATGACTTTGGGCCTCGCTCCCGTGGTGATGGTGGACCTTATTCTAATAATGGTTCTAGTGGTAGGTGGGATCACCATGATCGTGAATGGTTTGGTCCTCGAAGTCATGGTGGTGTTGTACCACACCACGGGGCTCCACCACCTCCTCCTCTCCCTAGGGGTTATATGCAACAAGCTCATCTGGGTCCTGCTCCTTTTATTGCTCCCCAGCCTATACGGCCGTTTGGTGCCCCCGTGGGCTATGGTGAGTTTTTAAGGTTGATTGGGTGTTCATCGTGACAGTGATGATGTGATAATATTATGCAAAATGTGTGTGATAGATTGTTGATAATCATATAATAAAATGATTAAATGTTTGATGAATTGAGTGACCGTTAATGATTATTTGTTATCACAAAACCACTTCCAAAATGCGTGTAAGTCTTCCTTAAGCCTGCTTTTTTATTATGTTTGTTGGAAGAAGTTAGTATCAACTCTACTTTATGCAGATATGCCACCGCCACCACCAATTGTTTTTGGGCCACCCCTCTTTCCTCGTGCATCTTCACTTATGGATCCATTGTCTGTTTCAATACGACATCAGATTGAATATTATTTCAGGCATGGTGAAATTGTTAACTTATAGTTTGTTTGTTTTTTCACATTTTTGACGACATTTTTTTGCAAATAGTGATGATAATTTGGTAAAAGACCATTATTTGAGGTCAAACATAAATGAAGAAGGTTGGGTGCCTGTCAAACTAATAGCCGGATTTCACAGAGTAAGTAATTTGTTTATTGATTATTAGCAAAGACTCATCCATATTTCTTGTTTGTTTTATTTTGTTGTATTGCTCCATGTGATGCATTCATGAGTTGGGATAAAGTATCAGAGATCATAACATGAACTGTAATAAAGTATTTTGTTTTGGATTTGAATTTTATTTTTATCTTGCGGCAGTTTGCTCGTATAAGTTTGTGAAAGATCTTAGTGAAAGAGTGTTACTAGCTTTATTTGTTTAATTTGAATGAAGGGCTTTACTTTTTTTTTCAAATCTCATCCCTTTTATCCGAGTTTAAGTTAAGTGTTTTTTTTTTTTTTTATGTTTTTCTACTGTTCAACATCTTAAGTTTTAGGCACCCTTTGATTTAGAGGTCATTGTGCTGCATTTCGTTGTTTATTTTTGCTGCAACTATTTCATACAAGTTTCTTCGTTTATCAATTTTTGTGCTTTTGTAATATGCAAGTTCACATTTTTGTAAGTAAATCATTATTATGTGGGAACTATTGATTTTCACATAAAGTTTATTTACTTACTTAAATCCTTGTGTAATTGTTGCTAGTTTTGAAACACGTCTTCTACATCGTGTATAAAATCTATGTAGAAAGGGAACACTGGAAAATGAGTTAGGATTTGTCTGTGTATGCATGTGTGTCTATTTCCTATTCGTGCCCATGCTCTTTGTTTAAAAGTGGCAAGATGAGCTTGTTGGGTAACTGCGTTTTTGCAAACCATGTTAAGCGATTGTGTTGCTTATTTTTTTTTAACTTTACTATTTTTTGTTTTCTTTTCTAACTTATATATAATCTGCATTTTAAGTTTGATTACAAGTGCTGAATATTGTTCCTTCTTTTTTTCCATGTTTTCCCAGGTCAAAAGTTTGACAACTGATTTGCAAATGGTTTTGAGTTCTATACAAGACTCTACTGTTGTTGAAGTTCAGGTACTTTCTATGCATCTATGTATAACATTTGTATGTGAAAGGGTCCATTTGGGTTTTGTTTCATGTCAAAGGGGTAAAATACGAATATTGCTTAAAGATTTTTTTTTATTTAGACGAACTTACTAAAGTATTTTTACATTATTTATCTGTTATAATTTTTAAACGTTGCAAAAATTTGCTTTTGGGTCAACGCAACTTGACCCATACCGTAAAATTACACGTTTTTAACACAAACCCACATTGACTTGTTACCCTCTCTACCCATCTTGCCATCTTTTTTACTACAAACAAATTTATATAAAACCTTCATTAAATGGTTCTTTTACCATGGCAGATCTATTTCTTGATCTCTCATAATCTTATATATGTTTGTAAATGACTATTTTCTTAGCTGGATTTCCCTTCAACATGTTTGCATATTATATAATTGTGATATAAATGCAGGGGTTGTAGCTATGTTTATAAGTATGATTTTATTGATAAGATACATCAACAAGTGCTCCAAAACTTTTAGAACTTTTGTATGGAACCTAATAGAGTTACTAATAAAAAAGTAATCTACTCTGATCTATTTTTGAACCAAATTAAAGATTTAACATCCATGCTTTCTGTATTTGACGGGTGTTGAAAATCAATATTTATATTCAAGTTTGAATCTATTGGAGATTGTCAAGTTTGTATTATGTTTTGATATTACTATTCAACTCAGTAAGAAAAAGGATGGTAATTTTAACATATCTACTCTAAATTTAGTTGATTTGGGCTTTTTTTCAAGGCATCAAATGGGTCAACAGTAAATAGTGAACTAGGTCGAGCACGACAAATAGGTTGAATGTCATCGAAGTGTACTATCATTTTTTTCCATTCCCAATTGAGTATAGATATGATTTTAAAAGCATAATATTTTAGTTGTACTTTATATTAATTATTTACAAAAATTTAGAAAATAGTGTTACATTACAACCTAGTATTTTTTATGCACTTTTATACCAAAACATGCACAAGTATTTTTAATTGTTACTATGCAGGGTGAAACTATAAGAAGGCGTAATGACTGGAAAAAATGGCTCACACCATCTGTCAACTTTTCACCTAGTTCTAGCACTCAATCGCAACATGCAACAACCGATGGTTTAGTCATACAAACTTCCTTACAAAAGCTTTCATTAGATGAATCAAGAATTGATGATCACAAAATTATAGATACAAAGTTGAGTGATTCTATACAGGTAGATGAGGTGTTGACAACTAGCGATGAATCTATGAACCCGAACTCTTCATATCAAGATGCTTGAGATTTTGAGTATGCAGGAAATGAGAAATGTTTGTTGTTTGTATAGATTTAATGTCTATGGGTCGGTTTTGATTGAATCAAAGATTTTGAACGGGACACTGTGGCTAGAGATAGCGAAGGGTAAAAATCTAAGTTTTTGTTGCAAGGATGTTTGAAGAGTGACCGGGATTTGTTTGATTTTTATCTTTAGATTTTTTGGTATTTGGTTTCTAAACTTATACCTTAGACTTTTGAATTGTTAGCCTGTAGAATGTTTTAGATGGTTTTACCTTAAAGTTTTGGAATTTGTTTGAAGATTTTGTTATATTCTTTTTATTGTTTATATTTTTTAAATGTTTGTGTACAATGTAGTTTATGTTTCATTCTCACGTTTCTAACTTTTGGCAGTTAGCTAATTCTATAACTCTAGAAAAAAAAAATTAAAATCTATCTTTTCATTTTGAAGCATTTTTTTTCTAGTTTTGATGATTCTATACCTGTTTTGTGTTGGCTGTTGTTGCTTCTTGTTTTTCGAAAGAGATCTCTTCTTTAAAACTTGGGCTTCGCTTGTAAATTCGAATCATTCATTTTTTGTATCTAAAAAAATACAAATTTTATTGTACTTTTCCACTTGCAATCATGATGTTCGTGTGATAAGATTTTTTTCACTAGTTATAGGAAATGTTTGTAGGTTTAAAGCTTGATCGTTTATGATATGTTGAATAACGTAATGGGTTGTCAAGAAGATACAAACATGTAAGATAGAAGTGTTAAATATGATGATACTGAGGTGGATGTGTGGACATACAAAACTACACTGGATTAGAAATGAGGTTTATATAGATGAGTTAGGGGTGATCGGTATAACGAATAAGATAAGAAATGAGATGTTGAGATGATTTGAGCATGTGAATACGAGGAAGTCATGACAACACATGTTAGAGCCAGATTAACTTAAGATGAGACACTATTTTGCTAGAGTTGCACATGTCTAAACATATGGTTCATGAAATGAGTTTGTATAGATGTAGAATTGATGATAAGGATTTTTAGGGAAGGGCATGGTGTGTTTTAACCATGTCTTAAGGTTTAGATCTCTGCTAACCCTTTTGGCCTTAACGGACTTTCCATGTTGTCGCTGATGTTTTATGATATGATACTTGTGAACTTATTCATCCATCATTTGGTAGCATCATGTCTTCTTTACTCTCGATGTTTGTTTACATGTTGTTCTGGAGCTAGGTGTTATAGAGTTATCTTATCAAACTCGAGTGTAGCAACTTGGCACCTTCTAGGTTCAACCTTTGGCTTAAGATAAGTAACGATTTTAACAACTTCGAGCAGAATTTTCAAGCTTGGTAAACCAACCTTGTTTATTTCTAAGAAGAGAAGATTACAAAGTAAGAGTTACAAATGCTTCAGAATGACTTGTATGAGTGTATTCTTGGGTGCCTTCCAATGAGGCATCACCTCATATTTATACTACTACAACCCTAATCTAGAGTGTTTTACATCTAGATAATTCTATACATAAGATTTTTATGTGTAAATCTAGAGGATTCTAAACAAGTATAGTGAATAATTCTCAAGAAATATCTATGGTCTTCTTGACCCTTCTATAGTTGATTTTAGATAAGAGTGCTTTGTATCTAAGTATTAAAACAGATACTTAGTTTTCTATAAACTTGGTACCAGCATTTTCGTTATCGGTAATGGTTTTGTACCAATAGCTTATATTTGGTTACAAGTATTCGTTCTGTATCGGTACTGTTACCCACTTTCCTATAAATTTGGTATTTTTATTTTTGATATCGATACCAATCTCATCCATAACTGAATTAGGGTTGAATTTTGTGGCCCTTCAACATTACTCCATTTTGTGAATATATTTTTGTGGACCAAACATCCATTGATGCATCTAAAGCAGCCTATAAACTTTCAAAATTCAAGAAGAGTGATATGTTTTTACGGGGAGTGTAACCAAGAGTTCTCTCTTTTTGTCGAAGAGTATTTTTAACAATTATTCTTAGGTTTTCTAGATAACACATACCCATAACCAATGTGTCACATTAACACTATTACATCATCAAATACCCTTTTATTTTTAACTAAATTTAAGTATTAAGTTTATTTTTAACATATTCTTTTTTAAATTTGTTTGCATATTTATAAATATTTTCCTAGTAAAAATCATATGCTAAAATAAAGGAGATGATCTATATATAATAATTTGTAAATTTTTATTTGAACATATCGAGTTAGGAGATAATTCATAATAATTTGTAAAATTTTTATTTAAACATATCGGGTAAGGAAATAATTCATGATAATTGGTGAAATTTTTATTTGAACATATAAGTTTCTTTCGTATATGGAGTATATCATGACCCGCCTTAAAATCCTCCATCAAAATAAACTAGAGTGTGACACATAAGCAAAATCCTATGTGAGTAGTTAAAATATTAACATGTGGATGCGTTACTTAATTATTAAAATAGAAAGATTAACAATTTTATAATAAAGGGTTGCGAGATCTAAACTAGTTTGAATTTTTGTTACTAATTGGCTAGGGCAAGATTTCGCTACTAATTCTATGGTATCCTAAATAGGAGGCAAAGTTTTAAGTTAAAAAACTCTTTTCTTCTACAAGTGGTGGAGCTTGCAAAAAATTGCAAAAAACACCCGAGGTATCCCGTTTCTTACATATATTCATACAATAAATGAAAAAATTAGCTTACATGTAATTTTGTCTAGTTTAACAGTATATTTTAAACACATATATTCATCACACAACTTCCAAACACAACATCTCCTTTTACTATTATAATCACCATTTGTTATATCACCAGCAATACTCAAAGTTATATTATCAAACATAACTCACTGTTTTTGAAGGCTCCAAATGAACTACAAAGTATGGGTTCTTTTCAAAAGCTTTATGATAAAAAAACCTTCTTTTAAAATCATCAATCCAACTCTCTACCCGTAAAAAAAATTGAATTTATATACGTTTAATCCACAACCATTATAAAACCAGATTCTTGTAGTTTAATTATTTAATCCACAACCATTATAAAATCATCAATCCAACTTACCTTCAACCAGAAGAAATTTTAACATTTGATTAAGCACCATTAGGTTTAAAGACCCGATTGAAGACCGTTTGGTCGTTTGAAGCATCAGTTGAAGGTAATTTTACATCAATAGACCCGTATCCTCATCCCGATCAAAAGCACTAAAACATAGGTTTGAAATTTGAAGAAAAAGAAACTTAAAAGTGTTAAGTTAACTTTAATGGCGAATTATTGTAGATTTGTCACCATAGTTAGGATTAATAGTTGATTTTTTATGAATTCCAAACCAACCATTGGACATCTAACACATGAATTAGGTTCAACTAGAAAGTCTAAAAATTATAGAAAGTCTAAGAAAATATGGGCCATAGATCTAATATTAAATGAAGATCAATGGCATAAAAACACAATGTGTCATAATGGTAAATAGTTGGAACTTTTAATAGTAGACCAAAGGTATATTAGTCTTTGCACCATTTTTAAATTCCACCCCTATTTTAAATGTCTTTAATTTTTACATACGACATTATTTTTAATAAAAGTTACACAAAAAAACGAGCGTTTTTTTATCTTCAAAATGCATATAATATTGATGAATAAAAACCTAATTTTTTTTCACGTTTCAACTCATTTTGTTATTTCGTCTGGTCATTGTGTTATTTATCAAGTCATTGTGTTATTTGTCAGATCATTGTGTTATATTATAACTTGTTTTTTTAATACAAATAAAACATGCATTATAACATAATATGTCAAATCTTATAATTTGTTTTCATTGTTGATATAACCATATGCTATAACATAAAATCTCAAATCCATAACTTGTGTTATTTGTGTAACATTTCATATATATTATAACTTCTTTTTCATGTTTTAGCTCATTGTGTTTTTTCATATCATTGTGTTATTTCATCAGGTCATTGTCTTATTTTATAAGGTCATTGTGTTATATTATAACTTGTTTTCGAATACAAACTAAAACATACATAATAACACAACATGTCAAATCTTATAACTTGTTTTTATTGTTGACATAGCCATATGCCACAACATAACATCTCAAATTCATTACTTGTTTTATTTGTGTAACATTTCAAATATTATAACTTGTTTTTCATGTTTAAACTCATTGTGTTATTCTTCAGGTCATTGTGTTATTTAGTGAGCTCATTATGTTATTTTTCAGGTCATTGTGTTATATTATAAATTGGTTTTTCAATACAAATAAAACATACATAATAACACAATATGTCAAGTATTATAACTTGTTTTCATTGTTGACATAGCCACATGCCATAACATTGCATCTCAAATCTATTACTTGTGTTTATTTGTGTAACATCTCAAATATATTATAACTTTTTTTAATGTTTCAACTCATTGTGTTATGCGTCAGGTCATTGTGTCATTTCGTCAGGTTATTGTGTTAGTCAGGTCATTGTGTTATATTATAACTTATTTTCGAATACAAATAAAACATACGTAATAACACAATATGTCAATTTTTATGACTTGTTTTTATTGTTGACATAGTCATACGCCATAACATAACATCTCAAATCCATTACTCGTTTTATGGTGTAACATCTCAAATATATTATAGCTTGTTTTTTTAGCTCATATTGTTATTCGTCAAGTCATTACGTTATTTCAGATTACTGTGTTATTTCATTAGGTCATTGTGTTATAACACACTGATATAATATAACATAATGACCTTGCAAATAACACAATGGCCTAACGAAATAACACAATGACATGATGAAATAACACAATGACCTGACAAATAACACAATGACCTGAAAAACGAGAAAAACATTTTCTTTTTTATATATGAATATTATGCGCGATTTAAAGATAAGAAAATGCTCGTTTTTATGGTATATTTAAAAAAACTAATTTCATATGTAAAAGTTATGAATGTTTAAAGAAATTGGGTGAAACTTAAAATATAGAAACATTATCATTTTATCATTCCTTCAAATTTTAATAGAATGTATAGAAACTTTATATGGAAATATAGACACTTTACATATAAAGTACTCCATTCTAACATTAACTTCAGAATAATCTAGTAGAATTCGCAAGACTACATGTAGACATAGCAATAATAAAAAAAACCGGTTTCAAACCCGATCCTACCTTAACAATTGGGTACACATCAACGCCAGTTCATTAGGAAAAAAAAAACAAAACCGCTTCCAACTCTACCCAATTGACTTTTTGGACCAATAATGGACCCGATTCTCTACCCGAAACCAGTTCGGTTTGTTTATCTCTACATGTAAGGGCTCAATATACATTTGTAGTAAGCATGAGGGACATAAAATGTAAGGGGCTGTTTGTTTGTTTGTTTTTTTTTTTTTTTTTTTTTTCACTTTTTAATGGTTCAGTTCAGTATTTAATTATTCAGCATTCAAAGCGTTCGTTTTATAAAAAAAAACCCTTTAAATGATTTAAACTTTACCGTCATATACCTTTTCACCTCAACCTACCTTTAAGAGTTTTTTAATCATTCCGACTTTTAACCGTTCGGCAATTTTACCAAAGAGCCCCTAATTAAGTGATAAACTCATACGCTTATTATTCTAGGGTTTATCATTTTCAGTTCACAAACGATCTTCTTCTCCGTTATACTCCATTGCCATTGACGTTTCATGAACTCAGTTAAGCTTCTCACCTTCTATATGTGCATTAATTTCTAATACGAACGATGTTGATTACGATTAGTGAGCTACAGATCTTGTTGCTGCGTAACTTACAAAATGTTTTTGTTTCATTTCTGGTTATTTGTCTATTCTGTTCATAATTTAAATTTCAGCAGTTATGTGTGATTTCACAAGCTTGCATATCAAATAGTTAGATTTTAGTAGCACTTTTTTGGATCAATTGAGTAGTTAGGTTTTGTTTTTGATTTTGCCCTCAATTTACTCTTCTTTTTTAGCTGATGTCAATTGCACAAATTGTGTTCATGGTCATATTTGGCCAGTTTTGACGACATTTTTTTTTGTTGAACCGACCGCGAACTAAGGTTTTAGAAACGAGAAACCAAACTTGCTGGCTGTCGGGTTGTGTAGGTCTGCTGGTTTGGGTTTGACGGTTTGAATCGCTTTTAAATGACAACAAATGGTTCATGAATATTGCATAAATGAAAACTAATTGATGAAGAAGTTTACACTCTTAGTTCCAAGTCTTAAACCTTCGTCCGACCATAAAGTGTAAGCATTCGACCCATCAAAACATAAAAGTGAACCAACAATAACAACCTTACTTTGTAAATCCCCGTCATAACAAAGCTACCAGTAAGGTCTCGGATCAGTGGCGAAGCCAGGATTTGAAGCCAAGGGGGGCCAAAGGTTGTAAAGCTTTGTTTCATGTGGGGGGGGGGAATCAACTACCGACCAACAAACCAACACTTCGGACGTGATTTTTTTTGGGGGGGGGGGGCGTGACCCTCCCTTGTCCCTTAGTAGCTTCACCAATGTCTAGGATACTAGGATGTAGGCGCGCCTTACCTTTGACCCTACGGAAAGAACGACTGATAAATATATATAAATACCAATAACGACAAAACTGAAATACAGAACAAAAATCAAACTCTATAACTTTGATGTTTGTAATCTCTGCTTCTCTTTAGGTTGATGTTCATAGTTTTAATTTTATTCAAATTTTGGATTTGTGTTCTAACCTTCCCGAATTAGCTGACCAAATGTGTTCTAAATATAGTAGGATTTTTTTTAGCGAAATGGCTGGAAACTCAATCAAATCTGTTGCAAAAGCCGTTGGTGAATTTCAGTATCCTTGGAGAGAGAAATTAACAAAATACAAAGACGAGCTGTCAAAGGGTGTTTGGGGCTACTGGCAACTCGGGGCATGGAAGCCACTTGGGATTAGTGCTAGACGTAGAGCACGCCTTCGCAAAGAAGTTTTGTTAGCGGGAGAAGATTGGCCGTATGATCCTGAAAGGAAAGAAATGAGGAAGAAAAGAAAAGGGCATAAATGTGATAGAATATCGGCTGAGAAACGAGCAAATACCGCTGAATTAATGAAGAAAATGCCTCAGATGCTTGCAGATTACAGAAAGAAGAAGTGGGAGAAAAAGATGAACGAAGAGGATGCCGCAGCTAAGAAAACATAATAGGTAATAATCCTGATGTTCTAAATTTGAATTCGAGTTTGATTTTGAAACCCGTATTTTTGACTTGTCAAGTAAAAGATCCGGAAATAAAGAAAGGGTTCTTTTGATGTTTTGAATCATATGTTTGAGTCAAGTAAACTTACAAAAGGCTGCATATGAATTATGAAAAACTAAATGCAAAAAGAATAGGAAAAATTATAAGTTTATTATGTGCAGATTAGTGTCTTATGTTGCAGAGCTAAACACAGAAGTCAAAATGGGTGGATTGGGTTACATTGTTACAATTCAAAATGGGTTTGTGTTAAAACAAGTAACTTTTGGTATGGGTCAAACTGTCAAAAGTGGTATGGGTTTGGTTTTTTGAAAATTTCTAGTGTCTCGATTACAATTACAATGTGAAATCTTTGGACATATTGATCCTAAATGTTATAGTTCGAACCCATATCAATTATGGGTTGTATTTGGTTGAGAACTAGTAATGCAAAACGAACAAACATGAACACATGTTATGTTCGTTCATTTATGTTTATGAACGTTTGGTTATATATGTTTGTTTATGTTCATTCGTTTAAACATAAAAATAAAGTTTCATATACATATAAAATTCCAAGAGTTCATTTAGCTTCATGACTTCTCAATGAACCATATGGATTTTTTGATAGAACTAAAATTTTGGATGAAGAATGCACATTTTAATCACCAACTTACATCTACTTTTGAATGAAATATGGTGTATTGGACTTGTTCATTTGTTTTCATTAATGATCATTTGGGTATTTTATGCTTGATAATGTTTGCTCAGTTATGTTCATATATTTTTATTCGCTTATGTTCATAAACTGTTCGTTTAGTCTTTTAATGAATGAACATAAACAAACACGAATATTTTTGTTTTCATATTGAACGAGAACATGAACACGAAAAATCTTGTTCGATTATGTTTTCGTGTTTGGTTAAAATTAAATGAGCAAACACGGATATGCTAATGTTCATGTTTGTTCGGTTCGTTTACTGGCCAACTTTTACCCATTTAAGTAGACCGTGTTTATTTGGTCATTGAAAACTATAGCGTTGGAGAATAGTAAGGAGTAGTTAAACTTCATAGTGTAAAAGTAGTTGTTTCTTATAGCGTAAAACTATAGCGTTTGAGGATAGTATGACGTACTTAAACTTTATAGTACCATTTCTAGATGAATGAAGTTGACTAATAACATTTAGCTTTTCAATGGTTTTAGATCTTTCATTAGGAATAAAGTTCATCTAGGAGCAAATTTTAACACCAATGAAGGGAGTGGTGGTGTTGTTCGTCTAGGTCAATATAAACTCTCATGCTTATCCTTTTTAACACCAAATTTTAGATTTTGTAATATGAGTTTATCAACTTTCCCGATCTTAACTTTTTTTGGTGGTAAATTACATACACAATTTAACCATTTAAAAAGCTATGTTTTCTTTAAAAAAGTAATGATAGTTTAGTATAGAGAATTCGTTTATCATACAAAGTGTACTAAGGTGTTGTTTGGCTTCCTCTGAACTAGCCTTTGAATCTGAGCGATTCAGAGGTTGCACTGGTTCAGAGTGTTTGGCTATCCGGAAAGGTCTAACCGAATCAGACATTATGTCTAAGCGGCGGTCTGAGCGATTCAAACTTTTTCTAGGTTTTAAAAAAAATAAAAAGTGCAATCGCACGGGTCTAGGTTTTCAGAGCTGCATTTGTTTTCGCAAGTCACGCGGGAGTCGCATTGTTCTCCACTCCAATGTGGAACAAAGTAAATGACACAAAATTTTTAGAAATCTCATTCAGATGTCCAAACAAACGGAATATTTTAACCATTTAGCACTTACACATTCAGATATTTTAACCATTCAGCAATGATTCATTTAACATTGTCAAACAACCCCTAAATAGGGTTGGAATTATTTTGTAGAAGGTTAACACTTGAGTACTAATAAATAGAATCATGCATAGAGGATATATGAAGTGGGGTTGGTGTCTAGTGATATGAGCAGGTTGGAATTAAACCTTATAACGAAACGGTTGTGGGTTTAAACCTCACACAAGGACAAAAAGTTGCAGTTAAAAAACCTTAATGGTTCTTGCGTTATAGCTATAGTTTCAGTGCACTTCATGTGCTTTATAAAAAATGAACTTAAAATTTTAGTAAAAATCACATATTTTAGTTGTGACCAAATTGGTAACTAGTGTTTTTTCTATGGGTTATAATTTGTGGGTTCAATATGTTACTTTAGAATTATGTTATTAGGCTACCCACAACGCACACCCATGACTTGAGGGTTGTCTCTAGGTTGAAGACCTGTTGTGGGGCGGGCATTGATGGGGGTGGAGGAGATAAAGTCCATCCGGTTGTGGCGCTGGTATGTGGAAGGAGAAGGGTTGGACTGTGGGGCCAATTGACTTTTTCAATACTCATGAGTTAAAAACAACTCTCTCTTATTTTAAATATCATGCGATTTAAAGCATAAAGTTTAATAAAATATTAGATAATTATACTATTTAAACTATAAACTGACAATAATGTCTTTATTTGAAGTTAATGACACATTTTATGTTAATAATAATTAGGGGTAAAACTGAAAATTACATTTATACTTTTAGAAATTGACGTTTAAATTAGGACAGTAACAAATGAAAAGATGGACATTTAAAATGGAACAGATACAGTAATTTAAATCTCTATACTAATAAAGAGGTAAATATTCCGCCATGTGACATTTGAGTAGACCTTCCACAGAATTGTCGCATGATCTTTCATATGTCAAACTCTTATTCATCAACAAGAATTTAAATTTTTTAAATTTTATCTTGAATCATTTGTTCCAATTAATTATTCCTACTTAATAATGTCTTTAAATAGAAAAAAGGTCACCAATTGCTACTAAGAACTTAACAGAACTTTTATAAATTGAAAACGAATCGGTCGACCTAGTCTACGAATCTATTCTAATCCATATTGATTTTTATTCCACTGCTTTAATTCTATGTTATCAAAGAATGAAGGATTACAAGTATTACCTAATTTGTTTTATAAACTAGAAATCGCATACTCGTTCAGAGGAAGCTATCATTATGCCATCATTTTCTTTTAGGGCTAAATGCATATTTTCCTCTCCAAAACACATTAAATGCATATTTATCCAACAAAAAAAATTAATTGCATATCTCCTCCTATAAACAACTTTAATATGCAAATATACTCATTTTTAATAAGGTCATTTAGTTAACATTGAGTATATATGCAATTGATTTTTTTAGTTAGTGAATTATGCAATTAGGGGTGTTTATAAAGGTAAATACGCAATTGTTCCTCTCTTTTATAACCTTTGAGTCTGTCTTTAGTCTCCCCGTGTTTTTACTGGTCTTTATAGATCAGCCATAAACCTCCCTTATCTTTTGCAATTAATTATTCCTACTTAATAAATGTCTTTAAATCGAAAAAAAGATAGCCGATTGCTACTAAAAACCTAACAGAACATTTAAAAATTAAAAACGAATCAGTCGATATGGTCTACGAATCTATTATAATCCATATGTACACATGTTGAATTAGCCTCATCTTACATGAAATAATTACAAATTAATTTTTCTTCCACTTATTTAATTCCATGTTTCAAAGAACGACGGATTACAACTATTACAGAATTCCCCATATATTAAAGAATGGTAGATATTAAACAGTAATAAAGGGGGTTTTCGGTAATTTCACTTTGTGGTTTTATATGTGCCTTTCTCTATTGGAGCATTGTTGTCTCACTTTTGTTTTCATTTCCGGCGACGACAGAGACTAGGGGTTACACACTTGCACCGTTGTCATCGGCATGGTACCACCATTTGATATCTATTTTTGGACGGTTTCATTGTCTTCGCCTCCGTTTCTCTCTAATTTTTATCCTTTATTTACACAACTATTTTGCTATAAAGCTCCTTGGTGATATGACATTCACATGTAACATAAATGCATATAGCCCAATGAACTTTATGACAATCAACTATAGAGTTCATGTGTTTCTTCCTTCTTAAACTTTACTATAGAGTTTATGATTTTGTTCCTTCTAATCTTTAAGTGCTTGATGTCTAATTCACGTGAATAACCATCCAGTTGTCTCTCATTATTTTTTACCAACAAAATGTGATTCATTGAACTAGTCAGGGCCTAACAAACAATTACATAGAATTCAATGTAGGGCTGGTAATTTTGCATACGAACACAAATACATAATACGAACCTACATGATCTTAACATGTATCAGGTAATTAAGTCCTTAACATGTAACGTGTACTAAACATGTAGATACAAATCCACGTGTTAACTCTTTCGTGTATAAAATATATATATACATGTTACCTGTTATGATTTATTTAAAATAAAAAATATAATATACTACTAATGTCAACATATATTTTTCCCAATCCCATATACGAATTATTCATCTAGATAATAAACAATATTTGGCACGATCAATTTAAGACGGCATCTTCATTTTTTTACTAAGTGTGCAAGTTTATATAAATAATTAATATTTTTAATGATTAAATCACTATATAAAAAGGTGAAGATAAAGTGTCTTTTGTAGATATAGACAACACCACTACCCAATTTACATGCTTGAGTCAATAGGCTTCTAAACCTTTTAGAAAGAGAATAACTGATAATGCTCGTTTACAAACAAGATGACTGTTACAAATTAACATCAAACGTGTTTCAACAAATGTTAGCCTAAATAGAAGTGTACCGTGAATGTATAAAGGGTTTGTTGTTATACATCCTTGTGTGTTTCGGTATGTTTGAAAATCATTTGGTTACAATTTGTTTTAAATCGTCCTTGATAGGTTAGGGTGTGGTTCGTGTGGACAAATGGGTGAAAGACCAAGGAAATAAAATACGTCCACATTATGAGTGTTGAGCATGGCCAATAACTAGATTTCGACGCCTCATGTGACAACTAAAGCTGATCTTTCTAGAGAGAAACATAGAATCGAAAAAATAAAATTCACTATACTAGATTAATTAGCGTTGAGTCATTGTATACAGATAATTGAACTAGGAGGCATAACATTTTTGAAAGCAAAGTTGTTGATAAACTCTTCGTTGTTCATACTCTCTAATATATATCGTTCTCACTAGCTATTACTTCAAGCTCATTAAATCTTATAGATCATAAATAAGACTTCAACAACTCCAATTGTAAAATTCTTTTTTTGCAAATCCCATGTGTACTTTAATATATTAAAATTCTTTTTTTGCAAATCCCATGTGTACTGTAATATACAATTAGGTAGTGTTTGGTATGCAAGAATAAGATGTGAAATGAAATGAACTATTACAAAAGAATGTAAAAAAAAGTGTTTGATTGCTCAATGGGAAGGAATGAAAAACCTTCATTTTCATTCCATCTATCCCCTATGTTTTTTTTTCATTCCTTCAAGGAATGGAATAATTTTTTAATTCATGACAAGAATCATGACCCAACCCATGACCCAAACCTTAACCCGACACATGCACCCATGAACCAGCCCATGTCCTAAATCACGACTTGAGCCATGATCCAACCCATGAACCAACTCATGAATCGAGCCATCAACTGACCCTTGACCCGGCTCATGTCGATCCATGCCCTAAAACATGACCTAAACCATAATCCGACTCAAGACCTGACCCGTGTCTCATACCATGACCGACATATGTCCCGATTCATGTAAAGTAACCAAACATGATAATGAAATGTAATAATCCATTTCATTCATTTGTCCATTTCTTTCCACCATTCATTCCATTTCATTGTTCATTCCATTACCCCATACCAAACAGACCCGGACATGTAGTTTCATTGGGTAACAATATGTCCACGAGTTTGATTTTGGTAACATGCGATTTTACGGACACAATCACGTACTAAGGTCAGAATGTCATTGAATTGCGGTTGATTTTGGCACTTTGCGATACTTGAGTAGAATCGTGCAAGTGAGATTATTTGCTACATAGTAGTATTGAATAATACAATCAAGAATTTGTAGTGCATTTCAAAGCTTAGTGTATGTATATACAAGAACAATACAATCATGACATCAAAATTAACAATAGTAAACCGTTGATACTTTGATCCCAAGGTAGCTCAATTCAAGCTTTTAGTAAGCCATTTTCTACTGGCACAAGTTGGTTTGATGCCATTTTCTTCTTAGAAGTAAAAAAAATAAAACCAACTTAATTGGAAGTTCAAGTCTCATTTAAACCAAATGTATGATGAGTTTATCCTTGAAAATACTAAACTAAATACAATAACAAACTAGAGATTATTTACTGTTTCCATGGATTTGCTCTAACCCAAGAACATAATCCTAATAAACACTAACCTCAGTTAGCAATGCGCATACGCACGTACCCACCAAAACCAATCTTTACAATCTTACCTATCCACCATATGCCCACTTCAAATTCTCAAACCTTAGTGCTTCTTTTTCTCTCTCTACAACACTTTCTCTCTCTAAACTGCACATGTACTCTTTATATATAAATATAGATGTATGTGTGTCTTTTAGGAAGACATGTATCATATAAAAACAAGCAAAAACATGAAAGGTCTCTACTTTTTGTGCAGCCTGTTGTTTATAACATATTTGTTTGGTAAAATTTACGCGGATGAAGCAGATACTGATGAAGTGTATATTGTGTATATGGGTTCTACTGCTGCCTCAAGTAATAACCATGATCTAATTCTAAGTTCCCTAGTAGACAGGTAAAAACATGACCATATTTTTAATTATTTTTACGATTCCGTTTTTATCATTTACATAAATATGATCTCATATGTAATAAATAAACCCGACTAAAGATATAACTTGTTAAAGGGGTAACAGTTAAACCCGACTAAGACTGAAATGGGCAAATGGGTGGAACGCAACAAAAGTAGCACAAAGACGATTCATATAATGCAAATATCAAATCAATAAAATACAATTAATAAAGATAGATTTACATGGAAATAGAAGGTAAACGGGCAACAAGCTGCGCCGCTAACCCTTTTTGGATAGCAAAACCAAGTCTTTTAAACACTACATTCATAGACCTCGGGGTCATAACAAAGCTATGCATAACCCGTTGGACTCGATTAAGTACCTCCACAGCCTCAGGTGCAAGAAAACCAAAGGTGTCAAACGCAAATGGAACAAATACGTGTTGGTTGTCAATGCATGCTTTCTCGTGTTTAGCCACTTTGCAAGAAGCAGCTTTTAAAACAGCTTGACCCACCCTGAAAACACCATTTCCCAGGCCCACTAGTGGGGAAACACATGTTAAGTCCACACATGCATGTTTACCTCCTGTCCATCCAAATATCAAAATATCAGCCGGTCTAAGTGTAGATCTACTTTCCGACGGGTCAGTCAAGAAATTCACCGGTGCTTCTTTCTTAACCGAAACCCCGGCTCGCCTGAATATGTCAAAAAGAACATCCCTCACTAAGTCATGTCGGTACTTAAACCCTGGAAGCTCTCTACAATGTACTGCATGCTCCCCGAATGAGTCCAAACACGCCTTGCGACAAATAGGACAGATTAGCTAAAAATGAAACGGGTCAAATCGGTAGAAGTAGTAGCCCAGAGGACAGGCAAATACATGCAATTTCTTAAATTGGTTTATTTTAAAAGATTAGATTATTGTTTAAAATTTTAATCAATACTCTATTAACTTTTAATCAATACTCTATTAAATATGTTTAAAATTTTTTAAACGTCAAAAAGAAAAAGTGTTTGCAGGTCAATCTTAAAATGATGCTCCCAACTGTTTTACTACTACTAGATGTCTCACCTGTTAGTCAACTTTCTTTTCCTGTTCATTTTGTCACCAGTACTCAGACCGTATAAAGAAGCAGCGTAAAAGGCAAATGTTAACTGATACAATATCTTATTTTATAAGGTTTATCTCCAACGGGTCAAATAGGTAGAACAATATATAACCAGCTTAAAAGGTGATAGTTGAATGGTTTTCCTGACATCTTTGTACTAGCTATAAAGAAAACTATACATATTGACATGTTACCCAACCTGCTCCGCCCCATCCATGCTTTGATGTTAGTGTGTGTGGAAGGATTTAATGAAAAAAATAAATTACCTTGAGCTAGGAAAAAGAATGCAGTCTTGCATAACTACCAAAACAGCTTCTTGGGATTTGCTGCTCGATTATCAAAAAAAGAGGCAGATGAGATTGCACAAAAACCCGGTGTTGTATCCGTCTTCCCTGATCCAGTCTTGCAACTTCACACAACCCGTTCATGGGATTTCCTAAAATACCATACTGGAGTAGAAATTGAGTCTGGACATAGCGCTAAGTACAACGTAGCAAATTCAAACGCAGCTTCAGATACCATCATAGGCATTATGGACACAGGTTTTCCCTCTAAACCTCAACTTTAGTCAAGTTACTTGTAAATGAGCTAACTCGGGTTATCTTATATCTGTAATAGGTAAAATTAAAAAAGATTAGATCGAAAAAGTAAACAGGAATATGTGTAAATTGGTCAAAGTGTATTTTACAGATAAATCATTTTATTCCGAACCTATAATATTATTGAAACAAAAATATAATATAATATAGCTTTTGTAATCAAATCTAACAAACTAGTTATCAATAGGAAAGTTCAATCCATTTTGTGAAAAGAGTTTCAGGGCAATCCAACTAAACCAGAGCCAAAAATGCTTCTTGTGGTCTATTATATGCTGATAACTACCCATTTTTGGGCACCCTCAATTCGTATTGGGTGCCTTTGTCCTATTATATACGGTGGAGCCGGGGGTCTCGATGGACGCTACGTCTCTACCCCCCAAGGATAGAGGAATGGTGTGCTTCCATCCCACCCTCCCCAGACCCTATCAATAGCTTGTGGTGTTGATGGGATTTACTAGGTTTGGTTTGGTTATTGGAAGGTTTATGAAGTTATCAGAATTTGAAATGCCGCTATACGCCTATATTTATCTTTTGTGTTTTGAACATGGTGATTTAGGTATTTGGCCAGAGTCAGAGAGTTTCAGAGACGAAGGTTTTGGTCCAATTCCATCAAAATGGAAAGGAACTTGCATAAAGAGCAGCGATTTCACACCTGCAAACTGCAATAGGTAACTTTAAACATCTACCTTGTGCCTCTTCCATCCCAGTCTTATCACAACTTTAAAGTAGCAACAAAATGAGATGCACTATAATATTTATAATATTATATATATATTTTTTAAAATTATCAAACACTACAAAAGTTTTTTCTACATATGATTACAATTTACGTATGCCTTGACTTTCATGCAAGTCCACTCATGGTTGTGCGGGTGGGTCAGATAATGGGTCCAGCCAAACCATTGAGAAAGAAGGTCAAACAGGCCTAGACTGGGTTGACCCACTTAGGTTTCTATTTTCTCTTATATTTCATTATAGCTAATTTCTTACTACAGTTTTTATATTATCTTTATAAGCTTTAAACCAATAATAATGATTTGAAAAGGGTCAAAAGCATTTGAAAGCTTACTTCTCCAGAGTTGTTTAATTCTAAAGACTAGATACTATTGTAATAGTATAGTTTTTAGACAATGTGATCTAGGAAAAATCTGGCCCGTCATGCAAGTTGGTGACACCTGAATAATAAACTCTATTAGGAAACTAATTGGAGCACGATACTACAAAGCTGGAGGTGGTATCACCTCCCCAAGAGACCATAGTGGGCACGGGACCCACGTTGCTTCAACAGCTGCTGGCAACACCGTACAGAATGCATCTTATTATGGCCTCGCAATGGGCTCAGCCAAGGGCGGTTTTCCTGGTTCAAGAATCGCAACATATCGGGTTTGTGGAGGCAGAGGTTGCAAAGGGTCAAATATATTGGCGGCATTTGATGATGCTATACAAGATGGTGTGGATGTATTATCTTTATCTCTTGGTTCAAGCTCTGGATATGGACCCAATTTTCAGAGAGATCCAATTGCTATTGGATCCTTTCATGCAACAGAAAAGGGGATCACAGTGGTTTGCTCTGGAGGAAATGATGGCCCACGTAAGCGATCGGTTGTCAATGTTGCTCCATGGATCTTAACCGTTGCAGCTAGTTCTATTGACCGTGATTTTCAGGCTGATATCATATTGGGTGACAAAACAGTCATAAAGGTAACAATTTACTTACGAATTGGTAGAATAGGTCAAACAGGTAAAAACAAGACTAGCTTAAGAGGAAACCGGGTAAAAACAAAGTGTATTTTTAATGCCTAAAACCTCTTAAATTGTAATTTTAGAAGAATTTAAACTACTATTCAAATAATAAGCTTTTTGTAATCATATTTGGCACACTAATTAGTTATGAAATATCTGATATACTAGGATGAAAAGTGTTTAACTTTTACCAGGGTACTGTCCCATTTAACTAAAAAGGCCTGTTTTGACCCGGACATCCCATTTTGTATATACTTTTATCCTTTTACACTACGACACATTATGGATATTTTTTCAAGAAATTCATGTGCATACCTTAGAGAAAAAATGCCTTTTGGAGACTTATGCTGGTTTCTAATGAAGGCCATCTAACAAATACTTTCCTTTGAAACCGGACCATATTTTACTAACTAGTAAAGGGATTCAAAATTTATTTTAGTACTCAAACATATGAGTTTCTCTCAAACTTAAGGGTGGAGGCATAAACTTCGGTGAATTACATAAATCTCCAGTATACCCGTTACTTTACGGGATCTCAGCCAAAGGAAATTCTAGCTATTATGACGAAGTTGATGCAAGGTAACTCCATAAAGAATTTATTCAACAGTGTTCTCTCCTTTATGTAGAGGCAGAAAGTTAGAAGGGTCTGATACGAGTACAAATGGGTAAATTTTGGTATAGGCCAAGTCGGGTTGTGCTTATCCAAACACCTTTTGTCCCAAATGTTTAAAATTTCTTTATAAGCAAATTGTTTGTGAGATATGATAAAATAGTAAATTACTCTAATAATATATTTCTGATAACAAAAAAATTAACATGGTTTTAAGAATCAAAAGAAAAAAAGTACAAACTGGTAACATTCATATCATTTCGTTTCTCCTACGCTTTTATCCTGGTCCATATGAGGTCAAAATTTTTATTCAGTCACTGGTCAAAGAAAAGTGGGAGGTGACATTTTTAACCTAGGGACGAAAACTATTAGGGTGGGACTAAGCATGTTAACGATATTAAAACACAGGGACAAAATTTTTATATTGTGTGTTTGATATTTTAAGTAAAAATCACAAGGACGAAAACTGTTAGGGTGGGACTAAACATGTTAAAGATATTAAAACACAGGGACAAAATTTTTATATTGTGTGTTTGATATTTGTAAGTAACTAGGTCGAAAATAATGACCTCTATTTCTGTGATCTCAATCTGATTAACTGATAACACGTTGCTCTTCAGAAACTGCATACCCCGTGCATTAGATCAAGACAAGGTTAAAGGAAACATTATTCTTTGTGAGAATCAAAAGGGACTATATTCAGCCAAGCAAAAGCTAGCAGGAGTTAAGAGACTTGGTGCAATTGGAATGCTTTCTGTTAGTGATAATGGAAGAGCAGTAGCTTCCTCTTATGGGTCATTTGCAATGGCTACGATTAATCGAAATGATGGGGAAAAGATTATATCTTATGCCAAAAACACAAGGTATACATTAAATGCCATCATCACAACTTTGCTAAAGAAGCCTGCTATGATCAATTAGGGTTGTTCATGGTGTCTAAACTCAAACTTGTTTTGTCCTGGTTAAAACAATTTGGAACAAAACCAAGAACCATTGTTTTCAAAATGTCTAAAACGAAACCGAATTTATCTTGTTCTCACCCCTCGTTCTAGGTCAGTTTTAGTCAACAGCTACAACTCATTTACTAACCATTTTGAGGAAATGTGTGAAGGAACCCTACGGCAACTATTCGACCAACTATATCAGTGACACAATATAAGCCAGCCCCTGTTGTTGCCTACTTCTCAGCTAGGGGCCCTTCATTTGCTACGAAAGACTTACTCAAGGCAAGTTCACTATAATCCTATGCATACTTATCAATTAAAAAACCTTTTGGTGACTACATAATATCAATGTTTTTAGAACTAGACAGAAGCAGTTGGACTGAAAACCAGTCTGGTAATGCCTATTTAGACCGTTTCCATTTAACCAGGCCCGTTACCGGTGAACTAGACCCGGTAATTGGACCAAATTTCACATTTTTTATTTATTTATTCATTCCCTTGAAAATCTCATATTTTAGTTAATTTAAGTCTTTGTATTTTCTTAAAATTGTAAATCCACACAAACACATATAATACTTTCACAGTTTTAATTTTTCTATTGTTTATGATGCCGGTTATGAAAACATTGCATAATATAACTAAAGTAAACACGTTTTTTCACAATCTTATTACCTTGCAGCCTGATGTTGCGGCACCAGGGGTGGCCATTCTTGCTTCATGGCCAGACAATGATTCTGTAATAAAACTCGCAGGCAAGAATCCTCCACATTTCTATATACTTTCAGGAACTTCAATGGCCTGTCCACATGTTTCCGGCCTCGCCGCTATGATCAAATCCCAAAACCCTAGCTGGAGCCCATCTGCTATAAGATCAGCAATCATGACAACAGGTTACAATTTACAAATTCCACAAAACATAACAAACTGATCTAAGTTCCATATGAAACTAGTAGGGGTGCTTATTCGAATCAATTAGGTTTATTCGAACTTGAACTTCTAAAACTGGACTTGATTTTGATTAAGATTCATATTATTCTAAACCGTATAAAAAATAAAAAAAAAAATTCAGGAAAAAAACTAAATCACCACCTTTGTAAAATTATCACAAACTAATTCATAATTCACTGCAAAATTAACATATACAGCATGAAAACAGAATGAAAACAGCAAAAAATACTCCCAAATTGACTGCAATTCGATTCGAACAATGAGCACCCCTAGATCATAGTCATAGTCCAATTAACTCATAGCAAACTTCATTTTGTGACAAATTTCAACAACAGCAACTCAAACAAACAACATAAAGGAGCCAATCACAACAAACTCCGGATCAATCGCAACACCATACGATTTCGGTGCAGGAGAAGTAACATCAAGTCCATTACAACCAGGTCTAGTTTACGAAACAGAAACAATTCATTACCTACAATTCCTATGCAACATCGGCTACACTTTAACAACAATCAAAAGAATCGCATCAACTATTCCCCCAAATTTCACATGCAACACAAACCGTAACAAAAATTCAATCTCCAACATGAACTATCCGTCAATAGCGATATCGAAATTCAACGGGAAGGAAACAATTGTAAGTCGAACAGTGACGAATGTTGAAGATGTTGATACGACTTATACAGCATCAATTGAAGCTCCAAATGGATTGGAAGTGATAATTACACCGAATAAGTTGGAATTTACAGAAAACAGGAAGAAATTAACGTACCAGGTGATGTTTAGAGGTGATGGAAGATTGGGAGAAGATCAATTTGGGGCGATTATATGGTCGAATGATAAGTATAGAGTACGTAGTCCATTTGTCGTGAGCAGCAAGTAAGTTATAGTGTAGAAGATGAAGATGATTATAATAAATGTGTTCATTGGACATGTATATCAACGTTTCAAGTTTAAACCAAAATGTGTTATGTCTATTTGCTATTTAGGGGCTGTTTGTTTACCTTTTAATGGTTCAGTTCAGTGCTTAACCATTCAGCATTCAGTATTCAGAGCGTTTGTTTCAGAAAAAAATAGCCTTTGAATGGTTCAGTTAAGTGCTGAATGGTTAAGAGACTGAGAGATGCTGAATGAAACTGAATGGAGCATATACTAACTTTATACTCATCTGAAGTTGTACCTCAACATCCCTCTTATTGATGGAACCTCTTAATGGTTCAAACCTCTTAACCATTCAGCACTTAATGATTCAGATTTTGCCAAACAGCCCCTTAGTTGATTCGGTTTCGGATTTTGTGTTAATTGATTATAAGCATGGGTTCTCTTTGGTAATGGTTTAGTTAAGGATAAATCAGACCATCTCAAGTCGAGCCATCTCTTCTATTAATTTTAGGCCTAGTAATTTATAAATGATTGATAGGTTAAAAAATTATATATTGTTTGTTTATTTTTTAATGTTTTTGGACACCTCTTGTTAAGAGTTTGATTTATGAATTTGGGGAAAAACTTGAGGTTGGCAAGATATTTTAATTTTTCGGTTATAAACAAATATTAACATGATACAACAAGATGAGGATGGTAGTGACGATGTTCTAAGGTATATGATTTGGTATTATAATCTAAGGGTTTTAAGATGTTATGAATCTTGAAATGTAAAATAGGTTTAGGGTGTTGTGTTTGAGATTGGAGTGCAAGTAACAGAGATGATGTTAAGATTACAGAGAGTTTGTGTAAAGTGAAAGAGATGAGGTGATAATGTGTGTGGAAAACTCTCGCAAGCAATCTGATTTGTAGTCGGAGCTAGCTCATGGCTCGAGGTTTAGAAACCGACGGTCACATCTTCTATTTCTGGTTGCATCCAAAACTCACTCATCAAACCTTCAAACACACTCACTCCCTCTCCAAATTCGTCCAACACACCCCCACACAAAACCGATTCCAACCATGCACAGTCTCTAAGCCTAGAACGAGTTTAAGTGATAAGACTCAACATTCGTGGTGAACATCAAGCTTTCATAACTTTCATTCATCCTTCTCTTTGCTCAATAAGGTTAGAATCTCGTTCTTAAGCCTTATATTTGTCATTTAGATTTGCTCATGACCTTAACTCATCAAAAAATGCAAAATATAATGGAAATAACACCTAGAAATCAAGTGGGTTGAAACATAAGCTGTTAGAAAAACTTTGGTCATCTTCACACAATGCTATTTAGACGAATAATAATGCAAACGTACTATTTGTTAGGCCTAAATGTAAGTTTAGGATGTATCAACAAAGTAACTGCCAAAGTTATCGCTAACAAAAACAAACGAGTTATTGGATCAGTTATATCATACTCACAACCAGCCTTACCATCCAACTGTAACATCTTGGATGGTCTACTTATGTCAATGAAGTTGTATCTTGGCTTAAGAAGTCGTCACTCGCGTATGATTTTCAAATCGATATAAACAAAGTGTTTGGTTCATTTCATGGAAATTTTTTATTTCTATTCTTGAACAAATGAACTTCACACCAAGATGGATGGCATGGGTTGGTAGCGTCTTACTCCCATCTAAAGCATGTATTATAATAAATGGGTCACCCACAAAAGAATTTTATTCCTCAAGGGGTGTACGACAAGGCATCCCTTTTGTCTTTATACATGATTTATTGTCATAGAAACATTTATGTAGATGTTTAATAAAGCAACGTCAGTCGGTATTTTAAGGGACTCAAGTTGCCCAACAAGGCAAAAATGGGCTGATTATTTCAAATTTGTTGTTTCTAGATGATGGGATAACCATTTGAGAATGCTTTGTACTGAACTTATTGAATATTACAAGGCTTATGTGTGTTTTCTTCTTGATTTTTGGCTGAGAATGAAACATTAAAAAAATGTAATCTCATTGGCATCAACACGTCGGATAATGAGGTAAACACACTGTTAGAAATAATTAATTATATAAGAGGGTCTTTATAGTTCTCTTATTTGGGCCTAACCATGGGATCAAACATGAATTTGGTAAAAAAAATATTCAAAAGCAGATTGTCCCTTTAGAAGGTCAAACACCTTTCCATTGGTGGACATCTTGTTCTGATCCATGCAGTATGTGCTTGACAGCCTCCCGACATATTACTTAGCTTTATTCAAAGCTCCTAATTAGGGCATCTATTCTTTTGAAAATATTAGAAGAGGTTTCTTTTAGGGAGACATAGAGAATAAGAGAAACATACCTTGGGTAAGGTAGGAACAAATTTACTCCCCTAAAGAATGTGGGGTTCTTGGATTGTTACCATTTAAAATATAACACCTTAGCCTTCTAACTAAATGGTGGTGAAGATTCAAGATCGAAGGTAATAGTTGTGGATTAAAGCCTTTTCGTGCATTCATCAAACCAACCATGCAGGTGTTGTAATCCAATTCAGAACCAACAACAGAGGGGTGTGACTCAATATCAAGAGGATTGATGTTCAACTTCAAAACGCACCACATAATCCTAAATACACTTCTTTCAAATGCAAGTGGAGAATGGCGATGGTAACCCGAAGCGAGTGGCATCTTCACGGTACGATTGATTAAATCTCTTTTTATCAACTCACTCTTCTTGCCTTCGGGCTATATTTTTCCTTGGTGCAGGTTAGTTCCATTCAAAGTGAACAACATGGTTTGGAGATCCCAACTTGATAGAATATTCATAAGAATGGCTTTATAAAGAAGACATACTCTCATTGAATCCAATATGTGTCCATTATGCAAGCAGATGCCTGAATTAGTTGATTATTTGTTTATATCTTGCTACTATGCATTTACCTTCTGAAGTTTGATTAGAAATTGGTATAAAGTGCCACAAGTTTTTGTTTTCTCAATCAAAGATATTATGGACCTCTGCAAACAACGTCTTTAAACTCAACCGGCCGAAAGGAATCTTTTCAAGTCATCATACTATAGTAGTAATTTGGAGCCGATGGAACATGAGCATTGAGGTAATTTTCAGGAAGAGAGCTCAATTAATCAACACTCTACCTGAAGATGTCAATAACTTTGGATACATGTGGGTGAAGAATAGACTTAAAAAATCTAAGCCTTCATGTATCGAATGATGCAACTTTATTAATTTTAGCATGTTATAGTCTTTTTAATTGGTTTAAGTTTATTTGGATTTTAATTTTCGCTTTTTAATTTTTTGTCAAGCAACTCAACATTGATCGTTATTTTCAGTAACGTCTCAACATCGTTATTAACCACGATCTTCAGGATTAAAATTAACTTCACTGTTACAACCCAAACGGTAGAACTCATCATAAAAGACTAATATGATGGGAGAGGTGACCATTGGGTTTTAAATCCCACATTAGTTGACCATACCTGTTAGACCCCAAATCCCATGGCCCGACCCGTTGCATAATAAATTATAATAATTAATACATCGGAAGTCTTAAATAAAAGACCACTTCCATTGACCCAAATTGAAACTTTCATTAATGTCTTGAAATAAATAATAATTGTCTAACACTCGATATGAGTGTGTTACATCATTACCACTTAGTCTAAAGACACTACTCCCATGTATCTTCAACTTAGGCCCTTCTCCTATGGGGAGAATCATTATTTGTCCGTCTCTAGCTAAGCCTTCCTAGCTAACATCCACGGACATTCCTTTCACCTGCATCATGAGCTAAAAGACATCGACAACTATGTGCTGGTGAGTCGTAACCAGTGACGTAAGACATATAAAATACTTAGACATCATTCATGCATATATGTATGGTGATAAGTATACTACAAGTCAACTCTTCACTACGACACTTCGTGACGTCAACTGACGTAATGCTTGCTAATATGTATACCGCTTACAAGATCAACTAAGGCATCTACATGGCAAATCTATGCCATAGTATTTCATAACGTTCCAGGCATCGGGTTCCTTTCCTGTTATGAGCAATCAGTCTACCTATTTGGATCCAACTAGACGCATACATATCCCGAGGCGGAGCTAGTAGTTCTTGAAGATCTACCCCCAGAAGCCTTGCCTTAATAACTTGCCTTGTGGCATGTAACCGCCATCCCGAATAATCAGGATGACTCGTCAAGAAGCTTATTACCACGGACCAACTCACACCACATCCGGACGAACCTGGAGTTGAGATGCGTTGGATCACCAGTTGCAATCTTACTTATAACCACATATATTCAAAACATTTTATCAAATCATTTCATACTTTTCATACAAGCTCGGATACAGCCCCGAAATCATAAAACATGTAAAAGTTGGCGGTTAGACTCACCTTTGATGAAGCCTACGTATCACAAGCCGGTGGCTAATCAAGGTAACCCTGTAATCAGTTCATGTTGTCAGGATTTGTTTCTTTCGGAATAATCTCATCGGTATTCTCTTACCAATATGCATTATCTTAGTCATGCTATATGACTTTAGACAATGACTTTAGTCCTTGGTTTAGTCATTCTACTCAGAGTATTTCGACATCTGAGTCAGGGTTTCCTAGCTATGTTCTCATTATCAGTCTATTTGAAAAGCCACATTATCATATCCTTATGTTTCTCATAAGGTTCTATCATACATCTGGTTTTACTTAAACACATCATAATACTAGTAACATTACATGACTAGGGTGTTTTATTCTAAAACCCTGGTTTTTCCATGGACGTAAGTCATTTGAATATTAAATGTGCACGGGATCTGTGACGTTACCTAGTAAGTCGGATAGAATGGGGTCTAGATTCGAGAGTCTCTTTGGAACTGAGCAACACTTTGACAGCACTTCGTCTCGTCCAACAGATCTAAGCTCACACGTACAAGAGAGGACATAGTTCACTATTATGATGGGTCTTGGTTTAGTATATTAGGTGCATATAAAATAGTAAGTAGCTCGAAGGAAACTAAAATTGAGTCTTACCGAACACCGAAGATACCCCGTAGGTGTCTCTTGAGCAAACCCGTACTCGAAACGTACTACCGAAGGCTTCTGTTCTTCGTTGGAAGCTCGTCGGGACTTCACCGAAGGATTTTGGCAGGATTTTCTAGAGAGAGTGTAAAGAGATAGTGGAGAGGTGCAAGAAGTGGAGAGGGGGTCAGCCTCCTTTTATAGCTGAAAAACCTGCCCTACGCGATACGCGTAGGGCACCTGCGCGTATCGCGTATGTGAGGTGGTTTTGCCGGAAACCGCGGCTACCCACGCTTTTACGTACCCAATATTTTTGTCCAAGGCTATACGCGCAGGCCAAGCCTTCCCTTGCACATATTGCGTAGTAAGTCTTTTTATCCTCGTTCAATTCAGAGTGTCACATTATCACCTCCTTGTTGGGATTCCGTCCCAGAATCACTCTGAGAACAATTGAGGGCCTTATTTCTCATGGCGTCTTCTGGTTCTCAGGTAAATTCAGAACCACGCCTGGCATTCAACTTGACTTTAACAATGGGAATGCGTTTGCTTCTTAGCTTCTTGATCTGTCTTTCGACTATTTTTGTTGGTTCCTCAAAAAAAATTAGTCGATCGTCCACTTGGATTTCTTCCAGTGGAGTTTGCAAGGTTTCGTCAGACAGACACTTTCGGAGTTGGGAGATGTGGAAGACTGGGTGGATCCCTCGCAGTTCTTTCGGGAGTTCAAGTCTATAGGCTACCTTGCCTATTCTAGTGGTTATCTCAAAAGGTCCGATGAATTGGGGACTTAGCTTTCCCGATTTCCAAAACGGATAGTGCCTTTCCAAGGTGATACTTTTAGCATTATCTTGTCTCATTCTGCGAACTCTAGTGGTTTTCGGCGTTTGTCTGCATAGCTCTTTTGCCGACTTTGTGCCACTAAGAGTCGCTCACGGATCACCTTGACCTTTTCAATGGTATCTAGTACCATTTCGGGGCCAGTCATTTGACCTTCGCCCACTTAGAACCAGCACAGGGGTGCTCGACATCGTCGTCCATACAGAACTTCAAATGGTGAAGCCTTTAAACTCTTATGGTAGCTGTTGTTATGAGAAAATTATGCTAATGGGAGGTGAGTGTCCCCGCTACCACCAATATCTATTACGCATGCCCGAAGCATATCTTCTAAGGTTTGAATGGTCCTTTCACTTTGACCATCACTTTTTGGGTGGTAGGCTATACTCATTTCTAATTTAGTTTCAGAAGCTTCATGGAATTGTCTCCAGTATCGAGACGTGAATCTTCTGTCTCTATCAGAAACGATGGACACGGTTACTCCGTGTCTTGCCACTATCTCATCTACATATAACTGGCCAAGTTGTTTGGCTCCCGCGCTTTCTTTTATAGGTTGGAAGTGGGCGGACTTAGTGAGTCTGTCCACTATTACCCATATAACGTCATTTCCCTTTCTGGTCTTGGGTAAACCCATCACGAAATCCATCGTGATCATTTCTCATTTCCACGTAGGAATTGCAAGGGGTTGGAGCATACCAGACGGTTTTTGGTGCTCAACCTTTACTTGGAGACATGTCATGCAACGCTCCACATAGGTTGCTATGTCCTTCTTCATTCTAGGCCACCAAAATTGGTCCTTCATGGTATAGTACATCTTATCTGCTCCAGGGTGGATACGATACTTAGTTTTATGGGCTTCATCCAGTATGAGTCCTCTCAAATTTCTGAAGTTTGGTACCCAAACTCGGTGTTTCATACAGATGAACCCATCTTCCCCTTCTTCCAATTTCTTCACCACCTTAATCATTTCTTCCTTTCCTACGTTCTCTTCCTTTAAAGCTTCTTTTTTAGACATCTTAAATTGGTCCAAGAGGTTTATTAGAACATTCATTCTTAATGCTCGGACGCGTTTGGGCTTAGTGCACTCCTTTCGGCTTAAAGCGTCAGCAACTACGTTTGCCTTCCCTGGATGGTAGTGCAAATCGAAGTCATAATCGGACAAAATTTTCATCCATCGTCGTTGCCTCATGTTAAGCTAGCTCCTTCTGATCGAATATATGCTTTAAGCTCTTATGGTCGGAATATACTTGATCACGTGGTGTTTTATTAGTGTTATATATATTTAATTACGTGATTTTTAGTCGTTTATTGTGTTGGAACGAGTTACTTTGTATGTGTTATGTGTTGTAGGTGTTTGGAGATAAATGGAGCCTAGAATGATCAAATATGGAGTTAAAAGAAGCATTAAAAGAAAGTACGAGGGCTAAAGTTGAAGAATGCAAAAGATTGGAAAGTATGAAGAAAATCCGGAACTAGGCGTCTTATATGCCGGTGTGGGCGTCTAAGACGGTGGCTCTAAAAAACTTGCTGTTAGAATTTTTTTAGCGCGGCATATAAGATGCCGGGCTGGGCGTCTAAGACGCCGGTGGTCGGCCAAAGCCCAACTTTTATGTTTTTGAATTGTTATTTAAACCTAATCACTAGGGTTTCGATGGGAACTTTTGGCTAGTCGATTTTGGGTATTAGAAAGCTGATTTCTCATCATTTCAAAGGCTCGAATCCATTCCCAATCATCATTGATCATCATCAACACATGAAGATTAAAGATCCAATGAAGAACATGAGTGGCTAGTCTTCTTTCGTGGTTGCTTCCGGGTGAAGAGTTCACATAGGTGATATGTTTAGTTGCTTTTAAACCTAGTTTTGTATTGGATTTGGATTTTATTATTCAAGTTTGTGTTTTTGATTAACTTAAACAATCTAGTTATAAATAAATTTGCATGCTTTTATCATCAGTTCTTCGGTTTATTACATCGTGAACTCATTGGTTTGGGTGGGTAATTTGATATAGTTAGATTGGTACATTGTGAATGAGCGAGTTGAGAAGTTTGTTCCTTTGATATCACTTTAGTCAAAAGCTAGATATACGGATCATAAATACGTGATTTCACTATGTTAAAAGTAACTAGCTTTAATCCTTGAACTTGGATACCGGAAGTAACTACCTTTTTAATTAATTGTTTAAAAAACCTTTTTTCAAGTTTGTGGCTTCATGCAAATTAAGTTTTTCAATCAACCAAAGTTTCAATTTAGTTTTAAGTTGTTAGTAAGTTTAGTTCGTTTAGTAGTTTAGTGAATTTCGTCTTCCTAGTTAACTTAATTAATTTAGTTTAAACTTACACTTTCCACCAATTCCCTGTGGAGACGACCTTACTTACCCGTACTCATATAGGTATTTAAGTCAATAAAATACTTGTTTTTGATTAGCCCACGACAGCTACATCAAAATGGCGCCGTTGCCGGGGAATCATGCGCTTAGTGTTTAGTTTAAATTAGTTATTTTATTTCCAAAGAAAAATTAATATAACCCAAAAATATATTTTTTTTTTGTCTTTCGTTTTGTTAAAAAAAAAATATCCAAAAATAGTGTCTTTTTGTTTATTTTACATTTCTGTTCGTTTTTACGTGTGGTATTGGTGTTTCTGATTGTGCAGAAAATTTCTTAGCTTTTATGCATACGAGATTCTCAAAGAAGACTTCACCATTACAGTGGGATCCAGAAATTGAGAAAACCGCAAGAAATAACCGGGCAATTCACAGAAATACCACGGTTACTCCTCTTCGGGGTAACACACAATCAGAAGAGGGTACACCATCAGCGAGAGTTCAGTCTATACTCGAACTTCTTTCAAAGACCCCAGCGCCTAAAGCATCAAAATCAATGGAACATCAAAACCAAGACCCACCAATTCCACCTGAAAACCCACCTGCACCAAGTCAAGGTCAAATCCCACCAAACCAAGTACCAAAATCTGACCCAATACTTCAACACTTTCGAACCTTTCAGTTCCAAAACCCAAATAATCAACCACAGTTTAGTGTGCATGGGAGTAACCAGGATAATAAAGTGGAATTTTCAGATGAAGGAACTCATCAAAGAGTTTATGGGTCTAACATAGAGGAATGGATTGAAGATCTGCATCAAATGGATCATCTAAACCAACATCCGGTTGATGAGTTTGGGGGTTATGAAGAAGAGCAGGGCTATCAATGGCCACAGAGGAATATGGGTCAAGGGGGACTCAGACAACCACCGATCGTCCATAGGGGTCAACCGTTTAATGGGATACCACTGAATGTAGGGAGACAACAAAATGTCCTTGCTCAAGGTGTGGATAGTCACTTCCGCCCAGCTATTACAGTCAATTCCTCCCCTGTTATACCACCAATACAACGTGGGAGAGCTTTTGAGGTTCGACCTCAATGTTTGGGTATCTTACCTCATTTTCATGGCACGGCTCTTGAGGAACCTTACTTGCATATTTCAGAATTCGAGGCCTCGTGTAGTACTATTGGTGGTCAAGGTTTTTCACCAGACGAAGTCAAGTTGGTATTGTTCCAGTTCACTCTCAAAGACAAAGCTAAACAGTGGTTTCTCTCATTGCCATCCGCAAGTATTCACACATGGAGAGACATGCAACAACAGTTTTTGGATGAATATTATACTTCTCAAAGAACAAGTGATGCTCGTCGTTCCATTCGGGGTTTCACACAACAGTCGGGTGAGCAGTTTCATGAGGCATGGCATAGGTTTAAAGAATTGTTGAGGACATGCCCACATCATGGAATAGACAAGTGGGAGTTGATTTCAGCTTTTTATGATGGGTTGTCACCGGAAGATGCTAGAGATGTAAATTCTACAAGTGCTGGAACCTTCACGTTCAACCATGTAGATGATGATTGGAACATTCTTGAAAGGATGAGCATCAACTCAAAGAAGACAGCACAGACAAGCCGAAGGTCGAGAGGCTCGTCTCTTAAAACGGTCAATGATCATGCAGCAATGGATAGAATTGCAAAGTTGGAACGTGAGTTAGCAAGCATTAAAGTGGGCAAAAGTCAGGTTGCGAATATTTCAGGTGGCTATGAAATTTGTGAAACATGTGACGACATTGGACACACATCTGAAACATGTTACATGAATATGGGAAGAAATGAAGAAGTGCATCAAGTGCAAGCTCAAGGGGACCGGAAGCAATACGACATGAACTCTAATACCTATCACCCGGGGCTAAGGAATCATCCAAATTTGAGGTATGGTAATAGTACTAACCAATTGAATCCTCCTTTTCAGGTACAAAACCAAGGAAGTAATCAATATCAAAGTCGTCAGCAAAATTACAACCAAGGAGGATATCAAAAGGGCCAGTACCATCAAGGTGGTTATCAACAAGGAGGGCAAGCTCAGCAAAGAAATTACCAACAACAAAGCTCCTCATCCAACAATGGCAATGATAATGCCATCCTTGCGGCAATTCAGGATTTAGTAAAGGAAGTCAAGCAAAACAAGGAATTGCAAGATAAAACAAATGAAGTATTTTCCAGGCAATTGGGTCAATTAGCTGAGCAGTTAGCAGGGAGGGAACCAGGTAAGCTCCCAAGTAATACAACAGTGAATCCTCAACATCAAGCAGCTGGACCAAGTAAGAGCTCTCATGTGGGTCAGGTAAGTATTCTTAGAAGTGGTAAGGTTTATGACAACAAGGTTCAACCACCATCACCATTTAAGGAGGGAGTGGTGGTTGACCTTGGTGAAAATGGTGAGTCAGATAGTGATTCGGAATTTGCATCACCTAAACCAACTAAAAAGGTAACTTTTAAGGAACCGGTTAAGGAAAATGTGAAACCAAACACAACTATCACTCAAGGTGCGGGGGTGGAGAATAATACCATCCCTTACCCTTCGGCTTTGAAAGAACCAAATACACCACTTGCTAAAAAAAGAGGCCCACAACAAGATGAGATGTGGGAAATTTTCAAACAAGTGAAAATTAACTTGCCTTTAATTGATGCAATCAAGCAAGTTCCCGCATATGCCAAGTATTTAAAAGATTTGTGCACTCAAAAACGGCAAAATAAACTACCTAAACAAGTTGATTTTACTGATAATGTGAACGCTGTTTTATCGGGTGCACTTCCACCAAAACTTCAAGATCCAGGGGCGCCTTTAATTTCTATACAAATTGGTGATGTTAAAATAAATAAAGCCCTCCTTGATCTTGGAGCAAGTGTTAGTATCTTGCCCGGTAGTTTGTATGACCAATACGAGTTTGGTCCATTACAAAAAGTCGACACCACCGTGGTGTTGGCAGATTTATCCCTCAAACTACCGCGTGGGATACTAATGGATGTGATTGTGAAGGTGGAAGACTTCTATTACCCAGTTGATTTTCTTGTGTTAGATTATGCAGCTCCTACAAATGACAAGCAACCTAATGTTATATTGGGTAGACCATTTTTAAAAACCGCTCAATGCTTGATCAATTGTAAGACCGGCACAGTGGACATGGCATTTGGTAATAGAAGGTTAAGGTTAAATGTTTTCTCCAATATCCCTAACGCTCTGTCTAATGATGAATGTTTTATGATGGACATCATTGAAAGGTGTGATCCTCATGTAAATGAGGGTGAGACCACAGAGCCGTGTGTTTTGTGTGACAGGGAAACAGTTGAGCTCATTGAAGAATTGAAGCAAGAGGAGGAACAACTGGAAGTGATGGCTTTGAAGGAAGGTAGGCCTACATGGACTCATCAAGTGGAAAGCCTACCCGAACACATTGACACCCAATTAAAGCCATCGTTGGAATCACCTCCACAAGTTGAGTTGAAGGAATTGCCAAAGCACCTTAAGTATGCATTTGTTGGTGACAACAACACCCTCCCAGTAATCATTGCATCAAATTTGACTGAGATGCAAGAGAATGAGTTGATGGAAGTGTTAGTGGCTCATAAAGCTGCTATTGGATGGACCATTGCAGATTTGAAAGGGATAAGTCCATCTATTGTTATGCACAAGATCATCACAGAAGAGGGATCCAAACCTACTAGGGATGCTCAAAGGAGGTTGAACCCAAACATGAGGGAAGTTGTGAAAAAGGAGGTCTTGAAGTGGCTCGATGCAGGTATTATTTATCCTATCTCTGACAGTAGTTGGGTAAGCCCGACTCAAACAGTACCGAAGAAAGCCGGCATCCAAATTGTGAAAGATAACGAAGGTAAGGAAATTGCCACCCGGCCGGTAACTGGGTGGCGAATTTGCATAGATTATAGGAAGTTGAATGCAGCAACTTCTAAAGATCACTTTCCATTGCCTTTCATTGACCAGATTGTTGAGAAACTCGCAGGTCAGAAATTTTATTGTTTTCTGGATGGGTATTCGGGTTATAATCAAATTGCTATACATCCAGATGATCAACAAAAGACTACATTTACTTGTCCATATGGCACATTTGCATTTAGGCGAATGCCATTTGGGCTATGTAATGCCCCGGCCACCTTCCAAAGGTGTATGATGAGTATCTTTTCAGATATGGTCGGGGAGTCTTTGGAGATCTTCATGGATGACTTTTCAATTTTTGGTACATCTTTTGAGTCTTGTTTAAATCAACTAACTAAAGTTTTGAAAAGATGTGTTGAAACAAATCTGGTTTTAAGTTGGGAAAAGAGCCACTTCATGGTTCAAGAGGGTATTGTGTTGGGACATGTGATTTCAAGTAGGGGGATTGAGGTAGACCATGCTAAAATTCAAGTTATTTCAACATTACCTCCACCAACTAATGTTAAAGGCATTCGTTCTTTTCTGGGACATGCTGGGTTTTATAGAAGGTTCATTAAAGGCTTTAGTGTCATAACAAAACCATTGTGTAACCTTTTATTAAAAGATGTCCCATTTGTTTTTGAAAAAAAATGTATGGAAGCTTTTAATATCATAAAACAAAAATTAGTTGAAGCCCCAATTTTACAATCACCGGATTGGTCTTTACCTTTTGAAATCATGTGTGATGCGAGTGATTACGCATTAGGGGCAGTTTTGGGTCAACGGGTTGACAAGAAACCCGTAGCTATATATTATGCAAGTAAGACTCTTTCTGATGCTCAGTTAAATTACACTACCACTGAGAAAGAGCTACTTGCAGTAGTGTATGCCTTAGACAAATTTAGGTCTTATATTTGGGGAAGCAAAGTTATTGTTTATTCTGATCATAGTGCAGTTAGGTACTTAATGGAGAAGAAGGATGCCAAGCCTAGGTTGATACGTTGGATCCTTCTATTGCAAGAGTTCAACCTGGAAATCCGCGACAAGAAGGGAAGTGAGAACGTAGTGGCGGATCACTTGTCACGGGTTGTTCATGAAATTGAGGCAGAGGATGGAGAAATCAAGGAGACTTTCCCAGATGAGCATCTTTTATCTGTCTCTACTGAACCATGGTATGCTAACTTTGCGAATTATTCAGCTGCAGGTATACTCCCTGAATATTGGGCAAAGAAGAAGAAGCAACAGTTCATAGCTCGTGCAAAGTATTACATCTGGGACGACCCGGATCTTTTCAAAATTGGAGCAGATCAGATAATCCGAAGATGTGTACCGGATGATGAGATTCAAGCAGTCTTAGGGCATTTGCACTCATCTGCATGTGGTGGCCATTTCAGTGGTCACAAAACAGGGCAAAAAGTGTTATCATGTGGCCTTTATTGGCCAACAATATTTAAAGATGCAAATGAGTTCGCTAAACATTGTACAAATTGCCAAAAGATGGGCAGTATTTCTAAGCGAAATGAGATGCCCATGCAACCGATTCTAGTGGTTGACATCTTCGATGTCTGGGGAATCGATTTCATGGGACCATTTCCCAATTCTTTTGGTAATTTGTACATTTTGGTGGCGGTTGATTATGTTTCAAAATGGGTTGAAGCAATCGCTACCAAAAAGAATGATCACACCGTTGTTTGTAAGTTTGTCCAAGCAAACATTTTTTCACGATTTGGAATACCCCGCGTGATCATAAGTGATGGGGGATCGCATTTCAAAAACTTTAACTTTGGTAAATTACTTAAACGGTTCGGTATTGATCATCGGGTTGCAACCCCATATCACCCGCAAACAAGCGGGCAAGTTGAAGTGTCCAATAAGCAAATTAAAGAGATTTTACAAAAAACCGTACGAACTGATCGCAAGGATTGGTCAACTAAGTTGGATGATGCCTTGTGGGCATATCGCACGGCTTACAAAACACCTATTGGCACTACACCTTACCGGTTGGTTTATGGGAAAGGATGTCACTTACCAGTAGAAATAGCTCATCGTGCTCTTTGGGCGATTAAAAACGCTAATATGGATTATGATCTTGCAGGAAAGGAGCGGAAGTTGAGCTTGTGTGAACTAGAAGAGCTACGAGATGAAGCGTATGAGTGTGCATCCGCATACAAGGCTAAGACAAAACTCGTGCACGATGCAAAGTTGAGAGTGAAAAAGTTTGAGGAAGGACAAAGAGTTTGGTTGTACAACTCACGGTTAAAGATTTTTCCCGGAAAACTCAGAAGCAAATGGACGGGTCCGTATCTAATCACACGAGTTGGAAGCTATGGAGACATTGAGATCGAAGATTTCGAGGATCATCTAAGGCAAGTAGTGAATGGACACCGATTGAAACCATATTTGGATGTGAACGACATCAATGGGCCAACAAAGCAATCCGAGAGCTTTTTCATAAGCACTCTGGACCTCGTAGAGCCACTCTGATTTTCAGGTAATAAGTCCGGCTGAAGACTCTAAACTTAGCGCTTACGGGAGGCAACCCGCGAACTTTGTGGGTGTGTTCACTAGAAACCCTCACGAGACTACAACTCGTCCACTCGGGTCTACCGAGGGGTTCAAAGGCTTGTTGCATATGCTAAATGCAACCGTGATGCCTACGAAAGTGAGTCTTAGAGTACTTTTTTATATTTTTATGTTTATTTTCTTTATTTTCTTTATTTTTGTACTTGTTAGTTTTTGTTCGGCTTTTGTGTTCGTTCGCTTGTTTAGGTGTTGCAACCACGTGGCAACAACCAAGTGTGGGGAAGATTCGGATATGTTCCAGGTAAGTTTCAGTTCCGATTTTGTGCATCGGGACGATGCATGATCGTTCGAGGGGTAGCGGGTAATATCAACTCGAAGTTATTGTAAAAAAAAAAAAAAAAAGTTGCGCGGCATATAAGACGCCCATAGGGGTGTCTTAGACGCCGGGTCATTTTTTTTGGAATGGGTTAAAAAGTTGCGCGGCATATAAGACTCCTATGTGGGCATCTTAGACGCCGGGTTGTTTTTTTTTTAAAAGTTGCGTGGCCTCTTATACGCCCAAATGGGCATCTTAGACGCCGGGTTGTTTTTTTTTTTTTTTTTTTTTTTTTTTTTTTTTTTTTTTATGGGTTTATAAAGTTGCGCGGCATATAAGACGCCAAAGGGGGAGTATAAAACGCTGGTCAGTTTTTTTGTAAGTGGAAACTTGAGTTGCGCGGCATCTTATACGCCCAAGGGGGCATCTTAGACGCCGGGTCATTTTTTTACAAATACAAAAAAATTGCGGGGCATCTTATATGCTGGTAGGGGCGTCTTAGACGCTGCTCACTTGCTTAGCTGCTGTTATAAAACTACAAGGGGGCGTATTATACGCCCATAGTAGCGTATAATACGTCGGGTGCATCAAGGAGACGGGTGTTGACTGGGTTGACCAAGTTTCTTGATGACTGGATGGTTTGGACCGCAGCTTCCTCCACAGGCGAACATACATGATTCAAATATGGACACTAGGGGCACTTGTTGACCGAGTGCTGCACTCTGATCAGGTCCATGTACTTAATCTTTTTCTTTTGTTTTTGTTTAAAACTATTTTTTTATTTCCTTGTTTTGTTTTATTTTGTTTTGTTTTGTGTTTTGAGTTTGTGATTAGTTGTGATTGGGGTGTGAAACTCTAGTGGGTGCTTAGCTTATGTGTTATGTGTTGGATAGATAGTATGTTTTGAGAATGGTTAATGTTAAATTTTTAGGGGATAGGGAGAAGTTGGTGAATCCTCATCTCTGGGCTTAGTTAACAGTTTTAACACCATACATTGGGGACAATGTATCCCAAGTGTGGGGATGAGGAAAATTTTGAAAAAAAAAAATGCAAGTTTTGTGAGCAAAAGTGGAAAATATATTTTTGAAAAATGTTCCAAGCGGGCTTAAGTGTGCTTGAAGGCTTGAGTTTTCAATGTAATTCATTAACTAATAACTTACTAGAACTTGGTTTTGGTCCTTAGTCATGGTTAGACTCACAGGTTATTGTTTTGTGTGGAAAGTTATAGAATTGTCTAACCGGGGGTAACATGCTTGAGGGTGGACTTTTCATGCATGTGGTAGCATTAGTTTCTTGATTTATCATAATTAGAAACGTTTTCAAGCATGAAACTGAGTTGTGTACACGAAAATGATAAAGGCATTAGGAATACACCTTAGGATTATTTTTTAGCCTTTTTGTTTTTTAGATCCTACCCGTTTGTGGCATATCCCTTAGACACCATCAACCATTCAACCCAATGAAAAAAAAAAAAGTGAAAAAAAAAAAGTTAGCCTTTTATCTTTCTTATTTATTTTCGATGAATTCGAATCGGATAGGTTTAGGATTCCCCGTTCTTCGGTAAGGTCGGTGTGGACGTTCGCTACCATGTTCGACGTGGGATGGAATGGTCGCATTGCTCGAATAGTCGGGAAGGGGCCGATAATAGTGTGCCCAGGCCAATGCGCCTAATGATTATAAATGAAAAGAGGACCGATGTTAGTGTGTCCCAAAGTAGAAGGATTAGAAGCGCATGAAAAAAAAAAGAAAAGAAAAGGAAAATGGCCAATGTTGCCAAACGTGCATAGAAATGTTTGATCTATTGTGGCATTAATAGACTCTTTGAAAGAGAGGCCTAGAAGATTCGAGTTCATCAACTTTTTAGCCATTTTTATCCTTCAATCCATACCCTTACCCAAAGCCTATTAAAAACCCATAAAAGTCCTTTTGATTGTGTGTGCAATTTTGGTGGATTGTGAGAAGATGTATTACATGCATGGGGGAAGCGTGAAAGCTTGTTAGGCTTGGTTAGATAAGTCTTTGTTTAAAATATGAATACTTGAACTTGAAAAAGTAAAAGTATTATTGTGCTTAAAAGTGTGAGTTTGGGTATGACTTTGGACCGGGATTGGGAATTGGTAAGGAATTGGTAAAATGTAATTGTTAATGATGGCTAACGAGTTACACGAGAGCTTTGCTTAGGGACAAGCAAAGGTGAAGTGTGGGGATGTGATCACGTGGTGTTTTATTAGTGTTATATATATTTAATTACGTGATTTTTAGTCGTTTATTGTGTTGGAACGAGTTACTTTGTATGTGTTATGTGTTGTAGGTGTTTGGAGATAAATGGAGCCTAGAATGATCAAATATGGAGTTAAAAGAAGCATTAAAAGAAAGTACGAGGGCTAAAGTTGAAGAATGCAAAAGATTGGAAAGTATGAAGAAAATCCGGAACTAGGCGTCTTATATGCCGGTGTGGGCGTCTAAGACGGTGGCTCTAAAAAACTTGCTGTTAGAATTTTTTTAGCGCGGCATATAAGATGCCGGGCTGGGCGTCTAAGACGCCGGTGGTCGGCCAAAGCCCAACTTTTATGTTTTTGAATTGTTATTTAAACCTAATCACTAGGGTTTCGATGGGAACTTTTGGCTAGTCGATTTTGGGTATTAGAAAGCTGATTTCTCATCATTTCAAAGGCTCGAATCCATTCCCAATCATCATTGATCATCATCAACACATGAAGATTAAAGATCCAATGAAGAACATGAGTGGCTAGTCTTCTTTCGTGGTTGCTTCCGGGTGAAGAGTTCACATAGGTGATATGTTTAGTTGCTTTTAAACCTAGTTTTGTATTGGATTTGGATTTTATTATTCAAGTTTGTGTTTTTGATTAACTTAAACAATCTAGTTATAAATAAATTTGCATGCTTTTATCATCAGTTCTTCGGTTTATTACATCGTGAACTCATTGGTTTGGGTGGGTAATTTGATATAGTTAGATTGGTACATTGTGAATGAGCGAGTTGAGAAGTTTGTTCCTTTGATATCACTTTAGTCAAAAGCTAGATATACGGATCATAAATACGTGATTTCACTATGTTAAAAGTAACTAGCTTTAATCCTTGAACTTGGATACCGGAAGTAACTACCTTTTTAATTAATTGTTTAAAAAACCTTTTTTCAAGTTTGTGGCTTCATGCAAATTAAGTTTTTCAATCAACCAAAGTTTCAATTTAGTTTTAAGTTGTTAGTAAGTTTAGTTCGTTTAGTAGTTTAGTGAATTTCGTCTTCCTAGTTAACTTAATTAATTTAGTTTAAACTTACACTTTCCACCAATTCCCTGTGGAGACGACCTTACTTACCCGTACTCATATAGGTATTTAAGTCAATAAAATACTTGTTTTTGATTAGCCCACGACAGCTACATCAATACTGTAAACTTGGTGCCGTACAAATAGTGTCGCCATATCTTTAATGCAAACAGTATTCCGCCTAACTCGAGGTCATGAGTTGCGTATACTGACTCAACGCCCTTCAGTTGCCTTGAGGCGTATGCGATTACGTTTCTATGCTGCATCAAGACGCAACCAAATCCTGTGGCAGATGCGTCACAATACACGATAAAGTCATCATTACCGTTGGGTAATGCAAGAATTGGTGCACTGCTCAACCTTACAATAATTTAATTTCATTTTTTTAAGTCTTTTTATCCTCGTTCGGGTCGGAGTGTCACAATACAACCAATGTGAGACAAGTATCATACTGATGCGTGCAATATATATATATATATATATATATATATATATATATATATATATATATATATATATATATATATATATATATATATATATATATATATATATATATATATATATATATATATATATATATATATATAAAATAAACTCCTAAAAACACCTAGTTTTAAATTTATAAAAACCTAGACGAACTACTAAATCACACACACCCGGTAGTGGACCGGTCGAATGTAATATAGTGAAACGTAAGTCCGGGTGTCGACCCACAGACTCTATATACTACGTTTAATTAACTAGACAAGACTCAACTAACTAAACACGACTTAAAAGAAAGATTATTTGAAAAGGGGGGTTGTACTGCTAAAAATAGAAACTTATTAAAAATAGAAACTTTCTAAATTAGGAAACTTACTAAAAATGGAAACTGACGATTTAAAGACGGGTTTAAAACAGATGAGAGAAAACAAACCATCTAGGCTAGAATCATCGGTAACTTTAGTTATCATTCATGCTTGGACTAATGTTTACGGAACCGAGATCTAAAAATATTCACTTAAAGGCGATGCTAACTAGGACCCTCGACCCTTTTCGAGAAGAAACCTAAAGTATCACTATCAAATTATTATCACACCAGTTACGGGATTAAGATTCCTCATAGTTACCTAATCAGATTACGCTTAATTGACTTAAGTTAAAGACCTATCTCACGATACGGACTCTAAAGCCATTTCAACCTAACTAATTGATTTAACAAGTAAGTGTTGATAAAATAGACTAAACCGGACTTCTCACAAAGACCTAAACCTAGCCACTTAATCAACCTTACCGGTTAACAAGCTATCACCTCACGGATTTCTAAGTTGGTTACACGTTTTTATTAATATAACTAATAGTATTTATCCTATGGTTTTACTGCAGGTTATCCATAAACAACCACAACGCAAGTAAATGGCTAAAACGAACCCTATTCCGTGACATAGACAATCACCAAGAGAACGTGGACTAATAATATTGATTAAACCAACATCAACATGCAAAAACACATCAATTAGCAATAAATGTTGAAACTTTAATCATGCATAATAAACCATAAACAAAATCATCCAAACATGAAATCAAAATAACGTTAACAATTCATCATAACGACTAGGTAGTTCTAAACAATTAGCCTACCATATTCATAATAATAAAAACAAGATTTAAAATGTATGACATGATAGAATTAAAGAGAAAAACGAAAGAAAGATGAAACCCGGAAGAATCGCGATGAAGCCTTTGATCCTACGCGTTCCCATTCACTTCGTTTTGTCTTCTTAGCCGTCCAAGCCCTTTTTGCAGCCTTTTTTTGTCTCCAATTTCGTCCCCTAGGGTTTCTAGGAGGCTAGGGTTTTATAAGGAGTGTTTATATAGCGAACCGGGCCAAGAAAAGCCCAAACTTTCTTCATTTTCGCGTACCGGCTCGCTCGTAACTCCGTTTCGTGCCTCGTTTTCGCCTACGGATTCGATTTTCCGTGCTCTTTCCGTTTCTTTATCAACATGGGACCTACGGAACATAAAAATATCAGTTGTGTCAAAAATGATATAAAAACTTAACCGAAACAACACGAAATGTAAATAAATGCAACATGGGATTTATGTATATTTTATACTCTATCACATACCTTACAATAATATAAGTCTATAACAATCTACCCTTCTTAAGGGTCAAGTCCTCGTTGGTCACAGTTGCCTTCTTCCAGGCCACCACTCCGAGTTTGGCTTTGATACCATTCTTACAACCCAAACGGTAGAACTCATCTCAAAAGACTAATCTGATAGGAGAGGGGACTATTTGGGTTATAAATCCGACATTAGTTGTCCATACAACCAATGTGGGACAAGTCCCATACCTTACAATAATTTCAGTTCATAGCATTCACATTGGTAGTAACATTTGTAAGATTAATCTTCACGGGTTATAGTGTTTGGATACACCAGCAGAAAATATATTTAATCACATGTTCTTTAAGGATTTGTTTTTTTTCAAAGTAGTGGGTTAGTGTTTACATGTTTTTAAGGGCTATTTACGTTTCGAAGTCAAGGGTTATGCAGTGTGTCGATCTATACCCAGACAAAAGTTAAGAAAAGTCACGATGGTTCAAAGTATTACAATTTTTGGACATATATAATTTTCATGATTTCATATTAAACATTAAGGAATTTACAACAACGTGGCAGGTAAACGGGCAACAAGTTGTGCCGCCACCCCCATTTGAATAGAAAAACCTAGCCTACTGAAGACAAAACATTGACCCTTAGGTGTCGAAACATTGCTATGAATGACCCGTTGAACCATGGTAAAAAAGTTCACCGCCTTAGTGGCTAGGAAGCCAAATGTGTCAAATGCTAGTGGAATAAAAACATGTTGATTATCCATGAAGGCTTTCTCGTGTTTTGCGATCTTGCATGATTTCGCCTTTGTTGCCGCCTGTCATGCAACAAATACATTACAATCATTGTTGATGATGATCTTTGTACTAAAAGTAATAGTTTGTGTGTGAGTTTTAAATAAGCAGTAAAAACTTTGTTCTAGTATATTTTGGTGAGTGATTAGGCTGAAACCAATAACAATAACCTTGAGCATGAACTCTAAATATCAGGGTTGGTCTTAGGATTTTGATGCCCTGTGTGGGCCGGGAAAAAGTCCTCCCCTCCAGAGCACCAACACACTAAGTTATATAAATCAATTTTTTTAATCAAAAAACAAACATTTGATAAATAAACATAATAAAATCAAATTATTAGAATTACATACCGTAATACTTAACCAATAACCCGTGAAGCTCTCCGAGCATTCTTCATAGCAGGTTGATTTATCACATCTTCACAAACTCATTCATAGCACCCGCTTGAGACTTAATGAGCTTCTTAGTTTGATTACGTTTTTTACAACCGGATGCTTGTTAGGAGGCATGATTTCTAAACGATTAGTCATTTAGTCAATTTACTATTAAACAATACTCTATAATTCTCAAGGACAATTACTCAATTAGTTCTACAATTCTATTTTTTATAAACCCTAGAATACAAAAAAGTTAATAATAATAATTAATAAACATACTAACATCGCTACAAAGTAACAAGCGGCTCCTTTGTTCCTTGTTGTGATTGTCTCTAATCAGCCTCTCTAGTCTCCAAGTCATCGCTACTCATCTGAATGTTGTTGCCCGCTGTTGCTTGTTTATTTTGTTTTAGCAACTATATTTGATAGTGAAGTGAGCTTTTGTTTTTAAATTGCACTATGCTTATATATTATAGAACAAATTACAAAAATCGTCCTTTATGTTTATCAAGTATTGCAAAACTCGTCCTTAAACTTCAATATTTATAGCAAACGTCCTTTATGTTTATCAAATATAACACGTTTCGTCCTTACGTCTAACGGTCGTCAATTTCTTCCATCAAATCATCCCACGTGTCCCCCACGTGAGGGCATAATCGTCATTTTAACCTTTATTTATTCACCACATTTTATATAAGAACCCTATTCTCATCTTCTTCTTCTTCTTCACACTCTTTCCTAAGACCTGCAACCCCTTTCTTCTTCATTCATCTACTCAATCAAAACCAATAATGGTTTTTTGCCGGTGTGGTGTTGAAGCAGTACTCGTAACCTCATGGACACCTAAATACCCATGTCGTCGGTTTCATGCTTGTCCCTTCAAGGTACGACCAAGATATCTAATCTTTTATGACATTTTTTGCCCTAAATCTTTTTTTTTTCTTTCTGATTTCAGGGGTGTCGTTTTTTTAAATGGTTTGATGAACCGATGTGTGAAAGATCTGTTGAAATCATCCCTGGGTTGCTTAAAGCAAAGAACAAGATTGAAGAAATACTCAAAGCTAAACAAGCAGAAGCTTGAAAATGGAAGATTTTGTTGATTTTAAGTTGGATAAGTTTCATTGTGGTTGTAATTAGTCTAATAAAAAAGTAGTTTTCATTTTCCAAGAGTTTGTTTAGAAATGTAAAAGTGCAGGTATGGGTGTAATGTTGTAATGGGTGTGATCATCCTAAACACTTGTAATTGGTGTAATTTTGTTGTAATGAAAAAGTGCAAGTATGGCACACTTTTAGGTTACAATTGCTTGAATAAGTTGTAGTGTATATTACCAAAAACAATTTGCACTGCACAACTCCACATTATCATAAACCACTCCACAATACAAAAAACACAGTGATTAAGTTGTAAGCCAACAATCACATTATCAACTACACATTAAAAGTTAAAAGCACATTACTAAAAATATATGCACTTTAACAAATGCAAACTACAAAACAATGATTAAGTTGCAAAACAACCACTGCATATTACCAAAAACATATACACATTACCAAAAACATATACATAATAAGCCATTAATAGAAATCACATTAGCATAAACCCAACAAAAACCATTACATGGGTGGTCATAAAGACAAACCATAAGTACCAAGGTTCAAAATACATAAACATAAACCGACTACCATTGTTCCATATACATACACCCACACATAAACATAAACCTGCTACCAATGTTCCAAAAGGCATTTTTTAAACATACCAAAACCCACAAAACATACTAAAACCAACCAAACCTAACTAACCAGCCTGCTGTTGCTGTTGTTGCCCTTTGCATGTCCTTCTATTATGCCCTTTGTTTTTGCATAAGCCACAAACACTTGAATTGTTTTTCTTAGAAAGCTTTCCACCCTTTATCATGTCTTCAATTTCAACTGCTGACCTCTTCCTTGCTTTTCTTGGTCTTCCAACCTGTTTGTGATGAGTAGGTGGTTTCATGGTGGTAGGAATTTGTAATTTTGCCCAAAAGGCTTTGCCATTGATCGGGTTAATCTTGTAACTATAAACTTTACTCCACCTCTCCATTCTGTAGATTGGATGAACCCAACTCTCTAAAATCCCAACATTCTTGCCATTTTTTTCCATGAACCATATAGCTGCAACAGAATGTTTGCAAGGCATTTCGGTGATTTCCCATCGCCTGCAAGCACAAACCTTCTTACACATATCAACAGCACATTGATTACCGTATTCAAGTGTTGAAATGATAGGGTTATCTCTTCCTTCAAGTATCTTGCCATTAAGTACCTCACACATATTACTCAACAACACATCAGAAACTGCCCTACATGTTAACAGTATAATAAATAGTCGATAGTTTCACATTTTCAAATATATTACATATGTGACTGTTTTACATACCAGAGAAATGAGATCTAGACCAATGTTTTGGGTGTATTTTTGTCAACCATAAATGGGCATCTTGGTTAAAGGATTTCACCTCATCCATTGCTTTCTCAAAGTGAACAATTGTGGTTGATGTTGCACACTTCCAAATCATATCCCTATAGACCTTCCCTTTAAATGTCAACTTCATATTCTCATGAATATGCCTCAGACAGAATCTATGCTCAGCACATGGGAACAAGCTTTCTATTGCAGGAAGAAGTCCCTGTCCAAGTTTTAATAAGCACAAATTAAGTAAACAAATAGGGTAAGGTAAAACTAGGGTTTATTAAGGGAACACATACAAGTATGTAGAACTAAAATGCATACCGTATAGTTTGCCTATTTCAGATTGATCCATCGAGCGTCGTATGAATAAATCATTGCCTGCCATCGTTGTTGTGTTTTGGTGGTTTAGTTGTGTGGATAGAGTGGAGAAGAAGGGTTTAAATCAGGGAGAGAGTGTGAAGAAGAAAAGGAGAAGATGTGTTTTTATATAAAAAGGGGTTGAATAAGAATGACGATTATGCCCTCACATGGGGGGCACGTGGGATGATTTGACGGAAGAAATTGACGACCGTTAAACGTAAGGACGAAACGTGTTATATTTGATAAACATAAAGGACGTTTGCTGTAAATATTGAAGTTTAAGGACGAGTTTTGCAATACTTGATAAACATAAAGAACGATTTTTGTAATTTGTTCTATATTATATTGTTGTGGGCTTTTGTTTTTAAATTGGAGTGAACTTTTAGAGATTGTTGTTGCAGCCTGCATCTATGTTTTATAAAAAAATTATATATAACATAAATTTTTTTTAATTTGGTGCCCCCGATAAGTTAGTGCCCTGGGCGGTCGGTCGTGCCGTCCCTACTAAATATATAGGTAGCAAACCACTTGGGTAGTATTTTGTTATGAATCTGTCATAATCATAGTTGTCAAAGGCGCCAGACGCACTCAAGACACAAAGGCCTTGCCTATCGCCTAGGCGCAAGGTGCACTTCCGAGACAAAAAAACGCACCATTAAAAATTAATAAAAAAGAAGAAACACAAAAAGTAGCATCAAGCATCAGCTAATTTAAAGCATGTAGAAAAGAAAAAAAAGAATGAACGAAACAAAAAGTCAACCAAACAACCTCTTCAGACTAGTTTGTAACTAAATCCGACCAGTTTTTGGCCACAAACTGCAGAATCTGGCCGGGAACCGGTTGGGATTTGGTTGGAACCTTAGCCGAAACTTCACCTAAGTGCTTAGCTTCTCACAAAGCGTTGAACCTGCGCTAGGCTTTAAAGTTACGTCTAGACGCATAAAGCGCTCACTTTTGAAAACAAAGCTCATAATCCACAATAACCCTAAGTATTTGTAATATATTTTGATGGTATATTTTGAATTATGTTTGTAAGGTCACTCCCTTTTGGTATGAGTTTTACTTACTAGTCTAACACCTGTTTGTTAACGAGTGTTAACATGAAAACTGAGAAGTTTAAATAGTTTAGAAAATGGGTAAATTTATAGAAAAATAATAAAGTTTCAATTTTGTTTTAATTATGCCAAGAAAACATTGTTTTGTTTCAATTAATTACCTTTAAAAGGATGTCTCAATTACCTTGTATTGTTTCAATTAAGTAACTTGTACATCATTTTAAAAATAAAGTAAAATAAATGTTCACGGACCTTTTTAAAAATTGAACAAAAACTACGACATTTTCATACATTTGTAAAAACTAAAAAAAAACTGACAAGTCTTTTTACAAATTGCAAAAAGGTATAAATAAACAATGAATTTTTTAGAATTTTGTAAGAAGATTTAGTTGATGCATGAAAAAAAAATACAAAATGGGTCTTATATTCATCTAAAAATCAATTTTTACCTATTATACAAGTTAACTACCTAGGGGTGAAACACCTTTTAAACTTTAGTTATCTAATTGATCAAAACAAAGTGTGAGTGACAAAACTGGAACAAAATATAAAGTTCGTTATGTTTCTGTGTGACTTTACATTTGGAAAAAGAAACATTTGAAAATAAATTACATATTTTTACATTAAATAATGGTTTCTTAAAGCTTGAAAATGAATTACATACAATATTAAAAACCATCTTCTGTGGACAATATACATACTTATATCTGGCAAGGATCTCGTCAGAACTTGGCTTAGCAATATAGACGCATACATTTTGCAGTGTTGAATATTTTTGAACTATTGAATGAAATTTGTTCGATTTAAATAACATTATGGAAAATAATTAAGGAATAAAATGAATTCTAAATGTAATATGATTTTTAATTTTTCAAAACTATATATTTTTGGAAGTTATTTCATTTGATTATCTTGTTAAATTTGAATTAATTAAAAAATGATTAACAATGGGATGAAAATCTTCATGTAATAAAAATGTTATCATCATTTTTAGCGGGAAAACAATTCTCTAAATGCCTCTAATGAATGACAAATGTACTTCAAAACCTTATTTTATTAGAATGTATAGATATAGATTAAAATAAATACGAGCATATAACTAATTAATATACTTGTCAAATGAAAGTATGTGAGAACAATTTTTTTTATCACAGCATGAATTAGAATGTAGTCTTAGCAGATTGAACAAAAGAAATATAACAGGATTTTGAAAGTATATAACAATATCACAAAAGAAGCAATATGATGAAAAATGTTGCTTTTAGTTTTTATCTTTCACTCAGAATTCAAAAGGACTTGGAACTAAAAGCAAATCACTTTTCCTCTGAAGCGAGGCTCCAAACGACTCGCTCATATCTAGCTCTTCAGGCGTTGCACCATCGGGGAGCTTCCAGTTGAAGTGGTAGAGTAGCATCGCTAGAGGAAGCTCGACATTAGCTAGCCCGATCGTTATTCCTGGACACATTCTTCTTCCAGACCCAAATGGGAGATATTCAAAATTCGTCCCCATCATGCTAATAGAACTCTCACTGAATCTCTCGGGTATGAAACTCTCAGGATCAGTCCAGGATTCTGGATCGCGTGCTATTTTCCACGCGTTAATTATAACATTTGTCTTGACAGGAATATGGTATCCATCTATCTCACACTCCTCCCGACACACTCTTGGTAACAATAACGGAATTGGAGGGTGCCACTAGAGGTGCACAAATCGGTTAATTTCGGTTAACCGGTTATTTAATACCCTAACCGGTTATTTTCGGTTATTGACAAAATCGGTTATTCGCTTTAACCAGTTCGGTTAATAACCGGTTTTTTTTCAAAATTTTCGGTTATTTTACTTTAACCGGTTCGGTTAATTAACCGGTTTTTCTAATATTTTATTATTTTTTTCGGGTTTTTTCCCGGTTAACCTGTGGATCGGTTAAAATTCGGTTTTAAAAAAACCGGTTAATAACCAGTTATTCATAAAAAATCCCTAATCGGTTACGAACCTGCGGTTAAAAAAATACCCTAACCAGTTATTCCTCAATCGGTTAATAACCGGTTTCGGTTACGGTTAATAACCGGTTTCGGTTATTGAACCGGTTATTTTGTGCACCTCTAGGTGCAACCTTAAGGTTTCCTTGATCACTAGTTTTAGGTAGTTTAAATCTTGGATATTTGACTCATGAATCTTTGTCTTTCCCTTGAGTACTCGCCTCACCTCGGCTTGAGCTTTCTTCATCACCCTTGGATTCTTCAAGAGTTCCGACATCGTCCATTGAATTACCACAGATGAGTTATCCGTTCCCCCACCAAACACATCCTGTGATATAGGTTTAGAGGTCATGGTAAACTTGAGTTATTCTCATAAACTTATACCCAGTAGTTTAATCAATTACATTCTTTACTTTTATTTTTCTTGCCAAGTAATAATTACAAGCCCAATCACATATTAATAATAGAATTACGCTTTGTTTCAATTGATTTAGATCACAAGATAGGTGAGTAAAGAAACCTACACTTTTGTAAGCAAAATCAAGTTTACATTAACGTTGATTATAGTGAGTAGGATTGTTGTACGTTAGCAACGAAAATAAAAGTCATTAAGAGTGTCATTACTTAAATTTCAGAAATTACTATTTTGGACCCTGTGGTTTGGGACATTTAACCCTTTTGGTCTAAAAATAAAACTTTTACCATATCAGCCCCTAACGTTTTATTTTTTAACTTTTTTGGCTCGTAGCACTAACTTTGTTAACTTTTTCTGTTAAGTGTAATGATATTTTGGTCTTTAAATATTTCAAGGGTTGTTAACTTTGGTAACTTTTTCTGTTAAGTGTAATGATATTTTGGTCTTTAAATATTTCAAGGGTTGTTTATGTAAATTGTAAAGTCTTTACATACTTAAGGGACTATTTATGTACATACATAAGTTACAAATATAACGCCTATATGAAATCTAAAAAATTTAAAAAAATAATAATAGTAATAATAATAATAATAGTATTAATAGTTATAATAATAGTAGTAATAATAATAATAATAATAATAATAATAATAACAATAATAATAATAATAATAATAATAATAATAATAATACCAATTGGTCCGTACTTTTTAAAAGTTTTTTTTTGCGGAACTCTTATGCAATTGTTATGTTATCATTACAAAAATAGTTGTGTTGTTAGTTGCGTGAGCCGTGTGAATAAATATATACATAAAAAATTTGATGACTTTAAAAGTATTCTTAGATGAGTTTTTGAAGGTTTATAATGGTGATTGTGATGGTTCATATGATAAAAATAAAAGATAAAATATAGTGTTTGTGTGTGAGAGTTCTAAAAGGAATTATGTGTGTGTGTGATATAAAATATTTTTGAGTTATAACATATGTGCTCGATAACTTAACAATTATAAAGTTTGTTTTCAATTATCTTTATTATTATTATTATTATTTATTTTGTGAGAATAAAGATCAAATGTTACTAAAGTCAAGGATCAGAAAGTCTAAGGGTGATATATGCTATTAACTAATAGTTTCAGGGGTGAAGATGGTTAATCAGCTGATTACTGGAAACAAGAGGGACTAATCTTGTCATGTTGATTAGTTAGTTTGTTAACTTTCTGTTAACAAACAATTATGCCTATAAGTATTAGATATATTGTTAGCTTGAATTCATTCACTCAATTTCATTGTTCTAGTTTTGTAATCAGTTTTCATTTCCTTGTAATTGTACAAATCTTGATCCAGTTCTATTCAATTTATTAGAAGTTATCCGTTTGATTGATTCATTCCTTGATTTCTACAACATATTTAATATTAAAAATTTAGGGTGTTATATAGTAAAATAGGTATGTACATATATAGTCATTAAGTTAAAAAAAAACAAATTTGCTTAAACAACATTTGAAGGTTACAAAAACCAAAATACATTTGCACTTAACTTAACAGAAAAATATTAATAAAGTTAGTGTTAGGGGCTGAAATAGTTAAAATATATAACTTCAGTGACTAATCTGTTAAAAGTTTCAATTTTAAGCTAAAAGGGTTAAACGATCTAAACCACATTGGCCAAATTAGTAATTTACTCATTTTGAAAAGAACCATTGGTAGAGCCGTTAAAAAAGACTGGTTTGTTAATAACATCAAATCTATCTAATATTTCAAGGTTTTTAAGGGGCAACTTTTTGGGGGGAAATTTTTTTTGTTTTATAATAGGAAGTTTTGAAGGTAAAAAATTAAGTGGAAATTTAAACCATACATGAGTTGATGGAGCCAAAATTTTAAACATTAAATAGTTACAAATCTTTAAACATAATAGTTATAATTTCTTTATAAATATTATTATTTAACACGTGTGTATCACACGGGTATTAAACCTAGTCTATCTAATAATTCAAGGTTTTAAGGGGCAATTTTTTGAGGGAATTTTTTAATCCATAATAGGAAGTTTGAAAGGGAAAATATGAAATACATGCATGAGTTGATGAACCAAGATATCTTTAAATATTAAATATTTACAAACTTTTAAACATAATAATGATTATGATTTCTTTATAAACATTATTATTTAACCCGTGTGTAACACACGGGTATTAAACCTAGTTTATAAATATTGTAAAGAGTACAATGTGTGAGGTGTTTTTGTATGCTAAGCATCATTTAAAAGAGTAAATCTTACTAGTTAACATCGGTTAGTTTAGTTCTACAAAATTTAGAATAGAGCACATGAATCATGCAATATGTTAAAAAAAAAAAATAGTACTAACCAACAAGACTGCTTTAATGTTATCAAAAGTCAACGGGAACTCAAGACCACCATCATATTTGAGCCTCAATAGAACACCAAGAAGATCTTCATTCTCGTGGTTGTCCTGTCCACTCGCGACTCGTTCTTGCTGATCTGCGATGATTTGATCAAAAACCTTATCCAACTTGTTGCGACTCTTCATCAACTTGCTCCTTGTGCCGGTAATGAGAGGCAATATTTTTATAGATGGAAATAGATCCGACACATAAAAACGAGAAGACACATATAGAGCCTCATTAATCATTGCAAGCAACAACTCCTGGTCCTTGCATTTCCCAACCACAACCTTGCACATGATTGTGTTCATCATGGTGGTGATCATTTTAGTAAGATTGATCGTTTTCGACATGTGCATGGTGATGGATTCCACAAGGTTCCAAGACATTTCTTCGCGGATAGATTGAAAAGATTGGACCTTTTTGGCACTAAGAAGCTCCAAGACGCATATCTTGCGTATTTGTCTCCAATAGTCTCCATAGGGTGATAGCGAAATGCCTGTGTAGTTGTACCCGATGAACTCACCTACAAGGGCTCTGGGTCTGTCTGCGAAAGATAGATCGTGGGTTTTCATGATCTCTTTGGCAAGGTGAGGAGAGGAGATCAAAACGGTTGAAACTTGGCCGATTTGTAGATGAACAATTGGTCCATATTTTTGTGCTAAAGTTTTAAGAGTGTGATGTGGTTGTGCTCCTATGAGATGATATATGTGTCCTAATAGAGGGATCTTCCATGGTTGTGGAACTTTTTTTGGGTTGTTAATCTTGTGAGAGTTGAAGCTTTTTAATCTAGTGATGATGATGAAGAAAATGAAGAGGATGGTACCAAAGAGAAGGGGGAGAGTTGAGGGAATTTGGAGTTCCATCATTTGTATTTCAAGTTATGCTTTTGTGTGTTAGCTACTCTTATATATAGACCCTTTAAACGTAATTTTATGTGACTTAACATCTAAAAAGTTAAATTATATAATTGTAACTAAGGACACATGCACTTTTAATTTTGGTGTGATAAAATAATATGTAGTATATTATCAGTTTATCACTTAGGGCTCCAAGTATGTATGGCCTTATATTTGAGTAAGATCAAGAGATCAACATAATCTATAAAAGAAATAGACATGTTACAACATGAAAAGTTATTTTTATGTAAATTTCAAGAGGAACAAGTGGGTTTTCCCATGTAGGCCGTGAATTGGAATTAGAATTTTACATAGGATTTGGAATTTGAAGAAATTTGATTTGGAATTTAAACATTTCAATACCAATTAAATATTGTTAAAATTTGGGTGTGTCGTCTGTTGCCCAAGATCTTTTATGAACAAATCAATTGATAGAACAATAATCAAACAATAAACTTGAATCTGAAATTGAAATTGATAATGATAACTGTTGTTGTTTACAGACTCAATGACTGCTATATATACATGTCGATTTCTATGAAGAGTCACCATGAATCGTTGCTTCAATTTGATGGTGTCGTTTCTTGATGTCGTTGTGTACGACATGTGTAATTGGTAGGTTATAATCTTTTCCTTTGACACTATACACCCTTATTCTATTTACATAATACATAATCTAACTAAACATAACTTTAACCTATTGACACTTTGGACCCTTCAACTTTACACACATGGATTAATAAATTAAAGTTCAATACTCCTCCCTAATTTCTTAATCCATGCCTTCAATATCTTCATGCTTTGACATCTTTATCCAAGAGCATTTTGTAGAAGTCCCTTGTCTTTGAACTTTGGTTTCTTTCCTTGCTTGCCAGCATCTTTAACTTCATTTGTAGTAACATGAGCTTGGTCTTGATCACGAACAGGTTTTCCAATGTCTTCGTTCTTTCTTTGAGCAGCTTCATCTTTAGGTTGTACAAAATATTCTTGAACATTGACTAATCCGTTTCTAGATTGTAAGTCGCGAACTGCTTCTATTTTCTTTCTGTTGTGACTTGTATACGTAATTTTGACAACTTTGTTCTTTGGTGATAAAGCATCCTTTGATGGCGTTTCTTTATATTCTATGTATTCTTTTTCTTTATCACACATCCTAACTTGATCTTCATCTTGGTGCTTTGTAAGAGCTTTATGATTTTCTTGAATCCTTTCAGTGAGTATATCTGACCATTCTGGTTCTTCATCTTTGAAGTATTCTGATAATGCGTTCCAGTAGTTTCTTTCCTTTTCATTTTCTTCTTCCTTGTCTGAGAAACTATTTTCTCCATCATCCTTGTCTTCAGTAATAGCCATTAAAAGCGTCGGTTCCTCGTCTTCTAGCATGAGGTTTGACTCTTCTTTTCTTTGGTTTGGTTTTGGACAATCCGAGGCATAATGTCCAAATCTATTGCAGTTATAACATTTAACTTTGCTTAAATCCCGTATGGATTTCTTTCCTTTGTCGTAGTTGTTGCTTCTGTTTCTGTATGTATTCTGCGAGGTACTGTCATCTCCATCATCTTCTTTTCTTTCTTCGTGCATGAACCTTTTGTCGCGCCAATTTTCTTGTGATGAATTGAACTTTCCTTGTCCTCGGTTTCCAAATCGTCTTTCTTGACCATTGTTCTTGTCTTGACGTGTGAACAATAGTTTATCTTGATTGTCCACTACGTCTCTATTCAATAGATTGGTCCGTTCTTCAAAGGCTTTTAGTCTTCCTATTATTTCATCTAGGGTAGTCGTTTCTATGTCAACAAATTGTTCTATGGTTGCGACAATCTGAACGAACTTCTTTGGTACAGAACTTAGAAGTTTCCGTACTAAAGTTGGTTGATCAAATGTTGATCCTACCCCACTTGCCTTAGTAACAATACTACTTAGCTTGTCGGTAAATGAATCGATCGTGTCTTCTTCTTTCATCCTTAACATCTCAAATTCAGTTTTGAGTGTTTGAAGACGTGCCTTCTGCACTAGATCCACACCAACATGCCTTTTTTGTAGTGCTTCCCAAATTTCCTTTGCATTTTTACAACTTGCAACTTGTACTATCATATCTTCTGGTAATGCTTGAAACAGATATGCAGTTGCAGACATATCTTTCTTTTCATCGGTTTGGGTGTCAGGGCTAGGTTCTATCATATCCCATAATCCATTTGCCTTAAGTATGGTTTTCATACGAATTGCCCATACAGTATAATTTATAGGTTTTAATATTGGACATGAAAAATGGGTAGTGGAACTTGTTTCCTTATGTATGATAATTTCCTTATCTTTTGATCCTGACGGCGATGTTTCGTTTGGCATGGTTCCTAAAGTTTTATTCTAAAACTTCTAAGAACAAATAGTTTTCTAAAATGGTTTTCTTCTAAAACTAATATGTGATTACAAAGGTATAATCTATAGTTTTCTAAGGGAATCAAAAATTCTAAACCTATTCTTGTAAAGGTATAAACTTAAAAATGAAATTCAGATTAATTGGAACGTGAAACCTGAAACTTGAGGATCTTCCTTGCGATGTTTCTGAATTCTTGATCTAACAAAAACTTTGATGCCTTATATCTTTGTAGACCCACCAAATTATACTTTAATTTAATTTATTCCTTTTGAATCTTTTGCCTTCAAAATAAATAAATTTTTTCCCGAGTCTTCTATATGTCTTGGAAGAAGCAAAAATCCTTTTGACTTTGTCTAAAACTTTCAATACATCAAACAAAAGTTGCTGCCTTTTTTGTCTTGATGCGATAGCCTTCAACTAACCCTTTTTATCTTAATGGCTTCTTCTTTTTCGTCTATTTCAACAGTGAGTGAATCAACAGAAAGTCTTATCTTTGCAAATGATTAATCAACCCTTCTGGTTTTTTCAATTCGTGAACAAGAATCGTGTACCCTTATGGTTTCCGATTTGAACAGCGAACAAGTAGTCTTGAATCCTTCTGATTCTTTTACTTTCTTCAACAACGATTAGCCTTCTGCCTTCGTTTCAAATAACACCCGTCTGGTGCGGCCTTCTGCCCTCTTCCAATCGGTGCCTTATGCGTGATCGGTAGTCGGTGAGAATCCAAACGCCCTTATGATGTTCGTCTTCCCCAAATCTGTAAGTTTCTGAAATCAATTTGAACCTTGTGCTCTGATACCAATTGTTGCCCAAGATCTTTTATGAACAAATCAATTGATAGAACAATAATCAAACAATAAACTTGAATCTGAAATTGAAATTGATAATGATAACTGTTGTTGTTTACAGACTCAATGACTGCTATATATACATGTCGATTTCTATGAAGAGTCACCATGAATCGTTGCTTCAATTTGATGGTGTCGTTTCTTGATGTCGTTGTGTACGACATGTGTAATTGGTAGGTTATAATCTTTTCCTTTGACACTATACACCCTTATTCTATTTACATAATACATAATCTAACTAAACATAACTTTAACCTATTGACACTTTGGACCCTTCAACTTTACACACATGGATTAATAAATTAAAGTTCAATATCGTCGTCCGCACTTTCAATCGAAACGACCCCAACAATAATCTACACCACCCCGACTCGAACGGGTCAGATCGATGACGACCACACATGTTCTACCGGAACATGAAGACAACGAGACGCACCACTTTGAACCAAACATGCCCAACGATGACCCACACACTTTCAAACGAAACAGGCCCAAAAGTGACCCGCATCACTCTGAAACAAACGTGTCTGCTGCGGGTTTCTTTCGGGTTGCTTTTAGTCTATTTTGGTTGAAACTATGATGGTCATCATTATTACCAGTCGGGACGGGGTGGTAGGGAACACTATTAGACCAATTTCAGTTAAAAGTGTTCGAGACATTTGAGTCGTCTTCGGGCCTGTTATGGTCGAAGGTGTGCGGGTCGCATCTCGCGTGGGTTAGTGTCGAAGATGTCCAGAGCAATGTCGTGAGCCCACGTGAGATCGAAGATTTCAATGAAATTATTGTCAACTAAATGCACCAAGTTTTCACTTGCAATTCTCTTTTTATACTAGCATCTTGCTAGTTTTTATCTATGAAATGGTTGTTCCAAAAAAGAAAATATACACAACAATTTAGGTTATATGAGCATATTAAATACTTTATTAAGATACTATTCTATTATACGTTCATATTTAGGTTAAACACCTGAGACAAAAAAAACATATATAAGAGTTTTAGGTTAGGCGATATGGTTTTCTCACATAAGCTTATGTGGGGGTTGGGATGTGGTCCAAGCTGGAAAACGAATATGTAACCTCAATTAAGATAACATTTATATTACAACAAGCACTGTTCTAAAAGAAATAACACCTATAATCTAAAGAAGTGTCATACTGTTTAGAAAATAAAAATAATAAAAATTACATGATACAAACATATGTAACTTGAAGAAATATAAGAGGGATCTATGGCTAAGTTGCATGTGTAATTATAGAATAAGCAAATATGTAAGTCAAACCTTAAAGTTAATATTCTCTTATGTGATTTTCAATAATGGCTCAATTTAATTATAAGATTTTATATTTGAACAACGTGCTAGTGCATTTTCGATATCATCATTTTTTTAATAAATGGAACCTAATCCGATAGCACAGATAACACGTTACACGCATTTTTTTCTTTTAAATATGTTTTGGAATAAACGTGTTACACATGCTCATTTATAATTAAACACATGTCACATGATGGTCAGAAAAGTCAACGGGAGTATTTCATAAAAAAAGTTATTAGGAATACTCCCGTGTTGGCCGATTATTATTCATTCAAAAGATGAGAAAACGTTACACAATCATGTGTACATGATAGTCCGGTTAGATTACTCATGCTTGACGTGGATGAAGACATGACCGAGTTCCGGTTTAGAGTGTATGGGGAGGATGATATTATAGTGAGAAGGAAGCTAAAGAAGTTAGAGAGAGAGTGAGAGGTTGAATTGAAGGTGTTTTAAATGTGTGTTATGAAAAGTAGTGGCGTGTCCTTTAAAGGGTTGGCATGGGTTGCCACCCTTCAATCACTGATGTAGTGTAACGATTGAGAATGATTCAAGCACGTTGATTCTACGAATATCCGTGCTGATTCAAAATCCCAATCCACCCCAAATTCACCCAAAACCGGAGAATTTGAAAGAGCAAACGTTTTTGTGTAAACAATGATCAATGATCATTTCATCTTCATTAGAACATCAAAAATAAGAGAATCAAAACCCTAATGGGCCAAAAAAACAACTACGGGCCAAAACAAAAGCCCAAAACAAAAAGTCCAAAAACATGTCCAAAACATAAAAGTGACAATAACTCCATTAAGGAGGCTTATTTAGAGAAAAAAGTCGGGCAAGCCGCCTGCGGCTGCTTACCAAGTCGTAGCCCTCGTTCCGGTCTTCGATTTGACTGGTAGCTCGTCCGAAACGGAGGCCCGTAACTCAAGTTATGCCTAATTCTGTGAGACACGATCATGGGCCTCTAGAAATATAAGGGCCCGCTCCTCCACACTTGGGCCCACATCAATCACTTTTTCGGCGGTAGTGCTAGCTAGGTTTTACCCCAACACAAGATGTGATGTTCGGATACAATTGTTGGTCTCCGTTATTATTGGATGAAATTCATTTCAAAACCATCGTATGTTGTGAAAACAACGAAAACATATCTAAAACAGTAAAAAAATTCAAAAAAAAACTTAGTTTTCTACATAGAAATTTGTTCGATATGTACTGTGCACATACACAAATCATTAAAAAAAATTTTCCTATGTAATTTTACATTTTGAATATTACCTACAAATGTGTAGATTATTTGAATGTAACATAACCTACAGACAACAAACATTGCACATTTATAGGTTCAACAAATAAACAAAATTTATTTATTTTTTTATATATTCTAGTTTGATACATATATAGGAGTTTTAGGTTAGGCGATATGGTTTTCCTACATAAGCTTTTGTGGGGGGGTTGAGAATTGAGATGTAGTTGAAGCTGAAAAAGAGATATGTAAGTCTAATTAAAATAACATTTATATTTCACTAATGTTCTAAAAAAAACACCTATAATCTAAAGAAGTGTCATAGTGTTTTGAAAGAAAAATAATAAAAATTACATGATACAAACATATGTAACCTGGAAAGTGGAAATATAAGTGGGATCTATAGCTAAGTTGCATGTGTAGTTATAGAATACGCAAATATGTAAGTCAAACGTTTAACTTACATTCTCTTATGTGATTTTCAATAATTACTCAATTTAATTATAAGATTTTATATTTGAACTAAGACGACGTGGTAGTGCATTTTCGATATCATCATTTTTTTATTGAATGGATCGAACCTAATCCGATAGCACAGATAACACGTTACATGCAATTTTTTTCTTTTAAATATGTTTTGGTATAAACTTGATACACATGCGCATTTATAATTAAGCACATGCATGCCACATGATGGTCAGAAAAGTCAACGAAAATATTTCATAAAATAAGTTATCAGGACTGTACCCTTGTTGACCAATTATTGATTCAAAAGATGAAAAATGGCCACACTATTTACACCGCGTGAATTTAACAAAAAACCGCTTAATACGCCGTGTATAGAGCTATATGCGGCGTATAAGACCTTTATTTTCAGACATAATAAGACAAAAAGAAAATACGCGGCGTTGTATGCTGTACGCCGCGTTTTGATTGTTTTTTTTATTTAATTAGTTTTTATTATTAAAAAAAGGTTTATTATTGTTATTACATATTTTGCCACCACCACACAAATGAATTTACATTTAATATAAAATGAGTCACAACCACAGTATATAAAATGTAAATAAATACATAAGTTTTATATGATAACCAATCTATATAAATTGTCGATAAATACATATTTTTAATATTATTACAAGTTATTTTGACCTAGTGAAACGTCTCGGATGTGCCCATTAGCCGTGTACTTGCCGCTGGGTGCAAGCGAAGTAACAAGGGAGGTATACTCCCACTTCGTCTTTCAGTTTGATTTAGCTAACCCGTTCTGCTAGATATGAAATGGTGCATGGTGGGCATCCATTTGTACCATTCCAGGACATGGTAGGGTTAACTATGCTGAATGTTCTCCAAGTCCATAAAGCTTTCACTTCATCTTTCGTTTTGAAACTTGGAGATTGACCTAGTGAAATCTCTCCGGTATAATAATACCTGCTTGTTTGGTTTAAGTCATCGTAAGTAGCAGTGAAAGGAGGCAGAGGTGGAGGTGGTTCTCCATCTTTTGACTACATCTTTCAGTATACATCTTTCGATGTTTACCAAACCGAGCTAACCCGTACTGCTAGACATGAACCGTGTGTTAAACACATTAGTTCAGATAGCATTGTTAGTTTTGTAGTGGTGGGGTTAATTATGTTAAAGAAATAAATCTTTTGACCTGGTGAAATGTCTCCGGTTTATTATATGCATGAATATTTTTTACTTTAACACCGGTGTTACAAATAACAGATGTCTCTGTTTTTATATTATAAACCATAAAACGTGATTAAAAATATAATTTTGCAGTTAATTACAAATTATTAGACCTACGAAAATGTCTCCGGTTTCAATACTCAGTTTTATCTTAAACGAGTATGGAAACCAGAGACATTTCACTAGGTCAAATAATTTGTAACATACTCCAAAATTATATTATTTTTCACTATTTATGGTTTATAATGAAAAAGAGGAGACATCTGTAGTTTGTAACACCGGTGATATAGTTATAAAAATCATGCAAAACCATTAAAAATTAACATAAGTTTTATACGTATTACTTCTCATGGGATACCACAATCAGAATCATAACCCCGGTTTCATCAGTCATCCTTTTATTAGGAGACGGATGATACCGGAGCTATGATATTGCGGTATACCATGAGAAGTAATAAGTATAAAACTTATGTTAATTTGTAAAGGTTTGTTAAGCTGTTCGGAGGGTGTAAATAAGCGATTGTGGATTGAAAATCGGGATTGTGAATTGTGAAGTGAGTGAGGAAGTGTTTGTGGACTACTGGTATGGATGTTAAGTAGGGGATGTTTCAGAATTAATGTGCCGCGTATAGAACTATGTGTGGCGTTTTAGAAAAGTTATGTGCGGCGTATAGGGCTATGTGTAACGTATAAGGCGCATGTAACGAAGTCTTTCTGACAAAGTACCTTATACGCGGCGTAGAGGCCTCTACGCGGCGTATAAGGTACTTTGTCAGAAACACTTCGTGACAAGCGCCTTATACGCCACACATATTACTATACGCCGCACATGACTAATTTTTAATTAAAACTATTTAAAAAAATTAAAATTTTTATAAATTTTTTAATACGTTTTATATTATTCTAATATTTTTGTTAATATATTTTCAAGGTTTATTGTTAATATTTTACAATAACAAAATATTTAATAATATAACAAAAGATTTACAAACAAAACACATCACAAAAACATAATAAAATTTCATCATATATATACATTAAGTGTTTTCAACAAAAATACATTAAGTTTTTATAAACAAAAAGTAAAAATATCTATGATCCCCCTGATCATCATCCGTTCGCCGTCTGGTACGCCGCGTCCTGGTGGGGTCGTCATATCCATCAGGGTAAGTAAACGGCTCTACCGACCCCTCATAAACTTTGATACGGTCAAGAACAATCCAGTCGAGAAGGTACTCTATCCTTTGAATCCGTTGCTCCACAGACCCTGGCAACCGAACCGCCTGATATAAAATAGGGACATGCTGAGGCGGATGATCCGGCTCCCGCGGGATCTCGTCCTCGTCGGCTCCAACTGTAACACGTCCTTGGCGGTCTTATGTACCGCCTCGGTGTAGAGGGGCTGTCGCGTCTCGGCTTCGGTGTATAACCCGATAGCGACAGCAAACTGCTCCATGGATAAAAAATGGTCAATACCAAAAAGACGGAAATAGACCTCCGCCTGAGTAGTATCCGAACCTTAATAAATCGGATACTCAGAGGGTATCGCCCGGACGTGGCCTGAAATAAAAAATTTAAATAAATAATTAGAATTTTAAACTAATAAACTAAAAAAACAAAATAAATAAACCAATGAGCAAATGAGTAAATACCTGCATATAAACGTACAGTAAAACTCTAATGTTAGTTCCCTGTAAGCAGGGAAGTTCATCTCAAACAACCGTGACCACGGGCTATTTACACCAACAATCTCATTATAACGGTCTTGCTCCTGGACCGTATTTAAAAACTCCCTCCCAACCATAACATTGGGCTCGGGATCCATGCGTACAAGGCTAGTGTAACGGGTGAACTGTCTAGAGTTTGGCTCGAACTGCAAATGTGGGTAATCAGCCCAAAACCTGCTCCGTGAAGTCCATAATCTAAATCCAAAATCATAATGTATATCATAATCTAAAATCTAATCTATATACAAAACGAAAATGTATAAATAAACACAAATACAGTGGTTAAACGGGTGTTAAAAACGTACCTCGTGTGTCGTGTCTCGAGGGGGCCGGGTCGTGTCACGAGTGGGGTCGGGATTGGACGAGTGGGGTCGGCCTTTGACCAGTGTGTGTGAAGAGGTGTGTGTGAAGTGTGTGTGGTGTTTGTGTGTGTGTGAAGAAGACGCTGCGTTTTGCAGCGTTTTTATATAAAAGGCTATACGCCACGTAGAGCTCTCTACGCTACGTAGAGGCGTCAAAAACGAGGAAGCAACGCAGCGTAGAGGTGTCTACGCGACGTAGTCAAATGAATTCAAACGGTCCAAAAGTTATACGTGACGTTGTGTACTCTACGCAGCGTAGTAGCACACAGATTGTGATCGTCTACGCTGCGTTGTGATCTCTACGTAGCGTATATTTTTCAAAAAAAAAATTTAAAAACTTTAAAAAATTATTTTCAAAAATTTTAAAAAATTATTTTTAAATTTACAAGTTAAAAAATTTTAAAAATTATTAAAGAATTTAAAAAATATTTAAAAAATAATATTTAAAAAATAATTTCTTTAAAAAATATTTAAAAAATAATTTCTTTAAAATATATTTAAAAAATTATTAAAAATTTCGACTAAGTTGTTCTATGTCAATGAAAGGTGCGGGAATACGCCATTGTTCAGCTATTATGTTGTATTGGTTTAAACGCTTTTCATATAAAGTCGCCCATTCTCTGGCTTCTGGGGTCGCAAATGATGACGCCATAAGGTACGCAGGTGGTGGAATTGGGAAGTTGCCAGACATTTTGACTGTGATCCAGTGATTGTTGTTTATATTAAACAGTGTCAATACTGGATAATCAAACAGTGGTTCTGGAGTTTCTCTCATCGGAAAAAACGTTTGGCTACCCGTCTTATCTAACTGTATTACAATACAGTGAAACGTCTGAGCAATAACGAATCCATGGTCTGGAAACGACATCCAACGTTCTGCTGGCGCAAATTGACAGGTGTTAAACCATTCCAACCCGTTACGAACCTGTATAGTGTATCCCTCTTGACGGACTTGGTACTCAAATTTTTAATACCACCAACTCAAGTTATTGTCCATCTCGTCAAGCATTCGTTTCCTAATATGGGGCCAACTATTTGAATCCAACCCAAGAGCCACGACTACCGCCCGAAACCCACAATTACCATCTGGTCTTACGTCTGTGATGTCACATATGTAAAGGTAAGACCATTCAGGTATGTATAACTCGAACTTTTCAATTTTCGCACCGTCCTCTGGTTTTCTCATTTTAGGAAACTTCGAATGTAGTTGAATAGACTTGACTTTAAAATAAAAATATCTATTAGTAAATCAATCAAATAATAAGCATAAATTTTCAAAACCAAGAGTTACCACCTGTACGGTTGTGTTGCTCTATGCTACAAGCACACGTCAAACCCATTGAGGTCTGCAACTGATGTCCACATGTAGAACCCGATTTAATCATCTTTTCTGAATTTTTATGTTCGGCTTCAAGAATATTAAGAGCATCAATGGATATGTTACGTAATAAATTTTTAAAAAGTTTCAAATTAGGATGCTTCATAATTTTTATGGTGGACACCTCAAATGATTTCCTAATCTCAACCTCCTGTTTCCTTACAACCTTAAGAACATACCCTGCAATCGTCTCAAACGAATTATTACACCCGTGCAGGTATCTCTTAATGTCTGCGTGTTGGCTCTCAACTTTGTTTGTCGTATGTTGAGCAAAATTGAGACGGTCAGAACTCCAACACGTAACAAACGTTTCTTTGTAAGGATTCAACCAGTTATCCCTGATATTCAACCATACCCCTGAAAACAAACAAACAAATACCTTAATAACAGACAAACATAGTTATTAAGAGGTAAATTAAATAATATAACATACCACGCCTCTCTATTGAGCTTAAATATTCTTCCATTTTCCCACAATTATAATTGTAATCATCGATCGTCCCAGACGAGTACAGTTTCGTCCAGCTATAACTGAAGTTATCCCATACTTCATCTTTGAATAGAAATTTCCATTTTTTGGAAATGTTCTGTTGAATGTGCCACCGACACAGGTTTTTGGTGGCTTTAGGGAATACGGTCTTACAAGCGTTCATCAGGGCTAGATCCCTATCGGTAACGATCACACGTGGCTGAATGCAGTCATTTATGACATTTTTTAGCTGTTGAAGGACCCATGTGAAATCAGCCTCTCGTTCCCTAGAAATGAACGCGTGAGCGATACAGAACGACTTCAGCGTCGAAGTCATACCAACAAACTGTAAAAAAGGCCATCCATACATGTTTGTTTTATATGTTGCATCAATCAACAACACGTGAGGGAAGGCACGCCACATTTTATACGAGGTGGAATGAATTAAAAAGACTTGTTTCGTCCGTTTACTTTTTCCGTCTTCGAATGTTTGAAACAAGAACCCATTTGAATCAAGAAAATTTTCAAATGCCTGCATCGGGGTCTTGCCAATTTTTTCTTTATCTTTTAAAGACCGGACGTAATTATTTATGTCTTTCAGCACGCATAAGATTTCAAAAAACTGATCTCGTAAAACATCCAAAATCTGTACCGACCGCATGCCCTGACGGTGTAACCGCGCAACCACGTCTTTTTGCTCGTCATCCAGCCTTCTAAGATACGGGTGCCCCTCCTTAAATACAATGGGGCGGTGGTTGTGAGCCTGGTTTTCTACAATTAACTTCCACCTATCACTTCCCCTATCGTATCTCCCTAAAAGTTTAAACGGACAGTTAGTTTTCGCACTACCCGTCCGCCTAACTGTGGCCTGGCTTTTGTATTCCCCGCCACGACTGCATCTAAGATCAACAACGCCGTTTCTTGACCGATCAACCACAATAACACACCCATGATCCTCTCCTCTCTTTTTGACCCATTCCTCTAATTCGGTTCGAGAAGAGAAATACTAAATAAAATATAAAGTCAAAGTCAATAATAATATAATTATCTAGTTATAACTTAAACATGTAATATATGATTAATACGTACGTTGTCCGTTACATACGAAACGCTCGCCTCGCGTATGTAATCATCGTCAGACTTCTCGTCATCGGTTTCATTGTTTTCATCGTTGTTTTCCTCTTTGTCCTCGAACGTATTTCGAACGTTGTCTGGTTTGGAGTTTAAATCGTACGAGACAAATTTGCTGTAGTTAGATGCTTCAGCAGAATAAACGGATGCCGGCTGCGTATCGTAATACGGGTCTTCTACAGGAATGTGGTAAGATGGCCCACTCTCGTGAAAATAATATTCCTAAATCAACATAACAATTAAATATACGAATAACGACATATATTTAAAGAAAAATAATATCTTTTACCGGTTGTTCGTGAAATTCCAGTGTCGGAGTCTCGTTCAAATCAAACGTCGGTTTTATCTCTTCCTCGTTTACGTCTTGAAACGTTGGTTGTTTTCCGAAATTTTGACTCAATGCCGGTTGTTCGTAAGATTCCGGTGTCGGCATCTCGTTCAAATTAAACGTTGGTTCTTCATCCTCCGGCGGATCAAAAAAATTCCACCAAGACATTTTTTGTATATTTGTGTGAACACACGTATCGTGAAATTATATTTGTGAATGTGAAATTGTGTTTGTGAATGTGAATTTGAGTTTGTGAAGATTGAGATGGCTTGGATCGTTTAAGTAATAATTCACAAAGGTTAAATACGCCGCGTATGGTCCTATACGGAGCGTATATACCTAAACCTCGTACGAACAAAACCTGTCGCAGGTCATTCCTTCTGAACCTCGTACACATCCGCAGCGTATAGGGCTATACGCCGCGGATGGAGTGGTTTTGTCGTATTATGTTTGTACGTTATCCGCGGCGTATAGGTGTATACGCCGCGGATAACGTACAAACATAATACGACAAAACCACCCCATCCGCTGCGTATAGCCCTATACGCTGCGTATAGGGTGGTTTTTTGTTAAAAAGGCACCGGTGTAAATAGCACAAGCCATGAAAAAAGGTTATATAATCATGTGTACATGATAGTTCGTTTAGTTTACTCATGCTCTGATGCAGTTATACGTGCAATCAAATGACTCAAGTTGAATTAGTTAATTAAAGTCTCAAAAAAGAACCATAGGTTCCAAGAACAAAAGTCCTTTCATTAAATTCAATATCAAAAACTAATCTACAAATGAAAACCAACCTTAACATTTATACTAGACCCTAACAACCCTTAAAGATAAATACCAAAAATAAAAGATATGATAAATAATAATAAAAGATTCAACTTTCAATTTAAATATAACTTTGATCTCCTGCATCATACTCCCCGTCTTAAAAAAAAACTCGTCCTCGAGTTTTATCTTCAAATCAAAGCCACCTAGGTCGAAAGGAACATCGGATCGTCGCTTTCCTACCGCTAACATGACCAATATCTCGACATGAAGTCTAAGATATCCATTACATGCTTCAAGATTTGAATTGAGGGGAGATTCACATATAGAACTAAGATAGAAGCCAACCTGATCAAATTTATGCTCAGCTTTATCCATTAACCAAAATTTAAATATCAAATTGTTAGCATTCTTCATATGTTGCACAATCTGATAAACCCACATGCCATCATCAATGACTTTAGAATCAATATTATCGAAAACCCAACCAACATCTTTGGCAATCTCCATATTTTCTTTATCTTGATATTCCAACACCTTCGGAAATTCCAACTTTCGCGAATCAATTTTCATGACTAGCGCCCCTATGTTTTGAACCGCAAGCCTACCACCATCAACCATAGTACGAACCCTAACCGTTTCCGCATTATCCAACACATGATTATCTTCGATAATCAAACCACCATTAAACCAAATATACCAATCTTCATCTTCATATTCATCATATAAAGGTGAAGAATCATAGATAATACCGTCAATGGTAGGATGCTCCTCATCCCCGGTTAACTCGTCCCGGACGGGTTCTTCCGGTTCCGTTTCCTTCCATGTCGACGATGCTTTGAGATCTCGGACTCGTTTCTTGAGTCGTTCGATCTCAAAATCCCGTGGGTCACGGTTCCTGATCTCGTTGCCTCGGTCGGCGGATCTACGGTCACAGTTGAATTGATCTCCACGAGCACGTGGACCGAGAATAGCTCCGTTGTTGCCTCGGTCGGCGAATCTACAAACAAGAGGGTCTTCTCTTCCACGTCGAGCCATTTGAAAACCAAAGCTCTGATACCAACTGATGCAGTTATGCGTGCAATCAAATGGCTCAAGTTGAATTAGTTAATCAATGTCTCAAAAAAGAACCATAGGTTCCAAGAACAAAAGTCCTTTCATTAAATTCAATATCAAAAACTAATCTACAAATGAAAACCAACCTTAACATTTATACTAGACCCTAACAACCCTTAAAGATAAATACCAAAAATAAAAGATTTGATAAATAATAATAAAAGATTCAAATTTCAATTTAAATATAACTTTGATCTCCTGCATCATAGAAGTTTATGTTGATTATTGAATTAAAGAACATTGTTCTTGGAACCTTTGGTTCGTATTATCGTCTTTGATTATCAATTGTGTTTGAGCCATTTGGATATTCCGTGGAATCGGTATCATTTGGTATCAGAGCTTAAATAATATTTTATTCCTTAATTATCTAATCTTTTTATAGTTATCGTATCTTTTAATTATTTGATTTATTTATATTTATCTCTAGGCACTACAACAAAATTGGGCTTTTAGTACCCTCAAAAGTGTCCTATAATGGTACTTTATAGGACCTTTCATTTAATAGGACCAATAGTAAAAGCGTTTCATGTAAAGGGGTTGTAATAAGTCCCGGAACTTAAAAAGCGTCTTAATATCACAAATAAGATTTTGAAACCAATTTTATGGTCGTATAATATGTTTATGAACAACTTAAAAAGCGTCCTAATAAAAACATATAAGGACACTTTTACAATGCTACAATATGTGGCTACTTACTTTTAATCTTATGATACACGTATAAGCGTCCTTAAAAACTAATTTATAGGACCCTTATAATGTAACAGTATAGGTACTTTAGTACTAAGAAAAGCGTCCTAATATCTCAAATAAAGATTATGAAACCAATTTTATGGTCGCATAAGATGTCTATGAACGACTCAAAAAGCGTCCTAATAAAAACATATAAGGACACTTTTACAATGTTACAATATATGGCTACTTACTTTTAATCTTATGATACACGTAGAAGCGTCCTTAAAAATTAATTTATAGGACCCTTATAATGTGACAGTGTAGGTACTTTAGTACTAAGAAAAGGGTCCTAATATCCCAAATACAATTATGAAACCAATTTTATGGTCGCATAACGTATATGAACAACTTAAAGAGCGTCCTAATAAAAACATATAAGGACACTTTTACAATGTTACAATATATGGCTACTTACTTTTAATCTTATGATACACGTACAAGCGTCCTTAAAAATTAATTTATAGGACCCTTATAATGTGATAGTGTAGGTACTTTAGTACTAAGAAAAAGGTCCTAACAAGTCATATGTTACAACGCTTTCTTAAACATCCCACACACAATTTTACGAAATGGTTATGGACATCAAATTTAACAGTAAAATGACCATCAATATATAAAACCCCGACTTATTGTGTATATAAATTCAACCAATGAAAGAAATAAAACCTTATTATATTTCAAATAAACTTGTTCATAACAAAACCTCTAAACATATTTAAATAAGTTAAAACATTATCCAACATAAATTATTTTAACATTTAACAAAGAAATTAAAAGCGATCAACATAAAATTCAAGTCATCAATACGTCTTCAATCCTCACGGACTACCTACAAATAAACCACCAATGTATAAGTGTTAAGTTTCATGTTATTAGAATTATTCGTTTCTCATATTTTACAAATACATACCGAGATGAAAGGACAAGGCCATGCGATGGATGCACCAACACAATCTTGAATTGTGGAAAATAACCCATATGGTCTCACCAAATTTTCATCTTTTTTTATTGGTACTTGAACGTTCACCTCACACCATCCTTGCCCAAGCTCTGTACTACCAACAAGCTCATTTGGGTCCAAGCTCTTCATCCATCCTCTTGCTACAATCTCGGTAGAGTTTAGAATGCTTTTGGAAAACTTCATCTCCGACCTAGATTTTAGTGTTCAACAAACATTTATACAACTCTAGTCATATTTACTTTAGGAATCCAAATCATATCAGCTGATCATGTCCTTGTGATAATCCGTCAAACAGAAACGTATAAATTTATCATTCATTCTATATTGCTACAGTTATAACAAATTAAATGAGACTCATTAAACTACAATCTAGGCTAAAGAATAAAATTGACAAATTAAATGAGACTCATTGAGTTTTTCCTTTTCAAGTAGTTATGACTTGCTACAACTTTTATTGCATTTTTGTTTATTCACTTTTAAAGTCAAAAGTATTAAAATTGACACCATGAGTCAACTTTTGGTTTGTGAAGATCGATTTATTACTGTATGACTTGAAAGTTTAATCACTGTATTTCTTTTGTCTTGTGAACTTTAAAGCATAGTTTGCTTGAATCAGTGATCAATGTTGCTGGCTATTATGCACGTGATGAAAGGGTATTAAAGAATAGATTTGTTATTTTGATATATTGTGAGTTAAATACCGTGTTAACTTTGTAATGACCTTATTTTTTATGTTTGTTTTGTTTAGTAGATTTGTTATGTCTTTTCTTCTAGTTTATTTGGTGTAAGGCATTTGTTTGTTATTTTTAACATTTTTTGTTTGTTTATTACTAGAACCGAGATTCAATACGCCAATAAGACATAAAAAAGATGCAATACGTGTAAATCAAACAAAAATTTATAAGTATATTTTTTTTTCAGATTCTCCCTTCATTAGCTCCAGTGGATGCTTTTGAGAGGTATACCCAGCTTAACAGTTACCCACTTCACAAAACAAACAAAGCTGGCATTTTATCTATTGATATTCTTGTTGCTAAAAATGAAAAGATAGGTGAAAATTCGATTTAATTCCAAGATCAAAGTTGCATGACAAGTGTGCTCATCATGCAATGGTTCAATATACTGTGTGTTGTGATATCTTAGTTATCACCAAATTCACCTTAAGTTTCTACTTCCATTTATATTATTCAACAAAAAGAATGTCAAGAAACTTATAATTCAAGACGATAACGTCTTATCTTATCTTATCAGAATCAACTATACCAATTCACAATTTCAACAACACCAAATAAAACTGACCATGTAATTCAACTAAAATGTCAACAAACAAACTTCAGGCATGTATTCTTAAAACACTAATCAAGCCACAAAAAATAAGAAATTGCACATCTACACAGATTAAAACAAGTCATCGTCGAGAAGGATTCATTTCTCTACCAACCTAATAACTATCAAGTATTATTCTATGTGTGTAATCAACACATGATTTATAAACAGAAAATGTATACAATCAACATATACATGTTTTAGACAGAAAAGTGTAATCAACACATTTATAATCAACACATACACGCGATAAACAGAAATGTGTAATCAACACATACATAGATTATGAATGCAAAAGAAATAAAAAAGCAACTAAATCAATTATACAAAACACATACAGTTCAATAAAAATTCGATTTTGGCTTACCTGAATCAGAGAATATAGAGCTAATCGATTATCGATGATGATTGCAAAAGAAATAAACGATCAATGGTTGGTGATTATATAATCATATTTCCGATTACCTGAATCAGATTGAAACTGGAGAAAGAGGCGCCGCGAGAAAGAGGTCCGATTTGTGTGTAAAACCAACTGCTTGAATCGTTGATGTGAAAACATGATCTCCTTTTGTGACGGGAATAGGTTTTTCAAGAAGGCAATAGGTAATAAGTTTGGAAACTAGTAACTAGGGAATAAGATTTGATTATTACGTATATTTGCTTCTTTTTTTCTTTTTCCTGTTTTTGTTAATAATAAACTAGAATAGTGTATGCGTGACATACGAGTTTGAGTAAAAAAACTTTAATAAAATATTTTTTTTAAACACACGTAATATATATGTAATATATATTTTGAATCTCATGAAAAATATAACTATAAAGTAATCCATCGGTTAATATAGACAAATAAATATTTTAAAAACTTAAATTTGAACACTTATATGATTATAAACTAAGTCGATAGATACATAAAAAGATAAATTTCCAAAGTGATTACTACATTTATTATGTTTATGTTTTGTGTAATAACTAACTATGACAAGATAAATACGTTTAACAAACCATAATAGACCTGACGTTGCAAAAAGCACCTGATAAACTACTATTTTTATCATATATTAAAAGCTTCAAAAATAACTTTTTATTCTACTTTTTGAACATCTCATGGAGTGAATGTAAATTAAGTTTTTTTTATCATGATGCATTATAAAAACGCGACAATCAATAAGTGTTTTATAAAGGTTTAAGTTATAAAACCCAAGTGTCCAGTGTCCTATTAAGCTATGTTATATTAAAACTCTAACAAATAAGCGTCCTATAAAACTGATGTTTTATGACTCAAATATAGAGTGTCCTATTACGATGTGTTGTTATAAAACCACAATGATTAAGCGTCCTATAAAGGTTAAAGTTATAATACTCAAGTGTCTAGTGTCCTATTAACTCGTGTTCTAATATGACCTCAACTAGAAAGGGTCCTATAACACTGAGCACTTAAGACTCAACTACAAAGTGTCCTATTAAGTAATGTTATAATAAGACATCCTTTCATCCGGTGTCCTATTAGATTACCACATAATGAGACACCAACAACTTAATGTCTTATAAATTACATTATTAGGATCTACATTCTAAGTGTCTTATTAAGTTATATGTTAATAGGACCCCAAAAAGTCATCCATCATATTAAATCACTTTTTAGGACACCGATTTAGAAGAGTATATTATAAAAGGACCTCAAGGTTTCATTCGTCCTATTAAATAGTTTTTTAGGACCGTCTTTTACAAGCGTCCCACACAAAAGGTCCTAAAAAGCCATTTTTGTTGTAGTGAGGGTTGTTAGGATGAGTATAAATAGTAGCTTTCTAGGTTTATGTTCAGTAAGTTTATGTTTTGAGGTAAATTATAAGAACCTTTGAGGTTTTATTGAAGCTTTTGGTTACCGTGTGTATTTGAGCCATTTGATTGCATAAGTAACTGCATCAGTTGGTATCAGAGCTTTGGTTTATCAGATGGCTCGTTGTAGAAGTGGGTATCTTGAACGTAGAACCGCCGAGCGAGGCAACGCTAAAGATGCTTCAGGCTTGTTCAATCGTAAGGTTGAGCAAGTCAGCCGATTACCACAACTTATCCTTGGATTGGGAAAAGTTGAGTTGATTGGACGGCTACAGCACCCGTCAACATTGAAGGAAACTGAACCAGAAGAACCCGTCTGGGACGAGTATTTTGGGGAGGAGGAGTATCCTTCAAGTGGCGATTTATCGGCGTTGAAGGAAACAAAACCGACAGAATCCGTTTGGGATGAGTCTGTTGGGGATGAGGAGTATCCTTCCGATGACAGCTTTATCTATAATTCTCCACCCGTGTATGATGAATACATGGATGAAGATTGGTATACATGGTTTATTGGTGGTGTGGTTGAAGGATTTGAAGCATGTCAGTCGTCGTCTACAAGTTCTACAAGTATCGTTGACGGTGAGAATGTGCAATTTTGTTTGGAAGTGGCCATGGAATTATTGGTTGGTGGTGTGATGATAGGGGTTCGATGCAAGACTTGTGGAGATGATAATCAAATATTAGGGTCGATAATTATGGGAATCCAAATGAAAAAATGGTATCTATCTTGATGCCTTGAATTTTAAAATCCAAGGGATTAAAGTCTGTAAACAAAGGCAAGATATGGATAAAGATGAAAATGGACTTTGCAAACTCTTCATGCAAGTTCCACGTGTGAAGAGACCCATTATTAATGCTCATGTGGTGTTCAATGATTAACAAACTAATGGACTAGTTGGTAAAGAAAGTAGTGGCATTAAACTTAATTTTACACGTTGCCCGAAGGTGTTCGTAATGATCATGAAAACGGCGGTAGAGAGACGGTCTGATATTCATTTTGATCCAGGTGGCTTTGATTTAAAGACAAAACTCGAGGACAAGTTTTTTTTAAGACGGGGAGAATGATACGGAAAGGTTGAAGAATATCTAGAGATTAAATAATATTTTATTCCTTAATTATCTAATCTTTTTATAGTTATCGTATCTTTTAATTATTTGATTTATTTATATTTATCTCTAGGGTTGTTAGGATGAGTATAAATAGTAGCTTTCTAGGTTTATGTTCAGTAAGTTTATGTTTTGAGTTAAATTATAAGAACCTTTGAGGTTTTATTGAAGCTTTTGGTTACCATGTGTATTTGAACCATTTGATTGCATAAGTAACTGCATCATGCTCGACGTGAATGAAAACATGACCGAGTTCCCGTTTAGAGTGTACGGGGAGGATTATATTAGAGTGAGAAGGAAGCTCAAGAAGTTAGAGAGACAGAGAGAGTCAGAGGTTGAAGGTGTTTTAAGTGTGTGCTATAAAAAATAGTGGCGTGTCCTTTAAAGGGCTGACATGGGCTGCCACCCCCAATCACATTTTCGACGATAGTGCTAGTTTTTAGCCTGATACATGATTAGATGTCCAGATACAATCGTTGGTCACCGTTATTATTGGATGAAGTTCATTTCAAAATGATCATATGTCGTGAAAAAACGAAAACATATCTAAAATAGTAAAAAAAAAAGGTTTACAAAAAATGAAAAGTTATTTTTACATAAATTTCAAGAGGAATGAGCGGGGTTTCCCGCGAAAATCAATGTGTGTTAATTGATATCAAAGGGACGTGAATTGGAATTAGAATGTTAATTGGAATTTGAACAAATTGGATTTGAAATTTAAAAATTCCGATACCAATTGAAATTTTGTTAGAATTGAAATCTCAATTTCATTCTTAATGTGTTTGGTTGACAAAGGACTTTAAATTTAACGTATACCCAACCATTAGCACCACTCATCCCCACACTGTCACTCTAACCTGAACATATCAGACAATGACCGACATACTTTCAATCCTAATAACCCCAAATGCGACACGCAATGTTCCGACTCGAATGGGCTCAATAATGACTAGCATCGTGACCGCACACTTTTAACCTGACAGGCCCGAGGACTACCCGCACTGCTTCAACTCGAATGTGTCCGCTCACCCACACATCTTTGACCTGAATAGGCCCAACACCATTTCAAACGAAATGAACCCGAAAATGCCCCGCACTGCACTGCCACGACCCCAAATGGGTCAAACAATGATCTGGCCCTAATGGACGTATCACCATCCTGCACATTTTCAACTTGAACGAGCCCAACAATGATCTAAACCACCCCAACCCGAACGGGTCAAATGACGAACCACATATGTTCTAACGTAACTGGCTGACAATGACCCACATCGCTTTGAACAGAACATGCCTGACGATGACCTGCACACTTTCAAACGGAACGGGCCCGGAAGTGACCCGTATCGCTCCGACCCAAACGGGGTCAATGTGGGTTTTTTTTCTGGTCGCTTTCAGCATATTCTGGTCGAAACTATGATGGTCATCTTTAGTACTATTTAGGCCTTTGAGGCGGTAGGGAACACTATGAGACCAGTTCCGGTTAAGAGTGTTCGAGACATTCGAGTCGTCTTCAGGCCTGTTATGGTCGAAGGTGTGCCGGTCGCGTCACAAGTGGGTTAGTGCCAAAGATGTCCAGAGCAATGTTGCGGTCCCGCTTGCGATTGAAGATTCCAATGACTTTGATTGAATTCTTTTACATTAGGATCCTAATGAATTTCAATTTCTATGTACAAGTAAAGGAATTTGATGGAATCATTTCAAATTCTAATTCCAATTTCAATTCCAATTATCCTTTTATTGAAAACTCATAGATTTAAACAGTAATTCAGGGTTATTATAGGGTTTTCACAATTATGTACAGTTGTTACCAAAGTACCCGTATGTGCCCTGCTTTATGCTTACCGTGCATCCCTCTCTGTAGATCTCACGTTTTCTTGGCTTCTTTACACAAAAAGAGAGAGATAACTCACATCAAATTTTGTGACGTGTGGTGGGTGAGCGATGGTGGCGAGCGGAGGTTGTACATGAAGCGGTGGTTTGAGATGTTGGCGTTGGAGGTATGGGAAGGGTTTGGAGCGGCGATGGTCATTCCTGGTGGTTATGGTACTGACGATTAGGATTTTGTTACGAGAGTTCTAGATTTGGGCCAATTTAAGGCAGGTTGTGGTGCCGATTTAGGCAATTCTTAGAGGTTGAAAGCCGACTTTTTTCGGCCAAAGTCTACTCGGAAAAAGGATGTTTGGGACCACGTACAAGGCGGTGTTGGAGATGGGATTTGTGGTTGCTGTGAAGACATTGAGGGTAGTAACAATGGCAGTTGAGGAGTTCAAAGAGAAGATTGAAGGTTTTGGTGCAATGGATCATGAAAGTTTGGTGTCTTGAGTGCATATTATTGCAATTGAAAAAAAAAAGCTTTTGGTTTATGATTATATGCCAATGGGAAGAAGCTTATCTCCACTTTTACATGGTAAATTATTGTTTCTGTTTTGTTCATTTACTCAACATGATTATAGTTTACAAGTTATTATGTAGGAAATTGTGGATATTGAATGTGAAATTTTGTTGATTTTGGCAATAATGTAGGTGAGCAACTGGTGTGGCTGTCATATAGTATAATGTAAAACAATTTGCATTTGTTTTTTCTTGGAAAGGCAGCTGCATCTGTTTGTTCTGTTCATTTATTCTGACTATGCCCTAAATATAATGTTTTGGATTCATAATGAATTTTGAAAATACCTACACTATTAGTTTCCTATGAGATATTAACTATTTGAGTTTATGTTACGTACTGATTCTTCAATTTCTATCCTGTTAGAGATATTCTTAAAGCTAAGAATGAGTTTATTCATGTTAAACTATGGTATGAACGGTTGGAATATAACTGCATCAAGTCAAGGACATTTTAAGTGTTTATTTGGAAGTTAAAGTCATGTAATTTTGAGAGTTTGACTTTTTCATTCTTTTTATGTGCCTACTCTTCGGTAACATTCTTTTTACATTTGTGGATGCACACAACCTTTATTGTGTTTTAATTATTTGGTTTAACTGTGTGATTAGATTGATTGTTTTCATTGGTTTCAATTGAAATTTACAACAATGCTTGGATGTTTAGGTTTTTTTTATTACAAATATTGTTTTACGGTCCATTAGCTAATTAGTACATTTACAGCAGCTTGGACTTGCATAGCAGTACTATTAACAGTGAAATCGATGCTCATTTTCATTTTGTCACCACCACAACTAAACTATAACATCCAATTCTTTCATGACATATTGAAACACTAACTAAATGGGAAATTTCTGTTTATTTAGTTAACTCAAACAGTTGTTACAACACATCTTATCCATGTAGGTAAAGACGCGAGCAACAAGGCAAAGGTACCTAACATAGCAGGCAAGCATCAGACAACACTCAATATGTATGTTTTCTCTTTTGTGAAGCTTTTTGGGATGCATCATATGGTATCTAAGCCAAAATACTAATCGGGTAATCGTTTAAACTTTTTTTTGTGAAGCATTTTGGCATGCGCACCTAATGGCAATTACAAGTTTAAAGGTTGGGAGGCAAGGCAAGCTTTTTAATGACCAGAAATGAATTTACATGCACAATATCACTTTCTAATCTTTATATGCAATTAAAACAGTGTAATCCAAATGTTAACTTATGTAGTTTGTAAGCCACGAAGCTATATCAATATATTATAATGGTTATGCACTTTACACTAAGCGGACAACGGATTTCAATCTGCTAGCCATTGCCGCCGCAACGCGCGGCATGGGAAAATTATCTAGTTCTTTTGAAAAACTAAATATTACTAATTGAATTCAAATTCTCATTTTATCCAATGCACACTCAAATGAATAGAAATCAAATTCTAATTCCATTGACTTGAATACATTACATTATTGTCAACCAAACGCACCAAAATTTCAGTTATAATGCTCTTTTATTACTAGCATCTTGCTAGTTTTATAAACAAAATAGTTGTTTTAAAAAAGATAGTAAAAAAACAACAATTTAGGTTACATGAGCGGATTAAAGACTTTATATATTAACAAAGTATTCTATTATACGTACATACTTTGGTTAAACTAAGTGGTCTTGGATTCAAGTTACACCTTAGACAAAAAAAAACATAAGAGTTTTAGGTTAGACCATATAGTTTTCTCACATAAGCTTTTGTGAGGGTTGAGGATGTGGTTTCAACTGGGAAACGGATATGTAAACCCGATTAACATTGCATCATTATTGTACCAATTACTGTTCTAAACAGAATAACACCTATAATCCGAAGGAGTGTCCTACCATTAATAAAAATTAAAAAATTTAAAATACATGATAGAAACATATGTAACGTGAAGAAATATAACTGGGAGACATAGCTAATTAGTTGCATGTGTAATTAATTATAGAAAACGCAAATATGCAAGTCAAACGTTTAAGTTAATATTCTCTTATGTGATTTTCAATAATTACTCGATTTATAAGATTTTATATTTGAACTAAAAAGACGTGGTAGTGCATGTTCGATATCATCATTTTTTAATGAATGGAACCTAATCCGATAGCACAAATAATTAACACGTTACACACATTTTTTTCTTTTAAATCTTTTTTGGTATAAACTTGATACACATGTGAATTTATAATTACTAACAAGCCTCACGATACTCAGAAAAGAGTCAATGGGAATATTTCGTAAATTAAGTAATCGGGACTATTCTCTTGTTAGATCGATTCTTGATTCAAATGATGAACAAACGTTGTATACATAATCATGTGTACATGATAGTCCGGTTAGCTTAGTCATGTTGGACGTGGATGAAGGCATGATCAAGTTCCTGTTTAGAGTGAACAAATAGGATGATATTAGGGTGAGAAGGAAGCTCACAGAGTTAGAGAGAGAGGTTGAAGGTGTTTTAACTTTAACTTTTAAGTGTGTGTTATGATACGTTAATCTCAAATGATCTTTAAATGTTATTTCTTCGTCCCATTTTAAATGTTCATCTTTTCTGTTTTGGTTGTCTCAATTTAAATGTTCATTTCAAAAATAAAAATAAAATTTCTAATTTTACCCCTAATTATTTAACACAAAATCTACTTTACTAAAAGACTAAGACTAAATAATTTAATGACATTATTGTCATTTTGTAAGTTGATAATATATAATAATCTATTTTTTCTTAAGCTTTGTGTTGTGGGTCTCATGACACTTAAATTGTAAGGGAGAAAATATATTTATACACTCAAATAGATATTTGAATGTTTCATTAAGATTAATTACGTCCATCAAACAATTACTCCCTCCGTCCCAATTTAAATTGTCGTTGGATCCACAACACAAAGTTTAAGAAAAAGTGGATTATTATATTATTTAAACATATAAAATGACAATAATGCCATTAAAATATTTTGTCTTTTAGTCATAATGTAGATTTTATATTAAATAATTAGGGGTATAATTGAAAATTATATTGTTATATTTGGAATGGACATTTAAATTGGGATAAACAAAAAAGAAATTAAAAGATGGACATTTAAAATGGAACGGAGGGAGTATAATTTTAAAATTAGAGGTATTTGTGTCAATAATATACGTACATTAGAGAAATGATAATGAGAGTCATATGTTAAATTTGGTCCAACATCCCTAGCACGTGCTATGAGGGGAGTCATGTTAATAAGTGATTATCTAATTAAGTAGGATTAGATGACGTTCATCATCAGAACCATGAACATCAATAGTTCAAAGCAACAAAACCATACTTGTTCGGTACCAAAAGAGGTTAGATTTCTTCATCGGAGGAATCGAAACCATAATCAGCTGAGCAGACTGATCAAATGGTGTTCATCATCAAAACTGTTGATATTATACAATCAAACTCGTCATTGGTTTTCAAAGATGCACGGGTAACAATGTGATGTGCGGGTAGATTAGATATTGAGATATTCGGACAATAGTGTCACGCACACATGGTTTTCCGTTTTTGTTAGTTTGTTACATTCATGTGTATGTATAGATTAGGTAGTATATATAGTTGTTCTTATTGCTTTATTTTTACTCACTTCATTCTGAACAACACTTTGTAACCTCTTTGATCTTATCAATACACTCGAACTTTTATATCAAACTCATGATCTGTGATTGTTATGTTTGATTGATTCTTGTTTGTTATTCTGTTTAATTGATATATTTTTAATTGTTTCACAATTAGTATCAAAATTGTTGGTTGAAGTACTATCAAACTTCGTTTGATTTTGCTTTGATCTTTCAATTTATTAACTAATTGAATCATCGAACCGATTCAATCTGTTCTATACGTTGTTTAATCAAATCTGTAGCAGTTTGAATCAGTTTCATTCATGAATCTGTTCTGAGTTCTGATATTTGACTGTTCGAGAAGAGTGTTGGTTACGAACACTATTCACCGTAGGTCTTCAAATCTCTACTCAAATTGAAGTTGTTGTCTTGAAGTAATCATTAGTGAGCATTCACTTATCATTCATTCATATGACTTTGCTAATTTGATTCAATTCCATTACAAAATTCAAAATATAAATCCACACTGTACGTTCTTATTCAACAATATTGGTGATGTTCATAGAAGTTGAACCTATTGTTGTTTTTCCAGTCATGTTCTTCATTACAATCTGCATTCTAGCCTAATTCGGTCTGTTAGATTAGATGTTTGTGATCATTTCATCAAAAACAAAAATCCTAAAATATTTTGCTTTTTCTCGCAGATCTGTTGTTCACCTTTACCCGCAAATCGTTCTGAAAAACTATTCTTTAACAAATCTAAAGTGAATTCAATCTGAACAAGTGTTGAGCTGATTATTTGTGTTGAAAACAACTTTGTTTCACGCAGATCTGATTCTCGTTGATTAGTTGGAATTTTCATTGTTTCCAGCAAATCATCTGATATTCACTGTTACCCATAGATCGCTGATTTCCCGCAAATTTTTTTAAGATAAACCTTTCCCTTTGGATATTGAATTTTAGTCCATTAGTGGACATAGGATAATCAAAATTAACAAGATAAAACCAGTTAAACAAACAATGTCTAATAACAACAATGGTGGTGCTGATTATACAATAAAAGTTCATTTGCTTAAACACGGAGTAGATTTCAAAGGATGGGAAATTAGATTCAGTAATAAGTTAAACACAACATATCATAATTTGTGAAAGTCAATAGCAAATGGACCACATATTCATCGTCCCTTTGCTAATCTTGACAATTACAAGGATAATGCTTACAAGGATTGTTTCAAAATTATTCTAGAATTAGAAGGAGATGAATTCAAAGAAGATATAAGAAAATGTGCAATTGATCTGAAAACATATTTATATCTCATAATGACAGTCCCATTGGCATTCCTCATAAGAACTACAAATTATGTGACTGCAATTCATTGTACAAAATCCTACAACAAATATGTGAGGGAGTATCTGAGATATCTACACAATATGAAGAAACAAAAGTTAAAAGGCACTTGGAGATGTTTGTTTCATTTCCAAGAGAGACTTAATAAATTCTCATCTAAAAAGTACAGTTGATTATTGAGATGCAAGCCGTAATTGCTACTAATCAAGAACATATCAATATTCGACTGTTGCATTCGCTACCTGAAACATATATACTATTACAACTTTAAAGCAAACTTTTTCACTAGAATCATAAGATTTAGACTATACAGTGACAAAAACTGAATCTCTTGAGATGTATGACCAATCCAAAATTCTAATGCACAAGAAAGAAATGAAACCATATGTGTGTAAGGGAGACAAACCAATTTCACAAGCAAATGCATTTATTTCAAGCGAAACAAATAAAACTAATGAAGATAAAGATGAAAATTTCATGGGAAATACATTCTTTGCTACATCAACTGAATCTGTATTTCTAGTAGACTCCTTTGTACAAAACTCATCTTCAGGAACACATTTTGAAAAACCAGAAGCTTTTGTGCAAGATAAAACTGTTACTATTGACAAAGCTCAGGATGTTTTGAACATCTTGTTGAAAACTAAAGAACATAAATCTGCTACACCGCATTTACTGTAAGTTTTCAAGCTTATTTGGGTAGTCCACTAACTCCCATGGGAGTTGATGATTCAAGATTTAAATGATATGAATCCTGAGGATGTAGAGGAGAGGGATATCTATTCAGTGGAATATAGTTATGGTTGCTTACAAAACACAACGCCAACAAAGATTAAACGGAAATTTCAACAAACCAATTCTTAACAAGCAGATTGGTTTTGACAAATCTGAGATGCTTCAAATGCAATCTTTGTGGTAATTTCTCAAGAGAATGTAACAATCCAGCTGCCAAGAATATTCAAAATATGTCTAATTTAACTCTAGAATATACATCAAAATCTCAATCATAAAAGAATACAACTTTTTGTGTTACATACAATGGTGAAGTTGATTGGAGTGCATATGATGCTCAAATGGAAAAAGATTTTGCTTTGATGACTCAAACTGCTGATGGTGAAAAGGTGCAAAAGTCTGAAGTAAATGAAAGCAAGTATCCTCCACTTTCACCTGATGTGAAAGATAAAATGTGCACCAAAGCTTGCTTGGATGAGGCAACTCATTACAGAGTTCATCATTTATAGTGAATGATCAACTTCAATTAGAAATAAAAATAAGGGGCAATTTCATATATACCCCTAAAAAGTTGAATAATATCATATTTACCCAAATCATGCTTAAAAAGTGTTGTATGTTATGCATTAAAAACTTGTACTTTGGATAAATATGATATTATGCAACTTTTTAGGGGTATATATGAAATTAAACCTAAAAATTAAATCATAAGAAAGCCAAAGAAGAACATAAGGAATATAAAAAGAAAGTTAAATATTTAACAGATGATTTAAAAGAATCAAAACTTGAAGAGCAGACATTAAAAGCACAAACTAAAAAAACTCACTGAAATGTTAACAAAAGCTTAAACTGAACAAGCAACTGCTGAAATGAAATATGAGCAACTCATGTGCACAAAAGCACAAATGGAAAAATGCATGGATTGAATGTCAGAAATGGTGAAATTTGCATTGGAGTAGGTTTTTCACAGGTTGCTTATAAACTCACTCCTCCACCAGTGAATTATGAAAAGCTACCTAAATCAATGACAACACCATTTCCTAATGATTTAAATCGAAACCAATCAACTTAGGAAAATCAAGCAAAAGTAGAAAGTTTTAAGTAAAATATTTGAATCTTCTAATGCTTATGATGTTGTCAAAATGAACAATAAGATTTATGTTGAAGAAGATGTTGAAAAAATATCTAATGGCCAGTTAGTGAAAATCACGAGTTATCGACCAAAAGTGAAAACTAATTAAGTAATAATTTGAAAATGATGAATGCTTTTATGATTCATGGATTTCGAGAAATATTAGAAGATCCAATGCATCAAAGGAGGCAAATTAGAATTTGATAAACAATTTGTTAATTCACGTCCCTAAAATTCACGTCCAACAAAGGTTTAAAACAAACATGTAAAGTCTTTAAACATATGAATTTTAAATAAATAAAAGATTAACTTAGAACTTCAAATTAGAAGTAAATATGGGGCAACATGCAAACTCATTCAGAATTCTTAGTTGGACGGGCCGGGTCTTGGTTCGGGTAGTACAAGTCTAGATTTGGATCTATATCACACAATATATGTAAACTTTTCTTTATTTATAAAAAGTACCATAAACGACACTTGTAAACTATTAGGAGTATAATATAGCTAGAGACACTTTACACAAACACTCTTTTGTAAGTGTAGTGGATTTGATATAATTTTATGAAAGATTTTTTTGTACTTTTATGGAATGATTATTAATAGTTGTGAGTGTACGAGAAATAAAACACATGAGAAATTTACTGTTTATTTATCGGTAAATTTAAGGAATTTGTGACCGAAGCAAATATATAAGATAATGATAAATTAATACTTAATTGATAAATTAATATTTAAAATGGTTGTGACTGTTTAAAATTATGTTCAAACCGAAGAAACTAATAACCGAATCAACCTGAAACAGTAAAACCAAAATGAGTTCCATAATTGGTTTTCGGTTCAGGTTGAATATGAAAATCAAATATGTAATTGTTGTGAACCATGTGGTATATAAAAAATGTAATGTACGGATCATAAACTCATGTGTTAAACTTTATTAAATGAAAAACCTAACAAGCTCACATTTTGACAAGTATATCACTACTACAAATATAAGCAATTGTCACCAAAATTTGCTAGTAAAACATAAAAGGTAGCAAATTTAGCAATCAGTTACTCATGTAACTTGTTATTGGTAGCAAATGTTCTGATATGTATATCTCTGCCTAATCGTGTATTAGGTTTTTCAGTTCCACCGGATACCTTTAATTACTCTCTCCACTGTAAACACTTCAATCATCGTAGTGCCGTCGGAGCTAAAATCACTGAATCCACAGAGCTTGTATCAGATGCGGCGATCTGGCTGTTGTTAGACAAATTCACCGCTTCGTCGGTGTTCAGGTGATGGCGAAATTGGCATTTTTTTAGTGATAAAGTTTTACATAAGTTTATAGTGATAAAGTAAAATTGGGATTTGTATTATACATACTAAGTAAAATTGGCCGGCATTTGTATATCTAATTAACCATACAACCCAACTTGACCCGTTATAACTTTTTCCGGTTAGTCTTATCTTTACATATCGGTTGTTTTGTAGATTGAAAATTTTTTTTGAGGTTATCAAGGAGCGTGTTAAGGAAAAAGGAGTGTGACCGAAGATGAAGCTATACTACTAGGATGGCAAACCTTGAAGTTTTGCTTGAAAATGTTATTAGAAAATAGGTCGGAAATACTTTAATTTTGACTATTTGGATGTTTATTATGTTGGAAGTAAATGGTTACTTGACAATTTTAGTTTGTAAAAATTTGGATGATTTGTTATTTTGAAATGATAGCAAGAAGTTTGCAAAACGATAGCAAAATGGTAGCAAAAATGTTTGGAAAAATGATATATAGCATAAAGATAGCAAAGTAGTAACAAAAAGGTAGCAAAAAGTAGCCAAGTGGTGGCAAAAAGGTAGCAAACTACAAGTTGTGACAAACAAGGTAGGTGGCAAATTGGTGACAAACAAGAAGTGGAGGCAAATTGGTGACAAACAAAGATGTGGCAAAATGGTAACAAACAAGAAGTGGTAGCAAAATGATGGCAATAGAGCAATTGCTACTTGGGTATTAGCTACCTTAATTTTGGTAGCAAAATGGTGACAACAGAGCAATTGCTACCATTTTGCCAGCCTAAACATGGTAGCAAAAACTCTGTTTTGTAGTAGTGTACTGATCATGCATAGCTAGTTGAAAAAGACCGAGTATCATACCCACGAGATATGACTTTGGCTACCTTCAATAATAGTTTGTAGTCGACTCCTAACCGATGTTATGGTTAATTTTTTATTTAAAAAAAGTAAGTAATTAAATAAAAGACAAATTATCTAATTTAAACCTAAAATTGAGATATAAACTAACTAAACTTCAATTAAGCTAAACTAATGCTAAAACTGAGCTAAGATATCTTGGGTATTCTGATTTTGTCTTTCTAGATATCTGAATCTTAAGTTGGGGGAACTTACAAAGGAAAGAGCTTATTCGTTATGTCGAGGTTGTTGTAGTCCATGTCACACACATGATGATTCCCCTAAGTTTCAAAAAGAGCGTGAACACGAAAGGAGGGTATATGAGTTGGATGCTTATTATGATGCTGTGCAAGATTATTATCCAACTTGAGAAGACTATTATCAAGATAACATGGATCATTATAATGAGCCGGATCGAAGTTACTAAAATTCTAATATACGAGGATATCTTAAAGCTCGAGTTACCAAATGAAGTATAATAAATATTATAATGAATACTATAAGTCACGATATTAGGGTTACCGAGAGGAATATAACAATTATCAACCTCAATACTGTCGACCAACATATGAATTATCAAAGAGGCCATTACAATGAAGGTGGTTATCATTAAGTAAATACTTTCACAACCAAGACATAAAAGAAGAAGAAAAAAACATTGACATATCTTAATGATCGATAAGACTTCATCAAGATTAATTTGACCGATTATTTGCATGTTAAAGCTTACCAATTATCAGTAGACAATTGAACACAACAAGCGGAGTTGTGTTTGAGTAAATGATATACTTATTTAAAAAAAATTTATATTAAGAACGTTGTTGAAAATAGTCTTATCTATTTAATAAAGCATGTTTTTAAAAGGTCATTAACATTTATTTTAAATGAGAGGGGAAAATAAGAGAAAGGTAAAATAAAAGAGAAGAATGAGCGGTGCAACAAATCAAGGTTCCTTTTAGTTTCAATTTTAATTTTCATTAATTTCATTAATTATTAATTTTCTTATTTCGGTTTCTATTCAACTTTAAAATTTAAAATATTTTGTTTACTTAAAATATATAGAACATGAATTTTTTTATTTGTTACTAAATTATTGTTATTTATTGAGGAGTGGCTTGGCGAGGAGGTTCATGAGGAAGATGGTTGGGAGCTTGTGGATGATCGAGTTATGCTCCTCGCCGAGAAGCTTGTTGATGTGGTGGCTGCGAGGGACGAGATGGAGGGGAAACGAGGTGGGTGGTGAGGTTGATATCGGGTGGGACGAACTGGTGGCGAGAAGACATCTCGTGGGCTGCTCATGAAACCACTCCTTCCCCCTTAAGTTATTATTGATGTGTAATTTAGAAAATCATTTATAATTACTTAACTATTATCTAATTATAAAATATTTATTATATTATATTAACTTGTGTATATACGCATACACGGGTATTAAACGTAGTATATTATACATCTGAGTTTTCCATACAACCAACGCTCACATCACGTGTCATGAGAAAAATATGCCATTTTTTGCTGAGCCATCATTACACATATAAGCAGTGTTTTAAAACCCGGACCGGACCGGCCGGTCGAACCGGTCCGACCGGGAATCGGGAGGCAGAGCGGTCCGGCTAGGTATGCATAAACGGGTTGACAAAAAACCGGCCGGTCGACATACAGTTCCGGTTGAACCGGTGGATCGGATCGGTGGTTGGACCGGGTTAGACAGAAAAAAGCTGCATCGGAGAAGAAAAACTCCAAAATAGAGTGAATCAACAACTAGTTGGTTGATTTGCTTCTTCAGTTTGCTTCAATAGCCCTGTTTTGCTTCGTCGGGGATGTTATTTGGTGTTGCTTCTTTGATTTGCTATGTCTTCGGCAACGACAACCTTGGTTATTCAATGTTTGATTTTGAACAGAAATTTGGATCTTTAGTTTGTGCATGTTTGGGATTGCTTATTTAAACCAACTTTTGACTTATTAACTTTTGAAAAGTTAATAAGTTAAAAAATAGTGTTTGGATAGTGTTTTGAAAAGGAGTTTTTGTGCTTAAAAAAGGAGAAAAGGAGAAGTTAGTGATGAGTGACTTTTGAAAGAAGGAGAAAAGAAGGTGGAGAAGGAGATAAGGAGAAGTTAATAAGCAAAGCCAAACATGCCCTTTGTAGGTGGAAGTTGAATCAAAATATATGGTTTCATACTTTCATACCAGAATTAATAAGGAAGATGAGTTTCTTGGGAAATGTAAACTATAAAGTGAAAATTTATAACTATTTTCTATCACACACTCTACTTTTATAAGATATAGAGATGCATATGTATTTTACTTTTAAAGTTAATTCTAATTGCATAAACTTATTTATTGTTCTTCTATATATTTTTAAAACTTATAACGTTATATGGTTTGTAAATTCGATCTGAACGGTTCGACCGGTCCAACCGGTCCGACCAATTGACCCCTAAAACGTCCGGTTCACTGTCCGGTCCGGTTTTAAAAACATTGCATATAAGTAAACAATTACTCAGGCTATATATAACTACGCAAGTTATTATATGACAATTACACAATTTATAATATGATAATTACCCGGGGTATACGCACAACACAAAAAAATCCATTTTATTAAAAATATAGCAATACTTGAATTTAAGAAAAATGAATGCCCAATCTTCTATATAATATAAGAAAATAAATTTTGCTTATGTGTCAACCATGTAAGATTGATTTGCTTACTTGGCATTATGTGAAAGTTTTTCTCATAATAATAGTTTTATAATTAAAATATGTAAACATAATCTATAATAATATATTATAATAAAATGAATTACATTTTGCACCCCTAATATTTAGGAAAAACTAGAAAAACTTAAAAATAGTTACATTTTCAAACTTTTTTTACTAGGGTATGCACGTGTCGGTTTATATTTAATAAGGTATATTAATGAAACTTAAGAATAAATTAGTAATATGCTATAATTAATCCTTAGTATCTTTTAACCATCCATAAATTTTTATACCATATTATTTTTTTAAAAAAATTTACACCATAAAACCGAGCATTTAATTCTCTTTAGTTTGAGTATAATATTGCTATATTAAAAATCTGTTTTTAAATAAATTTTGTGTTCTGATTTTATAACGGTTTTGTCTAAAAATTGATTGGAACATTCCATGTTTCATGAATATCATTAAAATCTTTTGGGTATTACGTTCCCGAGCATAGCGCGAGCACTAAACTAGTTTTATGATATAGTATTTTTAAATAATGTCATAAAAAGTTTTGAACTTTTACAAACATGTGAGTATTTAAAAAAAATCAACAATTATAGTTTATTACTCACTAAGTTTAATACCCATATGATACACACATGTTAAATAATAATATTTATAAAGAAATCATAACCATTATATTTAAAAATTTGTAAGCATTTAATATTTAAGGTTTTGGCTCCATATACTCATACATGGTGTAAAATTCCACTATTTAATATTTAAAGATTTGGCTCCATCAATTTATGCATGATGCAAAATTCTATTAATTTTTTCCCTTACAAACTTCCTATTATGTAACAAAAAAAATTTCCCCCCTAAAAAATCACCTCTTAAAAACCTTAAATTATTATATAAATTTACTCACTGACCCCCTTTAATATTATTCAAGGCGGAAGAATTCCATGCTTATTTTGAATCATTGATCTCCTAGATCAAAGTCTAAAATCAATGGCTACAACTTTGTCTTATCTACAACTTTAACTTTAAACTTTGATTTTTTTATTTTGACTTCTGAAGATTTAGCCAAATTTCAAATTTGACATACGTACTCTACTTTAAAATATTTACGATTTTAACTCTTCCCCTTTGAATTAGTTATATTTTGACTTCTATGTTTAAATTTATCTGCGTCTTTTAATATGTGACGCATTATGACTTTTCACTATAATGTGCGAGACATGAAGTTTTTTTTATCAATGTGTAACATCTGCCCCAAACCCGAACCCGTATACCCGACTCAAACCCGAAGTTGTTACCCGTTAAATTGAATTGTATTTAATTTTTCTTCAAAATGTAACGTTTATTATTATTGTGAATAAACGCATTCAAATTCTACGTTATTCCCGTCTTAATTCAATAACCGTATTTACATCGCGAAATATTCACGCGTAGCTAATAATTACTATCCATGGCATCCAAAACTCAAAATATATATATACATAAATATATATATAGTTCGTAAAAGAAAATTAGTAAAAACGTTAAGCCGAAACGTCTCCAAGTCTCTTAATGGCGTAAACGAACTAAAACTATAAAAACGTCACTTATATAAACGTTACGTTTCCATTTAGTTAAGTTAGTTAGTTAAAATATATAAGTAATTAACTTTGGGTCAAAACTGCCAATTTACAAACTATTAAAACTAACAATAACTAAATGAGTAAAAACCCCAAACTTCAGGGACTACTGCTGTAAGTTGCGGAATTACCCAGCCCCCCCCCCCCCTCAAGCCCGTGTTTCCGAGCAAGTCTCCGGTGTAAATTCCGGCTTGCTCCGGCGACCATTAAAACACGTTTTTGGCTCGTTTCAATTCGTTTAAACCATGGTAAAATGATTCCAAGCGAGTTTCGAACCCATGGGCACTCTCAAAACAACAAATAAGCAACCGAAATAGTGTTTAAAACCATTCCTTAAACCGTTTCTTAAACTTGTTCCTCTCAATCGACCCAACACTGATTTTCAGTTAATTTCTGTAATCAAAACGATCGTTTCGTCGATTAGGATCAGGCTATGTCATTCAATTGTGAATTTATCAGCCCATTGATCACCAATTACTCCTAATCAATCTCTAAACTTATCGTCTGTTTTCGAAAGCAATTACCACAATTCATTTCACCAGTTCACTCTCTCATACTCGCATTCTCTCTCTATGATCTCAATTTTATCAAAGCAACATCAAGAACACAAGCTTTGATCCGTGTTTACTCGTAACCTGCAACTCAGAATTTGAGCATCAAAACACTGTTATTTGTTGCAATTACACTGGGGCTTTCATCCAACTAATCCTGAAGACTAAATCTGTGAGAGGAATCGAATTATAGCAGCCTCTAAATACCAGTGGGAATCGTACCCGTCGTGTGTTTGTTCTTCATCATCGTCGTTCCAAATCGATCAAAATCAAGTAAGTATATTATATTGAAATGATCGTTGTTATGCGTAGATTCAAAGCCCTAAGGGCGTCTGGATTCAATCTTCTAATTGAGAACGAATTGGGTGATTTTCAAAACTAGGGTTTATATGGGAAGGGGTATCGTTGCGTATAAATGAATTAAACAAATGGCTGTCTAATTTATCAAACAAAAGCGCGTCTGGTGTAGCGGAAAAGCTACTGGTTGTGGGCGCTGGGTCGTGGGTTCGAGTCCCACTGACCTCCTTTTATTTAAATTGTTACCTTTTAACCCTTTATTTCTAAGTTATGTATATATATATATATTTTTTTAAGACTTTAAATAAATAATATATCAATTATAAAAATAAACTAGCAATTGATTATTATAAGAAAAAAAAGAATATATATATATATATTTACTTCTTGAACCCCAAATTGGTTTTGAAACCCTAAATCCCCAAATTGAACTTTAAAGCCCTAAATTGGATTTTGAAACCCTAAATCCCCAAATTGGACTTTAAAACCCTAAATCCCCAAATTATATTTTGAAACCCTAATTTTCAATTTATAATTTAAAACCCTAAAATCCCAAATCCAAAACCCTAGAATTTCTAAGTTCTTGATTCTAGTTACTATATTATTTGTTTCGTTTCTAAATTAGGTTTTCCCGGTTAATTAGGTGGTTCTAATATCTGGGCGATCCTCGATCTTATTTAATATTTTCTTGCGTTGCTATACTATATCAGATTTGTATTTGAGGTGAGTAAACTCACTCCCCTTTTTCCATTTTACTATTTTGGGGCTGAAATATGTCTTTTACTATATTGCGTTTTCTATTCGTTTTCTAAAAGAGATCATACAAATATGTTAATCTAGTTCGCGGCTTGATGCAATCTTATGTGTTAGTTAAAAGTAGTTTTATTGCTTTGTAATCCCACCGGTACAATGTTAGCGCTAATGGTTTGACAAACCCACATGCTTGTACAACATCGATAGGTGATTTAAACCCGGCCTTTCTAATTCCATGTTTACTATGTCGAGATGCTATGTTGCTATACTATGTTGCTATACTATGTTGCTATGCTATGATGCTATACTATGCCATGTCCCTAAATTGCTAAATGATGACTTATATATCGAGACGGTAAACGACGGTTATTAAAAGTCATCATTATTTATTACATGAGTGGTTCTCATGACAAATGGCTAGACGAGATACTATGGTTTCTATTGTGGTGGGTGTGCTATTCTATTCTAGGGGTCCTGGTCGAGTAATATTACAAAATTACTATACATATGGGATTGCGCAGCATATCTTGTTGATCTCGGATTTCAATACTATTACTATTCAATTGGGTTTTACTCACTAGCTTGTGTAGCTAACTTTATTTTCGCGTATTTCAGGTGGCGCGTGATTTTGGCTTGTTTCTTTGCTATTTCAAGACATAGGGACTTGGACCTAGAAATAATAAACTTGACTATTTCATTTACTGCTGTTATGAATTTGTCGTTTTGCATTTAAGACTTGGGTTTTGCCAAATTTATGACAATAACTATTAGACTTTAATAAAAGTAATACCATGTGCTTTGTTTACTACGGATATCCAATTCTATGACAGCCCGGTGTTTTCCGCCACCGGGCGGGGTGTCACAGTTGGTATCAGAGCCATGGTTATAGAGAACTAGGATAGGGTATTAGAAACACACCGACCTAGACTATAACCTAAGAGTCCTTAGTGCAAAATAATGTGCTTAGAGAACTCTTCAGAATTTATTTATTCATTTATTTATTATTTCTATGAACTGTTCTATGTCTTTTCTTTATCTCAATTCTTAACCGATTTCGCGAAGGAGCTACAAGAGACTCGTCTGTAAGATTAGGATCTTTCTCTTTGTGGAATCTCGTCATCGTCTTAAGTGAGTTTGAAAACGTGGGAAACGTGTGCAATCTGGAAGGGGGAACGCCTGTATCACGGACATCCTGTCTAAGGCAAGCATTTCGTATAAATCTCTTTAAGAGACCTGTATGCTTACCTGGGGATGTTCGAGATGAGTGTGAACCTATAGGCTAAAGCACGCTTTCTCGAATACGTTGAGAACGAACTTAACACTTTGATAAGTCTTGAGTGTCCAAACCCAGACACATTCCTAAGCCTTCAAATTCCATTTAATCATTTTTTTTCTAATACTATCATTTTTCTATAAATTCTAATTATTTCTATGAGTTCTTTGTGATTTTAAAATGTCACCCTAAACTATTTGATTGTGTTTCTATGGTTTCTAAATGTTACTATGAAGTGTTTTCTAAGGAGATTCTATGATATTTCTAAATACCATTCAAATTCCATAAGTGTTTACTATGAACTATGTTTTAAAAAAAGAATGTTCCATGTCTCACGAATTCGTTTTCTATCTTGTAGAATGGCGGGTAGAAATCAACGACTTGCTAATACTATCGCAACCCAGATGGCCGGCATTTTGCCTGGGCTTGTGAACCAACTCAACGCGGCGAATCAAAATAACCAGCCCAGGTGCTCGTTAAAGTATTTCAATTCTTGTGGGCCAACCAAATTCTATGGCAATGAAGGGGCCACGGGGCTTCTTCAGTGGTTCGAGAGTATGGAAAGTACTTTCACAAATTGCGAGTGTCCCGAGAACCTCAAAGTTCGTTATGCCACCAGTGTCCTTCAGAAGGGTGCTTTGACTTGGTGGAATGACGAAAAGCGCAGGCTAGGTGAAGCTGCTGTTACTGCTCTTACTTGGGCGGCGTTCAAAACTACCATGACCAACAAGTACTGTCCTCCCAGTGAGATCCGGAAACTGGAGGGCGAGTTCTGGGCCTTGAAACAAGACAGTGGTGAGAACGTAGCCTACAATGATCGCTTCTCCCAGCTCAGCACCCTGTGTCCCAACATGGTTACCCCGGACTCCCGGGGAATTGAACAATACATCGGTGGTCTACCGATGACTATTCAGGATGCGGTTTGGGGAAGCAAGCCAGCCACGGTGGGTGAGGCCATGACCTTAGCAGGTCGTCTCACGGAAAACCACGTGCAAGCTGGTACTCTATCCAGGAAAGGGGACAAACGGCTCAAGGGTTCGTCGAGCAATGATACCAAAGCGACCGAGGGAGGTTCTCACAAAGGGTTCAAACCCGAATCATCATCCCGTTCTAAGAAGCGCAAGAACAACGCTACTAATTATGCTGTGGTTACTCCAAACCCTCCTATGGCTCAACAGGGGGGAAATGCTAATCGTAAGCCCTATACGGGAACTCTGCCAAAGTGCAATTTCTGCCCACTTCACCATGCTCCCAACACACCATGTCATAAGTGCTCGATCTGCCAACGGTACGGCCATGTGGCTAAAGACTGTTGGAACGCCCCGAACACTGCAAACAACAATCGGGTGAACCCAGGGCGTGCCTGCTATAACTGCGGGGATCCAAACCATTTCCGCAACAACTGCCCGCAACCGATCAATGTCAACGTAAACACAAATGCTAATGCTAATCAGGCGGGTCGGGCCAGAACCTTTAATATCAATGCCAACCAGGCCCAAGCCAATAACGACGTGGTGAACGGTATGTTCCTCGTTAATGATCACTATGCTTCTATTTTATTTGACTCGGGTGCCGATAAAAGCTTTGTATCTCTAGAGTTTGCTTCATCTTTTACTGTGGGCCGTGTTAGACTTGATAAACCTTATGTGGTAGAAGTAGCTAACGGGAAAAATGTTTCTATTAGTTCATCGTTTATGGGGTGTGAACTTAAACTTCAAGGTCACGTGTTTCATGTTGATCTTTTACCAATGACGCTCGGTAGCTTCGATGTTATTATCGGTATGGATTGGTTATCCGCTAACGGCGCAGAAATTCTATGTCGGGAAAAGGTAGTCCGCATTCCTCTTCCATCGGGTCAAATTCTAAATGTTTCGGGGGAGAAATCCCCTACCGGTCTGAAACTCATGTCTTGCGTTAAAGCTCAAAAATGTTTGCGTAAGGGTTATGTAGCGTTCATGGCTCACGTTGAGGTCAACAAAAAGATAGAAAAGAAATTGGAGGACATACCGATTGTGCGAGATTTTGCCGAAGTGTTTCCCGAAGATGTGACTGGTCTACCGCCTATACGACAAGTCGAATTCCGTATTGATCTTATACCGGGTGCTACTCCCGTGGCGAAAGCCCCTTATCGTCTGGCACCTTCCGAACTTCAGGAGTTAGCCAGTCAGCTTCAAGAACTATCCGATAAAGGCTTTATTCGTCCAAGTTCTTCGCCTTGGGGTGCACCAATCTTATTTGTTAAAAAGAAGGATGGCTCGTTCCGAATGTGTATCGATTATCGTGAACTCAACAAGCTTACCGTCAAAAATCGATACCCTTTGCCTCGTATCGATGATCTGTTTGACCAACTCCAAGGAGCAACGTGTTTCTCAAAAATTGATCTTCGTTCGGGTTATCATCAACTGCGTGTGCACGAAGATGACATACCCAAGACTGCGTTTCGTACGCGATACGGACACTTCGAGTTTACGGTTATGCCTTTCGGTTTGACCAACGCTCCTGCTGTTTTTATGGATTTGATGAACCGAGTGTGCCGACCGTATCTGGACCGATTTGTCATTGTGTTCATTGACGACATTCTCATCTATTCTAAATCTAAGGCCGAGCATGAACAACATCTCAGTACCATTCTCCAAATGCTAAAGCAAGAGCAGTTATATGCTAAGTTTTCTAAATGTGAATTTTGGCTCAAAGAGGTCCAATTCCTGGGTCATATTGTTAACGAAAAAGGTGTTCAAGTGGATCCGGCAAAAATCGAAACCGTTAAAAACTGGTCAGCGCCTTCAACTCCAACCGAAATCCGCTCTTTTCTCGGTCTAGCGGGTTACTACCGTCGATTCATTGCCAACTTTTCTAAGATTGCGGTTCCCCTCACAGCTTTAACTTGCAAGAATGTACCTTTCGTGTGGGGTTCCGACCAACAGAAAGCGTTTGATGTCCTAAAGGACAAATTGTGTAATGCTCCGATTCTTACTCTTCTAGACGGTCATGAAGACCTTGTTGTTTATTGTGACGCTTCAAAGCATGGTCTCGGGTGTGTTCTAATGCAACGGGGTAAAGTAATCGCTTATGCCTCGCGACAACTCAAAATCCACGAAAAGAATTATGCTACTCACGATCTCGAATTGGGTGCTGTAGTCTTTGCTTTCAAAATATGGAGGCATTATCTTTACGGCACCAAGTGTCTTGTTTATACCGATCACAAGAGCTTACAACACATTCTGAATCAGAAAGAACTTAACATGAGGCAGAGACGTTGGGTTGAGTTATTGAACGATTATGACTGCGAAATTCGCTATCATCCCGGCAAAGCCAACGTCGTTGCCGATGCTCTTAGCCGCAAAGAACACGTCATGCTATCTTGTGCTACCCTTCGTGTTGACCTAAAGTCCAAAATTCTTGAAGCTCAACGTTTGGTTGTTTCTGAGGAGACTTTCCGAGATGAGATGAACCCTGGTGCCGATTTGCAGTTAGAAACAAAAGCCGATGGTCTACTATACTACATGGATCGCATCTGGGTGCCTACCCGCGGTGTTATCCGTGAACTTATTATGGATGAGAACCATAAAAGTCGTTATTCTATTCATCCAGGTGCAGATAAAATGTATAAAAATCTTCGTCCTCACTATTGGTGGCCGTGTATGAAGGAAGAAATCGCTCGATACGTTGCTAAGTGTTTGACTTGTGCACGGGTAAAAGCCGAGCATCAACGCCCTTCCGGTCTCCTCGTACAACCCGAAATCCCTGTTTGGAAATGGGAAAGTATTGCCATGGATTTTGTTACTAAACTTCCTATTTCAAACGGTTATGATAGCATCTGGGTGATTGTTGATCGGTTAACGAAATCTGCTCATTTTCTGCCAATCAAAGAAACTTATTCGGCGGAAAAGCGGGCTCAGCTTTACGTGAAGGAGATTGTTTGTCGTCATGGGGTGCCGTTGGATATTATTTCTGACCGTGATGGTCGTTTTATGTCTCGTTTCTGGAAAGGTCTTCAAGAAGCTTTGGGTACTAAACTAAACCTCAGCACTGCTTATCATCCCCAAACCGATGGTCAAAGCGAGAGAACCATTCAAACTCTCGAGGATTTGCTTCGCTCTTGTGTTATCGATTTCAAAGGTAGATGGGATACTCATCTTCCGTTGATCGAATTCTCGTATAATAACAGTTACCATTCTAGCATCGACATGGCACCGTTCGAAGCCCTTTATGGTCGTAAATGTCGTTCTCCTCTATGTTGGACTGAAGTCGGTGACTCTCAGATTACTGGGCCAGAGATGGTTCAGGAGACCACCGATAAAATCCGCAAAATCCGAGAAAATCTTTTAGCAGCTCGAAATCGGCAAAAGTATTATGCTGATAAAAAGAGGAAGCCTATGGAATACGAAATCGGTGATATGGTTCTACTTAAGGTGTCTCCATGGAAGGGAGTTTTCCGTTTTGGCAAAAAGGGAAAGCTAGCTCCCCGATATGTGGGCCCGTTCAAGGTTCTTAAGAAGATCGGGAAGGTTTCTTACGAGTTGGAACTGCCTGAGGAATTGGGTGGTGTTCATCCCGTGTTTCATGTTTCTAATCTGAGAAAGTGTTTGTCCGATGAAAATCTTATCGTGCCTCTCGACGAGATCCAAATTGATGAATCTATGCAGTTTATTGAGCGACCATTGGAAATTATGGATCGAGAAGTTAAGCAACTCAAGCGGAGTCGGATACCGATCGTCAAGGTTCGTTGGGAGTCTAAGCGTGGACCCGAATTCACTTGGGAACGCGAGGACCAAATGAAGGCCAAATATCCGCATCTCTTCGCTTCAACTTCAACTACTTCGGTTTGAGCAAATTTCGGGACGAAATTCCTTTAAGGAGGGGAGACTGTAACATCTGCCCCAAACCCGAACCCGTATACCCGACTCAAACCCGAAGTTGTTACCCGTTAAATTGAATTGTATTTAATTTTTCTTCAAAATGTAACGTTTATTATTATTGTGAATAAACGCATTCAAATTCTACGTTATTCCCGTCTTAATTCAATAACCGTATTTACATCGCGAAATATTCACGCGTAGCTAATAATTACTATCCATGGCATCCAAAACTCAAAATATATATATACATAAATATATATATAGTTCGTAAAAGAAAATTAGTAAAAACGTTAAGCCGAAACGTCTCCAAGTCTCTTAATGGCGTAAACGAACTAAAACTATAAAAACGTCACTTATATAAACGTTACGTTTCCATTTAGTTAAGTTAGTTAGTTAAAATATATAAGTAATTAACTTTGGGTCAAAACTGCCAATTTACAAACTATTAAAACTAACAATAACTAAATGAGTAAAAACCCCAAACTTCAGGGACTACTGCTGTAAGTTGCGGAATTACCCAGCCCCCCCCCCCCCTCAAGCCCGTGTTTCCGAGCAAGTCTCCGGTGTAAATTCCGGCTTGCTCCGGCGACCATTAAAACACGTTTTTGGCTCGTTTCAATTCGTTTAAACCATGGTAAAATGATTCCAAGCGAGTTTCGAACCCATGGGCACTCTCAAAACAACAAATAAGCAACCGAAATAGTGTTTAAAACCATTCCTTAAACCGTTTCTTAAACTTGTTCCTCTCAATCGACCCAACACTGATTTTCAGTTAATTTCTGTAATCAAAACGATCGTTTCGTCGATTAGGATCAGGCTATGTCATTCAATTGTGAATTTATCAGCCCATTGATCACCAATTACTCCTAATCAATCTCTAAACTTATCGTCTGTTTTCGAAAGCAATTACCACAATTCATTTCACCAGTTCACTCTCTCATACTCGCATTCTCTCTCTATGATCTCAATTTTATCAAAGCAACATCAAGAACACAAGCTTTGATCCGTGTTTACTCGTAACCTGCAACTCAGAATTTGAGCATCAAAACACTGTTATTTGTTGCAATTACACTGGGGCTTTCATCCAACTAATCCTGAAGACTAAATCTGTGAGAGGAATCGAATTATAGCAGCCTCTAAATACCAGTGGGAATCGTACCCGTCGTGTGTTTGTTCTTCATCATCGTCGTTCCAAATCGATCAAAATCAAGTAAGTATATTATATTGAAATGATCGTTGTTATGCGTAGATTCAAAGCCCTAAGGGCGTCTGGATTCAATCTTCTAATTGAGAACGAATTGGGTGATTTTCAAAACTAGGGTTTATATGGGAAGGGGTATCGTTGCGTATAAATGAATTAAACAAATGGCTGTCTAATTTATCAAACAAAAGCGCGTCTGGTGTAGCGGAAAAGCTACTGGTTGTGGGCGCTGGGTCGTGGGTTCGAGTCCCACTGACCTCCTTTTATTTAAATTGTTACCTTTTAACCCTTTATTTCTAAGTTATGTATATATATATATATTTTTTTAAGACTTTAAATAAATAATATATCAATTATAAAAATAAACTAGCAATTGATTATTATAAGAAAAAAAAGAATATATATATATATATTTACTTCTTGAACCCCAAATTGGTTTTGAAACCCTAAATCCCCAAATTGAACTTTAAAGCCCTAAATTGGATTTTGAAACCCTAAATCCCCAAATTGGACTTTAAAACCCTAAATCCCCAAATTATATTTTGAAACCCTAATTTTCAATTTATAATTTAAAACCCTAAAATCCCAAATCCAAAACCCTAGAATTTCTAAGTTCTTGATTCTAGTTACTATATTATTTGTTTCGTTTCTAAATTAGGTTTTCCCGGTTAATTAGGTGGTTCTAATATCTGGGCGATCCTCGATCTTATTTAATATTTTCTTGCGTTGCTATACTATATCAGATTTGTATTTGAGGTGAGTAAACTCACTCCCTTTTTCCATTTTACTATTTTGGGGCTGAAATATGTCTTTTACTATATTGCGTTTTCTATTCGTTTTCTAAAAGAGATCATACAAATATGTTAATCTAGTTCGCGGCTTGATGCAATCTTATGTGTTAGTTAAAAGTAGTTTTATTGCTTTGTAATCCCACCGGTACAATGTTAGCGCTAATGGTTTGACAAACCCACCTGCTTGTACAACATCGATAGGTGATTTAAACCCGGCCTTTCTAATTCCATGTTTACTATGTCGAGATGCTATGTTGCTATACTATGTTGCTATACTATGTTGCTATGCTATGATGCTATACTATGCCATGTCCCTAAATTGCTAAATGATGACTTATATATCGAGACGGTAAACGACGGTTATTAAAAGTCATCATTATTTATTACATGAGTGGTTCTCATGACAAATGGCTAGACGAGATACTATGGTTTCTATTGTGGTGGGTGTGCTATTCTATTCTAGGGGTCCTGGTCGAGTAATATTACAAAATTACTATACATATGGGATTGCGCAGCATATCTTGTTGATCTCGGATTTCAATACTATTACTATTCAATTGGGTTTTACTCACTAGCTTGTGTAGCTAACTTTATTTTCGCGTATTTCAGGTGGCGCGTGATTTTGGCTTGTTTCTTTGCTATTTCAAGACATAGGGACTTGGACCTAGAAATAATAAACTTGACTATTTCATTTACTGCTGTTATGAATTTGTCGTTTTGCATTTAAGACTTGGGTTTTGCCAAATTTATGACAATAACTATTAGACTTTAATAAAAGTAATACCATGTGCTTTGTTTACTACGGATATCCAATTCTATGACAGCCCGGTGTTTTCCGCCACCGGGCGGGGTGTCACACAATGTATGTGACAAAATTACATACATAGGGTCGGTGGTCATACGAGACCTGACCGTCACATCGTATGACCCTCCTACATATCTAGTTACAGAGATTAATACATAGGGTCGGTGGTTTATTATTATTATTATTATTATTATTATTATTATTATTATTATTATTATTATTATTATTATTATTATTATTATTATTATTTTTCTGGTTTATGACTTGACTATTTATTTTGTTATTTTCTTTCCTCTTAAACTCTTTTCCTTTGTGTTATTAATTACAGTCAGTAAAATTCTTTTACTATTTTACGTTATGAAGACATAATATTACACCATAGCATTAAAAACAAATATATATATATATATACATATATATATATATATATATCACGTCATAATATTTTAAATTTGTTCCTGACGCTTATATAAAGAAGGAATTTTTTACCAAAATAGTGTATTTGAGATTTTTATTTACCAAGATGGTGTAATTTGAAAGTTATTTGCTAAAAGAGTGTACTTTTTAAGATTTTAATGTTTTTCTCTCCTAATGTCATTGCATATTTAAAAAAGCTTTCTAGATGTTTCTTTAATTATAAAAAATGATTTCTTTATATATTTGATTTCTTTTAAATTGTTTAAAAAATTTGAACATCAAAGAGGAAGTATTATCATTACAACATATATATAAACAAAATAAATTTCTTGGGTCTACAGATATTTAGATTCTATAATGATGAAGCCCTCATATATTTTGATTTAGGGTCTTTAAAATTTATATAAAATCATATCCTATTATGTATTTTGAGAAAATTTTTGTTTTACAAATAACAAAAATTAGTTTATGATAATTTAGTGTGACGGGCTAACATGTTTAACACGGGTTGTAAACGTGTCAGGTCATGAGTTTACGTCGCAATGCGTGAGCGCTTAACGAATTTCGAAATGGTGCCTAGATTGTTAATTTTTTTAATTATTAGAAACAACTTTTTTATATATTTTAGATTTTTTTTTACACAAAAGTAGTTAGACGTTAAAAATGTTATTTAAACTATCGAAATACCATGAATAAAAAGTCTAGAAATTATTTTTTTACAAAATTATTTGAAAGAAATAAAAATATCTAGAAAGCTAGAAAAGTATATTCAAAATATATTTCTAAAACATTTATATAAATAGTTTTACTAATAAAAATCATCTAAAACCCTTTTGTAAAATACCTAATGACATTAGGAGAGAATCATTAAATTTTTAAAAATATACTCTTTTGGTAAATAAGGTTCAAACTACATCATAATGGTAAATAAATTTCTCAACTATACTATTTTGGTAAAAAAGTCTATAAAGAAGTTACACCATCAATGTTTTTCGTCATGAGATGATCACATATTAATGCAACCATACCACACATTAATGTCACTATCATAACTGATATAATTAAGTCAAGTAATTAAATTAAAAACTCGGGTCATATCGAGTGAAGCAGATCCAATGCCCACTTATATACACTTTTTTTTTATCCTTTCACATGTCCACGATGATATGCAAACAGACATTGTTGATTTTCTTTTAATAAACAATTCATTGGTAATTTTTTTAACATAAATACAAGTTGACTTTCGTAATCCTTCAATGATTTTTGTGATGTCCAAGAATTAATTATTTAATCTAGCTAGCTCTTTAAAGTTCTTTTGGTCTTATATAAGACATGTTAAACTACACTTGTAATGTAAAAAACACCACTTTAGTTATTCATGAAGATGAGGATGATAAGCACTTTAATACGTTTTAGTAGAAGACAACTTCACACAATTGTTAGTCGAGAAATTATCAAACCTTCTTATCCAACACCTTCCCATCTTAAAACCTACACTCTTTCAATGTTTGATCAAATTGTAACAAGCACATTTACCCCAATAGTTGCATTTTACCCAAACACCACCACTCATGCTACTTCCCATGATAAAACACTTGACCTCAAGAACTCATTGTCTCAAACATTAACAAAATATTACCCATTTGCTGGTAGGCACTCAAAAACGGCGCCAGCAGTTGTCGACTGCAACGACCAGGGAGTTGAGTTCCTTGAAGCTTCAGTCGATAGCGCGCTATCTGACTTCCTTCAAAAGTCTCAACATGAAGATCTTAACCAACTCTTTCCACATGGTCTTGTGTGGTACGAGTCAAACTATAAATATCATGATCAAAGTGATAGTGTGAGTCCACTAGCGGTTCAGGTAAACCGATTCGAATGTGGAGGATTAGCCGTGGCAGTGTCGTTATCTCACAAAGTAGGAGATGGCAGTAGTTTGATCTGGTTCTTAAACGACTGGGCTAAAGTTGCGCGATCTTGTCGTTATCCAAATAGGCTGAATCATGAGCACTCCATTAATCCACATTTTATTTCTTTTGAACCTACAAACTTAAATTTCCAAGGGTTTTCAATAGAAGTACCAAAAGATTGTGTCACTAGGAGCTTCACATTTCCAAACAAAAAGTTAAATGATCTTAAACACAAAGTTATAGCCATGAGCGTCGAATCAGGACAACCCATTACGGATCCAACTCGAGTGGAAGTTTTGACATGGCTACTTTATAAATGTGCGGTTGGTTCAAACTCGTGTAAACCCGCAGGCATTGGCATGCCAACCAATATCCGGGGCACAATGGTAGAACCGCTTCCGGAGAATAGCATAGGAAATATTCTCGCGGTAATAGAGATTCATACGAAGAATGAAAGTGAAATGCAGCCGGGGTTTTTAATTCGTGCAATCAAGGAAAAAAAGAAGGAGCTTCGGGGCATTAAGAATCTCCAAATGGTGTTTGATCATCTTTGGAATAAGTTTTCGAAGGCGGATATGGAAGATCAGCAAAGAAGAATCGATAGAGATGGATCGTACGTGTGTTCGAGCTTATGTCGAGCTCCGGTATATGAGATTGATTTCGGGTGGGGAAAGCCGATAAAAGTAACACTTGCGGGACATGTTGGAAAGAATAGTTTTGCACTCATGGATACCCCGGATGGGGATGGTATTGAAGCTTTTGTGTGTATGAAGAAACAAGACATGGATAGGTTTCAAAGCAACTCTGAGCTGCAAGCTTTTTGTTAATTTCTTCATTACCTTATTTTCATTTGTACTTGTCTTCAAAAAGCCTTTGATTGTAATGAATATGATATTTTCATTAGGACTTTGATAATCACTCTTTGGCGACTTTTGAAAGATATTGAACCATGTTTGCTACAACAGTTTTCTTGTGTGACATTAATATTTTTATTGGACTTTTTGGTTTGAATAAATGTCGATATAAATGTCGGGCCGGGTCGGATCATGAAATTAAACACATTGTCATTAAAAAATCACACGATAAACATTAATGTCACTAAAATATAACAACAAACCTATTTAAGTTTTTATCTACGTTTCTTTATGTCTTGAAACCGCTCCATGACAAGTTCATTGTCAGCTTTTATAAACGCTTCTTTTTCAATGATTATTGATAGCTAAACTTATTGTACTACCTAGGATGATCAACAATAGTTGATGTTGGAATTGATTTCGGTTATGTTTTCGTTGATAAATTGAATACTAGTATAAATTGCATCGATCTTTTTGGTATATTGGATGTGTTATGATTGTTAAAGTACTGATCTTTGATGTTTTGCCATGTTCCATACTTGAAATGTTGAATGTCTTTCTTAGAACTTCATGTAGCTAGGCCAATACTTCGTGTCTTTGATTTGTTTATAATTTGCTAGACATAGTAATCATAGGAATTGGTAAAAAATTGATACCTGAAACTTTAATAATCTACCTACTTTAGATCGAGAGATAACTAGTCTTTGTGGTTAAGCTTTTAGGAATAAACGCCAGGGTTTGCCAAATTAATTGATTAAATTGTTAATTGTGTTATATATTTCATCTACATGTTACCCCTTGAATGATAATGTGTTGTGTTGGTTAGATCGAGAGATTAACAATCATAAGAGTATGCTAGTATTGTCGGAGAGACCAGGAGGTAATTTGATTTAACCAATAGTTTAACAGGTGCCTTTAGGCTTCATTTTGTTCACACCAGAAGAATGATTTGGGATCCAGTAGGTTTCTAAGGGTTTGCATCTTTAGAAACTCGGTTCCATCACGTTTATATAACCAAATCAAGTCCATGAGTTGCAATTGGGATTTACCTAGGTAGTATCTTCTCTATCTTTGTTTTTCATCAAAGTCTTTGGTTTTCTCGTCTTTTAGTCGATTAATTTTATCTAGTTAATTTTATTTTAAAAGAAAATTTTCATTTAGTTAGGTTATTTAGAAAAACCCCAATCAGGTAAACAAATTATTTAAAGTCTGAGTTGAGTCTATTTTTCTATTCATAGTGTCTCAAGGGTACGATATCTGAACTTCTAATCGGTTTGCTACATCCGTAGCTACACTTGCATGTCTCGTGGTCTAGCTTTAGTTATCTAGAGTATTATTTGAGTGTTTAAGTTTGAGTCTAAGTTAGAGTAATTTAGTTAAATTTAATAGACATGTTTTACCACATCAGTCAACATTAAGAACATAAACAATTTTGTTAAAATCAATCTTGTTATTGTGACATCTGCCCAAACCCGAACCTGAAAAACCCGACTCGTACCCGAAACTATCTATCTATCTTTAATTGTATTCGTATTTATCTTACTAAAAAATGTAACATATCATTATTAATATAAAAGAATATGACAGACCGTTATGTTATTTATAGTTTATAATAAACCAAACGAATTCCTGACGAGTAATATCTAACATGTATAAATTAATTATTAATACAATAGTTAAATCTCAAAAGAATATAAATTGTATTTTATAAAGAGATTTTTATTAAGGATAAAAACTATTAAAGTTTCGAAATTAACAATTAACGTCCAGAACGGAGTAAAAACATGAAAACGTCATTTATATAAACACTACGAGCTAACTCGGTTAAGTTAATTCGTTAAAATGAGTATTTAATTAACTTTGGGTTAAAACTGTCACTTTTTAACTTGTATTAAAATTATATCAACAAAATAAAAACAACCTGAATCTGGAGGGACCAAAACTGTAACATTTTCAAAACCCAAACTCCCCCCCCCCTTTGTTAGCCAGTTTTTCTGGCAACCTCTCCGGCCGCCGCTGGTGAGTTTTCCAGCGAGTCCCAAAACCCAACTTCAAGCCTTTTTTAACCAAATTAAATCACGGTAAAATCATCCTTATGCTTGACTCGACCTCGTAAAAACTTTTAATTTGATTCTAAGACACAAACGGATTCGTTTAATTAAAAATTATAGTGCTCGGTTACAAACTCAAAACCCAATTTACAAAAGCATTCAATCGCACGATATAATCAAAACTAGTAATCAAAATCATTTATTTCGTCGATTAGAAACTGCTCACATTGTTCAATTGATTTATTATCAACCCAATAATCATCAATTAATCACAACTCAAGACCCAATGCGTTCGTGCGTTTCTAAATCAAATTAAACAAATTGAATTGAAATAAAATACTCCAGTTATGGCGAATTCACTCCCTGTTCTATCAACTGCAAACAGAAATCGAAAAAACAAAGCATATGATTCATCATTTGTTCGAACATGTAGCCTACCAATCGAGCAACAAAACTTTGTTATTGTCTGAAATTACGTTGGGGCTATTACTCGTCGCATCATCAAGATCAATGATGGAGCTTTAATCGAATTTTAAAAGATTCAATCTAGCAAATGAATCTCAAGCCGTCGCTTTTCTTGTTCATTATATTATCAACCCAATTCGTGTACAATCTAGTAAGCTTTTCTATACAAAATACTTATTATCATGTCTAGATTCAAAATCCTCAATCAATTTCATATTTTGTTGTTGCAATTCGATGTAATTTAGGAATTATGGTTAGGGTTCTTGGTGGAATTTGGGGGTGTTTGTATTATATAGATAAAACTATTTCTGATTCAATGTAAGACAAAAACTAAAAAGCAGCACACTGGCCGTTTTGTGTGTTTAACTTCGAGCAGAGGGTCCTGGGTTCGAAACCAAGCGCCCAATCTTTTTATATTAATTGTTTTAACCTCATAAGTAACTGTTATTACTAATTCACTTAAGCTAAAACTAATACTACATTTATATATACTCTAAAATACTAAATATATTATAAAATAGATCAAAACCATGATTTTATTTAAACTTAGGTTTATAAAATAAATTATTACAAATACTTTTTAATTTGTTGAAATTAATATAAAGTGTGGTTTAATGCTTCTAAAATAAATACAAGTTTTATAAAAAGTAGTTTGTAAATATAGATTTTAATAAGACTTTTAAATGCTATAAAAACGTGATAACCATTTTAATTTATTTCTAGATATATAATATATTTTTGTGACGTTAAATAGTTTTCGTTAAAAAAATATATATTATTTGAATGGCTATCGTTATAAAAAAAATATATTGTCATTTCTATTACTATCATGTTCCGTCGTTATGATTAAATAATTTTATATGTTCCTAATCGTTTACCAAAAAACCCCAAATCCCAATTCGCAACCTAGGATTCCAATTTCCTTAGTTTCATATGGTCCGTATCCTAGTTTTCTATACAATATGATTTACTAAGTTAGGATTGTCATTTACTTAGGTGATCCTAGTATTTGGGCAACCCTCAGTTCTATCTATGTTGTTGCTATTGTTTCGTGCCCGTGTTTCAAGGTGAGTAAATTCACTCCCCTTTTTACTTTTACATTTTGGGGCTGAAATATGTTCAAATACTATACAATGTTTTCAATTTTCTATTTGTTTTCCAAAAAAAATCATAAAATGTGTTAGTCTTGACTCGCGACAAGATGCAATCTTATGTGGTAGTTTAAAGTAGTATATTACTATGTAATTTCTGCCGGTACAATGTTAGCGCTAATGGTCTGACAAACCCACCTACACTTTAAAACATCGATAGGTGATTTATACCCGACGATTCTTTGGTTGATTTTATACAATGGTTACTAGTTACTATACTGTGATGCTTGTTACTATGCTAAAACAATTTTTGATAACTTACACATCAGGACGGTGAAATGACTGTTAAATGACAGTTATCACTAATTGCAACATGAGTGGTTCCTTATGACTTGCTGCTAAAGGTTACCATGTGGGGTCTATGATTGTTGTTTCTATGTGTTTCTATGGTCATGGTTGAGTAATATGATGAAATTGCTATACACATAAGCTTATGCAGCATATTATGATGATCTCGGATTTCTATACTATTATTTACTAATTATGGTTTGCTCACTAGCTTTTATAGCTAACTTTATGTTCACATATTTCAGGTGGTGCTTGATAGTGTTTTGCTGCTTTTGCCAAGACATAGGATTGCCTTAAACCTAGTTAAAAATAATAAAGACCCAATTGCATTTATTGTTTCGGTTTTATTACATTTTGTCGTTTCTATTTAAGACTCGTGTTCCAAACCTATTAAACCATTATTAGATTTAATAAGTAATTACCATGTGCTTTTTTTATTATTGATATCAAATTTCTATGACAACCCGGTGTTTTGCCGCCGGGTGGGGTGTCACAGTTATCTTCATCTTAAGGATTTTTTTTCGTGGTAGAAAAATGCATGGCATTTGCCAAAGGGAAGAAGCTTAAGAAACCACATAAGCTTGAACTTAGAAAATTCTATTGAAAGTCCTCTTGAGTTATTATATACAATTTCTTTGGCCCCATAAGTGTAAATAGTATTGTTAAGAAATCTTATTGTCTTGTTGTGACAGATGATTTCTTTAGGTACTAATGGGTGGAACTTTTATCTCACAAAGGGGAGACGTACGAGTTTTTGCAAGGCTTACTTATAGGGATTGAAAGCGTCAACAACAAAAAGGTGAAAGCAACCTGGAGCGATAACATAACATAATTCAAGATCAGATCTTCGATTCTTTATGTGTGAAGGAATTATAAGGCAATTTAACGCTGCTAGAAATCCGTAACAAAATAGGGCAACTGAAAGAAAGAACAATGTCCTCATCAAAGCCACCATAACAATGCTCATACAGTTAAATCTTCCTATTATCTTTTGCGCAGAAGCTGTGAATTGTGCCTCATTTGTTCTAAATGGGGTCTCATCATCCATTTGGTTGCTCTTGCACACTACTGAATACTCATGACAAAACCTAAAATTCGGTGCAGTTTCTAACGAATGTTATTTTGTAGGTAATTCTTCTTATAAAAAATCATATATAGTTTACAATATACGAATGAGAATTGTGCAAGAACAGTTTTATGTTGATTGGAAAGAGTAACATTCCTAATACTTGTAGGTTCCTGCTTGGTTTTTTGTAGCTGATACCGTGTTTCAGTCGTTTAACCTACCAATACTTGCTGATGATGACATACGTGCTTCAACCATGCAAATCATTCATGATAATTCTTTTTTCCAACGTATTTTATACAACAATATAATTTATCTCATGTTCAACAACCTTCTTCTCATATATCACAACAAACCCCTTCTTCTCCTTAACAACAATCCACCTTTCCTCCATAATCTCAATTATCTCCATCAACTTCTATCCAGCAAACAGACATTCCCCATGCATCACTCTATTCCTCAACCTCCATCATCTACTTCTTTAACCTTAAACACGACTATGTCATCGAATCAATATCAGATGGGGTGAGAACCAAAAGTCAATTAGAACCATCAACTTCTATCTGAAACTGTTTCAAATAATATTTTAGCGGCACTTCAAGATTTCAATTTTGCTGGAAATCATGCAGGTAGAGGAGTGGTCGTAAGAAACAAAGCACGATTGGTAGTACAAGGTTTTGCTCAAGAAGAAGGAATCTATTATACTGATGTGTTTGCTCCAGCAGCTAGGATTGAAGCTATTAAAATCTTTCTAGCTCATGTAACTCATAAAAATATCAAGGTCATTCAAATGGATGTTAAATGTGCTTTTCTCTATGGAGATATTGATAAAGAGATTTATGTCCTGCCAGTGATAAGTGGTGTTTGGAATGATCTTTCATATGTTAAAACATTAATTTTTATGTGTTTTGTATGATTAATCACTTGGAATAGTTTAACTATGTTGAAATATGTTTTTGTAATAGTTTTGAGGATCATGAATTTCTAGATAAAGTGTACAAACTAGATAATCCTTTGTTGGATTGCATCAGGCCCCAAGGATCTAGTAAGAAAATTTGACTCAATATCTCCTCGAGAAAGGTTTTGTTCGGGGAACAATCGAGATGACTCTTTTCAAGAAAGTCTTTGGTGATGATATCTTGATGGTACAAGTTTATGTCGATGATGTCATTTTTGGTTCATCAAAGGAAAATCTTTGTAGAGAATTTGAAGAAGTTATGAAGGAACACATTGAAATGAGTATGATGGGGGAGATGTGTTTCTTTCTGGGATAACAGGTGGAGCAGAAAGCACCTGGTATTTTGATTCATCGGGAGAAATACATTCAGGATATTTTAAAGAAATACAAGATGAAGGAATTATCACATGAACTTACTCCATAAATCGCTTCTACTTGTTTAAATCAAGGTGATTTTGGTAAATCTATGAATGCTCATCTTTATCGATCTATGATTGGGTCTCTTATGTATTTTACTGCAAGTCGTCCAGACATCTTATTTGATGTGTGATACTGTGCTCGATTTTAAGCTATATTGTAGTGATAAGTCCATACTTAAAATTGCTAGATTTCATAAGATAATAAATATGGGTTTTTGCTTGTAACCTTGATACTACTTGGTTACTTTAAATTACATGTTAATTGATTAAAATTAGTGAGATTGTCTTGCTTGATTTCTAAATTTATTTGCAACTTGAATTTAGTTTGAGTTGATGATAACCTAATTTGATGGTTAATAAATATATTGATATGGGTTGTAATAAAATAGGCATCCATGGATTAATGCACTCAAAGTTTTTGATAAAATACCTACATGAAAATGAATTTTGCTAAATGATGAAATTTGGTGTTGCTAGTTGATTTTGAATAAAATAGTATAAAATCGTCACTTTTGACAGATTTGAATAGCCATCTTGTAAAGACCGTATCTCACACGTTTTGGGAGTTAGATGACGAGTTATATACCGTTGAAAATCTTGTTGAGCTCACTACAATTTATATTTGAACATGAAGGGCTAAAAAAGTTTCGAAGTTGTCCAAAACGGTAGACCAAAATGACTAGTTAGGATATAAAACCTGCTGATTGGAATCATTTTATGCTTCTGTCCTATTTTTGTAAATATCATTGAAAATCATTAAAACATCCAATGAATGTGTATGATATAAGAATGAAAAAATATATGAGTATACTATAATCTATATTTAAACATGAAGGGCTAAATAAAATGATAATAGTCAAAAGAGTTGATTTGTGCAGCTGTGAAGAAGAGTGCTGTCACACCCTCAAAATCCACTAACGGAGTTTTACCGTTAAGTGTGTGACAAACCAGGATCTCAGTCATTAGTTACACCAAACGACACTATATGAATTTAACACATACGTGTCTCATTAAATGAAAAAATTTAATACAGATTTATCGTTTAAAAGTTTGCGGAAGCGTAATCGAAATGTAATGTCAAAATATTAAATGGAACTAAATGCGCAACACGCGCCCAACACAAGAAACACAGTTTACAAATTTGTTAAAAACCAAAACATAGTTTTTAAATGCAAGAAAGTGTTTAAATGCAATGTTGTGACTCCATGCCATGTCCTAAGTGCGTTGAACCTCAATGACCTGTAAAAGTGAAAGGCTAACAACTGTCAACACGACGGTTGGTGAGTTCACATAGTAAGTATGAAATCAAGTAGTTCAGTTGCAAGCATATATATAAACTAAGTATGTCAGTGTAGGTAGCTAGTCTACAGACTATAGTACATGTCCTTAGAGTCGTATGTATCTGACCGAAGCTGACGTATGTACACATTAAGTGTATTTTGCCTGTTCGTACATCCCATCAGGATGCACATGTATGTATGTTAGGTCATTCAACACCCGTTCGACAGGTCCTTCTGTCGTGCTAGCGCGACTAGCCCGGGTGGGGTTTGTCAAACCCAGTAACACTAAAAATTTCCCCGCTATTTCACAAATACTAACGGTCAACTAGGTTTCCATGAGGTCTTTCATGAACAAAATAAAAGTTGCTCTAATCCAAACATGCGACATACAAAATTTGTAAATCCGTAAAAGTCGTTGTTCAGGTTTTCATCCCATGACAGGATAGAATAGTAATTGTTACGATTCAGTGAACTCAGCTTTGAAGCGCACATCAAATAAACAGCAAAAATTCCAACAAGAATCTAGATCGCTCTACGACCTGCTTAATAATTAGATACTAATTATTAACTAGAACTTGTGTAATATAGATGTATTTATAGGACCGCTAGGGTTTCGCGCGTTCGGTTCGGTATAGATTAATTACAACACATGACACGAGATCACACATGTATTGCACATCATAATCAACCTTGCATTTACATAATGTTCCATACACATAAATCATTGTACATACCTACACGTATTCATCACATTAACAAAACCTCTTTACAAAAACCCTACGACTTACATGTTGTATTATTTATTCCAATAAAATTCACCTTTACCTACGTATTGTAACAACATGCCCGACGATTACACACGCAATACATATAAGCACCATTAAACTTAACCTGACCATATCACCTGCATGTCATTGTCATCATGTTATCATTAATTCCATGTAACAACATCATCAAAAAGAAACATAAAAGCACAATTTATTTAAACCCATTCTACACTTATGTATTCACTCATCGATCCACCATCCTTCTTTACATATTATCCGCATACATAACTCAAAAGCATACCCACACCCACATACAACAGATTTTATACGCACACATCCTTCATACATATACGTACACATGTTGTTTGTACACACGATATATATACATATGTTTCTGTACGTACACTTATATTATAACCCAAAAATCGCTGAAATGTTCATTTGCATACATATGAGATACTACTCCGCTACACACAATGTTTCAATACATATAATATCTAAGTCACATGTTCATAATCATGCATACATTCATTATATATACATGATACATGAATATAACCACAACATACATCCATAAACACACATGATCGATACGTTTTTATAATAATTGTACACAATACACATACGTTTTACACTACTACTTCTGTTTTTATAAATATATACATACGACATATACCTACATACAACATTAATACATACCCATGCTATTTATGTGATTACATATAGAAACATGCTACTACAACTCATACATGCATATACATAAAACACAAGCTAGCGCTATTTCAACATACATACAGCACATATACATACATAAATGCAGTACCTGATTTATATACACATATACTTACGTACCATACATATGCAAACAGTTATGTATACATTGATTACTCACCTAGAAATTGTGTCCAATACATCTAATTTATATACATAACGACCACGCATACACGTATTCATGCCGTCACCGAACCGAATCGAAACCCTAACCAAACCCTCTGAGTTAAAACTCGCATATACATTCATACTAATGCACATATACATACAATATGGTGATCAACCGATAACAAATCGAAACCCGAAACGAACCGAAAACGAAGCCGTAACGTGATAAATAACAAGAGTACAGGATGGACACGTACCGGCTACCGAGCGAGTGAGGAGAGGCTACTGATATGCGGACGGGGTCTGTCACTAGCTCGCTGTCGATCAGGAAGAAACAATGAGGGAGAGTTGATAGGCGACTGCATCAGAGAAGACAAGAGAGATTTGATGTATTTTGTTTGTGTTGTGCGTGCGACTGCAACAGAGAAGACGAGAAGTGGCCGGGTGACTGCGTCGATGGAGAAACAATATACAAAAGACGAAGACGGTGATGGGTGGGATTAGGGTTGGGTTATTAAATTAAACTTACACTTTACCCCCTTAGACTTTACTAGATTATTTATTTAAGTTTTAAAGTTAATAACAAAGTTTAGTTAATTTACAAATTGTACCCCATACTTTATATAAGTTAACTGAAGTAATAAGAGAATGGTTAATGGTGTTAATCTGAATTTGCGGGTTGTCACAAGTGCTACACAAATATATAAGCTTTCATATACAAGCAAAAGTGGATGTTTGAATATACATGATCTAAACATGAATTGTTGATTCTAGTTGAGTATATGCACCTAATTGGGTATTTTAAAAATGTCTAAAGTACTTGCAAACGGTTTATACAAGTAAATACACCATTGTATTTAATAGTTGGTGAATATACATAGATATGGGCAGTTAACTTTTAAAAGTCAAATTGACCCAAAACTGGTGTTTTGGTAAATTAGTATGTATGATTCCATAGGATTTTGTGATCATGTTATATAATGACTAACCTAATAATCTTATGGAAATTTGGCAAAGTTTGATCTTGTCAAGCTAGGAGGAGGCTTGGATGAAACAGGTCAAATGAGCTAACGGAGTGCGCAGAAGTTCTAGTTGGCAAGGAAACGGTGATAAAGTCACCATATAAACCTAAAAACTTGATAAATTTTTAGTTGAGTTATTTAAAGGTAATCATGACTATGTAAGGCAAGTATTGCCAAGAAATAGCACGTAAAAGTGTATGTGGGATAAACATATCCATCACCTCGACCCACCAAGGTATTGGTAACAAGTCATTGTTTTGGTAAGATTAATCATAGTTGGGTTATGGTGTATGGATGAAAAAATGGAACACTTTAGGGTGTCCCTAGGTAAGAATTTATACAAAGAGAGCCTTCGGACAAAGGGGTATATAAACAAGAAAAGTCCAAGCTCTTAATTTAATTTTTAAAGTTGTAGATAAGATCTCTATAGAAATAACTGGATTTCATACACGACCTTAAATAGGACGTGTATTGATGTGAGAGTGGTGAAATGATGGTTTAAGTGTTTATTACATGTGATTACAAAGAATATGCTGACTTGTGCAGGAATATTAATGTAGGTAAAAGGTGGATTTGAAACGCTTAAATATATAGAAGGAGTAGAAGAGGGTCAAGAACAGGACAAAGAAAGTGTAGAAAAGGAGAAAATCAAAGGGGGCATAGCTTACATCCCTAAGGACGTAACTTATGACCCTATGTAATTATAGGATGTTTTGAAAGAAGTAAGGCAGAAAACATGACGTATGTGTTCAAGGGGGGACGTAGCTTACGTCCCAATGGATGCGTGATTTCACCAATGTCCGAATTGTTTTACCATATTTAAGGAGGTTATTATTTTCTTAAACCCTAGTTCTTGATTACTAGTCTTTGGACGAATTTTGGAGCTATAACAAAGGTTCTAACATCATTCCATCTCTTTCCTACATCAAATCATCATCAACCATGCAAATCCAATCACGTTTTGAAGATCAAATCATTATCATGAGCGACTAACCACTCATGATCATCTCCAGGTGGATAGCTAGTGTTAGTTAATGTGTAATTATAGTTTAATGTGTTAGACGTAAGTTGAATGTTTGAATATTGTTTTGGTATTAGATTTTTCTATCAAATTTAGCATTTACTTGTGTTTAAATGTTTGGATAACTTGTGACTTTTTGATGAATGGGTTAATTAGTGGTTATAAAGTTGTTTGAGAAACTTGTTGTCATTCATTAGCTAAGCTAACTAGTAACCAACATTCGAGTCGTTTTCCTGCATGGCTATAACTTGTACTTTTAAATGAAACCACCAGGTCTGACATTGGTTTGGACCCAACCAAAACAATGAAAATTTGTCATGGAATCGTCTAATTTATCTACATTGTGGGTCTTGTTATTAGAATGCTTTAACCTATGATCAAAGTTATCTATGTCTATGTAGATTTTAACATGTTAACCTTAGTTGCACATATTTTCAAAACCTAAACTCAGAGGTGATCCATTTTCCTAATTATAATCAAACCACTTTCATTTACTTGCAATCATTTTCTTTAGTAATTTCTATTTTAATCAAAAACAATTTTTAACAGTCAAAAAACAATAGAGTAACATTAGTTAACTAATTTGTCATTTAATAATCAAGTTAGTTTACCATTCACTAATTTCATGTGGTTCGACATCCTTACTTGCCCTAGCTAATTAGTTATAGTGAACATGTTACATTTAATATACATCTTATTTGATCATCACTTTGACATAGATCACGTATCTAAAATTTAGTAATGTGTTTTATAACAAGTATTATAACCAAGTAATGTTTGGATAAATCAGTCAAAGCTTGATGTCAAGGACTTGGGCTAAAAGGCTCAATGTTTCCCTAACGGGTTGCTTAGGGAATTTAGCCTGCATTTGGATTATTCATTATGGATCACAATGAATGATCCAAGACATGATGTTATTAGGCATGTGACAAATTATCGTTTGATTCTATAAATTTTTAAGAATGATGAGAAGATCATGGTTTCGAACCACATCGAAAATGGATAAGGTTAGGGTCAAAGATAGGCCAAAAACCTAACGGGTTGGTTCGAAAATGAATGCACCAACAAAATAGATTTTCAATCAGTTTCTTATACAATGTTCAAAAAGCATGAAATGGTTGTATGTGAAGATCACTAAACTAACATCATAGTTTTGTGAATGAGAATATAATCAACGACAACAAATATAGAATGCAAATACATGTTACTATGATGTTTTAATCAGAATTCATAAGGAGTTGGAACCACAAGCAAATCATGTTTTCGCTTAAGTGATGCTCCAAACGACTCGCTCATATCCACATCATCACCGGCTACTCCATTGGGAAGCTCCGAGTTGAAGTGGTAGAGTAGTATCACTAGAGGAAGCTCGACATTAGCCAACCCAAGCAACAATCCTGGACACATTCTTCTTCCTGCCCCAAACGGGAGATATTCAAAATCCGTCCCCATCATGCTAATAGAACTCTCACTAAATCTCTCAGGTATGAAACTCTCAGGATCGTCCAATAGTCAGGATCACGAGCTATTTTCCACGCATTAATGATAACTTTTTTGTTTTAACCATAGTTACCTAATTCGCTAGAACACCCACGATCCACGAATTGGTTCGCGCTGTACCAATTCGGAATTCGGTACGAACCAATTCGACTTGGTACGATGATCCAAACCCAATTGGTACGCCGTTCTCGTTGCCAGCCAATTCACCCAAGAATTCGTGAATTCGATGTACCAATTTCAAACCCAGATCGTTCCAATTGTTATTAATTCTCTAAATTGGTACGCTACTTGGACTTATAGTACGTTTTTGTCAATCTGGTGATGAAACAGGAACATTGAACTTGAAACTGTTGTGCCGGAAGTTCAATTAAACCTCCGATTGGACTAATCAGAGGTGTTTTGAGGGTGACTTCCGGCGACAACTCCGATTCTGGTGAAGCCATCGACTGGAATAAGGAAGCGGGGAGGATAACAGTGGGTTATGGTGCTTTAGGTTTAACTTTGGCCTACCATTTAAAGTTCGAACTATTTACTATTATGCCACCTTGTGTTTATGATCCATTGATCTTCATTTAATATTAGATCTAATGGTCCAAATTCCTTCTTAAACTTTCTAGGAAATTTAAACTTTTTAGTTGAACCTAACTTTGAGTGCAGTTATACTACAAAGTCTAACTTTACTAAAAAGTCTAAGAATCTATGAGATTATGACATGTGGCACTCCCTTAAAATTAGAAGGAATGGTAAAGATGGTAATGTCTCTATATTTTAAGTTTCACCCCATTTTTTAAACCTCCATAACTTTTACATACGATATTATTTTTTTAAAAAAATTGCACCATAAAAACGAGCATTTTCTTATCTTTAAAACGCGTATAATATTCATATATAAAAACAAAAAAAATCATGTTTTTCAGCTCATTATGTTATTTGTCAAGTTATTGTGTTATTTGTCAAGTCATTGTGTTATTTCTTCAGGTTATTGTGTTATAACACAGTAACCTAATGAAATAACACAATGATCTGAAATAACACAGTGACCTGACGAATAACACAATGACCTGACAAATAACACAACGAGTTGAAACATGAATATAACACAATGACCTAATGAAAATATAACACAATGACCTGATGAAAATATAACACAATGACCTGATTAAAATATAACACAATGACCTGATGAAAATATAACACAATGACCTGATGAAAATATAACACAATGACCTAATAAAAATATAACACAATGACCTGATGAAAAATAAAACAATGACCTGACGTATATAACACAATGACCAGATAAATTTAACACAATGACCATATGCATATAACAGAATGGCCCGACGAATATAACACAATGACATGACGAATATAACACAATGACCTGATGAATATAACATAATGACCTGACGAATATAACACAATGACCTGATGAATATAACACAATGACCTGACGAATATAACACAATGACCTGACGGATATAACACAATGACCTGAGGAATATAACACAATGACATGACGAATATAACACAATAACCTGACGAATATAACACAATGAAAAATATAACACAATGTCTTGACTAATATAAAACAATGAGCTGAAAAATATAACACAATGACCTAACGAATATAACACAATGAGCTGAAACTTCAAAAAAAATTTCATTTTTTATATATAGCAATATTATATGCGTTTTGAAGATAAAAAACGTTTGTTTTTTTTGTGTAATTTTTATTAAAAAGTATTGTCGTATGTAAAAGTTATGGATGTTTAAAAAAGATGGTGGAATTTGAAAATGAGACAAGACTAATATTTCATTGGCCTATCATTTAAAGTTCTAACTATTTACCATTATGTCACCTTATGTTTGTGAGTCATTGATCTTCATTTAATATTAGATCTGATGGTTCAAATTCTTTCTTAGACTTTTTAGAAAATTTAAACTTTATAGTTGAACCTAATTCTTAAACTTAGCTATAAATTTTTTCTTTTCCCTTTTTCCTTTTTTTTTCCGACTACATTTCTTATAATATTAATTTTTAAATTCAATGTAATACTATTTTTCTTTTGTTATTTTCTTTGTTGTTTTTTATTTTTTTATTCTTTTAATGTAAAATCTTTGTAAATTACCACAACTATATACTACTACACCACAACATGAAAATACTATTTTTAATAAAGTTACAAAGCATCACCCTGTTAGGAAGGATATGTTACTTTTTTTAGTTGTTTCAACATTACATTACTAGTTTAGTGCCTGCTACGTTCGGGGACACAACATTCAAGTGGTGCTTTTAAAACTGTTCATAAATGTTCCATTCAGTTTTTGAGACAAAACCGTGGTAAACCGGAACCCGTGATATATTTTTAAAAATTAGATTTCTAGTATAACAATATTATACTCAAAACTAAAGAGAATAAATTGCTCAGTTTTATGGTGTATTTTATTTAAAAAAAAAATCGTATAAAAATGTTATGTATATTTATAAAACACTGAGGTTTTTAATTGTATGTTATATTAACTTTATCTATAAGTTTGTATTTTTAAACCCTATCAAATATACACCAACTCATGTACATCCCTTATAGTAAATGGTTAAAAACATAAATACTCTTAAATGTTTCAGAATTCTCCAAAATATTAGGGGATCAAAAATGTAATTAGTTTTTTTATAATATATTTTAAATACATATTTTAAATAAAAAATTATTATTGTAAGATAAACTTTTAAATAATGGCACATAAGCTAAAAACTTTAAAAAGATGTCACATAACCTTTTTTTGTTTTGCTATATTATATAAGGATGTTTATAACAATATGCAAAATAATTTTTTTTATCTAAGAATAATGGTTGAGACGAATTCGACATGTTAACATTACAACGTACACATGTAAGGAAATAAAAAGTTGGGACCATGAAGCCTACAATTTAGTGCCCCTAACGTACTACTAAAAAAGGTGGTTGGTTATCCCCTAACTTTTTTTTTAAATATTTTTCTAAATATTTGTAACTTTGATATCTATACTTGACATATTGACAACTCTCATTGTCGTCTTTAACGTCACAAAACACAACATGCGCGTTTTAAAGTCAAAATATAACAAGTAATAAGGTTGATAGAAATTGGAATTTGGAGTTCCATGTTTTTTACATTAAGCCCTTGTTGGGATGATCTTTTATAGCACTTTTAGAGACGTCTTAATATTATAAGGGGTCTCAATTAAAACATAAAAATGGGGTCTTTTTCTAAAAAAATAATATAAATTTTTATTCTATACTTAAGACTGATAATAATAAACTAAAATGTTTATGTTTATCTGTTCATATAAATTTATATGTTCATGTTTATCTAGTTTTTCATTGAAAGTTATAGTATTTGTACTTGTAAGTAGAGCATGGATGTAGAAATGGGCTTTTATATATAATCGCATTGCAACTAAATCTTTATATATATAGTATAGTATATATTACGATGTACTACAAATTTAAGGGCCCTTAATGGTGGAGCCTAAAGGAATTACATCACTTGTTAAGCCTGTAGAGACGGCCTGAGCAGGGGTGGAGTCACATAGTCGGCACTGGGGTCAGCCGACACCACTCTTTTTTGACGCGTAATGTAAAATTATATACCACTCATCCGACTGACACTAGTCTTTTTTATTCTGACACCAGTCTGTTTTTTATTCTGACTCCAATGTTATCTAAAAGAAAATATTGCACCATTGCTTATTTATTTTCTGAAGAAATTACATAACTTTTAAAAAATATAATAATTTATTCGTTAATTGAGAGTCGGGCTACATAAGAGTTAACACTATTAGGTTACTTTGGGTGAAACCCACTAAATATAATAATCTCCTTTACATATAAGTTGACATTGAAGATGTTATGGTGCGTTTCAAGACATGAAAAACATAATGAACAACTTAAATATGTTTTTGATATTCTTTATTGACATTTTCTCATGTGTTTATTTAATGACAACACGTCTTCTTTTCGTGATCCGACCCAACTCAAAAGTTGACCGAACCGAAAAATAATATCTAGCTATATCAGTTGTTGAAAAACAAAGAAATTAAAAATTCTAACACTACTACAAAAAATTCTTGGCTCTGTGCCTCTGTCACAACCTGGGCACTTCCATTATTATGTTAAGTGAAACAAGTTAAAAGTCAAAGGTTTATAGTTAGGAGCCTATTTCAATCGTGGGTTGATAAAAAAAGGTTATTGGATTATAATACTTTAAACTATGGTCTATTGGTCGCTGTCACTCTCAACTAACCTTTTGATTGGAAGGATAATACGTGTCGATTGATTTAAAAGTTTTATCGAAAAGGCTATCTGAACGATAAAATTTTTACAACAATCGACTTATATTATTGTTTCGAGGTAAAAGTCACGTGAGAGGCACATGGACTGACTAACGTTTGTTTTTGACATAATTATTTCGAATGCAGCAAACGGTGACAAATTGGTAAGTTTAGGGATGCAAAACGCAATTTTGAAACTATTGTATGCAAACCGTTATTTTAGGTAAACCTCAGGGAGGCAAAACGCAATTTTAAAACTATTGAATGCAAACCGTTATTTTGTGTAAACCTCATGGAGAAAAAACGAAGTTTATTCTTGTAAATATATCAGAGTAGATTAGGAGGTTTACAGTTGTAAACGTAAACTGGATAGATCATAAGAGGTCAAAACAATAATAAGTCACAATCGGAGATCAAAATAAATATATATCAAAGTTGAGTTAAACGGTTAGAATGACTTATATAAAATATGAGTGTGAGGTTTAAAAAATTGAAGTTGGTCACATGGGTATATAATATGAGTGTGAGGTTTAAAAAATTGAAGTTGGTCACATGGGTAGCATGTGGCCATGAAGTATTAATTAATTTTTTTCTATAATGGCCTTTATAATGTATTAGAAATGAGCATTTAGATGTATCTCTTTATAAAATTATTTATTATATATTTACATACTCTTTAAATTCAATTACATTTTTTTAAAATAATTTTTTGAACTATTATTTTATCTTGACTGATATTAATAAATGTACTTTTGTAGTTACCAATTTTATATTGTTATTGACTTTTATTATTTTCATTGACTACTTTGTATGCATTCGTTTGGAGAAATTCATAACCGAACAATACAATGAAGTTGACTTTAGTCTTTAGTAAATATGTAGTTGATAGGCTTAGGAAGAGGAAATAGGTAAAATCTCTAAAAAAAATTGGTAAATATGTAATATATGTGGTTTAGGAATGGGAAATATGTAATTGAATTTAAGAAGTGGATAAATATGTAATAAATGATCTTATGAAGGGGATATATGTAAATGTCTCTAAAAGAAATAATATAAAGTATTTAAAATTGAAAAGTTCTTATATAATATAGCAAAATCTATTTTGCTTAGCTGTTAACATTATATGTGGTTTTGCTTACTTAGCATCATAAGAGACTTTGTCTCACTATAATATTTTTATATTTGCAACATGAATATATCTATAATATAATAATAATAATATATTATAATAACCTTAATTGTATTTTGGTCTCATATTATGTAGGAGAATCTTTAGAAATTTAATAATATTTACATTTTAAATCATCTCTTACTAAGGGTGTTCACGGGTCATTTTATATTTAATAGGGTATAATAATGAAACTTGAGAATAAATTTGTTAATAACTTATACAGTAATTAAATAGTTCAATATTTTGTGTTCTGTTCCCGCGTGTAACGCGGACACTAAACTAGTATACAATTAACTGCACCCTTTCCGTGCTCCCTTATGGCCTTAACCACTGTCATCTTCTCATCATTCTCCTATATATTAACAGAGAAATTGAAATGAATAGTGTCATAGTTTTACAACCATATTATGTATAAGAACTCTAATATACAAGTATCTTTGCATATATATTACAACCATATAATGCATAAGAGCTTAATGTAAAAGTACGTTTGCATAGATATATAAGTGATTCATTCTCGTTTGTAGCTTTACTTATATTGAAAACCTTATCTTTTAAACAGTAAATACCTTATGTTTTAAACAGTAAAACAATGAGTAGGGTTATGTTAGGTCTTTTACCTATCCTATATTTTGATAATGTCATTGTCTTCCTCATCTCTACATTTATTCCTCAAGGAGTCAAAGCAAATGAGCAACCATCATCTCCCTATATCTGTCGTAGCAAGAAAAAAGAACAATATGCAACACTTATATTAGAGTTAGGGATGAGCTCGGGACGGGTACCGGTATCGCCCGGTACCGCCTAGTACCGGTACCGAGTTTTAAAAAAAAGTGGTATCGGTACCGAATTTAGCGGGACAGTACCGGTACCTGTTTTTCGGTACTGGTACCACGTTGGTACCGGTTTCATGTTTTATATTTTTTTAATTAAATTTATTCGCTTATTTCGGTTTAATTTTATACTTTTTAATATAACTATACTATAATATACTTGAATATAAGAAAAAGAAATGAAATATGGTATAAATTAATTAAAAATCATATCAACTTCATTAAATTTAAAAGTTGATAATCTAAAAAATATGATAAAATGACTAAAAGTTGTAAAGAAAACACTTTATAACATTAAGCATGTAATACACAACATTCATAACATCTTAAATTATTTAAAATATACTAAAAAAACTAATTTTTACTTAACCGGTACCAACGTGGTACTAACCGGTAAAGTACCGGTACCGCCTAGTACTAGTACCGAATTTCAGGAAAAGTGGGTACCGGTACCGATATTGTTAAGTCGGTACGGTACCGGTACGGTACCGGTACTCGGTACGAAAAGCTCATCCCTAATTAGAGTTAGATAGGAGACGAGCAGACGAAGCTTTCATGGCTTGCCAGAAATTCACATGTTAGGTCGCTACAAGTCTTTACCCTTTGTTTATGTTTTATCCTCGAAACATGTAGGTCCTTATAAATCATGAATTTGAAGCTTGATATGAAATCATCGGCCCTAGAAACCAAACCGTAAAACAAAACTCTCGTGCAACGTGCGAGTTAGCGCATCTGTTTAGTTAGTTAAATAGATCCATATACCTTTTTTGAACTTGTTTCCAAAATTTAAAAAACATTTCTAATATTCGCATGCAACACGATGATCCTTTCTATTATAAATGTTTTTTTCTTGAGTAAACTGCAGTTTTGATATCATTAATAATTTTAATTAATCTTAATAGTTTTTATCTTTATATTTTAATTTTTTAATAGAAATAGACAAAAACTGCGGTTTACTCTTCTTCATTTCTTTGAACTTGTTACTAGTATTTAAAAATTATTTATAATATTTGCATGCAACACGATCAACACGATGATCTTAAAATAGTCAACGATTATATTTCTTCTAATAAATAATGCTTTCTTCAAGCTCACGCATCTTCAATATGCATTCTCGCAATTTAAAAAGTGTTGGAATTAAAGTGTTTAGTTGCCGATTAGATCAATTAAATTGTTGACTTTCATTAAAATCATTCTTTTCATTTTCACGATTAGATCCCGTTGTGGGGATTTAAAGTGTTGCTTCTCAATTCTCATTGTCCAAGAACTAATCTGTATATGGTACATCTAATTTTTTTGTTATAAAAATATGAAAAACATCACTTATTTATATATGTATATGTATATACTAGGTTAGAGCCCGTATACTACACGTGATGTGAAGAACGATAAGAACATACAACTTAATAATCTACCTATACTAATATACCAATAAGTCACTGCCACATGTCATTTTCTCACTACCTCCACATCACTTTTGCCACGTGTCGCAACCAGGTTCACTCTCATATCTCCGCGGAGCACCAATGGGTCAACCCGTCTCAGCCAATCGGAACCTATAATACTTCTTTTATCCGAAACTTTCACACTTCCTCTCTCTCAACCCTAGATCCAGTGGCGTACCCATGAATTTTTTCCATGGGGGTCGGAAATTTGGTATAATATTTTTTCTAATCCGGTTCGATTCGGTTCGGGACGAACCGGGTCGGGTCAAATTAAAAAATGACAACAACTAAATTTGAAGGGTCAAAATTAAAAAAGTTTCATTTTCCCTCCACTTATATTCTAACGTAAAAATTTTCATTCCCTCTACTCAACTAACTTCTTTAATGTCTAACCCTAATTTTTATCTATAAATACCAAACCAAATCTCTCTAATTACTTTCATCATCTAAACTCTCTCTCAAACTCTCTCAATCTATTTAAGAATTTCATCTTTTTTCAACAAATTTTCAACAACAACTTGTGAGTTTTTTATTTTATCATTCATTTTTTTCTTTTATTTTTTACTTTATTTTTATTCCTAAATACTTGAAACTTCCTTTATGAATTCTACCATATATTTACTAAGGTAAATAGAGTTTAGTAAATCACCATTTTTGAGGTTCGAGTTAGGATTGTTTTTCTCAAACTATATAACATAAATCTTTTATTTTGTTTCTTAAACTTCATATGCCTCAATTATACATCTTTCTTAAGTCACTAATCTACAAATAAGAAGTTAATGAAACCAAACCATGTTTCCAAACAAGATTATGTTGGAAAACTTGTGTTATGGTATAAAAATGGTGATGTTGTAAACCTTAGTTCTACATCTAATTTTTTCACAATTCATCACTTCTCACTTGATTACCTAGCAAATTAAAGTAGTTAGTTTGTTTATGTATTATCTTTTTGTGCTCATGACCATCCAAATCATCAACTATGTTGATGGTTTTGTACAATGGTGAAACACTTGAGGTTATAATACCATAATGCTTGACTATATATGACAATATAAATAAATATATATTACTATCTTCTAACCATAATATAACCCAATCCATTGTTAAATATTATGTGTCTCATATAGGCTGTTAACTTGACATTAAACTGAGTTTTCAAGACTGGATGGGGGTCGAGGGTTAAATTTTACGGGGGTCGATCGAGAATTTAACATATAAAAACAAAAAAAAAATTCGTAGGGAGAGCGGACGCCCCCCACCCCACCTTAGTGGGTCCGCCTCTGCCTAGATCGCTAGCTCATCCTTTTTCTCCAAACCCTAAATTTGTCTTCTCTCGCCGCATCCAACAATCACAGTAGCCATGAACGTTGTAATCACTCAACATTGCTACCTCCGATTTAACATTCGTATATTGAATCTCCAGGTATGTGTTAAGATTGATATTATACGACTAGGTTAATGACCCGTGGTACCCACGGGTTAAAAACTATATATTTATTAAAAATGTGTTATTTATTTGAAGTTGCACAAGTAAATAATTAAGGGATAAATCTCATTTTCAAAGAACAATTAGTGTGAAATTGATTGTGGACAACTGGTTTACATAGTGTCAATTAAATCATGATTTAGTTTAACAGCCTTACAAATCGTGATTTAATTGAAACTGTGTAAACTAGTTGTCCACAATCCTAATTTCACACTAACCTTTCTTTGAAAATGAGATTTATCCCTTAATTATTTACTTGTGCAACTTCAAATAAATAACACATTTTTAATAAATATATACTCCCTCCGTCTTATTAGAAGTGTCTTGGTTTGAAAAACACAAAATTTTAGGCACATTAAATGTTTGTTTTTTTTGCTTGTCATTTGACAATAATACACCTTGACACTAAATATTATGTGCGTCCATCACATTGTTTGTTTTATGTTATTAAGGGTAAATCTGGAAATTTACCAATAAATTTTCAAAGTTGACATTTTAAATATGACAACTAAAAAAGAAAATATGAACACTTATAATGGAACGGACATAGTAGCTTTTAACCCGTGGGTAGCACGGGTCACTAACATAATGCAATTATAACTTAATAAACTACAAGTTGTTATTTATAAAAAAACAACTTTTTTGGAATTAATGTAGTGGTGAAAGCCACCTAATATGCAATTATACCTTAATGAAAGTAAATGGCATACAAAATTCCTTCCTTTTTATTTGAGTTTTTGTTAATCAATTCATTGACAGTAAAGTACGTTATTAACTAATACAAAAAAGTAGGAATATTTTATCTTCTTACAAACAGGTTGAGCTTCTGTACAGCTATATTAACATAACAAATAACAATAAAAATATTAAAAAAAACATCAACTAACATTACCAGCAACGTGCAATTAACGTTAACAGCAAACATATTGGTGATCGTGCATCTCTGTAACTCCATTATTGTTGGAAAATTTTGTAATACACAAATTATATTTTATGAAAAATACAAAATAATAAATTAGTTAGTGTTATAAGTTTGAATATTTTGTGGGTTTCAACTAATTATTTGTGTTGAATAGATGTTTCAACTAATAATTATGTTGAATATGTTTCAACTCATGTTTATGGACAATGAATGAGGAGTTTCAACTCATTCTTGTCCTATAAATACCAAGGTAAACCTTGGTTGAAAACACATAAAAATACAACACCAATGCACTCCAACTCTCTCAAATTCTCTCATTCTTTCTCTTCTAGTTTTTTCCAACATGTAGTTGATCTTCTCCATTTCTTTTCTTTTAAGTATAATTTGGGTTGTGTGTCAATCCCGGCAGTACATACTGCTTCGGTTGTTGTACCCTGGGAAACAAACGAGTTCTCTTGGGAGACTCGGAATTTGTTTTAAGGGACCCGTGTTGAACACGAATCCTCAGCCATAATTATGCTTCTGCTTCTACTCATTTCTTGTATTCATAATTTTTTAGTTGTAATCATATTGTAATTTACTTCTTTTCTTTATTTTCTTTGTATTGTAATCGAATTTATAAAAGTATTATTAGTTTTTGTACGAACGGTTCCTACAATCTTAAAACAAATTTTTTAAATCACCGTTCGTATTTAAAAAATATATATATAGTCATTGTTCGTATCTCAAAGTTGGACTTAGAGAACTTACACTTGACTTTTTTCTAGAACCGGATTTTATTTTCAAAGAAAGTGGTTCAATTTTACCACTTGTTGGGTTTGATTGAGTATAATTTTGTTTATGTTTAAAAGCTTTTGTAGTTTTCATAAAACTTGACTCAGTTATTTTGAGAGTTAAAAACTCTCATGAGTTTCTTTAGCATTCAAAAGTGGTTTCATTTCCATTAATATATTTTGTTGAATGACTCAAGATGTTAAAACAAAAAGGATGAAGATCCAATTTTGTTGTAAATCAAAGGTTTCGAAACCTTATGTGGTTTCAAGATCAAAAGTTAAGTTAACCTTTTGTAGGTTTCAAGATTAGTTTCCATATGCGTATTAAGAATGATTATGCTTTTGTACGCATTTTACGAAAACCAATATTTCTTATTTGCGAGTAAGAAATTGTTCATATGTGAAACTTGTGTTTTAACATGTGTGTTAAAACCTAATGTTATTCTAATTAAGTATTAGAAGAGATTTGTTTACAATATAATCAATTTTGTATGGATTTAGTATTAATCTTTTAAATTTAAAATCGTTTTTTTTGTTAGAAACAAATGATGAAATCATTATTCACTCGAAACGTTGACAATCATAATCATTAATTATGTGTGCTTTACGAATGATCATTTTATATAACTTTTTGCATCGAAACATTTTGCAAACGTTTTGTTGAAACCTTTCATTACATGAAAACATATGCTTAGAACGTTTGATGTAGACTTTTTGTTGACTAATGTCCGTGTTAGAACCCATTTACTTATTTAGCATGTATGTTAGATATGACCTAAATTTTATGGTCTAAAAGCGTCTTATGTAGGCATTTATTCTTAACATGTGTGTTAATGATGGATTTTAAATAAGAGTGTTTTATGTAAACATCTTATCTCTAACGTGTGCGTTAGAAGTTATATATTCAATAAAACTATTTAGTTTTTTGGGTATTGATTCCCGTAATCAAAACATAAAATTAAAATAGTTTATTTCGAAACTGCTAAGTGCATGTTTTGGCAAAACTAAGATTTGGTTTAGAATGAAATAAACCAAAAGTTTACATAAAGTGTTAATACAGTTGGTTACTCTTGTGAAAGTAACATGTCATAAAGCAATAATAGATTCAAGTTGGCTATTTGATGGAAAGATAAATCTTTGTTGCTATGAACATATATAATTGTTCAAATACTAATACTTAAGAACAATTTACTATATAAACAACATGATGTTTATATCAATTTTGTGATTGTTCGAAGTGAGAGTACCACTATGAGAGATCAATTTATGATTGTTCAAAGTCCATATAAGACAATGATGAAACCTTTTGAGAAAAAGGGAAAAAAAAGTTTATGATTCTAGATTGAATGATGATCTATGTATATTTATGTAACTTACATATTAGACATTCTTAAATATTGAGATTTTGAAATGTTGAACAACTCTCATTGTTTGTTTAAACTATGAAATGAATGTTTGAACGAATATTGAGATATTCCTTAAAAGCTGTGAAGAATCAGAATGATGCATCTTCTATTCACATGCTAGAGTATTGTAGTCTAAAACATGCTAGACTAGTACTTGTTAATTATGGTGCTCTGAGGAGACTATTAACGTGAAACATTCAACTCATATACAACATAAAAGTAAAGTTGTCTATAAGACAATTTGAATGACGGTTGTCATTCAATCTAAGAAAAGTCATATAACTTATGGAGAACTCAATTTTCTAGACTTAACCTAGATGATAACTTGAAAGTATTTAAGTTTGAGATGGTTGATAACAACCTATGACAATGCATGTGTTGCTTTAGTCGGTAAACAAGTATTTATGACATCATTGATACAAAGACGTTGATCTTGTTCAAATCATGGATGTTTAATACTCTATTTAAACATATTCTATCTAAGTGCAACAAATGTGGGGGGAAGCCATTTGAGAAATGGTATTTGAGAAACTTTCTCAAACCCGTATCAAAAGGGAACCTTTTGTTGAGCAAAATATAATGCAAATATGTGACCGAATCTACTAGTTAGACTAAAAGGTCAATTAGTTATATTTGACATCCAACCACTAATGGCATGGATATGTTAGCCTTGAAATGTAATTTTAAAGACAAAATATAGCTCAGTTCGGGTTGATACATGGGGTTATAGTCTTAAAAATGTAAAAAGGCAAGATTAACTTGTGAGTTAATAACACATCGTAACAATTCATCTCACTGCAATTATCTGTATTGACTTGACGAAGTCATAGATAACGGTTTTGGATCCAACAAATGTCGGTTGATGAGAGACTGAGTTGTGGAATGAGACTAAAGCCCATGAAAAATGGTATATGAAGGAAAACCTAACTTAGTTGACTGGAGATCCCAAGATCTAAGTTCAATAGGACAACCTACTCATATATCTAAGGGTGGTTACTGTGGGGGCATAGCTAATATACAAGTCGATATATAAGCTAATATGTATATATAAATATTTATACATGTCCTCCTAAATTATAAAGGGAGCTTAAATACTTCCTAGTCCATTCCTATAACAGCAGTGACATGTTGTGAGGCTAAGCATACCGTATGGTTAATGATTTGCGAAATCATAGTAACCTTAATGCTTTTAATGATCTTTTAGATAAATCACCTATGTGAAAGAGAAGTGGGGTCGCTTTGAATGAAATTGTGGGGTGCGCAATTCCTAGAGCTTTCGCAGAACCAGGCTAGTGTGCCATGACCATAACGGACACGACAATGAGGGTTTGACTGAACCAGGGAGAGTGTTGTGTGAAGTGTATTGTCGTCTCCATAAATGGTGGTTGGTTCAAGGACATCACGTCTACCGAACCACTAGGAGACTAAATATGCATCACAACGGAAGGTTCAAAGGTAACACCTACCTATCCGGCAATACTCAACCGCTAAATTATATCTAAGGAACTAGTATGTAACGATCAATTTGGATTGTTATAATAATATGTGAAAATGAGTTTTTCACGTGAGAAAATGAGTTTTTAATTTGAGAAATGAGATTTTGTCTTTTTCCCATGTGGGGGATTGTTGGAAAATTTTGTAATACACAAATTATATTTTGTGAAAAATACAAAATAATAAATTAGTTGGTGTTATAAGTTTGAATATTTTGTGGGTTTCAACTAATTATTTGTGTTGAATAGATGTTTCAACTAATAATTATGTTGAATATGTTTCAACTCATGTTTATGGACAATGAATGAGGAGTTTCAACTCATTCTTGTCCTATAAATACCAAGGTAAACCTTGGTTGAAAACACATAAAAATACAACACCAATGCACTCCAACTCTCTCAAATTCTCTCATTCTTTCTCTTCTAGTTTTTTCCAACATGTAGTTGATCTTCTCCATTTCTTTTCTTTTAAGTATAATTTGGGTTGTGTGTCAATCCCGGCAGTACATACTGCTTCGGTTGTTGTACCCTGGGAAACAAACGAGTTCTCTTGGGAGACTCGGAATTTGTTTTAAGGGACCCGTGTTGAACACGAATCCTCAGCCACAATTATGCTTCTGCTTCTACTCATTTCTTGTATTCATAATTTTTTAGTTGTAATCATATTGTAATTTACTTCTTTTCTTTATTTTCTTTGTATTGTAATCGAATTTATAAAAGTATTATTAGTTTTTGTACGAACGGTTCCTACAATTATAACATTGTTTGGTTCACTATCATGTCCCTTGCTTCCGACATCTTTAACTTGTTGAACTGCAAAATGATTAGATCACAAATATGTTAGGTTAGGTTGAAGGTTTTTGGGTTTTTGAGTTTGGTCCTGTTTGGACATGGGGCCCATTGTAATTAACCCTAATTAGAGATCAATTGTTGCCTAAGGGATTAACCCTAATCATAGTCTTATATATACCCGTGATTGTAATTGTATCTTGTGTGAGCACCAAATAATATAACCCTTAGTTGCAAAGTGGACGTATCGAACCACTATAATTCTCGTGTCTTTAATTTTCTGTGTGATATTCGTTTGTGCGTGTGTGTTGTTTCGTTTTCGCATACTGGTTATTCCTAACAAAATCAACAAACTCAATCAATTGAACTCAATCCGTAACATGAAAAAAAATTACTTAACTAATATTCAACTCGTGTAAGATTTTCTTTAATAGGGTTCGCGTGAATTGAGATGAGAAGCAATATGAGATTGTCACTTTGGATTTTTCCTACGTGTACACGTTAAAATAATGCCACATGCATAAGTTACTTAATTATTATAATAGAAAGATATATATAGATTAGGTTTATTCTACAAATGACCAAAAGCCTAAGAAGTGTAAGAAGCAGTCACCATTAAACATATGGCCATTAGGGAAAAAAACTCAGAGGGGCATCTTCATCTTTTATACGTACGATGTTGGTTTGGAAATCCCGGTTATCACTCTCGATGTTCATTTGTTTACAATTTACAGTGTGATAGGTTTTTGTAAACCACTCTTGATTTGTTATCCATTATCTTGCATCAATGGCGAATACTGAAAACGATGATGTTTTTGTTTGTTTTAAGGTTTTAAGGTTTTAATTTTGATGTTTTACGAACATCCGATCGATGTATTGATTCTGATTTTACAATCTGAATCATTCTACAATATATAATGATAGTGTATGGTGTTTGCAGGAAATTTCTATAAGGAGGGGAGACTGTGACATCTGCCGCAAACCCGAACCCGAATGTCCGGTTCGAACCCGAAGCTATCTATCTTATTTTTATTCGTATTTAAGTTCTCTCGAAGATGTAGCGTTTCCTTATTAATATAAATGAATATGTTTCCATGTTATTCCCGTCTTTAATTGAACGATCAAATTTATTTCGTGTAATATCTAAAGTTTACTATATAATTACATCTTATAAACTCTAAAATTATATAAATTGTAATTTGTAAAATGAATTTTATAAACAAAACGAAACTATTACTATTAAGCCTAAAAATAACAACTGAACATCAAAAACAACGTAAAAATAAAAAAAAATTTATAAATGTTACAAGTTAATGTAGTTAATTTAGTTAGTGAAAATAAAGATATATTTACTTTGGGTTAAAATTGCCAAATTCAAAACTTATATTAAAGTTTTGAACTCATTTAATAAACCAAATCAAACAACAGGGGTTGGTATGTATATTGTTATTACCCGAACCTCCTCCCAGCCGTGTTTCCCGTTTTTCCGGCAATTATTTCCGGCGACTCTTCCGGCCGATACCATTAACTCTGGCGAAAGACCAAACTTGATTTCTAGTCACTTCCTAATAAATCGAAAAGCGGTAACATGACCCTTTAACCATCTCGAATACGTAACGTGTATCAAACTAGCAAATTATCATTTCAATTCTCTTCTTTAATCGATTTAAAACCGTTACTCATAAAACCCCTTTATTCAATCGGTGAATTAACGCGAAATCAAACAAATTGTATTAATCAAAACGTCACAACAGTGAATTCGAGTGTTATAACAGCTTCAATTTGAACTTAATAACCATCAATGTCAGCAATTGATTCTACACAAACCGAACTCGTTCATATCATTTTCACTCGAATTGTGTGACAACTGGCAATTTCAGGTCAACGTCGAACCTAACTTAACCAAATTTCGTTAGTCTCTGTCAAATTGAAATCCTCTTTCGTACCTTACGTAAATACTAATATAAAAGTATTAATTTAAATAGTTAACTAAATACTTAGTTATTACAAAAGGATAATTTGTTAGTGTTAATTAAAAGTTCATTTATTAACTTTGGAAATAAGTTTTATATAATTAAACCTTGAGGGACTATATTGCAAATAAGATTTTATATATAATGAATCTTCTCCTACTTCACGTAAACAACAACAAAACTTAAAAACCCTAATCGGTTCCGTCTACACCACTCGCACGACACCGCTGTCATCGCCCGCACACCACCACCACTACCAATGACCTTATGTGAACACTAGCAGCACCTCCGTCTTCGATCTGTCGTTGTTCACCGCAGTCATCGCCGCCTCTGTAGCTACTGTTTCCACCATTGTTCCTATCGCTCAGACCTTCTATTTCACCTACGGCGAATCCCATAAACTCCGATGAAGCTTCATGTAAGCTTTCCGCTAAGCTTCATTAATTTGTTTTATAGTTTCGGTTCGTTTCGCTTTGGTTACGGGTAAGAATCGGGTTAAGAATTTCAACTTTTTGGATATATATATACATGTACGAAGAATACGTGATGCATATATCAATTTGTATGTGTGTGTGATGTACCGAATGGTATTACAGTGGCGATGTACATGGATAAGAGTATGTGTAAATATGTGATGTATGTTTATAAAGTGTTTATTTTGCTAATGTGAATTGTGATTATGGACTATTGTTGTGTAGATAGTGATGCATATGAATATAGGTGTAAAAGTATAGATGAATGGATATGAAGTGTATGAATACATATATATATATGTATTACGGATGGGTATGTATGAATATATATATATATATATATATGACAATAGGCGTACGTATGAATATATATGATAGTAGGTGCATGAAGAAAGTGTATGCTTTAGGCTGTTCTAGTATATATGTGGTTATGGGAAAATCCGAAAATGTGTTGAATGAACTGAGATATATTTGTTACTTGTAAACATATACATATATATGTGTGTAGACTTGGTCAGTGTGTGTATGTGTGATTATGCAAGGGATGGGTAGGTAACAATGTCATACTGTGTGATGAAGGGATTTAATATGTGAATGGTAATGTATAATATGATGAACCTGAAATGTATATATGCCTAAACATGACATTATATTTAGTTTTGGTTATGGCTAGACGATCTCCATGCATATATGATATTATATGTTTAGTAAAAACTAAAATGTGAATGAGATTTTCTAGGTTGTATTTGAGTGGATTTTTAATAAGTGATAAATCTAAATCATTATAGTCGAGTTTCGTGTCAAAATCTAATTTATAACTTGATGTTTTTTTATATGGGTTTTGGGTACGAAATCGAACCGGAAACGCGAAACCGAACGCGAACTTTATTGGAGTAATTTGTACCTAATTAGTGGAACTTAATCAGGTCGTTGGTCGACTTAGAATTTTCTATTTTGCTGTTGGTAGTAGCTGCGCACTCTAAGGTGAGTTTCACAGCCCCTTTTACTATTTTCCTGTTGGGGGAGAAAGCATGCACAAAACTAAATTTGATAATGGTATTTACTTTATATCTCTTGATTATTAAGCGTGAATCATCACAAGTTGTTAAAGTCCTCACTAAATCTTCGAGCCGTTAATATACGGGGTATAGCGAGGAAGTTCGGGTAGTACTACTGGGTTTGACAAACCCCACCCTCGGCTGGGAGCCGGGTAGGTGTGAATTGTCCTATGTTGTTGGTCCATTGTTGTAGCAATGGTGTCGAGGCGCAAATAAATCTCAGTCAGCTCGGTATCGAAACGCTTAAATAATAAGAAATTGGGTTCGCTACCCAACGATATAATTGTATTTTACATTATCGGCAGTTGTTGATTTTTATGATTATCTAAACCTGTGAACTCACCAACCTAGTGTTGACACATTTTAGCATGTCTTTCTCAGGTACTGTGCACGGATTAGGAGCATGCATTGGTTGAGTCGTAGTGCATTTAAAATTATTTTTATATTTTATTTAATTATGGTTTTGGACGCATTGTTTACGCATTGAATGTTGGATTTTTAATTTATGCTTCCGCACTGAAACTTATTTTTAAACTTGGTTTAAATAAATGTTGGTTTTAAAATCATATAGATGTCGTTCAATGTAACTAATGGCAATGAGATCCTGGTACGTCACGCCTTGAACGGCATAACTCCGTTAGTGGAAATTGGGGGTGTGACAAATTGTAACCCCTTTAGTTATGCAAGACACTTCATCGAATCTATTCTCACTTCCTGATTAAGCAATTTCACTCTAATGACTCTAAAAATCAATTCCAAAATTCTAGGGTTCTTCCTTAATTTGATCATCAAGCTGGTCAACATCAATTCATCATTGTGCGTTGAAATTGCCTTAGGGCTTTATTCATCTGATCATAGTGAAATAATCTGGAAGTTAATTTGAATCATAACACCTTTGTTCGTCAGATTGAATCACCTCTTGGTCGCGTTCTTGTTCTTCGTCCACATCATTCCAATTCGTCCTTGAACAGGTATGTTTAATACCTCAAAATGCTCATAATCATGCACGGATCAAAAGCCCTAGGTTTAAGTGTTGATTATTATTCGAATTTGTGTTCATCTAGGATTTATGTGATTTGGAGATTTTATGTGAAAATATGTTAAAACCATTTCCGTTCTGAGTTAAAACAAAATGAACATATAGAGCGTCTGGTTAGTTTGTTTGGTTGTAAAGGTAAGGTCTTGGGTTCGAAATCTACGACACACTATATATTTTTATCTTTTGTTGAACCACCTTATTAGTTATAAAATAACTTAATCTAATGCTAATACCATATAGTGTATATAATAAAATATTAAAAATCCTATAAAATACATCTAAACCATGATTTTTTATAAATATACACTACTAAAAAATGAACCTATTGTAACCTTTTTATAACCTTTTTGCAACCTTTTTTTTTCAAAACAGTTGCATTAGAAGAAGTTGCATTAGATCTAATGCAACTTTTTTGTTACCTATTGCAACTCTTATTTAAAGAGTTGCATTAAAAAAAAGGTTGCATTTGAATAAAAATTGCATTATGTAAAAAATCAGTTGCATTATGTAAAAAAACAGTTGCATTATGTAATAAAAAAGGTTGCAATTGATCTAATGCAACTTCACCTAATGCAACCTTTTTTTACCAAAAAAAGTTGCAATAGGTTTATTTTCTTGTAGTGATATTTTTATAATTTTACCATTACAAATACTTTTAATACCTTAAAAAAATACTATAAAAGGTATTTTGATAATTCTAAAATGAATAAAAGATAGTTTATAATTATGGAATTTATACAAGACTTTTTTTTTATAATTTAAAAATATGGTAAAGATTTTAAAGTATTTCTAGGTATATAAGATATATGTGTTTGACGTTAAATAGTTTTCGTTAAAAAGGTGTATTATTTAAATAACTAACTCCTATTGTTTATCAAGTTTACTGTCATTTCTATTACTATTATTTTCCGCCGTTAAGATTAAATAATTTTATATATTTTCAATCGTTTATCGAAAAACCCACAAATCCCAATTTGAAACTCTAGAATTCCAAAATTCCTTAGATTTCTATTGTTCTTATTCTAGTTTTCTATACTATGTTTTGCTAAGTTAGGATTATTATTTACTTAGGGGATTCTAGTATTGGGAAATCCTCGGTTCATTCTAAGTTGTTGCTATTGTTCCGTGCTGGTGTTTCAAAATGAGTAAACTCACTCCCATTTTTACTTTTACGTTTTGGGGCTGAAATATGTGATTTTTGTTTTTATATTTACTATTTTCTAAAAGAGATCATACAAATATGTTAATCTAGTTCGCGGCTTGATGCAACTTTATGTGGTGGTTCAAAGTAGTTTGTTGCTTGGTAATCCCACCGGTACAATGTTAGCGCTAATGGTTTGACAAACCCACCTGCCTGGACAACATCGATAGGTGATTTAAACCCGACTATTCTAATTTCATGTTTACTATGTTGCTATGCTATGTTGGTTGTTACTATACTATGATGCTAATTGCTAAGCCATGTCCCTAAGTTGTTAATTGATTATTGATAACTTATAAATCGAGACGGTTAATTGACGGTTGGTTATGAGTTGGTTCCTCATGTCAAAATGGCTAAAACGATAAGTTGTGGATTCTATGTTGTCGTGTACTATTTTAGGGGTCATGGTTGAGTAATATTTACGAAATGACTACACATGTAAGATTGCGCATCATATCTTGTTGATCTCGGATTTTAATACTATTATTATCAAATTGTGTTTTTACTCACTAGCTTGTGTAGCTAACTCTATTTTCACATATTTCAGGTGTTGCTTGATTTTGATTATTGCAACTTGCCAAGATATAGGAATGCCATGGAACTAGATTAAAAATAAAGACGTTATTGCATTTACAGTTTTTTTATGACTCTTGTCGTTTTCCATTTAAGAATAATTTCCTAAACTTATGATAATATGTATTCGATTTAATAAATTAAAATGATAACATGTGTTTTGTTTATTATTGATATCCACTTCTATGACAACCCGATGTTTCCGCCATCGGGTGGGGTGTCACAACCTGCATGAACAAGGTCGTAAGTTAGGCTACGAGCCTCCATTTCGGGCGTGCTACTAATTAAATCGAAGTTTGGAACGAGGCCTATGACATGGTAAGCCGAACCCGAACTTTTTCTCAATATAAGCTTTCTCAATGGAGTTATAGAAACTTTTATGTTTTTTTTGTCAACTTGTGGTTTTTTTCCTTTAGTTTGGACCGTAGATGTTTTGGGCCCATTTAAGGTTTTGTCTTGCTTATTTAAATGATCCTAATATTGATGAAATGATAATTTATCATTATTTAGAAGAAAAAAAATCTGTCTTTACGAATTCTCTATCTTTCAGGTGAATTTTGGGGTTTAGGTTTAGGATCATCACGGGTATTCATATAGTCAACGTGGTCGAGCCTTAGTATTAACTTTTACGCTACATCAGATTTGGTGTATTAAATTGTTAAATATTCGTCAGTATGACAAATCTCACAAATTAGGGCCTTAGACTACTAGTTATGTCTTGACATCGCCCATGGATTTTATCATCAATTTGATGAATTAATTTCAAGATATAAGGCCTTCCTACTGTAACATGTTGTTCAAAAGGACCTCCTATTCTTCCATCAAAAATTCTGCTTTTTCCTGGAGACTCGGGTTCAAATTTTCATGGATTTGCTGTTTGCTTACTGTCTTCATATAATTCAGAAAACACCAGTTTTCTCAAAGCTTCTTGTTCATATCTCTTATCAAAAGGCGCTATTTGATAATATCTGTCCAGCAAATCCCCCGCTAACCCGACTGAAGATTCAAATATCTGTCCTACATTCATTCACGAAGGTACTCCTAATGGATTGAATACCATATCAACAGGTCTTCCATCTTGCAAATAAGTTCTTTTCGCACTATTTTAGATATGAAAATAATGGGAAAAATCGGATTTAGTTGTCAATTGTCCCTATCGAAAATAGGATTGACTACGGATTCGAGCCATAGCAAATGGTTTCATAAAACCACATGATTTTCCCGATCTCAATCAAGTAGGTTTTACATGAAGAAGATTTGGCTCATTGTGTTCTATTCGATACTGGTAAGAGAAGAATCCGACCCAGTATTATTAAAATAATAGAGGAAGCAGAATCAAGTTAAGATGATAGGAATCAACCCCTTTTTTTCTCCAAAGATCTAGCCATTTTCGAAGGAACAGGAGTTCCATCTCTTTACCATTTCCATTTAAGGGTTCTTATGTGTTTCCACGCTCATTTGAGACCCCGAAAAATGGTCAAATTCCTTTTCATAGGAATGTTTAAAGTCCTTATTTAAACTTAAAACTCATGAGAAACACCTCAATGTTCATGATCATTTCCAAGTTCACCCTCCAAAAGAAACTGATCACTAAGTTAGGATAGTTGATACCGGTCATTAAAGCACTTTAAAATTAACTCATGTAGACAATGTCTGGAGTAATGGACGAGAAATGAATATTATATTCATCACTCGCCCTCATATTTACCAATAAATATAAGACACAAGCCACCAATTAAAACACATTCGGGCACATCACACACGACATTTGATCCCGGGTGATTCAGAGTCCAAACCTCTCACCCATGTAGGGGCTCAACTTTAGCATGCCCGGGGTGTCCCCGCCCCCTTCAATTTTTTCTTTAGAATTAGCGGGTGCATGATTTCCTATTTATAACTTATATATATATATATATATTGAATTAACCCCCTCTAAAAAAATTTTACATTAGATTGAGCCCCATCTAAAAATTATGTGCAAGCTCATTAGCCCAACACTTCAAAACCCTCGTTTTTAACTGCCTGGTAGCCGACATTCCCCCATCCCTGCTGACCTACTCAAGCTCGACCTCTTACTCCTTTGCTACTCATTGTATCAGGTCGTCATTCATCAACGACCACCTTCTATAGTTCTGCACCCTTCTTCCACACCTGCCCCACTAGCCACTTCGGTCTTTTATTTATCCACCAGATCACCACGGTCAACGGCATCACCTATTTCACCTCAATCCAGGATTTTTTTTGTTTCAATTACTCATTTAGGGTTTTAGGTATTGAAATTGATGAGAATTAAATTGTTATTTTAGGGCTTAGGATTGTAAATGTTGATAAATTATGTTGTTAACTTGTGATAGTACTCTTCTTGGTATTTTAGGGCTTAGGATTGTAATTGTTTAATTTTAAGATTGTAAATTGTTATTTTGGGTTTCATGATTATAATTTGTAATTGTTGGTGAATTTTGTAAATTGTACTTTTAGGATTATATCATGGGCATGTTGAAAACTATCAGTTCTTTTTTTAAAAGAAATGATGTTGTTGAAGAAATGACATTGCAAATAAGCTTTAAAAAGCTTCAACTAGTAAGACACAAGTACTTGAAAATCAATAACATCATGTGACACAAGAACCTAAAAATAAACAAGAGCCTATTGTTTCTGAAGCTCCATAATCGAATACCAATGAAGTGGATTTTAACAATCTTGAAAGAGATCTCGCTAAATGAAAAGCAAATGTGGATTTATCCGGTTGATTTAATAAAACAAGTAGGCGATCTTATTTGAGTTTAGGACCCTTCCAACTATATCTTGAAGAGTATCCTTCTAATTGTAGAACGATACACATAAAAAAGGCTAAAGGTAAAAAGAAACATACTCGTAGATTCCAATATTTTTGGTTTAAGATTTTTCATAGTTGGTTAGAGTTGTCTCCAACAACAAATGCTTCATATTATCTGCTTTGTTATTTATTTAACGATAAACCAAATGTGTGCAACGATTATGATGCATTTACAGTTAAAGGATTTCACAATTAGAAAAACGTTTATGTTGAGTCATATTAGTTCTTCTTACCATAGAAATGTTGTGGTCTATAGTGAAAAAAGATTGAACCAAGAAGCACACATGAAAAATGTCTTTGCAAAGCAAAGTGATGAGCTAATATTAAAAAGCCATTTATGATTGAAAATTTTAGTTGGTTGACTTTCCAAGCTTGTGCTTTACGAGGACATGATGAATCTTCTCGTTCTAAGAATCTAGGTAATTTTATTAGGACATTAAAACAAGATCGCGATACATGTTGGGGTTCTCATTTTAACTCGATTTGTAGTTTGTTTAAGATGTTTAGTGTTACTCGTGATGTTCTAGAGGGAAAAATTGTTGACCTGATACTAGTGTTTCTCAACGTCGAGATGCTGATGGAGCTTACGATCACTTGAACTCTTTTGAGTTTGTGTTCATCCTTCACTTGATGAAGGAAGTAATGGGAAGAACTAAGACACTTTCTCAAGCAATGAAAAGAGGTCTCAAGATATTCTTAATTCCATGGAGTTAGTTTCATAAACAAATGTTAGTTTAAATGATTTCAGACTCAACGGATAAGATTCGTTACTTGCAAACTCTTTATTTTAACTAGCATGAAATAGAAATCCTAGATACGAAAGATCCATATACTTCTACTTGGTATTATGCTCGTAAAAAATATCTTCATATTACATTTGAACATTATTACCGAGTAGATCTCTTTACATCCACATTGGACAAATAATTGCAGAGCTGGATAATAGATTCAATGAGCAACCTAGAGATTTTTTTTATCTCTTAGTGCTTGTTTACTTTAAAAGAGATTAATGTTGATGAGATTTGAATTTTTGCTGAGAAGTATTATCTTGATGATTTTACGGAACAAGAGATGATTCGGTTACGATGCTAGGTGGAGATTTTTAAGGTTGAAATAGGAAATAATACCAAGCTACGTGGTGTATTAAACGTTTATGATCTATGAAAACATCCGGTGGAATCGAAAAAACGTGAAAATTTCTATTTGGTTGATAGAGTGGTTTGACTAATCTTGACCCTTTTAGTTTCTACTGGAACAATAAAGAGAGGATTTTTGGCAATGAAAATATTCAAAAATCGTTTTCGCAATAAGATGGCGGATGATTATCTCGCGAGTCGCGAATAGTTTGGTGATATACATAGAAAAGGAAATTGCTGAACGTTTGATTTAGAATCCATACCGATGAATTCAAAGAGCTTAAAGGTTGCCGAGTTGAGTTGTAATTCATCTTCCTGCCTTTCAGGAGATCACCATTCGTCTCACATAATTTTAAATATTCTAGGGATGTATTTGTTAAATTATTGTCAACTTTTTTATTTGTAAGAATACTTTGTTTGAATGAATGTAGAAAGATTAGATATTTAGAATTTTATTGTTTGACTCGACTCGTACCGAATACCCGTCCCGGACATAAATGTTAGTAGCTCCTTAAAACCAACTTGATAAGAGGTTCGTTTATAAACCTAAAAATAAACAAGATATCATGGCACAAACACAATGGGTGTAAACAAGCTAAACCCAATTACAGAAATATGCACACATGTAAATATCCCAGATGATGTAAAGAAACAAAACCCTCAAACTAAAATCAAGATTATTTCATTCTAACCAAAAATTTTCAAGCCAACAACACTTACAAAAGAAGATTAATTCAATGATCATACTACTCAAAATCAAGAATAGAATTGGTTATGTAATCAAAATCAGACAGTTGCTTACAAGATCAAAATATATCACTATGAATTGCTTGAAACATGGAAGAAATACAACAACATACAAACTTCAACTAATTGATATGAATTTGGCTTGAAACATACATGGAAAAAATTAGCAAAATGCTTGCACCTCAGAGTTGCTTTGAAACCTATCCATGTCTTGTTTCTCTAGACACACAAGAGCTTCAATACCATCCCCGTTCGCGGTATCCATGAGAACAAAGGTATTTATTCCTAGATATCCCCCCATAGTTACTTTCATCGGCTTCCCCCACCCGAAGTCGATCTCATACAAACCATACCTACACATGCTTGAACACATATACGCGGCATCCGCATCAAATCTTCTTTGATGATCTTCTATTTCCCCATTGGACAACTTATTCAAATAATGACCACACGCAGTTTCAAGATCTTTTAGCCCTCCAAGTTCCCTTTTTTTCTTCTTGATTTCACTTATAAAATACCCTGGTTGCATTTCATTTTCATTCTTTGTATCTACTTCTATCAACACCACAAAATTCCCTATGCTATTCTCGGGGATTGGCTCGAGCATTGTGCGCCTTATGTTGGCTAGAAGGTCAATACCAGCAGGTTTAAACGAGTCTAAACCAACCGCACATTTGTAAAGTAGCCAAGTCAAAACCTCCACCCGAGTAGGGTTTGTTATGGCTTGTCCTGATTCGATGCTCATTGTTATAACTTTGTGTTTAAGATCATTTAACCTTTTGTTCGAAAATGTGAAGCTCCTAGTGACACACTCTTTTGACCCTTCAGTCGAAACCCCTGGGAAGTTTATGTTTGCATGTTTGAAAGAAATAAAGTGTGGCTCAATGGAACACGAAGACGATTGTGTGACTTTAGCCCAGTCGTTTAAGAACCGGATCAAACTACTAGCATCTCCTATTTTGTGCGATAACGACACTGCCACGGCTAATCCTCCACATTCGAATCGGTTTACCTGAACCGCGAGTGGACTCACATGACTATCACTTTGATCATGATAATTTTTGTTTGACTCGTACCACACAAGACCATGTGGAAAGAGTTGGTTGAGATCTTCATGTTGAGACTTTTGAAGGAAGTCAGATAGCGTGCTATCGATTGAAGCTTCAAGAAAGTCCGCTCCATGATCGTTGCAATCGACATACGTTGGAGCAGTTTTTGGAAGCCTACCGGCAAATGGATAATATTTTGTTAATGTTTGAGATAATGACTTCTTGAGATCAAGTGTTTTGTCATGGAAACTTGCATAAGTGGTGGTGTTTGGATAGAATGATACTATTGGGGTAAATGTGTTCATAACAAGTATATCAAACATTGAAAGATTGTAGGTTTTAAGATGGGTGGGTGTTGGAGAAGAAGGTTTGATGATATCTCGACTAACAATTGTGTGAAGTTGTCTTCTACTAAAACGAATTAAAGTGCTTATCATCCTCATCTTTATGAATAACTAAAATGGTGTTTTTGACATTACAAGTGTGGTTTAACATGTCTTATATAAGACCAAAAGGCCTGCCTTCAAAGAGGTAGCTAGCTAGATATGATTAATAAATTAATTCTTGAACATCACAAAAATCATGGAAGGATTACGAAAGTCAACTTGTATTTATGTTAAAAAATTACCAATGAATTGTTTATTCAAAGAAAATCAACAATATCATCGTGCGACATGTGAAAGCATAAAAAAATTGTATATAACTAGCATTGGATCCAGGACACTCGATGCGCCATCGGTTTTAGTTTATTTGTTTTACTTTTACTTAGACGCATTTTGTAGGTTACAGTGGTAATATCATGTTTATGACTTAGCTACACGAGTTACGATAGTGGTATTAATGTGTGGTGTCTTGACGTTAAGATGGTCACGTTAACGTACATGTGATGCTTTCATGACGGGAAGCAACGCGGTTGAGACTTTGTGTTATAGGCGTTAGGTTCTTGCTCATAAAATCTTTAGGTATATATTTGTAATAGTATGATGATGGATCGCACATTATGGTGTGGTATTATGTCTTGCACGTCATGACCGTAAATTTATAAAAGTAATTCAAATAATAAATAAAAATAAAGACAAAAGAGATTTAAAATCAAGAAAAGAAAATAACAGCATAAATAGTGAAGTTATAAAAACAAAATAAAAACCAACCTAGCTTCTATACTAATCTCTTTTATAATAAAAACACAATTTTATTCACGTTACATCTTTTAAAAGCCTTTATACACATGTGCATATTTCATAAAAAATACATATTAATTAAACTTTTTAGTACATTTTTTTATTCACCATTTCTTAATTCCCGCTTAAAATTAAAAGATCTCATTTATACCGTATTTTGGTTTATATATAACTGTTTTTATAATTCATAATTCAAAACTTTATATAGAAACATTGATTTAATACTTATTCATAAATCAAATATATCTCATTTATACTATATAAATTCATATATACTAATCAATAACATGTTTTGTTGGAAATCCTTTTTATTATTTGTGAAAATAAATAAATAATAATGTAGTGAAAATTGGTTCTTTCAAGATTCAAGTCAAATAGAGTTTAATATTGAATTCAATTTTGAATTCAATACTCTATTAATGTTTTGAAATATGTTTCAACTTTGGTTTCACTATAAATACTAAGTGAAACTTAGTTGTAAGATACACTTGAAACACCAAAAATCATATACTTGAAAGCTCTCATTCTTTATAATTCTTGCTATCCTCCCTTCTTTATAAAAATACTCTTTCGGGGTTTGAGTTCATCCCGGCAGTACATACTGCTTCGGCTGTTGTACCCTGAGAAACAAACGAGTTCTCTTGGGAGACTCGTAATTTGTTTTAAGGGACCCGTGTTGAACACGAATCCTCAGCCCATTTTACAATTCTGCTTCTACTAATTTCTTGTATTTATAATTTTTAGCTGTAATCATATTATAATTACTTCTTTTCTTTATTTTCTTTGTATTGTAATCGAATTTATAAAAGTATTATTAGTTTTTGTGCAAACGGTTCCTACAATCTTAAAACAAATTTTTTTTAAATCACCGTTCTTATTTTTAAAAAAAATGTCATTGTTCGTCTCTCAAAGTTGGACTTAGAGAACTTACATGTGACTTCTTTCTTTCTTGATTCGAATTTTATTTTCAAAAAAGTGATTCACATTCCTTTACCATTTGTTGGATTTATCGAATGGTCTAAATCACGTTCTCAAGATATATATATTGTATCGATATCAATTTTTTTGTTTTAATTTTCATAAAAAGACTTCTTGTTGATTTGTTCAATTTACTAAAGTGGTTCTAATAAAAAGTTGGGTCATATTAGCTATGACTAATAAAGATTAAGTTATTAAGTTTTGTCTTCTCTTCGTGTGAATGAAATATGAACTTTATAAGATTCATTATTATTAAGTTGTAGATATAGATCACACATTGAAAAAGATAGGAAACGGTTTTTGTAATCGTTTATGTTGAGAATCAATTAGGAAATGTTTAGTTTATAGAAACAAACAAAACATTAAAATGATTTTTGTAATCATTTATGTCTAACAAATGTGTTAGAAAATTTTTATATTACACATACATACAAAGCTTCATAATGATTTTTGTAATCATTTATATATAACAAATGTGTTAGAAACATGTTTATTTTATATAAATAAACAACACTTTAAAATGATATTGTAATCATTTATGTGTTCTAGAAAATTGGAAGGAAATTGATTATTTTATAATCAAACTAAATTTCATTAAGTATGAAATTAAATTAAAACTCATTGACTATGAGATTAATTTGGGTGTTTATTTTATAAACACATAAGGCTTAAAAATGGTTTTTGTAACCATTTCTATCTAACGATCATGTTAGAATTAATTTATGGTCTAACCATATGAAGTTCTAAACACAATTTTATGCAATCGTTTAATTTCTAACAAGCTTGTTAGACCCGATTTATTTTACATAAATCATTCGGATGTTATCTAATAACTCGAAGATGTGAGGGGAGGTTATACTTGCGGCCATTTATCTTTTAAATAAGATACCTCACAAGAAAAGGGGTGAAAACCCTTATGAGATATGGATGGAAAGAAAAACCATCATATAAATACTTAAAAGTGTGGGGGTGTCTAGCAAATGTATTTATACTGGAGCCCAAGGTTCAAAAGATAGGACCCAAAAATTGTTACGTAAACACAATAAGATACGACAACTACTCTCAATGGGGTTATCAAGATTGACTGTGTGAAGTCAAAAGATAACATTGTGAACCAACATACAAAAGGCTTAAGCAGAGAGTTAGTGCTCAAGTCGTCAATTGGAATATGGCTAAAGCCCATGAGATAAGTGAATGCAAAGGAAAACCTAACGTATGTGACTGGAGATCCCAAGATCTAGGTTCAATAGGAAAACCTAACTGCATAAACTATGGTCACTGTGGGGTTCCCCAAACACAATAAAGGGAGTTATCCTTAACACTTCCTAGCACATTCCTATAATGATCAGTGACATGACGTGAGGATAAGCATAACATATGGTTATTGATCTAGTGAAATCATCATAACCTAAACGCTTTTAATGATTTTTGATAATCACCTATGTAAGAGAGAAGTGAGGTCGCTTTGAATGGATTTCTGGGGAGCGCGAATCCGTAAGCTCTCGCAGAACCAGGCTAGTGATCCATGACCATAACAGACACGACAATGAGGGGTTGACCAGACCAGGAATAGTATTGTGTAATGTGTATTGTCGTCTACGTAAGCGGTGGTTGGTGCAAGGACATCACGTCTACTGAACCACTAGGAGACTAAGTATACATCACAACGGAAGGTTCAAAGTTAACCACTACTTATCCGACAATATTAAACCGTTGAAATTATATTTTGATATTGATAGAGTATGGATTGAGATCCATCCTCATGGGGATTGTTGGAAGATGTGTGAAAATTGTTTTCACATGACGAAAATGAGATTTTGTTTATTTTCACATGTGGGGGATTGTTGGAAATCCTTTTTTATTATTTGTGAAAATAAATAAATAATAATGTAGTGAAAATTGGTTGTTTCAAGATTCAAATCAAATAGAGTTTAATATTGAATTCAATACTCCATTAATGTTTTGAAATATGTTTCAACTTTAGGTTCACTATAAATACGAAGTGAAACTTAGTTGTAAGATACACTTGAAACACCAAAAATCATATACTTGAAAGCTCTCATTCTTTATAATTCTTGCTATCCTCCCTTTATAAAAATACTCTTTTGGGTTTTGAGTTCATCCCGGCAGTACATACTGCTTCGGCTGTTGTACCTTGGGAAACAAACGAGTTCTCTTGGGAGACTCGGAATTTGTTTTAAGGGACCCGTGTTGAACACGAATCCTCAGCCCATTTTACAATTCTGCTTCTACTCATTTCTTGTATTTATAATTTTTAGTTGTATTCATATTGTAATTACTTCTTTTCTTTATTTTCTTTGTATTGTAATCGAATTTATAAAAGTATTACTAGTTTTCGTGCGAACGGTTCCTACATGTTTTCCTATAAAAGCAATCCAACAAACGAAAGTAAATAACTTTGATTTCATGTTATGTATAATGTTTGATATATACGATTATTTTATTTTTATGGTTTTACCATTCAGCCCGTGTGACACACGGGAAATAACCTAGTAATAATAATAAATCATCTATTTTAATAATGGCAAATTGGCATAATATGACATCTGCCTCAAACCCGAACCCGAATTTCGGACTCGAACCCAAAATTACCTATCTTTAATGTATTCGTATTTATCTTCCTTTAAATATAATGTTTCGTTATTAAATATATATACATATATATATATATATATATGTCACGCCTTACGTTATTTTTGTCTTTAATATATAACGACCAAATTATTATCCAACGGTTACTAATTAAATACTAAATACAATAATTAAAACTCAAAATTATATAAGTGTATTTTATAAAAGAAATGTTATAAAGATTATTAAAGATAAAAAACTATTAAAGTCTCAAAATAGCCATTTAACATCAAGAACGAAATAAAAACATAAAAACATCACTTATATAATCGTTGCGCTTCAATTTGGTTAAGTTAATTAGTTAGTTAAAATAACTTTTGGCTGAGTATCGTGTATGTAAGTATGTAACTTTGTCACATACGTTAATAAAAAAAATTTTATATCTCGTATGTTACATTGTAAAGTTGTAATGTGTCACATATTAAAAGATGGAGCTATACCCAAACTTGGAGGTCAAAATTTTAACTAAGTCAAGGGGGAGAGATGAAAGTCGTAAATACATCAAAGTAGATTAGGTGTCAAAGTTGTTAGTTGGCTAATAAAACATCAAGGTTCAAAATGACAATAAGCTAAAATCAGAGGTCAAAATCATAACTATGTTAAAGTTAAGTTGGAGGGCCAGAAGTTAAAATGTGGGAAAGTATAGGGACTAAAAGGCAAGGTCCGCCAAATACAAATTATTTTTATTATTATTATTATTATTATTATTATTATTATTATTATTATTATTATTATTATTATATCTGTAACTTCTAATAAAAGAGAGTTTTTGATGCCACATGACATGCAATTGAGCTACTGTTGGCATCATTTTCCCGCTCAATAATATATTACATATTTAATCCTTCTACTATTACACAATATACGACAATCATATAATATATTTACCTATCAGTTACAAAATAATTACAATATTCAAGCTAATATATTTCTCTATCAGTTACAAAAATAATTACCATATTCTTACTAAATATCCCAATTATTAATTAACAAAATATATATCAATAATATTCCAAAGCATTGATTGTTGTAATAAGCACTGTTTAAACATTGTTTTTGTCTACGACATTAGTTTATAAATCTCTTAGCTTTCTATATACCAAAGCTCATGGTTTGTAGCAGTAAAAGTTGTCATCCATTTGTACGATTTTGATCAGATTTTATGCTTGTAAATCAGTTGTCTTAAAATTTTTCTTATATGGGTTTTGTTTTTGCTGTAAATCTGTAATTTGTCTTTTAATCTATCTTTAAATTCGTAATTTGTCAAGATGCTAATGATTTATAGTGTAATGCTTACTCGTCTTACTCGTCATAAAATTTTTTGTTTATTATGCTCGATAATAATTAAATAGTTAGTTACTCAACTCATGTAACACACGGGGTATATTCTAGTAAGATGATAAAATAATGTTAATAATATATTTTTACATTACAAATGTGTTAACCGTAGGCTACAAATGCATACTTTATTTAAAACAACTTATTCATCAAATCCTGAAAAATGTAGTTTATAAAGACCTTATATCCTTTCTCCGTTGGGTGAAAACCATCCCAAAAAACAAATTTTGAGTCATCAGGACACGTTGGGGTGAGTTTACATAGATATATCACCTCAATTTCTCCAGTTCCACAACATCCTCTATCAGCAACATCGAAGCCTAGTAAAAACAAAGGATATATAAAACCAAAAGAAGAAAAACATTGGGAAATTTAGTGATGTTTAACGTGAGCATTTTATGAAGAGAAAATTTCAAAAATTTTCTTTTTGACCTAAATGTTTTTCAAAAAATGCGTTAGCACCCCTAAAACAATCGTGAAGAGTCAGACAATTTTTTTAAGTTTTAATGCCTACATATGTTAGGACAGACACTAGTATTTTATTTTAGGCGCTCGTAAATTTGAGTAAGACGCCAGTAAATTAGAGTTGAAGTACCACAAATTGAAGTTTTAAGCAAGAACATTTTGGGAAAAAAGAAAAAGGCAAAAGAGACATCTTGGAATTTTTCTTATTAAAATATAAAGTTTTGATTTTTGTGTTTTAATACATTTAGTAGGTTAAGTCTCACATTAATAGTTTAAGCCCTTGTGATTTTTATTTCTTACAGAAATATTCCCGGGCAGTAACTCTAAACAACTTTCTGTTAATTCTCACTCACGCGCGCTGCACACGAGGAGTAAAAATGTCAATTATCCCACTTATTTCTACATTAACACGTAAGTTTAACATTTTTATTCAGTCACATGCCAAAAAGAGTGGGAGAAATGAAATTTTTATTCTGTATGCGAAAGAAACTTAACAGAAAAATAGATGAAGTTAGTGTTTGGACCATTTCTGTTAAAATAAAAATCCCAAAGACTTAAATTGTTAAGATGAGACTGAACCTGTTAATGGTATCAAAACACAGTGATCAAAACTGCAGTTTACTTTGAATAATATAACATGTAATCTGATTTTGAGGCAATTTTAAAACTTCATACCATGTTTATGAGGGTCTTCAATGATACTCATGAGAGGATTATAGAAATCAACCAAGGCAACTCTTGATTGAGCAAAACTTGCTTCCCACAATTGAAGTTTTTGCTTTAGAATAATGTTGAACGATTGCGCGATACTATTTTCGCTCTCCGAACATCTTCTAAGTAGACCTCCACTTGTAGTTCTCACTTCAGGAAAACAACCCAACGGGGGCGCGCTAAACACAACTATTCTTCTAACTCCAAGAGTGTATGTTCCCTTAAAAGATTGAGTATATATAAAAAAACATGTGTTATTTTCTAGGTATCGAAGCGCAGTGATTAATATATAGAGGATAATCACCTGTATGAAGTTCAAGACTAGTTCTATTATCATGTTGGAATAAGCTGGAACGTCGTATTGTGGTCTTCTGATGGGAAGGGAAAATAACAGATCGTTGCTGCATGCGGCTACGACAACTACACTGTTGGTTATTATGGTATTGGTAGCTTCTTCCCCTATGTTCTTCTTGAGCTTTGCGATATATTCTTTGAACATGTCTAATTGACGACACATTGGTATACCAGACTAGTTGTTGTACCATGTAAGAAAAAAACGTTACACAAGTAAGCATAAATCAATGCATGTTACAAATGAGAAGATCAGTTGTTTTCAAAGAAATAAATATATATGAATGCATACTGTCAATGTTGTTGTTAGAGGATCAAACCCACTGCCACCGGAAGCAAAACTAACGCCCGTTTGAAGATCTTCGTCTTTTAACGATGGGTCTAGAGATGGCGGAAGGTAATCCTTCACTCCAAATGCCTCGGCTACGAATTTCATATGAACAAACAATACCATAAGCATGCATCTCCTACACTATTTCCTACATCAGTTCCCATTAAGGGGAGCCGACCATTTTATACACGTGGTCAAATTCGATTGGTTAATATTAAGAGTCGGCTCTCCTTTTGAAAATAAGCGCCTAGACATCTTTTTTCAAGTCAAAAGGGACATTTTAGGAAGTCAACGGTCAAAAGAAACGTTTTTGGAATTTCCCTTTTTCTTTTTTATAATTTACCCGGTTCGTTTGTTACAACTAGGGTTTGACTTTTTTCTAACGACATGTTAGTAGTTAGCATCACTAATTACTATATTAAACGCTATTGTCCGGATCAAGAGATTATTGGCAATATTCTCATTTGAGGTTAATTTTAAAAAAAATAAGGTTACCTAAAATGTCGGCGGGCGTTCTGCCATTCGAGAACCTTCCCGTTGGTTTTCCGCCCTGAAAATCCTTCCCGTAAGGCAGGTAATTTGCTTTACCCAAAGTATTGATATAGTTATTGTTCCCTTGATCAACTAACGAGTCTCCGAATACAAACACAGCCGATACGGAGGCACTGTTTGGCAAAATTGTGGTTGCGCCGCTGCTGAAAAAACAAACAGAAGCATATATACAAATAAACAAAATACCCTTAACAACATAAAGAAGCATTTTGATAGAAAAATAATTTTTAGGAGTTTAAGAATTGAAGTATGTTTGAATGTATCGACAATGTGTGTTATATAGAGATGAATGCTGTACATGTTTCTTCCACGTTCGATGACAAATTAATATTTATTTTCCATGTAACGATTTATACTTTGTTAAGGATCACGTTTGCTTTAATTAATTAGGATCCTATATATACTTAGCTGTTTTGTGGTTGTCGATACAATTTTGTTTGTGCTTTACTAAACAGATCAGCACCAGTTTTATTTCTATATTTGCATATGATTTGTCAACTTAGTCACGTTGCAAGAAATAGACACAACAATACAGCAGAAGCTTCCCTTACAAAATGGATTTAATTTGCCTAAAAAATGTGAGAAGTGATATTTAGAAACATCAAAACCGGGTCAAACGAACTACGAGTAAACTCATTCTTGCGGCGTTAAAACCGTGTCGTCAAACCCCCTGCTCCCATACCACCCCCAGACCCACCCCCAAAAACCTAAAACCCCGATCCCACCCTCTAAAAACATGAACCTCACCCACCCACCACCCAAAAACCTAGAGCCCCCCACCCCCACCCCCACCCCCAAAAACCTAAACCTCACCCACCCACCCCACCCCCCTTAAAAACCTAACCCCCCACCCACCCCCCTCCCCCTTAAAAAAACCTAAAATCTAAAAAGTAAACCCTAAGGCAAAAACTAAATTTTAAAACTAAACACTAAAAGTTAAACCCTAGAAATTAAGATGATAAAGCTCGATGAGACGGTTAATTACAACGCCGTTTGAATGAGCTCAAACTGAATTTGTTTGACCTGGTTTTGATGTGATTTAAGTTACTTCTCATATTTTTTAAACAAAATCAATCTTGTATTTGATCCTTCCTCCAACAATATATTCTCCTCACTAAGACCATGTGTAGTGGTAAGGGATAAAGAGCCCCAAAACGCCCCATTATTCCCTCCACATCAGATTTTTACCACAATTGAGGTATTTAATTGGACGTTTTGAACAAAGCGCCAAAGACAATTTTTGCCTCCAAAGCGCCCCTATGTAATGGTTGGGGGCGCTTTATGGGCGTTTTGGGCGTTTTGAGTTGTGTAAAACGCCCCATTACACATGGTCTAACATACAGGGACGGATTGAAGCTTAGAGCAGGGGGTGGTGAGGCACCCACTGAGATTAATCTCAATAGTGTAAAATTTATATTGATTGTTTTAAGGCACCTTCATAAATATTTGAGAGGGACTCAATCTTAAGAAACTTTGAGAGAGAGAAAGGGAGAGAACTTATTAAATAATTTTTAGAGGCAATAGAAGTTGCAGGTTTTTAAGGAAATTGTTGGGGAAGATAAGTTGTTGAAGATGATACAAGTACATTAATGGGTGAGGTGGGGGTAAAGTAAAGATAACGTGTATAAAAGTTGCAACCTAAATATAAAATTCATTACAACCCTTTTTTATTCAAGAAGAGTTACACTTTAAACCTTTCTAGTTTGATTTGAATTTCAGTTAACCCTAGACTTGAAACATTTCATATTCAATATTAATATAACCAATTTAATTCAGTAGAGAGTAGATAAGTAATGTGTTTTGTTGTTTGAATAATAAACTAATTTATAATATACTATTATACTGTTTGTCATTTTACTATTTTTAGCTTACAGGTGTTTTCTTTTCTTTTTTGTTACTTGTATTTTATTGTTACACTAGGTTTAATACTCATGTGTTACATACGGATTAATTAATAATATTTATAAAAAAATTATAATTAATATGTTTAATAATTTGTAAATATTTAATATTTAAGGATTTGGCTCCATCACCTTATAGTCTTATACATGATGAAAATTTCATTAATTTTCCATCCTAAATTCCTATTATAGAACAAAAAAATTTCCCCCCCAAAATATTGCTCCTCTAAAACTTTGATTTATTATATAGATGAATGTATAAGTTCAATCTACAATTAGACGGAGTTTTATTTATAGGTTAATTGGATTTATATTGCTATAATCACTATAAATTTCATATTCGTTGAAATATTGTTGTCTATTTGCATTTGAGTTAGAATAAAGATGTAAGCAAATTCATTATGACCCAACCCGTTTTAACTAAATTTGTTCAAACCTACTGTTTTTTTGCACCCTCTGAAAAAAATTCTAGATCCGTCACTACTAACATAGTAGCATGCCATGATACATATTAGTAATTCATCTCAAGGCGCGCTGAGGGCACCATCTCAATGGGGACGTCAACTTTTTAAAAAAAATCTATATAAACTTTTTTAAGAATATTTCCCTATTCTGGTTTAGTTAATTAGCACGCAAAAGAGATGAACCTGTTTTGGAAACGAATATTTGATGGAGATAAATATTTGATGTAGTAATGTATTGGGTCGGATATGATAGAAGATGATGGAGACAATGAGCACTTAGAACTCTAAAAGAAAATGAGAGTTTTGTAGCTTATATTATTTAAAAATAATAAAGGTGGAAATAATAGTGTGAGTTGGAGTTTTAAAGTCTTAAAAAGAAGTAAATAAGGAAATCATAATTATTCTTCTTTTATTGTAAAACCAAAGGAATTAGCAGTAAAACACTGTTTTGAGGGTATTTTGTAATTGTTTATGTGAAGCAGGTAAGGCAAACAAAAACACACCTTCAACCTAATTGTTCTCCAGATATGTTGTAGTTCGGCCATCATAGAGAGAGAAAGAAAAAGAGAGAGAGACCAAGGAAGAACGGTGTGGAAAGTATTTCGCTGATGATCGTCTACATCTGCTACGACGGCAACGAGTGTTAAGCCGTCCCTTAAAAAAGTCGCAACAACTTTATGTAAGCACACACACGCTTTAAATGGCCTAAAATATAATTCAAATATCAGGATATTAGGTAACGGTAGTCAAAGTGTCGATTCCATGCATGTAGACAGTTACTTTGTGAATTGATCTAACTATCATCTACTTATTTTAACCTTAATTGCTTGTTAATTGTGTTCTCTATCTAAAGTTTTATTTTTCCGCACAAAAACCTTTTTCTGAAATCAAACTCGACGGGGTGACTTAGATCAATTATCGTGAGCTTATGTGTTCTTGGACGATATACGGTATCTTACCAATACTATATTACGTTGTGACGGATACGTGTAACACACATGTACTAAACCTAGTATAATATATATAGAAAACGAGAAATTAAAAGTTGAATTGTATAGAACATCGATTGAAGAAGTTCGTAAAATCATAAATATTGACATACTTGTGAGTGCAAATGAATATTTTATTTATACATTACACTATATATATAATCATGAAGAAATCACAAATTCATAGTAGAAAAGTCTAAGTCTACGTTCATGCCTCTTTATCCCATTCAAAGTGCATAATTTTAGAGCATAATACTCATCACATCTTGAAGAGCATGATCAACAACAATGCTATATCCTTTATCTGTTAGGTGAACACTGTCCCAAAATAAGTATTTGGAGACATCATGGCAAATTGGGCTAAGTTTGTTACATAAAACAGCAGCCTCCACTGTTCCAGTTCCGCAACAGCCTCTGTCTACTACCTCGAAACCTGCATATATATAAATTAAGTAACTAAGAAAATTCATGATAGATGTTTTATATTCATTCTTATAATTACACTAAATCATTATAGTTTTTCTATCTTTTATAATTAATAATATTTCTTTTACCTTTTTCGTTTTCATTTCTCTTTTTTAGACATAACCATTTTTAAATAATATTAAAAAACTATACGGAGACAGTGAAAATTATTCAAATTTACCAATATACTTAAAGTTCTCAAATATTTTTCTCCTTCACTCACAACCACTAATAACCATTTCCTAAAATATGCAAAAACCATCTCACAAATATTTTGAAGGCTCCACTGTGAATGCTCCAAGGATGATGTATTTTAATAAGACTGCCCACAATGCAAGGAAGTATGGGTGTGCGTCTGGTTTTTGGGTAAAACCGAAACCAAATCGTTACGGTTTTTATCATTAATAACCAAAACCGAATCGTATAAAGTAAAAACCAAATCTAAACTGAAACATACATTTAGGCCATGTTTAAAAGCTGTTAGAAAAGCTCATAATCTTGTCAAAATCTTATACATTTCAAAATTACATGAATAAGAAATTATGTATCTGCATATTGCAAGACTACTCGTGTTATAACAATATAATGACATATACTTATATATATTACACTAGTTTATTTACTTATGTATTACACGGGCTGAAAACTTGATACGATATGTATTAAAAATTTTGATATGTTGATAATATTCGATTTGTTTTTAAATTTGACTGATTTCTTTTCAAACGATTTGCATTGAAATCGAAAGTAATAATGTCTTTTAAACAATACTATAAAAAAATGTTTTAATGTTTGTATAAGGAGTTAGTATATATATATATTAAATGTTTTTTATAATTTGTTGCTTGATTCTAGTTATATCTGTATTTTTAAAGTGGTTTACCTTTTTTAATTGAGTAAATTGTCGTTTAGGTCCCTCGGTTTCTAAAAACCTAGAAGCATGCATGTTTAGAATTTAAAAGGTTTTAGTGAATTACATACATACCATATTGCAAAGAGTTGTCGATGATATCTTGCAGAATCTTGAAGTAGTCAACGACAACAAACCTTGATCCATTGAGGCTACTGCCAAGAACTTGGATCTCACGGTTTAGCATTCGGTTGAAGGTTTGCGCTTCGTCACTGAACTTGTCACCGCATTTTCTGATTAATCCTCCGGCTGCAGTTCTTGCTAATGGAAAACATCCAATGAAGGGTGTGTTGAAAAAAACCATCTTTCTTGCTCCCAGTTTGTACATTTCCTATATATAGCAAATATTACATATTTGAGAACGTACGTACACTTATGTAACAAAACTATATTTAAGATACACCACCATAAAAATTGAGTAATATGAACATCTGAATATATTAATTAATTAAGCATATAATCTACTTTTGTATTGCAAATACATATATATACACTACAAAAAAAATAAGCTTTTGTCACAAAATGTTCACTAAACAACAAAAATCCCACTTTGACTTCTGAAAGTCAAACTAAGCTATTGCGATGTAGTTTTCGTTGTAAAAACTAAATTATAGTAATTTTATTTTTCTTCAATAAATAATGTTACAAATTTGACTTTTGTAGTGATAAGGGTTTTAGCTGGTTCTTGAGACTTACATGTTAAAGGAGAGAGGTTTAATAAACCAATAAGCTTTTTTAAGGTCACTAGGTGTGATTCGAACCGTGTGATGCGATGGTCAGGTGTTGTATATTTGATTTCGTGACTTAATCAGAAACTTCAATGTAAAAAAATTTCATGTTTCGCACGTTGCGATGTAAAATCGTAATGCATCATACACTAAAAGACGGGTCTAAATATGTATACTTAAAATTAGAGGTAAAAATGATAGTCAAAGTTATAAGGACAAAATCAAAAAAATGCCAAAGTTTAGTAAGAGGGTCAAATGATCTAGTTATCAAACTTTAAACGAGAAATACAACACAATGCACAACCGCTTGAAATTAAATAGTACGAATTCTACAATGATACCGTTGTTAATTTAACAACACGGAAAAAGGGAATAAAAGTAAAGAAAAAAGACTCAAACTTGAGCCATCAAAACCAAACAAAGACACCTACCAACTAAGAAAACAACCCAAATATTAACGAACGACTATGTAAGGAGAGCCAAAATCTTATTACGAATAATTATGATAATTTTAGGAGAAAAAGAGGCATTTACCTATTATAGAGATGGTGCGATTTGATTTTTTATTACTCTCAGTCTTACGAGAAATCCACATGATTCGTGATCATCGGGAAAAAAAGAAAAAAAAATCTACGCTTGTTGAAGGTAAAGTTTGGAAATAGAACAATTCCTCCTGTCGCGTATCCTTGATTAATACAGTCTCAGATGCTATGTTTCAATTCTCAATTCTAGCATTGAGCGAAAGGTTATACCTATGGTTCGGTATTACATGTCAATCCTAGCCCACTAATACCAATAGGTAGCAGAGGTGAAGAAGCACTACACCTAGAAATCAACAATACTAAAACTTTGTTATAAATTGTCCCTTTCTTTAGCAGGCTAGGGACTAAAAGATAAAAGAATGGTTGGGACAAGAGGCGCGTGGGATTGACGTGAGGGGGCAGAGATGGCTATATTTCTGGGAGTGAACTCCGTGCGAATATGGAGCGCATGGATACAAGTTAGGCCTTGCAATGGAAGAATAATCCGAATCCACTTTGTCTATGAACAAACAAGCTATAAGTAATGCAACTATGAATATATGTACAACTTCAAAACGCACCAGGCGAAATAGCAAATTACAAAAACAACACACCACATAAAAACAAACCACTCAACACAGTTAATGTAGCCCATAAATGTTTTACTGGTCATATCTAAGCTCTTTCAATATAAAGAGAATTATCGCTTTAAACAAGTAGCTTATCAACATTTGTTTATACCCATTTATCTACTTATTTTTTAAAAAAATTTATTTTTATAAAATTTGGATATTAGTAATAAAAATTATTGATATTGGCTAATATTAATTTTATCAAATAATTTGATTAGTATATTAATCTTTATGTTCATTTTTACCCATAACATTATCAATGTAACTGATTGTTAACTCCGTTAATTTTTATGGCGTAACATGCGATGTAACATGCATATAAGATAATTAAAATTTCAAATTTAAATATATTACTAAGTTATTTTTTATAAAAGATATTTTCCAGTGTTATTACACAAAAAAAATATGTTGAATAACTTAAAAATAGTCTTCTATAAAAAAAACTAAGTAACATATATGTATATTTTTTATTTTAGTATGTTACACGTCACATCACATGCCACATTTTAAATCATAAAACCTAACGAAATTAATATATAGTTTAATTTGAATTTTTATTGGTATCATAATCAAAAGTTAAGAATAATATTGAATAATAAATAATATTTCATATTATCTAAATCTAATTTTTCTGTTTATATATCAATAAAGTTTAACATGGCACTATTTAGTTTATATTATTTAAATGTAATTTTACTATTTCTATATAAGCTTTGTTAGAAATCCTAGGTTTGGATACTAACTCAAATTTTTCCCTAGTTGAGTATCTAATGTTTAAAGTTGTAACACACATGGGTATTAAGTCTAACGATCGTTATTTTTTCTGTTAAATAAAGGACATTTTAGTCATTTCATATATTATTTTTACTCTTTAAAAAAACATAAGGACTGTTTGTGTAATTAACTTATTATTTGCTTACCACCACCAACCAAACCAACACTGCCTCTGCACTTTAAACCAATACCACCATAAGAAAACCAATCACCACCACCACCTGACTCGTTTTTTCCGACCAACATCAACCCACCACCACTACCAGTCTACCATTGTCATCAACACCAAACTACCAGTTTCAAAATCATAAGCAAAATGTGCTATACATTCATCTTCTAACATCAAGAAAACACCACCACTCGTTTTTCGAACCGGATCTGATGTGTTGTCCATCATCTTCCAACATCAAACCACAATCACGCGACCACCGTGAACAAGACATTAAAAGATGAAGAACCTAGATCTAATTTTGCAAACCAGATCTAATGTCCTCTCTTATCCCACACTACAAGAACGATCGGAAACCACCACCGCCATCGATTGTCGACGGCCACCTCCATAATTGAAAACCACTTTTTGCAGCCGGCAACCCAAATCGAAGCCATATATATGTAATAGCGTTCGAACGGCCGAACGAGAGGGAATGATTGTGGTCGAAGGAAGTCAGATGAAGAGGGAGGAGGCGGCTACAGTGGTGGAGATGGCGGTGGCTGGAAATCACGAAAATGGAAGATGGGGTGGGTGGGTGGTTTGGGTTTTAACTTATTTGATTTTAAAAAACTGCATAAATTGTCTTTGTTTTAATTTTTTTTAACTTTTAGTCCCTCAAGGGTGTACTAGTAATTTGACTCAATTTTAACTGAAAAACTAACAATAGCTAGGCTTAATACCCATGAGTGTTACAATTTTACAACATTGGGTACTCAACTAGGGAAAAAATTGAGTTAGTACCTAAATCTGAGATTTCTAATAAAGTTTAGGTACCATTTGTGTAATTAACTCTAAATTTTAATATAGCACAATTGCCAATGACAGGGCCATATATATGCCATCAACCACCACTTCATTTATATTTACTCAGGTTTAAATCTAAGACTTACTCGTAACCAACCCCAATGGTAAGTAGTGGGTAGTTAATTAATTATGTGAGTGAATTCAATTGTTGTTTAAACCATTAAACGTTTAAATCATGTGTATATGCATGCATACTTGAACATGTAGTTTATATGAGTACATTACCTGTATAAACTCTGTCGCCTTTTCGACTAAAAACTTAGCATAAGCAGCCTCGTCGTATTGGATTTTACGTATTGGAATAGCCGTGTAACTTATACCCCAATCGTTGGAGCTCCACGATACCAAATACAGACTGTTTCCTATCACATCCAAGGCTTCTTCTACTCCAACAATCGCGTTGAGGTTCACAATGTATTCTTTGAACATTTCAATTTGATCCGTTAATGAGAAAACATTCTAGTAAAAAAAATAGTTAGCGTGCCATATATGTAACAAAAATCGTAAAAAAAATATGTTTGAAAGCAAAGAAGTGTAATATACCACTAGTTTTGATGTTAAGGGATCTAAACCACAGCCACCAGAAGCAAATGCCAAACCAGTTACCATATCTTTATTTTGTAGTGAAGTGTCCAAATATGCTGGAAGATACTCTTTCACTCCTAGTTTTGCAGCTTCAAGTTTTATATCAAATAGTTTTAGGTTTTAACAATTTAAGCTTTATTCGTTTTGTTGTAAAAAAAAGTAGCTAGTGCAAAAGATTCAAAAGTATAAATTGGTTTAAATTTTTTTTACCTATGTAGTCGGCAAGGTTCCTCCCATTGCTAAACCTTCCAGTCGGTTTCCCGCCCATGAAATCCTTTCCGTAAGGTGGGAAATTAGCCTTAATGATTGTCTTTTGGAAGTTATTGTTCCCTGAATCCGCGAAGGAATCTCCAAACGCTATAACGGCTGGTACTGAGCTATTTTTAAGCATATTTGCCGTTGCGTTAATACAACATAAACAAATGAGAAGTAGCTTACCAACCAAAGGTATCATTGTACTAGATAGTAGCTTAAACTTGAGACAAAGACTAGTAAGGCTTCATCTCCTTATAAAGAGATGAATTTGATCTGGGTTTAACTTTTTAAGTGTGATTATGTGACATTAAATGATAAACATTTGTCATTAAACATTGTTGGTTTTTTAGTCTTGTAATGGGTCATGTCAATACTCTAATATAAGAAGCGAACATGTTAAATTTAATGTTTGGCTTTAACATAAAGCAAGTTCTTCAGATTGCACATAGCTCCCTTTGTTTTATTTATTTTTCTTTTGTTTTTTACTCTTAGCACAAAGAAAAAAGAAAAGAAAAAAGAAAACGAAAAAATTATCAATATTTATATTGGGGTGAAAGTAATGTTAATCCATTTTCTCAATTAAGATAATAAGATTAATCAAAATCAATAATTTTTTTTTTCTGAATTACAAATATATATCTTTATAAAATATAGCAAAATCAAAAAAGCTTATGTGGCATAATTTTAAAGCTTTTGGCTTATGTAGCATCATTTGAGAGTTTATCTCATACTAATGATTTTTTATTTAAAATATATATATAAAATATATTATAATAAAACTAATTACATTTTTGGTCCCCTAATATTTTGGAGAATTCTGAAAAATTTAAAAGTATTTATACTTTTAACCCTCTACTACAAGGGGTGTACATGAGTCGGTTTATATTTGATAGGTGTGAAAATGAAACTTATGGATAAAATTAATAATAATATACAATTAAAGACCTCAATGTTTTATAAATATACATAACTTTTTTATATGGATTTAAAAAAAAATAAACTACACCATAAAACTGAGTATTTTATTCTCTTTAATTTGAGTATAATATTGCTATACTAAAAATTTAATTTTTAAAAATATATTTCGTGTTTCGGTTTACCATGGTTTTGTTTCAAAACTTATTGGAACGTTCATGAATATCCTTAAAAGCATCACTTGAATGTTGTATCCCGAGCGTAGCACGGGCACTAAACTAGTAAATATATATATAACATTGTGTGTATATATACACGTATATTTGAAGGTGTATGGTAACTTTACACCTTATAATTTTTTCATTTAAAAAGTGCTAGTTAGAAAAATAATTTACAAGGTGGGACCGTCATAAAAAAAATTTCATAACAACTAACAATGAAATTTTACTAGACGCTAGGACTGAGAAAACAACATCGAGAAAAAAAATCAACACCTTATAACAACGGATTGCTCCACCTTTTTTTAAACATAGATAAAAAAATTTCATGTCACTCTTTTTTTCAAAAACGTTTCACCATAAAATTTGTCGTGTTTATCTTTCCAAGGCTTATCAAATTGGCAAATTTAAAAAAAAAACGTTCACGCTTTATTTACAAATGTGTAAGCTTAGTTATTACACATGTGTAAGTTATGTTTTACACATGTGTAAATTACGGTTTACATATGTATAAAACAGATTTCGTAAAAAACCGTGATTTTTTTTATTTTATGAAGCAGGGAAATGAGAGAAACATTATTTCCGTTTTCTTTTTTTTGTTATTTTTTTACTTAAGGTTATTTATTTATTTATTGTGAGTTTTTTTGTCATGTAAAATGTAAGACTGAGAATGATTCTCAAAGTTCTCATATATAGTGAGATCTTATATAACTATCTCATGCATGTATATACTTATACACTACATATGTGTTGGATTTAATATGTTCGGACCCGATAAATTAACGTGGCTAACCGAGTTATGACCCGTAAGAGTTACACCAAGGGCAACGAACATTAAATCCACTTAACTCGTTTAATTGGTAATCACGAACGAAAGACGGTTATATAATTTATGCTATTTATAAATTATATTTATTCATTTAACTTAATTAGATGAGTAATGGATTTATTATTGTGTTGGGCTCAAACTAATATAACCGGGCTTAGGGCTCGCTAAAATATTAGTTATTATTATTAGGGATCATTAGGGATTAAACCCTTCACCCTAATAATATATAGTATAAGCCAAACAAATAATAGGAATCATGTTTTTTTTTGAGAAGCTGCCGTAACAAAAGAAAAGAAGCAAAAGTTGTTTTGTTCCTTTTGTCGATCAGCCGTAAACAAGAAAAAGGTGACCATCACCTTTTTAATTAATTTCTTGGAACAAGTACTCACGGAAGTAGTTGTTTCCGTCGCTGTTCGTGTTCGTTTCTAGCAATCGTTCGTTGAACCCTCGGTGTCTCAAACGGTTATTTATTAACCAAAGGTATAATTCATCTCATCAGTAGATTAATTATTTTTAACCGTATTTGCATGTCTGTAACCGGATCCTGTCGGTTTCACTTTTGGTATAGGTTTTAATATTAAATTTCCGCTGCGTTAATAATTACCGGTTTAATTATTACAATTGTCAAACCCGTTTGATATAATTAAAATCTAAAGATACCACTGAAACCCAACAGTGGTATCAGAGCCTTGCTTACAACATGCAAATCGGTACCGGTCTCCTTTTAACCGGTTATAGATCACAAACTTAAAGTTTTTTTTTAAGTTTCTGATCTATGTAGAATATTAGGGCAACATAATTTTGGTCAACAATTTTATTATTCTTGACCAATAGATTGCCCGATTGATTATTGTGATTATAAAATATATGTAAATCTGGCCAGACCTTGTGGTTGTGTTGTACTTTAATTCAGTTTTTGGTTTTATGGTTTTGGCCACTTTGATGGTTCAAAGTTGTAATAGATTAGGGTTCTTTTATTTTATATATTTTTTTTGTAAAATTGTAACATTAAAGACCCGGAGGAAAGACTGAAGACAACACGGATCTAGGAGTCAGTGGGAGATACTCAAGACTACAAGATGCACTCAAGTCCATCATTGTGGTTGTTTATGTGTTGTGACCCCGTGACCTAGTTTGGTCTTGCTAAAAGGCTCTGGCAAGACCAAACAAATTTTTGGCCATAAAGATTTACATATTTATTTGCTTTGCTATTGTGGTTGCTTTATTTTATAAGTGTTGTAACATACCAACCTAATATCAAACCATTTTTAAAAAGAGTTTTAAAATAATTTCACAATCAGATAAAAACAAGTTCTAAACATATTTTTACAACTTGTGAAAATTTTTATAAAACGACTAGTTTGTTTTATAATTAAAAATAACCAGTACGTTTTGGAAACTTAAACTAATTTTGACTTTCTAAAACTTGTAACTTAATAGTTTAACTATTAACTTTTAATCGGTTATTTATGTCGCGACAAGACTTAGTTTTAATAGGTTATTTAAACTAAGTGTCCTGAGAGATGAAAGGGTTCATCTGACTGTCACGAATTAATTTAGTAAAACTGGATCTTGACCCTATTCGGTAATTACTAAAATTGAAACCCATATTTAAAATCAATAGTCTATGCTATCCTATTATAAGGAACACTTGGAGCATAAAGCGAAACATCAATGTTTGGAGCCACAGCACCGCATTTGATGTGTAGTTGTATCCTTTCAAGGTGCAAGGGTTTCGTTGACACATCCGGACCCTTCCACACGTACCTAGTTCTAGGACGACTATTACTTTTCCTCTCTTGCTACATGCCCCAGCTGTCTAGAGAGTAAAAGTGAGCATAGATGAGGCTAAACGTATCAATGCATTGACAAAAGTTGTCATAGCGGCCTCATATTGGAGAGTTGTGCATTTCTCACAATTGACAATCGTTGTCAGTCTACCTACCCACTTGCTAATGTTGTATGCCCCAGCTGCCATTAGCAATTGACATAGCTAGATTCTCATTCCTTATTCTTATTACTGTTAATGGGTCATTAATTAAATAAGGAATAATACATCGATAATACTAACTATATTATTTTGCTTATTTGTCAGATGTCTTCTGAAAACAATCACTCCTTCGCTCTCAAGTCTATACTTGAGAAAGAAAAACTCGATAACACCAATTTCATCGAGTGGCACCGCAACTTGAAAATAGTTCTCAAGTTTGCGAAAAAGCTCTATATTCTGGAAGCCCCAGTTCCTGATCAGCCCGAGGCTAATACCGCTGCTGCGCGTAAGGCCTGGGATAAGCATAACGAGGATGCCGTTGAGGTAGCCTGCCTTATGCAAGCCACCATGTCTCCTGATCTTCAGAAGAACATGGAAGACATGGCTGCATTTGACATGATTGAGCAACTTAAAGGCATGTTTCAGAAACAGGCCCGACAAGAACGCCATGACACCATGAAACAGCTCATTAGCCGTAAAATGCAAGAGGGCTCATCAGTTAGCGCTCATGTGCTTAAGATGAAAGGTTATATTGACCAGATGACCAAACTTGGTAACCCTATGCAAGATGAAATGGCAGGTGACTTCATCTTGAACTCCCTCCCTAGCTCTTACGACCAGTTCGTAATGAACTACAACATGAATGCATGGGTAAAGCCTGTTGCCGAGCTACATGGTATGCTCAAAACAGCCGAGATGAATATCCCAAAGCAAAACCAAGTTTTGATGGTCAGATCTGGTGGTGTTAAGAAGCCCAACCCCAAGAAAAGGGGTTATAACAGCAAAGGCAAGAAGAAAGTTAATGTTGCTGTCAATTGCGCCACCAACAATAACAAGGTCGTTGCAAAACCAAAACCACCCCCTCCTGAAGAGCGTCAGTGTTTTGAATGCAACAAGTCGGGGCACTGGAAAAGAAACTGCCCTGAATATCTGGCTAAGCTGAGAAAAATGAAGGCCTCCGGAGAAGGCGCTTCAGGTACTTCTATTTATGTTATTAAACTTTTTACTGTCTCTAGCAACACATGGGTATTTGATACCGGATGTGGTTACCACATCGTTAATGTCTTGCAGGAGCCTGAAAAGTGGAAGAAGCTGAAACAAGGCGACATGGAGCTCATCGTTGGTGATGGGAAGAGAGTACCAGTTCTTGCAACTGGAACATATCATCTTTCATGTCCTTCTGGCCTTGTAGTTATTTTGAATAATTGTTTGTTTGCACCTGGTTTAACCAGAAACATTATTTCAGTTTCTTTATTGTTTGAACAAGGTTTCAAGTACGTTTTTAATGGGATTTCCATTTCTGCTTACTTGAATGATGTTTTTTATTTTGAGGCTAATCCTCGAAATGGTATCTACGAGGTAGATGTTCACACAAACAATAACATTTATAATCTTTCTAAACGTGCCAAATCTGGTACGAATGATACTTATCTATGGCATTGTAGACTTGGCCATATAAGCAAGGCACGTTTGAAAAGGCTTCAATCTGATGGAATTCTTGAATCCATTGGACCTGACTCCTTTGATGACTGCGAGTCTTGCTTAGCTGGCAAACTCACTAAACACCCTTTCACCCATGTAGGTGAACGGGCTAACGATCTGCTAGCACTCATACATACTGATGTATGTGGTCCTTTCAGAACGATGTCTAGAAATCATGAAAGATACTTTGTTACATTCATCGACGATTACAGTCGATATGCTTATGTCTATTTGATGAAACACAAGCATGAAACTTTTGAAAAGTTCAAAGAGTTTCAAAATGAAGTAGAAAACCAACTTGGCAAAACGATAAAAACACTTCGATCAGATCGAGGTGGTGAATATCTCAGTTCAGAATTCCTCAATCATCTAAAGGAACGTGGAATAATTTCACAACCCACTCCACCTGGCACACCCCAGCTCAATGGCGTGTGCGAGAGGAGAAATCGAACCCTGCTAAACATGGTCCGATCGATGATGTGTAGGACAAACTTGCCTCACTCCTTATGGAGTTATGCTCTTATGACCGCCGCTCGCATTATCAATCTAGTACCGACTAAAAAGGTAGACAAAACCCCATATGAGATATGGCATGGGCATAAACCCAATTTGTCTTACCTTAGAGTATGGGGATGTGATGCTTACGTCACCAGCGATTCTGATGACAAGCTCGATCCTCGAGGCGAAAAAGTTGTTTTCGTCGGATACTGTAACAAAAGCGGACTATATTTCTACCATCCTGATGCAAACATTATTTCCATCAAAAGGAGGGGACACTTCCTCGAGAAAGAAGCCCTTGATCGAGGAACAGGAAACAATGTTGTGGATCTCGAAGAAGTTCGAGAATCACAAACTACCGCTGATGAAGTCGGAAAGTCTGATGCACCAGAAGTCGTTGCAAATGAATCAGACGAGAACACTGGCATTCGCAGAAGTAGCAGGACTCGTAAGGAACCTGAAAGATATCTTTGGAATCTTGAGGGTGCTGAAGTCCTGGTAGTAGCTGACTCTGATGACGCACCTGCTAACTATAAATCTGCTATCTCAGATCTAGAATCTGCGAAATGGCTAGAAGCCATGAATGCTGAGATGCAATCCATGCGTGAAAATCAAGTCTGGAACTTGGTTGAGTTACCTCCCGAATCTCGGGCAATAGGAAGCAAATGGCTTTTCAAAAGAAAACCCGACATGCATGGAAAGGTACACACTTATAAAGCACGGCTAGTTGCGAAAGGTTACACTCAGATTGAGGGTATTGATTATGAAGAAACCTTTTCGCCCGTTGCTATGATCAAGTCGATCAGGATATTACTTGCCATCGCTGCATACTATGACTATGAGATATGGCAAATGGATGTCAAAACCGCTTTTCTTAATGGACATCTTTCTGAAGATGTCTATATGGTTCAGCCTGAAGGTTTTGTCGATCCAAAATATCCTAAAAGGGTGTGCAAACTGAATAAGTCCATTTATGGACTTAAACAGGCATCTCGTAGCTGGAATCTTCGTTTTGACCAAAAAATCAAAGAGTTTGGTTTTGTCAAAAATGAAGATGAGCCTTGTGTTTACAGGAAAGCTAGTGGGAGCTCTATATCATTCCTCATCTTGTATGTAGATGATATACTGATCATTGGAAACAACATCCCTATGCTTAATGAAGTTAAACAATGGTTGGGATCTTGTTTTGCAATGAAAGATCTTGGAGAAGCAGCTTACATTCTAGGAATCAGGATCTACAGAAATAGATCCAAGCGGCTTCTATGGCTAAATCAAAGCACATACATTGACAAAATGATGACACGCTTTAAGATGGAAAACTCCAAGAAAGGAAGTGTTCCTATGACTAAAGGAACTGTGCTGAACAAATCGCAATCTCCTTCTACGGACATTGAAAATAAGCGAATGGAAGCAGTTCCATACGCTTCGGCGATTGGTTCTATCATGTATGCAATGTTATGTACAAGACCTGACGTCTCGTGTGCCTTAAGCATGACTAGTCGTTACCAGCAAAGTCCTGGCATGGCCCATTGGACTGCTGTCAAGAACATTCTTAAGTACTTGAGAAGAACTAAAGATATGTCCTTAATCTTTGGAGGAGTGGAAGAAGAGCTCACTGTAAGATGTTACACTGATGCTAGTTTTCAAACTGACCGAGATGATTCTCGCTCTCAATCAGGGTTCGTGTTCACTCTAAATGGAGGAGCTGTTTCATGGAAAAGCTCCAAGCAGAGTGTAGTGGCAGATTCAACCACCGAATCCGAATATATTGCTGCCTCAGATGCTGCTAAGGAAGCAGTGTGGATGAAGAAATTCATAACCGATCTCGATGTGGTTCCGAGTATACGAAAACCAATCGAGATATTTTGTGATAATACTGGTGCTATTGCCCAAGCCAAAGAGCCCAGATCTCATCAAAAGGCAAGGCACATTCACAGGAAGTTCCACTTGATACGGGAAATTGTGGAACGTGGAGACATCATGATAAGCAAAGTAAACACAGATCAAAACTTAGCAGACCCGTTTACTAAGCCCATGACACAGGACAAACATGATGAGCATAGGAATGCCATCGGGCTTAGAGTAGCTAACTTTGAGTTTTGATTTAGTATTTGGATGTACGAACATTTAACAGTTTCTGATTTCGTTTGAATTTATTTATTTGAATTCTGAAGTTTATAACTGTGTTCGATTTTAATACGTTTAATCCATGAATATTGTATTCTAAATTATCCGTAGTCGATCAGACTCATGGGAATGATTCTGAATTAAGACTATTCTGAATTTGGGCTCAAGTAGTTGACATCCAAATTCACAGACCTCATTGTGAATGACGTTGGAAGTAACTCGTTTCAAATCATCTTCATGGATTGTGGTCATAAGATGTTTTTGATATATTGGTATACTCATTTAGTATCCTCTGACCTGAGATATATACTAGAACTCCTATTTACCAAAGAAATATTCTTTAGTTATTGCCAACCGCTGTCGCGTAACTGCCAGTCATAAAGGCTTTAATTAGGAATAATTCTAAAGTTCAGTGGGAGCTGTATGTAGTCAATAAGGGATTCTGTACTCTTACATGCTATGTAACAGTTAGACATCTTGGCGCCCTCGTTGATTCAAACTGGAGAAGTGTAAGGCCTTACCCAAACAGACTGTGTGTTTGAATGGACCATTTTGAATCTTGATCGAGAACTAAAATGATTGAACCTCATATGAGAATGAACTTAATCCATGTCTCATTGTTTCAATTGATGTCTTTTACAGAAAGGATAAATGACGACGATTACCATAAGTCTTTATATTGTCATAGTAAGTTGTTACTATTAACATATTGCTTGGTTAATGACTTTAAAGTATCATAACTTGTTAGGGACAGTCATGTGTAGCTAGAGCGCCGCTGACTGTTTGCGTTGAGATTTTATCATGGTCCGACCAAGTGGGAGACTGTTGGATTTAATATGTTCGGACCCGATAAATTAACGTGGCTAACCGAGTTATGACCCGTAAGAGTTACACCAAGGGCAACGAACATTAAATCCACTTAACTCGTTTAATTGGTAATCACGAACGAAAGACGGTTATATAATTTATGCTATTTATAAATTATATTTATTCATTTAACTTAATTAGATGAGTAATGGATTTATTATTGTGTTGGGCTCAAACTAATATAACCGGGCTTAGGGCTCGCTAAAATATTAGTTATTATTATTAGGGATCATTAGGGATTAAACCCTTCACCCTAATAATATATAGTATAAGCCAAACAAATAATAGGAATCATGTTTTTTTTTGAGAAGCTGCCGTAACAAAAGAAAAGAAGCAAAAGTTGTTTTGTTCCTTTTGTCGATCAGCCGTAAACAAGAAAAAGGTGACCATCACCTTTTTAATTAATTTCTTGGAACAAGTACTCACGGAAGTAGTTGTTTCCGTCGCTGTTCGTGTTCGTTTCTAGCAATCGTTCGTTGAACCCTCGGTGTCTCAAACGGTTATTTATTAACCAAAGGTATAATTCATCTCATCAGTAGATTAATTATTTTTAACCGTATTTGCATGTCTGTAACCGGATCCTGTCGGTTTCACTTTTGGTATAGGTTTTAATATTAAATTTCCGCTGCGTTAATAATTACCGGTTTAATTATTACAATTGTCAAACCCGTTTGATATAATTAAAATCTAAAGATACCACTGAAACCCAACAATATGAATGTCGGTGGCACGCCAACTTGAGTTTGTGACATCATCACTTCATTCCCTCAAACTTTTAAGTATTAACACTTCCACCCATACAACTTCTAGCTCATTGAATTTGTAAAAGAGTAAATTACATTTTTTGGCCTTTTTAATAAGCCAAATTACGGATTGTGGCCTTTATTTTAAATTTTTGCACTGGTTGGCCTTTTTATAAATTTTTCTCACGGTTTTAGGCCTTTAAATTAACGTCCGTTAACTTTTCTGGTTAAATACCCTCATGTGCATTGCACATGAGGGTAACTTAGTCATTTCATACTTTTCCACGTTAACTCACTTTGGCTACCTAACTCAAATCTCCAATTAATATCCAATCTCCAACCAAATTGACATCACGTTTTCCGACATTACATAATCAATCACCTTATTCAGACATGGCCGGCGAATCCAAAGCCAAAGGCAACGCATCGTTCTCCGCCGGAAACTACACCGATGCAATTCGCTACTTCACTGATGTCATCAACCTCGCCGCTACAAACCACGTCCTTTACTCCAATCGTTCTGCCGCTTACGCCTCCTTAAATCAATACTCCGAAGCGTTGACCGACGCTCAAAGGACTGTTGATCTGAAACCTGATTGGTCAAAAGGATACTCACGTCTGGGTGAAGCTCATCACGGCTTGAGGCAATATGAAGAGGCTGTTTCGGCTTATAAGAAAGGTTTCAAAGTTGATCCTAATAACGACACGTTGAAATCTGGACTCGCTGATGCTCAATCGGCTCAGGCGGCTGCGGCTACGGCGTCATCGAGGCCACGTGGACCGTCGAATAACTTGTTTGGAGATGCGTTTGGGCCGAATATGTGGGCGAAGCTTGCAACTGATCCGGCTACACGGCTGTATATGCAGCAGCCGGATTTTGTTAACATGATGAATGATCTTCAACGAAACCCTAGCAATTTGAATTTGTATTTGCAGGAAAAAGTGTGAAATGACCAAAATGCCCTCATGTGCATTGCACATGAGGGTATTTAACCAGAAAAGTTAACGGACGTTAATTTAAAGGCCTAAAACCGTGAGAAAAATTTATAAAAAGGCCAACCAGTGCAAAAATTTAAAATAAAGGCCACAATCCGTAATTTAGCTTATTAAAAAGGCCAAAAAATGTAATTTACTCTTTGTAAAATATCATAACTCATTTCGTAAATTTAAAGTTTCTAAAGTATTCATTTTAAGCCCTAAATTACGTAAAATTGTCTTTGATACCAAACACTCTAGCATCTTAGGTTTGTAGAATATCAAAAGTTGCCTCTAAAATTTTGACTATAACCCTCTACTTTGTAAGTTAGCTTTTGTTACCATTTTCTTTTCGTATCGTAACTTTATACGTTTCGTTTATGTACTTAAACACACTAATGTCACCGTGACCATGATAAGTAAATGGATTTTAAAGTTTTATTTGGCTTGGCATATATGTTACAACGCGCTGGCACACTTGAATCATTTAATAGGAATGATACAAAACCATACCAACACATAAGTTGATAACACGTTACTTTAATCGTCCGTTTCATATCATATTACAAATATTTGTGTACTCGTTTAATAAATAAAGTGGTTGGAAGTTGAAATGTAATGTCACACATCTAAAAATAGTTGTTTTAACCTTTAAGTTAAATGAATGTTTAAGATGTATTAATTAACTTGATAAATAAGATTTAAGATGCATGTTGGTTAATTATGGGTGAATACATATATTTTTTTAAGGATTAAAACCCTCTCATATGATATTGGATCTAAATCTTTGATTTTCTGGATGTATACGATTTTATGATCTATTATGCGGAAACTCACTAATCATCCATCGATAATAATGAACTCATGAAGATCAAAAGTGATTCAATTATAATTTTTTAGTTTTTGTATTAGATCTTTGAAGATTACATAGGAATATTGAAATGAAAAGGATACCTAACTCTTACAAAATAACCTAAGTATATGGGTGTTTATACTCATATCACACTAACCTTACAAATTATAATAACCTAAAAACAAAAGTAATTAAGCAAAATATGATTGCACATATATTCTAAGTCATATGCAGTTATTTACGTCTTCACCCGCGCTCGCTCACTGACCCGATGTCATTACTCAATATGTTCAATCATCTTTGACTTTGACCAATTTGACTTTTGTTGACTTTAGTAAAAATTACTTATTTTGTAAATTTTCATCTTCAGTTTGACCTAACAATAATCCTCCTAAGATGATGCTTTACAAATCAACTTAAGTATTGGTCATTTCATTGCTTTACATGATATGACGAGCTCTTGAGCAACCTTTAAGTTTTGATAAGTATGTTTCATTGTTGGGATGCTAGGGATGGAGCGACACAAACAAGTCAAGGGTCAGTACTGAATGGTAGCAGAATCTCCACACATTCAGCATATAACACAACTGCCTTGTTTGTGTGTTTAACTTTTGGTTAGCCAATTAGAATGCACATTCGTGATAAGCCATGATGTGCAAGATCACCAACTATAGCTTGTCATTGATCTTTTATCTAGAATATATGGTTAGGATCTATTCTAATGTAGTTTATAAACCTTACTTGTGAATAGTTCGAGGTTACCTAAATTATTGTAAACTTGGCACTTTGCAATACTATCAGAGATACTTTTGAAAGTTATATTTAGTGTTCTTGTTTTTTATCTTAATAATCTTACAAGGATTCCACACTTGTTAGTATTATGATTTAACAGAACTTATTTAGTTGGATCCAACAAGTGGTATCATAGCTAAGACTCTTGGTTTGATTAATTCTTTTATTCAAACCATACTTTTAATATGGATATAAGTTTACACACATTGTTCATCTGATATCTTATAAATGGCTAGTTCTAGTGCTATTAGAGTTGTAATCCTTGTTGTTTCTAAACATGATTTGGAAAATGACACTGAAACTAAGACTTTCATGTTCTCACATATTGGTTATGATACATGAAAGATTAGGACGGAGGATTTCTTGAGAAATCAAGATAAAAGTCTTTGTGTTTCTGTGGAACAAGGCCCTCATGTGCCTATGGTTGCAGCTATTGGTGAAGCTAGAAAAATGGTTCAATAAGAACACTCAAGATATTCAGAAGAAGATAACAAGAAACTAGAGACTGATTCTAAGGCCCTATGGTTTCTAAGAATAAGCATCCCAAATACCTGATCCATGGTTTCAAGAATACAAAACAACCAATGGTCTTTGAGATGCTTTGAAGTCAAAATATCAAGGAAATGAAGAACTTAATCAAAATTAGAAGTATGTCTTGAAGAAAATATTTGAGAATTTACATCATCTTCCTTATGAAACCATGACAGCTACATATCTTAGATAAATAGACTTGATGGGTGATATTCAAGAATCCAAAATCAACATTGACAACAATGATGTGGTTAGAATATTCACGAGATCACTTCCAAAAGCATAGATTATTTACCCTTTGGAAGTAAGAACAAGTAAAAATTCAAAAACCATGAATCTAGAAGAGTTATATGGGATGTCAAGTGCATACCAAATGCAAATTGATGCAAATAAAGAAGCATCAAGTAGAACAATTAGCCAAACTTATTTAGCAAGATCTCTTGCACTTCTTGCTCATGAACCTAGCTTTCATTCTCCAGTAGTGAGCCATTAAATGCCATTGAATCTCCAATAGCTGAAACTATATAAGATATTATATTCAAAACATGGAATTCAGCCTTCATCATCTGCCAGCGCATCGTGAACATCAAACTTCATAAATTCGGAATTTGTGTTATCTAATTTGTATTTGTTGATCAAGCAAGCTTCTTCCATATGTCAGAATATGGTTTCAAATGCATACACCTTAATGATCTTGAAGAAATATATATATCAACTACCAGATAACTATGATATCCTTTAGGGCCAAGTAATTTCAACAGGGAACTAGAAGAAAATTCCAAAAGGAGAGAAGATGATGTTTTGGCTTAGACAACAGTAAGCTCACCTGCTACAGTTACAATCAACTTGGTCATTTTGTAATAAAGATAATTGCCTTCAAAGGAGCTGCACTAGGAATAGTCCACTCCGACTCGTTCCGGAAACGAACCACAATGGACTAGGGGGATTTGAAGAGGAATGGTCCATAAGGCCCAAATTAGAACGTAGTCCGGTCCCAAAAGCCCATAATATAGGAAATTACCAAGGCCCAAGAAGAAAACCTATCAACAAAATATCTTATCTCAAACAAGATATGGATGACAACTTATCCACACTTAGAAATTAAGTAATATAAGACACATTGGATATAAGGTAAACCCATAGGTCAATCCCAGACAGGAAGTTTCCAGCACAAGACAGGTCATATCGCATTTATGTCACATGGGTCTTTACCATAAATGAGGTGTTCCCGAATACACAGCAGGGGTCTTTACCCAGGGGGATAACGGACACGTTCCCGGAAAACACCATGGACCGGTCCAAAGCTTATTTAACCAACGCTCGAAGGTACAAGGCAAAAGTTAAATTTGAGTATATAAGTTGGGGTTCAGATCTGATTCGAAAAAGTATTCTCTCATTCAACCTCACTCTCACTCTTACTTATTTACTCCTCTTCATAATTCTTCATTACATTTACTACTACATTGAATGTATAAGCATTTACTCTCGATACCGTTGAGCGATGAACAAATACTGATTGCCATGCCCGAGCTCACTACTAAAAAATGAACCTATTGTAACAATTTTTTAACTTTTTTGCAACTTTTTTTTCAAAACAGTTGCATTAGATCTAATGCAACTTTTTTGTTACCTATTGCAACTCTTATTTAAAGAGTTGCATTAAAAAAAGGATGCATTTGAATAAAAATTGCATTATGTAAAAAAAAACAGTTGCATTATGTAAAATAACAGTTGCATTATGTAATAAAAAAAAGTTGCAATTGATCTAATGCAACTTCACCTAATGCAACCTTTTTTACCAAAAAAAGTTGCAATAGGCTTATTTTCTTGTAGTGGAGATTGGTCACAATGACACCCTTCGGGGTCCATTGTGACGAGTAACGGTTGTTATTGTGTAGGTAGGAGCGTTCCAGAAAGAGTTGTTCCAGAAAGGATCAGGCGGGTTTATAGTCATTACCAGACGCGTGATGATTTTGAACCTAACATGTGTTTGTTTGGTGTGGTGGGTGGTTGTGCAGAAGAAGGGTGGGGTGGGGTTGGGTATTGTTGATATAATTATTATTTTTATAATTATATATTATTCATAAACTAAAAAGACAATATTACCTTCAGGTGTATTGCATGAGAGGCCTACTTAACAGAAATGGTTAACGGAAGGATGAAAATGACAAATTTTTATCAAATCAAACACTAAAACGAAAAAAAAAAACTTATGGACCCAAGTGGTCAAATTGATACAAACTCATTGACTATTTTGACAATTTACTCTATACTTTATTATTTATCTCATTCACTTTTTACCCTTTTTTAGTTTTCATGATATAATATTTAACTTTTTAAATATTAGTGAGTCTAAAGTGTAACTCTATGAAAGGCCTTGGCAGAAGTCCTATGGGATATCAGGACGTGAAATGTTATAAGATGAAAGCATGTGCATATACAATTTGGTTGTGAGTTTGTGGATGAAACAAAATAACTTTCAATTAAGCCATTCTCGAGCAATCTTCGGCCATAAACAAAGTGCAAGGGCTTTGACATTATGCATTATTTTCTCTCATTCTATTAAACAAAACATCAAGTTCCATTTCAGACGACATCGACACGTCTTGCATATAATACGTATAAAGACAAAGAAACATGTTGGTAGTCGAGTCCTGCAAAACAGAATTAGAAACAGAATATTGGAATAATCCGGGCCTGTGTTTGACACAGTTCCCTTAAACAGATTCTCGGTCTGTTCCCAGGGTACACCGGATGCTAACAGCGTGTACTGCCGGACGTGACACTTGCCTGAAACGAAACCGTGGTGGTGCTGTGCGACCGAAATCGAAGTTGCTGCTGTGTTGTGGGTTCGTTGATGTTGTATTGTTCTTGATGCAAGACACAAGTATTTGTAAGTAACATATGAATGTCAAGAGCCTTGTTTTATGACAATTCAATTGTCATAAACTCAACTAATTGCTTAATGAATGACCAATTATTATCATAAAACTGCAAAAAGGATCCCAAAGGTTGGCCGGTTTGTGTTGTTAAAACAAAAACGAACCGGGTCCGATTCTGAGTTTTTCGGAGCTGCATTCGTGTCCGCAGGTCGCGCGGGCGTCGCAAGTCTAATGCGATTTCCAACCTCGAATCCAGTTTTCTGCACCCCCCTGCGCGCGGGTAGGCTCTTGAGTAAAACACAATATAACAATTCAAATGTGTCTTGGAGGTTTAACCTTATAACTAAGGTTTAGTTTGGTCTCCCCTCCTATGTGGGACAAACCAAACTTCCATCAACCCAACACCTCTCATTCATATATATATTTTTCCAACAATCCCCCACATGAATGAAGGTCGATCTCAGAAACAAACACCATTCCGATTAAGTTTCAGCAGTTGAGTCTTGCATACGATAGGTAGGTGTTATCCTTTGAACCTTCGCTTATGAAACACACTTAGTCTACTGGCTCTGAGTAGACGGTGATGTCCTTGAACTCGTCTGCCGTTTATGTAGGCGACAGTACATTTCACACAAGACTCTCCCTGACAAAGTCAAGTCCTCATAGTTATGTTCGTTATGGTCATGAACATTTGCCTGGTTCTGCGAGAGCCATTAGGTATTGTGCCCCGTCAATACCCTTCGAAGCGACCCCACTTCTCTCTCACATAGGTGATTCTTTACGTGTGACTGTATTAGTCTGAATCATTAAAAGCCACATGCTTATCCTCATACCTTGTCACTTTTAGGAATGGACTAGGAAGGTTACTAAAATACTAGTAGTAAGCTCCCTTAAAACGCAGGGTTTTGTTAACCTTTTTATTAGTTAATTCACCCCCACAGTGACCTTACAAGTTCATACAAATAGGTTGTCCTATTGAACTCGGATCTTGGGATCTCCAGTCAGCCGAGTTAGGTTTCCTTCATATAAACTTATCCTTTCATGGGCTTTAGTCCCATTCCCATTGACGACTTCTGAACTAACTCTCTACTTAGGCCTTTTGTTAGCGGATCCGCAATGTTATCCTTTGACTTCACATAGTCAACAGTGATAACTCCCGTAGAGATTAGTTGTCGTATCGTATTATGTCTACGTCTTATGTGTCGGTTTTTCCCGTTATACATTGTGCTATGAGCTCTGCCAATTGCCGATTGACTATCACAATGAATACATATGGCCGTTGCCGGCTTAGGCCATATTGGAATATCCTCCACAAATTGACGTAGCCATTCTGCTTCTTCACCCGCTTTATCTAAAGCGATGAATTCCGATTCCATCGTGGATCTAGCAATGACTGTTTGCTTAGATGATTTCCACGATATGGCTGCACCTCCAAGTGTGAAAACATATCCACTTGTTGCCCTTGAGTCATTTGTATCTGATATCCAGTTTGCATCACAGTGCCCTTCAATAACTGCTGGATATCCAGTATAGTGCAGCGCGTAGTCCTGAGTGTATCTTAAGTACCGGAGCAGCCTGATCATACAACTCCAATGAGCTGAACTCGGATTGCTCGTGTATCTACTTAGCTTGCTCACGGCATATGCTAAGTCTGGTCTCGTACAGCTCATAAGATACATTAAGCTTCCAATAATTCTTGAGTATTCTAATTGGTTGACAGGCTCTCCCCTGTTCTTAGCTAGATGTTGACTTGTGTCAATTGGAGTTCTAGCTACATTAGAATCATTTGCATTAAATTTCTCAAGAATTTGCTTCACATATTGGGATTGGCTTAAGAAAAACCCACCTGGAATTCGAGTGATTTGAACACCCAAAATCACGTTTGCCAAACCCATGTCTTTCATGTCGAATCTTGCTTTCAAGGTGTCTTTCGTAGACTTTACCATCTTTTCATTACTTCCAGCAATGAGCATATCGTCTACATATAAGCACAAGATGACATATCCATCTGGTGTATCTTTCACGTACACACATTTGTCACATTCATTGATCTTAAAACCAGAATCAAGCATGACATGATCAAACTTTTGATGCCATTGTTTTGGGGCTTGTTTTAATCCGTACAAGGATTTGACAAGTTTGCATACTTTATTTTCTTGTCCCGTGACCTTAAAACCCTCAGGTTGTTCCATGTAAATCTCTTCCTCTAGATTTCCATTTAAAAAAGCGGTTTTCACATCCATTTGGTGAACTTCCAAATTTCGGATGGCGGCGATAGCAAGTACCAACCTGATGGAGGTTATTCGCGTCACCGGCGAATATGTATCAAAATAATCTAGACCTTCACGTTGGTTATATCCTTTAATCACCAACCTTGCCTTGTACTCCTTAGTAATACCATCTGGCTTTGGTTTCTTCTTGAAGACCCATTTGTAGCCTAGTGGTTTACATCCAGGAGGAAGATCCACTAGCTCCCATGTATGGTTTTGCAAAATAGAGTCTATTTCACTTTTGATGGCCTCCCTCCATTGAGGTCCTTCTGTGGAGTTCACAGCTTCTCTATAGGTTTGAGGTATTTCTTCAACCATATAGGTAAGAAAATCAGGGCCAAAGGATTTTTCAACCCTTTGTCTCTTGCTTCTTCGAACATTTTCTTCCTCAACCTCGGGTTGTCTTTGAGGTGTATCATTTTCATCCTCGTTGTTTGGTGCAATTTCCTCAGTTTCAACCGGTCTTGATGGACTCGGTTCTTCATTTCCCAAACATGGAAATATATGTTCAAACCATGAAGCATCCTTTGATTCAATTATGGTGCCTTTGTTTATTCCAGGATTTTTAGAATCATGCACAAGGAAACGAAGTGCACCACCGGGACGAGTGTATCCTATAAATACACAATCCACGGTTTTTGGTCCTATTACTAGGCGCTTTGGTGGTGTCACAACTACTTTGGCTAGACACCCCCACACTCGCAAGTGTTTGTACGATGGTTTGTGTCCTGTCCATAGTTCATAAGGAGCTTTATCCTTGTCCTTAGTTGGTATCATGTTCAGGACATAATTTGCTGACAGCAGTGCTTCCCCCCACATGTCCTGACTTATACCAGAACTTATCATCATGGCATTCATCATTTCTTTCAAAGTGCGGTTTTTCCGTTCCGCTATGCCATTAGATTGTGGGGAGTAAGGAGCCGTGAGTTCATGTATGATCCCATTCTTTGCACAAACATCAGCAAAAGGTGAGACATACTCACCGCCTCGATCGCTCCTCACAATTTTAATTTTCCTATTGAGTTGGTTCTCAACTTCGGCTTTGAATAAGATAAACTTTTCAACAGCCTCGTCCTTGCTTTTAAGCAAGTATACATAACAATATCTAGTACTATCATCAATGAACGTTATGAAGTACTTATTCCCTCCACGAGTGGGAATCGCTTTTAAGTCACACACGTCGGTGTGAATCATGTCGAGAGGTTCAGAGGTTCGTTCCACGGTTTTGAACGACGTTCTCGTTTGTTTTGCCTCTACACAAGTTTCACATTTATGGTTTGAGTCTATATGAAACGTTGGTATGTAATTTAAATTGATCAAACGACGAATTGAATTAAAATTAACATGACCTAGTCTACCATGCCACATATTTGAAGATTCAAGCATATAAGCAGAACTAGTACCCGTTTTATTCATTTCATTGACAACCATTACATTCAATTTAAACATACCATTAAGGGCATATCCCTTACCAACATAAACACCACTTTTGGTCAACACGACCTTATCAGACTCAAACACAAGTTTAAAACCAAACTTGTTCAACAACCAACCCGAAACTAGATTCTTACGAATCACAGTTCTTTTTCTTCATTAGTAACCTCCCGAAGTCATCTTTAGAATCACAGTTCCCTCGCCTTTGACATCGGCGGTTGCAGAATTTCCCATAAACAATTTTTCTTCATTAGTAACCTCCTTGAAGGTGTTGAAGAGATTCTTATCAGCACAAACATGGCGGGTAGCCCCGGTATCAACCCACCATTCTTTGGTATTCGACCCAACCAAGTTAATCTCACTTATCATCATAGCGAGATCAGAAATCATAGCCACAAGATTTTCAACATCATTAACCATGTTGGCTTGTCGAGGAGTCTCTTTCTTCGGCTGCCTACACTCACTAGCCCGGTGACCCGGTTTGTCACAGTTGTAACAAGTTCCTGAAAATTTCTTTTTACCCACACCACCTTTAGGTCCAAGGTGGAAACCTTTCCCACTATTCTTTTTCCCAACATGACCTTTTGTTTTGTTACTCTTACCAAACCGACCATGTTCAACAACATTGGCCTTTGCATATTCGGGACCATCACTCTTCTTTTGAGCAACTTTATTGTCTTCTTCAATACGAAGACGAACCACGAGATCTTCAATTGTCATTTCCTTTCGCTTATGCTTGAGATAGTTCTTGAAATCAACCCAACTTGGTGGCAACTTTTCAATGATAGCAGCAACTTGGAATGTCTCGCTAAGCACCATTCCTTCTGCATGAATATCATGAAGAACAACCTGCAATTCTTGAAGTTGACTCATAACAGTTTTAGAATCAATCATTTTAAATTCCAAGAATTTAGCCACCACAAATTTCTTTGTGCCTGCATCTTCTGTTTTATACTTACGTTCCAAAGAATCCCATAATTCTTTGGCAGTCTTGGCCTTGCAGTACACGTTATATAGTGCATCAACCATGCCATTAAGGACATAGTTACGACACAGGAAATCAGAATGATTCCAAGCTTGAACCGCGCTCACAGTTTGAGCATCCATCTCCCCTTCTGTTAACAAGGGAGCGGATTCAGTCAAGAACCTTGCTAGGTTCAACGTTGTCAAATAAAAGAGCATCTTTTGTTGCCAACGTTTGAAGTTCACACCAGTGAACTTCTCTGGTTTCTCAGCATAACTAAGGTTATGCACCGGTGCAACGACCGGTGTGGTGGTAACAGCAACAGCAGAAGTCATGACTGCAGAAACTGCAGAAGCTGCAGAAACTTGAATGGGCTGGGTGATTGTAGGCTGAGATTCCATTCTGAAACGAAAGCAAGAACAGTTAAAAAATCTGTTTAAGTTTGTTGCATATAATACGTATAAAGACAAAGAAACATGTTGGTAGTCGAGTCCTGCAAAACAGAATTAGAAACAGAATATTGGAATAATCCGGGCCTGTGTTTGACACAGTTCCCTTAAACAGATTCTCGGTCTGTTCCCAGGGTACACCGGATGCTAACAGCGTGTACTGCCGGACGTGACACTTGCCTGAAACGAAACCGTGGTGGTGCTGTGCGACCGAAATCGAAGTTGCTGCTGTGTTGTGGGTTCGTTGATGTTGTATTGTTCTTGATGCAAGACACAAGTATTTGTAAGTAACATATGAATATCAAGAGCCTTGTTTTATGACAATTCAATTGTCATAAACTCAACTAATTGCTTAATGAATGACCAATTATTATCATAAAACTGCAAAAAGGATCCCAAAGGTTGGCCGGTTTGTGTTGTTAAAACAAAAACGAACCGGGTCCGATTCTGAGTTTTTCGGAGCTGCATTCGTGTCCGCAGGTCGCGCGGGCGTCGCAAGTCTAATGCGATTTCCAACCTCGAATCCAGTTTTCTGAACCCCCCTGCGCGCGGGTAGGCTCTTGAGTAAAACACAATATAACAATTCAAATGTGTCTTGGAGGTTTAACCTTATAACTAAGGTTTAGTTTGGTCTCCCCTCCTATGTGGGACAAACCAAACTTCCATCAACCCAACACCTCTCATTCATATATATATTTTTCCAACATCTCTGTCTTGCACTCCGACACCATTGTCGTAAACTGTTTCCGATCACTTTTGATATCTATGACTCTATGTACTCGTCTTATTAATTTTATAGCGAAACACAAGTATTTTTAAACGAATAAGTGGCATGCAAAATTTTAGGGAAATTTTTTAGTAAAAGTAAATTTTAGGGGTTATGATAGTATAAAAAAAGTTGTGTATAACTACTTCCATCTACCTAATAAATCAAGGTTTTTGGGGGCTACTAAAACTTTTTTGGGGGGAAAAATAAGGGGGAAATTAGGGGAAGTAATAAAAGAAAGTTTGGAGGGAAAATTAAGTGGAGAGTTGATGAAACAAAAAAATTATGATTATGGTTTTTTTATAAAATATATATAAATCCTTAAATATTAAATACTAGATTAGCGCCCGTGTGTTACACGAGTAGTGAAATAAAAACAGAGAAGTTCAAGTTGTTTAGAAAACGGGTATGTTTGTAGAAAAATATCAAAGTTTCAATTTTGTTCCAATAATGTCACGCATACAATATTTTGTTTCAATTAAATAACTTTAAAATGATGTTTCAATCATGTTTAATTAACTTGTATAACAGATAAATATTAATTTTAATGTTCATCTTAAAATAAATGTTCACGAAACTTTAAAAAGATGTCTTAATCCTGTGTAAAAAAATAAAAAAAAGTGACAAAGTTTTAATTTTGTTCGAATTATGTCACTCATACATTATTTTGTTTCAATTAGATAACTTTAAAAAGATGTCTTAATCCTGTGTAATTAAATTAACTTGTGGATAAATTTTAAGTTGGTAAATATTAGATAACTTTAAAAAAAATGTCTTAATCCTGTGTCACTCATACATTATTTTGTTTCAATTGGTAAATATTAATTTTAACATTCATTTTATAATAAAGTAAAATAAATGTTCACGAAATTTTAAAAACTTAGAACAAAAAACTGCGAAATTTCCATAAATATATAAAAAGATAAAAAAAAAGTAACAACATTTCAGTTTTATTCCAATTATGCCACTCATACATGTTAGATTTAAATAACCATATGGAAAAACAATAATTAAGGAATCAAATGAATTCAAAGGTAATATGATTTATATATTTTTTTCAAAACTATATATTTTTGAAAATATATTCATTTGATTATGTTGTTAATTTGAATTAATTTAAAATTGATTAATTATTGAATGAAAATCGTCATCTAATATAACTGTTATCAACATTTTGAGCGGGAAAATGATTCTTTAAGTGCATCTGGTGAATGACAAGTGTCCTTCAAAACCCTCTTTTATTAGAATGTATAGATATAGATTTATAAATTCTTAAATATATAATTATATTTTTTAAAAATATTGTTATTTAACCCTATGTATCACATGAGAACTAAACCCAGTTTATTATAAATACAATCACACATTCATTATAAAAGTGTCACTCGGCGTTCATGCCTCTTTAATCCAGATAAAAGTGAAGAAACAAACGAAAGATTTATAGTAAGTTTAAATAATTTTTTTCTCACAACTTTCATAATCTTAGAGCAAAATGTTCATCACATCTTGAAGAGCATATTCAGCGACGATGTCGAATCCTTTGTCGGTAGGATGAAGACTGTCCCAAAATAAGTATTTTGAGTCATCACTGCATATTGGGCTGAGTTTGTTACATAAAACACCAAACTCTACTGTTCCAGTTCCACAACAACCTCTATCCACTACATCCAGACCTGATTTTAGATTTTTGTGATCAAATAGAATTAGCGACAGTGCGGTATATTCTTTCCTAAAGAATAACTTGATTTAGTGTTGGGCCGCGCGATGCAGCGGCCGTGTCTCGTTGATTTCATATGACACATTACATTGATGACATTAAGATTTGGACCTTTAGCACGCGTAACAACATGAGAGTTTCTTAACATGAATCATGCGTTGCGACGACATAGTTTTTTGACATCATAACACACGTCAACAACGTTTTCGATATCAACTAGTACGTCATGTTGTGATGGTGAGAGACATGAAGGTAAAAATTGTATATATCCAAAGTTGGAGTAAAATATAAATACATCAAAGAAATAGGGTCATGATATAACAAATAAAAAATGACAATTAAGTCAAAGTCGAAAATGAAAGTTGTAAATATTTTAACGTTAAGTATGAGCCAAAGTTAAAAAATGAGAAAGGTCGAGGGTTAAAAGTCGTAAAAATATCAAAGTTTCAGCTTAAAATTATAAATAACTAACAAATCTTAATGAATGACATTTTATAGTTTTGTCAAAGTTTGTGGTCTAAACGACAACATCCAACATGTCTTTTAAAGTTATATATTTTTAAAAGAAATTCACTATAACTTACTTCTTTTTCAAATACATTGTTACACAAATGGTGTTATTTTTTGTTTGGTGTTTCAAAAACGAGTTTTTCGTACACAAAACCACAATCAAATGAAGGTATCAAAGATTTACTAATATTAGTAATCAAAGATTTCAGTGTTGAATTCTAATATTTGATACATGTAACACATACATACCGTAATCAAGAGAGTGGTCAATGATGTACTTCACAATCTTGAACTGATCAACAATGGTCAACCTCAACTGAGGGAGGCTGCTAACAAGAAACTCGATCTGACGGTTTAGATTTCCGTTGAAGGTTTGTGCTTCTTCATTTAACTCGTCGTCGCATTTTCTAAGTACTCCTCCGCCTGCGGTTCTTGCTAATGGAAAACACCCAAGATAGGGTGTGTTGAAGAAAACCATCTTTCTTGCTCCCAAATTGTACATTTCCTTAAAATCATATCGTCGAGCAAGAGAATTATTGTCGGAAATTTTTATTGTTTGTATGTCTAGCAAGAGAATTATTATCGGGTCGGGTCAGGTCAGGTCAGTTCACTAGCTTTCTTTTACAAAGATGACTATAATATTTTGGGTTTGTTCTAAAAGTTACCTGTATAAATTCCGTCGCCTTTTGTACTAACAATATAGCATAAGCATCTTTGTCGTATTGACTTCGCCGTATTGGAATAGCATTGTAACTTATTATCCAGTCGTTGGAGCTCGTCGATACCAAATACACGCTTTTTCCGATTATATTCTTGGCTTCATCTTCTCCAACAATCCCTTTTAGCTTCACAATGTATTCTTTGAACATTTCAACTTGATCCGTTAACGAGAAAACATTCTGATCATCATACACCGGTTAATTAATTGTACCAAAAATGATATAAAAAAATGTTTGTAATCAAGTAACATGATACATAACATACCACTAGTTTTGATGTTAGGGGATCTAAACCAGATCCACCAGAAGCAAATGTTACACCTGTTACTATGTCTTTATTTTGTAGTGAAGGGTCCAAATATGCTGGAAGATACTCTTTCACTCCCAATTTTGCAGCTTCAAGTTTGATATCAAATAATTTTAAACTTTAGTTTTTAGATGGTTTGGTTTTTATTAAACATGTAAATATTCAAAAGTGTTCTAACAAAAGTATGACAGAACAATTACATATTCACCCTTATAAACACACCCTAATTACATATGTCTTAAAAATTATCAATAATACATATCCCCAATATTTCTTAAAAATGAGTATATTTGCAATTAAAAACATATATATTTACAAATTAAAATGATTTATCGGAGAAAATATGCAATTGATCTTTTTTTGAAAATATGAATTTAATGTTTTTTGGAGGGGAAATATGCATTTAGCAAAGTATAACAACATGATCCATGCATTTATTACATTCATATAATTTACCTGTGTAGTCGGCAAGATTCTTTCTATTGTTGAATCTTCCAGTTGGTTTCCCGCCCATGAAATCTTTTCCATAAGGCGGGAAATCAGCCTTAACTATGGTCTTTCGGAAGTTATTGTTCCCAGAATCTAGCAATGAATCGCCAAACGCAATGACGGCTGGTAATGAACCATTTTTCGGCACATTGATGGTCGCCTCATTGCACCATAAACATAAAGATGAATATACACAAAACAGAAGTAGCTTAACAACCAAAGATAACATTGTACGTACTATATGTGTATATAGTACCGATCTAAACTAGAGCTAGAGATCGAGTAGTAGCACTTCACGTCTATATAAAGAGATGATATGATTTTTATTTAAAGAACTGGAATAGAAAATTGAATAATTCGAACTAACGGTTTTTTTTAAGTACAAAATATGGTTAGCGGGTATATTTAATGAAATGGATGCATAAATATAAAAACATACAAAATTACCCCTTAAAAGTTTATAAATATAAAATAAAAATTCATATTCGATATCTCGTGGCGTCACGGGTTGGAGTTGCCCGGCCGGCTGATGATAGTAGCCGGTGTGTGATAGTTATTGGTCAACAATGCCAAGTGCGTAGATGCGTAGCAGTTGTCGGTTGTGGGGCTATCATTAACGACGAGCCAGTCAAAGCGGTTTCAGCTAGCTAGGGGCCGTTGTCCGTAGGCGAGTTACATGTCGGTCGGGCAGTTGTCGACATTAGGCAGGCGGGTGTGGCGTTGTGGTAGTCGATTCCGTCAGGGGCGGTCATCAAAGGTGGGCACGCCTTGCTAGTCGGGGAAGTTAAACTATATAAGTTAATTAAGATTTTTACTAAGGCAAGATGCCCGCCCCCGTCTTTGAAGACACCCGGCCCACAACCGTCGTGTTTTGTGCCTCCCATTGACAACAAGCAAAATGTATGTGGGCCGAAACACGACGGTTGTGGGCCGGGTGTCTTCAAAGACAGGGGCGGACATCTTGCCGTTTCTCAATACGCTGTCGGTGTGATTATGTGAGTATGTGATCGTAAATTAAATGTGTGTTTTAGTTCAAGGATTTAGATAGAAAATTAGTCCACACATTTTAGTTAAACAATTACATATAAATTGCTTTAGTTTAAAGAAAATATGGAAAAAGTTTTAAATTCGATTTCCAGGGATTTGTATTGAGTTTGTGCGCACCAAATGCGTCGGTGTGATTATGTGAACGTAAATTAAATGTGTGTTTTTGTCATTAATCATGGGGAACATGTTAGGTGATGGTGTTGGTGTCTTTAAGGTTATGTCACTATTCTTTTATGGAGAGAACATGATAAAAGTTTAGTATTTGTCTTTATCATAAAGCTAGGATTCAAATAGAATAAAACTTTGTTGACTTTTTATTTTATTTAATTTTCTTTTATTACCAAGTAAAAAGATAAAATGTTAAAAATAAATGAGTATAAATATATAGGGTAGAATTTATGATATGAAAAAAGATACTAATTATAAAGTTTAAATTTTATTAAATGTTTAAAAAGGATTTGCAACATTTACATATAAATTTAATGATTAAAATTAAATTGTAAGAGATCAAGTTGCTAGAGGGGTGTTATATTAATAACCACTTTTGTTGATTCTTTTCTTTTCACTCTCGCACGAGTGGCCTTATGTTTATAAAAGAAAGGCATTTAGGCCATGAAAATCCTTAAGCCCTAAATTTTAAGAGTTTATATATTTAGATATGTATACATCCTGATTATAACCAAATGTTAGTATGAATGAAATGGTTTAGTGTATTTACCTGATTGCTTGATGTCACGACCCGCCTAGTTTCACGTCGCAACACCCTAACATTCATCAACAACCAAGCACCTTCAAAAGGGTCTAGAACAATGGCTGTCTGGAAGGGTCTAGAACAATTCGTAAAGGGTTGGAAAACGTTCAAAGGGGAGCTGTCATTTTCAAGTAGGAAGATTAGTCATGGAGGACCTTGGAAGACTCTACAATGAGCTTGAAAATTCAGTCAAAATGTCATCAAGGAAACATTTAGTAAAACCATGAAATATCTTAGGAAACATCTAAGATATTATGTATATATTAGTCTAGATTAGGAACAATCTAGATCATGATCCAAGTAGTATAAATAGAAGTTAGTGGTATCACTTGTAAATCACCTAGCTTACTTCACTTACATACTTGTAAGCACTTTGAAATTGTATTATAGTAATACAATTAACTTCTTTCTTGTGTTATAAACAAGCATCACAAGCTTTCTCTACTTGTGCACTACCAATCCAACGTTCCCTTTACAAGACATCCGATGCGTAAACCATCTCATAGAGAGTAAAAGGCTGACTTCGAACGGATCTAAGTGTCGCACGTGACTTGGAGAAGATAAGTCCATGACAAGTGGTATCAGAGCGACGATTCATTGGGATGGCATCAGAAATGGGAAAACTTGGAGGCACAAGCGTCAGAGAGACAAGTACCGTGGTTGGGACGAGACTCGCAAAGTGGACAAAAAGACACGATGTATGTCCAATGACTTGATGTCTAGTATGGACAAATGAATTGAAGATGTCGAGACGTTGATGCCTGAATTCAAGAACGGGATGGAAAAATTCAGAGCCGAGTTCGACATCTTCAAAACCCACACCTACGTTCACTATAACAAGTGGATGCATTAGGCAATGACTTCCTCGACATGATGAACGATTTGAAACTCGCTCTCTCTGTCATAAAGAATGAGATTGAAGAGGCATTCATGAAGGAGCTAGGTCACATGAAAGATAAATACAAGAGAGAGAGAGAGAGAGAGAGAGAGATTGAGGACTTACAAAATAAGCTAAACGTTTGCAAGCGTGCCTTAGCATCCGGGGGCAACAACATCATCCATACCTAATCGAAGGTTGACTTTCCCAAAGCATCTTCGTTTATGGGCAAGCGAGAGGCAAGGGCTATTGACGACTTTCTTTAGGAGATGGAACAATACTTCTGTAAGGTCCTAAGACGTTTTAACAAATTCATGCAGTGGAAAATACGTACCAGAAAATTTCTTGCTTTATAAAACATTCATAAACGTTTGAAAACCATTTTATATTACATTTCCAGAGTTACGTCTTTCATTTTTTTTAACATGCATTAAAACACGACGTCTAAACACTACATGACCACGACCCCGTAAAATCCAAGTCCTAACTCGATCTTCAAGCATTCCTCATTTCGTAAGAGGGAGACCCTAAGTACCTGCGGTCACCACATAATCATGTCATTAGTTAAACAAGTGGCTTCATACATTATTTGAATAGTAAAGAAATAGCATCTAAAGAACACTCCATGATCGTGTTAACTTGTCTCTACAAGTTCGGATCCATTCTGGTTACTAAATTGAACCCGAGTCCCATATTCTAACTTTTACCTCTCATGCGCTCCTCCTTAGTATACCTGCACTTTCATTGTCCATGACATAACGATACTATTAACAACATTATAATACATGCATACATATCATTCCCATGATTGTAATATCATGACACAACCATTACATACTCAACCATTTCATACATACATGTTTATAGGTGACTAACGTTCTTGCTCATATTATATTTGTAATTGCGGGTTCCATAAAAAGTTAGAAATAATGACTTATATAAACAAAATGGAAATATGTGCAGAACATGGCCATGCGTCAGGTAACATGGCCATGTTACTAAAAAAATGGCTTCTCAGGCACTACATGGCCATGTCGCAACCAGACATGGCCATGTCAGAAGCTAAACATCAAAAACTTCACTTGTTTCTTGAGTTTTCCACCAATATCGCATTGCGGCCATCAAAAACTATAAAAATCCACTTAGGTCACATTTAAATGACCATTCGTATCATATTTACAACCAAAAATATATTTCTTGAGCTTTCCACCAATATTATCTTGTGGCCATAAAAGAAAACTAGATTATTCCAACTACTTACATTGTTGTATTTACTATACTTTTTCACTAACAACATCCATTCCCTTGACTTACAATAATTTAACAATTCATTCTAATTCTCATTCTACATTTTGCATAAACATGACTTAACAATCCAAGAGTTGGGTTCATAAGTCACTTACCTCGAGTTCTCCATGTCCTTGCTTGTTTACTTGCCTCATCTTGACCCGATAGCCCCTTCCAAGCTTGAGTCCTTTTTGACATGTATATCTCCCTTTCATGCCATCACATTCACAGTATTGTTAGCATACATGCCCATTCATAACAATAAGTATTTCCAAGTTCTACGTTATGTTAGCTTTCATTGTTCAATCACTAACATGCATAAGACATGAACAAACAATCACTTGTTTTTAATTCAATCCATTCAACTTACCATCTCATATGATGCCACATAAACAATCTAACATGTATCACATGATCTCTCTAATCTTACTATCATGTGGGAAATCTAACCATGTTATTCCCACATCTGTTCATGTATACAAACTTTCAACTTAGGAACATATGTCCATATTAAGACACTAGACTATTAATTACACCACATGCATTACATTCACATGTTGTAGGACAATACAAACTTATGATCCCTGAGGTACATACATTCACACATTTAATCCCATACATCATAATGCAACATTCGAGATTCAATAGAATCGATTATTCACATTCCAACCCGTTTGACCCGTTTGTGTAAATACTTATACAACCCATTTTCAAGTATCTTAGATACTCCCAATACATCCCATATAGGTGCACATAATCAAATATGACCAACCATTCATGTTTAAATAAAATATGTTCGAACATCTACTTTTATTTATGTTAAGAAAACTTGCTTTTGTGCAGCACTTTTCTGCATAGCTGCACTAATCAACTCTATTGACCAGCTTACAATTTTATTTAGCCTTTCATGTTCAAATATGAACTGTAGTAGACTCAAGGAGCTTTTCATCCATATATAGCACTCCTTCACCGGATTTTTCTATGATTTAATATGATTTTTACAAAAACAGGACAGAAGCTAAATTAAGTCCAATCAGCATGTTATATTCTCCGACTAGCAACTTTTATATATTATTTTGATTAACTTCCGATCTGAATTTCCTTCTTATGTTCAACTATGAAACGTAACATATTAAATAGACTTCCAAAGCAAATATAATACACCTCGTTCGGGGATAACCAATTACATCCTTTATTACATTCCATTCATGTTTGTCAAGTTTTAACATCCAATCTTTACATGCTATCTTCATCTATGCATTTCATCAAACACTTGGTGTGCATACAACCATCTAAATATAATACACAAGTCATTCATGTCTAACTTTCCAAGTTTGTGGCCTCAAGTATAAGATCAAGTAGATATCATTCCAAAATCACTAAACATAGCAACTATATCAAAATCTTGTAATATATTCATCAACTTGACCAAAAATGGTCATGGGCTATACCCATTATCTCTTACTCTAACACTATCATTCAAAATATTAATTTCATAAAATTAACACACAATCATCAATTATAAGCACAATTTCTACTAGAATTCACATAGGATGCTAAGATTCATCCCTAAGCACAACTAATTTCATTCATACACCATCCATTGAGTCTCTAGCCAATAACCATCATCAAAAGAAATTATTTCACTTACCTCATGTATGAAATTACTAGATGATCACAATTCTTCAATCATGCAAGACTCAAACCTTCATTCCAATGTTCAATTTGACAAGTTTATGAATTTCTCATTAAACCCATTTCTTCCTGATCAACATTAAAGAGAGAGAGAAGATTGGAACTATGTCAAATGACCCCCCTATAAAATCTCTCCTTTCATATCAACTTTCAAATTAACATGTTTAACCCCTCAACTTTAGACATGATTTTCTTTTAAATCCATGCAAACAACTAATGTCATTTATAGTATAATTATATTACCACAACACATATTAAAAGACATATAATGTTATAACGTAACATATAAATATTAACTTTAGGTTTTTGGGCCGTTACAACTTCGAGGCAGTCGACATAGTCGACGATGCCAAGAAGATCAAAACGGTGACTCTATCTGAAAAATACCGCAGCTATATGGTGGTGACGCAAACACAATGAGATGGACCAAGGTACGTGCACCATAAAGTCTTAGGCTGGTTTCATTAAAGAAATCAAGAAACAATTTTATCCGGAAAATGCGGAACACGAAGCGAAGATTAGGCTTCGTAATCTAAAACATAAGGGTAGAATCAAAGATCTCACTACCCTCTTGCTCGAAATTCTGGATCTATCGCCCAAGGATCTCTCATTTACTTCATTGATGGCTTGCAAACTTGGGCCAAAGCCGAATTGGAACGTTGGATATTTCCTTATTCGGATCAGATTGATATGGATGAGGTTTCAAAATTTTCAAATCCGAATAACCCGAATAATACGACATCCGATCCGATGAACACCCCTAGCCTCAGCACTAGACCTTGATATAGTCGGTTGATGTTATAATGACCATGTAATAAGATTTTCGCCCAAGAAAATGCAATAGCCTCGACGTGTATCCGGACAACCTCCTCAATCCACATCAGAGTATGTGATGCGTGCTAAACTATATATAAACTAATTAAATATTTAGACACCTAAGCTTTAAAATTTATAAACTTATACTCGATAAAAACTATCCTAAACACACAACCGACAGTGGATCGAATGTAATCTAGCTAAAGTAAGTCCGAGTATCGAACCCACAAACTCTATATACTATGTTTAGTTAACCAAATGAAAACTTAACTAAAAGGCACGAACATTAAATATTTTTTTATTTTTGAAGGGGTTTTGCTTAAAAACTAAATTAAATAAATAAACGAAATTGACTAAACAAAAGACGGGAGTTGAAATCAGGAAATGAAAATAAACCATCAAAGCCTAAATCCCTATTGTTTTTGTTATCAGTTCAGAGGATATGTTCTAGTTATGGAACTACGATCTTCAAATGATCACTTAATCGAAACTCAAATAAGACCCTCGACCCTTCTCAAGGAGACACCTACGGGTTTCTATTAAGCTATTAAGAAAACCAGTTTATGAGATTAGACTTCCTTACAGTCGTCTAATAGTTTATAATATAGTAACTCTAATTGTAATCCTAACTCACAGCACGGATAAAGTGGCAACAAGCACATCATTAAGGGAGCCATTGAAAGGTGACTAAAACACAACAAACGGGAACTACCCGAGCTAATGATAGAGGCAAGAACATTTTCCGACCAAGTCCCATTAAATGATCTTAAGGATATTGTGGAAATGTTGCACCGACCCATATATAGGAACAAAAAAAGAATCACCTGATCGAGCCCGGGATCTTATTTGAAATGGGAAGATCTAGGATAGGCGGCCAACTCTTGGAAAGAGCGATGTGCAAGGACCAGGTGAGTAAGGGTGCAACTCCATGGACAGCTCGTAAAGCCTGATAGGTGGTGGTATCACACCCTTCACTTATAATACATAAGTTCGTTTTTACGCTTTCTTTTTAAATCCTAAATAATTACTATGTTTATTTACATTTATAGTTTCTTTATTCACCTTTTTAGCGACAGTTTTGATCCTTACGGGCCACACGCCCTACTCGATCATGTTCATCTCTTATCAGAAGAAAACCCACCTTTGATGATAGAACCTCTTAAGCCAACATGGACCCTCTTTTTTGTTACATATACAACTCAAAACAAGATTTCTCATTTTATCTCACCCCTAGCTATTTGGCCTGGTGATCATTGTTTTTTTAACGCCTAAATTTTTTATTACTAACTTTTTAATATATATTTTTTATCAAAAGTAAATTACAATTAGTAATCTCTAATATAATAAAGCAAAACATAATTTGCTTATGTGGCACTATTTAAGGGTGTTTAGCTTATGTGGCATTGTTTGAGGTTTTATCTCATAATAATATTTTTATATTTAATAATTACATTTTGATCCCCTAATGTTTAATAAAAACTTGAAAATATTATAAATAGTTACATTTTCTACCATCTTCTACCAGGTGTGTACATGAGTCGGTTTATACTTTAGAGGGTATAAAAACGAAACTTATAGATGAGTTAGTAATAACCTACTATTAAATAACTCAGTATTTTTTAAGCATACATAACTTTTCTATATGAAATTATATTTTTTAAAAACTACACCATAAAATCAACCATTTAATTTACTTAAATTTGAATATAATATTGTTATACTAAAAAATATATTTTTTAAAAATAAATATTGTGTTTTACCGCGGTTTTGTCTTAAAACTAATTAGAATTATTTGTGTCTTTGTAATTAAATATCCTTAAAATTACCTCTTGGGTGTTGTTTTCTCGAGCATGACGCGAGCACTAGACTAGTTGAAGTATGTAGCAACACGTACGCAGGTTCATCATTAAACTTCAACAATTTCAATAACTATCCTTCAGTTGAAAAGGTTGTCACATATTTGGCCTTTATATTAACTGGTGTTAGGTTTTCTGTTAAATAACTACCAAACAATACATCTCTCTTTCTAAATAGATTGTAATCACCGAACAAATTAAGTTGTTAGATGTTTTTTTCTCTCATCTTTAAGATCATACCAAATGAGATTTCACAGAAATTTTAGTTAAAGGTAATTTTAAAAGAAAGTAAGTATATTTTGCTTATGTGGCACTGTTTAAGGGTGTTTAGCTTATGTGACATTTTTTGAGGTTTTATCTCACAATAATATTTTTATATTTAATTACATTTTGATCCCCTAATGTTTAGTAAAAACTTGAAAATATTATAAATAGTTACATTTTCTACCATCTTCTACCAGGGATGTGCATGAGTCGGTTTATACTTTAGAGGGTATAAAAACAAAACTTATAGATGAGTTAGTAATAACCTACTATTAAATAACTCAGTATTTTTTAAGCATACATACTTTTCTATATGAAATTATATTTTTTTAAAAACTACACCATAAAATCAACCATTTAATTTACTTAAATTTGAATATAATAATATTATACTAAAAAATATATTTTTTAAAAATAAATATTGTGTTTTACCACGGTTTTGTCTTAAAACTAATTAGAATTATTTGTGTCTTTGTAATTAAATATCCTTAAAATTACCTCTTGGGTGTTGTTTTCTCGAGCATGACGCGAGCACTAGACTAGTTGAAGTATGTAGCAACACGTACGTATGTTCATCATTAAACTTCAACAATTTCAATAACTATCCTTCAGTTGAAAAGGTTGTCACATATTTGGCCTTTATATTAACTGGTGTTAGGTTTTCTGTTAAATAACTACCAAACAATACATATCTCTTTCTAAATAGATTGTAATCACCAAACAAATTAAGTTGTTGATGCTTTTTTTTCTCATCTTTAAAATCATACCAAATGAGATTTCACAGAAATTTTAGTTAAAGATAACTCTAAAAGAAAGTAAGTATGTACTAAATATTAAATATTTAATAATAATATTTAATTTGAAATTAAAAGATTAGAAGAATCAATGGTTATGTTAATTAATAAGAAATAGCAACATCTATGTGTCACTTATGTGAATTTTTTTTAACAGTAGCAATATTAATATATTAAAAAAGAAGCCACCAAGTAAAAGGTACAAAATCAAGAAAGGCCACTAGTAAAGACAGGACGGCCATCGCATCAAACTAAACAAAAACCAACTAAACTAAAACATTTTTATGATGACATATATGTAGACCATGAGTTCCACATAGAAATTCCATTCTTCTCTCGGTTGTTTATCCATAACGAGCTTCATGTTTTGACGTCATCAACCAACCGATTTGTATGTGACATCTGCCCCAAACCCAAACCCGAATGCCCGACTCGAACCCGAAGTCGTTATCCTTTAAATTTTAATCGTGGTTATTTCCTTTAAAATGTAGCGTTTATTATTATTGTTATAAATAAACACATTGAATTCTACGTTATTCCCGTCTCAATTAAATAACCGTATTTATGTCGCAAAACATCCACATATATCAAATAAATATTGTTGGAACAATAAATCTCAAAATATATACATAAACAAATATATATATATATAGCTCGTAAAAGAAAATTAGTAAAAACGTTAAACCAAAAAGCCTCCAAGTCTCGAAATAATCTCGTAACGGCTTAAACGAGCTAAAACCATAAAAACGTCACTTATATAATGGTTACGTTTCAATTTGGTTAAGTTAGTTAGTTAAAATACTTATATACTTAACTTTGGACTAAATCTGTCAATTTACAAACTATAATTAAACTTGTAATAACTAACTTAAAACCATCTGAAAGATAAAGGACCAACTGTGTAAAATTTAAATTACCCAGCCCCCACCCCCTGTTGACCCGTGTTTCCGGTACCACATATTCCGGCCACCTTGGCCGGAGCTTCAACTATTCCGGCGAGGTCTAATCCACACGTTTTTAACACCAAGAATCAAATTAAAACCACAGAAACGATCTTCAGTACGATTCGAACTCAATACCATGTTCAATTAGTCACTCAATCGCACAAATCCATGTGTAATTGCAAAGCTAATTTCGGTTTCAAAACCCGTTTGTTGAATCGACCAAAAACGCACTAATGCAATAAATCGGATAAACCAAAACGTTCATCTCAATGGCTAAAATCTGTTTACAACAATTAATCGAAGCTTAATCATCAAATTAACACCCAAATTAATCCAATTAACTCGCCATTAACTCGAGACCCGTTCGTATGGTTTTAGACCAAACCAGTTCAATTCCTCCGACATACACGGTCCTATCTACTCTTTCAATCTATCTGCTATCCTATTTTCCCTCAAAAGTTCTCTCAAATCTGTAAGTAATCGGTTTTGTTCATGATTTTGTTTCATCTTCAATCACCATCTAAACATCATTTTAATTCAAAATTGTGTTAGGGGTTTTCTTGGTCGCATCATCGTGATCAAATCTGCAACTGGAATCGAAGTGTGATAGCCTCTAAGCCCTGTCGAATCTTGACCCATCGCAACTTGTGTTCATCTCTGAATCTGTCTTAATTAGTTCGAATCCAAGTAAGTAATCTATATCAAAATGATCGTGTGTTCTCAGGGATTAAAAGCCCTACAACTAAATTGGATTCAATCATCCGAATAAAACGAATTGAATGGATCATGTTTCTAGGGTTTATGTGGGTTTGGGCTTTGTTGGTAAATAAGGTTTAAAAGAATTAAAAACCAATTATATAAACAAAAGTAGCGCCTGGTTCAGCGGTTGCCGTGTGTTCTGTTACGTTCGTGACCTCGGGTTCGAACCCCATAACAATCATTTTTTTTTATTAATTCTTATTTTTAATCCTTTTACCTAGTTGATAACACTTAATCAAAATTTCAAATATACTAATAAATCATATCTTTTAAATGCCTTTTACGATCTATAAAATTTATAAATTTGAGATTCAAATAATATTATACATTTTATAAGTATGTTAATTTGTACAAATATTTACTTACAATATATATATATATATATATATATATATATATATATTAAAAAAATGAAAATATAATTACGTTTCGTACCAAAATCCCAATTCGTGATTTAAAACCCTAATTTCTCTATTGGTAACTCAAAACCCTATTTCCTAAATTATATTTCAAAACCCTAATTTCTAAATTGTATATCAAACCCTAAATCCCAAATCTGAAACCCTAGATCTCGGACTTTTGATTCTTGTTACTATTGTTTCGTTTCTAAGTTAGGGTTTTTCCCAATAAATTAGGTGGTACTAATGTTTGGGCAACCCTCGGTGCTTTTATCTGCGTTTCTAACGGTTCGATTGTAATTACTTTTCAAGGTGAGTAAACTCACTCCCCTTTTTTACTGTTTACGTTTTTGGGGCTGAAATACGTGTTTCTATAATACAACGTTTTCTTTGGATGTTTCTATTTTCGAAAATGAGATCATTAGATGTGTTAATCGTGTTTGGCCGCATGTAGCAAAATTGTGTGATAGTCAATATTAGTTATATTATCTTGTAATTTCCACCGGACGATGTTAGCGCTAATGGCTTGACAAGCCCACCTACACTAATGGCCTGATAGGTGATTTTAACCCGGCGATTCTTTGGTTGATTCTATGTTACTAGTTACTACATGTGATGCTTGATGCTACGATGCTATGTCCCTTAGATGCTTAAACATTTTTGATAACTTGCATATCGAGACGGTTAAATGACGGTTAAATGATGGTTATCAATAAATGTAACATGAGTTGGTTCCTCATGACTTGTTGCTAAAGGTAACCCTGCGGGGTCTATGATACTTGTTTCTATGGTCACGGTTGAGATATATATGATGAAATTGCTATGCACATGAGATTGCGAAACACAATCTATAATGATCTCGGATTTTATACTATGTACTATTAATTGTGTTTTACTCACTAGCTAATTCTTTAGCTAACTTATTTTACACGTTTTTCAGGTGAAGTTTGATACGATCTTGATTCAAGACACGTAGGATGCTTCGGACCTAGAATAAAAAGGACAATAAATAATATTTATTTGCCGTTTCTGTTACGATTTTAAGACTGTTTGAATGCCCATTTATGTCACGACATTATTGCTTAATTAATATTAAAATATGCTTTTAGTGTGCCATGTGCTTTGTACTTTGATATCCGATCCACTTGACGCGCCCGGTGTTTTCCGCCGCCGGGCGGGGTGTCACAGTTTGGTATCAGAGCCATGGTTATAGGGAACTAGGATAGGGTATTAGATACACACCGTCCTAGACTATAACCTAAGAGTCCTTAGTGCTAATAGATGTACTTAAGAATTCTTTTGAACTTATTTGTTTTCTTTCTACGAACCTTTCTATTGCCTTTCTTAATCTTACTTCTTACCCGATTTCGCGAAGGAGCTACAAGAGACTCGTCTGTGTGATTGGAATCTTCTCTTTGTGGAATCTCGTCATCGTCTTAAGTAAGTTTGAAAACGTGGGAACGTGTGCAATCCGGAAGGGGGAACGCCTGTATCACGGACATCTTGTCTAAGGCAAAGCATTTCGTATAAATCTCTTTAAGAGACCTGTATGCTTACCTGGGGATGTGCGAGATGAGTGTGAACCTATTGGCTAAAGCACGCTTTCTCGAATACGTTGAAAACGAACTTAACACTTTGATAAGTCATTAGTGTCCAAAACCAAGACACACTCTTAAGCCATTGAAATTTCATTTTCTTAATGATTCTTTGATTTTCATTCCTACGATTTATAATTATTTCTATGAATTTTTATAGTGATTCAAATACAATTACAATTTCATTTACTCATGTTTCTAAAGTTTCTAAGTGATTTTCTATGATATGTTCAAATGATTCTATGATGTTCTAAGTACTATCACTATTTCATTTAATCGAAATTTCTAAAGTTTCTACGTGATTTTCTATGGTATGTTTCAAAAGATTCTATGATATCCTAAGAGGAGCGAGGTGCTATTATTACATCGGATGTTTCTATCGGTCAAATGTGTCGCTATAAAACCGTGTTATTCTACGATTCATCACTTCATCTGTTTCTAAGCTATAATAATACTTATGCGATATACTCGCTAGGTTATCCATATAACACAATTACACCGTTGTAAACCGAACGTTTCAAATCAAAACTAAGACATACCTTAATCGAATTATCCAAAACTGCAGATAATGCATATATCGATTACCGAATCTAAGTCGTACTTCTAATCCTAAATCAATTATCGACTCTCCAATCAAAGGTTCGTTATGATTTCTAAATTATAGTCAAGGCTAAATTTCACAACTAAATAAAAGTTAACGGATTTTGCTATTCTTATAAGCTAATGCATTTGAATCGAACGTCTACCCTCAAAATATTTCAACTTGACTTCTATACCCAAATAGTTTCAAAACTACTCATTTAACTATAAGATTCTAATCCAATTTCTAATTTATCATTACAACTATATCTACTATCAAACTATGAACTAACCATCAAAACAAGTACTTGTTAATCAACTACACGATACTATCCATGAATTCGTTATCCAAATCTAACGAGAACTCACTACACAACTATTTTCGAACTAATTCAACTAAATGTTTTCATCTATACATATGACCCCCAACGAAATTCTACGTAACTAGTCTTCATGAACTAATCCAAACCCAACGTGTTTCATTTATAAACTAGTCACCCTAACACAACGGGTAATCAATGGACTTTGTAAAACTAACGGTATTCGATTCTATTAAAATAATTTTCTTATTTTAGTTACCCCTTCCCAAACAAGTATATATACATATATATATTTTAAAAAAAAAAATTTAATAACCTTTTGGTCTTAGTATCTTGTAAAAAAAAATAGATATATATATATATACATATAAATTTTTTGATAAATGGTTTCTTTAAAAAGTGATTGGTCATTCTAACGTCGGCCAAATACTTACACAAACATTTTCCCCGTTTCTCAAATACGACACAAAGACTTGCAACAAACACCATGACTTCTGTTTTTTCCAATACCAAGTACTTATAACTTAAATTGTGTCGTTTATTTTCAATTCAATTCTCTTATCCATGGTAAAGATTAAAACTTTCAACCTTTTATTTAGCCGTTAAAACTACATTATAGAAAAACAACACCACCCCTTATAAACTTGTTTATCTCCATAGTCAATACATCTGGTTTAACTAAAGCGGTTGGTCATATAAATTCAAACATCTTAAAAGTCGAATCTAATAGGAACTAAGTGATCTATTCTTTCGGACTATAAATCGGATTATCCACATTATCAAATTTTCATGAATCTAATCTTTTTCTAAAAATCCTAACCATCAACTAATACTTATGAACTGGTCAATATTAGAAAACTTAGATAATTACATCTTACACACATAGAGTCGATTTTCACAAACTTAAGTGTTACTATCCTAGTACTCGAATTTGACTATCTATATCGTTGAACAAAGTTATTTATACGAACAATGTCTACCTAATGGACGTTAGTTTCTTCTGAATCCATCAATCTACTTATCATCATAATATGATTTTCCCAAATACTATTTCTACCAAGTATGATATCGATATCTATACGTATCATCATTTTAACCTAAAATTTGTTGCGAATTACCGACTCGCACGTGATCGAATGAACTGTGGAGTCCATGCAAAAACTGAAGTAATTACGGGTGCACACGGAATTATGAAAGTTGGTGCATGGGAACCATAGTAAGTTTTGTCTTGTGTAGCTGAACCATATTTAATCACCTTATTTTCACTTGACTTGTTTACTCATTTTACTAATTGCATATAAGCCCTTTAATTATGTGTAAGGTTACTTAATTCGTTTCAAACATTCTAATTATCACGACTATTCTCGCTGATCATTTAAATAATTCTAAATCCATATACTTAAAATATTTCATTTGCAAGTTGGTATCCTATTCTATTCCTATATTGAGTAGCAAATAATACTTATTCGAATCTGCATACAAGTGGTTCAACCGAACTCTTATAAGTGAAAAGAGTTAAATAAACAATTCTCAATGAGACAAAGCAAATTAAAAATAAATAACTTCTTAATCTTGTTATTTAAAATCATGTCTCAATTAAAATGCTCTTTTCCATTGATCGAATTCTCAAGAGTTTCTTGCGAGATGAAACTCCCTACGGAAGTGGGCAGTGTTCATCTCGTGCTCCATGTTTCTAATCTGAATAAGTACTTATCCGACAAAAGATTTATTTGTGCATATCGCTAATGAATCGAAGCAATATATTGAACGAACATTGGAATTTATGAACAGTGAAGTCAAACTACTAAAGCGTAATCAGATACCAATTGTTAACGATCGTTGAAACTCAAATGTGAACATGAATTTAAGACCAAATGAAGGTTAAGTATCCGCATCTTTTTGCTTCATCTTCTTCTACTTCGATTTGAGCAAATTTCGGGACGAAATTTCTATAAGGAGGGGAGACTGTGACATCTGCCCCAAACCCAAACCCGAATGCCCGACTCGAACCTGAAGTCGTTATCCTTTAAATTTTAATCGTGGTTATTTCCTTTAAAATGTAGTGTTTATTATTATTGTTATAAATAAACACATTGAATTCTACGTTATTCCCGTCTCAATTAAATAACCGTATTTATGTCGCAAAACATCCACATATATCAAATAAATATTGTTGGAACAATAAATCTCAAAATATATATATAAACAAATATATATATATATAGCTCGTAAAAGAAAATTGGTAAAAACGTTAAACCAAAAAGCCTCCAAGTCTCGAAATAATCTCGTAACGGCTTAAACGAGCTAAAACCATAAAAACGTCACTTATATAATGGTTACGTTTCAATTTGGTTAAGTTAGTTAGTTAAAATACTTATATACTTAACTTTGGACTAAATCTGTCAATTTACAAACTATAATTAAACTTGTAATAACTAACTTAAAACCATCTGAAAGATAAAGGACCAACTGTGTAAAATTTAAATTACCCAGCCCCCACCCCCTGTTGACCCGTGTTTCCGGTACCACATATTCCGGCCACCTTGGCCGGAGCTTCAACTATTCCGGCGAGGTCTAATCCACACGTTTTTAACACCAAGAATCAAATTAAAACCACAGAAACGATCTTCAGTACGATTCGAACTCAATACCATGTTCAATTAGTCACTCAATCGCACAAATCCATGTGTAATTGCAAAGCTAATTTCGGTTTCAAAACCCGTTTGTTGAATCGACCAAAAACGCACTAATGCAATAAATCGGATAAACCAAAACGTTCATCTCAATGGCTAAAATCTGTTTACAACAATTAATCGAAGCTTAATCATCAAATTAACACCCAAATTAATCCAATTAACTCGCCATTAACTCGAGACCCGTTCGTATGGTTTTAGACCAAACCAGTTCAATTCCTCCGACATACACGGTCCTATCTACTCTTTCAATCTATCTGCTATCCTATTTTCCCTCAAAAGTTCTCTCAAATCTGTAAGTAATCGGTTTTGTTCATGATTTTGTTTCATCTTCAATCACCATCTAAACATCATTTTAATTCAAAATTGTGTTAGGGGTTTTCTTGGTCGCATCATCGTGATCAAATCTGCAACTGGAATCGAAGTGTGATAGCCTCTAAGCCCTGTCGAATCTTGACCCATCGCAACTTGTGTTCATCTCTGAATCTGTCTTAATTAGTTCGAATCCAAGTAAGTAATCTATATCAAACTGATCGTGTGTTCTCAGGGATTAAAAGCCCTACAACTAAATTGGATTCAATCATCCGAATAAAACGAATTGAATGGATCATGTTTCTAGGGTTTATGTGGGTTTGGGCTTTGTTGGTAAATAAGGTTTAAAAGAATTAAAAACCAATTATATAAACAAAAGTAGCGCCTGGTTCAGCGGTTGCCGTGTGTTCTGTTACGTTCGTGACCTCGGGTTCGAACCCCATAACAATCATTTTTTTTTATTAATTCTTATTTTTAATCCTTTTACCTAGTTGATAACACTTAATCAAAATTTCAAATATACTAATAAATCATATCTTTTAAATGCCTTTTACGATCTATAAAATTTATAAATTTGAGATTCAAATAATATTATACATTTTATAAGTATGTTAATTTGTACAAATATTTACTTACAATATATATATATATATATATTAAAAAAATGAAAATATAATTACGTTTCGTACCAAAATCCCAATTCGTGATTTAAAACCCTAATTTCTCTATTGGTAACTCAAAACCCTATTTCCTAAATTATATTTCAAAACCCTAATTTCTAAATTGTATATCAAACCCTAAATCCCAAATCTGAAACCCTAGATCTCGGACTTTTGATTCTTGTTACTATTGTTTCGTTTCTAAGTTAGGGTTTTTCCCAATAAATTAGGTGGTACTAATGTTTGGGCAACCCTCGGTGCTTTTATCTGCGTTTCTAACGGTTCGATTGTAATTACTTTTCAAGGTGAGTAAACTCACTCCCCTTTTTACTGTTTACGTTTTTGGGGCTGAAATACGTGTTTCTATAATACAACGTTTTCTTTGGATGTTTCTATTTTCGAAAATGAGATCATTAGATGTGTTAATCGTGTTTGGCCGCATGTAGCAAAATTGTGTGATAGTCAATATTAGTTATATTATCTTGTAATTTCCACCGGACGATGTTAGCGCTAATGGCTTGACAAGCCCACCTACACTAATGGCCTGATAGGTGATTTTAATCCGGCGATTCTTTGGTTGATTCTATGTTACTAGTTACTACATGTGATGCTTGATGCTACGATGCTATGTCCCTTAGATGCTTAAACATTTTTGATAACTTGCATATCGAGACGGTTAAATGACGGTTAAACGATGGTTATCAATAAATGTAACATGAGTTGGTTCCTCATGACTTGTTGCTAAAGGTAACCCTGCGGGGTCTATGATACTTGTTTCTATGGTCACGGTTGAGATATATATGATGAAATTGCTATGCACATGAGATTGCGAAACACAATCTATAATGATCTCGGATTTTATACTATGTACTATTAATTGTGTTTTACTCACTAGCTAATTCTTTAGCTAACTTATTTTACACGTTTTTCAGGTGAAGTTTGATACGATCTTGATTCAAGACACGTAGGATGCTTCGGACCTAGAATAAAAAGGACAATAAATAATATTTATTTGCCGTTTCTGTTACGATTTTAAGACTGTTTGAATGCCCATTTATGTCACGACATTATTGCTTAATTAATATTAAAATATGCTTTTAGTGTGCCATGTGCTTTGTACTTTGATATCCGATCCACTTGACGCGCCCGGTGTTTTCCGCCGCCGGGCGGGGTGTCACATTGTATTCCATAGCTTGTTGTTGAAAACCATATCGTTACGAGCTTTCCAAATTACCCACATAGCAGTTATGAAGATTAATTTGATTTTCTTTCTAGCTGATGTAGTTGTGTTGATGTTGTTGCTGTGATCCAACAGACCTCTAATAGAGTCCACATGAAATGAGGGTATATTGCACCATTGAGATTAAGATGTCCAAATCATATTTGATCCGAGACAATGGAGTAGCAGGTGTTCCACAGTTTCGGGGTGGGAGTTACAGATAGGACATGTTTGGTTTTCAATTATAATGCCTCTTCGGCTTATGGCTTCACGAGTTAGGAGACGGTTAATTAGCGCACGCCAACAGAAGAAGTTAACCTTGATTGGGAGAGTTTTTTCCCAAGCAACCTCACAATTGACGAAAGCTGGGTTGTTGTTCTCAATGAATTTCTTTACGTTGTTTGATGAGAATTCATTAGCGCCATTCCCTGACCATGACCATTGATCCTCCATCTCTGAGAGATGTATGTTTAAGACCACATTGGTCATATCTGTGAAACTGCCCAGCTGATCCATATTCATATTTGGAATCCTGCCTATAGTGGACCAAATAGCTCCAACTGATTTCTGATTGAGCGCCTCCGATAACCTGCATAAATGATTAGAGGAAAATGCGAATAAGTCTGGGAATAATATGCACAAAGGGACCTCAGAGGCCCATTTATCAAGCTAAAAGTAAGTATTTTTTCCACTCCCTATTTTCAAGTGCATATGTTCCTCAATATCCAAAGAATAGACAGCGAGATCATTCTTGATTGAGATGATATTCTTCCAAGTCCCAGTTATGCTCGCTTTAAGAGGAATAGCATCCACCCTCTTTTTGTTGTAGTGAATAGATGAGATCACTTCGTACCAAAGTCTTGATCTTTCTATCTTTGTGTTGGGTTGAAGGCTTTTGGGTTTTTGGGTTTGGTCCGGTTTGAGCCTGGGGCCCATTATGATTAACCCTAATTAGATTTACTAGTTGTCTTATTTACTAACCCTAATTATAGTCTTATATATATTCATGATTGTAATTGTATCTTGCGAGCACCTAATAATATAAACCCTAGTTGCAAAGTGGACGTAGGTCAATTGGGACCGAACCACTATAAATCTCGTGTCTGTAACTTTCTGCGTGATATTCGTTGTGCGTGTGTGTTGTTTCGCTTCCGCGTACCGCTTGTTCCTAACAACTGGTATCAGAGCTTAGGCTCGTTGAAAACACGGTTGGTCGCACGAGAACGATTCGCAGTTCAGTTTTGTGTCAGAGAAGTTGAAAGCTATTGTCATTATTATTCTTGCTGACTACGTTGTTCGAAGAAGAAGAAAAAGATATAAATATTTTGGTTCTTTTTCGTTGAATACGTATAGAAGGATAAGATTCATGTTAGCTTTTTTTTTCTCTTGGGATACGTGGTGGAAACAAGTATTAATTGTTATCTTGGTGAACTCTTTTTGAGGAAGAAAGAAAGTAATAATTTCTTGTTTTGATGATTGTTCGATCCAAGGAGGATAACATTTAACTTTGTTTCTTTTGTCGGACGGTGGTTGCGGTTGAGACAATGGTTTAGGGTTTGGTTTATTAATGAAGATTGTTCGACTTCAAGCGCTTATTTTTCTTGGTTTTCTCTAGTTTTCGTTTGCAATGTCTGAAGATGGGAAGGTTCGAGTCGACAAGTTTAACGGTACCGTATTGATTTTGTATGGTGGCGAATGCAAATAGAGGCGTTACTTGGTGAGTGCGACTTGGAGATGGTACTGGAGGAAAAACCTGCGGGAATGAGTAAGGCTGATGAAGCGGTATGGAACTCAAAGGACAGAAAGGCAAGGGGTAAGATTACATTGACTTTGACAAGAAACGTAGCTTTTAATATCATGAAAGAAAAAACTGCTCGTGGTATGATAACAGCTTTGTCAAATATGTATGAGAAATCGTCTGCCGGGAATAGAGTGTTCTTGATGAGGGAGTTATTCACGATGAGAATGTGTGAGAGCGGTTCAGTTACTGATCATATTAACGAAATCAATTCAATTTTGTCTAGATTATCGTATGTAGGCATGAAGTTGGATGATGATACTCAAGCTGTGATTCTGTTATCTTCTTTGCCTGACAGTTGGTCTGGTTTTGTGACAACGATCACTGAAACTACGGGGACCGGAAACTTCAAGTTTGATCGGATCCGCGATAGTGTTTTGGGTGAAGACGTTCGCTGGAGAAACTCTAGTGGAGGATCATCTTCTGGTATATTCAGTGTTGGCAGGGGAAGGGATAATAACAGGAACAGTGGGAGTCGTGGAAGAAGTTCGTCTAGAGCTCGGAAGAATGTGTGGTGCTGGAACTGTGGTGAAAAAGGACATGTTAAAAACGAGTGTCCTGGTCCTAATAAAAAGGATGAAAGGTCAGTGAATAATGTTCATTCAGATGAAGATTCTGGAGATGATGCATTGGTTTGCTGTGTAGAGTCTACAAACTCTTGGGTCATGGATTCTGGTTCGTCGTTTCATGCTATGCACAGCGGGGAGACGATGGTGAATTTAAAAACTGGTAACTTTGGGAAGGTACGAATAGCTAATGGTGAGGTCCTTGATGTTACGGGCATGGGTGATGTTAATTTAGTTACTCCATTGGGTACCACATGGAATTTGAAAGACGTCAGGGTTATTCCGGCTTTGAAGAGTAAACTTATCTCTGTCGGTCAGCTGGATAAACAGGGTCTGGAAGTAAAATTTGGTGGAGGTAAATGGAGGGTAACTAAAGGTAATCTGGTAATTGCTCGTGGAAACAGGTGTTGATCGTTATACATGGTGGACGTATTTGTTGAGGAAAGTATGACTGTTCCTCAAAATAAAGTTAGGCTCGCTGAATCTAAGGAGCAAAAGAAGGTTCAATTTGCAAGAGGTGAACCTTGTACGAAGGTGATTCAAGCTGAGTGGGTTCGGAGGTTTAAACTGAGTCGGGGGTTTGGTAACAGTGGGAGCGTGCGACGTGTTCCGAGTACAGTTACAAAACAACGATGGGTTTTGAAGACCGCTAATCCAACTGTTAAATCTCTCCTATGGAAGTCTTGCTAAATGATGAGACTGATTCTCGAGTTATCTCTGGAGCTGGAGGATTGTGCGAACCAATTGAGATAGAGAATGAGTTGGAGCTCGGGGGAGTTTCAACTGCCCCTTCATGTAATTGATGAGAGGGGGTGGCAACTAGGGATGATCATGAAGTCTTAGCTGATCTATGGAGATTGAGGCTTGGAAGACTTGAATTCTAAAGATACTGAAGTTACTGAATCTGGGTCACTTGGATAGGGCACTTATGGACTGCATAAAGCCTTCAAGTGGGAGATTGTTGGGTTGAAGGCTTTTGGGTTTTTGGGTTTGGTCCGGTTTGGGCCTCGGGACCATTGTAATTAACCCTAATTAGGTTTACTAGTTGCCTTATTTACTAACCCTAATTATAGTCTTATATATACTCATAATTGTAATTGTATCTTGCGAGCACATAATAATATAAACCAAGGGACGTTTCGACAAGAAGGCTTAAACTCCAATATAGAAAAAAACCAAAAAGAAGTAGCTTTCTTATCCGACGTTTCGTATCGTTTCGTTAAAGTTAATCTACATGACTACATTAATCGTTCTGTTAATTTTGTTTGATTTTCTGCAGCTTCAATGGTAGAAGATGTGGATGGAATGTTGCTTGTTAAAACTTATAAGGTAATTTCTCTATGCCATAATTATGATGGAAAACAAAAGCCAAGGAAACACACACCGGCTTATATTACACTAGGTTAGTAACCCGTGCATGTACTACACGGGTTGAAAAATATATACGCTATGTAATAAAAAAAATGACCATGAAATACCCGAACATAATAATAATAATAATAATAATTATTATTATTATTATTATTATTATTATTATTATAATAACAATAATTATAATGATCTATTTATGCATCTATTTATGAATGGTAATGTAAACCATCCCCTTTAAATTTTTAACTCCTGAAGTTGCCGACGATTCCATTGTCAAGCTGCCCAAATCTTTTATTGTTTCTTTGATTATTCCTTGAATAAACAACCGAGGTAGAAGGATTAATCTTGTTGTCTCCTTCTTTTACTTGCTACCATACCATTGACGTTCTCCAAATTGGTTGATTCCGCCTCTGTCGGCGCCACGCTACCACCACAGGAAACCGTATAGCAACCTCATCATCTGGCGATTATTAAACTATCATTTGAAGCCACCACGCAACGCCATCGACACCGAGGATCTCCATCGACAAGGTGTTACTAGATCTATCGTTCGACTAACCGATCCAACCGTAAGGCCCCAAAAGTCATCGTAGAGCAACTTTAAGGGAAGAAAACCGTTTTAAATCAACCGTTGGAAGTTACTACTAGCGTCTCCATTGAACGACTGCTGTTCTATTATAAGGTACTTGTTGCTACAACAAGATTATGGAGAGGATGGTACTAACGATATGTCTAAGTCCAGGGTTAAGTTCGGTTATGACTCTAAGTGTTTAAGGTTAGAGAAATGTTAAGTAAAGTTAGGAGATAAGAGGGGTGAATGTGTGTGTGTGTTTTGAGAGTGGAGTGCAAGAGCCAATGTGAATGTAGTTGTGTTTTGCTTCAGATTGCAGCAATATATATACACAAGTCTTTGTGTATTGCCCAAGCAAATCTGATCCAAATCTGAAAGGTTCAGGAGCTCCTGGCTCGAGGCTGCCCCTCGGCCAGTGCACCTTCCATTCTTGGCAGCCTGCAGCACCTCAGGTGTGAATAGTGGTTTATGTTTTTAGCTATTTTCGTGTAAAGGGTCTTGCTTGCATTAATTGCATTCAGCTTTGCTTTACCAAGGATATCTTTTGAAGATATTGCAAGATATGTTTGAATCTTTGTTGTGGGAATAAGTGTCAGGTTACTGTAGCGCTACTGTTCACGTACCAGGCTTCTGGCTCCTGGCTGCTGGCTTCCGGCTGCCCAACCAAGTGGTTATATGACCTACGTCATCAGCCCCCCAGTCATAAGCGCTTGTGATGTTATCATAAGTGGTTGTGACTTATGGTTTTTTGTTGTTTTTAATTTTCTTCGACCTTCCGGCTTCTGGCTGCCCGGTCCATTGTTATTACTCAGCAGGGGAAGTGATGTGTTCTGGCTGATGGGACGTGACAAGACCCTGTAGGTCTGCTGCTTATGATGGGACGGGCTTCTAGCTCCCATCTGGCCGTTCGTTTTTTCTTCCCCTTTTTTAGGGATTTGTGATAACTCCCCCCTTTTATTTTCATAAGCCCCCTTTTCTTCTTCCTTTCATCTCTTTCCTCCATAACCGATTTCTCTCTAGCACCATTGCTTCCTTCGTTGTTGCTTCCACCATGGCCAAGAATGATATGAACTCTCAGTTTTCTCGGTTATCACAAAAAGAGGTCGATGAGTTTTGTAATCAGTTCGGCATTCCTTTGTCGCTCGATCCGATAGTTCTTTCGCCTAGATCGCCGGTTAGTAAATTGGTTCCTGGAAAAGTGATGCTCTATACTCGCCATTTTGAACATTCTAACTTGAGGTATCCTTTTTCCAAGTTTTTTCTGAATGTTATTGAGTATTATCGCTTGTCCATCTGTCAAATGGCTTTGGTTGGGATCGCACGTATCATGCATTTTGAGATTACTTGCCGAGCCCTAGGCCATGAGCCGGATCTTTTGGTTTTTCGACGGTTTTTTCAGTTGGCGAAAAATGGTAATTGGTTTACCATTGAGAAGACCCAAGTAGAGAATGCTTTGGTATCATCTCAAATTGGTCTATCTGCTTCTTGGAAGGATCGATTTTTCCTTGTTTCGGACGAAATTGTTCCTTTTGCTATGCCATGGAGGAAGCCTGAGGATCCCTTGAACGAGAAGGTTCCATCGGTTGATGAGGTTAATGAAGTTTTGCTGGAGAAACTTCGATCTTCTGCTTCTCGCTTAAGGACCTTCCCAGAGGAGTTTTTGGTGAAGCTTGGTTTGAGTGATAGGTGGTCTGACCCGCACATGGAACCATCTATGTTTGTGGATGATGAAGGTATGTTTTTGTATACATTTTTTCTTCAGTTACTTGTTTCTTGCTTTGACTTCCGCTCATTCTGTCTTTTTTCGTACTCATTGTAGTTGTCCGGGTGTTTGATTGTATGCTTTTGGAGGATTTTTCAGTTGTGAAGTTTAAGGCTTCAGTTGTTCCACCTGGTGCTACTGGTGTTGTTTTGCGTACGAAGGCATGTAGACATTATTTGGGGGAGGCTTATGAAAGTGTTGTTGGTGGGTCATCTTCGAAGATTGTGGTCAAGCCCAGCGTTTCTGTTCGTCGGTCAAGCAGGAAACAGTTGACCCTTCCTGTCTCTTCGCCAGGGCATGAGGGGGTTGAAGAGGTGTCACAAGTTTCTGGTCTTCAGGGTATTTCATCTTCTGACCCTGTCGATGTTGATGACTATAACTTTGTGGCTTCTCTTATTGGCATTGATCCCAAGGTCAAGGTTGAGGGGATTAAGGATGTGGACCCTGCTGTTGAGATGGACCCTTTGTTTGAAATTTCAGGTTCTGTAATTGAGGGTGTTGCTGAAGCTGGCGAGTTACCAAGCGTGAAGAAGGGTGGGACTAGTTTGCCTAAGAAGCCTTCAGCCAAGGTCAAGGGCAAGGCTGTTGAAGACTCCTCCCCAGTTCTTGCTGATCAGGACCCTGATGTGGATGATCTTTATATCCCTGACTGGCAGGTTGGTGTTCATGACACGTTTTCTAAGGCTTCCGTCTGTCGCGAAGCTATTCATGGTTTTGCCCCTCCTGCCGAAAGGGCACGGAATGATTGTTTGGAAAACGTCGAGCTGTTGAAGAAGTTTTTTAGCAACGGGGCAGAGTTCATGGCGCTGGTACCAGAGGTAACCGATCGTTGGAGGGATACATACAAAGATTTCACCGATTTGTCAGCTGCCAAGGGGGAGGTGGACAAGATTTCTAGTGAAAGGGCTGAGTCAATCAAGAGGTTGACCCTGGAGAAGGAGGATCTTGCTTCCAAGCTTTCCATTCTTCAGTCCCAGATAGCTTCCGATCGTGAGGAGCTGGAAGCTGGGAGGAAGGAGCTGGAGGCTGGGAAGAAGAAGCTGGAGGTCCAGGTTGAGGAGCTGAAATCAGGGAAGGCTAAGGTTGCCAGGGCGGTGGAGGAGAGTAGGCGTCTGGAGGAAACTAATAAATGGTTGGTCGAGGAGGGCTTCAAGCAGGTCGTTACTTACTTGCCTAATAGTGCTGAGTTTAAGGAACCTCTTTCAACGATATACCTGAAGGCCCTTGCCTATGGCCGCCATCAAGGATTGCTCTCCGGGTATGCCAACTGTCTGAAAGGCGTCCCCAAGGAGACCTGTAAGGAGTATAAGCCGGATGCTGCGGGTGAATTTGCTAACTCTGTGAAAGCGCTAGAAATTACTTCTTACCCGTTTTTGCAGGCACTTTCCGGATGCTATGGTCAACCCTTGTCTTTTCTTCAAAGTCTTGAACCAAAGGGCTTGAGCAAGGAGGTGGCTGACAGGGTTCTTGGCAAGAAGCGCCCGGCTCCTACCTTATTATCCCCAGATCAGGCAGACCTCCCCGCCGTTTCCCTGAAGAGGTTGAAGGTTGCAGAAAAGAACGTTGATGAGGTGCTGAAGGATCTTGGTACTCCCTCGACTCCAGCTGGTGACCTAGCTTCTGAGGACCTTACTCCAGTCAAAAGCTCAAGTGAAGCCACTCCCTCTGATGTTGATTCTCCCAAAGATGTTGCTGCCCCCGGCTTCCCTGCTCCTGGTGACTCTCTCGACCCCCAGTGATCTTATGACATTCTGTTTTGTGGTTCTTGAAACAATGCTTTTATTCGTATTTGGCCGTATGTTGGCCTCTAAACAATTTACTTTTGGTTTGCTTGGTCATGTTTTGACCTGAAGACAATAGGCTCCTTACCTTGGGAGCCCTTCGTGGTTATGTTTTATGTCGTCGTACTAGTTTGTTTTGACGTTATTATCTATGACTTTTGTGTTATGATTGTCGTGTGTGTTGTTATTTTTGTTGGTTATTTTCTTAATGTTATGTTGAGATGTGATGCTGCAGACACCAAATCTTACATAAGCAAGAAAGAGTTTTTACCAACTTATCCTATCTGTTAGACGCCACAATATTTTTTATGTTTGTGGACTTCGTTTTCATAAGTTATTCTTTTCTTTATGTACTTATGGAGCCGTTTTGATGTAAGGGGCTCACCCTTTTTCATGGATTGACCTTGTTATAATAATTTCAAAGCCATGGAATTTAATTGTTTTAGGAATTCACCCTTTATACAGGAAGGTATAGCGCCTTGTTTCCTGTTGAGCGATATGGCCTAGGAGCTCATCCCTTTTACATGGAGAGGTGTAGTTCCGGACCCCATGGAGTTTTTATTATGAGGGACTCAACCTTTGATAGGATAATATAAAAAGAAAGTTTTTTGAAACAAAAGATTCATTTCGATTTCAACACACGATTACATCAATAATAAGCTTTTACAATGCTTCATTACTTAAACGTAGAAGCGTTTTAAGTGTTTTCCATTCCAGTGACGAGGGACCATCTTCCCTTCTTGATCTGTTAGCTTGTAGGACCCTCCCTTGTGGGATTCTTTGATGATGTAGGGTCCTTCCCATTTAGGCCCGAGCTTCCCGAGGCCTTCTTGTCTGCTTGCTTCATTATTTCGAAGCACTAGATCTCCTGGTTTGAACGTTTCCTTTTTAACCCTTGAGTTATAGTAAGCTTCTAGCTTCTGCTTGTATCGGGCTTCTCGGATTAGTGCATGGTCTCGAGCTTCTTCCAGGAGGTCTAGGTTCAATAGGATCTCCCTGTCGTTGTCATCCCTGCTTCTTTTCCTGCTGCGTCTGGTGTTGACACCAATTTCAGCTGGGATGACAGCCTCAGAACCGTATACCAAGCTGTATGGTGTTTTAAGGTGACTTGTTTTCTCAGTGGTTCTTATGGCCCATAAGACGCTTGGGAGTTCTTCCAGCCAATTTTTCCCGTACCTTCCCAACCTGGCCTTGATACCTTCAATAATGCTTCGATTCATTCGTTCGACTTGGCCGTTTGATTGAGGGTAAGCTACGGAGCTGAACACTTGCTTGATTTCGAATTCTTTGCACCATGAGCTGAATGGTTTTTCTGCAAATTGACGACCATTATCCGTAACAATTTCCCCCGGTAGTCCAAACCTACAAATTATATTTTCCCAAACAAAGTTAATGACTTGTTTACCGGTTATGGATGCAAGCGGTTTGACTTCGGGCCATTTGGTGAAGTAATCGATGGCCACGAGCAAGAACTTGACCCTTCCAGCAGCTTCTGGGAAGGGACCCACGATATCCATACCCCATTTGAAAAATGGCCAGGCGGCCATGACCGGAACTAAGTCATGCTTCGGGTTTGTTTTGACGGGAGCGTGCAGCTGGCAACCTTCACACTTGCTTATTTCTTCAGAGGCATCTTTGTGCATTGTGGGCCAATAATAACCCAAATTCATTAGTATCGTCACGACTGAGCGAGGTCCAGCGTGTGCACCGCATACCCCTTCATGAACCTCTCGAATAAGATAATTACTTTGCTCTGGACCTACACACCTCAAAAGAGGGGAGAGGTACGATTTCTTGTATAGCACGTTATCTTCTATGACATAATGTTCAGCCTTGGACGGGAGCCTGGAGGCTTCTGCTTCATTGGAGGGAAGCTTCCCTTCTTTGAGAAAATTGATAATGGGCGTCATCCAAGTCTCTTGAACTTCATCAACTATATCTTGTACTTCTATCTCGCTGATAGATGGGACCTTTTGAACCTCGACCAGCACCTTCTTAGTCAGGTGGGCGAAGGTTAAGGATGCGAGTTTGCTTAAGGCATCAGCCTGTTTGTTTTTTGACCTTGAGACTTGTTGGAGGGTGCAGCTTTTGAATTCTTTCATCAAGTCTTTGACTTTGGCTTTGTATTTGATCATTGATGGTTCTTTTGCCGTGTACTCATCATTTACTTGATTAGCTACCAGCCTGGAGTCACCGAAAGCTTCTAGCTTTTCGACCTTCATGCTTCTAGCTATCCGTAGACCAGCCAGAAGCGCTTCATATTCAGCCTCATTGTTTGTGCATGGGAACTCAAGACGAAGCGCGTAAGTGTATTCGGTTCCAAAGGGATCAGTTATGATCAATCCAGCTCCGGAACCTTCTACACTGGACGCTCCATCGGTGAACAAAGTCCATGCTGATTTTGGCCTGGGCATCTTATCTTCTTCAGCTGCTACCTCGTTTACTTCCTTGGTTTTTTCCGGGATTTCTGACAGGAAATCAGCCAAGATTTGGGCTTTGATGGCTTTCCTTGGGGAGTATTCAATGTTGTGCTCCCCTAGTCCCACTGCCCATTTGGCTAATCTTCCTGAATTTTCTGGCTTCTCAAGCACGGATTTGATGGGCTGGTTAGTCAGCACCCTGATGTGATGAGCCTGAAAGTACCTTCTCAATCGTTTTGAGGTATGTACCAGGGCAAGCACCAACTTTTCCATGGGGGTGTAGTTGATTTCAGCATCCCTGAGAGCCCTGCTGATTAAGTATATTGGCATTTCTACCTTGGCTCGTTCTACCACAAGCACCGCGCTTATAGCCTCCATACCTGCATGAAAGTAAACGAGTGTAAGCTTGTAGCTTGTGACTCTTGACCTTAGCTTCTAGCTTGTCAGTCTTAGTACCTGCTGAGAGGTAAACAGTGATAAGCTCTCCCGCCACAGGGGCGGTGATGGTTGGCAAGAAGGCTATTTGCTTTTTGAGATCTTGGAAGGCAGCTTCTGCCTCTATTGTCCATTTGAAATCTTTTTTGTCAACACAATTTTTAAGAGTTTTGAAGAAAGGTAGTGATTTTTCAGCCGATTTTGGCAAAAAGCGCTTTAGTGCAGCGATTTTGCCCGCGAGGCTTTGCACTTGTTTTTTGGTTTGTGGAGATTTCATGTCAAGCACGGCTTGTATTTGACTAGGGTTAGCTTTGATACCTTGCTTATCTACAATGTGTCCAAGGAACTTACCCTCTTCAAAGCCGAATGAACATTTTGCTGGATTGAGCTTCATGTTGATCTTTCTCAAGTTTCTGAAGGTTTCCTCCATATCATCCACGATGTCGTCTTCAGTTTGACTCTTAATCACCAGGTCGTCGACATAGGCTTCCATGTTCTTCCCAATCTGCTCCGCAAAGGCTTGATCTATCAATCTTTGGTATGTTGCCCCCGCATTTTTCAGGCCAAAGGGCATCTTTGTGTAACAGAAGATTCCTTTGTCCGTGTAAAATGCAGTTTTCTCTTCATCCTCTTTCTTCATTTGAATTTGGTGATAGCCCTTGTAAGCGTCTAGGAAACACCGGTATGGGAAGCTGGCAAGAGAGTCGACCTTCCTATCGATTTCGGGAAGGGGGTAGCAATCTTTTGGAGAAGCTTTATTGAGATCTTTGAAATCTATGCACATTCTCCATGATCCGTTAGGCTTTTTGACCAGCACAGGGTTTGCTACCCAAGAGTGATACTTGACCTCTCTTAAAATACCTGCTTACAAAATCAACTTTCAATAGTCATGTTATCAAAAGATATGTTAACTATTTTTCTAAAAAGGATGGGGGGGATCTAGCAGCTAGGAGGTGGAAGCTGGAAGCTGGGAGGTACCTGCTTGTACAAGCTTTTCTACCTCCTCATCTACAGCTAAGCTTCTTTCGGGAGCCAGGCTTCTTTTCTTTTGAACAACCGGCTTGTGACCGGGGTAGATGTTCAGTGAATGTTCAGAAGTGTTCCTGGGGACTCCTGTCATATCTTCCGGGCACCACGCAAAAATGTCTTGGCTTTCCTGTAACAACTTTATTATTTTTCTTAAGATGTGACTAGAAAGGTTGTTGTTAACCTTGATTGTCTGTTCGGGATATGAAGCATTGATGCTCACTTCTATGACCTGCTTCTGCTCAGCGTCTGAAGCTTCTTCAGCTGAGGCTATGAGAAGAGCTTCTGCTGTGGGCTTCAGGGTGGCGACTCCTCCTTCTGTCAAGAACTTCATCATCCCATGACTTGTCGAGACTATGGCTTGGAAGGCACTTATACCCGATCTCCCAATTATGATGTTATAATGAGAAGGGTGTCGTACCACAGCAAATGTCAGTTCCTCAACCCTGGAGAGGTCCCCGTCCCTAAGGCAAACTTCAAGAGTTATTTGACCTAAGGGGTGGACCCTCTCCCCTGCAAATCCAACTAGTGGTGTCTCAGATGGTTGTAGTTTCGCCCTTGTTTCTTCGCTGAGCTGGAGAAAGCATCTTTCATACATGATTTCAGCTCCTGCCCCACAATCCATGTAAACCCGATCTATCAAGGAGCCATTTAGTTCAGCTTCTATGATGACCGGTGTGGTGATGAATGTTTCGGGATCAGTCGGGGGGAAGTCAATGCTCTGTCGGGTCCAGGCTCCTGAGCGGGGTCTCCCAAAGGGCCTGGCTGCCGTGTGTACCATATTGCATTCTGCCCCCTTCTTGCTTTCTTTTTTGTCTTTGAACTCTTTCACCAAGTGGGCCAGGTCACCTGACTTAACAGCTTCTTCGATTCTCTTTTTTAACTGAAAGCAGTCGTTGGTGTGGTGACCAACGTCATTGTGAAAGACACAAAATTTTCCTGAATCTCGCTTTCATACATGATTTCAGCTCCTGCCCCACAATCCATGTAAACCCGATCTATCAAGGAGCCATTTAGTTCAGCTTCTATGATGACCGGTGTGGTGATGAATGTTTCGGGATCAGTCGGGGGGAAGTCAATGCTCTGTCGGGTCCAGGCTCCTGAGCGGGGTCTCCCAAAGGGCCTGGCTGCCGTGTGTACCATATTGCATTCTGCCCCCTTCTTGCTTTCTTTTTTGTCTTTGAACTCTTTCACCAAGTGGGCCAGGTCACCTGACTTAACAGCTTCTTCGATTCTCTTTTTTAACTGAAAGCAGTCGTTGGTGTGGTGACCAACGTCATTGTGAAAGACACAAAATTTTCCTGAATCTCGCTTGCTGACTGGCTTGGTGAGAGGTCTGGGAGGTCTGAAGCTGTACCTAGCCTCCTCAGTTGTGAAGACCTCCAAAGGTGTTTTTGTCAGCACAGTAAACACATGCTTCTCTTTGTCTTGACCCTTACTCGAGCGTGGGGAATCTCGCCTGTCATCCCTTCTTTTGTGGTCATAATGGCGGTGAGATCGCCGTTCCACAAAGGGTTGAAAGTGTGGCTTCTTGTTTGGGGATGAGTTTCCCCTCCAGGGTTGTCGATCTCGCTTCCTGGTCTCCCTGTTGTCAAGCGCCTCCTCACCCCGGAGGTAGGCTTCAGCACGCTCGAAGTTTCTTTCATCGTTTGAGGTATGTTTTCATGGAGGTTTCTAAGGAGCTTCTTTGGCCTTATGGCATTCATGAAGCCGGAAACACGCATTTTTTCCGTGGCTCCGTTATAGCTCAGCCCTTCTTTTTTGTACCTCTCCATGAAGCTTCTCAGATCTTCGTTGTCTCTTTGCTGGATCTGATAAAGCACCGCTGCATCTTTGGTGTACCTTCTTTGCTGTGTGAAGTTCGTCAAGAAGCTTCTGTGCAAGTCATCGAAGGAGTGTATGCTCCCTGCTGGGAGGCTACTAAACCAAAGTCGTGCAGATCCAACAAGTGTTTGCATAAACATGTGACAACATTCTGCATTAGTCCAACGTTCAACGGAGGCTGCTCCGGTGAACACTTGGAGGTGGTCCTCTGGATCTTCTGTCCCATCGTATGTTTTCACGTTTGATGGCATCTTGATCTTGGTTTGGAACTCGAAATTAGCAATTTCTTCCGAAAAACAGGACAAGGAGCTCGACTTATAAGGCTTCGAGGGCTCGCTTGGTGTCGTTTTTCTGGAAGTTCCTGCCTCGTGTGTGACCACCGGAGGTGATATTTGCTGCGTGGTCACAGGAGGGTTAGGAGTGGGTTGACCAGTGATGGGAATATTTGAGGCCTGAGGAGCCGTTAGGGGGGAGCTGGTAGGCGGAAACATCCATGGATAAGCCCCTCCCCACTGTTGAGCAGCCTGAGCCATCATGAAGGCTGCCATCTGGGGATGCATGTAGTTAGGATATGCAAATCCTTGAGGTGTGAACGGTGAAGGACTTGAGCAGTTGGCCGGGACTGGTATGGGAGAGACCACACTTTGGAGCAAGGGTAGTGACCTCACAGCCTCTTCAAAAGATGTGGCTGTAGGAGGTGATACCGATGGTTGTTGGAACACCTGATCCATAGTGAGCTCTAAGTTTCTTGGAGCTATGGCTGGTGAAGTCTCTTGGTTCGCCCTTTCCACCGGTCTGCTGTGAGTTTCTCTTGGAGTCCAACGAGACGTAGAGGGGGAGGTTGTTGAATCAAAAGGTGGTGGTGGTGGAGTGAGAGTTATCTCTGGCTCATCACCATACGCAAGTCTAACCCTTACCCCTTTTGCTCGTTCTTCACTAACGTATCCATTCATCAACTCTCTAAGTTGCAAAAAATGTCTCCTTACTCCTTCAGGGGTTAGATCTACCTTTTCCACAGGAAAAAACAAATCGTCTCTCGGTGACGACAAACCCATTCGCGAAGGAGATGGAGTGTGAAAAGATTGCAAGTCTTGGAGTGACGGTTCGACCTGAAGTCCGTCCGTTGTTGGAGTGTTTTGTCCAGCCATTTCAGAGGATGTATGGCTGGAAGCTGATACATGAAACGTCGGAGATGACCTGAACCCAGGGGGATCGTTATCCTCAGCCATGAAGAAAAGTACTTAGGAACAGCGTTGAGATCTAGTGGGGATCTGTTCTAAGCAGCGCTGCCCCACGGTGGGCGCCACTTGTTGCTACAACAAGATTATGGAGAGGATGGTACTAACGATATGTCTAAGTCCAGGGTTAAGTTCGGTTATGACTCTAAGTGTTTAAGGTTAGAGAAATGTTAAGTAAAGTTAGGAGATAAGAGGGGTGAATGTGTGTGTGTGTTTTGAGAGTGGAGTGCAAGAGCCAATGTGAATGTAGTTGTGTTTTGCTTCAGATTGCAGCAATATATATACACAAGTCTTTGTGTATTGCCCAAGCAAATCTGATCCAAATCTGAAAGGTTTAGGAGCTCCTGGCTCGAGGCTGCCCCTCGGCCAGTGCACCTTCCATTCTTGGCAGCCTGCAGCACCTCAGGTGTGAATAGTGGTTTATGTTTTTAGCTATTTTCGTGTAAAGGGTCTTGCTTGCATTAATTGCATTCAGCTTTGCTTTACCAAGGATATCTTTTGAAGATATTGCAAGATATGTTTGAATCTTTGTTGTGGGAATAAGTGTCAGGTTACTGTAGCGCTACTGTTCACGTACCAGGCTTCTGGCTCCTGGCTGCTAGCTTCCGGCTGCCCAACCAAGTGGTTATATGACCTACGTCATCAGTACTCATATAGCTCCCTTTGTTCTTCTTTGTAAACTTACATCGGCAAACGTTAATCGAATACGTCCGAAGAAAGAAAATAGGAATTTAGAAACTTGCCAATGTTACCATGTTGATTCAGATGATAACGGTTTTGGAAATACAATGTCGGCTACAAGAACTGGAAATCAATTACCAAATAAGATAATTATTTTATGTATTAATTTACTAAATTATTTTTATGAAAAATGCATGAATTGTTGAACTTAGGCAAGTGAATCAAGTATAAAATCAATAACGGACACATCGAAATTGGGGAGACAACCCTCGACTCTTTTTATTAATAACTCGACTAACGGTTACAACTCAATAAAAAAGAGATAATAAACAAAGAACTCTAGACCTCCATATATACTAACCAGCCTATTCCTTAACTAACAAGAAAATAATATCTAAGAAACCAATTAGACTATAATACGAAAACTTAATTAACCAAACATACTCAAACTCAAATTGCACGTGGACATCCTTCTGTTCCTTGACTTTAGCTCCAAGTTGTATTATTAAATCATATTGGATTTTTGTACTTAGCCTAATTACCTTAAGTGTTGTTAAATTTTAATATGAATCATATAAGAAAACAAATGAATTTAACAATGGAATTATTTTTCTATTTATTTAGTTGTATGTTGTACCATGAAACCAGTAGGTATTAAGTGACCTCTTTAATTAGTTTTTTTAACTTTTACTTATATATCTATCATCTATTATGATTAGTAAGGGTGACACATATATCATGATTTAATAAGGGACTATATAAACAGATCCAAACAACGCAATCGAACTTCAATAGAGTGTGGTTTTAAGTGTTATTAATTATTATGTAGGCCCTCGTGGTAGTTGACATTGTCGAGTTTCGTGCCTTTGCATATACCGGTTAAGGTGCGGATCCTAACCCTTTCCTTATTGTAGCATGAATTCCTCTTTTCTCTTTCTATCATTGTTTTGGTTCCTATTCGTATTCGATACTCTACTCGCTATTTGACATCGTGATCATTTTAGTTATATGTTATTATTGTTATGAGCATTGGGCTGAACTGTTGAAATTGTTATACATGCGATAAGCCTAAGTCTTTTAACTCATTGTCGCATGTTCCTATATCATTTGATATTTTTAGACGCTTAATGTGACTAGCGTTCTCAACTTAAGTGATTATTGTTGGCTATATTGTACTTTGGCATTTGGCCTCAATACCCGAGCACATCCACCTATGGGGACATAGGGCGTCATTGTTGGCACTAATGGCGTGCACCATCCGTGGCGGTGCGATTAGCCATGGCGTCTCCTTTGTTGTGATTGTTTATTGGTGGTAGGAGGCGTATGGATCGATCCTAGGATAATTACTGTTACTGGTGGATGGATATAGGTGTGTGTGCCCACACCGCCATCTCACATTATTGTACATTAGGGCTGCAGCCAATGTACTTACTGATTACTGTTTACTGTTTATTGTTACTGTTTACTGATACTGGCTCGATGGGTATTTCCTTATTATATGATTCATTTGTTCCTTCCTAAGTCATTTTCTATTTCAACTTGGTAATATTAGACTATTATAATTGTCTCACTGCGACCCTTTCACTTTTACTGTTGTTGTATTCTCCGTTACTAAGCAATTTTGGCTCAGCCGTGTTCTTTTGTTGTTTTCTTTATTTACATGGCAGGTACCCAAGGGGCTCAGGAGAACGTGTGATGAGAGTTAAATCAAGAAATCAGGACGCGACATTTAAATAAAATTATTAAGACTGAATCGTACTTTATTTTAGACTTTATTATACTCGGACTTATGTAAAGATTTGAACGTTTCGGTTAAGTATGTTATTAAGTAATTAATATTATCTCTTATTACTGTATCGCGTGACACGTCAGCCCTACAAGATTGGGGTGTTACAGACCATATTATGATCTTTAAGTTGTAGGTGAAGTGGTGTTGCCACATAAGATTTTGTCTATGTAGATAGCCTAAATTGAGACATTTGAAAAAAAATATTTACCCTTTTATTAGTTAGAGTATTGGATCTTACCAGTCTCAACTATATATTTTTTGCCGATACTGGTCCCAACTTCTAAAATATATGTGATGACACTTCCAACTTTCATCATTTTAGCCACTAATAAACCGTCATTAAAAATTTGTTAAAGGCGTTAAGTTTGATTTTGAGTTACAAATTGAAGTTTTATGGCTTTTGATCATAAAGAGAATACGAGTCGATTTATGTAAAAATTACCTTGTGCTCCAAACGATGAAATTTGTACATCCGATTAAAGAACGGTTAGGTTAATTTAAACATCGATCGAAGCATCATTTCGTCATTTGGAGCACCGTTTCGATATAATTTTTATATCAATCAACTCGTATTCTTCTTCCAATCAAAATCCCTAAAACGTTGGCCTGGAATATTAAAAAAAAAACTTAACGCGGTTAATTTTTTAGAGCGGTCCACTAGTGGCAAAAATGATAGAAGTTAGGACCGCCAGCACATATTTTAGAAGTTGGGACTGTTAGCCGGCAAAAACATATAATGAGACTGATATAGTTGGGACTGTTAAGATTTAATCCTCTTTATTAGTTTAGGTAGATGGTAGTCAAATATATTAGAGATAATTGAGTAGAAATAAGGATACTGACGTGAAGTGTTTATTTGTATTCACGGCATATAATATAGAAATGTAGATCGAAGTGTTGTTTCGAAAACAATACAATTTTGAACATTGAAAGGAGTAAAATTGGCATTGTGGGTTTCGTATATAAATGTGCAACTTCTAAAAAAATAATCCTTTTTTCATTCATCCTTATATAGGATTTAAGACTATTTTGAACACTATCTAAACTAAGTTCCTAACACTTTGTAAAGTTGTAACAACCTCTATTTATTTTGAAATTACCATGGATGTTACTCGTGGTAAGTAATTCGGTCCGGTTAATTAAGCTTGGTTATAGGGTCGAAGCATACAAGAGACGGGGGAGGGTCATGCTCCCCCCCCCCCCTCCCTCCTCACTTTTTTTCCATCCGAAGTGTTGTTTTGTTGGTCGGTAGTTGATTTTTTATAAATATATTGGATTTGCCCCCCCCCCTCCCGAAACAAAGCATTATAAAAAAATTTATGGGTTTTTTTACTTTGGCCCCCGAGCTATAAATCATGGCTTCGCCACTGCTAGGTTATCTATAAAATAATTGCAACCGACTCATAAATTCGGTTATTAAAAACAAACGTAACCAACCATCAACTTGTAGATCTTCATATTTGCCATGCCACCTTGTTAAGAACATATTTGTATCCAAACATTTTTTTAGAACTATTTGGGGTTTCAAACTTACAAACATAGTTCAAAGTTTGCAAGTGGCCGGCCGGGGTTTCAAACATACAAACATAGTTCAAAGCTTCACTAGCATCAAAACTGATACTGGCTACAAGCTCGTAGACGTAAACAAAATGATAATCCAGTTCCAAACCAAGAGTTTTAAACCACCAAACAAAAGGATAAACTTAAGTAAAGTGATATGAAACAAAGGTTTATGAAATGAGCCAAAATTCGGGCACGTAATAAAGGCTTAAGTAACACTAGTAGAGCATATAACGTAAATGATACAAAACAAAATCAAGTCAGTGAGATAATCGTATCATTATATATAACGTACCCATAAAACTAAAACCTAACATGCTATCCATATATAGGGCACATAGAGTTGTACGTAGTACACTTCCTCTAGGTACAAAATGTTGTGATTCGATATTAGCACAATCAAACACAAACGAATTCACAACTCAACCACTTGATTCTATTGATGTAATGAAGCTATTACAATTTGAAGAAATGAAAACAACAAGAAGGAGATGGGAAAATTAGAGTTTACAGAGTAGGAGATGGGAAGAAGAAACAAACAACATTCTAACAATATTCATTCATAATCATATTCTCCTTGTGTCTTCACTTATATCCTTGAACGTTTAACTTGTTTGGGCTATTTGATTTGGGTTGCTTGATTGATTAAGTTGGGCTTGGGTCGGTTCACAACATTACCTCCCCCTTTCAAATTCACCTTGTCCTCAAGGTGAAAAACATTTTTCTAGCGGTTGGAGTTGTATTAAATGTTTTAATCCAAGGAAACCATTAGTTGTTGCTTGTTTGGAGGATCCACTGAGGTTACTCATCTCAAGTGCACGGTTTGTCGAAAGACGTCCTTTCATTGGTGGTTGACGCCCATAAAAAGCTGCAAATGATGTGATGTCCGGGTCAAGAAAGGAAGCACATGTTGATGATGGCGAGCAAACACGAAACTCTAAAATGTAACCAAGAGAAGTAGTAGACGAATCATTATCATGTCCATGCATTGCCATGACCATTAGTATGTTATTCCAAGGAAGCATGTCATTAGACTGCAATAATTTGAAGACTTTGAAAGCTTCTGCAGTAGCATCATATTTGGCATGCATAACAATAGTAAGAATTGGGTTAATGTGTGTTGCACCTTGTGATTCACCTGTAAGCATCTTCACCACTATTTCTTGAACCAAGAGAAGTCCAAGCCTGCTACAACCCTTGAATTCCAACTCTAGATTCTGTTTCATCTCTCCTATGTTTACACAAGCTAACAATGCACTAGAGCACGAAATGGCATCGAATGCTAGACCGTTTAACAACTCATGAAACATAACTAAAGACTCGAGGATATTATGATTCCGCATTAACGGTACCATTACTTTAAGAATTTGACGGTGAATTCTCCACACCTTTTGAATAAGATCATCGTCTGGTGCAAGCCAAGACTGCGGTGTGCTCTCGTCGGGAATGAAAACAACAGTAGCGACATTTGTTGGTGATGCGGACCCCATATTGCTTATAGCATCAAACACTTGTCTCTGTCCTTGTTGACCATAAGTACTTTCAGCACGAACATGCATGTGTAGTGATGCTATCAACTTTTGCCGAACTAACGAAACAACAACCAATAATATTTTTTGTTTTTTTGTCAAAACCCGACAAATAAAAATCTGTGCACTATAAGTAAACTCAACGTGTATGCCAACCTTAAGAAATTTGTCCAACTCACAAGCATGACTTGAAAAACTAGTTCCTGATGATTGCACATATAACCTCCTATTTTGTCTTTGATTTGTAATTGCAATCCAACCAAGTGGCCGCTTTAGATTTATGTGAATCATAGAATTCAAAGAGAACCTAATTTTTGTATTAGCCAGAATTGTAGCATAGCCCATATGAGTCCAATTAGAAATCTTTATATATTCCCTTGTGGACATGTTTTCCTCCGGCTCCAGATAATAGTACTTCAGCACCAACCTCATCCATGTTAGCGAAACATAGTGACAATAGTTAATACACTTCTCACTAGAAGCAATTCCACAAAAAATTCCAATTAGGACCATGTTGATTTGTAGTATCATGATTGGCAACATGTAGTTTCGAATCATAGAAATTAGACAATTTTCCTGAACCAAGTTTTGAGCTGCTATAATGGTAGTAGCACAATGGTAGTAGAAACAATAATGATCAGTCAACCAAAGTGTTTCCCTCACTTTTACAACTAAACCATAGTGCCAACCCGGTTTCCATTCGAAATTTGGAACAACTAGTGCATTTGTATCTAACAACCAATTGTTCGCACCGTACGACAAAAACATCTCAACAATAGCAATACAAGATTTCCAAAACTTGCAAATTGGTTCAAACATCTGAATATCCTTATATAAATGAAGTTGAATAGAGTCTGAAGTAAGTGTGGTATACGGGTCGGGTGGGTCCAAATCATGATCCAAAACGAATAGCTTAGGATAAAGGAGTGCAAAATTCAGCAAGGTCGGAGCAATAAAAATAGGTTTGTGGTCCAAAAATAAAGTACGAGACGCAAGTAAAGATGTGGCAATATGGTCATATATGCTAGTAATGTGATTAGAAGAAGCTATATTAACAAAAGTTAGACCAGGATCAAAAGCAAAGTTCCCCTCTAACCAATCAGCCCTAAAATTCGAATCATAACTAACAAGGACATGAGCTAAATGACCAATAAGACCATGGTTCATTTTAACACCAAAGGATGAACCATGACTCACAATAACGATAGAAGAACTACCAAAATTTGAATTGGTTTGTATATCAGCAGGAAAAATGGATTCAGGGTTTGAATTTACCTGAACAAATGTTGGGTCTAAATCCAAAGTTAAAGTAGAAGTGATACCCTCATTTGTAACTCGAATAGGAGCAACAACAAACAGGTTGGGTGCTGGACCGAGCATTGATTCGGGTTGGATTTCGATGGTCTTCTCATTAAAGATGTCACGAACTTCAGTGTCAATATTATTGTCAACACCATCAGGCATTTCATCGAACACCTTTAGAGCGGTAGAAATAGAGGAAATCGACATAGAGTGAATCAGACCAGTTGTAAACGAAGGAGCCACAAATGAAGTCACACCAGACTTGGAATCAATCAGAGATAGTTCCTGAAGCGGATTGATTACAGCTTGAGCGTGGTAAATCGAGCATGCTTCAGGTTCATTTGAATCGACGGAACTGGCGTGAAATCGAGTAAACATTGCAGTAGTGAAATCATTCCAGGTGATGAAGTCTGAACGATACCAACCATTGAACCACCAAAATGGCTCATCATCAAAGGATTCAATGACATACGGAAATCGCTCTTCATCATAGATAGCGTAAAAGAGAAAGTATTGCTCAGCTTGAGAGATCCATAGTGCGGGATTAGATCCTGTAAAACGAGGTAGCCGTGGCTGTTCCTGCAGGAGTTCTTCCAAAGCCATTTATGCTAAGGATCAATGAAAGCACCAATGTTGTGATTCGATATTAGCACAATCAAACACAAACGAATTCACAACTCAACCACTTGATTCTATTGATGTAATGAAGCTATTACAATTTGAAGAAATGAAAACAACAAGAAGGAGATGGGAAAATTAGAGTTTACAGAGTAGGAGATGGGAAGAAGAAACAAACAACATTCTAACAATATTCATTCATAATCATATTCTCCTTGTGTCTTCACTTATATCCTTGAACGTTTAACTTGTTTGGGCTATTTGATTTGGGTTGCTTGATTGATTAAGTTGGGCTTGGGTCGGTTCACAACACAAAACGTGTGATGGCGTATACACATCCGCCATAATCATCATATTATATATACAGGCCAGTTCATACACATCCTAATTAATGGCCTCGTATCTCACTAGTACTAAGACGTTTGCTTTTGAAGAAATTAATTCGGATGTAGCAAATGGTGACAAAATTGGTAAGTTTAGGAAGACAAAACGTAATTTTGAAACTATTGCATGCAAACGGTTATTTTAAGCAAACCTCAGCGAGACAAAATGAAATTTACTCCAAATTTTTTATTTCAATAGCTTGTGCGTCGTAGCCTAAATCTTAATTAATAGTCTCTCTCTGATAAAGGACGCCCTATTCACACACCTAACAATCTAACTAAACACTCATTTAACGTTCGTTAAGTCTTTAACGGACCGTTATACTACAAACGTAATTATAAAATTAAAAAAAGTTTTTTAAAAAAATAAATTTTTTTTAAAAAAAATTCTAACGGCCGTTAGATGCTTATAGGTAATTTTTTTTATTTCAAAAATGACTATTTTGTAAAACATTTATATGTATCATTTAGATTATTCACTTGAAACATGTGAGAAACTCAAATGCATCCTTATATATATATGAGAAACATACTTTATTATTTTTTTTATTGAAAAGATAAAATAAATACTGCAAAATATATGACCTAAATCGTGGATATTCTCATCCAACATATCTTCTTTACCCTTTTTTTAAACAAGGGAAAAGAAAAGACAAGCACAAAGAAACTCAAACTTATATATTATCGTCATACATGTCTCTTAGAGCAACTTTTAATTTATTTTTATAACCTTATAATTGCATATGGTTATCATAACCTTTTTCTTTTTAATTTTGAAACACAAAGTAATCGTCACATAAAATTTATAATTATTGCAAATTTCATACTATAACATGTTAGGAACCTTTGAACTATTTGATATTATAATAATATGATTTAATTGCCATCATAATTATTGCAAATTTCGTTAAAGGCCTAACAAACCGTTATACTACAAATGCAAACAAAAAATAAAAATAAATTTACATCTAACGGCCGTTAAAGGCTTAACGGGCAGTTAAATAGATTTAACGGCCGTTAAATACTTAACGGGCCGTTAAAAAAATGGATGGATAGAAAGGTTGAGTGTGTGAATAGATAGAGCCCTCTGATAATGCATTTGAATAGTTTAAAATAAATTTATTGTATTTCAATTCAGTTCATACAAGGTTCAAATTAGCAAAGATTTTGTTATGGATATTTAAAAGGCAAATTGGCTAAAAATAATCCCAACTAACACCTATTGGTCGAGAATAATCCCAACTCAGTTTATTCCCTCCAGTGGTCCCAAATCCAACTTTTTTGGCCTCCAGTGGTCCGCCGTTAAGTGCACTTAACGACCGTTAATTTTTTTTTAATTTTTTTCGAACTTCAAAACAAGGTTTTTTGTATATTGATCGGGAGGAGTATACGATTCAATTGATGTAAACCTTACTTCGAACTGGTGTTCCAAACGACAAAACGGTCTTCAATCGGGTGTTTAAAACCTAACGGTGTATTAACCGGATATCAAAATTAAACCATTTGGAGCAACAATTGGAAGTAAGGTTTACATCAACTTACTCGTATTCTCCTCCCGATCAAAATCCTTAAAATATCGGTTTGAAATTCGAAAAAAATAGAAAAAAAGTTAACGGCCGTTAAGTGTACTTAACGGCGGACCACTGTAGGCCAAAAAAGTTGGATTTGGGACCACTGGAGGGAATAAACTGAGTTGGGATTATTTTCGGCCAATAGGTGTTAGTTGGGATTATTTTAGGCCAATTTGCCTATTTAAAACAAGTTAAAAGGAGGTTCAAGTGCTTAGGTTTAGTTCAGGGAGCTCAAAAGAGTTTAAAATGAGTTCAAAAGTGGTTAGGTTTAGTCATTGAGTTTCAAAGGGTTTAAAATGAGTTCAAAAAGTGGTTAAAAGGCTTTAAAAGATTTTAAAAGTGATTCAAGAGAGTTTAACATAGTTTTGAAAGACATTAGAAGTGATAAAAGTAGTTCGGAATCATATTAAATGTATCAGAACTAGTTTAAAAACGTATTAAAAGTGTCAAAATTAATTAGTTTAGAAACACATTTGTAGTTCGGTAACTCGTTAGAAGTGTCTGAGATAGTTCAAAAACACATTGGAGGTGTCGAAACCAGTTTAGAGTTACATTAGAAGGGTTAGATGTAGGTCAGTAACTTGTTAGAAGTGTCATAAACAGATTAGAAGTGTCAGAACTAATTCAGAAACATATTAGAAGTATCTAAAATAATTCAGAAACACACTAAAAGTGTTATATATAGTATAGTAACCCATTAGATGGGTTACAACTATGTTAGAAGTACATGAGAAGTGTTCGAGAAGACATTAGACCTTATTTAAAGACTTCAAAAACTAGTTAAGAAGCTATTAAAAGTTTAAAAATAGTTTTAGGGACTTTAAAAGAGTTCGAACTACTTCTAAACAGTTCTAATCGAGGTCATTTGGTCGATCAAAAATAGAGTAAAAAATAGAGTTCGCTTTGGGCTTCTAATCGAGGTCATTTGGTCGATCAAAAATAGAGTAAAAAAGAGTTCCTATCACCTGTAATGTTAAAGGTAAGTAGAGTGTCGAATCCACATGGAATTTGGGTGGTCAATGTTTAATTTAACTAATCGATTATTGAATTGAAAGATATAAATTGAACAATCGCATTAATGTAAATCTTGAACTTTGAATTGTTTTGATTTCTAAAGCAAATAATTTTCATAGTGAATTAAACTTATAATTGTAAAGAGTAATTGTTCACAGGATTCAAGTTCAAACATAATTTCATTTTAAATTAGGTTTTAATCATGAAAATATTGTTTCTGTGTAATGATATATTGATTATCAAAATGATTATTAAACACCAATCTTTATGAGTAAACAATAAAAATATTAAAAACCGAAAACCAGTTAACCATATTAGTAATAAACACGATAATCAATGAATCACAAATTTCATCTTAAAACATCTAATAAAAAACCTACCTAAACATGTAAATCAATACATCTCCTCCAAGAACCCTTCACCTACAAACATTTACAAAAGAATTAACTGCTCATGCTTGTGAATTGATCTTCAGATTTGATGTTGGAAGGCATAATTGATGATAGATTCATGGTTGAAGAGATTAGAATCTTGGATTTTTAAGTAGAAAACCCCTAAAAATAGTCTTTCTAGGGTTGTCCCCCTTATGGCAGCAAAAACTTTCTTCTCGAAACCATATAATTTGAATTTTATGTTAAAATCCCATCAAAGGCCACGTATCCTACTGTACTTACAAAATTCAACTTTTTGTGTTTTCTTGAATCGGCTCTTTTGACTTGAACTTGGCACCTAAGACCCCCGAATCATGTGTTTAACTTACAAAACCGTTTTTAACTTAAAAACTGACAAATTAGCGTATTTCGTTTGGCCCACCGTCTTTTCAGCAGGTGTTACTTGAACCACCAACTCTTCGGGGAGTGTTTCTTGACGGAAATGCTATCATCGGATTAATCAAATTCAAAGTTCTCAACAAATTCATCGGTATGATATTAATGGTATCGGTTTTTAGAGGTATTGGGTTTTAGGGTATTGGGTTTAGTAGGTATTTAGGTCAAAAGTGAATTGTCCGAGCTTGATTTATATGGGAATACCCGAAATCTGTGGGTAATTGTATTAACGATATTAGGACATTATAGCACCCTATAACGTCTCGCAACCCAAGCCCCGAGGCGTTATGAGCGTTATAAAACCCAATAGCGTGGTGGCTTGAAAAAAAGACGCTGCAATCATGCAGTTGGCTATCAATAGTTTTCATTGTGCTTTTTAAATTTTAATTCCTTCCTAATTTATGGCATGCAAGTTTCAAGTTTGCTTCATTAACATAATCAATTAATCATATTCAAATGAGTTTCTAATACAAGGCTCTAGCATAGATCATACTAACATTAAATAAAAAAATTATATAAAAAATACTATAAATACCTCATACTAACATTAAAATACTATACACTTCAAACTAACAATTTTTATACACAAATCTTTTAACTTTCTACTACAATTTCTCATAACTTTCTACTACAAATCTTCCAACTTTCTACTACAAACTCTACACAACATGTTTCCATTCGGATCTGGGTTTGGCCAAAATTATAATCCCGGTCCACAACCAAACCAACCCAACCAACAACACGACCCGTTGTTTGAAAATTCATTTCCGTCTACGCACGATTGTTTGAAAAAATGTAAACAATTCAATTCCAACTACACATATAATTGTTTGAAAAATAAACTAGCCGCCTTAACGACCCTGACTTCATGCTAAAGCGATGGAAGAGTTCCAAAGGATGCGGAGCATTCACATTCTACAAATGTTAGGAACTCTTAAAAGATAGCCCAAAGTGGCAAAAACAGCCTGAGATGACGAAGACCACTCATTCGTCAAAAAGATCTAAAACATCTTATTCTCAACAGACCGGCAATGATTATTCAAACGCTCGAACATTCTTAAGGCTTCATGGACTATACGTACCCTCAACAACATACATCTTGTATTGCATGAAATACAAGTACCCATAACAACATTATTTCAGGTCTATAGGTATTTCAATTAATTTTGATAAAGACAACTACACAAAGAAAAAGCTTGTACATTTACAAAGAAAGTTGAGCAGAGTTTTAAGAAACCAAATCATACAAGCCAAACAAATACGGGTTATTTAAACATGAATATACGAGTAAAGCAGATAGAACAAAACCCAGCCAAAAACTGAACGCAGGAACATAAATTGATTGATAAGCTCGTCAACGTGCACTTACAAGAAAGGGATGCTGGCAAACTCCACATTCTATGGTCTCAGATCCCGAACTGGGAACTTGAACCTGCAACACATCACCATATTAATAGACAATCATGAAAATTAACAATTTTAAACCATTTTGTGTATGAATGGTTTATATATAATACTGTACATGCACCTAGCAGCTCAATCAATTTGAAGAGCTCAAGCTTGTTACACCTTTAAAAAAAGGTGGACAAATGAACTATTTACCCCCCACATCCGCCACCTGTAGCCTTAAACTAAAGAAAGTTAAGAGAAATCAGGAAACATGATTTAGAACCTGCAAATGTACAGTGCAAGTGGGACAAGCAACTTCTTTCATCCGCCTGCTAGACCCTTCAGACTTGGAACCTGTTGACTCAAATATTAAAGTTTGAACAGTTAACACGTTAAATTAACTATAACTACCAGTAATTATACGTCAACTGCAATATAACTTGAGCCTCTTAACTTTAGCAATTCCTATTAACACATTAAATTTAGTTGATATGCCAACCATCATGAAGTTTAATGACAAACATTTGAGGAGAAAATTAAACTTGCATATTAATACACAAGGAGGTCAAAATGATGGCAGTAAATTATAAATATCAAAAAGATCAGGATGAATGTAACGTCAGATACTTCATCAGGTCTTAGGTTTAGGGGTAGCAAAAGAAACTAAACCCCATGAGAAAGCATACCCGCATCAAAACCAGGAAATATTAATACTATATAATCTTACAAGATATAGTAAATAGTATGTTCCAATTGTAAGAAAGTTGTAACTGCTAAAAATACAGTGTACTAGCCTATTCGATAATTTAAGTACACTTTTGAGGTGAATTATCCTACCGAAGAATTTTTAATCACATTAGACCCTAAACAGGTATACCCTATGATATAGCCACGAACCTTAGTGGTAGATCATTAAATAAAGAAAAAGGCGTGACCCGTACTAGTTAAACAGCATGACCTGTAGTGGTAGATCATTAAATATACCTGATGATGATTTGTGATTTCTTTCCAACTCCTCCTGTATAAAAAAGAAAAGCATTAAACATTTGGCAAAGAGTGTAGAGAAAGCTAAACATTTGGAAGGTAACAATGTCTAGCCATTTTGTTCTAATAATCAAACTCAAAAATAGCTCATAAATATATATGAAGAGTATAATAGTCATGGCTTGAAATAACCTGAAGTTTCTTGGCAAGATCTTCATGGCTCTGCAATCCAGATGATCTGCTTGCAGCAGCTTCCTTAGCACTGCTCAACCGATGAGTAACTTCTAACTGGAAACAAAAAAATTGAACTTTTCACATGCATTATGAATAAATTTATTAAAAATTTTGTTTGTAACAGAAATGACTGATAATAAATAAACTTCATATAACTTTGACCATCAAGAATACCAAATTTTGTTCAGATAGCCCAAAATTGAAATCAAACACATTATAACAGAAGCATAATCTATAACTCATAAGATCGAAACTGGAGGATAAAGACTGAACAAATTGCAATAAACATTTTTTAAGAAAAAATATTATGATACAGAAGTATACCATGCAACGATCACAAACACGAACTTGTGGAGCATTCTCCTCGGATGTAAGAGCAATTCTTCCATGTGTGCACTTATCACAAAAAATATCCCCACAGTTCCGGCAATGATGCTAGATAATAAAAAAATATATACTAATTAAAACAGATCGATTAAAAAATCACAAAAAGACACGGTAGCATTAGAGTATAAATGGTTGTTAAAGACATGATAGAGGAGTCTCACTAACCTTCCTGTTGAAAGCACTAAAGTCTGAACCACAACCAGTACATTTTGTAACAGCTTCATCAGGTACCTAAAAAATATGAATAAGAAAAATCTCCCCATATAAATAATCATTCAAAACAAACAAAAAAAGCTTAATATAAAAGGCTTACCCAATGATCTTTTTCCTCATTTGGGGGTTTGATTATGTTCATCCAGTCACCCAAACCTTTTTTCTTTTCTGTTGACTGATCAGTAACTTTAACAGCTTCAACAGGCCTGCTCCTCCCGCCCATTTCCTTAAACTGCCAATTCCACACACACAAATAAAAAAGCCCTTGCATACTCAGAATTGGATTGAATAAAAATATATAGGTTGTGAAAGAAATGAATTCTTCGATCTGCAGTTAATAACCTGAAACGTTGCCGCAGTTACTGTGTCCAATAATGTGTTTGTAGTGTAACTGTTGGATTGCAGCCTTATACGCCTTGGCTCAATGTCTACAGAACTCTTGGACCAAAATGCAAATGTAGATGAATCATACACCTTCACAATGCATAGAATCATGGATAAAAGTTAAACTATAGAAGGTAACAAAATTACAAACACTAAACAAAAAAGAAAAACAGTAATCGGGAGAACATACTTCACATCTGGTTACGGTGTCAAGAGGATATATTCTCAAAGTCCGACTGGTAGAGGGATCAAGCATTCGAATTCCATCCAATCCAATCTGAAAAAAAAGAATTTAATATTCAGATTCACTGCGGCGGCATAGAAGGCTACAGAAAATAAGAAAAATAAATGCAACTACATAACTCAGGAAATAAAGTAAAAGATCAGCATGTTGTGATTAAATCGCTGTTTTGTTAATTGATGAAACCAACGACTCATATATGAAAAACAAGAAGTCTATGTTGGCTTTTAAGACCATAAAAATTAACTGATCTCAACTCAAAATTGTACAGTAAATGAGGCAGGTGCAACCAAGTGTCCTAGAGAAAATAATGGACCAAAATTCTTTACAAGGGCAAATAATTGTTTGACAATTGAGAGATCTTGTAACCCATGTGAAAGAGGCACATGCCTAATGCTTAAACCCATGTGAAAAATGTGTCCATGGACTTTAGGCACTTACAACAAATGCTATAGAAAAAGATGGAACAGTTGGAAGCTTACAAACAAAAAATTGCATACATACACACACGTATAGATGTGCATGTGTATGCATATATAATATGTGTGCATGTATGTATCAAGAAACCAGTACACCGCTCTAGAAAGTGCTAGCAGAACACACCGCTCTTAGTCGAAATTATACTTCAATTACTAAACCATATAAAAGCTTAATTCTTAACATAGTTAAAACAAAATTTCTAAAAATACGGTTTTATCTCTATTGTCAATAGCCCACAAGACGCACACCTAGGCCCCCAAGCACAGCCCAATATTACCTTGTCACCTCGCTTTAAAAGCACCATCTTCGGGCATTCAGGTGTATTTTCAGTCAAGCTCCAGCCAAATTTCTGCTAAAAATCGTCTAAACAGAACTTAAACAATTACACTAGCCTTAAACAAGCCTAAGACACCACATACTAGCCTAGGACATGTCTAAAACCCCCCTAAAAATAGTATTTTTTTTTACCATGCATCTCATTTACAAAAGCCCTTGCTTTTCAGCAAAAAAACAACCATTTCACAATATTCAAAACTTCATGGCAGTATGCAGATCAAGCCTCTGAGTAAATCACCATCACAAAGCATACGCAAACCCAACATCAAACAAATTAATTACCAGACTAAAAACTACCAAAACTAAGTACCTGACAAAGAACATCCATGGTGCTCTGCCCACCACTTTCAGCCAACAACTTCACCCTAAACTTCTGCACACCACCCTTAACATCTTCCCTGCTTTCAGCCTTCGGCACCGCCTTCACAATCTTCGGTGACGACACCACCGAACTCGAGTTCTTACCCGGCAAACCAATCGGCCTCCCAAAATCATCAAACACCACCTGCTCCTTCCACGTCGACGACTTCGACCCAGTTCCCCTTGACCCATAAGGCTCAACCTTTCCCCCTTGATATGCATAAACACCATCCCCATATCCACCACCACCACCACCACTTGATTCATACCTACTCATCCCCATATCCGTTCTCTTCCCATAATAATCCCCACCCCCACCATAACCAGTGTCATAACTACTCTCATAACTCGAAAACTGATTCGAAACCTGATTCAAAACCGGGCTCGGAAGCTGATTCGAAAGCTGATTGGGAACTGATGATTGATTGTTGTACAGAGACGATGAGTACTGAAAGCTGGAGCTGTGATTCAACTGGATCGGGTTGTGAGGCGCAGGAGGTGTGTAATTGGGAACAGTGTGATGATCATAAGGCGGATTATACGGAGTATGTGATGATTGAGATTGATACGGAGTATGTGAAGGTTCGAATTGGGGAAAAGGTGAGGGTTGTGAATTAGGGTTTGGTGAAGGAGAAGAGAACGTAGGATCGGGGTTGTTGTAAGAGGGATAATAATCGGACGATGGAGGATGGTAAGATGTTGGGGTGGTGAAAGGTGGTGCTGAAGCGTAGGTTGATGGTGGTGGATGGTGGAGATCGGTGGTGGGATTGGGATTAGGGTTAGGGTTAGGGTTTTGAGGGTAAGGAGAATAGTATGGTGTTGTGGAGGTATAATCGGGTTGTTGCATGATGATGATGGTGGTTGATGATGATGATTGAGGAAGAAGAAGATGAGTATGTTCTGTTATGTATGATTGATTGATCAAGGAAAAAATGGAAGATGATGGGGGTACGTCAACTATAATTAGATTCTATATTCTTCAATTTATGTTTATTAACCGATTTAAACGTTTACTTACACGGATTTAATCATAAATAATATGTAAGGGGAATGGAATACGTGATTATAAAGTTTCTATAAAAATTTACTTAACATAACAACATGATTATATAAAAATAAGAGGGGTGGTGGTGGGGAGGGGAATGGTCATAGGCATTAGGAAGAACTTAAGAACGAATCATGAGGACAGGATTTTCAACTGTAATCTGATGGAACGAGGATATTCTCAACAAATGGCAAAAACACTAGAGTATGGATTTAAAGAAGAAAGCGGCAGTGAAGAAATTTCAATAGAGATTGAAATTTTAGGTAACCTGTTATTTTATGTATAATCTTCGAGATGAATGCAACAAACAATCGCTCATCAATTCATGCAAATCCTTTGGAGATCTCTTCACCGTTTACATCCATAAAAAGAAAGACATGCATGGAAATGGATTTGGATTTGTCCGCTTCAAGAATGTTGTAGATAAACCGAGATTTGAGAAATCTCTAGTTAACTTGAGAATTGACAGTGATGTAATAAGAGCTAACCTATCCAGGCACATTAGGATGGAGCTTAATTCATCCACCATTCGTGTTGGCAAAAAGCTAGAAACCCTAAAAGTCAGCCCTCATCTAACCCTATTTCAAATTTCAATTCTTCTTTCTCGTCGTCCTCTCTACATCATAGAAATCCCTCTCCTTTTATAGTAAAAAAATGTCAACATTTTGATGGTTGCTAAAGTTCTTGGAATAAATGCAAAAGAATGTGAGGCCTTTTTTGCTAAATCCGGGCAAGAACAGGTGTACTCAATGGGACTCAATGACTTTTTTTATCAGTGATCGACCCGATCAAGGATAAATGGATTAATGATTTAAAGAGAATGCACAAAATCAGTTTTATTTCTGTACAGGAAAGCAATGTACATGAAATTAGTCAAAGGAAGTTGACTACATATTGAAATAATAGAAATTTTGATTTAATAGCAGAGCCTTCAAGGGGCCTATTCAGGGGATTTGTTATGTTTACAGAATCCAGGCTTGTTCAACAAATTATCTCACATCTCGACCAGGAATTATATTATGATCACAAGTAAATTTTAGGGCTCTTTGTATAAGTGAAGTAAACGTGACATTCATCTACTCATTTTTTCATTCATGTGTTTATATCTTTAAAAAGTATTTAGTCTTTTACCTTTTTCTGAAGATAAATATACATATTTCTCTATGACCATTTTGCTGTTAATTTTCTTTATTCGTCTTACGTAATTACATTAGTGGTTCGTAATAGTTTTCTTTTCTAATGTTTGACACTAGCATGCACACGCGTTAACGTTATTTATTTTTATCTATCATAATTTATGAATATAACACATAATTAGTCATCAAATTTTTTAATTCTTTACTTAATTGTTTAGTGATATTCAGCGTATTAGTTTTAAATATTTTGTTTTTATTTAAAGAATAGGATGTTACAAAGTTAATGGTACATGGTCCATGAAACCAAACATAATCAAAAAAGAAGTAAGGAAATTTTCTCTTCATGGTTTAAAGAACTTTACATGTTTCGACCCTCTCATATGAAGATAGTTTTTTTTTTCTCATTCATCCATTTGAAGGAAGAGATCAAAAGAGCAGTTTGGGAATGTGGTATTGATAAAGGTCCCAAGCCAGACGGTTTTAATTTCAAATTCTTTAGAATTTTTGGGAAATTATGCACCATTTTCATCACTCCTCCCAAATATTGCAAGGTCTGGGTTTGGAATTTATTGCTTTAATTCCTAAAATTAAAGACGTGGTTCACCTAGTAGATTATAGGCAAATCACTCGTACTAGTTCTCTTAACAAGATTATCTCCAAAGTCATGGCCAATCGATTAGCCACTGTCTTAGATTCGGTCATTTTAGAAACTCAATCTGGTTTTCTTTCTAGTGGTAATGTCGGTTCCAAACCACTATTGAATCATGTAATCTGTGAATATTTGGATCAAATGTGATAAAATATGAGAAAGTAGATGAAGAACGTACAATGAAAAGCCTCACTTTGATCTATATTGGATTTGCATAAGATGTTTACAATGGAAACCCCAAATCACTAACTCATACAAGGTTTTTAAAACCCTAATTGCACTTTACTATTTATACCCTAATGACACTTAGGACCCTAGACTATGAATAAAACATGACAATTATGAAATTAAAAGTAAAACTCAAAAGACTAAAAAAGATTAAGTATATTTGTTGACACAAAATATATTTATTAACTAATAAACATTGTCTTCTTCAACGTCTTGCCTCTAATCTTCGTCTCGAACATGTGTTGACTTTGACCGTTGACATTGACTTTTGTTGACTTTACTGTGTTGATAATATTAGACTAAACTTCAGATACAACAATACTCTCCCATAGTCTATTATAATTAACGTCTTTCATCGTGTTCAACACTGATAAGTCAATCATGTTGTATTTTTAATTTGGTAAGCTTCAGTCTAAATTTGAGATCCAACAGGAAGTGACTTATGTCTTGGTGCAAAAAGAAGAAGAAGCGACTTATGTTATTCAAAATAGACTTTGAGAAGGCTTTTGGTAATATAAACTGGAACTTCATTAACAACACTTTTCACCAAATGAATTTTCATCCGGTAATGGATTATGAGCATCCTATGGTCTCTCGTTCGCCAATCCTACTTAATGGCTCTCCCACATATGAGTTTCAATGTTTTAAAAGGATGAGACAAAGGAGATTCATTATCTCCTTTTTTGTTTATCATTATGGAAGTCCTCTCATGCATGATCTCAAAGTTATGCTCCCAAAATTTGATTTTCGGCTTTAAAGCTCCTCATAATGGTCCCCGGATCTCGCATCTTTTATATACGGATGACGCAATTCTTATAGGTAATGGAATGTCACGAACATTATGAATATTAGAAAACTACTCTGGAGCTTTAATATCATTTTTGGTCTCAACATCAATTATTTGGAATCAGTGCTTTATGACTCGAACATCAACTCCTTGGATTCCTTAATGGCATCTCAAATATTAGCATGTAAATATAATGAGCTTCCTTTCAAATATCTTGGCTTAATAGTTAATGCCAACATGAACCACATCCACCATTGGGGTCCCGTTATTGAAGCTTTTGATAACCAATTAGCTAAATGGAAGGAGAAATCATCAATTGGTGGGGGTTTGACCCTCCTTAAATCAGTTCTAGAATATATCTTTGCCCACGTACTTCTTTTTTTTATATAAAGCCCCCAAAAAATATTAATGTTCTTGAATCCAAATGAAGAATGAGGTGGGGGACGATGGTGCGGTTGGTATCTTCTAGGTAGCATGGGATTTAGTAACTAAACAAAAGAAAGCATGAGGTCTTAGGTGTCACACCCCCAAAATCCACTAACGGAGTTTTACCGTTAAGTGTGTGACAAACCAGGATCTCAGTCATTAGTTACACCAAACGACACTATATGAATTTAAAACATACGTGTCTCATTAAATGAGAAAATTTAATACAGAGTTAACGTTTAAAAGTTTGCGGAAGCGTAATCGAAATGTAATGTCAAAATATTAAATGGAAACTAAATGCGCAAAACATGCACCCAACACGAGAAACACAGTCTAAATAGCCATTAAACTCAAAACATGGTTTTTAATGCAAGAAAATGTTTAAATGAAAAGCCTCAATGACATTTAAAAGTGAAAGGCTAACAAATGTCAACACGATGGTTGGTGAGTTCACATAGTAAGTATAAAGTCCAGTAAGTTCAGTTGCAAGCAGAATTATAAATTAAGTATGTCAGTGTAGATAGCTAATCTACAGTACATGTCCTTAGAGTCGTATGTATCTGACCGAAGCTGACGTATGTACACATTAAGTGCATTTTGCCTATTCGTACATCCCATCAAGATGCACATGTATGTATGTTAGGTCATTCAACACCCGTTCGACAGGTCCTTCTGTCGTGCTAGCGCGACTAGCCCGGGTGGGGTTTGTCAAACCCAGTAGTACTACTCAAAATTTCCCCGCTGTTTCACAAATACTAACAGTCAACTAGGTATCCATGAGGTCTTTCATGAACAAAATAAAAGTTGCTCTAATCCAGACATGCGACATACAAAATTTGTAAACCCGTAAAAGTCGTTGTTCAAGTTTTCATCCCATGACATGATAGAATAGTAATTGTTACGGTTCAGTGAACTCACCTTCGGGTGCACAGCTACAAGAATCAGCAAGGTAAAAGCAAACACAACATTCCTACTACATGATAAGTCTATAAGTGTGTGTTTGTGCCGGTATGTAAAACCCTAAGCATCCAAACAGTTCAATTGTTTACTTGCGATTTGAAAAGTTTGACTTTTGACCAACTTTGACCAAAGTTGACTTTTGTTGACCCAACAACCCTTGAGTGAGTTTTTAATTATATTCATGTTTGTTTATGTTCATTTAGACAATGAGAGCAATCGAATTCTAGCACATAGTACATATGTTAAAGAATCAAACTTTGTTTTTAGTAAAGTTACTATTTCTAGGAAGTCACATCCGAGAGTATATTTTAAGTAAATCTAACTCTACCATAAGTAACCATATAAACATCACATAACTCACATATAGTGTCTAACATGCTCCTTATGAAAGTTCTCAACACTCGTTTCAATAATGCTACTAACTTTAACAAGATTAACCAATCACATTCAAAATCATCAAGTTGTCCACCTATGACTATGCATATTTGAAACCATATTACTTACTTATGAACCTAATAGCATGAAATCATCATCACAAAGTCATCATATGTCTAATTGACAAGTTACACACAAAACACAAGTGAAACACATTGCAAGTCCATTATTCAGATTTTTCAGCTTTGTTGACCCTTTTTATTTTATACAGAAACCAACATAAACTAACATGTACAAGTCCCAAATTTCAACTATAGATTAAATACTGTCTTAAGTTCATTTCTTATTTTATATACTTTACTTGAAACCTAAATCAACTATTTATTAAAAATACCTCTTTACATCAAGGTCAGAAAAGACACCTGATTGCACACTATAAAGTTTTATAAAATTTGAATGACCATACAGTGGAATAAAAATACAAATTTTATCAATATAGAAAGCTAAGACATCAAGGTTTAATTTGGTGTAAGAATCATCCAAGAATACGTTGTAAGTAAAAAGTTATGCCCTTTTGAAGTTGACCCATTTTGTGAAAATTATATCATCACCGGTTTTGTCAAAAACATGATTAACGCAATATGATTAGTATCCAAATTCATTATAATATCATATAAGTCCATATCTAACAACATTCAACCATGATCATACTTAGAAATTCATGTTATAACACATTCATATTCACACTACTTTCTCAAAAACAAAAGTATGAGTTTTCTCCTATTTCATGGATTCTAGTGATTACAATTCCATCAAAACACCAAACAAACCAATTATCAATACCCAATTTCACATAAATATTATCAATTGAAGAACTTGGATGAACTAGGGTTTTTAGAAACCTAATTTTCACAACATATAGAGAAGATTAGGATTAATACTTACTTGTAGGTTGCTTAAAACTTCAATTATCACCAAAATCAAGCACCAATTTCACCAAGAGGTCAAGAAATCAAGAATGGAGAGTGTGTGTAGGCTTAGAATTGAAATTAGGGTTAGGAGGTCATGTATGTAGGTTTTTTTTAGGTTATTAGAAATTAGGAGTTTTAGTTTTATTGAATATAGCTTAATTTGATAAATGGTGGGTTTTTTTTATCACCCATGGATCACCTAGATGATCCATGGACCACCTTTTAATTGAATTTTATAAAAACACAAAGAAAGTCCTTCCCTAGATAATTTATACAAACCTTTGTTTTATACAATCTTTCAAATACGATAAAACGCTAAAGCTGGTAAAATACGCGATTTCACTAAAGTTCATGAAATTAAAAATGTAAGTCACATAACATATAAATTTACTAAATTTATATTTATTTAGTTGTTCGGGATTATTATTTTATTAATTCCCCAACTTTCAGGTATTAACTCGCATGATTTTGTAATTCTCTAAAATTCCGTTACGTGTGAATGTTTGCGTAACAAGTAGCGTATTTAATTCAACTAATTAAATGTGGAGTATAGTTGCATTAATAGAAATAACTTGATTTAGTTAACGGAGTTAATCCGAAAATCTCAGGTGTCACATTAGGCTTACTCCTATCATAGATTTTAATATTGCATTATTATCCAAGTGGTTGTGGCGTTATAAAATAGATGAGCATCGTCTTTAGAGAAAACTAATTCACTTCTTCCACAACTCAAACCAATCATGGCCAGATATACCTCATCAGAAACAACATACCCTAAACCATTGCTAGGATCGAAAACTCACAAGGTCACATAGGATTAATATGAATCGTCTCATTAAGGGTATCTTAGGGAAGGATCTTCCATCAGATTTTGGCTTGATGCATGGGCTACAGTTATTCTGTTCATAGCTATTCCCGGATCTTTAAGCCATTAAATCTTCTAAGTTCATTCTTGTGTTTGATGTTATGTTTTTAAGGGTCTTAACGTTCAATTGAAGTGGAGATGGACTCACCCTCCAGAATCGTATCAAGAACAACAACAATTCTCCACATGCAGTTTGATCTTGTCCTCGGTGCACCGTACTCACCACAAAGACCGATGGATTTGGTTACAAGACAAGGAACACGACTTGTTAACCAAATCCATGAAACATCTTCTTCAAGCTCCTACAGTTGTTAATATGCAAACTAGTCACAAATGGAACAATTGGTTACTTAGAAAATAAACTTTTTTTTGTTGGAGAACTTTGAAAGAAAGAAATCCCACAAGAAAGGCGTTGATCTCAAGAGGAACCTGTATATAACACTCATCATGTTCTTTATGCGATTCTAAAGATGAAGACATGGCTTGTCTTTTGACCTCGTGTGTTACTACTAGTCAAATTTGGAGTCGAATTGCCAGATGGATAAAAAATGTTGGGACAAGGATTGGCCAAAACAATAATTAATCTTGTTTTGATAATAACAAATCTAATATGACTTGAAATGCCACTAGTTAACCAAATGTGAATATATGCCACATACATGTCAATAAACATTTGTGTTATTATCGACAATAAGTTGTGTGAGTTGCTGGGTTGAAATATTCTCATCCTATGTTATATTATTACCAAAGTGAATTTAAATTTATATTGTGGTCACTATATAATAAAGAAATGTGATTAAAATATGATATTAAGAATTAAGACTTGTAAAAATAAACAAGTAAGTTGTTAAATGATACATTAAAATTGTTACAAGTCTTATAAAGAAGTTAAATCATCTAGAAGAAAGAAAATATAATGTCATGCAAAAGTCATTCCACTTGTAGTATTATTTGAATGAAAGATATGTGTTGGAGACACAAATACTCTACAAGAGGAAATGATGACGAATAAAGCAAACACAAGAAAAATTAAAAAGAGACCAAGAAATGAAGATGAAGACTTGCCAAATATAGTTAAAGGCTAAAGTAACATCCCACATCGGTTGGGAAGGAGAACAAAGCATGCCTTATAAGGGGATAGAAACCCTCCCTACCATGACGCGTTTAAAACCGTGAGGTGCGGGCGCCTGAGTGAGTGTCATTGCCAAAGCGGAAAATATCATGGTGCGGTTTCGCTTGCCTGTTACAGCTAAAGTGGGCTCATTAATCTAGAAGGCAACTCTGCAGTAAAAGGCAAAAATATTGAAAGTGACATTACACAACGTTCAAATTTGAAAAAGCCAAGTTCAAACAAACGTTCCACGGTCGATTAGATCGACCGTGGAGAACGACCGTCGAGCATTCTTGAAGTTTTTGTAACATTTGCCCCGATCCATACTCGATCCAAATTTAAACCCGAACCCAATCGAATATCAATGAATCTTTTCGTCATATCATAAAATAAAAGTAATTATATCATATTGATTTATTTAAGTTATTTATCTATATTGAAAAACAAAGTGTATGAATAGTATTATGTAATTAGTTGTTGCTAATTTTGTTTTTGGATGATAGTCTGTTATTTGTATTGGGTGGTTTTATTAATTGTGTGAGAATTATAAGTTAATGATGTTGTTAGTTTTAAAATAATTATGGGCCCATGTTTTAAATTTTGTTCAGCCGCGTGTGTGTTTTGTTGATTCAAAGTTTGCATGTTCATTTATTAAAGGTTTGCCTATATGTGGTTTTTTTGGTCATTTTATTTTTTCTTCCAGTGTGTTAGTGTGTGTTGTTGTTTTGTGCATTTTTTAGGTAATAAATGTTTGTTCAGTCAATTTATTGTTAATGTTTATATATTAGATGTTGATGATGGTTGATTTAATCGTGCGTTTGTCTTTTATGTTGAAGCTTGGCAGGTGTTTTTGGATGTTATGTGTTTTGCTTAGAATTATTGTATTGGTTTATGTTGATTAATAAGATGTTCTTGCATGTGGTTGATTTATAAATATATGTGTTGTTTTCTTGGTTTGGATGTGTTTTAATTGTGTATGTAGTTGATTTAATCGCAGGTGCTGGTTTGGTTTCTGGTGTATCGGCTGTTGCTCTTGGTATTCTCTGTTCTCGATTGTTTATGAGGTAATGGCAGACTTTGTTTTTTTTGTGTTTTAAGTGTTTTTTTTGTTGATTAATATGGTGTTGTTGCATGTGGCTGGTTTATACATATATGTGTTATTTTGTTGCTTTGGATGTGTTTTGTTTTTAGAGGCTTTCATTCCTGTTTAATGCCGGTATGTATTTTTGGGTTTGTTTTGGTTTAATTGGTGTTATGTATTTGTATTTTTTGATGTTGTATTGTGATGTGTTTGTTGGTATCCAAAACGTAAGCGTGTATGTAAGGCAGGTGGTATCTTTGAAGCTGGTAGTTCATCTTCGGTTCAGGTGTCGCGTAGGGCTGGTATGTTGCGTTTGTCTGGTGAGCGTCGTAGTAGGTTTGTTGGTGGTTTAAGTTCTGCTGGTGTTTGTGAAGTTGTTGCTGATGGTGAAACTTTGTTATCTGTTGATTATATTGATTTGGGTAGTTGTACAGAGGTTTGTGAGTTTTGTGGTGCTGTGTTTTGGTTTTGTGAGCGGGTTAAATATTTACCTATTAGTGTTAGGCCTCAATATAGTGGTTGTTTTAAACGTGGGAAGGTTGTATTGAATTATCCGGTGGATCCTCTATAATTTCTAAAGGATTTGTTTATGAGGAGTTCTTTTATGCTTAATATTCGAGAATATAATTCAATGTTTTCAATGACTTCTTTTGGTGCTGTGGTGGATGATACTGTTAATGTGGGTAATTCTCCTTATATTTTTAAGGTTGCTGGGCAAGTTTCCCATTGGGTGTGTTCTTTGTGTCCTAAGGTTGGTGATAGGCCTAGATTTCTTCAAATGTATATTTATGATCCTAAAAATGAGGTGTCGAATCGACTTAGTTATTTTTCGTCTTCCAATGGTGACAACAGGCTTGAAGAGAATGTTGTTGTGAGGTTGTCTATTATGTTGGATCATTTTAATGACTATGTTCGTTGTAGGATCATTTTAATGACTATGCTCATTTGTTTTGTCTTCCACTACCTTTGAAACAACAAAAGGTATAAACATATGATTTAATAACAAAATTAAATACCACTACTAACAACAACAAAAATCAAAATACAGGAACGCTTATCGTGGCAGCAAAGACAATGGAAGCAAGTTTTCATCAAGAAGAAGACAACCCATGAATCAGCTGCTACACAAGTAATTAACAAATGATCATCAAGATGAAACTGAAAATGCAGCAACAACTCCAGCAAGTTAAACAACACAACCAGGATTGCAATGAATTGAACTAAAAACTAACCACCTTAGCTACAAGACTACATATATCTTTTGTAAATCTATTGCTCATCTAACCACTAGGAACCTAGAATTATCTTTTGTTAGTATTTTGAACGTTAACAAGGTTCCCTTTAGGTAGCAAGACTACCAACATTTTGTAAATTAGCCTACTATAGGCACATCTATGAAAAAAATATGCTACTCATTGAAACCAACAAATAAAACATTTTTTAAAAATGTTGCGCAACGCGTGACAACTGTATATACCTAGTTACATTAAATTATGTAATTAAATCACTAATTAAGTTGATCAAACAGTTTTGACGCTTCGTGAACACACTTAACACTCTTATCCCGACCTCCTTATCATCCAAGCTTCATTATATAATTCTTAGAACATTGTGTTTTGGAAAGCTTAGATGTAAAGGATAGCAAGTAAGAAGCTCTACATGTTGGATTCTTAGTTTTCGCATAAGGATACTTTCGGGTGATTTTTTTTGCCAACCTTTCTTAATTCTTGGGCTATCACTTTGGATCATTCAAAGCTCTTAGACATACTTGGTATACTAGGGATTAAGTAGGTTCAGTCGGCGAATCAAACCGAGCCCAAACAAAGTAGGAATGACAAATAAATGTTTGAGAACGTAACCATTGACCCACACCAAGATCCAAGGTTTAAACTCAAATTTCGAGACCATGATTACTGTATTACTCTCTTCCCTATGGTAGTACTCTGAAAATTATGAACGTAGGCGAAAACCGCGCGAAAAACGGAGTTATAACGAAATGAGAATCACGAAAACAAGTTTGGTGTTTGTAGCTGATTTGCAACACGCGATTTTTACATTGAAATCATCCCGCATCGCCCCAAAGCTATTATTTTCCTCTATTTCACACCTATAAATACCCTTGCTCGGTTCTTTATGTCACACCCCGACTCGCATGGCCTGACACGTTGCATAACATTAGCCAATCGAATAAAATAATGTAGTGGAAAACTTAATAAAAGACCACAAATACGGTCCCAAATTTGTGTTTTCATTAATTGTCTTAAAATAGAAACAAACATTGTCTAACACTCGATAGGTGTGTGATACATTAAAACTAAAGATACTAATCCCAAGCATCTTCAGTTCACTTCTTCCTCCTATGTGGAGTTTCATCAACCAAACAGTCCTAGCTAGGCCTTCCTAGCTAATGTCCTCGGTTATTTCTTTCACCTGCATCACGAGCTAAAAGACGTCAACAACTATGTGTTGGTGAGTCGTAACCAGTGACGTAAGACATATAAAACATTTAGACATCATTATTCATATATGTGTGGTATAAGTATACTACAAGTCAACTCTTCATTACGTCACTTAATGACGTCATCTGACGTAATGCTTGCTAATATGTATACCGCATACAGGATCAACAAAGGTACCTATATGGCAAATCCATGCCATAGTATTTCACAACGTCCCGGGCATCCGGTACCTTTCCTGTTACGAGCAATCAGTCTACCTAATTGGATCCAACTAGACACATACATATCCCGAGGCGGAGCCGGTAGCCCCTCAAGGACTACCTCTTAGCGCGAAGCCCTGCCTTAATGACTTGCCCTGTGGTATGTAGCCGCCATCTCGTTCATTGAGATGACTCTTAACGCGAAGCTTATTACCGCGGACCAACTCACACCTCAACCGGACGAACCTGGAGTTGAGATGCGTTGAATCACCAGGTGCGATATACTTATAACCACATACATATTTAAAACATTTACAAACATTTCATACTTTACATACAAGCTCGGATACAGCCCCGAAAACATAAAACATGTAAAAGTGGGGCGGCTAGACTCACCTTCTGATGCAGTCTACGTATCACACGCTAGTGGCTAGTCAAGACAACCCTGTAAACATTTCATACTTATCAGGATTCGTTTCCCCTAGGGATAATCCTATCAGTGTTTTTCTCACTGATGCATTACCTTGGTCACGCCATGTGACTTCGGTGATGGCTTTAGTCCTTGGCATAATCGTTCTACTCAGAGTGCTCTTAACATCTGAGTCAGGGTTATCCTATGTTCTTATTATCATCTTATTTGAAAAGCCACATTATCATGTCTTCGTGTTTCTCACACAATTCTATCATTCATTGAAAACATACTGTATTCCTAGTAATATCATATAACTAGAAATGTTCTATTTTAAAACCCTGGTTCTTCCATGGACTTAAGTCATACATACATCTTAATGAGTACGGGATCGGCGACATTACCTATTGATTCAGACAGAGTGGGGCTTGGGTACGGAAGTCTCTCTGGATTTGGGCAGCACCTCGCTTCGTCTGGCAGATCTTAAGCTCACACGTACGAGAGAGAACGTCGTTTACTATTATAACGGGTCTCATTTTAGTAACTTTGGGTGCACATAAGGTAGTAAGTAACTCGAAGTAAACTAAAAACGAGTCTTACCGATCACCGAAGGTACCTCGTAAGCTTCTCGTGAGCAAACCCGCACTCGAACCGAGCTTCCGAATACTTACGTCCTTTACCGAAAGCTTGGCGGGACTTCGTCGTGGCTTCGTCGGGTGTTTTTGGCCGGAGATGGCTTAGAGAGAGAGAGTGAGTGTGAAGAGATGGTGCAAGAAATGAAGGGGGGTCGCCCCCTTTTTATAGCTGGTGAATCTGCCATACGCGATACGCGCAGGGCATGCCTCCTCCTGCGCGCATCGCGTAGGGGAGGTGGTTTTGCATGAAAACAGCGGCTGCCCCTGATTCGCGTACCCGGTATTCTCTGTCCTAGGCGATACGCGCATGCCAAGCCTCCTGCTGCGCGTATCGCGTAGATTAAATATTATATATATATATATATATAGGGGAGGGATTTTCTACAAATGGCTAAAACTCTAAAAAGACTAAGAAGCGATCTGGGACGTTAGATTTAGGGTGTTTACGGTCAAGATTAACGCGGTGGCAATATTGTAAATATTATGATGTTTTTAATGACGCGCGATAAGGTTCCGGGGTAGATTAGTCATTGTGCGTTTTCAACATGCATATAAAAAACACCATAACTGAACATCTCAGCATCGCGCTGTGAAAAAACACCATAACTGAACATCTCAGCATCGCGCTGTGATAAAACACCATAACTGAACATCTCAGCATCGCGCTGTGAAAAAACACCATAACTGAACATCTCAGCATCGCGCCAAATAAACACCATAACTGAACATCTCAGCATCGCGCTGTGAAAAAAACACCATAACTGAACATCTCAGCATCGCGCCAAAAAAACACCATAACTGAACATCTCAGCATCGCGCGTATAAATGACGAAGATGCCCCTCCGTGTTTTTTTTCTCTCATTGCCACGTGCTTGTTGTTGATTGCTTCCTACACTTCTTAGAGTTTTGAGCCTTTTTAGAAAATCCCCAATCTATATATATATATATATATAGAGGAGAGTTATCCTACATAGTGTTGAAAATCTAAGAAGGCTAAGAAGGATTTATGACCTTTAGATCACTTTTTTAATGGTTGAGATCAATTTGTAGGAAAAGAAATTGGTGGAAGGGTACATTAGTCATAGCCACTTTTGTTGACTTTCTCTCTCCACATGCAAAGCACATGCCAATTCCCCCACTTTTTTTAAAACTTTCATAACTTTTGGAGTAGATATTATTTTTTTAAAAAAATTACACCAAAAAACAAGCGTTTTGTTATCTTTAAAACGCGTATAATATTGATATATAAAAAATAAAAAAATATTTCGGCACTTGTCTAGTCCTTGTGTAATATCATGTGATTGTGTTATATTATAACTAGTGAAATATCACTTTTATCGGTTCATTCTTAAGTCATTATATAATATCATCTTATTATAAATATTTGTTGTGTCATATTATGTGTTTAGAAATTATCACCGTGTCACAAATTGTTAATATGTGTTTGAGAAATGTTCAAAGACAACGTTATTTTTTGTTACAAAGTGTGAGAAAGACACAATGGTAAACAAAGACACAATGACACTTTTAAAAAAATTATAACTCACAATATAAATCAAATTTGAAAAAAGTGGTTCGGAGACCTTGTTCCCCATGTATTCCTCTTTCAGAAAATAAATAAACGAAAAATTAAAAAAAATTAAAAAAATTACCGTTTTTTTTATTTTTTAAATTAGACAATGAAAAAAGACACAATGAAAAAATAGTAGTTTTTTTAAGTTTTGTTTATTTATTTTTTAAGGAGGATGATGTGAGAGCAAGATCTTTGAAATACTTTTTGTGTTATTGTGTAATTATTATTAGATCATTGTGTAATAATTGTCAAATAAGATTACACAATGACCCGATGAATGACACAACAATCTTAAGGATGACACAATCACACAATGACCTGATGAAAGACACAATGACCTGACGGAAGACACAATGACCTGACGTTAGACACAATGAGCTGAAAAATTGTGAAAAAAAAGTTCGTTTTTTATATATCAATATTATACGCGTTTTAAAGAGAAAAAAATTCTTGTTTTTATGGTGTAATTTTTTTAAAAAAATAATGTCGTATGTAAAAGTTATAAACATTTTAAAAAAGTGGGAGAATTGACATGTGACTTGCATGTGGAGAGAGAATATTTAAAAAAGTGGGCATGACTAAAATACCCATTCTCTTAATTTTCCTAGATGCCACATGTCAATCTCTTATTGCTTCTTAGCCTTCTTAGATTTATAACACTATGTAGGTGAACCTCACTCTATATATATATATATATATATATATATATATATATTTAAGTCCTTTTATTCTCGTATGAGGCAGAGTGTCACATTCTCCCCTCCTTATTGGGATTCCGTCCCGGAATCACTCTGAGAATAAATGAGGGTACTTTTTCTTCATGGCGTCTTCTGGCTCCCAGGTGAACTCAGAACCACGTCTTGCATTCCACTTGACTTTAACAATGGGAATACGTTTCCTTCTTAACTTTTTAACTTGCCTTTCGACTATCTCTGTTGGTTCTTCAACAAAATTTAGTCGTTCGTCCACTTGGATTTCTTCCAGTGGCGTTTGCAGGGTTTCGTCGGATAGACATTTTCGGAGTTGAGAGACATGGAAGACTGGGTGGATCCCACGCAGCTCCTCCGGGAGTTCAAGTCTATATGCTACTTTCCCTACTCTGTTGGTTATCACAAAAGGTCCGATGAATCGGGGACTTAGCTTTCCCCGTTTTCCAAAACGAATCGTGCCTTTCCATGGTGATACTTTTAACATAATTTTATCTCCTTTCGCGAACTCTAGTGGCCTTCGTCGTCTGTCGGCGTAGCTCTTTTGCCTACTTTGTGCCACTATGAGTCGCTCCCTGATCACCTTGACCTTTTCAATGGTGTTCAACACCATTTCAGGGCCGGTCATTTGACCTTCTCCCACTTGGAACCAGCATAGAGGCGTTCGGAACCTTCGGCCATATAAGGCTTCAAATGGCGAAGCTTTCAAGCTTTTGTGGTAGCTGTTGTTAGAGGAAAATTCGGCCAATGGGAGGTGGGTGTCCCAGCTACCACCGAAATCTATCACACAAGCCCGCAACATATCTTCCAAGGTTTGAATGGTCCTTTCACTCTGACCATCCGTTTGCGGGTGATAGGCTGTACTCATCTCTAATTTAGTACCGAGAGCTTCATGGAACTGCCTCCAATACCGAGATGTAAATCTTCCATCTCTATCGGAAACAATGGACACGGGTACCCCGTGTCTTGTTACTATTTCATCGACATATAATTGGGCGAGTTGTTCAGCTCCGGCGCTTTCTTTTATAGGTAGGAAGTGGGCGGACTTAGTGAGTCTATCCACAATTACCCATATAGCATCATTCCCCTTTCTTGTCTTTGGTAAACCCATCACAAAGTCCATTGTGATCATTTCCCATTTCCACGTAGGGATCTCAAGGGGTTGGAGCATACCAGGCGGTTTTTGGTGTTCAGCCTTTACCTGGAGACATGTCATGCAACGCTCCACATAGGTTGCTATGTCCTTTTTCATTCCAGGCCACCAAAATTGATCCTTTATGGTATAGTACATCTTATCTGCTCCAGGATGAATAAGGTACTTGGTCTTATGGGCCTCATCCAAAATGAGCCCTCTCAAATTACCGAAGTTTGGTATCCAAATTCGGCATTTCATGCGGATGAACCCATCTTCTCCTGCTTCTAACTTCTTTATTTCTCCAATCATTTCTTCTTTTTGGACGTTTCCGTCCTTCAGTGCTTCCTTTTGGGCCATTTTTACTTGGTCCAAGAGGTTCACCTGCACATTCATTCTCAGTGCTCGGACACGTCTGGGTTTGCCGCATTCTTTCCTACTCAAGGCGTCAGCGACGACGTTTGCCTTCCCTGGATGATAGTGAAGATCGAAGTCGTAGTCAGACAAAACTTCCATCCATCGTCGTTGCCTCATGTTAAGCTCTTTCTGATCAAATATATGCTTCAAGCTCTTGTGATCAGAATATATGGTAAACTTTGAGCCATACAAATAGTGTCGCCATATTTTCAATGCAAACACTATTGCGCCTAACTCGAGGTCATGAGTTGCATATCCTGCTTCGGCGCCCTTTAGTTGTCTTGAGGCGTAAGCAATTACGTTGCTATGCTGCATCAAGACGCAACCAAATCCTGTAGCAGATGCATCACAGTAAATGACAAAGTCATCGTTACCATTGGGTAATGCGAGGATTGGCGCGCTACTCAACCTTTCTTTCAAGGTTCTGAATGCTTCTTCTTGTTCGGGTTCCCATTTGAATACGACTTTCTTTTGAGTTAGCTTTGTCAACGACTTGGCTATCTTCGAGAAATCCTTAATGAATCTTCTATAGTAGCCGGCTAACCCAAGAAATCTCCGAATTTCAGTCGCCGTTCTAGGGGTTTTCCACTTCATCACTACTTCAACCTTTGAAGGATCAACTTGAATTCCTTGCTCATTGACAATATGTCCTAAGAACTGAACTTCTCGTAGCCAAAATTCGCACTTAGAAAATTTGGCATAGAGCTTTTCTCCTCTGAGGAGCTCGAGTACCTTTCGTAGGTGTTTAGAGTGCTCGTCCATGGTACGAGAGTAAATCAGGATATCGTCAATGAATACAATCACGAATTCGTCTAGATATGGCTTACACACTCGGTTCATCAAGTCCATGAATACCGCTGGTGCATTAGTTAGCCCAAAGGGCATTACTAAAAATTCGTAATGGCCATATCTAGTTCGGAATGCCGTTTTTGGCACGTCTTCCCTCCTAACCTTCACTTGATGGTACCCAGATCTCAAGTCTATTTTCGAGAAATAGCTTGATCCTTGCAGTTGGTCGAATAGATCGTCGATTCTGGGTAATGGATATCGATTCTTAATCGTTACCTTATTAAGTTCTCGGTAATCGATACACATTCTTAATGACCCGTCCTTCTTTTTCACAAATAATATGGGGGCTCCCCATGGTGATGAGCTTGGTTGGATGAATCCCTTCTCCAATAGCTCTTGAAGTTGGGTCATAAGTTCCTTCATTTCCGATGGCGCTAGCCGATAAGGTGATTTTGCGATTGGTGTTGTGCCCGGCACTAAATCGATGTGGAACTCGACTTGTCGGTCTGGAGGTAAACCAGGCAATTCCTCGGGAAACACGTCAGGGTATTCTGCGACTATTGTGAATTCTGAAATCTCCTTCTTCTCTCCCTTTTCGGTCATAAGGTACAACTAGAATCCCTTGCATCCTTGTCGTAGATATTTACTTGCCTTAGCGATCGTCAAAAGTTTGGAAGTTTTACGCGGCGTGTCCCCCTTAATCTCTGCCTGTTGGCCGTCGAGTAATTCAATTTTTAGCACTTTCCGCTCACAATCAATTTGCGCCTTATGTCTAGCTAACCAATCCATTCCTAGAACTATATCAAATCCACCTAATTCATAGGGAGGAGTTCTAAGGGAATGTTTTGGTCATGGATCTTAAGGTTACAGTCTCTAAGGGCATTTTCGACTTTTACCTCAAGGCCGTTAGCTATCTCAACAACGTATGGCATGCTTAATTTGGCCATTAAGCCGTTCAAACAAGGTAAAAATGCATCAGAAACGAAACTTTTATTTGCACCTGAATCAAACAGTATGCAAGCGTAGGTATGATTAACGGGGAACATACCAGTGAGCACATCATCGTGGTTGCGGGCTTCTTCTGCAGTCATTTGGAAGACTCGGGCGTTTCCCTTGCCCGCCGTCCTTCCCTTCTCGTTCCCGTCCCTTGTCTTCTTAGGGCAGTTTGCTATGATGTGACCCTCTTGTCCACATCCGAAGCATTTGCCCGAACCGGCTAAGCAGTTGGCAGCCGTGTGCCCTAACTTCCCACATTTCCCACATTCAGTATGAGTCGATTTCTCTCCATGGTTGTTCTTCCTGAATTTGTTAGGACCGGATCCCTTTCCTTTGTTGGGCTTTCCGTACTTGCGTTCATCTCGGCTTCTTTTGCCTCCACTTCCACTTGTTTCTGATATTATCCGGTTGTTCCTTGCCCGGATGATATCTTCAGTGAGCTCAGCGGCCAGATCCACGGCTGCCTGTAGAGTGGGTGGTTTGGAAGTTCGCAAGTCTCCACGGATTTCAGGTATAACTCCCCAGATATAACGTCCAACCTTCTTGGACTCAGATCCAGTGAATTCAGTTAACAACCCGACTAACTCCAGAAAGCGTTCGGTGTATCTCTTGTGTTCCGTCCCCTTCATCTCCAGGTGGAGATACTCATCTTCTAACTGCTCTATTTCATGATGTGGTACGAATTTCTCCAAGAATCTTTGACGAAAACTCTTCCAGCCCATGGCAGACGCCTTTCTTGGGTTCATTGATGCTTTCACTGTCTTCCACCATGAGTGTGCCAATCCTTTAAAAGATTGGGTTGCAAACAACACTCGATCTTCATCACTACACCCGCTCACCTCGAGGGTAGTCTCGATTTCTTCAATCCACCTTAGGGCATCAGTAGCCGTTTTATCACCCCTGAATTGTTCGGGTTTGCAAGCCATGTAATGCCTATAGCTGCAACCCTTGTGTGACACCCCGCCCGGTGGCGGAAAACACCGGGTTGTCAAGTGAATTGGATATCAATAGTACAAAGCACATGGTACACTAAAAGCATGTTTTAATATTTAATTAAGCATCAATGTCATGATAAAGAAAACGTAAATAGTCTTAAATACGAAAGTAAAAACCAATAATCAAAGCTATTTAATTAACTTTTATTCTAGGTCCAAAAGCAATCCTATGTGTCTTGTAAAGCTTAAACGAATCAAACGCCACCTGAAACATGTGTAAAATAAGTTAGCTAAAGAATTAGCTAGTGAGTAAAAACACAATTGATAATACGTAATATGAAATCCGAGATCAATATGAATATGTCACGCAAGTTTATGTGTATAGCAATATCATTATATCATTCAACCATGACCATAGAATCAACATAGAATCAACATAGAATCAAGCGTGTTACATTTATTGATAACATTCATTGAACCGACAAGTAACCGTCATTAAACCATTTCGTTGTATAAGTTATCAATAAATATTTATAGCATCGTAAGGGACATAGCAACTTAGTAACAAGCATCTCGTTTAGCAACTAGAATCTAACCTATAGAATCAACAAAAGAATCGCCGGGTCTAATCACCTATCAGGCCATTAGTGTAGGTGGGCTTGTCAAGCCATTAGCGCTAATATCGTACCGGTGGAAATTACAAATAATACAATTTCTATTCCTAACACATAAGATTGCATCAAGCGGCCAAACCAGATTAACATATTAAATGATCTCATTTTTGAAAAAGAAACAAGAAACAAAAAGAAACTATAGCATCGTATAAAGCACATGTTTCAGCCCCAAAAAGTAAAACATAAAAAGGGGAAAGTGAGTTTACTCACCTTAATAAGCAAAGATAACCGGAAAAGAAACGTCTACGACGAACCGAGAATCTCCCAAATATTAGTACCACCTAACTAATTGGGAAAACCCGAACTTAGAAACAACCAAAATAGAAACAAAAATTACAAATCCGAGATCTAGGGTTTTGGGTTTGGGATTTGGAATTTAGATTATAAATTGGAAATTAGGGTTTAAAATTTAGGATTTAGGGTTTTGAATTATGTATTGTTTTTTTATACGAAACGTGGTCGTATTTTCGTATTTGGATAAATATTTATATTTCATAAGTATCTTTGTATTTTACTTAAAATATTCGTATAAGTCAAATACTTTTTTTTATAAACCTTAAAACGAATTTAATATAAAAGAATTTAATATAAATTTTATAAACCTTAAAACGAATTTAATAAATTTTATTGGTTTATCATTAATATTTTATAAACCTTAAAACGAGTTTAACATTAATATAAAGTTTATAAATTTTATATAAAGTTTATAAATTTTATAAACCTTAAAACGAGAATTTAATATAAAGTTTATAAATTTTATAAACCTTAAAACGAGTTTAACATTAATATTTAAATCAAGGAATTATAAATTTTATAAACCTTAAAACGAATTTAATATAAAAGATATTTTTTTATTGGTTTATTTATAATTAAAATTAAACGTTAATAATGAGTAAAAAGACTTAAAACAAAAGAAATTAATCAAATGACAGCAAGAGGACTCAAACCCGTGACCTATCCATACGCACACACGCACACTAACCGCTGGACCAGACACACTTGTTAATTACTTCAGACTTTAATTATTTTATCTTTTGTTTGTTAAGAACACCCATGTTCATACAAGCCCTAGAACACAAATCGATCCAATTCGCCCAAACCTGTTGATATAATCCCAAATCAACAGAGGGCTATTGATCTACGTTGTACCACGAGTATTTTGATATATTAAACTTACTTGGATTCGACGTATTGGACGGGTTGGATAGAAGAACTAAGCCGACGGTTTTGATGGTTTTTAACGAATCTGAAATTGATATAAGATCAAATTGATGATATGGATAGATGTAGTTGATCAATAGGAGTAAAAATAATGTAAAATTTACCTATGATGGTGACCGGAAAGTTGAAAACGATGAAGTTGCCGGAGTCGGGTTTTTTTCGGTTTTTGATTTTGTGGTTTCTGTGATTTGTAGCGAATAATGGATATGAATTGGTTATTGACTTATGTTAGTCGAGTACAACCGGGCCTTATGGTATAATTAGGTTGAAGATTCGGTCCTAATTTGGGTAACGAGATTCTTGGGTTTTGATTGGGAAATCAAATCTCGAATATTAAGTTGTAATTATGCGTTTTTTTTTGTAATAGGAATGTTTCGGAAAGATTAAGGGAAGATTTGGCTAGATTTTGGTGATTCGAAAGTGTTAAAAACGCGTCAAAAATGCCTCGCCGGAAAAACGCAGGCGGCCGGAATAATGGTGGCCGGAATCGCGTGAAGGGGATGCGCAGGGGGGGTTTGGGTAAATTATAATGTTTCAGTTTGGTCCCTGTAGTTTAAAGTTGGTTGTTTCAATAGGTAAAAGCTTTTAACTAAAGTTTCAGAAATTGCATATTTGGCCCAAAGTTAGTTTTTAACTTATATTAACTATCAAACTTAACTAAATTGACACGTAACAATTATATAAGTGACGTTTTCATAGTTTTAGTTTGTTTAAGTTATTAAGAGACTATTTCGAGATTTTGAGAGGATTTTAGTTAACGTTTTCAATTGTTTTCTTTTACGAGCCATACACATATATATATTAATGTATATTTTGAAGTTCATTATTACAAATAATAATTATTTGTCACACTTGAATATTTTGCGATGTAATTATATTTATTTAATTGAGACGCGAATAACGTAAAATCCAATGCGTTTATTAATAATCTTAATAAATATTACAATTTGAAGAAATAATTACGATTACAATTTAAAAGTTAAACAACTTCGGGTTCGAGTCGGGCGTTCGGGTTCGGGTTTTGGGGCAAATGTCACAGTCTCCCCTCCTTATAGAAATTTCGTCCCGAAATTTACTCAAACCGAAGTACCAGAAGATGAAGCAAAAAGATGCGGATACTTGGCTTTCATTTGATCTTCACGTTCCCAAGTAAACACAGGTCCGCGCTTTGATTCCCAACGAACGTTGACTATCGGTATCCGGCTACGCTTGAGTTGTTTGACTTCACGGTCGATGATCCCAAATGGCCGTTCGATGAACTGAAATTAATCACACGACGTTAAGAAGTAGTATGTTTTTAATTAGTTATATTCGCATTGTTTAACTCTTTTCGTGTTATAAGAGTTCGGGTGAATTAATTGTATAGAGATTCGAATAAAGATTATTTGTTACTCAATATGGGAATGGATTAAATTCTCCATGTGCGAGTAAAATGTTTTAAGTAATTGATGAAGATCGGAACTAATCATGTTTAATAGAGCGGATGAAACGAGTAAACTAACTTTATGTATAGTTAAGTTATTTAGATGCAATTAGTAAAATGAGAAAATAAGCCGAATGAGATATTAAAATGAATACATGTGGCCCAACTCTACAAGTTGTCCATAACATTGCGCTTTCCATTATAAATGTACTAACGTTATTTAGCACATTCGGTTTAAACAAGAATACGAATGCCCGACTCGAACCCGAATGCCCGACTCGAACCCGAAGATGTCCTTCTTTAATGTACTCGTATTTAATTTTCTTTAAAAATGTAACGTTCAGTATAATTATGAATAAATATATCGAATCTTTACGTTATTCTCATCGTATTTAATGAATCGTTTTATATCTCAAAATATTTAAAGTATACTAAATAATCACTATTTATACTATCTAAATCCAAAAATATATATATATAGTGCTTTATAAAAGAAAAGTATAAAAAACGTTAAACCAAGACGCTTCTAAGTCTCGAAATAGTCTCCTAATAGCTCAAACGAACTAAAACTATAAACGTCTCCGATAAACAAATCAACAAAAAAAAAGACATTACGTCTCAAACCGGTTAACTTAGCTAATCAATTAAACCTATAAAACTTATTTTGGGTCAATTATGTAATTTATGAAACATAATTTAAAACTAGTTATAACTAGAATTACAATAAACAAAACACCAGGGACCAGAAGTGAAAATTAACCCAAACCAGCCCCCCCTGTCGCGTCTCCTCCCCGACAACCATGTTCTCCGACCGCCCTGTTCCGGCAGCACCCTCCCTCGTTACCTGCACCGCGCATCCCGTTTCATTGTCTAATCAAATCGCAATTAATGCCACACTCGAGCAATTAGTTTATATCACCCAACCCACCCTCAAACCCGTCGACCAAAACCCCCCTCCCCTTTGCTCCGGCGACTCCGATTACAACCAATCCGGCACCATTTCAGGTAGATTTCGCATTCATTTTAATCCTCTCAACATTCTACAACATCCTAATCCATCAATTCGATCTCATTTCAGTCCAGGATCCATCAATTTGTTTAAGACAGCGGCAACTTGTTCTTCGTTCCTATACGTACCAAAACATCACCAAATCGTAAGTTTCTTATATCATTTGAACCGTGAATCCATGGGGGTTAAAATCCCCATGATTAATTTGGCTCTGGTTATCAAGTTCGAACGAATTTGATGGTTTTGTAATCTAGGGCTCATATGGGAATTGGGTTTAGATTCAGATAATATGTTAAAATTATTAAAGTTAAAGTATAAACAACAAAAGCGCGCCTGGTTCAGTGGTTAGTGCGTGTGTGTATGGTTGTGTTGGTCGCGGGTTCGATCCTCCCTCACCCCATTCTTTTAATTATTTCAATTAACCACTTAAACCAACATTATATTAATCCGATAACCCATTAATTGTTAATAATAGTTATTAAAAGTTAAAAACATATACGTGTATTTTATTTAACAAAGATTTAAGCTGTAAGCTTTATACCAAAAACATGTTTTTATAAATGATTGAACGAAACGTTCGAACGTTCAAACTCGTTTAAAAACCTTAATTTCTAAATTCGAAACATTTGACTTCGGACTTAACTCTTGTTACCACGGTTCCATTTCTAAGTTAAGATCTTTATACTTTTATTTATTTATACATTATATAACTTTTATTAATCAAATGATTAAGTTAATAATAAGTATTAAAGACTAAAATGTATAAGATTAAATAAAGATTATAAGTATTTTTACCAATATACTACTAATGTTTTCTAAAATGGTTTTTTTGTAAAATACAAAGTTTTAAAGACTAATAAATCGGTTTCGTATAAAAACGCTCGGTTACGGTTCGTACCAAAAATCCCAAGTCTCCGTAAATTCTTATTATTTCTATTCTAGTTTCTATACTATATGTTTTTCTAAGTTAGGATTCTCATTATTTAGGTGATACTAATATTTGGGAAATCCTCGGTTCCAGTTGATTTATTTCTATATCATTTCTGATTCGTATTCAAGGTGAGTAAATTCACTCCCCTTTTTGTACTATTTTTTGGGCTGAAATATGTCTTTTTCTATATTACGTTTTCTATTCTAAAAGAGATCATACAAATATGTTAATCTAGTTCGCGACTTGATGCAACCTTATGTGTTAGTTAAAAGTAGTTTTATTGCTTGGTAAACCCACCGGTACAATGTTAGCGCTAATGGTTTGACAAACCCACCTGCCTGTACAACATCGATAGGTGATTTAAACCCGGCCTTTCTAATTCCATGTTTACTATGCTTACATTGCTATGACGGTTGTTGCTATACTATGATGCTATGCTATGCCATGTCCCTAAATTGATAAATAATCATTGTTAACTTATATATCGAGACGGTAAACGACGGTTGGTTAAAAGTTATCTTTAATTATCACATGAGTGATTCTCATGCTAAAATGGCTATACGAAATACTATGGGTTCTAAAGTGATTGGTGTGCTATGTGATTCTAGGTGTCTTGGTAGGGTAATAATTACGAAATTGCTAATTATATAAGTTTGCGCAGCATATCTTGTTAATCTTGGATTTTCCATATTATTATTTATAAATTGTGTTTTACTCACTAGCTTGTGTAGCTAACTTTATTTTCACATATTTCAGGTGGTTCTTGATTTATGACTTATTTCCAATTACGTTCAAAACATAGGAGCCTTGGACCTAGAGAAATAAAAATAAAGACTGTTTAATTTCTGTTGCTATGGATTTGTCGATTTACGTTTAAAAACCTGTATTTCCTAAACTTAAGATAATTCCTATTGGACTTACTAATTAAATACCATGTGCTTTGTTACTATTGATATCCAATTCCATTGACGCGCCCGGTGTATTCCGCCGCCGGGCGGGGTGTCACAGTTTGGTATCAGAGCCATGGTTATAGTGAACTAGGATAGGGTATTAGAAACACACCGACCTAGGCTATAACCTAAGAGTCCTTAGTGCAAATAGTTGTGCCTAGAAAACTCTTCTAAACTTATTTTATTTTCTTCTATGAACCTTTCTTTGCCTTTTCTTTATCTTATTTCTTATCCGATTTCGCGAAGGAGCTACAAGAGACTCGTCTGTGTGATTAGGATCTTTCTCTTTGTGAAATCTCGTCATCGTCTTGAGTGAGTTTGAAACGTGAGAAACGTGTGCAATCTGGAAGGGGAAACGCCTGTATCACGGACATCCTATCTAAGGAAAAGCATTTCGTATAAATCTCTTTAAGAGACCAGTATGCTTACCTGGGGATGGACGAGATGAGTGTGACCCTATAGGCTAAAGCACGCTTTCTAGAATACGTTAAAAACGAACTTAACACCTTGATAAGTCTTAAGTGTCCAAACCCAGACACATTCCTAAGCCTTCAAATTCCATTTAATCATTTTTCTAATATTGTCATTTTCTATGATTTCTAGTCATTTTATGAGTTCTACATGATTTTAAAATGTCACACCAAATTAATTGTTTGCGTTTCTTTCTAAATGATTGTTAAGTGATGTTTTCTAAAGTAAATCTATGATATTTCTAAGTAGCATTCAATTTCATCAAGGGTTTACTACGATTTATGTTTTAACAAAAAAAGGAATGTTCCATGTCTCACGAAATCGTTTTCTCTTTTGCAGAATGGCATCTAGACGACGACTTGCTAATATTATTGCGACCCAAATGGCCGGTATCTTGTCCGGTCTCGTGAATCAACTCAATGCTGCGAACCAAAACAACGGGCCTAAGTGCACACTGAAATATTTCAACTCTTGCGGGCCAACTAAATTAATTGGAAATGAAGGGGCCACGGGACTTCTCCAGTGGTTCGAAAGCATGGAGAGTACTTTTATAAACTGTGATTGCCCCGAAAATCTTAAGGTTCGTTATGCCACTAGCGTCCTTCAAAAGGGTGCTCTTACTTGGTGGAACGATGAAAAACGCAGGCTCGGAGAAGCTGTTGTTACTGCCTTGGTCTGGGCTGCGTTCAAAACCACAATGACTAGCAAATACTGCCCTCCCAGCGAGATCCGAAAACTAGAGGGTGAATTCTAGGCACTCAAACAAGATAGCGGGGAGAACGTGGCTTATAACGACCGTTTTTCTCAGCTTAGCACTCTATGCCCAAACATAGTTACTCCGGACTCTCGTGGTATTGAACAGTACATCGGGGGTCTACCAATGACAATTCAGGATGCTATCTGGGGTAGTAAGCCAACTACCGTGGGTGAGGCCATGACTCTAACAGGCCGTCTTACTGAAAATCACGTACAGGCCGGTACTCTGTTCCGTAAGGGCAACAAAAAGTTTAAGGGCTCCTCGAGCAACGATTCCAAACCCACTGAGGGAGGTTCTTACAAGAGTCTTAAACCCGAACCATCATCTCAATCTAAGAAACGAAAGAATAACTCTACCAACTATGCAATTGTTACTCCTAACCCTCCTGCGACTCAGCAAGGGGGTAATATTAACCGCAAGCCCTACACGGGAAATCTGCCAAAGTGCAACCACTGTCCGCTTCATCATGCTCCTAATACTCCGTGTCATAAGTGCACAGTTTGTCAACGTTTAGGCCACGTGGCTAAGGATTGCTGGAACGCTCCGAATAATGCAAACAATAATCGGGGAAATCAGGGTCGTGCCTGTTATAACTGTGGTGATCCAAACCACTTCCGGAACAATTGCCCACAACCAATTAACGTCAATGTGAACACTAATGCAAATGCAAATCAAGCTGGTCGTGCTAGGGCTTTCAACATTAATCCTAATCAAGCCCAAGCAAACAACGATGTGGTGAACGGTATGTTTCTTGTTAATGATCATTATGCCTCCATTTTATTTGATTCGGGTGCCGATAGGAGTTTTGTCTCTCTAGATTTTGCTTCTTCCTTTACTGTTAGTCGTATGGGCCTTGATAGACCTTATGTGGTAGAGGTAGCGAATGAGAAGGGTGTTACTATTAGTTCATGTTTTATGGGGTGTATGCTTAATCTTTTGGGTCATGTTTTCCGTGTCGATCTCTTACCTATGACTCTCGGTAGTTTTGACGTTATTATCGGTATGGACTGGTTATCCGCTAACGGTGCGGAAATTCTGTGTCGGGAAAAGATTGTTCGAGTTCCTCTTCCATCGGGTCAAAATCTGAATATCTCGGGGGAGAAATCTCCTATCGGGTTGAAAATCATGTCTTGCGTCGAAGCCCAAAAATATTTGCGTAAGGGCTATGTTGCGTTTTTGGCTCGTGTTGAAGTTAAGAAAACGAAAGAGAAGAAGCTCGAAGATATTCCAGTTGTGCGGGATTTTGCTGAGGTTTTTCCCGAGGACGTAACCGGTCTTCCACCCGCATGACAAGTTGAGTTCCGTATTGATCTTGTACCCGGTGCTACTCCTGTTGCAAAAGCTCCTTATCGCCTCGCACCTTCCGAACTCCAAGAGTTGGCTAGTCAACTCCAAGAGTTATTCGACAAAGGTTTCATTCGTTCGAGTTCCTCTCCATGGGGTGCTCCAATCTTGTTTGTCAAAAAGAAAGATGGCTCGTTCCGTATGTGTATCGATTATCGCGAGCTTAATAAACTCACCGACAAAAATCGTTATCCATTGCCGCGTATCGATGATCTTTTTGATCAACTCCAAGGTGCAACTTGCTTTTCTAAGATCGATCTCCGTTCTGGTTATCATCAACCGCGTGTTCATGAAGATGACATACCGAAGACTGCGTTTCGTACGCGGTATGGTCACTTTGAGTTCACGGTCATGCCTTTTGGTTTAATTAATGCACCTGCTGTTTTCATGGACTTGATGAATCGTGTGTGTCGACCGTTTTTGTACAAATTTGTTATTGTGTTTATTGATGATATTTTGATCTATTCCAAATCCAAAACCGATCATGAGCAACATCTTCGTACCATTCTTCAAATGCTTAAGCAAGAGCAACTCTATGCTAAGTTTTCCAAGTGTGAGTTCTGGCTCAAGGAGGTTCAGTTTCTGGGTCACATTGTTAACGAAAACGGGGTTCAAGTGGATCCCGCGAAAATTGAAACCATCAAGAATTGGTCAGCACCTTCAACTCCAACCGAAATCCGTTCTTTTCTTGGTCTAGCGGGTTACTATCATCGGTTCATTGCTAATTTTTCTAAGATTGTTGTTCCTCTCACATCCTTAACTTGTAAGAATGTACCTTTTGTGTGGGGTCCCGAGCAACAAAAAGCGTTTGATATTCTTAAAGACAAATTGTGTAACGCTCCGATTCTTACTCTCCTCGACGGTCATGAAGACCTTGTTGTGTATTGTGATGCTTCGAAACAAGGTCTTGGTTGTGTTCTCATGCAACGGGGTAAAGTCATAGCTTATGCCTCGAGGCAACTCAAAGTTCATGAAAAGAACTACGCCACTCACGATCTTGAACTGGGTGCTGTGGTTTTTGCTTTCAAAATTTGGAGGCATTATCTCTATGGTACCAAATGTCTCGTCTATACCGATCATAAGAGTCTGCAACACATTCTGAATCAGAAAGAGCTTAATATGAGGCAAAGGCGTTGGGTGGAATTGTTGAATGATTATGATTGTGAAATCCGTTACCACCCTGGCAAAGCCAATGTTGTCGCCGATGCTCTTAGTCGTAAGGAACACGTCATGCTTTCTTGTGTTTCTCTCCGTGTTGATCTCAAATCTCAAATTCTTGAAGCTCAGCGTGCCATTGTTTCCGAGGGTACCTTTCGAGATGAGATGACCGTCGGTACTGATTTGCAGTTGGAAACTAAAACCGATGGTCTACTCTATTTTATGAACCGTATTTGGGTGCCTTCTCGGGGTAGTGTTCGTACTCTTATTCTTGATGAGGGTCACAAAAGTCGTCATTCTATTCATCCTGGTGCGGACAAAATGTATATGAGTCTTCGTCCGCATTATTGGTGGCCTGGGATGAAGAAAGATATTGCTTTGTATGTCTCCAAATGTTTGACTTGTTCAAGGGTCAAAGCCGAACATCAGCGTCCTTCCGGTCTTCTTGAGCAACCGGAAATTCCTGTTTGGAAATGGGAGAGTATAGCCATGGATTTTATTACTAAGCTTCCTCCTTCTAATGGCTATGATAGCATCTGGGTTATTGTGGATCGGTTAACGAAGTCTGCTCATTTTCTTCCTATCAAGGAAACTTACTCGCTGAAATGCGTGCCCAACTCTATGTGAAAGAGATTGTTTGTCGTCATGGGGTGCCACTTGATATTATTTCTGACCGTGATGGTCGTTTCATGTCTCGTTTCTGGAAGGGTCTTCAGGATGCTATGGGTACTAAACTTAATCTCAGCACAGCTTATCATCCTCAAACGAATGGTCAAAGCGAGAGAACTATTCAAACTCTCGAAGATTTGCTTCGGTCTTGTGTAATTGACTTCAAGGGTAATTGGGATGTTCATCTTCCGTTGATTGAATTCTCGTATAACAACAGCTATCATTCTAGCATTGATATGGCACCATTCGAGGCTGTCTATGGTCGAAAATGTCGTTCTCCTTTATGTTGGACCGAAGTCGGTGACTCTCAAATTACTGGACCCGAAATGATTCAAGAGACCACTGATAAAATCCGAAAGATCCGTGAAAATCTTCTAGCAGCTCGAAATCGCCAAAAGTATTATGCCGATAAAAAGCGTAAGCCTATGGAGTATGAAATTGGTGATATGGTTTTGCTCAAAGTGTCTCCATGGAAGGGAGTTTTCCGTTTTGGTAAGAAGGGAAAGCTAGCTCCTCGATATGTGGGACCGTTTAAAGTTCTTAAGAGGATTGGTAAAGTTTCTTATGAGTTGGAACTACCCGAGGAATTGGGTGGTGTTCATCCGGTGTTTCATGTTTCCAATCTGAAGAAGTGTCTATCTGATGAAAATCTTATTGTGCCTATCGATGATATTCAAATTGATGAATCGATGCCATTTATTGAACGACCATTGGAGATAATGGACCGTGAGGTAAAACAACTCAAGCGAAGCCGGATACCGATAGTCAAAGTCCGTTGGGAATCAAAGCGTGGACCTGAGTTTACATAGGAACGAGAAGACCAAATGAAAGCAAAATATCCGCATCTTTTTTATTCATCTTCGGCTTGAGTAAATTTCGGGACGAAATTTCTATAAGGAAGGGAGACTGTAACATCTGCCCCGAACCCGAACCCGAATGCCCGACTCGAACCCGAAGATGTCCTTCTTTAATGTACTCGTATTTAATTTTCTTTAAAAATGTAACGTTCAGTATAATTATGAATAAATATATTGAATCTTTACTTTATTCTCATCGTATTTAATGAATCGTTTTATATCTCAAAATATTTAAAGTATACTAAATAATCACTATTTATACTATCTAAATCCAAAAATATATATATAGTGCTTTATAAAAGAAAAGTATTAAAAATGTTAAACCAAGACGCTTCTAAGTCTCGAAATAGTCTCCTAATAGCTCAAACGAACTAAAACTATAAAAACGTCTCCGATAAACAAAAAAAAAGACATTACGTCTCAAACCGGTTAACTTAGCTACTCAATTAAACCTATAAAACTTATTTTGGGTCAATTATGTAATTTATGAAACATAATTTAAAACTAGTTATAACTAGAATTACAATAAACAAAACACTAGGGACCAGAAGTGAAAATTAACCCAAACCAGCCCCCCCTGTCGCGTCTCCTTCCCCCCCTGTCGCACTTTTCCCCGATAACCATGTTCTCCGACCGCCCTGTTCCGGCAGCACCCTCCCTCGTTACCTGCACCGCGCATCCCGTTTCATTGTCTAATCAAATCGCAATTAACGCCACACTCGAGCAACTAGTTTATATCACCCAACCCACCCTCAAACCCGTCGACCAAAACCCCCCCTCCCCTTTGCTCCGGCGACTCCGATTACAACCAATCCGGCACCATTTCAGGTAGATTTCGCATTCATTTTAATCCTCTCAACATTCTACAACACCCTAATCCATCAATTCGATCTCATTTCAGTCCAGGATCCATCAATTTGTTTAAGAGAGCCGCAACTTGTTCTTCGTTCCTAGACGTACCAAAACATCACCAAATCGTAAGTTTCTTATATCATTTGAACAGTGAATCCATGGGGGTTAAAATCCCCATGATTAATTTGGCTCTGGTTATCAAGTTCGAACGAATTTGGTGGTTTTGTAATCTAGAGCTCATATGGGAATTGGGTTTAGATTCAGATAATATGTTAAAATTATTAAAGTTCAAGTATAAACAACAAAAGCGCGCCTGGTTCAGTGGTTAGTGCGTGTGTGTATGGTTGTGTTGGTCACGGGTTCGATCCTCCCTCACCCCATTCTTTTAATTATTTCAATTAACCACTTAAACCAACATTATATTAATCCGATAACCCATTAATTGTTAATAATAGTTATTAAAAGTTAAAAACATATACGTGTATTTTATTTAACAAAGATTTAAGTTGTAAGCTTTATACCAAAAACATGTTTTTATAAATGATTGAACGAAACGTTCGAACGTTCAAACTTGTTTAAAAACCTTAATTTCTAAATCCGAAACATTTGACTTCGGACTTAACTCTTGTTACCACGGTTCCATTTCTAAGTTAAGATCTTTATACTTTTATTTATTTATACATTATATAACTTTTATTAATCAAATGATTAAGTTAATAATAAGTATTAAAGACTAAAATGTATAAGATTAAATAAAGATTTTAAGTATTTTTACCAATATACTACTAATGTTTTCTAAAATGGTTTTTTGTAAAATACAAAGTTTTAAAGACTAATAAATCGGTTTCGTATAAAAACGCTCGGTTACGGTTCGTACCAAAAATCCCAAGTCTCCGTAAATTCTTATTATTTCTATTCTAGTTTCTATACTATATGTTTTTCTAAGTTAGGATTCTCATTATTTAGGTGATAATAATATTTGGGAAATCCTCGATTCCAGTTGATTTATTTCTATATCATTTCTGATTCGTATTCAAGGTGAGTAAATTCACTCTCCTTTTTGTACTATTTTTTGGGCTGAAATATGTCTTTTTCTATATTACGTTTTCTATTCTAAAAGAGATCATACAAATATGTTAATCTAGTTCACGACTTGATGCAACCTTATGTGTTAGTTAAAAGTAGTTTTATTGCTTGGTAAACCCACCGGTACAATGTTAGCGCTAATGGTTTGACAAACCCACCTGCCTGTACAACATCGATAGGTGATTTAAACCCGGCCTTTCTAATTCCATGTTTACTATGCTTACATTTCTATGACGGTTGTTGCTATACTATGATGCTATGCTATGCCATGTCCCTAAATTGATAAATAATCATTGATAACTTATATATCGAGACGGTAAACGACGGTTGGTTAAAAGTTATCTTTAATTATCACATGAGTGGTTCTCATGCTAAAATGGCTATACGAAATACTATGGGTTCTAAAGTGATTGGTGTGCTATGTGATTCTAGGTGTCCTGGTAGGGTAATAATTACGAAATTGCTAATTATATAAGTTTGCGCAGCATATCTTGTTGATCTCGGATTTTCCATATTATTATTTATAAATTGTGTTTTACTCACTAGCTTGTGTAGCTAACTTTATTTTCACATATTTCAGGTGGTTCTTGATTTATGACTTATTTCCAATTACGTTCAAGACATAGGAGCCTTGGACCTAGAGAAATAAAAATAAAGACTGTTTAATTTCTGTTGCTATGGATTTGTCGATTTACGTTTAAAAACCTGTATTTCCTAAACTTAAGATAATTCCTATTAGACTTACTAATTAAATACCATGTGCTTTGTTACTATTGATATCCAATTCCATTGACGCGCCCGGTGTATTCCACCGTCGGGCGGGGTGTCACAGGTTCCTTGTCTTGATTAGGGTCAATCGGATCTTTATTTCTTCCTCTTGTGGAAGGTCCAACTTCAAAAACAATCTTGCTACTTTTATCCTTAGTCATACTATAATTTAGACGTTTTCTTTTGTTAATTACAATCTTTAATACAGTTTATTCAAATATAATTTAGAGATACTAAAACATACGATAGGGATTTATAACATAATTCCAACATAAGAATCCAAGTACAACTTAATTTAAGTTACAACATAGTTTTAATACAACATACCATGATTCGAAATACAACATAGTTCAAAACAAATTACAACATAATTCAAGTACAGCTTAGTTCAAATACAACATATTTCGAAATACAATATAATTCTTCATTTTCCTTGGTCATCACCCAAAGAATTACCTCCAGTACTCTTCCTTTTCATCGTCCTTGTACTTCTGGTCATCACTTTCAAGTGGAACTCGGTATCGTTCCATGACCCTAGCATCTTCTGTTGATCGCCTAGGAGGGTCTAAGCTATAGTGATGACTAGAAGATCCTGCCCCCATTGAGCTTCTTCCTGGTTCTGGGAGGTACGGGTAAGGTGACTGATAGCTAGGAGGGGGATAAACTGGGTGAGCATAAGATGGTGGTGAATATGGGTATGGAGTATATGATGGAGGGGATGGATACATAGGGTACGGATGAGGAGCGTAACCCATCGGCGGTGATTGGTACATAGGAGACGACAGATACATGGGTGGAGGTTGCGAGTACATCGGGGGTTGAGGGTAGGTAGGAACTGGCGGGTACATTGAGGGATGCGGGTAAGCTGGGGCCGCATGAGCTTGACGATAATACTCATGATGACTCCGTCGCATTGCCTCGGCTAGCTCATCGCGCTCCCGCTGCTTGTAGTCATATGGTGCTAAATAAGGATCCCTCTTAGGTATTGTTATAGCGCGTGACTTGGCACTCGACAGCTCCTTAATCTTCTTCTTCCCTTTTCCCCTCGAAGGTTGGTCGCTGTACACATAGTCCATAGGAATGGACTCCTCCGGATGGTGATGGTGATCGACTTCGCCCCCGTTTTCGTCTCCATCTTCAGCAGGCTCCTCCCCATATTCGTTGCGTTCCTCTTCTTCATTATCACTTTCCATTTCGGCTCGAATCCTTGCCCTCTCGCTATCAGTCATCATGAAAATGGGAGAGTGGTGCTCTTCGGGCTCTTCTTCGGGTTCCTCCTCGTGTTGTTCCTCAGGTTCTTCCTCGTCTTCTTCATCCTCCACGTTATCATTGGCGTTCTCGGCTTCGCGAATCGCAACCCAGTCAGCTTCTGCAAGTCTAAACCCTTCATTATATAATTCTTAGAACATTGTGTTTTGGAAAGCTTAGATGTAAAGGATAGCAAGTAAGAAACTCTAAATGTTGGATTCTTAGTTTTGGCATAAGGATACTTTCGGGTGATTTTTTTTTGCCAACCTTTCTTAATTCTTGGGCTATCACTTTGGATCATTCAAAGCTCTTAGACATACTTGGTATACTAGGGATTAAGTAGGTTCAGTCGGCGAATCAAACCGAGCCCAAACAAAGTAGGAATGACAAATAAATGTTTGAGAACGTAACCATTGACCCACACCAATATCCAAGGTTTAAACTCAAATTTCGAGACCATGATTACTGTATTACTCTCTTTCGTATGGTAGTACTCTGAAAATTATGAACGTAGGCGAAAACCGCGCGAAAAACGGAGTTATAACGAAATGGGAATCACGAAAACAAGTTTGGTGTTTGTAGCTGATTTGCAACACGCGATTTTTACATTTAAATCATCCCACATCGCCCCAAAGCTATTATTTTCCTCTATTTCACACCTATAAATACCCTTGCTCGGTTCTTTATGTCACACCCCGACTCGGAGGGCCCGACACGTTGCATAACATTAGCCAATCGAATAAAATAATGTAGCGGAAGACTTAATAAAAGACCACAAATACGGTCCCAAATTTGTGTTTTCATTAATTGTCTTAAAATAGAAACAAACATTGTCTAACACTCGATAGGTGTGTGATACATTAAAACTAAAGATACTAATCCCAAGCATCTTCAGTTCACTTCTTCCTCCTATGTGGAGTTTCATCAACCAAACAGTCCTAGCTAGGCCTTCCTAGCTAATGTCCTCGGTTATTTCTTTCACCTGCATCACGAGCTAAAAGACGTCAACAACTATGTGTTGGTGAGTCGTAACCAGTGACGTAAGACATATAAAACATTTAGACATCATTATTCATATATGTGTGGTATAAGTATACTACAAGTCAACTCTTCATTACGTCACTTAATGACGTCATCTGACGTAATGCTTGCTAATATGTATACCGCATACAGGATCAACAAAGGTACCTATATGGCAAATCCATGCCATAGTATTTCACAACGTCCCGGGCATCCGGTACCTTTCCTGTTACGAGCAATCAGTCTACCTAATTGGATCCAACTAGACACATACATATCCCGAGGCGGAGCCGGTAGCCCCTCAAGGACTACCTCTTAGCGCGAAGCCCTGCCTTAATGACTTGCCCTGTGGTATGTAGCCGCCATCTCGTTCATTGAGATGACTCTTAACGCGAAGCTTATTACCGCGGACCAACTCACACCTCAACCGGACGAACCTGGAGTTGAGATGCGTTGAATCACCAGGTGCGATATACTTATAACCACATACATATTTAAAACATTTACAAACATTTCATACTTTACATACAAGCTCGGATACAGCCCCGAAAACATAAAACATGTAAAAGTGGGGCGGCTAGACTCACCTTCTGATGCAGTCTACGTATCACACGCTAGTGGCTAGTCAAGACAACCCTGTAAACGTTTCATACTTATCAGGATTCGTTTCCCCTAGGGATAATCCTATCAGTGTTTTTCTCACTGATGCATTACCTTGGTCACGCCATGTGACTTCGGTGATGGCTTTAGTCCTTGGCATAATCGTTCTACTCAGAGTGCTCTTAACATCTGAGTCAGGGTTATCCTATGTTCTTATTATCATCTTATTTGAAAAGCCACATTATCATGTCTTCGTGTTTCTCACACGATTCTATCATTCATTGAAAACATACTGTATTCCTAGTAATATCATATAACTAGAAATGTTCTATTTTAAAACCATGGTACTTCCATGGACTTAAGTCATACATACATCTTAATGAGTACGGGATCGGCGACATTACCTATTGATTCAGACAGAGTGGGGCTTGGGTACGGAAGTCTCTCTGGATTTGGGCAGCACCTCGCTTCGTCTGGCAGATCTTAAGCTCACACGTACGAGAGAGAACGACGTTTACTATTATAACGGGTCTCATTTTAGTAACTTTGGGTGCACATAAGGTAGTAAGTAACTCGAAGTAAACTAAAAACGAGTCTTACCGATCACCGAAGGTACCTCGTAAGCTTCTCGTGAGCAAACCCGCACTCGAACCGAGCTTCCGAATACTTACGTCCTTCACCGAAAGCTTGTCGGGACTTCGTCATGGCTTCGTCGGGTGTTTTTGGCCGGAGATGGCTTAGAGAGAGAGTGAGTGTGAAGAGATGGTGCAAGAAATGAAGGGGGGGTCGCCCCCTTTTTATAGCTGGTGAATCTGCCATACGCGATACGCGTAGGGCATGCCTCCTCCTGCGCGCATCGCGTAGGGGAGGTGGTTTTGCTTGAAAACAGCGGCTTCCCCTGATTCGTGTACCCGGTATTCTCTGTTCTAGGCGATACGCGCATGCCAAGCCTCCTGCTGCGCGTATCGCGTAGATTAAATATTATATATATATATATATATATATATATATATATATATATATATATATATATTTAAGTCCTTTTATTCTCGTATGAGGCAGAGTGTCACACCTTATAGCTTGCAACTCCTAGTTTGAGTCTAAACAAGTAGAATAGCCAAATTTTGGTGATCCTACTAGTGCACTACCTTCCTCTTTGAGGTAATCTTCATCTTTTTATTTCCTTAATCATTCAGTTATCGCTTTCTTAGTTTTATTAGCTTATTTAAGGTTTGTTAGTTAACGATAATTGCCTTTAGGCTTGATGTAGTCTTGTAGAGGTTCAACGAGCATAATCTATCATGTCCGTTTATTAAGTATTCCTTAAAACATTTATCCATCCTTGTTGTCTTCGTTTGACTAGGCTGAGTCATGCTTGTATTCGGATCATATACATATTCATTTGAGTTGTTGTCTGATCACATACGTTCGAATCCTAAAACATCCAGCGTGATACGACTGTTCATCTTGATTATTTTTCATCATACACTAGTTTGCCTGAACACCATTGAGGTGAGTAAAATCACTCCCCTTTTTACTTTTACATTTTGGGGCTGAAATATGTTCAATTACTATACAATGTTTTCAGTTTTCTATTTGTTTCCAAAAGAGATCATAAAATATGTTAGTCTTGACTCGTGACAAGATGCAATCCTTGTGTGATAGTTTAAAGTAGTATTGTTACTTAGTAATCCTACCGGTACAATGTTAGCGCTAATGGTTTGACAAACCCACCTACATGTATTTCAAAATAGGTGATTTAAATCCGGCCATTCAATGTTTCTAGTTGCTATTCAATGTTACAAGTTGCTATACGATGATACAAGTTTCTATTCTATGTTTACGTCCCTAAGTTGCTAAATAATTATTAATAACTACTATATCGAGACGGTTACGTGACGGTTGCTAGAATGGTTATCTTTAATTAATAACATGAGTTGGTTCCTCATGACAAATGGTTACAAGTTACTATACAATGATGGTTTCAATGTGTGTTCAAGGTGTCATGGTTGAGAATGATATGAAATAGCTATGCATGTAAGATTGCGCAGCATATTATGATGATCTCGGATTTCTATATTATTATGTATTAATTGTGGTTTACTCACTAGCTTTAAATAGCTAACTTTATTTTTACATATTTCAGATGATGCTTGATATTAGTTTTCTGTTTTGCCAAGACTTAGGATTGCCTTAGACCTAGTTAAATAATAAAGACAATTGCAATTATTGTTTCTGCTTTATGATTTTGTCGTTTCTATTTAAGACTCATGTTCCAAATGTATTAATCATTATTAGGCTTAATAAATAATTACCATGTGCTTTGTTTACTATTGATATCCAGTTTACTTGACAGCCCGATGTTTCCGCCGCTGGGCGGGGTGTCACAGTTTTCTCATCTTACCTATAAATGCACAAGTCCGCATTATTTAAAATTTAACCCTTTGACTCTAAAGAACAACAAGATAATATTTTCCCCATGCATATTCTAACATCATGAGAGATAGAGATAAAGATCAAATCAAGTGATCAAGATAAAGAGAGTTATCATGATCAAAAGGGTCAAGCTTCAATCTCAAATCTATTGCATTCATATGGGTATTTGTAATACACTATCTGAATATAATGTTAATAACATACTATCTTGATATTGTGATGGTTAACACATTATATTGTTATAGTGTTGGGTTGGGTCAAGTGATTAACTATATGTTGTAGTTTCATACTTGATATTGTGAGAGTTTAAGATGCGCTATCTTGATATAGTGCTAATTTGTATATGTCTTAAAAACACTATCTTTATATAGTGTTAGAGAATCATACTATCTCGGTATAGTATTGATTCACAAATGTAAAGTTAATCTCCTGGAGAGATTAGTGAAGAAGATGGTCACTATCTTTGAATTAGTGAAAGAAGTGTAAAGCTAGCTCTTGTGTAAGTTTAGTGAAAAAGGTGGTCTCTTCCTTGGAATAGAGAAATTGTGTAATTGTGATCCCTACCTACTAGGGAGATGTTTATAGTGGAGAAAAACTCTCGATCGGAATCGAGGAGAAGATGTAGAAAGATTAGTTAACATTTCTTGAACCTTTAAAAATTTGGATGTCATTTCTCTTATCTCATCTCACTTACACAATTAGTCTAAAGAAACAACTTTATACAACATATCAAGTGTTTATCTTTCAAGAAAAATGTTTAAAGTTTACAAAATCCAAATATGTAAAGTAAATACCAATATATAAAAATTGTTTTGTTATCAACATGTTTCAGAAACAGGAAAATTAAATTGAAAAGAGAATTTTAAGAAACTATTCAACGCGCGCATGACTTGTTTAACATATATAAATCAAGTGTCTGACCAAAGAAAGTTAAGAAAGCGATTCATCTGATCATAGTTACGGGTGATTGGTGTATCGAGAGAGCTCACAGTGATCTTCTCTTCAACGACACTCCTATTAATATTCAGAGGCTCTTTCAAGATATTAATGTGACATTTTCCCCAAACTCGAACTCGAATGCCGGTGATGTGTGCAAATATATATATATAAAATAATAACACAAAAGCTTTAAATTTATAAAAACCAAGACGAACTAACTAACTCACACACAACCGGCAGTGGACTGAGCGGATGCAAGATAGCTAAAGTAAGTTCAGGTGTCGACCCACAGACTCTATATACTAGGTTAAAATAACTAATAAAGATTCGACTGACTAAACACGACTTAAATGAAAAGATTGTTTAAAAGGGGGGTTTTACTAAAAATATTAAATTACATAAAAAGTAAAATGTCACAAAATACGGGATGCGAAAACAGTTAAGGTAAAGCAAACCACCTAGGCGAGAATCCACGTTGTGACATCTGCCCCAAAACCCGCACCCGAATACCCGACTCAAATCCGAAGCTATTTATCTCTTATTTTGTATTCGTGTTTATATCTTTAAAATGTAACGTTTGTTATTATTATTATTATTAAATACATTGGATTCTACGTTATTCCCATCTCAATTAATCAATCATATTATATCGCAAAATATCTAAGTATTCGAAAATAATCACTATTCATATAAATCTAAAAATACATATATATTGTGAGAACGTCAAATAAATATCACTTCTAAGACTAACAATGGTCTCTTGACGACATAAACAAACCAAAAATATAAAGACGTCAATTCTATAAACATTACGTCTCAACGTAGTTAAGTTAGTTAGTCAGTATAATTTGTAACTTTACTTTGGGTCAAAACTGCAACTTTTAAAACTTGAATTAAAAGTTTATAACTCAAAAATAAAACAAAACTTGAAACTATAGGGACTGTAACCGTAAATTTGATTAAACCCAAACCCCCCCCCCTTGCGCATGCCCGTGTTTCCGACTGCCCATGCCGGCAGCCTTTCCGGCCAGCCTGTCAATCTCCGGCGACGCGTTTTAACCACTTGTAAACACCCCAAAACCTTCCAAAAACATTCCTAATCTATCTATAGCAAGTTTCGAACCCTATTACATGTTTTAAAAATGCAATTTCAGCCATTTTAACGTGGATTGATTCGGGTAATCAATTCGAAAACGAAATTCCTGTAAATAGGCTCATAATCGTCAAATAAACTTTTCATATCACGCTAAATCCTTCGACTAACACATCTTAATCGTCAAAACTCTTCTGTTCCTTCTGCATTTGAACAAGCAATCGACCATAAAGCTTTTTCCGACGACTTCAGCGATTTCATCTTCCGGGCATCGTTACAGGTAGTAATTGTATCCATTCTAATCCTCATGATCATCTACATCTGTACAACTCATCAATTTCATCTTGTTTCAATATTCCAGATTCGTGTAATTCGACCAAGAACAGTCGATCCTTTTTGTCTTCTGAATCCATATCAAATCGTCCTTAACAAGTGAGTTTAATATACCAAAATGCTCTTGATTCGATGGGGATTAAAAGCCCTATGTTCGATTTGGTTTTTATTAACAGATTAAATCGAATTGATGGATTCTTGATTCTAGGGCTTGTATTGGGAATGGGTGTTCTTGATCAATTGAAGATAAAAGAGTTTAAAAACGATTTCAATAACAAAATCTGTTTCTGGTTCAATGGTTTGTGCGTTTGGTTTGAAGGTGGTGGTCGTGGGTTCGAGTCCTCTCCCCTATAATCTGTTTAATTTTTATTTTTAAGTTCTTTTACATATTAGTTAACATTAAATTTTAATTGTAATAAACCAATAAATAATATCTTTTATATTAAATACATTTAAAGTTTATAAAACTTGTGATTTCTTGATCCAAATATTAATGTTAAATATTTATAAGTATTTTGATTTATACAAATACTAGGTTAGATACCCGTGTCTTACACGGACTGTTTTAGAATAAGCTGTCAATTGAAAAAAATGTTTGAAATTACATAATATGATTACAAATAATTAACAGTACAAAAGAACATCTATAATTCTATATACATTTTTTCAAACATTTTTACAAGCATTTCAAGAAGCTAAATTCCAAATATACTGATTAATAATACGTAGTAGTACATAAGGTGATAAATAAATATAGATTATAAACATCAACACCACTGAGTCAACTATGCTATAATCATCCATAACTTTCAAATTTGATAATTGATATATGTTAATTTAGGTACAACAAATAAGCTATTACATCAAAATCTTATCATTTAGTTATGATAAATTGAAAATAAAAGAAGGTATATAATAACATTACTATCATTTGGATCTCATATAGCCAAAAAGCAAATTTCATAAGCATATGAAAAAAATTGCTAATTAAGAACATAAGGAGGAGAATTTATACGCAATTGAATGTTTTTAAAAAACTGATTTGAATAGGATATTGAATGTTTTGACTTTTGAGGTGTTAGTTTATGAAGCCAAGTGGCAAAAAGAGTTTAATAAATTGCCATGTGGCAAGTATTGATTAACATTATGCCAAGTGGATGAACTTGGTTTCTTTTATTATATAGGATTTAAAGTAAAATACAAAAAGAGAAATACTCATGAAATATAGATATTTATCCAAATACGACTACGTTTCATATCAAAAATCTCAATCTATAACCTAAAACCCTAATTCCCAGTTTATAATCTAAAACCCTAAATCCTAAATCCAAAACCCTAGATTTCGGATTTTGATTCTAGTTGTTATTGTTCGTTTCTAAGTTAGGTTTTTTCCCAATAAATTAGGTGGTAGTATTGTTTGGGCAACCCTCGGTGCTTTTTAGCTGCGTTTCTAACGGTTCGATTGTATTTGTGTTTCGAGGTGAGTAAACTCACTCCCCTTTTTACTGGTTACGTTTTTGGGGCTGATATACGTGTTACGATATTACTACGGTTTCTTTCATTTGTTTCTATTTTCAAAATGAGATCATTAAATGTGTTAGTCTTGACTCGCGACAGGATGCAAATTATATGATAGTCAATAGTACTTATATATTCTTGTAATTTCCACCGGTACGATGTTAGCGCTAATGGCTTGACAAGCACACCTACACTAATGGCCTGATAGGTGATTTTAACCCGGCGATTCTATGGTTGATTCTATGTGTTACTAGTTACTATATGTGATGCTTGTTGCTACGTTGCTAGTCCCTTCGATGCTTAAACATTTATTGATAACTTGTATATCGAGACGATTAAATGACGGTTAAACGATAGTTATCAGTATTTGTAACATGAGTGGTTCTTCATGACTTGTTGCTAAAAGTTACCCTGTGGGGTCTATGGATTCTTGTTTCTATGTGATTCTATGGTCATGGTTGAGATATATGATGATATTGCTATACACATAAGATTGCGAAACATATTTATAATGATCTCGGATTTTATACTATGTACTATTAACTATGTTTTTACTCACTAGCTAATTCTTTAACTAACTTATTTTACACGTATTTCAGGTGGCGTTTTAAGCATTTTATGCTTTTCAAGACATAGGATGCTTTCGGACCTAGAATAAATGAATAATAAATTACTATTATTGTTGACTTTTATTTCCGTTTTATGACTATTTATTTCTCATTTATGTCACGACAGTTACGCTTTAATAATATTAAAATATGTTTTTTAGTGTGTCATGTGCTTTGTACTATTGATATCCAATTCGCTTGACAGCTCGGTGTTTCCGCCGCCGGGCGGGGTGTCACACACGTTAACTTCAGTTATTGCTCATGTTAAGTGTACTAGTTATGATCTAGAATCTTAAATTATTCACTTAAAGAAACCACTAAATAGGACCCTCGACCCTTTTCGAGAAGACACCTACGAGTTTCTATTAAGTTAATACGCGTACTAGTTACGACATTAGGCTTCCTCATAGTTACCTAATTAAACTATGTTGAAGTGACCTCAATAAAACACCTACTTTACAGCATAGCATTTTAGTCATTTCAATCTAATCATGTAACTCAATGAACAAGTTTACCAATTAACGCTAAGACGGTCTCTTCACAAAGACGTAAACCTAGCACATTATCTAAACGAGACTCACTGATAACTCATCACCTCACGGTTATCTAAGTTAGCTATGCATTTTTACTAGTTCAATTAATATAATTATCCCTATGGTTTTACTGCAGTTGAACCATAAAACAATCATAATACACAATCAATGATTTAAACGATAACCTATTCTATGACATAGACGATCAAGACGATCATCAAGGCTAACGTGGAATAAGCATACTCATCAAACCAATTCTAACATGTGACATGCAACACATGATAAAAAGACCAAAACTTTACTTAAACATAATCAACCATAATCCCAAAAACAAACAAACATGAGTTAAACATCAATTAACGTTTCATCCTAATGCCTAAATGGCTCTACGAGTTTAGCCAATCACAATTATACTAATAAACGCAAATTCAAAAGTAATAAACATGAATAAAACTAATGAAAAAAAACAACAATGTAACCCGGACGATCCAAGATGTAATCTTCAATCGCACGAGCTTCCGTTGCTTGGCTTCGTCTCCTTAGCCTCTAAAAACACCTCAAATCAGTTGTAAATCGTCCCCAAATCAAGCATGGAGGCTAGGGTTTGAGTTAGAATTGTTTTTATAGTGAATCGGGCCAAAAAACTACGAAACTTTCTGCCGAAACGGCCTCACCGCATCGCGCGGTGAGGCAAAGCCTTCTTGATCGCGTGTCGTGCCAACAACCAGCACCATTCCAGCTAGCCAAGCACGCCGCGTCGTGTGGCCATGCTTGCTAGGCTGTTCGCGTGGTGTGGCCACCCCCATGCCGTGTCGTTTCGTTTCTTCAGTTTCGTGTTCCGGCTCGCTCATAACTCCGTTTCGCATCCCATTTCGCCTACGGACTCGATTTTTCGCAAGCTTTTCATTTCTTTATCAACATGGGACCTACAAAACAAAAAAACATCAGTAGTTACCAAAACTACGTAAAACGACTCAAAAACGGACTCAAACTTAACACGGGATTTATGTATATTTAACACTATATCAGCCGGCTCGAAACCCGGATCCATTGTTGTTTCTATTTATTCGTATTATTACTAATGAGTTACTAATTAAAGTTACTCATTTAATTACTATTTATAATGATTAATATAAAAAATATATAAGCTGTAATTTATAAAAAGACGTTTTGAGAAATAATATCATGTTTATTACTATTAAGTCTAAAAATAATCTTATATCAACGTGAATATATAAAAACGTCAATTTTATAAAGGTTATAAGTTAACTTGGTTAAGTTAGTCGGTTAAGTTAAAGTTTTATGCCAAAAACTGTCACTTTCCAAACTTATATTAAAGTTATAATTTCAAGACAATAAACAATCTATACTACAGGGGTCAAAACTGTAGGATCTTAAATTAAACCAGCCCATGCGCGTCCCTCCCTCCCCGTTTTTCCGGCATCTTCGTCGATGACTTTTCCAACCAAATTACAAGGATTCCGGTGAATCCAAATTTCAACTTTTAGACGTTTTTAGTTCAATTAAAAGATGGTAAGACGCTCCTAATCAAGTTTCGAACCTAAACCCACTCTGATATTCAACCCATAAATGATTTTGAACCAAATCAGAGTATGACAACTCGATTTCATGTTTCAGAAACTTAAAACCGTTTAAATCAAGCATTTATCATCAATCAATTTAACGCAAATCGCAATTAATATCAAATCAAATTCCTTGATCACTCGAATCTAAACCCATAACCAGTTCTACAGTTTCTGTTCACAATTAAACGCAATCATCTCATTCAAAACACTTCCAATCGGTTGCTGAAACTCCCTGATAATCCAGTTTTAATCAAACCACAAGAAATTTGTCCCATCTTCTTCGTTTTTCATTTGAAACCTGCAATCCCTTATTCCATATCAAATCGTATCATATTCTACAATTGACCATCGGGGTTTACTCGTGATATCATAGCAAAGAGGTATTAAATGTGTATCCTATTCACGTTAAACTAGTAGGGTTGTCGAACCTCATGAAATTAATGGAAGGTGTTTGAATTAAATTGATTAAGAAAAAGATTAATTAATTAATTAAACTAAATTATTTTTTGTCTCTTTGATGTGAAAAGAGTATATTGAATTATCATGATTAAGAAAAACTTACAAGAAAGTAAGTTGGTTGTTATAAACAATTAATAAACTTAGTCACATCTGGCTTTCAGATTTGTAAGTAACTAGGTTAAATACTTGAAAGGTTTGATCTTTGATAAACACAGTTGATAAACAGGTTTGATTAAGTAAATTCTCAACCTTAGACATCAAGAAACATCACACATATGCAAATGGTGTAAGAAAACATTTCCTATATGAAATTAAAGCAAATTTATGTCTTATCAATCATGAACAACTAGAAAATCATGACACAAATTGACTTTATAGCAGTAATCCTCTTATAAAATGAACGATGCAAGAAAATCTTACCATTCATAAGTTCAAACAATACTAACAATCAATTTATTCATACCAATCAATCAAAATATAGAGTATGAACTAAACCAAACAGATAAATAACCTAGAACTCACAATCTTCTACCTATGGATAAACTTAAAAGATTAGCCGCTCATGTTCATGATTGGATCTTCATCTGAGGTTTGGAATTGCATAATTATGAGTGGAATGATGTTGGAGAGGGAAGAAATAATGGAAAGAGCACCTACCTCGTAATGAGTAAGGGTTTTAAAAGAAATATAAAACCCTTAGATAGCCTTAAAAATCGGATTAAAAAAAAACGACCAAAAAACGTAAGCTTATGTCCATTAGGACGTAAACTTACGTCCATTTACCCAAAAACCTCTTTTGCTACTGCCTAAAGGACGTAGCTACGCCCTAAAGGACGTAAGCTTACTAGATTTTCCAAACTTTCACATTTTTCTTCTTCTTCTTTGATTTCTTTCCATTCACGTGCTAACCCATCTTCATTAAAGTGTTGATAATCATTATTTTAGCTCCCAACACCTACATAACAAATTTATATCAAACTAAATGTGTTCACGATGATTATTAAGTTAAAAACACAAAATTAACTATGTAATATGCATTCAAATCATGAACACGTCATACACACGTTAATATTTCGTATTAGCACATTTAACCGTTTTAAGCGTTTTCTCTCGCCGAACTTTCAGTTTTTATACATCTTTACAGGTTCTAAACTCAGAATGACTTATTTCTATATCCTCTCCTCAAAAACAGCACGTCGCACAAAGTTGAGGTGTCACAACCCCAACTCGCAACTATAGTGGCAAAATGTTAAATCACAATATGTACCGGCCTTACGCCAATACGCGAAGCATCACCCAAGTTATTTTAGAACTACATAAAATAATAATCACACTTAAATTACACTTTAAAATAATATACCACTTTAAAATATTTACTAACATAAAATGGTGTCAAGACTACCCTATTTAGTAAGATTTATTTGCAAGCTCGTTATAAAACTGAGCAAGACTTATTTAGACTTGAATCAGACTCATGTTGAATTCATATGACGCTAGGAGGTCACGCTGCTAATCAAAACCCAATCATCATCGATCAACCAGTACATTTAACAATAGTATAACTATTTAATTACAAAAATTCTATGCAACCGTTAAAATGGTTGTTAGCAAAAGCCAAAAGTAAAACTATTATCATGTCGTGCACATTATCAAAGAATTAGTTCGATGACATATTTAATATCAATAAACTATTTACTAAAAAATGTATATATATCCAAGTATTATAATCTTCATTCACCCTCAAGTGTTACGTTTTTCTCTTGTTGTAGACTAACCAAATGTGCATACACACTCCCCGGCTTACTAACGAGCGTGTCGTGAGTCCCCGATTCAACCGCCTTTCCATTTTGCAACACCGTGATACTGTCAGCATTACGTATTGTCGAGAGCCGGTGTGCCACCAAAACGGTGGTTCTTCCTTGCATTAACTTATCTAGTGCTTCTTGAACGAGCCTCTCTGAGGCTGTGTCAAGGGCACTTGTTGCTTCGTCTAAAAGAAGGATCGAAGGATCTTTTAATACGGCTCTAGCTAAGGCAACCCTTTGTTTTTGCCCGCCTGATAACTGCACCCCGTTGTTACCCACTTCGGTCTTGTAACCGTTAGGCATTCGGGATATAAACTCGTGAGCATTAGCAAGCTTTGCAGCATTTATGATCTCTATTTCCGACGCCTCTTCGTTTCCGTATTTTATGTTATCGTATATCGTAGTCGAAAATAACGACGGCTCTTGTTGTACCAACCCGATTCTTCGCCTTAACGATTTTAGATTCAACTTTTTAACGTCAAAATCGTCGATAAAAATCGAACCAACATTCGGGTCATAAAATCTCGATATAAGCCCGATAACTGTACTTTTACCTGACCCACTTGACCCGACTATCGCCATACTGTTTCCCGCGATTATTTTCAAATTCAAATCGTTTAACACGTAAATATCGGGTCTTGAGGGGTATGCGAAACTAACATCTCTAAATTCTACATCTCCTTTGATACGATTTACCGAAAACGAATCCGGATTGTCAGGATTTATGGCTGATTTCCGGTTCAGGATATCGAAAACTGAACCGAGCGCTTGTGTTCCCTTCACAATGTCGGGTGCGAGAGCGAGTGTTTCGGCTATTGATAATGCAGTGATTATTAAAACCATGAAGGATTTGATAATGTCACTGAAATTTGAACTTTTATGTTTGATCAATACCGAAGCATACCAAAGACCAAGCGCGTATGAACAGAAAGCGAGGAGTTGTGAAAAACCATACCCAAAACCCGATATATGGCCACGAAGACGGGCTTGTTTTCCAGGCCGGTTGAGTTCATTGGAGAACTGATTTGATACTCTTTCTTCAGCACCAAATGCAGCAACGGTTCGGATGTTAGCTATCGCTTCACGAGCCATTGATGTGGCCCGGGAGTATGATGTTGTGTAATCTCCACCAAATCCCTTCAGAAAAAGTTGCTGCAGATATATGTAGATTAAGTCAACTTTAGCTTATGAACGTATAACAGATTAACAGAAGCACCCTTTGAAAAACATTCTTTGACTTTGAGGTCAAATTGACCAAATTTGACTTACGAAATTAAAATGAATTCACAGAAACTTTGACAAAATTTTCACAAAACCATAAATTTTGAAAACTAAATCTATAAATAAGTAACAAATATAGACAAATTATGTAATTAATTTTGTATAATTTGGGAACTTAAGTGTTGTAGGTTTGACTTCCAAAAGTCAAACTACCAAAACAAATGTACACAGAAGGCCTTACCTCAGTTATTGAAGCTCCAATTAAAAGTGGAAATGTAGAAACAATGACTAATGCTATCCTCCAACTCAATACAAAAGATATGACAAATGCAGTCACTGTGAGTGATATATTTTGTACGATTGTCGATAAACGATCCGCCAATGCGCTTCGTACCAAAGTAGCATCGGCTGCCAGTTTCGACAAAAGTGAACCAGTTGAGTTTTCTTCCATATCAAACCAACCAACTTCATTTGTAAGCATAGCTGCCCATAACAAAAACCAAAATTCGATTAGTCCCGATTTAAAGATTGTTTTTCTTCTAGTTATCATACTACAAGAGCTTCTGTTTGCTCTAGTAATCGGGTTATACAACACGTTGATAAGATGTTAACAGAAACGAACCTGAAAACATGGACAAACGGACTCGCGTAGTGAGTCGTTCGCCCATTAACGTATAGAAATAATGCTGCAACATATAAATAGGGATGGTAACAACCCCAGCTGCAACAAATATCAAAGATGCACGTTCAACGTCCTCTCTAATTTTCGAACTTCGACCGGAGTAGAAAGTAGTCAAAATGTATGTTATCCCAAGAGCAAACAAAGGAGCTTGCATCCCTGCTAGAATTGCACCCAAAGATCCCATCACTGCATAAGGCCACTCAGGCTTATTCAACTTAACAAGATCCCAAATCGACGGGGCGTTGTTCTTTGATCTTGATAAAGATCCATTTTCACCGTTCGGGTTGACCATTTTCATGGTCAACGAGTCAAAGTCTTGATGATTTGAATGTTGTGTAGAACTAGTTTGAACTTTTGTACTTGTTGGTTCTGTTGTTTGTATACTTACTAGACTTGCATACTCTCCACCTTTAGATATTAAATCTAAATGTGTACCCTTTTCGACGACTCGACCATTTTTCAACACAATGATCGTGTCAACGTCTCTAACGGTGGATAATCTGTGTGCGACAATGATGGTGGTCCGGTTTGACATGACAGTGTTCAACGACTGTTGAACGATGAATTCTGATTCAGAATCTAGTGCACTTGTAGCCTCGTCTAGCAGCAAAATCTTGGGATTTCTAAGCGTGGCTCGCGCGATAGCTATTCGTTGTTTTTGACCTCCGGAAAGTTGGGTCCCGCCTTCTCCTACTTGGGTGTGGTAACCGTCGGGTAATTTTTGAATGAACGAATCTGCGTTTGCGGCTTTGGAAACTTGGATTATGTGGTCCATATCAGCTTCTGGTTTACCATAAAGAATGTTTTCGGCTATCGTTGTTCCGAATAATGCTGGTTCTTGACTAACCAAACCCATGATCCCTCTTAACCAACTTAACTGCAGATTTTTAATATCATGACCATCCAACAATATTTCGCCTGAAATGCAAAACAACAAAGAATAAATACTCTCCGTATTTAGGTTCAATCGCAAAAGATTAGCGTCATAGTAAAGATATATTTTAGCAACTGCCAAAAGAGATCGAATAACAGTCACAAAAGGGGCATTTGTGACTGATTTCTGACCTTTTTGACGATCGTTAATGCCCAGTTTTATAGTAGTGAATAAAACTCGTGCTTTTAGATACCTGAGTTGGGGTCATAAAACCGTTGAATCAATGAAATGATGGTGCTTTTGCCTGAACCACTGGGACCAACAATCGCGATCTTCTTCCCAGCACCAACCAAAAAACTCAGATCATTGAAAACCATATTGGGTCGAGAAGGATAAGCAAAACAGACATCACGAAACTCGATATTTCCGTTAACTTTTGAGAAAGCCATCCCTGTGTTTGACTTCGCCGAAGAGCCAACGTCCTCCTTGATCATGCTTACAATGTTTCCTGCCGCAGCCTTACCTTTCGCAACGGCTGCAAGGTTTGGTGCAGCTTGACCAAGAGCACTACAAAAGCACATATACACGTTTTATGCATTAAAAATACACTTTTGATGACTTTTGACATGTTCAGCTACATGTCGAAATTTGTTTTTCAAGATTTTAATAAGTCGAACTTACAATCCGCTGAAGATGACATTGATGATTGTTGTAAACGCTTTGCCACCATTCATGACATGGTGTCGGACGAGTATGCCAGCATACCAAAGAAGTAACGCCCAAGCACAAAACAAGAGCGCGTACGTGAAGCCAATGCCGATTCCTTTTGCAAACCCACTCTTTCTAGCTAGCTTTAGTGCCTTTTGAAGCGACGCAGAGTATAAATCGATCGCTCTATTCTCACCCACAAACGAGTATACAGTGCGAACCTGTGATATGTTCTGAAAAAAAAATACACAAATCAAAACATCTGCATTAGAGTTTAGTGCTCCGTATCGCGTTAACCATATACACATATGTGTTAACGCGATACTCCTTTGATACGCGTAATTGAGTTTTCTTTACCTCCTCAGCGATCTTCCCGGATTCAGCATACGCAGCCTCGCTTTTCTCTGATAAACTAGACATGACCATCGTATAAGCACCACCGGCAAAAGCAATGAGCGGGACAATCGCCAATGTAAGAAGTGTGAGCTGCCAAACAGAAGCAAATCCCACGACAAACCCGGCAAAAAACTGCGAAAGATACCGCAAACCATGCCCAATCTGCATTTTATTCAAGTTGCAAACTTAGCATATAAATTTACCACATTGTTACAATAGAGAAAATGTGTTTAGGTGGTTAGTTGTAAGGTCTGTTGTCAAAAGCGCTCGCCTTTACGCATAAATGAGGAAAAAAAGCCCAGCGAGTCCATTGAGCCTTGAGTGCGCCTATGGCTTTTTCCAGTTATATGCTACTGGTTTTGAATGTTTGGCATTGTCTTTGGTATGTTTTTTACTTTTAGGTATTGATTTTGTTGTTGGTTTTGAATGTTTAGTATTGGTATTGATTTTGGTATTAATAGAAACTATTGCATAAATGTTTTTAATTTTTTTTCTTTGTGCGCTTTTTTGTCTCAGGCGAGCGTTTTTTTGCGCTTTACGTCTAGGTCTCAGGCAAGGCTATTGCGCCTTGAGTGCGCCTATCGCCTTTGACAACAGAGGTTGTAAGTACCTTGTCTCCTATAGCATCTTGCACAAGAATTGCATCACTAGAGATGTGAAAAAGTATGTTTTGATCTTTAGCTATTGTGTCAAAATATTTAATATCTTTTCTCAACACTGATTGTAGATATTTGAAACGTAGACGTGCTGTTTGTCTCTCTCCTGTTTGCATCCAGCATGCAACACCTATAAATAAATCAACAAATTATACACAATCAATTAATTTTGACCTCAAAAGTCAAAGTTTGACTATTTTCATGAACTATGAAGGGATTGAACTTACCTATCCATGAAGATATGAAGACAACTAATCCAAGATAAATCAAGTACAAAGAGTTCTGCATATTGACATCAATCAAGTTAGAAAAGTAGGTGAGTCATTTATCAGTTTGGTTTTAAGGTCGGTTTTTAGTTTTTTTCCAATCAGCTTATTAAAATTTTTCATATTGTTTTAGATGACTTGATTTATGGTTTATACTAAAGCCGATCGAAATAAATAAATCAGGCCGAAGGCTTTTCGGCTATTTTTATTAAGCCTACACATAATTTAGCAATATTATATTATAATTTACTATGGAAAGTCGGTGTCCAATCACATGCCACCGACACCAGTTTTACATCAATAGTATTGAATGTGAGATTTTAACAAAGTGAGTCGTTGGCGTCGTGTTGGTGGTTGTGTGTCTGTTGACTTTACTGGGTGACCAACCGAATTTTTTTTCCGGTTTTTTTCTTTTACTTTAATATATTTATTAGGTTTAATACCTGTATGTTACACACGGGTTAAATAGTAATATTTATAAAGAAATTATAACCATTATATTTAACAATTTGTAAATATATAACATTTAAGGAGTTGGCTCTATCAACTTGCATGGTGAAAAATTTAGCTAAAGTTTACCTCCCAAACTTCCTATTATAGAAAAAAAAATCTCTTCAAAAATTGCCCCCTAAAAGTTTGATTTATTAGATAGATGGATTTTACGTTACTTTTCTATTTTGTTTTTGAATTATTTTATTTTCTTTGTTATGGAGCTATTAACGAATATGTCTAATTTCGATCTCCAAAACTAGTAAAACTAGTACGCCCTAATTCAGACATTGTTTATGTCTTTAACAACGCTAATCGTGTAATATATGCTAATTAAAATACAAGGAGTTGGTCTTTTTTTACGTCAAATTTCTTACTTAACGGGAGACTTGAACTCTTACACGTATGGTTCAATTTATATCTTTTCTAATTGACAAGGTCGGTACCTTGCACCGGTCAACCACGTGACGTCACGTGGTGTTTTAATTTTTTTTTACTTTAACATATTCACGGTTTTAATATCGACTTTTACTAATTGTCATTTTAGCCCCGACTCTACTTTGACATATAGTACGACTTCAATATTGTTATCGTTTAGACCTCTAACTTTTGATATTTCGTCGATTTTTAATATGTAACACATTATGGTTTTGTGCCATACGGAACATGTGACATTTTTTATCAACGCATGTGAAGAAGTCACATATGCAAAACTCGACTGCGTGATCCGGCCACTACAACGCACGACCTGGTCTTAAATCTAGTTTTATTGTTAATTCTTTAGCTTATATTTTAAATTAAAAACTGTCAAAACCAGACCGTAAACAAAAACCGAAAGTACATGTATTTAATTTACCTCAGAAACTTGTGTAGATAATCTATGAGGATGTGCAGATAAATGACCCAAAGAGTCAATCATACGACCAAATAGAACAAAGAAAACTGGAAGTGCAGCACCATGAATACAAGCTCCAATACTCCCAAACAACATTAACAAGAAATCGCACTTATCGGCCGCATAAAACAAGCCCGAAAACGACGCATTCTTGCCCGATGAACTCGACTCGGGTTGTGAGTCCAGTTTTGGAGCTGGGAATTGATCACTAGAAACATCTTCTTGGTTTGGCATAATCTCAACTTCTCTCATTGTGCACAATTTGAAGAAATGAAAGAAAAAGATGATAGTTGTAAATGCAATGCAAGCAAGTAGATGATAATGATATCAATTTCCTGCTAGTAAATGAAGCAGCTTTTAGGTAGCCAACTAATAAATCGGCTTTAGCATTTACTACTACTTTAAATAGCTTAGATGATACCATGACTATTTATGTTAAAATCAATATTTACACTTGAAAGACTTCAACTCTCAATCACTTTTGTAATGGGCCAAATCGGACCTAGCTAGGAGAGAGGGTAGTGTCTACTATCTTAAGTTTTTAACCCGTAATGTAGAAAAATTTCACAAAAAGCCTTTGAATATAGAGTAAAGTAGTAAACTGCAGTTTTGTTTCTGTGTTTTGATATCATTAACAGTTTTAGTTTCATGTTAACAGTTTTGTTTTGGTCCCTGTGTTTTTATTTTCTAACATAAATGGTCCCAAACACTAACTCCATCCAATTTTCCGTTAAGTTTCTCACACGCGCCCCGCATTTGAGGGGTAAAAATGTCATTTCTCCCCCTTTTTATCTAGGTCGTCATGTAGGTTAACATTTTTTTTCAGTCGCATGTCAAAAAGAGTGATAGAAATGACATTTTTACTTCGTATGTAAGGGAGACTTAACGGAAAATTGGATGGAGTTAGTGTTCGGGACCATTTATGTTAGAAAATAAAAACACAGGGACCAAAAGTGTTAAGATGAGACTGAAACTGTTAATGATATCAAAACATAGGGACCAAAACTGCAGTTTAAAGTATTTATGTATATATAAAAAAGTGAATTTAAATCATCAAGTTGATAGCATATCCAGTGAATTAACATTTAACATTCTCGACTTTCGATCAAATGGTCGTGTGTATGGCTCTTAGTATTGTCTATTTATTGTAGTTGCTATTATTTATGAAACATTACTTTACATTTTTTTTCTTCTTAACTTGTTTAACTTGTTTAACTTTCACTTTTAATAGGTTTTAAATGTTTAACCAAAACAAACAGATATATTCACTTAGTTTCATCCTTAGGGTAAAGTATTGTAATTCGTACAATTTAATTTTTTTTTTTACATTTTTAGGTATAATGCAACCCCGTAATGGATTTTTTTAGGGTTACCTTTGAGATTTTTGTCTAAATCTGCTACTACGAACACCATTGCCTTTAGCTATATTACAAGGCGATAGGTCGATACTATGATCTATTAGGCACCAACAACCAAATGATCTTGGTCTGAATGAGGGTGGGCGTACATCTAACAATAGACAGTGATGTATTATCAAAAGTAGATTAAACGAATTTTTAAGGAAAAATATATTACAACCTGTTGATAGTAAAACTAGATATCATGATCTAGTGCTCCTAACATAAGTATGTTACTAATATACTACTAACCTCATTGGCATTTGAATTGATGTTAAATAAAAGTTAACACCACTAGAAGTAGCAAGATGGATTGGTATGGTAACAGGTTATTAACAGCATATATGGAAACAAACAGCCTTTTGATAAGTTAAAAACGTGTAATGTGCAGTCATTATAAATACTACCAGACATTTTGAAGGTTATATGTGTATTAAAAGTAGACTTTTACGACTTTAATAGGGCATAGTCGTATTTTTTAATGGCGTTTGGCACTACCCCTGATACTCGATTGAGCATTTCTAAGACATGATGTCAACCGTCCATGTTAATTTTGACGCCTCAGATCTAACTCATCAAGAAACACCATCAACAAAGAAACTCACAACTTGAGAATCACATGTTTGAACATGAGACCATAATCTCAAACCCTTACAATAGGGTTGACAACTTTTGACATAGACTTGTTTACATAACACGACACATAAGTAACATGTTTTGTCTTTAACCTTAATTATAAGTTTCATGTCATTAACATATTAACACCTTTAAGACACATTAAAAATCGTGTTTTAACAATTTAATTATTTATCGTATCCGTGTGTTATCATATATGACATGTTATGTTAATCCTACTTATCATCACCCAATATTATTGTACCCTTAACTTGTTAATCTAATGGCATATTGGTTTTTACTGGTCTCAACTATTACCTTTTGTCTTCTACCGGTCCCAACTATTAAATTGGTTGTCAACGGTCCCAACTTTTATCACTTTGGTAACCACTAGTCCGTCGTTAAATTTTTTTAGCGCCGTTAAGTTTTATTCAAATTCAAGACTGGTGTTTTAGGCATTTTGATTGGAAGGATAATACGAGTCGATTGATGTAAAAGTTTCTCAAAAAGGCTCTCTGAACGATAAATTTTTTACATCCGATTGAAGCATCGTTAGGTTTAAACTCCCGATTGAAGCACTATTTCGTTGTTCGGAGTGCCGTTTCGAGGTAATTTTTCCATCAATCGACTTGTATTATCCTTCCAATCAAAAGGTTTAAACATCGGTATTGAATTTGGAAAAAAACTTAACGGCGTTAAAAAAATTTAACAACAGACCAGTGGTTACCAAAGTGATAAAAGTTGAGACCATTGACAACCATTTCAATAGTTAAGATCGGTAAAAGACAAAAGCTGATAGTTGACACCAATAAAAACTAATATAACTAATCTAGTTAATAATGGTCAAAATTGCCAATCTAATCACCATCCTCATAATATCACAGTTACTACAACTGCTTTTATGACTTTTGAAGTCCTGATGCCAATAATGTCATTATGTGGCTGAGGTTTAATCATCTAAAGCAAAGCTAACAACTGCAACAATAAATACAAACTTATATTGAGCCATTTAACACGATGAAAGCGAACCTAAAATGTTTTAAAAACCAGACCGATAATCAAACTAATAACACCCCTTGTTTATGGGACACAATGGTGGAACGGACCTAGGAACTCGATCCTTAAGTAATTTAATTTAGATATATTGGTTTTAAATAGTTCTAACTATCATCATTTGGTTTTCATCGGTCTCAAGTATCGAATTGGCTGATAACAGTCCCCACTTTTATCACTTTGGCAACCAACATGCCGTCGTTAAATGTTTTTAACGACGTTAAGTTTTTTTCGAATTTTAGACCGATGTTTTAGGGCTTTTGATCAGAAGAAGAACACGATTCGATTGATGTAAAATGTTATCTCGAAATGACGCTCCGAATGACAAAATATTTACCTCCGATTGAAGCACCGTTAGGTTTAAACATCTGATTGAACCAACGTTTCGAGGTAACTTAATTTTACATCAATCGATTCGAATTCTCCTCCAAATAAAAACCCCTAAACATCGGACTTATTTGAAAAAAACTTAGTGCTGTTAAATTTTTTTAATGTCGGCCTGTTGGTTGTCAAAGTGATAAAAGATGAGACCGTTACCGGTTAATTTAATAGTTAAACCGATAAAAACCTAAAGGTAATAGTTAGAACGTTAAAAACCAATATATGTAAAAGATTAACCTCTAGCTACCAACATACATCAATTATAAAAGTCATGATAAATATTAAGTATTAACTACATAGCCTTGTGGGTCTGTAATAAAAGAGGGCATTGATGTCTTTTCGCTTAAGTTCTCTGTGCAAATTGATACCAAAACACTTGCATTGTACCAGAACATAGTTGGATCGATCATCAATCATTGTCATTGAGCTTGATTGGCCCAACAAAGTAACAAAAAACAATTTTAGAGTTTTGAGGGTGTTAAATTAAATAATAAATAATTTAATAGTAATAACAATGATAATCTTCTCTTTTAGTTCATGACACCAATGGTATATCGTATACAAAAGTGAATAAAAATTAAATATATATCGTAGACTTAATTCAAACTGGTGTCTTTAATACAATCGTAAATAACTTCAATTTTCTTTTAGGCATAGAGCAATTGTGTCATTACAAGAATCCATCATGTTATTTTGTTATCTAACATATAAAAAGGGTGTTGCTATATACATCTCCTTTTTCAAGTTTTTTTACTTGTTACACCCCCTCCCTAAGATTTTCAAAACATACAATTTCAACATTTTTTTATAAAATTATATTTTTCTCTTAAATTAAGATTCCATTTCTTATAATGTTGGATTAAGCTATTACATTTAGTTGGTGAGTATCGACTACGAGCATCCAAACTAACTGAAACCGAAATAACTTGGAATAAATCGTCTCCGTAACCGAAAAAACGAACCGAATTGCAAATTTGGTTTTCGGTTCGGTCACTAACAGTATCCAAATTGTGAATTTGGTTTTCGGTAACAAAAAACATGATTTATTCGGTTCGGTTATCTGAATAAACTATATAATATTTGGTTTCATCGGATAACCCGACCGAATAATCCTACTAAAGCGGATGAATTCGGTTCGGTTAGGCAAAAAAAAAAACTCCATATCCAAATAAACATACTAAAGCGGTTTAATTCGGTTAGGATAGGCCAAAAAAATGATACCACGACCGAATAAAAAAGATTTTCCAACCGAATAAATCAGACCGGACAAAAAGTTAACCGAACCATTAAATACCGACATCAAACATTTTTTTATATACACCTATTATTAACTTCATTTAGGAACACAATTTTTTAAGGAATAATGACAATAAAAGTTTGGGGGCATATTTTGACAAGTTTCAAAAGTTTTTTTAAGGGGGGGGGTGCAACAAGTATTAAGGGGGGTGTAACAAGTATTAGGGGGGGGGGGGGGGGTGTAGAGACACACCCTATAAAAACGCAATAACATAAAAGATCGATTCATTTTGTTATGAAGTTTTTTTTTACTATCGCTGTGTTACTTTGTTCGAATTGTTTAGGTTTGTACTTTGAGATGTTTGACTCTAGCGTACATACACAAATGGATTTACTGAGTTACACATAGTGTAAGCTAACATGTAAGAACAGAATAGATCCATTTTATTATGAAGTTTTTCATTAATATAGTGATACATTATTTTAATTGTTTACTTCTGGAATCTGGACTGTGAGATGTTTCACTGTAACATACAAACACAAATTAACTTATTGTGTTATTATGTTGTCTAATATGCAAAAACACAATAGATCCATTTTATTGTAATGTTTTCACTATCATCGTGTTATTTTGTTACATAACATGTAAAACACAACTACATATTCTACTCTTGTACACATTGTATCATGCTGCTAGGCCCAGGTGCTGGTCTTGGATGGACGACGATGCGAATGTGCTAGGGGGCATCATTCAGTGGCAGACCCAAGAATTATTTATCATGGGGTGATGTAGCTGTCGTGGGCTAATCAAAAACAAGTATTTTATTACTTAAATACCTATATGAGTATGGGTAAGTAAGGTCGTCTCCACAGGGAATTGGTGGAAAGTGTAAGTTTAAACCAAATTAACTAGAAAGACGAATTTGACTAACTTAATAGAAGAATTAAACTTGCTAACAACTTGAAATTAAAATTGAAACTTTGGTTGATTGAAAAACTTAATTTGCATAAAGCAACAAACTTGAAAAAGGTTTTTAAACAATTAATTAAAAAGGTAGTTACTTCCGGTATCCAAGTTCAAGGATTAAAGCAAGTTACTTTTAACATAGTGAAATCACGTATTTATGATTCGTATATCTAGCTTTTGACTAAAGTGATATCAAAGGAACAAACTTCTCAACTCGCTCTTTCACAATGTACCAATCTAACTATATCAAATTATCCACCCAAACCAATGAGTTCACGATGTAATAAACAGAAGAACTGATGATAAAAGCATGCAACTTTATTTATAACTAGATTGTTTAAGTTAATAAAAAACACAAACTTGAATAATAAAATCCAGATCCAATACAAAACTAGGTTTAAAAGCAACTAAACATGTCACCTATGTGAACTCTTCACCCGGAAGCAACCACGAAAGAAGACTAGCCACTCATGTGCTTCATTGGATCTTTAATCTCTAAGTGATGATGATGATCAATGATGATTGGGAATGGATTCGAGCCTTTGAAATGATGAAAAAACAGCTTCTTAATACCCAAAATCGACTAGCAAAGGTTATTTTCAAAACCCTAGTGATTAGTTTTAAATAACCATTCAAAAACCTAAATTTTTGGGCTTTGGCCGACCACCGGCGTCTTAGATGCCCAAACCGGCGTCTTATACGCCCAAGATGAAATTCCAAACAACAATTTTTTCAGGGCCACCGTCTTAGACGCCCACCTCGGCATCTTAGACGCCCAGTTCCGGATTTTCTTCACACTTTCCAATCTTTTGCATTCTTCAACTTTAGCCCTCGTAACTTCTTCTAATGCTTCTTTTAACTCCACATTTGATCATTTTAGGCTCCATTTATCTCCACACACCTACGACACATAACATATACAAAGTAACTCGTTCCAACACAATAAACGACTAAAAATCACGTAATTAAATATAATATAACACTAATAAAACACCACGTGATCACATCCCCACACTTCACCTTTGCTTGTCCCTAAGCAAAGCTCTCGTGTAACTCATTAGCCATCATTAACAATTACATTTTACCAATTCCTTACCAATTCCCAATCCCGGTCCAAAGTCATACCCAAACTCACACTTTTAAGCATAATAATACTTTTACTTTTTCAAGTTCAAGTATTCATATTTTAAACAAAGACTTATCTAACCAAGCCTAACAAGCTTTCACGCTTTTCCCATGCATGTAATACATCTTCTCACAACCACCAAAATTGCACACACAATCAAAAGGACTTTTATGGGTTTTTAATAGGCTTTGGGTAAGGGAATGGATTAACGGATAAAAATGGCTAAAAAGTTGATGAACTCGAATCTTCTAGGCCTCTCTTTTAAAGAGTCTATTAATGCCACAATAGATCAAATATTTCTATGCACGTTTGGCAACATTGGCCATTTTTTTTTTCATGCGCTTCTAATCCTTCTACTTTGGGACACACTAACATCGGTCCTCTTTTCATTTATAATCATTAGGCGCATTGGCCTGGGCACACTATTATCGGCCCCTTCCCGACTATTCGAGCAATGCGACCATTCCATCCCACGTCGAACATGGTAGCGGACGTCCACACCGACCTTACCGAAGAACGGGGAATCCTAAACCTATTCGATTCGAATTCATCGAAAATTAATAAGAAAGATAAAAGGCTAACTTTTTTTTTCTTTCTTTTTTCTTTTTTTTATTTGGTTGAATGGTTGATGGTGTCTAAGGGATATGCCACAAACGGGTAGGATCTAAAAAAAACAAAAAGGCTAAAAAATAATCCTAAGGTGTATTCCTAATGCCTTTATCATTTTCATGTACACAACTTGGTTTCATGCTTGAAAACGTTTCTAATTATGATAAATCAAGAAACTAATGCTACCACATGCATGAAAAGTCCACCCTCTAGCATGTTACCCCCGGTTAGACAATTCTAATAAATTTCCACACAAAACAATAACTTGTGAGTCTAACCATGACTAAGGACCAAAACCAAGTGCTAGTAAGTTATTAGTTAATGAATTACATTGAAAACTCAAGCCTTCAAGCACACTTAAGCCCGCTTGGAACATTTTTCAAAAATATATTTTTCACTTTTGCACACAAAACTTGCATTTTTTTTTCAAAATTCTTCTCATCCCCACACTTGGGATACATTGTCCCCAATGTATGGTGTTAAAACTGTTAACTAAGCCCAGAGATGAGGATTCACCAACTTCTCCCTGTCACCAAAAAATTTAACACTAACCATTCCCAAAACATACTATTTATCCAACACATAACACATAAGTTCTAAGCACCCACTAGAGTTTCACACCCCAACCACAACTAATCACAAACTCAAAACACAATACAAAACAAAATAAAACAAAACAAGGAAATAAAAAAAATAGTTTTAAACAAAAACAAAAGAAAAAGATTAAGTACATGGACCTGATCAGAGTGCAGCACTCGGTCAACGAGTGCCCCTAGTGTCCATATCTGAATCATGTATGTTCGCCTGTGGAGGAAGCTGCGGTCCAAACCATCCAGTCATCAATTCTTGTAATTGTAGAAAATTGAACTAGATGGTTGAGTTACCCGATAAGTCGATCCAGTTCTACCTTCCATATACCTTTGATTGAGAAACGACTGAAATTGATACTGTTGGTTTCTCGCATATAAGTTATTGTTATCAAGGATTTCCTGCTGCTTCCTCATCAACTCCTCATGCCTATCACAAGCAAAAATAGATTTCCTTGCGCTCACATCTTGTCGATATTGATCCATAGGTGACCAATTCTCATACCCCGGTGGCCTCATCTCCCTAATCCTCTCTTCAATAGCAGGTAACTCCAATGATCTATGAATTGGCAATAATAATTGTTCGTGCCCACTGCCTACATCCTCATTTTCATCATCACTGTCACTCGCCACACTATCACTTGACAACGCTTCCATCTCTTGGCCCGGTTCCAACGGTTGAGCATTCGGAAGCAAACCTGTTAACATCTCCTTAGTACGCTTATCTCTCAACATCAAATGCGTCTCTGTTTTCCTGTACTTCCAATAAACCTCCTTGAACTTAGACATGATGAAGTACTTGTGAGCTTTTTTAAGATAAATGGTGTTCTTTTGCAACACCCCTTGCTCTCTCATCAATGCAGTAATCAATCGGCAGTGATGAATCATCTTTTTATCTGCACTCTCATGACTAGCCCATACATTCATCAAAACTAGATGCCTTAAGGACAACATCCTATTCCCCGCTGCAATCTCATACATAATCCTAACATCAGTTTGCCTAATGTACCCTTTATCGCCCAACTTTGGTGTCACATTACACAAGGCAATCAGATTCAACAACTTAGGCATGATGTGCAAATCCGAAGTAATGAAATTTCCCTTTTTATTTTTTCGAAACAACGCATCTAGAATGGCATGATCAACTTCGTTTTGATACGCAGGCTTACAAATTGACTCTTCATCCGGATACTCATATAAATCACTTTCTTTTGAATCAAAGTTGACAACGGTTCGAATAGTGTCAAAAGACATTATCATCTCCTTCTTTCCAACCCACCCTCTCAACTTAGTTGTCATTGGAGGGTTATCACCTTCTTCTTTCTCTAGCGTAGACATCCATTCCAAGATAGCGTTGGTTGGAATATTATCACCATGGCCTTCATCTCTAAACGTCAAAGCCACCTCTAAACCCAATCTTCTAAACTTTTCAACCAAGCCAATCGTCTCATAATCCTCCATGTCTATTGCCCTCTCACATAAAAAAAATGTTATCTTTGTGTTTAACCCCCTTTTTGAGCTTTTCAAAGTATAACTGTTTCCTAATTTCAGGATCATGCTCGGATAGCTTCGTGGACTGGGTAAAATTTGGCAATTTATCTCTCCCTTGATCCGCCGGTATCATATCTTCATCCCTTAGCCCACTTGAAGATTGCTTCTTTGACCTTTTGTTTGGTTGAGAAGACTCGACTTGCTTCCCCTTTGATTTAGCTCTACTCCTATTAGACGGATTCATGTTTCCTAAAAAAAAGAAAAAACAATCCCAATCAATCTATGGCTTACCAAAACAAACAATTTAGCGTTTTTACATACAATATCTCGACCTCATCATAACATATTGCAATTACCCAACTTGAACAAGGTTTTAAATCTACATAGATTCCAAGTTCATAAAATTAAAGTAACATGTTACTTGTCTTAGATTTCTTCATATTTTAACCAAAAACATGAATCTACAAGTGATTTAGTCAAGGCATTGTATGTACCAGCTAAATTGAACATCCATATCCATTATCATCACATGAACATAGCAATTCATTATTCTAACAAGTTAATACACATCTCATTGATATTTTTACGTTCAAATTAAAAAAAACAACCCTAAACATACCTCCATATGACAATTATAACTCAATTGAAAGGTTAGAGAATGAATTAACATACCTTTGAAGTCTCTTGAACACTCAAAACACAAACTTGAATGAATTTTTCAAAGATCCCAACTTTGAACTGAAACCCTAGATCTTAATATCTTCAAAAACGAGCAAGAATCTCGAAGAACTAAACCTTGGAATGTGATTGTCTCCGAAAATTAATGAAAATCGGTATCAAATTCGTGAGATTTAGTGATGATTTGAAGATGTTGTGATTTTGAAAACTTGATGTTCTTGAGAGGGTTTTAGAAGGAAGATGATAAAAAGATGAAAAATGGGTGCGTTAGGGTTTTAGAATCATTTAAGTGATGTTTACCATGGGTAGAAATTGTAAAAACTCGGTCAACCAGGTCAACACCCGTCTCCTTGATGCACCCGGCAACGGCGCCATTTTGATGTAGCTGTCGTGGGCCTCTTTTTTTAGCAAGTGGTGTATTTGGTTCTTTCAAAGCCGAAGGGTAAGGGATGGCATTATTCTCCACCCCTGCACCTTGAGTGATAGTTGTGTTTGGTTTCACATTTTCCTTAACCGGTTCCTTAAAAGTTACCTTTTTAGTTGGTTTAGGTGATGCAAGTTCCGAATCACTATCTAACTCACCATTTTCACCAAGGTCAACCACCACTCCCTCCTTAGATGGTGATGGTGGTTGAACCTTGTTGTCATAAACCTTACCACTTCTATGAATACTTACCTGACCCACATGAGAGCTCTTACTTGGTCCAGCTACTTGATGTTGAGGATTCAATGTTGTATTACTTGGGAGCTTACCTGGTTCCCTCCCTGCTAACTGCTCAGCTAGTTGACCCAATTGCCTTGAAAATGCTTCATTTGTCTTTTCTTGCACTTCTTTAAATTGCTTAATCTCTTTCAAGTCTTCTGAGAGATCCTGAATTGCTGCAAGAATGGCATTGTCGTTGCCATTGTTAGATGAGGAGCTTTATTGTTGGTAACTTCTTTGTTGAGCTTGCCCTCCTTGTTGATCCTTGATTGTACTGATCCTTTTGATATCCTCCTTGGTTGTAATTTTGCTGACGACTTTGATATTGATTACTTCCTTGGTTTTGTACCTGAAAAGGAGGATTCAATTGGTTAGTACTATTACCATACCTCAAATTTGGATGATTCCTTAGCCCCAGGTGATAGGTATTGGAGTTCATATCATATTGCTTTCGGTCCCCTTGAGCTTGCACTTGATGCACTTCTTCATTTCTTCCCATATTCATGTAACATGTTTCAAATATGTGTCCAATGTCTTCACATGTTTCACAAATTTCATAACCACCTGAAATATTCGCAACCTGACTTTTGGCCACTTTAATGCTTGGTAACTCACGTTCCAACTTTGCAATTCTATCCATTGCTGCATGATCATTGACTGTTTTAAGAGACGAGCCTCTCGACCTTCGGCTTGTCTGTGCTGTTTTCTTTGAGTTGATGCTCATCCTTTCAAGAATGTTCCAATCATCATCTACATGGTTGAACGTGAAGGTTCCAGCACTTGTAGAATTTACATCTCTAGCATCTTCCGGTGAAAACCCATCATAAAAAGATGAAATCAACTCCCACTTGTCTATTCCATGATGTGGGCATGTCCTCAACAATTCTTTAAACCTATGCCATGCCTCATGAAATTGCTCCCCCGACTGTTGTGTGAAACCCCGAATGGAACGACGAGCATCACTTGTTCTTTGAGAAGTATAATATTCATCCAAAAACTGTTGTTGCATGTTGACGGGTAGTCCTTTGGACGACCCTTAAATGCTTTAAATATATACTTAATTCCCCTTTTTAATCGCGTAATTGTCTTGAATTAGATAACTACGGTTGCTTTTATCTCAGGTACGCTCGGACCTAAAATGAAGCATGATGGTGACACTGAACGGGAGTAAGTGAAAGAAGAACACGAAGTTGACCATCAACTACCGTAGCCTACGGTCCCACCGTAAGCTACGGTGGATAGAAGTTGAAAATCCTCACCGTATCACAGAACGTTGTTGGCGTAGCAAAATGTCACCCACCGTAACCTACGGTGTCATCGTAGGTTACGGTGAACCCAGATATGAAACTCGTAACTGCTGTTACAAAACGGGATTTTTTGGGTCTTTTGAGTATCTAATCATTAGGAAACGACTTGAGGGCGATTTTGGGCGATTGTGATAAGCTTTTTAGGTGGAAACAACAACATTTGGCTACTCAAATCTATTGTAATTCCTTCTTGATTCTCATGGATTTTATAGTTATTTGCTATTTGGTTTGTGAAACAATGTGTGGCTAGTTTATTTATGTTTTCCCTTGGTTGTATGGATTATCAACTGCGATATTGTTAATGTTTATGTATTTGTGGGATAATGATTTGATCTTTTGATTAATTGTTATGGTGATTATGTGTTATGTGTAACAGGTCGTTTTGTTTATCTTTGTAATTTAATCATATGTTCTTGGTGCCATAGGCAATCTTGATCTAGTGGTTGGGATTGGGGTGGATAATTTAGTCGATACTGATCATCGGGTAATAACCTTGCATTGTTTTAATTCAAGTACTTAGTCCCCTTTTATCACACATTAACACACACTCACGAATTATGTCTATGTAGTTCTTCCCAATTGAACATTGACATCATCACTTGTTGAAATCCAGAGACCAAGGGGGAACATTCTTCTCATTACTGAATACTTAGTTTTTAAATTAATCTGTTACTTTCCGTTAATTTCCTAGTTCAATCAATCAATCCAAAAATCTCTGAATTTACTTTTGTTTTATTTTAGCTCATAATAGTTACTTGCAACTACCTGATATACACATTTTCCACCAACTCCCTGTGTTCGATACCACTTACCGCTAACTATTTAGTAGTATTTAGTAGTATTTGGTTTGTATTTGAGTGAGACTACGACCTCACGTCACATGTCTCTCCATGTGTGAATACTTGCGGATGGCAATGAGAGAACCAACTTTTTAGCTTTGTCTTTGAGAGTGAACTGGAACAATACCAACTTGACTTCGTCTGGTGAAAAACCTTGACCACCAATAGTACTACACGAGGCCTCGAATTCTGAAATATGCAAGTAAGGTTCCTCAAGAGCCGTGCCATGAAAATGAGGTAAGATACCCAAACATTGAGGTCGAACCTCAAAAGCTCTCCCACGTTGTATTGGTGGTATAACAGGGGAGGAATTGACTGTAATAGCTGGGCGAAAGTGACTATCCACACCATGAGCAGGGACATTTTGTTGTCTCCCTACATTCAGTGGTATCCCATTAAACGGTTGACCCCTATGGACGATCGGTGGTTGTCTGAATCCCCCTTGACCCATATTCCTCTGTGGCCATTGATAGCCTTGCTCTTCTTCATAACCCCCATACTCATCAACCGGATGTTGGTTTAGATGATCCATTTGATTTAGATCTTCAATCCATTCCTCTATGTTAGACCCATAAACTCTTTGATGAGTTCCTTCATCTGAAAATTCCAGTTTATTATCATCGTTACTCCCATGCACACTAAAATGTGGTTGATTACTTGGGTTTTACTGAAAGGTTCGAAAGTGTTGAAGTATTGGGTCGGGTTTTGGTACTTGGTTTAGTGGGATTTGATCTTGACTTGGTGCAGGTGGGTTTTCAGGTGGAATTGGTGGGTCTTGGTTTTGATGTTCCATTGATTTTGATGCTTTAGGCGCTGGGGTCTTTGAAAGGAGTTCGAGTATAGACTAAACTCTCGCTGATGGTGTACCCTCTTCTAATTGTGTGTTACCCCGAAGAGGAGTAACCGTGGTATTTCTGTGAATTGCCTGGTTATTTCTTGCGGTTTTCTCTATTTCTGGATCCCACTGTAATGGTGAAGTCTTCTTTGAGAATCTCGTATGCATAAAAGCTAAGAAATTTTCTACACAATCAGAAACACCAATACCACACGTAAAAACGAACAAAAATGTAAAATAAACAAAAAGACACTATTTTTGTTTTTTTTTAACAAAACGAAAGACGAAAAAAATATTTTTGGGTTATATTAATTTTTCTTTGGAAATAAAATAACTAATCTAAACTAAACACTAAGCGCACAATTCCCCGGCAACGGCGCCATTTTGATGTAGCTGTCGTGGGCTAATAAAAAATAAGTATTTTATTACTTAAATACCTATATGAGTACGGGTAAGTAAGGTCGTCTCCACAGGGAATTGGTGGAAAGTGTAAGTTTAAACCAAATTAACTAGAAAGACGAATTTGCCTAACTTAATAGAAGAATTAAACTTGCTAACAACTTGAAATTAAAATTGAAACTTTGGTTGATTGAAAAACTTAATTTGCATAAAGCAACAAACTTGAAAAAGGTTTTTAACATAGTGAAATCACGTATTTATGATTCGTTACTTCCAGTATCCAAATTCAAGGATTAAAGCAAGTTACTTTTAACATAGTGAAATCACGTATTTATGATTCGTATATCTAGCTTTTGACTAAAGTGATATCAAAGGAACAAACTTCTCAACTCGCTCATTCACAATGTACCAATCTAACTATATCAAATTACCCACCCAAACCAATGAGTTCACGATGTAATAAACCGAAGAACTGATGATAAAAGCATGCAACTTTATTTATAACTAGATTGTTTAAGTTAATCAAAAACACAAACTTGAATAATAAAATCCAAATCCAATACAAAACTAGGTTTAACAGCAACTAAACATGTCACCTATGTGAACTCTTCACCCGGAAGCAACCACGAAAGAAGACTAGCCACTCATGTGCTTCATTGGATCTTTAATCTCTAAGTGATGATGATGATGATCAATGATGATTGGGAATGGATTCAAGCCTTTGAAATGATGAAAAAACAGCTTCTTAATACCCAAAATCGACTAGCAAAGGTTATTTTCGAAACCCTAGTGATTAGGTTTAAATAATCATTCAAAAACCTAAATTTTTGGGCTTTGGCTGACCACCGGCGTCTTAGATGCCCAACCCGGCGTCTTATACGCCCAAGATGAAATTCCAAACAGCAAGTTTTTCAGGGCCACCGTCTTAGACGCCCACCTCGGCATCTTAGACGCCCAGTTCCGGATTTTCTTCACACTTTCCAATCTTTTGCATTCTTCAACTTTAGCCCTCGTACTTTCTTCTAATGCTTCTTTTAACTCCACATTTGATCATTTTAGGCTCCATTTATCTCCACACACCTACGACACATAACACATACAAAGTAACTCGTTCCAACACAATAAACGACTAAAAATCACGTAATTAAATATATATAACACTAATAAAACACCACGTGATCATGGGGGCGGATATTTTCAAAAAAACACATGGATTTCGTTACTATGACATATAATACCTTTTTTCGATCCGATCTAGATCGAGTCGTGTCTTATTAAAAAAAAGAATAATCATCCTAAATTTCATATAATCAACAAAAGATGTCAAATGTCATTATATATACATCATGGTATCAACTTTCAACCAAACACATCATTGCATCTTTCACTTTTCTATAAAATATTTAACTATATTGATTGAAATTGAAAGACAAACTTCATGAATAGTTTTTTGTGGGTGGTTGAGGTGTTGTGTTGTTATTGTTATTGGATAATGGTTTGAGGTGTTATGTTGCTATTGGTTAACGTTATGAAATATTGTTTTGTGTGTGACTTAAGGTGTTGTGTTACTATTGGTTGATGTTATGAAATTGTGTTGTGTGTGTGGCTTGAGGTGTTATGTTGCTATTGGTTGATTATTTGAAGTGTTGTGTTGCTATTGGTTGATATCATGTGTGTGTTTGTTTGTTGACTATTTTTTGTGTTTTGTTTTGTATTTGATTTTTTTGTGCTGTGTTACATTTTTATTTGTGAGCTGCTGGTATGGTATGCAAAATGTAATAAGCCGTTTAACAACTGTCATGCAACACATGACAGCTTGAATATACTTAGTTTCTTTTATACACAAAAATTACAAAAATGGTAAAATAAGAATTTACAAATTTAAAATTATATATATATATATATATATATGGTTAAGATCCTTACAGGTCAACTTAATTAAAGAACTACTATAACATTGATTTACATACATGTAAATTAAACCTGACAATATTAAGCACTCTTTACAAATGTGTAAATCAGACATGAGTATATATATGTAAAACAACCTAAATATCACATGACTTGATTAAGTTCATTTCAGAAGACTCATATATTACAAAATGAAAAGGAAGAAACCTAAATCACTATAAAAACTGGGTAATGATTTTTTAAAAAAAAACTTCACTTCTTACACACAAATGTGTAAGGTTAAAACTTAAAAAAATCATTAAATTATTTTTTTTTCGTTTGTATTTTTAGCGTTTTAAATTTACCTACATATGTGTAGGTTATGTGTAAGTAACATAACCTACATATAACTTCAACACGTGTAGGTTTAACAAATAAACGATACTTAACAAATTTTATTTTTTGAATTTCAAAGTTGATGAATAAATATTGCATTTTAATCATTTTTCTATACATTAAGAAAATTTTTTGTTGAAATATTGAAGAATTTAATAACATCCTTTGCTTCTCGCAATATTTAGTTTTTTTGCATGAACCCTCACCTAATTAACTAGTAACAATTCGTTTGTTATTAGGAGTCTATCTATCATTAATTAATTAATTTAACTAAGTGTTTGAGTTAGATTAAGTTTATTTTTTTTTTGGTAAAGGGTATTTTACCCATGATTTTATATATGCACAAACAATAAAACCAAAGAGTGTAGAGAATCTACACTAGTTCCTTCATTTCATAGGGCATCCCCATGAACATAAAAATAACAAACAGCTACACTATAAATCTAAAAACCAAACAACGATTACCAACTATCCATTTCATGGGACATCCCCATGAACATAAAAAAACCATCAAAAGGTAAACAAATAACAAACAGCTAGACTATAAATCTAAAAACCAAACAACGATTACCAACTATCCTCTATAGTCATCAAACGAGCCTAGCATATCACTCTTTACCTTTATTATTAATTGTTTTCTAGTTCTAATAGGATTAGAATGTTATGATTATATAAAACAGAGTAGACATCTAATTTATGTATCCAGAGAGAAAGTTTGTAAATCAAACTAATTAAATAAAAGTGTGTCTTTGTTTAGTAATTTTCTAGTTTAACACACACACACACACACACACATATATATATATATATATATATAATATGTATATATAGAGTAAACTGCAGTTTTGGTCTATGTGTTTTGATATTATTAACAGTTTCAGTCCCTGTGTTTTTATTTTCTAACAGAAAATGGGACTGAAACTGTTAATGGTATCAAAACAGAAAATGGGACTGAAACTGTTAATGGTATCAAAACGGGTTATTGGATTTAAACACCCTCAACTATTGATCATTGGCCGTTGTCACCTTCAAGTATCACTTTGGCCAATAACACTCCCAACTATATACTTTGGTGTCCGTATCACCAAAAGTTAACCAAATCACTAACGCCGTTAAGTTTTGCTGACGTGGCACGGTGACGTGTCCTATCTCTGCTTACGTGGCACGGTGATATCGGCCAATGATCAATAGTTAAGGGTGTTTAAATCCAATAAGGCAATAACCCAGTATATATCTATATTTAACTAGGAATTGACCTGTGTCACGTGATGCGACGACCGGCTTTTAGTTGGTGCATATGTCGTGTAATATTTGTGACTTCGTTACATGCGTTATGTTATTGATTATCTCTTGCACGTTATGGTGTAATATTATGTTTTGTACCTTGCAACGTAATGCCGTCAAAGTAATTAAAAAAACTAACTAAAACAAAAGAATATACAAAGAAAAAAAAGTTTAAAAAGAAGAAAAAAAACAAAAATATCCAGCCCTCGTGTAGATGTTCAATGCACATCATGACCACTTGATCCAATATGACACTGTTAACTAGGATTTTTTTGTACAATATAATGGTATAAATAAATTTCCGCTTTTATGGTGTTTATGGATTAAATGTTGTCTTAATTCTGCCCAGCCATCAATTTTATTAAATAGGTCGCTTACTCGGAAGTTCACTTGAAAAGAGGATTGAGACAGGGCGACCCTCTTTCTCGCTTTTTGTTCTTGCTGGTGATGGAAGCATTTAATTACTTTGACATGTTACATTGCAAGGTACGAGGCATTATACTACACCAGAATGTGCATGAGATAATCAATAACGTAACGCATGTAACGAAGTCACAAATATGACACGACATATGCACCAACTAAAACCCGGTCGTCGCATCACGTGAAACAGGTCAATTCTTAGTTAAATATAGATAAATAATGGGTTATTGCCTTATTGGATTTAAACACCCTTAACTATTGATCATTGGCCGCCATCACCGTGCCACGTAAGCAGAGATAGGACACGTCACCGTGCCACGTCAGCAAAACTTAACGGCGTTAGTGATTTGGTTAACTTTTGGTGATACGGACACCAAAGTATTTAGTTGGGAGTGTTATTGGCCAAAGTGATACTTGGAGGTGACAACGGCCAATGACTAATAGTTGGGGGTGTTTAAATCCAATATCCCTATCAAAACACATGGATCATTTAGTGTTCGGGACCATTTATGTTAGAAAATAAAAACGCAGGGACCAAAACTGTTAAAATGGGACTGAAACTGTTAATGATATCAAAACACATGGATCAAAACTGGAGTTTACTCGTGTATATGTATATGTATGCATACTTCATGAGGGGTAGGTAACCAGATCATGTGATCATAACAACCTAGCTGTCATGACATATTGGTATTTAATAGCACATGATCATAATAAACATACCTATTCTAGTGAGGACAATGTAGAAAGATGCAATTATTGACCTTTTTATAAATAATTTGAAGCTTAAAGCATATAAGTGTTTAACCAAACTAGACCCAAATATAGTAGAAATTACTTCAAGCAGTTTCATGTATACTAAACAGCAAGAAGTTTAGAATTATTCCCATATAAAGAGTAGATCATCCAACATCTTGAAGGAGTGGGGTTGGTCAATTATTAATCAAATGAGCATATATATACACTTAAAGTTTAATGAATAAATGTCTTTTGTACTAGCCACTAGTATTTTGATAGGCTTAGCTAAGAATAGTAACATGGATAAAATGCAACAAATATATAAGTATATAACCTTAGCAATGCTAACTAATTATTTAATTATTTTAATCCAATAAAAAATTAGCAGAGAATGAGAATTTCTTCAAAAGATTTAAAGGTTTCAAAAGCTAGTAAATTACTCCTATCATTTACGTCCTTAAGTTTTTTTTTTTTTAGTTTTATCCAAATAATTAGTAGATAGTAAATTTGTCCGTGGACTGACAATCGTTAGGTAACAAACTCAAACGCCACGTTTTTAAGATATACATAACATTTCGAGAAAACCATGACGGGTCGCATGGTGATTATTTAAAGTCGCGAGCGGTTGGTCTACAAAAATATTCTTTCTCATACAATCTAATAATACCTCACAAAATTTTTGAAGGCTTTCATGTGATGTTGGATCCGACCAATTTTAGTATTCATCTACGGATTCAGGAACAGTTCTATAACCTAACTAACAGATGGCGGATGTGCATTTTTGCAAACTCGAGAAGCTTCTCTGATGTCTTGCGTCGAACCGAGTTCGAAAGTAATCATTGTTGTTTTCCATATCCACGACTATTTTTAAAAATAGTTCCCTCCTCATCCAAAACCACTCTCTAAACATCCTCGAGTTAAACTTCGGACTATTAGAAAAATCAGCAAAATGAGGAGCATGAGTCTTAGCACAACCGTCTCTTTAATTTTGAATTATATTATTATTACTTTTTCTAAATATAAAATTATTATTGTAAGAAAAACTCTACTAAGCAAAATTAATTTTTCTATATTCTAAGAATATTAACATTTATATATCTCCAAATTGATAAGGTCGGTGCTTTGCATCGGCCAGTCACTTGACGAAATGTCACATTTCAAATTATTTTTACTTTAACATATTTACAGTTTTAATCCCTGACTTTTGACGTATTTGTTATTTTAATCCCCGACTTTCACTAATTGTCATTTTAGCCCCTGATGAGTTTTAGACTTTGATCTCTTACTCTACTTTGACATATAATATGACTTTAATATTGTTATCGTTTTGACCCCTAACTTTTGATATTTCATCGCTTTTTAATATATGACACATTACGGTTTTGTGCCGTGACATACGGGACATGAGACTTTTTTCTTATCAACGCATGTGACGAAGTCACATACACAAAACACGACTGTGTAACCCAGCCGCTGCAATACGGGACGTAGTCTAGTTAAACTTTAAATGTCAATTTAATTTAAATGCACGTTAAGAAATGGATTTTGACAATGTGAAAGGCTTTTATGGCTACCAAAAAGTTAAATTGTGAATGGCCAAGATACTTAAACGGGCTTAAGGCCCATTAAAACCGAAAGATGGCATACACAAAACTACTCCTTGTTTTGTGACAATGTTGTTGGACGAAATATTATTAATAATTCGGTTTTCATGAGCGAACTAAACATGTTGAAATAAACTGTTATTAGTTTCTTAGTTCTATTTAATTACAGTATCCTCCTGTATATATAAAGCTACTCTATAAATGAAACATTTATGGGTTCCGGTATCATAATTTTATAGTATGACCGAACGATACAAAGTTTTCAAATTTAACTTATAAGTAGAAAAAAGGTTAGACAACTACCCTCACGCACAATCGCATGGCTGAACGATACAAAGTTTTTAAATTTAACTCGTGAGTAGAAAAAGGTTAGACACCCACCCTCACGAACAATGGCATGGCCGAACGATACAAAGTTTATCAAATTTAACTTGTGAGTAGATAAAGGTTTAACAGCTACCCTCACGTACAACGCCATGGCAAAACGACATTCAAAGTTTAATTTGTGAGTAACAAAGGTTAAAACACCTACCTCACGAATAACGGTAAGACTGAACGATAAAGTTAAAAGAAATTTAACTTAAAAACAGAAAAGGTCAAATAAATACCCTCATCCCCCACTAAAGCGTGACAACCATTGTGGTCTGGAAATTAATTTAGAGCAATTTCATGAGTTATCATAAATATGCTAAGCCGAAACCAACCATATAAACCAATAAGGACATGATATAACAAAAGTTCCCTAGCTAGTTTATTAAAAATATAAAGCACCCAAAAGCAGATAACAAAAAGACCATATACTATACGTCATATTAAGTTCCATTACATGCACCAAAAACATCCACATAAAGGGCATCACAAAAGAGTTCACCTCATAGGATGTAAGCAAGTCACCAAAATAACTCATAGCTTGAACAATGTCAACCCCAACTCGTTCGGCAACGTGCACTTGACGCATGTCATCCCGATTTCGAGTATACTCACCAAGAGGTGCGCAAAAGTGTAGTACTATTTCAGCACAAACGTCCATGGGGTCATCCAGATTATCAACATTCTTAACTTGTGGTGATGTGGTGGACGGTGGTCATGGTGATGGTAGACGGTGGGTAGTGGTGGTGGTGGTGGTTGAAAATCTTAAAAACGGTTGATTGTAGTTTGTACCAAGGAAAGATCACGCAGTTTGTCTGTAAGAAACAAACGGTCTGCAAATGACAATTTTCGTACATGCACATATATTTTAAAGAAAACAAATATCACCCTAACCCTAGTTGTTATATATCATGTGTAAATATAATCTAGACATTTATGTACATCATTTTCACTTTTATTGAAATGAAATCTTTTTCCCAATTCATTTGTCATCTCTCCCCATTTATTTGTCATGTTTCCCTATTTAATTGTTAAAACAAAACTTCGAATTCGTTTGGTGTTTTGGATTAAGGGCAAATTTATAATCGGCTGATAGGTACAGTACGTGGATCCAACCAACTAGGGCTGGCAAATCGTGTATACATGTATCTGTTAAGACACGAACCTGTTAAGACACGAACACGAAACCTATTACCTGTACACGACACGATAAGCTATCGTGTACCTGTTATCATTAAATGTACTTGTACCTGTTTATAACAGGTATACACGATAAGACACGATAAGACACGTTAAGAGTTGTATAAAAACAAGTATTCGAGAACTTGTTTAATGAAATAAAAATTGTCTATAAGTATAAGGGTAAATAAGGTAAATATGTTATATTAAATTATATTTTTAATTTTTAAAAAAATTATAACAGATATTAACAGATACTAAGAGGTAAACAAGTAAATACCTGTTAAATACATGAAAATTAACAGGTAATTTGTGTCTACCTGTTTAGTACATGTTACCTGATAAGCCCTTACCTGTTACCTGTTAAAACCATATAGGTTCATGTCATGTATTCGTGTCCGTATACAAAATTACCAGCCCTACAACTCTCCTATGTTTATAAACTTAAGTAACATCCCATTTTCTTTCTTTGGACTTACATGTCAACATTTAAAGTTATATTATGTCCAACGTATTAAATTTTATGATTACTCAACTCTCAATGAGATAATAATAATAATATTTATATTAATATTAATAAAAATAATAATATAATAATTATAATAATAACAATACTAGTAACAAGATTAATAATAATAATAATAATAATAATAATAATAAGTTAATAAATAAATATAAGATTGAAGGCGCATTATTATTAACTAGGTTTAATACCCGTGTATACACACGGTTTGATATAATCTAATAAAAATTTTAATAAGAAGATAATATTTAAATAATTATAAACGAATTTGTAAATTACACATCAATAAGTAAGTAACAATAATTTGACAATAAATCAAAAAATATATATTCATCGTGTATACTTTTTGAATAAACAAAAATTTTAAATATTTTAATTTTATAAATTGAATATGAAATCAAAACAACAAAATTGATTATTAATGAAATTGAAAAAAATTAAAATACAAACCAAAGTATAACCCTTTATTTTTCCCTCTTATTTTTCCTTTCCATAATTTTCCCCTCATTTTTCCCCTAAAAAAGAACTTTGATGGCCCCCATAAAACCTTAATTTATTAGGTAGATACCTTTATATTTGAAGCATTAAGTCATATGGGTTCAAACCTCACTAGAAGACGTAGTATAACTTATTTGCTTTATTATAATATGTTGAATTGTTGTTCAGAAAAAAAAAAATTTGTAATCTTAGGATGGTCATTGGTGTATGTTTAGATTTTTATTTAAGTATATATATCTTTGCTATAATATGTAATTATGGGGTTTTGATCATACAAGGTACTATTTTAGTGCTTATGGTTTTTATGCCATCTGTCTTTCAAAAAAAAGTATTGCACTCGTGTCACGATTTCCCCAGTGAATTTATCACTGATTTCAATTATAAATGGTATATTGGTTTTTAACAGTCCAAACTATCACCTTTTGGTTTCTACCGTCTCAAATATCGAAGTGACCGGTAACGGTCTCAACTTTTATCACTTTGGCAACCAACATACATTCGCTAATTTTTTTTAACGGCATTAAGTTTTTTTCTAATTGCAAACCAACGTTCTAGGGCTTTTGAATGGAAGGAGAATACGATTCGATTGATGTAAAAGTTACCTCGAAATGGTGCTTCAATGGGTGTTTAAACCTAACGGTACTTCAACTGGATGTAAAAATTTTGTCGTTAGGAGCGCCGTTTCAAAATAACTTTTACATCAATCGATTTTGTTAGGACAAGAATGACTTAAAGACTAATAAACATTGTTTTGATAATGACAAATCAATTGTGACTTGAAATACTACTAGTTAATCAAAGATGAGTACATATTACATGCATGTCCGTGAACACTTGATTAATTGTCTCGTGTCACTTAAACACTCTACAAGTATTATATACATATCAAGTGGTTTAAGAATTACAAGACTTAATAATCTACATGAAGAAAATGTTGCAAGTATTGGCAGACCAAGTTCGAAGTTTCGTTACCACTTACCAGACAAATGTTACAAGAATTGGAAACTTCACGATCTACATCATATATTGGGAATTAAATAGAGATTAAAAATATTAAATGAAAAATATCTTTATATAAAATTCAAGTGGAAATATAAAAACCAAAATTCTAAAACTTTACAAAAAAAAAATAACATTTGAAAATAAGTTACACATTACATGAAAGATATATGAAAATAGAAACACTAATTGTTTAAACTCTAATTTGAGCCTTAAACAAATATGTTTTTATACTAAAAATACAGTATTAATACCAAATTAAATATCGACACTTTTAAAATCGGTGTCTTATAAATCGTATCAATAAATTTAAAAAAAATGGTAAGAAAAATAGGTATACAAATATTCCATATGAAAATAGAAACACAAATTGTTTAAACTCTATTGTGATGCGTTATTTCTTAACTTGTTTAGTTTCCGTTTTCACATTGATTTTAGAGATGTAAATAAGATATAATGAAATTTTGAAATAGAATATTATGGGTGATTTAATGTTTTTGATTTCTTTCCATAGATAGCTAAGAATAGAAGATTCTTAGTTTTGAGCGGAAAAATGTTTCAATAGCCTCTCCAATGAATGACACGTGTCCTCTAGAACTCTCTTTTGTTAGAAGGTATAAATTCAAGTGGTTCTTTCAAGATGTATTAGTCTAGTTGGTAACCATATAGGCATATGTTTTCCAAGTAGCATATGAATTTGAACAAACTTCATGCATTTAATCAAGGTCAAAGGTTTGGAAAGAATAAATACCAAAGTAACTAGTATTCATAAGTCTATCATGCATAGAAAACACAAACAAGCCAAAGAGAAAAATTGAAATTGACCAAAAGCAAATGAAAAGAGAATGTCCTCTTTCATCATGGAAGACTTGCATGGAATCAATTGATGCTTTTGGTAACTTGTTTCTTTGGTTAAAGGGTAGGAAGAAGTGAAGAAAAAGGTGATAAAAACTACTCATAATGTTCAAAACACAAAAATCATGATGGTTGATTCTGGCTGATATATAGGTCGACGGTCGATGCAATTGACCGTGGCATCCGCCGTAAGACATGGAGAAAGTTCTCTTCACCTATTGTTACTTGGGCTATAAATAAACTCGCATATAACCATTTATCATTAACCCTTCAGGCTCTAACACTTAAATATACATTCTCTCTATGTTAATATCAAAGTATCATGAGATGAGAGATACAAGATGAAGATCAAAATGAAAAGATCTAGAACAAGATAGGCATTCAAGTAAGGGTCGTGCTACAACGTTCATCTATGCAAAAAGAGAATTTGTAAAACACTATATTGATATAGTGTTGTGAACTCACTATCTTGATATAGTGTTGGATTGGGATGTGAGATACATTCATGATATAGTGTTGTGTTGGGATGAGAGATACACTATTTTGATATAGTGTTATGTTTTGTGATAGATTGACACTATCTTGATATAGTGTTTAACTTGTATTTGTGAGAGTTTGAGATGCACTATTTTGGTATAGTGTTAGGGAATCTCACTATTTTGATATAGTGATGATTCACAAAATATAAAGTTAGTCTCTTGGTGAGATTAGTGAATAAGGTGTTCACTACCTTTGTTTAGTAAAGATGTAAAGGTAGTCTCTTGATGAGATTAGTGAAGAAGGTGACAACTACCTTTGTTTAGTGAAGAATTGTAAAGCTAGTCTTTTGGTGGGACTAGTAAAAAAGGTGATCTCTACCTTGTACTAGAGAGACAATGTAATGGAGATCCCTATCTTTTGGAGAGATGTCTAGTGAAGAAAAACTTCGATTGGAGGATCGGGGAGAGGATGTGGAGAGATTAGTTAGCATCTCTTGAACCTCTACAAATCTAGGTGTCGTGTTCCTTTTCCTTATTTGTTTACTTACTTTGTTATGTATAATGTGTGTATCATTAAAAAAGTATCAAAATATAACTTGGTTTTACAAAAGAAAATAAAACTAAGAGGTTTTACAAATCAAAATTAAATGAACATTTAAAAAGTTTTTAAAAAGAGAAAAGTTTAAAAGAAAACTATTCAACCTTCCCTCCCCTCCCCTTCCCCCTCTAGTTTTCTACAGACTCGTATTCTCATTCCGATCAAAAACTCTAAAATAACAGTCTGTAATTAAAAAAAACTTAATGCAGCTAAATTTTTTTTTAACAACGGCATTTTGGTTGCTAAAGTTATAAAAGTTGAGACAACTACGTACTAGCCAATTTGATAGCTAAAACCAGCAAAAACCAAAATATAATAATTAAAACCGTTTAAAACCAATATATCATTACAAATATAACATGAATACATAAATTATAAATATGTCCCCTACAATCAACGACCCTACACTATACGAATCTAATAATTATTTAATAAATTATGGTACAACAATATTTTCAGAGCATTCCTTATTTCAAGTTGTGATCTAGTAACCTCATCATCTAACAAAAGAAAGAATTTATGCACATTCAGTCTTCGAGTTATACATGATTATCTTCCCTCAAATCCGGCCATGATCTTCCCATCGCACAATTCTACTCGTCACCTGATCGTAGCACGTATGTCTCTATCTTTAGATTTTCTATAATAAATACAACAGTTTGTGACACGAAGATGTCCCAAACTTGGGACATGTATGTCTACCTAAGCATGGATGTAAGTGACTCAAAAACATGTTCTTCACAAGGAATGGTGAGCCCCATTTCGTGATCGAACCCAAACTCTTCTTCGGCTCGTTGAAGCAGCTTCTGGAACTCGGGATGTGACAAGAACGATATTGGGATGATGTATCGGCTACGGTTTATGCCAACGTACACGACAAAGTGGCCTTTCGGGACGTCTTCGTAGTGTTGTTCTTGTTTTCTACCTAAGCTTGAACATCTCTTCACTATTTGCTTCAAAACTGCCGTTTGTGAGAGTTTGCTTGAGGTTTTCTTTAAACCCATTTTCTTAAAAACTCACACTTGGCTTTAGTTTCTTTTTGTTGTGCTTTGAGTGTCTTATATACATACATACATCCATCCATATATATACATGTATAGAGAGAGATGGGGAGAGAGAGAGAGAGATGGGCATGTGAGTATGTTGGTGAAGGAAACAAGAGATCAACCGCTTATTCTTTTGTTTTTTTTCTTTTGGTGGTTTTGAAAGCGTTTAGAACATGTTAAAAGAGTTTATTGTCTTTGGTATTTTAACTCAAAGGTTAAGAGTTTATTTTCTAAACAACAATTCCTAGATTTTATAGCGACGAGCTTAACTCTCAAATGTTTTTTGAAACCGTTAAGTTTCATAGATGTTATAATTTGAGGCGGTTTGGGATTTGTTTGTTTATAACATATAAGTCGTTTTTAAACTCAATCTTAAACACTCTCTTAACGTTGTTTATAAGTTTGTTTCACTTCATTTGGCTATATAGTGGTAACGTGATGGACGTTCTTACCACTATTATTCACTAACAATTACAACTTTATCCTTATAACACACACTATCAATAGTTTTTCCTATTGCACTTTGTCGATCCTACGTCTTACATAATAAAATTTTTTCTCTATCACACTCCTCATTTTCTACTAAGAATTATAAATCTCTAAAATAATAGTTAGAAATACCGTAAAAGAGCCATTGCGACACCCATCAAAGGGGTCGTTCCCCACCCAAGAGCTACTTTACCGTATTTAGAATTCAAGGGTTTTAATAAACCTCCTATAGTTTGTCTTAGTCTTGCAGATGTAAAACCATTCTCAAGCCTTATAGAATTATATTGTACAACATGGTATTTAGTACGAACGGTACGAGTATAGCTTTTAAATACCTCACCACCCATCGATAACAACTTTTCATCTCGGTAGCAACCTCACTCAAATAGTGAAACCTCAACTAGCCAAAATGATGTGAGTGAAGCTTTCAACTATCTTCGTATTTTTTTACCACAAAATATATTTAATTTAAAACAAATTCAAAACAATATTTTATTATAAAAATAGAAATTCTAAAAATAAACTTGAAATTAAAAAAAACACTAATATACCTTAAATTATTCCTAGGCCAAATCAAGATGGTCTAAATTTAGAGTTACAATATTTTCCGGTAGATCAAATTGAAGCCGGAAATGAATATTTGAACCTTACAACTCTCTATTGACATTATCATCAATAACTAGCTGCACCATGGGATCTCTAATGTAGATTGACGATATAACACTTCTGTTGTCTTTTTGTTCATTTTGTGCATTATCATGCATGCGTAAACCTCATTCATAATCTTTTCTACACTCATAGTCTGGAGGGAATGCCTAAGTTGTTGTTTATTTTAGTGTAATTGAATTAACTTGGTGATCAAGATCATTATAATGTGAATTGAAATAATCGGGATGCAGGGTGCACAATTTTCTCGATCACAGTATAATGGGGTTCAAGGGAGCATCACCCCCTTGGCGGGGGTCCGAGGGCAACGCCCCCGGTAGCGGGGTCCAAGGGGCGGCAGCCCCTGGCTGGGATTAAGCTGCTAGGTTACATTTATAATGAATTAATATTGAAATTTTTTATTTATGTCAATATTGATTCATTAAAAATGTATTAGAAATTTAATTATTTAAATTTCGTATAAATATTTTAATAAATAAAATTACCTGGAACCACTAAATAACTGCTAATGCAGTTATGCATTTGATATTATCTTGATCATAATTTTTCTCTTCTGGTTCAAGAAATTCTCTCAATATTCATACTGAATTCTGTAATTCAATCTGAGTTTTATCCGATTAAAGCATTTGTGAACCATTAATAGTTTTGATCTGAAAGTGTATTACGACTCTCAGATATCCAAAGTGTTTCCGTTTGCAAAAATTCCCCAACATAAGTATACCCCATTTAGCCTTTAGAATATTGAAAACTCGCTAAATATCATTCTTGGCCGCCTCTTTCACTTTCTTGAACTTCTTTTTTTTTAATCCGATATGTAGTCGCTTTAACAAACTTTGGTAAAGTAGGGTAGATTCCATCAGTTATATAGTATCCGCATTTGTATTCTCGACCATTTACATGAAACAAACACTTCGGCGTGGTTCCATTCGGCTTCATAAGAAATAAGGGAGATTGTCTGAGAACATTGATGTCATGACTCTAAGGTACGACACTTGTCATGCAAAAACTAAGTATTATTTTAAGCCACCACTACTTACATGATCATCCATTATTGGTGATCACTTCTTATATATTGCCCTTGCAATCTAGTTGGCATACACATTCGCCAAATGAAATGTGCATAGTGATTGACTTGATGCTACCGAGCATCTCAGGTAGAATATGTTTATTTTCATGTGTTTGGTATAAAAATGTAATGTGGTACGTGACATGTAGGTTGATATAAAAACTATATAATATAACTATATTATCACATAAATATAGTTGTTGGGGGCATTTAATACCGTTATTCAACGGTCAAAAGAAGAATTGATAACATTGTCAATTGGCCGGTGGAAGTCGTAGTGATGGTTGCCGAACACAAGCTGTGGCCTGTGGGGTGACGAGTCGCGGCCGAAGCCGCATGCACGTACACCCACAAGCCTAATGTATTGAATATTGAGATTTCTATTAACAAGATAACACGTATTTTCTAAACCATTTTGTAATATAATAACTATTTTGTGCTAAAATTACTATTTATAAGGGTTATTGGATTTAATCACCTTCAATTATTGGTTATTGGCCGTTGTCACCCTCAAGTATCACTTTGGCCAATATAACTCCCAACTAAACACTTTGGTGTCCGTATCACCAAAAGTCAACCAATTCAAGTCACTTTTGGTTAACTTTTGATTATTTTTTGGTTAGCTTTTGGTGTTACAGACACCGTATCACCAAAACTTAACCAATTCAAGTCACTTTTGGTTAATTTTTTGTTGAATTTTTGTGATACAGACACCAAAGTGTTTAGTTGGGAGTTATATTAGCCAAAGTGATACTTGAGGGTGACAGCGGCCAATAACCAATAGTTGAAGGTGATTAAATCCAATAACCCCTATTTATAATTAGGTTTGAACGTTACTGATATTTAGATGGTCTTTTACATTTATTATTGTGATGCTTATAACCTACTCATCATTTTTTTGTTTACTATGTCTTGATTAGAACATCTCCAATAGGGCATTTTTAACCCCTCAAAAATGCCACATCACCCATTTTTAGCATTGCTTACCATTGGATGGGTTGGTTTTTGAGGACCTCATTCTTAGGTAAGAATGTCCTAAGAATGAAGAAAGTGAGACCAAGGTGGGGTCTTTAGATTGGGTTTTATATTATTTTTTATGTAAATGTAAAATATGTTGGTGATGTAGCATGTGTTTTTGAGTCTGATTATTGTTAAGGTTTTGAGGTTTTGAAAATTGTATGTTTTTATGATATGGCAGCTGAGTTGGTAAGTTTTTTAGTGTTTTGAAGGTCTTTTTATTGGTGATGCTCTTAGTGTTTACTCGGCTAGTAACTAATTGGCTCCTGGTGAAAAATAAGTGTGGTGAGTATATGACAATGGTAGATATAGTAATTATTGGAGTTCATATATTTTTAGCAGATCGATTAGATTTAATAATCTTTAATACGACCTATTGATCGAAAATAATTTTAATTGAGTTTTTTTTTCCTATACACGTCCCATGCATAAAGTGTTCCGTCGTTAAAATAAACTTGGCGCCGTTAAGTTTTTTTGAAATTTCAAATTAATGTTTTAGGGATTATGATCAGAAAATAATACGAGTCGATTGATATAAATTTTACCTTGAAAACTGTTTTAGATGATGAAACGTGGTAAACGTTACTCGGAAAGAAGCACATACCATTTTTAACATATTGTGTTAAGAGGTGGACTTAGAGTTGTCATATATGATGATGTGTGCATTGAACATACTGAAAAGAACACTAGCTGGCTAATTAGTGACACGTACATTATTGTATTAATGGTTTTGTTGTACGTAAAGTCGTAAACGACTTATTTGAACACGAGGTAGGGCCTTTGTTGTGAAAGATAAAGTGCGTTCACATTTAAGATTGCGGTCAAGGATTATTTTCATTCGAGGAAATATATAGGAAAGAGTTTTTTAAATAAAAAATATATGTGTTTAATTCAAATCAAATGGAATTAGGTTTTTTACAAAGCAACCAAGTACAATTGCAGGTAAAGAAAAACAAAAGAAAAGGTTAAGGGGCTTTTTGTTTGTCTCCGAACGGTTTTTAATGGAAGGGGTCGTTGAATCGGTCAGATGTTCGAAGGTGTTTGGCTGCAGCGTAACCGCTGATTGTGCGAATTAAAGGTGAGGTCTTTGAGCTATTTAGAGACGATGTGATGCTGAATAGTTCAGAGGGGGAAGACCAGATGAAGGAGACGAAGATGCGACTAGATAGATTGGCAATGAGAGTTTGTAACATCCAGACGTGCTTTTAAAAATCACCAAACCAAAAAGAGGAAAAATAAAACGTGACTTAAAAACTATCCTTGTACGGACACGGGCTTTTGGAGTTGCATTCGTCTCCGCAGGTCGTGCGAGCGTCGCATTGGACCATATAATTTGAACCAAATTAATTTGCACCCCCTACGAGCGGGAAGATGGTAGAGTAAAACGTAAAATAAGAATTTAACATGTCATGAAGAGTTGTATATATAAACTAACTTTGTTTTTATTCCCACACTATTGTGGGACAAGATAAATGAAAGAAAAATTTTGAGATTTGTTTTTTTATTTTAAAATCTCATTCAGATGTCTAACTAAACAAGTCCTCTTGACTATTCAGCACTTAACCATTCAGATCTCTTATTCATTTAGGCCTCTTAATCATTCGGTACTTGACACTTCAAAAATTACCAAACAGCCCCTAAGTTTTATTTATATGTATAAAAAAACATAGCATTAAATTAATGTTATTTTCGTCTCTAAATTTGGTGTATTTTTGTTATTTTCATTGAACATGTCTTTCTATTGTCATTTTCGTCCCAAACATTAAAAAGGTTGCCAATTTCATTCTTCACATTTTAAAAAGTTATCATTTTCGTTAACTTGGATTAACCCAGTTATTTTGTCGTTAAGTCAGGTGTATTTAAGTTTTTACGATAATTAATAATATCACTTCAACTAATTAATAACTTCGACAAGTTCATCAAACCAACACTATGACACACCAAGTCTAGACACGTTGTCAGTGGGTTAATCGGTCAGTAACGGTTTGTTGTTAAACCTGACGATGTTGATAATTATTTAAAATGATATTGGTTTGGTTGAAATTTTCGATGTTATTAATTATTAAAAATAATAATGTTAAATACTTCCTCCGTCCCAATTTAAGTGTCGTGTGACCCACAACACAAAGTTTAAAAAAAAAATGGATTATTATATATTTTCATCGTATAAAATAGCAATAATGCCTTTAAAGTAGTTTGTCTTTTAGTCATAAAGTGGATTTAAAGTTAAATAATTAGGGGTAATATTAAAAATTATACTTTTATTTTTGGAATAAGCATTTAAATTGGGACAACCAAAATAGAAAAAATAAACATTCAAAATGAGACGGAGGAAGTAAATACTCGATTTAAGTTCAGACTATACGACGCAGACAAAAAAAAGGTTTACCTAATTGGACAAAAAGGTTTACCTAGTTAAAACCAAATAATAATTTTAAATAGTAAATACTAAAAGGGTTTACCTAATTGGATAAAATCATAAAAGTGACCGGACAAAAAGGACAATTTATTGGTTTTGACTTTTAATGTCGTTTCTTTTTTGAAATGGATAAAATTTTATCTTACATTGGACCAGATAATACTCAAATAAGAATTTATTTCCACAATGTTGTTGAAAGCTACACTCACGAAACCAATTTTTTTTATTATTTGTATTTATTTGAATATATAATAGGTATAATAATATAAACACATATAAACACAAGAGTTTACAAGGATCATAAATGTTGCTGAGCTAGAGCAACACTCACACATAACACAACACTCAATAATTTAATCTATTAATCTAGTCCTTATTTAATGTATTAGACAATGCGTAATAGATGTGAAAGCGAACGTTGAAAGTGAGCGTTACTGCCCCCGTTTTTGAGATATCATTCAGGTACACCGCCCCGTCCCTTATGCGTTATGGAGGTGTTATTGATCAATATCTGGTGGTGATCACGTTGAACGCATCTTTGGTGTATTTAAAATAATACTATTAACCAATGACTATTACTATATATATATATATATATATATATATACACACACACACACACACTTTCACAACCAAGCATTTCATAAAACCATTTTTCCAAAACCAATCGAACTCTTTTACAAAATCACAAACCTAACACAATTCGAAAAATGGATGATTAGGATTATTTATCGTCTTTGTTATGCTCAAGTTAATATGTAATATAGATTCATAGCTATTAAATGTGTTTTGGTAGTTTTCGAGAACATGATAGGAGTTCTCGAAATGGTTTACGGATTATAATGGACTTAGACTTTGATGGGGTGTACAAGCCCATCTAGGTCTAAGTATAAATTATGTTTGTATTAATGGAATTAATAAGTTTTAACCATAATTCTCATTCACACGTTAAACTTACTTTCTCTAACTTACTTTCTCTCTAATCTTTGACTAGAACAAATACTAGACGAATAATCGTGTTCGTGTGTTAGTTAACTTCTTGAATCATAACGATCATTGGATTCCGCACTTTGATCCTGTAAAGTTAATATTCAGAAGATATCATCGAGATTACGGTGTCTTTTGATTCTTCCGAACACAACGATCTCATTGTTCGTGTGGTGGAAGCTACGGTCGAACTGCTTACTCATGCACGAGCAGTCCGGAACATCTTAGGCATTCATAGACGAGTATGAATTAACCAAGATCATGAAGAGGCATACAAGCTGCTTTTAGAGGATTATTTTGGTGACACTACAATAAACAAGGGCAAAATGTTTAAGCGTTTACCTAATATGAGCAAACAAACATTTTTACGAATAGTTGGTGATATAGAATGAGAGTTTGATTATTTTGCAACAAAGACTAAAAGGAAAACTAGGATAAACTTGTTTAGGAAAATACATAACGACTGTTCGTCTTGGCATATGGTAATAATGGCTAGTTGTTTAATAAGTACTTAAAGACGGCAGGTAAAACTTCTTGTGACACCTTATATGATTTTTGTCAAGTTATATTATTATATTATTTAACATTATAATTATAATTCTTTTTATTATAATCATTTATTATTTATACTAAAAAAAGAGTGTCGGTGGAAACTCTCTTTTTAGTCTCCAAAGTTTGTAACTTTCAAATTTGTTTACTGTAAACTCTAACTAGGTATATTTAGGTTGTCGGGCGTTGCGCTACAATTGTTAACTGAGTTATTACTTCTTGCATACCATACCAGTAGCCCAAAAACGAAAATTTAACACCACACGTACAAAAAAAGTCAAATACAAACACAAAACACAAAAAATAAATAAATAAACAACCAACAAACAAACACACTCATAACATCAACCAATAGCAACACAACACTTCAAATCATCAACCAATAGCAACACACACACACCTTAAGCCATACAAAAAACAAGACATCAAGCAATAGCAATACAACGCCTCAAAGCATCAACCAATAACAATACAACACCTCAAACCATTAACCAATAGTAACACAACACCTCAAGTCACACGCAAAGCACTATTTCATGACGTCACATAATAGCAACACAACACCTCAAACCATCAATCAATAGCAACCCAACACCTCATGTCACACATAAAACACTATTCATGAAGTTTGTGTTTCAATATAGATGAATTTGACATTTTTATCACTTTGACTCCCCAACTTTAGCCTAACTATCATTTTTATTCTTAACTTCGGATATATTCACTTTTAGACTCCATCTTTTAGTGTATGGTGCACTACAGATTTATACCGCAACATGCGAGACATTAAACTTTTTTGTATCAACCAGTGTGACGAAGTCTCACATGTGAGACCTGGTCGCTGCATCACGTAACTTGGCTCACATTTCTAGTTATTTACTAATAATATTATTTACTAAAATTATTTTTATTTGCATGTTATATTATTATATTTATTATTTATATTATAGATATAAACGATCTGAACGTTGAAGTTATATGCGAAAAATAACTTGGAGCAACATTCAACAAATATTAACCATCCGCACCTGACCATTAGGTTCGTGGTTGTGGCCTGACATGATCTTTGATTTAGCATGCCTACTTCAGGAAACCTGGGTCGAATAGAGATACAAATGTTTTGGATAAATCATTAGTTTTTTAGGGACTTCATAAATGATAGAAGCATCGATACATCGTTCAATGCAAACGATACCGAGTATGATAATGGCTTATATTTAACCATTGAGACCTATCCAAAGCATTCAACCTTTCATTAAGCCGTTATCTAGTCCGCATACAGATGATGAGTGAATATGTTATTTTTAAAAAGTGTACGAATCAACAAAAAAAACATATTGATTGAGTGTTTGGGAGATTGAAAAAGAAGTGGCATATTATTGGCAACCCCGCACGTATTTGACACGATCAGAACATGAGAAAAGCAATGTACGCTTATTTGATATTACACATCATGGTCTTAGAGGATAAAGGTATATCAACTTGTCAAAGTTATAACGAAGCCTAAATCAAGGTCGCAACAACTTAACCCCCACCCCACACACACCCCAAGAACAAAGAATAACAAATAAACTTAAGTTTCTCGATAAGGGCACTCATGATAATCATAGAGACGATTTGGTGGAACGAACATATATGAAGAAATTGTGAAGAATGACATGGTCTCTTTGTTTGTATTATGTAAAATTTTGAATTTACGAATTTATTTGTTTAGAGGTTATCTATTTTATTAGTTTGAAAAATAAATTACCTCTATTAGTTTATCAAAGAGCAAGGATTTTCCAGCCTAAATTGGTAATTTGATATTTTGTTAAGACACTCATTTATCTTATTTCAATGCTAATTTATCTATCTTAAATTTGTTACTCTAATCACCCCTCATTAATAGTGAACTAGGATTTTCTATTAAGCATTGAGCCCTGATTTTGTTTGTTTTTTTAAATGAAATTTGATGTCTATAGAGATCATTGTTTTCGCGTATTTTCCATATCCTTATATAATATAGCAAAATAAAAAAAAGCTTATGTGTCATATTTTTAAAGCTTTTAGCTTATGTGGCATTATTTGAGAGTTTATCTCACAATAATGACTTTTAATTAAAATATGTATATAAAATATATTTTAATAAAACTAATTATATTTTTGGTCCCCTAATATTTTGAAGAATTCTAAAATATTTAAGAGTATTTATATTTTTAACAATTTACTACAAGGGGTGTACATGGGTCGGTTTACATTTGATAGGGTTAAAAATGAAACTTATATATAAAGTTAATAACAACATGCAATTAAAGACCTCAGTGTTTTATAAATATACAAAACATTTTTATACGATTTAAAAAAAATTTAACTACACCATAAAACTGAGCACTTTATTCTCTTTAATTTGAGTATAATATTGCTATACTAAAAATCTAATTTTTAAAAATATATCATGTGTTCCGGTTTACCACGGTTTTGTCTCGAAACTGAATGGAACATTCATAAACATCCTTAAAAGCATCACTTGAATGTTGTATTCTCGAGCGTAGTACGGGCACTAAACTAGTTTCTGATATGGGTTTTTGTAGAATGTTTTTCTAAAATTAAATAACCAATCACACAAAGATGATTTGTACTAATATTTAAACATTTTTTCTCCTTTTTTATAATGAGTATAATCTTAAAGATTGATGTAATTGACTCTTTTGTGGTGCAAGTATATCATACCCTCATAACGTGTAATTGCGCTAAAGTAATTGGTACTTTACATATAAAATATTGTAGATTGCATAAAAATTGTGCTTATACTTTTTTGGAAACGTGCATAGCTTTAAAGATTGATGATTCTGCGTTGTTCTAATAAAATTTCGTGACTTCTTTTTTACATGAGTTTTTGCAATCAAAAGTTCTTAGATTTGTGAAGTTAATGAATGAGTTTAGTAGTGTTTGTACCAAAGAGAATAAAGAGTGGCATAATGTGACAACCCGTCAAAATACGTTTGATTATCTAACATAAACTTACATAATTATTCTTATAATATAACTACAATATATTAATTAAGATGACATTTATTATATGTGAAAGATTATGCAATATAAGTGTTATATTATGTATGAAATACTATTTTTAAAAAATTATGTGATTATACGTGATTTTTGATGTGGAAGTATTATGTGCTCATGTTGTTATTACTAGTTTTAAATATTAAGCATACATATGTATATAAGAAATTATACCCCTTTAAAACTCACACATAATTACATCAAATAAGGACACTTAACTATTGTAGTTAGTTGACACCTCAATGTTTATAAACACCAATCTCTTTTTAAATTTTGACACATTCAACTCTAGTTAACCACCTCATCACCTTATATTGCAAACTCATCAAGCCTATGTAGAGGTATTCATGATTTAACATCTTTAAAATGATCATCATTTCCAAACCATATGTACATTCACTGTCTATCTCTTTTTCACAGCAATTTATACATACACCACATCCATCACCATATATAATCCAACACTACCAATATCACCATCACAAGCCTTCATCATCTTCACATAAGAATTTAAGAAGCTAAAGTTTATCTTCAAAGTTCTAAACATATAAAGCTAAAGAAATGTTAGATTTTTATTTAGAATTCATATTTGTTATCATCTAGTTTTGAGCATGGATTATCCATATATACATGTTTTTATGAAAAACCCAAAATAATTTGATGAAAACCATTTCTTTTTACATCTAAATCATATATTTTCAGAATCAAAGCAGTAGTAATAAAGATTTTAAAATCACAAAGATGTGAAATACTTATTTTAGATTACTAAAATGATAATTTTACAAGAATTATTAGAAGAAATAGTGATTAATTAATATTTGAATGAATATGACTCTAGTAATAATTTTATATGTGTTAGTAATAAAATAAATAAATTTTAGAAAGTTTAAAAACTGATTTTTTTTATTGTTTATAAACTTTGAATGATTATTTTCTTTAAAACAAACATAAATATGGTTTTGACGTTATAAACAGCCAAAAATTCTGAAAATATGACAGGAGATTTATAATACCACTTGAAAGGTTCTATAAAAATTTCATAAGCTAACTCGTTTATTTGATATGATTTCAAAAATATGAATGATAATCGTGTTAAAAATCGAAAACTCTATGTTCTGTTCAATTCTGGAAGTTTTTAAAATTCCAGTAACTTTATTTTGATATTGGGACTACTTTGTAAAAATTTTATAATTTTTTCAAAAGTTTATATATTTTTAGTAACAGTTCTATTTAATAATATTTTTACAATAAAAACGCATAATACATATAAAATTTGGAAATTTCACAGTGAAAACCAAATAATTATATCATAATTGGTATAAAATTTCGTGAATTTATGTCATGTATAGCTATAGTTTAGAAAATTTGTTTCTTGATTGGATATAAATGTGACCAATTTCTATTTTATGTTAGGACTTTGCGTATCTTAGATCAACGGTGAGTACGTAGCCCCTTTGTCTTTAATCCTTTTTGGGGAAATGCATACTTTTTATGTGTGTGTCACTATTTTATGCTTGAATAAATATGGGTTATATGTTTGTGTTATGTCGTTTGGGAAATCGCTCCATAAGTTGTCACAACCATTAGTTCGGATGAGGAACCGATGGATAGTATAGGTAGCGCTACTTAGGGTCGTGTGTTATACTATTCGTTTATTAAAGTTTGTATATGACAGGAATACGAGCTTGGGGCGTTATGTTTGGTTGTGAGCCTATATATTCATTGCATCATATATGTGATTGTCAAATTATTTTTACGTAAAACCTACATGCTCACCAACCTTGTGTTGACGTATTTTAAGCATGCTTTTCAGAAACAATTGTTGAAGTATTGCATATGTTTTTGGACTAGAGTTTCCTAGCAATTTGGAGATAGCCACTAGAAGACTTTGTTGGGCCTAGAAGACATACTTTGAGAACTAAAAGATATGCTAGACTTTAAAATATTATTAGTCACTTCTATGATATAGCTTGTTGACACATTCATTTTACTAATATAAAATAATGTATAATGAATTGATTCAATATAATTAGTGCCTTAGTTTCGCTGTTATGTTTTTGATTGTCAGTCGTTACGGCCCACCCCCAGGGCCGGGATGTGACATATAATGCCACTAAGTCTCTTTGATGTGTATGTTTAAGTATAATAAGGATAACAATGATTCAGGAGTTTGATCAACTACTTGTAAATTGAGGAAGCTTAATTGATGTAGTATAACGATTGAGAATGATTCAAGCACGTTGATTCTACGAATACCCGTGCTGATTCAAAATCCCAAACCACCCCAAATTCACCCAAAACCGGAGAATTTGAAAGAGCAAACGTTTTTTTATAAACAATGATCAATGATCATTTCATCTTCATTAGAACATCATAAATAAGAGAATCAAAACCCTAATGGGCCAAAAAACAACTACGGGCCAAAACAAAAGCCCAAAACAAAAAGTCCAAAAACATGTCCAAAACATAAAAGTGACTATAACTCCATTAAGGAGGCTTATTTAGAGAAAAAAGTCGGTTAAGCCGCCTACGGCGCTTACCAAGTCGTAGCCCTCGTTCCGGTCTTCGATTTGACTGGTAGCTCGTCCGAAACGGAGACCCGTAACTCAAGTTATGCCCATTTCTGTGAGACACGGTCATGAGCCTCTAGAAATATAAGGGTCCGCTCCTCTACACTTGGGCCCACATCATTAATAATAGAACCCTATCTTAATTGGAGCTTTAAATTATCTTATAGTTATATGAAAATAAATGTACTCGTGACAAATTATATATCCACACATAATGTGAGTCTACATGGTGAGTAAGATGGAATTATCGTATGTCCGGTATCATGGCGGTGGTGGTGGTAGTGTCACCGGGGGCAACCGTGGAAACCACACATAGAAATGACCTGAGTGTAAGTATTGAGCGGATGATATCTTGTGACCACAAAAACTTTATTTTCATAAAAGTTCAAACTAATGCAATTTAAAAAAAAACCACGAACCATAATTTGACCTATCATAAAGGCCTAAAAATGTAATCTACTCTTTCTAATTTAATTATTTTTCCAAAAAAGGGTTCAATGCACAAAGCTTCATCGACTTTATTTACACAGGCTATAAGGGTGAGGGGAGTCCACCCCTCACCACCTCACATCACCCCACACTTTTTTCTCCACCCCATATTCACCCCAAATCACCCGATATCCACACCACACCACCCCACATCATTTTTTAATTTTTTATTTCTCATTTAAAATTTTTAATAATTCATTAAATATAAAACACAAATTATAACTAATAAAAACACAACAACTTAAATAGAAAAACACAAATGACGTACATAATTTGAAATAACTTAAACATAAATCAATTGGGTAACATGCATCCCACGTGCCCTAACAAGCTGCCACAATTCAATTTTGGTAAAAGGGCGTTTATATATCTCTTGGTATTCATTCAAGGCTTTATTTATGGCATCGGCTTCGGCGACTCCTTCAATATGCTCATGAAGATAAAGACGATTGAAGTTGGTAATTAGATTGAAATCTTGCCTCCACTTTGAATGAAGTTGGTCAATTGTTCGGTTGACATACTCTAGTTGATTGTAATGTTCAAGAACTCGATTCCAAAAATCACCTCTACTTTCGTTACCGTCAAATGAAGCATGTAACCATGCTTTTGACAAGTTCACTTCTTGAGCACTCGTCCATGGTTGACAATTAGATGTCATTGAGAGATTGATGAAGAGAGTGTGGTTTGAGAGTGATGTGTAAATAAAATTTTGATTTGTGAGGTTGAAAGAAGGGTTGTATTTATAAAAAAACAAAAAAAATATAAAAAAAATTGAAAAAAAATTGAGAGTGATGTATATATATATATATAGACTAAATTCCCATTTGTATCTTTGTGTTTGTCGATTTTGACTATTTGTTTTACTACGATTTCATAATCTCATATTCACCAATAACATTTGTATTTTATTCTCATTTGCATTCTAAAAATCAACTCCGTTAGATTTTTCAGTTAACTTTTTTTTAAATGGCCAAAGTACTCTTAAAAGTATAAATGGTAAAAAAAAATCTAGGGATACAAATAGTAAAATCATTGTTAGTTTTGTATGTCTTAGAAAAAAATGATTTTATTTTAAAAATTGTTCATTACTATTGTATATTTATTATTGAGTTGTTTTCCGAGTTTATTATTTAATAAAACACTTTTTAATATACAAATAAGTAAATTGCAGTTTCATCTTTGTGTTTTGATACCATTAACAGTTTTAGTCTCACCTTAACAATTTTGGTCCCTGTATTTTTTGTTTTTCTAACATAAATGCCCCCAAACACTAACTCCATCCAATTTTCTGTTAAGTTTCTTACACACACCCCATATTTGATGGAGTTAGTATTCGGGACCATTTATGTTAGAAAATAAAAACACATGGACCAAAAGTGTTAAAGTGGAACTAAAACTGTTAATGGTATCAAAACACATGAACCAAAACTACAAATTACTCTATACAAATAAATACATAATTTTTAATGTTATTTTTATAAGAGTATTTTGTAAATCGTTGTCTTTGAAACTTTTTTTTTCTAAAGATGACTCATTTTTCAGACCATTCTGGTTTTTAAAGGTGTTGGCTTTTTAAAATAATGTATTTCTAATAGAGATTATCAAACGTATTTATAATGATATGCTATAATATTTTAACCTCAAAGTATACCATGATGATTATGTTGAAAACATACATTTTAAAAAAGATATTTATAAATACGAACGGTTTTAGAAAATACGTACTTATTTGCAAACAGAAAACATGTTTATAAAAAACGAAGGGTTTTTTACAAAACTATATTATTACCAATGAACATATTACACACACATAAATATATATTAAAAGTTCTAGCATTTTCGACCATTTGCTTTCATGAAGTTTCTTTTACCATTTATTTTTCTAGGGATATTTTGGTCATTTATGAAAAATTAACCAAAAAATCTACTAGGTTAAACATTTTTATGCATATGGGTAAAAAAACAAACTTAAGGGTTAAATAAAAGATTTTAAAACTGTAGAAATGCAAATTGTCAAATTCAACAAATCTCATTTATACAAATAAGAATTTACTCATATAATATAAATATATAATACAAGTACCGGAATACATTAATTTTTTAATGGCAATTTGGTATATTTAAATAAGCTTCTTTAAACAATATAAAAATTGTCAGGCTATTTACACCGTACAAATTTAACAAAAAACACTTTTATACGCCGTGTATAGCCCTATACGCGGCGTATAGAATCGTTTTTCTCAGACATAATAAGACAAAAGGAACTATACGCGGCGTAGAGGTATATACGCGGTGTATAACTCCTTTTGATTTATTAATAAAAGTTTATTATAGTTATTACCACACAAACGAAATAAACATTTTATGTAAAAAAAGTCACAACCACACTATATAAACTGTCGATAAATATATAATTTTTAATATGATTATTACAACCACACAAACGGAATAAACATTTTATATAAAAAAAGTCACAACCACACTATATAAACTGTCGATAAATACATAATTTTTAATATGATTACAAGTTATTTTGACCTAGTGAAATGTCTTCGCTATGCCCATTAGCCATGTACTTACCGGTGTGGTTTGAGCCAGCAAGAGATGGGTGCAAGAGAATAGATGTGAAGCATACTCCCACTTCATCTTTCGGTTTGAAACATTAAGCTAACTCAAGCTGCTAGATATGAACCGTGTGTTAAACACATTAGTTCAAATGGCAGGGTTAACTATGTTAAAGAAATACATCATTTGACCTAGTGAAATGTCTCCAGTTTATAAACCATCATTTGCAGGGTTAACTTTAACACCGGTGTTACAAATCACGAATGTCTTCTGTTTTTATATTATAAACCATAAAACGTGAATAAATATATAACTTTGCAGTTGATTACAAATTATTTGACCTACTAATATGTCTCTGGTTTCATAACTCAGTTTTATCTTAAACGAGTACGGAAACCGAAGACATTTCACTAGGTCAAATAATTTGTAACATACTCCAAAATTATATTATTTTTCACTATTTATGGTTTGTATTAAAAAAAAGAGACATCTATAATTTGTAACACCGGTGATACAGGTATAAAAATCATGTAAAACCTTTACAAATTAACATAAGTTTTATATTTATTACTTCTCATGGGATGTCGCAATCTGAATCATAACCCCGGTTTCATCAATCATCCTTGTATTAGGAGACGGATGACACCGAAGCTATGATATTGCGGTATACCATGAGAAGTAACAAATATAAAACTTCTGTTAGTTTGTAAAGGTTTGTTAGGTTGTTCGGGCGTCGTATATTTCATCCGCTATGAGAATTGTGAATTGAAAATGGGATAGAGAATTAGAAAATGGATGATTGAGAATTGTGAAGTGTGTGATGATGCGTTTGTGAGTTGTGTATGTGAAGCTGAATATGGATCGGTTAAGTAGGGGGTGTTTTGGAACTCATGTGCAGCGTATAGAGCTATGTGGCGCGTATACACCTGAAATCTCGAAATTATCCTCAAACGTATTTCGAACGTTGTCTGGTCCGGAGTTTAAATCGTACGAGACATATGTGCTGTAATTAGATGGTTCAGCTGAATAAACGGATGACGGCTGCGTGTCGTAATACGGGTCTCCCACAAGAATGTGGTAAGATGGCCCACTTTCGTGAAAATAATATTCCGGCGTCGGCATCTCGTTCAAATCAAACGTCGGTTTTATCTCTTCCTCGTTTACGTCTTGAAACGTTGGAGGTTTTCCAAAATCTTGACTCAAGGCCGGTTGTTCGTAAAATTCCGGTGTCGGCATCTCGTTCAAATTAAACGATGGTTCTTCATCCTCCGGCGGATCAAAAAATTCCACCACGACATGTTTTTTTTGTTTGTGTGAACACACGTATTGGTAAATTATTGTTTGTGACGACAATTTTGTGAAGATTGAGAATGTTGGATTGGTTATAAAGAAAATTCAGCCGGAACATATACGCCGTGTATAGGCCTCTACGCGGCGTATATACCCGAACATCGTACTTCTCGTACCTGCCACAAATCATTCCTTCTGAACCTCGTACTTCTCCGCCGCGTATAGAGCTATACGCTGCGGATATGGTGGTTTTGTCGTATTATGTCTGTACTTTATCCGTCGCGTATATAACTATCCGCAACGTATAACTCTATACGCGACGAATAATGTAATTTTTTATTTTTTAGGACCCAGTGTAGATAGCACAACCCTATAAAAATTATTCTAAAAATCCAGAAAAGATTATATGGTTCATAAATGGATAGCTCATAGAATATGAGAAAGAAGTGAAGCATGTAAGTGACCAATGGGAAGTAGAGCACATGGAAACCATCCATCTACTTGAGTTGACAATGATGTTGGAAGATTTTCCTATTTTCCATTTTGTTTTTACATGTAATGGGCGACCATAAGCCTGCATATTAATGTGGCAAATAAATAGGATGGTCCAAAATTTATCATTGTTATCGAACATTCCATATTATCTAGTGTGATTCGAAATTTCTAACTTATATGGTTAAATTAGTTATATGCTTTTTAAACTAGTTTAATGCTCAATTCAATGATTAAAAAAGTGTGCATGCTTGGTTTATATGCATTTTATGTTTATTTACATTTGTTAAGAGTGAATAGGAAAATAATTATTTTTAACTAGTTGACATATGGCCATGTGTAATTCATTTTTATAGATCGGGCTTTATGTATGTGGCATCGATACATGCGTTGATAAGAGTAACTATCATGTCTCGTACGTCACGACACAAAGCCGTAATGTGTCACATATTAAAGGGCAACGAAATATGAAATATATAAGTCAAAATGTTAACTCAGACAAATCCGGAATGTTGAAGTCGTAGTATATGTCACAGTAGAGTAAGAGATAAAGTAAAAAACTCATCTGGAGCTAAAATAACTTAGTAAAAATCAAGAACTAATATCATAAACATTATATAAAATAAATAAAAAAAATAACTGCTATATGACAACATGTGATTGACCCATATGACACCATATAATAGCCCCTCACTCACTTACAACTAAATGGAACAAAACATAGACACCCTATGATAGATGCAAAGGATCGATCAATATGGTCAATGCATCCACTCTTGAAATGCTACATAAAATGATATGTAATAAAATAAAAATAAAAATATCACAATCGAGACGACAAACCTTTTAAAGTGCAAATTCATAAACTAGAATTAATTAAAAAAAATAACAACCAAGGGTCGATATCACAAATTGCCACCAGGCCTTGACCAAGTTTAAATTTAGAAAAGGTGTATTGAATCTTAACGAATTTAACTATAACTTTTTTGTCGTTACCAGTCTCAACTTTTGAAATATGTGATGGCAGACCCAACTTTGATCATTTTTACCACTAATGGACCACTACTAAATTTTGTTAACGACGTTAATTTTTTTTAACTTCAGACCTACGTTTTAGGGTTTTTGGTCGGAAGAAGAACACGAATCGATTGATATAAAAATTATATCGAAACGGAACTCCAAATGACGAAATAGTGCTTTAATAAAGTTTTTAAACCTAATGATGCTTTAATCGGATGTACAAAATTCGTTGTTTGGAGCACTGTTTCTAAGTAATTTTTACATCAATCGACATGTATTCTCTTTCTCATCAAAAGCCCTAAATGTCGGCCAGTAACTCAAAAAAACTTAACGTTGTTAAAAAAAAATTAACTACGGTCCATTAGTGGCACTATTGATCAAAGTGGGGACCGACATCATATATTTCAAAAACTGAGACCGGTAGCGACAAAAAAATTATAATTAAGTCTCTTAAGATACAATACCCCATTAGAAAATGATTCAAAGTCTGTTTTAACAACAATACTAATAGGTACATTTTGCTCTGAAGTAATCACTTTTGAAACAACTTTAATTTATAAAGCTCACTTAATTAAGTTTTTATAAATAGCTAGCCATAACTTTTACGAACATATATAATAGATGGCTTTGATTAAATGAAGACTTTTGGGAAGAAAACAGTGATTATTTTCTTGTTGTAACCAATATTTTGAAAACCGAACCGACACTGAACCGGTATTATGATTTAACTGGTCGGATCGGGGTTGGACCGGGGTTGGATGAAATATATTTTTTTTTGGACAGCGAAACGAATAAAGCCCGGCTACCCGGGGTAACCCAATGGCGAAAGGCGACCCCAAACGCTCTGCGAACACAGACAGCGCTAGGTAGCCGAAGCCCACCTATTAAACCAACTCCAATTCGGGGGAAACCCACTAGCCCGTCCGCCCGTAGGCACGACAACAAGCTAGCGGTAAAACCCGTTTGGCTCAGAGATCGAACTTATGTTGGCCACAAGTCTCCCTTCATTGCCCTCATTTGCCCCTTCCAAAGTGATGGTAGTGGGACTAGAACTTGGGTCTCTTTTGGAGAATCCAAGCCTCTTACCATTATACCACATTGGAAGTTGCGTTGGATGAAATATATATTTCTCAAATTAATGTCATAAGAATTCTAATTTAAACACAACCTAAGTTCAATAATATTAAGTTTTACAAAAAAAAAAACTAATAATTCATCAAGTTCTAACGCCAAAAATCACAAACAAAAAATCATAATTTAAATAAGTTTTAATTCCAAAATAAAACGGCTTATCATCTTTATCACTTAAAACATTAAAATATTAACTTTAATTACAAAAAACACAAAAATAAATAGATGTAAACATAAAATCAAAAAAAAATCAAACACAATAATATATATTTTAATACTAACCCGGACCGGTTTGAGCGGTTCTCAGCGGTTTAAAACACCTATCAGACCGTGACCTATCGAACCATGATTCTCAAAAAACACAGTCCGACCACGGTCCAACCATGGTCGGACCGCCCGGTTTAACAATATTGGTTATAACGAAAGATACTTCGCATTTTGAACAAAGTTCTTTACTTCTTCTCACCTTTTTTGGCCGTGTCAAATTCACTTGTTTACATGAATATTTAAGTTAGATAAACATATTTAACTTTTAGAAAAAAGTTTAATGGCTACCTCTATCTTTTTACGTGCCTATATTTATTTACTAGTTTAGTGTCCGTGCTATGCTCGGGAACATAATACCCAGATGATTTTAACGATATTCATGGGTCATGGAAGGTTTCAATTAATTTTTAGACAAAATCGTTATAAAACCGGTACACAAGATTTATTAAAAACTGTTTTTTTAATATAGTAATATTATACTCAAATTAAAGAGATAAATGCTCAGTTTTATTGTGTAAATTAAAAAAAATAATATCGTATAAAAAGTTATTATGGTTAAAAGATACTAAGGTATTTAATTAAAGCATATTACTAATTTATTCTTTAAGTTTTATTATATACCTTATTAATATAAACTGACTCATTCACACTCTAGTAAAAAAAGGTTGAATATATAATTATTCTTAAGTTTGTCTAGTTTCTCCTAAATATTAGGGGGTTATAATGTAATTCTTTTTATTATAATATATTATTATAGATTATGTATACAAAATTTTAATTATAAAGTTATTATTATGAGATAAACTCTCAAATAATGCCAAGTAAGCAAAACAACCCTAAATGGTTGACACATAAGCAAAATTCATTTTCCTATATTAAATAGAAGATTTTTTAACCGCAACTTTATTTAAATAAACGAGTCACTAGCATAGGACAGAGACCAAAATACAGCCATGATAACAAGACAAATTACAAAGGAAAACTACGAAAAATGAAATTACACCAAAAGTGTCATGCTAAATCACCCAATTTCGCCAATACTCCACCCAGTTTCAAGAAATATCGTCTACGTGAGTGAGAGTTGAAGAGTTCATAAAAAATGAACTATTTGTGAATATGGAGGATAGTTATACTCGGTTGGCACTCAGTCAAAATTTGGCTAAGTATAGATGTGCGGGCATTGTGCTTCACACATTTTCTAAGATGTACGAATCACATTTCTTGTGAAGACATCTTTTGAATCAAATTCAACCTTCTTTAAATCTAAAGATTTTTATCATATTATCATGTTTTACTTAGTTATGTAAATAAAAGTTTAGAGCTATGAAGAATTTTAACAAGTGTAAAAGGACATGCAGTGAATAGTATTTGCACATCTTTTTCATCACTTGATATAATTCGTAATTTTGTGTTTCTAGTTCAGTAAATTATTGTTGAAATTTATCATGTTAAGCATTTAATGACATGACTATCAACATTTTTTAGAAACGTTTCAATTTTTGTAAGATGTTTGATGAACAATTCCCGCATATTTATTTATCTATGATAAACAGTTCTCGCGTATCTTTTTCACACTTAGCATTTTTCTCACTTTTTTCCTTCGTAATCATGCACAACACATGAAAAACTCAATTAGTTAAGATCATCAAGATATGTTTCAACACATTTTGATATTTGTGCACTGTTCACCATACTTCGAAAAGATGTGCAGGAAAGAGTGGTACTAACTATGGTTATAGGAAAAACATGATTGAACCATTTCTCATCATTAACAACCTTTTGTAATATGTTAATGATCTTTGTCTTGTCTCTAAAGCCTTGTTTTCTCGCATATAAGGCACAACAACTACCGGTGAACTCTGGTTTTCCCTTAAATGAGCAGTTGCCCCACACACTAATCCAAATAATACATGATTACGACACAACTTTTTAAGCTTCAAATGAAAGGACATGAAACATGTCTTACTTGTCTCACGCATGCGCAAGACTATGCAACTACACTAGCAAATATTGAAGGCATATCAAAGACAAAGACATCATTTTATGTGTTATCTCTCCGCTTCATGAGAAATACAACAACCTCGAATAGAAAATTATTTCCTCATCATATCCTCTAACCTTTAATGCGCTCCATGCTTTTTGAGTGACCATAATTGTATGCTTCCAAAAGCTCTTGTGAGGTAGTTGCATTATACGACCTTTGGATTTAGCTTGTATTCTTCAGAGTGGCTAGATCAAACAATGATATTAGTGTGCTTAATTAATCCTTATTTTTAATCAAATGTTATAGGGGAATGCACCCTAAAGTAACTTTATAGTAAATGTGCACAACTATGACAAAGTGTATTATCTCGCAGATTGTACTTTTATAGAATCGACAACACTTGTAAAGAGTTTCGCACCACCAAAGAGAATTTGAAAATGAAGTGGTACAAAAGTTGTCAAGAGTCTGCAAGAAAGGATGTGAAAAGGTGTTTGATGTTCTTCAAGCTAGGTGGGCAATAATACGAGGGTCATCAAGATCCATGAGTGTACCTATCTTAGGTGTTATAATGCTTGTATATAATATATTACATAATATGATTGTAGAAGATGAATGACACGTCATATGTGATAGGTCACATGAAGAGCCGAACCTGAGATGAAAGTCACAATATTGGAGTGCATGCCACAATCATTTCACCAATCACCTAGACAGATTTAGAAACTTACGTAGCCAAGAGACACACCAGACACTCCGAAGTGATCTAATAGAACATCTATGTGCGAATATGGTGAATAGGGACTAGTTTAATTTTATTTTTCGTTTTTATACATCCATACATTACGCGTTTTAAAGATAAAAAACACTCGTTTTTATGTAATTTTTATTACAAAATAATGTCGTTTTTGAAAGTTATAAACGTTTAAAAAAGAGTATGGAACTTGGAATTTGAAAAGGGGGCAAAGACAAATTTATAATTGGTCTGCCATTTAAAATTCTAAATACTTACCGTTATATTACCATGTGTTTATAGTCATTTAATCTTAGATCTAACGGTACAGATGCTTTCTTATGCTTTTGAGTGAATTTGTGTTTTTTCTAGTATAACTTCACTTTAAAGAAAATGATAAGGATAATATTATCAGCAAAAGTTGATTATAAAAAATGTGACCGGAAAGTTAATATGACATGCTAAGAAAGCTGATTATGGAATATATGAGTTGTTATGTAGTCTAACTATGAGATCAAAGTAAATAATATAAAAATATATATACATATATATAGAAAAAGTTAAAAATCTCAATTATATTGTAGCTTGTAATATAATTCGATGTCATTTTTTCTTTAAAATATGAAACTTCACGTGGAGTTATGGTATGGAGATGTGACTGAACCCATTTATGGAAAACTAAAGCACGTTACATTTGCAGACTATATCACTACACACATTCTTTCGGCCTCAAACGTGTCTTCGTCTTAACCGCGCTTTTCCCAAAAAACAATTTTTATTGCAAGGCTCTCATTTGTAAGGGTGATGGTGGCAGGAGTGGTGATAAGATGGAAGGAGACTAACCATTCGCAGGAACACTATCGTTAAGGTTGACTGGGGTTGTAAGGACGGGAAAGAGGGGTTGGGTTACCGTTCAGTGATGGAGAAATCATGAAGCGGGGCCTACTTTTTGTATTTTATGTTTGACTTTTTTGGTTGGTTTCAAAGGGTTGGGTATAAATACTAAAAAAAGTTTTTATATCAACTATACCTATAAAATACTCTATTTTACATACAAAATAATTTTACTTCTCTCATTTTCTTTACTCTGTAAGCAAAAAAATTATTCTCTCATTCCTTCCTCACAATGACATCAAAACAAAACGTTTTTTATATAAAATTTACTTATAAAATACCATATTTTACACACAAAATATAAAATTTACTTTTTTTAATATGTTTTTGTGTATTCTATTTTTATTCTAAAAATACAAAATACCCCATTTTACACAAAAAAAAATAAAATAAAATTTACTTTCTTTATATTTTTGTGTATTTTTTTTAATTTTCAATGAAATGTAGTTTATTTTTATATTTAATGAAATGTTTTTTTTTACTTTTTAAATTAAAAAGTGAATGAGTTAGGATAAAATTGTTGTGCCGTCATTAATTGTTGGAGTCTTAAGGGATGAAATAATTTATAAAAAAAATGTTAGGTGTCAATTTCTAATTGGTGGATTATTAGGGATGAGGGAGACAGAATAGACCACCTCTCTCACCCTAACTCCCTAAGGACTAAGGGTTCTCTTAGGGATACTTTTTTTTTCTTTCATATATCATCTCTTCGTCTTAACTTTCATATTTAGAGTTATATGTCACTTTGATATTTGATATGGGGAATAAAAAGATAAAAGATACGAGTATGTCACATGTAGACCTACCTATATGCGACATATATGGTTTCAAAAAACAATTAAACTAATTGTCATCTAAAATTTTAAATAAATGGGACGAGAATGGTTTGGGTGGGTTTCGAGCCACGTCGCACGACGCGACGAGGTGTTTGAACAGAAAGTTTCGACGGCCTTTTTGCCCAAATCACTATATAAACATATCTTCTACTAACCCTAGCCTGGATGCTCGAACTAGATACGAAAAAAGAAAGTGATTTTGGAGATAGAGTGAAGCTAAGAAGATTAAACGAAAGCACGGGATAAAGACTTGTCATTAACGTCATCGGGTTCTTCAACTCCTTTGTTTTTATTCTCTATTACCATGTTTACTCACTTTGAACTTGCGTTTATTTTTGTGATTATGGTTGCCGGCTAAGCTTTTTAGACTACCTAGACTAATGATGAAGCGTTTGTAAAATGTTTGAACGTATTTTGGTTTTGTTTGATTGTGGATTATATGTTTTAAGAAAAGGATGAATTTTTATTCAGTTGATGCGTAATTGTTTATTCATGTGCAGGGGGGTTTACACTTTACAGGCAACCGAGGCAAAGTTGTTTATGATTGAATCTCAGAGACACTCTTATCATTTGGTACCAAAAAGAGCGGGCCGCAACTAGACCAGAGAAAACAACAGCTTTCAGGCATCATCTCATTTCTTCCTTATTCTTATTTTGGTTTTCGTCTCACGGATCTTGGTTCGCACTTTATGGCATTTCCAAAAAGAAAAAATCCAATCCCGCAAAGGATTGTTCATAGAACTACTTGTTGGAATTGGGTTATTTGCTTTATCATTTCACTAAATCCTTGATGATTGTCTATTATATAATATGATTTAGTTTAATTCATTGACTGTGTGTTATGAATATTATGGTTGAACGGCAGTAAAGCCATATGAATGATAATGTTAGATGGTCTAGTGAAGATTTGTAGTTTTTCTATGTAACGGTGAGGGGATTAGAATAATTGATAAAGGGTTTGTTTGGCAAACTCTAAATCATTAAGTGCTGAATGCTTAAGAGACCTGAACCATTAAGAGGCTATATCAATGGTATGAATGTTGGGGTAAGACTTTAGATGGTTGTAAGTTTGGTGCATGCTTCATTCAGTTCCATTTAGCATCTCTTTATCTTTTAACCATTCAGCACTTAACTGAACCATTCAGAGCCTCTTTTTTTATAAAACAAACGCTTTGAATGTTGAATCTGAATGATTAAGCACTGAACTGAACCATTAAGAGGTGAAACAAACAACCCTTAAGTCTTGTTTGGTCAATTGGCTAGGTTAGGATATTCGTGAGAAGTCCGTCTAGATTTAATTACCAATATTGTTTATCAAATCGAATGAATGCTTTTGAAATGACTTTGGGTTTTATACTGTGAGGAAGAAACTCGGTTAAGGTCACTTATACATATTTGGGTTAAACAATTGTGACGGAGTTTAACTAATAACTTATTTTCGTAATCGCTTAATAGAAACCCGTGTCTTCTCGAAAAGAGTCGAGTGTCCTATTTAGTGATCTCTTTAAGTAAATATTATAAGATCGCAGTTCATTTGCAAACAATTCCATTTACGTGTTAATTATAACAACTTGGATTCAAGTCTAGGTGGTTTATTTCATTTCTCTTGACTTCAACTCTCGTCTTTTGTTCAGTTAACTTTGTTTATTTAATTTCTTTAGTTTTTAAGTAACCCCCCCCCCCCCACCCTCTTCTAATAATCTTTCATTTAAGTTGTGTCTAGTTGAGTCTTGATTAGTTAATTTAATCGTAGTATATAGAGTGTACGGGTCGACACTCGGACTTACGAACGTTATATTACACTCGACCGGTGCACTGCCGGTTGTATGTTAGTTAGTTAATTAAGCCTTAGTTTTATAAATTAAAGCTTAGGTGTTTATTATTTTATATATAGTATTGCACGCGTCAACGCTTCGCAACTATTTAACAATAACTCTGTATTTTATTTTCTCATTGAGAATCTGGTCTGTCACACGCCCGACGGTAAAACCCCGTTGAGGGTGTGATAAAAATGAAGCAACAAATGATCTTTTGACTTAGGAGACTACAATGTGCATGCTCCTACTACAACAACTTTTGTAAAATCGCATGTCGCATGCTTTGAAAATGTCAACATGTGGATTGTTACATGGAAAACATGAAAACATGGACAACTTCTATAAGAAGACCACATGCAAAGTCTAGATTAGCAACCAGCAAATCACAACTTTGGTACCAGCAAAACATGTATCATGCTTTTAACCAACCGCAATGACTAGAAGTTAAGTGAACATATTAATAATAATGATTGAAAATCGAATGTATAAACGTATATTTACAATAACCATCAGAAGAACACTAATTAAAGACAATCACAATTTGCAGTACAAAACTAAACACAATCACAACCTGCAGGCCACTAAACAAACATTAACCGGTCATCGCAACACGTAGCCTTGGTCATTATTCTAGTTATAATCATTATGAGGCTTTTAAATTTTAGGGTGTTATATTGGTAATTTAAGTATGTACATAAATAACACCTTAAGTATATATAATGACTTAATTTACAAAAACAATCCCTCATATTTTTAAAGACCAAAATACTCTTGTGCTTAATAGAAAAAAAGTTAACAAAGTTAGTATTAAAAGCCATAATGGTTGTTCCTTGTCCTAGCATTTTATCCTCTTTTAACAAACTATATAACAACTAACAAATAAATAAAACGGTATATTTTACATTTCGTGATGCGATAAGACTGTACGATGGCATTATCATGCTTCTTCAAAGTATAATTTGAACCTTTTGCTAATAAAGTGTCACATAATTTGCAACGAACGTTTTTAGACCCTTTACTCATCTTTACCAAATCACAATTGCACCAAACTTTCGGGTTCCTATTATGCAGAATGTAGAATGGGAGTAAAACGGAGTTATTTTTTGCGTTTTTTTGTTTGATTTTACATTTTCAAGTGAGGTAATCAATCAACTCATCAAGCATCCATTTGTCCTTACTTAGAGAGTTAGAGGGCAATATGTGCAAGAAAATCAAGAAAAAGTATTAGAATGGCATCCCAACGGCTATATTCAAAAAACAACATTTTAACGACTAGAACCAGGTACATGTCGGATACGGATGTGAGCAGGTGTGTGCATCAAGGGTTGAAACCTTCAGGTAGGAATCGGAACGGTTCCATGTCATGTAGGGTCCAAAACTGGTATTTTGGGCTTCTCTGAGCCAACCTAACCAACACTTCGAAGCGATTTCCCTAGCAAGCTACAAATGGTGGTTAGATGGTTACATAGTCGAAAGTCGAAATCTAGTAAATTTGTGATATGAAGGAAGTTCAAAATGGGTCATTCGTAAGATTAAAGTTTTACGTGTATAATGCCCAAACTGAATTTGGAGTAGAAGGTCAGACACTTTTAATGGAACGAAGAGAGTATAACTAAAAACAAAAATCAATACACCCAGAAGTCCAGAACTGTCACCAATTGGTTCTAAAAACAAATGAAAGCTACATATAAGCATTTAGATTAGCATAATCATAGCAAGAACCGCGAGTTGTAAATAAAAAATCTCTAAGCTGATACTGCTGCAGGCGTAGCAGCTTCTTCGGTTTGCAAGCTTGCATAGTACTTGACGAGAACGTCCCATCCTCCAGGACACATAAAACCGTTTGGTGGGCTCTCCCCGGTTCTTGCAAAAGTTCGCATCTAAAATCAAGCAGAAAAGGGGTTTTCTTCAACAAGATGTAACCATAAAAAAAACTTCACAATTCTGGTTTTGAAAACGCTCGCATCTAATTAAGCTTTTGGGAAACGACAAGCCAAACCGACCGGGTTGGGTTCTACCACCAGACCAGCCAGTTTGACAGTTCGGTTTCGGTGATATAGTTTTTGAACCAATTCTAAAATGGTTCATGGATATTATACATATACATAAATGGATATTAACTGCCAGTTCCAAGTTCCAAACTGTTGGTCGAAACGTTAGGCCTTCAAACCGCCAAAACCAAACAATACAAGTCTAGCACATGCAGGGCAACTTGCTTCGGTTTAGACGGTTTGACAGTTTATAAACACATCAAGTTTCCAAGGCCAAGATTATCATATAATCTGACAACTTAATTATACCAGATTTATAAAAAAAATTACAAGAAAATAGCGTTTTTATGTTTAATTTCATGCTAAATGAGGTAAATGAAGCGAAGTTAAACAGGAAAACGTATATACCTTGGTTCCGGAGATGAAAAGAAAATCTTTAGCACGTGACGGATCAAAAAAAGCCATCTTCTTAGCTACTGTGTCGTATGCAGCCACCTGCAACAATAATTATTAGATTAAAAGATGTTTATATCATGATGACAAGAATGAACGGAGACGGTTTTGAATCTGAAAAGCTACATGTGGGCATGAAACCATTCACTAACGAATGTGCGATTACGGTTATACGGTTCAGTCAAACGGGCTTAACATGGACAAGAGTGCATTTCTAGTGCATAAAACCATCAAAATCACTTTACTCAAGACGATATGTTGTTACTGAAATGATATAATATTCGCAATCAAATTTGACACTATACATTTGGAAAAAAGAATTCAAGAAAAACTTGATGGTTTGACTAGAGTGTAAATGAGACGAGTCGAGCTCAAGTTCCTTTAAACTCAGCTCAATTCGAGCTTTTAGCGATGCTATCTCAAGCTGCTCGGCTCGTTTACAGCCCTAGTTTGACATGATACCCAACCAGGTGATTTTGCCACGTGTACACAATCAACAAGAAGGCAAGACAAAGGCATACCCTGAACGGCAGAATATTTAACTTCTCCAATCCGGGGGCCATGCTCAACACCTTTTTACCGTGATCAGGATCATATAAGTCACGTTTCTCAGTAGGATGACCCATTCCAGCTGGATCACGACCTACAATGTAGAAATTAGCACCCGCATTTATTCGTGCCTTAGCATGCCACTGGACTTCAGTGGGACCCGCGTAATGCATCGGTGATGGAAATATAGACACGATAGTAGTCTCTGGGTCAAGTACTCCATCTTCTAAGACCTGAGAAAGAATAAATTTCTCTAAAATATTGCAAAACTGGCAAAAAAATATTATTTTTCAAATTTCACAGCAATGAAAAATTTTAGTGGATTATTTCAAAATTCAAACATAGGTAAAGTTAAAAGTGAAAGTTAAAGTGAAGTGAAGTGAAATGCTTATAATTCGATGAGTTGATTAAAAGTAAACTTTATTATATTACTAGGTTTAACACCCGTGTATTACACACGGGTTGAATAAAAATTTTTTAAAAAAATTATAACTATTATATTTAAAAATTTATAAATAATTTTATAAATTATTATTAATCACAAAATTTTGTCTTTATTAACTCTCTTACTCAATTTTCCCTCTCAACATTCCTTTTATAAAATAAATTATGTTTTCCCCTTAAAAAATTGCCTCCTAAAAACTCTAATTTATTAGATAGATTTCTATTTATTTTAAGGATCAACTGCGTATATCCCCCTCTAAACTTGAAAAATTGCATATTTTCCCAAAATACAAGCTTTCAATGCATAATGTACAAATGTACAATGCTCTTAAAGCATGACGCTCGTATCCTCGTGGCCTAGTTGTGGGCTGGCCCCGACCAAGATGCATCAAGTGGGGACCGAACCCTTGGGAGGCCGGGACTCACACCACTAGACCACTTGGAGGGAGTTATTTAGTCTTTATCAAATGCCGAATGACATTATACCATGTAAGTACACTAAATCTAAACTCTGACCTTAAATCATTAAACTCATAATAACTGATTGTCTTTGGGAGTTTTGAGTTTTGACAAACACTCAAAGGCAATATTTCACAGCACATTATTATCATAAAAGCATAAGATAATTAAAGAGTACCTTGCTATGTTGTTCCATGCGTACATCCAATGGCACATCATCGGCTTTTGTATAACCACCTAAAGGATGAAGCAAAAGAACTGGGTTCTTGTAACCCAAATCTAACAATCTTTTACGTGTGTCATTCATCAACAACGCGTGCCCATTATGCACGGGATTTCTTAACTGAAAAGCAAAAACCGCATCGGCTTTACGTCGGTCAAATTCTTCACGAAGTTGCTTGGGAGAAAGCCTATAATTATCAAGACCATCATTGTACTTAATAGGAGATAATACTTCTAAATCTCCACCGATGAGCCAGTTGCCGGCTGGCGTTATTGCTTCTTCAACGTAAGGTAAGCCAGGAGCAATGGTTCCCCATGTCCTAGCTATTCGTTCTTCTTTGTTATGCTTGTATATCTCAATGCTGGCACCAAAACAAAAGGATATGTAAGTGCATATTTTATTAAATACGAGAAACAAAATGAGAAATTGACAAACTAGTGAATTGGTTATCAGATAAATGCGTTTAAGGGTTGTCAAGTTAGTATATTCATAATAGAGCTTAATATCGAGTTCATAATGATAATTCATCATATCCATTCTACATTTCTCTTATAATCAAAATTCAAACAATAACTCTTCAAACAATCATCCAAAATGCTATTGTCTTGATACTAAATACTAAAAAATAACCATAATTCGCAAGCCAAGCACCCAAATCTTATTATTGCAACTACAAATTGCAATATCATCATGAATTCACATCCAAACCCTCTAATAAACTAATAAGACTTAACATTACAGGCACATGCGTGCCTCTTTATTATAGTGGATCACAAATAGATAAGAGGTTAGTAGACGTTCAAATGGTATCATTCTGCCTTAGGTCACTTGACTCACTTGGCTAGACAAATAAGAGACTTAAGGGTGTTTGAATCTATGTTATGAAAATCCCACAAGGTGCGCCTAGGCCCCCCGCACAGCTTCGTCGCCTTGCTTCAAAAGCCCAATTTTCAGCCACTCAGACGCATTTACAGGCCAATTTCCTGCCAAAAATCGCCTGAACAGGTCTGAAAACAATTACACTAGCTTTAAACAATCCTAGAATAAACCTAAAACCACTTAAACATGTCTGGAACCCCTAAAAATGGTAATCTTATACTATGTTTCTCGCTAGCTCCCACCTTAAAAGAGCCTTCGACAACTATGGTTTAAATATGTTTTTGATTGCCACTTGAAGAACGGCAATCGACAATTAGAACATGACAAAACCACATCAATCTGTATAATCATAACATATTATTTGACCCTAAATAAAAATAAAACCATAATCAGATTACAGTTTGTGAAGGAATTTGTTTCCCACGTCTTGGCCCCACGACCTCAATGTCACAAAGCAACACCTTTACCAGTTTCTCCGGGTCCATCTCCCAAACACTCAAAACTGATTATCGCAAAAGTCAAATTGCAAGATCATCATTGACTTCACATCCAAACACCCTCTAGCCAATTACTAAGACTTCACATCAAAGACACATACATCTCTCTTTGTTATATTGGATCCAAACACACATAACCATAATTTTCATTTTGATCCTAAATACTCAAAGAGCCATAAATAATCATAATCATATTCATAGTCTGTCTACCACAAACACTCAGAAGTCAAAACTAATGGTTTAAATGTGTTTTTTATTGCCACTTGAACACTGACAATGGACAATTAGCACAACACAAAACCACATCATTCAATATAACCATAAAATATTACTTTAACCCAAAATAACAAGATACAAACCTTCTTAAAATAGCAACTATGTTGCCATCAGGCCCAACCAAAGCAACATCATTAGCACCACAAATCCTGTCTTTAGTCTCATCATCAACAGCCAAAACAATAGGCAATGACATATTCACCACACACCCATCATCACCTTTCAATGAATTAAAATGCAAACTCTGCAAATACTCATCTTCTCTCATAAAACCCTTCAATGGACTAGCCCATCCTTCACTAATCACATGCACCCATTCCAAATCAATCTTTGTTAACCCCACTTTCACCATTTGTTCAGCTTCTAAACGCTTCAAACCCCTTTCATTCTCAGGAACAATCAGATCAACAACAACCCCACCGTCTGGTTCAATCAAAGAACTTTTGATCACATGGGATGTCATCATTTTTCTTGTACAAATCTTGAACAAAGGTGTTAGCTTGTTTGAATGGTAAATGGGTGTTTGTAAATTGAAATGGGTTTTGTGGGATTTAAGATTTGGGTTCAAATGTGAAAACAGTGGATTGATTTGGAGCTTCATTGTTAAAGACATTGTGGTGGATTAGGGTTTTGTTGGTGTTGTTGAAATGTATAACGAAATGACATGATTGGGGATTATAAGAAGGAATAATAAAGAGAAATGGTCCACAAGATTGAATTTTGATATTGATATGAATCTGTGAAGAAATGGGATTGATGTAGAAGCATCAAATTTTGATACTTTTGGGCATTATTTTGAGCATCAAAAATGTTGAAGCTTTTGGGCATCAAAAGTGACATTTGTGGTATGACTATGATATGTTGTGAAGCAGAATATATTTTGGACCCACTGCATGGCATTATTGTATTGGTAGTGGATGGGGCTGACAATTTTGAATATTACACTTGTTTTCAAGAAAGGTTGATGCTACAACTACAATCCTTTACTATTTATTTAGGCTTTGTTCTTTAAACATAAGATTGTTATAATATAACTACAAATATCACAAGATTAGTGACTTAACTTAAGAATTTTAGAGAAATTATAAGAGTAAGATGTAAAGAGAATTGTATAACTCATTCAAGTGTATACATAAGGTGTGTTTTTACTCATCACTTTGATGGAGTATTTATACTACAAAATGTAGACAAGATTAACTATTTGGTAGATAAGATAACTATTTGGAAATTGACTAATTGGTATGGAGCTAAGTTGCAATTATTGAAAATGTATTCATCCATTAAATGCTTGAAGATTTATAACACTCCCCCTGGATGATACTTTTTCAAACTTTAGCTTGTTGAAGTACTGCCTCATTAAAAACCTTGCTAAAGAAAACCCAGTGGGAAAAACTTTAGCTAAGGGAAAAAGAGTGCAGTCTATAGCTCCCCCTCAAACTGTGCGTACGTGTCTCATGCCAATATCATGAACGTGTTTTCTGAAAGTTGCTGTTGGAAGTGCTTTTGTGAAAAGATCAGCTGAGTTGTTGCTAGATTTGACGTATCTCATTTCAACTTGTTTTTCTTTAATCAGGTCTTGAGTATATGAAAAGAATCTTGGAGGTATATGTTTTGTTCTGTCACTTTTGATATAACCTTCTTTCATTTGTGAGACACAAGTTGCATTGTCTTCATAGATTGGAGTTGGACTTCCATTTCTTTCTAGTCCACAAGAGGTTGATATATGTTGTGTCATTGATCTTAGCCACACACATTCCCTAGAAGCTTCATGTAGTGCAATGACTTCAGCATGATTTGAGGATGTTGCAACAAGTGTTTGTTTCTGAGAACGCCATGAAATTGTAGTTCCTTCATTCATAAATACGTATCCAGTTTGAGATCTAGCTTTATGAGGATCAGATAAGTAACCTGCATCTGCATAACCAACTAAAACTTCTTTCGAATCGTTAGCATAAAACAAGCCTAAATCGGTTGTTCCTCGAAGGTATCGAAATACATGTTTAATCCCATTCCAATGTCTTTTAGTAGGAGCTGAACTAAACCTTGCTAACAAATTAATTGCGAAAGAAATGTCAGGTCTTGTACAGTTAGTAAGATACATAAGGGCTCCAATTGCATTGAGGTATGGTACCTCAAGGCCAAGAATGTCTTCACCATCTTCACAAGGGCGAAATGGATCTTTGTCAACATTGAGTGATCTAACAACCATTGGGGAGCTTAAAGAATTTGCCTTGTCCATATTAAAACGTTTTAAAAGTTTTTCAGTGTAATTTGACTGATGTACAAGTATGCCATTATGCGTATGCTCAATCTGTAAACCAAGACAATATTTGGTTTTCCCAAGATCTTTCATTTCAAATTCATTCTTTAAAAGAGCAATTGCTTCATGAATTTCCTTTCGTGTTCCCATTATATTTAGGTCATCAACATACACAGCTATGATCACATATCCTGATGTTGTCTTCTTAATAAAGACGCATGGACATATAAGATTATTTGTATATCCTTTACTTATCAAATAATCGCTTAAACGATTGTACCACATCCTTCCAGATTGTTTCAACCCATATAGAGATCTTTGCAATTTGATAGAATACATTTCCTTGGGTTTTGAACTTAATGCTTCTGGGAATTTAAATCCTTCTGGAATTTTCATATATATGTCACTATCAAGTGATCCATACAAGTAAGCTGTAACGACATCCATAAGACGCATTTCTAAATTTTCAGACACTACTAAGCTGATTAAATATCTGAATGTAATTGCATCCATGACATATGTTTCATCATAATCAATTCCTGGTCTTTGAGAAAATCCTTGAGCCACAAGTCTGGCTTTATATCTTGTGACTTCGTTTTTCTCATTTCGCTTTCTAACAAAAACCCATTTGTACCCTACAGGTTTTACAGTCTTAGGTGTAATCACAATAGGCCCAAAAACTGTTCGTTTATTTAACGAATTTAACTCAGCTTGCATAGCATCTTTCCATTTATCCCAGTCATGTCGATCTTTACATTCTTTGACAGATTTTGGTTCGGGATCATCATCTCCACTCATGATTTCACTTGCTACTGAATAAGAAAATATATCATCAATATCTTCAGCTTCATTTTGGTTCCATAATATATTGTTATGGCCATAGTTGATTGACATCTCTTTAGTGAAATCATTTACTTCTTCATGAGGGGAGGTTATCTCATTTACTTTTTCATGATGTGATGTGTTATCATTTAGTGATTTATTAGAAACATGTTCCTTATGATCAGCCTCCTTCTCATGTCCTTTTCTCTTTCGAGGATTTTTATCTTTTGATCCAATTGGCCTCCCACGTTTTAAACGTTTCTGGGATTCATGAGGCATTTTTTCATTACTTTGTTTGTCAGGAATTTCAACTCGAGCCGGAGCATTAACAACTGGTATATAAGATTTAGTTACTCTTTTTGTATCAGTAAATGCATCAGGCAATTGATTTGCAATATCTTGCAAATGCATGATCCTTTGAACTTCTGTCTCACACTGTTTTGTTCTAGGATCAAGATATGACAATGAAGGTTCACACCATGAGATATTCTTTTCTTTATTTTTGTTTTCTCCCCCTAATGAAGGGAAAACTGATTCATCAAATTGGCAATCAGCAAAACGTTATACATCACCTGTTAAAGGTTCAAGATATCTTATGATTGAAGCTGTTTCGTATCCAATATATATCCCTAACCTCCTTTGAGGTCCCATCTTTGTGCGTTGTGGTGGTGTAATAGGAACATATACTGCACATCCAAATATTCTAAGATGGGAAACATTTGGCTCTTGGCCAGAAACAAGTTGTATAGGTGAGTACTTGTGATTTGCAGTTGGTCTTATACGAATCAATGAACCAGCATGTAAAATTGCATGGCCCCAAATAGACATAAGGAGCTTTGTTCTCATTATTAATGGTCTAGCTATTAGTTGGAGACGTTTAATTAATGATTCTGCTAAGCCATTTTGTGTATGCACATGTGCAACTAGGTGTTCAGCAACAATTCCAACAGACATGCAATAATCATTGAAAGCATGTGATGTAAATTCACCCGCATTATCAAGTCTCACTTTTTTAATAGTATAATCCGGAAAGTGTGCTCGTAATTTAATGATTTGAGCCAGAAATTTTGCAAATGCTACATTACGAGTTGACAATAAAGAGACATGAGACCATCTACTAGATGCATCTATTAGGACCATGAAATATCTAAATGGTCCACTTGATGGATGAATTGGTCCACATATATCACCTTGAATTCTTTCAAGAAACATAGGCAATTCCTTTTCAACCTTTAATTTTGAAGGCCTCGTAATTATTTTTCCATGTGAACATGATGTACATAGAGGCATTTTATCAGCCTGAGGGATCTTTTGACCTTTCAATGAATGCCCATGTGTATTTTCAATTATCCGATTCATCATTGTAGATCCGGGATGACCTAATCTGTCATGCCATAAGTTTAATGTACTAGGATCATAAGTTTATTCTTTAACTGCCATATGTGCTTGAGGCACATTTATGTATGTATAATGCAAACCAGAATGGAGCATTGACATTTCCTCAAATATGTGATTTTTCTTCATAATGTGTAAATATTTTTCATCGCCAATAGTTCTCGACTGAGTATCATACCCATTATGATATATATTTTTGAAACTCAACAAGTTTCTCGTTGCTTTTGGGGAAAATAGAGCATTATCTATTAAAAGCTTAGTACCGTTTGGTAATTCTAAATTTGCTTTTCCCACTCCCTCTATCAAGTTTGATGGACCTGATATTGTACGAATCATTCCCTTTGTTGGTTTTAGTTCATAAAAATATTTCTTAGATTTGAGAATAGTGTGTGTAGCGCCACTATCTGCTATAAACATATCTCCAGTTTCCTTTAGATCTTGTCCTCCAGTAAGATTCATTTTTAATCTTCAAATATGAAAGAAAATGATAAGTGTATATAATAGGTATTATAAGTCTTGTTATGATAGTAATTATATTATATAAAAGGGGAAATAAAATTGTTGGTCCATAAAGATCGTGATTTCAGTGCTATAATGACTTGTATTACAACAAAACACACTTGACGCAAACAAAGAAAGTCTAATATAACCCAACACACAATAACGAGATTAAAACCACACAACCGGAGGTAAATACGCTACAAAAAGATGAATAATATATGCTCCTAGCACCTCCTGGAAACACACACACGATACAATCAGTTGGATAAGATTTTTGTTGAAGTTGCAAAAGTTTCATTTCATGAAGATAAGGTTACAATATATATCAGACATAGGCTCGCTGATAGATTCACTGACAGCGAATCTATCTAGCGAACCACATAGGTTCGCCGGGCACAAACAGGTTCGCCCGGTCGATACCAACACAAAAGCTATACTGTGCTACGGGCGAATCTATAGGTTCTCTAGAACAAAATGATACAAAATACATACAAAATATATAACACCGACATACCGGTGAGTCCGACCTATACATGACTATCAATACTCCCCCTAGGTTGGACCTCACCTGGGGAAGTCTTCTGTTTTAGCTCCGTCTTCTGTTAGCTTCAAAGATGCTCAATGAACGCTCCTGCCCTTCCTTTAATTCCGGCAAATGGATTTGTAACGTCTTCAGATCCTGCCTCTTCGTCTTCACTAAATACCAGCATTGATTCCACAAACTCAGCTTCGGCGACCTCAGTATCAGGCATATCCAGATCAATTGTTTCCGCCTGTACATTTTCAGTATGCTCCTCGCCGCACACATCCAAATTAACCACCTCAACTGGTTTCTCAAACCTCTTCTCAATCGTTTCATCAAGCTGTTTTGATAAGTCATCCATATCCAGGTTTTGATCATCTGCCTTCCTCAGCCTTTCATTCACACTCCTCAGCTCAGCACGAATTCCCCGGGCTTTGTTTGCAACCTTTACAAACAGGTTTGCTTCAATCCGAGTGTCATCTCCAGCCCCGTGCTTGATACGGTTCTCACACAATATCTTCAAGTCTTCATCGCAGAATGAGAAAACCTCCATTGGATCGAACAGACGAATCTCTGGACGGTCTTCTCCTTTGAGCCTGATAATAGCCTCACCCGTACTGTTATCGTAGAACCATTTGTGAAAATCCTGTAATCTGGGTGGCTGTGTGTCCGGAACCCTGACCCGAGTCATGATCTTTGGCGCTTCAATCTTCAGAACTACTTTACCTTTCCATGAAACCCAGTGCCTATCCTTCTTCTGTCTCATCCGCCTCGGCTTTTGATACCCAAAATCTACAAAGTTATTCTTGGCAGCTTCTCTGATTGTGACCTCAAACGCACAGGCTCTTCCACTGTCATCCTTTCCTATCAGAGGAAGTTCGGCCAACCTTCGCAAGTCCCACCTCGGCAAGGTGGCGAAATGCTTCCTATTTCAGATATAACAGATGTCACCGCCCCTTCGCTTAATCATATATGCATCCACAAGCGAGTTATACTTCCATGCGATCACTTGTCTATCCAGTTGGGAGGTGTTTGGTTCATCAAGATGTTGGAAGCTGGGCACTTCAGGAACAACCTCTTCATCCTTTCTAAACCACTCCGATTTATCTAAGTCAATGTGCTCGAATTGATAGCTCACCTCTTTCTCCTCAACCTTGTATTTCTCCGGCTCATCATCCAAATCCTCCTCACTGTCAGCGTTCACATCGACTTCCGGTTCAGCACTAACAACCACTTCAGGCCCAGTAAATACATCCAGATTTATCCCCATATCCTCATCAAATAACTCTTCAGCGGTTTTACCTTTGTGCTTGTCACCAAACTCACAGTCCATTAACGGATACTTTGCAGCATCCGTTAAACTTATTAGTTCTGACTCGGACATTGCTGGATCTAACCCGTCTTTTTCTTTTAAGCTATTCAGCTCCTTGAATATTCTGACAATTAGGCACTGTTGATCCTTCATCATCCTCCCCATTTCAAAAATAACCGTTGACTTTTCAGCATCCTGGGTCTCCAAATCCGCATACTTACTTTTCAGATTCACCAATTCTGCCTTCAAACTATCAATCTCACCCTTCAACTCACTAACTGATTCAGTAGATGTACCCGGGATATCATGCTTCGCTTTCTTTGACGCTTCAGTCGGTGCATCAGATTTCCTCTTTGTTCTGTTTTCCCTTCCCGCATCAATCTCAGCCTGAATCTCATCAACCTCTCGATCAAAAGAATAATCCTTTTCCTTAGCATACGGCTTCCTTTTCTTTATCCTCTTCGAAACGACCTCAATTTCTCACCACCACGTTTCCTTTCAGTCTCCATTAACCTTTGTATTTGTACCCATCTTTCAGCAGGGTACATGTTCTCCCACAAGAATGAGGTCCTACCAACACAATCAGATCTCACTGATTTGCAGTCTCTGAATATTCTCGAATGCATTTCCCATATCTTCAGTACATCACCAACAACCGGCAGATTTGGCAATTTGTCATTCAAAATCATCTGAATAAATCTGGGGTACATCAACCATTTACCCGCCTTAGTAGCATGGATGTTTTCGAGCATGTAATTGTAGATAAGCTTCGCAAGATTTGCTTTCTGCCCTCGGCAAAACAGCATCATGGCCCGAGCCCAATCCAAGTTTAACCCGTCAGTACCCCCTTTCCTATGATCCAAGCACATGATGAAGACGTGTGCAATGTATCTCCATTCTTGGATCAAATAAGATTTCACGAATTCCATCTTTTTCTCCCCCGGCATAGGACCTTCATAACCAGCTGTCCTGAATGCCCCGTAAACTTCCTCTACCGTCATACTGACCTCCTCACCGACATCATCCTCTAACCTCAAAATCCTGGCCACATCGGCTTCAGTGAATTCCAAGTCAAACCCACTGACTTTGGCACGGATACGTGATGGCTGCATAGATACATTCATCACCGCTGTTCTCCAGAAATCCCTGATGTGCAGCTCGTAGATGGTTGGAGAATGGGAGATAGCGTGATGAATGTGTGAAGACTTCAACCATCTGATACAGTCTCTATACCCACCGGCTTTTTCATGATTCTCGTCAAGCAAAGCACACATATTGTGCTTTCTTTCAAAGAATAATGTAGACATCGTGCCTGAAAAATAAACGGAGATTGATCAGAAACGAAGATTTTGAAAACAGTTAATAGATTCACTGGATAAATAGGTTCGCTGAAAGAGCGAACCTGAGATTTGGCACCAGAACCTATAGATTCGCTGACATGAAAAATCAGTCATTTGGTCGAGCGAATGTATAGGTTCGCTAGAAACAGTCGGGCGAATCTATGTTGATGCACGGGCGGCATAACGGCATAGGTTCGCTCGAGGTTTTGAACTTTCGTTCAGATTCGCCAGACGAACACATAGGTTCGCTGGAAACCCTAGTTTTTGAAAAACGGTCGAAATCTCAGTCAGAACACCATAATCAAGCAAACAAAGCAACAGTCAAGCTATATAATCATCAAGCGAGGATATTATGAAGTAAATTCCTAACTAATAACACACATCAGTCATTTGATTTACATAATATCACAGATCAACGGATTTAAGGGGATTAATCTGCGATTGATGGGTTGAAACATAGATTAAGATGAAGACGATGACATACCAGACGGAATTAGGTCAGTTTATTGTGAAAAGATCGGTTGGTGAGTAAGAATCGAAAGTTCGGCAGTTAGAACTTGAAAAACCCAACTACAGTAATAGTGACAGCGAAATTGTGAAAGGTTTCGCTGTCACTACATATATATACAGTCACAGGTTCGCTGACCAAAACTCTAGCGAACTTCAGATTCGCCAGAGGACCAAAGGTCAAGTGAAACCTCGGCGGCGATGTAAAGAGGTTCCGGGCGAACCTGAGGTTCTGGCGAACTTGTAGGTTCGCTAGTAAATTCGCTGGGACACAAAACAAGAGGAATTTAAAAATGTTTTTGGATTTTCTCAAATTTTAAATTCTTTGTAAATCCACGAAAATGTCCCACGATTTCAACGCTCCGAAAATAAACACATTGACCTAAATAATAATAATAATAATAATAATAATAATAACAAGAGAAAATTAAGATAACATAAAATAAAATGAAAGAAAAAGCAAGAAGTAAAAGCTAAAGAAGGATATATATATTTTTCATGACGTTTTGAGCGGAATCCGGAGAATCATTGATTGGCGGGATTGCAGATATGTTTGTCCATTTAAACTCATGTCTTAGTCCTTTCAACAAGAGATCAGCAGCTTCTTTTATCATGTTTTTGGTTTGATTGAAGAAGCTCAGACAACTCGGTCCCCACAGACATCTAGGTAAAAAGAACAAGTTCTGTCATCAGGATATGTCTGAGCAATACGATTGACTTTGCTTGAATTTCGAGGATCAAATTTTGAATATTGATCGATGCATTAGCTTCTTTTGACACTTGTGCAATTTTTGCATCTTTTTGTGAGTGGAGCTTGTCAGCAATTGATTCTTTTGAACACAATGCGACTTATTATTTGGGAAACTCAAATAGTTCAGAGCTCCAGGTCTATACCGACGTATAACAGAGGAGATAAACATTTGAGCATGCTCGGTGAATCTTCAGGTCAATACTTCCGTATAGCAGAGAAGATCCACCAACTCCAGGTCAATACTTCCGTATAGCAGAGGAGTTAAGCACTTTGACTCAATACATTCTGAGGAGTTAACAAGTAACTCACTCAGAGGTTTTTCCGAAGAGCATCACTAGCCGCTTTTTATTTGTTTTGCAAACTAGAAACTCGATTCGGGGATAGGGTGAGGGTGATTTGGGATGTTTAGGGAAATCAAGGCAAAGATTTGACGCTCTCAACCCATTTTTGACAGAACCTGTATCTTTGTGCAATCCAATCATGTCAAGGGGATAATCCTTGTGGCTGAGATCTTGAACGTTATGTTTGGCTACACAATTACTGTTTACTTTGTTTTCGGGCTGAGCCTATCTGACATATCCCAAACACAATACTTCTGACCTCCTTCAACGTCTCTTCAACATCAATCAAAACGGAGATCCTGAAATAGCAAAATTTGAAAAAACTGTAAATAGTTAATCTTTAATATCTCCCCCAAAATTCTATATTATAGCTATCTAATAAGAAATTTTTGTTTTTCTGATTTTCTTAATATATATATGCAGAATAAAAGAAAATAAAAGGAAATAAAATAAAATAAAGGAGCGAAGAAACGAGTGACCCACGGAATTTTCAAAGAAGAAAATGAAAAAGTTATTTACATATTTACAAAGTTGATTCACATAGAAAAAAGTTTTCAAAAAGATATCAGTCCCAGCATAGAGATCAGTTCATAAAAACGTGGTTTGTCAAAAGTTTTTGTGAAAAGATCAGCTTTTTGCTTTCGAGTTTCAATAGGAATAATATCAATTAACCCCTTTTCCTGTGCGTCTCTGATGGCATGAATTCTTGTTTCGATGTGCTTGGTGCGAGTGTGATGAATAGGATTCTTGGCAATTCCAACAACAGCTTCATTATCACAAAAGAGTGGCGTATGAAGGAAGTTGATGCCATAATCCATCATCTGATGTTGGCTCCAGAGCACTTGGCAACAGCAACTTGAAGCAGCAATGTATTCTGCTTCTCCTGTGGACAGAGAGACGGTTGTTTGCTTCTTGCTTTGCCAGGAAACAAGACATTCGCCAAGGTATTGACATCCGCCAGTGACTGATTTTCGGTTAATCCTGCAACCAGCATGATCACTATCAGAAAAAACATGTAAATCAAAGTTCCTACCTTTTGGGTACCAAAGTCCCAAACGAGAGGAACCCTTAAGGTAACGAAAAATGCGTTTAACAGCTTTCTCATGTGATTCTTTTGGATTGGCCTGGAAACGAGCACAGTAGCACACAGCGAATGTAATATCAGGTCGGCTGGCAGTCAGATACATGAGAGATCCGATCATCGAGCGATACCGATGAGCATCCACAGGATTCCCATTATCATCAGAAGTAAGGCATGTTTGAGCGGTGAAAGGAATCAGTTCCAGAGAAGAATCATCCATGCCAAACTTGGTGAGGATCTCTTTGATATATTTCTCTTGGTGCATAAGAATTCCATCTGGGTTTTGTTCCACTTGCAGCCCCAAGAAGAAACACATCTCCCCCATAATCGTCATTTCAAAACGATCCATCATCACTTTTTCAAACTCTCTACACAGCCCCTCATTAGTTGAACCGAAAATTATATCATCAACATACACTTGAACGATCAGCAGCTCGCCATTCACCTCCTTCTTGAACAATGTCATATCTATAGTCCCACAAGAGAAACCTTTGCTGAGAAGATACTGTGTCAGAGTTTCATACCAGATACGTGGAGCTTGATGCAACCCATACAAGGATTTATCAAGCTTGTACACCTTTGAAGGAAAATCTGGATCCTCGAGTGGTTGACAAACGTAGATCTCCTCATCGATATCTCCATATAGAAATGCACATTTCACATCCATCTGATAAACTTTAAAGTTTTTGTTCGCAGCATGAGCAAGAAAGATTCTAATGGCTTCAAGGCGAGCGACTGGAGCAAAAACTTCAGTGTAGTCAATCCCCTCCTCTTGAGCAAATCCTTGGACAACCAATCTCGCCTTGTTTCTGATAACAACACCGCGATCATCTGGCTTGTTTCAGAAAACCCACTTAGTGCCGATGGGACATTTATTAGGAGGAAGATCAACAAGTTCCCAACTTTAAGCTTCCTAAATTGTTGCAGTTCCATTTGCATGGCATCAACCCAACTAGGATCTTCAAGTGCTTGTTTATAATTTTTCGGAACAACTTGAGATAGAAGGCAGCATAGAGACATTCATTAATCAAACCACTCTGACTCCGAGTTCGCACACCATCAGTGATTGATCCTATGATATAATCATGAGGATGATTTTTCAAGGTTTTGAAGTCTGTGTTGAGGAGCAAAGGATTGGTTTCGGTTGAGGGTGTTTGATTAGATGGTTGTGAAGGTATGTTTGAGGTTGGAGGAATTGTATTAGTGGTAGATGTAGGAATGGAAGTGGATGATGATGAAATATCTGATGGAGAAGTTGGAACAGTTTGAGGTGGTGGAGGTGGTGGAATGTCAAATGAAGTGGGAGGTAATTGTGTAGTTGAAGATTGTGGTTGTGATTGTGTAGGTGGATGGTTAAAGATAGAAACTGATGTGTGAGGAATGATATCATCATCATCAGAGTCAGGAAGATTGAATGATTTGAAAATAGTGGTGGAATCATAAAACCATGCAGGTTCACTGCCAATGCTTGTTGTGTTTGACTCTTGCCAGTCAACATAATAGGACTCTTGCACAATCCGCGTTCGCTTGTTGTAAACACGATACGCTTTTTGTGTGTTCGAGTATCCTACAAAGAAGCACTCATCCGAAACAGCACCAAACTTCGTTTTCTGATCTTGAGTATTTAACAGAGTACAAGAACATCCAAAGGGGCGCAGAAAATCAATCAACGGCTTAATCCCTCGAAACAGCTGGTATGATGTCTTCATCTTTTCTTTGACAATCAGTACCCTATTCAGAACATAAGCTGCACAATTAACTGCCTCTGCCCAGAAAATAATTGGAAGCTTTGACTCAATCAGCATAGTTCTAGCAGCCTCCACAAGAGTTCGATTCTTCCTTTCAGCAACACCATTTTGTTGTGGTGTTCGTGCGGCGCTAAACTGTCTGAGAATACCCCGTTGTTCACAGAAAGAGTTGAAGATATGGTTTCTGAATTCCGTTCCATTATCGATTCTGATGGCTTGAACCTTTCGCTTTCCGAGCACCTCGATTTGAGGAATTAGCTTCATTAGCTCTTCAGCAGTCTCACTCTTGTATGCCATGAATCTCACCCAGGTGTACCTAGAGTAATCATCTGTGACAACCAAGCAATAAGATTTCTTAGCAATAGATTTGACACTTATTGGATCAAATAAATCAGTATGTAACAATTTGAGGGGTTCTGAGATTGAATTTGTAATTTTAAGTTTATGTGGCTTTTTGTGCTGTCTTCCTTTAGCACAAGCCATGCATTTCTCAACCACTGAAAAATCTTTAAGTGGTAAACCCCTGACCAAATTGTTCTTAACCAATTTATTTAGGATTTTAAAATTAATGTGCCCTAAACGTCTATGCCATTGAAAAGATTCAAAAGATGAAGCTTTAGATAGGAGACAGGTCACGGTGGAAGTTGATTCTTTTGATCCCATATTCAGCATATATGTATCATTTCGTCTCGGAGCTCGCATGATCACCAATTCTTCAGGAATAGAAAACTTTGGCTTCAAGAACAAACATTCATTTGGAAGAAACATCACTGGAATATTCTTATCACAGATTTGTGATACACTGAGAAGATTAAATGCCAGTTCAGGAACATAGTTGACGTCTTCCAAAGTTAATGAACCATTTGAGACTTCTCCTTGACCAATCATTTTACCACCTTTCTTGTCTCCCGCAAAAGCAACATATCCACCATTGATAATCCGATAGTTAGTCAGCAGGTCCTTCAACCCTGTCATATGTCTGGAACATCCGCTGTCAATATGCCAATGACTATTTACAACGGCATTTGAATGTTCCTGACATTTATTCAAAAATTTAAATGTTAGACCTTTGAAATTGGCACCCAAGCCTTTGTGTACTTGGGTGGTGGAACAGATGAAGAATTACAAAAGAAATTATTTACAAACTTGTTTAATCTTTTTCCAAAAGATTTTTGCTTTGAACTGTTTGTGACTAACTTAGGGCATTGCTTAATAGTATGATCAATATTTCCACATTTGAAGCAATGAGATTTCAAACCTACTTTGGAAACATTATCAACAAGAACTTTATCCATTTCAATTTCCTCATCACATTCAGACAGTTGAGAATTGCAATCACTGTAAGAGTCATAAGGTTCTTTTGATTTACCTGCTGTGACTTTTACCTTTTCAGATTCAGATTTAGGTTTTGAAATTCTCACTGGTGTGAAAGACGGAATTTGATGAGTAAAGAACTTTTGAAAGCAATTTGTTTTGGTTTGACTTTCAGAGACATGACCTGAAAGTTCATCTTTGTCATTTACGCACTTATTCACAATCACATCATCATTCAACACATTAGGATTTGAAGTAGTGCACCCTAAATTACTATTCGAAATAAAATTGTCTGATTAAACACATTACTAGAAACAGAATTAATTAATCTAATGTCTTCAATAGACTTCTTGGAATCAGAACTAGAACATTCACTACTGCTAGAACAACCAAGCCCAGTACTCCCACCATAAGCGTAATCCTCTCTAACCTCTTTAAGATTTACTCCACTTAAACCTGCAATAGAGCTGTTAGTATCATTCTGGATAATCTCTTGTATCAACTCATTTGAGGGATGAGGAATAGGTGTTGGAGAGTAACAGAAGGTACTAGGTGGGGGATATGCATATGTTTCATTGTTAAGACCCAAACCTGTTTTAACTCTGGCCCCCCGTTGTTTCTTGCAGAGTTCCTCCCTTTTCATACTAGATATTGTCCATTGCTGCAGTTTATTTTTGAGTTTTCTTGTTTCAAATTCAGCAAGAGTGACTTGCTCAGTCAAATAGTTTATTTCACAATTCTTTTCTAAAAGAGTTCTTTTTAAATGTTCATTTTCTTTCAAAGCTTCTCTTAATTTGACAAAATATTTTGATTCATTCAATTTAAGCTCTTTGTTAGTTCTCTTTAATTCGTTTTCGTTTGACATTAACAATTTATTAGCTTTGTATATGCCAATTAAACGAATTTTGCAAGCAGATGAACACATATCTTCAATAACGTCATAAGGAAGACCAATTACCAGTTTTTCGGCAGCAAGGGCACGATCACACTGGCAGTAGGGAGTGTTCCTCTTGAATTCATCAACAGCATCAAGCCTCGCCTTCTCAATCATGGCTTCCAAGTTAAGGTTTGACTCTTCATCATTCTTCATTTCATTTACCGCAGCTTCACAAACCAATCCCGAGTGATTCAGATGCCCTTGAACAATAGCATCTGATTGATCTTCATTAACTTTCTCCACTTTCCCTTCCTCATCTTCACCATAAAATTCTTTGAAAGGATCAAAGCAATTTATATAGTTGTCATCATTCTCAACAATCTCAGCAACTAGGGCATGATTAATTTCCTCCTTTGTCTCTTCAATTTCTGCACTCCAATCAAAGTTTGTGAGCAGTGCAGTTTCATTTCTTGATTTCACTTCCTCAAGCCTTTCTTGACTAGGAGCAGTTCTCGGATTTCCGGAATTCACTGGTTCAGTAACAATTGGTAAAGGACATTCCCTTTTGAAGTGACCCAATTGTTTACAGTTATAACATCTCAGCTTTCCTTTGTCATACCCCAGCTTGCTATTCTGTCCCTGATTCCCAAAACTTCTTCTACCTGTTCTCTCCATAAACCGTCTAGCTCGTAGGGTAAGCATGGTCATTTGCCATTGGATGTCGGTTTCTTCGAGATTGTCAGGATCCACCTGATACATATCCTCAACAGTCATCCCCTTTCCCTTTAACTCACCAGCGACAAGAGCTTCATAGCTATGGACAAACATTCCAAACAAAGCCATAGTGTCAGATGGAATCTGAGTGGTGATAGATGCATTTGAGCTTGAACCAACATTTGTAGATGCACCAACAGATTTAACAGACACATGACTTGATGATCCTCCAGGTGCAGCACTGTAGATATTGCAGCAGATGAAATAAGTGCAGCATTCTGAGAAGGAATGTTTGGAACCATCATAGACTGATTGTATTCTCTTCTCTTCACATCAAGATCAAATGACTTTAGCTTGTTTATAACATCCATTAGCTTAAAGTCATGGAAGTTTCTTTCCTGTTTCAACAGCTTGATCTGAAGACTCCACTGAGGAGGAAGTGAATCTAACAGCTTTGTGACTTGTTCATGATTTCCCAGCTTATCATCATACTTTTTCAGGTTACTTGATACAGAAAGGAATCGATTGGTAATGTCAGTCAGATTTTCTTGCGAATACCCCACAAAAGAGTTAAACTCTTTCTCAGCTTGAGCTTTTCTATCCAACTTCAAATCCTCATTACCATCATAGAACTCGCACAACCCATCATACAAGCTTTTTGCAGTTGTGTGTTCAGCAAACCTGTTGAAGATATCCTGATGCAAACAAAATATCAATGCCCCGAGTGCCTTTTTGTCACGATCAAGTAACTTGGTGTCTGCTTCAGTAAAAGTACTTGGATCAGTGTTTATTGAAGTAACAGTTCCTTCAACTGTCTTTGGCACGTGCGGACCATTTACAATTGACTCCCATTGATTATAGTCAGTGTAGTAGAAAAAAGCTTTCAAACACCTCTTCCAGTCTTCAAAATTTTCACCACTAACAAGCCTCGGTGGCCTGTTAGGTTGAACACTATCCAGATCATTCATATTCAGAGTTGATGTAGTCATAATATTAAACAGATTGTAGATTCGCTGAAGACAAATAGATTCGCTGGGTTAGATTCGCCCAAAGAACAAACAGATTCGCTGGCAGATTCGCTCGCAGATTCGCTAGACAAACAAACAGATTCGCTGACCAGCAAGCACAGTTTCGCTCGACAGATTTTGGCAGCAGTTTCGCTTGCACAATGAGCCAAACAAGTGAACTTTCGTTCGATGAAATGTCAGATTCGCTAGCCACAAACACAAAATTACAGAACACAAGATTTTTACTAGATTCGCTGGATGAACAACCAGTTTCGCTGGAAGAACTATAGGTTCGCTGGGTTACGAACAAACCAGTTTCAGTACGAAAACAAACAGAACAGCTTCAAAACATAACCATTTGTAGACCCGTTTGTTTCAGAAGCTTCCTATGACCAAATGTGACAAATCCCAAGCAAAATACGACACAGAAACATACAAACCAGTCCAGAAAAGAATCAAATGGTGTTTTGACACAAAAACCCCCAAAATCAACACAAAAATCTCTAGAATCAAACAATCAAGAGCACTAAGGCTCTGATACCATATTGTTGGTCCATAAAGATCGTGATTTCAGTGCTATAATGACTTGTATTACAACAAAACACACTTGACACAAACAAAGAAAGTCTAATATAACCCAACACACAATAACGAGATTAAAACCACACAACCGGAGGTAAATACGCTACAAAGATGAATAATATATGCTCCTAGCACCTCCTGGAAACACACACACGATACAATCAGTTGGATAAGATTTTTGTTGAAGTTGCAAAAGTTTCATTTCATGAAGATAAGGTTACAATATATATCAGACATAGGTTCGCTGATAGATTCGCTGACAGCGAATCTATCTAGCGAACCACATAGGTTCGCCGGGCACAAACAGGTTCGCCCGGTCGATAGATTCGCCCGTAGGTTCGCTAGAACAAAATGATACAAAATACATACAAAATATATAACACCGACATACCGGTGAGTCCGACCTATATATGACTATCAAAAATTATTAAGCATACTTAAACACAATTAAGAAAACTATATAATATATTACATGGAAAGGGACATACTAAAACATAGTTAAGCATAATTAAACATAGTTCATGACGACATGTTTATTTCATGTAATATTAAGATCCAACAACAACCCTTTTTCAAATCTCCAAGTCATCACAGAAGTCTGAGTTATTCAACTCAGTGTTAGCATTATCAAATGTGTTCACATGGTTCGCTTCTTTCTCATTTTCTTTGAGAGATGCTTGGTATAGTTTGCATAGATGTGGGGGTGTGCGACATGCCTTCGACCAGTGGTTCGAACTTCCACATCTAAAACATTGAGAGCCATGATTCTGAGATGTACTAGCTTCGTTCTTAAACTTAGCTTGCTGGTTGGAGTTGTTATTATGTGGAACATGGTATTCATTTGCTCTTTGGCTATGACCACGGCCACGACCACGACCATAAGACGTAGTGTTCAGTTTAAATGAATGTTTGCGACCATTAAAATGCTTTTTGTCAAAATGACCACGACCACGTCCACGGCCTCGTCCATGACCATGTTCCCATTTACGACCAGAATAATTGTTGTGAGCAACATTTGCTTCTGGTATTGCTAATGATCCTGTGGGACGAGATTGATGATTTTTCATCAACAGATCATTATTCTTTTCTGCTACAAGGAGCAATGCATTTAGATCAGAGTATCTTCTAAAATTTTGTAATCGATAATGTGTTTGTAAATTTATATTTGATGCGTAAAAGTGGAGTAGGTTTTCTCCAACTTTTCTTCCTCTGATTTAGGATGCCCACAAAATTCTAGCTTTGAGCAAATTTGGTATAAAGCAGATGTATAATCGTTTACCCTCTTAAAATCTTGGAACCTAAGAGTGTCTCATTCATCTCTAGCATTAGGAAGTAAAACTTCCCTTAGATGACCAAATCTGCTTTTTAAATCTTCCCACAACATATATGGGTTATCACAATTAAAATACTCATGCTGTAGTAATTCATCAATGTGTTTATGTAGGAAAACATCAGCTTTTGCATTATCTTGTTCAGAGGATTCGTTGTCTTCCTCGATTGTTTCTAACACATTCATTGATTTCAAGTGTCTTTTGGCATTTGCTGTCCAAGACATATAATTTTCTCCAGAAATGTTGAGTGCTGGGAATTCTAGTTTCGATATATTCGACATTTTTGTTGCTAAATATGAATTGGACAAATAAGATTATTATTAGAATCCATATATATTAATAAGCAATGAGATACAATACATTGGTAGAGCCATAAACATATAAAAGAAAAGGAAAATGCCAAAATCATTAGGTGGGAGATTAAAAATTAGAAAGAGAAGTAATATAAGCATTATAGTGGCCAACACCAAAACTGGGTGAATCATTTCGAAAGCTTTACCTTGGATAAACTTAAGAAGAAGGATGTTTGTTGTGAATAAAATGGAGTCGATAATTGGTTATTTATAGTGAAAATTTATAACCGTTTTACAACGGCTATATTACCATTTTATAACGGTTGTATTACCGTTTGTATGTGTGTGTATGTATATATATTAATTAGTAAGTAATGTAAAAGAATATAATCAAATAAGGATTATAAGATAATACATAGAATTAATAATAATGAGAATGTTAGTGAACATAAATAAATGTTAGTAATCATAATTAAATGTTAGTTAAGATAAATATAAATGTTAGTAAACAGAAATAGAAATGTTAGTCGTGAGTTAAATAACATAAAAAGAAAAATTAGTTGCATAATAAAATGTTAGATGCATAAATAAAAGTTAGATTGTTAGTAGTTTCATAGATGTTAAATGTCCATAATAAGGTATCATTTATGTTTTATATAGTACTTATCATGTGAATGTATATTTCTTATTAATCAATGAAATATTTACCTTGCTTTAAGATTGATATCTTTTGTGGTGGATATACCTTCTTGATTAAGAGATTAGAGCTTCGTGCTGATAACGTGTTATAATATAACTATAAATATCACAAGATTAGTGACTTAACTTAAGAACTTTAGAGAAATTATAAGAGTAAGATGTAGAGAGAATTGTATAACTCATTCAAGTGTATACATAAGGTGTGTTTTTACTCATCACTTTGATGGAGTATTTATACTACAAAATGTAGACAAGATTAACTATTTGGTAGATAAAATAACTATTTGGAAATTGACTAATTGGTATGGAGCTAAGTTGCAATTGTTGAAAATGTATTCATCCATTAAATGCTTGAAGATTTATAACAAAGATATTGTTTTTTTCTAACGACGGATTACGAGATTAGAAGTTAGTAAAAACTCGTTAATGTTGGGACTAGAACACATGATCTGTTGGAATATTAGGTGTAAATAAAATAAAATATTAAAATTTTTGTTTCAAATTTGTTTTTATTGCTTGGTGTGACATCTATCGTGTTCCGTTATAAGATACAACTCATGGATGTTTCAACTTATAGTTTGACTTGAATTAAAAGTGTGTTTAATTTCATGGTTTATGGTGAATGGGGTATGTCTCAACTCATTATCACCTATAAATAACATGCTTTGTTTTAATTGAAAGACAAAAAAAAACATCTACAAGTCTAAATGATCTCTCATTTTATTTCTCTAAATTTTTTTTAGTAAATATTTGATCTTGTTCATTTTTTTTCTTATGGTTTAATTCGGGTTCTTATGTCCACCCCTACTAAGTACAAGCTGTTTCGGTTGTTATACCTTGGGAATTTAACGAGTTCTCTTGATAGACTTGAAATTTGTTTTAAAGGACCCGTGTTGAACACAAATCCTCAGCCACTATTATGATTATGTTTCTAGCCTTTCTTGTACTTCTAATTTTTCAGTTGTAATCGTATTGTAATTTATTTTCTTTCTTTATTTTCCTTGTTTTGTAATTGAATTTATAGAAGTATATTTAGTTTTTATGCGAATGTTCTTACAATCTTACAACAAATTATTATAACACCGTTCATTTTTAAAAAAAAATTATTTCTATAAAAACCTTTTGTACATTTATTATTGAACTTTGCTAAAAATCTTTTATATTTTTATCTTCAAAGAAAGTGTCCTCGTCAGTTTCTTTACATGATACCTTTGTTGATTTTGATTTTGATTTCAATTTAAAGGTAATACACTTTGGATTATAACTTACTAGATTAGTGCCCGCGCTACGTTCGGGGACATAACATTCATGTGCTGATTTTAAGGATATTCATGGACATGAACGGTTCCAATCAGTTTTGAGATAAAACAGTGGTAAAACTGTAACACAAATATTATTTAAAATATTAAACAACTATATTACATGTTAAGTTAAAACAAATTAATATAAAGATTGATATTAAATGTATCTTTTAACTTAAACATCAATATAGATCTTTGTTTGTATAAAGAATATTTTATATAAACTTTTATTCCAATAAAATAAGTTTTCTTAAGATTAAACTTAAATAGATGTCTAAAAAACTACAAATGTAGTATTGAATTTAAATTGTAAAAATTAGAAGATACATACTATTAAACGACTAATTACAATACACGTTATATTAAATACTTGTGAGGTTATATTTTTATATTTTACGATAAACAAAAATCAATTTTTAGTTTATTTGTATCCGGTATGTAATATAATAATAATAATAACAATAATAATAATAGTAATATAAAATTTTATATATAAAACTGTGAAAAAAGTAGTTAAATAATTTTTAAAAAGTTTAAATGTATATATAAAATCTATAAAGAAATTATTGTTAATTAAAAGATAATCAAATTGCAAAAATGGTCCTTTAGGTTTTTTTATACATAAATGGTCCTTTAGAAGTAAAATGGCTAACATACCCTTGACTTAACGGAAAAAGTTAACGAAAGTTAGTCTAAAAGACGGAATTTGTTACAAAAAGCTAACATAAAGGATGATTTGAGCGTTTTTTGAAGATAAAGGATGAAAATTGTAATTTTTAAAAAAGATAAATGACGTTATTTGTAGTTTTGTCAAAAATATATGTATCTTTAAAAAATAATTATGTATTTAATTGTATGTTATTAATAATTTTATCTCTAAGTTTTATTTTTATACCCTAATAAATATAACCTGACCCATACAAACCCTTAGTAGGAGAGTGTTGAAAATATAAATGGTCTTAATTTTTAAAATACAATGCTAAATATTAGGGGATCGAATGAAATTAATATTATTATAATAAATTATTATAAATATATATTTTTAAATATAACAATATTATTAATTTTTGAGAGAATCTCTCAAATAATGCCAAGTAAGCAAATGGATCTTAAATGATTCCAAGTAAGCAAATATGATTTTGCTATATTATATAGAAGATATGTTTTAAAATTACATTAGAACTAAATCATTTTAATTATTATGTATGTATTCAAATATGTGTATATTAGAGGATATAGATTAGTTATATTTGAAATAGATTTATTATTATTTGTCATTATCTCTTCCTTATTTTATGATGTATTCGTAACCTATTTAAGTCGTTGTTAATGAATGAGAATGCATGAAAAATTAGATACCATAAACACTTTTATGGTATCAGAGCCAAAAACCAAAATTCACCAAACCCTAAAAATATTATCAGTCATTGCCTCCGTAAAATATTGTTATTGTTTCCAGAATTGATCGATCACAATCATCACAATCATTGCAGTTATCACCATTCATCACAATTGTTGCAATACATATATTATCCTTTTTATTAAAATTCGGTGTTTTTAAAGAGTAAAATCAACTGGGCCACAATTAGTACAATAATCAGTGCCAAATATCTATACATTAGGTGTAGTTGGGCTTTAAAACCACGCTATATTATATACTAGGTTTAATACCCGTGTGTTACACACGGGTTAAATAGTAATATTTATAAAGAAATTATAACCTTTATATTTAACAATTTGTAAATATATAACATTTAAGGAGTTGGCTCCATCAACTTGCGTGGTGAAAAATTTAGCTAAATTTTACCTCCAAAATTTCCTATTATAGAAAAAAAAATCCCTCCAAAAATTGCCCCCTAAAAGTTTGATTTATTATATATATATATATATATATATATATATTTGAGTTTGGGCTTCAAAACCGGAAATAGCTAGTTATTATTATTATCAACTACTTGCCGTCATATATTATTATTATTATTGCAATTCATAACTGAAGAGTAGGATCATCACGGACTCACGTTTATTTCAAACATCACCAATTATCATGACAAACGGTGATAGTCATGGACATGGTAAAAAGTTTCGGGTTCATGGTCAAAACCAACACGGACACAGACAGGGTCAACAGTCTCAACAACATTCACCTCAACGATGGCAAGCAAACAATGGGCAACACTCTTGGGCACCACCCCCTTCCCCGTTTCCAACAACAAAGAGTTACAACAGTGGGTCTCAGTCTCACCAATCAAATAGATGGAACTATAAGGCCCAACAGAATAACCTTGGCCTAAGTCACAATAGTCATGCTAACTTTGCTAATGGACTAGGTCCATCAGCAGCCCCTATTTGGCAACAGCAGGCTACAACTTGAACAAACTGGCAGCCCACTTATGGCTGTCAATCAGGCCCACCAGGCCCAAGTGCTGGTTTTGCATATTTTGCAGACTATGTTAGGAGTGATATGGCTAATGATTTACAGCACGTGAATTTGACTGGGGGTGATCCAAATTGGTACATGGACACCGGGGCATCTTCTCATCTCACATATGATCCAGCTAAGATTTCCATGCCCTTGTCTGTCTCTCCTGTAAAATCTATTTTTGTTGGTAATGGCAACCCTATACCAATTCACGGTTCCGCCCACAACCACCATACCACACCCACCTGCACTTACAACCTTAAAAATATTTTTCTCACACTCGATATCATCAAAAATCTTTTATCTGTTCGTAAGTTTACTATTGATAACCAAACCATCGTCGCTTTTGATCCTTTCGGCTTTTCTGTCTATGATCTAAAGACTGGACTCACTGGATCTCTTTTTTCACGCCACGATAGTTTGGGGGAGCTCTATCCGTTCACTTCACCACCCGCACCGTCCGCTTTTGTCACCGCCAATAACGATCAATGGCACAATCGCCTAGGTCATCCAGGGGAATCCATTTTACATTTATTGCAATCTCGTTTTATTATTCCTTGTAATAAAACCTCTATTTCTCGTTTATGTCATTCATGTCAAGTTGCAAAAAGTAAAAGATTGTCATTTTATGATTCTACTTCTGTGACCTTTAGACCGTTTGATATTATCCACTTTGATTTATGGACATCACCCGTTGCAAGTGTTTCAGGTTTTAAATATTATATGGTGCTTATTGACAATTACACTCACTTCGTGTGGGTTTACCCACTCAAATACAAGTCCGAACACATTCACTAAATTTGTTAAGTTTCATCGTTACATCGCACTCAATTTAACTGCAAGATAAAATCCTTTCAGTGCGACATGGGGGGGAGAATTTGATAATCACGCCTTTAAAAATTTTGCGGAAACAAATGGATTCGTGTTTCGGTTTTCGTGTCCCCAAACATCGCAACAAAATGGGAGGGCGGAACGCATGATACGCCGTCTTAATGACATCATCCGCACCCTACTTTCGCATGCACATCTTCCCCCACTTTTTGGGTAGAAGCACTTCACACCGCCACTTATCTCCATAATATCCTACCTACAAAACGCCTAAACTTATCCACACCACATTATGCCTTATATCATCGCCACCCCGCCTACGACCACCTACGGGTTTTTGGTTGTGCATGCTATCCGAACACTTTCCCTACCATGCCCCACAAATTACACCCTCGTTCACTTCGGTGCATCTTCCTCGGGTATCCACCTGATCATCGTGGCTATCGGTGTTTTGACCCCTCCTCAGGCAAAGTTCGTATTTCTCGGCATGTCGTGTTTGATGAAAACACCTTTCCATACAACTCTTCGTCATCGCCAGAAGCCTATGACTTTCTTGATGACCCACCTTTCATTTTCCAACAATCAGTCCCAACATTTAACCGCAACTTACCAGCTATAAATCCCACTGTTACACATCCACCAACCCAAACAGTTCCACTCGGCCCAACACCTCATACCACATCACCCTCTCAACACGGCCCAACACCTAACACCGTCCAACACCAAACACCACCTCACAACACCAACGACCTAACTCAACCCACTCACCAACAAGCCCAACAAAACCCACCAGCCCATCATGCATCACCCATTCCACCCCAGTCACCTACTCATTCAACTCCTAGACCAACGAACCAACACCACATGACAACCCGATCTCGTGTCGGTATTTCTAAACCCGTTTCATGACTTAATCTCCACACCACTACTATTTCCCAGTACCCAAAAACTACCAAAATGCCCGGTCGGACCCAAATTGGTTTGATGCCATGACTAATGAATTTAGAGCTTTGCAGGAAAATGACACGTGGGAATTAGTTCCCAAACCATCTAACCACCCGATTATCAGATGCATGTGGTTGTTTAAACATAAATTCAAATCAGATGGGAACCTTGAACGCTATAAAGCACAGTTGGTAGTTAATGGTAAGTCGCAAACAGTGGGCATCGACTGTGATGATATGTTTAGCCCGGTTGTCAAACCGGCTACCATTAGAAAAGTTTTGAGTATTGCAGTGTCTCAATCTTGGGCGATTCATCAGTTAGATGTTAAAAACGCGTTTCTACATGGGGATTTGAAAGAAACAGTATTTATGCATCAACCACCTGGCTTTGTTGATCCGCAACGACCCTCGCATGTGTGTAGACTTAAGAAATCACTTTATGGTTTGAAGCAGGCGCCCCGAGCTTGGTATATGTGATTCTACAATTATATTACATCTCATGGATTTCATCGCAGCACTTCAGACAATTCACTTTTTATTTTCAACAATGGGAAGGATCGTGCTTATCTACTTTTATATGTTGATGACATTGTTATTACTGCTTCCCATTCGCAACTGCTTCAATCCATTATTCACACTCTCGAGAGAGAGTTTGCGATGACTGATTTGGGTTCACTATATCATTTTTTGGGGATCACCGCCACTAGAAGTGACAAAGGTTTATTTCTATCTCAGTCATCATACACCAGAGATATCTTACATCGGGCTAGTATGACCAACTGTAAACCATGTGCCACACCAGTTGATACTACATCCAAGCTTAGTGCAACAGATGGTGCTCTTTTACCCGATGGCACGCTTTATCGTACTCTCGCCGGCGCTTTGCAATATCTCACATTTACTAGGTCGGACATCACCTATGCAGTTCAACAGGTTTGTCTATTTATGCATGCCCCTCGCGAGTCGCATTTTGCCTTTATGAAACGGATTCTTCGATATTTGAGTGGCACAATTAATTTTGGTTTATGGTTGGTCCCTTCTCGCTCGTCTTCGCTCACAGCCTACTCAGACGCTGATTGGGGCGAATGTCCGGATTCGAGACGATCGACTTCTGGGTATTGTGTTTTCTTGGGTGATAATTTGATCTCCTGGTCCTCAAAACGTCATGCCACTATTTCTCGTTCTAGTGCGGAGGTTGAATATAGAAGGGTGGCAAATGCTGTTGCTGAAACTACCTGGTTACGAAATTTATTGTTTGAGTTGCATGTTCCGTTGCAAAAGGCTACTATAGTATATTGAGATAATGTTTCAACCGTTTATTTATCCCATAATCCGGTACAACATCAACGTACCAAACATGTTGAGATTGATATCCACTTTGTTCGAGAAAAGGTTCAGTTGGGTCATATTCGGGTTTTACATGTTCCATCTTCTGCGCAATATGCTGATATCTTCACCAAGGGATTACCATGTCAGTTATTTCAAAAATTTCGGGATAGTCTACGCGTTCGTTCCACTGCCGCTTCTACTACGGGGGAGTATTAGAGGATATAGATTAGTTATATTTGAAATAGATTTGTTATTATTTGTCATTATCTCTTCCTTATTTTATGATGTACTCGTAACCTATTTAAGTCGTTGTTAATGAATGAGAATGCATGGAAAATTAGATACCATAAACACTTTTAGTGTATATTCACCAACTAATTCGTTAGCTAATCAAATTATTTTTCACATGTTTTTAGGGGATGCTGTTTAGATTTCTTTTCAAGATGCTCTACAACTAAGATATTATTGGATCTAGTTAATAAATAACTTGCAACTCAACAATAAGATACAACTGTTTTCCTTGTTCAATGTTTTAAGTATATTTTAAATAAAACTAGGTTTATTCCCCATCCCGTGTGTTGATGCGGGGAATCATTTTTGCCTTCCTTGTGTTATTTGTAAAAGTATTTATTAGCTATCGGAGTGGTGTAACAAAGTTCAAACATTCTTAGTAACATCTAGGGCCATAATACAATAGACTAATACTTTAGTTATGAAACTCTTCTGTGAAGCTAGGGGTGTCCAAAATACCCGAACCCAAATAAGCTAATTAGGGTCGAGTTTAATAGGGTCAAAAGTCTTAATTGGGTTATTCGGGTTAACCCGACTAACCCGAATTCTATTTAGAGTCGGGTTTCGGGTTTGTTTTAAAAACAAAAACTTTATTCGAGTTAACTAGAAAAATTGAACAAAGTTAATATCATTCAACAATTAATGGTTATATCCATGCCATGTTTTAAATAGTTGTATTTTCGTTTGATTTTTGTTTGCTACTCGTCTTCATTCTTGTTTGATTATCTTGTGGTGAAACATATCCCCTATATTGTTGGTTTTAAAACCTTTTTAGTTAGTACATAACGAATGACAAAATTGTTTTTAGATCATTTTGAGTTATATTGGTAACTTTCTTCATGCGTAGTCGAGTTCCCAACAATTTGTTTCATAAAAGAATGTCACACCCCGGGTTTGGCATGCCCAGACGTGTGACCCGATTGGTACCTGCTTTGATTATTTTATTCTGAAAACACAGAGTTCATTACAGCGGAATAGTTTTCTCTCAAAACATTAGTCCCATTTCATAATATTTCATAATGTTTACAAGGAAACATTGTTTGTATATAACTGGGCTTAACTACCCGTTATTTTACAAAACATAGTAATTTCATATTACTATAAATATTTAAAGCCACAAGATTTCTTCATCGAATGCGTCCATTCTTCTTTGATGTATCTTGTGCTTAATTAGCTAACGTGTACATGTAAAACATTATATGTACAACATGGCACTTAGCAATTCCATCATTTTCTATTCATTACCTGTAAAAGGTTTTCAAAATAAAACATCAGCGATAATGCCGGTGAATATCATCAGTAGACCCAAATCATTTAAAAGCATGAAAGCATTAATTTAGATTAACCATACTAGGAACATGGATAAAATATACACCATCTTGCACACTGATAACAGTTTGTTGACTGTGAGTTATTTCATTATAACTCTGGTGCCTAGGGAGTCTCACTCCTTTGGGCACACAAACTGTACCAGCCACGCTTAGTTACAGAACTCACCGTATGAGTTCTGCCTAAACACGTGTATACCATTTCTGATCAGACCGTACGTGCCAAGTGTCTGTCTCGTATTTTACCGGCATGCATTAATAAATTAACTACTTTTCATGCTGGTTTCGAAATAGCAAAGATTTTACAAAAGCATTTAAAATACAAATGTATTCACCTTAATCAGAATAACTGTCATTGGACAACACTTCTTCTAACTCTCTAACCCTTTAAGATTTCTGAGCAAGATCCTTGTGCACTTTGAATCTATACATGTGGCTTAACTTGCGCCACTACAAGAGTTATGAAGTTTGGTTCCTATTTATAATTAGGGCAAATCTTAGCTATTAATTATGTAAGGAGTGGGGTACTGACTTGTCAGCATCGTGATCAACTATGGATAGCTTTATCTAGTTTAGGCATGGTTGATCAGTCCATGTCTAAACTAGGGTCAAGTTACCTAATGTCTACCCCGACCCTGACCCTAAGCCCCACAAAATATATACTAATAGATATAACTATTAACTAGACATAAATTTAAATAAGAATATACCTCTTAGACTATCTACGGTAATTTGACGTAGAGTCTCCCTACTCGTGCTCCAAAAACGACTACTAACAACACCTATCAGGGTACTGTATACTCGGAAATCTCTAAACTAGAGCGTTTCTGTTAAAAAACTGGATATATAAAACTCCAACTCTAAGCTTGTATATATAGAAAGCAAGCACGCAGCTAAATTTACTACCTGTATTATTGCATTGATGTGGGATTCAATTTATATTTGACGTGCCAGCTTGCTAGCTTAAATATATTATTATTATTAATTAATTCTGTTGCTTCATTCGTTTTTCTGGTAAAACTTTCAAAATATAATGTTATATAAAATTATAAATATACCATTAGGACGAGCTCATCATTCTCTACGTATCGACCTAAGTTTCGTTAAAAACGGAGAAAGTTCAAATATAATATAATTTTATTATTTATTCGAAGTTTTCTTATAATAATAATTGTTCGTCTAAACATTTCATATTTTTAAGAGCCATTTAATCCGTTTCTTACTCGTTTGACAATATTTGAAATATAATTGTCATATATATATCAACTACTTTTTTATGACCACAAGGTCGAGTATCTTAACTACTATTTAAGATACAAAATATTTAGAGGTGTTACAAAGAATGTCAGTTTTTACATTATTTGACAACGAACAATTTCTAAACTAAGAGTTACTCCGTATTTTTTATATTGAAATGAGTAATATCAAAACATCAAACAAAGTACGATAATACGGATGGTTGTGAGATTGACAAGTGGTGCAACGTGAAGCAACAACTCAACGATTTATTAGAAGAGAACATGTATTTACATATACATTCATATGCTGATAAGAAATTGACCAGTTACATAATATATTGTTGAATTTAAATCTTTAACCTGATCTACCTGAAACCTGACAAACCCTAACTCGACAAACCCAAACCTTAATAAGGTTGGGTTTCAGGTGAGTTTTTTGCTTTCAAAAACCCGACTAAACCGAAACCCGATCGGATTGACTCGATTAGCACCCCTATGTGAAACAACCTTGCGTTAAAGTCTAATATGTATTTTTTTTATTTATCTTATGACCTTATTAGTGATTGCTAGCCGCTTATAAACAGTAAAACATTAGAAAACAAACACAAAGCATGTATGTACTTTACCTCATTAACATCCAAAACATCCAAGTCGATATTGCCTAACTTTACCAACAATTTTTTGTTTATGTTAGTAAAGCTCCAAAATTTGCTTGTTACTTTAAAAAAAAATCAAAAGAAACGCTAATTATTTAATTAATTTACATCCAAATAATAGTTATAATGATAAAAAAAACAGTGAATCTAAATGTTCAACAAACATTTTATCAGATTCCCACGTCTCTTCTATAACATTGGTCCCGCTAAAAATAACATCTTCAAGATAATATATTTAGCATACTGAGGATGCTAAATCTATAAAAAAACATGCTTGTCCAAACTCTTCCATTATCCAAATACATTTATGCAAATTTTATTACTACTTCAGTTTCATCATCTATACCTTAAAGGTACATGTTTAATAATCTCCCCAACTTGTTATATAGTCAAAGCATCTTAAACAAATAAGAACTCAAAAGACAATGTTTAAAATGCCCCTTTAAAACTTTGTACAACTTTCCGAAGAACTAAAAAGGCTAGGTTCAAAATTACCATTGAAAACTTCATACAATTGTAACAAAACCTAAAAACTCGGACTCAAACACACGAAAACAAACCCACATAAAAAACCTAACATTATTGACGATAAAATGACAAAGTGATATAATTCAACGAAGGATGAAAAAACACACCTAATACGAAGAAAAAAATACCACCGTCGCTACTGAAACCACGACCCTCTCGTGAATTAGATTCGAAGCAGAGCAACCGCAAGGCATCAAGAGTTGGGAATAAAAAACACGACTATGGTTGTTGTGTTCGTGGATGGGCGACGATGAATACATCCGTCATTTAAGTCAGAAGTTTTGAAAGAATAACTTTGTAAGTTTTCTTTCCTTTTCTATGTAACTAGATTTTAGGCCAGGGCTGCGCGTTGCGGCAGCCGAGCCTGTATTGCAAACGTGCAATCGTAAGTGAAGGGTGGTCGAATTTTGTGTGGTCTATATAGTTATAGCAGCTAATGTTGTTGTATTTAAAAGTTCAATCAATGGACTAATTCTCACTTGTGATTCAAACATCAACATGATCTCAACTAATAGACAATTTGACTACAAAATACCTAATTCATCTTGTAAGAAGCAAAAGCATAAATCTTAGATATGAAGTGGGTCACTTCAAAGTGTGAGTACCTCTTATTGTTAGAATGCATTGCAATGCAGCCTAAACTTGATGTTTACATGAGCTTGATGTTGATGACTTTTTTTCTCATATGTTGCTGCTTTTGTAGTGTTTTCTACGCCGAGAGGGCCATTTGGTTTGATGTTGACTGTTAGTTTTAGTGGGACTCTAATGACAGCATGCTATTCACTTGGCAATATCTTTGAGTTCTTGTTAGCCAATAAACAGAACCTAGAAATCAAGCAATCAGACAGCATCAGAACCACAAACCTACAAACAACAAAGGATTAAACAACAGTAAAAAAATGCAATAATCAGTTAATCCAACTACTTTAACCATATGAAGGTGGTTGTTTGGATTCACCATTCACATTATCAAAACATATTTTCTAATTATTTCATCTTGAAGCCTCAAGAAACATTCTTTAGTGTTTGGATAATGTGAGTATGATCATGATTATATTATCATAGTTGATTAAATAGTTAGACAGAAAATAAAACACAATATTTAATAGTCAACTACTATAACAATGTATTCTACTTTATCATATAATCTTTTAGCTCCTTAACTAACAATTATTTGCCATGCAATTAAATAATTGGCTGTTACATTGTTACAAACAACATCCAAACACTACTCCTACTTCTTATCATCGCATAATTTAAATGACTAAATATGTTATTTGAAGGGAAGGAGAGCTCTGTGAAAACTATGAGGTTTGGTGAGATTGCAAACGCTGGTTGAAGACCCTGCTGTTAAACGCCAAACATCACACACGCTTAAATGCATACAAAACCTATCTCGTGTGAACTCATAATTCAATTCTAAAAATAGCTCCTTCAAAAACGGGCTAAAGAACTTGAGACCTTGTAGGTTAGTTTTACACTAATTATGCAGGTATCATCTATTGAGCTATTATGGCTTGTGTATGAATTATTATGGGTAAACAACATATGGGAGAAGAATGAACAAATTAATCTGATTCATAATTAACATCATAAATTGTCAATCAGTCTAAACACATAATCTCAACAGATCCAATAAGTTCAATTGATTTCGCAACGCATCATATAGTCATATACTAATCGAAATCAAAGCCCTTACCAACACACAACCACGATGAATTAGAACGAAAAGTGACAAAAACTTAGCAAATTGTTAGAAATAGAAACTGGGCCGGAACCAGTGAACACATGAGCGAGTTTAAGAATACTGAAATCGAACTGTTCGTACCTCATCTCTGTTGCTCCGGCGATCATATTGCGATAATCAAGTATAAACTGTGACACCCCGCCCGGTGGCGGAAAACACCGGGCTGTCATAGAATTGGATATCCATAGTAAACAAAGCACATGATGTTACTTTTATTAAAGTCTAATAATTATTATCATAAGTTTGGAACACGAGTCTTAAATATAAACGACAAAAGTAATAAAACCGAAATAGTAAATGCAATTGTGTTTTTATTATTCTAGGTCCAAGGCAATCCTATGTCTTGGCAAAAGCAGCAAAACAACATCAAAGCAGCATCACCTGAAATATGTGAAAATAAAGTTAGCTAATTAAAGCTAGTGAGTAAAACCCAAATTGAATAGTAATAGTATTGAAATCCGAGATCAACAAGATATGCTGCGCAATCCCATATGTATAGTAATTTCGTAATATCACCCTACCAGGACCCCTAGAATAGAATAGCACACCAACCACAATAGAAACCATAGTATCTCGTTTAGCCATTTGTCATGAGAACCACTCATGTAATAAATAATGATAACTTTTAATATCCGTCGTTTACCGTCTCGATATATAAGTCATCATTTAGCAATTTAGGGACATGGCATAGTATAGCATCATAGCATAGCAACATAGTATAGCAACATAGCATCTCGACATAGTAAACATGGAATTAGAAAGGCCGGGTTTAAATCACCTATCGATGTTGTACAAGCAGGTGGGTTTGTCAAACCATTAGCGCTAACATTGTACCGGTGGGATTACAAAGCAATAAAACTACTTTTAACTAACACATAAGATTGCATCAAGCCGCGAACTAGATTAACATATTTGTATGATCTCTTTTAGAAAACGAATAGAAAATGCAATATAGTAAAAGACATATTTCAGCCCCAAAATAGTAAAATGGAAAAGGGGAGTGAGTTTACTCACCTTGAAACTCGTGCTCGAAACAAATAGCAAATGGATTAAATTGAACCGAGGATTTCCCAAATACTAGAATCACCTAATTAGTTGGGAAAGCCTAATTTAGAAACGAAACAAATAGCATAGCAACAAGAATCAAAACTAGAGATTCTAGGGTTTTGAATTTGGGAATTAGGGTTTCAAACTCCAATTTGGGGATTAGGGTTTCAAACTCCAATTTGGGGATTAGGGTTTCAAACTCTAATTTGGGGGTTAGGGTTTCAAACTCCAATTTGGGGGTTAGGGTTTCAAAATACTTTGCAACACATGATAAACGACATCATTATATATATATATATATATTACAATTTTATATAATGTCAAAACATGTTACGTTTATTGGAAATGCTTTGAAACGTTTATATAATTTTAAAATATATAAAATTTCATACCAAAACCCTTTTTGTATAATCTATTATTTATAAGTATTTATACACATTTTTATAGTGTTTTTAAAGTATATTTGTAATAAATATAAACTAAATTTGTAAAATCACGGTTTTGGTAATATTTTATAAGATTTTAGTATTTTGTAATATATATGGTTTATTATTTGCATTAGGTTTAAGATAATGACGAAAATGGTTAGTAATATGTTTAAATAAAAGGGTAAAAATATAGGTTTTGTGCAAGTTTCGAACCTGGGACCTTTGCTTTAGACAACCACATACCAACCAATCAACCAGATTCAGTTTTTGTTAAGAAAATCGGTTTTTAAATGTTTTACACTTAAAACAGAAACCCCAAATTGATACATAAACCCTAGAACACAAAATCACAAAATTGACAACGAATTTGATAACAACCCAACAATCAATCGTAGGGCTTTTGATCTAAACATGATAAGAAGAACTTTAACATAAAGAACTTACTGAATTGAAGACGAATTTTGTCACACCCCGTTTTACGCAGCGGATTAGTATAACTAGCGGGGTCGGTGGTAACGGAAGTTGGTTACCATCGGATTATAGTCAAACAACCATTAAAAGTTACGGAAAGTTAAAACGTCATAGTATTATTACAAACGTTGTTCTAAAGATCCTTTTTATGACAAAGTTTTTCACTTATAAAAGTGATTATTTAAAAGTCGGTCCCAAAACAACATTTCCATAGCATGGCGTTTGACACCAAAACCATTCCATTCCATAGCACATAACAAGCGCTTTAATCACCTGAAAAACATGTTAAAAACGTTTATCAGTACAAGACTGGTGAGTTCACAGGTTTAGGATACGTAGTCCACAACAAAACCAATTATGATTGTACTAATAAGACACTACAACAAAAATGGGTTTTTAGGACCTTTTGTGTAGGACGCTTGTAAAATATGGTCCTAAAAAACTATTTAACAGGACGAATGAATTCTTTGGGTCCTTTTATAGTATACGTTACTAAACCGGTGTCCTAAAAAGCTATTTAATAGGATGGATGATTCTTTGGGGTCCTATTATCATATAACTTAATAAGACACTTAGAATGTAGCTCCTAATAAAGTAATTTTTAAGACATTAAGTTGTTGATATCCTATTATGTTGTAATGTAATAGGACACCAGATCAAATAAGGTTCTATTATGACATTACTTAATAGGACACTTTATGTTGTAATGTAATAGGACACCAGATCAAATAAGGTTCTAGTTGAAGTCATATTAGAACATGAGTTAATAGGACACTTGACACTTGGGGTATTAAAACTTTAACTTTATAGGACGCTTAATCATTGTGGTTTTATAATAACACATCGTAATAAGACAATTGTTATTTGAGTCATAAAACATTAGTTTTGTAGAACGCTTATTTGCTAGAGTTTTGTATAGTTTTGTTTAAAATATGAGTAAACTTAACATGTTTACAACCAATTACATCAAAAATTTGAAATACCAAACTTATATATATATGTGTAAGTCTACAATTAGGACAATATGCTATAATTTATATAGATGCAAGTTAGCAAGTCTACTATTGCCATTTAATATAAATAAATAAATAACTTAAACAAATACTGCAAACAAATAATTTTCCAACACAATGAATCTATCTAATAAATCAATCTTTTAGGGGGCAATTTTTGGAGGGATTTTTTTTCTATAATAGTAAGTTTAAGAGGTAAAATTTAGCTAAACTTTTCACCATGCAAGTTGATGGAGCCAACTCCTTAAATGTTATATATTTACAAATTGTTATATATAATTGTTATAATTTCTTTATAAATATTACTATTTAACCCGTGTGTAACACACGGGTATTAAACCTAGTTAAGACTATAACAATGGGCTCCAAAACCCTATAACTCGACATTATCCAAAAATAATCTTCTTAATTGCGAACAAAGCTACCTTTCTCCAATTCTCCCTGCCGTCATTGACTCTTCATCCATTGTTGAACTCAAGAATATCCAAGGTTAGTTAATTAATTCTTATTAATCTATTCTCAATTATACGTTTGTTATTTTTGGTTTTCATTGTATTTATTCTTCTTATCGGAACTGCACCGAAATCGTTAGATGGTAATCTTTTGGTTGTATGTTTTGATTGTGGTACAAGAGACAACGCATATTGGAGTGATTGTCTCTTACTCTCTTATAATGAGATATATGGCCATCTATATTTTTTGCTTTGCACTATTGAATTTTAATGACAAAAACGATGAACTAACTTCATGTATATACTAATGTGAATGTGAATTTCAGATTTTTATTTCATAAAGTAAGTTCATTTGGGATTGTCAAAATTGTCTTACGATATATTATTATATTCACGTAATTGAATGGCGACTTATTTTATTAATCGATACATCAAACTATATTTATCTATTAGTGGGAGCACAATGTTACTTCAATTTGTGAAATATGTTATTGATATAATTTAAGTTTAGGGTTGAAATATAAGAAACCAAGCGTCGGCAACTTAGGAAGAGGGTGGTGTTTGAGCAACTTTGTTGGTGTTGTTAAGTTTGACTTCTTTAAGTGATCGTCACAAGTCTAATCACCATGTTGCTTTTAAGGTCTTATTTATATTAGAAGATATTTGGTTTGGTAATTGGTGTTAGTGTACAAACCAAAGCTCGTGTTCTATTCGACTAGTCAATAAGTCTAATCACCATGTTGCTTTTAAGGTCTTATTTATATTATAATGGGTCATATTTGCAATTCCACTTAACCCTTGGCTTGACATGCTTTTTTAGTTCGTTTCAGGTGCACACTCATTTAATTATTTCAAGTTTTATTATGTAATCATGCTTTGATCAATCTAATAAGATTTTTCTTTGTTTTATACACCAGTAATGAGAGATAAAAGTATGCAAGGCCAAAGCTCCACAAGAAATATGAATGATTATGAAAAGATTAGAACGAAGACGATTCAAGATAACAACAAAAAATTTCAAGATTTGGGATTGAAAAATTGTGCCAAGTTTGACAAGTCTAGTGGAGAGTGGCAAAACAAAGAAAAATAAAGTGATGGATACTAGCGAGAAAGATGTAGAGTATATGCCTCGTTCTGACTCCAGTGTTGATGTTGAGCAAGATTATCAAGAGCAAGCTACTAAAAAAATCTCTAAAAAGGTACTAATAACAAATTCAGATAATATAATTTGTTTATGTTTCTTCTATAACAATTTTTGGTTAATAACTAAAAGTGGTGTTTTTTTGTACATGAACTATAGCAATATCAACAGAAGCCTCATTTTATTTGTTATAACTGTAGCAATGTAGAATGAATGATAACTTGATGCACTTCTGTTTGACCAAATATGAAAAAGACATGATCAGCTGATATGATTTGGATTCCTAAAGTGCGTATGAATAGAGTTTGATACATGTTTGTTGAACACTAAAATCAAGGTTGGAGATGAAGTTTTCCTTAAAAGCATTTTAAACTCTACCGAGACTGTAGCAAGAGGATGGGTGAAGAGCTTGGACCCAAATGAGCGTGTTGGTAGTACAGAGCTTGGACAAGAATGATGTGAGGTAAACGTTCAAGTACCAATAAAAAAGGATGAAAATTTGGTGAGACCATATGTGTTATTTTCCACAATTCAAGATTGTGTTGGTGCATCCATCGCATGGCCTTATCCTTTCATTTTGGTATGTATTTGTAAAACATGAGATATGACTAGTTTTAATAACATGGAATTTAACGCTTATACATGAGTGGTTTATTTGAAGGTAGTACGTGAAGACTGAGGACGCATTGATGAGCTGGATTTTATGTTGATCGTTTCTTTCATTGCTTTTAATTTATTTGTTAAATGTTACAACACTTTATGTTGGATAATGTTTTAACTTATTTATGTTTATTGGTTTTTTTATGAACAAGCTTATTTAAAATATAATAAAGTTTTATTCCTTTCATTAGTTGATTTTATATACACAATAACTATCAGGGTTTTATATATTGATGGTCTTTTTATTGTTTGATTAAAACAATTATTTGTATCGATGTCCATAATCATATTGTAAAATTGTGCGCGTGTATGTTTAAGAAAGCGTTGTATCATATGACTTGTTAGGACTTTGAATTTGTCATATTAAACTTTTTAGAACATTGTAAAAGTGTCGTAACATGTTTTTTAGGACGCTATTTGGGTTGTTCATAGCTAGGCATATATACGACCCTAAAATTAATTGGTTTCGTAAGGGTCCTATAAATTAAAGTTTGGGATATTAGGACCCTTTACTTGGTACTAAAGTACTTGTAGTGTTACATTATAAGGGTTCTATAAATTAGTTTTTAAGGACGCTTTTACGTGTATCGTAAGATTAAGAGTAAGTAGCCACATATTATAACATTATAAATGTGTCCTTATATGTTTTTATTAGGACGCTTTTTGGGTAGTTCATAGAGACATTATGCGACCATAAAATTGGTTTCATAATCTTATATAAGATATTAGGACGCTTTTTATGTTCCGGGACTTATTACGACCCCTTTACATGAAACGCTTTTACTGTTGGTCCTATTAAATGAAAGGTCCTATAAAATAGCATTATAGGACGCTTTTGTGCGTACTAAAAACCCAGTTTTGTTGTAGTGAGAGACAATATTTATCCAATCTTGTTGACTTAAAGTTGCAAAGTTTAAGTCATATGAAACAACCATAAACCCGTAATCAATCCATGACTTTTACCCTCCGACATTGCAATTATATAATCTCCCGTCGTCATTGACCGGAGCTACCGGTACGGGAGTGGGCTGTCAGTACACCCGATAGATCTACCAATATAATCCAAGGACCCCTGTCACCGAGGCTAATGATTACGTTATTTTTGAGGGTTTTTCCGGCCGAACTTATCTTGTAAACTTATGGTTTTTCATATAAATCAAAATATTTTCCATCTCTTACTTTAAATCATAATCATTTATATTTCACATGTTTTTCCCCCAAGTTTGAAATCAAAACGTATTGAAAATGGGGCCGTGAAACTCACCTTTGATTTTCGTCAAGTTTTGCTAGCACTTACGAGCCCAAAATTTATATGTTCCCGACCTACTAACACCCTATATATATCAAAGGGTTCCCGTTAATAGTCGTACAATGGTCATCCAAGTTGTTCATCAACTCTAGACACTTTTTATGAAATGATTTATCATTTCGATCTAACGACACGTTGGTGACTCCGTTTATGACCCGTTTCCAAATATTATTTATATAAGTCATATCTTTATATAAATATATTTCAAACAATATTAATATATGAGTGATCTCTTCATATAAATATATCTTAAAGACATTCATTAGTCTTTAAACATTTACAAAAATTTACATATATGATTTAACATATATATATATATATATATATATATATATATCTTTCGGTTTCGTTTTTATAAAATTCACACTTTTAATATTTATACAAAATAAATATTATTATTCTCAAAGTGTTAAGTTTCCTTAAAAACCAACATCTTGAATGAAAACTTATGAGATTATCACTTTGTCCATTTCACTTCGAGACCGAGTGAAAACGTGAATTTTAAGCAACCGACTAACTTTATTTTTTTTTAGTCGTTCTTGGTGTTTTGATTTTATAACTTAAAGTATCTCTTTTCATACTTATTTTAAGATCAAAACACTGATTCAAGTTCACTTTTTAACTCTTGCAACTTGACTCAAAACCGTTCACATAAAACACGTAATTTCGGTCAAAACCGAAGCATTTTTAGCAACTAGTTTTTCATACAATCAACCTTTTCATTCATACCACTTTAGACACACATAATCATGCTCATACACACTGATTATACATCAAAAGTTGCTGGTCTAAAAACTATTTTACACATGCTTACGGTTTAAGCCGAAATAGTCGGTTTTACCGTTATTTCATACATAGTTTGTTACTAAACAATGCTTAAACCACCTAATTTCATCGTGTAATGATCATACATATATTTTCACATAAATAAGCATGTAGAAGCTGTGAAAGTATTATTATCAAGTTTAAACCCATTTTCGAGCCGAAAACGACGTATTTTTGCTAATAAAACGCTTAATTTTCATTATACCGTTCTTCCACTACTTATTTTCATTTTCCACATACATAATACACATTATATCATTCTCATAATATGTCTAATATCACAAAATGTCCAGAATTTAATTACCACTTAATCACATACTATATGACAACAAATCATATTTTTTTACAATCCATATACATGAACTATTTTACACTTTTTCATAAATCCACTACTACTTCCATTTAATTACCATATTTCTTCAAACATGATTTATAACTACTTCAAGTATTTATTCAATTATCACCACACTTTACACTTAAACATTATCAAGATCACTTCAAATATTCATGTTTTCATATTACACTTAGTCACATAACACTTAATCTAATAATCCATTTCCTTACAAAAATAATCATCATCAAGTATCACTATTATTATCACATTCTCATTTTAACATATATCACCTTTACACATAACACATTTATCTTCATATTAGTCAAATTTACCAAAACTTTTATAACACATATATACATCATACTTATACACATTCACACATTCATTTGATCATGAAATAACATCTTGCATGTATGATCAACTCATATATTTCATATTTTTACATCATTTTAACATCAAATCCATAGATTTTATTTATCAAAAATACATTTTTGACACATCCATATACATATATATGTACGTACATATGTATATATACACACATTTTCTTTTTGATTCTTTTCGTTTTTAGAAGTGTTTGATTTGATGAACAACTTTATGATTCAAGGATGAATCATTCTTTTAAAACAAGAAATCAATATTAAAGTTTATACCTTGATGAACTCTAGTTTGCAAGTATGTATCCCTTTGATTTCTTTGCTTGTTCACATTCAAATCATCTTCATTTTCACTTCTTTATCATTAATTTTGCTTGAGCCATCTTGATTGTTCTTGATTTTGGGTGTTAATGGTGTTAAATGAGTAAATAAATTTTGAGAAAAAGGATGTTGTTTGATGTTGTAATTGCCGTAGGAAACAAAAGAGAGAGTGAGTTGAGTGTGAGTTATGGTGAGTTATGGTGAGTTTAATTGTAGGTTGAGTGTTACTTGTAAATGACTAGAGTGGTGATGAAGCATAAATGTGTCATGTTGTAGTTAATGTAGTTGAATAGGTTATATGATTCATTGTTATTAAGTTTTATTTTGTGGTATTGGGTAGTAATTTGAGTGTAAGGTGGTATAATATTAATGAGTAGTGTTAATTGGTTTGTGTTAAAAATCTTTGTTAGTATTATTGGGTAGTAACACAAATAATATTTGTGACTATGGTGATGATTTTGGTTGTGATTTTGGTTAAAAAGAGTGTTAGGATTGTAGTGTGGTATTTATTTGGTTGAGTGATATTAAATTTGGAGTGTAATTTTGTAGTTTGTAGGCATTAATCATTAAGATGATTAATGAGTAAATTTTCCAACGGAAGTAATATTTATTGAGTTTTAACTAGTAGGACATCTACTATCCATTTTTATAAAAACTCTTTCTCCAAATCCCATGGATTTAAAAGTTGTATTCCTTAGTATTAATTATAATACTTACAACTTATTTTTATGAGTTTCTTATGTTCATATTATAGATATGAACTACTCAAAATTATATTTTTCTGAAAACAGGCAAATCTGAAATGTACGCGCTTGTCGGCAGTACAAATCGTAAATTAATATCTTTTAGATTTTTACCTTTGTTTTCCTTTGTAACACTTTTATACATGCTAATATAGCATAAAATCCATCTTAGGATTTTTTTTTTTTTTTTTTTTTTTTAAAAGTTTTTCCCGGGTCATCACCAACGTTCGTCTCAGTACTACACTGTGATTCCACACAGTATTTTTCTTTATATTTTCAAATGCAATAGCATTTATTACTTGGGCTTGGCTAGATTCAAATGACATATTTTAAATTTTACTACTAATAATGCTATAACATATAATTTAGTTTTTGTCCTAGTACGGATATTAACCTGAAATTTTGCCGGGTGTCACAGTCTTCCCCCGTTTAGGAAATTTCGTCCCGAAATTTAAGCTGTAACATCCCTTTCTATCTCTGTCGCAAACAAGTGAGGATATTTGCGTTTCATCTGGTCCTTACGTTCCCACGTGAATTGTGGACCACGCTTTGAATCCCACCTCACTTTGACGAGTCTTATTTTACTCCGTCTAAGTTTTTGGACTTTTTGATCCATTACTTCAACGGGTTCTTCGATGAAATGGAGTTTATTATCGATACGAATTTCATCGGGAGGAATTACTAGTGTCTCATCCGTTAGACACTTCTTTAAATTTGATACATGAAATACATCATGTATACCACCGAATTCATTTGGTAGTTTGAGTTGATAAGCAACTGACCCAATCCGAGCCAAGATTTCAAATGGTCCGATATATCGTGGACTTAACTTTCCATGCTTACCAAATCTCACAACTCCCTTCCAAGGTGATACTTTTAGAAACACACGGTCTCCAACTTGGAATTCTAACGGTTTTCGTCGGTTATCCGCATAACTCTTATGTCTATCTCTTGCGGCTTCTAACCTCTTCCGTATTTGAATTATTTTATCCGTGGTTTCTTGGATAATTTCGGGTCCTGTTAGTTGTTTTTCTCCAACTTCAGCCCAACAAAGTGGTGATCGACATTTTCTACCATACAGAGCCTCAAATGGTGCAGCTTTAATACTAGTGTGATAACTATTGTTATATGAGAATTCAGCTAGTGGTAAGTGGGCATCCCAATTACCACCAAAGTCTATCACACATGCACGTAATAAATCTTCCAACGTTTGAATGGTCCTTTCACTTTGACCATCCGTTTGTGGATGATATGCCGTACTCATATCCAACCGAGTACCCAAGGCTTTATGTAAGGTTTGCCAAATTCTTGAGATGTAACGTCCATCTCTATCAGAGATTACTGACGTTGGTACACCATGTCGAGATACCACTTCTTTGATATAGAGTTTTGCTAGTTTTTCTACAGGATCAGATTCTTTCATGGGTAAGAAATGAGCGGACTTGGTTAAGCGATCTACGATTACCCATATAGAATCATAACCACTAGATGTTCGAGGTAATTTAGTTATAAAGTCCATGGCTATTCCTTCCCATTTCCATTGTGGAATTTCAGGCTGTTGCAAAAGTCCTGACGGCTTTTGGTATTCTGCCTTAACTTTTGAACAAGTCGAACATTTGCTAACATACGTTGCAATGTCTCCTTTCATGTTAGGCCACCAATAGTGTTCTTTGACGTCTTTGTACATTTTATCCGATCCCGGATGTATAGAGTATCTAGTCTTATGTGCTTCATCCATGACTACATCACGTAGACCACCGGTACGAGGTACCCATATTCTATTCATGAAACACATTATGTCATCACACTTTGGTTCCAATTCTTTCAACATGCCTTTCAAACCCTCTTTCGACACATTTTCCTCCCTTAATGCTTCAACTTGAGCATCTCGGATTTGTGTCACGAAATTTGAACTAATCGTTAGTTCTAGGGCATGAACACGCTTGGGTTTTTCTCTTTCTTTTCTGCTTAAAGCATCGGCCACAACATTCGCTTTACCCGGATGATAGCGAATTTCACAGTCGTAGTCGTTTAATAATTCGACCCAGCGACGTTGTCGCATGTTCAATTCTTTTTGATCAAAGATATGTCGAAGACTTTTGTGATCGGTAAATACTATACATTTTGTACCGTAAAGATAATGTCTCCAAATCTTTAATGCAAAAACTACTGCGCCCAGTTCTAAATCATGTGTAGTATAATTTTTCTCATGTGTTTTTAGTTGTCTTGATGCGTAAGCAATCACTTTATTTCTCTGCATCAAAACACAACCAAAACCTAATCGAGACGCATCACAATATACCACAAAATCATCCGTTCCATCTGGTAATGAAAGGATAGGAGCACTACACAATTTTTGTTTTAGTAATTGAAATGCCACTTCTTGTTTATCACCCCAATCATAAATTCTATCTTTCTGAGTTAGGAGTGTTAAAGGTTGTGCAATTCTGGAGAAATTTTCGATGAACCTCCTATAATATCCTGCCAATCCAAGAAATTGTCGCACTTCGGTCGGAGACTTAGGTGCTTCCCAATTCTTGATTGCTTCTATCTTTGCAGGATCGACATGTATACCATTTTCGTTGATAACATGTCCTAGGAAATGAACTTCTCTAATCCAGAATTCACATTTTGAAAATTTTGCATACAACCTTTCTTTCTTTAATACTTCCAAGATTTGTTTTAGATGGTGTTCATGATCTTCTTTAGTTCGTGAATAAATAAGTATGTCGTCGATGAATACAATCACGAATTTGTCTAAGTATGGTTTACATACTCTATTCATTAGATCCATGAACACCGCAGGAGCATTTGTTAATCCAAACGGCATAACCAAAAACTCATAATGACCGTAGCGAGTCCTAAATGCAGTTTTTGGTATGTCTTTTTCAGCGACTAACAATTGATGATAACCAGAACGCAAATCAATCTTGGAATAATAACTAGAACCTTGTAATTGATCAAACAAATCATCTATTCTGGGTAATGGGTATCGGTTTTTAATAGTTAGCTTGTTTAGCTCTCTATAATCAATACACATTCGGAACGACCCATCTTTCTTTTTAACGAACAAGACTGGCGCTCCCCAAGGCGAGAAGCTTGGTCTAATAAACCCTTTGTCTAACAATTCTTGCAATTGTTTCGACATTTCTTGCATCTCAGATGGTGCTAATCGATATGGTGATCGAGCAATAGGAGCAGCACCTGGGACCAAATCGATATTGAACTCAAGTTGTCTTGGTGGAGGTAATCCAGGCAAGTCATCAGGAAAAACTTCCGGATACTCTCGGACTATAGGAATGTCCTCAAGTTTTCGTTCCTCCTCCTTGGTAGTCACAGCTTTAACTAGAAAAGCCGGATACCCTTTTTGTACATAGTTGCAAGCTTTCATAACATTGACAACTTTCAGAGTGGGTTTTTCTTTTTGACCACGAATTGTTATGATTTCACCATTTAAATCAGGAATACGAACTATTCTTTCGTAACACACAACTTCTGCACGATTCTTTGATAACCAATCCATACCAATCACGACATCGAAACTACCGAGTGTGACAGGCAAAAGATCGATAGAAAAAGGACGATTTTCTATTTGTATTATACATCCTTTTATTATTTCGCCAGTTTCTATTTTCTTTCCATTTGCTAGTTCTATAACATACTTTTTATCTAACTTTTTAGATTTAAGACCCAGCAAAGGTTCAAAGTTCTTAGAAACAAAGCTCAAATCAGCACCGGTGTCAAATAATATACTTGCATAATGATTGTTAATAAGAAACGTACCAGTAACAACAGTCGGTTCCTGACGTGCCTCTCTAGCATTCATCTCGAATGCTCTGCCCCTGGCATTCGTCTTTTTCAATTTTGGACACTCCTTTTTGAAGTGACCCACTGCCCCACATTCAAAACATTTCCGACCCGCACCTTCAGTATTTTCCGTCATATAAGTTCGACAGTTCTCAGCTTGGTGCCCCAAACGATTGCACCTTTTGCAAGCTCTGCAAACGCCACTGTGTAATCGGTGACATTGTTTGCATTCAGTAGGTGGTTTATCGTTATTGTCAGATGTGTTGGCAGTGTAAAATTTCTTAGCTTCCCGACCATTTTTCTTTTGGTTTCCAAATCGACCTTTGAAATTTCCACCCCACTTTCTTTTGTTATCATATGATTTCTTACTGGTTTCACCCAATTTCTTTTCAGACTCTACTACTTTCTTTCCACGATCCTCTTTCTTGGTCAGTACACCCCTTCTCACAGCGTCATCTGTCAAAGTATGTGCTATTCTGATAGCACTCTGAAGGTTTGTAGGATTAGAAGAAGTAACATTACTGCGAATCTGCGGTGCTAATCCCCAAATGTACCTTTCAACTTTGACGTATTCAGGGGTTACCATTCGAGGTACCAATCTGGCCAAATCATTGAATCTGGAAGTATAAGCACGAACCTCAGCCCCTTCCATGGTAAGGTTCCAAAAGTCTGTTTCAATTTTCTGTAATTCACTTCGCGGGCAGTATTCCTGAAGTAATCTATCCTTCAGTTGATTCCAGGTAAGACCATACGCTGCGTCTTCCCCTAGATTCTGCCTTTGAGTGATCCACCAACTTAACGCCTCATCTTGAAAAGTACAAGTAGCGTATTTCACCCTTTGACTAACTGAACAGTTACTGATTGCAAATACCGACTCCATCTTTTCGATCCATCTTATAATTTCTATTGGACCCTCAGCACCAGTAAATGTTTTTGGCTGGCAGTCTCGGAAATTTTTATAAGTACAGCCATGTATCGGTTCTCCTGTTGTCAGATTTTAAAAATCAGTAATGTTGATCTAAGTCAAACATTGATTTATTTTTTTTTAAAACCATACTTTCCTTTCAAGTATCAGTAATATATTTATATATTACCTGTAGGATTACCGCTTGCTGTTCCACTAGAGCCTATACCAGTTCCAGCTCCTCCTCTACCTCTTCCTCGTCCAATTGCAGCGTTAACATGCTGCGAGATTAGTTGTGCTAGTTCTTCAGTAGTAGTAGGTAATACGGTACCTTCATTTCCGCCTCTACCACCTCCGCGTCCACCACCCCGTCCTATGGTGGTTGCCGCTCGTCTTGGTGGCATTTTTCTAGCATTAAGATACATTGACGTGATGAGATAATATTAGATAAGTAAACATACTATGGCAATGTTTACTTGGATATAACAAATATATTTATTTAAACATTCGTTGGTATTTTGTCTAATCTTTTTATTGGAATAATATATATTGAAACAATATATATTAAGGTTGATGAGTATATATATATATTTTAGACAATATATATATGAGTATTGCGGTATATATATATGAATATTGCGGTAACGTCATTTTCTTTTTAGTGGTTTTATATTTAAATTGAGGAACTATAGATGATTAAGTTAGTTTTTTTTTTTTTTTTTTATATTTTTCGGACATATATATATATATATATATATTAATCATATAAGTTTTGTTGCGTGACGTCATACATATGTATTGTTTAGGAAGCGTTTTGTCTTATTTAACTATTATATTCATATATATGCATATAAATATTGAGTCGTCATGTCGCTAAGATCATAAATAATAAAAAGAGAACTTCATAGTTTTTGAAGCTAATGCTTCAATCCAAAAGATACATTAAAAGTTACATTCAAGAAACGTCTACAACGCGTCAAAAGATACTTGTTTTCAAGTTAACCAAATAAAAGGAAACGAAGATTGTCTTGAAATTTTTCAACAACACAAAAGTCTAATGAGAGAATCGTGCCATAGTGTCCGCACGAATGACAAAGGATGCCAACATCAAACCGAATGTGGCGAGAGTAAGAGCGGTTTGATTCCCTTCTCCTAAGTCCATTACCAATTGTTGTGTCATAACTAATCCTGCTTCAACATTCTCCAACCTTTGTTCCGTCATTTGGAGTTTTCCTTTTACCTCCATCATTTCCTCCTCCAATTTCCTAACACGATCATTTAATTGGAACAAGGTATGCTCTTGCATTACTCGTTCCTCATCATACGTTTTCAACCTCTCATCCATAGCTTCATCAACTTCATCTAAGACACCAACTTTTGTTTTTAAAGTTGTAATTTGGTTTTCATGTTGAGCACATCTAGTCACTAAGGTGACCAAAGTGCGCTCCATAGGTTCCCCTAAGATAGAAACCCTTGTTGGTGCATTAGATGATTCCCCATTTTCATACATAGAAGCTACATCATCCTTCCTTTCCCATTCTTTTACTTTCTCTTTCAAGAATTTCACCTGCACATTTTCTATCCTTGCCTTTTTAGGCTTGGACATAACCTCATCATCCAACAATTTCCTTACCTCACCAACCGCTTTACCTGAATACTTTACCCGGATCCTTGGCGTACGGCGTGATGTCGCTGGGGTGGGCCAATGAGTAGTGTGTGCGACCTTACCCTCGACATTCTGAGCCTCCACAATGGGCTCCACGCCTACCCTTAAATCCTTAATCAGTTTAGTCACACTTCCTGGCTCAACACCAACCTGTACTTCCACCAAATTCTCCTCAACTTCGGCTGTCGGTGCCATATATGCGTTTCCATCTCTCGAAACCCAGTTCCCTCGCATCTGGTCTTCCAGGTTAATATTCACTGGTTCAGACAGATAATGCGGTGGAGCTGTTTCAAGCAATGGTGAAAGTGAAATAAACGCACTGTCCGACCCACTATGTGAGTCTGGCACTCCAGCCCCATCAGCCCCCGTCATCTGCGACAGAAAGAAGAAAAATATATCCGTACTTAATTTAACTAAATATAAGCATTATTTTAATATGTAGCAAAAAATCAAGCAAGGTAAATTTAGATATATTTATATATCTAATTCACGCAAGGCAACTAATAATATGTGTATACATATCTTCATATATATATATATATATATATTGGAATGGAATGGAATGCTTTTGGGACATTTTTTTTTTTAAAAGGTTATAGATTAGATTTTTCAAAAACTTTTTCTAATTCACTATAACCGTTGGCTCTGATACCAACTTCTGTCACACCCCGTTTTACGCAGCGGATTAGTATAACTAGCGGGGTCGGTGGTAACGGAAGTTGGTTACCATCGGATTATAGTCAAACAACCATTAAAAGTTACGGAAAGTTAAAACGTCATAGTATTATTACAAACGTTGTTCTAAAGATCCTTTTTATGACAAAGTTTTTCACTTATAAAAGTGATTATTTAAAAGTCGGTCCCAAAACAACATTTCCATAGCATGGCGTTTGACACCAAAACCATTCCATTCCATAGCACATAACAAGCGCTTTAATCACCTGAAAAACATGTTAAAAACGTTTATCAGTACAAGACTGGTGAGTTCACAGGTTTAGGATACGTAGTCCACAACAAAACCAATTATGATTGTACTAATAAGAGACAATATTTATCCAATCTTGTTGACTTAAAGTTGCAAAGTTTAAGTCATATGAAACAACCATTAACCCGTAATCAATCCATGACTTTTACCCTCCGACATTGCAATTATATAATCTCCCGTCGTCATTGACCGGAGCTACCGGTACGGGAGTGGGCTGTCAGTACACCCGATAGATCTACCAATATAATCCAAGGACCCCTGTCACCGAGGCTAATGATTACGTTATTTTTGAGGGTTTTTCCGGCCGAACTTATCTTGTAAACTTATGGTTTTTCATATAAATCAAAATATTTTCCATCTCTTACTTTAAATCATAATCATTTATATTTCACATGTTTTTCCCCCAAGTTTGAAATCAAAACGTATTGAAAATGGGGCCGTGAAACTCACCTTTGATTTTCGTCAAGTTTTGCTAGCACTTACGAGCCCAAAATTTATATGTTCCCGACCTACTAACACCCTATATATATCAAAGGGTTCCCGTTAATAGTCGTACAATGGTCATCCAAGTTGTTCATCAACTCTAGACACTTTTTATGAAATGATTTATCATTTCGATCTAACGACACGTTGGTGACTCCGTTTACGACCCGTTTCCAAATATTATTTATATAAGTCATATCTTTATATAAATATATTTCAAACAATATTAATATATGAGTGATCTCTTCATATAAATATATCTTAAAGACATTCATTAGTCTTTAAACATTTACAAAAATTTACATATATGATTTATCATATATATATATATATATATATATATATATATCTTTCGGTTTCGTTTTTATAAAATTCACACTTTTAATATTTATACAAAATAAATATTATTATTCTCAAAGTGTTAAGTTTCCTTAAAAACCAACATCTTGAATGAAAACTTATGAGATTATCACTTTGTCCATTTCACTTCGAGACCGAGTGAAAACGTGAATTTTAAGCAACCGACTAACTTTATTTTTTTTTAGTCGTTCTTGGTGTTTTGATTTTATAACTTTAAGTATCTCAAACTGTGACACCCGGCAAAATTTCAGGTTAATATCCGTACTAGGACAAAAACTAAATTATATGTTATAGCATTATTAGTAGTAAAATTTAAAATATGTCATTTGAATCTAGCCAAGCCCAAGTAATAAATGCTATTGCATTTGAAAATATAAAGAAAAATACTGTGTGGAATCACAGTGTAGTACTGAGACGAACGTTGGTGATGACCCGGGAAAAACTTTTAAAAAAAAAAAAAAAAAAAAAAATCCTAAGATGGATTTTATGCTATATTAGCATGTATAAAAGTGTTACAAAGGAAAACAAAGGTAAAAATCTAAAAGATATTAATTTACGATTTATACTGCCGACAAGCGCGTACATTTCAGATTTTGCCTGTTTTCAGAAAAATATAATTTTGAGTAGTTCATATCTATAATATGAACATAAGAAACTCATAAAAATAAGTTGTAAGTATTATAATTAATACTAAGGAATACAACTTTTAAATCCATGGGATTTGGAGAAAGAGTTTTTATAAAAATGGATAGTAGATGTCCTACTAGTTAAAACTCAATAAATATTACTTCCGTTGGAAAATTTACTCATTAATCATCTTAATGATTAATGCCTACAAACTACAAAATTACACTCCAAATTTAATATCACTCAACCAAATAAATACCACACTACAATCCTAACACTCTTTTTAACCAAAATCACAACCAAAATCATCACCATAGTCACAAATATTATTTGTGTTACTACCCAATAATACTAACAAAGATTTTTAACACAAACCAATTAACACTACTCATTAATATTATACCACCTTACACTCAAATTACTACCTAATACCACAAAATAAAACTTAATAACAATGAATCATATAACCTATTCACCTACATTAACTACAACATGACACATTTATGCTTCATCACCACTCTAGTCATTTACAAGTAACACTCAACCTACAATTAAACTCACCATAACTCACCATAACTCACACTCAACTCACTCTCTCTTTTGTTTCCTACGGCAATTACAACATCAAACAACATCCTTTTTCTCAAAATTTATTTACTCATTTAACACCATTAACACCCAAAATCAAGAACAATCAAGATGGCTCAAGCAAAATTAATGATAAAGAAGTGAAAATGAAGATGATTTGAATGTGAACAAGCAAAGAAATCAAAGGGATACATACTTGCAAACTAGAGTTCATCAAGGTATAAACTTTAATATTGATTTCTTGTTTTAAAAGAATGATTCATCCTTGAATCATAAAGTTGTTCATCAAATCAAACACTTCTAAAAACGAAAAGAATCAAAAAGAAAATGTGTGTATATATACATATGTACGTACATATATATGTATATGGATGTGTCAAAAATGTATTTTTGATAAATAAAATCTATGGATTTGATGTTAAAATGATGTAAAAATATGAAATATATGAGTTGATCATACATGCAAGATGTTATTTCATGATCAAATGAATGTGTGAATGTGTATAAGTATGATGTATATATGTGTTATAAAAGTTTTGGTAAATTTGACTAATATGAAGATAAATGTGTTATGTGTAAAGGTGATATATGTTAAAATGAGAATGTGATAATAATAGTGATACTTGATGATGATTATTTTTGTAAGGAAATGGATTATTAGATTAAGTGTTATGTGACTAAGTGTAATATGAAAACATGAATATTTGAAGTGATCTTGATAATGTTTAAGTGTAAAGTGTGGTGATAATTGAATAAATACTTGAAGTAGTTATAAATCATGTTTGAAGAAATATGGTAATTAAATGGAAGTAGTAGTGGATTTATGAAAAAGTGTAAAATAGTTCATGTATATGGATTGTAAAAAAATATGATTTGTTGTCATATAGTATGTGATTAAGTGGTAATTAAATTCTGGACATTTTGTGATATTAGACATATTATGAGAATGATATAATGTGTATTATGTATGTGGAAAATGAAAATAAGTAGTGGAAGAACGGTATAATGAAAATTAAGCGTTTTATTAGCAAAAATACGTCGTTTTCGGCTCGAAAATGGGTTTAAACTTGATAATAATACTTTCACAGCTTCTACATGCTTATTTATGTGAAAATATATGTATGATCATTACACGATGAAATTAGGTGGTTTAAGCATTGTTTAGTAACAAACTATGTATGAAATAACGGTAAAACCGACTATTTCGGCTTAAACCGTAAGCATGTGTAAAATAGTTTTTAGACCAGCAACTTTTGATGTATAATCAGTGTGTATGAGCATGATTATGTGTGTCTAAAGTGGTATGAATGAAAAGGTTGATTGTATGAAAAACTAGTTGCTAAAAATGCTTCGGTTTTGACCGAAATTACGTGTTTTATGTGAACGGTTTTGAGTCAAGTTGCAAGAGTTAAAAAGTGAACTTGAATCAGTGTTTTGATCTTAAAATAAGTATGAAAAGAGATACTTAAAGTTATAAAATCAAAACACCAAGAACGACTAAAAAAAATAAAGTTAGTCGGTTGCTTAAAATTCACGTTTTCACTCGGTCTCGAAGTGAAATGGACAAAGTGATAATCTCATAAGTTTTCATTCAAGATGTTGGTTTTTAAGGAAACTTAACACTTTGAGAATAATAATATTTATTTTGTATAAATATTAAAAGTGTGAATTTTATAAAAACGAAACCGAAAGATATATATATATATATATATATATATATATATATGATAAATCATATATGTAAATTTTTGTAAATGTTTAAAGACTAATGAATGTCTTTAAGATATATTTATATGAAGAGATCACTCATATATTAATATTGTTTGAAATATATTTATATAAAGATATGACTTATATAAATAATATTTGGAAACGGGTCGTAAACGGAGTCACCAACGTGTCGTTAGATCGAAATGATAAATCATTTCATAAAAAGTGTCTAGAGTTGATGAACAACTTGGATGACCATTGTACGACTATTAACGGGAACCCTTTGATATATATAGGGTGTTAGTAGGTCGGGAACATATAAATTTTGGGCTCGTAAGTGCTAGCAAAACTTGACGAAAATCAAAGGTGAGTTTCACGGCCCCATTTTCAATACGTTTTGATTTCAAACTTGGGGGAAAAACATGTGAAATATAAATGATTATGATTTAAAGTAAGAGATGGAAAATATTTTGATTTATATGAAAAACCATAAGTTTACAAGATAAGTTCGGCCGGAAAAACCCTCAAAAATAACGTAATCATTAGCCTCGGTGACAGGGGTCCTTGGATTATATTGGTAGATCTATCGGGTGTACTGACAGCCCACTCCCGTACCGGTAGCTCCGGTCAATGACGACGGGAGATTATATAATTGCAATGTCGGAGGGTAAAAGTCATGGATTGATTACGGGTTTATGGTTGTTTCATATGACTTAAACTTTGCAACTTTAAGTCAACAAGATTGGATAAATATTGTCTCTTATTAGTACAATCATAATTGGTTTTGTTGTGGACTACGTATCCTAAACCTGTGAACTCACCAGTCTTGTACTGATAAACGTTTTTAACATGTTTTTCAGGTGATTAAAGCGCTTGTTATGTGCTATGGAATGGAATGGTTTTGGTGTCAAACGCCATGCTATGGAAATGTTGTTTTGGGACCGACTTTTAAATAATCACTTTTATAAGTGAAAAACTTTGTCATAAAAAGGATCTTTAGAACAACGTTTGTAATAATACTATGACGTTTTAACTTTCCGTAACTTTTAATGGTTGTTTGACTATAATCCGATGGTAACCAACTTCCGTTACCACCGACCCCGCTAGTTATACTAATCCGCTGCGTAAAACGGGGTGTGACAGAAGTTGGTATCAGAGCCAACGGTTATAGTGAATTAGAAAAAGTTTTTGAAAAATCTAATCTATAACCTTTTAAAAAAAAAATGTCCCAAAAGCATTCCATTCCATTCCAATATATATATATATATATATATATATATATGAAGATATGTATACACATATTATTAGTTGCCTTGCGTGAATTAGATATATAAATATATCTAAATTTACCTTGCTTGATTTTTTGCTACATATTAAAATAATGCTTATATTTAGTTAAATTAAGTACGGATATATTTTTCTTCTTTCTGTCGCAGATGACGGGGGCTGATGGGGCTGGAGTGCCAGACTCACATAGAGTCACACCCCGGCCAAACGGGCCGGGTCATGACGGACTGATATCATAAATAAGCAGCGGAAATAATAAACTACATATTCATTTAATATAATAAAGTTTTCCACGTGGGCATATTTCATCCCATTGATAGTTTTAAACAAAATGCATAGAAATTTAAATTGTCTAGTGCGTGCATATCAGTCTTAAAAATATATTAAAATAACTAGCGGGCTATCCTCCAAAACGCTCCATGCCCTAACTTCAATCAACATGCTACATAACATTCCAATCAATTACCTAAAATACATACCCAAAAATACGTCAACATAAAGTTGGTGAGCTCATGGTTTAATAAAAGTTATGACACTGAAACAATTTATTTTTATGGTGTACGGTCGACAATATATGTAGCCAAACCTGTTCGGATTATACCCAACCCGAATACAATAAACAATAGTCCCCTAACCCAAAGTGGGCTAACGTGCTCTGCTAAGCACCGACAAATCATTGAACATGTGGCGTAACGGTTTTCAACCTCAGTGGGGGGTATGCCACTGTACGCGGGGGATTCCCAAATAGTACTATTCACATATCAAAGGGCTCCTGCAAGAAGTTAATGGCTACCGAAAGTTGTACCAACGTTCGGGGACAAGTAGCAGATGTGTTACACCATGAAAATCAGTTTATATAAACAAGTTTAGTAGTAGGTATGTATCAGCCCCAAAAATATTATGTAAAAAGGGGGTTCATGAACTCACCTGTAGCTTTGCTCAAGAACTTCCTAGTTAACGGTTTGCGTGAGAGTCCTACCTCCTAGCGGACTTCCTATGTTTAGTTTAATCAAGTTAGATTCTAAAATGTATAAGTCTACGTGCGTTCCATAACGGGTGCGTTTGTCTTTCGGTTGTATAGTCGTTTTTGTGTTCTCGTTGGTTCGTTCTCGTTCTAATACTTAAATCAATATTATTTTAGTTTAATTCAGTAGGTATTTAACTTATTCTTCATATAAATCAGAAAGTTTGAGTGTTGTCGCTTTTAGTCCCTTAACTTTGTTATATTGACACTTTTAGCCCTAAAGTTAGGTCTTTGGTTATAACTTCTCATTTCTAGGTGTGTTAGTGTTGTGTATTGGTCTTATACATATTTTAAGGTTAACCTACTGGTTTTAAAGTGTTTATCAAGTTCGGGGTAGCTTTCGAGTTTACCGGTTTCTCCGGTTGCGGTAAAACGTTACGTGTCGGGTTATGATTTAGGTTTTTGAGCTAATTTTGATCTCGGCCTCCTATATTAAGTTAAAGGGGTCTTAGTTACTGTAATATATATGGTGTTTCATGGTTTTTAGGTGTTTCAATTATTTTCTACAAATTATTTTAGTAGTTGTCGGTTTACGGGTTTTTAAACTTAAATAATTTATATAAAATAATTGGTACTTCCTAAATTGTTGAAATTTTGGTTATAGCTTATTTAATCAGTAACTAAGTGCTTTATAGTCCAAAAGTTGAGTTTTAAGGTTCGTTGGTCATTTTCGTATTTTAACGCGTGTGTAACCGACGTATGAACGATTTATTTACAAAACATCTTTTTAAACATTTTTATTCTTTAAAATACTTCCTTGGGTTATATATACTGTATAAAAAGTGGTATTTCTGATTAAAAGGTATTTTTCTAATTTTTGTGCTTTTTACCATTTACTTAGTCTTTTATATTCAAAAATTTATAATAAATAGGTTAGGCTTGTAAAAATTATGAAACTTGTTGGGATACTTAGTTTTTATATATAAAAGCTTCTGGAATTATAAAATATCAGATTTTTCTTGTTTCGTTGGGTTTCGTGTTTTTAACGCGTTCGGTTCGGTTAAGATTACGTTTTATGCTTAGAGGGTCCTTGGTAACATTTTAGGTCTTAAAATAGTTATTTTATACTTATATATGATTTTAGGTTCTGTAAGTTTGGTCCAAAGTGTCCTTAATTATTTTATACGAATTTTTGTATTTTAATCCTATTAAACATTCAAAAATTCATAGTAATTACATTCTTTTTAGGAAAATTATGAAATTTATTTTCTAACTTATTTTTAACATATTTAAGCTACTGAGATAATAAAAATTTGGTATTTTTACATTTTTGATATTTTCGTTGTTTTGTACGTTTTAGTTTCGGTTATTGTTCGATTTTTATGTACACCCATCAACAATCAATAGTAATCAGTCAAAATCACCTATATGCATATATAAAACAGTAAGATAACAAAAATTTGTATTTTTATACTCCCCATACGTTTTTGTGAATATTAGTGTATTTATCCATTTTTAATATTCAAAAATGCATAATAAATAATGTACAACTCCAAAAATCATGAAATTTATTTTATAACCATATTTTATTATAAAGAAGTTCCAGAAAATTTAAAATTATGTTTTCAAGGTTGTTAGTTGGGTGTTGTTGTTTTTCTCAAAATAAAGTGCATAGTTTGACTATTTTTGTCAAACTTGCATATTTTTGTTTAGAAGATGGTTTTATGGTTTTTAATACTTTTGTTACTGAAAATAAGAGTTTAGAGGTGTTCAAAAATATATGGGAGGTGTTGGCATCCATTGTGTATGAAAATGGACGTTTTATGCACGTATAGTGCATTTTCGGGTGTTTTCTCGTTACCTTGAGGTTGGGGGTGAGTGGGGGTGCACTTGGGGTGGTATGAGAGTCACAATGGGTGCTGGAAATCGACTGGAAAAGGGGCTGGTCGCTGCTGGTCTTGGCGTGCTTCTTCGTGGGTCGAACGGTTTTTGCTTCGGTTTGCTCGGTTGTTGTTTCTTTGGACCCGTGGCTCCTCTTGCTTGTGTTTGATGATGTTGGTCGATTGTTGGTCGACCTTGAAGACTTGCTGCTGCTGAGTTACCCGTTTTTGAGTTGATGAACACTTGGTTGATGAGAGAAAAATGCTTGGGAGTGTTTTGTGAGTTGTGAGAGATTATGTGTTAGTGAAATGAGATTGTGTGTGTGTGTTGGGTGGGTTTTCAGCCGTAGGAAAGAGAGAAAGGGGGAAGAGAAGAGATCTTGTGTTGGTTATTGAAAGATTGTGGTGGGATTGTGTGAATTTTGGTGAGTTGGTTAAGTAATGTTTTAATGGCATGCATTGGATATTAGGGTGGTGTGTAGGGTGGATAAGGGGACAAGAATGGGTAGGGTGGCTATGTCATGCAAGTATTATTTTGTTAAATGGTTTTTATAAATCTTTTATTTAATAAATTGGTTGTGTTGTATTAAGTTGTAGTTAGTGGTATATATATATATTGTGTTATTTTTATTAAGTTGGTGATTTTAATTGTAAGTTGGGGTTGTAGTTTATAAAAATATGTGTGTGTGTATATATATGTGTGTGGTCGTATATGTGTATGTGTGTGTATATATATACATTTGAGTTCTATTTTATAGTGTAAGTATTAATGGTTGTGTGGTGATATATATATATTGTATGTTGGTTGTATAAATATATGTAGTTGTTTATTTAATGGATGAGTTAATTTTTATACATACACATATGCATGTTTATTTACATATGCATGTATGGATATATATGTTGAATGGGTTGATTCTTATATAACGTGGGTGTTGGTTTTTATAAGTTTGGAGACTAGGGTGTAAGTATTTATTTATGTGTTTGTATGGGATTTTATTGGTTTTGATAATTATATAAGTTTTGTGTATGATCATATATATATGTGCATTTGTACGTATGCATGTATATATTTATTTATGTGTATAAGGTTGTCTAGTGGCTATTAGGTTCATAAAATTGGTATCTTTATTAATTCGTTTCCTAGCGTATGTTATAAGTGTAATTTAATTATATAGTCCAACCATTGGTAATGCTAAAGATACTAGTAGGGAAAAGTCTATCTAACTCATGGTAATAAAAATAATTTCCTACGCGTACTCGGGTAATTAATATGACGGGTTTCGTCATCGGTTTTTATCGTAACCTACGTGGGCCAAGCCCATATTTAAGTCGGGCCTAAGCCCAATAAGGGTTGGGGCCAAGCCCAATAGTTTAAGCGGGGCCTAAGTCCAATAATAGTTGGGCCAAGCCCAATGGATTTTAAAAAAAAAAAATTTCCGGGCCCAAAAACCGGGATTGTTACATCCTCCCCTACTTATAAGAATTTCGTCCTCGAAATTAAATTAAGGTTGTTCATTTAAGACCACAAAGTATTCCCTAACGTCATACTAGCAATTAGGAAAATAAACACACAAAGCACATAATCACCTTATACTGGTTCGTGAATTGGTCTACGTTGTCTTGTAGCAGTGACTAGTTTATAGCCACTTGGGGTTCCCTATTTTTTTTTCTCGGTGTTGTCCTCTAAATTATGGTCGAGTTGGTATCTTCGTACTACGTTACTCTCTAAGTATGAGGTTTTTAAACATATGGTGACTCATTAGGATTTCCTTAAATGCTCATGTGCCTGTAAATTCACCATTACGTTCCGGACCGTAATCGTTAATTTACCTCACATGTCATTCTAGTATTCTCCTGTTGTAGTCATATATGTAGGGTTCTTATGTTTAATAGTTTTATTCTGGCTTTTCTTCGTAAACGGTGAGAGTCTTCCCTCCATGTAAGGGGGATTTTGAGCAACCGTTTATGACCTACAATTTCAGCCTTATTTTCTGCTAACCAATCCATTCCAACAACCACGTCAAATCCTCCTAGTTCTACGGTCATTAGCTCGATCGTAAACTTAAAGTCATCTAGCTCTAGTGTGCATCCCTTAGTGGTTTCGTCTACTTTAATGATAGTGTCGTTTGCTATTTCTATCGTGTATGGATGTTCTATCCTAGTTGACCTTATTTCAATTTTTGGCCTAAAGGATCTAGACACAAAGCTCTTACTAGCACCGGTATCGAATAAAACATATGCATAATGGTTGTTTACTAAGAACATACCGGTCAGGACGTCCGGCTCCTCACGTGCCTCTTCTACATTCATCACAAAAGCTCTACCCTTGGGGCGTCCAACTACAGGTTCTTTGGCCTTAAGTTTTGGGCAGTTTGGCCTAATGTGGTCGGGGTCTCCGCACTCATGACACTTGAGGGTGGCGGTAGTGGTAGACTTGCATTCCCTTGCAAAGTGTCCTGCCCTATTGCACTTATAGCACACGTTCCCTTTTGCGGTTCCCCTTTGTGGCTGGTTGTTAGTTCTTGCCTTACAATCTCCATTATGGTGGCGTTGACACTTGGCACACCATGGGGCATTACCTAGGTAGGGTTTTCGTTCAGTCATTGGTTTCTTATTCGGGTCGTTCCATGTTCCTACCATGTTATTCCCAACACCTCCATAAGTGGGTCGGTTTCCTTCCCACTTCCTTTTCACGCCTGCTCCTTCAAACTTTTTCGGTCCTTCACACCTGATGGTTTCATCATTCAACGCCCCCGATATTTCCACAGTTTCTTGGAATATCCTAGGCTTCGCAGCCCTAGTCATTCCCCTAATCTTGGGTGACAAACCCCAAACATACCTTCCAATTCGCTTCGATTCAGGGGTTACTAGGTGAGGTACTAGGCGTGCTAGTTCATTAAAACGGTTGGTGTACTCTAGGTGTTCATTCCCTTTCATCTCGAGTCTCAGAAACTCGGCTTCCATCTTCTCAATTTCGTTGATGGGGCAATATCGCTCAATCATCAGCGTCTTAAACTCTTCCCACTTCATCCTAGTCACAGCATCCCTTCCACGGGTTTGGAGCAAAGTGTTCCACCAAGCCAATGCTCCCTTTTTCAGTGAGTGTGTTGCAAATCGTACCTTATTCTTTTCCAAACAGTCACTGATGTCAAGCACGGCCTCCATCTCTTCCAACCACCTAATAGTTCCAGTCGCTCCTTCATCTCCGTAATACTCAGTAGGCTTACATGCCATGAATGCCTTGTAGGCACCACTGGTTCGCTCCTCGCGTTTCTCCTTTTTCTCGGCTTCGTCTTTACCATTCCCTTGGCTTTCCTCATCTTCGCCGTTTTCTTCCTCCTTCTCTTTGTCTCGCTCGGCGTTAACGTATGCGGTTATAGTGGGTATGGCTTTTGCAATAGCATCAGCGATGAGTTGTTGGATCCTTGAACCCTCATTGTTGCTGTCCTTGGTCTCACTCTCGTGATTGCTACTGCTGTCTTGAGTTTGGTTATCGGCATCATCCTGTTGGGTTGCATCATGCTTACGTCCTCTTCTTTTTGCCATTGCTATACAGGGAACGCGTTCGTTATAAGTATGATTATAGGTCATGTATGTAGAGTTTATGTATGTTCATGTAGGCATGTAACTCGGTTCATGTGTAGGGGTATGGTCATGTATGCACATGTGGGCACATATGTATATATATATGTATGCGTATGCGCATGCGTGTATATGTATATATATGTATATGGATATGAACGTTTAATAAAGCACACATATATATATATGTATAGATATTACGTATAAACGTATACGTTTGTATGGCAAGCCAATATGTTATTTAAGTATGCGTTACTTTCTTGCGTATTGCGTTATTACACGTATTCCACCCATCTTTGTTTTAAAAAAAAAAATAAATTTTTGCAATCATTCTTCAAGGTTCAAACCTTGGAATTACTCTTTAAAAGTAGTAAGCATGATATATGAACATATATGATAAGCATGTAGTTTAAGCATATAAAATAAGCATGTAAGTTAAGCATGTAAAGTAGGGATAAGCATAGAAATGTAAAAATAAACCAAACTTGCGCATAGCGAAACCCGCTATGACCCACAAGTATAAAAGTAAATAAGTGAAAATACAATATCCGGTGTGACACAAGCGAAAGTTTGCTTGGTCCTACAATGTTTTAATGCAAAATAAAAATGATAGATAATATAAATGCGGTCTTCAATGGTGGCGGCGGCGGCTGAACAAGCGGTCGAGAGGGTATTTATCACAGACACGCCCCATCTTCTCCCTCATCTTGGCGAAACGAGACATGATTTTGTTCCTCTGCTTCACAGCCTCGTCCCTCTCACGCACCACGGTATCGTAGTGCTGGTGGCGTCGCCACACCGTCTCCATGTCCGGCACTCCCGCTAGGGGTCCGGAGTGGTAGGGGTGTGGATCCGCGTGGGGGAAGTGCTGTGAAGCACTGGAGAAACGTGCGGACTCGGCGTACGGGTCGCCGAACTGGGCCGATGGGCCCAAATGGAAGCTATGACGCGCATGTGCGTCGTATCCATGGGGACCCACCGAGTGTGCAGGGACATGCGGTGGTACGAGGGTAGGCACCACGGGCTGCGGTGGCGCCCCAGTGATTCCTGCGACCATGTTACTCCATTCCCGCTGGAATGAAGTGGCAGGTCGGACGGACATTCGTGCGGTTTGCCTCGCACGAGATGGCCCGTCTTCATGCCGGCCATATCGCAGGGAATCACTGCGAGTCGCCGACGAGCCCGTTGAATCCTCGGTAGGTTCCGACTCTTCCATCTCTTCGTCCTCACGTCCTCCCGGGCTCACTTGGTACCAGAAGGACGAAGGGAACTCCCCTCCCCCGTGAGGGTGGGGAATCCCCGATGGTCCCGCACCTACGTTTGGTGCAAATGCGGGGGCCGTAGTGGTAGTGGTCATATGAGGAGGAGAGTCCGGAGAGTCGGAGAGTAGGATTGCCTTTCCTCGGCCGTGGAATCTCGACATCTATAGGACAAAAAGAAAAAGTAAACAAATTAGTAATCAAATTAAATAAACAAATATATAATTGCATAAACATGAATTCATAAGTGCATATATAACTCAATTAAGGTGGAAATAAAATGCAAGTAAGCACAACAAGTAAAGATCCTTGGGTTCACTTATGTGCCTAGGTCACGTATACATTGCTTGGTTCACATCTTATCTTAGTCCCTAAATCGTGTGATTAAAGCCTAGGTGTCTTAGTATAAGAACCTAATTCGCTAGAAAACCTGGCTCTGATACCAATCAGTCACACCCCGGCCAAACGGGCCGGGTCATGACGGACTGATATCATAAATAAGCAGCGGAAATAATAAACTACATATTCATTTAATATAATAAAGTTTTCCACGTGGGCATATTTCATCCCATTGATAGTTTTAAACAAAATGCATAGAAATTTAAATTGTCTAGTGCGTGCATATCAGTCTTAAAAATATATTAAAATAACTAGCGGGCTATCCTCCAAAACGCTCCATGCCCTAACTTCAATCAACATGCTACATAACATTCCAATCAATTACCTGAAATACATACCCAAAAATACGTCAACATAAAGTTGGTGAGCTCATGGTTTAATAAAAGTTATGACACTGAAACAATTTATTTTTATGGTGTACGGTCGACAATATATGTAGCCAAACCTGTTCGGATTATACCCAACCCGAATACAATAAACAATAGTCCCCTAACCCAAAGTGGGCTAACGTGCTCTGCTAAGCACCGACAAATCATTGAACATGTGGCGTAACGGTTTTCAACCTCAGTGGGGGGTATGCCACTGTACGCGGGGGATTCCCAAATAGTACTATTCACATATCAAAGGGCTCCTGCAAGAAGTTAATGGCTACCGAAAGTTGTACCAACGTTCGGGGACAAGTAGCAGATGTGTTACACCATGAAAATCAGTTTATATAAACAAGTTTAGTAGTAGGTATGTATCAGCCCCAAAAATATTATGTAAAAAGGGGGTTCATGAACTCACCTGTAGCTTTGCTCAAGAACTTCCTAGTTAACGGTTTGCGTGAGAGTCCTACCTCCTAGCGGACTTCCTATGTTTAGTTTAATCAAGTTAGATTCTAAAATGTATAAGTCTACGTGCGTTCCATAACGGGTGCGTTTGTCTTTCGGTTGTATAGTCGTTTTTGTGTTCTCGTTGGTTCGTTCTCGTTCTAATACTTAAATCAATATTATTTTAGTTTAATTCAGTAGGTATTTAACTTATTCTTCATATAAATCAGAAAGTTTGAGTGTTGTCGCTTTTAGTCCCTTAACTTTGTTATATTGACACTTTTAGCCCTAAAGTTAGGTCTTTGGTTATAACTTCTCATTTCTAGGTGTGTTAGTGTTGTGTATTGGTCTTATACATATTTTAAGGTTAACCTACTGGTTTTAAAGTGTTTATCAAGTTCGGGGTAGCTTTCGAGTTTACCGGTTTCTCCGGTTGCGGTAAAACGTTACGTGTCGGGTTATGATTTAGGTTTTTGAGCTAATTTTGATCTCGGCCTCCTATATTAAGTTAAAGGGGTCTTAGTTACTGTAATATATATGGTGTTTCATGGTTTTTAGGTGTTTCAATTATTTTCTACAAATTATTTTAGTAGTTGTCGGTTTACGGGTTTTTAAACTTAAATAATTTATATAAAATAATTGGTACTTCCTAAATTGTTGAAATTTTGGTTATAGCTTATTTAATCAGTAACTAAGTGCTTTATAGTCCAAAAGTTGAGTTTTAAGGTTCGTTGGTCATTTTCGTATTTTAACGCGTGTGTAACCGACGTATGAACGATTTATTTACAAAACATCTTTTTAAACATTTTTATTCTTTAAAATACTTCCTTGGGTTATATATACTGTATAAAAAGTGGTATTTCTGATTAAAAGGTATTTTTCTAATTTTTGTGCTTTTTACCATTTACTTAGTCTTTTATATTCAAAAATTTATAATAAATAGGTTAGGCTTGTAAAAATTATGAAACTTGTTGGGATACTTAGTTTTTATATATAAAAGCTTCTGGAATTATAAAATATCAGATTTTTCTTGTTTCGTTGGGTTTCGTGTTTTTAACGCGTTCGGTTCGGTTAAGATTACGTTTTATGCTTAGAGGGTCCTTGGTAACATTTTAGGTCTTAAAATAGTTATTTTATACTTATATATGATTTTAGGTTCTGTAAGTTTGGTCCAAAGTGTCCTTAATTATTTTATACGAATTTTTGTATTTTAATCCTATTAAACATTCAAAAATTCATAGTAATTACATTCTTTTTAGGAAAATTATGAAATTTATTTTCTAACTTATTTTTAACATATTTAAGCTACTGAGATAATAAAAATTTGGTATTTTTACATTTTTGATATTTTCGTTGTTTTGTACGTTTTAGTTTCGGTTATTGTTCGATTTTTATGTACACCCATCAACAATCAATAGTAATCAGTCAAAATCACCTATATGCATATATAAAACAGTAAGATAACAAAAATTTGTATTTTTATACTCCCCATACGTTTTTGTGAATATTAGTGTATTTATCCATTTTTAATATTCAAAAATGCATAATAAATAATGTACAACTCCAAAAATCATGAAATTTATTTTATAACCATATTTTATTATAAAGAAGTTCCAGAAAATTTAAAATTATGTTTTCAAGGTTGTTAGTTGGGTGTTGTTGTTTTTCTCAAAATAAAGTGCATAGTTTGACTATTTTTGTCAAACTTGCATATTTTTGTTTAGAAGATGGTTTTATGGTTTTTAATACTTTTGTTACTGAAAATAAGAGTTTAGAGGTGTTCAAAAATATATGGGAGGTGTTGGCATCCATTGTGTATGAAAATGGACGTTTTATGCACGTATAGTGCATTTTCGGGTGTTTTCTCGTTACCTTGAGGTTGGGGGTGAGTGGGGGTGCACTTGGGGTGGTATGAGAGTCACAATGGGTGCTGGAAATCGACTGGAAAAGGGGCTGGTCGCTGCTGGTCTTGGCGTGCTTCTTCGTGGGTCGAACGGTTTTTGCTTCGGTTTGCTCGGTTGTTGTTTCTTTGGACCCGTGGCTCCTCTTGCTTGTGTTTGATGATGTTGGTCGATTGTTGGTCGACCTTGAAGACTTGCTGCTGCTGAGTTACCCGTTTTTGAGTTGATGAACACTTGGTTGATGAGAGAAAAATGCTTGGGAGTGTTTTGTGAGTTGTGAGAGATTATGTGTTAGTGAAATGAGATTGTGTGTGTGTGTTGGGTGGGTTTTCAGCCGTAGGAAAGAGAGAAAGGGGGAAGAGAAGAGATCTTGTGTTGGTTATTGAAAGATTGTGGTGGGATTGTGTGAATTTTGGTGAGTTGGTTAAGTAATGTTTTAATGGCATGCATTGGATATTAGGGTGGTGTGTAGGGTGGATAAGGGGACAAGAATGGGTAGGGTGGCTATGTCATGCAAGTATTATTTTGTTAAATGGTTTTTATAAATCTTTTATTTAATAAATTGGTTGTGTTGTATTAAGTTGTAGTTAGTGGTATATATATATATTGTGTTATTTTTATTAAGTTGGTGATTTTAATTGTAAGTTGGGGTTGTAGTTTATAAAAATATGTGTGTGTGTATATATATGTGTGTGGTCGTATATGTGTATGTGTGTGTATATATATACATTTGAGTTCTATTTTATAGTGTAAGTATTAATGGTTGTGTGGTGATATATATATATTGTATGTTGGTTGTATAAATATATGTAGTTGTTTATTTAATGGATGAGTTAATTTTTATACATACACATATGCATGTTTATTTACATATGCATGTATGGATATATATGTTGAATGGGTTGATTCTTATATAACGTGGGTGTTGGTTTTTATAAGTTTGGAGACTAGGGTGTAAGTATTTATTTATGTGTTTGTATGGGATTTTATTGGTTTTGATAATTATATAAGTTTTGTGTATGATCATATATATATGTGCATTTGTACGTATGCATGTATATATTTATTTATGTGTATAAGGTTGTCTAGTGGCTATTAGGTTCATAAAATTGGTATCTTTATTAATTCGTTTCCTAGCGTATGTTATAAGTGTAATTTAATTATATAGTCCAACCATTGGTAATGCTAAAGATACTAGTAGGGAAAAGTCTATCTAACTCATGGTAATAAAAATAATTTCCTACGCGTACTCGGGTAATTAATATGACGGGTTTCGTCATCGGTTTTTATCGTAACCTACGTGGGCCAAGCCCATATTTAAGTCGGGCCTAAGCCCAATAAGGGTTGGGGCCAAGCCCAATAGTTTAAGCGGGGCCTAAGTCCAATAATAGTTGGGCCAAGCCCAATGGATTTTAAAAAAAAAAAATTTCCGGGCCCAAAAACCGGGATTGTTACATCCTCCCCTACTTATAAGAATTTCGTCCTCGAAATTAAATTAAGGTTGTTCATTTAAGACCACAAAGTATTCCCTAACGTCATACTAGCAATTAGGAAAATAAACACACAAAGCACATAATCACCTTATACTGGTTCGTGAATTGGTCTACGTTGTCTTGTAGCAGTGACTAGTTTATAGCCACTTGGGGTTCCCTATTTTTTTTTCTCGGTGTTGTCCTCTAAATTATGGTCGAGTTGGTATCTTCGTACTACGTTACTCTCTAAGTATGAGGTTTTTAAACATATGGTGACTCATTAGGATTTCCTTAAATGCTCATGTGCCTGTAAATTCACCATTACGTTCCGGACCGTAATCGTTAATTTACCTCACATGTCATTCTAGTATTCTCCTGTTGTAGTCATATATGTAGGGTTCTTATGTTTAATAGTTTTATTCTGGCTTTTCTTCGTAAACGGTGAGAGTCTTCCCTCCATGTAAGGGGGATTTTGAGCAACCGTTTATGACCTACAATTTCAGCCTTATTTTCTGCTAACCAATCCATTCCAACAACCACGTCAAATCCTCCTAGTTCTACGGTCATTAGCTCGATCGTAAACTTAAAGTCATCTAGCTCTAGTGTGCATCCCTTAGTGGTTTCGTCTACTTTAATGATAGTGTCGTTTGCTATTTCTATCGTGTATGGATGTTCTATCCTAGTTGACCTTATTTCAATTTTTGGCCTAAAGGATCTAGACACAAAGCTCTTACTAGCACCGGTATCGAATAAAACATATGCATAATGGTTGTTTACTAAGAACATACCGGTCAGGACGTCCGGCTCCTCACGTGCCTCTTCTACATTCATCACAAAAGCTCTACCCTTGGGGCGTCCAACTACAGGTTCTTTGGCCTTAAGTTTTGGGCAGTTTGGCCTAATGTGGTCGGGGTCTCCGCACTCATGACACTTGAGGGTGGCGGTAGTGGTAGACTTGCATTCCCTTGCAAAGTGTCCTGCCCTATTGCACTTATAGCACACGTTCCCTTTTGCGGTTCCCCTTTGTGGCTGGTTGTTAGTTCTTGCCTTACAATCTCCATTATGGTGGCGTTGACACTTGGCACACCATGGGGCATTACCTAGGTAGGGTTTTCGTTCAGTCATTGGTTTCTTATTCGGGTCGTTCCATGTTCCTACCATGTTATTCCCAACACCTCCATAAGTGGGTCGGTTTCCTTCCCACTTCCTTTTCACGCCTGCTCCTTCAAACTTTTTCGGTCCTTCACACCTGATGGTTTCATCATTCAACGCCCCCGATATTTCCACAGTTTCTTGGAATATCCTAGGCTTCGCAGCCCTAGTCATTCCCCTAATCTTGGGTGACAAACCCCAAACATACCTTCCAATTCGCTTCGATTCAGGGGTTACTAGGTGAGGTACTAGGCGTGCTAGTTCATTAAAACGGTTGGTGTACTCTAGGTGTTCATTCCCTTTCATCTCGAGTCTCAGAAACTCGGCTTCCATCTTCTCAATTTCGTTGATGGGGCAATATCGCTCAATCATCAGCGTCTTAAACTCTTCCCACTTCATCCTAGTCACAGCATCCCTTCCACGGGTTTGGAGCAAAGTGTTCCACCAAGCCAATGCTCCCTTTTTCAGTGAGTGTGTTGCAAATCGTACCTTATTCTTTTCCAAACAGTCACTGATGTCAAGCACGGCCTCCATCTCTTCCAACCACCTAATAGTTCCAGTCGCTCCTTCATCTCCGTAATACTCAGTAGGCTTACATGCCATGAATGCCTTGTAGGCACCACTGGTTCGCTCCTCGCGTTTCTCCTTTTTCTCGGCTTCGTCTTTACCATTCCCTTGGCTTTCCTCATCTTCGCCGTTTTCTTCCTCCTTCTCTTTGTCTCGCTCGGCGTTAACGTATGCGGTTATAGTGGGTATGGCTTTTGCAATAGCATCAGCGATGAGTTGTTGGATCCTTGAACCCTCATTGTTGCTGTCCTTGGTCTCACTCTCGTGATTGCTACTGCTGTCTTGAGTTTGGTTATCGGCATCATCCTGTTGGGTTGCATCATGCTTACGTCCTCTTCTTTTTGCCATTGCTATACAGGGAACGCGTTCGTTATAAGTATGATTATAGGTCATGTATGTAGAGTTTATGTATGTTCATGTAGGCATGTAACTCGGTTCATGTGTAGGGGTATGGTCATGTATGCACATGTGGGCACATATGTATATATATATGTATGCGTATGCGCATGCGTGTATATGTATATATATGTATATGGATATGAACGTTTAATAAAGCACACATATATATATGTATAGATATTACGTATAAACGTATACGTTTGTATGGCAAGCCAATATGTTATTTAAGTATGCGTTACTTTCTTGCGTATTGCGTTATTACACGTATTCCACCCATCTTTGTTTTAAAAAAAAAAATAAATTTTTGCAATCATTCTTCAAGGTTCAAACCTTGGAATTACTCTTTAAAAGTAGTAAGCATGATATATGAACATATATGATAAGCATGTAGTTTAAGCATATAAAATAAGCATGTAAGTTAAGCATGTAAAGTAGGGATAAGCATAGAAATGTAAAAATAAACCAAACTTGCGCATAGCGAAACCCGCTATGACCCACAAGTATAAAAGTAAATAAGTGAAAATACAATATCCGGTGTGACACAAGCGAAAGTTTGCTTGGTCCTACAATGTTTTAATGCAAAATAAAAATGATAGATAATATAAATGCGGTCTTCAATGGTGGCGGCGGCGGCTGAACAAGCGGTCGAGAGGGTATTTATCACAGACACGCCCCATCTTCTCCCTCATCTTGGCGAAACGAGACATGATTTTGTTCCTCTGCTTCACAGCCTCGTCCCTCTCACGCACCACGGTATCGTAGTGCTGGTGGCGTCGCCACACCGTCTCCATGTCCGGCACTCCCGCTAGGGGTCCGGAGTGGTAGGGGTGTGGATCCGCGTGGGGGAAGTGCTGTGAAGCACTGGAGAAACGTGCGGACTCGGCGTACGGGTCGCCGAACTGGGCCGATGGGCCCAAATGGAAGCTATGACGCGCATGTGCGTCGTATCCATGGGGACCCACCGAGTGTGCAGGGACATGCGGTGGTACGAGGGTAGGCACCACGGGCTGCGGTGGCGCCCCAGTGATTCCTGCGACCATGTTACTCCATTCCCGCTGGAATGAAGTGGCAGGTCGGACGGACATTCGTGCGGTTTGCCTCGCACGAGATGGCCCGTCTTCATGCCGGCCATATCGCAGGGAATCACTGCGAGTCGCCGACGAGCCCGTTGAATCCTCGGTAGGTTCCGACTCTTCCATCTCTTCGTCCTCACGTCCTCCCGGGCTCACTTGGTACCAGAAGGACGAAGGGAACTCCCCTCCCCCGTGAGGGTGGGGAATCCCCGATGGTCCCGCACCTACGTTTGGTGCAAATGCGGGGGCCGTAGTGGTAGTGGTCATATGAGGAGGAGAGTCCGGAGAGTCGGAGAGTAGGATTGCCTTTCCTCGGCCGTGGAATCTCGACATCTATAGGACAAAAAGAAAAAGTAAACAAATTAGTAATCAAATTAAATAAACAAATATATAATTGCATAAACATGAATTCATAAGTGCATATATAACTCAATTAAGGTGGAAATAAAATGCAAGTAAGCACAACAAGTAAAGATCCTTGGGTTCACTTATGTGCCTAGGTCACGTATACATTGCTTGGTTCACATCTTATCTTAGTCCCTAAATCGTGTGATTAAAGCCTAGGTGTCTTAGTATAAGAACCTAATTCGCTAGAAAACCTGGCTCTGATACCAATCAGTCACACCCCGGCCAAACGGGCCGGGTCATGACGGACTGATATCATAAATAAGCAGCGGAAATAATAAACTACATATTCATTTAATATAATAAAGTTGTCCACGTGGGCATATTTCATCCCATTGATAGTTTTAAACAAAATGCATAGAAATTTAAATTGTCTAGTGCGTGCATATCAGTCTTAAAAATATATTAAAATAACTAGCGGGCTATCCTCCAAAACGCTCCATGCCCTAACTTCAATCAACATGCTACATAACATTCCAATCAATTACCTGAAATACATACCCAAAAATACGTCAACATAAAGTTGGTGAGCTCATGGTTTAATAAAAGTTATGACACTGAAACAATTTATTTTTATGGTGTACGGTCGACAATATATGTAGCCAAACCTGTTCGGATTATACCCAACCCGAATACAATAAACAATAGTCCCCTAACCCAAAGTGGGCTAACGTGCTTTGCTAAGCACCGACAAATCATTGAACATGTGGCGTAACGGTTTTCAACCTCAGTGGGGGGTATGCCACTGTACGCGGGGGATTCCCAAATAGTACTATTCACATATCAAAGGGCTCCTGCAAGAAGTTAATGGCTACCGAAAGTTGTACCAACGTTCGGGGACAAGTAGCAGATGTGTTACACCATGAAAATCAGTTTATATAAACAAGTTTAGTAGTAGGTATGTATCAGCCCCAAAAATATTATGTAAAAAGGGGGTTCATGAACTCACCTGTAGCTTTGCTCAAGAACTTCCTAGTTAACGGTTTGCGTGAGAGTCCTACCTCCTAGCGGACTTCCTATGTTTAGTTTAATCAAGTTAGATTCTAAAATGTATAAGTCTACGTGCGTTCCATAACGGGTGCGTTTGTCTTTCGGTTGTATAGTCGTTTTTGTGTTCTCGTTGGTTCGTTCTCGTTCTAATACTTAAATCAATATTATTTTAGTTTAATTCAGTAGGTATTTAACTTATTCTTCATATAAATCAGAAAGTTTGAGTGTTGTCGCTTTTAGTCCCTTAACTTTGTTATATTGACACTTTTAGCCCTAAAGTTAGGTCTTTGGTTATAACTTCTCATTTCTAGGTGTGTTAGTGTTGTGTATTGGTCTTATACATATTTTAAGGTTAACCTACTGGTTTTAAAGTGTTTATCAAGTTCGGGGTAGCTTTCGAGTTTACCGGTTTCTCCGGTTGCGGTAAAACGTTACGTGTCGGGTTATGATTTAGGTTTTTGAGCTAATTTTGATCTCGGCCTCCTATATTAAGTTAAAGGGGTCTTAGTTACTGTAATATATATGGTGTTTCATGGTTTTTAGGTGTTTCAATTATTTTCTACAAATTATTTTAGTAGTTGTCGGTTTACGGGTTTTTAAACTTAAATAATTTATATAAAATAATTGGTACTTCCTAAATTGTTGAAATTTTGGTTATAGCTTATTTAATCAGTAACTAAGTGCTTTATAGTCCAAAAGTTGAGTTTTAAGGTTCGTTGGTCATTTTCGTATTTTAACGCGTGTGTAACCGACGTATGAACGATTTATTTACAAAACATCTTTTTAAATATTTTTATTCTTTAAAATACTTCCTTGGGTTATATATACTGTATAAAAAGTGGTATTTCTGATTAAAAGGTATTTTTCTAATTTTTGTGTTTTTTACCATTTACTTAGTCTTTTATATTCAAAAATTTATAATAAATAGGTTAGGCTTGTAAAAATTATGAAACTTGTTGGGATACTTAGTTTTTATATATAAAAGCTTCTGGAATTATAAAATATCAGATTTTTCTTGTTTCGTTGGGTTTCGTGTTTTTAACGCGTTCGGTTCGGTTAAGATTACGTTTTATGCTTAGAGGGTCCTTGGTAACATTTTAGGTCTTAAAATAGTTATTTTATACTTATATATGATTTTAGGTTCTGTAAGTTTGGTCCAAAGTGTCCTTAATTATTTTATACGAATTTTTGTATTTTAATCCTATTAAACATTCAAAAATTCATAGTAATTACATTCTTTTTAGGAAAATTATGAAATTTATTTTCTAACTTATTTTTAACATATTTAAGCTACTGAGATAATAAAAATTTGGTATTTTTACATTTTTGATATTTTCGTTGTTTTGTACGTTTTAGTTTCGGTTATTGTTCGATTTTTATGTACACCCATCAACAATCAATAGTAATCAGTCAAAATCACCTATATGCATATATAAAACAGTAAGATAACAAAAATTTGTATTTTTATACTCCCCATACGTTTTTGTGAATATTAGTGTATTTATCCATTTTTAATATTCAAAAATGCATAATAAATAATGTACAACTCCAAAAATCATGAAATTTATTTTATAACCATATTTTATTATAAAGAAGTTCCAGAAAATTTAAAATTATGTTTTCAAGGTTGTTAGTTGGGTGTTGTTGTTTTTCTCAAAATAAAGTGCATAGTTTGACTATTTTTGTCAAACTTGCATATTTTTGTTTAGAAGATGGTTTTATGGTTTTTAATACTTTTGTTACTGAAAATAAGAGTTTAGAGGTGTTCAAAAATATATGGGAGGTGTTGGCATCCATTGTGTATGAAAATGGACGTTTTATGCACGTATAGTGCATTTTCGGGTGTTTTCTCGTTACCTTGAGGTTGGGGGTGAGTGGGGGTGCACTTGGGGTGGTATGAGAGTCACAATGGGTGCTGGAAATCGACTGGAAAAGGGGCTGGTCGCTGCTGGTCTTGGCGTGCTTCTTCGTGGGTCGAACGGTTTTTGCTTCGGTTTGCTCGGTTGTTGTTTCTTTGGACCCGTGGCTCCTCTTGCTTGTGTTTGATGATGTTGGTCGATTGTTGGTCGACCTTGAAGACTTGCTGCTGCTGAGTTACCCGTTTTTGAGTTGATGAACACTTGGTTGATGAGAGAAAAATGCTTGGGAGTGTTTTGTGAGTTGTGAGAGATTATGTGTTAGTGAAATGAGATTGTGTGTGTGTGTTGGGTGGGTTTTCAGCCGTAGGAAAGAGAGAAAGGGGGAAGAGAAGAGATCTTGTGTTGGTTATTGAAAGATTGTGGTGGGATTGTGTGAATTTTGGTGAGTTGGTTAAGTAATGTTTTAATGGCATGCATTGGATATTAGGGTGGTGTGTAGGGTGGATAAGGGGACAAGAATGGGTAGGGTGGCTATGTCATGCAAGTATTATTTTGTTAAATGGTTTTTATAAATCTTTTATTTAATAAATTGGTTGTGTTGTATTAAGTTGTAGTTAGTGGTATATATATATATTGTGTTATTTTTATTAAGTTGGTGATTTTAATTGTAAGTTGGGGTTGTAGTTTATAAAAATATGTGTGTGTGTATATATATGTGTGTGGTCGTATATGTGTATGTGTGTGTATATATATACATTTGAGTTCTATTTTATAGTGTAAGTATTAATGGTTGTGTGGTGATATATATATATTGTATGTTGGTTGTATAAATATATGTAGTTGTTTATTTAATGGATGAGTTAATTTTTATACATACACATATGCATGTTTATTTACATATGCATGTATGGATATATATGTTGAATGGGTTGATTCTTATATAACGTGGGTGTTGGTTTTTATAAGTTTGGAGACTAGGGTGTAAGTATTTATTTATGTGTTTGTATGGGATTTTATTGGTTTTGATAATTATATAAGTTTTGTGTATGATCATATATATATGTGCATTTGTACGTATGCATGTATATATTTATTTATGTGTATAAGGTTGTCTAGTGGCTATTAGGTTCATAAAATTGGTATCTTTATTAATTCGTTTCCTAGCGTATGTTATAAGTGTAATTTAATTATATAGTCCAACCATTGGTAATGCTAAAGATACTAGTAGGGAAAAGTCTATCTAACTCATGGTAATAAAAATAATTTCCTACGCGTACTCGGGTAATTAATATGACGGGTTTCGTCATCGGTTTTTATCGTAACCTACGTGGGCCAAGCCCATATTTAAGTCGGGCCTAAGCCCAATAAGGGTTGGGGCCAAGCCCAATAGTTTAAGCGGGGCCTAAGTCCAATAATAGTTGGGCCAAGCCCAATGGATTTAAAAAAAAAAAATTTCCGGGCCCAAAAACCGGGATTGTTACACATAGTGGGTCGGACAGTGCGTTTATTTCACTTTCACCATTGCTTGAAACAGCTCCACCGCATTATCTGTCTGAACCAGTGAATATTAACCTGGAAGACCAGATGCGAGGGAACTGGGTTTCGAGAGATGGAAACGCATATATGGCACCGACAGCCGAAGTTGAGGAGAATTTGGTGGAAGTACAGGTTGGTGTTGAGCCAGGAAGTGCGACTAAACTGATTAAGGATTTAAGGGTAGGCGTGGAGCCCATTGTGGAGGCTCAGAATGTCGAGGGTAAGGTCGCACACACTACTCATTGGCCCACCCCAGCGACATCACGCCGTACGCCAAGGATCCGGGTAAAGTATTCAGGTAAAGCGGTTGGTGAGGTAAGGAAATTGTTGGATGATGAGGTTATGTCCAAGCCTAAAAAGGCAAGGATAGAAAATGTGCAGGTGAAATTCTTGAAAGAGAAAGTAAAAGAATGGGAAAGGAAGGATGATGTAGCTTCTATGTATGAAAATGGGGAATCATCTAATGCACCAACAAGGGTTTCTATCTTAGGGGAACCTATGGAGCGCACTTTGGTCACCTTAGTGACTAGATGTGCTCAACATGAAAACCAAATTACAACTTTAAAAACAAAAGTTGGTGTCTTAGATGAAGTTGATGAAGCTATGGATGAGAGGTTGAAAACGTATGATGAGGAACGAGTAATGCAAGAGCATACCTTGTTCCAATTAAATGATCGTGTTAGGAAATTGGAGGAGGAAATGATGGAGGTAAAAGGAAAACTCCAAATGACGGAACAAAGGTTGGAGAATGTTGAAGCAGGATTAGTTATGACACAACAATTGGTAATGGACTTAGGAGAAGGGAATCAAACCGCTCTTACTCTCGCCACATTCGGTTTGATGTTGGCATCCTTTGTCATTCGTGCGGACACTATGGCACGATTCTCTCATTAGACTTTTGTGTTGTTGAAAAATTTCAAGACAATCTTCGTTTCCTTTTATTTGGTTAACTTGAAAACAAGTATCTTTTGACGCGTTGTAGACGTTTCTTGAATGTAACTTTTAATGTATCTTTTGGATTGAAGCATTAGCTTCAAAAACTATGAAGTTCTCTTTTTATTATTTATGATCTTAGCGACATGACGACTCAATATTTATATGCATATATATGAATATAATAGTTAAATAAGACAAAACGCTTCCTAAACAATACATATGTATGACGTCACGCAACAAAACTTATATGATTAATATATATATATATATGTCCGAAAAATATAAAAAAAAAAAAAAAAAAAAAACTAACTTAATCATCTATAGTTCCTCAATTTAAATATAAAACCACTAAAAAGAAAATGACGTTACCGCAATATTCATATATATATACCGCAATACTCATATATATATTGTCTAAAATATATATATATACTCATCAACCTTAATATATATTGTTTCAATATATATTATTCCAATAAAAAGATTAGACAAAATACCAACGAATGTTTAAATAAATATATTTGTTATATCCAAGTAAACATTGCCATAGTATGTTTACTTATCTAATATTATCTCATCACATCAATGTATCTTAATGCTAGAAAAATGCCACCAAGACGAGCGGCAACCACCATAGGACGGGGTGGTGGACGCGGAGGTGGTAGAGGCGGAAATGAAGGTACCGTATTACCTACTACTACTGAAGAACTAGCACAACTAATCTCGCAGCATGTTAACGCTGCAATTGGACGAGGAAGAGGTAGAGGAGGAGCTGGAACTGGTATAGGCTCTAGTGGAACAGCAAGCGGTAATCCTACAGGTAATATATAAATATATTACTGATACTTGAAAGGAAAGTATGGTTTTAAAAAAAAAATAAATCAATGTTTGACTTAGATCAACATTACTGATTTTTAAAATCTGACAACAGGAGAACCGATACATGGCTGTACTTATAAAAATTTCCGAGACTGCCAGCCAAAAACATTTACTGGTGCTGAGGGTCCAATAGAAATTATAAGATGGATCGAAAAGATGGAGTCGGTATTTGCAATCAGTAACTGTTCAGTTAGTCAAAGGGTGAAATACGCTACTTGTACTTTTCAAGATGAGGCGTTAAGTTGGTGGATCACTCAAAGGCAGAATCTAGGGGAAGACGCAGCGTATGGTCTTACCTGGAATCAACTGAAGGATAGATTACTTCAGGAATACTGCCCGCGAAGTGAATTACAGAAAATTGAAACAGACTTTTGGAACCTTACCATGGAAGGGGCTGAGGTTCGTGCTTATACTTCCAGATTCAATGATTTGGCCAGATTGGTACCTCGAATGGTAACCCCTGAATACGTCAAAGTTGAAAGGTACATTTGGGGATTAGCACCGCAGATTCGCAGTAATGTTACTTCTTCTAATCCTACAAACCTTCAGAGTGCTATCAGAATAGCACATACTTTGACAGATGACGCTGTGAGAAGGGGTGTACTGACCAAGAAAGAGGATCGTGGAAAGAAAGTAGTAGAGTCTGAAAAGAAATTGGGTGAAACCAGTAAGAAATCATATGATAACAAAAGAAAGTGGGGTGGAAATTTCAAAGGTCGATTTGGAAACCAAAAGAAAAATGGTCGGGAAGCTAAGAAATTTTACACTGCCAACACATCTGACAATAACGATAAACCACCTACTGAATGCAAACAATGTCACCGATTACACAGTGGCGTTTGCAGAGCTTGCAAAAGGTGCAATCGTTTGGGGCACCAAGCTGAGAACTGTCGAACTTATATGACGGAAAATACTGAAGGTGCGGGTCGGAAATGTTTTGAATGTGGGGCAGTGGGTCACTTCAAAAAGGAGTGTCCAAAATTGAAAAAGACGAATGCCAGGGGCAGAGCATTCGAGATGAATGCTAGAGAGGCACGTCAGGAACCGACTGTTGTTACTGGTACGTTTCTTATTAACAATCATTATGCAAGTATATTATTTGACACCGGTGCTGATTTGAGCTTTGTTTCTAAGAACTTTGAACCTTTGCTGGGTCTTAAATCTAAAAAGTTAGATAAAAAGTATGTTATAGAACTAGCAAATGGAAAGAAAATAGAAACTGGCGAAATAATAAAAGGATGTATAATACAAATAGAAAATCGTCCTTTTTCTATCGATCTTTTGCCTGTCACACTCGGTAGTTTCGATGTCGTGATTGGTATGGATTGGTTATCAAAGAATCGTGCAGAAGTTGTGTGTTACGAAAGAATAGTTCGTATTCCTGATTTAAATGGTGAAATCATAACAATTCGTGGTCAAAAAGAAAAACCCACTCTCAAAGTTGTCAATGTTATGAAAGCTTGCAACTATGTACAAAAAGGGTATCCGGCTTTTCTAGTTAAAGCTGTGACTACCAAGGAGGAGGAACGAAAACTTGAGGACATTCCTATAGTCCGAGAGTATCCGGAAGTTTTTCCTGATGACTTGCCTGGATTACCTCCACCAAGACAACTTGAGTTCAATATCGATTTGGTCCCAGGTGCTGCTCCTATTGCTCGATCACCATATCGATTAGCACCATCTGAGATGCAAGAAATGTCGAAACAATTGCAAGAATTGTTAGACAAAGGGTTTATTAGACCAAGCTTCTCGCCTTGGGGAGCGCCAGTCTTGTTCGTTAAAAAGAAAGATGGGTCGTTCCGAATGTGTATTGATTATAGAGAGCTAAACAAGCTAACTATTAAAAACCGATACCCATTACCCAGAATAGATGATTTGTTTGATCAATTACAAGGTTCTAGTTATTATTCCAAGATTGATTTGCGTTCTGGTTATCATCAATTGTTAGTCGCTGAAAAAGACATACCAAAAACTGCATTTAGGACTCGCTACGGTCATTATGAGTTTTTGGTTATGCCGTTTGGATTAACAAATGCTCCTGCGGTGTTCATGGATCTAATGAATAGAGTATGTAAACCATACTTAGACAAATTCGTGATTGTATTCATCGACGACATACTTATTTATTCACGAACTAAAGAAGATCATGAACACCATCTAAAACAAATCTTGGAAGTATTAAAGAAAGAAAGGTTGTATGCAAAATTTTCAAAATGTGAATTCTGGATTAGAGAAGTTCATTTCCTAGGACATGTTATCAACGAAAATGGTATACATGTCGATCCTGCAAAGATAGAAGCAATCAAGAATTGGGAAGCACCTAAGTCTCCGACCGAAGTGCGACAATTTCTTGGATTGGCAGGATATTATAGGAGGTTCATCGAAAATTTCTCCAGAATTGCACAACCTTTAACACTCCTAACTCAGAAAGATAGAATTTATGATTGGGGTGATAAACAAGAAGTGGCCTTTCAATTACTAAAACAAAAATTGTGTAGTGCTCCTATCCTTTCATTACCAGATGGAACGGATGATTTTGTGGTATATTGTGATGCGTCTCGATTAGGTTTTGGTTGTGTTTTGATGCAGAGAAATAAAGTGATTGCTTACGCATCAAGACAACTAAAAACACATGAGAAAAATTATACTACACATGATTTAGAACTGGGCGCAGTAGTTTTTGCATTAAAGATTTGGAGACATTATCTTTACGGTACAAAATGTATAGTATTTACCGATCACAAAAGTCTTCGACATATCTTTGATCAAAAAGAATTGAACATGCGACAACGTCGCTGGGTCGAATTATTAAACGACTACGACTGTGAAATTCGCTATCATCCGGGTAAAGCGAATGTTGTGGCCGATGCTTTAAGCAGAAAAGAAAGAGAAAAACCCAAGCGTGTTCATGCCCTAGAACTAACGATTAGTTCAAATTTCGTGACACAAATCCGAGATGCTCAAGTTGAAGCATTAAGGGAGGAAAATGTGTCGAAAGAGGGTTTGAAAGGCATGTTGAAAGAATTGGAACCAAAGTGTGATGACATAATGTGTTTCATGAATAGAATATGGGTACCTCGTACCGGTGGTCTACGTGATGTAGTCATGGATGAAGCACATAAGACTAGATACTCTATACATCCGGGATCGGATAAAATGTACAAAGATGTCAAAGAACACTATTGGTGGCCTAACATGAAAGGAGACATTGCAACGTATGTTAGCAAATGTTCGACTTGTTCAAAAGTTAAGGCAGAATACCAAAAGCCGTCAGGACTTTTGCAACAGCCTGAAATTCCACAATGGAAATGGGAAGGAATAGCCATGGACTTTATAACTAAATTACCTCGAACATCTAGTGGTTATGATTCTATATGGGTAATCGTAGATCGCTTAACCAAGTCCGCTCATTTCTTACCCATGAAAGAATCTGATCCTGTAGAAAAACTAGCAAAACTCTATATCAAAGAAGTGGTATCTCGACATGGTGTACCAACGTCAGTAATCTCTGATAGAGATGGACGTTACATCTCAAGAATTTGGCAAACCTTACATAAAGCCTTGGGTACTCGGTTGGATATGAGTACGGCATATCATCCACAAACGGATGGTCAAAGTGAAAGGACCATTCAAACGTTGGAAGATTTATTACGTGCATGTGTGATAGACTTTGGTGGTAATTGGGATGCCCACTTACCACTAGCTGAATTCTCATATAACAATAGTTATCACACTAGTATTAAAGCTGCACCATTTGAGGCTCTGTATGGTAGAAAATGTCGATCACCACTTTGTTGGGCTGAAGTTGGAGAAAAACAACTAACAGGACCCGAAATTATCCAAGAAACCACGGATAAAATAATTCAAATACGGAAGAGGTTAGAAGCCGCAAGAGATAGACATAAGAGTTATGCGGATAACCGACGAAAACCGTTAGAATTCCAAGTTGGAGACCGTGTGTTTCTAAAAGTATCACCTTGGAAGGGAGTTGTGAGATTTGGTAAGCATGGAAAGTTAAGTCCACGATATATCGGACCATTTGAAATCTTGGCTCGGATTGGGTCAGTTGCTTATCAACTCAAACTACCAAATGAATTCGGTGGTATACATGATGTATTTCATGTATCAAATTTAAAGAAGTGTCTAACGGATGAGACACTAGTAATTCCTCCCGATGAAATTCGTATCGATAATAAACTCCATTTCATCGAAGAACCCGTTGAAGTAATGGATCAAAAAGTCCAAAAACTTAGACGGAGTAAAATAAGACTCGTCAAAGTGAGGTGGGATTCAAAGCGTGGTCCACAATTCACGTGGGAACGTAAGGACCAGATGAAACGCAAATATCCTCACTTGTTTGCGACAGAGATAGAAAGGGATGTTACAGCTTAAATTTCGGGACGAAATTTCCTAAACGGGGGAAGACTGTGACACCCGGCAAAATTTCAGGTTAATATCCGTACTAGGACAAAAACTAAATTATATGTTATAGCATTATTAGTAGTAAAATTTAAAATATGTCATTTGAATCTAGCCAAGCCCAAGTAATAAATGCTATTGCATTTGAAAATATAAAGAAAAATACTGTGTGGAATCACAGTGTAGTACTGAGACGAACGTTGGTGATGACCCGGGAAAAACTTTTAAAAAAAAAAAAAAAAAAAAAAAATCCTAAGATGGATTTTATGCTATATTAGCATGTATAAAAGTGTTACAAAGGAAAACAAAGGTAAAAATCTAAAAGATATTAATTTACGATTTATACTGCCGACAAGCGCGTACATTTCAGATTTTGCCTGTTTTCAGAAAAATATAATTTTGAGTAGTTCATATCTATAATATGAACATAAGAAACTCATAAAAATAAGTTGTAAGTATTATAATTAATACTAAGGAATACAACTTTTAAATCCATGGGATTTGGAGAAAGAGTTTTTATAAAAATGGATAGTAGATGTCCTACTAGTTAAAACTCAATAAATATTACTTCCGTTGGAAAATTTACTCATTAATCATCTTAATGATTAATGCCTACAAACTACAAAATTACACTCCAAATTTAATATCACTCAACCAAATAAATACCACACTACAATCCTAACACTCTTTTTAACCAAAATCACAACCAAAATCATCACCATAGTCACAAATATTATTTGTGTTACTACCCAATAATACTAACAAAGATTTTTAACACAAACCAATTAACACTACTCATTAATATTATACCACCTTACACTCAAATTACTACCTAATACCACAAAATAAAACTTAATAACAATGAATCATATAACCTATTCACCTACATTAACTACAACATGACACATTTATGCTTCATCACCACTCTAGTCATTTACAAGTAACACTCAACCTACAATTAAACTCACCATAACTCACCATAACTCACACTCAACTCACTCTCTCTTTTGTTTCCTACGGCAATTACAACATCAAACAACATCCTTTTTCTCAAAATTTATTTACTCATTTAACACCATTAACACCCAAAATCAAGAACAATCAAGATGGCTCAAGCAAAATTAATGATAAAGAAGTGAAAATGAAGATGATTTGAATGTGAACAAGCAAAGAAATCAAAGGGATACATACTTGCAAACTAGAGTTCATCAAGGTATAAACTTTAATATTGATTTCTTGTTTTAAAAGAATGATTCATCCTTGAATCATAAAGTTGTTCATCAAATCAAACACTTCTAAAAACGAAAAGAATCAAAAAGAAAATGTGTGTATATATACATATGTACGTACATATATATGTATATGGATGTGTCAAAAATGTATTTTTGATAAATAAAATCTATGGATTTGATGTTAAAATGATGTAAAAATATGAAATATATGAGTTGATCATACATGCAAGATGTTATTTCATGATCAAATGAATGTGTGAATGTGTATAAGTATGATGTATATATGTGTTATAAAAGTTTTGGTAAATTTGACTAATATGAAGATAAATGTGTTATGTGTAAAGGTGATATATGTTAAAATGAGAATGTGATAATAATAGTGATACTTGATGATGATTATTTTTGTAAGGAAATGGATTATTAGATTAAGTGTTATGTGACTAAGTGTAATATGAAAACATGAATATTTGAAGTGATCTTGATAATGTTTAAGTGTAAAGTGTGGTGATAATTGAATAAATACTTGAAGTAGTTATAAATCATGTTTGAAGAAATATGGTAATTAAATGGAAGTAGTAGTGGATTTATGAAAAAGTGTAAAATAGTTCATGTATATGGATTGTAAAAAAATATGATTTGTTGTCATATAGTATGTGATTAAGTGGTAATTAAATTCTGGACATTTTGTGATATTAGACATATTATGAGAATGATATAATGTGTATTATGTATGTGGAAAATGAAAATAAGTAGTGGAAGAACGGTATAATGAAAATTAAGCGTTTTATTAGCAAAAATACGTCGTTTTCGGCTCGAAAATGGGTTTAAACTTGATAATAATACTTTCACAGCTTCTACATGCTTATTTATGTGAAAATATATGTATGATCATTACACGATGAAATTAGGTGGTTTAAGCATTGTTTAGTAACAAACTATGTATGAAATAACGGTAAAACCGACTATTTCGGCTTAAACCGTAAGCATGTGTAAAATAGTTTTTAGACCAGCAACTTTTGATGTATAATCAGTGTGTATGAGCATGATTATGTGTGTCTAAAGTGGTATGAATGAAAAGGTTGATTGTATGAAAAACTAGTTGCTAAAAATGCTTCGGTTTTGACCGAAATTACGTGTTTTATGTGAACGGTTTTGAGTCAAGTTGCAAGAGTTAAAAAGTGAACTTGAATCAGTGTTTTGATCTTAAAATAAGTATGAAAAGAGATACTTAAAGTTATAAAATCAAAACACCAAGAACGACTAAAAAAAATAAAGTTAGTCGGTTGCTTAAAATTCACGTTTTCACTCGGTCTCGAAGTGAAATGGACAAAGTGATAATCTCATAAGTTTTCATTCAAGATGTTGGTTTTTAAGGAAACTTAACACTTTGAGAATAATAATATTTATTTTGTATAAATATTAAAAGTGTGAATTTTATAAAAACGAAACCGAAAGATATATATATATATATATATATATATATATATATATATATATATATATATTGATAAATCATATATGTAAATTTTTGTAAATGTTTAAAGACTAATGAATGTCTTTAAGATATATTTATATGAAGAGATCACTCATATATTAATATTGTTTGAAATATATTTATATAAAGATATGACTTATATAAATAATATTTGGAAACGGGTCATAAACGGAGTCACCAACGTGTCGTTAGATCGAAATGATAAATCATTTCATAAAAAGTGTCTAGAGTTGATGAACAACTTGGATGACCATTGTACGACTATTAACGGGAACCCTTTGATATATATAGGGTGTTAGTAGGTCGGGAACATATAAATTTTGGGCTCGTAAGTGCTAGCAAAACTTGACGAAAATCAAAGGTGAGTTTCACGGCCCCATTTTCAATACGTTTTGATTTCAAACTTGGGGGAAAAACATGTGAAATATAAATGATTATGATTTAAAGTAAGAGATGGAAAATATTTTGATTTATATGAAAAACCATAAGTTTACAAGATAAGTTCGGCCGGAAAAACCCTCAAAAATAACGTAATCATTAGCCTCGGTGACAGGGGTCCTTGGATTATATTGGTAGATCTATCGGGTGTACTGACAGCCCACTCCCGTACCGGTAGCTCCGGTCAATGACGACGGGAGATTATATAATTGCAATGTCGGAGGGTAAAAGTCATGGATTGATTACGGGTTTATGGTTGTTTCATATGACTTAAACTTTGCAACTTTAAGTCAACAAGATTGGATAAATATTGTCTCTTATTAGTACAATCATAATTGGTTTTGTTGTGGACTACGTATCCTAAACCTGTGAACTCACCAGTCTTGTACTGATAAACGTTTTTAACATGTTTTTCAGGTGATTAAAGCGCTTGTTATGTGCTATGGAATGGAATGGTTTTGGTGTCAAACGCCATGCTATGGAAATGTTGTTTTGGGACCGACTTTTAAATAATCACTTTTATAAGTGAAAAACTTTGTCATAAAAAGGATCTTTAGAACAACGTTTGTAATAATACTATGACGTTTTAACTTTCCGTAACTTTTAATGGTTGTTTGACTATAATCCGATGGTAACCAACTTCCGTTACCACCGACCCCGCTAGTTATACTAATCCGCTGCGTAAAACGGGGTGTGACAGACGAATTTGATCACGAAGATAAAAGGGCCGACGCACGCAGATTTGAGTTTGGATTATTAGTTTGAAACTGTTAAAATGCAATTAAACTTCCAGCTTCATTCTTGATGATTAGATGTTTGAAACCAAATTGCCAATTGCAGATATAAAGCTCGATTTGACACTGGATTTTGGTGTTGCAGGTTTGAACCAGAAGTGAATCAATTTATGAATTGTTGATGATCTAGAGTAAATTTCTTTAGCCAGAAAGGTAAAACGTGCAGTGCAGAGTGTTTTGATTTCGTTATGCGATTGCAATTTGATTTGAAATTGTGAGAACGGTTTCGGTTTCAGTTTTGATAAGCTTACATTGATTCGACGATTTCACAGCGATTAAGATGGAATTGAATATACTATTACACTCGAATTCATTACCCTAACGATTAGTTTCACACAAATTCAGTTATTACGCGTAAATTCGATGAGTTATTATTTGGGTTATCAAACGATTTATTTGAAACCGATTGTAACATGGAATCGTTTGTTTATTCGATGGTTAGAGGGTGACTACAGGTTCGAAACACACTTAGGAGCATTTTACATGATTTAGACGAGTCAAAAGCATAAAAAAAATATGGTTTGGGGTTGGCCGGAGTATCGCCGGCGGCTGCCGGAGCTTTGGATCGGAAATACGGGGTAAACGCAGGGGGGGATTTGAGTTAAGTATTTACAGTTTACTCCCCTGCAGTTTGTTTGGTTTGTTAATTGGAATCGTAACTTTATTATATGTTTCAGATTTAACAGTTTTAACCCAAAGTTAATTAAATATTTATTTTAACTAACAAATTCAACCACGTTAACTTGTAATGTTTATCTAAATGACGTTCTTGGATGTTTAGTTGATGTGAAGATTAGATAGGTACTTTGAGACTTAATTGTATTTATCTTTAATATTTATAAAATTTCTTTTATCCAACACAATTTATATACTTTTGAGACTTAATTATTGCACTTAGTAATTAAGTAGTAAACCTTAGATAATAATTAGAATGTTATATTAAAAACGAGAAATAATGCAGAGCTCGACATATTTATGTATTATTAATAACGAAACGTTACGTTTAAAGGAAGATAATTACGAATACACTAAAGGTGAACAACTTCGGGTTCGAGTCAGGCATACGGGTTCAGGTTTGGGGCAGACGTCACATAAACGGCACGTCAAACAAATATGCAAACATAAGGGAAACAAAGCAATGCATGTCAAGTAAAACAACTCAGGGAAACAGAGCAATGCATGTCAAGTAAAACAACTCTTGAAGCCAAACAAACACCTAGAAAAATCACCGATGATGTCGCCTGAAAAAAAAGATGCTAAATAGAGACCATCACATAGTAGCCACACAAGAGACCTACAAACACACGAACAATCTAACACCATCGATCAACAGACACCAAAAAAGAAAAACATAGATAACGAAAAAACCCCCAACACCTTATTAGAAACGATCCAAATGGTCGAAATAACATCCCCTGAAACACAATTAGAGAAACCTTGAAGAATTGAAGAAGAAAGCAATAAAGAGACAGGTAGGCACGAGCAAGAAACGTGCTAATCGCGTGCAAAATGTGTGAGTCGGATAACCGACCTTATACTTTAGTAAGGTTGTAAATAAATATAAATAAATATAAATAAATATAAATAAATATAAATAAATATAAATATTCAAATTAAGGGCAAATTGGTCACACCAATTTAAACTCACTTGCCCTATAACATCAATCTCCCACATCCCCTAACCTCATTCATTCTTTTTTACCGTTCGTTTCACAAAAACAATACGCTTGTTTCAAACACTTATACAAAATCGGCTAGGGTTTAGCAAGCTCCGTTTGCAATGGGTGTACCGACGTTTTACCGGTGGTTAGCTGAAAAGTATCCAATGGTGGTTGTTGATGTTGTTGAACAAGAGCCTGTTGAAATCGACGGTGTTAAAATCCCCGTTGATACGAGCAAACCTAACCCTAATTTGATCGAGTATGATAACTTGTATCTCGACATGAACGGGATTATTCATCCCTGTTTCCACCCTGAAGACCGGGTAACTATTTAGAAATTTGTCTTTTTGTTTGTTTGTTGATTGTTTTTGATAAGTTTCAGATTTGATGTTGATATGAAATTCATCAATTTAATAATGATGAGTACGTAAATGTTTTCAAAGTTAACACATTTAGGTAAATACAATGTGATTATAGTTCTGAGTCAAATGTATTGCATTGTAGATATATGTGATATGGCCTAATTATATCATAATGTGTTGAACAAACGAACATGCAATCATTTCTTTTTACTTGGTGTTGTTATTGGTATGCATTATATTCAATATGTTATCTACTAGTTAGTTGCTATTTTTTTTGTTTTTAATGTAGATGTGAATGGATTTGATTTAGGCTCATAGAAAGTTTCAATGATGGAGCAAGTTAATTGGCCCTGTCATGCTTATAAGTTTTTTAATGACCTAGATTGTGTTATTATTAACAAAACAGTGCTTAGAAGTTTCTTCTGCACGTATCATGCAAGTCACTTTAGGAAATGGTGAAAGAAAGACTGTGGACCTGTATTTGTTCCACTGATTTTCACTGCATTTTTTTGTCAACTAGTTTATTTTTTATCATTACAGAGACTCTGATAAATTTAGAAAACAAAAGGAGTTAGTATTTGATAAGTTATGTTGATATACTCTTACAAGCTCTTGTTCAATGGTGCTTTGTTTTATTAACTTGTTTTGGACCTTTTCAGACATATATGTAGTATGTATGAACTTTAAGATTTTGCTTGCTGCTATGTACATATTGTCTTGATTGCTAATATTTATGTTTACCTGTTTTAATGTATACAGCCTTCCCCAACCTCATTTGATGAGGTGTTTCAATGCGTATTTGACTATATTGATCGGCTGTTTGTGATGGTTCGACCGCGAAAACTGCTCTTCATGGCTATTGGTATTTTATCATATATGATTCTTTTCTGAGTTTATATATAAATTTGAGACTAAAGCTTTCCTAACATATTTCAATATGTTATAGATGGTTGTGCCCCAAGAGCAAAAATGAATCAGCAAAGGTCTAGACGTTTTAGAGCTGCGAAATCAGCTGCCGAAGCGGTATGTACCTTTCTCAGTTCATAGATCGTAGTGCTCGCTATAGTGCACTACATAGCGTTGGGGAATAAATGCGCTATTTGCAATTAATGACCAAATAGCATCGACTTAAATAAGATCTGATTTTGTTAAGCACAAAACTTTAGGTGGTTTTGAACTTTTGAGTATGCTTTGGAAAAGTTTTAAATTCCTGTTTTTTTTTGGTAACAAAAGTTTTATTTGATCCAGCATAACTCAAATAAACCCTTGTTTACATAGGTTAAGATTAAATCTCGTGAAACATGTGTTTTAGGCAGCTGAAGAAGAAAAGCTGAGGGAGGAGTTTGAGAAAGAAGGCAGAAAGCTTCCTCCTAAGCAGGAATCACAAACTTTTGATTCTAATGTCATCACTCCAGGAACTGAATTTATGGCTTTTTTGTCAGTTGCTCTACAGTATTATATACACAAAAGAATAAACAATGATCCTGGATGGAAGTCAATAAAGGTACTGTTCGTTCAAGGTTGTGTTTAATCATGGAAGTTTTTAAATGTACTTTATTTCTAAAATAGTTATGGTTTTTTTGATTTATATGAAGGTCATGCTTTCTGATGCAAATGTTCCCGGTGAAGGAGAACACAAAATTATGTCATACATTCGCCTTCAACGGAACAAACCTAATTTTGATCCGAACACTCGTCATTGCTTATATGGTTTGGTATGGTCATTTTTTTGAACTCATTTTTATTAGTGTACATTTAGTAGCAAAATGGGCGAGACAGTGAGTTGGGTAACGACTCAAATCGGTTAATTCTTTTGGTGAGGGTCACCTGACCTTCGACTGTCTAATTTTTCAACTTTTACCAAATCATTTACAAATTTTATATTATATCAATAAAGAATCTAAGTTTTTAATTAAAGGCTTTAGAGTGATTGATTCATTAGAAATAATTGTTGGCACTTTTTGGACTCTTTTTATTGTAACTTTATATGTTAGTGCCTTTAACCGGTTATGGGTAAGATATAACAGAATCCACCCATTCTTAAGTAAATGGGTCAAAACTGTCATATTTTTACCGTACGGGCCAGTCGTATTTATTTGTTGCTTTTTTTAGTTTCAAGGTAAGAAAAATTGTTATTGTTCTCACATTACAGGATGCAGATTTGATAATGTTGGCTTTGGCTACACATGAAGTTCATTTCTCAATACTTAGAGAAGTAAGTGTCCTTAACCTTTTCCACATAGCAGGAAATCCTACAAAAGTTAGTGAATCTGTGAAGAAAGTTGGTGTATGTTGTGTTAATGTTTTTTCTTTTGTTTTTTATTTTCAATTATCTTTACCTTTCAAGGAGAATAATGAACTGTATGCTTAAAGGTAAGTATAATGAATTTGTGGCTTATCTTCTGCTACGAGAAGTCAACGTGCATACATATTGTGATTTTTTTTGTAGTGTTTGGTTGTGCAATATGGTTAATAATAGAATTATTTTATTTTAGCACATTCATTGGGATCTTTTTCTATTGGTTGTGTATATCCTGGCCAGGAATCCAGTTTCTATCACTATTTATGAAAGATAATAACAAATTTTCAGGGTATGCAATAAACTATTGTTTTTTGTACCAAGTTTATTACTGATTTTCAGGGTATTGTCTTGTATGCTAGATTCCATGCATGTCCGCCAATGCTTATAAAGAAAATACTCTTCAAACTTTAGTCTGTGTTGAACTTTATCTTATAGCTTTGGAAAGTGAATCACATGTGTTTGCTTGTATCTAAATATACTCCCTCTATCCAATGAAAATTGTGACACCTAACATATTTTCTGCTATTATGTTCAAGGTTATATCTCTCCCAGGACAACAGGACTCATGTTTTCGTTGTGGTCAAATGGGTCATCTGGCAGCAAAATGTGAAGGAAAGGCAAAGAGAAAAGCTGGAGAATTTGATGAAGTAAATGGTAAAGCAGTTCCTAAGAAGACACCATATCAGGTACATAAGTTATATAATAATATTCAGAATTTTGTAACCTTCATTACATGAATTTGTCTATGGTGTTGCAGTTTCTTAATATCTGGACTCTTAGAGAGTACCTGGAATGTGAGATGAGGATTCCTGATTATGAGATTGATTTTGAGCGTATTGTTGATGATTTTGTTTTTATGTGCTTCTTTGTTGGAAATGATTTTCTACCACATATGCCTACATTGGAAATTCGTGAGGTATGTTTTGATCAATTTTGCATTCTCATTTGAAGATCGGACGAACTCTGTTACCTATGCAATCTTGTAATTCTTTATATACATCTGCTTTTCAGGGTGCGATAAATTTACTATTTGCAGTATACAAGAAAGAGTTTAAGGCTATGGGTGGGTATTTGACTGAAGCAAGCAAGGTGATTGATTAAGATTTAACCATTTTCTTAGTGATTTGTTAAACTTTTACTTTTTAAATACCCCGTGGTTGCTTTGACATTGACTTAAACACTGTTCTTGTTGCAGCCAGATCTTAGCAAAGTAGAACATTTTATTCAGGCAGTGGGATCATATGAAGACACAATATTTCAGAAAAGGGCTCAATCAAATCTGGTATAAATTGCTATGATGGACTATAATTTTATCACATTCACAATGTGATTCCTATCTTTCACAAAAGGCCACAATTTTGACCCCTTCACTTAAGAATGGGTCCATCACATATATGTTTTGTATCTGTCTGGACAAACAAAAAAAGTTACTTAAAAAGGAAGCTGGTAAAAGGTCTCTCATAGTGTATAACTAATGTGTACAGATGGTACAACCAAAAATTAGGTTAATGTTTCATGTTTGAAAGTGTACTTATTCTAATCATATTTTACACATCTAAAGGGTAAATTTCATAAGTAGCAATATACTTTAGTCATCTAAAGGGTAAATGTCATAATCATATTATATACAGTCCTTTTTGGTAGTGTAATTTGGGTAACTAAAGTTTGTTGTCTCCTTTGGTAAGTTTTTCTGCCACTGTATGTTTATTAATGTTTGACTTAAAGCGGGCCTACTAAAGAAATGTAATTATGAAATGAATTTCAAGAAGTTTTATTTACCATAAGGTGCATAACAGATCACACCAGAAGTATACTACTATTTTATGACATTTAATTATTTATTTTTAGAAGTTTTTACGGTAGACAAAAGACTTGTTAAAAGTCCACATCTGAATTGTACCACTTTGATAAAGTACCAGTTTTGACTTATTAACCAAGCTGCCCGACTCACCCATTTTGCCACCATATCTTACATCTGCCAAGGTTTTGTTCAGAGATTAGCCATGAGGGTCAAACATGATAAGGCTCAAGCCAAAAGAGGATACAATGCTGAACCACAACATGGAGGATCAAGCCGCTCCAAAACACCCATTAAAAATGATTACCAAGTTAGGCATGCTACTAAGGATTTATCTGCACTTGACATTAAGAGCAAAAGGCAGAGGCAATCTGATGATCAACATGGCAATATTCGGGCTAACAAAGTTGCACGTTTGTCTTCTGGAGCTTCTGTTGTTGAAGCAGAAAGTTGTCTTGAAAAAGAAGTACGTATTTTATTGTTATTAAATTGGGTTCTTTCTTTATTAGCTTTTTTTGTTCCATATACTATCAGGGAACATTGTTTTCGTTTGAGCTCATTTAGAACTTAGATTAACAGGTCATAAACTTTTGTATGAGTCAAAAGATGGGCAGGCTGGGTAACTGGGTTTGGTCAAAGCATACACTTACTTTATTATCTGTTCTTTTCTTGAATTTATGTCAATGACTCTTATTTGAACTACAATGGGAAAACTTTTGCATTACATTGGTAATCTAGTATTGTAATAAAATGATCTTGGATACTTTATTCATTTTGAATACCTCTTAGTTGAATTTAGACGTATTTTTGGTTTTTTAATATTTTTAATTTAACTTTTACATGTCAGAGAGAGGGCAATAGGAAGAGAGAGTAGCCTTAATTTCCGTTTGTTAAATTCATATCAATTTCTTGTTAAATTCATATTAATTTTATTCAATCCATTGAAGTGGTCAAGTTCAGTTTTTTTCCAAATCGACCTGCGTACCCGTAAACGTGTTTTTCAACCTTTACTAAAATTAGATACTACAACTTTCTAATTATTTTCGAGGTGGAAAAATGAGTGTGGGATGCTTTGGGTGTAGTTCTGATGTGAATGCACACAACAGGCTTTTAGTTATAAAAATTAATTGTTTGAATAAAACAAATTCGCAGTCTTTCTGATTTGGATAGTCATTAAATTTTTCTTGTAAGTTTTTTTTTTTAATTCTACTTATTTGATAAATTGAATTCTTTTCATCATATTGCACCATGTCAACATAGCTGCTAGTCTCTCTGCTACTAAATTGTTGCATCCTCATACTAGTGAAACTAGATCTTGCTTGTTGGCTTTTCAAAGCTGGTTATATCATAAATAGTATTCAATCTGGTCCACTCTGGTTGTTGAATATAGGCGCTTGAGAACAAAGAAGATATGATGGCAAAGCTGAAGGAGGTTCTTCGTGAAAAGTCTGATGTTTTTAACTCTGATGAGCAGGAGGAAGACAAGGTTAGAGAGCTTGACTATAATTTTGTACTTTTATGCGGTGATTTCTTGTGAGCAACTGTCATATGTGGTTATGACAGTTAGTTAGACATTTCATTCTGTTGGTGTTATTGATTATATGATTATCAGATTAATAAGATTCAGGACTATTTAGCACAAGTAGTGGTTAATGTCTACTCATTCAATGGTTATGCTTTTTTGAAAGGATGCAACTGTATAGGATCTAAATTAAAAATATATGTTTGTGCAATTATCTACCCATCTATCATCTCTTTCTGATCAAGATATTAAGGAATCTATAAAAAGTTATATGGCTTTAGTGACAATATAATTATTTTTGCCAGATTAAACTTGGCTCCCCTGGGTGGAAGGAAAGGTATTATGAAGAAAAGTTTTCAGCTAGAACCCCTGAGGAGCTTGATGCAGTAAGGAGAGATGTTGTAAGTATATTAAAGTTTTAACGATGCCAATTAATAACCATTTCGAGACACTAAATGGTCAAGAGCTTTATCATTCATAGCTATTAAATCTCTACCAACATTAAACATATTAATAACAAAGTTATAATTGAATGTAATTAGATATCTAATACAATTATGTGTAGGTTTTAAAATATACTGAAGGCCTATGTTGGGTGATGCATTATTACTATCAAGGTGTTTGTTCCTGGAAGTGGTAAACCCCTCATCCCTCCCATACATGTTATTTTATGGTTTTATTTTTTGATCCTTATGTAAAAATATTCACTATTGTCATGGGTAGTTTATAAATTTATGTCAATGTTCTATCAGGTTCTTCTGTTTTACATGTTGTGTATATTTTGTATTTCCAACTGTGGAATGCTTTAATTTTTCAGGTTTTATCCTTACCATTATGCTCCATTTGCTTCGGATCTCAAAGATCTTAGTCAACTAAATATAAGCTTTGAGCTTGGTTCACCATTCAAGCCTTTCAATCAATTATTAGGGGTTTTCCCTGCTGCAAGGTTGTGTTCTCTCTGTATTATTTTACAATAATATTTGAGTTTACTTTGATATTTATCGGGAAGTTTTGCAGTGCTCATGCACTTCCAGAGCAATATAGGAAATTGATGACAGACCCCAACTCACCTATTATTGATTTTTATCCAACAGGTATATTTGAATCTTCTTTTGGTATATTTGATTTTCGCTTGTGATTAATATGTATTTTTGTTGATCAGATTTTGAAATAGACATGAACGGAAAGCGGTTTGACTGGCAGGTCCGTCTCATTGTTTATGTTAGCTACTATTATGCATTTATACGCATAGGGGTAAAAAAGGATGTACCTTTCGGGTTAGGTAACAGGTCAATACGAGTTCATATCCAAATAGCTATATTTTAATTTGGATCAAAAGATGTGTCAATTTGGTTCATCCACTATATTCTTTGGTTCGTTTTTTTATTATTGTGAATTGTTAAATGTACCAAATATGTTTAGAAGAACTGTACGGTGAGAATGGGTTAATAGTTTTTTTAATAAAACTATTTAGGGGGGTAATACTGCTGTAATACGGTGTTCGGATATATTTGAGGAGAACACTGACCTGATCAACCCATGTAACCTGCTTCAACAAGGTTTTAAAGATTGCCTAGTCGACTCATTGGTGATTAACCATTTAGATTAGATTATATCTAATGTTTGATATTAAAAGCTTATGTAAATATAAGTGGGTCTAGCAGGCCAAATGTATTGGAAGCCCTTTCAAGCACTATTTTATTTTTCATTTTTAAGTTATAATATTAAAAATGACATTTTTAGTTGTATAGTATTTATAATTATATTAGATATACTACCTTTTAGTTACATTTGAATAGTAATCCCGGTGCATGAACCTTACCGCTCAATTTGACCCTCATTTGTATCTGTTTAAAACTTAGGTAAATGCTCATCTATTTACTGGAGATGCTGACACACTCTTTTGCATGCTTATTATTATAGGGTATAGCGCTTTTGCCTTTCATTGACGAATCACGTCTTCTCACGGAGGTGGAGAAACTTGAAAATACATTAACGGTATGGTGATTAATGCTTTTTTACATTGGGTGAAACAAAAGATTTCATGTCCTAATTGTGACTGATTTGGTTCTTGAAGGAGGAAGAAACTAAAAGAAATAGCAGGTTGAATGATATGCTTTTTGTGGCTTTGTCACATAAGCTATCTTCATACATATCTGCTCTGTATGACCGTACTAGAAAACTGCCTGCAAACGAGCGGGCTGAGATTAAGGAACGAATCAACTCCAAAGCAAGGTTTGTACTAATATCCCTCGAGGGATAGAGATGGAGATTTCGACCCATTCAGTTATGAATTGGTTGATGTAGGTTATATTTTTTCTCCAACAGGGCAAATGGGTGAATATTGTTAAAAAAACTGCTAATAAGGAAACAACTAAAGCAGGCTGAAAGTCTTTTAAAGTGTTTTTTCTTGCATAAAACCTTCCATACCATTTTATTCCAACAGTTAAAATAGTATTGAAAGAATATTGTTTTTGTAATCTTATTTGATGCCTTAATTAGCATCTACTGAAACAGCGTGTTAGACAAAGATCTACATGATCTTAATTTAGCATGATGAATCTGCCATGCACATTGATGCTCTCTCTTGCTATAATTTCTATCCGTTTATCGTATTTGACCTGTTTCTTTTGGCTACATATATTCTATAATAGTATATGTTTGATCAACAATCAACTCTTTTTTTATTTAATTTGGGTAATTTGCAGTGGTGGAATGGATGGCTATATTTCTCTTCCTGCAGGGGACCCTTGCCCGAAAATATTTAGATCACCTATTAAGGGGATGGATGATATCACAGACAACCAAGTCATGTAAAACAAATCGATTGCTATATACAGTATTTATAATTTCTAATTTTTTATAATTCCTAATTGTTTGCTGTTTTAACTTCTAGTTGTGCAATATACAAGCTTCCAGATCCTCAGCAACACATAGCTCACCTTCCTGCTGGAGTTCAAATACCAAAAAAGGTAAAATTAAGTATTATTCTCTGTGTCTATTTGGTCATAAAGGTACTGGTTGGCTGAAGACTTTTTCGTCCATATTTAATGTTTTAATTTCTAGTTGCAAGAACTATATTAGTACAATACTGATAATCCCATTTTTGAGGACATCAGTTTTGGAAATTGTTTGCCTAAAAATTTGACTGGGGATCTTTCCACTTGCTTCATTTTAGCTAAAATTTTGATGTTACCAGTTGACCTTTATACAAGTGAATGAGTTGAAAATGCCAAAACTACTAGTGGTGATCTTGGTTTTAAAAAGCATTAAGCGCACACAGGGTCCAAAATCAAAGTGCAAAGCGTATAGCGGAAAAGCGGTGCGCTTTTCATACGCGAAGCGCACATGTTTAAATAATACATAAATTATATATAATCCACTTATAACACAAAAAACACTAATATATATAAATATATATAACTAAGCACCATTCCATATATATGTATATATGTTAAAGATCACCTTAACTTTAAGTAGAACAAAAAAAACAAGTAAAAACCTGTTAGTATACTAATTACTAATATGAAGTGGAAAGCGGAAGATGCCAAAAAAACGTTGTTTAAGTGCGCTTTCAAAAGAGTGAAAATATGCTTTTGTATCAAAATGTGCGCTTTGGGTAAATGAAGCGCAGATGCATGCACTTTGCGCTTAAGTGCGCTTTTTAAAACCAAGGTGGCAGTTTCAACCCCCTTTACTGATGAATGCGTTTATTCGGCTTATGTCCCATCTCTTAACAATAAAGGGTAATATCAAAGATATAGCATAAAACAGTGTATTTCTAGTGCATAAACCTTCCCAGTCATTTAAATGCACAAAGTAATTTGTTTTGAAATAATAAAGTATTTGCAATTCTTATTCGACACAGTTTTATGTTTTGCAATAATTTTGGACTAAAGGTGTTTTGTGTTAACTGGACCTGCAAATTTTTTACATGTTTTGACTTGAATCCATTTTGATCTGTTGTCTACCCGGGCCTGCTCATTTTGACACTTCTACTTTTATAACGAAGTTTTCACTTTAGGATCGATTGTCACTTTATGGCTTTATGCTAACTCTCCTCTTTTGCGATACAGACGGTGGCGATGTCAGACTTGAAACCCGCACCTGCTTTATGGCATGAGGGCAGAGGGCACAACCCCTTGAAGAATAGAAGGTACACTTGGTTGAATACTGTTAGACTGTCCATTTAGGATAAGATTTATCCTGGCCAAAATGCATCAAATAGAAAGCGATACAAAGTCACATTGCTATTTATTTCAATTTGCTAGAGATATTTGAATCATCTGAGTAATATTTGTTATTCAGGAATTCATCTTTTCAGACCAAAAGGCATAATCTGCACAAGAATCCCCCTGGATCTATTACTGGGCCTCAGTTAGCTAAGGCGGCCCATAGGCTCGTGATAAACAGCTTACCAAACAGTGTACAGCATAAAATAGGTCATAGCCAAGCAAGCAGACCCAGCCCATCAATTGTTTCTCCACCTTCCCAACATAATGGAGCCAATAAGCATCCGCCACAGGGCATGCACACATCTGGTCGTCCGCAGCATAGCAATGGCCTGAGACATGACCAACAAGATACAGCTAGCAATGGCCCGAATCAAGACCAACTAGCAAGCAGACCCAGCCTATCAATTGTTTCTCCACCTTCCCAACTTAATGGAGCCAATAAGCATCCGCCACAGGGCATGCACACATCTGGTCATCCGCAGCATAGCAATGGCCCGAGTCAAGACCAACAAGCAAGCAGACCCAGCCTATCAATTGTTTCTCCACCTTCCCAACTTAATGGAGCCAATAAGCATCCGCCACAGGGCATGCACACATCTGGTCATCCAAAGCATAGCAATGGCCTGAGTCATGACCAACAAGATACAGCTAGCAATGGCCCGAGTCAAGACCAACAAGCAAGCAGACCCAGCCTATCAATTGTTTCTCCACCTTCCCAACATAATGAACCCAATAAGCATCCGCCACAGGGCATGCACACATCTGGTCGACCGCAGCATAGCAATGGCCTGAGTCATGACCAACAAGATACATCTAGCAATGGCCCGAGTCAAGACCAACAAGTAAGCAGACCCAGCCTATCAATTGTTTCTCCACCTTCCCAACTTAATGGAGCCAATAAGCATCCGCCACATGGCATGCACACATCTGGTAGTCATGCAAGCAGACCCAGCCTATCAATTGTTTCTCCAACTTCCCAACTTAATGGAGCAGCCAAGAAGCATCCACCACATGGCATGCACACATCTGGTCGTCCACAGCATAGCAATGGCCCGAGTCATGACCAACAAGATACAGCTAGCAATGGCCCGAGTCATGGCCAACAAGATACAGCTAATCCACAGCCTGAGCGGCCTCGACTTTGGCGGGTTGGTGGTAAATGGATACGTCGGCCTAAACAACAAGGGCCCGCCAAAGGGCCAGGTAAAACTCATCTGCATCAGGGCAGAGTGTTGGGGCCACGGGGGAGTCCAGGTGGCAATCGTAAAAGACCTGTGCACCCTCCACTTGGGTCCCAAACAAAAGTGCCAGGTGGTGCACATCCAAACCAGGGTGGTGGATTCAACAGTGAAGGTAATTCATATGGTGGGATGAAACATCAGGGTGGAGTATTGGCGCCACAGGGGAGTCAAAGTGGCAAACAGAATGGGCCTGTATACCCTTCATATGGTACCCAAGGGCCCACAAAAGTGCCAGGTGGTGCATCCAACAGTGGAGGCAATTTCTCTGGCAGGATGAACCATAGTCGACGTCAGGGCAGAGGTTCGGGTCCACTGGTGAGTCCAAGTGGCAATCCGAACGGGCCTGTATGCCTTCCACATGGGTTCCAAGGGCCCACAAAAGTGCCAGGCGGTACCCATCCGCATCAGGGGGGTGGATTCAACAGTGGAGGCAATTCCTTTGGTGGGATGAACCATAATCAACATCAGAGCAAAGTGTCGGTGCCACTGGGGATTCCAAGTGGCGATCAGATCAGGCCTGTACACCTTCCACATGGGTCCCAAGGTCCCACGAAAGAACCGGATAACTCTCATCTGCTTCAGGGCAAAATGTTGTTGCCACAGGGGAGTCAGACTGTTGTCAAATTGAGCACAAGGGCTAAAAAGACTCGAAGAAAAAATGCTAAGGCTCTAAAAAAGCTAGAAGAAGCCAGTACACAGGCTCCGGTTTCTTAACATCATTTACAAGTTCCAGCTAGAACCCCTGCTGCAGTGTCAAAGGCTCATGTGGCCCTTAATCTGTTTCTTTTGTTGTGATATGCTCAAGTTTATGCAAAAATTATTGTTATTTTTCCTTAGAAATATAAACTCCACCCTACTTTTCTTGGCTTCTTGCAATATTTGATCTTCATTGTTTGTGCTGCAAATATTTTATCCAGCTTCATGTTTGGATCATTGGCGTTTTAAAACTTGTTATTATATGATGTTGTAATTAACTAGCATAACCAATAACCAATTCATGCTGCAAAAGACTTGAGTTTGATGCTATATGAGATCAACTATCAGATTGTTTGAGGCTACAAAAGACTTGAGTTTGATGCTGATATGAAATGTTTTTAAGATATTATTGTTCTATTGAACTATCTTTATTTATATTCAATAAATTAATTAAGTTTTGTACAGAGAATATTCAACACAGCAATATGAATGTATAGAGACAGAATTGTAACAGCACTAGTAAAAATAAAATGTAATTATATAAAAACATATGTTACACAATGATATTACAACTTACTAGAGACAGAATTATAACAGTACAACCGTACAGAAATTGTATTATGTAAGCAGTAATGTTCCTTTTATTCACGTCTAACACTAAACAAAAATTAATCTAGTTATATTGATTTTAAATAGTCTTAACTATCATATAGTTTCTATTGCTTGAAATCATTTGAGAGCTTGACTTCTCAGAACATGTTTTTCCAAATTTTGGTTTTTGACAGCTTGGTGTTTGGGCAACAACGTTTCGGCTCATAGCCACTTGTTGCCATTGGCTGTAGGCAAATAGTGCTCGTTGAAAATTCATCGCTTTTTTATTTTTATTTTTTATATAAGAGTGTTTTACAAGCTCAATTCTTCTGTCGCTCTGTTGTCCCTCTATTTGCGCTTTCCCAGTTGCTATATCAGCTTCTTCTATTTTCGATTCCTCTGGCTTCGTTATCAATTCTTTTGCATTTTCCATGCCAATTCTTTGTCGTTCAATCTTCGATGCCTTAGCATTTTCCTTGTTGATTCTTTGTCGTTCAATCTTCAATGCCGCATCTGTTATTTTTTCCTCATTTTTCTTTTTTTGTACCCAACTTTTTGCAGCCTCCATGGTCTTCACTTTGATGTCTCTCTTCCCTTAGAAGAAATATTAAAAAAGTTAATATAATATGAATATCACTAAATGTGAATGTAAATAAACAAACAATTTTTACTAAAAGGTAATTTTATAGAAATGTAATCAAGTAACCATAGCTTTTTTTATCTATCCAAAATTGTTTTTTTTTTCAATTATTGGACCATGATTAATACATGTTTTATTTGTCTAACTTGATTTTACTAAATTTGAACATTTGTAAACAATAATACTTGAACATTTAAAAAACTTTCGCTTATTAGTAACCACCCCTAACCTAATTTTACAAAACTTAAACAGTAAAAAAACTTATTACATAAGACTGAAACACTTAATAAATGTTCATCGACTTCAGAATGAAAGCAAAAAGTTTCATTGACTTAATGAGAACAGTCGGCAAACTTGATTATATCTACGTGATATTTTTTCTTATTTTAACACCATATGCCTATGCCTATGCCTATGTCCAGTCTTATAACCAATACCATTAGGTGAGATGTCAAAAGTGAGTTTGTTAAATATAACCAAGTAGTAGTTAGGATAGGATAGAAAAATAATGTTACATACATACCTTCATAGGAGATTGACCATTGAAATGGTCCAATGCTTAGATATGACAACTCAAACTGAATTTTTGCTTCAGGGGAAAAGAGTGTTTTGTAGATAAATATTAATAGCAAACGATAAACTTCAACAATCCATGGGTTGTCAAATAAAAGGCTGTAGAAGGATTTAGGAACATAGTAGGCTGATATCAAACATATGCTAATAAAAACCAAACCTTTCATGTTCATGTTCATGTTCATGCTCAAATGCTTATCTCCTTGTCGGATTGCTTTATCGTTGATGGGTAGATGCACTTTTCGATTACGATCACTCTTGGAAGGAGGGAGGGTGTTAGTGGATTATAAATAAGGGATTATAGGGAAAGATTATATAAATCATGATATCTGATGTAATGAAACTTTTATTTTTTATTTTTAACGCGTCTTTGACTATTTATGTATAACATTAAAATATCAAGGTAGACCGGTACTCCCGTAGTGGATGACCAATCCAGGTTATATGTTAACAATGATCTCTCAAATATTGGTAATTGATATATTGACCCTAATCTTTTGATAATATCTAACTTTTGATAATTAAGAACAATGATCCCTCATCTTTTTCAACTTGATTCCTCAACTTTGTAACCTCTAAAGTTTAACCAACAATGTTTTTAATAAAAACACTTAACTCTCTGCATGGACACATAACTAGTCGCAAACATGTCATTGCATGAACACTGCACGTTAATCTAATACCTATTACTTATTGAAAATAAAATTTTAGAGCTCAACTTTCCCAACACCTGATTTTGGTTTTTGATTCTTTTGGCTTCTTTATCAAACTTACCTTCTAGAATCTTGCTCGTTCAAGCTTTTTGTTTCACATCAAAGAGTCTTTACTTTGATGTCCCTCTTCCCTTGAAGAAGAATCAACATGATATCATAACTTGTCAATTTATTTGTTGAATGAGCATGTGCTAACTTTGTAGAAATGCAGTCAAGTTTGACAACAGTTTTAGTTAAGTTACTGAACCTTTTTTGTCTCTCTAAAGTAAGTGTCCAATCCTATGTTATAAATTTATGAATGTTTGAATTTTTTAAAATTAAGCTAGAAAAATGAAACATGGATAAACTTTTGTTACTATTTAGTGATTATGAAGTTGCAAATTGTTTTTATTCATTGTTAGATCCCGATTCAAGTCAGTTGAATTTTTTTTTTCATTTTTTAGTAACAATGGTTAACATATATTTCATTTGCTCAACTCAAATTTTAAAAATTCAAACATATGAAAAACTATTACATATGATTATAATGCTTAATAAAACTTCAGTCACTTTAAAGTGACAAAAAGGTTCCGGTGACTTAACTAAAAGGGAGAATAGCATATATTTTCTATAAACTTGTAAAATTGGATATTTACCCAAAATACAAGTTTTTAATACACAATGCTCTTTAAATAAATGATTTGGGTAAATATACTACTCCGTATTTTACAAGTTTAGAGGGGTATATATAAATGCCCCTAATTAGATAGTGGGTAAATTGAGTAAACTGCAATTTTGGTCATTATGTTTTGATATTACTAAAATGTTCAGTCCCGCATTAACAATTTAGGTCTTTGTGATTTTTATTTTAACAAAAATGATCCCAAACACTAGCTCTATCCAATTTTTCGTTAATTCTTTTTCACTTGCGGAGGTAAAAATATAATTTTTCCCACTCTTTTTGACATGTGACCGAGAAATGTTGACATAGATAAAAGAGTGAGAGAAATGACACTTTTACCCTCACGTGCAGGGTTCGTGGGGGAGAATTAACAAAAAGTTGGATGAAGTTAGTGCTCGTGACCAATTCTGTTAGAAATAAAAATCACAAGGACTTAAACTATTAATGAATGACTGAACTTGTTAAAAGAGGAGTAAATAACCATTTTGGTTTATACCAATTATATCCATCAAAATCTTCCACTCATTAGGCGACGCCTTCTTTTCTACGAACACCCCATCATAATTTTTCTGGTCATTTTGGCACACCCAATTTTGCAGAAATCGATCTTGTCTTTTTTACAAATGATGTTATGTTTTTAGTTAATTTCATGGGTAGTTTAGCTATTTAACATTCTAAAGACCAAAATGACTATTATATACTATTAGTTAGCAAACTTACACTATTAATAAGTAAACTTTATGAATAGTAAAATGGTATGATAACACTTTTTTATTGGTTAATTTTTAGTGTGACATGTTTTTATTGGTTTGATTTTTTTCTTGCATTGTTGTTTCATTTTGGAAGTGACGCGTGTTTTATATTTTTTGTTTTGGGTTTTTGCAACCAAATGTTTGCTTGGTTTTCATTTTTTATTTCTCTTAATTAATTGCATGGATGACATGTTTTCTTTGTTGTATTGTTGTAATTTTAGTGTGATGTTTGGTTTTTTCTTTGTACAACCATGATAGTCAAACCAAACCCTTTAACATAATACGTGAGAGTCAGAAAACAGCTAGTTTACTTTTAAAGAAAAAAACATAGTTTTCATTAGGGATGTTCAAAAAATCCGAAATCCGAATAAAATCGTAATCCGAACCACATCCGAATCCAAATAAACCGAACCGAATTTCTTATTCAGATTTTGGATTGGATCTCATCCGAATCCGAATGTCTTATTTGGATTGGATTTGGATATCAAAATTTTTAATTTGGATATTCGAATAAACCGAATAAGAACCATTATGTTGCTAGGATTTATAACCCAATACTCATTATTATATATACGAGCCCAACAACCATTATTATAGTAGCCCAAAGCTTGTAGAGATGAGCAAGGTGTCAATCGAGTGAAAATAATTAGTGGCATGTTTGATGTGCTTGTTAGGAACATGAAAATTTAATGTTTCAATTTTTATGAATTATTATTATTATTTTGGACTACTTTATGAAATTTGAACAATGAATATATGGTCATGACTATGTTTAGATTTTAATTATTTCATGTTTGTATATTTTACTATTCACTCTAAGGTACTAAAATAGTACACGTTAGGAATAAATAGTTGAGAAAAAATAGGAATATAAAGTTAAAAAATTATTGCTCGGTTTTATTTGGATTATTTGGATTTATTCGAATCCGATCCGAATTAAATTTGGATAATTTGGATTGGATTGGATAATTTCTTATTTGGATTGAATTGGATTTGGATGGGCTTCTAGAGTTTTAAAATCCGAATAACCCGATCCAAATAATCCGAATAATCCGATATCCAATCCGATGAACACCCCTGGTTTTCATTTGAGAGGATCTCGAGAGGACTGTTTCTATTTTTATTTTAAACACTTTTAAGAGGACTAGTTTTATTTTTATTTTAAACACCTTTTTTAATAATATCATCTTTTATTTACGATCACAATCACAGTCTGTTTAATGACAAAGGAATAAGACTCTCCAATGAAATTGAAGTCTAAAGTATAAAGTTAAGTCTCACTTAAGTCATCAAATATAATAAATAGTATAAAAAATAATAATAGATATATTATAAAAAATAGTGTTCAAAAAAGAAATCTAATGACCTTTTATTATATTAAACTTAAATTTATACTTATACCTTCTAATCAAAAATGATTTTACAAGACACTTGTCATTCATTAGAGATACTTAAAGAATAGTTTTTCCGCTCAATTTTTTTTAAACATTTTTATTAGATGAAGATTTGAATTCCATAAGTAAATAATTCTTTAATTAATTCAAACTTAACAAGGTAATCAAATAAACATTTTTTCCAAAAATATGTTATGGTTTTGAATTGATTTGTTTAGAAATATAAAAATTATACTACGTTTTGAATTCAGTTGCTTCCTTAATTATTGTTTTTTCATAATGTTATTTAAAATCGAACAAATTGCATTCAATTTTTTCAAAAAATATTCAACATTGCAAAATGTAATTTTGATCAATTCGTCTACATTGCTAAGCCAAAATCTTGATGAGATCTTTGCCAAATAGAAGCATGGTTTATTGTTCACAGAAGATGATTTTTAATGTTGTATGTAGATCGTTTTTAAGCTTTAACAAACATTTATTTAACATAATAATATGTAACTTATTTTCAAATGTTTTTTTCTCTAAAGGGAAAGTGTCATATAACATAATAAACTTTATGTTTTGTTCCAATTATGTCAGTTCAACTTTGTTTTATTCCAACTAGATAACTTAAGTTTAAAATGTGTTCTACTCCTAGGTAATTAACTTTATAATAGGTAAACACTGATTTTTAGGTGAATTTAGGATATGTTTTGTGTTTTTTTCTGCCATCAATTATATTTTCCCATAGTTTTTATGGGCCATGTTTTTTCTACCATCAAATTTTTTTAGGGCCTGTTTTGTGAAGTTGGACTCGCTTTTTCTACCATCATTTAAAAAAAAATTCACAATTTTATTTTCTTATTTTTAAATTTTTTGGCAATTTCTAAAAAAATGTCACCTTTTATACTTTTTACAAATTTATGAAAAATATTGCAGCTTTTTTTTCAATTTCTAAAAAGTTTTTGTTTAAATTGAATGTTACAAGGCTTCCAGCTCCCATGAGAGTTGGTAGTGGGAAAGTAGAAACGATTGTTCTTGAAGTTGTCACTCGTAAGGTTAATGTTTACCTATTATACAAGTTAATTATCTAAGATTGAAACACGTTTTTAAAAAGTTAAGTTATCTAATTAAAAAAACAAAGTTTAAGTGGCCTAATTAAAACAAAAATGAAACTTGGTTAGTTTTATCTGTTTTTCATGTAACTATGCGTGTAACACACGGGCGTAAAACTAGTAAAGCTAATATATTAGACTTCAATAAAGATTTGACATATTGTATTATTATGTATGTTTTAGTTTGTATTCAAAACAAGTTATAATATAACACGGTGCCATAATATAACACGATGACCTGATGAAATAACACAATAAACCTGATGAAATAACATAATGACCTGACGCACAATGAGTTGAATCGTGAATAAAAAAGTTTGTTTTTTATACATCAACACTATATACGTTTTGAGGACAAAAGCCACTCGTTTTTTGTGTAATTTTTTATAAAACAAATAAATATCGTATATAAAAGTTATGAACGTTTAAAAATGATAGTAAAACTTAAAAAAATAACAAAACTAAAATATACTTAACGTACCATTTAAAGTTATAACTATTATCATTATGACATACTGGGTTAGTCATTTGATATTCATCCTACTAACATAGTCCTTCTAATATAGTCCATGATTTTACACGATTTAATTAATACAAGGGTAGAAGTAGTGGAACCCTACTATTTTAATTTTTAATACTTGATATCTTTAAGCTAAGCTGCTAAGTTATGTCAAATCTTGTAATCCTCATAGCTATATTTGAAATTTAAATGATCATTTATATATAACTTAAACAATATAATCAGAACTGACCATGTTGGCATGTAAAAATAGTTTTAAGTTGAGATAACCACAAAAAAAATTTTAAATTGGATTTAATAACGACTAATACACTAAAGTTTAGATTATTAACATTTAATAACTCACTTTAAAGGCTCTCTTTTTACTCTAATATATACAAAGATAAATTGTTTCCTCATGACACTTATCACTACAATCAACATCACCCTTTTTTTAAGGGTTATTAGATTTAAACACTTTCAACTATTAGTCATTAGCCGTTGCCACCTCCAAGTATCACTTTGGTCAATATAACTCCCAATTAAACACTTTGGTGTCCGTATCACCAAAGTTAACCAAATCACTAACGCTGTTATGTTTTGCTGACGTGGCACGGTGATGTGTCCTATCTCTCCTTACGTGGCACGGTGATGGCGGCCAATGATAAATAGTTAAGTGTGTTTAAATCCAATAAGGCAATAACCCATTATTTATCTGTATTTAACTAGGAATTGACCTGTGTCACGTGATGAGACGACCGGGTTTTAGTTGGTGCATATGTCGTGTCATATTTGTGACTTCGTTACGTTATTGATACGACGACCTGACAACATAAAATCAAGAACAACTTGTTGTTCCCAGTCTTTCGAGCATACAATACCTCAAGCTTGGTCCACAAAGTGCGAGCATGAATCTCCCCACTAATATGGTTCAAAACATTATTATCTACCCACTGACGAATATACCCACAAACCTTTCTGTGCAATATATTACAATCATCATCTGTTTTACCTTCAGGTTTATCAATGTTAAAAACAAGCATATAAAAATCCTTCACATAAAGAAGGTCTTCCATCTTGCCTTTCCAAACATGATAATTAGAACCATTTAAATTTATCATCTTAGTTGTATTAGCTGTGACATCTGCCCCGAACCCGAAGCCGGATGCCCGATTCAAACCCGAGAATCTTTTTATTGTAATTCGTATTTATTTCTTCGAAATGTACCGTCATTTTAATTATGAATAAATATATCGAATCTTTACGTTATTCTTATCGTATTTAATCAATCGTTTCATATCTAAAAATATTTAAAGTATACTAAATAATCACTATTTATATTATCTAAATCCAAAAATATATATATATAGTGCTTCGTAAAAGAAAAGTATTAAAAACGTTAAACCAAGACGCTCCTACGTCTCGTAATAGTCTCCTAATAGCTCAAACGAACTAAAACTATAAAAACGTCCCCTATAAAAGCGTTACGTCTCAATTCGGTCATCTTAGTTAGTTAGTTTATGAAAAACTAACCTTTGGGCCAAATATGTAATTTATGAAACATGAATTAAAACCAGTTATAACTAGTTTTACAATAAACTAAAGTGCAGGGACCATAAGTGACATTTACCCAAACCAGCCCCCCCTCCCCCTGTCGCGCGTCCCCCCCCTGTTCACCCGACAACATTGTCTCCGTCTCCGGCCGACCTCCGACCACCCTGTTCCGGCTGTCCCTCCTTCGATACCTGCACCACAAAGCGTTAAATCCAAACGCATTTAATGCTTCAAGCTCAGTCGATAGTTTATATCACCCAAACCCATCAATTTTAACTCAAAAACGCCGACCGAACTCTCCTCTACTCCGGCGACCTCGTTTCCAGTCTATCCGACACCATTTCAAGCGATCCTTGGTTCCATTTTAATCCTCTCAACATTCTACAACTATCTAACACATCAATTTGATCTCATATCGTTTCCAGATTCACAAAAATCGCTCGAAACAGCCGCACCCTGTTCTTCGTTACAATCCCTACCAAATCTTCACCAAATCGTAAGTTTTATATACCAAAATAACCGCAAATCCATGGGGATTAAAAGCCCCATGGTTAATTTGTCTGGGATTATCAGATTCGAACGAATTTGATGGATTTGTAATCTAGGGCTCGAATGGGAATTGGGTTTAGATTCTGATAATATGTTAAAAGAATTAAAGTTCTGTTTAATCAACAAATAACCGCAAATCCATGCGCGTGTGTTTGGTTGTGAGGGTCACGGGTTCGATCCTCCTTCCCATCATTCTTTTTAATAATTATTTCTAACCATTTAAACCCACACTTTAACAATCTAATAACCTATTATTTGTTAAAAATAATTATTGAAGGTTAAAAAAATATGTATAAGTGTATTTTGTTTAACAAAGATTAAAGTTTCTAATTTCTATACCAAAAACATGTTTTTATAAAATATTTAAACGAAACGTTCGAACGTTCAAACTCGTTTAAAAACTTTAATTTCTAAATCCGAAACGTTTGACTTCGGACTTAACTCCGGTTGCCACGGTTCCATTTCTAAATTAAGATCTTTATACTTTTATATATTTATACATTATATAACTTTTATTAATCAAATGATTTAATTAATAAAAAGACTAAAATGTATAAGTTTAAATAAAGATTCTAAACATTATTACCAATATATTACTAACGTTTTCTAAAATGATTTTTGTTAAATACAAAGTTTTAAAGTATAATTAATCGGTTTCGTACAAAGATACTCGGTTACGGTTTGTACCAAAAATCCCAAATCTCCGTGAATTCCTATTATTTCTATTCTAGTTTCTATATTATATGTTTTCTAAGTTAGGATTCTCATTAATTAGGTGATACTAATATTTGGGAAGTCCTCGGTTCCAGTTGATTTATTTCTATACCATTTCTGATTCGTATTCAAGGTGAGTAAATTCACTCCCCTTTTTACTTTTATATTTTGGGGCTGAAATATGTTCAATTACTATTCAATGTTTTCGGTTTTCATTTCTTTGTTTCTATTTTCAAATGAGATCATTAAATGTGTTAGTCTTGTTCGCGGCAAGATGCAATTCTTATGTGGTAGTTTAAAGTAGTATTGTTACTTAGTAATCCCACCGGTACAATGTTAGCGCTAATGGTTTGACAAACCCACCTGCCTGTACAACATCGATAGATGATTTAAACCCGGCCATTCAATTTCAATGTTACAAGTTGCTATGTTACAAGTTGCTATGCTATGTCCCTAAGTTGCAAAAATAATTATTGATAACCTATATCGAGACGGTTGCGTGACGGTTACTAAAAAGGTTATCTTTAATTTACAACATGAGTTGGTTCCTCATGACAAATGATTACAAGATGCTATACAATGATGTGTTCAATGTGTTCAATGTGTGTTCAAGGTGTCATGGTCGAGAATGATATGAAATAGCTATGCATGTAAGATTGCGCAGCATATTATGATGATCTCGGATTTCTATATATTTATGTATTCAAATTGTGGTTTACTCACTAGCTTTAAATAGCTAACTTTATTTTTACATATTTCAGGTGTTGCTTGATTTTTTTTGCTGCTTTTGCCAAGACATAGGATTGCCTTGGACCTAGAATAATAAATCAGACAATTGTAGTTATTGTTTCGGTTTTATTACTTTTGTCGTATTCATTTAAGACTTAGGTTCAAAACTTACTACATCATTATTAAACTTAATAAATAAATACCATGTGCTTTGTTTACTATTGATATCCAATTCCAATGACAGCCCGGTGTTTCCGCCGCCGGGCGGGGTGTCACAGTTTGGTATCAGAGCCATGGTTATAGGGAACTAGGATAGGGTATTAGAAACACACCGACCTAGACTATAACCTAAGAGTTCGTAGTTCAAATAGATGTACTTAGGAATTCTTTTGAACTTATTTGTTTTTCCCCTCTACAAACTTTTCTATGCTTTTCTTAATCTCATTTCTTATCCGATTTCGCTAAGGAGTTGCAAGAGACTCGTCTGTTTGATTGGGATCTTCTCTTTGTGGAATCTCGTCATCGTCTTAAGTAAGTTTGAAAACGTGGGAACGCGTGCAATCCAGAAGGGGGAACACCTGTATCACGGACATCCTGTCTAAGGCAAAGCATTTCGTATAAATCTCTTAAAGAGACCAGTATGCTTACCTGGGGATGGACGAGATGAGTGTGACCCTATAGGCTAAAGCACGCTTTCTCGAATACGTTAAAAACGAACTTAACACCTTGATAAGTCTTAAGTGTCCAAAACCATGACACACTCCTGAACCTTCAAATTTTCAATTTCTTAATGATTCTATGATTTTCATTCCCACGATTTATAATTATTTATATGAATTTCTATAGTTATTCAAATAATATTCCAAGTTTATTTACTAATATTTCTAAAGTTTCTGAGTAATTTTCTATGTTATATTTCTAAAGTTTATTTACTAATAAGTACTACTACTATTTCATTTAATCAAAATTTCTTAAGTTTCTAAAACTTCTAAGTGATTTTCTATGGTATGTTTCAAAAGATTTTATGATATTCTAAATGGAACGAGGTGCTGTTATTACATTGAATGTTTCTATCAGTCAAAGATTTTGCTACAAAACTGTGTTATTCTACGTTTCATCATTCTGTTTGTTTCTAAGCTTATGCGATATACTCGCTAGCTTATCCTTATAACACAATTACACCGTTGTAAACCGAATATTTCAAATTAAAACTAAGACATATTGTCACACCCCGACCGATGGCGGAATCACCGAGGCGGACGAAAGTGAATGATTGCTCATAGCTCATGGTAATTAAAATAGTTAAAATATTATTAAAATCCAATTATTTGATCAAAACTAAAGGAAACATCCAAACAAAAAAATCCAAACATAAACAATAAATAAGTCTAATAGATTAAATTAATTTAACTAGGTCCAAGTCCCTAGTTGTTTAGCATCCAAGTCTCCTAACCTGTTTTTCCTGAAATCATGTGAAAAGTAAAAAGTCAGCTAACGAATTAGCCGGTGAGTAAACATAGGTTTAGAGATACATAGTAGTACATGATAAAAATCCAATTCATATTGTTATGTCAAAACTTATCTATGCAAAACATGAACATACAAGATAACAACGCATAATCAAACCTTGAACAATGATAAGGGGGGTCTACTTGATAATGATACTCAGTTATAATCACCCAAGAATCAGGGGGGTGGGTCCTTTCGACCAATAGATCTACCATTAGTAACTGTCGGTTTCTACAAATTAATGATTACGCTTGCACAAAAATTGCTATCAGGCTATGAACACATAATTTGCAAGTAAAGACATAACATGAATTGTTTAAATGAAATAACTGATCAAAATGAATAACTGAACAATGAAATCTGATAACTGAAATCTGAAATCTGATTTAAATACGTCACATGATATCACCCCAAATTGAAAACCAGAAAAGGGGCTATGAATACTCACGTGATAATTGGTGATCGACTGAAAATGAATAAAAAAAACTTGAAACGTCACCGGATACTCCTTAAGGATCACCTAAAGGATTTATCCTATGTTAGAACGATAACTGAGAACCAACTTGAAGTCTAGGGTTCTAATTTGGAATTTGGGTTTAAGTAATTTATTGTTATAATTTGTAAATACGTAATATTAATAGATATATATTATTTTTTTTTTAACTTTGATGAAATATGGTGATTTAAAATGATCCGTTAAATGACACGACAGTATTTGATAAAAGCGACTAATTAACTTATAAAACTATAATTACCATAGTTTAAAATAAATAATCATGATTAAGATAAATCTCAAGAGTGCTTTAGTACAAAAAAAAACCCCGTAAGTAGACTTTTCATAAATCCAAACGTATCATAGGTTTTAAACGTTTAAGACTCGAAACTCCGGTAAAAGAAATTTATAAACGTCCACCAATAAAATAAATCTTACCTTTTATTTTGGAAAATATACATATTTTTCTTTACTTGTAAAACTTTAAAACCTTTTTTATTAGTTATAACATAAGATAATTATAGAAGATTAACGTTAAAATGTAAGGGTTTAAGCCAAAAATAATGATTAAAAGAGTGACAGAGGCCAGGTTCGAACCCTGGACCTCTTGTTTCAGGAAAACAATAACCAACCGCCCGACCAGATCTGTTTTTGTTAATCTTGTTAGAAACAAATAATTTTAACCACTTTTATCCTTAAACCCACAATTCTTTATAAACCCTAAACACAAATCATACAAATTGAACATAAATCTGAATCGGAGATTGAAATCAAATGCAACCAACATGATCAGCGTACGATGACGAGTATAAGGAAGATTCTAATTACCTGATTTAATTACGGATTGATGAAAATAGTAGAAAGATTGAAGAACACAGATTTGAATCAAACTGAAGCTGCAATTGTTGATGATAACGAAATTAAAAACCCAGGTTTAGTAAATGATATATGAGGAATAAAAGCCCTAAGAATTTAAGGCTTGAATCATACCAGAAGTGTATCGTTGCTTAGGAGCAGAACCGCGAAGAACAACCGATCGATCGAACTGTTGTGTGTGTTTGGAAGTGAAATTGTTGTTGTGGAAAGATAATGTGAAGTCGTATGAGTGTTTTGGACTGGATTTATAGAACTGAAATAGGTTTAGTGGATCGAGTCAAAGTCGAGTTGATTTCGGGTGCAGTTAAGTTTAATTCAACGATTCCTGATGATAATAGTTAAATTAAACACGTAAATTTCATCTTAATCAGTTGTAGGGATGTTCTAGACCATTTTAATTTGATAGTTATCGTTTGATTTTGTTGAATTTGATTAGGATTTGGCCGGATTATGTGGGTTTTGATTTAGCTTGTTGTTTAATGCAAATTAACTGAAATTTAGGATAGGTATGGGTTCGAAACCAGTTGATAAGGTGATAAGGGTGATTCAATCGGGTCAAAATGGTCGATATCGCTTGTTTTTGGTTCGCCGGAGCTCCGCCGGAGGCGGCTGCCGGATTCACGGGGTGGAGGGTTGGGTTTTAAACTGATTTTCATATTACCCCCCTTCACTTTGAGTTATGTTAAATTTATGATTAAAGGTTTTAATAGTGTAAATTATGTTTTATTAATTACACAATCCACCCCTTAACTTTAACTTTAACAATGCACTAACCAACTAACCATTGTTATTAACATTTATAAAGATTATTTCTTGTTAATTGAAATACATTTTATAAACATTCATTTTTACAACATTTATTTGGTATTTAAATCATAAAGAAATTATAATAATAATGTAAACCTTTATTTCATTAAAAGAAAACATAAGATTACAATATAATTTGATGGTTCGGTTTACATAACGAAAGAAAAGAAAACGAATTGAGACGGATGTCACACATATCGACTAAACCTCAATCGAATTATCCAAAATTTCAAATCATATATCAGATACGAAATCTAAGGCATGTACTTCTAATCCCAGATCAATTATCGACTCTCCATTCAAAGGCTTATCATGACTTATGAAATCTAGTCAAGGCTACATTCCATATCTAAATAAAAGTCATCGGATTTTGCTATTCTTATATGCTAACGTATTTGAATCGAACGTTTACCCTCAAAATATTTCAACTCAACTTCTATACTCAAATAGTTTCAAAACTACTCATCTAACTATAAGTATCTAATCCAATTTCTAATTCATCATTAAAACTATAAGTCTACTATCAAAATCATGAACTAACCAACGAAACATGTACTCGTTAATCAACTACGCGATGCTATCCATATATTCGTCATCCAAAACCTAACGAGAACTCACTACACAACTATTCTCAAACTCATCGGACTAAATGTTTCATCTATACATATGACCACTAATGAAATTTTACGCCACTAGTTTCATAAGCTAATCCAAACTCAATGCATTTCATTTATAAAATTGTTACTCTAACGCAATGTGTAATCAACGGACTTTGTAAAACCACCGAAATTCAATTCTATTAAAATAATTTCCTTACTCTTCCAAATAAAAATATATATATATTTTCCAAATTGGAACTAAGTGATCTATTCATTCAAACTATAAATTGGATTATTTATATTATCAAATTTTCATGAAACTAATTTTTCTAAAGATACCAATAAACTATATTATTACATGTACACTATCAGCTAATGCTTATGAGCTTGTCAATATCAGAAAACTTAGATAATTTCATCTTACGCTCATAGAGTCGATTTTCACAAACTTGAGTGTTTCTATTCTAGTACTCAAACTTGACTATTTATAACGATGAACAAAACTATTTTTATGAGCAATGTCTACCTAATGAACTCTAGTTTTTATTGATCTACTTATTATCTTAAACTGATTTTCCCAAGTACTATTTTCTATCGGGTATGATATCAATACCTCCGCGTATCATCACTTTAACTTAAAATTTGTGTGTACTTCCAACTCGCACGTGATCGAATGAACTATGGAGTCCATGCGAAAACTAAAGTAATTACGGGTGCACACGGAATTATGAAAGTTGGTGCATGGGAACCATAGTAAGTTTTGTCTTGTGTATTTTGGGCAATACTTAATCATTTATTTTCACTTAACTTAATTACTCATTTTACTAATTACACCTAAGCCACTTAACTATGCGTAAGGTTTCTTTATTCGTCTCATCCATTCTAGTAATCATGATTATTCTCGATGGTCATTTAAATAAATTCTAAATTCATATACTTACAACATTTTATTCGCAAGTGGCATCCTATCCCATTTCTATATTTAGTGGAAAATAATATTCTTTCGAATCCCCATACCGTTAGTTCACCCGAACTTTTATAAGTGAAAAGTGTTAAATAAACAAATCTCAATGAATCAGAACAAATTAATAATAAATAACTTCTTAATCTCGTCTCATTCAAATGCTCATCTTTCCACTGATCGAATCCTCTAATAATAAAGTTTCTTGCGAGAAGGAACTCCCTACGGAATTGAGTAGTGTTCATCCCGTGGTTCATGTTCTGGTAGGAAGAAGTGTTTAACCGTGAAATATCATTGTGCCTATCGATGATATCAAATTGATGAATCGATGCAATTTATTGATCGACCATTGAAATTTATGGACCGTTAAGTCAAGCAACTCAAAAGTAATCGACTACCGATCGTTGAATTTCGTTGGAACTCAAAACGTGAACCTAAATTTATGACAAAATGAAAGCCAAGTATCCGCATCTTTTTGCTTCCTCTTCTTCTACCCCGGTTTGAACAAATTTCGGGACGAAATTTCTATAAGGAGGGGAGACTGTGACATCTGCCCCGAACCCGAAGCCGGATGCCCGATTCAAACCCGAGAATCTTTTTATTGTAATTCGTATTTATTTCTTCGAAATGTACCGTCATTTTAATTATGAATAAATATATCGAATCTTTACGTTATTCTTATCGTATTTAATCAATCGTTTCATATCTAAAAATATTTAAAGTATACTAAATAATCACTATTTATATTATCTAAATCCAAAAATATATATATATAGTGCTTCGTAAAAGAAAAGTATTAAAAACGTTAAACCAAGACGCTCCTACGTCTCGTAATAGTCTCCTAATAGCTCAAACGAACTAAAACTATAAAAACGTCCCCTATAAAAGCGTTACGTCTCAATTCGGTCATCTTAGTTAGTTAGTTTATGAAAAACTAACCTTTGGGCCAAATATGTAATTTATGAAACATGAATTAAAACCAGTTATAACTAGTTTTACAATAAACTAAAGTGCAGGGACCATAAGTGACATTTACCCAAACCAGCCCCTCCTCCCCCTGTCGCGCGTCCCCCCCTGTTCACCCGACAACATTGTCTCCGTCTCCGGCCGACCTCCGACCACCCTGTTCCGGCTGTCCCTCCTTCGATACCTGCACCACAAAGCGTTAAATCCAAACGCATTTAATGCTTCAAGCTCAGTCGATAGTTTATATCACCCAAACCCATCAATTTTAACTCAAAAACGCCGACCGAACTCTCCTCTACTCCGGCGACCTCGTTTCCAGTCTATCCGACACCATTTCAAGCGATCCTTGGTTCCATTTTAATCCTCTCAACATTCTACAACTATCTAACACATCAATTTGATCTCATATCGTTTCCAGATTCACAAAAATCGCTCGAAACAGCCGCACCCTGTTCTTCGTTACAATCCCTACCAAATCTTCACCAAATCGTAAGTTTTATATACCAAAATAACCGCAAATCCATGGGGATTAAAAGCCCCATGGTTAATTTGTCTGGGATTATCAGATTCGAACGAATTTGATGGATTTGTAATCTAGGGCTCGAATGGGAATTGGGTTTAGATTCTGATAATATGTTAAAAGAATTAAAGTTCTGTTTAATCAACAAATAACCGCAAATCCATGCGCGTGTGTTTGGTTGTGAGGGTCACGGGTTCGATCCTCCTTCCCATCATTCTTTTTAATAATTATTTCTAACCATTTAAACCCACACTTTAACAATCTAATAACCTATTATTTGTTAAAAATAATTATTGAAGGTTAAAAAAATATGTATAAGTGTATTTTGTTTAACAAAGATTAAAGTTTCTAATTTCTATACCAAAAACATGTTTTTATAAAATATTTAAACGAAACGTTCGAACGTTCAAACTCGTTTAAAAACTTTAATTTCTAAATCCGAAACGTTTGACTTCGGACTTAACTCCGGTTGCCACGGTTCCATTTCTAAATTAAGATCTTTATACTTTTATATATTTATACATTATATAACTTTTATTAATCAAATGATTTAATTAATAAAAAGACTAAAATGTATAAGTTTAAATAAAGATTCTAAACATTATTACCAATATATTACTAACGTTTTCTAAAATGATTTTTGTTAAATACAAAGTTTTAAAGTATAATAAATCGGTTTCGTACAAAGATACTCGGTTACGGTTCGTACCAAAAATCCCAAATCTCCGTGAATTCCTATTATTTCTATTCTAGTTTCTATATTATATGTTTTCTAAGTTAGGATTCTCATTAATTAGGTGATACTAATATTTGGGAAGTCCTCGGTTCCAGTTGATTTATTTCTATACCATTTCTGATTCGTATTCAAGGTGAGTAAATTCACTCCCCTTTTTACTTTTATATTTTGGGGCTGAAATATGTTCAATTACTATTCAATGTTTTCGGTTTTCATTTCTTTGTTTCTATTTTCAAATGAGATCATTAAATGTGTTAGTCTTGTTCGCGGCAAGATGCAATTCTTATGTGGTAGTTTAAAGTAGTATTGTTACTTAGTAATCCCACCGGTACAATGTTAGCGCTAATGGTTTGACAAACCCACCTGCCTGTACAACATCGATAGATGATTTAAACCCGGCCATTCAATTTCAATGTTACAAGTTGCTATGTTACAAGTTGCTATGCTATGTCCCTAAGTTGCAAAAATAATTATTGATAACCTATATCGAGACGGTTGCGTGACGGTTACTAAAAAGGTTATCTTTAATTTACAACATGAGTTGGTTCCTCATGACAAATGATTACAAGATGCTATACAATGATGTGTTCAATGTGTTCAATGTGTTCAATGTGTGTTCAAGGTGTCATGGTCGAGAATGATATGAAATAGCTATGCATGTAAGATTGCGCAGCATATTATGATGATCTCGGATTTCTATATATTTATGTATTCAAATTGTGGTTTACTCACTAGCTTTAAATAGCTAACTTTATTTTTACATATTTCAGGTGTTGCTTGATTATTTTTGCTGCTTTTGCCAAGACATAGGATTGCCTTGGACCTAGAATAATAAATCAGACAATTGTAGTTATTGTTTCGGTTTTATTACTTTTGTCGTATTCATTTAAGACTTAGGTTCAAAACTTACTACATCATTATTAAACTTAATAAATAAATACCATGTGCTTTGTTTACTATTGATATCCAATTCCAATGACAGCCCGGTGTTTCCGCCGCCGGGCGGGGTGTCACATTAGCAACCATCTTCAAACAAATCTTTAACCTAAAATCAAGAGCCAATGGCTCTGATACCACTCTAATGGGGAAAAAAGCACCTAACCGACCACTAACGGTAATAACAAAATGCGGAATTAGTCTTTGTTTGGTCAAGACTTCCCCTGACCCGTTTGAACCTATGATGGTGCAACCAAATACAACTAGGGTATGCAAATACAAACAAGGAGACAACAAATTTTAGCGTGGAAAACCTCTCAAGACGAGAGTAAAACCACGGGACTACTAGAGTCGCTTCAAATCCACTATCACCAAATTAGAGCAACACAAAGTCTTCTCTAGATACACTAGAGGCATACAACAAACATCATATACTTGGAATCAAACAAACATCAAGCATATGGCATCAAACAAAAACAAAAGAAGAAAGATGTCACCAAATCTGCAGCTTCGAACAAGGGCATAGAAACCCGACTTCCAGAGAGAAGAAGAAATTTTAGCGTGATGTGCATTGAACATCTACACAAGGGCTGGATTTTTTTCTTCTTTTTAAACTTTTTTTTCTTTGTATATTCTTTTGTTTTAGTTAGTTTTTTTAATTACTTTGGCACATTAAATTGCAAGGTACAAGACATTATACTACACCAGAACGTGCATGAGATAATCAATAACGTAACACGTGTAACGAAGTCACAAATATGACACGTCATATGCACCAACTAAAACCCGGTCATCGCATCACGTGACACAGGTCAATTCATAGTTAAATATAGATAAATAATGGGTTATTTGATTTAAACACCTTCAACTATTAATCATTGACCGCCATCACCGTGCCACATAAGGATGAGATAGGACACGTTACCGTGCCATGTCAGCAAAAAAACATAACGACATTAGCGATTTGGTTAACTTTTGGTGATATGGACACCAAAGTGTTTAGTTGGGAGTTATATTGACCAAAGTGACACTTGGTGACAATGACCAATGACCGATAGTTAAGGGTGTTTAAATCTAATAACCCTTCTTTTTAATTAATTAATCAATTTATAATTCATAAATATATTAGTTTTAATTAATTCGATAATACTTTATAGTTATATTAATAAATCAATTTAAAGCTTTTATTTTAACAATTCAAGTTAACTAAGTATGTTTATTTGTCCTTATACTTTTCTTCACACGTGTCATTCTATGTTCATCTCTACTTGTTTTATCACAAACCTCTCATTACTTGACACTAGCTACCTCTTTATATAATTTGATGAAAATGAGGAAGTAAAGCACATGAAAGTTAAAGAAAAAACTAGATGATGTTTGGCACCATGAATATTGAAAGTGATCCCAATTATGTCTTCTTTATATAAAATGCAAAACTTAGATAGTGGGATGTTGTCAAGTGTTTGGATACTAATAGACAACTTTTCAAATCTTTATATAAACACAATCTATATCTCTCCTCAACCATTCACACACCTCTCTCTCTTTCTAAAGTTACAAGTTAGTGGGAAACTATATAGTCTAATATAGATACGTGACAACAAAAGAGCTAGTAGATATTATTTCCATAAATGGAAAGTGGCAAACATCCTAAACAAGGCGAAGCAATGGTGGTGAACATCATGAAACCATCAAGATTTAGTCGGATTTGTGTCTTTTGTGGAAGTAGTTCTGGCAACAACCCCATCTACCGCCATGCTGCCATCCAACTAGGCAACCAAATGGTACGTACATCGATCTTTATACATCTTTATTCACATATTATTCGACGTTAAAGAAACGAAGAAAATACATGCATATTTAGACTCTCGGTTTCATTTGAGTCGGATATGTATACTCAAGTGGAATTTTGCTTCTTTTAGCTTCATTTGAGTCGGACTAGAAAGAATCGGTCGAACCGAAAAACCGGGTAATTGAACTGGCGGGAAAAGAGGTTGGACCGGAATTTTTTTAAAATTTTCTATATTTTATGCATTTTTCACTTAAAATATATATCTAAAATCATCATGTCGTTAAATCCGATTCGACCAGTTTAACATCTTGTCTGGTTTTGAAAACATTGGTTAATTTTTATTTTAAAATCTTATCTGTTGAACAATTTAATGATCCATGTTCACATTCTAATTATTTAAGTTTAAGTATTTACTGATCCATGTTCACATTCTAATTATTTTAGTATATTATGATAAAAATTCAAATCTACCCTAAAACATATAGAATTTCGAATTTCGTTAAACTAGATTATATAGGTAAATATAATTTTTTAGTTATGTATAATGTTATCTGGTTCAACTGATCCGACTTTTAACTATGAAAACGATCGGTTCACTACTCATTTCGACATGAAAACACTAGTGTGTACGGTAAAGAAACTTGTAGCTACTAAAAATCTTACTAAGGACAATGAAGTTTCAAGTTTGATCAAAGATATATATGCTCTCACCGCATATCGTATATGTATTTTAAGCTCTAAACTTAACAAGTTACGTACAATAGCGTACTTTTGTGAAAACACGTAGTATCACTAAGACCCTAACCATAAATTGATTATTTTTTTAACGGATTCGTAATTTTATGATTTGAACCATGACCTTCTCATTTAAAAGACTGACGTATCTCGTAAGTTCATTATTTCTCTAAAGAGAAATGGTTGAAAGTGACGGTCATGGATTTGGGCATATATCATCACTAATCATTAGCGTCCCAAGTAAGTTGATCTCTTCTGGCTGAGTACATGCATTTTGAACCATGCAACAAGACAATGGGTCTATTTTAGTATTATTGTAATAATTATTATTATTACTATTATAGTTAGTTATTAGTATATTATATAAATGATGTTATTACTATAAGTATTACAATAAATAGCTAAAGTATCACAATCTTAGTTATGTGGTATATTAATAATGATTATATATGAACCAAGTTGATAAGACTTCAAGCTTTTGTAAATTAAAGTAGTGTTTGTTTTTTCTAAAAAGTTATGTGCAGGTCTAATGTCTATACCACAGACATTGTCATCTGCAAACAGTTTGTTTTAGAATGAAGACGTTTCAGAAAAAACGTCTGTGCGAGCTATTCTTGGTGCAGACGTTTTTGTAAACCACTTCTAAGATTTTCTAAGGTCTGCAGAGCGTTAAACGGCATCATCAGTTTCACTACCCAGTATTCACCACCCTTGTCGTCCACCACCACCCAGTAATACCCACTGTCTGCAGATGTGGTCCGCAGATTACATACATTTCCTTGAAAAAAAAACAATAACTAAATAGTTAAAGACTGATTAGAAGATTGTGATTTATAAACCATAAATATACTAATTTACCTAACAAAACAAGGTTTTATGGGCAAATTTGAGCGGAAAAATAAGGGGGAAGATTGGTGGCAAACATTTTAAAAACAAAAGTAATATTAGAAACAACGTAAAATTAATTTTTCTGCATTTTAAAATGGATGATATTTTGATTGTAAAATCAACGCAATATTAAATAATTGAATATCGACGGGTGATTTTAAATCCCAACAGTTTTCAATATTGATTTTTATTATAATAATTTAGATTTTTACATTGCATTTTCAATTGTAATATCTTCATTCTGGATCATTTGTTTTATTCAACCTGCGTGTCTATACGGATATTAAACCTAGTTAGTCATTATAACCTTGAAATATGTAATATCTTTATGAATATACTTACTATAAATTCAAAATTCTTTTTTTTACATACAAATAATCTCTCACTTTATTTATTTTTATGTGTTGGCCATGAGCCGACATGGTGAATTCTATTCTCATACAAGTTGTATCAAAATCAATATTATCAAGTTGTTTATTGATAAATAAATTGCAATTAGTTCATTGGTTACACGTAGCTAAACCTTGGTTCACATCTTTTTCTTTGTTAATTTATAAAAAATAAACGAAAATTGATTGATTAATTACTTCAGTCAACAAATTAAAGCTAAAGGCTTGTTAACTAACTAATATAGTATTGAGAAAAGAAAAAGAAAATCCAATATTATATAGATATTTTGTCATGTACTGTTTTTTTGTTATCAACTCTCACTAATTTTTTTTTGCTAAATAACTTGATACGGTATAATTAAATATCTAAATTATACTTTTCTAATTGTGATAATAACTTTACTATTGTGATATTTAGTATTTAACTATTAATTAAATTGAAAAAAATAAGAAAACAAAATTTAAAAAAGAATTTGGAAATGACAGGTTGAAAGGAAGATTGATCTAGTGTATGGAGGAGGAAGCATTGGTTTGATGGGCCTTGTTTCCAAAGCTGTCTTTGATGGTGGTTGCCATGTCTTAGGGTAATGAAACTTATTAGCATATTTCTTATAATGCTTTGTTTGTGGGTAAACTTGTTATTTCGTAATTTAGCTATCTTTATTTAACTTTAACATATTTACGACTTTCATCTCTAACTTTAACTTTTTATTATTCTGAGTCTTGATGATTTAGTCAACGTACTACTTTGACCTTTATAGTTATACGATAATTTGACATATTTATGGCTTTAACAACTGGTTTTGAGTTAGTTATCATTTGACTTCTATGTTTGCATACATACATACATACATACATACATACATACATACATACATACATACATACATACATACATACATGCATACATACATACATGCATACATGCATACATGCATACATGCATACATACATACATACATGCATACATGCATACATACATACATACATACATACATACATACATACATACATACATACATACATACATACATACATACATACATACATACATACATACATACATACATACATACATACATACATACTTTTATACATACATACATACATACATACATACATACATACATACATACATACATACATACATACATACATACATACATACATACATACACACATACATACTTACATACATACATACTTACTTTCTGTAAATATAATATTGAGTTAAGATCTTTATAGAACCACTTTTATTTTCTAACCTATAGAATCACTGATTTACACAACTATACATTAAGCCTAGTGATGTTAAATTGTTTTTACATATGTGTATATTATACATAAGTAGTTTACTATGAAAACACAATCACTTTTTAATTATCTTTAATATAACATGTAAAAACAACCTAAATATCTCAAGGCTTAATCTATATTTATGTAAATCAATGATTCTTTCAGTTTTTCAGAATTAATATCGGTTCTAAAATGATCGATCTTGATCCCTATATAATATATTCAAAACTTTTTGGCTATAGCATTTGTCAATCATCTAATATTTTATTTAGGTTACATAACATAAAATGTGCATCATATATCTTACGTATCCTAATAGCATTCACAATGAATATTTTTATCCATATCCATATAATTACATAAAAAACAATATTTTTTTTACTTTTATCAATGTATTTTCTCTCATTCATTCACAACTACTTTTAAAAAATATTAAAAAGTTTATGGGATGAAAATGAATTTCTCATATATTTTATTTCTCAACCACTCATAGTTATTCCATAAAATTTATCAAACTCACTCACATACTTTACCAAATCAACTGTGAATGCTCTAAAAACCGTATCTTCAAAGCATCATAAGCATGTATCTGCCCATTTTCGTTAACAATCGGTTATAAGTCATTTGTATTGGTATTATACATAGTAATGGTTTTAGAGCTAATACGATCGTTTATTGTTATTGTGGCAGAGTGATACCTAAAGTGCTTATGTTAAAAGAGGCAAGTCTTTTGTTCAAGAAAATTCATTTACGTTTATACGGTAAGAAAAAGATAAAAGTTTGTTTGAATTTTTCAGATCATTGGAGAAAGTGTCGGTGATGTGAAACCAGTGTTGAATATGCATCAAAGAAAAGCAGAGATGGCACGTCAAGCCGATGCCTTTATAGCTTTGCCTGGTATATATAATTATTATATTAATTAACTGTTATTATCTTAACTATTATTGGTGGAAAGTATGAAATTTTCATGTCCATAATAGTAATAAAAGTAGCCATAGTTTAAGGTGATATAACGTATGATAATGACTGAAGTGTTCGTTTGGACTTATAGATACACGTACATGTGATAAGTAGATGCACACGTGAGTGTATAATGCATTCAAAGTATTATTATTATTAAACAACAATTCTTTTTTAAATTTTGTATAGGTGGATATGGTACATTAGAGGAACTTCTTGAAGTGATTACATGGGCACAACTTGGCATCCACCAAAAACCGGTATATAAAAAGAAATATGGTTGTAAAATTTATGTCTAGTAGTTAATTACTCAGCAAGTACTCATAATTCTCCGGTCGATAGAGTTGTCGAGTAACCCTACCTAGGCCGAGTACTCGACGAGTCATCCTTGAGTTCTCCCTGATTATGGCTAGAGGTGTAAAAAAAGCCGGTTTCCCAACCTGACCCGATTTCCCAACCTGACCCGGTTTCAACCCGGTATCATAGAATTAATCCGGGTTCGGGTTTTAAAAAACCCGCGTGTTTGAAACCGGTTTTTATTTACCATTTAGAACCTAGTTTTTTTTCAACCCGACCTAGTCCAACCCAGTGTAAAATAACCTTTTTTACCGGTTTTTTTACCCAACACGGGTTCAAAAACCCGATTTTATACCCCTTTGAAACCCAACCCAAACCGGTTTGGTCAACAAACCGGTTTGGATTTTGTTGACCAAAATCGGGTTGGGGTAAAACCCGGTTTGGGTTGGGCCAAAACCCGATTTTTACACCACTAATTATGGCCAGTACTCACAAGTCAATGGTTGACTGAGTTGACAATGTCTAGCGATTTTTATAACCATAATCTCCTCTTCTAATAAATCGCTAACCTATGTCTCCACATTGCGCCACATGTCGCCACCAGAATCATCCTCACATTTTCATGTCATCATTCTATTTTTAAATGCTATTATTATCATCATTTATTACTGTTTCATGTTACCATATTATTCAACTATGTTTTCTTATTTACATTATTTATAAGAATTATGGATAGGTTAATCATTTTTTCAATACTATAAAACAATATTTACATTTTATCGTTTCATCCCGTGGGTACCCACGGGTATTAAGCTAGTTAAGGTTATATGAGCATTTATATTTGATTTGTATAGAGCTATAGCAAAGATAACCTTAGCAATATGTTTGTCACAGAAAGACACATGCATATGTAGGGGTGTTCATGGTTCGGTTTAAAACCGTGAAACCGTTCAAACTGGTCATCGGTTTGGCTTCATGGTCGGTTTTATTTTTAACTTTCGGTCGGTCGGCTTCAAAAAATTTAAATGGTTTTTACAAAAAACCGGTCGGATAAAACCGGACCGGACCGTAGGATTTAAGTATTTCAAGATTATATATTTTTTATATTAGATATATAATTATTTATAATATTTCATATTATATACTAGTAAATTTTTTTTTTAGTTTTAGCATAGCCCATTAGCCCGAGCAAACTAACGTTTAGATAATTGAAGCCCAAAATGATTATCCTATATATTTTAGCATAGCCCATTAGCCCGAGCAAACTATGTTTTGACCTGGTTTGTTTTGACCACCTAATTACTTTAAGCTTTTTTGTGTATTTTGGCAGCTTATTCTAAGTTTTTATTAGAATAATTTTGTACTTATTATGTGTTTATTTGGTGTTGATTTTTTTGACATTTTATATTAGTACAAAAATGAACATGTATAGTATACAAGCCCAATATAGGCCCAAACCGTGAAACCAAACCGGAGCCAAACCGTTAGTAACGGTTTGGTTTGGTTTGGTTAGTTTTTTCAATGGTTCGGCTTCGGTTTTCGATATGCAAAAACCGTACTAACAGTTTGGCTTACGGTTTGATCAAAAAACCGTCAAAACCAAACCGTGAACACCCCTATGCAATAATGATTTTTATTTAAAATATGTATATAAAATATATTATAATAAAACTAATTACATTTTTGGTCCCATAATATTTTGAAGAATTGTGAAAAATTTAAGAATATTTATATTTTTAACCCTCTTCTACAAGGGGTGTACATGAGTCGGTTTATATTTGATAGGGTCTAAAAATGAAACTTATGGATAAAGTTAATAATAACATACAATTAAAGACCTCGGTGTTTTATAAATATACATAAAAATTTTAAACGATTTTAAAAAAAAAAAATAAACTACACTATAAAACTGAGCATTTTATGGTGTAATAAATTTGAGTATAATATTACTATACTAAAAGTCTAATTTTAAAAGTATATCATGTGTTCCGGTTTACCACGGTTTTGTCTCAAAATTGATTGGAACATTCATGAATATCCTTAAAAGCATCACTTGAATGTTGTGTTCCCAAGCGTAGCGCGGACACTAAAATAGCATACCATACATCATAAAGTCTTATTCTGGTTATAGCTCTATATATATCGTCACAACTCACAAGTCGCCTTCGCATGATTTATCTAAACGACATAGTTTTCTTATAAATTCTAATAAATACAGGTAGGACTGTTGAACGTAAACGGGTATTACAACTCGTTGCTATCTTTCATAGACAATGCTGTTGACGAAGGTTTTATCACTCCTGATGCTCGTAGAATTGTCATCTCCGCTCCTACCGCTCATGAACTGTTGTCCAAGCTTGAGGTAATATAACGACCCACACCATTCTTGGTGTAAAAGTGTTAAATTCTATTTTTAGACAAAATTGGAATATTCCAAAAACTTGTACATTAAAAGCCAGTTGGTTGTAGACTTGCAGTGAGTTGAACCCACCTTTTAAAGAAAAAGGCCCATGATGTGACCGGCTCTAAGCCATGACTTTCAGATTTGGGCCCAAAGACAAATCATTAACATTAATGATGATTACGACTAGTGGTGCACAAATCGATTTTTTTTAAATCTCGGCTTCGGTTCTTGTTGGCGGTAATAGAACCAGTTCTTATAAGAAGCGAACAAGAACCGGTTTGGTTATAGAACCGATTTTTGGTGTAAAAACTAGAATCTATGGACCGATTCCGGTTCCGGTTCCTAGAAAACCGGTTTTTTATGAGATGGGCAGGAAAACTGGGCTACTGCAAATATTCACTCTCCATTGGGTTTCATTTAGAGTCTATGATCATAATTTTGTAATATTATTTTAGACTAAATAAGTAATAACATTAAAAACTTTAAATATTAGAAGATATATATAGCTTTTAAAACATTAAATACCGGTTCTTCAAGGAACCGGTTTTTCTAAGAACTGGTTTTTTTATGAACCGGATCCGGTTCTTTTGGAACCTAGAATTTGGAAAAACTAATAAAACCTATTCAGAACCTACGGTTCGGTTCTTGTAGAACCGATTCTTCTAAGAACCAGTTTTTGGTTATTGGATCGGTTCCGATTCCTTTTTTTGTGCACCTCTAAATACGACCAGGGGTCGAATGGTTTGGTTAATAGTTTATTCGGTTACTAAATTTTTTGGGACTAACCAACAAAAAATCAACCGTTAAATCGCTTAAACTGATTTAGTCGACTTATTCGGTTATGTTATATGATTATACCATTATTATTCGATTCATTTAACCGAACAAATTGTATTTTGTGTAACTGGACCTAAATTCAATTCACAAATCAGATATGGTTAGTAAATAGTAAGCGAACCGAAAATCGAATTTACAATTTTGTTCGGTTTTTTATAACGGATACGATTAAGTTTTCGGTTTTTTTTAAACACCCCTCGCTACGACCAGGAATATGACCCGGAGCTAAATCGAGTTGGGAAGCGGATCGACGATTGGTTTGTTTTGTAAAGGCGGATCGAGTTTGTACGTTGATTTAATCTCATCCGTAGATTGGCAAGTTTTCACAAGGCTATATTAATTTCTTAAACACTAGATCTTAGTCATATTACTCATGTTGTTAAAGAACAAAAAAGAACTAGATATTAATCACGTGATTGAGAGTGTGGACGTTTTACTTCATGTATATTCAATTGTGCCGAGTGGATTGATTATAGGAAGGAAGATACTACAAAATTACCTTGCTTCTTATAACGTGCAGCGTTCATGATAGGCGCGACACATTTGTGATTTATTTACTCGTGTTACGTTGGTGACATTACGATGGGTAAATCCAATGTTAAAATGCTAAGGGTTTAAGTAGAAAGCTTTGTTGGTTAAAATTCAGAGTTTACAAAATTGAGCGGCCAAGTTGTAATGTTGTAAAAGAGAATGGGTAAAGTCAGGGCCGGTCCCGAGGATTTGTTGCCCTGTGCGAGACGAGAAAAAAGGCACACGCCTCCAGCCTGAAGCAACAACGCACTAAATTATATAAACTAAATTTTTAATCAAAAAACAAACGTTTGATAAATAAACATAAGAAAATCAAAGTATTTGAATTAGTGAATTACCTAACAAATAATTCATGAAGCTCTCCGAGCATTCTTCATAGCAAATTAATGGTTTATCACATCTTCACTTATATTAGTATAGGTCCTCACAATTGAGTCATTTCAATTAATTCAAGATCATATATTTATGGGTCTACTGTTGATGCGTGAGAGGGTTTAGGATGATGATCGGTTATGGGCTTTGGAGCAGAGAATGAAGGGTTAGGTTTAGGATATGTTTACAACATCTTTAGTGTATTTGATTTTAATTATAGCTAGGTTAGGTTAAATTTACAAAAATACCCATCATGTGCCTTGCACATGCTTTCTTTTAACGACAAATTTAACAGAGTTTAACAATGCAAAGGGTTTATGACTCAAGTTGTTAAAAAAATAATACCATAGGGTTCCATTTGTTAAAGGTTTGAATTTTAGACTCAAAGAGTTAAAAGCATTAAACCACATATACTCAAAAAGTAATTTACTCTTCATTTTATAGAGTTTGGTGTTATTAGACTATTATTTTGTTATTGTAACCAAATGGCTTTTGGCTAAGCGATTAGATAACGTTTCGCGTTTCCATGTGACAAGGTTCAAATGTTGTTGGTAACAAAAAAAAGTGTTACGTACTTAAGCCGTTAAAAATAGTTTGTTAGTCTAGAGTATACATAGAACCAAATACATATACAATCCTTTAGGGGTTGTTTGTTTACCTCTTAATGGTTCAGTTCAGTGCTTAACCATTCAGCATTCAGCATTCAGAGCATTTGTTTTAGAAAAAAGAGCCTCTGAATGGTTCAGTTAAGTACTGAATGGTTAAGAGACTGAGAGATGCTGAATGAAACTGAATGGAACATATGCTAACTTTATACTCATATGAAGTTCTACCCCCAACGTCCCTCTTATTGATGAAACCTCTTAATGGTTCAGACCTCTTAACCATTCAGCACTTAATGATTCAGATTTTGCCAAACAGCCCCTTAGAAACTTCCATTTCTTAGAAATAATGATGTCATAAAGTGAAAAACATTATGATGTGTATCCAACGATTTTTGCCCACGTCCAATTGATCATGAACAACATGTATGCATTTTGAACAACTTGTATGCATTATGAACAACTTGTATGCATTAGGCCAATAGAACATGTTACCCTTGTTTATTGCTAAATGAAGTGCACTAGGAAAACAGTGGTAGGTGTTTCTTTTCAGTATCTTTTAATTAGTGTAATTTATAGAAATCGATTACATATATAGCATATTGGTTTTGAAAAACTAAAAAACACTCGTGATTACTGGTGTTCATTATTCGAATACGATTCGAGTTATTCGAAATTCGATTCGATTTGAATTCAATTAAGGCCATTTGAAATTGAGTTTCGGTCATTCGAATTCGATTCGAAAAATTTTGTCGAATGTGGATCGAATACGAATATGATTTTCAGTATTCACATTTGATTCACACAATTCAAATACGAAATATATATATTTTTTAGTATATATTTATATATATATTATAATATATATAATTAATTATCTATATATGATATAATTAATGGGCTTGAAGTAATGTTAAAAATACCCAAAACCAACACATTACCCAATCTTAATTGTTATTTATACATATGGACATAATTTGGTACTGTGACAACTACTTAATTATTGTTCTACAAGTTTTGAACTTGTTTAAAGTCCTTTGTTATGTTTAATTATGCAGTTTTAGACCTTTTTTTAAACATATTTTAGACTTGTTGATGTGCTAATATTTTGCATATTATTTGGGTGATATTTTAGACTTATGTTATGTTGGTGCTACATTTGTATTGTTGTTTGATGTGTTTATTTATTTATATTTTTTTAAAACGAATATATTCGAATTCGAATAACTTAATCGAATCGAATACATAATTTTTTGGCGAATGTGGATCATACGAATACAGTTTTTAAAAGTCCAATTCGACCTATTTGATTCGCCCAATTCATCCAATTCGTATTCGATTCGAATAAACACTCCTACTAGTGCTGCTTAAGACTTATGCATTTTCATTCACATGATTAAAGTTTTGGCTATTGTGTATGAGTAAATGGTGGTTATTCATCAAGTTGTTAGGTTAATGTATAATGTATAGAGATATGATGATGATGATTTATATTACGTTTGTAAGTGTTTGGTGAAGGCGTAAAACATGTTACAAAGTTTAATCGTCAGAAACACATTATTGTCTACTGAGAGAAGTATCGATTGACACATACCTTTAAGGTAGAGGTAACAAAATTCACAAGTCGAATGATTGGGTGATGACTCGAGAAACAGGTCATTTAGTACCAGTCAAAACAGGTCAGTCATGTTAACCTGCATAGACTTTTCACCGCTAAAAAGTCAATCTGCTAATTACAAATTTTGCAAGTCATCTCGCAACAATAAAGCGAAAAACTCATACTGTTCTTATAATTTTCTAAACAAAGTTAAAATGGTTTGTAAAATAACAGTACAAGAAGCAAAAATGACAAGTCAACATAGCATGCACACACTTGTACATACATGATAATCTAACAATATATAGTAAACATTTTAAGTTGTAAGCAAATGAACATACTTTGTGCGTATTTCACCGATTTACATGTTTCCCTTTGGGACAATTTCACGTGTACCCTTAGAAATTTGTTATTATATCATATTTACCCAACAAAACTATTCAAAACTTCAGATTTTTCAGTTATAACAACTTTATACAAAAGATAACCTAAAATGACTTAAATATAAATAAATATGATGAAATTTACATCACTACTTCTGAAAAAATTACATAATAAACACAAAGTATGTAGTTCAAGTACTCGGATTTTTTTTAATTTTCTTGTAGAAACTGTCTGGCATTCATGTTTCAGTAAAAAATTACTATTTTCCTGTCTGTAACTATAACCAGCTTTCCATACATATTTTCCTATAAAAATCAACAGCAAATCACATAAAGGGTCAAAAATACTTAAGAGTGTATTTTATTGCTCTTTAAGACAATAGAACAAATAGTTACATCTTTCATGTCATATATGGCATAACTTTCTCTTATCAAAATCACTAAATTTGGGGTAACTAAAACACATTTCCTTTAATAAATTTTGCTTCATTCGCTTAAACTAACTTGATTGAAAAAAATCATAAGAATCTACAAACGCCAACGAGAAGACACCCAAAATCTCATTCCGGATTAATGTCATGACGCCAGGATCTATGAGTAATATTTCTTTTTTTAACGGCGATGACAATTCGGACTAAATGACCTGTCTCTTCATAGCCTAAATATGTCTATACATCATACTTGATTTCAACGGTAGATTGATGTTGTAACAACTAGTTAGTTAGTTTGAAGTTGTGACGTTAACACATCTATTCAAACAGATTTCAAGTTAAACGTCTTAGTTTTGCTATTCAAAAAGTTTATAGCTGCACAATTAGTTAGTTAGTTTGTTGGGAGTTTTAACATAAGCCGCAAAGATTTAATTACCATGCATGTTGAGAGATGCTAAATGAAAGAAGACTTATACGATTCATTGTATACTTTATGTGATTTTTTCACAGCTTCTAAACTTATTAATATAATATTATATATACATTTAGTGTAATTTGATCATGAACATGTGTGCATTATGAACATGCATGCATTTTGAACAGCTTGTATGCTTTATGAACAACTTGTATGCATTATGAACAACTTGTATGCATTAGGCCATTAGAACATGTTACCCTTGTTTATTGCTATAACTAGGTTTAACACCCGTATGTTACATACGGGTTAAATAACAATATTTATAAAGAAATTATAATCATTATGTTTAAAAATTTGTAATTTGTAAATATTTAATATTTAAGGATATTGCTCCATCAACTCATTACATGACAATTAAAATTTCCTTCTCAAACTTCCTATTATGGATTAAAAAAAATTTCCTTTAAAAGTTGTCCCTTAAAACCTTAATTTAGTAGATAGATGAAGTGCACTGGGAAAACAGTGCTAGGTGTCTTTTCATTATCATTTAATTAGTGTAATTTAAAGAAATAGATTACATATAGCACATTGGCTTTGAAAAAGTAAAAAACACTCATGGTGCTTAAGACTTGTGCTATTTCAATTCATTCACATGATTAAAGTTTTGGCTATTGTGTATGAGAAAATGGTGGTTATTCATCAAGTTGTTAGGTTAATGTATAATGTATAAAGATATGATGATGATGATTTATATAATTATATTACATTTGTAAGTGTTTGGTGAAGGCGTAAAACATGCTAGAAAATTTAATCGCCAGAAACCCATTATCGTCTACCAAGAGAAGTATCGATTGACACATACCTTTAAGGTAGAGGTAGCAAAATACACAAGTCGAATGATTGGGCGATGACTTGAGAAACAGGTCATTCAGTACCAGTCAAAATGGGTCAGTCACGTTAACCTGCATAGACTTTTCACCTGCTAAAAGAGTCAACTTGCTGACTACAAATTTTGCAAGTCATCTCGCAACAATAAAGCAAAAAACTCATGTTGTTCTTATAATTTCTAAACAAAGTTAAAATGGGTTTTAAAAAAAATTACAAGTCAACATAGCATTCACTTGTACATACATAATAATCTAACATTATATAGTAAACATTTTAAGAAGCTGTATGCAAATGAACGTACTTTGTGCGAATTTAACCCTTTTGACATGTTTTCTTTTGGGACAATTTCACGTGTACCCGTGAAAACTTGTATTATATCATATTTATCCAACGAAACTACTTAAAACTTCGTATTTCTAAGTCCTAACACCTTTATACAAAAGATAACCCAAAATGACGGAAAGGTCAATCCCTCCCCTACGACACAAAAAAAAAGCGGGCCGAACTTCTAACAGCCCGCCCGCTTCCATAGAACAATATCGTGGCAACGTAGATCTAAGTGAAGTGGTCATATTGGATCCTTGGGAACCATCACAGGTACGGCCGACATCTATTTATTTAAACGAGAATGCTGTGTCGTCCAGCGGAACCTAGAAGAAGATGACTCTTGCAGATAGCTGACTCCTTTTCAATAGAAAAGAATAGCCAAACCAACCCAGCTGGCTGGTTAGAAAGCTGCGAAAGGCCCGGCCCTGAACATCCCTTTTTATCGAATGAAAGACCCTCGCCCCGCTTCCTATCGATATGGCGGATGCGAGGCGAAATCAAAGTCATCAAATGCTCTTGACTAGCTAGCAGGTTGGCTAAAGCGAACTGACCGCAGCTCAATGAGGTACCAAGACCACCCACAAACCATTGAATCAGCATCATAAAGAAAATCCTCCTTTTCAGAATAAAGGAGCTGGTAAAAGGACAGCATCAAGCTAGACAGTATCACCGATCTCCGAGTAAATATATATGTGAAATTTACATCACTACTTCTGAAAAATTACCTAATAAACACCAAGTATGTAGTCCAAGTCCTCAGTTTTTTATTTAATTTTCTCATAGAATCTGTCAAGCATTCATGTATTCATGTTTCAGTAAAAAATTACCATTTTCCAACTACTTTCCAATTATATTTTCCTATAAAAATCGTAGAGCAAATCACATAAAGGCTCAAAAATACTTAAGAGCATACCTTATTGTTCTTTAAGACAATATAACAAATAGTTACATCATTCATGTCATGGCACAATTTTCTCAGATTAAAATCACTAAATTTGGGGTAACAAAAACACATTTCCTTCAATAAATCTTGCTTCATTCGCTAAAACTAACTTGATTGAAAAAAATATCAATATCTACAAACGCCAACAAAAAGACACCCAAAGTCTCATTCCGGATTAATTTCATGACACCAGGATCTATGAATATAGTTTATTTTTTAACGGATGACAATTCGGACTAAGCGACCTGCATCTTCATAGCCTAAATATGTCCATACATCATACTAGATTTCAACGGTAGATTCAGGTTGTAGGATGGCGCTAACCTGCTCTAGAAGAAAATCAACTAGCTCGTAAAACTCATATCTTAGAAAGCTAAACGGCAATCCTGCTAATGATAGTTTTCTTTGAAGTTGAGACATTAACATAACTCTTCAAACAGATTTAGTTTTACTATTAAAAAAAGGTTAGCTGCAAAATTAGTTAGTTAGTTAGTTTGTTGATGGATTTGACATAAGTTGCAAAGATTTAATTATCATCTTGAGAGATGCGAAATGAAAGAAGACTTCTATGATTCAATGTATATTTTATGTGATCTTTTCACAGCTTCTAAACCTTTTAATATAGTATACATATATATATATATATATTTGGTATGAATATTGAAAATAAAAAGTCGATATGTCCGAGTGGTTAAGGAGACAGACTTGAAATCTGTTGGGCTTCGCCCGCGCAGGTTCGAACCCTGCTGTCGACGTTTTTCTTTACTTTTTCATTTTAAGAAAATTGTTAGTTATTTAACAACAAAAACAAAATATTAGGTCACTTTAACAAAACTTTCTTTTTAACGGAAGGAACTGTATATATATTACACCAAATAATTATACCGTCCCTCATTTGTGATGTTTCAAACCTAAGACCTGGTGTTTCAAACACAAGTGTGTTATCAATGAATTGACGGTCACAGACTAATACTCAAAGTTTCCTACTATGTTTATTATGGTATCTTACAAGAGTTTTATGTGGTTAATTGGTTTTTGGAATTGATTATGGTGAGGGCTTTATTGGTTTGCTTCTTACGGGGCTAAGATTGAAAAAGATTATTCAATTGACAACTTATCTCCTAGTTAAATAGAGATTAGATCTCATTAAACTAGAGACATAAGTTGAGAGCAAAATCCAAACCACCACGACCCCATTTGGTTGTCGTCCTCCCTACAACGCATGCCCATCACCGTTTGGCCACCTATGGCCGGCGCACGTATTATGACTTTGTTTGCCATTCATGTGTATTATAACTACGAAATATGGCAAATGAATGTCAAAACAATCTTTCTTGATGGACATCTTACAGAAGATTTGTGTATGATGTAACCAGAGGGTTTTGTCGATCCAAACAATCCTAATAAGATCTGAAAGCTTTATAAATCTATTTATGGATTGAAGAAGACATCTCAAAGCTGAAATCTACGTTTTGATAAGAAAATCAAACAGTCTGGTTTTGATCACAATCATTTAGTTTTGGTGAGAGAACATTTTATGGGGAGGAGGTCGAAGCGGGTTAGGCTATTAGGTACGACACTAATACCATCGCCACCACTGAGGGTAAGGAGCATGACCTTAAGCGTCATATATATGAACAAGATGCATCGGTGACAGTTGACTAAATGAAGGGTTGGGGGAATGGTTTCACAAAACGATTCCAACTTCACCGAAATAATGTCAGTCGGAGTTCGTTTAACCGCATTCTTACAACTTTGTACCGAAAATATCATAGAATAAATTCACCCTTTTGAGGTTAAAAAAGCTTCAAGAGTACAAATAAAATGACATGATCCTACTAAATACTCTCGCAAGTGCTCGTGATTTTTGGTCTCACAATACCACAAGCACTTGACTACTTGAGGTTCCACCCCACAACCTTTATCAACTTCATTATCGCTTTGGACCATTCCTAAAAGAAACACTTCTAAACTTGCTACTTAAATTTGTTTGGTTAAAAGGTGACACATGTAAACCTTGTCTACCTAAGAGAAAGAGAAAGGGTGTTTACTCTCACATGATTCTTTTGGTTAGAAGTTGTTACTTTCCCTTCAAGTGTACTGCTAAGGCCATTTGCCTCTACATCCGTTAATAATTTTAGCTATAATACTTAAATAGTGTATTTTTTTGATAGTGTAAATTTCATTATTAAATTACATACGTGTTTTGATTTTTTTAACATGTTTAGTTTTATCCTACAATTTAAATTCATATGATTTTTTATTTTTAATATAAATGATCGCGAACATCAACTCTATCTACTTAATAAATACTTTTAATCAATAACTTTTTAACAAAGTACAATATTATTAAGAAGTTTGATGGGTATATATAGCATATATATTAACTAGATCTATTTGGCGGCTCGCGCCTGATTTTACATTCGTAACTTTGTTAATGATATTTGTAACTTTGTAATTACACATTGGCTCAGATCATAAAATTAATAATCATGTTGCAAACGAGGGAAACCCTATTTACCGTCCTTGTAAATGCAAATAATAGGTCGGTTTTTTAGATCATTATAGCAACAGACGATAAAAATACCCAAGCATGAAACCCTAGATCAAATGCTGCCACAAATGGCCATTAGGGCTGGCAATTGGGTCACATGTTTAGACACGATAAGACATGTTAAGCAAAAAAGTACAACATGTAATTTTCTTATTTTTTAATATAATTGAAATTAGGAGCTTAGGGTTTAACACATCTCCTTCTTGGTGCATAAAATAGATAGCTGTCACGCTCAAACAATCAAAGTCATTTGTTAAACGGGTCATTTTGGTGTTTGATACTTGTGTTACTCGCGTCGTCAGAAACCTGTTAAGCACGATAAGACACGATTTGCCGGCCCTAATGGCCATCACCATTAAAATAGAAAATGAAAACACAATTGCAACCAAACAAAATCAAAGAAAACTACACTTTTTTAGGCTCAGAGTAGGAAAACATTCTTGGCAGCTAGGTAGGTTGCAAGTACTAAACCATCCACACTTACCACAACATCTACACCATAGTTCAGTAAATATCTGCAACTCATCATAGCCATTTGATATAACAAACACAAAAAAAAAACATCAATGCAACAATCAGTTTCAGCAACAGAAACAGAACACCAAACACCTAGCATCGTGGACCACCATCGTTACAACATAATGAACAATCTAACATGAGGATTACTTTCATTTTCACTCAAATCACATAGATCCAAATAATAGCAAACAATGTGAACACTAGAAAAACACAAACATCTCCGGCATCAGTCACCGTCGACAATAATAAGCCAAAGATCTAACAACATAAATACTCACACGACAAATTACTAAAATACCCTGCATGTGAAGTTACACTTATACCCCTAAGCATTTACTATTCATTATATATTTACTCTTATATATATAGGAGATGTATATATTGAAAACTTAGTTTTAATAAGAAAACCCTAGAAACTTTGTTAGTGGACCACAATATGCCACATCTACATTTATGTCATTATTTGTCTTTTAGCCCTTGAGGGTATATTCGACCATTCACTTACACTTTCATCTCAGCCTTGGCCCACTTCCCCTTTCATTCCATAATATTATTCTTGTTTTCTCATTCCTATTTCAAAATTCAAAACCTGTCTCTCTCTCTAAACTCAGATATGAACAAGCAGATCAACGGGTTCACCTAGACTACGAGTCACCGTTTCACAACGTCTTCGCCCATCGTCGTCCTCCACTTTTTACGATGTTCAGATCCGGTATCATCCTCCTTCCACCATCGTCCTCCTCCACACGTTGTTCAGATCCGGTGCCTTTTTCCTCCCACCGTCAGATCCGGAGCCATACAAAGACAAGAGATGTATATATCTTCCTCCCACCGTCAAATCCGGAGCCATACATGGGTTTTTAGTGGCGGTGGTGGTGGAGGTGATATTGGTGTTGGAGGAGGGGGAGGTGGTGGTGTAGGTGGAGGAGGAGGAGGAGGCGGCGGCGGTGTTGTTGGTGGTGGTGGTACAATAGAAGCAGCAGGAGCTAATTCCATGTTAAAGCCTTCAAATTGAAAAACAAGGATTTGTAACATGTGGGAACAGACGGTGTATTGCCCATTTGGTAGCAAGTGTCATTTTGCTCATGATGCTTGCAGGTATAGCTTCTAGATCTCTTCATAAATATCTCAAATTTATCATCTTTTTGGTTAACTTGAAATAATAGTATATGTTAACTAGAAATTTCTTGAGTTTTAGTTTGACTACATCTTGAATTTATATTTGTTGAGTAAATTTTATACCCCTAATGAAGAAAGTAGTTGAATGGTAAGTTGTAGGTTTTTAAAACAAGAGTAAAAAGAAGAAGAAGAACTAAAATAAAGACTTGTTAAAATAATACTCCATATATAAGTACAATGTCAGAAAGTGTCATTATTACTTTTCAACTAAATACTAATATTAAATTTCATATTATTTAAATTTTTATTTACTTTTAGATTTATGTTTTTATTTTAGATTTACACGTTTTTTGCTTCACATTACCTTTTTTTTATTTCATAGAAGATTATTTCTACAAATTTAATCTATGACACTTCACAAACAATATATGACATTAAATGTTACATAAACAAGCGTTAATGGTTTGATTATATTGGTGACATGTTACATTTACTAGAGTTTTTATCAAGCTTATTTCTACAAATTTACTAGAGTTTGAATATAAGTTGAAAATTGTGATGTATATATTATAGGCATATATTTTTTATGTAACACGATGTAACATGTCTGGACTGACACTTTAATCTATCTGGTTTTGATATTTATAAAATATGTAACACGATGTAACATATGTACCAGTTAGTTTGCTTTATTGGTTTTTTAAAATTTCAGTTATATATATAACACGATATAACATATAACTTTGTTTCTGAAACCTATGTAACACAATGTAACATATGTAATACTATGTTAGAATTGATATGTAATGTTTTCAGTTTTTAATAAAATATGTAACACTGTGTAACATGTCTGACTGACGCTTAACCATCTAGTTTTGTTTTTAATAAAATTATGTAACACGATGTAACAAATGTGTTGGTTATTTTTTCAATTGTTTTTAACCATCTAGTTTTGTTTTTACTGTTCGAGTGCTTGACATACGTACCCGTTAGTTTTCAACAGGTTGTTTAATTTTCAGTTAAATTTGTAACAATATGTAACTTATGTAATTTTGCTTTATTGCTTTTTGAGTAAATTACAATTTTGGGCCTTTATAATAAGTCAAATTACGGATTGTAGCCTTTATTTTAAATTATTGCACTGGTTGGCCTTTATATAAATTTTTCTCACGGTTTAAGGCCTTTAAGTTAACTTTCGTTAAGTTTCACAGTTAACTCCAGGGTATTTTGGTCATTTTACCTTGAAGTCAAAAATTGTTAATGTGGTTATTATTTGGGGACCATTTATGTAATTTCTTCAAGATATATATATATATATATATATATATATATATATATATATATATATATATATATATATATATATATATATAGGGATCCATTCAAATGAGAACACTTTTAACTTGAGAACAACTTAGGAACCGCTTTAACTGTTGTATTTTTTATAATATAAATTGACAAAAATGCTTATAATTAACCTAATTTTAACATCTATTTAAAAAATATATGATTTGTGAAGTCGTTTGTTAAAATGCATATATGCACCCACATTACTTGTACATAAACACACATTGTGGGTGCATATATGCATTCTAACAAACGACATCACGAATCATATTTTTTTTAAATAGATGTTAAAATTAGTTGAATTATAAGCATTTTGGTCAATTTATATTACAAAAAATTCAATAGTTTGACTCACTTTATGATTCGTTAAAGTTGTACTTTTTGTACTCAAGTTAAGAGGTGTTCTCATTTGAGTGTCCCTCTATATATATATATCATCCACCACCATTATCCACCACCATCACACCCTTCTCTCCTCATCCATCTTCTTCTTCAACACCTACACTACACCACCAACCATCATTTCCATGGAGCCGAAGTTAATTGACGGCGAGTTTTGGCTACCACCGGAGTTTCTAACGACGTCGATTTCTGAACCGGAAAACCCAACTCCAGCGGATTGAACTAAAATCTAAGTTTTCCGGTTAAGTTAGTTATCGGCTCAACGAAAACAAAGAGTGACGAAGACGATTATCTCCTTAACGGATTAAATTAAAAGTTCACTAACACTAATCTTCAAGAAGATTTATGGAAACTAGATGCTAATAGTTATAAGGTATCTTTTTCATCCTTTTTTTAGGGCTTTTTTGTCTCGTTTCATGATTTTGCTAATTGAATGATAATTAACAATTTTAATTTTAAAGATTACGTTTATAATTTACGTGTTTTTTGAATGGTGAATGATTGTGTTTTTGTTTTGTGTTTACAGTCTGTATTTTATGCTAATTGAATGATAATTAACAACCTTTTGTTTTAAAATATACGTTTATAATTTGTTGTGTTTTTTTGCAGTTTCATCAGTTTCAGGTCGTTGGAAGAGGTTTACCTACTGAGACCGATGAGCATCTGAAGATTTATCGAATGAAGCTTTGGGCTACTAATGAAGTTCGTGCTAAGAGCAAGTTTTGGTGAGTTGCAGTTGCTTATTAGTTGTTTTTCAGAGTATAATGGAGATATAGGTGTTGGTTAAGGACTTATCATTGTTACTTTGTAAATTTTGATGTTGATTAGGTACTTTTTGAGGAAGTTGAAATGATGGTTGGTGGTGTAGTGTAGGTGTTGAAGAAGAAGATGGAGGAGGAGAGAAGGGTGTGATGGTGGTGGATAATGGTGGTGGATGATGATATATATATATATATAGCTTGAAGAAATTACATAAATGGTCCCCAAATAATAACCACATTAACAATTTTTGACTTCAAGGTGAAATGACCAAAATACCCTGGAGTTAACTGAGAAACTTAATGAAAGTTAACTTAAAGGCCTTAAACCGTGAGAAAAATTTATATAAAGGCCAACCAGTGCAATAATTTAAAATAAAGGCCATGATCCGTAATTTGACTTATTATAAAGGCCAAAAATTGTAATTTACTCTTGCTTTTTTAAATTTAAGTTAAATATGTAACAATATGTAACTTTGATTTTTTTATTTTATTTCATGTATCGGATTTTATAACAACTTTCTATAAGTAAATAGTTTCAATTAAAATATGTAACACAATGTAACATATATAATACTATGTCAGAATTGACATGCAATGTTTTTCCAGTTTTTAATAAAATATGTAACAAGATGTAACATGTCTAACTGACGCTTAACCATCTAGTTTTGTTTTTAATAAATATGTAACACGATGTAACAAATGTACTAGTTATTTTTCAAGTGCTTTAACCATCTAGTTTTGTCTTTACTGTTCGAGTGCTTGACATACGTACCGGTTAGTTTTCAACGGGTTGTTCATTTTTCAGTTAAATATGTAATAATATGTAACTTATGTAATTTTGCTTTATTGCTTTATTGTAACTTTGCTTTTTTAATATTCAAATATGTATACGATGTAACATATGTAACTTTTGATTTTTTTTATATCCAAATATGTAACACGATGTGATAAAATATGTAACACGATGTAACATATGTAACTTGTCGGATTGGCACTTAATCCATCTAGTTTTCTTTTTAATAGGTAAAGGAACTTTTGTATCAAAGATGAAGAGATTATCAAGAAACGAAGCATGTATGAAGCATGATTGAAACTATGTAACACTATGTGTGAACTGACATGTATTTTTTTTATCAATTTTAACAAAATATGTAACACGATGTAACATTTGTAACATGTCTGGAGTGACACGTAATCCATTCAGTTTTGTTTTTTTTTTAAAATATGTAACACAATGTAACAAACGTAATCTATTCAGTTTTGTTTTAAAAATGTATGTAACTCGATGTAACAAACGTAATCCATGGAGTTTTGTTTTTATATAATATGTAACACAATGTAACAAACGTAATCCATTTAGTTTACTTTTTGAAAAAAAAATGTTACATGATGTAACAAACGTATCAGCTCTTTTTGTAAAGTATGTGAGAGAAATTATATTAAATAAAAAAAGTATGAGAGAAAAATTATATTAAATTAAAAAGTTGGAAAGAGAATGTACTAGAGAGAGAATAAAGTAAAGGGAGTTGTTAGTTGTTAAATGACCAAATGACCATTTTTGTACTTTTATGTATTAAAAAAGTACAAAAGGTGGAGAGATTAAGTTGGATGAATCTCATCCATTGATCTAGTAAGATCAATGGTTATGGTAAGGTTTCTAGGGTTTTCTCAATAATTATGGGTTTTTATTTTAGCCATCCCCTATATATATATAAATATAAGAGTAAACTGTAGTTTTGGTCCCTGTATTTTTGATACTATTAACATGTTTTGTCACATCTTAACAATTTAGGTCCTTGTTGCTTTTCTTCTAGTATTCAAGGCTCTTTATTTTGGGGGCGTATATGATACTTGGGCTCCGGGAGGAGGAGATGTAAGAAAAATCACCAACTTGACGCTTAGCCCAAGTATCATATTTGGTTATTTACTAAAATCGCCCTTTGGGGGGAAGGATGGATTGTTAGTGTAGACGATTTGGAAGATATAATCGGAGGACATGTATGATTAGGTTCCATTTGTATACTTGGTGGAATTTGGCATATCTTAACCAAACCCTTCGCATGGGCTCGACGTGCACTTGTATGGTCTGGAGAGGCTTCTAATAGAAATGATCCCAAACATCAACTCTTCCTATTTTCCATTAAGTCTCTCACGTGTGAAGTAAAAGGTAATTTCTTATACTCTTTGTGACATGCAACTGAATAAAATAGTCAACAAACATGTTGACCTAGGTAAAATATAAAAATAAAATGACACTTTTATCCCTCATATGAAGACGCGTGATGAAAATTTAACAAAAAACTATATGAATTTAACGTTCGAGACCATTTGTATTAACAATAAAAATAATGACTAAAACAGTTAAATTAAAATTGAGCAGCGGTTGGTCATTTGGTCCAACGGCATTCCAATGATGGGTTAAAAACACTTGACTTCCTAGAGGTTATGGGTTCTAGTCTTGAGGAGAGGGGTTTTACACAGAAAAGGTTAAAGGTTCCTGCTGTGGTTTTCCCCGGGGCGGTTAGTTGACGAGTCTTAGACTCCGACTTTCCTGCTCTTTGGAAAGGTTGGTCGGTGCCCCGAGAAGAGTATTCTTCTCCTAGGGGAGCTACCACATTCTGCCGCAAATAGCCCCTCTTACAGGGGATAGGCCGTGGGCTTCTAGGCTCGGTCATTGCACTCCCCTAAGCTACCGTTTAGCTGATGATGAAACTGCCGTTCAAAAAAAATTAAAATTGAGCATATTAAAAGTATTAAAACGGATGTATCAAAACTACACAACAATACACATAAATCATATAGACGTGGTAGAGAGATAAACAAACACACGCTACACAAAACCTCTAAAATTTCATTTCATCATTTCTGTCTCTCTTTTTTTCTCCGTTCAACCGTCGCTGCCGTTACTGTTGCATTACGGCGGCGTCACTCACCGGCTTAATCAGATCATTTCAACGCTTATTGTATCTCTTGTTATCTTATCTACTCTAATTTCACCTACAACTTAACTTTGATTAGGTAAATTTCACTTCACTTCACTTGTTGTTTGCGATCTATTAGATTCATTTTCATGGCTATTTTTAGGTTCAATTTACCTGTTTTTGTTGTGATCGGCAATAGTTATGATTAATTCGTTACTTTGCAAATTTGATTATCGTCTTGCATACGTTTTGGACCTATATTCTAAGCTTGCAGGTGTTGTTTCGTGAACCTTTTTTAAATGTGACTCATATCCTCTAATGGATAAGAACATGTTACTTTTTTTTTATTATTATTATTTTTAGATTTGATATGCTTGTTTGTTACATTACATAGGTGCATACCTAATTAAGCAATTAGGTATAGGTGGTTAAATTGTGTAGATTAAGAGTTGTTTTTAAAAAGAATTTAGTTATTGTATGTGAAAAATATGCAATTTTAAAGGAAGATTTGGGCAAAACTTTGAAACTGTGAGTCTAGTGGTTTGAATTTATGTTGATTTTCGGTATCGTTTATGTTTAAAATGTTGTTGAAGTTATTAAGATTATGGAAATGGTAAATATAACGTCTAGTGGCGGTTTCAGGTACGCATGACATGTGCTACTTTCAAAAGAGTAGGTGAAAAAATTGGTATATGTTGTTTGTGTTGTTTCTAGCTTACTTGAAATTATGTTGTTTATCTTATTTCATTTGTTTCGCATTTTTCTTTGTTGGATTGAATCTGTGTTTGTTATGATGCCTGTCTTGATATCATAATTTTAGGATTATGTTTAACGTAAACGTGTCGATCTTGTATAGGTTCTTTGAAAGAATGGGATCTTACATAGGATACTAGTATCTTGATCTGATTCGGTGATCTTACTTGAAGAGATTTAGTGAACTAAAAAACAACAAATTAGATAATAAAGTGGTCCCAAGATAGCACTTTTTATAAATCATATTACACGTTTACATCATATATGGCATTTGAGTTGGATCTTCTGATCATAAGTTGATCATTCGATTCCTGGAAGACAAAAAAACAATCCGTCGTAGGATCTCAATATTTACAACTTTGATTGAATTTAATGATATACAACTGTGGTGAGAAGAGAACAAGATGGAAATGTAAAAGAACTAACTTTCATCTTATTTATGCCAAATAGTTAATGATTGTGTTTGTTACTTTGGTGTCTTTTAACAGGTTTGCAAGATGATTGGATCCCTTCTTACCCGAGGGCTCATGTATGTTGGCATAAACTTGTTTCTTCTTCATTTATGGTGACCCTTGATAAAATTTTCAAACATTTGAGTTCTATTTGCATGCAGAATGGTGTTTGGATATGCGTATCCGGCATACGAGTGCTACAAATCAGTGGAGAAGAATAAGCCTGATATCGAGCAACTTCGTTTCTGGTGTCAATACTGGTACTATACATTTTAGTTGTATAAAAGTAATTGAATCACAGGCTTAAATCTTAAAACTGGATAATGAGGTTTTCAGGATCTTAGTTGCTGTACTGACTGTCAGTGAACGAATTGGTGATACATTTGTTTCATGGTAAGATCAAACCTAGGATGTCAAAATATTTATTTATGCAGTTGCCGTTTTGGCCCATTTGTTTGTCATCGGGTCCATATGGGTTTTGCTTTATGTCTAATGGGTCAAATGGACAAAAGTAAAGAAAAAAAAAGTAGTTCAATGGAAACAGTCAAACGGGCTGTGAGTCCCCCGAAGGTTATTTTTTATGCACAAAACCTCCTAAATAAATTCATTATGAAAGAAGTAAGAGATATATTGATATTATATGATTTCTTTAATCATATTTGACACCCTAATTATATATTAAAACGTACAGATTTGGACAACGAGTGATCCAGGCCAACCTAACTCGACTGACCCGTTCACTTATCTGCTCGACTAAACCATTTTGCTATGTACTCTTAAGGGTTTTTCTTTCTTACATTTGAGTTATTGGTTGTTCTACTTTTGAAGGGTTCCAATGTACAGTGAAGCAAAGTTAGCATTTTACATATACTTGTGGTACCCCAAAACAATGGTAAATATTTTTTATGAGATTATATATATGGATTCTAATGCTTTCAGATTACGTTAATATTTTTTGTGGTTTGATCGTATTTCAGGGGACGACTTATGTATATGATTCCTTTTTCAAACCATACATTTCAAAGCATGAAACGGAGATTGATCGTAACTTGATGGAATTGAGGACACGGGCTGGAGATGTGTTTGTTTTGTACTGGCAAAGAGCTGCAAGTTATGGTCAAACAAGAATATTTGATGTTCTTCAATACATTGCTTCACAGTCAACCCCCAGACCCCGACCACCTCAGGTATTTTAATTACAAATAACCACAGTTCCGTAATGCTGGAATCCAGATACGTGGATTATGAGTTCATCACAATAGTTATATTCGATGATACTATTTCGAAAAACAACAAAACAAACCATCCGGGATGGGTGGGTTGGCCGGATCAGCCGAGTGTAGCTGTTTGACAGTTTGGTTTTTGTGTGTTGAGACATTTTTTCCTCGAAAATCGTTAGTTTGTTGGTTTGGTTTTGCAGTTTTAATTTTTTTTCCAAAAAAATTGAAAATCCTTTAACGGGTAAAGGTGTTTTATGAATATAAATACATTTTTACAACGGTGTATTCCAAAATTAAATTAAAAAAAGCAGTTTAAACGTTCGTTGTGGTTTACACTGCCAGTTCCAAGCCAATGTGGTAAACGTCAGACTGTCAAAACTGAACCGTATGAGTCTTGAACTAGCTGAATTGCTTCAGGTTGGGTCGTTCAGTCAGTTTTAGCAGTTCGTAAACACCCCTCATGTTAAGAATACAACCTTGTGGGTTACTCTTGTTTTGTACAATACTCGATTGATCGGTTATAATGCTAATCAAACGATTTGAAATTGCAGCCACCATCTAGACCCCCTGCCACTCAACAGGAAACAAACGAGTCACTATCCCCTGTTTCATCATCATCATCACCATCTGATACGGCTCCTGACCAACAAGAGGCGACAAATGCGGGTCCACAAGTGCTACCAACACCATCGCCTCCGGCTGCAGTGTTGAAAGCACAAAAGTCGATCTCGTCACAAAGCCTAATAGTGACAGGAAAACCTGAAACATTAAATGAAGCAGATGTGATGGAGACCGAACAAGCGGGTCCATCTAACCCTGATTCGAATCCTCCTGTGAAGGAGGTTGTGATGGAAGAAAGCGTTAAGGTGTACGCACGTGCTCGGTCTAGGAAAAGTAGTGTTGCACCGGTTCGATGATATCGTTGTTGACAGTTATAATTTGCAAAATGTGAGTATGTAGGATTAGTTTGGATTGATTACTAAAACATGTTTGTGTAATTGTATTTCTTTATGGACAATGGTTTCCATCATCTGTTTCTTTGATCACATGAGTTAGATGGAAAATTTCATACATTTTTTAAAACTGGAATAAAGATAATATTTACCTGATAAAAAATAGGGTAAATTACAGTATTCGAAAATGTTGTTAACTATGTTAATGCTTTCGTATGAAATAGTCTTAATTATTTGTTATTAGTCACTGCCGGTACTAATTAAATATGTGTTGGGACTTGGGAGCTCTAATGTTTTTTTATTTTTGCCAGTAATGAACCGCCGTTAAAAAAAATTACAGTAAGTAGATTGAGAATTCGTTTTGCCCCTTGTCCTTGAACATGGGTAATATGTTCTCATACAATGTTGCTCCAATCTGACCTAGCTGGTGAGCGATCCCAATTTATAACAGAGAACAGGACAGCAAGAGAGGGTACTTTTATTCGCTTCTTCTCCACCAAACACGGAAGTTTAAGGATAACAGTAGGTTGGTGGCTACCTAGGGAAACTCCGATTTGATCCCCAAAAGGTTTTTCTAAGCTCACACACGTGGCCTCTCTGTTGACATTGCTGGCAAGATATGATAACAAAAAAAATGTTGTCTCATGTTTAGTGGCATGTGAGTAACCAAAGAAGGCGCTATAATTAAGACATTTTGCATTGACAATGATATTGATAATGTTTTATATTTCAATTTCATTTTTTAGAGGTTTATAACTTTTAAATACAACATTATTTTATAGAAAATAACACAATAAAACGAGCATTTTCTTATTTTTAAAACATATTATATAAAAAACTAACTTTTTTTCCATGTTTTCAGCTCATATCTCATCAGGTTACTTTGTTATTTCATCAGATCATTGTGAAATCTTCTAAATCGACGAGGATTACACAATGACCTGATAAAGATTATTACACACAATGACACAATATAGATAAAAAAACTAACTCAAAACCCCCCGTTTACAAATACGACAATAATGATCCCCGCACTAACACAATATTAGCTTTAAAACAATCATTATTATCATGGTTTGTAACCGAAAAAGAAGAAAAATAACATTAAAACACAACAAATTAAATCTACATGTTAACATACGGTCCATGCACAAAATTAATAGGTAACTCACCTCAAAGTAACCAAAAACTTTATGGCAAAGATTACAAAGGCCTACAAGCAATCTAAATTCTAAGCATCCATACATTATTCAACACAATGAAAATGACTAATTATACAATGTTCAAAATTGAAAATCGCATATGCTACGTTACATAAAACAAACAAAACACGAAAAAGACATAAATAAACTCACGAATGTCGCAAGTAATTCGTTATGGTCAGACTCACTTATTGGGTTGATTGTCGTTGTATATTTTAGTGCCACTCAGCACGTATCCACCAGAAGCACTCATTTGCATATGCGGGTGAGTTCTTGAAGGAAGAACCTGCAACAACATAATAATACCCGCAAAATCATAACAGGGTTCAAGTCTGAGCGGATCGGATTGACACACAAAGGTTGTTTTGATGATAAATAGATGATGTAGGAGATGCGCATTAAAATATTTCTAAGCCCCCTTAAACTTGTTTTGTTTAGTTTTTCAATTGATGGTTTTAACCTGTTTGAGATGAATTATAACAAAATCAAATCATACATAAATACAAAAGTAAAAGTAAAAAGAACCTGATATTCGCGTAGCCAAGGTTCTGTAATTTGCAGGCCAATTGCCATTTTCTCAACTTGGAGATTGTGCATGCACGTCGCCAATGGCTGCAGTTAAGCAAAAGCAAACTTCAATTAATGTATAAGAGACGGTTCTAACCCTTTTACTTATCAAAATTGATTCGACAATGTTTTATCTTTAACATAAAACTAGGAAAAAAGGGTTGGTCACAAGTTGATCCATAAGAACTCAAATCTTTTTATTAGTAAAAGTATACTGTTATTGAAAAGGTATAATTTACGAATTAAATTACTTGTTATTACTAAAATTATATTTATCATTGAAAAAGTATAAATACTTAGGTAATGAATTTTGAGAGTAAGTATTTATTAAAAATTGGAAAACTTGGACAAGCGTTCAATCAAAAACACAACCCGATAGAAACTTAAGGTAATAAGTAGAACCTGCAGATACTGGTGATAAATGACAAATGGAGCTGAAAAGGCTAAAAATGGTAGAACCTCCTTGACTATACTCCAAGCATCCACATCTGGAGCAGCGATTATGAGGCTGCAACATAAAAGGAGAAATTAGTACCTCAAAATCGAAGTTGCAAGATTTTCAGGTTTGCTGATGGGTCATTTTGATTTGGGTTAGTACCTCAAAATCACCTTTTGGTGCATTTATAGAAGTTTTTTACGAATAATTAAAGTCTAAAATGTGATTACCAAAACAATATTTACTTATAATAACATTCTAAATGTGGGGTAAATTTTAGACCCGAGAGCTTAATTAAATTTGCCTTTGCCCCCCCCCCTCCCCAACAAACTTATGAGAGTTTTTTTGCCCCCTAACTAGCTTGTCAAGCTCTGCCACTGCACCTTAGGAGGTTTCATTCTTATAAATGCAACTTTCAACCCATTTGACCCATTCTCCGTTTTGTTTAACATTTTTATTAGACCCATTTGAAGATTAAACACGACCCAAATAGACCAATTCATAACAAACAGGATCATAATGTATCACTAGTTAGAAAAAAGATAAGGTCAACCTTGAAAATCCATTTTCTTTCCACGACTTGATGACATCTTCAGGAGCTTTTTCTCCTGGTTTTGCAGCTTTATATACTTTTGAGACAACTGTCTCAGTATTAGACACTGTGTTCTCTTCCATGCTAACAGGCTGTGAAGATGGAATAGAAGATATTGATGCCTGTGTAGAAACATATTCAGATCAGCATAAGTAAAAGCATAAGTGGTTAAATATGTGAAGTAGAATGTGGAATAACTTCAGTTTCGACTGACCTAAAGATTGTTTCATAACTTTTAAATTTTTAAAAAATAATTAATGTGTCATAAACAAAGAATAGAATATCTGAATAATAATCTGAACTCTTGAAAAAAAAGTAAACTCTGAGGTTTTATGCTCAAAATTACCCTTTTAAGGAATTGCGACCTGTCCTTAATAGCTAAAATCATTGTTTTAACTTGTTTGACCCAAATCCACCCATTCATAAGTAAATGGATCAAGATTACCACCAAGCATTAGCTTGTAAGAATTCAAGATTATTATTACTAACATCGGGTTGATTGGATGGATCATCAAAACTAATGGCAGGTTGATGCTGGCCATTTTCTTTAGAAACTTCAGTTTGAGATGCAGAAAGTTGAGCTAGAGGCAACCTCACAATCCTGGATCAAGATGGTTTAAAGCATAAATAAATGATATTAATAAAACTATTTGAACAAAGATCGAGAGTCTCCACAATAGGTATTGCATACATAACCGGCTAGCAAGGGTGAAATTATTTGATGAAAAGCGATATACCTTCTGTTAATTTCATCACCAAAGTTAAACATTCTGACTATCTCGAGAGAATATGGAGAGTCTCCACGATAGGTATTGCATACATAACCGGTACCTGTTTAAATGCACAATGTTATCTGTATTTAACCAGCTAAAAAACTACACATAAAATCATGTCAACCAATTCAACAAACTTTAATTCAATTAACATAGCGATGGTAGTAACTGGTGGGTCCAACAATCAGATGGTGTAGACCGACATGAGGGTAACAGAGTCATTTTTTATTAATTTGGCCAATTTAGGTAAAGTTGCACATTACATAGGACACTTGAAACAAAATCGATGGGAATAAAAACAGAAAGGGTCTTGAAAGTTTGGAATTCAAAACATATTTACAAAGATAGGCAACAATACCTCCCAAACGCTCAGCAACAGCACCAGTAATCAAACCACCAATCATATCCACCACAAGAACATCAGATTGTGCAGTGACATTAGCAAATGATAAAAGAAGAGATAATGTGTCAACTCTCAAGAACCTGAGATTCAGAGATTACTAGTTAATAACTATGTATCAGTTCTAATGTGCTACAAGAGATTAGTGACTAATTAAGTCATCCGTGATGATATATTTACCCAATTCTTGCCGGATATTTCTTGAAGTAAGTGTCGCATATACTGGAAGAAATAAGTGTAATTCGACATGAGAAAATGAAGATACAAAGCATAATTTAAACAGAAAAATAGCTTAAGAGAAAATTAGTATATTAAAATACCTCCGGGCAAAGGGACGTCTCAAGAGTACTTTAGGAGCATACTTTTTTTGTTTCTTAAGCCTATACTTTTCCTGCAGATGATAAAGTTCAGCATGCAGCAATAAATGTTACATGTTAGATGTCAAGTTCAATACTCACTTGTGAAAAGGCTGTTTTATTCTCAAATGTTGCACTATTGGCAATAAGAGCTTCAACTATTTCATTCCCACTTGCACCCTGTCTGGATTAAAGCTATATATAAGTAATATTTTATAAATTAAAGAAAAAGAAAGAACAGTAAATTTCAGTGACACATTTTCAAGAATATATGCTTTCTAAACACGACAGTGTAACAGTTAACCTGGATGTTTGGGTGAAGAAGTAACTATTACAAAAAAAGTAAAAGAAAGCGCAAGAAAATTGAATTTTAATAATATAAACTACGACTCATTAATAACCCGTAATAACAATTTGACCAATATTAATACTCGCTTTGTTACCAATGGCAGTCCCAGTAGTATAATCATCATAAATTTACATTTCATTATCACTAGGTTTCACTCAGAATGATGATCGTGAACAAAATAAAGAAAAGTGCAAGCGAAACTGAGTGAAAATCAAGTGTAAATCGCATGTAGATTCATGGTGATTATACTATTGGGACTGCCCTTGGTAACAAAAAAGAATGTTGGGATTATTATTGGTCAAACGTTTAGTACGGATAATCAGCCAATGACTCATAGTTTGGATTCTTAAAATCCTATGTGCCTAAAAATATATTAATAAATAGCTAAATTTACTATGTTAGACAATATAAGGTTCTAACCTTCGCAATCCTTCTATATCTTCACCGGTAAGTGTTTGGGCTGTATTATTATCAACTAATGCACGGTTGTCCCTGGACTCATCCTTTATGCCACATTCCCTCTTTTCTTCAGTGTTATTAGCTGATGAATTATTTTTTTTAAAAAAAGAACAAAATTTAGGGAAAACATTATACATAAGGACAATAAACAACTAAACTTAAGTCTTTACATCTGTATGTTTGAGCATGTTCTCATGCACAAATGATGTTGATACTAGTATAACTGATCAATGGATCTATCCAAAAATATATTCATTTTGCAGTCCTTATAAAGCAATGATTTGATAAATAATTAAAAATTAGATGAAGTATCTTTATAATATCATCTTTCAGAAAATAATAGTATAGCCAATGAAATGTGAATTAATGTGTCCTAAAAAGATTTGTGCAAACAATGCTACTCTCTAGCATGAGTATCTCACACATGTATGAAGTATAAACTTCATCCACCCTATGAACCAGAGTGGCCCACACTATATTGTGTTATTAGAACTAGAAGTGAATGTTCACAAACGAATTATAGAAGCCCCTTAGAGGCCTAATTTTATTTATCATCAAAATCAAATGGTAGAGTACATCATTATGATGTTTCACTAAAGACAATTTGAAAGTAAACCAAGCTTCAAAACAAGGGTGGTTCGTTCTACTTCGGGTCTCAATCTTTTTCATAAAAAATTTGTAATCAGTTTCGTCTAGTAAGTCAATAAATTATCAACCCACATTGGTCAGTAACAAAAAAAATGTGACCTTTACAAAAATTTGAAAAGAAAAAACTGCCATCTCATAACCGGTAAGGAAAGAAAGTAGTGGCAAACAAAAAAGTCTATGTTTCTCAAACCCGACTTTGCAACTAACTCATCAAAACACCCTTTCAAATTTTAGTAACCTTCCAAAATTTAATCTATCTAATATTTCAAGGTTTTTTGGGGGGCAAATTTGAGAGGGAAAATTTTTTAAGCGATCACACTGGGCTCCAAAACTTCATCGTTATTTACGGCAACTCCCACTCAATGATTTCCAATTAATTGTGTTCTATATTTTTGGTAATACGTTTGTGGTTTCAATCAATCCGGTTGTTGAAGCTTTATTTATTGTTTCGTTTCTTATAAACAAACATTAATATCAAATTCAGTATGGTGTATGACCAATACTCGATTTTAATAGCATGTTCAATCAATCCAGTTTTTGAAGCTTTATTTATTGTGTTCTATATTTTCAATTTTTATCCTTTTTATTTATATATTTTAGATTTATTCCGTGTGTATACACGGGTTTTAAACCTAGTAGCCTATAAAGCTATCATTTTTGTAACAAACTATAGGAGCCACCCACACTTCAAGTTTTCGCAATGAGAAACATTAAGAAACATAAAGTGTAAACAAAAAGAAAGAATGCAAACCTTCTGCCGTCGAAATAACCCGAGACAAACAAGGACCATTTATTCCATTCTCTACTTGAAATAAAGAACCAAATGGACACCCAATCAATGGCTGAAGTGGATAATTCTTATTCCCAATTTTTACAATCCTATCACAATCACACATTCAATCATCAACAAATTAAAACTGTTATTGAACAATCACTTAACATGTAAATACATATTGCTGTTATATCAACCAAAACTGAAACAATTGATATAAATCCAATTGGAACAATATCAAATTATTATATTGCAAACTCAAAGCTTCAAAATCAATGAAATTAAGTTAATTTATGAAGTGAGGAAGTAATTGCTTACGATCCAGAAGTGAGGCGTGAAAAAACGAGACGATCTCCGTCGTTGATATCAAGCAAAACACTGCAACCGTCCCATGTGATTCGACGGTTTTGATTTGCATCTTCTTCTGGTTTAATCGTTGACATCTTTATCTTAATCGAATGAAATTTGTTCCAATTTGATTGATTTGGTATATAAACCCTAATTAGGGTTTTAACGCAACTGTTTCGAGCGGGCACAACAATTGAAACAAAAACGATTATATAAATAAAGGTTTATTTTGTAAGTTTAAAAACCCAACTTATATTATTTTTTTAAATAAATTTATAAAAACATAACTAAGTTATAATTTTGTTTTAATTAAATCATTTAAAGTTTATTTTGTTTTAACTTAATAAGTTAATTTTAAAAGGTTTTCTAATACTAAGTATTTAACTTGATTAATTAGTCAACATTGATTTTTATTTTTTTATTTTTAACTTAAAATAAAAAATATTCACGAAAATTTTTAACAATTAAAAAAAAAATTTGCAAAAAACTTTATGAAGTATAAAAATTGCAAAAGGAAAATTTAAAATCTATTCGTAAACGTAACAGTGATGAAAAAAAGGGAATTGTGTCATGTGTGTATGATTAAGTTTGTGATTTTTTTTATTTAAAGTGTTTTTTGTTTTAGTGAATGAAAAGGAAATGCTAATTAACGTGTGTGTATATATATATATATATTTTAATTTTTTTACTTAAATTGAATATTAATAAATAAAAATCAATCTTTACCTATTATACAAGTTAATTACCTAAGATTAGAACACTTTTTAAAGTTAAGTTATTAAATTGAAACAAAATAAACTTTGAGTGACTTAATTGAAACAAAATTAAAAGTTCATTACGTTTGTATGACATTTATTATTTTTTTTATATCTCAGTGTTTGTAGACTATCGACTTGGAAGAGACATCCTATGGTCTTCAAATGTAAAGGTTATGTGTTTAAATCTTATTTGAAACAATATGTTTTAGATGAGCGAGATGTTTTATCATAGTGTTTGTCTGATATATGAATATAAAATATGTCTTATAAAGTTATAAGTCAAAACGTAGTTAAATGTGATTCGCGGATATGAATCATTATTTGTACCCCTATGATTCAAAATGTAGTAGGTGTTATGCGAGACTGTTAGCCATTCCACGTGTGTACACCAATTTATACACATTAGCACGACACATGTGTCTTTTAGCTATCGTGCACATGCGTATAATAGTTGTATGTAAAGTAAATTATGTGTATATTGAAAATCACTTAATGTACAACTATTAACATATATACTATTAAGCAAAGTCGGTGCAAATCATGTGCTTCGAACGTGTTTTTCGCATGCAATATGCACGTGCTTACTTTCTTTGTCATCCTATTTATCCTAGGCTTTTTCAATCTTTTTTTCTCACTCGCGTGTTTTTTCTCTGATCTGATATCCAACCACTCCTTCAATTTCTTCATGGAATTTCTTCTTGATTTTCTTCATCTGTGACATATATTCTTTTCTTCGTGTTTTATTGATCTTCATTGATTTTTCTGTTGTTCTTGGCTGACTTCGTATTTGTTTTTGCCTTGTTTCAGCTTTTTTTTTTTTGTTTTTAGGGTTGTTGTTGTTTGTGGTTCAATCGTTTTGTTTTTGTGTTATTCGACACTCTGATTTCATCTTTGTGTTTTTTGTGCTTCATGTATTTTGATTTTCTGGCTCTTGATTGACTGTATTGTGCATTTTAGTCGATAGATTGTGGTTGTTTTTTCTACATGCTGTTAGATATTTTAGTGTAATTGAGATTAACTAGAGATCGAATGCCGTATCTTAATAATAATCAAAAGAGCTCGTAGGTGCGGAGCGCACACTCGTTTGAACTTATTAAGATATAAAGGGGGTTCCAAGGGGGCAACGCCCCCTGGAAGCAGGGTCCAAGGGGCGGCAGCCCCTGGCGGGGTCCAAGGGGCAGAGCCCCTGGCTGGGGTCGAACCGATTAGATCATTTGGTAGAACCGGCCAAATAGATTTGATCTGATAGTGTTCACACGACTCTCAGATTTTCCAAGTAATCGTTTTTAATTTCTCCAACACATGCAGCGATCGTTGGTTTCATGTGTTGGAGACGGTGAAATGAACGAATGTTAGGTCGGGTATTTACTTTACATTACATTGATATCTGATTCATGCAAAGTTCAATATCATATTCCTTCTATATTGAATAAGTGACTTGGTGTTTACACATTAACAGACTATATGCATATACAAATATGTTATGACTTATGACCACTAAATGTCCTTTTTCTATCAACTTAAGTTTTTCTTATGGCCGGCTTACAACTTATACCATTGGTTCGGGGTAAAAAGGTCGTTTTAAAAGTGAGGATTGTTATTGGGTCCAAACGGGTCATTTTGGAAAGGTATAAATTTTGTCATTTTAAGTCACTTTTTGTAACGATGATGTGTATGATAAAATTTGTAAGGCCAATAGCAAGATTCGCTTCTTCCTAATTTAAGATAAATTAGTAGCTAGGAAACTTGATTTGAAATTCCTCTTTAGCGTTAAATCACTAACAGGTTCAACAATCAAGGAAACTTGATTTGAAATTCCTCTTTAGCGTTAAATCACTAACAGGTTCAACAATCAAAGAGACACTCTTGATGATGCTTAAGCCACCAAAAATCCTAGAGGCCACACGAGGGCAGGAGATGAACATCAGCTAATCACATAGTGGTGACAAATACCACAAACTTGCTACAGTTACATGACATGTTTTTCTGCAATACAGTATTAAAAGACATGTTCATCCAAAGATGCGGACAATTCCTATGTCGTGCTACCATAACAACCAATGCACAAATACCCACTGTATCACATGCAACAACAAACACAAATTCTACTAAAACCGGCCGTCGCAACGCGCGGCCCCGAAAAAAATCTAGTTTATTTTAATATACATGTGTAAATGTCATTTAATGTATAACTAATTATTCACTTGGTACAATATGTGGTAAGTATTATACGAGATTCTTAGCTATTCCACGCGTGTAGAACTATTTATATACATTGTAAAAGTACGTAATTTATACACAATAACTAGTTTAGTTTAACATACATGTGTATATTGAATTTCACTTAATGTACAACTAACTATGCACTTTGTACAAGTAATTATACACTTTGTACAATGAAAAGTGGTAGATATTGTACTATTATACTATGACAAGTTGACAACCATAGTACAAAGGTCATGTCATTAACTATTGGTAAATGTATCATACACCATACATCTTTCTTGTTCACTATACAAAATATAGATTGCTTCAAACGATTATTCTTTCATGTCCAATATTAAAAACTAAAAATGACCCATTAAAACAGAAGAAGAAATCAACACTTTACTTTCATGCCCAAAATTGAATTTTTGCCCTTTATATCTAAGATTAATGGCTAGAAAATGGATTTATGGTTTACAATTTAAGCATTGGTTTACACAAGACATATGATGGAACAGCCCAGTGTAACCGCACAATTATATTGTCCGCTTTGATGGCCAAAAGACCCTCAAGCGTCCGCCCATCACAGTTGTAAAACGTGTCATGGTAGGAAAGGTATCAACCTTCTTATAAGGCAGACTTTGTTATCCTCCCCAACCGATGTGAGATGTAACATCCGGCCCCTAATACCACTAATATATCCTCCACTCTATACATTTGTATGTAGAAAGTGAATTTTTAAAGAATAAACAAACAATTAATAATTCTTTATAGTGATTTAAGTTCCTTCTTTTTCTTGTCGTAATGATCTCTCACTTGCATGCATTCTCTTTCATAGGTGTCCAACTATGTTCATATCGTAGAGTACTAAGATTCGGGTAATGAGAATCAAACTCAAGATGTGATTAGAAGCAAATAAACTTCTAATCATGTATTCTTGCAATGTGAGGTGGCAAACACGTCTCGGAGATCAATTCATAATTGGTTGCATTACAAGCTCCAAACGACATGGAACTAAAGGAGATTTATGTTTGGATCGAACAATGCCACTTATATAAGAAGAAAATTCTTGTGGAAGGAATCATATTCTCAACTTAGTGGATTATCTCAAAGGTTACAAATGATGAAGTAGTTTATAAAGCAAACGACTTGAAGATTGAAAACTTTTTATTGTATTATAAGTTACTCATTTCTTTCAACTAGGTTTTGAGTGAAGTAAAGTGAAGCAAATTGCAAGATGTGTACTTTTTATCAGATGAATCCTATGTCGACTACATGTCATCAACATAAGTAAACATAAACAATATCATTTAATTAACACGTTTACCTTATTTATTTATTTATTATTTTAATAGTGAAACTAGAAGTGCATATACCAAATCAACCATTTAACCTTTATTTATATACTCTATACGTCTCATTTTAAATATCAAACAACCCAAAGCATAAAGCTTTAAAAAATATTAAATTATTATACTTTTTAAATCATAAGATGACAATAATGTCTGAAATCAATGACACATTTTGTATAGGGATAAAACTGAAAATAACATTTATATTTTTAAAAATTAACATTTAAATTAGAACAATAAAAAATTAAAAAAACAGACATTTAAAATGAGACAAGAAGAATATCTTTTTTCAATTTTAAAGTATTTAGTTATGTCTTAATCATGAACCATCTGTCTTAAAAGTTTTAACACAAACCAACAGTTTTACAAAGAATTAAAAGAAAACTCAGTTCAAAACACTAAAACCGTTTGGTCCAGCAAACCACCCACCTGGCATCGTTTTACTAGATCGGTTAGTGGTTTGACCCAGAACGTATAAAAACCGACTAAACCAAACTGTAAGCAAAAACAGTGAATAAAAGCTTCCTGTCGAGTTTCAGTGTTTCTAATACTTATACTTGACAACAAAGAACTCATAGCAACATTATATCCAAGTACTAAAAACTGGCATGGACTATGTAGAAAGATTCAAATTAATGACATTTTGAACAATGTAAAATCTAAGCATCAAAAAATTGAGACAGGAGGAAGAACCAAAAGCTACTGCACTATTACAGTATATATACAAGATGTAACGGAACTGAGGAATGCAGGGAAAGAGGTAGAACGAACCTATTTGTGTGTGTGCGACGGATCTATATGAGGACATGGACAAAATTGTAAAATCACATACTTGAGCTATCTAACAGGCATAATACATTAACTACTTTGCAGTCATAGACCCTGCATTCTTGGCAAAAAAACGAACCGTTCCAGCAAACCCATCAACGTCACTTGCAAAACGGGTGCATCTGTTTCACCAAAAAATATTGACCATTTAAGTAAATATTGACCATTTAAGTAAATGGGACGAATTTGATACTCGCGTTTAAGTCAACACACTCGGGGTTCTGCATATATGTTGGATTGATGTTTGAGTATGGGTTACCTCGGTCAAAGATGATTCAGCGTGCTTTCAAAGATTCAGCACTTAGTTCCCTCCTAACCAGCTCCAGGATCTCGATAACCTGCAAAAAAGTTTGTTAGGTAACTGGACAAAATGAGTTACTTTTCGTATGGGTCAGGTTGGGTCAACCCGAAATACTTCGTCCAAATTTTCCAAAATTCACTACTAATAATTACTAGTCTGATTTAAGATAATACAACACATGGGTTGTAGACATTTAAAATTTTATAAACACTTCAGTTGACTTTTCACTGCTTTCATTTCTAATAAGATATTTTTAAATTGCCTGTTCACCAGCCAGCGTTAAAACATAAACCGAATCGACACATTATAAGCAAATGGGTCAAAATATGGCTGGCACCTCCATTTTGTTTGTCATAATCTCGGTTTGTCATAACTAAGGCATGCTACTAAGTGAATGATATCTAAATATAATAACAAATTTGAAAAAATATTATCATCAGACTAATTACTTGTCTTACCCCAGGATAATGTTGCAGGACCGGCGAGTAATGGTCAAGAGCTATATATATCTTCTCAAGAAGCCCTAAAAGTGTCTCAACTTCATCACCCAAAAGATCAACCTAGATTTAACGAAAATGTCAACAACTTAAAAGATGCAATCTTTGAAAATTGGATTATCATCAGTACAATGATAAATTAATCTAATTCAAACAATAAATCTACTTCCAACAAATAAAACTTTTATTCATTTTCGTATATAAAATAAGATGTTGCAAAAAATCAAGGATTAAGAAAATTATTGATGTAAACGGCATACAGATACACCAACAAATTCATAACTAGTCTTAATAGTAAATACGAAAATGAACAAATACAAACAATCGAAATTATGTCCATAATGAAAAGCTTGTACATACTGATTATGATATAGATATTAAGAGTGAAATTACTCGGTCTAATTCCAACTAAGATAACATAATATAGAAATATGTGGTCCAAAGGTAAATACAACAATACAAAAAGTAAAGATAACTATATATTTATTTGAGCTCTTACAGAACTAAAAAAGCAATGGACCAGACAATCAGCTAAAAGTCCCAGGAAACAAATACTTAAAGCCAAAATTTTAAGAAAAAAGTATGCCTCATACAAGTAACACGCGTCAAACGTCATTAAATACTAAAACGTCACACCAACCAAATTAAGTTGACTTATTTTGTATTTTATTAAAACATAGTTAGGCTCACATCCAGATAAATCACCTTGCTATCAAATGTAGATAAAACTTGACAGCAAAATTGAGAAAATACTCTTAACTCTTAAGCTCTAGTTGAAGTTCCAAATGTAAGATATATAACAATAAAAGTTACAAGAATTACCTCTTCCTCAGCCATTTGAAGGTCACAACATTTCCTTTCTAGCTTTTGTTTGTATATGATCCCAGTGTTTTTAAGTGCATTAGCTGCTGTGATGAGTGAACTCAGTTGAGTTGTTGAGTTTTCCAACCTAAATTGTTTTAACACAAATCTAACCAATCAGTCATGTTCATGAATACGACTCTATCTCATGTATTATATAAGGGAAATGATTACATTTTTATACAAAAGTGGGAAGATGAACAGGTCCGGTAATGGGAGCAGGTCGAAACAAGCCTTTTGTTGGGCTCAAATGAAACCAGGTTGGATCAACCCACAAACATTTTTTTTTGTCACTTATTAACTTTTCCCAGAAATATTTAACGTGCTAATAGGGATTACAAAATTCATAATGTTACAATAACAATCCAAGTCTTCGGGTAATATATTTATTAAAAACATACTTTCAGCAACTTCCATCTTGTTTGACCCATTTGAGTAGCTAAATAATTTTATTTGATACATCTGAGATTTAAAACCCACATTGAACGCATTCGTAAATATATGGGTTGAAATTGCAACCTCCTAGTGTATGCATGAAATAAGTAATAACTACAAAGACCAAGTAAAATGCATACCTTGTGTAATTATTTTTAATATCCCTTGTTACTGTGCGTTCAAAACCAACAAAATTTGTAGATAATTCATCAACAAGAACAACTAAGGCTTCCATCTGCTTCCTATGTTCTCTCTCTTTTGCTTCAACTTGTGACATAAAACTGTTTTGCTCCTTAGAAAGATCAAGAACCCTATTCCTATACTCGTTTAATGTTTTTATCTCTTCCATTGCTAGTGTAAGCCTTTGATTAAGTGAATTGATTTCCAATTTATCAGATAAAAGTTTCTCTACTGCTTTTGACAAGTTTTCGCTCGTTTCATCTAGCTCCTTTTTGGTCTCTAACATCAATTTTTCCTGCTTTCTTAAATAATGAATCTCGTCTCTAGCTAATCTTTCCTTTTCTTCCATTGAACTTCTTAGAAAATTCACTTGATTTGTAAGTTTCTCCCTTTCTTTAGCTTCCATTATTATTTCAGCCTCCATTTCCCTTGCCTTTGTTTCAAGATTCTCACAGGTGGTTATGTATTTTTCATGTAAATTCTCAAGCTTTTGATTAACATCAACTAATGTTTCTTTAAATGTAGTCTCCAACAACTCTTGTATGAATAATGATTCCACACACATATCTTCAGTTGCATGGATACTAATATTTTCTAGTAGAACCTCATAAATATCCTGCATTGCAGCGATTCCTAACTCTGATTCTTCTTTCATGTTTTGAATATGGCGACTTAACTCCCCAATAACACATTTGTAAACATCTTCAGAAATGGAAGCTTCTAGAAATGTATCTGCAATAAAAGATTTATGCTTTTCAGAAACAACAGTTAGTTGAGATGATAGACTCTTCACTTCATTCTTCATAATAGCAAGCGAGTCTCTAAGTTGGATATTTTCTCTTAAAACCATCTTAAGGCTGACAGCCTTTTCACCTTCTCCAATAAATCCATCACTTCCATAAAATATGTCATCCAATTTAGTAACGACTTCTGGAATTTTCTTTTTTAATACTTCAAAGTCTTTAATAGGCGGGACAAAAGAACGCCTTTCACTAAGATATTTCCCTTTTAAAGCAATATACTTATCTGCTAGTTCATGAGCCTCGGCTTCATGTTCCCTCTTTAACTTTAATATCATGTTGTTGAAAAATTTAACCATCTCCTCCTTGTTCAAGTGGCTTAATGTATTAGCATCAAAACTATCAACAACATCAGGTTTTGACTTGGTTGACTCCCCATTTTCCTCCCATCTTGAAGACAATTGGCTTCTCAACGGGTTTCCATGAGTCATATCAACATCTAAAGAGCCATGCGAGATTAAATGCCCCGAATCATTACTTGGTAGCAACTTTGTTAATGATTCTAACTCATTTCTTAGATCTGCTATGTTACTAAATTTCTCAGCCAAAAGTAAATTTTGACTTCCAGCCTCTTCAAACTCTTCCCGGATGCATTTAATGGAATTTTGAATTACCATATCTGTAAGTTCTTCTTTCAATTCATGCTTGTGTTGCCATTCACAAAGCGAATTTTTAGAAAATACAAGCACCGTATCTACCAATTTAGACATATTATTCATCATCATTTCAAGATTATCTACAGTTTTTCCTAAATCATACTCATCTTTCAAGATGCCACCCAACCCCACCATCTCATAACAAGATCCATTTCTCTTTATTTTACAACCCTTCACATCTTCTATCTGTTTCCTAAGCCTCTTAAACTCATCTGTAGCAGTCTCTTTCAATTTACCACTCTTCACACAAACATCTTCAAGACTAACATACCCTTTAAAGTCAACACTCGATCCGTTTTGATCTACATTTGCACATGAAAGGGAGCTCTTTAACCTTTGAAGCTCCAGCTCTTTTGCTTTGATTTTCTCATCTGCATCTTGTTCAACAGCACTAACCATCCCTTTAATCATTGAATCACTCACCATTCGTGCAACCCTAAGTCGGTTATCAATATCTTCCATCATTGAATCCCAATCTTCCAAAAACCCAACATCTAAATTGTCATTTTGTTCCATCCCAATCCCAGCTTGTTTAGATTCTAAATCATGAACTCCATCAGTACTATTAAACCCCATTGTACTCTCTAATACCTCTTCACTCCCCATATAGTAATATTGCTATACCTGTCATGCATATTTACACCAACCTAAAATCAACACAACTTTGCTGACAAATTAGATGTTACAACCCTAAAACATGACTATAGATAGATAAACCAAAACTAGGGGGAAATCAAATAAATCAGAATTGAAATGACAACAAAAGTCAACTTAAAGGTTTAACACTAATAATCCTTCAGCTAAACATAGAATTTACACAGTTCAATCTACTCATTTAACCATTAAAGAAGCTCGAAACTGAAATTGGAAAGTAGATAAACAAATTCAGAACAGTAAGAGTTATATACAACTTGTAGTCTCCAGTAACACTTGAGTCCCTATTTAGTGATATTATACATAATTACACCAACCTCTAAAAGTCAACACAACCTAAATAGGAGGAAATTTTCACAGTTAAATTTCATGATACCAACAATAAATCGAAAATACAAGGCAAACAAGCAAGAAGCTGCTGCACCACTAACCTTTTTGGATAGCAAAACTAAGACACTTAAAACAACATTCATAGATCTTGGGGTGATAACCATCCACTAAAAGTCAACCGAATTTTGCTAACAAATTACACGTCACAACCCTAAAACATTCACATAACTTTGAAACTAAACACAATAGATAAACCCAAAATAAGAAGAAAATGAAGTAAATAATGTATTTCTATCATCCGTCACCGTCAAATTTCATTATACCAACAAACATATTAGCATCGAAACAAACACAAGGTAAACGATCAACAAGCTTCGCACCTAACCTTTTTCGAATAGCAAAACTAATCATTTTAAAAACTATGTCCATAGGTTAAGAGATCTTCTGGTCATAACCAAGCTATGCATAACCCGTTGGACAGGATTAAGCATCTCCATAGGCTCACACTCAAGGAAATGCAAATCGGAATTGAAATTACATAAGTTAAAAGGATAACATATCAATCCTACAGCTGAATATGAAAACTACACAGTTCAAATGTTCAATCTACTGATGTAACCATTAAACATGGTCAAAATCGAAACTGAAAGCAAGTAAACAAATTGAGGATAATAGGAGTTAAATGAACACTTACAGAAGTGATGAATGAATTGGCAAAATCGAGCTGAAATTGTTACGTTTAGCGGTGGGATTTAGGGTTTTTTTTTGTGTGTGTTGTTGTTGGAGGAGAGTGATTATCGGTGTATTGAGAAGAGAGAGAAGCGGGACGGAAGTGAAAATAGAATTGGGGAAAGGCATAACAGGCCCCTATAGTTTTATGTATTTACACAATCTTGAGTTAGTTACACGGATGGTCTATGTGGTTTGCGTTTATTTCATTTATGGTCTTTTAAGTTTGGTTTGTTACATTCTTGGTTCTTACTGTTTTCTAAACCGTAAAATATAGGTGGTTCCTATCATGGACAGATGTTAGTTTCAACTGTTAACTCTTATCATGTGTGACACACGTAAGGGTATTTTGAGCATTTCTTGTTAGATTACGCTTTTATATATTTAGCCAGTCAATGGGGTTAGTGGCTCATTGGTAACACAATTGTGTTTGGTGCACTAGATCTTGGGCTCAAATCCTGCTAGGAGCAGGTAGTGGTGTATTTCTTCTTGAAAATCTATGTGTTGCTGTTTAAAAAAAAATATATTTAGCTATTGGTCCTTCTTCATTGAACACAAGTGTTTTCAATCTAGGGATATTCAATACTTTGCTACGGATTTTATGGCGAAGGAAGAATGGGTGGCAAATCAAGTTGAATCCGATTCACATGTATCAATCAAAAGCATTCAGAATGAGCTAGCAATTAGGTATGAACTCAATGTGTCGAGAATGAACCCAAACTTTTAGAGCCAAGGTGAAAGCTTCTAAGCAAGTTAATGGGGACTACAAAGATTGGTATGTAATCATAACCAGATAAGACATTGTTCCAGTCACTTTAACAATTCACTAGTCAAACCGGTTGAATTAAGCAAACTATATTTAAGGACCAAATGACATTATAAATATTTTAAATTAAAATTATATATTTATTTCTTATAACTAAAAACAAAATATGAAGATATCGGCGTTTTGTATTTTATTTACGTGAATTATGTACGTGTACATGAATTATCTATATGTTTGAGTATATAAAACTGGATTGTGCATGCATGATGCAACGTGAAACACAATACTTAAACAATACGATTTTGACTCATAAGTTTTTGTATTAAGTATGTTATAATAAGCATAAAAATGATAGTTACTTAAGTTTATATAAAACTTAAAGAAAAACTGTAAGAGTATTATATTATAATATTTAACAACACAATTTGACCTATAAGTTTATATATAAAGTGTTATACAATAAGCATAACAATAGTAATTATTTAAGTTTATGTAAAACTTTTTAAAACAAAAAAAAACTATGACAATATCATAACAATTTAAAGAAGATAAAATTCTCGTTTTTATAGTATATTTGTTTTTAAAAATTTAAAACAAATGAAAAGGTTATAATTATTTAAAAGAATAAAGTGCAATTTGAGTACCTAAACTATACTTTAACTTGCGCTATGAGTATCTAAGTTTTAATTTTAGCCAATTGAGTACCTAACATTTCTGATTTTCGCAGTTTGAGTACCTAGGACTAACAGATGTTAGTTAAGTGTTAACTCGTAAGGTTATTCCGGTCATTTCTTATATAGGGTTCAATTAGTAATTTTAATTTTTATTGTCTCACTAACAATAAACAAATAGAACGAAATTTTCTAAACCCTAAAATATACGTTTTACATGCTTCGAAAATCATATAGAAGCTGATTTTGTTTGAAGCTTCTATCTGATGTTTGAGTATGTGAAACATAGATTTAGGGGTTTAAAAAATGTCGCTTTACTTGTTTATTGTTAGTGAGATTTTTATAAATAAAATTACTAATTTAACCCTACCATTAGATAGGAAATGCCAAAATAGCTATATGAGTTAACACTTAACTAACATCTGTTAGTCCTATATATTCAAATTGTGAAAAGCAGAATTGTTAGGTACTCAATTGGCTAAAATTAAAACTTAGGTACTCATAGTGCAAGTTGGAGTATAGTTGAGGTACTCAATTTGCATTTTATTCTATTTATAAATTATGGGGGAAATTTATTTAAAAAATCAAAAGAATTTTATTATGACCATAGTAGTGTGGGGATGGTTGAAAGTGTAACTATTGCTAAATATTACAAAATTCTAACTAAATATTAGGTAGCAAAGTGTAATTAGTTTTATTATTATGAGAGTGAGGAGAGACCACCCCTAACTTTTTCATTATTTCACTTAATCCTTAAATCACTCCTAGCTCACCCTAATTTACTAGAAATCCATCTCAATCCTTTTTTAATTTTTTTTTACTTTGAATATTTCATTAATAAAAAACACACACTACAACTAATAAACAAAAAAAAAAAAGCTAAAATAAAAATGGTTAAAAAACGAGTCAAAAAGAGATTAAAAAATCAAAAAAAGACTAAAATTCACAACCCCAAAGTGTGGCGACTTTTTGTTTTCGAGCCAACATCGTTTTCAACAACAGTCCTCTCAAATTATCGTCAGCTTCAACAAGACTTCTAAATCCCTATGTTTTTCTTCCCTGATCATTTGTTGTTGTTGTAAGAGAAATTTGAGCTTCAATCTTCATTTTCTTCAATTGCCTCTTCTCCTCTCGGTCCCGTTTTTTGTCTTCAACTTCGTCTTTGTTGTAGTTGTTGAATTTGGCGTTCATCTTCTTGAGTTCTTCACGCTCGGTTGACAATGACTCCACCGTGAATTTTCCTTTACGTACGGGTGGAGGTCTTGGTCTTGTTGGCTCCTCTCGCTCATCTCAATCCTCCATTTACTCTTTTAATTCAAAATGAGCACAATCGTCTTGAAAAGGCGAGACTTTTGAGAAGTATGTGCTAATATAAGGCATCTAAACTCCTCACAGGACAGTATTAAGTTGCTTATTGGGACAGGCTTGCTATACTTATAGTCTAGAAATTTAAAGACAAGTGTCTAAGCGCAACTGCATTCTCTTGTTGCTAGTCCCCTAGTAAAGTGTGTCTGGTCCAAGGTACCAGAACATCAATTCATCCAAGAAAAAGAAAATAGACACGTGTCATGAAAACCAACCGTATGAGTCTACTGTAGCGTAGGTAGCACTACACCACACAAGGCTGAGGGACTTGATAAAGGACCTTTCCTAAATGGACTCGGATCTAATGTATTAGGCCTAACTTATGAAAGCCCGATTGAAGTAAAACTAAGTTTAGGCTAGTCATTTAGGGTTAAGGGACCTTATAAGTAAAAGGCTCTTCTTTTGTAATGGGGAGGGCTTCTTCTTATAAAAAAATCCACCAATACCTATACAAGAAATATATAGCATGATGGATCTGATTATATATGTGATTGTCCTTTTTTTAGTTATAGAACTAATTAATTATATCATATCACGCCATTACATATCATCTCATGTCATATCATATCATGTCATATGATATGATATGATGCCATTTTATGTGATATGATAACGTGTTTTTATAAGAGATGATGTCAAGGTTTTTATGATATGTGATCTTATATCATGTTATGTTATGTGATGTTATATCATGTCATATATGTCATGTCATGTGATGTCTATGTTATGCTATGCTATGTCAAGAATATACTATGATATGGCATATATGTTATGCCATGCCACGCGTTCTATTCTATATTATATAGATCATTACTTGGCTAAGAAGTCAAAGAAAATATATAATAGTGACATATGCATATTAACATATATTGAAAATGAAACAAAAGGATCATTACTTCTGGATATTTTGATAATTTTCTCACATGCCCTTATACGTGTCTTTTGTTCTATTGTTTCACTTTTGTGTTGTCTATTTCTTGTTAGATGTCTCTGTGTTCCTATTCTTTCTTATCCTTGACCGATCGCCATAACTTTTGATCTCTTTATGATGATATTTGTTTGTTTTTTCCACTTCCGACGAACGTTTCTACTTTGCCATATGTTTCTGCCTTGGATTTTGGGTGGTGGTTGATTTCGGGTGATGGTTAGGGCTTATTTGCCTAAACGGTCACAAGTAACCCTAACTTTCCTTTGGATGGTGGGTTTGGTGGTTGACGATTTCTCATCGAAAACTGTTGTCTACGGTATTGAAAATATTATCGGATGATGGCGTTGATGGTCGGCGGTTTACTCATAGGGTGTCACTATTGGTGGTGCATGGTGTCAATGGTTGGGGATATCGTGATGGTTTCATAATTGGTGTCTAGGTTGATGTGACCAACTCTAACCCTAATATCTTTTAGGGGTATCTAAATGATGATGACTATTGGGTCATTTGTCACATTTACGATTGATGTTATGCTTGTTTGAGTAATAAGAGGAAGCATAATTTTGTTTGTGTAAAAATTAGTTTGGTGATAGTTCTATAGCTTTTTTACTCTCTTATATTCCCTGAACATCCAAAATCACACTAAGCCTATTAACTTCATACATCTTCGCTCTATCTTCATCACCGCCATCATCACCTCCTAACACTCCTTCGTCATTCTCCCACATATTCGGAAATTTCGTGCCATAATAATAAAAAAAATTGAGCTCCAAATCCTTCCATTTGCCAACTTATCTGCGATTTGGTTTAGAAAAGTAACATGGTTTATGTATTTGAAAACCAAGGCAATATACAAACCACATTCCTCTTGAACCCCTTCAATTTCAATGTTGTTCTCTCCTTCTCAGTAGCCATGGCATCAATCGAGATTAGAGTATCATCATAATACATTGCAGAGATACAAGTTTGGTCCAACTGTGGTTATTGTCAAGAACCATGCGGAGAATTGGTGAAGAAATTCATTGAAACAAGTGGCGTGTTAACGATTGTTAGAGGTGAGAATAACAACACTTAGAGGCATCCATTCTAAAGCTATGTAGTATGATTTTTAGTGAAATGCCAATTGAAAAAAAAGACATTGAAGCAAGAAGTGTTTATAGATGCTTTGGTTAGTAATAAGAAGTTGGCATAATTACTTTTTAGGAAATTTTAAAGGCTACCACAAAACGTGGTATATAACTCAAATTGTTTTCTGCAAGTATAAATGTATAATTCATTCTTCACGCTATATTTTTTTTGTTGTGTTGGATTTTTATTAATAAATGTGAGAGCTAGATGTGCAATGTGTTGCATTTTTGGATTTTGTAATGTTGATTTTAATGCAAAAGGGCTTAGCGAATGTGAAGTTGCGTAGTTTTTTGTTTTTAAATTGGAACATAAGGGTGGAGGGGGTAGGTGGCGAGGAGGGCCATGACCTCGCGAGCTCTCACGAGCACTCCACTCCCACCAAAACAAGGAAGGCAAAAGAGGTGTGGGACAAGGTTTAGGGAGCAGGGAGTGGACGAGGAGCGACGAGAAGAATGCAAGGATGCTCGTGGACGAGGAGTGAACCTCGCTGGGGAGCTTGCTGAGAGAGTGGATGTTAGGGACGAGATGGAGGTGGGACGAGGAAGGTGGCGAGTTCCATACTTGGTGGGATGAGGTGGTGGCGAGAAGCTTTCTCGCTAACGAGCTTGTTAGTTTATGTTCTTTTGTGTGTTTGGTGTTTGATGAGGTGGAGTTATCAAAGGAGGAGTATCCTCACTTATAAAAGGTCAAAAGAGGTTAAAATAGATAAAAATATTGAATTTGAAGTGGAGTTTTTACTCCCTTCTCTTCAACTACCATTATTGTTACCCAATTATATCATGTTACCTCATAAGTACTCTCATTTATCTGTCTCAACATTCATTTATAGTGACAAGTGACAACACTACCCTCACAATTTTTTTAAATATTAACATTTGATATACATAAATAAGTTATTTTGGTTTTAAACGGTCCTAACTATCACATTTTGGTATCTGTCGGCCCCAACTCACGAATTGTCTAGTAACGATCCCAACTTTGATCAGTTTAGCAAGGCTATTATTTTAATGACTTTTAGAATTACAACCGACGTTTTAGTGCTTTTGGTCGGAAGGAGAATACGAGTTGACTGATGTAAAAGTTACCTCGAAACGACGCTCTTAATGACGAAACAATGCTTTAATCAGGTGTTTAAACCTAACCGTGCTTCAAATAGGATGCAAAAATTTTCTTCGTTCGAAACACTGTTTCGAGGTACTTTTACATAACCGACTTGTATTCTCCTTCTGATCAAAAGTTATAAACGTTGGTTTGGAATTCGTAAAAAACTTACGTCGTTAAAAACTTTTAACGCCGGTCTGTTAATTACCAAAGTGATAAAAATTAGAACCGTTAAAAGTCAATTCGTTAGTTGGAACTGGCAAAGAATAAAAAGGTGGTAGTTGGAACCGTTTAAAAACAATATATCAATAAATAAACTAAAACATGAACAACCTTAAAATAAAGGGTTATTGGATTTAATCACCTCCAACTATTGGTTATTGGCCGCTGTCAACCTCAAGTATCACTTTGACCAATATAACTCCTAACTAAACACTTTAATGTCCGTATCACCAAAAGTTAACCAAAATTGACTTGACTTGGTTAACTTTTGGTGATACGATGTCCGTATCACCAAAAGCTAACCTAAAATTAACCAAACGTGACTTGAATTGGTTAACTTTTGGTGATACGGGCACCAAAATGTTTAATTGAGAGTTATATTGACCAAAGTGATACTTGAAGGTGACAGAGATCAATAACCAATAGTTGGAGGTGATTAAATCCAATAACCCTAAAATAAATCACCGGAGGAAAAAAATCAAAACAATTAGTTGTTATTATTAATTTAATAATATTTTGATAGTTAAAAAAAATTAAGGGTCATCCACCGTTTACTATTAGATCATTCACAGAAAATTCTCTATTTTCATCTCTATAAGGATGAACGAAGCGTTCACGAGTTGAACCACGAGCTCCCAAGCTCGATGCCCCCATTAAGCCGAGTTGAAGCCACGAGGATAATTACGAGCTCTAGAGGTTGCGTAAATGCTCATGAGTGGACAAATTTGTGAGACGGAGAGTTTTTTATTTCATTTAAAGTTTATATGTAATATCTAAAGAGGTCAAGGTTCAATTATGGGACGTTTTCTTTTTTTTTTTCACTCACGACAACTTACAACAAGCCTCTAAAATATAAAAACTCCACTCAAACACACACACACATCTTACTACTCCACTAAAGGAGAAATTAGAATGATGTCAGCAACAGGTATGTGTCAATTTCTTAGGCTATCCACGTCTCCAATTTGCTAAATTTGCTGATGTCATCGATTTACTGGGTCCGTTTTTTAGTTTTGATTTGCTCTATGGATCCATTTCTAAACCCGTTTTGTTTGAAATTCAAAATAACAACTCAATTCAACTTCATCATTAACATACAACCCACCACTCTTTTCCTCCTTTTCTCTTTCACCTACTTCGGCGATTTCAATCCCCAACCTCCGAATTCACCATCATCTTCTCAGATCCAGGTATATCTTTCCTTGATTGTTTACTTCTCTGTGTTCATGGCATAAACCCTTGTATGTTGTCGATTTCACCTAACCCTAAGTGTTTATTTTGTTAAATGCTTACCTGTATAAACATTGTATGACAGATTTTGTTATTTCTTCTTGCGTTTCATTCATTGTTGCTGCGTTTCATCTCCTTCAAGGTAGGTTTCTGGCCTTTTTAATGATCTCTTTAGTTTTTATCTGCAGATCCGTTAAAACCCTAAGTTTTTTATTGTTTTGTTTTTCATTTTCAGATCTTTCAACTACCGAAGACTTAAAGGTATTTTTGTTGTTTGTCCATTGCTACATTTGTTCCGATCTCTTACTTTGTGGTACATTTTTTTAATAAGATGCCACTATTTAGCTAATATTGGAAACTTTTGGTTAACTGTCTTTACCTTTTTTTCTTTATGTTTGTAGCTGTTTGTTGAAATTTTTATGTTTGTAGATGATTGATGCTATTTATGGGAATTTTTGGGTTTTAACCTTTTTTGGGTTTTTTGTTTTTGATTTGCTCCATGGATCCATTTCTACACCCGTTTTGATTTTGGTTTTAACCTTTTTTTTGTTAATGTTTGTTTACTGAATTAAACATCTAAAATTGCTGGAGATAAATGCTTTGGTATAATAAGTCTGTCTCATTTTTGCTTTCAGTTATATGATAATAGTGGGTTTCATTCATATTTCTCTTTAATTGTTGCTGTAGTTGCTAAACTCTGTGAATTGGGAGTTGATTTGTGTCTTTATGCTTTGATGATTGTAGCAATGAGCGGTTTGGTGATTTATATTTAGTTTGTGTTGCTGTGTTTTTTCTTTGTTGTAATTTGGGTGTGCGATGAATTAAAATCCAGTTTTATTGACCGATACAGAAGAGATAGTTAGTTATCCATGAGTGGTGGTGATTGTACGACGCTAAGAAATATTATCACATATCTTCACCGATCGTCGCTGCCAGATTCGTAATTAAGGATGATATCAAATGATTTTTGTCGACTGTGCTTCTAATAATTAGTGTTTTGATTTCATTGTTGCAGCTTTAGGTTGGACGCATGTTCATCTGTTTTTCTCATGTTATCCGGTTCAACGATGTCCTACAGGATTTGCTTGATGCGATTACATAAAGGTAACCCGAATTTACCCTAATTAAGATAAACATGACTGAGGATGAAGTCGAATTAGTCAGTTTTGTTGCAATCAATGAATATTTGGTCTACTTTATGGGTTATGAACGTGTTTTGTCTATTGTTTAGGCTTTTGGATCTTATGCAGATGACATATTGAAAGGTATAATTGTTTAGGCTTTTGCTGTAATATTATCAAACTTCCATAGATGATGAATATTCAAGGGTATGTGTTTGACTATTCATACATTAATACACATATTTTAAAATTCATATACTAGAGTTGATAATTTGAAGAAAAAGTCTGAGTCTTTAGTTTTCTTGCAGATTGTTTGGTATATTGGCTTTAATTCTGTATTGTAACTGTCACAATCTGCTGAGGCCCAAAATGGATGTGCAATCATAGGGTTTGTATGTGATCAATTTGAAGGTATATGAACCTACTTATTAATGAAGTTACATTTGTGATGTTTCTAATCCTACATTTTGTGTGACCCATTCTAATAGCCTTTATTGTTTCTGCACATACTTTTACACCAATTATACACAAATTTCATTCCAGTGAAGATACATGGTTTTGACTTTTGAGCAGAGGCATGCTTTTCAATTTTGGTTGTGTAATCTTTTTAAAAATTAGTGTTTCGTACTAACATGATGAAGTGATATTAAAAACTTTTAAACCATTTTGGTTGTGTGACCCATTCTATTTGTTAACTATTTAATTTTAAATTAGACCATTTCGTGTATGCAGTGATATTAAAAACTTTTAAACCTTTTATACAAATTTATTAGATTCTCAACTTGTATGTACTATTTTTAAAAAGTTTGCATATAAAACTTTCATTATCAAATTTATTAGAACACTCCGAGGATTTGTAGGAAACAATTTCCGATAGCATTATGTTTTGCAATGACCATAAATAAAAGCCAAGGACAATCACTAGACCATGTAGGATTATATTTGCCAAGACCAGTATTCAGCCATGGACAACTGTATGTGGCAGTATCGAGAGTAAAAAGTAAACAAGGATTGAAGATTTTGATTTGTGAAAACGAAGGAAATATAGCTAACAAAACAACTAATGGTTATAGGTAATCACTTAAGAAAAACCCGTGTGTAACACGGGTCTCATATCTAGTATATATATATATATGAAACCTATTGTAAATGCTCTTACACTGTTTTAAAACAAAGTAAATGTGATATCCATCTTAATTTCATCTAAAGGCGTAATTTTACTAACGAATAAAGGAAATAAAAAATTAGGGGTAGAAACTATCAACTTAATTTTTTTTGAAGGGAGGTGTATAAAGGGAGGGGGGATAGACTCTCCCGTAAAATCAAGCATAATATAATGTGTTTGATTTTATTTCAACATAACGATGTGCTTAAGTCTAATTTAGTATAAAAATAAGGATTATTAGATTTAATCACCTCTAACTATTGGTTATTGGTCGCTGTCACCCTCAAGTATCACTTTGGCCAATATAACTCCCAACTAAACACTTTGGTGTTCGTATCACCAAAAGTCAACCAATTCAAGTCACTTTTGGTTAACTTTCGGTTAATTTTTGGTTAACTTTTGATGATACAGACACCAAAGTGTTTACTTGGGAGTTCTATTGGCCAAAGTTATACTTGAGGGTGACAGCGGTCAATAACCAATAGTTGGAGATGATTAAATCCAATAACCCTAAAAAGAAATAGAAAAGTAGATTTAACTAATCAAACTTTCATATATTGGCCGATAATAGTCTTAACCCAAGATATTCTTACCATAAATCCCAACTTTCCAACGGATTCACACTAATAAAAGTGAACTTCATTAGCTTTATAATGACATGACATTAGACTTTTTAACGACATGACACATTTTTACTCTTTTTCTAACTCATCATAACCCATTTTTAATGCTGAGGCAAAATCTAAACCCTAACTTGATACTTTAATTGGTTGATCTTCATCGTAACCCAAATTGAGTACCAAATTAGGGTTTAGGCTTCACAACATTATTTTATTTCAGTTTCATCTTCCATCGTTCACTACCACCATCACCACTCACCACCACCACCATGCATCGCTACCATTTACCACCATTGACCACCGCTCACAACCACCGTCCACCATACCAGCGTGCACCACCAACCACTAATCACCACCATCATCGTATTTGTATTCCATTTCTTTGTGTTTTCCTACCTACGAAATAACACAATTTAGTGATTTGTTTCACTCTCACATGCAGAGACGGACCTATATTATATGGAGGGGTAGCGCCTGCTACCCCTGAACTTGTACCTCGTAGCGGAAATTTTTATTTTTCACCAAAGATTTTTGAATATAAGTATGTATGTGTATATATAATAAAAGTGGGTTTAAAACATTAATTAACCTTATAGCATAGTGGATTAGCATGTTTGACAATGATTAGAAGGTTGTGGGTTCAAAGTGGGTTTAAAACATTAATTAACCTTATTGCATTTTTTATGAAACATTATTTTACATTTTTGTTTTGAACTTTCACTTTAGACCCAAAGCTAGTAATAAGTTTTAAATGATTAACCAAAACAAACAAATACATTGACTAAAAAAGTTTCATTCTTAGGGTAAATGATTGTAATGCATACAAATTTTTTTTACATTTTTAGGTATAACGTTAACCGAGTGAAAAAAATTTTAGCGCTACCCCTGAAATTTTTTTCTAGATCCGTCACTGCTCACATGGTAACTAAACAAGACAAGTAAATGGTAATGACCTATTCAATTCTCTTATTCATTCCATTTTTCATTTTATTCTATTGTTTATTCCTTCCATTGATCATTTCATCCCATTGTCCATTATATTTTCCCATAACAAACAACATGACGTTCAAACTCATTTCAACCTTTATATTGAAGTCAAGTTTGGCTTGTGCATAGTTTTACAACATGAGATTTTTATAAAATTATTTAATTGCTTTATCTATATACATAGTTCATTATATAAATATTTAGGAGTAAAATTTATGCTAAACAAATCTTATTATGAGTGAAAAATTCTTAGACACCCAGTCCTCTTTGGTATATATTTGAAAATATTTCATAATTATATATGCTCATAGTTTTCTATTTTTTTAACTTTAACTATCAAACATATAATCAACATTTATAATATATTTTCTTTTAAAAACTATAACTTTTAAGTATGTTTTAGTTATCTTCTATCTTTGAAAATTTTCTTTAATTAAAACTTAAAAAAATTGCTTTTTAAGTTTAAAAATCTTATTTTGAAAATTTATGAAATATTTGTATAAATCTTCATATTATAATATTGCATATAATAATATTTAACTTTCGTCATGAAAAGTGGTAACACATTTATGAAAATTTCATTTTTAGACTGCTAAAAAATTACAATTTTTTAGATAGACACAATATTCGCAATATAGTCTTAACATTGTAGCTAAACGAATGTACCAGCAAACTTTCTGAAAAGTTCTAATGTAGGAAAAAGCCCGGTAACAAATTTATTTTGACATATTGTGGCAACTTTACCTACAGAATTGCGAAAATACTTGGTTGTTGTAACATTTGTGACAACTTAGCCACAAAACTAGTTTTTTATACTTGGTTGTTATAACATTTGTAACTTAGTTATACTTTTCGGTTTGTGACAAAGCAACAATAAATTACGATTGTTTTGTCAGGAAATTGGGATAAATTAGGGCCTTTTATTTTTATTATTTATAAAAAAATTGTTATATTCTTGTTGCAAATATTGAGTTGTCGGAAACTGTTGTATTAAAACACACCATTTTTTATTTTTTGGTAGTGTTATCGATAACTCATGTAATGCATGTTCTAGCTTAGTTTAAATATGTATATAAAAGATAAAATTACAAGTCTATTTAAGTACGTTAAATATAGCTAATATTCTATTTTCTAGCTCATTTATCAAATAAGTTTCAAATTTGACTCTAAACTTGACGCATATGTCTGAAGCTTATTTAAGTATTTAACCTTAAACCAATTCAAACTTTTTACGTATATATCATCCTCAGATGCTTACATCGCTCTCGCCAAACACAATTGAATTATTTTTAAAAAAACGTGCCAAAATTTTCATATATACTTTTGTTAATATTTACAGAAGTAATGTGTGCTAAGAAACATTAGTTTTGTCCTTAGGAGTTAGGAATTAAGTAGGAATTTTTGGATTTTGATGTTTTATGATTATATGTAAACTTTAGGGTTGTTATTTGAACAAATGAGCAAAATATAGGGTGTTGTATGAAAGAATGTGTCATTGACATTTGACTAGCTTACACTGAATATAAAATTTGTTTGTATTTATAAAGTATTAATTTTTTATTTTGTTTATGCTTCGTCTGTTTCCAAATAATTATTGTCATACCAAGCTGTAAGTGTTTACCTTTTGGAAAAGACTAAAGACAATCATATTTTTTAATTTAAATCATTAATATAAATTTGCTTTTAGAACTATATGTTGTATAGCTGTTTAATGATAATTTACAAAAACTGAAAACTTTACATTATGTTAATTTGTTATAAAATATATCTAACCAGTCATTAGTAATACTAATTATGGTTGAAATGACACAAAAATACATCATTCATTTCCAACCTTCCTAAGCAACAGTTTGACAGAAGCTTTGAAATCCAATAGCAATAACATGATAAAAGCAAATGTCATTTTATATACTTAATTTGCATAAAATTATGAGTAAACTTCAGTTTTGGTGTCTGTGTTTTGATACCATTAACAGTTCAGTCTTACCTTAACAGTTTTGGTCTCTGTGTTTTTATTTTCTAACAGAAATGGTCCCAAACACTAACTTCATCCAATTTTCCATTAAGTTTCTCACACGCTTCCCGCATATAAGCGGTAAAAATGTCATTTCTCCCTCTCTTTTATCTAGGTAATCATGTAGGTTAATATTTTTATTTAGTCGCATGTCAAAAAGAGTGGGAGAAGTGACCTTTTTACTCTGCATGTGAGGGAGACTTAACGGAAAATTGGATGAAGTTAGTGTTTGAGACCATCTCTGTTAGAAAATAAAAACACAGGGACCAAAAGTATTAAAATGGGACTAAAACTATTAATACCAAAATACATGTACCAAAATTACAGTTTACTCTAAAATTATAATTAGTATTATGCAAATCAATGCTAGCTATGGGCTACCATGCTAATGATGTGTGAAAAGTATATATAAATTTAGTTAAGAAAATGGTTCACAAATCAAGTTTTGAAAAGGGAATCATCAAACTAAACATCACACACAATGATCCTTAGCTCAAGTAGTTAAGGTGAGGTACATACGACTTATAAATATAGAGAGGTCTTGTGACATCTGCCCCGAACCCGAATCCGGATGCCCGATTCAAACCCGAGGTTGTTTATATTTTAAATTATAATCGTATTTATTTCCTCAAAATGTAACGTTCAGTTTAATTATGGATAAATATATCGAATCGATAAGATACCCGAAATGATTCAAGAGACCACCGATAAGATCCGAAAGATCCGTGAGAATCTTCTAGCAGCTCGTAATCGCCAAAAGTATTATGCCGATAAAAAGCGAAAGCCTATGGAGTATGAAATTGGTGATATGGTTTTGCTTAAAGTGTCTCCATGGAAGGGAGTTTTCCGTTTTGGTAAGAAGGGAAAGCTAGCTCCTCGATATGTGGGACCGTTTAAAGTTCTTAAAAGGATTGGTAAAGTTTCTTATGAGTTGGAACTACCCGAGGAATTGGGTGGTGTTCATCCTGTGTTTCATGTTTCCAATCTGAAGAAGTGTTTATCCGACGAAAATCTTATTGTGCCTATCGATGATATTCAAATTGATGAATCGATGCAATTTATTGAACGGCCATTGGAGATTATGGACCGTGAGGTAAAACAACTCAAGCGAAGCCGGATACCGATAGTCAAAGTCCGTTGGGAATCTAAGCGTGGACCCGAATTTACTTGGGAACGTGAAGATCAAATGAAAGCCAAGTATCCGCATCTTTTTGCTTCATCTTCTTCTACCTCGGTTTGAACAAATTTCGGGACGAAATTCCGAAATTTCTATAAGGAGGGGAGACTGTGATATCTGCCCCGAACCCGAATCCGGATGCCCGATTCAAACCCGAGGTTGTTTATATTTTAAATTGTAATCGTATTTATTTCCTCAAAATGTAACGTTCAGTTTAATTATGGATAAATATATCGAATCGTACGTTATTTGTATCTTATTTAAATCAAACGTATTTACACCGCAAAATATCCGCGCATATCAAATAATAATTATTTGTTGACTATAAAACGCTAAGTATGTAAATATATATATACATAGCGTATAAGCTTCAAACTTATAAAAAAAAATTAGTAAAAGAAAACGGTTCCGAAGTCTCGTAATCACCCCATAACATTATTTAAACTAAAACGTCCCCTATAAAAACGTTACGTCTCAAACCGGTTAACTTAGCTAATCAACTAAACCTATAAAACTTATTTTGGGTCATTTATGTAATTAATGAAACATAATTTAAAACTAGTTATAACTAGAATTGCAATAAACCAAAGTTCAGGGGCCATAAGTGAAAAATCGACCAACCCCCCTGCCTGCGCGTCTGCTTCCCCTGTCACCCTGTTCACCCGACAACCTGGTTGCTCCGACCATCCTGTTCTCCGGCCACTGTTCCAGCGCCCCCTCTTCGATACCCGCATCCGAACACGCTCAATCGATCAGTTATAACCCTCAATCGTAACCCATCAACCCTCAATCGCACCTCAAACCCATCAAACCCCTCAAACTCGGCCGAACCTCCTCCCCCTTGCTCCGGCGACTCCGTTTACGATCAATCCGGCACCATTTCAGGTAGTTTTTGGTTCCATTTCAATCCTCTCAACATTCTACAACTCCCTAATCCATTAATTTGATCTCATTTGAGTCCAGAACCCACCAATTGATCCAAGAACCTGTCGGCCCTGTTCATCACTCTAATCCATATCAAAACTCCACCAAAATGTAAGTTTCTTGTATCAAAATAACCGTAAATCCATGGGGATTAAAAGCCCCATGGTTAATTTGTCTGGGATTATCAAATTCGAACGAATGTGATGGTTTTGTAAACTAGGGCTCAAATGGGAATTGGGTTTAGATTCAGATAATATGTTAAATGTATTAAAGTTCTAGTATAAACAACAAAAGCGCGCCTGGTTCAGTGGGTTGCGCGTGTGTGTGTGGTTGGGGAGGTCGCAGGTTCGATCCTCCCTCTCCCCATTCTTTTCAATTAATTTGATTTAACCACCTAAACCACCATTATACTAATCTAATAACCTATTAAGTGTTAAAAAATAGTTATTAAAGGTTAAAGAAAAATATGTATAAGTGTATTTTATTTTACAAAGATTTAAGTTGTAAATCTTATACAAAAACATGTTTTTATAAAATATTTTAACGAAACGTTCGAACGTTCAAACTCGTTTAAAAACCTTGATTTCTAAATCCGAAACATTTGACTTCGGACTTAACTCCGGTTCCATTTCTAAATTAAGATCTTTATACTTTTATATATTTATACATTATATAACTTTTATTAATCAAATGATTTAATTAATAATATGTATTAAAGACTAAAATGTATAAGTTTAAATAAAGATTCTAAATATTATTACCAATATATTACTAATGTTTTCTAAAATGGTTTTCTTGTAAAATACAAAGTTTAAAAGTTTAATAAATCGGTTTCGTATAAAAACGCTCGGTTACGGTTCGTACCAAAAATCTCAAATCTCCATAAATTCCTATTATTTCTATTCTAGTTTCTATACTATATGTTTTTTTAAGTTAGGATTCTCATTATTTAGGTGATACTAATATTTGGGAAATCCTCGGTTCCAGTTGATTTATTTCTATATCATTTCTGATTCGTATTCAAGGTGAGTAAATTCACTCCCCTTTTTGTACTATTTTTGGGGCTGAAATATGTCTTTTCTATATTACGTTTTCCATTCTAAAAGAGATCATACAAATATGTTAATCTAGTTCGCGGCTTGATGCAACCTTATGTGTTAGTTAAAGTAGTTTTATTGCTTGGTAAACCCACCGGTACAATGTTAGCGCTAATGGTTTGACAAACCCACCTGCCTGTACAACATCTATAGGTGATTTAAACCCGGCCTTTCTAATTCCATGTTCTATGTTTACTATGCTATGACGGTTGTTGCTATACTATGATGCTATGCTATGCCATGTCCCTAAATTGATAAATAATTATTGATAACTTATATATCGAGACGGTAAACGACGGTTGGTTAAAAGTTATCTTTAATTATCACATGAGTGGTTCTCATGCTAAAATGGCTATACGAAATACTATGGGTTCTAAAGTGATTGGTGTGCTATGTGATTCTAGGTGTCCTGGTAGGGTAATAATTACGAAATTGCTAATTATATAAGTTTGCGCAGCATATCTTGTTGATCTCGGATTTTCCATATTATTATTTATAAATTGTGTTTTACTCACTAGCTTGTGTAGCTAACTTTATTTTCACATATTTCAGGTGGTTCTTGATTTATGGTTTATTTCCAGTTATGTTCAAGACATAGGAGCCTTGGACCTAGTGAAATAAAAATAAAGACTGTTTAATTTCTGTTGCTTTGAATTTGTCGATTTATGTTTAAAGACTTGTATTTCCTAAACTTAAGATAATTCCTATTAGACTTACTAATTAAATACCATGTGCTTTGTTACTATTGATATCCAATTCTATTGACGCGCCCGGTGTATTCCGCCGCCGGGCGGGGTGTCACAGGTCTTAGGTTCAAATCCTACTTTGAACAAAAAAAAAAAATTAAAAAATGAAGGTTTTAGATTGGGCCATGAGGTTTTCTGATCACCAAATGTGAGTTTCCTCCTGCGAGGATTTAGGGTGCGGTCCTGACTAGGAAACGAATAGATGAGCCTGATTAAGACATCTATCCTCCGAAGCAGGGTCTTACATTTGCCGTTAAAAAAAACTAAACCTCACACAACGACAAGTCTTGGTAATTCAAGATATCGAATATGTGAGAAGCAAGCTGTGTTAAGGAATGATAAACTCACAACCGGATATATGACTACATGATCCTAAACTAGATCTCCTTTGTCCAACCCTCGAAATCCACCTACAAAGTTCTACCGTGAGGCACGTAGCAAACCAAGATAATTGTCATTAGTTATGTCAAACGACCACTAAATGAGTTTAATTAGAAAACAAGACCGTTGCCTGTTAATTAGTAAATACAATCAAAGTTGTAATTAGTGCGGAAGCTAAATTTAAAAGAAAACTCATAGACATTTCATGTGTAAAACCAGACCAACCTTAGTGTGCGTGTTCATGTACGTTGGTTCATAAAACCCAATATATCCAGATAATCCCATGGTTCAATTGTTTTAAGAAGAGTTAACATGTTTGATCACGTCTGCCTGGCGACCTTTTCGTGACTATTATATGATTTAGTGTTTGAGGAAGTATAAAACTGCATATTATACAAGAAAGATCATGCATAACACACAAATTAACATTTCCCGGCCTATTGGTCTAGCATGCAGGGCCGACCCGTTATAGTAAAAAAATAAGTCATTGCTTTAGGCCTCATTTTTTCATAGGCCCCAAAATTTTAAAACTTCAATATTCTGTTGCGAATTTAAATCGACGATTACAATATAAAATCATATCAATTCGTTTGCAATCGAAAATATTCTCGGGTAAAAGAGAAAGGTTTTTAACGATAGGCCTTCAAATGTTTTTTTGCTTTAGGCCTAAAAAAACCTTAAGCCGGCCCTGCTAGCATGTTAACACAATTACCTCATTTAGCAAGTTTTCATGCATATAGAGTTTTCTAATTTGGAAACTTTCCTTTTTTAAAAAGTTTCTTCACCGCACATCACAACTAGCTAACATGGCATCGATCTCATGCAATGTAACATGTATGTAATTAAAAGCTAGTTTCCTATTTCTTAAAATAGTCAAACACTAAGGTAGCGTTCGGTATGCATGAATAAGAGGTGGAATGGAATGAACCATTACGACGGAATGAAAAAAAGTGTGTTTGGTTGGTCAATGGAATGGAATTAACCATTACAAAGGAATGAAAAATACATTCTTTTCATTCCATCCCCACCCCATGTTTTTTTTCATTCCTTCTAAGAATGGAATATTTATTTTTTATTTATGACTAGAACCATGACTCGGCTCATGTCCTAAACCTTGACCCGACCTAAAAACCCATAAACCGACCCATGTCCTAACCTATGCCTCGAACCATGACCCGAGAACCATGAATCGACTTACGTTCCGAACCATGATCTAATTTGTGACCCCACTCATGTATTGACCCATAGATTATTTTATGACTAAAAAACATATACTTCATTACCATTAACGCATGTGAATCACCTAAGCGTCCTGGGGTTGAGAAACTAAAAACTTTTCAACTTAAGTAAAAAGTTATGTGTTTACTTATGAACGTGTTATTAGGATATAATCTGAATGACCGCAAAAATTCCATCGGCATAAGTAACTTTTGTAGAACATGTGTCGACGTAAAACAAGCGGTCATGATGCAATTTTCAGGAGCTTTGACCCATTTAACAAATTGTATGAACCGACCGATCCGCGTTTATGTAGGGATTGTTGGATTAAATGTTAAAATTAAATGACTTTTTAACAAAAGTAGAGAATGACTTATTGCAAAATTTTATATATGTAAACACATTTAAGTTGTAGTAAAATTAATACACTACTAGAAAATTAAGTCTTTTGCAACATATTTTTGCAACACAATAAAATGTGTCGCAAATACGACACATTTGTGACAAGATTGCGACCTTAGTTATTTTTATAAACTTTGCTTCTAATTTGCGACACAAATTAAACGCATATTTTTTTTCCGTTACAAATCTGTCGGAACCATCACATTAACAATTTTTCGATTATATTAAAAATTATTAAAATAAAAAATATACGGTTTGCGGCGCATTAGCGACACGCAATTTAATTTAAAGAATAAAATCTTTCATTGACCCTTTTAACATCTTTTTATGACCATTTGTAGTTGCTTTAAAGCATCCAAGAACTCCAATAAATACATCTTTTGATTATCAATTGAAATGAAACTCAAGTGTTGGCAGTATGCTCTTTTTATTAATCTTCTCTGCATCTTATTCTGCAAAGCATGCTACCTTTTCACATCCATATGCATTTGTCGATACATCTTTTTATGTTATTTGATTATTCGGATTTAATAATTTTTTAAGTTAATATCCAGAAAAAATCAACAGGATAATATCTCAGAGGATACCTAGAATCAAGTTTGCGCTCTTAGTGGCTATGTACATGAAAATCTTGAAGGATATGATCCTGAAGGTACTAAGATATAAACGTATTCATTACAACCAATATTGAACTTAGTAGATATTTATATATCAATCAGTTTGTATTGATTTGATACAATTATGCAAACTTTGACCTAGTTGTTATTTGTGAACTGATGTACAGTTGAATCAGTATTCAAATTATACTTGTCTGATATAAAATTAGAATGTTGAATTTTAGGGATGAAGGAGTAAGATCACATCAAAACACAATATTATGCGGTTTGAATTAAGTTTTTGATCTAGTTAAAATTCACACTTTATAGCTTCTTGCAAGTGTCATATAACCATATATAGAAAATATACTTGTGACCAAATTTACCTTATTAAGAATAGAAACCAAGCATTCATACTTATGAGGATTAGTCTCCAGGTGGAATAATTGAGTATTAATCTTGATATAATCATAGAAACACTTTGGTAGTGTTTGGTATGAAGGAATGAGATGCGGAATGGAATGGACCATTATGAGGGAATGGAAAAAAAAGTGTTTGGTTGCTCAATGGAATGGAATGAACCATTAAGAGGGAATGAAAAAACCCGCATTTTCATTCCATCCACCCCCCTTATTTTTTTCATTCCCTTAAGGAATGGAATAATTTTTTTAATTCATGACAAGAACCATGACCCGACTCATGACCTAAACCTTGACCCGACACACAAGTACTCATGAACCAACCCATGTCCTAACCCACGGCTTGAACCATGACCCAACCCATGAACCGAACCAGCATCTAACCCATTAACTGACTCATGACCCGAGCCATCAATAGACCTGTGACCCGACCCATGTTGATCCATGCCCTAAACCATGACCCCAACCATAAATCCGACTCATGGCCTAACCTGTGTCTCGTACCATGACCGACCCATGTCCCGATCCAAGACCCAGCACATGAACTAATATATGAACCAACTAATGACCTGGTCCATGAACTGACTCATGACCCGACCTATGAACCGAACCATGAACCGACCAATGTGGCTACTAATTCCTTGAACCATGGCCCGACCCATGTCCTAATTGATGTACTTATCCATGTATCAAACCATGCGGCGATTCATGGCCCGAACCAAGACCCGACTCATAACCATGACAAGGTATTTTTGTTACTTTTAAAGATTTGTATATTTTTTTGTTTTTTTCTTCCCACCAAACAACAGATTGATTCATTTCATTCTTGTAAGGTAACCAAACATGGTAATGGAATGGAATAGTCCATTTCATTCCTTTGTCTATTCATTTCCATCATTCATTTCATTCCTTCGTCCATTCCATTCTTGTAAGGTAACCAAACATTGTTTTTGTGTTGGAATGAATTATTTTTTTTACTTAATTTGACTTTTTGTTTGAGCTATGAAGTTTTAAGCTTTATAGCAATATCATGTGAATAAAATGTTAACGTTACCATGGTTAGTCTTCTATGATATAATACTATGGTGAAGTATTAAATATAGATCAATAAAAGCTTACCTGCTAAATTAGTTCTCTGTTTTGACTCACTGTTTTGATTCATTATAGGAGGGGCTTACTTGCTAGAGATGAAGAAACTATATGGGCATGACAGACGTATGTGTGTGTTTACACGCTGGAGGTTGTAAGACTCGCTAAGGTAATATTGTATTTTCATGAGGTCTATATAAAATGTGGTTTTTAGTATAAATAAATATAATAAACTGGTACAATTAAAAGTCAATATTTGCACACATATCCCCAACAAAAGCTGGTTGATAATGTGATCATGTCTTATGACTAGTTTGTATTTCATTTTCTTCATACTTAGGAGAAAACTTGGTTCGTTATTTGTTATAATTTTTTTGCATTTTTAATTGCCTTTTGTTCTGATTATTTGTGAAATGATTGCACTCTTTCGTTAATCTGGTACGTTAGTTGTAGTATATGCTTAGATCATATTGTTTTCGTAAGTTCGACACAAGATCTGGTACAAATTGCTAGTTTTTCCCTTTGTTCTAAATGCAGCAAATTTGTGGCATTTTCTGATAAATTTGTTTTAAGTATTGACATTTTAAGGCTAAATATTGGAATTTATGAGTGTAGTTTGTTTAGTTGAAATGGTTTGTTGGAAGTTATTTACATTAAGTTTGATGATAGTTCATTCTTTGTTAATTGTTATATTTGGTTTTGCTATTAGTTTAGACCCGAGCTTTGGAAACTCAAATTCAAGAGTCTAAGGCTCGACCTGAAGCTGAGAAGTAACAATGGACTAGGCACTACATGCTTAGCGTGTAGCTGATCGGAAAAGAAAGGAGGACGTGCAAGCGATGAAAAGAAAGTTGAAAGATGTCATTAGAAAGGAGTGTTTTAGGGCCGATTTGTAGTAATTTCTACAATATGTTGGATTTATAGTTTTAACTTTTAACAAGTATAATATTGGTTGTAATGAATACGTTTTTTTAGTCTAGTTGAAATGAATATTTTTCTACATTATGTTTGTTTTTGTTCTTTCAAGAAGGTTGATGCGTGTAATACTATATATAAATTAAACACTCAAAAACACCTAGTTTTAATATTTATAAAAACCTAGACGTACTACTAAACTACACACAACCGGCAGTGGACCGGTCGAATGCAGTACAGTGAAACGTAAGTCCGGGTGTCGACCCACAGACTCTATATACTACGCTAAATTAACTAAGAGAGACTCGACTGACTAGACACGACTTAAATAAAATATTATTTGAAAGGGGGGTTGTACTGCTAAAAATAGTAACATGCTAAAAATAGAAAGTTACTAAAACTGGAAACTTACTAAAAATGGAAACTAGAATGAAAGACGAATTTGAAACCAGATGAGAAGAGATAAACCACCTAGACCCGACTCACTAATGCTAAGTTATTAGTTTGGTAATTATCAGTTTAACTATGGACTGGGATCGTAATATATTTACTTGACTCAAACACAAACCCTCGACCTTTCTCGAGAAGACACTTATGGCTTTCTATCAAGTTATTAAATTAACCAGTTAATTAGACTCTTTCACAATCGTCTAGTAGTTATGAATTAGTACCTATTATGATTACCTACCTCACAGTACGGAAATCTAAGGTAGTTCGAAAACACCAATTGACATTAGCAAACAAGACCGATTAAACCAAACCTAATTTAGACTCTTCACAGATATCCAAACTAGAGACCTAACCAACAAGACTTGCCAATTAACCTATCACCTCACAGTTACTAGGCTAGCATGCACATTAATATCGACTTGCATTAGATTACAATTCCTATGAAAAGTATATATCCAATTCATAAACTAGTCAAAGAACACACAGTAAGTTGACCTAACGAAACCCTATTATATGATATAGACACTCATCAAGGATTTCATGGAATTTATAATCATCAACAAGTCAAACAAAACATACACAATTGCATCAATTAAATGAAAACAAACGTTTACTAAATCATAAATAATCCATAGTTCAAACCGAAATCACCAAACATTCAAAACGTTAACATTAGTTTATCATTAGCCTAGGTGGTCTAACGAACCTAGCCAACAACCATAATCACAAAAATAAACACAAGTTTAAAGTGTATAAACATAGCAAAAAGAAAGAGAAGCAAAAGAATTGAAGAACCCGGAATCGTTAGATAACGATTCTTGAACCCGTGCTTCGTCTTGCTTCTCGTGGCTTCGTTTCGTACTCAAAATCACCTCCAATCAGCTCTAATTCGTCCCAAAAACGTACATAGAGGCTAGGGTTAAGTTATGATGAGTTTATATAGCAAACAGGGCCAAAAAACGCAAAAACAATCTGTCGAAAAGGCCTCGTCGCGTCACGCGGTGAGAAAATGAGGTGTGGCCGCGTGGCGCGACCAAGATCACATGTGATCTTTTGGATTCACGCCGCGTCACGCGGTAAGGAGGTCCATAGGTGGCCGCGTGACGTGGTGACACCCCCAATTCTGATCCCCAACTTCGTTTCGTGTCCTGTTTTGCTCCGTTTCGCGCTACGGTTTGCTCGTAACTCCGTTTTGCGTCCCGTTTTCGCCTACGATCTTCTTTTCTCGAGATCTTTTCATTAATTCATCAACATGGGACCTACAAAACATTAAAATAACATTAGCAAACAAAACCTAACGAAAACTGACTCAAACGACTCGAAAACGTAAATAAACTTAACACGAGATTTATGTATAATTTGTACTCTATCAAAGGTTTTTTTAATTTTTTATGCAGCCTTTTATTCAAATTAACAGAATTCTTAATTTAAAATCAAAACAAAATTGTGTCGCAAATTTTTCGAAGATTGGGAAATTTATTCTGTCACAAATGCGTAGCAAATAGTTAGATAATGGAAAGTATAAAAAATTAAGCTTGCGTCGCAAATTAATTTGTTACAGATTGTAAAGTTTTGGCTTTGAAAATGTGTCGTAAACAATTAATTAGCTAAAACCCATAGATATAAGGTTGCGTCGCAGATGTGTAGCAAATGCCAACACCATTATTTTTGTCGCAAATGTGTCGTAAACAATTAATTAGCTAAGACCCATAGATATAAGGTTGCGTCGCAGTCTCGCAGATGTGTAGCAAATGCCAACACCATTATTTTTGTCGCAAATGTGTCGCATAATGTGTCACACATGCGTAGCAAATGATTTGCAACAGGGTATTTTCCTACTAAATTTTTTTGTTGCGATTGCGTCGCAAATGCATGTTTCCTACGCATTTACGACGAATTGTGGCGCAGCAAGTGTCTTACTTTTCAATTAGCGATACAGATGTAAATCTATAAAATATAATAAGGCAAACTTATTTTTGCCAAGTGTCAATCTCTTAGCATGTCTATCCTATAAATGCTTACTTGGCATAACATCATTAATCTAATGATGAGGTGTCTTGCTCTTCTTAATTTTCAGATTTGTTATGTTTTTTTGAAAACTAGGTTTAGTTGAAGACAATGTTTTTAAACCCGGACTAGACTGGTCAGTCCGACCGGTTGAACCGGGAATCGGTAGCTTCAACGGTCCAGTTCATGCGTTAAAACGGCTCCCTAAAGAACCGGCCGATTTGCAACAAAGCCAGGTTCAACCGCTGAAACGTATCAAACCAATACACTATAATTAATTAATTAGAATTTTATTTAGACAAGCTATTATAATTTATAGAGTTGTGAATGAAATCAAAATTTATCAATGTTTCATTGTGGGATGAGTACAAAATTTTATAATAAGAGAGGAGGGCTAGCTAAGAATCCATCTCTAGGTCCATGTGGGATGCGAACATGCAGAGATGAAAGTGTCTTGTATATATTTATATATTTATTTTTATTATTTATCCAGTTGACCTATCAGGTATATTGTTTCTTAAACTTACTATTCAAATTTTAAATGACGTTGAAACTTTATAATATTATTCGGTTCAACCGGTCCGACCAGTGAACCAATAATACGTCCGGTTCGTTGTCCGGTCCGATTTTAAAAACATTGTTTGAAACTAGGATTAAAGGCAGAAAATTATAACAAACCTATATTAATATAAACCGGCAATAAAAATATAATAATAACACAAATAATCTTTACCAAATCTTCCAAAAACAAATTGTTCCATTTTTCGATTACCTTCCAATTGAAAACCAATTTTTAAAAGATCGATATCGGGAATATTTTCTTAATTTATATATCATAATTAATAAGTCATCTTTGTTTGAACAACCTAAATAATTAATTAACTATTAGTTTTCATGGTTAGAGACCCGTGTTTAACACTTTGATTGTTTATTAATTATTCATTTTTGGATCCTGCAGTACTACTTGAAGACATAATTTTATTTTGATAAAGATTAGTTTGATGACTTTATGATCATGAAGGGAAATTTTTTGGCAGCTACTTTTTACTTCTATATTAAAAGTTACATTGTTTGATTTCAGGTAGATAGTTTTTATGTCCCTCTTGATAGAGTGATTATGAGGAAAAAATTTCTTGCAATTAGGTTATTTTTTCCAAGTATTGATTAGAACCGATTGCTAAATTATTTTTTTCAGGTATTGATTAGAACCGATTGCTTATCTGTCAACTTCTTATACATTATTTTATGTTTCATCAATCTTCGTTTTAGATTTTTTGTTTCACCTACTGTTATTGTTTATGAGTTTTTCTTTGTTTATCTTATCAACAAATGACATTGGATTTTGGGTTTTCATAAATTTTATAAAACCATATTCTGTGATTATTGGACTTCACATAAGAAGTATTTAAAAAGTTGTAACTTCGATTGAGAGGTATACAATTGAATAGTTTAATATAAAGTTTTTAGTTTAACTATTTAAATTATTCTAAATCATTTCCGTGTTAAACACGGGTCTCTAACCTAGTATGTAATAAACTTAATAAAACAATTGTAGCACCTTTATTAATCTAACATACTTAACAAAAAATAGTTACCGTTGACAAACCCAATATCTTCTAATTGTATATCACCTTCCTAATAATAGGGATATAAATTTATGAGTAAAAAAGATAGAAACATGCAACTAGACACACATACAATCTTTGTCACGTAGGTTCCATGAAAGTGTTGTAGACCACCACCCACACTACCAGTCTTCCACAGCCAGCGCTTGAGTATAGACATGACCTAATTTCTGGGAACCTATAACGAAAAACCCAAGTCAACCTAGAAAAGGACAAAAATAACTTTTGAAATTAATCCAGCCTAGCTGGTGATTTTGTAGCAATTTTTAATAGTTGTAGTGGTATGAAGTCTGAATTGTTCAAAAGCTACTCAAGTTTTATTCTCACTATCAACACTTTGGGATGAACATGGAGGCAAGGAAGGAAGACTCGTGACAACGCAAGTTTGGTCCTTGAGCCAAACGAGCTTTACAACTAGTTTGTTGTCGTGTCTATGAGCGGGCGGGTTCGTGAGTTTCCTCGAATTGGAGTCGAGTTTTTCCCGTAATATGTGGGGTTGGCTTACTCAACGTTGTTCACTTGTTTGGGCTCATAGAGCATATGGGTCACCGGGACTGGTCCAGAAGAGTTTGGTATTTTAGTGTTCTGTGCGAGAAAAAAAAAAAAACACTGGACACCAACGTATTAAATTATATAAACTAGTTTTTTAACCGAAAATAAATGTTTTAACAATAAACATAACAAAATTAAAGTATTAAGAAATTTGGTTTAATGCCACTGACTTGATTAAAAAAAGTCACATATGTATATATAATATTAAACAAAAAAAGTGAGGCCATGAAAAGGTGGTGTCTTGTGCGGTTGTTTTGCACCCCCCTTTAGCCGCTCGGGGGTCACTTTTCGTCCTTGAGTTACCATGGGTAGCCAGAAAAAACATATAGTGCTTTATATCAAGATTTAAAGAGTATTAAAGTTTACGGTTATAGTTATATTTATTTACTATATTTAATTACGCAATTAGTTGATCACCAATGCATCGTATATGTACCGAACCGTCATGGCAGTCTAACCCCAATCTCCTAGAGTATAACACCGCCAATCAGTGGCAGACCTTAACATGGGGGCAATTTTTTTAAATAAATGTAAGGAGGAGATTAAGATTTTGAACTTATCAAACTTAGAATTTACACTACTAAAAAAGGTCTATTAAATCTGTCGTTGCCACAGATGTTAATCATTTTTAACTGTTCAGTTTCTAAAACGATAATAGAGAAAAATTTTCCTTTCAATTGTTATTGATTTCATAATTTCTTGATAAGTATCTAAGAGTAAATTGCAATTTTCGTCCTTGTGTTTTGATACCTTTAGCATATTCAGTCTTACCTTAACGGTTTACTCCTTGTGCAAGTTATTTTTAACATATTGCATTGAACACTAACTTCATCCAATTTTCCGTTAATTTTTCCACATTCCCGTATGTGGGGGTTAAAATTTTATCTATGCAACATTTTAAATAACATTCTAAAGTGCAAATCCTGAAAGAAGTTGGTATATTTGGTCAATAATAGTAAATTGGAATTTAGAAGATCATGATGTAATTACCAGGAAGCAATGAATCTTGACTATATAGGACCCTGAGTCAAAGAGGAAAACTGTGATTTGTCAATGTTTCCCACATTTGTCAATGGCCATGCATGCTGCAAAATTTGCTACCACATTATCTTGATGGGCAAGTAAGTCACCCTTTTCTACGTTGTTTCTAGTGACTTGCAACGAAATTGCATGGTCGGTACTAAACTACCACTTTCATTGTCTACAATCTATTTAATCCAATTCTATCTTCTTTTTATCAAACTAGATATATACATATATAAGCAAAAACAAGTTCAACACCTCTTTCATTACATCTATTATCCATTTAACCCCATTCGATCTTTTGTACTCAGCGTTCTGGTTGGTTGGTTGGTTTCAAGAAAGTAGTTAGTTTATTCATGGCTTCGATTGGTAAATTCTTTAACTTTATTCATTAGTTTACATTCTGGGTTTCATTAAAATAATTCGTTTTTTAAACCAACTTGATTTTTAACAAAATTTATACCGGAAAGTTTGTAAAGACAATCTAAGCAAAATAATGTAATTATTATAATATAATGAGTTAAGTTCAATTTGCATCCCTGTAATTTATATTTAAAGTCACTTTGCATCCTCATTTGAAAAATTAGATCATTTGCACCCCTATGGTTTTTAAAGTGTGTCATTTGCACCCCTCTCTAACTTTGACCGTTAGTTGACCATCCAAGTAATGGTTAAAATACCATTTTACCCTCTTTAAACTATTTAAAACTCTTTGAGTTAACTGCCATTTTAATCCCTAACGTTTTTCTGTTTTTGCCATTTTCATCCATTTTAATTGTTTTTTGCCTACACTACTCTATTGTTTTTTATTTTTTGCCATTTTCATCCAATTGGTTAACTCCGTTAGCCTACACCGTTAACCAAGCTCATGTTCATATTTTTAAAGGGGGTAAGTTGTTTTTTTTTTTATTTTAAATCCCTTCAAAACATATTTTAATATCGAACTATAAAATTCTAACCCACCCATTTTTGTTCTCTTCATCCACGTACTTATACTAATATAACTTATTATTATTATTATTATTATTATTATTATTATTATTATTATTATTATTATTATTGTTATTATTATCATCATCATCATTAGCATTAGCATTATTATTACTATTACTACGCACAACACAAACCACTATATATATTCATATTCTAATTCTTTTCCACCATACTTCTTAAATGTTAAAATAATAATTAAGTCAAAGTTAATGGTAAAGTAAAAAAGAATTGTTGGTGAGCAAGTCGAGTGGTGACACATGCCCGGCAGCGAGTGGTCATCAGTGGCCAACGGTAACAATGATTACGATAATAATAATATAGATTACAATAATGATTTATGATAACGATAACGATAATATCAATATTAACAACAACAACAACAACAACAAAAACAATAACAATAATAATAATAATAATAATAATAATAATAATAATAATAATAATGGTAAATTATTATTTTGGTCATTGGAGTTTGGTCAAAATAACTATTTTGGTCCAGGGGTACTACTGTCTTTTCACACAAACTTACCTGGAAATATGGATGACCATTAGTGGTATGGACTGAAACTTTAAGTTTATGTGAAAAAATGAATTAAAATAGTAGAAAACAAACTATTAGACAAAATCCATGATTTTAATCAAACATCGGGGACCAAAATAGTAATTTACCTTAATTTAAAATATGTTTTGAAGGGATTTAAATCTTAAAAAAACCAACTAACCCCCTTTAAAAACATGAACATGAGCTTGATTAACGGTTACACTAACGGACGGATGAAAATGACATAAAATTAAAAACAATAGAGTAGTGTAGGCAATATTTTCTTAAATGGATGAAAATGGCAAAAACATGAAAAACTTAGGGACTAAAATGACATTTAACTCAAACTCTTTTTTCAACCCATTTTAGACTCCCTATTCACTTTTAGGGCAAAACCTACAATCCAATTTAAAACTTCATTTTTCGGTTTTGTGATGTTGTGTACAAGAACATAGCCATTGTCCAAAAATATGAGAATCGTAGGGATGCAAATTGATATAATAAGTTTTTAAATGCTTAAAAGTCGTTTTACCCCCTTCAATTAACACTCAACTAACGGAAAAAGTTAGAGAGATGTGCAAATTAAATGACCCGCTTAAAACCATAAGGGTGCAAACGATCTAATTTTTTAGACGGTGATGCAAAATGACTTTGGATGTAAACCACAGGGGTACAAATAAACCACAGGAGTGCAAATTGCACTTATTTCTAATATAATATTTAATACTTGAATTTAGTTTCACTAGTGAAATCCGCTAGTTCAACTAGCAGATCACCTGAAACTAAAATTGAGTTCATATTTTGGCTAAAAGCCATTATGATTTTTGAAACTCACCTAGAATTAAAAAGCTTGTTGCACCTTAAATAGTTCATGTTCTTCAAAATCTAATACATTGTCTTATAAACAATACAATAGGTCTTCTTGCTTTTGGTGGCCACATGAAGCTATTAGAGATGATACCTGATCATGTGAAGAAGACATGGAACGAATGGGCTCTCGAGGCCCTTATTTTGATCGGCGTCGCTTCACAAATCGTCTTAATCCTGCTAGGAAACCTTCGAAAACATAATCCAAGAACACGAATCAGAATCGCACTTTGGTGTGCCTACTTACTATCATATGCTGTTGCATCAGGAGCTCTTGGTATCATTACACGAACTTCCTTGGACGCGTGCAGCGTCTCTACTCCAAAGTTCGAAAAACTTAACACGAGTGAACTCATGTCATTTTGGGCACCTTTTCTCCTTCTTCACGTTGGTGGTCCAGACACTATTAGCGCGTACGCTTTAGAAGATAATGAACTTTGGCTAAGACATTTGGTTGAAGTCGTTTTCCAATCCGCAGTAGCCGTTTATATCCTCTTGTTATCATTGCCAGGTTGTTCTTCTCTTCCGTTACTAAGCGTGTTGGTTTATATAGCTGGTTTCGTCAAGTGTATTGAGCGTATTCAAGCTCTACGTCTAGCAAACACTGAGCATCTTCGAGACTCAATGCTTGGTTCTCCTGATCCGGGTCCTAATTATCCCAAATTCCTCGACGAGTACCACTTGAGAAAACTACAAGGGGCTGATTTGAGCATTGGGGAAATCCCAGAGGCTGCGTTACCGGCATATAATCGTGTGTATCCCGAAGGAAAAGGTGATGTAATATCAGAAGCTTATGATTTATTTCAAACATTCAAACGGATTTTCGTCGACTTGATACTCACATATGAAGATAGAGATAATAGTCATTCCTACTTTAGACATCTTGATTCGAGTGACGCTTTCTCTATCGTTGAGATCGAGCTTGGATTTGCATACGACATGCTTTACACCAAGGCTAATGTTGTATACACGTTTATGGGGCTAGCGTTTCGCGTTGCTAGTGTTTTCATTATTCTTATGGTGCTCTTGGGCTTTTTCTTTGTATGTGATGTTAATGACTACAGAGTCATTGACATTGTCATTACTTATCTGTTATTCGCAACAACATTAGCGATGGAAATTTTCGCATTTGTTACCATGTTGGTCTCTGACTGGGCCGATATTTGGCTTACCCAACACAACTACACTCGCAACGTTCTAAAGCACCCATACTTAAAGCAACCAACTAAACGTCGATGGTCCAATTCCATTGCACAACTAGACCTGTTAAGTGTCGCGCTTGAAGAAAAGCCTGCTACTCTTTTAAGTGCACAAAATCTCTTTGGGATTGATAAGTATCGTGTAAAGCATCGTTACAAGACTTACACCAAAGTTTCTAACAACCTAAAAGATCTAATTTACAAGCAGTTTAAAGACTTCATGGGCCGCAGTTCAGATCCCAAAGCGTTATGTAGTCACAAAGGTAGTTTTTCGCTCAGTGAGAACGAATGTGACGATCTTTTATGGAGTATCACTAAAGTAGATTTTGATCAAAGCATAATCTTATGGCATATTGCTACCACTCTATTGTTTTACTCAGAAGAGATTGAGCATCAAAATCAGGCGGACGTAAGCAAGCATATATCAAACTACATGTTGTATCTTCTTGTGACGTATCCTGTTATGTTGCCGATAGGTATTGGAATGATCAGGTATCGCGACACTTGTGCTGAAGCCATGCGATATTTCAAAGAAAGTGGTCCTATAACCGAAAAAGTTGAAGGGTGTAAAAGGTTACTTGAAGTTTGTTGTCTTGAGGTTTTGCCTAGTAAAGTGAAGGGTGACCGTTGCAAATCTGCGCTTTTTGATGGTTGCAGGCTCGCGTTATGTTTGAGAAAAATGGAAAAGGGACGCATGTGGAGAGTAACGAGTCAAGTTTGGATCGAGATTTTAGCTTATGCTGCTACTCATTGTAGAGGGTTTCAGCATGCACAACAGCTTCGAAAAGGGGGCGAGTTTCTAACTCATGTTTGGTTTTTGATGGCACATTTAGGCATCACTGAGCAGTTTCAGGTGTCACAAGGCCATGCAAGAGCTCGGTTAGTTGTAGCATAACTGCATAAGCATCATGTTCTTTATTGTTTCTATTCATTTGTACAGAAAATGCATTTTCTTTGTCATTATTGTTAGTTTTGTAATATTTGTAATTTTCATCTTACATATGAATTAACAATGTTTTACTTAAATTCCCATCTAACATATTGATATTGATATACTTCCTAATATTTGATAAGGTCGGTACTTTGTACCGGCCAGTCGCGTGATGTCACGTGACATTTAAACTTTTTTACTTTGGTATATTTACGGTTTTAGTATCTGAATTTTGACGTATTTACTGTTTTAATCTCTGATTTTTATTTTAATTGTCATTTTAGCTACTAATGAGTTTTCGACTCTGATCTCTTAATCTACGTACTTTGATATATAGTACAACTTCAATATTGTTATCATTTTGACCTCTAACTTTTGATATTGTTAGGTATTAAACTGGCGCAGCGGAATAACCGAATCACAACGAACACACAATAATGACTGAATAAAGACAAACACACGAACACGAGAATATATAGTGGTTCGGTCGATGTGACCTACGTCCACTTGCTGCAACTAGGGATCTTATTATATTTCAGTGCACACCAATTACAATACATAGACATAATATATATAGAGACTAACTAGGGTTTCCAGCTTAGGGAACAAGAAACCTAATGGGCTTGGGCCCATCTTTCTAATCCACTAAACAATCCTTAATCATAAGGACTTCACCCAACAATTCTCCCACTTGAAGGCCTTGAGATAAGCACCAAGTCCGCCAACAAGCACACAGTAATCCATGTCTTCAGTAATCAGTAATTAGTAATCATCAATCAACAGGAACAGAAGTCTTCCAGGTACAGCTCCCAAAGAACAAACCAAACTTCAAACCAATCATCCGAGTCCACCTAGTTGCAGCCGGCCCAATCATCGTCAGTAAACAGAAGGGCCCGTTGGAGCCCCAGATGGCCCCAACTTGGTCTCAATAGACCTCCTCATCACATCCTCTATTTCATCTGACCCCCACGCATCAGATCCAGAAATACCCAGAGGAACACTCTCCAATAGTAGCAATTTCCCAGGAGAGACATTTTCATTCGGCTCCTTAGTCTTTCGAACCCAACGTTGATTTCCAAACTGTGTCGAATTACTCCCACTGTTACGAAATCCCCGTCCACGCTCAGACTTCCGAATACGCTCAAGCTGATTAACTGGAGCTCCAGAGTTCACTGCTACAAACCGAACTCTCTTAGCTCTCGAATCTGCGAGCCCGATTCTAGCATTCGTCTTCATAGGGGTGGTCACATCCCCAGACGGAACAAGCACAAGATACAACGACCCCTTCCTGAAACCCCTAGCAATCACGAGATTATTCTTGACCACTCTCCACTTTCCACCACCAAACTTGACATCTAAACCCTGCTCATCCAATTGCCCAACGGAGATAACTTTCGTTTCAAGCTTTGGAATGATCCGAACATTAGATAAAGTCCAAGTAGTGCCTAAAGTAGTAACCAAGTCAACATCCCCCATGCCAGTCACATCAAGAATTTCACCGTTTCCAAGCTTAGCCTTGCCAAAATCTCCCTTTTTAACATTCCGCATGCCATCACTACTGTGGGTAGCATGGAATGATGCACCGGAATCCATGACCCATGTAACAACACTACTCTCACCATTAAGCAGTAGTACATCATCATCAGAGTAACTACCTGTAGTGTTTAGTTCTTTCTCAGAACTCTTATCGTTAGGACATTGACTTCTGTAATGCCCTTTTTCATTGCAGTTCCAACAACGCACACTTGGACGAGCTCTAGACGAACTCCTGCCCCGACCCTTGCTGCTCCCACTATTTCGCTTATTATCCCTTCCCCTGCCAACATGTAACATCTCAGAAGAAGATCCCGTATTAGCACCCCTTCGGCGAACGTCTTCACCCAGTACCAAATCCCTGATCTTTTCAAATGTCATACCTTCAGTTCCAGTTGAGTTAGTAACAGCAGTTACCGTCCCCGACCAACTATCAGGCAGTGAAGATAGCAATAGTACAGCTTTAGTCTCATCATCGAATTTCATCTTAACAGAAAACAATCTGGACAAGATAGAATTCAGATTATTAATGTGCTCGGTCACTGAACTTCCCTCTTTCATTCTCATCGTGAACAGTTCTCTCATCAAGAAAACTTTATTAGCTGCAGATGGCTTTTCATACATATTTGACAACGTCAACATCATACCACGAGCGGTGGTTTCAGACATGATGTTATAAGCAACGTTTCTCGTCAAAGACAATGTAATAGTACCTCTAGCTTTCTTGTCTTTAGCGTTCCACTGAACTTCCTCAGCTTCAGTCATCTTCTTTGGCTTTTCCTCAAGTACCACATCCAGAACTTTTTGACCAAGTAATGCATCCATCTGCATCTTCCACCAACTAAAATCCGAACCGTCAAACTTTTCAATCACAACTTTTCCGTCTTCAGTCATATTGACAAACAGAAAAATAGATCAAAGTCACCCGGCTCCAAAAGTTGATACTTTTCTGTCAAAAAAACTTGATAACCAAAACTCTAACCTTTCCCCGACGAATACAAGAGTTTTACACCAAACCCTAATCGACGGCTTAGAAAAGTTTTTAACACGGTACCAAAACTGATCACAATCACCGTCTAGAAAACGAAGATAAAAAAGAACCGATAATTATTGTCAGTCGTGCACAAAATATACCTGATTGTTTGTGTTTCTCTTTCACGTTTCACATGCCCAAAAGAAAATAAAAACAACCTTTGTTTTCTTGTAAGTGACGTACGTACGGAGCAAACAAAAAACAAATCAAACTTCTTTAATAGCACGAACTCCAATAAACAATCAATCTTCCAACCTTTTTCTTTTATTGCAATCTCAAAACGAGAACGGAAACGGCAACATATATTCGATCGGAATAAACCAAAGACAGCGAAACGTTACGTGAGTCTAACGAGCCGTAGCTCTGATACCAGTTGTTAGGTATTAAACTGGCGCAGCGGAATAACCGAATCACAACGAACACGCAATAATGACTGAATAAAGACAAACACACGAACACGAGAATATATAGTGGTTCGGTCGATGTGACCTACGTCCACTTGCTGCAACTAGGGATCTTATTATATTTCAGTGCACACCAATTACAATACATAGACATAATATATATAGAGACTAACTAGGGTTTCCAGCTTAGGGAACAAGAAACCTAATGGGCTTGGGCCCATCTTTCTAATCCACTAAACAATCCTTAATCATAAGGACTTCACCCAACAGATATTTCATCGCTTTTTAATATGTGACACGTTACGATTTTGCGCCGTGAAATACGGGTCGACATGAGACTTTTTTATCAATGCATATTACATACGCAAAACCCGACTGCGTGACCTGATCTTAAATCTAGTTAGAAATTAAAAACTAAGTTTTCTTTCTTCCGAATATCCATCCCAATCAAACCCAGTTTTTTTAACTTCTTATAAATACTTGTATTAATTAATTACTTATTTAACGGAGTTATAAAACTGACGTAACTAATACAGATTAATTATGGACCAAATCTAATATTTCATACATACTTCAAAGATGAGCCTCGAGGAATTGTTGCGTTTCTGCGAAGATGTTCATTTGGCATTTCCATTAGGAGCCTCGTGGACGGACGAAAGAAGGTAAGTTACAAAACGGGGCAGTGAAGACTCGCGAAGTAGACAGCAAGCAAGAGCTTCTCAGCCCCCTATTCTAATAGTCAAGCGCTAGCGCGCCCCTCTCTCTAAAGGGGCGTAAGCACTTTACTCGCTAGGGGATGGGATTCATTCACTTGCATTCCTGCTAGCACTACAAAAAGCTCCGGTCTTAACGCCCCATCTTAAAGGATAGTTATTGAGTTTAGTCTAAAAATAATTAGTATAAACATTATCACGACATTTTGTCCAAAGGTAAAAATATGTTTATTTGAAAACTATATTAGATCCCGTTATTTGAAAACTATATTAGATCCCGTATGTTACACGTGTTAAACGAAAAATATTAAATAGTAAATAATATATTTTTTCTATTTTAATAATTGAGTAACACATATGTATGTCAACAATTTAACTACTCCACATAAGAATTTGCTTAGGTGTCAAGCTCTAACTTAATTTGTTGGAGAATTTGATCAAGGCGGGTCATGGTATTTGCGCTTTATATTTGAAATAATCTGATATGTTCAAATAAAAAAAATTACAATCATCATAAATTATCTCCTAACCCGATATGCTCAAATAAAAAATATACCAATCATTATGAATTATCTCATAACCCGATATGTTCAAATAAAAAATTTGCCAATTACTATAGATCATCTCCTTTATTTTATCATATGATTTTTGCTAAAAAAATTATTTGTAAATATTCAAACCGATCTAATAGGAGATATGTTGGAAAAAAAATTTGAAACCTAAATTTAATCAAAACCTATAAAACCAAATATATATGTGTGTTGTGTTAAACAAAGCTTAACTAAGTTAGTACTTGTGTATTACACGGGCAACCAACATCCGTGCAAACTAAATATTAGAAGTTCAACCTAAGTAACTATCTCCTATTAGATCGGTTTGATACCATTAACAGTTTCAGTCCCACCTTAACAGGTTTCGTCCCTGTGTTTTCAATTTCTAACAGAAATGGTCCCGAACACTAACTCCATCCAATTTTCCGTTAAGTCTCTCTCACATGCGGAGTAAAAAATGTCATTTTTCCCACTTTTTTTACATGTGACTGAATAAAAATGTTAACATACATGATGACCTAGATAAAAGGGGAGAAATGACATTTTTACCCCTCAGATGTGGGGCGCATGTGAAAGACTTAACGAAAAATTGGATGAAGTTAGTGTTTGAGACCATTTCTGTTAGAAAATAAAAACACATGGATCAAAACTGTTAAAATATAACTAAAATTGTTAATGATATCAAAACATAGAGACCAAAACCGTAGTTTACTCAAAAGTCAACCATGTTTACCTGAATATATTATCCATAGATATCCGTATCAGTTAAACATTAATTAACTTTTTATTTATGATCAATTCATGATTAGAACACAATTTAATTAGCCTGGATGACTTCTTTTCATTTTTTAATTAACTCATCTAAGCTTTTCTCTCAAAGTAAAATTTCGCTTTCACTACATCATGAAAATAATAGATCATGTCAAATATGAGAATAACATCTGAAAAACTCTTCCAAATACAACACCATTAAAAACATAACAAACATGAAAATAATAGATCACGTCAAATGTATGAAACAATGAAAAACTGCAAACCAAAACATGGATTTCATCATCTCTTACTACCATTAAAAACATAACAAACATGCAAATATTTGATATTTCATTCAGTGAAAACAAAAGTGTCCCTCTCTACAACAAAAAACATAACGTGTGTGCATATAATATGCCAAAATTTTACAACTAAACAATTCATATGATTTTTCCTACGTGGACGTGTTAGAAATCCGTCACATGTATGCGTTATTCAATTATTTAATAGAGAAATTTGGATTCATAAAATAGTTTTTGATATAACATATGATTGTAATTATATATAACTGTTAGGATATAAGGATAAGACTATCTAAAACTCTTTAAGTGTTTGTTGAACATTTGATCTAGCTCATGATTACAAGTCTAAGTGATCACACAGAACAATTGTTGAATTCTGTGTGTCATGATCCTTATGTTGAATTTCATTTACTGAGCAAATGTAGCTGCTGAAGACAGTTTTCAATTAGACAATCTTTGTAAGGACCCATATAAACCAACCATCAAGCAACGAGTAAGACACGTCAACCAACGAGTTTGAGTTTTGATAGCATCGAGTACACAACGTGTGTATACACACATGTGTACATTGTACTCACATTTATGTGTAAACATGGAAATGAGTAGTGTCTATATTTGACTTAATAAGATCTAAAATGGGTGTCAAAGAGAACAAGTCCAACAAAATTCGAGCCCATGGACATGTTACGTTATTGTTCAATGTGGCTATGACACCTATGGTATAAACTGTTATTTGGCGTGAGAAAAAGTGCATTAGCACAATTTTCTCATTCGAGCCTAAGTGCAGGGCCGACTCTATGTTGTAAATAAACTAGCAGGGTACCCGTGCGATGCGGCGGCGGTGATCCACTGACGACAATAGTTTATAACAAGATACTCGATCGTTTTCTAATAATTAATGAATAGCTCTTGGCTTTTATCTATTTCATGAATAACACGAACATGAACATATCAGTTATAAACATATTACTTTAAAAAGCAAGGCTTACTTATTACTTACTATTTCACGCATGACATGAGGTTCAAAGGTTGTCTACCTCACTTATATTTGAACTGGAATGCCAGGCGGAAGTATATAAAAACAAATCGTGGACATCAATTCTAATTCTTTTTCGCCCTTCCTAACCTTGCTCGATCCAATATAAAAATAAATATCTATATGTCAACTAATTGTAATGTGATTAGATCATTTTTTTGTCATAAGCCTTACATGGCTCATTGACCGTATCACCATGCTTAAACCACCATTCACAATCGAAATCACATCGAAAAGTTTCTTGAACCATATCATTTTCAAGTAGATTATATGATATAACGACATACTTTAAAAGAAACTATATATTGATTCATGTCTGAGTATTGTTTGTCAAGTAGATTACACGTCATAAGCCTTACAGTGCCGTCCAAACGACCCATTTAATACCTTAAAAGAAACTATATATTGATTGACATCTGAGTGTTGTTTGTTAGTTTATGCTGTGAAAACAGTCAATAATGTATAAACAGCTAACACATTACCAATCATAACATACTAATTCATTATGCACATCAAAGCAACTAATAAAAGTAGACTTAGAATTGTATCCCATATTGCAGCTGCGTAGTAATGAAAACTAAATACTGAAAAACCCATAAATCACCAATAAACAATAGTGATGTAAAGGACAGACTTGATCATATGTTTTCTTACAACAATTTTTTATATGACGTAAAGAACAACCACGAATCCATCCTTTCTTATGTCTGGTTGATTCTTGTATAACATCAAGTACCCTAACGAATACATCCTTATATGAAGCCTTATCACCTCATTCATAAACATGTGTTAACACCAAGATTGTGGTCCAAGTAAAATCAACACTTTCAGCTTCTGGTAAAAAAACCAATTGTCAAGGACAATTTTTTGCAATGGCAGCAACTAAAATTGTGTCATTCACAATTGCAAACCTCTTATAGTAGCGTAGCCTTATTTATAAGTGTTTTTCGTGCACACCAGTGGATAGCTTAAGTGGTTTCTTTCTATGTCCTTTTCTGCACACACAAATCAGTTATCACGTAAAAATGAACTTTCGACAGCATTATATAGTAAAAAAATGGAGTCAAAAAATTGCAATAAATATGTAGTCAAAACTGGTGTGCACTAAATAAAACTGATTTTTACAGCAAATTGAAGCAAAATTTCATACAAAACTGCAGCCGAATTACAAAAAAAAAGCAGCCATATTGCAGCCAAAATCCAATCAAAATCGCATTAAGTATGCAGTCAAAAAGGCTGCAAAAATAATCAAAATGCAGCCGTGCAATAAAAAACCTGGTTTCTGATATTTTTTTTTTGCCAAAATGCAGTCAAAACTGAAGCCAAATTGCATAAAAAGGCGCAGCCAAAACGCAGCAATAAAAAAATCAAAATGCAGCCAAAAAAGCAAAAAAATGCAGCAAAAAAGGTCAAAACTGCAGTAAAAAATTTGCAACAAATATGTAGTCAAAATTGCTGCAAACTTTAGAAAAAATGCAGCCATTATGCACTAAATAAAACTGATTTTTACAGCAAAATGAAGCAAAAATGCAAACAAAATTGCAGCCTAATTGTAGAAAAAACGCTGCCATATTGCAGCCAAAATTGCAGTCAAAACGGCTGCAAAAATAATCAAAATGTAGCCAAAATGCAGTCAAAACTGTAGCCAAATTGCATAAAAAAAACACAGCAATAAAAAATCAAAATGCAGCCAAAAAAACAAAAAAATGCTGCAAAAAAGGTCAACGATATAGATATCAAGCATCAATGAAAACGCAAAAGAAAATTTATATAAAACACAAACTCTACCTTTCAATCTTTCTATGCTTCTCAATTGAATTAGCTCCATTTGCTGCAAATCAAAGAAAATTTATATAGATATCAAGCATCAATGAAACCGCAAAAGAAAGTTTATAACGACATCATGACCTGAACCAAACTGATTTGAACGACATAGCCAAGAAGTGAAAATAATAGTCCGAGAAAAAGTAATTCAACAAATCTTCACGACGAACAATTGAATTCTGAATTCTAGAACATGAACCATCAAACTGAAACTATGACATACTAATAGCTAATCAACAAAACCAATAGAACATATTTTAACAACCTGCACTCTTAAAAAACTCAAATCAGCTTCAGGTGTGTTGCCATTGAATACAAATAGCATGAAACACAGTAAATGGTAAGATCAGTTTATTACCTGTTAGTTGTCGCCGGATCAGAGGCGTGAGAGTTGTTGAAGAGTCACCAGAGAAGTCAAACCAGATCATCAGTTATGAATCTGGCACAACCTCCACCTGCATTACAACCAAAATAACATATTCATATAAACCAAAAAAGCAAAAGTAAACATCATCTAACAAAAGACAAATAAACATCACATATTTTACCTTTCCATTAATGTTCCATCGTTTCAAATGTCGTTTAGTTATTCATATCCTTAGTTTCCAACCAAAATAATTGTTCCATAATATAAACTTTTTAGTTGTTTCAAACTTAAAAGGCAAAAACAAAAGACGTTGGCAGCATTAACAAACCTAAGACATATGAGAGGTAGAAACACATGAGAGGGGAGGCTTGTGCGAACGTATGGCTACAACAAAGACCCTAGCAGGATGTGGCGGGTTTGAATGAGAGCTGGAAGTGAAACCCTAAAACAAATTCAAATAGCAAATGTTGAAAAACTGCACATACACGCATAACATAACAGTAACTGATGTATGTATGTGTTTTGATGTTCAAAAACTGCTGTTGTTTCAACACAACCAGCAACAACAATTGTTTTTTTTTCATTTTTTTGAAGTATTTATGGTTCACAGCACATACAACATACACATTCATACAACACAGCACATTCATACACACACATACAACACACACAATCATACAACACAACACACACATACACTTTTTGTTTCAAAAATCACAACACACACTTATCTTTAGTTTTTTTAAATCAAAACACACACTTTTAAGCAAAAGTTGCCCAAAAAACTCAAATTCACACAAAACACAACAAATCATTACACATTCAGATTACCCCCCCTCTTCATACATCCATACACATCACAAACATGTGTTTCTGTTGTTATATTTATAGCATTTAGATGCTAATTATAGCATTCATATAAAAAGACACAAAACACATTCATACACACGAAACACATTCATATACACTCAAAACATTTAGTTTCAATATCAAAACACACACATTTAAACATACATCATCAGATGAAATCTTTAAACATACATCAGCAGCAACACGAATTGTATTTTTTTAGTCTTTATCACTCCCAACATAATATTTAAAAGTCTATAAACATACATCAGCTGCTGTTATTATCAATTAACACACAACATTCATACACACATTCATCTATACTACACAACTCTTACACACACACAAATTTAGTTTCAAAAGCTGCACATTACAGAAAAGAAAAAAAAACTGCACATACACACACAACATAACAGCAGCTGATGTATGTGTGTGTTTTGATGTTTAAACTGAATGTGTTATGTGTGTATGTGCAGTTTTTGTAGGTTTACTGCTGCTGTTTCAACTCAACCAGCAGCAACAACTGTTTTTTTTTATTTTTTTGAATCATAACACACAACACAACACACACGTACATTTTTTGTTTCAAAAATCACAAATTTACACAACACCACACATTCAGATTCCCCCCCTCTCATCTTACACACACACACACACACACACACTGCACATACACACACAACATAACAGCAGCTGATGTATGTGTTTTGATGTTGAAACTGAATGTGTTGTGTGTGTATGTGCAGTTTTTGTATGTTTACTGCTGTTTCAACACAACCAGCAGCAACAACTATAATTTTTTTTTTTGAAGTCTTTATCATTCCTAACAAATTGTTAAATGACTATTTTGCCCATCCTAAATGCTTATTAATGTAGTATAGAAGATACCTAGCAACAGAAATATCTAAAGATTTTATTGTCAAGCCTACTATGTATATTACATCTCAATCTTCTTACTATTATTAACATTTGCATTTGCCAAAATTCAGACACGAGAGTAAACCTTAAACCTCACCAAATATCTTATAACCAGTGGCAAGACAATTTAAAGCAGCTTTTCTAAGTTCACCATCTCGTTCTGCAGTTAAACTTGCAACTATTTGCAAAGATTTTAGCTGGCCACTTATCTGCAAAAAATGTAAAAGACATGAGCAACTATTTCCAAAGATTTCACCATCTCTAAGTTCAACCATTAAGTTTGGTGGATCATATACCTCAGACCCATCATTATCCAGCAAAAATCCAACAAGATCAGCACACTCAATTCTTGCCCTGTTATTTCTAGAACGCAGACCTTCCAAAATGTAAGGCAAAGTTTTTGCTGCAGAATAGCTATGTATGATCTGCTTCATTAGTTCCCGAATTTTTTCTCTCAGTTTCTCAATGTTGTGACCAGTCTGCACAAAATAACACTTAAAATAAAGCGGAAATATAACTCTTTCAAATAAAACTGTCAAGCTAGCATTGCCGTCTAACTTATTTCAAATAGATAGATACTGTACACATAAATTCCCTTAGATTGAATCATGAACATAAAATTAACAAAACCATCCATAAGAATAGAATATTTAATAAAAATATATGGTTGAAAAACCTTCTCCACCAAGCAAGGCAAAAAGATGGAAGCTTCAGATTCATTCCGGGTGTAGTTCTCATTTCTTAATGTGTCAAAGAGCTCCGGGAGGAATTACAACACCTATAATATAAACGAATATAAGTTTTAAACACAAAAATAATAAACATAATGAATTTGATCAAACAAGAGGGCATAATACCTTAAGCAAGCAAGATGTGTTGGACTCACAGAAGCACAAAACAAACCACTTTAACAGTACATCTATAACTTCAATTAAATCTTTAGCAATGGTTGGAAGTGCCCTCTGAAGCATCTCAATCCCATCAACTTGTTTTTTGAAATCTGTGCTTAAAAGCCGTCTATGCAAATCTTCCCTAAAGAACTTCATCAGATCGTTCTGTTTCAAAAGAACTGTACTCAGAACTGAAAGACAACCAAAGCATATTGTCATCAATTTTGATAACTAACCTCTAGATCCTGAATCTGCTCCAAACGCAGCTCTTCAAATTTAAACCTACGAACCACAATTCTCTCTCTTTCATCCTGCAAGCAGATAAGAATATAATATGCTAAAATACTCTTGATACTGATAAATACAAACTGTAAATGGACTTAGAAATATACCTTGTTAGAGTCCCTGACATTTAGTAAAGCTTGTGACTGGATGTTAATATCTTGAACATACATTATAGGTTCTGGTTTTGAGACCTTTGAAGAAACCGCTCTCTAAACAGGCATTATAGACGGTTGTTCAGATAAAAATCTATTTTATAGACAAATATGAACAAATTATAGTAGTTATGGTATCTCATACCGAAGAAACAGATCTGATTCCATGCTTTGACGCATAACCATTTGATTTTCCCACCTTTGAACCTGTTTTTGGTTGATTAACCAGTTGATTGACCAGAGGTGAAAGGATCGATTTTGAGGATGGAAGACCGGAAGAGATTGAAACCCTAAGTGCATGTTTGGGATTGCTTATTTAAACCAACTTTTGACTTATTAACTTTTGAGAAGTTAATAAGTTAAAAAATAGTGTTTGGATAGTGTTTTGAAAAGGAGTTTTTGTGCTTAAAAAAGGAGAAAAGGAGAAGTTAGTGATGAGTGACTTTTGAAAGAAGGAGAAAAGGATGTGGAGAAGGAGATAAGGAGAAGTTAATAAGCAAAGCCAAACATGCCCTAAATGTTGCGGCTTTGGATCGATGTTTATGATAAAACCCTAGCAGACGCAGACGCAGACGGCTTTGGATATAGCAGATCTGATTCCTAGCAGACGTGTTTTGATAGTTTTGGTGTGTTGGTAGTTAGGGTTTTATGTTGAAATGTTGAAAGTTTAAGGAAATTGTTAAATGACTATTTTGCCCATCCTAAATGCTTATTAATGTAGTATAGATAAGCGTGAGCTTAAGGCCACAAAAATATTTTAGGCCTCCAAATTTAAAAATATGATTATTATATATATATATATATATATGTATTCTTTGAATATGAGACAACAAATTCAATCTGGTCTAGTTGTTGGACTCTCATAACTCTACCAATAAATCTCAGGTTCTAATCTATTTGAGCATTTCCTATGTTTTTTAGTCATTTTTTCCTTATTAATTAAAAATCAAAAGAAAAATTATAAATGAACAATAGACTCTCTTCAACAAATATAGTTTTTAACTACTTGGTTAATACAACAGATATATAACGTAATTTTATTAATACAAAGGAATTTAGACTATACTTAGAAATATGTTACATTATTCATTATTCATACAAATCATTAAATCTGAAAGTGTCTTCAAGCTTTTTGAAAACTATAACTCGATCTAGAGTAAAATTTACTATTAATCTTTTATATTTTTCTTATTTAAAGAAAAAATATTTCAAATGTATTTTGCGATTTATAAACTTACACGATAATAAAGAATCAATGTATTTCATAACGTAAAAAAAATATGTTTGTGTATTTTTAGACTTAGTTGATTACTTGAATATTAGTTAGATAACGTATTAATTAATTAGTTATCGATTTCAAGCGTCGAATGTAGAAAAAGGCCCCAATTTTTTTGTTCGATTAAGGCCTCTAAAATGCTTGAGCCGGCCCTGCCTAAGTGTTCAACTAAAAAAGAAGGAAAACACAAATTTTATTTTTTTAATAACCTTTAATATAGGTTTAACATCAGATACATGAGCTACAATAATTGAGAAGCATAAAAAAAGTCTCGTGCAACGTGCGAGAAAGAGCATAAAACTAGTTTTCAATTAATATAATTGTTTTTTGGGTACGTATTGGACTTTAGGATTTGGTGGCTAAGACATAAGCAAATTTTCCTTACACTATGAGACGCCCGAATGTGACGGCGTGACGCCACAAATTGCAATCAACTTGCTCCTCCAACTTTCATATTTGCTCACAATCACCCATTAGGAAAGCAATACGACCCATATTCAATCTAATTTTTTTTGAACAGCAACACCTTGATTTTCAAGGAGAAATACACCACCACCTGTGGTTAGCAGGACTAGAACCACTGACCTAGTGCTCCTAACACAATTGTGTTACCAATGGGTCACTAACCCCATTGGCCCATATTCAATCTAATACGAGTCATATTATGGATCAATACGACCCATATTCAATATAATACGAGTCATATAGGTCAATACCACTCATATTCAATCTAATACGAGTCATATAGATTAATACGACCCATATAGACCAATATAAGTCGGATTAACTGTAATAATTGAGTGTGTGATTAGCCTGTCAGGGTGTGTGGTTAGCCCACACCTTCCTAATACCCGTTGACATTTACTATTATAAAAAATAAAGGATAATATTTGTAATATTGTGTTAGTTTATTACCTTATAAAATATAAAGGGTAAGAAATGTAAATTTTCACATAGACCTAATAATATATATGTGGTCTAACCTAAGCATGAGCCGTCAAATAGTTTGTGTTTCTTTCCCAGTTCCATCGGCATACATTTTTTTAGGTTTGTGATCGACTTAAATCACTTGCATATATTTCTTTTTGCAAGACCTGTCACAAAGATCATCTTAACAACCTACGAATTTGTGCTATGAATGTGCGTTTGTGTGGAAGCTTCTTCTGTTATAAGATCCCATGGATATTAGCTTCCTCTCACTCTCAGTAACGATGATGGAATTGGTGGTCTCGGAATTAAAATTTCAATTTTATATCATGGTAAAATCTCCTTTGTTTCTTGTAGTCCTAATTTACACAATCTTTTAAATAATCAGGATAATTTTTTTCTATATTTTAGTGGTTTGTAGAGTCCAGAAGGGGTGCTCCTATGTGTGTGTAGAGGTTGTGTTTGTTAGCGAGAATGGATTTCAGTTTGGGTGTGTGGACACACTTGCGAATTCGGAACTAGTGTTGTAAACGAGCTGAGCCCGAGTTAGTTAGGGCTTGAGTTTGGCTCGTTTTAGTTTTAACAAAGCTTGAGCTCGTCTGGTTTCGAGCTTTAATTCCAAAGCTCAAGCTTGGCTCTTCAGAAAGTTTTCAAGCTCGAGCTTACCTTGGCTTGGCTCGTTTAATATTTAATTATTTTATATATAATTTTTTATATTTAAATTTATTATTTATAATCATACATTATATATATAACAAATACATATTATTTAATCTTTTTCATAATATTTTTATAAATATTTTTAGTAATATTTAAGAATATATATATATATATATATATATATATATATATATATAAAACTAAATAAAAGTATATATATATATATATATATATTTAAGGCTCGATGAATTTTGAATGCAAAACTCGAGCTCGATAACAAAACAAATATTATTTTAGGCTTGAGAATTCAAGATTGGGCTCTAGCTTGAGGTCGTTAAGGCTCGACTTGAACGAGGTTTTTACCGAGTCGATTTTGAGTAGATTGCGAGCTGGTTTGACTCATTTACACCCCTAACTGTAACAAGCAGATCCATTTGAACATTTGAAATTTAAAGGGCCATTGGTATATTTTTCATTCTAAACTTTATTACTGGCAAATATACTCTACCAAAATATTTAATTGTATATTTTCTTATTATAAACCTTTTTAATTGTCGAAGTTATCCTAATTTATTTTATTTTATTTTATTTTATTAAAAAGGTTTATTTAACTTAGTTATGATTGTATTTTTAGTGGATTTTTCAAATGTTTTCAATTTTTTTGAGTTTTGTTAGTTAAAAATCATGTTATATAATCAAATTGGGTATATATGCCGTTAAAATTTTAGTTGGGTATATATGTATTTAAGAGGTTTATAATATGCATTTACTTCAAATTCAAAAGTTATTGTTTCTTTCGTTTAACTGTTTAAGGTTGTGGAGACATTTTTCTGAATCCGCTTGCCACACGAAGATAGTTTATAACAAATTTCTGGACTCTTATATTCAAAGAGTGAAGTCATTATAAAGTATATTTCTTTAAATTTTAAATCTTTAAAAATCTTTATGAATGTATAATAAAACTCCGATTTACATTTATATGGTACATAATAAGGGTGTGTAAAATCTGGCCTAAATGTGTGAAATAATTGTTAAAATGAAACAGAAACCGGACTGACATCATACATTTTCAACATAACGTCAAATACTTAATTATTGGACGTATGTACGAATTTTATTTAATTTTTTTATATGTTTCTCTGTTTTTTATACCAGGCATCACAAGTTGTCATGATTAATAAATGTGTAATACATATATATTGGGATTCTCGATTTCTATATCAGGATGTCAATCTCCTTCTGCCATAACAATTATTCAATGTAAGTTGCCCTTATGTTACTTCAAAAAAGCATCTATAGAGCTTACCGAGTGTGATTATGAGCTCAACGATGATAATGATATTGTAGACACCTTATTTTAGTGATTAGAATTAATGTATTTATTTGTTTTTGTTTATATATAATTGTTAAGATTATATGTATTATTTGGTTATACTAGGTAAGTGACTTAGTTGTTTATTTATACTGTCTTTTTACTATTTAACATGTTAATATTTGGTTTGGGTCATCTTAACCCATTTAACCGAATACATTATGGGTTGAATATTATTGCTAGTAATGTTAGTAGCATTCTTAATTTTTAATAATATAGAACAGGAATTGTTACGATTTATAATATATATAGTTGAACTTGTTTGTTATCTGTTTAATTTAATAATAGTTATACTTGTTGAATTTAGTAAAACACTTAGATATACTTTTATGTTTTTTTTAATGTAGAACAAAATCGAAGATAAGAGAAATATAGCATTGGCATTGGCGGGTGAAGGACAAGAAATTGATCAAGTCGAAGTTTTTCAGAAATCTTTAGGAAGTAGGCGTGGTCACACACGTGGGTAGGCCGAAAAGTGAAAAGCATAACCCTCGATATGAGTTTTACATTATACGAGCCACCACCAGAAGAAATAATTGGCACCAACTGTTTCTACAACAATTGTGACACCCGGCAAAATTCCAGGTTAATATCCGTACTAGGACAAAAACTAAATTATATGTTATAGCATTATTAGTAGTAAATTGAAAAAAAATTCTCATTTAAGTCTAGCCAAGCCTTGGTAATAAATGCTACTGCATTTATAAATAACAAGAAAATACTGTGTGGAGTCACAGTGTAGTACTGAGACGAACGTTGGTGGTGAACCGGGAAACTTTAAAAATCCTAGAATGGATTTTATTCTATATATTAGCATGTATAAAAGTATTACAAAGGAAAACAAAGGTAAAAATCTAAAAATATTAGTTTACGATTTGTGCTGCTGACAAACGCGTACATTTCAGATTTTGCCTGTTTTCAGAAAAATATCATTTCTAGTAGTTCATAATTTTAATATGAACATGTGAAACTTATAAAAATAAGTTGCAAGTATTATGATTAATAGTAAGGAGTACATCTTTTAAATCCATGGAATTTGGACAAAAAGTTTTATAAAAATAGGATACTAGGTATCCTACTAGTAAATATTACTTCCATTAAAAAACTTACCCAATAATCACCTTAATGATTAATGACTACAAACTACAAAAATTACACTTCAAATTTAATACCACTCAACCAAAAAAATACCACACAATACACAATCCTAACACTCTTTTGAACCAAAATCACGACCAAAATCATCACCATAGCCGCAAATATAATTTGTGATACTACTCAATAATACTTACAAAGATTTTTAACACAAACCAATTAACACCATACAATAATATTATACCACCTTATACTCAAAATAATACCCAATACAATAAATTTTATATAAAATTTGCATGACTCATGCAACCTACAACTCTATGTTAACTAAAAACTTGCCAACAATTTATCCTCATCATCATTCTATAAGACTACAAGTAAACATACAATCCACCATTAACTCACCATTAACTCACCATAACTCACATTCAATTCACTCACTCTATCTCTCTCTTTGCTTTTATGGTTTCTACACACACACACACACACACTCCATATTCATCATTTTCAATACAATCCTTCAAAAACAAGAACAATCAATATTGTTCAATCAAAATTCAAAGTGTAGAAGTGAAATTGAAGGTGATTTGGATGTGAACAAGCAAAGAAACCAAAGAAGTACATGCTTGCAATCTAGAGTTCATCAAGATATAAGCTCTATTATTGATTTTTTACTTTAAAAGAATGATTCATCCTTGAACCATTAAGTTGTTCATCAAATCAAACACTTCTAAAAATGAAAAGAATCAAAAGGAATATATGTGTATATATACATATGTACGTACGTATATATGTATATGGGTGTGTCAAAAATGTATTTTTGATAAATAAATTCTATGGATTTGATGTTAAGATGATGTAAAAATATAAAATTTGTGAGTTGATCATACATGCAAAGTGTTATTTTGTGATCAAATGAATGTGTGAATGTGTATACGTATGATGTATATATGTACATATGATGATGATGAGTGTATGTCGATGAGTATGATAATGTCAAAATGTGGGTTATGTGTTATATAAGTCTTGGTAAATTTTACTAATATGATGATAAATGTGTTGTTTTTGATAATATGATACTTGATGATGATAATATTAGTGTAGGAAGATGATGATTTTGTGAGGAAATGAGTTATTAGTGTAAGTGCTAGTTGACTAATGTGGTATAATGTATACATAGAAAAATGGAATTGGTAATGTCAAATATGATTAAGTGTTATTATTATTGGATAAATCTTTGATTTAGATGAAATGATGGTTGTATGAAAAATGGTAGTAAATAAATATTGTGATGATTATGGTGTAAAAATGTGGTGATTAATCAATATGTAGTAATTTAGGATTGATTACTTACTAATGGTAATTTTGACTTTAAAAAGTCAACATATGTATATGCATGTATGTGAACTTGTAAATGTATGTATATGAGTGGAAAAAGTATAAAAAATGCTAGTATCAATTGTTATATGAGCATGAACCATGAAATTGTCAATTGTGATCAAATGTAGAAAATTAATACTATTTCATGCTCTAAGATGGTTAAATTAAATTTTGGACATTTGATGATATTAGACATGTTATGAGAATGATATAATGTGTATTATGTATGTAGAAAATGGAAGTAGGTGGTGAAAGAATAGTATAATAAAACTAGGCGTTTTATTAGTAATAATAGGTCGTTTTCGACTCGAAAATGGATTTAAACTTGAGAATAAGATTTTTATAGCTTTTACATGATTATTTATGTGAAAATATATGTATGATCATTACATGATGAAAATTGGTGGTTTAAGCATTTTTTAGTAACAAACTATGTACGAAATAACGGTAAAACCGACTATTTCGGCTTAAACCGTAAGCATGTGTAAAATAGTTTTTAGACCAGAAACTTTTGATGTATAATCAGTATGTATGAGCATGATTATGTGTGTCTAAAGTGGTATGAATGAAAAGGTAGTTAAATGAATAACTAGTTATGAAAAATGCTTCGATATGACCGAAATTACGTGTTTTATGTGAACGGTTTTGAGTCAAGTTGCAAGAGTTAAAAAGTGAACTTGAATCAGTGTTTCGACCTTAAAATAAGTATGAAATGAGATAAAGAGTTAATCTTATCAGTTTCGACCTTAAAATGTTATAAAATCAAAACACCAAGAACGACTAAAAATAAAGTTAGTCGGTTGCTTAAAAATTCGTATTTTCACTCGGTCTCGAAGTGAATGGATAAAGAGTTAATCTTATCAGTTTTCATTCAAGATATTGGTTTTAAGAAAACTTAACACTTTGAGAATAATAATATTTATTTTATATAAATATTAAAAGTGTGAATTTTATAAAAACGAAACCGAGAATTATATATGATAAATCATATATGTAAAGTTTTACAAATGTTTAAACTTTGCAACCTTGCGGACGGTAGCTCCGGTCAATGACGACGAGAGATTATATAATTGCAATTGTCGGAGGGTAAATGTCATGGATTGATTACGGGTTTATGGTTGTTTCATATGACTTAAACTTTGCAACTTTAAGTCAACACGATTAGATAAATATTGTCTTTTATTAGTACAATCATAATTGGTTTTGTTATGGAATACGTATCCTAAACCTGTGAACTCACCAGTCTTGTACTAATAAACGTTTTTAACATGTTTTTCAGGTGATTAAAGCGCTTGTTATGTGCTATGGAATGGATGGTTTTGGTGTCAAACGCCATGCTACGGAAATGTTGTTTTGGGACCGACTTTTAAATAATCACTTTTATAAGTGAAAAACTATGTCATAAAAAGGATCTTTACAACAACGTTTGTAATAATATTATGACATTTTAACTTTCCGTAACTTTGAAATGGTTGTTTGACTAATCCGACGGTAACCAACTTCCGTTACCACTGACCTCATTAGTTATACTAATCCGGTGCGTAAAACGGGATGTGACAGAAGTTGGTATCAGTGCCAACAGTTATAGTGAATCAGAAAAAGTTTTTGAAAAATCTAATCTATAACCTTTAAAAAAAAATTGTCCCAAAAGCATTCCATTCCAAATATATATAAGAATATATATATATATATACATATATATATATATTATTAGTTGCATTTCGTGAATTAGATATATAAATATATCTAAGTTTACCTTGTTTGATTATTTGCTACATATTAAAATAATGCTTATATTTAGTTAAATTAAGTACAAATATATTTTTCTTCTTTCTATCGCAGATGACGGGGGTTGGAGCAGTTGGGGTGCCGGACTCACACAGTGGGTCAGACAGTGCATTCATTTCTCTCTCACCGATACCAGAGATAGGTCCACCACGTTATGTGTCTATACCAGTAGGTCTTGAACTGGCAGACCAAACGCGGGGTAACTGGCTCATGGAAGAAAGAAATGGAAACGCGGAATTGGCACCAACAGCTGAGGATGGTAAGAAATTGGTGGATGTACAGGAAAATGTTGTGCCGGGTGATGTGGCTCGATTGATTGAAGGTTTAAAAGTGAATGTAGAGCCTATAAAGGTGGCTCAAAATGTCGGGTGGGGATACATTAGGTATTCATTGGCTCCCACCTTCTACATCACGCCGCTCTGCTAGAATCCTAGTGTAATATCCGGGTAAAAGAAATGCTGATGTAAAAGAATTGTTGGGGAAGGATGAGGAGGAGGTTATGTCCAAAGTCTAAAAAGGCAAGGACAGAAAATGTACAGGTGAAATTCTTGAAAGAAAAAGTAAAAGAATGGGAAAGGAAGGATGATGTAGCTTCTATGTTTGAAAATGGGAATCATCTAATGCACAAACACAAGTTTTCATCTTAGAGGGAACATGTGGAGCGCACTTTGGTCACCTTAATGACTAGATGTGCTCAATATGAAAACCAAATTACAACTTTAAAAACAAAAGTTGGTGTCTTTGATGAAGTTGATGAAGCTACGGATGAGAGGTTGAAATCATATGATGAGGAACGGGTAATGCAAGAGCATACCTTGTTTCAATTGAATGATCTTATTAGGAAATTGGAGGAGGAAATGATGGAGGTAAAAGGAAAACTCCAAATGACGGAACAAAGGATGGAGAATGCCGAAACGGGGTTGGTGGTGACACAACAAATGGTGATGGACCTGGTTTGAAAGAATACGTAAAAGAATGGGAAAGGAAGGATGATGTAACTTCTATGTTTGAAAATGGGGAATCATCTAATGCACAAACACAAGTTTTCATCTTAGGGGAACCTGTGGAGCGCACTTTGGTCACCTTAATGACTAGATGTGCTCAATATGAAAACCAAATTGCAACTTTAAAAAAAAAAGTTGGTGTCTTTGATAAAGTTGCTGAAGCTACGGATGAGAGGTTGAAATCATATGATGAGGAACGGGTAATGCAAGAGCATACCTTGTTTCAATTGAATGATCTTATTAGGAAATTAGAGGAGGAAATGATGGAGGTAAAAGGAAAACTCCAAATGACGGAACAAAGGATGGAGAATGCCGAAACGAGGTTGGTGGTGACAACAAATAGTGATGGACCTAGAAGAAAGTAATCAAAACCGCTCTCACTCTTGCCACATTTGGATTAATGTTGGCATCTTTTGTCATTCGTGCGGACACCATGGCAAGTTTCTCTCGTTAAACTTTTGTGTTGTTGGAAAATTTCAAAACAATCTTCGTTTCCTTTTATTTGGTTAACTTAAAACAATTATCTTTTGACGCGTTGTAGACGTTTCTTTGATGCAACTCTTATTGTATCTTTTGGGTTGAAACATTAGCTTCAAAAACTATGGATTCTCTTTATTATTTATGATCTTAGTAATAAGACGACTTAATAATTATATATATAATAGTTAAATAAAACAAAACGCTTCCTAAACAATACATATATATGACGTCACGCTACAAGACTTATACGTTTAATCTTAGTATATATATACATATATATATATATATGTCCGAAAAATGTAAAAAAAATATATATATAGAAAAAAAGAGAAAAGAAAAATAAAAACTAACTCAATTATCTATAGTACCTCAATTTATATATATAAAACCACTAAAAAAAATGACGTTACCTCAATACTCATATATATATATATATTGTGTCTCAAATATATATATACATATATATATAGGGGAGGGATCAAGAGAGAACTCCATATTAAGTTGAGAACTAGAGAACTAAAAAAAAGGTATGGATGGAATTTTTAAAGGAGGGGTAAAATTGGAACTTTAAATATGTAAATCTTTAAACATTTCTATCTTTTGCATACGTTAAGTTTTTAAAATTTTTTTGCACCATTAGATCAAGAATTTCATTATCTTTCATTTGAGTATAAATAACGTTATAAAAAAATAATTTTTTCTCGTTTTTTTTACTTTCAATACTGCATATATGTAATATACGATACCGTATGTTTTTAAATTGGGAAAATGAATACGGTGTTGTTGTGAACCTAAATTACCCAAGAAACCATCAAAACTACATAGTTTGATAAAATATCAAAAGTTCAAGTGCATTGATTTCGATGACGTTATCACAAAAAAAACATCATCATGCCTCAATTCCAAATTTAGATTTTCTCATATGATCGTATTGACATTGCTAGCAATAACTTGGTTCACGTTATGTGATGTGGTATGAATATGTACAGCATGCACATATCATAATACCAATGATATGAGTCATGTTATATTAATCTGTTAGTTGGAATTGAGAAGCCAAATTGAGTTACGATCGATTTTTAAAGGGCGGATAATATTTTACTAAAATAAATGACGATTATTGAGTAAATGAGAAGGAGAAAAATTATATCTAAGAGGAGAAGACTGAGTCGTCCATTAACATTGAATAATGATCAATGAGTTAAGTTTTCTAATAAAGAAATTTAAGTTAATTTATCAAAGATACGTAATTTTAATGGTTTTACGTGTAACGTATGTGTATAACATCACCATATTCACTATCCCCTTTTAAATTTTATAGTATTGCATATATGCAGTATCGTATACTACATATATGTAGTATCAAAGTACTACATATATGCAGTATATGCAATATTGATGCATTGTTATCTTATAGTTTGAATTTCAATTTTTTTTTACTTTTTTGTGATATTTATCATTGGTTTATTAGTTTATTATTATCTTTATGTTTAGACATAGTATAAGTATTGGTTTTATTTTCATTTGCCATAAGTTTTTTAATATGAAATCTTATGAACTTTGTTATTGGTTATTTGAGATCATATGTACACTTTAAATAATTATTAGACTCTTGAGTCATTTGGCCACTTAATAAATGCATCAAGTACATTGATACTACGTATATGTAGTATCAAAAAAACCAAAATGTGATTTTTAAAATTGTTTAATGTAAATAACGTATGAAAAAGTTAGTAACGTTTAAAGACAAATATAATCAAAAACAATATCGCAATACTACATATATGTAGTATGAAATTTAAAAAAACGAAAAAAAAATATTTTTTATGACGTTATTTATACTCAAATGAAAGATAATGAAATTTTTGATCTAATGGTGTAATTTTTTTAAAATAATATTAAAATATGCAAAAGATAGAAATGTTTAAAGATTTATATATTTAAAGTTCCAATTTTACCCTTCTTCTTTAAAATTCCATCCCTTTGTATTTTTGGTAGTTCTTTAGTTCTCAACTTAAAATGAGTTCTCTCTTGAACCCTATCCTATATATATATATATATATATATATATATATATATATATATATATATATATATATATATATATATATATATATATATATATATATATATATATATATAGGGTGAGGATCATTACAGAACAAGGTTTTATCTCGAGAAAAAAAAGAACAGATCTGAACCATTGATTTATTTTTAATTAATTTTAAGTTTAATTTATAGAAAAGGGTATTAAGGTAATTGGTTTAATTAATTAACTAAATTACTAAAATTACTCTTTGATATATTCTAAAATCAAAATGGTGAATCTCACATACAGCCACCACCACACCGTTATCGTCGCCGATCTCTACCACCTCTTAAAATAATATCATCCCAGATTTCGTAAACCCAAATCAAAACAGTTGATTACGTATAAAATATACCGAATGAAATCTTCAAATAAATTGGTTGGGGAGATGGTAGCCGGTTGGGGAAGCGGTGATATGATGAAGAGATGGTAGGCGGTTTGGTTCGCATGTGTTGATGACGGTTTAGTGTTTGCATAACAGAAATTGGGTTATGGTGACGGAAATTGGCCGGAAATGATTTGAGTTTAGGCGGAGATGGAAAGTGGGTTGAAGGAAATTGATATTATTTTAAGAATATGATTGTTAATTTGGATTGGATTGATTTGTCTTCACATCTATGAATATTGATAGATTATTCAAACAAGAAACTAGAACTGATACAAGGAAATCAATGTCATACATGAAAATATGTGTAAAATTGTTTTCCGCAAATTATTTTTTTAATAGCAGTGTGTTTATCTCATATAGGAAATGATACATCATTACAAGGAATTTGTATTACTTTTGGGAGAGTCAAGAAATTGGGACCATTGAGCACATGAATATCATGAAGTGAAAGATGAAAGCTGCTGATTGTAGTTTTTATTATTTAAAGTTTTAAACTTGTAGTCTAGTATTTGTCTTAATGCTCTGTTTGATCGACGGTTTCACGACGATTTTAGGAACGGAGGGGATGTGGGAACGGAGTAAAACAATGCCGAGTACGAAAGGCGGGGACGAAAATCAAGTTATATGCGACGAAATGTGTCGTCGCAAAAAAACTTTTTCCTTGTAGTGTTGGTTAAATAATGCAGTGTTGATTGCAATAAGATCATTTAGTTATGCTTGTTTTAATAAAGTCTTAGTTACATACAACGTCTACATATATTTACATATGCTTTACATGGATGTATATTTGAATTGTGTTTTTAATAAACTAAAAATACATGAATGAAAATTCGTTTTGCAAAGCTACACACAGCAACTACGTCTTTTTTACACATGTATTTCATAATTGGATGTTGATACACACGTATTTATTCTTTTATAACTTCTCATGTAAACTATTATATATATAAACATAATAGAACTTAGAACACGCAAATATCTTGACACATTCACACTTTACATTGCATAATAGTCAATTAACTTAAAAAATTAGCTCATGGACTTAAATAATTGATAATGCAAATTAGTGTAAAAAGTTTCTCAAACACATACCTGTATGGTAAACTAATACACATAAATGTAAATCAGTCTAGTTACTTTTACACACAAATACCTCTATTGTAAACTGATATACAGAAATGTAAACCAGTGTAAAAAGTTTAACATAAACATATACATGTATGGTAAAAAGACATACATAAATGTAAACCATTGTAAAAGTTTTACATAAACACATACTTGTATTGTAAACTAATATACATAAATGTAAATCAATATAAAATTGTTTAAACAACACATACCTATGTGGTAAACTGATGTACATAAATGTAAATCAGTGTAAAAAGTTTTAAATACATTTAGTTGTAGGGTAAACTTTCATACAATTATGTAAATTTGTTATCTTAATGTTCATGCAAACTTTTTAATTAATATAATTACAGACATGTGCAAATATGAATCCAACATACTCAGTCTTTTTCTATTTGTTATAGATCTCTATTGATTTATTACAAAGCACTAACATCCGAAAAGCTATACATAACTTAATCTGGAATGTCTTCATAGAGCCTTCCATATTTAAGGAATGAACGGTTGTTTTCCATAAGAGAATGATGGTTTCCTGCATACTTCAAGGACAACCCTTTGGTTTTTAATGAAAACAATACCAAGATGTTAAAACAGCTTTAACACTACTTACTTGATAGCCCTTTGTATCCCTCTGATATGAAATGTAAATATAACAAATATTAATAAAATTATACTACTTTCATATTTAATTTCTTATTTTAAACCTTTACATACTTGATGTCATTTTGGCTTCAATCTACTAACCTGAAAACAGAAAAGAAAACTATATATTAGTATGTTCTAACATCACTATTTTAATTTTTTTATAAAACACAATCATATGAGTTTTACAAACTCTTAAACATCTTAACCTTATTTTGTACGCTAGTAGAAAGGCTTTATACATTTGTATATACAACACTAAATATATGCATACCTAATCTTTACGCATAGTTCAAAACATATTTTACATACATGTTAACTACTTTTAATGGGTATACATACTTGTAAACCATATACGAATAACTAGTATACATATATGTAAACCAGTAACAGCCAACGCCTAACTTTCATTTTTCAAATCTATAAAGTAACATTTTAGCACACATTCAACTACACAAAATTCGTTGTTCTCAATGGACATGAACATCAAATCATCTTAACTCATAGTTTACATGTATGTAGACGTACTATAGTTTACATGTGTGTATCAAAATTAACATTTTACTACGTCCTTGATTTACATCCAGCTAAGTTTGCCTTACATAAGCTTGCCATATAAATTTTTACCAACAATTTTACATATATGTTCACTTTTATTTAATCAATATGTAGTCCTCCAACAAACACATGGATATCATTTATTTTTCCAAAGCACCATCACTTTAAGAAAAACATAATAACAAATGTCTGCTTGAACCCGATCTATATAATTTTGTTTACTTATTACTACACTACATGCCTATTTACATTTATTAAGCCCAAATCAAAACAACCTTTTAAAGAATAATCAAATATGGCTACTTGAACCGAAATCATTTTTATTCTACATCGCCTTTTATTCTTCATACTAAGACAACTATACACTAGTTTACACCTAAAATCACAACAAATAATAATTGAATACAACAATTACCTTCCATCCGTCAATTAATTTCATGATCGAAACTCAAAGATGATGTCTTTAGTCTTCTTCAATTAAACCCAGTTTGCAAATTAATAAACCCTAATAATTTAAATCTCTTCACTCTGATGTATACGTTTTGTAAAATAGTCTCTCCCATAAATCACGGAATTAATTTTGATAATTAATTACATAGAGAAATTGATTTCTTCCAACTAATGCATTGTTTTTTTACGATACTACCCTTAATTTACATTATTCACCCCTCTTAAGACATTTAAATTTTAAGTTTTTACCCAATCTAATCTTCACCATTGATTACTAAAATCAATGGTTGGTAATTGTTCTTTTAGTTCTCAAATTAACACTTGTTCTGAAAGGATCCTAACCCTATATATATATATATATATATATATATATATATCATGATGGTTACGTCATATAATTCAATTATTTGTTCGCTGTGAACTAATATAGAAAACTTATAGACACAAAATACATATGAAGTTATGAACTAGCAGGTGAATTTTAGGTTATATATTTTTATTATTTTCATACGTTTAGTGTTTTACTATAACTAACACATTTGTTTGTTTATAGACTTTGATATATTTATTGTTGTGTAAATAATCTATACATATTAATAAAATAAAGTTTTTTAAACACTTGTCATTCATTTGAGCGCTTTATATAAATTTTTTTCCCGCTCAAAAGTTTTTATAGAAACATTGATGTAGTAAAATAAATAGATCTCATTTATACCGTGTTTTTATTTGTATATAACTGATTTTATAATTCAGTATTCAAAACTTTACATAAAAACATTAATTTACTATTTATTTGTAAATCAAATAGATATCATGTTGTTACCATTCAAACCGTGTGACACACATGAAATAACCTAGTGATTAATTGTAACAGCCCGTTTTGTATAAATAATATATATTTATATATAAAATAAAATATTAGGACTTTTTATTTTTAAGCAAATAAGTATTAAATCAAACCACTATTAAATTAAGAAGCGCTTAGACGAGTGTTAAATACCGTTTAGTATTAGTATCATTACTAATATAATTATTGATATTATTATAACATATTTAATGTATATCCAAGTTGAGAAATTTTGAAAGCATGAAGGTTCACGAACATTCATCTAAGTCGGTTTAAACCATTAATATATGTTAGAAATATATATTATAAAATAAATGGATAAACTATCATAAATTATATTAATACTTGCCGCCTCTGTGTCATGTATATATATGTGAACATATTAGGTGGTTGAAAAGAAAAGGAAAGGATAACAATAAACAATCTAATATAACCAACCACTAAAAGAAATTATATACGAGTAACACTAAGAGTAAGCGACGCTATTAACAGAAGAACGGTGGCCAAAAAGATAATCTTACGTAAGGATAAAATCAAGTGAGCGATTAAGACGAAAGTTTTAGGTGAGTGTTACATCCCCCTGAAAGTATATATATATGTGTGTTGTGATGTATTAGTATATAGGGGGATTTTCTAAAAATGCTTAAAATTCTAAGAAGTGTAGGAATCAATAACAATCAAACACGTGTCCATGAGGCTAAAAATAGACGGAGGGGCGTTATCGTCAATTTACACGTTGCGTTATCAATTGCATTTGAAAGACCGGCGTTATCTTCTGAATCATGGTGTTTTTAACATTTGAACTAGTCCATCTGGGCCGTTAAACACCATAATCCGACGTTCCAGATTCCTTCTTAGCCTTTTTAGAGTTTTGGCCCTTTGTAGAAAATCCTTCCTCTTGTTACTATATATGCTATTATTTTATGGATGTTATGACTATTATTATGTGATTACTCTTTTGTGTTATAATTAATGAATTATTATGTTATGTGAATATTGTTAGACCCAGATGGTGGATTTCTGGGACAACAATAAAATATTGTTAGACTCATATTGTGGAATTCTGAGACAACAATTTATAAATATAGTGTTAGACTCGATGGCGGTTTTCCGAGACAACATATATTTATTAGATCGCAGAGTGTTAGCGATCAAGTTATTTTGTTAGACCCAGATGGTGGTTTTCTGGGACAGCAATATAATATTTGTTATAATTATTGTTAGACTCAATGGCGGTTTTCCGAGACAACAATAATTATTAGATCGCAGGGTGTTAGCGATCAAGGTATATTGTTAGACCCAGATGGTGGTTTTCTGGGACAACAATATAATATTTGTTATAATTATTGTTAGACTCGATGGCGGTTTTCTGAGACAGCAATAATTATTAGATCGCAGGGTGTTAGCGATCAAGGTATATTAATAGACCCAGATGGTGGTTTTCTAGGACAACAATATAATTATTTTTATAATTATTGTTAGACTCGATGGTGGATTTACGAGACATCAATAATTATTAGATCGTAAGGCGTTAGCGATCAAAGTTAATGTTTAGACCCAGATGGTGGTTTTCTGGGACATCATTAACTTGTATTTAATATTGTATAATTATGAGAAATATGAAAAAGAAAAGTTTATGGTTCAAGTAAAATATGTCATTATGGGGTAATATGACATATATATTTATTAATGTACACTCACTTAGCGAAAGCTAATATGTGATTTCTATATACTTTCAGGTGATTCGTTTGAACGGGAAGGGTGATAGATCAAGTCTTGAAATAGAAGATCAAACTTGTACTTTTATATAATATCAAATGTAATAGTCAAACTAGTTTTGATAAAACAATATTTGTAATATTATGTTTTTTTTATGAATCAAAGTTTGACACTTTATTATATATATCTTTTTGAGAAAAAAAAAATTTGGGACCTGACATTCCACGCTAAACTCTGATTTAATGAATATATAAAAATGAGGGTGTTACAAGTTGGTATTAGAGCATATAGTTTGAGGGATTCAGGTATAAGGATAAACACCTGAACTCAAACTGTAGGGCTTTTGGTACTAGTGAAACGTTCGATCCAAGACTTGATCAAAGAACCAAGGACAACGGGTTAGTCCAAGGGTTTGAATATGAAATTATGATATATGTTATTTTGAGTGTGATTTAATAAATATGTGTACTGAAATTCATTTTCTAAGACGTGACATGGTAATTATGAGAATACATGGGTATAATATGTGTAAAATTACACCTGGCCAATGCAATGGTACACATACGTTACTAATGCGTTCTTGGAATTTCCTTGTTCAGGTCAAAAGACGGTGGGAAGTAAGTTATGTGATACAAAGTGTATGTGCTTTAAGAAAATTAATTAGTAGTATAGTATGCCTAAAATAGGATTGACTCTAGACTTAAGTGATTAAATATTCGAGTCGTATATAATCCTAAAATAGATACTATACTTACAGTTACGAAAATAAAAATGACTGGAAGTAGAGAAGAAAGTAGTCATCATAGTCATCAAAATGAAAACAATAATACAAATTCCCACTCGGGTATGAACGGACTCCTTCGGGATGAAACACGTCAGCAGATTGGGGAGGAAATAGCAAGGGCTCTCCAAAACATCATTCCATTCTTCATGGAACGCATGGAGAACGCTATTGATAATGTCTTGAGAATAGAATGATGAAACCTGCTCAGGAAAAGCCAGCTGAGGAAGTTAAAACTACAGAAATCGAGACCAAAGAAGAACCTAAAAAGTATAGGTGTACATTTACAGATTTCATGGCTTGTAAGCCCAAGGAATTCTTGGGACAAGTTGATCCACTCATCAGTCAACGGCGGGTTGCGGATATGGAAACAATGTTTGAAATAAGTCATTGCAACCCCTCTGATGACGTAATCTTTGCCAGCAGTCAACTGAAAGAAGGGGCTAAAGACTGGTGGGAAGTGCAGAGACAGAGTATAGGAAAAGAGGGAATCTTGAAGATGACGTGGGAAGAATTCAAGACTCTATTCTTGAATGAGTTTGACCCCAGGCAATGATTGATCAGATTACTGAAGAATTTCTCCAGTTACGTCAAACTAATGAATCAATAGACAAGATTACTAGCGTCTTCTACGATAAAGCACATTTTTGTCCTGAGCTTGTAAGGACAGAGAAAATGAAGATTCAAAGGTATCATAACATGTTGAAATCAGATTATCGGGAGTTTATTTCTCCCTCAAAGTGCACAACTTTACACGAGCTAATTAATTGTGCAAGAGAAAGGGAGATCGAGTTAAAGAAACAGGTGGATCGGGGGGAGAAAAGGAAGCCAGAGAGAGCAGAAGGTCAATTTAAAAGCGCAAAGTATTCTGAACCATTAAAGAAAAATGCTTTTAGACCCCAAATCCCTACTTGTAAAACTTGTGGTCGAAATCATTCTGGAGAGTGTCGATTGATTCAGATAACTTGTTTCAAGTGTGGTCAGAAAGGACACATAGCACCACAATGTACAAGGTCTTTAAACGTGTGCTATAATTGTTATAATCCTGGGCATATGAAAGCGGAATGTCCAGAGCTAAGGAGTCCGGTAAGAAATATTGGAAATTTTCAGCATAACAGAGGAGCAAATGATGTGAAGAAATTTGAAGTACCAAAACCGCGGGGAAGGGCATTCCAAATTACAACAGAGGAAGCTAAGGTCACACCAGACGTTGTGACAGGTAAATTCCTAGTCAATTCTGTACCTGCGCATATACTAATTGATTTTGGAGCTAGTAGATCATTTGTATCTGCTAAATTCGTGCATCATCCTATGTTTGTTATTGAAAAATTACCCATTCCCTTAGAGGTAGAGATAGCAGATAATAAGAACTTCTTGGTATTCGACGTATATCATAGTTGCCTTTTAACAATAGAAAATGAGGACTACGAAGTAGATCTTATACCCATATCCATGGGTGAATTCGATGTAGTTATCGGTATGGATTGGCTATCTCGTTATCATGCCAATATCATATGTTCCCGCAAAGCATTCCAACTCACTGCGCCTAGTGGGAGGCAAATACATATTTACGGAGAGGAGAATTGCAACTTTCCATTATGTACTATGATTGAAGCAATGAAATATGTAAATCACGGGTGTAAGGCATTTCTTGCATATGTTGTTGACACAACAAAGAATACGAAAAGGCTTGAAGATATTCCGGTCGTGCAAGATTTTCCGGATGTATTCCCTGAAGATTTATCGGGTGTTCCACCCGATAGAGAAGTGGAGTTCCTTATCAATCTAGTACCTGATGCTAAACCAATTGCTAAAGCACCATATCAATTGGCTCTAACGGAGATGCAAGAACTGATGACTCAGTTACAAGATCTTTTGGATAAGGGCTTTATACGTCCAAGCATCTCACCTTGGGGTGCTCCAGTATTATTCGTTAAAAAGAAAGACGGTAGCATGAGGATGTGTATTGACTACAGGGAGCTGAACAATGTAACGATCAAGAATAGATATCCACTACCAAGAATCGATGATTTGTTTGACCAGTTGCAAGGTGCAAGTTGGTTTTCAAAAATTGATTTGCGGTCCAGTTATCATCAACTAAAGATTAGAGATGAAGACATTCCTAAGACAGCATTCCGCACTCGTTATGGTCATTATGAGTTCCTTGTAATGTCCTATGGACTTACTAATGCCCCTGCGGGCGTTTATGGATCTAATGAATCGAGTGTGTAGACCAATGTTTGATCGTTCGGTAATTGTATTCATTGATGATATTTTTATCTATTCCTGAAGTGAAGCAGAGCATGCTATCCATCTACGTGAGGTTCTGGAGACTTTAAGAAGAGAAAAACTATATGCAAAATTCTCAAAATGTGCCTTTTGGCTTCGAGAGGTGCAATTCTTAGGGCATGTTATTAACGCAAATGGAATACTAGTCGATCCATCCAAAGTTGAAGCTGTAATGAAATGGAAGCCTCCTAAGACTCCTACGGAAATCCGAAGCTTTTTGGGACTGGCAGGTTACTATCGGAGATTTATTAAAGATTTTTCCAAAATAGCCTCGCCATTAACAAAGTTGACTAGAAAAGACACAAAATTTATGTGGAGCAAAGAACAAGAGCAAGCCTTTCAAACGTTAAAAGAAAAGTTGACGCAGGCTCCAGTATTATCCTTGTTTGAGGGAACTGATGATCTAGTCGTTTATTCAGATGCTTCGTATCTTGGCCTCGGTTGTGTTCTTATGCAGCGAGGAAAAGTGATAGCATATGCCTCACGTCAGTTAAAACCTAATGAGGTAAATTATTCAACTCATGATCTTGAGTTGGCAGCAGTAGTGTTTGCCCTTAAAACTTGGAGACATTATCAGATCAATAGAGTTTGAAGTACTTTTTCGATCAAAAGGATCTGAATATGAGACAACGGAGATGGTTGGAATTGATTAAGGACTACGACTGTGAAATCCATTATCATCCCGGAAAGGCAAATGTAGTAGCTGATGCTTTAAGTCGTAAAGGGGATTGTTCGTCTATGAAAGTGAAGTCAATGGCTTTGGTAGTAACTCCAAATCTAATGACATTGATAAAACATGCTCAAGAAGAAGCTTTAAAAGAAGCTTTGAAAGAATTGTAGGTCAAGCAAAGTATTTGGAGGATAACGCGGAAGGTGTTAAAACAAGATTCGGACGCGTGTGGATTCCAAATACTTGTGAACTAAAGTCTGTGTTGTTGAATGAGGCTCATAAAACTATGTATTCTATTCATCCTGGTGCAACCATAATGTACCAAGATATAAGGATAGATTATTGGTGGCCGGGAATGAAACGAGACATTGTTAAATACGTCGAGAATTGTTTAACATGTCAACAAGTTAAGGCTGAGCATCAAAAACCCTATGGGAAGATTCAACCATTAGAAATTCCTAAATAGAAATGGGAACATATCACAATGGATTTGATAACAAAATTGCCAAGGACGGCTAAGGGTTACGATACGATTTGGGTAGTTGTAGATCGTTTGACAAAAAGTGCTCACTTTCTCCCTATAAGAGAAGCATATTCCTCTGAACGTATGGCTGAAGTATATATTAGAGAAATAGTATCAAGGCACGGGGTTCCAGTTACTATTGTGTCAGATCGTGATACTCGTTTTACTTCTCGGTTTTGGAGAAAATTCCAAGAGGAATTAGGCACTCGACTGTTAATCAGTACAACTTATCATCCATAAACGGATGGTCAAAGTGAGCGTACAATTCAAACTCTAAAAGATATGCTGCGAGCATGTATTATAGACTTTGGAGGTAGTTGGGATAAATATCTACCTTTAGCAGAATTTTCCTACAATAATAACTATCATTCGAGCATAAAGATGCCTCCTTACGAAATGCTATATGGTAGGAAATGTCGAACTCCCATATGTTGGGGAGAGGTTGGCCAACGGGAGCTTGGTAATAAAGAAATTGTTCAAGAAACTACAGAAAAGATTAACTTAATAAGAAGTCACCTCAAAGCTGCCCAGGACCGACAGAAATCATATGCTGATAAACGGAGGCGATCAATTGAATTTCAAGTTGGAGATTATGTGATGTTAAAGGTCTCTCTATGGAAGAGAGTGATTCGTTTCCGAAAAAGTGGAAAGCTAAGTCCACGATTTATTGGTCCATTCCAAATCATTGCATGTGTTGGGAGCGTGGCATATCGTTTGGAATTGCCACCAGAGTTGAGCGGAATACATAATACATTTCATGTTTTGCACTTACGTAAGTGTCTCGCGGATGAACGTCTCACATACCGCTGAACGATATTGTCATAGACGATAAATTAAATTATGTGGAGGAACCGATAGCGATACTTGATTGGAAAGTTAAAAGGTTACTAAACAAAGAAATTAATCAAGTAATGGTGTAGTGGAAGCACAAAAAAGGTTCTGACATCACATGAGAGTCAGAAGATGAGATGAGAGTGTATTATCCTCAATTGTTTACAGAATAGAAAGGTTTCGAGGAAGAAACCCTAATAAGAAGGGGAGAGTTGTAACAGCCCGTTTTGTATAAATAATATATATTTATATATAAAATAAAATATTTGGACTTTTTATTTCTAAGCAAATAAGTATTAAATCAAACCACTATTAAATTAAGAAGCGCTTAGACGAGTGTTAAATACCGTTTAGTATTAGTATTATTATTAATATAATTATTGATATTATTATAACATATTTAATGTATATCGAAGTTGAGAAATTTTGACAGCATGAAAGTTCACGAACATTCATCTAAGTTAGTCTAAATCATTAATATATGTTAGAAATATATTATAAAATGAATGGATAAACTATCATAAATTATATTAATACTTGCCGCCTCTGTGTCATGTATATATATGTGAACATATTAGGTGGTTGAAAAGAAAAGAAAAGGATAACAATAAACAATCTAATATAACCAACCACTAAAAGAAATTATATACGAGTAACACTGAGAGTAAGCAACGCTATTAACAGAAGAACAGTGGCCAAAAAGATAATCTTACGTAAGGATAAAATCAAGTGAGCGATTAAGACGGAAGCTTTAGGTGAGTGTTACATCCCCCTGAAATTATATGGGTGCTCCTATCCGGACACCTGACCCCCTAGCCAGACACCCTAAATACGACTCGTATTACACAATACGAGTCGTAATACTGGAGTTGTCAGACGACAAATTCTGCATGTTTATGGTGTCAGAAAGCACAGCAATACGACTCATATTAAGGTCAATACGAGTTGTTTTAACCACTAAAACGACTCGTATTACTTGTAATACGAGTTGTATCTTCCCTTTTATACGACTCGTATCAATTCAATATGAGTCGTATTAAAATTTTCCAATTATAGACTGTCAAATGTACGATTCAATATAATTATTTGACACGATGTAATATTCCGTTAAAATTTCAATATAAACGCATAAACGATCGATCGATTCATTCAATTGAATATCAATCGTTATATTATACTGATTTTTTCTAAGTCTTCTTCTTAAAATGTCTTTCTGGGATAGTAACTATATTTTCGATGGTCAATTCGAGGGTGATAATTATTTGAATACCCGGATAATAACAACGAGCAACCTGGCGGTAATTATTATGGTGATGATTTCAACAGTGGCGTATTTTATGGCGATGACAATGTTGGCGTAGGTGACAATGGTGGCGCAGGTGACAATGTCGGCGTTAGTTTGTTTGAAACTAATCAGGTAAATATTTACTAATGATCAACGTTTTGTAGCACAACATAAAGTTAATATTTATATTAAAATTTATTTTTTAAGGTTTCCACATCACGTGATGAACATGTGAAATGGGCTCAAGATATCGGGAGAGACAATGGTTTCGTTATAGTCACCCAACGTTCTAAAAAAATGCATGGGGTGAGACGGTAAAAATTCACCTTAAATGTGATCGTGGGGGTAACTATAAACCAGAGGGGGTAGACAAAAGAAAAAGTGGCTCCAAAAAAACAAACTGTCAATTCCAGTTTTGTAGCACAACATAAAGTTAATATTTAAATTAAAATTTATTTTTTAAGGTTTCCACATCACGTGATGAACAGGTGAAATGGGCTCAAGATATCGGGAGAGACAATGGTTTCGTTATAGTCACCCAACGTTCTAAAAAAATGCATGGGGTGAGACGGTAAAAATTCACCTTAAATGTGATCGTGGGGGTAACTATAAACCAGAGGGGGTAGACAAAAGAAAAAGTGGCTCCAAAAAAACAAACTGTCAATTCCAGTTAATAGGTAAAAATGAAAGAAGTGTTGGTGGCTGGGTTTTAATTGTCGTTGATGATTCGCACAACCATGATCCTGCTCAACATTTAGAGGGTCATGCGTATGCTAAACGACTGACCCCGCAGAATATAAAATGGTGGGAGAATTGTACAGTCAAAATCTGAAGACACGTGACATATTACAAGCCATTCGGCAGATTCAAAACTATAAATAATGAAAATCTGAAGTGTGTGGCAACATCTAAAACTATAAATAATGCCATTCAAAAGATTAAGGAGGAATCTAATGTTGGTGAAACTCTAATGCAGATTCTTTTCTCCTTGCTTCGGTTAAAACAGTATGTGAATTTTAGTCGTTCCAACGCACATACTAACAGAGTTGAAGAAATTTTTTTTATTCATAAAACTTCAATGGAAATTTGGCGTGCATTTCCACATGTTATATTTATAGACGCCACATACAAAACTAATATTTACAAACTACCTTTTATTCAGATAGTAGGTTTGACATCCACTAACAAAACTTTTTGTATAGCATTTGCCTTTATTAGTGAAGAAAAAGAAGATAATTTTTTTTGGGTTTTAACAAAATTAGACAGTACGCTAACAACATGCATGAAGCCACGAGTGATAGTTACTGACTGTGATAAGGCTTTAATGAATGCATGTGATACGGTATTTCCAGACGCTACAAAACTAATATGCAGGTGGCACATACAAGAAAATATTGCCAAACACTGCAAACAAAGTTTTGATCAAAAAAGTTGGACAGAATTTGAGCGTTTTTGGTATAAATTAATTAACTCCTCAACATTTGACTTGTATAGTAATGCATACAACAAGTTGTCTGCAACTCTTATGTTTGATCAGGCAAGTAAGGTATCAACTACAATTTATTTATTTATATTTTTTTATTCAATATATTATTATAAATATTTAACTTTTAGCGGTAATAATAATTACAGGAACTCTTACTTATTTGAACGATACTTGGCTAAATGAGTATAGACACAAATTTGTCTCCGCGTGGACCAACCGGCAAATACACTTCAATCAACACACAAACAACCGGGTTGAAGGGCAACATGCTTTGTTTAAAAAGTATCTTCATGGTACAAATAGTACCTTGGACAGACTCGTGAAGCATGTTGACAAAATTGTTGACCAACAGTACATTTCGATAAAAGAAAGCTTTGAAAAAAGCTTGATCAAGAGAATGAGCAACCATAATTTAAGTTTGTTTGATGACTTAAGAGGTAAGGTATCTCATAAAGCTCTTGATTTATTGGTTGATGAAATCGGAAAAATTCAAAGTATGAAAGAAAACAGTGCGACATGTAGTTGTCGCCTTTACACAGGTTGTGGATTGCCGTGCGCGTGTCGGTTGAATAAATGTAAACAAGCAGGTATTTATATCTAAAATTTTAAATTAGTTATTTAGATAGTGATGTCATTTTTATGTTTTTAAACTTTTTTTAATTGTTATATGTAGGAATTGTCATCCCACTTGAGTCCATTGATCCGTTCTGGAAAAAGCTAGATATATCACCTACGTATAATGAGGAAACCACAACAATTGACGTAAACCAAGAGCTAGAACGAATGAAGCAGCAGATAATTGTCGAACCAGAGCACGTACAAAAAAATATTTTTGACGATATTTGGGGTTCGATACTGCCGTGGAAAACAACGAAAAAGGAGCCTGTTGTAAAAACAAATAATCGCGGCGCCCTAGAATAGATAAACAAAAGGCGATGGATCCTCCGAGATATTGCTCATTTGAAAACACAGATCGTGTGTCTACAGTGATCCCTGGGAGACATAGTTCGGTTGTGGACATGAACGAACCACTACATACCCCTAGTGTGCACATTTGTTCTGGGAGACATAGTGTACATGGTTCCAGGGATCATGGAAGGCGTGATTCATTTATTAACCTCAATTCAATTCCTCCACAATACGATTTTTTTGGTATGTCGCAAGATGTTACCCAGAATTCATTTGTGGAACCGCCGAAACCTGTGAGACAGAGTACGTACGAGCCAGGTGATGAGGAGAGATTCAATTTTATCAAATTTGATCCTTATATTCCTAAGGTATTCCATCCGTACATTTCAAGAACGGTTGATGTTAGAGGAGATGGTAATTGTGGTTTCTGCTCGGTTGCTGTTGGTTTAGGGCTTCCTGAACACGAGTGGCAGTTCATTAGAAGCGAATTGTACCAAGAGTTAACCGGACGTCAGGCGATATATGAAGCAATTTTCGGCTGTTTTTATTTCAATTTAGCAGAAAGTTTACCTTTTTACGAACTTTCTTTTGCTCCACAACCAAAATGGTTGATTATTCCTGAAACCGGAGTGTTGATTGCCAACAGGTTTCAAGTTCCAGTCACTATGCTAACAAATGAAGGGTCGGTTACATATTTTCCATTTTGGGTAGCCCCCCCGGAACATGAACATCATAGGTTTGTTATTTTGGGTTACGTTTATAACAACCATTATATACATGTTGAAATGTCAGGAAATATCCCATTCCTGGCGGTTACTTCAAAAGAAGTAATGAGGATGGAAGACGTTGGGAGACATTATACATACACCGTATACAAGACTATCTGAATAAAACAAATAACAAAAAAACTATAGATCATGTGGAGCTTGATTGAAGATTTTTGTAATTTATACTAGAGTTAATTTTCTTGCTTTGTAACATTTTGTAACTTATAGTGAAACATTTTTTAATTTATACTGAAGAAAATTTACTTGCTTTGTAACATTTTGTTGTTTTGTTTATGTAACATTTAATAAAAAAAATTACCTCCAAGATACGACTCGTATAATCAACTAAAACGAGTCGTATCATCTTAAAGTATATAAACGTAAAACGACTCATTTTTCAATTTTCACCGCACATAATCTACTCGTATCCTCTCAAGCAAAACCAGGTACGTTTTTTTTTCGTTGAATACGACTCATATCGGGTGTTAATATGAGTCGTATTAAAACCTAATACGACTAATATTATCACCTGATATTAGTCGTATTAATGTTTTTAGAAGTTTATTTTTGTTTATTTGAATACGACTCATATTGAACATGAATATGAGTCATATCACTGTTAAATACGACTCATATTAATCATTAATATTAGTTGTATTCAACCAAAACGACTAATATTAAAGATTGATATGAGTCGTATTAATGTGACAGTTACATTTTATATGAATTACTTGAATACGACTAATATTAAAGATTGATATGAGTCGTATCAATGTTTAATACGACTCATATCAAAGGTTGATATGAGTCGTATTCATTAAAAACGACTCATATTAAACGTTGATATGAGTCGTATTCATGTGTCAGTACAATTTAATATGGTTTACTTAAAACGACTCATATTACTTATGAATATTAGTCGTGTCACTGTTTAATACGACTCATATCAGTGTGTGATATGAGTCGTATTAATTAAAAACGACTCATATTAAACATTGATATGAGTCGTATTACCTTCTGAACCGTTAAATATTTTTTTCAGATTATGGCTCCGAGAAAGCGAAAGGCAGATGATGAGGCTACTTCTTCTAAGGGCAAGAGGCCCGTAGAAGAACCACTAGAGGGGCCACAGTTTCTAGATCCTCACCCGGATCTTCAGTTTCCTCGCGGGAGTGAGAGTCGGAGGAAACTTTATAGACTGCTTGGCCGGAAGTTTCTGTCCACCCGCACCATTGATTGGAAAATGCTGCAGATTATTGGTGAGACGCGTGTGGATGTCTTATTGCCTAGACAGGGTCCGTGGGCTCTTTTTTTTATAGGGGGCCGATGACTCGTATAGGGAGCTCACTTTGGAGTTTCTCTCCACCTTTCGGTTTAGTCCACCCTCGTTAGAGGTATAGTACCATAAAAGAAAGTCTATTTTTCCTCCTTTTTTTATTCTATATAAATTATAACGTTGTTGCAGGAGCCAGATGTTGAGGATACAGACCGACCTCCTCCCGTGCATGTTTGGTTCTCTTTAGGCGGGGTTCCCAAGGAGCTGAACTTTAGGGATTGGGCTGTGGCACTGGGTATATATAACCCAGCGGTCATTAACTCGCCGGATTTTTTGCTGAATCGTGGTGTGCCGGATGATTGGGCCCCCAACGAGGTTTGGGCGAGGATTAGCGATTATCCTTGGGGGTCATCAGTGTTACGCGCCAGCAAGATCCGTGAGTCATTTCACCATTATATTCATCGGGTCATAGCACAGACGATCGGTGGACGTGGGGACAGTCAGGAGCTAGTCACGCACCAGGACCTTTATTATCTGAGGTCTATTATCGATGGCGGTCCATGCAATATTGCTTACTGTCTGGCTGAGTTTCTTGATGGGCGTAGGGGGAAAAAGGTATAAGTTATTTATTTAGTAATATGTTGGTAAACAACTTAAATATTATCATGCTGTTTCAGGCTGAGGGAGCGATCACATGTGGCGGCTATGTCACTGCCATTGCCCGTCGTATGGACATTTTGACGGACGATTTGTTGGGCACCCAGACGGACATGACGAAGTTTGTCCGTTTGGATGCCAACACCTACATGGGCATGGGTATCATTCTGAAGATATCCGACAAGGAGCTGTGGTGGACGACCGATGGCAGGACGCAGTGGGTGTACACCCCACCCACTGAAGTTGATACGCAGCCTTCTGATCGGCGGTCCCCACCAGGCCCCCCCTCACCATCGGCCACCACTACCACCACCACATGATGGTGCATCATCTTCACAGGTATTACTAATTTTTATTAATAATTATAATACTTTAATATTATATAGGATTGTATACTTATGATATATGTCTATACAGGGGCCCCGACCCCGTATTATTCTCAGGACTTCCACATCTGAGGGGTCCAGGATACTACAGTTGTTAGAGGAGATGGTTCATGTTATCCGGTGGTTGGTTCCGTCGGTGCAGGCGATTGCGAGTGAGCTTCGGGTCCAACTTCCCGACCCGCCTACTTTACCATCTCTCCAGTCCGAGCAGCAACCTATTCCTCCTCCTCCTCCACCTCCGTAGACTTATATTTTTAGTTTTATTATTATTTTGTATATGTATTAAACAATATTGTATGTCTTTTGGTTTTATATATAATATTTTTAATGTTTCGAATGCCTTCAAAGAAAGTTTCATAAAAAAAAAAGTTTTGAAAAAATCCAAGAAAATCACTTCAAAGCACACCATTTTACCTATATAAACACACCACCAACAAGTTTCATAAAAAAAAAAGTTTTGAAAAAATCCAAGAAAATCACTTCAAAACACACCATTTTACCTATATAAACACACCACCAACAAGTTTCATCAAAAAAAAGTTTCGAAAAAATCCAAGAAAATCACTTTAAAACACCTCATTTTACCTATATAAACACACCACCAACAAGTTTCATCAAAAAATAAAGTTTTGAAAAAATCCAAGAAAATCACTTCAAAACACACCATTTTACCTATATAAACACACCACCAACAAGTTTCATAAAAAAAGTTCGTAAATATCACAATCACAACCAAACTATATAAACTGTCGATAAATACATAAGTTTTAATATGATTACAAGTTATTTTGACCTAGTGAAATGTCTTCGCTAAGGTTAACTATGTTGAATGATCTCCAAGTCTATGAAACTTTCACTTCATCTTCAGACTTGAATCTAGGAGATTGACCTAGTGAAATCGCTGCCCATTAGCTGGGCATATCGTGGCCATTAGCTGGGCGTATGGTGGCCATCCTTTTGTTAACTTTACTTCCGTTAGCAGTGTACTTGCTGCTATGGTAGAGTTAACTATATTAAAGAAGCTCATCATTTGACCTGGTGAAATGTCTCCGATTTCTAAACAAATGCATGAATATTTTTAAACTTTAACACCGGTGTTACAAGTAACAGATGTCTTCTGTTTTTATATTATAAACCATAAAACGTGAATAAATATATAATTTTGCAGTTGATTACAAATTATATGACCTACTAATATGTCTCCGGTTTCATAACTCAGTTTTATCTTAAACGAGTACGAAACCAGAGACATTTCACTAGGTCATATAATTTGTAACATACTCCAAAATTATATTATTTTTCACTATTTATGGTTTATATTGAAAAAGAGAAGACGTCTATTATTTGTAACACTGGTGATATAATTTTAAAAATCATGCAAAACCTTTACAAACTAACATAACTTTTATACTTATTACTTCACATGACCCCGGTTTCATCAGTCATCCATGTATTAGGAGACGGATGACACCGGAGCTATGATATTGCGGTATACCATGAGAAGTTATAAGTATAAAAGTTATGTTAGTTTGTAAAGGTTTGTTAGGCTGTTCTGGCGGCGTATATTTCATCCGCCATGAACCGTCTGAATCTGAGGCAGGCATCTTGTAAATTCACTTCTCGCCAGTCCAGCCCCCGATCTTGTACAAGCCTACGCAATAACATGCAGATTACTATCCCACCATCTGAACCTATATGACCAGCATTAGGTGGGTCACAGGTATTTTAGTAACTTCACCTAAATATTGACCTGTGTGTTGCCAGTAATTTATTTTTCTTAAAAACCATATGAAAAAATCTTCAAATTGAATATGGATTTGGTGAAGTCCAACGTGAATACATGATAAACCACTACAGCTAGTTGGAAGACAGTCGTATGGAAAAAAACAACGAATTTCCATTGTCCTTAAGTTAATTTCAAAAAGATACCATCTTACATCGTCATGGTTTATCGGTAAATACACATACAAAAATTTTAATTATATTATTTTATGTAATACGTCTCATAAGCAGACAAAAGCCGTGACAATTTAATAAGAAATAAGGGTGTATAGTACGAAAAAAATTGTATTTGGTATTAGTTATTACCGTATCAACCTCCCAAAACGGAGGATATAGTCTTTGTGTCCCCTCACCGTATGCAAAAAATGTCACCGATTACACAGTGGTGTTTGGAGAGCTTGCAAAAGGTGCAATCATTTGGGGCACCAAGCTAAGAATTATCGAACTTATATGACGAAAAATACTGAAGGTGCGGGTCGGAAATGTTTTGAATGTGAGGTAGTGGGTCACTTCAAAACGGAGTGTCCAAAATTGAAAAAGACGAATGCTAGGGGCAGAGCATTCGAGATGAATGCTAGAGAGGCACGCCAGGAACCGACTGTTGTTACTGGTACGTTTCTTATTAACAATCATTATGCAAGTATATTATTTGACACCGGTGCTGATTTGAGCTTTGTTTCTAAGAACTTTGAACCTTTGCTAGGTCTTAAATATAAAAAGTTAGATAAAAAGTATGTTATAGAACTAGCAAATGGAAAGAAAATAGAAACTGACAAAATAATAAAAGGATGCACAATACAAATAGAAAATCGTCCTTTTTCTATCGATCTTTTGCCTGCCACACTCGGTAGTTTGGATTGGTTATCAAAGAATCGTGCAGAAGTTGTGTGTTACGAAAGAATAGTTCGTATTCCTGATGTAAATGGTGAAATCATAACAATTCATGGTCAAAAAGAAAAACCCACTTTTAAAGTTGTCAATGTTATGAAAGCTTGTAATTATGCACAAAAAGGGTATCCGGTTTTTCTAGTTAAAGCTGTGACTACCAAGGAGGAGGAAGGAAACTTGAGGACATTCCTATAGTCCGAGAGTATCCGGAAGTTTTTCCTAATGACTTGCCTGGATTACCTCCACCAAGACAACTTGAGTTCAATATCGATTTGGTTCCAGGAGCTGCTCCTATTGCTCGATCACCATATCGATTAGCACCATTTGAGATGCAAGAAATGTCGAAACAATTGCAAGAATCGTTAGACAAAGGGTTTATAAGACCAAGCTTCTCGCCTTGGGGAGCGCCGGTTTTGTTTGTTAAAAAGAAAGATGGGTCGTTTCGAATGTGTATCGATTATAGAGAGCTAAACAAGATAACTATTAAAAACCGATACCCATTACCCAGAATAGATGATTTGTTTGATCAATTACAAGGTTCTAGTTATTATTCCAAGATTGATTTGCGTTCCGGTTATCAACAATTGTTGGTCGCTGAAAAAGACTTACCAAAAACTGCATTTAGGACTCGCTACGGTCATTATGAGTTTTTGGTTATGTCGTTTGGACTAACAAATGCTCCTGCTGTGTTCATGGATCTAATGAATAGAGTATGTAAACCATGCTTAGACAAATTCATGATTGTATTTATCAACGACATACTTATTTATTCCGGAACTAAAGAAGATCATGAACAACATCTAAAACAAATCTTGGAGGTATTAAAGAAGGAGAATTTGCATGCAAAATTTTAAAAATGTGAATTCTGGATTAGAGAAGTTCATTTCCTAGGACATGTTATCAACAAGAAAGGTATACATGTCGATCCTACAAAGATAGAAGCAATCAAGAATTGGGAAGCACCTAAGTGTCCGACCGAAGTGCGACAATTTCTTGGATTGGCGGGATATTATAGGAGGTTCATCGAAAATTTCTCCAGATATACACAACCTTTAACACTGCTGACTCAGAAAGATAGAATTTATGATTAAGGTGATAAACAAGAAGTGGCTTTCCAATTATTAAAACAAAATTTATGTAGTGCTCCTATACTTTCATTACCGAAAGGAACGGAAGATTTTGTTTTATATTGTGATGCGTCTCGATTAGGTTTTGGTTGTGTTTTGATGCAGAGAAATAAGGTGATTGCTTACGCGTCAAGACAGCTAAAAACACATGAGAAAAATTATACTACACATGATTTAGAACTGGGCGTAGTAGTTTTTGCATTAAAGATTTGGAAACATTATCTTTACGGTACAAAATGTATAGTATTTACCGATCACAAAAGTCTTCGACATATCTTTGATAAAAAAGAATTGAATATGCGACAACGTCGCTGGGTTGAATCATTAAACGACTATGACTGTGAAATTCGCTATCATCCAGGTAAAGCGAATGTTGTAGCCGATGCTTTGAGCAGAAAAGAAAGAGAAAAACCCAAGCGTGTTCATGCCTTAGAACTAACGATTAGTTCAAATTTCGTGACCCAAATACGAGATGCTAAAGTTGAAGCATTAAAGGAGGAAAATGTGTACGGGTATCTTACTATAAGTTGTTTCTAATAAAGTAAAATATTTTGAAATAACTTGGAATGCAAAAGCTTTCACTTTCTAGCTAATAGAATAGGAATCTGTGAAGGTAATGTGACATCCGCCCCAAACCCGAACCCGAGTACCCGACTCGAACCGATATTATATACTTTTATTTATATTTGTATTTATTTTTCTAAAAATGTAGCGTTCGTTATTATATCAGATGCTACGTTATTTCCGTTTTAATTAATCGATCGTATTTATGTCACAAAATACCCACGTGTATCAAATTAATATTATTGGTAATAATTAATCTCGAAAATATATATACATATAGTTCATAAAAGAAATTGATTGAAAACGTTGAAGAAAAAAGCTTCTAACTCTAAATATAATCCTCTAACGACATAAACGAGCTAAAAATATAAAAACGTTACTTATATAAATGTTATGTTTCGACTTAGTTAAGTTATTTAGTTAGTACAATGTATAAACTAACTTTGGGCTAAAACTGTCAAATTTCAAACTTTAATTTAAAAGTTTATAACTTAAATAACAATCTAAAGGGTCTTGAGGGGCCATAAGCGTAAATTACTAAAACCCAGCCCCACCCCCCTTGCGAGACCCGTGTTTCCGGCCATCTACCCTCGCCGGGGATTTTTCCGGCCAACCATTTTTTTCCGGCGAGCTTTATTTTGCACGTTTTAACATTCCAAAATTTCCGAAAATCTTTCCAAATCGTTTCTAAACTAATTTCGAATCATTTAATAACCAAATTAACGCGTAACCACAACTAAACATTCATGATTTGATTTCCAAATCAAAACCCAAAATCTCATTACCTAAATTAGGACCGTATCTTCAAATATAATTATACCATAAGACTCGTTTGGACTCGAATATCATTTACCAATCACAAAAATACTTCAAATCTTCTGATTTTGGCCGTAATCAATCGACCAAAACCCGTCTCCGGCGACCATCTCAATCTCCACGCTCCGGTCGCCAATTCAGGTAGATTTCGTACTCGTTTTGATCCTACGAAACATCTACAACTATCTAATTCATTAATTTATCATATCAAATCCAGATTCGCAGTGTTTGATTCGAATTTACCGACTCATTGTTCTTCAATCCAACCCGTTTTAATCCGTCGAATCCAAGTAAGTTTAGTATATCAAAATGTTCGTGAGATCATGCGGATCAAAAGCCTTATGATCGAATTTGTCATGGTTAACAGGTTCAAACGAATTTGGTGATTCTTTGATCTAGGGCTTGTATGTGAAGTGGGTTTTATTGGTTAATACGTGTTAAAATAATTAATGATCGAGTTCATTAACAAAAACAATTCTGGTTCAGTAGAGGAGATGGTTTGTATAACACCCAAAGGTCACGGGTTCGAAACCCCTTTCCTATAAATTGATTGATTATTATTTTTAAGTCTTTCCACCTATTCTTAACATTAATCTTAATTACAAATTAACTAATAAATAATATCTAGTATATTAAATACATTTTAAAGTTTATAAAACTTATAAAATTCTAGGTTTAAAACAAATATGTTATATTATTAAGTATTGGAGTTTTATACAAATAGTTAAAGTAAAATACAAAAATACTTATGAAATTTAAGTATTTATCAAAATACAAAAGAAAATACTTATGAAATATACACATTTATCCAAATACGAAAAATACTACTACGTTTCTTATCACAAATCATAAATTATAATTCAAAACCCTATTTCCCAATTTATAATCTAAAACCCTAAATCCCAAATCCGAAACCCTAAATCTCGGATTTGTGATTTTGTTTCTATATGTTAGTTTCTAAGTTAGGGTTTTTCCCAATTAATTAGGTGGTACTAATATTTGGGAGAATTCTCGGTTCGTCGTAGACGTTTCTTTTCCGGTTATCTTTGCTTATTAAGGTGAGTAAACTCACTTTCCCCTTTTTCTGTTTTACTTTTTAGGGCTGAAACATGTGCTTATTACGATGCTATGGTTTCTTTTTGTTTCTTGTTTCTTTTTCAAAAATGAGATCGTTTAATATGTTAATCTAGTTTGGCCGCTTGATGCAATCTTATGTGTTAGGAATAAAATTATATTATTTGTAATTTCCACCGGTACGATATTAGCGCTAATGGCTTGACAAGCCCACCTACACTAATGGCCTGATAGGTGATTAGACCCGGCGATTCTTTTGTTGATTCTATAGGATAGATTCTAGTTGCTAAACGAGATGCTTGTTACTGAGTTGCTATGTCCCTTGAGATGCTAAACATATTTATTGATAACTTATACAACGAGATGGTTCAATGACGGTTACTTGTCGGTTCAATAAATGTTATCAATAAATGTAACACGGTTGATTCTATGTTGATTCTATGTTGATTCTATGGTCATGGTTGAATGATATAATGATATTGCTATACACATAAACTTGCGTGACATATTCATATTGATCTCGGATTTCATATTACGTATTATCAATTGTGTTTTTACTCACTAGCTAATTCTTTAGCTAACTTATTTTACACATGTTTCAGGTGGCGTTTGATTCGTTTATGCTTTACACGACACGTAGGATTGCTTTTGGACCTAGAATAAAAGTTAATTAGATGATTTTAATTATTGGCTTTTACTTTCGTATTTAAGACTATTTACTTTTTCTTTGTCATGACATTGATGCTTAATTAAATATTAGAACCTGCTTTTAGTGTGCCATGTGCTTTGTACTATTAATATCCAATTCACTTGACAACCCGGTGTTTTCCGCCGCCGGGCGGGGTGTCACAGGTAAAACGAAGGTTCTTATGAGCATCCCAATGGATAGAGGGCTGAATGTATCATGAATTAGAAGGGGATAGCCCCGAAATCCCTTTACCCCTTACAAGCGCAAGAACTCCCGGTAGTGTAAGCATGTCAATGGAGTTCCCAAAGAAGTCCTTTTGCTTACTAGTACTCCTGTCCTACCCCTGCTGGAACTAGATCAGTGACCGAAAAAGAAGTCGCTCTTGTCTTACTCTTATCGGTATCGTAAGCCCTTATAGTACAAACGTTCCCTCCCTCCTCCTCCCCCTCAAGGGTGAGATGACTTCAAGAATATCATCAGTACTCCTCGAATCAATCTATTCTACCGACGAAGAATCTGGGTTGTAGGCAAGCGCCGCCCCAACAAGTGTTCCGCGCTACGTCGAAAGGGAAGATCACTCGAATCGCCATATTCATCTCCTCCCCCGTTGGTAGAGTCACTTCGTACCTTTCTGTGACATCTGCCCCGAACCCGAATGCCCGACTCGAACCCGAGATTATCCACCTTAATGTACTCGTAATTATCCCTTTAAATGTAACGTTTTGTTATTAAACATATACATATAAATAGTTGAACCTTACGTCATCCTCGTCTTTAATGTATAACAACCAAAATGTTATTCAACGGTTACTAATTAAATACTAAATACAATTATTTAATCTTCAAAGCAAATATATACATTATATATATATATTGTATTTTATAAAAGAAATTTTATAAAGATTATTAAAGATAAAAACGTATTAAAGTCTTGAAATAAATATTAATGTCAAGAACAAAGGAAAAACGGAAAAACGTCCCTTATATAATCGTTACGTCGCAACTCGGTTAGATTGGTTAGTTAAAATATTTATATTACTTAACTTTGGGTCAAATATGACAAGTTTTAAACTTAAAGTTATAATTTTAAAAGAACATAAAAACAAACAACAGGGGCCAGAACTGTAAAATAAAAATTACCCAAACCCCCCCCCCCCCTCGTCCCTTTCTCCTGCCCGCACTTCCGGCAGCCATCACCGGCGCCGGCGCCGTTTTCCGGTGAGCACAAAAACGGGTTTCGAACCTCTAATCGCTTCGAAAACAACCAAATCAATGTGCAATTCGGTTTCAAAACTCACCATTAAACCCATTTCCTCAATTCTTTTAAAACAGGCGTTTTAATCAAAACGAAGCAATCAAAACAGTCACAACATCGATTGGAATTGTTCTACAACATTTAATTGAATTAAAATCATCCAATTAACACCAATTAATCTCATTTATTCCCGAAAAAAAAACCGACTTCACAATGCCAGTTCTAAATTCAATCAAACCAAATTCATTCGACATATTCACTTATCTTCGATTGTTCCTGCTCCATGTAACATCAATTTCTGGTTTAAGCATAAAAAATCCTTGTGTGATTGTCACCACAGTCGTTCCTGTTCTTCAACTTTACCGATCCAAAACATCATCAATCAAGTAAGTAAAACATGTTAAAATACTCGTTATCGTTCATTGATTAAAAGCCCTATCATCAATTGTTGTTTGGCTACTAAAATCCTGGTCAATTGGATCGAATCAATTTCTAGGGTTCATATGGTTTTTGGGGTTTTCGTAATACAGATGTTAAAAATATTTATGTTCCAAATCTTATTCAAAAATAAGCATAGCGCGTCTGGTATGTGTCTTTGTTGGTGACCGTAGAGGTCCCTAGTTCTAAACCAGGGACGCACACATGTTTTATTTTTATTTTTTTTCTTAATGTTTAACAACACTACCTTTTAAGCTTGCTAACAAAAACTAATACTACATTTATATATACTCGAAAATACTAAAAATCTTATAAAATAGATCAAAATCATTATTTTATTTAAACTTAGTTTTATAAAATCTAATTATTACAAATACTTTTAAATATTATAACAATACCATTAATAAATAAGCAGCGGAAATAATAAACTACATATTCATTTAATATAATAAAAGTTGGTCACGTGGGCATATTTCATCCCATTAATAGTTTTAAACAAAATACACAGAAATTAAATTGTCTAGGGCGTGCATATCAGTCTTAATAACATAATAAAATAACTAGTGGACTATCCTTCAAAACGCTCCATGCCCTAACTCCAATCAAAATGCTACATAACTTTCCAATCAATTACCTGAAATACATACCCAAAAATACGTCAACATAAAGTTGGTGAGCTCATGGTTTAATAAAAGTTATGACACTAAAACATTATATTATATGGTGTACGGTCGACAATATATGTAGCCAAACCTGTTCGGATTATACCCAACCCGAATACAATAAATAATAGTCCCCTAACCCAAAGTGGGCTAACGTGCTCTACTAGGCACCAACGTTTCATTGAACATGTGGCGTAACGGTTTTCAACCTCAGTGGGGGGTATGCCACTGTACGCGGGGGATTCCCAAATAGTACTATTCACATATCAAAGGGCTCCTGCAAGAAGTTAATGGCTACCGAAAGTTGTACCAACATTCGGGGACAAGTAGCAGATGTGTTACACCATGAAAAACAGTTTATATAAATAAGTTTAGTAGGTATGTATCAGCCCCAAAAGTGTTATGTAAAAAGGGGATTCATGAACTCACATGTAGCTTGCTCAAGAACTTCCTAGATAATGGTTTGCGTGAGAGTCCTACCTCCTAGCGGAATTCCTATGTTTAGTGTAATCAAGTTAGATTCTAAAATATATAAGTCTACGTGCGTTCCATAACGGGTGCGTTTGTCTTTCGGTTGTATAGTCGTTTTAGTGTTCTCGTTGGTTCGTTCTCGTTTTAACACTTAAATCCATATTGTTTTGGTTTACTTAGGTAAGTATTTAACTTATTTCTCATAAAAAAAATCAGAATGTTTGAGTGTTGTCAAATTTAGTCCCTCAACTTTGTTATATTGACACTTTTAGCCCTAAAGTTAGGTTTTTAGTTATAACTTCCCATCTATAGGTGTGTTAGTGGTGTGTATTGGTCTTATACATATTTTAAGGTTAACCTACTGGTTTTAAAGTGTTTATCAAGTTCGGGGTAGATTTCGAGTTCGCCGGTTTCTCCGGTTGCGGTAAATCGCTACGTGTCGGGTTATGATTTGGAATTTTGAGCTTATTTTGATCTTGGGTTCTTATATTAAGTTAAAGGGGTCTTAGTAACTTTAATATATGGTGTTTCATGTTTTAGGTGTTTCAATTATTTTCTACAAATTATTTTAGTAGTTGTTGGTTTACGGGTTTTTAAACTTAAATAATTTGTATAAAATAATTGGTACTTCCTAAATTGTTGAAATTTTGGTTATTACTTATTTAATCAGTAACTAAGTGCTTTTTAGTCCAAAAGTTAAGTTTTATGGTTCGTTGGTCGTTTTCGTATTTTAACGCGTGTGTAACCGACGTATGAACAATTTATTTACAAAACATCTTTTTAAATATTTTTATTCTTTAAAATACTTCCTTGGGTTATATATACTGTATAAAAAGTGGTATTTCAGATTAAAAGGTATTTTTATAATTTTTGTGCTTTTTACCATTTACTTGGTCTTTTATATTCAAAAATTTATAATAAATAGGTTAGGCTTATAAAAATTATTAAACTTGTTGGGATACTTAGTTTTTATATATAAAAGCTTCTGGAATTATAAAATATCATATTTTTATTGTTTCGTTGGGTTTCGGGTTTTTAACGCGTTTGGTTCGGTTAAGATTACGCTTTATGCTTAGAGGGTCCTTAGTAACATTTTAGGACTTAAAATACTTATTTTATACCCATATATGAGTTTAGGTTCTGTAAGTTTGGCCCTAAGTGTCCTTAATTATTTTATACGAATTTTTGTATTTTAATCCTATTGAACATTCAAAAATTCGTAGTAATTACATTATTTTTGGAAAAATTATGAAATTTATTTTCTAAATTATTTTTAACATATTTAAGCTACTGAGATAATAAAAATTTGGTACTTTTACATTTTTTATCTTTTCGTTGTTTTATACGTTTAGCTTTGGTTATTGTTCGATTTTTAAGTTCACCCATAAACAATCAATTATATTCGGTCATATTTACCTATACACATACATATAACAGTAAGATAACAAATTTTTATATTTTTATACTCCCCATACGTTTTTGTGAATATTAGTGAATTTATCCATTTTTAATATTCAAAAATGCATAATAAATAATGTACAACTCTAAAAATCATGAAATTTATTTTGTAACCATATTTTATTATAAAGAAGCTCCAGAAAATATAAAATCACGTTTTTAAGTTTGTTGGTTGAGTGTTGTTGTTTTTCCTAAAATAAAGGGTGTAGTTTGACTATTTTTGTCAAACTTGTATATTTTCATTTAGAAAATGGTTTTATGGTTTTTGATACTTTTGTTACTGAAAAATGAGTGTTTGGAGGTGTTCAAAAATATATGGGAAGTGTTGGTATTCTTTGTGTGTAAAAATGGACGTTTTGTGCACGTAAAGTGTGTTTTCGGGTGTTTTCCCGTTACCTTGAGGTTGGGAGTGAGTGGGGGTGCACTTGGGGTGCTATGAGGGTCTCGTGGGAGGCTGGAACTTGACTGGAACAGGGCTGGACGTGGGCTGGTCTCATGGTGCTTCTTCGTGGGTCGAACGGTTTTTGCTTCGGTTTGCTCGGTTGTTGTTTCTTTGGACCCGTGGCTCCTTTTGGCTTGTGTTTGATGATGTTGGTCGACCTTAGAGTATTGTTGCTCTGTGTTTCGAGTTCTTTGTAGGGAAGAAGGTGTTTGAAAGTTGAGATAATGTTGGAGAGTGTTTGTAGGTGAGTTGTGAAGTGTAATTGTAAAATGAAAAGAGATGTGGTGTGTGTTTGTGTGTGTTTCAGCCGTAGAAAAGGAAGAGAGGGGAGAGAGAGATCTTACTTGGATTGTGGATAGATCATGGGGAGATTTTCAAGCAAGGTGGTGGTCTCCAAGGTGCATGCATTGGTGTTTAGGGGTGGTTATGTTGGATACTAGGAGACATTAGGTTTAATAGAGTATAAGTATTATTTAGTTATTTTGTTAATTAGTTTTTATATAATCTTGTATTTTAAATAAATTAGTTAGTATATAAACATATTGTGTTGTTTTTATAAAGTTGGTGAATTAAATTGTAAGTTGTAGTTCATATAAAAATATGTTGTGTGTATATATATGTATATGTGTGTGGTCGTATGAATGTATGCATATATCCATGCATGTTTGTTTTTATTTAGTAGTGTAAATAATTGGTTGTAGGTGATTATTATTGTGTGTTGGTTGTATGTGTAATTGTATATAAGTGTAGGTGTTTATTTAATGGATTTGTTAATAGGAGATGTATAAATCCGAAACTGTGTTTTAATAAGCAAACCCTGAAAACCCTTATTTGTGGCTGAAAATATGCCACATGCTACATTCTCTCATTTATTTGTCTTTCTCTTCAAAGGGTATAAACGACATTTACACAGTTCACAGCTCCCTATATAACCTGACAAATATCCATCTAATATCTTCAACCATCTTTCATTTTCAAAAAGATTTCAAAATCCTCCCAATATCTCCATTACCATCCTCATCAGTCATCACTAATCTCTTGATATCATCAACATACGGAAGATGATGTTAAGAATTTCAGTAAAAGTTCCGGCGGAGATACAATGGTGCCGATGACCGGAACTAGTGGCGTAGATGGGTTTGACGACCTATTGCAGGTGGATTTTTCTTGACTTCGTCTTTACAACTAGAGATCCATCTCTGTTCAAGTAATCAGTCCATCTTTTCATCTCTAGTTCTAGTACCTTTCTTTTGTTCTTACGTTGATTCGTTTTTGTTTTATAATATTAAGATCTAGAAATTTGAATTACTTGATACTAAACACCACCATCAACGATCTGATGCCGGAATCGTTCCGGGCAAACCACCACAATCCACAATTTTGTCGTCGCCAGCCTTGAATTCACCATCGATTTGGTGATTGTCGGGCATAAAATTTACCCAGGGTGCTAATTTTGGGAAAGTGAAGGAGATGTAGCCATATATGGGCGATGGGTTTTTTTTTAAATATAATTCGATTGAATATGTGTGATTGAAATTTGAATAGTATATAATCTGACATGAACATTGATTAATGGGAGAAAAACCAACCACCTTGTACAACTTGCGTCGGTCTTTATTTTTTTACTTAATTGCAAGTTTGCAACCATGCATCCATCATGTACCAACCAATCTTTCAAATTTTTACTAATCTTCTGTTTAGTTTATTTATTTTTACTTACATGTTGATGACACAAATGGACACATAAGGTCCATGTAGTTTCCTAAAAATACCGATATAATTTTTAAAAGCGAAGATCTGATAATTTGTTTGTTCTGTTGATTGATTTTTTCTAGATTAGATTAAGGTGTTGTCTTTATATCGTTGGTTTAATTAGCTGGTAAATAAAATGTTGGGTTAATTCGTTGGTAAAAACATAATCTAGTGATGAGTTGTTTTGTTAAAAAATCTATATAATTTGCATTTTTTAGCTATATAATTGATGGATTAGTGTTAAAAAAACCTATTACATATGTTACATCATGTTACATATTTTATTAAAAAAATTTTAAAAATTACAATCGAGTTCAGACGTTATGTAACACGATGTAACATATGTAACATGTCGAGACTGACACAATCCATCTAGTTTTAATTTGAATAAAAATATTTAATATGATGTAACATATGTAACTTTGCTTTTAAAAACAATCTATATAATTTGCATTTTTTGTTAAAAAGAAGCGTAGCATGATTATGTAACAATATGTAACAATTATTTTTTATTTTTTGATAAATTGGAATAATGCCCTTTGTGTTCAGGTTGCAAATGTTACACATGGTTACACATGGTTCCACATGGTTCCGTTTAATCACTTTGATTCAAATGTTACACATGGTTCCGTTACTGACGTCGTTGTCTCTGCTCCGGTGCTCACGGAAAACGTTAACCGTTGTTCCTCCGTCACCACCACGACTGCATCAGCTAATAGGTATGCCGTTTTCAATATATGCATTTAAGAAGAGTTTTGTGTATTTGAGTATCTAAATTATGCTTGAGAGTTGTTAAAATGTAAATAAACTAGAGAAAGAAACAAACGGTCTTTTAAGGCTTGAATTACTGTTGTCAGATGGAACCTGATAAATTATAATATTTTATTATTTGTTGATTTCTTCTCCATGTTTCTTTCCTGTTGTGTTGTCAAATCAATATCAATATTAATTGGTTTTGAATTAAACAAACAAATGAATGTATTTGGTTCGATTCTACTAAACATTAACATTAATCAGATTTTGCCATAATAGAAAGCTAATTTATGATGTAACGATGTAACAATATGTAAAATATTTTATTGATGTTTGATTTTTTTTAAATCAAAATATGTAGCACGATGTAAATATGTAATACTGTGTAATAAATGTGTAACATGTTGTTTTCTTTGTAACACGATGTAACATGTATGACTGATGCTTAACCATCTAGTTTTGTTTTTAATATACTATATGTAACACGATTTAACAAATGTACTAGTTATTTTTTCAAGTGTTTTTAACCATCTAGTTTTGTTTTTACTGTTCGAGTACTTGACATATGTACCAGTTAGTTTTCAACAGGTTGTTCAAATCTCAATTTAATATGTAACAATATGTAACTTATGTAATTTTGCTTTATTGTTTTTTTAATTTAAGTTAAATATGTAACAATATGTAACTTATGTAATTTTGCTTTATTGTTTTTTTAGATTTAAGTTAAATATGTAACTTTGATTTTGCTTTATTGTTTTTATATGTAACGATGTAACATATGTAACTTGTCGGATTGACACTTAATCCATCTAGTTCTTTTTTGTAGGTAAAGGAACTTTTGTATCAAAGATGAAGAGATTATCAAGAAACAAAGCATGTATGAAGCATGATTGAAACTATGTAACACTATGTAACAAACGTAATCCATACAGTTTTGTTTTTTAAAATATATGTAACACGATGTAACAAACGTAATCCTTCAGTTTTTAATAAAATATGTATCACGTTGTAACATATGTAACAAGATGTAACAAACGTAATCCATGGAGTTTTGTTTTTATATAATATGTATCACGTGGTAACATGTGTAACATGATGTAACAAACGTAACATGTCTTGAGTGACATGTAGTCCATTCATTTTTGTTAATATGTAACAAGATGTAACAAACGTATCAACCAGTGTAACAATGTGTAACACACGAATCAGATAGTGTCAATAAAATTAAAAAAGTAGGAAAGAGAAATTATAAAGTATGTGAGAGAAATTATATTAAATTGAAAAGTAGGAGAGAGAAATTATATTAAATAAAAAAAGTAGGATAGAGAAATTATATAAAATTAAAAAGTAGGAGAGAGTGTGTACTTGTGGCATGAAGTCAAATGACTATAATGCCCATATGGTACTTTTTAATATTAAAAAACTATAAAAAAAAGTCAGATTTAATGAGAGCCATTGATCTAATAAGATCAATGGCTATGGTAAGGTTTCTAGAGTTTTCTTGATATACTTGGGTTTCCATTCTAGCCATCCCCTATATATGCATGTATGCATGTATATTTACGTATGCATATGTGGTTATATATGTTGAATGGGTTGATTTTTATATAATGTGGGTGTTGGTTTTTATAAGTTTGGAGACTAGGGTGCAAGTATTTATTTATGTGTTTGTATGGGATTTTATTGGTTTTGATAATTGTATAAGTTTTGTGTATGATCACATATATATATATATATATATGCATTTGTACGTATGCATGTATATATTTATATATATGTGTACAAGGTTGTCTAGTGGCTATTAGGTTCATAAAATTGGTATCTTTATTAATTTGTTATGTAGCGTATGTTATAAGTGTAATTTAAATTATCTATCCTAGCAGTTGGTAATACTAAAGATATTAGTGGGGAAAAGTCTATCTAACTCATGGTAGTAAAAATAAATTTCTACGCGTACTCGGGTATTTAATATGACGGGCTTCGTCATCGGTACTTATTGTAAACATACATGGGCCAAGCCCATAATCTAAGTTGGGCCTAAGCCCAATAAGGGTTGGGCCAAGCCCAATAAGGGTTGGGCCAAGCCCAATAAGGGTTGGGCCAAGCCTAATCTTTTAAGAGGTGCCTAAGTCTAATAATGGTTGGGCCAAGCCCAATGGGTTTTTAAAAAAAATTTCCGGGCGCAAAAACCGGGATTGTTACATCTTGGTTGTAAATGGTTATTCAAAAAGAAGACTCAAGTAGATGATACTATTGATAATTTTAAGGCTAGATTGGTTATCCAAGGCTTTAGACAAAAAGAAGGAATAGACTACTTTGATACGTATGCTCCTGTTGCGAGAATATGCACTATAAGATTACTAATTGCTTTAGCTGCAATACATAATCTTGTGATACATCAAATGGATGTTAAAACTGCATTCTTGAATGGTGATTTAGATGAGGAGATATATATATATATATATACGAAACAACAAGAGGGTTTTGTTATGCCCGGTAATGAGCATAAGGTGTGTAAGCTTGTTAAGTCACTTTATGGTTTAAAGCAAGCTCCGAAGCAATGGCATAAAAAATTTGATGAAAAGGTGTTGTCCAATTGTTTTTGTTAAACGAATCAGACAAATGTGTATATAGCAAATTTGATGCCCCTGGTAAAGGAGTCATAATTTGGTTATATGTAGATGACATGTTGATCTTTGGTACAAACCAAGATCAAGTTAATAAAACAAAGAAATTTGTGTCATCTTGTTTTGATATGAAAGATATGGGGGAGGCTGAAGTGATCCTTGGTATAAGGATTAAACGTGAAAACAGTGGAATTTCTATATCTCAGTCTCATTATATTGAGAAGATTTTAAAGAAATTCAATTATGTTAATTGTTCTCCAGTTAGTACTCCTATGGATGCTTTTGCAAGCTCTTTCCTAATAAAGGTAAAGCCGTGAATCAACTTGAATATGCAAGAGCTATAGGTTCCCTCATGTATGCAATGATAAGTACTAGACCAGACATAGTGTATGCTATTGGAAAGCTGAGTAGATATACCAGCAATCCAAGTTCAAATCATTGGCAAGCTATAAATCGAGTGTTTATGTACTTGAAAGGAACCATGGATTATGGTCTGCATTACAGTGGATTTCCTTTGGTTGTAGAAGGATATTCAGATGCAAGTTGGATTAATAATATGGAAGATCATTCCTCCACAAGTGGATGGACTTTTCTACTTGGGGGAGGTGCTATTTCTTGGGCATCTAAGAAACAAACTTGCATCACTAACTCGACTATGGAATCTGAGTTTATGGCATTAACTGCTGCTAGGAAAGAAGCTGAATGGTTGAGAAACTTGATTTATGAGATTCCATTATGGCCTAAACCGATATCACCCATATCTATCAGATGTGATAGTACTGCTACTTTGGCTAAAGCATATAGTCAAAAAGATAATAGGAAATCTAGACACTTGGGTGTTAGACACAGCATGATTCGTGAGCTCATTGTAAATGGTGTGATATCAGTGGAGTTTGTAAAAACTCAACAGAATTTAGCCAATCACTTAACTAAAGCGTTGAGATATTGTGCATAAGTCGGCTGTAGGGATGGGTTTAAAGTCCACCTGAAATTTCTCATGTTGAGATACCTAGTTCTCATCTAATTTGATATTAGGTGCTGAATTCAATGAGGAAAGCTCAACATCTAGAAATTGGAACACATTTATTACAACATCTCAAGGTATGTGTTTAGACCTGCAAGTTAAGGAGGTTGAAGTTTAACTTCTTAAGAGTCCTTTTGAAAAATTGCATATGCAGGTGCAAGACGGAAAAGAGCTACCTATATAAGCATGAAGTTTAGCCGCTTCAAAAAGCTGGGACTTGGCTTTGATATGTTCATTGTAGGATACGACGAAGGCTAGTTAAATTATGTCATGTAAGAATATATGAGTATGTGAACTTATGTGCATATTATCTTCGAATATTCAATATGAATAAAAAGGGTTCAATCGTAGCGACACCCTTATATTCGAATATTTGAAATGTGTAGTATACTATAAAAAATAATATATTTTGCTAAAGCACTCACATACCATAAGCTAGCCACTAAAAAATAGCAAATATTTCTTCTTTTCTTCATTGGAAGTCCATTTCTAAACCCAAATAGTGCATAAAAGATATGCATGTTCTCTTATAATATTTTAAAATATATATATAACCATTTTATTAAAAAGTTATAAATATTTAATATTTAAGAATTTGTAAATATTTTTATATAGTACCATTAATCATAAAATTTTGGCTCCTTCATTCTTCTACTTAATTTTTTTCCTCCTAAACTTCCTTATACATTCACCTAATTTTTCCCCACAAAAGAGACCTTGATGGTCTCTCTTAAACCCTTGATTTATTAAACTCTAATTTTCCCCTACACACGGGTTAAATAACAATATGTAAAAAATATAACTATTATATATAAAAATTTGTAAATATTTAATATTTAAGAGTTTATAAATTTTGTTTTGAAACATCGTTAATCGTAATATTTTGGCTCCACTAACACTTACGCTCAATTTTTTCTCCCCCCTCCCATATTCTCTTAAAAAGAGGCATTTGTGTCCCCTAAAATCTTTAATTATTAGAGAGATAAAATTATTTCAAGACTAAATTAGCCGACCCTGAACAACTTAATAATAAAATTCATATTTGGAAAGTCTCATTAATACACAATGCATGAAGTTTAAGAACTGAATATAACATACAACTTATAATTAACAGATAAATATTATATTAGAATTATTAAATTTATGAAATTCTACAAAACTAAGAAAGGTATTAGACTTGTATATAAGCGGGTAAATCCAAAAAAAGTGACTTAATTTGTTTATTAACACCATGTAATATTTATAACATGTGTTATGGAATCAAAGAAGTCCACAAGTCACAATGTATTATATCAAATGGCTTAAACGTAAAAGATGTTGAATCATAAAAATGTAACCTTTTCTTCTTTGCAACTTGACAATAGTGACATAACAAAGATACTGAAGTCTTATTACATGGAAGATAGAAACGAGTACGTAATAAATTTTAAAAAAATTCCCAAGAATGACCGAGACGATTATGCCATTGATCATAAGATGTAGAAAGAAAAACGAATGAGATAAACGATGGTGTGAATGGATATAGCTCCCCAGGCTATTGGGGAGTGAAAGGTGAGTTCCAATCTTGAGATCATTCACAGTAAAACCAAACAAGTCAAATTCAATTGTTATAAATTATCAATGGTAAATTTATAAAATGGTTTTAATAATGTGGAGTGTATAAAGTATGTTAATTAGGGCATAAGTGCAGTCTGGGTTGGGTGGGTGTGGTGTCCGGATCCATGAATTGGTACAGACTAAACATTACCAACATAAATAGAGTTTATTGTACAATTTGAAAGTTTAGTAAAATTTTACTTGACTTCAAGGTATTCGGTAAGATACAAAGATACTCACGTGTCTATTTACCGACTTTGATCGTTTGCGGTGAGGTTCACTTGTTAAAGCTTAAGAAAGCTCGTGTGGACCATAATTCACTTGTAGTCCGCTAAAACTACCCAGATGGGCCTTGTGGGGCTGTTAAAAACTAACAAGTCGGGCAATTCTGAATCTGCCTAAACGGGGCCGCCCACGTAGTGGGTTTGTTGTTGTCTAGTGTGTGGAGCCTAGTGCTGGAAGTTGAATTGTTGCTGTTGGGCTAGGCAATAATTGACAGTTGGGTATTGCGACGGTGGGGGTTCTGGTTCCCATTCCAATTGTTATTTTGACACTTTTATTGTTGATAAAGATTGCTACGATTTTAGTCCACAAATGGTGAGCAGTTGTGGCTCGTTTTTTGAGAACTCGACCAAAAGTTCGTCTGAAATGGTATTATAAAAGTAACTCAGGTCATAATTATATTTTGTCACTGCTGATTTCAACGACGACCACTGTGACCATGCTGAGAGTCATTGCGACCGCGTTGATTGGAACCACGACCCCTGTTTGAATGATAGTTCGGCTCTTAATTTTTGCCTTTCTACACGGTTGTTGTTAGACGTGTTTTGACGTTGCTTTGAGCAACTAGAACTATGGACGATGATGTGTTTTGGCGGGATGATGATGTGCTTTGGCGATTTTGACATTGAAGTTCCAAATACAACAAGTCTCAAACACTATCCCATGCGGGGTTTTGCTGATTAATCATAGCGCTGACAATGTTTGTATTTTTTCGGAAGGCCATGAACTAATTGTAAGACAAGATATGATTCGGTAACAGGGTAATCCACATCACTGAGTTGATTAGCAATATCCTGTAATTTTTGACAATGAATCGCAAGGGACGCACACCATGTCAACTACAAGTTGGTGAAAGCATACTGGAAAGTTGCGGCTCTAGCATTCTTATTGTTGAGAAAGATTTCTTCGATTTTAGTCCATATATGGTGAGAAGTTGTTGCTCATCTTTCGAGAACTCGACCCAAAAGTTCGCCTGAGATGGTACTATAGACCCACTATAGAACTAACGCGTCAAGTTGGAACTTGTCTACATATTTGAGAGCGGTCTTCGATGGAGATTTGGTACCGTCGATATGATCGACTATTTTGAAAGCGATGGATTGTAATTCAAAAGGCTTTACCCATGTAGGGTATCCAATCTTCATGCCGTCTAGAGTTCGAACTTTGTTATTGATATTGATTACGGTATAAGCGAGATGAAGGGTCTTTTGTGTTGGTGTCAATATTGGACAATGATGATGATTTCGGCTCCTCTATTGTGATGACAAGAGTATAATGACGACAAGGTTATAAGCTCTAAGGCTTTCTATATTTTAGCTCTGATACCATAAAAATGTTTAAGGTATCAGTGGTGATTGTGTTTCTCATTGATATATGTCCAGTATATAGGGGGATAATTACAAGCATAATATAGAAAAGATACAAAGTATAATAATACTAATAGAATATTTATCTGTTAATAATGGTTTGAGGTCTTGGTTCGAGTCAAGGTTCGGGATGAGTTCGGTCATGGTTTTAGTCATTAATTAAAATATTATTTCATTCCCTAAGGAATGAAAAAAAATATGGAGGTGGATGGAATGAAATGGAGTATTTTTCTTTTATTCGTAATAGTCCATTCGATTCCATTGAAAAAAAAATTAATTTTTATTCACTCGCAATGATTTATTCGATTCCGCCTCTCATTCTTGCATACCAAACAATAGTATAGTTTTTCATTTTTAACTCAAAACCTAGTTTTAGTCGATTGTATATATATTATTATTATTGAAAGTTGAATTGTGTTCTGGGAACGTGTGAGGGGGTCATTATAAAGACGTTAAAGTGCATGTGTTTATGTTTACGAAGTAGTGCAACAAGACAAGTCACATTAATATGTCACGGACCCATCTTTACCAGTTTTCAGAAATGCACATAGCGTCGTATTCAAAACTTAATAGAAAAAACCAATGTTTTAAAAACCGGACCGGAAATTAAACAGTTATTTTAATTTTATTAGTCGGACCAGGTTTGGACCGTGGTTAGACCGGGGTCTGAAGAATTATACGTTTATCAAAATATCATAAGAATTCTAATTTAAATACAATGTAAGTTCAATAATCTTAAATTATAACATAAAAGTCATAATTCTAACAGACACTACAAAAAAAAGCCATTTATAGGCACACAAAAAGTGCCACAAAAAACCAAAAAAGTGTCACTAAAGAGCCCCATGAGAATCTACGGCACGCATTAAAAGTGCCACTAAAAGCGATGCCACTAAAGCCTTTTAGTGACATTTTTTTTATGTGCCGTAGTAGACATTTAGGCCTTAGTGACACTTTTTTATTGCCACAATAAAAATAATGACTTTAGTGGCACATTTAGTGTGTCACAAAAAACTACTTTTAGGTTATATATTTATGTTACTTTTAGTGGCACTTTTATTTTTGCCACAATATAAAATAGGCATTTTGTGGCATATATTTTGTGTCACGAAAACTATATCTAGTTAAATACGCATACCACTTTTAATGGCACTCATTTTTGCCATAAAAATCACATCAAAAGTGCCACTACATGTGTTTCCTATAACAATTTTGTATTTTCATTATGAAATAATATCGACAATCCTCAGACACATTCTAAATATAAGCTATCAAGTGTCAAGTTTGAAATACATTCTTAACGACAAGTAAACATTATCTAACTTTCACTCCAAGTACACCATGAATCTTCATCTTCTAATGTTTATTCATCTAAGGCTTCACATCATGACAACTCTACATCATAAACCATAAGAATTTTACATCATAAACCATATAAAAATTACAATTTTTGCAATTTGAAGTTAAAAATTATGCTTACCTTAACTCCAAAGTCAAGAATACTTGAAATATCAATTGGTTAAACGCCTTTCTTTCCTGTTAAAACCATAAAGAACAAATGAGAGGTTTAGGTTTGGGAAATAAGAATTGAAACCTATAGCTACAATTACACATGTGTATCATGTATCAAACTTGACAGGTTTATAGGTGTATAAGAATAGGGGTGTTCAATATTTGGTTCCAATCCGATTAAACCAAAAACCGAACCTAAACCGAACCATTTAAAACCAAATCGAATTATATATTTGGTTTTTGGTTTGGTTCAAACCGAAAACCGAATATGTAATTTGGTTTGTGGTTTGGTTTAGGTTTCAAAATTTTGAATTTGGTTTGAACCGAATAAACCGAATTAGGTGATAACACTATTATAATTTATATTTTATAGTTTGTCAATTCATTTATATCAATAACTAATGTCATATATGAATTATAAATCATTAATTTTACGTTGGATATAACTTTATGATGTTGATATCGTAAATTGATTCTTTTTATCCTTGAAATAGAACGCGGTTTATATATAAAAAAGGGAAAAAAAATAAAAGTTTTTGTATTTTTTTTGCTAATGTGGTTCGTTAGGTTCAATCCGAATTAGAAAGTGGTTTGTGGTTTGGATTAGGTTTTCACGAATTAGGTTTGGTTCGGATTGTGGTTTCAACAAAAAAAATTGTCAATCCGAAAAACCCAAACCGAAAAAACCGAAAAACCCACAATCCGAACCGATGAACACTCCTATTAATAAGAATCTTTCACCTAATCAATAATCCAATATGTGAATCTTTTTACCGAATCAACAATCTAAGGAAAATAAGAATGCAATAACTAAGTAGATATTTCTGCAGTAACTATTTGACATATGATCCACCTATATATGTAATTACATGTTCATTTGCATTTACGTACTCAATGTAACAATTACAAGGTTCAAATGCAAATAATAGAAAATGGCATTTCAAGCAACATTCAATGACTAAAAACATATAAAAGTAGTAAAACAAGTTTAGAATGCAATAAAAGACTGAAACTAGAAGCTAATTGGTGTGAAGTGGTTACATACCCAGATTTTGACCATAATATATCTCATCTCCACAGGCTAAAATAAGCATCCACATTTGACTATGAACATAAATACTCCCACAAATCCTTTCCAACACACCACGTAGACATCTCCTACATGTCTGCACCTCCTGTTTCCAAATCACAGCTCTAGCCTTATCCTCCATACTCCCTCCTCTCGGTAACTATTAGCTACATGATCCACCTATATTTGTACATGTTCATCTACATCTACTTACTCTATATGTGTACATGTTCATCTACATCTATTTATCCTCCGTATTCAACTACAACACATAATCATCTCATGCATGTCAGTTGACTATTAAAAGTCAACTAGACCACCCTTTTCCAAATCACTATTCTAACCTTATCCTCTATACCACCCCATCTTCATACATGTAAGTTAAAAGTATTTTATTACACCAAGTTAAAAGTAATTACCTTTATTATTATGACTTCTTGAAGACGATATTTCGTTAACTGATGAAGAGCTATTACGGACCGAAGAGCCAATACCAGGGACCTAAAACATACAAATGAAAGCAAACGTGCATACATAGATGCGTAATCGTAAAATAACAAATATTATTTAATGCCAAAAAGTACCTGTATGTTCATATTGCTAAGAACCGTGGACAAGTTTGCATTGGGGATATGTTCTTGGATGACGTTCATCAAAACGTTGACAACACTTGTTAGTTGATTAATAGTTTGTGAATCCGTTTGAGAATTACCATTATGTGTTGCACTCGGCATCCTTCCCACTAATCGAACATACCCCCTTTTCTCCTGCCCTTTAACTTTTGAGTAGTCATCATTTGTAAAATCATCTGGATCTCCTGATGTGCTTGTAGAGTCACTTGCAATAGATTTTAATGAAGCCTACATGCAAATTTTTATATGTAATCAATAAAAAAATTAAACACATGAATGATATATAAGAACATGAAATACATCACCACAACATCAGCAGCTTTGTCATCAACAATACTACCATCTTTGTGAGTGCGAGTTGTTATATACATTTCCCCCCTTGTTGGCTATACACCATTATTCTTTGTGGCCTATAAATTATCTCAAATTTAATAGATGATAAAGAATATAAAAGTAAAAAATTATAATAATTCATATCTTAGCTAGAATAATACCACTTCATGAGCAAGTCTAGCAAACGACTTTGTCCCAGTTACATGAGGCTCCTTCATCTTTGAGCGGCTTAATCTTTTTGAAGCACATGTACTCTGTGGTAAATTAACATATGATAGAACTTTGTGAACAAACTTTACAATTATATTTATATATATATAATTTATATATATTATATAAGAAATTAAAGTTATAGATCTATCACTGTTACCTGAAAATCCGAAGTTGCCCAACGAGTAGCAAGTTCTTTAAATTGAGTGGGATTGACTCTGTTGTCACTGTTAGTTTTTATTGCAATGATTTCATCAACAGATAGGCTTGGATCATATAGGCGTGTCTTTAATGAACCTTTCCACGCTCTCCATTTTTTTCCCATGCTATGCAAGATCCACTTTTTTATCTCATTTGTTTCTTTTGGAAGAATAGTAAATTTCGACTACAAATAAAAATTACATGTATTAGCATATACCAACTACCTTAATGAATGGATACATATGAAACCTGATAAACGACATACTTTAACAAGCGAATACATATCTTCCTTTTTTTATAGGAACCTTTCTCCAGTCAGAATATTCTATTGATACATGATCGGCATTCCTCACAATCGTCCCAAGAAACTGAGTAAGTTCATTACCTTCCTCCCCTACAGGTTTTCCAAATTTGTTAAATGTGACCAATATTCTTTTATCACTACTCAATTTCCATGTGTTAGACATTTGGGTATAGCCTCTAACTCTTTTGGGAGCACCTAAAAAAAGAAATCAATATACCATTTTATAAAAGGTAAAAAAGTTAGTATATATAATTTATAAAAGGTAAAAAAAGGTGTTGTGTATGGGTCAAACAAAGTTGCAACATCTATTCAAAAAAACATGCAATACACTATTAATATATAAAACACAATATCCAAATAATAACTTAACATAAGTTTGTAGTACCTTGTTCATTTGTAGTCTGATCTTGTTGTGTTTTAAAAGCCTCTTGGTCTTCAAAATAGTCTTCAAGATGGTCTTCAAGACTGTCTTCAAGATTGTCTTCAACATGGTCTTCAATAGCCTCATTGATGACAACAGAAGTGATAAGTAGCCTCTTTCTCCTGCCCATACTATCTATTTAAAAAACATTCAATTCAGTATTGATATTTCATATTTAGACAATTTGTACATGGACACTTTATCATCCCCCCATCGACACATGTTCTCTCAAATGCAAACTTCAAGAAGGTTTGTACTCCATTAACAAAAGCTTAACTTGATCTTGGGGCATTGTACATCCAAGATCGATCCATGACTTTATATTTTTTTGAAAAAGGATATAAAAATAAAGATTTATGATAAATCAAATAATAATAAATATAAAAAGTTAAACTTTGCATATTTAGACAATTTGTACACGGACACTTTATCATCCCCCCATCGATACATGTTCTCTCAAATGCAAACTTCAAGAAGGTTTTAACCCCATTAACAAAAGATTGACTTGATCTTGGGGCATCGTACATCCAAGATCGATCCATGACTTTATATTTTTTGGAAAAAGATATAAAACTAAAGATTTATGATAAATCAAATAATAATAAATAAAAAAAGTTAAACTTTGCTACCAGTTTCTCTCTACCAGTTTCTCTTTGAATCTTTGACTCTTTATAAGATGTATGATAAAACATATAACTTAATTATGACTTTCTTATGACCATGTATACCTTTGCTAGTTCGTTTCCATTTTAACCCATGCATTTTTCTTGCCACGAACATGTGCCCCGAATAAGAGCAACTTAACCAAAATAGCTAAAACAATTCAAAAGAAAACTAAAGGCAGCCAAATTCATCTCACAGCAACATAGGCGGAACATATAACATGAATTTCCAATAAATCATTAATTATATCCATAACTTAATTATTCACAACTAAATCAATGAATTATAGTTAGCAAAAACTACAAATTAGACAACAAACTGCATATATCTATATTGTTTGCCATCTATTTTGTGCATGAAAACTGCACTAAATTGTCACCATTTAACTACAATGTTTGGCAGCTCTATATATACAAAAACTGCACTAAATTGACAACAACTAACTGCATAAATCTGCACTGTTTGACAGCTTTGTATATATATTAAAACTGCACTAAACTGACAACAATTAACTGCTAAAATCTGCACTGTTTGATAGCTATGTATATATAAAATCTGCACTGTTCGACACCAATTAACTTCATAAATATGCATTGTTTGACAGCTACATATATATATATAAAAAACTGCACAAATTTAACAGCAGTAAACTGCATACATCTGCACTGATTGAACACATCGATTTGACACAACATACCTACAAATCATACATACAATTTCATACTCCTTCACATCCCGTCATACATACCCACCTACGCACACTGTTGTCATGCACACATATATAGCATACACACAATGCACTTTTGAACACATATGTATATATATTAGATGTTGTGGCTGCTGATATGTTTCTAGCATATACATACGGGCTGCTACATACCTCTATACACATACATACACGCTGATATATATATACATGTTCACTCGTTGCTGCTGTTATATTTATACACACATATAACACATACATGCTGCCATTTATACACACATACGTATACATCGTTACATACATTCAGATTTATACCTAAACGTTCACATATTTGCATACAGATTTCATACATACCAAACTTATAACCATACATGCAGAATTTGCTCCTATACTATTCAATTATCATAACACATAACCATACTGCTGCTGCGATTCTTAATCATCTACTGTTTCTGTTTCAATAATTGATATACATACATATTCAAACTATTACATGAACTGCCATACACACAATCAATCACACGCATCGGTCGCATCGCATACATACATACATTACAGTACATCAACGATCTGTAATTCAGCCCTAAGCCCCTAAACTTGTTGCTGCTCGTTCTCAATATGCATATATATACATATCGATGCATCACACACAGATAATCAATACATATACACATAATCGTAAGTTTTTTTGAACCGAAACTCGAACCCTAACTGTTATTATTTAAAACTCACCGGAATGATTTAAGATGATGATTCGAGATGACAGGGGGGTTGTTGCAGCGGCTGCTGCTGCCTCTTTTGCTTTACCAGCCGAAGACAAGAGGAATAACAAGGAGGTGATTGTGGCTGGACGGTGCAGGACGATGCAACAACAGGGGGAAGACGACGAGATCGATGTGTGTTGTGTTGATGAAGAATGAAGGAGGCGAGAGGAAGGAAGGGGACGGGTATGGGGTTTAGGGTTAGGTAATTAGGTGGGCCACTAATACTAGAACTTAATCAGTGGGCTTGAGTTGGGTAAAAAACACTCCTATCATACTTAATTGAATGGGTGTGAGCATGAGTAGTAGAGACAAATTTAGCCTCAAATTATTATTGAATTTTTTTAATAAGTAACTCTACTTACTTGCCTAGTGTTGAATTAAAAGAAAAATATCATAAATCACCAAGTGCAAATTTTATAAGTATTTGAACGAGGAAAACGCCACTAATGAATTAAAAGTACCTATTGCTCAATAAAAGCACAAGGATAAATGCAACTAAAATAAGGACTAGTTATTTAGTGGCATACAAAAGTGCCACTAAAATCATAAATCAGTGACATAAAAGTTAAATGCCACTAAATGCTTCTACCAAGCAAAGATGGCATACACAAGTGCCACTAAAAAATCACATTAGTGGCACAAAAGTTAAATGCCACTAAAAATGTGTGTCACTAAATGTCATTTTTTTTGTAGTGAGATTTTAACACCAAGGAAATCACCAAAAAATCATAATTTTAACAAACTTTAACACGAAAATAAAACCAAATCATCATCATTATCATAAGTTCTAAGTTCAAATGTCACGACACGTATTCAGTTCTTCATAATTAAGTAAAACTAGTTCATCATCTTTATCACTTAGAAGTTAGAACATCAACATATTGAGTTTCATCACCTAAACACAAAAAATTATAGATGTAAACATAAAACTCAAGAAAAAACGGTTCAATAGCGGTTCAAAACGGTCCGGTTCGAGTGGTTCACAGCGGTTCACAAACACCTATCAGACCGTTCATCATCTTTATCACTTAGAAGTTAGAACATCAACATATTGAGTTTCATCACCTAAACACAAAAAATTATAGATGTAAACATAAAACTCAAGAAAAAACGGTTCAATAGCGGTTCAAAACGGTCCGGTTCGAGTGGTTCACAACGGTTCACAAACACCTATCAGACCGTGACCTATCGAACCGTGATTCTCAGAAAACACAGTCCGACCGTGGTCTGACCGGTCGGACCACCCGGTTTAACAAGACTGTAAAAATCACAAACCTATAATATGAAATAAATAACAAGTCCGGCCTCGATGATCTTAATTATGAGTGACTAAAAAAATAGGCTTTTATAATATAAAAAGGTCAAAATATCAAACTATTTAATATAATGGTTTAACTGTTGAGCCGATAAAGATGAGGCAGTATAACGTTTTTGACAAGCGTATAAATATTGATGAGTTATTATGTTTACTAGTTTAATCATTGATTTTGAAAACATGGCTAGTAAACAAATCAACTAGCTTACCAGTTTCGGTCGAACCAGCTAAACTCAATCGTGTTAAAAACACAACACGCGCAGAAAAATAATGCCTTTTGTTTTTTGGAAGGCAGAATTTGTTAACAAAGAATCGTATAGCTAGAGAAAAAAAAACAAGATATAACACCAATCATAATAGCAAACTAAAAGCATTACAATTTAAAAGCAACCCAATCCTTCCGATCTACCAAAAGTGTGCGAGCTTAATTCCTGACCCGCAGAAATCTCATGCTCTTGATGTCTTCAAATAATACGTTTAAGGATGGTCTCTGGTTGTCGAATGTTATCTGATTCCTGAGTCTCCATAAACACCATATTCCAACTAGTATAATAGCACATATAACTTGTTTTTTTGGAGATGATGTGATTGAATTATTGACCTGAAGAAGATCACGCATAATAAAGGCATATATAGGAGGGATCTTTCACCAACTATCAAAGATACTCCAAAGCATTGATACAAAATAGCACGATATGAATAAGTGCTCTGACGCTTCTAATAATTCATTACATAATGGACAAGGGTCCGAAGGTAGCAGGATGTTCCTCTTCATCAGAGCTTACCGTGTGGGTATGCAATTTAGTTCGAACCTCCAAGCGTGGATGTTTACCTTCTTATGAACCCATTTAATCCAATTGAGCACAAATATAGCATCAACCAATGTGCTTGAATTAAGAAGATGCCTCTTAGATTTAGTCGAGAATATACCATTTGAACCCACATCCCATGTCCATGAAGCATTTGATGACACAAGAATGTTGTCTACATTGATGTTAAGCTTCAAGGACATTATAAAAGGTTGTTTCCCCCTCTCCTGTTGTCATGTATTCCTAGTTCGTGATGTCTTTTGATATTAGCCACGACTATTTAAATACTTAAACGTATGTGATTGTCTGATTTGGTTTAGGGACCTCCATATGACAGGGGGTTGCGTCTGTTACAATTCATAAAAGTCGTCGTTCCAAAAAAAGTAGAATGAGGGATGGCACTACCTTTGCGGGGTCCTACCATATTTGTTCCTAAAGATAACATTCGCTGCTATTAGCGAGGAGGAGGAGGGCCGACACTACATTTGAGTGGGGTTTTAACCATAATATATATATATATATATATATATATATATATATATATATATTCTTATAAAAGACACTTAAATATAACCACACCTAGTTTACTAAATATTCAATCTTAAAATATTCAAAAAGGATTCAAACTTCAAAGCCATAACATTGTATTATAATTTGATATCTCATACTACTACTTAGTATTATTTACTTTTCGTGCACTTTACTTTTATGTATTTTAGTATAATCACAACCACTCACTCATTTATTATTTAACTAAATGATAGAAAAGTTTGACTATTGCAACCGTTCTTGTGTCCGTGTATCAATACTTGGTTCTTACCAGAACTTTACTACGTTGAATGTTTAGTTACCTATTTTTTTTGTAGTCGAAGTACAAATCATTTCCTTTATATATTTAAAACCTAATAATGTGTTCAAAACTAACCTAAAAATAACAAAACAGACTTCAGATGATGTTCGTATATGGTCGTTTGTTAAATAAACAAACAAACACAAAAATAAAATTTTGTTCGTTAAGATAAACAAATGAACATGCACAACGTTGACATTCATTCATTTGTGTTCGTGAACGTTCGGTAATGTATTTGTGAACGTTTGCTTATTTTTGGATAACTATTTATAATTTGTTATGCTAATTTGCTATGTATTTTAGCATGGATTATATCTTATTTTGTATTAACAAAGATTTTTTTTTTTGTATTTTTAAGCTAATATATGTTTGCTTTTGTTTATTAGTGTTCATTTGTGTTTGTTTGGGTTCATTTACAAATTTAACAAACAATCATAAAAAAACAAACATAAACTTCAGTTTGATTACGTGATCATGAACCGTACATTAGTTCTCTAATAATTTAAAATGAACATAAATAGAGTCTCGTTTAGTTCGGTTCAGCTCGTCAGCCTAGTGACGAGGATAGAATGGTGATGATGTTTGTCAATTTTATAGGCTTAATATTAATTAGGGGTAACATAACTTTTTTTTATTATTGAAAGTAATAATCATAGTGGTAATATTGTTATTTCATACTAACTTTAATAAACAAAAAAAATCACTTAGATAATGTATATATGTCTCATCCAAGTAATAGATATGTGTAGAGCTATAAAACAAGACAATAAGACAATAATATGTCACAGTGCCATGCAAACAGTCAACAGTATGCTTTCAATTATTACATTGCAAGCATGATGATTTAACATCACCATTCACATCCCACATTATTTAATCTTGTTTTCATAACACATCATTTTCAGTTTTCAGTTTACTCACTCTCCAACATCAGTATTTAGTTTGGTTGCTATATCCGAACCAATTGCAGTTTTTATGTTATGAAGGCGGGTTTGTGTGTTAGCAGTTTTTGTTATAAGATCCCATGGAATTTTTCTTCGTCTTACTGTTGGAATCGGTGGTCTCGGAAATGTAGAATCGCAATATATACTCTGGTAAAGTCTCGTTTATTTATTTCAATCTTAATTTACTTCTTATAAATTTTTATGACCTGAATTATAGATTTGGATTTGAAACTATGGCTATGTTTTTTATTTGGTTTGAACATTTAAATACAAAAATACCATAATCAACTTAAATAGCAGAGTATTACTGTAGAATTGTTCTTGCGTAATACATGTTTTTTTTTCTTTAGCTTCAAACAAAATGTTATTTTTAGAACCAAATTTTTACATATTTAAAATCACTTCATTCATGAGCAATAACTTTGTTGTGTTGTGAATTATCAACAAGTGATAAAACCAATTACCGATTTGATAGTTAAATTGTGAAATCTCTATGATAATCTGATTTGTATTGTCTGAAAACTTCTTTCATAATAATAGTTTTATATTTAGAATATATATATACATGTAGATTAGGATCCTTATAGAATCACTTTAATTACAGAACTATAAAACCATTAATTTACATACATATAAATTAAGAAACCATTGATTTACATATAAATTAATGAATAATTGATTTACATATATATAAATTAGTGATATTATAATAGTTAATAACTTAATCAAGAGTCATGAATTATTATTTTTGTTCTTGCGATAAAAATGTTCTGTAATGATAGGAAACAATTTTGGGCCACATATTCTACAAAGGAAAAAAAAACCTAACCACCCTACTCAAAAACACTAAAACCCCTCACCCCCACCCTACCTCACTCAAATTGTCGGAGAGGGATTTAATGTTCCATTCGAAGGGATGAAGATTGCAAGAATTTTATTAAGTTCTCAACGATGATCTTACAATAAAAGGGATACCTTTTATTTATAGGGTTGTCACAAGTAAAACTAACTTATAAAAATAAAAAGATAAAGCAATGGTTCAAAATAAAAGAAAATACATCATTACATTATTTTACAGAGCAGAAGATAGGAATCTATCACAAGCGTATATCTGTAAATTATTGTTGTTTTGAATGAGTGCTTGTTGTCATCATTGCTTATGTCATATTTTTAAAATCTCTGTGTGTACTGTATATTGAAACTGGAGTTCCTGGATCTACATCTTCGTCATCATCTGGAGATGTTAAATTTATGAGATGTTTTAATTCAAGAATATCGCTTTCCCCTACAAATGGTAGAAGCACACTCCAATTTTGCTTAGAATAGATTTGTGTATAATGTTCTTCTGCAAATAATCTAAATTGTTCCCAATAGAAATGTTTTGGGAGTTCCGGAGTTTGTTAATGTTTTTTGATGAATTAATTTTAAGGTGTTTGTTAGATGTTTTGAGTGAATGTCGGGGATGAGTTATGTGTCTATTTGTGGTGTGCTTAGCCAAGGCATATTGGCAAAATTTATATATGTAGTGATTGCTAGTTTTTCTCCGTAATCACTAGCTAGTAGAGGCTTTTTGGTCGACAAAAGTTGATTTCTTGATGGTCTGTAGGTATGGGAGTCTGCATGTGGAAACGAGGTGAAAATTTTACACCCACTTTCCCCTTTACATTGATGTATATAGAGGGGAACACATATCTACATTAAAATATCGCTCTTTCATAAAATGCCTAGACCACCAAGAAGTTTTTGGAATAATGCCAAAAATTATTTTCTTGTTATAAATCTTCATGCAATTAATGGATGAACACATTTTCAACAATTGCAACTTAGCTCCATACCAATTAGTCAATTTTCAAATAGTTATCTTATCTACCAAATAGTTAATCTTGTCTATATTTTATAGTATAAATACTCCATCAAAGTGATGAGTAAAAACACACATCTCATATACACTTGTATGAGTATACATTTCTCTTCTCATTCTCCTTGAAATTATATATAAAGTCTTAACATTATAACACTAATCTTGTTATAATAATACTTATTTCTTAACACGTTATCAGCACGAGGCTCTAATATCCTAATCAAGAAGCACAAAGACAACATCATAATCAAGGTAAACAATTCATTAAGTCTATTATATAAGAGTAAATATCATACTATATAATATAAAGTACAAATGACATATTATAATAGACATGGGATTACTAACAATCTAATACTTTATTTATGTATCTAGCTTTTGATTATGCATCTAACTTTTACTTTTATGTCAACTAACCATTATTTATGCAATCTAACTTTTATTTATGCAATCTAACATTTAATTATGTTTACTAATGTTTTACTCACATACTAACATTTATTTATGTTTACTAACATTCTTATTCTTATTATTGTATCTCAAATGACAATTTTATTTATAACTCATTACTCTTTTATCTACAAAACTTTATATATATATATATATAAACTTTATATTGTATTAAAGGTTATATAACGGTAATATAACCGTTGTAAAACGGTAATGAAATTACCACTATAAAATACCAATTATCAATCTCATTTCCTTTACAATAAACATTCTTCTTCTCCATAATACACAAGATATTTTTTTCAAAGATGATTCATCCGGTTTTGTTATTAATCACCATAATGATGATCCCTCTTACTGAACTCTCACCTGGAGAATTTATCCTTCTTACTGAACTCTCACCAATTATCCCTCTTACTGAACTCTCACCTGGAGAATTTAAACTTTTCATATTCTTGTATATGTTTGTAGCTCTACCACTCTATTGTATCGCAATGTTTATTTATATATATGGATTCTAATCTTTATCTTATTATTTGCTCAAATATTGTTTAGCAACAAAATGTCGAACCTATCCAAGCTCGAATTTCCTGCTTTAAACATCAGTGGAGAAAATTATATACCATGGTCTGCGCATGTAAAAAGGCACCTCAAATCAGAGGGCGCTATTATACCATACTAGAGGGCAATAAATGCTCAGAGAAAGAAAAGGTGAAAGCCGATGTCATTCTCCACAAACACATTGATGAGATGCTCCAGTTTGAATAATCATTCCGATTTGTGGAAAGATTTGAAAAGTAGGTTTGATCATCAAAAGGAAGTTTTACTTCCAACTGCTAAATACGAATGGAACAAATTAAGGTTCCAAGATTTTAAGAAAGTAAATGAGTACGTCTCTAATGTATTCAAAATATGTTCAACTCTCAAATTTTGTGGGGTTACTATGACTGATGATGATATGATAGAGAAAACTTTATCCACATTTCATGCATCAAATATGTTTCTGCAAACCCAATACCGAATGCAAAAGATTAAGAAGTTTTCTGAGCTAACTTCATCTCTCCTCGTAGCAGAGAAAAACAACGACTTATGATGAAAAACCATCAAGCTCGTCCTACTGGTTCACTGGCTATTCCAGAAGCAAATGCTGTTGACACTCATGATGCTAGAAATTATGGACGCAAATGGGCACAAGGTCGTGGACGTGGCCGTGGCCATGGCCACTTCGTCAAAACTCGTTTGAATGGTCGCTACCATACTTTTAAACGGTACAATAGTTACCAAGGTATTTCCCGTGGTCGTGGACGTGGTCACAGTCATGGTCAAGGCCGTGGTAAAAGGAATATCACTCCCAGCCAACAAAACAAATTTAAAAATGAAGCTGGTACGTCCTAAAATATTGGTAGTTCCTGTTTTAGATGTGGAAGTGCGAACCATTGGTCAAAGGCTTGTCGCACACCATCACATCTGTGTGAACTATACCAAGCCTCTCTTAAAAGAAAAGGGAAGGAAGTGAACCACGTAGATAACTATGATGATGTCAACATTGAGCTGAATACCTCAGACTTTATCAATGACTTGGAAATCTGAAAGACATGTTGCTAAACCATGATAATTATATGCAATAAGTATTATATTTCCCTTGTTATAACTATCTTTCTGTTATGTTCTATCAGTTTCACTTTCAAGTATTGTATTTCCCTTCTTATAACATTCTTATCCACTATGTTTAACTACTTTCACTTTTATGTATCAAATTTGCCTAACTAAGTGGATTTCTTGTTAGAAATTTCATATTATTCATTAATTATACACTTATTAATTTATTGATATTTGAAGATTAAAATGAAAATCTTTTAAGCACAAGATCAAACAAATGATGGAGATATATGTATAGCGGATAGTGAAGCCACACACACTCTACTTAAATCAAAGAAATATTTTTATGAATTGAAACTAACAAAAGGAACCATTGATACGCTATCTGGTCCTATGGACTTGATCGAAGGAGTGGGAAAAGCAAATTTAGTACTACCAATTGGTACAAAGCTTTTAATAGAGAATGCATTATTTTCCACACGATCAACGAGAAACTTGTTGAGTTTTAGAAACATATATCATAATGGATATGATACTCAGTCAAGGACTGTTGATAATGCAAAATATTTGCACATCATGAGCAAAAGTCACATATTAGAAAAACTGCCAATGCTCCATTCTGGTTTGCATTACACATATATTAATGTGCCTCAAGCACATATGGCAGTTAAAGAAAAATCTTGTGATCCTGAGATATTCAAATTATGGCATGACAGATTAGGCCATCCGGGATCTACAATGATGAAAATGATAACTGAAAATACACATGGACATCCATTGAAAGATCAAAGGATCCCACAAACAGATAAATTGCATTTGTGTACATCTTGCTCACTTGGAAAATTTATTAAAAGGCCTTCGCTACTAAGAGTTGAAAATGAATCACCTATGTTTCTTGAAAGAATTCAAGGTGATATATGTAGACCAATTCATCTACCATGTGGACCATTTAGATACTTTATGGTCCTAATAGACGCATCAAGCAGATGGTCTCATGTCTCTTTATTATCAACTGTAATGTAGCATTTGCCAAGTTTCTTGCTCAAATTATTAAATTACAAGCACATTTCCCTGATTATACTGTTAAACGAGTGAGACTTGATAACGCATGTGAGTTCACATCACATGCTTTTAATGATTACTGCCTGTCTGTTGGAGTTGTTGTTGAACACCCAGTTGCTCATGTACATACACAAAATGGTTTAGCCGAATCGTTGATCAAACGTCTACATTTAATAGCTAGACCATTGATAATGAGAACAAAACTCCCCGTGTCTGTTTGGGGGCACGTAATTTTACATGCTGGATCATTAATTTGTATAAGGCCAAGTGCAAATCATAAATATTCTCCTTTACAGCTTGCTTCTGGCCAAGAGCCAAACATTTCCCACCTTAAAATTTTTGGATGTGCGGTGTATGTTCCTACCGCACCACCACAACACACAAAAATGGGTCCTCAAAGAAGGTTGAGAATATATGTTGGATATAAAACACCATCCATTATAAGATATCTAGAACCATTAATGGGAGATGTCTTTACATCATGTTTTGCTAATTGTCATTTTGATGAAGCAATGTTCCCGACATTAGGGGGAGAAAAAAAGTCCAAGAAAAGGATGTGTCATGGTGTGAACCATCATTGCTATATCTTGATCCAAGGACAAAGCAATGTGAAACAGAGGTTCAAAAAATAATACATTTGTAAGAAGTTGCAAATCAATTACCTGATGCATTTACTGATACACAAAGAGTAACTAAATCCCATATACCAGCTGCTAATGCACCAGCTCGAGTCAAGATTCCAAATAAACAAATAGATTATAATATGACTCATGAATCTCAAAAGCGTTTAAAGCGTGGAAGACCAATCGGTTCAAAGGATAAACATCCTAGAAAAAGAAAGGGTCTGAAAAAGAAATTAATCTTCAGGAAAAGATTCTGATGAAACACTAAGCAATACAACTCTTCCTAATGAAGAAGTAAATGATGACAATAAAGAGATGTCTATCAATTATGGCCATACACATATATTGTGGAACCGATATAATATGGAAAATATTGATGAGATTTTCTCTTATTCCATAGCAAGTGATATTATGATCAGAGATGATGATCCCGAACCAAAATCTGTCAATGAGTGTCGAAATCGACATGACTGGAATAAATGGAAAGATGCTATGCAAGCTGAATTAAATTCACTCAACAAACGAAAGGTTTTTGGACCCAATATTGTTACACCTAAGGCCATAAAGCCTGTAGGGTATAAATGGATTTTTGTGCGGAAACGAAATGAGAAAAATGAAATTACTAGATATAAAGCTAGACTCGTAGCTCAAGGTTTTTCTTAAAGACCGGGAATTGATTTTGAGGAGACATATTCTCCTGTTATGGATGCAATCACTTTTAGATACTTAATCAGCTTAGCAGTCTCTCAAAATTTAGAAATGCGTCTTATGGATGTTGTTACAGCTTACCTATATGGAACAATGGATAATGATATCTATATGAAAATCCCTTAAGGATTCAATATCCCAGAAACATCAAAACCCATTGAGACGTATTCAATCAAACTACAAAAATCTTTATATGGGTTGAAACAATTTGGAAGGATGTGGTACAATCGTTTGAGTGATTATTTGATAAGTAAAGGTTATACAAATAATCTCATTTGTCCATGCGTCTTTATTAAAAAGACCACATCGGGATATGTGATCATAGGTGTATATGTTGATGATTTAAATATAACTGGGACACAAACAGAAATTTGTGAAGTAATTGTTCTTTTAAAGAAAGAATTTGAAATGAAATACCTTGGAAAAACCAAATATTGTCTTGGTTTACAGATTGAGCGTATGAACAATGGAATTCTTGTGCATCAATCAAATTATACTAAAAAGCTCTTAAAACGTTTCAGTATGGACAAGACAAATCCTTTTAGTACCCCAATGCTTGTTAGATCGCTCAATGTGGACAATGATCCATTTCGCCCTTGTGACGAAAATGAAGAAGTTCTTGGTCCAGAGGTACCATACCTCAGTGCAATTGGAGCTCTTATGTATCTTACTAACTGTACACGACCTGACATTTCTTTTGCAGTCAACTTGTTAGCAAGATTTAGTTCATGTCCCACGAAAAGACATTGGAATGGAGTTAAACATGTTTTACGATACCTTCGAGGCACTGTTGATTTAGGTTTGTTTATGCTAACGATTCAAAAGAAGGTTTAGTTGGTTATGCAGATGCATGTTATTTATCTAATCCTCACAAGTCAAGGTCTCATACTGGATACGTATTCATGAATGGAGGAACTGCAATTTCATGGCGTTCTCAGAAACAAACACTTGTCGCAATGTCCTCAAACCATGCTGAAGTTATTGCACTAAATGAAGCTTCTAGGGAATGTGTCTGGCTCAGATCTAACGCAACTCATATTAAGTTCTTGCGGGATAGAAAAAGATGGAAGTCCAACTCCAATATACGAAGATAATGCAGCTTGTGTCTTACAGATGAAAGAAGGGTATATCAAAAGTGACAGAACAAAACATATACCTCCAAGATTCTTTTCATATACTCAAGACCTGATTAAAGACAAACAAGTTGAAATGAAATACGTCCAATCTAGCAACAACTCGACTGATCTTTTCACAAAAGCATTTCCGACATCAACTTTCAGAAAACACATTCATGATACTAGAATGCGGCACTTGCGCACAAGTTGAGGGGGAGCTACTGACTGCATTCTTTTTCCCTTAGCTAAAGTTTTTTTCCCACTGGGTTTTCTTTAGCAAGGTTTTTTTAATGAGGCAGTACTTCAACAAGCTAAAGTTTGAAAAAGTATCATCCAAGGGGTAGTGTTATAAATCTTCATGAAATTAATGGATGAACACATTTTCAACAATTGCAACTTAGCTCCATACCAATTAGTCAATTTCCAAATAGTTATCTTATCTACCAAATAGCTAATCTTGTCTACATTTTGTAGTATAAATACTACATCAAAGTGAATAGTAAAAACACACCTCTCATATACACTTGTATGAGTATATATTTATCTTCTCATTCTCCTTGCAATTATATATAAAGTTCTTAACATTATTACACTAATCTTGTTATAATAATACTTATTTCTTAACATTTCTCACTTATCCAAGTTGTCAAATATCTAAAGAATATTTGTTGGAAAAATTGAAAAGTTTACAGACCTCAACTAATATTTTAATATTTTATACATCAGGATTTGTAAATAATTACATTTTGATGGACAACCACATTTGCACACACTTATGCAATTCTAGGGGAGATATAAATGTCAAAATATACGTTTTTTGACATTCCAGATGAAGAAGGTGGCAACTATTGCCATCCACATATCCAAGCTGCTAAGTCTAGTTTGGATGTACAAAACTATATCTCCAAAGATGAAGATTTCATTGATTGGGGTGTCTTTCAAAATGATGGGCGTTCTTTTAAAAGGAGGTTAGAAAAAATAAAAGAGGCAATCGCTGAAGCGCTAAATTCAACTTCCAAAGAAGACACTTTGGCTATATTAAAAGAAGGTTATGAAAACCCTAAGAATTCAGGTTTTAAACTTTATTATTAGTATTATTTTTAATACTTCACTTTATTATTGTTATGTGATATCTACTCGTTAATTATTGATATTTCCAAATTAACACCACTACACCCACTTGTACGACTTTTACTTTCAACTTAAGGTTGAGACCAATTACTTTTATAAAACACTAACAATAGGCAAACTTAATTTCTAATCCATAACTTCTATAAAGCTTATTCCTAAATACTAATTAACTAACCCAAAAATCATATCATATAAACATCCAAACATAAAGCCACTGACAGTTAGTTTCACATGTAAAATACAAGAAAATAAAGCTATTGCAACTTTTTTTAGTAAAAAAAGGTTGCGTTAGGTGAAGTTGCATTAGATCTATTGCAACTTTTTTATTACATAATGCAACTGTTTCTTTACATAATACAACTGTTTTTTAGATAATGCAACTTTTTTCAAATGCAACCTTTTTTTTTAAATGCAACTCTTTAAAAAAGAGTTGCAATAGGCAACAAAAAAGTTGCATTAGATCTAACGCAACTGTTTTGAAAAAAAAAAAGGTTACAAAAAAGTTGCAATATGTTCATTTTATAAGTCACTTGGACCCTAAAAATCTGTTTAAACATTTGTTATTTAGTAATTCAAAGTTGAACACCATAAATCATTCTTAGCATAAGCTCTTAATAAATATTACATCTTACACCCTAGTTATAATTACACATTTAACGTTAAAAGTAATCCTAAATATCTATTAAACTAACAAACCTTTTTACATGTTTATCCTTAAAGAACATATATGTATTATAATGTAAAGAACATTCTACATAACTATCCATAACCATCCTTGCAAGACCTTTATCTCCTAAAAACATGACAACATAGTTTGTGACATCCAATGTCATTTAATCTTGCCACCAAATTATACTGCAATCATTACAAATAAACCCCTAGTCACAACCCAACTTGCTTCCCTAACACTTAGTTCGTCCGCACAATATATATAACCCTCCCATGTTTCATACACTTAGTTTAACACTACCCAACACACTTTACTAGTTAAAGCTTGAATCATTTGACGAGTTCTGGAGATAGCATGTTGGTAAGTTTAGATAATTTTAAAGCAAACATTACTATATGTATTATGTACTACACTAACCTTTTGTTTCATCTGTAGGAACCGTTCGTACAAAAACATAAAATTCTTCTATAAATTCATTTACAATACAAAGAAAATAAATAAAACAAGTACATTACAATACGATTACAACTAAAAATTAATAATTATAACTAGTGAGTAGAAACATAACCATAATTGTGGCTGAGGATTCGTGTTCAACACGGGTCCCTTAAAACAAATTCTGAGTCTCCCAAGTGAACTCGTTTGTTTCCCAGGGTACAACAGCCGAAGCAGTATGTACTGCCGGGATTGACTTACAACCCAAATTATACCTTAAGAAAAGAGATGAAGAAGATCAACTACATGTTAGAAAAATTAGAAGAGAAAGAATGAGAGAACTTTTCATAGTTGGAATTCTTTGGTGTTGTATTTGGTGTATCTTTAACCAAGGTCCACCTTGGTATTTATAGGACAAGAATAAGTTGAAACACCCCATTCATTGTCCATAAACATGGAGTAAAACACTTAGTCAACTTAATTAATTATGAGTTGAAATATATATTCAACACAATTAACTAGTTGAAACTCACAATAACTTCAAAGTTATAACACCAATTACTTATTATTTTGTATTTTTCACAAATTATTATTTGTGTTTTACAAATATTCCAACAATCTCCCACATGGGAAAAAGACAAAATCTCATTTTCTCAAATGAAAAACCCATTTTCTCACGTGAAAAACTCATTTTCACATATTATTCCAACAATCCAAATTGATCGTTACATAAAGTTTCTTAGATATAATTTAGCGGTTGAGTATTGCCGGATAGGTAGGTGTTACCTTTGAACCTTCCGTTGTGATGCATACTTAGTCTCCTAGTGGTTCGGTAGACGTGATGTCCTTGAACCAACCACCGTTAATGGAGACGACAATACACCTCACACAGTACCTTTCCTGGTTTAGTCAACCCTTCATTGTCGTGTCCGTTATGGTCATGGAACACTAGCCTGGTTATGTGAAAGCTCTAGGAATTGCGCACCCCACAATTTCATTCGAAGCGACCCCACTTCTCTTTCACATAGGTGATTTATCTAAAAAAAATCATTAAAAGCATTAAGGTTATTATGATTACGCAAATCATTAACCATACGGTATGCTTAGCCTCACAACGTGTCACTGTTGTTATAGGAATGAACTAAGAAGTATTTAAGCTCCCTTTATAATTTAGGAGGACATGTATAGACATTTATATATACATATTAGCTTATATATCGACTTGTATATTAGCTATGCCCCCACAGTGACCACCCTTAGATATATGAGTAGGTTGTCCTATTGAACTTAGATCTTGGGATCTCCAGTCAACTAAGTTATGTTTTCCTTCATATACCATTTTTCATGGGCTTTAGTCTCATTCCACAACTCCGTCTCTCATCAACCGACATTTGTTGGATCCAAAACCATTATCTATGACTTCGTCAAGTCAATACAGATAATTGCAGTGAGATGAGTTGTTACGATGTGTTATTAACTCATAAGTTAATCTTGCCTTTTTACATTTTTAAGACTATAACCCAGGTATCAACCCGAACTGAGGTACATTTTGTCTTTAAAAATACATTTCAAGGCTAACATATCCATGCCATTAGTGGTTGGATGTCAAATATAATTAATTGACCTTTGAGTCTAACTAGTAGATTCTGTCACATATTTGCATTATATTTAGCTCAACAAAAGGTTTCCTTTTGATACGGGTTTGAGAAAGTTTCTCAAATACAATTTCTCAAATGGCTTCCCCCCACATTTGTTGCACTTAGATAGAATATGTTTAAATATAGTATTAGACATCTATGATTTGAACAAGTTCAACGTCTTTGTATCAATGATGTCATAAATACTTGTTTACCGACTAAAGCAACACATGCCTTGTCATAGGTTGTTATCAACCATCTCAAACTTAAAATACTTTTAAGTTACCATCTAGATTAGATCTAGAAAATTGAGTTCTCTATAAGCTATATGACTTACCTTAGATTGAATGACAACCGCCACTCACATTGTCTTATACACAACTTTATATATACTTTTATGTTGTATATGAGTTGAATGTATCACATTAGTAGTATCCTCAGAGCCACATAATTAACAAGTACTAGTCTAGCATGCTTTAGACTACAATACTTTAGCATGTGAACAGAAGATGCATCATTCTGATTCTTCATAGCTTTTAAGGAATATCCTAATATTCATTCACAACATTCATATCATAGTTTAAACAAACAATGAGAGTTGTTCAACATCCCAAAATCTCAATATTTTAGAAAGTCTAATATGTAAGTTACACAAAAATATATAGATCATCATTCAATCTAGGATCATAAACTTTTTTTTCCTTTTTCTCAAAAGGTTTCATCCTTGACGCATATGGACTTTGAACAATCACAAAATTGATCTCCCATAGTGGTACTCCCACTTTGAACAATCACAAAATTGATATAAACATCATGTTGTTTATATAGTAAATTGTTCTCAAGTATTAGAATTTGAACCATTATATATGTTCATAGAAACAATGAATTATCTTTCCATCAAATAGTCAACTTGAAACTGATATTTGCTTTATGACGTGTTACTTTTTGCAAAAGTAACAACTATATTAACACTTTGTGTGAAGCTTTTGGTTTACTTCAATATAAACCAAATTTTAGTTTTGCCAAAATATGCACTTAACGGTTTCAAAATAAACTATTTTAATTTTATGTTTTGATTACAGAAATCAATACCCAAAGCTGTAAATAGTTTTATTAAATAAATAACTTCTAACGCACGCATTAGAGATAAGATGTTTACATAAAACACTCTTATTTAAATATTCATCATTAACACACATGTTAAGAATAAACGCCTACATAAGACGTTTTTAGACCATAAAATTTAGGTCACATCTAACACACATGCTAGATAAGTAAATGGGTTCTAACACGCACATTAGTCAACAAAAGTCTACATCAAACGTTCTAAGCATATGGTTTAAGGTTCCAACAAAACGTTTGCACAAAATTTTTAAAGCCTTTTTTTTAAATAATGGTATATTGGTTTTCATAAGATGCGTACACAAGCATAACCATTCTTAACATGCATATGAAAACTAATCTTGAAACCTACAAAAGGTTAACTTAAATTTTGATCTTGAAACCACATAAGGTTTCGAAACCTTTGATTTAAAACAAAATTGGATCTACAACCTTTTTGTTTTAACACCTTGAACCATTCAACAAAATATATTAATGAAAATAAAACCACTTTTGAGTCAAGTTTTATGAAAAACTACAAAAGCATTAATACATAAACAAAAATTACACTCAATCAAAACCAACAAATGGTAAAAATAGGACCGCTTTCTTTATAAATAAAATCCGGTTTTAGAAAAAAGTCAAATGTAGGTTCTCTAAGTCCAACTTTGAGAGACGAACAATGACTATATACTTTTTTTAAAATACGAACGGTGTTTTAAAAAAATTTGTTTTAAGATTGTAGGAACCGTTCGTACAAAAACATAAAATTCTTCTATAAATTCATTTACAATACAAAGAAAATAAATAAAACAAGTACATTACAATACGATTACAACTAAAAATTAATAATTACTAGAAGTGAGTAGAAACATAAGCATAATTGTGGCTGAGGATTCGTGTTCAACACGGGTCCCTTAAAACAAATTCTGAGTCTCCCAAAAGAACTCGTTTGTTTCCCAGGGTACAACAGACGAAGCAGTATGTACTGCCGGGATTGACTCACAACCCAAATTATATCTTAAGAAAAGAGATGAAGAAGATCAACTACATGTTAGAAAAATTAGAAGAGAAAGAATGAGAGAACTTTTCATAGTTGGAATTCTTTGGTGTTGTATTTGGTGTATCTTTAACCAAGGTCCACCTTGGTATTTATAGGACAAGAATGAGTTGAAACACCTCATTCATTGTCCATAAACATGTAGTAAAACACTTAGTCAACTTAATTAATTATGAGTTGAAATATATATTCAACACAATTAACTAGTTGAAACTCACAATAACTTCAAAGTTATAACACCAATTACTTATTATTTTGTATTTTTCACAAATTATTATTTGTGTTTTACAAATATTCCAACATCATTATTTTGATCCCATATATTAACCTTGTCTTTTTAGAACATAATTTTGTTACTCAAAAATTAAAATACCTAAACTACTAGTATATTTACATCGTTTAATAGTTTATGCTATTGGTAATTTGATTATGTAAACTTGTAAGTTACGTACATATATATAATATATTTAAAAAGATGAGTTTGTTTGCTATTTAAGAATTGTAAATTCACATGATATCAAATATTGTTGTTAGTTGGAATTAAATTATAATCCTAAAAAGTAATAAGACTCAAAATATATAATGATTTCAAGAGTTACTTAATTTGGAATTCATACAGAATGTTTATTTGTGCACTTTAAAGTTTTAAATTAGAATAATGATTCAAGATCTTTTAGTGAACTAATAAGACAAGGTTAATCCAATTTTTAATATGACATAGTTACACTTTATTATTGTACAAGAATTTTGAATGTAATTTATATTTATAGGAACTGCTCTACTTTGAGAAAGCTACTTAGTAGTGAGTTTCACAGCCCTATTAAACTATATTGGGTGAAAAACATACTCGTTTTATTTGACTTTATATATGATGCATGAGTTTTGTGGCTCATCTTCTTAAACTATATTGGGTGAAAAACATTCTCGTTTTTATTTGATTTTATGATTAGTGAGTTTCCTAGCCCACTTTCTTTAACTTTATGATGCTTTATTATTTAAGACATTGTTTTTGTCCAACTATCTGTTTCTACACAACCATTAAGTCTGGATGAACCAACGGATCGTATGGGTAGTACTACTTAGGTAATCCCCTACGCTCAGTGCCCTTTGTAAAGGAAACCAACTCTGAGACCCGAGAGGTTTTGAGACCTAAGTGGTCGTTGCGTGCATATTATCGCGCATGTGAATACTTTTGTGATAGTACGTTATTGGGTGTTAATATTCGGAAACTCAATTCATATTAGATGGGGATTGGGTAACCGGGTACAGGTTTGGTTGTGGACTTATTTAATTGGCATCATGCTTGTTAAACTCACATTTGTTTAAACCTGCGATCTCACTAACTTTATAGTTGACCATTTTTAGTGTGTTTTTCAGGTATCTAAGTATGGCGCTAACATACGTAATTCTATGGGAAGACGCATTTGCGATATACGAAATATGGGTGACGTTACACTTTGGACAGGGAAACATAGAAACCTCAATAGTAAATACTACATATATATATATATATATATATATATATATATATATATATATATATATATATAGGAGGAGGTTCATTTGAGAAGACTCATATATTGCAAGAAGAAAAAGAAGAAACTTAAATCACTAAAAACACTTATCAATAGTTTAATTTTTTTAAATAAATTCACTTCCTACATACAAATGTGTAATGTATAAACTAAAAAAAATCATTACAATATTTTTTACGTATGTATTTTTAGCGTTTTAAATTTACCTACACATGTGTAGGTTATGTGATCTACACATAATTTCCACATATGTAGGTTTAACAAATAAACGAAATTTATTCAATTTTATTTTTTGAATATCAAAATTAATGAATAAATATTGCATTTCTATCATTCTTTTATATGTTAAAAACGTTTTTGGTTGAAAAAAATAAAGAATTTAGCTATTTCTTACACTTCTCGCAATATTTAGTCTTCTGAAAAGAACCCTCCCCTATTTATATATATAATAGTATAAAAAGGATAAACCCCAATGTGGGTAATTTTGGCTAATCATTACACACTCATCTGTTTCATTTTATCTGGTCAGTAGCTTTGAAATCAATAGTTGTAACTAACGTGGAAAGGTTAGGGTGTGACAAAGGTGCTCCTAGAGATTATTGGATTTATTATCCATCATTAGCATCAAACTTGGATAGAATGTTTCAACCCCCACCCCAGGTATGGCAAGCACCGTTTCCCACTTCAACATTAAATAATCTCCCTAATGAATTATTAAATTGGGTGGAAAACAATTTACTCAACTCTTCAGCTGCGTTGCCAATAAGGCCAATACCATTGATTCTAGAGGGAGAAACAAGATTAATCAAACTACTAATTAAGAAACCATCTAAGTTAACTTAAAACAAATTTATTTAAGTTACACTTGTTGTGTGGGTAAGTCCGGTATCATTTTCACGAGGAGCATGCAGTTAGCCTTACAAGTTTCATCTGATTATTAACTAAATTAATTAACTATTTAAAATAAACTATTGTCACTTTAGTGGTAAAGGAATATTTGACGAGATTAATCAAACTACTAATTAAGAAACCATCTAAGTTAACTTAAAAATAAAACCAACCATTTTCAAACTATATATATATATATATATATTACATGATCTACAAGCCTACCTGATCATTTGTGTTCTTAAGAAGCAAAATCACTACAGGTGGAAGCTCAACCTAAAACCTCTATTTTGTTACATGTGGATTTTGAACTCAAGACCTCCTATTTTAATAAGGTCTTTGACACCTCACTTCAACTTCTTGGATTGGGATAATTAAATCGTTCATAATGGAAGAATGTGATAGAGGGTGCTGTGACACCCCGCCCGGCGGCGGAAACACCGGGCTGTCATTGGAATTGGATATCAATAGTAACCAAAGCACATGGTAATTATTTATTAGCCAAATAATGATTAATACATTTGGAACCTGAGTCTTAAATAGAAACAACAAAAGTAACAAAACCGAAACAGTAAATGCAATTGTCCTTATTAATTAAGTAGGTCCAAGGCAATCCTATGTCTTGGCAAAAGCAGCAAATAAATCATAAGCACCACCTGAAATATGTGAAAATAAAGTTAGCTATTTAAAGCTAGTGAGTAAACCACAATTTGATACATAGTAAATACATAAAATCCGAGATCATCATAATATGCTGCGCAATCTTACATGCATAGCTATTTCGTATCATTCTCGACCATGACACCTTGAACACACATTGAACACATTGAACACCATCATTGTATAGCAACTTGTAATCATTTGTCATGAGGAACCAACTCATGTTGTAAATTAAAGATAACTTTTTTTGTAACCGTCACGTAACCGTCTCGATATAAGTTATCAATAATTATTTTTGCAACTTAGGGACATAGCATACCAACATAACATAGCAACTTGTAACATTGAAATTGAATGGCCGGGTTTAAATCACCTGTTTTGAAATACATGCAGGTGGGTTTGTCAAACCATTAGCGCTAACATTGTACCGGTGGGATTACTAAGTAACAATACTACTTTAAACTACCACATAAGGATTGCATCTTGTCGCGAGTCAAGACTAACATATTTTATGATCTCTTTTGGAAAACAAATAAGAAATTAAAAACATTGTATAGTAACTAGAAACATATTTCAGCCCCAAAACGTAAAAGTAAAAAGGGGAGTGATTTTACTCACCTTGAACTCAGGCACGAAACAAATAGTAAATAGTCTGAATTGAAACGAGAATCGTCAAAGTATTAGAATCACCTAATTAAATGACAGTCCTAACTTAGTAAAACATATTGTATAAAAACTAGAATTGAAACAATAGAAGTCTAAGGAAATTGGAATTCTAGGGTTTCGAATTGAGATTTGAGGGTTTTGCGTTAAACGACTATATATATAAAAACTAATTTTATCGGAACGATACTAATAGTTACAATAATTACCCCGATAAACAATATAACTTCTAATAATATATTTTTAACCGCAATCATAAAAATATGTTATCCTTGTTGGAAATAAACAAAAACGTCTATTTAAAAGTATTATTTGTATCAACTATATTTTTATCAAACTTTTTATTTACTTTGTAAGTATTAAAAATATATTTATTATAGTATTTGAAAGTACTTGTAATAACTAGATTTTATAAAACTAAGTTTATAAAAATAATGGTTTTGGCTATTTTATAAAATTTATACGTTTTTATAAAACATGAAATATGATATTAGTATTAGTTTTAAGATAATTGCAAACCAATAATAATCAAGCATTAAACAAAAAGATTAAAAAACGACTGCTTGTCCCTGGTTTCGAACCAGGGACCTCACGTTCACGAACACACAGATTAAACCAGCAGACCAAGTTTGATTAGTGATTGCATTTTGAAATAAAAAGGTTTTAACCCGTTTTAAACTAAAACCCCATTTGTGTACAAACCCTAGAACGCCATTTCACGAAATTGAACACGAATTCGATCATAACACAGAAATTAGACATAGGGCTTTTGTTCATGGCGTGGTAAGGATCATTTTAATGTATATAACTTACCGTTCGGTTGCAGAATTGGAACGATTGAGACGAAGAACAGGGTCGACTGTGGTGACAATCACAAGGGATTTTTGGATGCTTAAACCAGCAATTGATGTTACAGGAAGGAAGTTCGAGTAGAGGAGAGTATAAGTGTTGAATGAATTGTGTTTTAGTAAACAAGAAGTGATCGATTGGGTCCGAGTTGAAAGACGAATAAATTTGTTTAATTGCGTGTTTAATTGGAAGTTTTAATCTCGATTAAATGCTATAGTCCGTTTTCAATCAACCAAAGAGCCGATATGATTAATCCAATTTGATGCATTGATCCGTTTAAACGATTTGGTGTTAATGGGTTTTAAGAACCGGTTCTTGAATTGATTTTGGTCGAGTATTAGGTCGATTATAGACAGATTAGATAGTGGTACAAGATTCGAATGAGGTCTAGGAGCATTTTAACGGTTTTTGTTTGAATTAAAGGTGACAAATAAGCGTTTTGGACGTTGCCGGAGTTTTGCCGGAGACATCACCGGCGCCGGCGGGCTGCTTTGCCGGAAACACGGGATCACGAGGGGGGGCTGGGATTTAATACATATTTACTCAACGGGTCCCTCATGTTATGGGTTGTGTTGAATTTACGATTAAAACTTTAATATAAGTTTCAATTTTTGATAGTTTTGACACAAAGTTAAATAAATACCTATTTTAACTAACAACTTAACCGAGTTATCTCGTAATGTTTATATAAGTGGCGTTTTTACGTTTTTCCTTCGTTCTTGACGTGAATAGTTATTTCGAAACTTTGATAGTATTTATTTTTAATAATCTTTGTAAAACTTCTTTTATAAAATACAATATATATATATATACTTTAGAGCTTAAATAATTGTATTTACTATTTAGTAAACGTTGGATCATTATTTGGTCATTATATATTAAAGATAAGAAATGACACAAAGTTTAACATATTTAAATATATATTTTTAATAACGAAGCATTACATTTAAAGGATGATAAATACGAACGCATTAACAACGGATAGCTTCGAGTTCGGGTCGGGCATTCGGGTTCGTTTTGGGGCAGATGTCACAGTGCCACATAGACAACCACGCTAATAGAGTTTGATAGGGGAAAATGATGGTAATAGGTGTGCGATAATGATGAAGTTTGTAAAAGTAAATGGATGTGCGATAATGATAAAGTTACCAAGGTGTATAAATATGATAGGTGAGAAATAAAAAAAGAAAGAAACAAGTTGTGACCTTCGTTATTATAGTCACGAGAAACCCCATCACACCTGTATCACTAAGAGGATGAGGGATGGAGGAGACGGTGTACAAGAGTGTGATAGTCACATATCTCTTGTTAGAACAAATAAGAATTATATATCTACCTAAACTAATATAAGGGTAAGGGCTGTTTGTTTCACCTTTTAATGGTTCAGTTCAGTGCTTAATCATTCAGATTCAGCATTCAGAGCGTTTGTTTCGTAAAAAAAGAGCCTCTGAATGGTTCAGTTAAGTGCTGAATGGTTAAGAGATTGAAAGATGCTGAATGAAACTGAATGAAGCATATACCAAACTAACCATCATCTGAAGTTGTACCTCAATATCCCTCTCATTGGTAGAGCCTCTTAATCATTCAGACCTCTTAATCATTCAGCACTTAATCATTCAGCAGTTGCCAAACAGGCCCTAAATCTTTATCATATATTCACATGTCCTTCTCGCATGACATCACATATAATCTGCTTAGGTATCAATCTAACATTTATTTGATAATCATCCTAATTTCCTATTAAAATAACTCCTTATTTTTATAAAAATTCTCACATTATTTGAGATTTTTTTGTTGATTATTCGAAACAAATAACATGTATTACATTTGCTTTTTTTGTTATTTTGTAAGACCCTTATTCGTTTTAACAAACTCATGCAACGGAAAAATAGGAACTATAATTTTTTTTTGCTTAAACATTCTTAAACATTTGAAAAGCATTTGATATTGAATTTCAATCATTACTTCTTTCATTTTTATTACATACATTAAGAACACGATGTTCAAGACTATGTGACCACACCCCCGTACAATCCATGTCTTGACTCGATCTTCAAATATTCCTCATTTCGTAAGAGAGAGGCTCTTAAAACTTGCGACCACCACATAGTCATATCATTAGTTAAACATGTGGCTTCATACGATACATGAACAATAAAGAAATAGTATCTAAAGAAAACTCCATAATCGTGTCAACTTGTCTCTGCAAGTTCAGATCCATTCTGGTTACTAACTTGAACCCGAGTTCTTTTAACCCGCATGCATTCATCCTTAACATACCTGCACTTTCATTGCCCATGACATGACGATACTATTAACAACATTCTAGTACATGCGTGCATACCATTCCCATGATTGTATTATTATTATGACCCAGCCATCACATACTCAACCATTTCATGCATACACACTTATAAATGTCTATACATTCTTTCTCGTATCATAGTTGCAGTTAAAGGTTCCAATGAAAAGTTTAAAACAATAAGTTATAAAGAAAATGCTAATATATATAGTGCAGAACATAGTCATGTACCAAGTAACATGACCATGTTACCATCAAATTGCTTATCAGGTATTATATGGCCATGTTGCTACCAGACATGGTAATGCTACCCTCATATTATTCATCAGGTGTTACATGGCCATGTTGCTACCAGACATGGCCATGTCAGAGGCAAAACATCATGAAACTTTACTTAATTCTTATGTTTTTCAACAGTCATCTAGTGACCATCCGAAACTATCAAAACCCAAATAAATCGCAATTAAGTTACCATCCGAATAATACATATTATTAATATGTATACTTATTTACATATAAACTATACAATATTATAATGCACATGAAGAATTGGATCTCTATCTAACTTCATATCATTCATACTTCTAATATTTTACATATTACTAATTCCTTCTTCATTTTCATACAAGTTTATCCAAATCGTTCCTACTTCTAATCCTTACATAGTAGTATTATCTTATTCGTTTTCATACAACTTTATCCGTATCCTTCATACTTCTAACCCTTACATATTAGTATTTCCTTCTTCATTTTCATACAATTTTATCCATTCCATACTAATTTCACATATCATAAATGCATAAGGATCACCTCATGCCTCACAATGAACTCAAGGTTGTACCTTGGATTCCACCATTATACATTTGTCTAGTTCTCATTCTACATTTATACATAAACATAGCATTAACAAACCAAGAGTTTAGTTCATGAGTCACTTACCTCGAGTTCTCCATGTTCTTGCTTGTTTACTTGCCACATCTTTGACCCGATAGCCCATTTCAAGCTTGAGTCCATGTTGACATGACTCCTATCCTTTCATGCCATCTAATTCACAAGATTATTATCATACACGCCCCTTCATAACAATTATTTCTAACTTCTATGTCATGTTGACTTTCATTGTTTAATCACTAACATGCATAAGACATAAACTTACAATCACTTGTTTATAATTCAAGACATTCAACTTGTCATCACACATAAATATGATGCCACATAAACAATCTAGCATATATCAAATGATCTCTCTAATAATACTATCATGTTAGGAAATCTAACCATGTTATTCTCACCTCCGTTGTTAAGTATAAAAACTACATCTTAGGAAAATATGTCCAATACACTAGTCTATTGTTACACTATATGTATTACATTTACATGTTGTAGTACACATAAAACCTTATGTCCACCTAGGTACATACATACACACATTTAATCCCACACTTCATAGTGCAACGTTCGAGATTCAATATAAATAATCATTCACATAATCACATTCCAACTCGTTTGACCCGTTTATGTAAATACATGTACAACCCATTTGAAAATATCTTAGACACTTCTAACACATCCGTATAGGTGCACACAATCAATTACATTTATTATCATATTCCATTCATGTTCATGCATTACTTGCGTACAATTTCACATATTATTGTCATCTAGACATTTCATCAAACACTTGGTGTGCATACAATATTTAAGGCACAATATACAAGTAATTCATGCTTACCTCTCTAGCTCATAGCATCAATCACCATTTTTCTTACTAATCAATGGAGCCGTTAACATCTAGTTAGCATAAATTCAAGTTATTTAAGCTAATACACCAAGTTAACTAAAGTTAATCATGGGTTCATCCCCATGTTGGAAACCCATTTCACACCATACTTGAACATTCATTCAAGCGTATCGATTACTCAAATCACACACATACTTGCTAATCTAGTGATTACATAAACACATACCACATCAATTCATGTTGAATTGTTAAAACTCATACAATACTTTCATTATTCAACAATTCTCTAGCAAAAAAACCACCACCAAATGACATTCTACAACTTACCTTAGGTTGATTATGATTAGATCATGAGAATTCCTTAATCATGCAAGGTTTCAACACCCAATTTGATCTTGATTTGGCTGAATTGCACATTTTGTTCTTGAGAGGGTTTCCTTTCCAGAATGTCGACACACACACAACTTAATTTCCAGTCCTCCCTACAACTAGATATTTAATCTTTCTTTTATTTTGTCACATTCAGCCCTTCAAGTTTCTTATTTATCTCTTTTAGTTTAAATAAACTAATTTCCTTACTATTAACTTATATTGTGACACCCGACAATTTCAGGTTAACGTCGTTAACTCAACTTACCAAATTCCGTGAGTCTCTTTCAACTTGGAAATCCTATCTAGTACATTATAACAATAGTTAATTAAAAGTATTTGCTTAAATAAATAACTAAATAAATATTTAGTACAAAATTGTAACTCGAGCAATAATCGGATCACAACTAGTGACGTTTAAACATTAGTAAATCGGGGAATTACTAGCTCACATGACTCGAAGACGTTACTGAAGAGTTTACGGGATGATTTCTTAAATTTTATACGTCATAAAAAGTACATGGTTCAATTTGTAATTAGTTAAAAGTTTAATCAATTAACTTTGGGAACAAGTTAATTGAAAAACAAACTTGAGGGGTCATTATGTAACATTCATATTTAATAAAAGCATATAAGCCAGCCCTCCCTACATACTGTCTTCATCTTCATCCTTGCAACACACACGCATTGCAAACCCTAAACCTTTTCGACCACAACAGTTCGTCCTCTACATAATCACCATCATCGTTCCGTTAACGCCACCGTTGAGGCGTTGATCAATGCCACCAACACAGCCAATCGCAACTGCCGCTATATGTAACTGTTTCAGCCATCTCCGATCACTATGTTGCGGTAAACGAGCACACCGACAGGCACCGTAACACTCCAAAGAACCTGCGTCCTATCTCGCGAAACATTACGGTAAGCTTTCCAACACCTTTTGTTGTTCGCTCTTGTTACGGTTTCGGTTACGAGGACACGGTTCGAACTCTTTTCAATTCGGTCGACACATGTAATTGTATAAGGTTTATGTATAGGAACGTGTGTATGTTTCGGTCAGTTTCTGTGAATACGTATGTACACAAACGGCAGTGAGTATATTCGTATGTGTATGAATGAGGATAACGTGAATATATGTATACATAAGTGTGTTAGTATGTAGTTATAAATATATATGTTTGTGTGTGTTACGTGAGTAAACAGTAAACGATGATGATATATATATATATGTGTATATATATATATATATATATATGAGTTTTGTGTATGCATGAGTACATTGGCGCAGCCAAGTGGAGACCCGGGAGGGTCCGGGCCCTCCCATTTTTTCCGGTTAGTAGTAGCGATTTGTCGGGTTTTAGTTGATTTTGGTATATAAATTGGGTACGGGCCCTCTCATTTTTAAAATCAGGCCCCCTTTATTAAAGGCATCATAACTTTAGGCCACCCTATTAATAAAATCCTGGCTTCGCCACTGCATGAGTATTGAGATACATATAGATATATAGGTATAAGCATGATTTGTTTTGTACTTGAATATTATTGAAACAAAGTAAGGTGTTTATGTGTGCATGGTAAGTGTGTATAAATGTATGTATTTGTTTAAACGCATAACTGATTGAGGGTGGGTATGGTGTTTCTATATTAGTGAGAATTTTGAATGTTCATTTTTATTGTGTTGTTGTGTGAGTTTTTGCTGCTGCATATGAGTGATGGAGAAGATGATGTTGGATTAGATGTAGCTAGATTATGTGTATAAGTATATGCAATAATGTAATAGTGTTGTGTGTATATATTAATGCATTATAATGAACTCTTAGGTTTGGTAAGAGTTAAGGATGATGATATTCTATACTTGATTATATGTGTGTATTTTGTATGATTGTATGCATGTGAGTGTATGTATGTGTAGGTGATGACCTAATATTGGGGTGTTAATGATTAAAGGATAAGCTAGGTGATGATTAGGAAATAATGTGGGGATTCTTGAATAATTGTATGCATATGTATGTGTTGTATACCATAGTGGTAATAGAACTGTGATAAAGTCATGCATGTGTAAGTATTAGCATGATGCTTAATGACATAAACAATATGGTATATATGTGTTGATTAGTGATGTGTATACTTTATACATGACAAGTATGTGTATGTCGACAAAATTATACAATTCATTATATGCGAACCATATATACGTGACATGGTATTAACAATATAAACTAGATTTATGATTCAAAGTTTTAAAACCCGACGTGAGACTAAACTCTTTGAAATTTAGTAAGATATTATAACTGGGATTGATATGAGACCGAACCGGGAACGAGAAACCGAATGCGAACTTTATTGGAGTAATTTGTATCTAATTAGTAGAACTCAAACAGGTTGTTGGCCAAACTTGGAAATTATAATTTCTGCTAATTATTTGTAGCTGCGTAAAACCTTAGGTGAGTTTCCGGCCCCTTTTACTTTTACTCATTTTGGGGGAGATACATGCAGTAATTACTGCTTTTACAAACTTGGTTCTTAGTATGATCACATGTGTACCTAGTGTCAGTACTTTCCCTTACGTTTGGACCGTTAATTATATTGCAAAGCGAGGAAATTTTGAGTAGTACTACTGGGTTTGACAAACCCTATCCGGGCTGGTCGCGCCAGCATGACTGGAGGTCAAACGGGTGTTCAATTGTCCTATCATTTACCGTGTCTGGGAGACATTGGCTTGAGGCGTTCATTTCTTTACATTGCTGTCAGCTTCGGTCGTAAACACTTTCGTACACTAGTGTAACATGCATAGTAGTCTAGCTAACTACTTGATATACTAAGGGAATTACTGAACTTTCTTTTAGAACTTACTTTCAAGTTTTATAAACCTGTGAACTCACCAACTTTAAGTTGACACATTTTAGCATGTTTATCTCAGGTTTTCAAGATAACTCTCACGGATAGGGCATTCATTCATGGGTCGCATGGATTTGAGAAATCCAATTTATTTATTGTATTTGCATTGTACATTCAAATATTATAATCATTTTTACCAAAAACATTCTCATTTACTGTTTACGCTTCCGCGTTAAATGTAAAACTTTTATTTTAATTTATATTATTTAATACAATTCGTTATTTTTTTGAAAATCATATACGTCGTTTGATGTAACTAATGATCGGATCCTGGTGTGTCACACTCCTAACGGTAAAACTCCGTTAGTGTAATTTGAGGGTGTGACATATATACTAACTAAGTTAGATAACTTAGCTATATAACTTAGTTATTTTATAATCTCATGCCATAACACAACCAAACATGCTAAAAATTTAAAAATTCAAGTTTTTAGACGTTACATATTTTAACTTGCTTTTTTTTGTTATTTTAACTTGATTATTCATACCATTTGAGTTTTAACTTTAAAATTTTCAAATCTCCCTATACTAATAAAGGAGTAATTTTTTTGTCACATATCAAGCATGACACATCATTGTCACCTTACTTTATTCTATGTGTTACTCTCATATTAATATTCTTAATTAAATTAAAAATCTTGGTTATTAATTGATCAATCAATTTTGCATAACTATTTATTAAAGTCCATTTTCTTTAATATCATAAGGTTTAAATTTAAAATTCAAATACGATTTTTATTACCTATTTTAAACCATCTTAATATATTTTATATTTTTTTAGAATCGAAATTGAAAGGTTTAACAAAAAATTATTACAATTTCGCCATCATAATAGTAAATTTAGAAAAACAAAATTACTACAATTTCTTCACCATATATATATACCTCTAGTTTTTTAAGACATAAAATTTGGTTTTTATCTATAAATATTGAATTATAACATAATGAAGCCAAGTTTTGATTTATATCTCTAATACATCAAATTTTTATATTTGAAAAATTAACACCAAATCTATACCTTATAATAAAATAAGGTTTTTGATGCCACGTGACATGCAATGAAGCTATTGTTGTCATCATTTTCCCGCCATTAATATATTACATATTTAATCCCCCTACTATTGCACAACTTACAACTATTAAACTAATATATTTCTGTATCAATTACAAAAATAAATACTATATTCTTAGTAAAGGTATCACTAACAAAATACATATCCCAAAATTATACCATATTCTTAGTAAACATATCATTTACCAAAATATATATCAATATATTTCGGTCCAAGAATATGTTAATTAAATAGTTTAAAAGTTGATAAATTTTAATAACTTATTTGGATCAAGGTTTTTAGAAAGTTCATCGCATAAATTTAATAAAAGAATATTTATTAGCATAGTTTAGGTTGTGTTTTCTTGACATGATTGTTGAACTTTTGTTAAGCTAACTTTTGTTGAGAAGACAATAGAACAAAAAATCATTCTTAATGCAATATATGTAACATGCTTCTTAATTATTTGGTATTTGAGTAAGAACGTAAAAGCTCTATTAAATACATACTATTTAAACCCCTTTTTTTGTATAGGTCATTAGATGATCTCTTAGCTCTATATCAAAGCCTATGGTTTATAGTAATACAAGTTATCATTCATTTGCAAGATTTTGATGAGATTTTTATGGTAATCTTTGGCTTCTAATATTTTCATATGTGGGTTTTCGGTGTTTGTTTGTACTAGAGAACGTACTCAAGATGATAATAATTTATTGTGCAATGCTTATTAATTGTTACTATGCTTGATGATCATTACATGTTTTTAGTTAATCAACATGTGTAACACACGGGGTATAATCTAGTTATTATATAAAAAATACTATTATCTAATTATTTATTTTAATATATTTTATTTAATTAATGTATTATATGTGGATATCTAAACCATTGTCTAATACAAGTTAAAGACAAAAAATAAAATAAAAGCAAAGTTTGATATAAAGAAAAGATTCCTTTCTTAGGCAGATTGTTTTTAAAATGGTGTAAACAAAACCTTAGTTTAAATTAAAAGAAAGGTATTAGTGTATCCGGTTTAACCTAATCACAATTAGCTCACGCCGTCAACCTTAATTTCATCTCCTCAAAACCATTCTTAATTATCTCTCTTTATACAATCTTGTTTACATAACATGCTTCTGATCTTCGTATACTCACCACTTGTGTTGTTTGGATCATCCTTTGAACCTACGAATATTATATTCCATGAAGGTGTATGTGTGTGTTGGAGCCTCTTGTGATGATTATGTTGATGTTGGAATTGGTGGTCTCGGAATTGTAAACTTAGGTAAATATCACTTCGTATTGGTATTTATGATTTTTATTTTTAACAGCGAATGTACGACTCTGCTTTGGAATATATATATATATATATATATATATATATATATATATATATATATATATATATATATATATATATATATATATATATATATATATATATATATATATATGTGTGTGTGTGTGTGTGTGTGTGTTATGTTAATCAGGCTCATATATCCGTATCTCAGCCGGGATTACACCCTCAATCTCCATAGGAGAAAACCACCTCGTGTGCCATCCTAGAACTTTTTATTTATTGTTATTCTTGATATGGGATTATATTTTTTGCTTTTTTTTTATAAATTATATATAGTTGTAGAATCTGTTTATATATCATGTATCATATTTTTCTATAAGAAATTGTGCCAAAATATAAGCAAAACCAAACATTTTGTGGTGTATTCAAAATCTTTTACTTTAGTGAAAGGTAGGTATGGTTCATTATAGTTTTTGATTTACAAATTTGATTAAACAAACAGTTGCTATGGTGATTAGTTGTTGAAACATGCAAATATTTGTATACATTTAGGCTTAAAGGATCATGGGTTCAAGTTGCTGTGGAAATAGAAAAATGGTATGGATGCATACATTAGGATAAGCAATGGGTTTTGATTGTGTGCACATACAGGATCATACATGATCCATGAATCTCATTTCTATTTAATTATTCCATTAATGTTTGTGCATCATATGTGTTTTCTATAGGTATGCTAGTAAAAAGTCAAGAAGATGTTGCCAAGTTGGTAGACTTGAGAGTCCTTGTCAACAATATGGGTTCAAATGAAGAAGCTGCTAATATGATCAACAATATTATAATGGACTTTGCACGTGTAGCTTTCTTCTACAGAGTGTTACAACAGTCATTGGACAACATGGTCGAGGAGGATAAGCTTCAATTCGCCAAAGGAAACAATTACTCTATTTGTTGGAATCATCCTATTTATTCTAAGAGTGGTTCAGACCATCTTTACCATTAAGTCTAGGTACGGTTGTTTTTATATGACATGTAGGTAACAAGTGCTAGACGTGAAAACAACCTTTTACATATATGAAAAGTAAGGATGCATACGCGCGTTATGTATAAAGGGCCACACGCCGGCAAATGCTTCATGCATTGGGTTTGCCTTGTGGCCAATAATTATCCCCACCTTATGCTCACTATATGTTGTGTCATTCTACAACCTTTGTTAAAAGACATGTGTTCTTTTTCTAAATAAAGTTATGAAGCTCTTGTATAGTTATGTTTCATGTGTTTTGGTACATCAGAGTATTTTATCTAAATGAAAAATTAAAAAAAATATCAGGAAAGGAAAGGAAAGGCAATGGGTTTTGATTGTTTGCACTTACATGATTATGCATCTCATGTCTATTTATTCCATGGATTCATGTTTATTACCTATTTATTTCTTATATAGGTATGCTAGTGAATACTCAAGAAGATGTTGCCAAATTGGTTTAACTCGAGAGACGTCCTTGTCAACAATATTGGGTCAAATGAAGAAGCTGCTAATATGATCAACAACATTTTGATAAACTTTACATGTGCCGATTTCATTGTTATACGTGTCTTTTATAGACATGGTGATGATCGAGAAGATGTTGCCAAGTTGGTAGACTTGAGTGTACGTCCTTGTCAACTATATGGGTTCAAATGAAGAAGTTGTTAATATGATTAACAACATTTTGATAAACATTATTTCTTTTTTTTTTTATTAATAACAAATTTTCATTGCCATTAACATCTTTCAAGAATTTACAATAAAGTGGCTGGTAAACGAGCAACAAGTTGTGCCGCCACCCCCTTTTGAATAGTAAAACCTAGCCTACTGAAGACGTAACCTTAGCCCTTAGGTGTCGAAACATTGTTATTTCTGTGGATTTCTTTTACCATACCGGACAACATGGTGAAATTTAGCCCATCTTACCATTAAGGTTGCAATAAACAAGTAGATTTTTACCGTAGGTTTTGATCCTTTTTCTTGTTCAAAACAGCTATATATTACTAGGTTTTTTTACATATTTCTCCTTCCTAAGTCCATCAATTACATATTTACCCAAGCCTAAAGTTTAATTACATATATCCCCTTTGACATAATAAATTACTCATTTACCCATTCTTTTACACAAACCATAAGAAAATATAAAAATATATTTATGAAGATCATTAAGGGTAATATAGTAAATCAAAATGTTATTTTAAGGAAATTGGGTAAATATGTAATATATATGGTTTAGAAAGGGGAAATATGTAATTGAATTTAAGGAGTGGGTAAATACGTAATAAATGATCTTAAGAAGGGGATATATGTAAAACAAGTTATGCTTATCACAACTTTTAATTTTTTTATCTGCCAAGAATAGTGATTTCAAATTTAGCTTATTGACAAATTCTCTTCATACAGTATTAAACATAAAATCTTTTCATTAAAATAATATGATCTCGCTATATACCCTTTTCTACAAAAACCATAGTAATTGTTTTATGCTTTAAAATTTTGTCAAAGATGTTTCTTGTATCTAGCTTATTGTTAACCTTAAGTATTCACTAGTTTTAGGCTAAGCGTTGATGCTCTTTTGAACCATGCAATTGAGAAGGCCTGTTGAGTCTACCAACTTAACATCTTCTGCATGTGTTAACTAGCATGCCGCTTAGAAGATTAATAGAACTTGTTCTTGGACATGTAAAGATCCAAGTGTGCACCAAAGTATTTGTTTTAATCAAAAGAGGACTGTGACGCAGCTTGTTGTTGTTTATCTGTCACAATGTTGTAAACTTTTCAGTTGTGGAATTTGATGTAGCAATTTTTAAAAGAAAATTACAAGACGTTAAAGGTTCAAATTTACTATTCTTTGCCAAATGGAATTGTTTAGAAGTTCCTTGTGCATTTATTAGAAGAAAAACTAATTTGGGAGAATTATGAGTGGTTTTTTTAAATAGTTAACTCAGAAACACTGAACCATTTGACAAGATACACGCACACAAAACATTCATTACATAACAAGCTTACTAGTTGGGGAATTAGTGATTTGTAAAAGCACTATTTAAATATAGTGTCGGGTGGTTTTAGTTGTAAAACACTATCTTAATATAGTACTGGGAGATTCACTATCTTGATATAGTGGATGTGTTGTAAGCGTAAAGACTCGCTATATTGACATAGTTGAGTTGAAGAAGGTGATCACTTCTTTTGAATAAGTGAGATTTTATATTGGTGATCTCTATAATTTTAGAGAGACGGCTCTAGTGAAAAACTATCGATTGAGATTCGGAGAAAGAACGTAAAAGAATTAATTAATATCCTATCAATCTCTAAAAATCAGTTTTGTTGTTTCTTCCTTTAAAGGCTTAAACTATGTATATTACTTGTATTAGTGAAGAAAATAAGATTAGTCTTAGTTCTTTAATACTTTGTAAAAGCAAAAAAAAAAAAAAAAAAAAAAAAAAAAAAACTATTCATCCCTTTAGTTTTTTACGATCTTCATTATGGTGTACACAAAGTCACCACTTATGGACTGTTTAGTAAGTCTTGAATGATTAAGGGTTGTTTGTTTAACCTTTTAATGGTTTAGTTCAGCGTTTAATCATTCAACATTTAGCATTCAAAGCATTTGTTTCATTAAAAAAGAGTCTTTTAATGGTTCAGTTAAGTGCTGAATGGTCAATAGACAGAAAGGAATTGAATGGAACTGAATGGATCATATACTAAACTTACCATCATCTAAAGTGTTACTCCAATATCCCTCCCATTGATAGAGCCTCTTAATGGTTCAAATCTCTTAACCATTCAGCACTTAATGATTCAGATTTTGTCAAACAATCCCTAAGTGCTGAATGGTTAAGAGGTCTGAATGGTTAAGTGCTGAATAATTAAGAGAAGTTGTTTGGTTGGACATCTGAATGAGATTCTAAATTTTTTTTTCACTTTATCCCACACTAGTTTAGTGCCCGCGCTACGCTCGGGAACACGACATTCAAGTGATGTTTTTAAGGATATTCATGAACGTTCCAATAAGTTTTGAAACAAAATCGTGGTAAACCGGAACACGAAATATATTTTTAAAAATTAAATTTTTAGTATAGCAATATTATACTCAAATTAAAGAGAATAAAATGCTCAGTTTTATGGTGTAGTTTATTTTTTTTAAATCCATATAAAAAAGTTATGTATATTTATAAAACACTGAGGCCTTTAATTGTATATTATTATTAATTTTATCCATAAGTTTCATTTTCACACCCTATCAAATATAAATCGACTCATGTACATCCCTTGTAGTAGAGGGTTAAAAGTATAAATACTTTTAAATTTTTCAGAATTCTCCAAAATATTAGGAGACCAAAAATGTAATTAGTTTTATTATAAGATATTTTATATACATATTTTAAATAAAAAAATTATTATTATGAGATAAACTCTCAAATGATGCCACATAAGCCAGAAGCTTTAAAATGGTGCCACATAAGTTTTTTTGGTTTTGCTATATTATATAAAGATTGGAGTGGAGACAAAACCATAGTTCGCTTTATATATGAAAGCCTTCTTGACATGTTAAGTTGTTATGTTACAGTTTACTCGAACACCTATCCGCGCGCAGGGGGCACAAATTTGGTTCAAATTCCTTTCCAGAATGCGACGCTCGCAAGAATGCAGCTCCGAAAACTCGGGCCAACGCGAGGAGGTTTTTTAGTCACACAAATCTTTTTTTTTGCCTTCTCGTCACTGCTCTAGTCTTCATCTCGTCACTACTCTGGTTGCTTGCCACACCACGTCGCTACTCTGGTCGCTCGCCGTCACCGCTAAACCATTCAGCATCGCATATTCGTTCAGAGGCTCGCTTAGCAGCTTCGTTCCGTTCAGAGCTCACCCAAACACCCCCAACTCTTACTGAATCAAAGCCCCCAGGACATTCAGATGCGTTCACAGGCCAGCCAAACAACTCCTTAGTCACTAAAATGATCTATGGGACAAAACTTATGTTTCTTATTAAATAATAAACATAAAATAAAGAAGGTATATTGGTTTTTAATAGTCCAACCATCATCTTTTGGTTTCTAAAGGCTTTAATTATCGAATTGGCTGATATCGGTCCCAACTTTTATCACTTTGGCAACCAACAGACCGTCGTTATTTTTTTTAACGGTGTTAACTTGTTTTCGAATTCAAGACCGATTTTTTAAGGTTTTGATCCGAAGGAGAGTGCAAGTCGACTGATGTAAAAGTTACCCCGAAAGGGTTTTTTTAACGACGAAACGATACTTAAATCGGGTGTTAAACCTAACTTGCTTCAATCGGATGTAAACAATTTTGTCGTTTGGAGCGCCATTTCGAGATAACTTTTACATTAATCGACTTGTATTCACCTTCCAATCAAAAGTCCTAAAACATCAGTGTTGAATTCAAAAAAAGTTTAACGTTGTTAAAAAATACTTAACGACAGTCTGTTGGTTGCCAATGTAATAAAAATTAAGATTGTTTCCAACAAATTCGATAGTTGGGACTCATAAAAACCAAACAGTGATAGTTATGACCGTTTTAAATCAATATACCGATAATAAAGAAGCATGAAAGTGTAGGGGTGAAACTTAAAACACGAATAATGTTAAGGGTGGTAAATTTAATAATTAAAAAAAGACGAAAACATAATATATAGAGTAAATCTCTATTTTGGTATCAACTTTTTGTTTTTGTCGATTATTGCCCTTAGTTTTACAATTCTTCTCCATTTCAGTACATTTGACTAACATAGTTAATTTTTTTGTTAAGTTTTCTGAAAAGACGAAAATACCTTTGGTACCAAATTGGATATTATAAACATATTTATATTTAAATAATGATGATCTATGTTTGTGTGTATGTATATATGTCAAAAAAATATTTCAAATCATAAAATATAAAATAAGTTTTTATTTTTAAATTGATTGTTTCTCTAAAGTCATTTTTCTAATATAGTTAGGTATAACATCATACTGTTTTTAGACATTTTTATGTCGTTCGGTTTAATTGTGTTTGATACTTAGACGTATTTTAAAATTGTTAGACTATGTAGCTTTCGTTTTTTTAAACGTTTTTCTATAATATCGTTTGTTACTTAATTTTTTTTTGTATTTTTTTAATATTGTTCGGTTTATTACCATTTCTTTTTTAAATGCCAACCGTTCTTTGTTTTTTTTAAATGTCTTTTAAATATCGTTCGATTTTTAGCGTTCATTTTTTTAACTTACTTTCTAAAATGTTCGGTAAATAAATGTCATTTCTATTACGATTCTTTTTTTTTCTACATGTTTTTTTTCTATCTTTTAGTATAATATATGCATGTGTGGTAAAAACGAACGCTACTAAAAATATATTTATTTACAAAACGGTATTAAACAGACATTCAAAAAGCGAACCTTATTAAAGCGAATGATACTAAAAAAAGTATATAAACCATACATGCATATATTTATACTAAAATGTTATTAAAAATATATTTATACATTTTTTAGTATCTTTCGCTTTAATATGGTTTGCTTTTTGAACGTCTTTTTAATATCATTCGTTAAATAAATATATTTTTAATATTGTCCGTTTTTTACCATACATGCATATATTTATAGAAAAAACATGTAGAAAAAAAATGAATTAAAAAATATGAACCGTAATAGAAATGACATTCGAACACTATTAGAAAGCAAGTTTAAAAAAAGAACAGTAATAAACCGAACGATATTCAAAAGACATTTAAAAACGCAGAGAACAGTTGGCGTTTAAAAACCGAATGGTAATAAACTAAACGGTATTAAAAAAATATGTTTAAAAGAGCGGAAGATATAAAACCAAATGATATTAAAAAAACATTTAAACGAAGGAACGATGTTATACTTAACAATATTTAGTAAAGATGTTTAAATGAGGATGGTCAAACGATATTAAAAAAATGTTTAAAAACCCAATGGTATTAAATCAAACAATGCTAAAAAATTCAAAACCAAACGATGTTAAAAGAGATGTTAAAAAACGAAATTTAAAAAATCTAATAATATTAAAAAAAAAAAAAGTCTAATAATCAAACACTATTAAATAGAACGATATTAGAAAAATTGCTTTAGAGAAACCATCAATTTAAAAACCTAAACTTATTTTAGATTTTATATTTAAAATTTTATATTGTAAAATATATTTTTTACATATATACATACATAAAAAACACTTATATAATTAATCTATATTGAATTACAAATTAGGTGATGAATAGTAATATGTGAGTGTTTTAGTTAATAGTGTTGCTATTGGTTGTTTTATTTAAGTGTCATGTTGTTATTGGTGTTGTTGTAAAAAGTAACAGCTGGACACAAGTGGTGATTGTTACTTTCTTTGCTGCTACGTGTTTTCCTCATGTTACTCACGCGTCACACGTGTATTGTTACAGAAACAAAAACAAATAGAGAGAGAAGTAAACATAAACTCATCTACATTCAATTGCATTGCCATTCTCATCTTGATCTCTGGTTTCGAAGATGGCTCCACGAGGGTTTCGCGAACCTGACGACCGGTAATGATCTTTTCCTGATCAGTTTCATTTTCGTTTTCACTTTAGACAGGTAGATTCACAATTTCATCTCTGTAAATCATTTCAAAGTTTTGGATCTTGCTATTAATTGTTTTACTTGAGAGCTAGGGAATCATTTTTTATTTTTTATTTTTGCATATGCTTTATTGCTAATCTTCATTTTTACTACTTCATCTTCGACTTTGTGTAAAAGGAAAGGTACGGTGGTTTGTTTAAGGTTTACATATTGGTTCTTTTCTGTGCACTATGTCGGTATTGTATATAGTGTTTGCTTTTGGCTTCTCTTTGTTATAAATGAATGCTTACTACTTGGTTCCTGTTTGTGAATACATTATACATATACTAATTGTTTTTTATTTCAGCTCTCAATGGTTAGTCTATGATGATGAGGTGTGTTATCAATTAACTTAAAGGAAGGGAAATGGACATTTCGCCCAGCGTCTGGTCTGTGTTGTCGATCATGATTTGGTGAGTGTACAAGAGCATCATTTCTGGCTTTCTTACCATCAGATGGATATGCCTTTTTTCTAAAATCTGGTCTGACCCAACAACATTTTGTATTTTTTTTCATAATGGTTTAGCTTTTAGTAGTTATGTATTTGGTAGTGAGATATTACATTTTTTTATATTACATTTGATGTGTTGCCTTGATTTGCTACGTACATTCAGGTGGGTTGACTGATCATTGTGCCATTTACAGGTGCATTTTTTGGCCATGGGTTGCTAAATTGTGTTTTCCTTCATTCGGGTTTTACTGTATAGATTTTTATCGGTTGTTGTGTGCACATTTATTAGTGCTATAGTTAGGTATTAGTATTATATAAGAGAGTAAGTATAGGAGCACTCACAAAACATTATCGATTGTAGAAGAAGCACAACTGTGTTGTTTCAGACCTTTAGGGAATGCACTTATGCAAAACAATGGTAATTAACAAGATGGAACAAATGAGTTTAGATTTTGTCACAGGTAAAAGTTAGTAATGTAGTGGTTTATGGATATGAATGTCGGTTCAGCTAATAGATGCTTAAGCCAGTCTTTAACTTCTTGAGTTTTAACATATTGAAGAAATTTTTTTGTGTCACGTATATATACCCCCTAGAGGTTCAGATTTTTTAAAGATTATTTTTATAACGTATATACATTTATGCCATCTTCCAATCAAATACAATTGTGCCTAAACTATTATCTAAGGTTAGGCTACATCATGGGTCTATGACATAAATGTAGAAGTTTCTAAATTATGTAGAAACATATGCAGTTTGACAATACCAAAACTCATCAACACAAATTGGTGTAATATAATTTCTACACATTCCTACCATTCTGTTTTACATACGTGCTTTTAGCAAGTTTGTTTGTTATTGTTTTTTCTATTGTAATATCATCTTATTGGATTGCTCTTGCGTGCAGACGCAAGTTTTACCTATTCTTTGGTTTTACATCTAAGCTATTTGTAGGTTTATTTGTTATTGATGTTGGTATTGTAATGTTACTGTTTAGTATGCCAATTTTATAGGGAAATTGGTTTGATATTTACACATTTATAGATGTGAAACCTGTTGCGAAGCACGGGAGGACTAACTATTGTACATATAAACACAATTTGACCAATGGTAATGAGAATCCATGCAACGCATGGGTTGGTGTTTGCATTCGACACCAAACACAAAATGAGAAAATAATAAGTCTCACGCAACGCGCGAGACTGTAACACCCCAACCCGGAGATGCTGACGTGTCACTATCACAGTAGTCAGAAACAAAAATAAATTTTATAACTACTAAATAATCATTTTACAAAAGAAACGTTACAAAGTCCTATCTTTTTATCATTAAATTCTGTTTTCCCAAATTCTCTAAAATCTCTATTTGGTTCTTTAGCACTCTTCACACATCCCAAAGATCCCCTTGAATACCTGCCATATAACAAAGAAAACACCAAAAGAAATACGGCTGAGCCAAAAGTTGCTCAGTAACGGAGAGAACAATAGTAATAATAAGGCAAAGGGGTCATGATTATCAAAGTTACAAAGGTCAGCGGAAGCAGCATACACATATACATATGAAGCGTAGCGAATCCAGAACAGAATCCATACGGTTAACAAATAAAACTTCTCTGAAACAAATACTAAGTCACATATACCGTATGGCCAGAAATACCCATCGAGCACAAAACAAAACTAATAGTGTAAACAAGCCCGTCGGCTTGAGTACTGTGAGCTGTATGTGGGCAAACACCATCACTCACCAAAACAGAACAAAACAAAAGTCTAGGATCGATCCATTCGCCTCCCCAAATATCACTCATCGAGTGCCAGAAATATGGAGACGCCGTGAACCAGTCACACCGTCACGGAAAGTGCTACGCCATCGAATGCCCCAATGACGCACCGGCAGAATCCCTACCGGAGGCTAATTGCTCGGGTATCAGAGTTAAAGCAAATAACTTTCACAACAAAGTCTAAACAAATGGTCTAAAACAAATATCTCATGTAGTCACTATAATGGAGCATGCGATAATGAGTACAATATAAGTATCACATGCGTGTCAAAGGTCAAAGTCAGAATTTCTAATAACATATCAAACGCCCAAAGGCCAAATACTTCAAATGAGCTAAGTAATGGACACTACGAGTAAGGGTCAAAATTCATACTATAAAGAAATGAAATATTAGGAATAGAAACAAATCAAATACTATGAAGAAAAGGAAACAAAATCCGCACTACAAAGTAACGGAAACAACATATATATACTATGATGAAAATGACACGGAATCCGTACCTTACTTAGCAAAGTAACCCAACAAAACCGACGTCGTTCTCAACTCGTGCTAGCACCTACACTTTAATTTTTTGAAACTCAATTCGCTTTGTTCAACCTTTTAAATTTAGTTACTTTTATGTTCCGGCGACACTATATTTGAGTCTTTAACTTACTAGTTTAAAAAGGGTATTAGGATTTAAGAGAAACAATAAGCGTTTATATGATTACTTTTGTTTAAATAAGTTTGTAAAACCCCCCATGTAAACATACATGGACGCATGCAATCTCTCCTGTACTCCATTTTATTATTTATAACAGTTAGCTATAATATAAAAGTTTTGTTTAAATACTAACGTATGGCACAATTTTATATATACCAATACCAATCAATATTGCTCATTAGACCATGCATACCCACTTCACCACTTTAAAACTCCATACTCACATATACAATTCACATGTACCTATATATATATATACATATGAAACAGATCATAGACCAATATACGAACTAAAGCTAGCTAACATAAGGATCCATAACATTTGAAACTTTAAAACCAATGACTTCTTCCTATTCATGTTAAACAAGAAACCCAGTCGCCGGAAACTTTTGTGCAACAAACTAAACACCTAGAGCTTATGCGGAGAAGAAGCAAATGATCGGTGTTGTTACCTGAGTTCGGTTTGTGAGACGGGCCAATTACAAAGTCTTGAATTGCTTTAGTGAAAGTTGAACAGGATCAAACACAAGAAAACAAAAGATTGCAACAGTAGTAGTTTATAGCGCAAAACCGTGGTTGCAGGCTGGTTCACTGGTCTTTTAGAAATGAAGCATCGGATTTGAATGCGCGTGATGACCCGTTGATCGATGTCGAGTCAGTGGTGCGGAGTATGATTTTGCATCGCGACGGGGCTGATTTCGGTGGTGGTAAGTGGTAGATTTCAGTTGTTGGAAACTTCTTTACGTGAACTAGCAGGTCAAGATCCCAAAGAGATTGTTGTGGCTTTTGTATGCGTGAAAATTAGGGCTCACGTTAGAGATAACGGGTGGTTTTAGGAGGCGTAAAATAAGAACGTGAAACATATATATATTTTGTTCGAAAGTTTGTTGATGAGCATAAAAGATAATTTGAAACAAATCCCTAGGAGTTTAAATTTGGATCCAAGGATAAAAATGAACGTGGACATCATGGTTGATTTCAATCTTTTTTTTTTTTCGGGTATTATAGAGACGGAGCATAAATCTAGTTATTATTTAAATGTAAACATGTTTATAATATTTAATTTAATATCAAGGAAATTTTTGTCTTATCAGAAAAACTTAATAAAAAAAGTTAATTCTGTTAGTTAAATATACTGAAATAGAAATGAGTTATAAAACTCAAAGCAATAATCGAAAAAAATAAAAGTTAGTAAAAAATAAAGAACATATGCAAAATCTTGGTACCGAATAGAAATTTACTCTAATATATATCCAACCTCAAAACCATCGCCGTCACACTTTCATCTCATCTCAGCCTAACCTTCTTTTATTTCATCTCCACCATTTTTCATCAGTTTTCTAATTGCCATGAAAGATGGAAAAGCTCTATCTGTTTCTACATATTTGTTTCAGTCTATTAACTCATAATAATTATTCAAGGTTTATTGTTGGAATCGGTGATCTCGGAAATTAGGTAATTCTTCTCATTTCTTTTAGTTTCGATTTTTTATTTTATGCATGGAAGATCAATCATCTGATTTATTCACTAACCAGAATTGATGTTCAAATCCATTGTTGTAGTTTTTTGTCTTCTTTTGTTTCGTTGGGTTTTTTGTGTCCCAGCATCTTGCTAGCGACATGTTTGGGTTTTAATAAATTGCCGTTTAAAAAAAAAACCAGAATAGATCCAAAAATCTCATGACAAATTTTGTTAAAACAGAGCATTACATTTTTATATCTAAAATCCTATTAAATATTTGCCAATTTTGTTAGAAATGTATTTAGTTAACTTGGGTTGGGTTGAGATGTAACAACCCACATCTTGATATATTGTCATTGAGTAAGCAACAGGTAATGTGATAATTAAAAATACGAAATGTCTTGATTAATCTTTGTATGAGAACGTTTAATTATAAAAAATAGGTATCGTATTGAACTCTTTATTTTTATGAAATTTAAGTCGACACGTAATGAAGATTGAACCTGTCCGAACAACATATTTTTAATTTTATAACTGTTATATTTTAAAAATTTTAAAAAACAAAAACTAAATTAATTATAATAATAAAATAATCATATAATAATTCACTTTCATCAAACATGCAGTCATGCATATGTTTTAGCAGGTATACTCATGTGTACACGTGTCTTTTGAGTTCATCCTAAGCATGCACGTATGTGTCTTTATGTAACTCTGTAGTAAACCTTATTTTTAATTATGGGCCTATATTAAGAATAAATAAACAATTCTAATAAAATTATAATATTAAATGTCCTTCACAAAAGCAACACACTTGTTTTTAATATTCTTTAATATAATAATGTAATATAAAATGTATTTATTTAATAATTTCTTTTAAAGTTTTTGTTTATTTGACATCATTTAATAGTCTTTTTTATGATAACAATTTTTATTTAAAATATATAAAATATATTATAATAACACTAATTACATTTTGGTCTCGATCATATTATTTAAGAGAATTTTAAAAAATTTAAGAGTAGTGACATTAACCATCTCCTACTAGAGGTCATAAATCGGTTTGTAATTTATATGGTATAAAAACAAAACTTATGAATAAAATGAATAATAACATACAAGTAAAGATCTTAATGTTTTTTAAGCAGACATAACTTTTTTATATGAATTTATTTTTTAGAGAAAAACCCCACCATCAAACCGAGCATTTAATTTCTTTTAATTTGAATAATATTGTTATGCTAAAAAAATTATATAGATATTGTGTTTTAGTTTTACACGATTTTGTTTCAAATAAACTGATTGGAATCGTTTGTGCCTCGTTTATATTAATAAAATCACCACTTGGGTGTTGTGTTTTTCAAGCGTAGCATCGACACAAAACTAGTAAAATTTTATAAATTGAAGACTAGACTAATAAATTCGCATGCGCTCTCTCTTTTAAATTTCATGCATACGATATTCTGGTCAATTAGCCTCTAGCTTTTAAATTACAATTTAAACTTTTAATGTGGAGTGTGATAGTTTGATATAAAAGCCATAAGTTTTAATGATATAAAGTTCATATATATACTCAGGTTTTAAAGTTTATTATTATTATATTATTATTATTATTTCACTTTATTATTATTATGTGATATGTACTTGTTAATTATGATATTTTCAAATTAACAATAAATCAAAACAACTACATCCATTAATACGACTTATACATTTAACTTAAAGTTGAGACCAGTAACATTTGTAAAACACTAACACTTGACAACCTTAATAAAATCAACTCCTAAATACTTGATTGACTAACCCAAAAATAATTAAAAGTATAATATAAACATTCAAACATAAAGCCACAGAGTACCTACAAAGTTGGTTTCACATGTGAAACAAGTCACGTGGACCCTTAAGATCTATTTAATCTGTTATATCATCTAGTAATTCAAAGTTGAACACCATAAATCATTCTTAATATAAACTCTTTATACATATTTCATCCCATACCTAGTTATACCACCCACTTTTTACTAGTTTAACAACTTATATAAAATACATATCAAATGAAATCTTTATCAAATTCTTGATCATATCACTTCAAACGTCCAAACCTCATCACCGCCTTATCATTCTAAATTGTTGACACCACAAAGTTTTGTTATCCTAGGTTATTATAGGAGATGACACTTTATCTCCTAACAATTATTACAAAATCCCTAGTTTCTTATCCTTCAGTTAAATGAATTCTAAATTCCCAATCCCTTTCTCTTGACCACGATATATAATCCACTCTTCACGTTTCGCTTCTCATCGTACCTTTTTTTAAAACAAGTAAACCAAACTCACCAAACACCCACACATACCAACCAAAGTACTAGAAGAGTTTTTAAGGTCTCAAAAATTAGTTTGGTAAGTTTGTGTAATTATTAGACTCGTTTATACTTATTGTGCACTCTAATTATGTAATATACAAATCTTCTATTTTTATTAACTTTGATCCGTAAGGATAATTAAAAACTATTTGCATCTGAATAATATTAAGTTTACAAAATATACATATGAATAAAATAATTACTTGTTAATAGGTTTTTTTTCATATAAAAGCTTAAATTACCGATTTAATGACTTGATTTCTTGATAACTGGAAACACATTTGTTTGAAATTTAACATTGTTTACGCATGAAATAATAGTTTTGATATTTTTATTGAAGGTTAATAAAACAGTAGAAAACTTCATATAGGAATTGATCACTTCAAAACTTTATTTAAGTGATGTTTTGAATCATATGTATTCTGAAACATATTTTCGAAAGTTAGTAAATTTGGAATATTTCCAAAATATAAATTTTAACTAAATGATCTTGTAAATTAAATTTTGTAAATTCAAACGTTAGTTGACATTAATTACTTGTTATCAAATTTATTTTAGGTTTTTTTACATATTTCCCTTTCCTAAGTCCATCAATTACATATTTACCCAAGCCTAAAGTTTAATTACATATATCCCCTTTGACATAATAAATTACTCATTTACCCATTCTTTTACACAAACCATAAGAAAATATAAAAATATATTTATGAAGATCATTAAGGGTAAAATAGTAAATCAAAAGACTATTTTAAAGAAATTGGGTAAATATGTAATATATATGGTTTAGGAAGGGGAAATATGTAATTGAATTTAAGGAGTGGGTAAATACGTAATAAATGATCTTAAGAAGGGGATATATGTAAATGCCCCTTTATTTTATACATATGAAAGGATCAAATTTGCACTGATTACTTGTTTCGGAGCCCACTTTCTTTAATATTTTGGGTGAAAAGCATACTCATTTTATTTGACTTTATGATGTTTTATTATTTAAGATATTATATTTGCCCAACTGTCTGTTTTACACAACCATTAATTCTGGATGAACCGACAGATCGTATGGGTAGTACTACTTGGGTAATCCACACGCATATATAGTGCCCTTTGTAAAAGAAAACAACTCTGAGACCCATGAGGTTTTGAGACCCACTGGTCGTTGCATGCATATCATCAAACATGTGAATACTTTTGTGACAGTTATTAAGTGTTAATATTCAGGATCTCGATTCATATTAGATGGAGCTAGATTGGGTGACCGGGTACATGTTTGGTTGTGGACTCATTTAATAGGCATCATGCTTTATAAATTCGCTTTTATTTTTAAACCTAAGAACTCACTAACTTTATAGTTGACCATTTTAGTGTGCTTTTCAGGTATTTAAGCATGACTTTAACATACGTGATTATGTGGGAAGACGCAATTGCCATATATGAAGTATATATGGGTGACATTGCACTTTGGACAAGGAAATAATAGACCTCTATAGCTACTTATATGCATTAGAAAAATAACAATGTAGATCTGCTCGACCTATTCTATTGTAAATAACTATATATATATATATATATATATATATATATATATATATATATATATATATATATATGAGCATATATGTACTTTTGTAATGAAGCAATCTACATATTCTAATAATTGAGTATCACTATTTTAACTACTCCACATAGGATTTTGCTTAGGTGTCATGTTCTAAATTAATTTGATGGAAAATTTTTAGACGGGTCATGGTATGCTCCATATTCGAAATAACCCGATATGTTTAAATTAAAAGTTCACAAATTATCATCAATTATTTCCTAACCCGATATGTTCAAATAGAAAATTTACCAATTATCATGATCTATATCTTAACCCGATATGTACCAAGTATTATGAATTATCTCCTAACTTGATATGTTCAAATAAAAAAATTATCAATTATTATGATTTATTCTAACCCGATATGTTCAAATTAAAGTTTTAGCAATTATCATTAATTATCTCATAACTCGATATGTTCAAATAAAAAAATTAACAATTATCATGAATTATCTCCTAACCCGATATGTTCCAATAAAAATTTACCAATTGTTATAAATCATATCCTTTATTGTAACATATGATTTTTTATATGAATATATTTGTAAATATCCAAATCGATTTAATAAGAGATATGTTAAAAATAAATTTGATATGTAAATTGAGTTAAAACCTATAAAACTAAAATCCGTGTAGTATACGGGTACTAATCTAGTATATATAAGAGTTAAGTGTAAAATGCGGCCTTATGGTTTACACTCAATAGCACTATGCAACCCTGTTTGAATATTTAGGCTTTTTTCAACCCTAGGCTTTTTAAAATTAGTCATTTACACCCCTTCCGTTAGTTTGATAGTTAGTTAACCATTAATAATAAGGGTAAATTAGACATCTCAAAAAATCCAACCACAAAATGATAGAAACAAACATTGATAATAGTCATTTTTAATAAGATCATCGAAAACAAATGTAACAAAAAATTGCAAACAAAAGTACTTGCTATAGAATATTATTTTCTAGTAAAATCATTGTTATCCAACTCAAAATCCAATTAAAATCTCACCAAATGTTTCCATCTTCTCATCAGCACTAAGTCATTTTATTAGGAGTATAGAGCCCACGTATGTAAGGGTCACCAAGGCGTATGTTAGCAGCAATCTTCAGCTGTTCGATCACCTTCATTATCTACAATTGGACGGTCGATGATTAGATCTTCTACATGAGTGAAATCTATCGCAACATTATCAATCAACTTCACAACAAGTGAAACGCGATGTATTTTTGTTACGATACAAATGGTAATAAGAACAAGATCGATAAAAGAGAAAGACAGGGGTAAGAGAGAAGAAGAAGATGGGTAAACCCAATTCAATACTCAAGTCATCGATACCTTCATTACATCGTTTTCTCTAGTTAAGTAACAAACTCATTAACAACTAACACCCTATACTATTCAACAATTACAATATAGACCCTCGACTTATTGACACATAACAATTTTCCGAGCAGTAAGTCTAGATCTCGTAGCTATCAATCAATGTTTTTCAAGTGGTTGAGTAGTTGATTAGAAATAGACCTTAAGCGAATTTTTTTTTTTTTCAATTTTAAAACCCATTTTGGTATCACTAGTACAAAAAGTGGTTTAAGATGCAGGTAAAATGGCCATAAGGTGCTGGTTTTGACCCGTGTCTTATGGCTTGGCACCTTAATGTGTGTCTTCGTAAGGTGCGGGGGTTGGTTTTGCCATAAGGTGCTGTTTTTAGACCCGCGCCTTATGCTTCAATGCTAAATAAAAAAAAATTGTACTCTGATAAAGTGGCAGGTAAACGGACAACAAGTTGTGCCGTCACCCCCTTTTGAATGATGCGAATGAATAATATACTCTGATATTTCACTGGGACTCATGTATTGAATAATAGACACTGACCGATCAAATCTCGGACGACTTATGCGGTTTAATACTAGACTGTGATTTAAAATGTGGTTGAGTTATAGGTTCCGATTTAAAATCTGGCATAGGAGACGAGACGCATCGGTGTTAATTCTAGCCATGGGAACTGCAACATGAGAAAACGACGCATCTACTTTACGGTGAATGTACATCGGAGAGTTATCTCGCGTTAAATTTTAACTTATATAGTAAAACTAATCGTATCATTCACTTATCTAAAATCAAAAACACTTTCCAAACCATGAGCAACAACATGCGCGTTGGAATACAAAACACGAACAGAAATATATACTCCTTCCATATATAGAAATGGTTGAATGTTTGTTTTATTATTAGTAAATAGTTTATTTTACCCCTATTAGTAAGGGTCAACTGACAGTCAAACTAACGAAGGGGTGCAAATGACGCATTTTAAAAAGCTTAGGTTGAAAATGGTCTAAATATTCGAACGAGGTTGTATAGTGCTATTATGTATAAACCACGAGGGTGCATTTTGTACTTAACTCTTTATATAATGATATAAAAAGGATAATCCCAATATGGGTAATTTTGGCTAATCGTTGCACACTTATATGTAGGGGTGAGCATGAAACCGAAAAAACCGATCCGAAACCGAAAAAACCGAAAACCCAAACCCAAAAAACCGAACCCAAATAGAAACCGTGGGTTTTGGGTTTAATTTATAAAAAAACCGAACTTTTGGGTTGGGTTTGGGTTTTGTTAAAAAACCGATCCGTAAAAACCGAACCGACCCAATAATGTTTATGTATATGCTAAATTTCATATATGTAAGACCCATGACCTATGTTATGTAAAAGCCTATATTGTAATACATTATTATATGATCGTATTACATTTTATCTATGATTTATTGGTGGTTTTTTGTCGAAGCAAAATGACATTCAAAATTTTGTTTATGGTTATTGTTTCCTGGGTAAATATTCTTTTGAAATGTGGTTGATTTTTAATGTTTAAGCTTATGGAAACATAAATTTAAACTTTAGTATTATAACATGTTTTCTTGAATCATTAAGAGTTATGTTTATAACTTGTATTTAGTACTAAAAAACAATAAATTTAAAGCCAAGTTGAAAAAACCGAACCCAAACCCAAACCCAGTCCGCAAACCCAAAACCCAAAACCGAAAAACCCAAAACCCATGGGTTTTAAAAACACAAAAACCGACTTTTTGGGTTTGGGTTCGGATTGAGTCAAAAACCGACCCAAACCGACCCATGCACACCCCTACTTATATGTTTCATTTTATCTATCCAGTAGCTTTGAAATCAGTAGTTGCAACTAACCTGGAAATGTTAGGGTGTGACAACATAGATCCTTAAGAACCATAGTGGTCGAAACGATACAAATCTAAGTACGTTTTTAACAATGTACTCTAATACGAAGTAACAATGATAAAACTACATTATCCTTTACAAGTATAAAGACTAAGAAAATCCTCATGTGTACATGTCATTAGTGAAAATAACAAAGGTTGTAAGTAGGGATGAGCTTTTGGTACCGAGTACCGGTCCCGTCCTGGTACCGTACCGACTTAGAAATCTCGGTACCGGTACCGGTACCAGTACCCACTTTTCCTGAAATTCGGTACCGGTACTAGGCGGTACCAGTACTTTACCGGTTAGTACCACGTTGGTACCGGTTTAGTAAAAACTAGTTTTTTAGTATATTTTAAATAATTTGAGATGTTATGTATGTTGTGTATTACATGGTTAATGTTATAAAGTGTTTTCTTTACAACTTAGAGTTTTAATGAATTTATACCATATTTAATTTATTTTTCTTATATTCAAGTATATCTACCTATTCTAATAATTGAGTAACACATCCACATGTCACCATTTTAATTACTCCACATAAGATTTTGCTTAGGTGTCATGTTCTAATTAATTTGATGGAGAATTTTTAAACGGGTCATGGTATGCTTCATATTCGAAATACCCGATATGTTTAAATTAAAAATTCACAAATTATCATCAATTATCTCCTAACCCGATATGTTCAAATACAAAATTTACCAATTATCATGATCTATATATTAACCCGATATGTACCAAGTATCATGAATTATCTCCTAACCTGATATGTTCAAATAAAAAACTTATCAATTATTATGATTTATCCTAACCCGATATGTTCAAATTAAAGTTTTACCAATTATCATTAATTATCTCATAACTCGATATGTTCAAATAAAAAATTTATAATTATCATGAATTATCTCCTAACCCGATATGTTCCAATAAAAATTTACCAACTATTATAAATCATATCATTTATTGTAACATATGAATTTTTATATGAATATATTTATAAATATCCAAATCGATTTAATAAGAGATATGTTAAAAATAAATTTGATATGTAAATTAAGTCAAAACTTATAAAACTAAAATCCGTGTAGTACACGGGTATTAATCTAGTTATAGTATATTTATATTAAAAAGTATAAAATTAAACCGAAATAAACGAATAAATTTTATTAAAAAAAGATAAAACATGAAACCGGTACCAACATGGTACCAGTACCGAAATACCGGTACCGGTACCGTCCCGCTAAATTCGGTACCGGTACCCATTTTTCTTAAAACTCAGTACCGGTACTAGGCGGTATCGGTACGGGACGAAACTGGTACCCGTCCCGATCTCATCCCTAGTTGTAAGAACTTTTCAAATAAAAGATGATAATTTAGTATGTTTTAAAGAACTAAAATAGAATAATTTACCTTTTTTTAATGAGTATCCATTGAGAAAACAAAATCAAAAATTCAAACCGTCGCTCTTATCTCTTCGACTACTCAGCACCAAAGCATATCTACATATACGTTTCAACTCCATTGACCTCATAACTTTAACCCAAATTGCTTCATACTTTTAATTTCATCAACCTCCGTCACACTGCAATTAGTAAGTCTCCCTTTATCGATCATATCTTCATAACCATTTACAGTTTAGTTAATTGTTTCGAATTTATGCCATGCATATATGTGTGTAATATCATAAAATCTATGCCATATATAATCACTCAAACACAACATTTCATCATTGGTTTTAAAATATTCATAGTTTTTCGGTATATATATAGGGTTTGTTTCTTCATATATATTTTATATTGAATGTACGTGTGTTAAAAAATAGGGAGCCAAGGTTCATATTGTTTTTTAAATTTTTTTGTGATACAAAGTGTGTTTGGTACCAAGGTTCATATTGTTTTTAAAATTTTTTTGTTTAGATGGTGTTTTTTGAATTTTTTTAATGTTTTTTAATATATAGTTGGTTTTTTTTGTTATGAATTGATCTTGGTTTTTAGAAAAATCAAGTTTTTTTGGTATAAAATGATCTTGTTGGTTAAACAAAAATTGTAGTGAAATACAAATTAATTAAACCTACACATGCATTATAACTAATCAAACAAAAAATATCCAAAGTATAAAAACAAATTAAAAATTTTTTTAAGAAAAACCATTATGTTAGTTTTTTCTTTAAAAACCCCCCTCAAAAGAGTGTTGGAATAAACTAAAACCGTATTGGCCAAAAGGAATCATATTGGGTTAATGATTCACCAATCAAACCCGAATAAGAATCGTATTTTCCAATATGGTTTTTGTTGGGGCTTTTCACTACTAGAAAATTGAGCAATTGCTACCAAAATTTGCAACGGAAAACAAACGGTCGCAAAATTTAAGACCGACTTCCGACCGAAAAATTAATGGTAGCAATTCAACAATACGGTAGCAAAAACGATTGCAAAATTTGCGACTGCTGTTTCGGTCGCAAATTAGTCGGAAAAATCTTATAAAAAATAAAAAATAATTGCAATATCTATAGTCACAAATTATTAAAAATATAATCTCCTCTTTTATATTTCATCCTCACCTTTTACACCTTTTACGTGAATATATGGATCCAACCCACAATTTTTTTTACCCATACCGTGGATATGCGGATCTATTTTTAACACCAGACCATCCACCATCCGTTCATTCTATCTTCTTCTCACGTCAACCCTAAATCGGCCGCTCACCCCAAACCCTAAATCGTTCAATCTCATCGTCCATCGTCATCTTCTCCGATTAATTTTACAGGTATGTGTTCCTTCGTTTCATTGTTTACTCGATTGTCATCAGTTTCTTTGTATGTTATGTCGATTTCCTTTGTTTCCATCTGTTTACTCGAGTGAATCTGGAGATGAATCGTAACTTATTGTTTTTGTTCCTTAATCGTAACTTATTGTAAATTGTTAGATTTTAATCATCAACATGGTAGTTTCGATTATACTCTTTCGTGGTGTTTTGTGATACACTCGAGGTGAAATAGTTAGAAAAAACCTTACTAAAATATTTAACAAAGTGTAAATTGTTAGTTTGATAGAACCAAAGCTGCAAAGAGGTTCACTCTTTCATAGCTTGTCACTCATGGCAATAACATATACAGTTGGCTATTGAATCACATGGTTCTACATTTGAAACGCATAACTATACAACTGAAAGAGTAACAGTCATTGATGCCAGTGTCTATTGCCAAACAGAGCAGTACATCAATTACTCTTACTTTCAAGACTGTAAATTACTTCACATGGATATTTTTCATCAGCCTTTGCAAGTGCTCTTTGGTTAAGGTTTTGAACAAGAAAATCTTATTATACCCATAGGTGTTTGCTTGAATTACCCAAGTTGTTTAAAGAAGTTTGTTTTTCTTTGCACAAGAAAGTTGTTTTGAACAAGAAAGTCTTATTATAATCATATTGGATGTATTTTTTAGATCACGATAAGTTTAAAAGAAGAAAATTTACTTTCCTTGTATGTTTTGCATTGACGATCTTTATCAAAAGTTGATAAGCGCTTAAAAGATTCATTGTTTACACATGGTCAGTTTTATGTTAATTATCTTTATCACAGATTCATCTTTCAGTACACTGTATCGTCTGTACATATATATTTGTGATTAACCATGATATGTGGTGTTTAGACATCATATGATTATTTGTTGGTGGGCTTCATATTAGGTACTATTAGGTATCATAAGTTTCATAACCAATGTTCTTTGCATAAAGTTTCAAGCATATCAGAAGGTTTTGGGTTTGCTATCTATGTATCTTTCAGTGAAGCTAAGAAAGCCATTTCTGAAATGAATAGAAGGTTATATCCTAAATTCATCTTTTTGTTTTAGAAGTTTAATTTCAATTTTTAACACTTGGGCTTAAATGGATGTTTTAAAATCAAAATAGAAGTTGCTGAGAAAGTTATTGTGTAATTAGAAACATGATGAATGAAAAAAATAACAGGCCAAATGCTCACATATGCTCAAGGAATATAATATACTTTCAATTTTAATATACTGCGTTATATATGATGAGAAGTTGAGAACAAGGCTTTATGCAGCTTTGGTGTTTGGAAGAAAACTGAAAGCTTTTTTAGGTGGATGGAGGTTCAATCATGTAAGTTTTATATGGATCATATGGATCCATGTCAGGTGCATACCATAATTTCCTCTGTCTCCTCAACCTTCATTTCATGTAAGTTCTTCTTCACCCTTTCAATTTCCTTCATTTATCCATAATTTTTTTCATCAATGCTTCCTTATTTCACTTACTTTACACAATCTTACTTTGCTTATTCATGACATTTGATGTTTTTATCCAATATGTTCATTAGGGTATCTTTGATTCATCTGTTTTGTTTCTGTTTCCCCAATTGAAACTTTTGTTATTATCTTTATTTTAACCTAATCTTGATCTTGATTAGGTTGAAACTTTTACTCGGCCTTGGAAAAAGTTGAATCTTGGATCTTCTCACGGATTATCGAGTCAGTATGGTGGCAGGTTGTTGTGTTGCATAATCACATTTTTCATTAGGATTTTAAGCTCTTTTTTTTTGTCATGACGGTTATAGGTGGCAAAATGGAGTCAGTGTAATAATAGCGAGTTTTTAGAGCATGATGGATCGGGTTGGGTTGACCCACTAACACTTTCTGGTTCTTTTTTAGCTATTAACCTGATTAATGTATTAAATAAGATTAAAAAAAGTATATTATTAAGATAACAAATATAACTTTTCCTTAGTAGAAAGATGAATTTTGCAGTCATCCTTTTTAGTTATCTTTTTATCAATTTGACCCGTTAGAGAGATTATCTATAGTCCTAACTTGATTATTTTGTTGAATCTTGCAGACTCTTACCCCATATATGCAATCTGCAGCTGCAAAAGCTATCATAAGAATTGTCGATTCTGAATCTAGTAATAAATCCTTTAAAAAAACATCCACTCCATGTACTCAAGAACAAGCAAACTTCTCAATGGAGAGCTTTGGAAGACCGCTTTCATGGATGCTTGTGAAAGAATTTGTCCGGTTCGAGCTGGAGGACATGATTGTGGTTGCCTGCCTGTTCTTTCTAAATTGGTAACTTCATTAAAACTTACAATATCTTACTTTTCAAAACCTGCATGTGAATTACATAGAGCATATGGATCCATGTCAGGTGCATACGAATGCTGGATAACAACATAATTCAATTATATTAGCAATATAAAGTCACTGTTTGACTTATACATAGTCTAGAATATTTAAAGAAAACCTAAGAGGGTGTTAGTCTGATGGTTACTTTTGCCTAAACCTTTAATGTACAACTACAAAGCAAAGGAAACGTGTCAAATATGTCCCTAATGTTTACTTCTTTGTGCTTGTTTTAGGACGAACTCAAGTGGATGGTAAAGAATTTTTCAGCCAAGTGAGGTAACATGTCAAATCTGATAGTGAAAATAACCTTCAGTATATGGGTTCTTTTAAAGATTTATATTATACTTTCATACAAAAACCGATTTGAACCATTAAAACAAAGTATTTCAATTTGCATCTCACTTTTAATCATTTTCCCAACTTTTAGTCTTTTAGACTAAATTTCATGCTGATGTGTTGCAAAACACATGGGTTTATTATTTATATTTTACCACATTTTAATCTTATTTTATGTAAATATATTTGATTTTTAGTTATTTATTTTATTTTGTTTTTGGTTTAGGTAAGTTCGAATAAAAGAAGCGGATTCGGGACACAAACGGGAAGAAAATCAAGTGAAATCACCTTTGGAGGCCAAGCCCAAGACCCATCAGGCCCAGAAGCCCATTTTCAGAAATCTGCCAGCCCGGAGGGCCGCTGGGCAGCCAGTAAAGTCCCCGGAGACCCGCTGGGCTCCTGATCTGTCAGATTCTCTGCCCAGAGGGCCGCTGGGCAGGAACCTTAGTCCCCAGCGACCCGCTGGCCGTCCAGTCGCGAAAAAACCCTAAAAATCACTATTTAAACACTTTTTCTTACATTTTTAGGGTATCACCTCTTCACCCAAAAACACAAAACGGCTGGAAATCATTGAGAGGGTCTTTGGGGGTGATCATAAGTGCAAATTGGTGTGGATTCAAGCTTTGATTGGTGTTTTGATCTTTGATCTTGAAGAATTGAAGTTTCTCTTTGAAGATCTTGAGGTTTTTGATGGATTGAAGACCAAAAGTTGTTGATTTGAAGATTGGAGTGGAAGATCTAGTAGATCAAAACTTTGATTTGAAGATTGGTGGCCAATTCGGGTGTGATCCACTCTTCTTTGTGCATTCTTATTTGATTTTCATAGTTGTTGTTGACATGATGCTAGATTTAGACATTTTGATGTTGGATTTATGGATCATGTTGATATTTGGCTAGATTTTGCATGATTACTTAGGCATTATGGATGATTGATGATGATTTGATAATTTTTGGTTGTTTATGATATGTTGGATGGATGTTCTATGTGAGAAGATTGATTTGGTTATGATTATGTATGCAAAATGTGTATTGGTTGTATGATCTTTGATGATATCTTGTCTTGATTATGGTTTTTTGTTGCTTGGATTTGATAACTTTGTGACAAAGATCATATTTTTAGTGTTAAAATCGCTAGATTAAGACATTATTTGGATAGATCTAGGAATAGATATCCATAAGATGAGATTGATTTGTGGATTTGAGCCGATGTGCTAGCCGGACTCGCTACCGGAAGGTAGGAGTTTGTAGATTTCATCTTTTTGTTAGTTGGTTTGGGTTAAAACGCTACGGGAGTGGGTTTTACTTAATAAAAACTAACAACTTGTGTTATCTAGTCTTAATTTGTAATAAATCGATTGATCCCGTTATTTTAGTTTACTGATTTAGTCAGTTTCTTGGATAATTGGACTAGTAAGCTGAGAGGCGAGCCAGTTTAGGATCCCTTAGACATCCGGGAGTGTTTTGTAGACATTCCTCACACCGTGAGCTTCACATATTTATTTTAGGACTTTCTAGCACCCACGAGACCTTAGTAGTAGGTACTGATGTGTTAGATTGTTTTGAATAGATATATTCTTAGATCCGGTGCCGACATATGCAGAAAGCCGAGAGTTGTCAGATTATCATCAGGATTCCCGCCTAAGTAGTCATCATTCCACTCATAGTTCTCTTTTAGCTTATTTCCGTTTTTAGTTTCCATTTTTAGTTAAGTTTTTATCCTTAGTTTATTTTAGATAATTTTCCTTAGTTAAAATCTTATTCTTAGAGTAAATTTAGGTAAATTGTCTCTTGCTTGTTTAATTTAGTCTTTAAAAATCTAAAATCCAAATCTCTTTTACATCGGTTAGAACTCGATAAAGATCCAGTATTAGAGGACGCCAAACTCAAATCTCTTGGGTACGATATCCGGACTTACTTAACTTGCTACATACGACCGGTACACTTGCCGATTGTGTGAACTTGTTAGGTTTTTCCACTTTATAAATTTAAAACCTGATTTTCCGATCCAAACATATTTTCATACACCATACGGTTCGCATCAAAGTTTTTGGCGCCGTTGCCGGGGATTTGTCTTGAGTTTGGTAAGTATGCATCCTATCTTTTACATTTCTCATGGGCATACTATCATACGAACAGTTTCGTCCTCTCATCGATAACTAACTTCTCTTTATAACACACAACTCAAGTCTTCCTACCCTTATAACACACAACTCAAGTCTTCCTACCCTAGAAACAACTTTTAATCATCATATCATTCATCATAATCATAATTAGTAAGTACATTTGTAGCAGCAGATTTAATCATTATATCATTCATCATAATCATAATTAGTTTATTTTCACTTTATCTGCTGTTTTTTTGCTTTAATTCATACATTCTTCTTATAGGTAAATTTCTTTCATTGTATGTAAATTTCTTGGTTTGTATGGGAGAGTATGAGAATGCGCCATTTGAAACATTTGTCTTTACTTCTAACTTTTTAATCAAATATTACCTTTTAAGTAATAAATTTTATTGTAAATTTAGGAGGTTTCTAAACATTATAAACATGTCTTTTGACCGGTTAACAAGACTGTCTTTTGAGCTATAAATAAAACTGAGTTATTAATAGACTTTATTATATGAGTGTATAAGGGGTTATTTAATTCATGGTTGCTATATTGGTGTACCTGATGCAAGTTTAGTGTTTTAATGTGTAAATCATCAGACTTATTGAGGAGCTAGTGTCGGAAAATATGGGCAATTTATATTGAAGGAGCTCGTTAAAGAAAAAGATGAAGAAAAAGAAAAACGAAGCCATTGAGTTAGGCTAAAAACAATTTATGTCGAATGTTTGGTCATTTTATTTTGTAATTTAAGTTTAATGTAGCTTTGAATATTTTAAAATATGGTTCATTTTGAGTATTTAATAAAGGGTTATTGGATTTAATCACCTTCAACTATTGGTTATTGGCCGCTGTCACCTTCAAGTATCACTTTGGCCAATATAACCCCTAACTAAACACTTTGGTGTCCGTATCACCAAAAGTTAACCAATTCAAGTCACTTTTGTTAACTTTTGGTTAATTTTTGGTTAACCTTTGGTGATACGGACATCGTATCACCAAAAGTTAACCAATTCAAGTCACTTTTGGTTAACTTTAGGTTAATTTTTTGTTAACTTTTGGTGATACGGACACTAAAGTGTTTAGTTGGGAGTTATATTGGCCAAAGTGATACTTGAGGGTGACATCGGCCAATCACCAATAGTTGAGGGTGTTAAAATCCAATAACCCTTTAATAAATGGTGGCAATAATCATCATACAGTGGCGGTTGCAAATTGTGGCAACAAATACCAGTCATAAAGGGTTGCAAAATGCGGTTGTAGGTAGCAAAAACCAGTTGCAAGATTTGCGATGGAATGGTGGTAACAAGATTTGCAACGGAAGTAGCGGTCGCAAGATTTGCGATGGAATCGGTCGCAAGATTTGCGACGGAATCGGTCGCAATATTTGAGACGGAAGCAACGGTCGCAAGATTTGCGATGGAAGTAGCGGTCGCAAGATTTGCGACTGAACTTCTTGTCGCAATATAAAAGCGGTCGCAAAATGGTTGCTATAGGGCATTAGAGACGAGCGTTTTTCCAACTAACTTTTCGGTTGCTAAGCGGTCTCAAATAGCCTTTTGAGACCGTTTTGCGACCGAAATGGCCGTTGCTATTGCCAAGTTTTCTAGTAGTGTTTGAACCCTTTACATGTATTGTTGTTTGCATATTATAACATGTTTAACCCTATAAAAACCCTATAAAAGGAATCATATTGGGTTAATGTGCAATTTTTTTAGTATGTACAGATAGCATGATAGCATGACCCTAAAATAATTGACACAGTTCATTAGGTTATTTTTCATAAATGTTGTTAAATACATGCAAAAGATTTATTTTTTATCAAATATTTTCCAAAAATCAATTTTAAGTAGATTTCAGAAGTTTTAACCAAAATCTTGTATTTCCTTTGTAGCATTCAAGAAGATGAACAGACTAATAACCGATTCGTTACGTGATAGATTCCAAATTCTAAAGTTTCCATATAAAAAGGAATGGGATAATAGATTTATAACAGAAGCAGATGGTTATCAGATCCCATCTAGTTGGTCTAATCGAGACGTTGATATGTTACTCACTAAACTTCATTCTTCTATACAATCCGGACAAATGTGTGGTTTTGAACATAAGATTATAGTTGCTGCCGCGTGTTACTTAAGGAAGCCAGGAGGATCATCCAACGACCGTCTCATTGATTCAACCAGTTATGGTTCTGCACTTCTTGACTTGAACCAAGATCATCTATACAACCTGTTCTATCAGCAACAGACCGCGCTTATGGGCTGTTTATTTGTGGTTTTCTTTTTAAGATACTCTCAAAACCGTCTCAGAACGTTGGCCAATCTTGGAACCGTGTTAAAGAGAGGTTCTTGAACTTTTATTCAAGTAGCAAAACTCCCAAAGAGTGGCCCAAACCGCAGCTCAAATGGCTTGATATGTTAAAAAATCGTTTTACTTTTGATAAAAGAGCGTTGTTGACTGCATTGAGACTCATCAACAACTTGGAGATGGTTTATACTGATGTTGCAACGGTAGAGTCAAGTTTAATCAAATATCTTTTCAGTACGCCTTTGTCTTACACGGGAATGCATGCATACAAATTGTTTTGTGACGTGAAAGAAAAGACGGGCCAGAAGACGTTGTGGTTGGTTAGAGAGTTAAGTTACCCGTATTTTCTTGATGAGTTGAAGACCATTGTTGAGATTAGACGAAAGTGGGATTTAGGGGGGCGTGATGCTAACCCTGCATTTAGATATGCAAGGTTGTTAGGCCCGGAATATTTTCCTGAAATTCAAACTAAAAGTTGTACTGTTTTTGTGTATTGCTTGGCGAGGATCCTAAGTCGCTTCGAACCGTCAGGGAATAACTTCAATCCTGAACATATAGTTGGATTAGATGGAATAAGTGAGAGCATGAAGGCATGGGCTGATAAAGTTGCATCTTCTATATATGTTAAGTATCTTTCTTGATGTACTTTGGCATAACAACTACTATGTTTTTTGTTTTGGAACTTTGATATGAATGTTTTGGATTAACTTGGGATTGAACATGTTTTTGTTAGTTGGTGTTTATGATCCCACTAATGCAAATGTTGTTTTGCTTGTTTTGTCTTGTTTTGTTTCCAAGTGAAGTGCTTTAAACTCACATTTTTCAATATGTTCTAAGAGTAAAAATCCCTAGTATCTCACAATGACATATATAACACTATTTTAAATGTGTTTAATTAGGGTCCTTTAGTTTGTAGAGACTGTATCTATCATTAAAACTGTTTAATATATTTATTATAATTAAAGTTAACTATCAAGTTTGTCTCTAAGTTACGGCTTCTTTTTTTTCTGTCTTTCATCTAAAACTAAAGTTTTTTTTCTCTTCTAGGAACTTTTTTTTATAAACTTAATATTTTCTATCAACTTATATTAACCCATTAAATTTGAAACATTTATATCGGTTATTATGTTTATAATATTAATTATTTTAATTTCATTTTTACGTTAAAAAAGTATTATAGTTACAATTAATTTTTTACGGAATTGAATACGTGTAAATATTGTTAAAACAGAATTGATTTGATATTTTTTTGAGACATGAAAATGGTTCGTTTGAAAATTCTCGGTAAAGGAAAATAACTACAAATTAGACTATCGTAGGATTTGAAAATTCTCGGTAAGGAAAATAACTACAAAGTTCTCGTTTGAAAATGATTTGATACTCTGTTTTGTTTTAGTGGTTTACATGCCTTTTGTTGTATATGTGTTTTGTTTAAAGGGTGTTCTCCTTCATTTTTACGTATTTTTCATTTGTAACTAGTTCAAACCGGCTCTTTTTATGTATACCGTCAAATATTTATACAAACACCTATTACGCATATAATACCCAGAAATAAAATAATAATAATAATAATATACTTATAAATAAACATGATAGAATTAGAAAAAAAAATGAAAAAAACACATTAGATACGTGAACTTAAATTGTGAAAAGAAAAAAATTGATGATATCATGGTTTCATATTCCCTTCAATCAACCCAACTAACTTCTGAGAGTATTGAGAGGAGAATTGCTCATTAAGTCAAGTTGCTTTAAATTAAATATATACCTCCAACCCATAAACTCAAATTACAAACCGCTTCGATCAAACACCGTCGTCACACTACCAAAACCAGCCCCTGGCATCGTTGATAACCACTACAGCACCTCGTCTCATATATACCGAATCATTTTTTCGTAGCCATCGTTCGCGATCAATTTCTCCGACTCGTCTTCTTATTATTACTCGTGAATAAAGGTAACCGGTATCAACCCTTCTTTCGTTAAATTCTTGTTTATAAAAAAGTGATGATTGAACATGTTAATTCATTCTGTTAATTGGTATACAAGCGTCACAAGCACCACTAACCGTTACTATCGCCGCTTTTAGATTCGTTTTCGCAAGCTTTCGAAGTTGGCCGTTTGGCTAGTCGGCTCAAGGTAATGAATCCGACCCGCTAAATGCATATTGTTTTGTAAATGCTTAAGGTATTTATACACCGATTTCGTTATGTTTCATAACGCATCCACTGTCAAAACATCCGAAAGCATTTACGATCATTTCATTCCGTAAACTGCTTGTCCTTTTGATTGAAGTACTAACTACGATCCTTGTTAGTTGTGCATTGAAATATTCCGGCGAACTGAAAAGGGAGTTATTTATGAAAGTGATGAAGATATGCATGATATTTGAAACTATTATCTTTCATGTGAACTAACACACGCTCACTTCATCTCAACAAACTAATAAATTTGTTTTTATGTATATTAAGTAGGTTAAAGTTGTTGGTGGGGAAATAGATTCGACGTATTAACACCCCTATAAATATTTATCGGTGGAAACTAATCAACCGACTAATTAACATATAGTTTCATAAAGTTAATTAATATAACTATATTATAGGTTTTCGTATGGTTAATTGTTTGAGGAGTTCATTTGGGGTCACTTTTGCTTGTATTTTGGCTAAGATACGGATTCAGTGTCCCTCTCTCATAGTATAAATTTTTGTTTCTGTTACTTTATAGTACGGAGTTTTGGTACCTTTATGTTAGTGTCACCACTTTTGCTTCCGCTGACACGACCCGTTTTGCCTTAGAGTAATATTTCTTGGTTTCATTCAGTTATGACTTGTTCGGATTATTTGATATATTTATTCATACTTTTAGCATGCAACAGTCTTATTAATGTGTACTCATTATTGCATGTTTCTGTAGATGATAGGATGAACTTTATATGTTATATGTTGGATAGTTATGCTACTACCATTATGAATTTGTACTCTGTTACCCGAGCTGTCTGACATGTCATTGTGGCGTCAATGGCATGACACTATTTCGTGACGGTGTGTAATAAATAGTTCAGATCAGTTTTGTTTCTGGGGGATGGAATAATGTGTGTATGCCCCACACACCATCTCATTAGTACATTAGCCTAGCTAGCTATGTACACCTCTATTTTGGCTCTGGGTCTTCCTATATTACACGACTTATTTATTTGTTTATTTATATGTTCTGTCGTGTAGATCATTTGTTATCAGTAATATGTTCAGATCAGTTATTAGTTATATGTTCAGTTTTGTATCAACTATAAATTCAGTTCAGTATCAGTTTTATTTTCAGTACCTTACGTTCATTTGATAATTATAAGGATTTGCTTCTGCTTATTCATCTCATTTTATTTACTATTGTTCTCTCCGTTACCGAGCAATGTTTGGCTCAGCCGTATTTTCTTTTGTGGTGTTTCTTATTTATGTGTAGGTAATCGGAGAAATCCAGGGAATTAGTGAAGAGAGCGTCAAGAGATCAAGACCTCGCTTTTAATTCAATAAATGTAATAATACATATTTAGGATTTCTTTAACGTTTGGGTTGTTGGACGTCTTATGACGTTTGTTTATGTCTTTTATCTCATGAATTGGTTTTGGTTTGATATCTGTAATGGTGACGTCTCAGCCTCTTCGAGTTGGGGTGTTACAACGCATTGCAAACCGGCTTCTTTTGTATATACCATCGAATATTACAAACACCTCTTACGCAACGCGCAAGAGATCATCTCCACCTAATTAACCTTAAATGGAGGTCCTAATGATACATAACTTTAGTGTTTTTAATATTGTTAAAAAAACTAAGATGTTTATTTGATTTCAATACTAAATTTATTAAATTCTTTTCAAATATTTTTTTTTATTGGTTTTGCTTTTGAGTATGTGTAATTAAACGGTAGCAGAATTTGTTCGTTTTGACTGTAACATAATTTACTACTGATTTTTCCTAATAAAATAAGTAGCAACACATATTATTAACAGTTTTTTAAAACTTACATGGTCATTTAAATTCGTAGTAATTTGCTAACGATTTGAATTCATAATTCAACAAAATAAAATATAAAGATTATCTAAATCATTACAAAAAATATGCAACGTAAATATGGAATGATTGAAAATCTACCTAATAAAGCAAAGTTTTAGGGGGTAAATTTAGGCGGGAAAAATAAGGGGGAAGATTTGGGGTAAAAATTTTAAAAACCAACGTAATTTTAGAAACAACACAAAATTAATTTCTTTGCATTTTATAATAAATGATATTTTGGTTGCAAAATCAACACAATATTGAATAACTGAACATCAACGGGTGATTTTAAATCCTAAAAGTTTTCAATATTGATTTTTATTATAATAATTTTGATTGTTCATCGCATTTTCAAACCGTGATTTCTTCATTCTTTCGGATCATTTGATTTATTTAGCCCGTGTGTCTACACGGGTATTAAACCTAGTGTACCTAATAAAGCAAGGTTTTGGGGGCAATTTTAGAAGGGACAAATGAGGGGACGATTGAGGGCCAACAATAAAAAAAATAAATTTAGAAACAACGCAAAAATAATTTCTCTGCATTTTATAATAAATGATATTTAGGTTGCAAAATCAATACAATATTAAATAACTGAACATAGATGGGTGATTTAATCTACATAATAAAGCAAGGTTTTGAGAGGCAATTTTCGACGGAAAAAATGAGGGGAAAATTGGAGGCAAACATTTAAAAACAAAGTAATTTAGAAACAAACCAAAAATTAATTTAAAACAAAGTAATTTAGAAACAAACCTAAATAATAAATGATATTTAGGTTGTAAAATTAATGCAATATTGAATAAGTGAACATAGACGGGTGATTTTAAATCCCAACAGTTTTCAATATTGATTTTTATTATAATAATTTTGATTTTTACATCGAATTTTCAATCGTGATTTCTTCATTGAATGGATCATTTATTTTATTCAGCTCGTGTGTCTACACGAGTATTAAACCTAGTTGATAATAGAATGAAATTAAAAGATTTTATAGTTAAAATAAGTTTGAGCGGGAAAATGGTTCCGAAACCTCCTCCAATGATTGACATGTGACATAAAAACCTTCTTTTATTAATATGTATAGATATAGATTTTAATTTTATTTTTATGTTAAAAAGGTATTATAGTTACAATTATTTTTTGACGGAATTGAGTACGTGTAAATATTGTTAAAACACACAAGAAAATACAAAACCCTAAATATAATATAACTAGTTTTATTCTCTCTGCCGCCACGTTGCGGTGGCAAAATAAAGCATGTTGCAAAGAGCTAATAAGCCGTCACAACGCATCCTTCTAATTCAGTTGCCTTACATGCTTTAACATTAAAGACCAGAAGGCGCGGTTTTGATGCTCAACAGCACCTTTTAAATTTACCATCCGTGCCTTTTGCTCATAAATGTACTAGTGTTGGTTACAAATTACAAACATAAATCTAAAGAAAAAGAAAACAACAATCAGATATGGTTACGTACCTCTCATCTAAATGATTCAACATCCAAAATTCAGTTATGTTCCATTTGAAAATGGTATAATTAAATAAATATAAGACACATGCACCTTATGATTAAAAGTCATTTTGAAATTCATAGATGGTCATACAACTCAACTTCTATCACAGCATTGTTTCATTATGCTTACATTAAAATGATTCTACCTAATATGGTTTGTTTCGAAGAGCCAGTAAAATGGGCACAATTGTAAATTGTGGTTCTCTTGCAATCAATAACAATGGAGAATCTATAATTAGACCTTGAAATCTATAACTGAACAAATAAACCTAGCAAATTTTTTTGCATCCTATGAAATGGAAGCATTAATGTTGGCTTGTCGTTTCATTATAATACCCACTCGTTCTTCGTCTTCACCATAGTTATCCTCAATGCCATCATCAGCATACATCAGAGTAGACTCTTGAATCAAGTAGAAGATGTGTGCTATTACGTGTTGGGTAAACACAATACGATCAGTTTACAACTTTCGGCGCTTGCACATAAAATATTCATCATTTTCCAGTAAAGAGCATGATGACGAAAGAATCTCAGCAGAAACAAAAGCTACAACAACAAAATACAAAAACTTAGAATGTAGGTCAAACCAATTAATTGAACTGATAATTATAGAAAATGACCCACAAAGAAGCACCGTTAGACCAGCCCACGTCCAGCCCTGTTCCAGTCAATTTCCAGCCTCCCACGAGACCCTCATACCACCCCAAGTGCACCCCCACTCACTCCCAACCTCAAGGTAACGAGAAAGCACTCGAAAGTGCACTATACGTGCACAAAACGACCATTTTCACACACAATGAATACCAACACTTCCCATATATTTTTGAACACCTTCAAACACTCATTCTTCAGTAACAAAAGTATTAAAAACCATAAAACCATTTTTAGTCAAACTATACACTTTATTTTGAGAAAAACAACAACACCCAACTAACAACCTTCAAAACATGATTTCATATTTTCTATAGTTTCTTTATAATAAAATATGGTTACAAAATAAATTTCATGATTTTTGGAGTTGTACATTAATTATTATGCATTTTTTAATATTAGAAATGGATAAATACACTAATAATCACAAAAACGTATGGGGAGTATAAAATACAAAAATTTGTTATCTTACTATTATAAATATGTGTATAGGTGAATATTACTGATTATGATTGATTGTTGATGGGTATACATAAAAATCGAACAATAACCGAAACTAAAACGTACAAAACAACGACAATACCAAAAATATAAAAGTACCAAATTTTTATTATCTCGGTAGCTTAAATATGTTAAAAATAAGTTAGAAAATAAATTTCATAATTTTCCTAAAAAGAATGTAATTACTATGAATTTTTGAATGTTTAATAGGATTAAAATACAAAAATTCGTATAAAATAAATAGGGACACTTAGGGCCAAAATTATAGAATACAAACTCATATATGGATATATAGTAACTAATTTAAGACCTAAAATGTTACCAAGGATCCTCTAAGCATAAACGTAATCTTAACCAAACCGAACCGAACGCGTTAAAAACACGAAACCCAACGAAACAAGAAAAATCTGATATTTTATGATTCCAGAAGCTTATATATATAAAAAATAAGTATCCCAACAAGTTTCATAATTTTTATAAGCCTAACCTATTTATTATAAATTTTTGAATATAAAAGACCAAGTAAATGGTAAAAAGCACAAAAATTAGAAAAATACCTTTTAATCTGAAATACCACTTTTTATACATAATATATAACCCAAGGAAGTATTTTAAAGAATAAAAATGTTTAAAAGGATGTTTTGTAAATAAATCGTTCATATGTCGGTTACACGCGCGTTAAAATACGAAAATGACCAACGAACCTTAAAACTCAACTTTTGGACTACAAAGCACTTAGTTACTGATTAAATAAGCTATAACCAAAATTTCAACAATTTAGGAAGTACCAATTATTTTATACAAATTATTTAAGTTTAAAAACGCGTAAACCGACAACTATTAAAATAATTTGTAGAAAATAATTGAAACACCTAAAAACCATGAAAAACAATATATTATAGTAACTAAGACCCCTTTAACTTAATATAGGAGCCCAAGATGAAAATAAGCTCAAAAACCTAAATCATAACCCGACATGTAGCGATTTACCGCAACCGGAGAAACCGGTAAACTCGAAATCTACCCCGAACTTGATAAACACTTTAAACCTGTAGGTTAACCTTAAAATATGTATAAAACCAATACACAACACTAACACACCTAGAAATGAGAAGTTATAACCAAAAACCTAACTTTAAGGCTAAAAGTGTCAATATAGCAAAGTCGAGGGACTAAAAGTGACAACACTCAAACTTTCTGATTTTTATGAGAAATAAGTTAAATACTTACCTAAGTAAACCAAAACAATATGGATTTAAGTGTTAGAACGAGAACGAACCAACGAGAACACTAAAACGACTATACAACCGAAAGACAAAACGCACCCGTTATGGAACGCACGTAGACTTATATATTTTAGAATCTAACTTGATTAAACTAAACATAGGAAGTCCTCTAGGAGGTAGGACTCTCACGCAAACCATTATCTAGGAAGTTCTTGAGCAAGCTACAGGTGAGTTCATGAACCCCCTTTTTACGTAACGCTTTCGGGGCTGATACATACCTACTAAACTTGTTTATATAAACTGATTTTCATGGTGTAATACATCTGCTACTTGTCCCTGAACGTTGGTAGTTGGTACAACTTTCGGTAGCCATTAACTTCTTGCAGGAGCCCTTTGATATGTGAATAGTACTATTTGGGAATCCCCCGCGTACATTGGCATACCCCCCACTGAGTTTGAAAACTGTTACGCCACATGTTCAATGAAACGTTGGTGCTTAGCAGAGCACGTTAGCCCACTTTGGGTTAGGGGACTACTATTTATCGTATTCGGGTTGGGTATAATCCGAACAGGTTTGGCTACATATATTGTCGACCGTACACCATATAATATAATGTTTTAGTGTCATAATTTTTATTAAACCATGAGCTCACCAACTTTATGTTAACGTATTTTTGGGTATGTATTTCAGGAAATTGACTGGAAGGTTATGTAGCACGTAGATTTGAAGTTAGGGCCTGGAACGTTTTGGAGGATAGCCCACTAGTCATTTTAATATATTTTTAAGACTGATATGCACGCACTAGACAATTTAATTTCCTTGTATTTTGTTTAAAACTATTAATGGGATGAAATATGCCCACGTGGACAACTTTTATTATATTAAATGGATATGTAGTTTATTATTTCCGCTGCTTATTTATGATATCAGTCCGTCATGACCCGGCCCGTTTGGCCGGGGTGTGACAGATATCACTTGCATACTTCTTCTGATGTAGAATGAACCCATCTTCACAGTACATTAGTTCCAACCCAAGAAAGCGAACCAATTTCCCTATGTCCTTCATCATAAACCTAACACATAGGTTTGCCTTTAGCTGATCAATCTCTTCCGGTATATCTCCTGTAATGATTAAATCATCTACGTAGACCAGAACCACCACAACTCGATCACCCAATTTTTTAACAAATAGACTAGAATCTGCATGGGTTAGAACAAAACCATCTAACTCCAAAAACTCACCAATATTACCGAACCATGCCCTCGGCGACTGCTTCAACCCGTAAATGGCTTTCTTCAACTTACATGTAAGGCCCCTGGTCCAGGAGATCCCATAGTTGGTCATACACAACATGAAAATAAGTTTAAAACATTTATTTTAAAACATTGCAGCGGAATTAGTCATAAAACATAAGTAAGTCATTACAAACCATTAAACATTCAACATTTGTCTTTTAAAATAAATAATAATAAAAAGAAAGTCTTCTTAATGATCTTCATAAGCGAATGACAACCTTCACACACCAAGTAGCTTGCACTCCATGCCATCCACAACTTCATCACCTCACATGTCAAACTAATATGCATACAAAAGTCAACTTCGCTGAGTGATTCTAGTTTTATAATTATTACACAATCTCATAAACAAAACTACATATATATAGCAAATCTCATCTTTACACTTCATTCATCACACTTTCTTTCTAATTCATTAGCTCATTGAATTAGGGTTCATCTTCGTTTTATCCGTCAATTCACAGTCTGCCAAAGGACCAGACTAATCTTTCTTCTTTTTGAATTCGCCAATGGACCGAACTCGATCATTACCATGGCCTTAAGCCCCTATCAGGTAGATAAATCTATGGCTAGCAAGGTCCCTGATAGTTTGACCCACTAATGCCCAATGGCCCATTAGCCGGATTTAGTATAGGATCCGTCTTTTTAGATGTGGCGCCACTTTTAAGATGTAGCTCACAAGAATGCAACGAATGCAATTCTCCCCATTTGCTTGCAAGGCTTTCTTTTAGATGTAACTCCATTTTTGGGCCCAATTATCATTCTTTAGTTTTACTGTTATCTTTAGGTTTTACATATTATATTTCACATGACCCAAGATACTACACAAACATCAACAACTTAACATAATTATAGGAAAGTGTTTTTAAGTCCAAAGAGATAGCGGGGTCCAAGGGGTGGCAGCCCTTGGCTGGGGTCGCGCTGCCAGGTCAGCGTGAAGAAATTTCATTGGGAAATCTTCATTTTCTTATAAATTCAGAATAAAAATCCTTATAAAAATCTGGTCATTCGGTATGCATATTGCCCCAAAATAGTTAAAAATAGTAAGAAATAGGAGATCTAGAACTCCCCTGATACAATGGTTAACCTCAAGTCTAAGCAAATTACACTACATCACCTGCATAAGGATTAACATACAATTTGGTCATTTCTAGCTAGTTTCGCAGCTAGTTTCGCGTTTGCTAAACATCAGTGTCGCATGCTGTTTCGGTAGCAATTTTGCATGCAGATTCACAAGGCACGTGCCCAACTTTCGTTGGGACTTATACTACTTTCGCAAGCACACTACAGACACAAGTCATATAACTGTGGAGAATTGCATTCATTGCATTCTCGTGAGCTACATCTTAAAAGTGGTGCTACATCTAAAAAGACGGATCCTATACTAAAGTCGGCTAATGGGCCATTGGGCATTAGTGGATCAAACTATCAGGGGCCTTGCTAGCCACAGATTTATCTACCTGATAGGGGCTTAAGGCCATGGTAATGATCGAGTTCGGCCCATTGGCGAATTCAAAAAGAAGAAAGAGTAGTCTGGTCCTTTAGCAGACTGTGAATTGACGGATAAAGTGAAGATGAACCCTAATTCAATAAACTAATGAATTAGAAAGAAAGTGTGATGAATGTAGTGTAAAGATGGGATTTGCGATATATATGTATATACGTAGCTTTATTTATGAGATTGTGCATTAATTATAAAACTAGAACTCACTCAGCGAAGCTGACTTTTGTATGCATATTAGTTTGACAAGTGAGGTGACGAGTGCAAGCTACTTGGTGTGTGAAGGCTGACATTCGTTCGTGAAGATCATTAAGAAGACTATCTTTTTATTAGTATTTATTTTAAAAGACAAATGTTGAATGTTTAATGGTTTGTAATGGCTTATGTATTATGACTCATTCCGCTGCAATGTTTTAAGATAAATGTTTTAAAACTTATTTTCATGCTGTGTATGACCAACTGTGCGGTCTCTTGAGATCAGGGGCCTTACACCAATCATACTCTTTAAGATCGGTATCCATGTCGAAATACTTAAAGAAATCCAACTTGCAAGTCGAATTTTTGAAACGTCAACCATAACACTTAAAAAGCATCAAAAAGTCCACCCTGATGTAAACAAACCTTTCATACTTCTCATTTCTAATTTTAATTGCCACTACACTTTACCCAATAAACCCCTTGATATCTTTGTCTTCGCTCTTCAGACAAGAGTGACACTTATTTTTTTTTCTTCATATTTTTCCCACCCATTAGAAGCCTCAATAGCTTATGTATAGCCTCTCTGTCTATATTTATCTTATCCTTTTCGAGATCCATAACCGTAGACCCCGTTTAGCTTGTCAACAACATAGTGACCCAACTTTGATGGTATATCGTCAACTTTAAACAATACAATCTTCACAAAAACATTTTTTTGCGGACAACTAAGTGTTGATATTGCAACACATAACTGATTTAACGACACACGTACATATACCAAACCAATCATTTTTTGAAACACCCACCTTTGATTTTTTTTTTCTTTTTTGGTTTAACCGTAACATCATCACAAAAATCATCACCAGCCTCCACTTGATCTGCATAAGTCAATTTAATTTACGACACAAACTTGTAATTATTTTGGCCTTCTAGTTGTCCATATGGGTTTGATTTTTTCATAATACTTACCTCTCTCTCTCTTTTGATATTTTTTTTTGTTTTTAGAAACGTCCTCATTTGATTTTTTCTTTTTTGGCTCAGCTTTAAAAGCATCATAAAAATCATCATCTACCTCGATCTGCATGAATGAATTTAAAAAACAAAGAAATTATTTTTTAATTATTAAATTGAAACATACTAGATTTGGTTTGTTTGACCAACACACTTTCTCCTAGTTTTTTTATATGAACAAACTTACGTATACGCTTAACAAGTACAAATTTAAAAAGTACCACTGTTTAACCTGTTTGTTCGAATCAATAAAACTAAATTTGATAGATTAAAAACCAAAACCTAAATGTAACAATTTTACTATGTACATACTTATGAATACTTTTAAAAGACCAAAACTTACCGGTAACAATTTTCTTTTGATTGATGTGGTTAGTTATATTCTTGAGTGCTATACTTTTTCTCATTGAAGCATTATGATTACCCTTTTCACTATCACCATTAGCCTCACTTATAGTCGAATCCCTTCGATTAGGCTGCTTCACACCTGTTCATAACAGGACATCATTACATATAAATAACATAACTAATTATACGTACACAACTATACTTAAGTTTTGAAATGTAGTTCACTCATTTTATCTCATTAAATTTCTTATTATTTCTTGAATTATCACATCTTTTCCAAAACTTGGAATCGTATTCTCTTTGTCGACGACATTTTCCGGCGATAGGTGTGAGACCCACCTTCGGGAAAAAAATAAAAAAGAAATATCTAAAATCCGACGGTGACGCCTTTTACGACGACAAAGTCGTCGCGAAATGTATTTCTTATTTTATTAAATATTTAAATTTATAATCAATAAAATAATATTTTAATTTCTTTTGACGACGACATTGTCATTGTAAAAGTAGGGTTTTAAGGACGGCAAAGCTGCAGTTGAAAACTTGCAGCATTTGGTATTTGGCGACAACATATCACCGCCAAAAGTCTTTTTGTAGCATGAAGCCACTGCATTTTCCTGTTTCTACCTGGTTTTTTTTCTGGGCAATTTTCCAATAATTAAACCTGTTTATATATCCTAATCAACAATAACAACAAACACAACACATCATCAATAAAGCTAGCTAACATCATCAACAAAAGTTTGTCAATTACCTAAACCAAAGTTTTACAAATCTAAGATGGCAAAAACTAAGTTTTACATAATAAGGTATCAAATGTTCTAAAGTTTAAACATAGACAAAAATACTAATTACTCGTCCTCATCGTCATCGCCATCTTCATCGTCTTCTTCATTAAAGGAGGGGGGGCGGGACATGTTGAGCTTCCAACCGAGCGGGGCGATATACTCCACCATCACCCGCAGCACATCTTCCATGGTGTATATTCGGCTACTTGAGGAAGACGAGTCATGTGCAAAGGCATACTGAGATAGCTTCTTCCCTACCCCTTGGGTCCCAACACGACGTTCTCCTAACACCACCTGCATGATTTGATCCTCGCTCAATCTGTTATGGGGGTCGTCCCTCACCTGGATCATCTCGGCCTGCATGGTTACAACACAAATATCATAAGTTAAAGTAAAATATTACTTTACATAGTAAAAACAATTACTTACATAGTTTTGGCGAGCCCCCGTGTCTGTAAAGTCGCAATTTTGAACCCTCATTCGCCTGTAGAGCTCGATGGGCTTACACCCCGCTGTAAATACATGCAATTAACATAAGGTTACTGTCATTTATAATGTCAGATTAAAATATAAAACACTTACATTATCCTAGCGAATTTGGGCCAGATTCTTTTGACCATGACGGACCACAATCTCTTGTTTAGCCCGGCAACTCTTGTTCACTTTGGAGCATTTTTGAAAACTCTCCCACACCTAGAGTCTACAAATTTGCACCACTCTTCAAGCCCATAATTACTGGGAGGTTGTTCATAAACGCCTGCCTTTGCATTGTTGTCCCCTCCTCTAGCTGTAAAGTATTTCTGACCAAACTTGAACAATTTGTTTTTGTATATTGTCACAAAGTATGCATTTAGCCCACTCCTAATTGTATGACCCCGGCCCATCTATATGACGCATTGGTTTTTGTATATTGTCGCGAAGTACGCGTTTAGTCCACTCCTAATTGTATGACCCCAATCCATCTATATGACGCATCCCGTCAAAATAGTCCTGCAATATAAAAGTAATAGTTAGAGACTTTCGCAAATACAACATTGAACTAATAACACTTAACCTGTAGCTCGTCATAAATGGTGCTCGTACGATCAGTCAGGACTTGTCTCCATGTGGGGTAGTGGTAGGGGGATCTTTGAAATTATCATGCCCACAAGAGAATTGTCGGGACCAACAGCTATGTGCGTCCCTTTGTCCCCTTTCTCAAACTCCACATCCAACAGATTTCTGGAGTTCATCTTGAAAACATTCTTTAAACTTTGATTTTTATTCTTCTGGCGAGACACTGGAGTCCCTTGTACAAAATCAAGTAAGCAAATAAAACGATGCAAATAATTTTTTTCAAGAAAGTAAATCAAGAAAATACAAGTATTTAAATCATAAGTTTGTCATACCACTCTCCTGACACCCAAACGATTGGTTCCAATTGCCCTCGGGGTGATCACCTCCACAGTCTCCCCCGTGATAGCTAGTATGCATTGTCCCTGACATCTGTAAAAAAGAATCCAAGTATACAAATATTATGAATTCAAAATAATACTAACATGTGATTCTGGTTTATATCAAGTCAACATATATTACTGATTAACCAATATACTATAGTAATACAAATATAATCAAAGATAGACTTATATATATAAATTACCGATTAACCAATATACCTTTATTGCCCTTCTTGGCCACGGAATAAACATATTTACGATGTCTAACATGATTTCTATTTCGTCGTCTTTTATAAAGGACTCGTCAAGGAGCAACATACTCGAATAATCTTGACGAACATAATCGACGTGTCCCTTCACGCTTGGTTGTTAGCTACGATAGTATCAACAATCCTCGAACCAAACGACCATAATAACTCACATTCACATATGTTCTACAAAACCATATATTGTATCATCAAACATATAAATAACTATATACCATATTATCAACACAGAAATACACTATAGCTTTTAAAATGGGCAAGATATCGATATTCCGATATAATACACACAAAGCCAAGGTATTTTGATCCTAATGAGTGAAGAAGTTTGGAATAATATTTAAAGCGTTTTGCCTAATATAAAAATTATAGACAGAAAAAAAGTACATCAAAAATATATACAAAGGTTGTTGAGTCACAACTTAGAAATAGGTATGTTTATGTTACTCTCTTTCTTTGTAACAAGACATATCACAATAACTAGATGTCCAAGTCTTTGTAACAAGACATATCACAATACTAATGTTGCATTTGTTCATGTTTCTGAAAAAGAAAATTAAAGGTTTGTTAATTGTAAGTTTCTAACAGATTAAAACTGAAGATTAGACTAATACATTTGTTTTGTTTATGTCAAGCTCTTGAAAATTACCATATGCATCAACACAATAACAAAGCACATAGAAATAGGCCACTCTGCCACTTAAAATTACCATAACATTTGTGCCTATTATTCCAAAACAATAAAAAAGCTGACAAACTTAACATGCATTTGTTATGTTTTAACATAATTTGTTATAACTTTTCTGATCTCTGATGAATAAAATAAAAAAAACTGAAAATAAAAGAAACTCAAAGAATTAATTACCTTAATAATTCCGAGACCACCAATTCCAACAATAAAACTTGGATAATATATTATTTTGATGGGTTTATAGACTGAAACAAATCTATACAAACAAATAGAGTTATTCCATCTTCCATGGCATAAATCAGTATGTTGAAACACCGAACCAAACATTCAACAAAGTTTTTTATTCTAAAACTGATGAACAAATGGCGCAAATGAGATGAAGATTGAAACTATAAAAGTGTCACTGACGGCTATGTTTATGTTTTTTTAGGTTGAACCATATATTAGGTTTTCCTTTTATCATTATTACATTTTCTATCCTTAAACATTATACTTGTTTAACGTTTAACCCCTACACTTTCATGTGCCGAGCTATGGCGGGCTTGTATTTTTTTTTATGGTGTCGGGATATATTGATTTGAGCAAATGTTAATGCAAATATTGGTCATACTCAAATTTCAGGTCGGGCCAAGTCATGAAATTAAACATGTTGTAATTATAAAACAGACGATAAACATTAATGCCAATGTAATCATAAAAAGAAACATATTTAAGTTGTTTTCTACGTTTCTTCATGTCTTGAAACCGCTCCATGAAATGTTTAATGTCAACTTTTGCAAACACTTCTTTTTCAATATAACAAATACAAGCATCATTGAAATATTCATCAACCGGTAAAACTAGCGTTAACTTCAATAAACGATAACTAACGAATATCCAAGATGTTTCTTAATTTGTTTCCACTAATTTCTATGTGTTGTATATTCTTTTTGAATAACAATGGTGTCGGTAATAAAAAAAGTATGTTGTCGGACGAAATATCTGAATAACAATAGATCTATCCCACTCTGTCCAAACAACGATAACAATATGATAGATATACACATATGAAACTCTTTTCTCGGTCATTATTAATAAATTTATTGTTGAACCGTTTTTTTATTAAAGATATTATCAAGAAGCTAGTTTACAAGTAAATTAGAAATCACAATTGCATGAAATTATATTTCTTCCAACTCTCCCAACCTAACTAACCATCCAAGTTTCGCTGTGTTTTTATCCAAAAAAAACTCGGCACCTTGATTTCCTCCAAAGTTTTTATTAGACAAGAGTAGGTGCCTTTGAATATTTTATAAATTCTTGCTCTCCATATACACTATAATGCCAATTTAAACATTGACCTCGTCATTTTATTCTTTCGAGATCTAATCTTGAAGCCAAATTAGGTAACAACCATTAAGACCGTACGTTAACTTGAGGAATGATTGGTATCTTCAACCAAATACCTATTTGAGCCCATAATGTTCTTGGAAATGGAAAAAAATGCGAATAAACCTTGAGTATCTTCATCAAAGCTATTGTAGATTGGAAATAAGATTGAGTTAATCGGTATCCCTCTTTTGACGAGGGACACTCGATCTGGGGTTTAGTTTAAGAGGATCCTCCATAGTAGGAAGTTAGCTTTTGTGCGGAGCCAACAATTGTTCTCATATATTTCTAAACTACTTGATTATATAAGTAGTAATACTTAGGGAATTCCTCACGCAAAACGTCTTCTTGTCATACACAATGGCAAAATGGGAAGGCTACCACACAGAGGTCATGTGAGGTCGTTGTGACATGTATCAGGTTTTTATAAACAAACTGTTCTTATCAATGTAGTAATTTCACTTTTAATAAGGGCTTGGTTCTAGTTAGTATTTTAGGTCAATCCAAATGTTGAGTTGATTATAAACATCATAATACTTTTGATTGTACTTCTATCAAACCTCATTTTTAAACAACTTTTATAACTACTTTTAAAAGAATTATATATTGTTTTTTAAACTTATCTATGTAATTCACAAATTAGTTGACCAACTCTATTTTAGCATGTTTTTACAAGCATAGTTATGGAGGTAGTTCAGCTATAATTAGATTTAGAACTTACATATGCTTCGGTGATGATTACTAAAATGCTATAGACAAATCTAAATGTCATAGACTTGAATGCTACAAGAGATACTATATTCCTCCTCTGCATTAAGCTACACTACATATGAGACATAAAATTGTTTATTGCCCCTTATCTTAGTTAAACGAATGTCCTGGTGTAAACCATTGATTATGTTATGTAGTATTTATTTAGGTTTTGCTGCTTGTGGTTGTTGTTTACCAATCATTAGGTTTCACCTTCTTGGCCGGGGTGTGACACGAAAATAGATATTAGAATGATTAGAGATTGAATTTTGGAACGCTAAAGTTTTCTGATCACGCGCAAATGGTTTTAGAAAATCATAAGATGGCACTATAACATGGCATTTATTTGTTAACATGTCACTTATTTTTTACGGTGTGCACTATTTTTTTATTTAAGGGAACTTTCTACAATAGTAACTAACTTTCAAAATTGTTTCAATTAAGTCATTCATACTTTTTATTGTCTCAATGAGGTCATTCAACTTTCAAATAATGTTTTAATCCTATGTTTTTTTACCAAACCAAGAGGATTAACATGCATACGTGGCATTATTTGTTTAATAAAAGCTCATGTTGATAAACAAATACATATATATATAATCAAATAACACAACTTGTAGTTTCTAAACACTGTCTTCGTAATCTATAAAATATAATAAACAAAACATATTCTTGCCGTGTGTTAATCTCTTAGCATATCTACCCCTTAAATGCTTACTTGGCATAATATCATTGTACTACTGCTGACTTGTCTTGCTCTCCTTAATATGTTTCATGTTTCTTTTGTTTTTTGAATAGGTTTCCAATCTTTTACTTAGACAGCAGCGGTAACATGGGATCTGAATGCGAATTCAAGACACTATGCAACCAGTTTCCATCATCTTAATTCACCGTTGTTTATCCATTAGGGTTCGCGTATGAAGATGATGCCAGATTGAACGATCTATTGAGATGGCAGCGGAAAATCGATTATCTACTGTGGGTTTTCATCAATCTAATTGGGTTTTTTTTTGGCTTCTCGTGTGTTCTTTCGTATTCATCAGTGAAATCCAATACACTGGAGGCACGATCGGGTATTATGTTTTCATCAATCTAATTGGGTTTTTTTGGCTTCTCGTGTGTTCTTTCGTATTCACCAATGAAATCCAATGCACGGGAGGAACGATCGTGTATGTCTGTAGCTTTATAGAATCTGGTCAATGGTAATTAATTTTGATTTTATTACTTCATCTTTACTTCTGTTTGTGTATGTTTGTAGCTTTATAGCACTATGGTCAAAAGAAATTATATAACAAAACTTCAATTTGCACTTAAATGGTAATTAATTTTGATTTGATGAACTTAACTTCTTAATTGTTGTTGCTTCAAGCTTGGTGATTAATGCATAATGATGAGGTGCGGTACTTTTAAAGGATCATCACTAAAAGGAAAGAAGGAGGATGACTATAATACCGACGTACGAAGTGAAAGAACACAAGGCATGGAAGAAGGATGAAAGTACCGAACAACATACGGGAAACTATAAATAGGTAGCAAGGTTCAGTTGTAAAGGGTTAGAAGTTTTTCACCTTGAAAAGCACACAAATTATAATATCATATATTCTTCAATCTCTGGTGTTAATCAATCATTGAGCAATAATCGAGTGTTTAATTGATGGATTCGATCATTGTTCTAACAATGGCGCCATATGTAGTGTAGATTATAATAATTATGATCTGACTTTGATTAAGGACAGAGTTGTTCAAATGGTGAGCTGCAACTATTTGGTTGATTAAGATCATGGATGATAAGAGTATAAATTCAAAAATTTCTGGCAGTATGCTTAAAAAATCCGATGATGTACATGTTGAAGAGGTAGAAGGGGAAATCGAAACAATTCAAAAGATAAAAAAGGATTCGGTGGCAGAGTTTAATGTGAATTTTTTAGAAAGAAATAAAACTTTGTTAAGTAAGTTGCATTTACAATAGGAACATGAAGATAGTTTGAAAGAATTGCGAACACAGTTGTTTGGTACACCTGAGTCATCCTTAAATAAAAAAGGTGTACATGATCCTTTAATGATGAAAACAGCTTATGAGAAGTCGATATTATATGATGTATTACAGGAAGGTCAAATGTCTGCAGGTGAGGGTAGGAAAAGTATAGACACAGATTTGACTGATTTAATGAAGCCATATCGGCCGTCTTCATTGATGGGCGTGTCAAAGTTTTCCAAGAAGATTGTAGAGGCGGAAATTACAGGGAATTAAAAATGCCTTCTGGAATAAAGAAGTATAATGATTTGGATGATCCAGACCAACACCTATTCGAATTATATGGTGCGATGCAAATACAAGAATGGACTATGCCGGTATGGTGTAAAATGTTTGTTTAAACATTGGCAGATGCAGCAAGGGTGTGGTTCGATAATCTTCCGATGGCCAGCATCGATAGTTTTGATGATTTACAAAGGTTATTTGTCAAACAATTCTGTCAGTAGCGAAAGATAGTGAAGGCGATAACAGAGATCCACAACATCAAGTGTTTTGATACGGAGAGTTTGGAGGAGTTCCTGATCCGTTTTAATAAAGAGGGTATGCAGATTCAGGGAGTATCAGATCAACTGAGGGTGTCTGGTTTTTGTCATGGAGTTAGGAACACACAGTTGGTGGAAAATTTGCATGAAGACCTTCCTCAAACCATGGAGGTGTTAATGGACAAGGTTCGTGCATTTGTTAAAGGAAAAACTGCATGTAGTAATATGGTTGTACAACTAACAGAGGGAATAATTTTAGAGGGGTTGGAGCTCAAGGTTCTTTTGTAGGCAGGAGGCAGCAGTGGAACGGTGGTAATGGGTTCCAGCCATATGTTAGACCGACGATAACTAATATGGTTCGGAATACCGGACAACATCCGCAGTTCATTCAATATACAGAAATGGTTAAGATTCCAAGGCAAATTCTAGCGACAGAGGGGGTCATTTTTCTCGTACCGCCGAAGCAGAGACCGGCAACTAATAAAAATTTGAGCAAGTTTTGTGAGTATCACTAAGATAAGGGTCATGATACAGATGAGTGTTGGGTGTTAAAGCAAGAGATTGAGAAGGCAGTCAAAAAAGGTCAATTGGCGCATTTGATAAAAGTAATAAAAGATGGGAAGGGGGTCCAACGATACATAAAGTAATTGGCATGGTGCAAGCGAAGAGACCTAGTTCGGATATTAATAGAAAGAGGACATGTTTAAATGTGGAAAAATGGATGTACCAGGAAATATATGTCCCTGCTATTGGTCCGGAGGAGGTTCATGAAGGGCGTATTATAATTTCTGCTGTATTGGCTGGTCATCAAGTGCGACATATTTACGTGGATAATGGAAGTACTCTTGAGATTATGTACTTTCAGTGTTTCCAACAGTTAGATGATGAGATCCAGAAATTGTTATTACCGGTCAATGCACCTCTCCAGAGTTTTTCAAGAGAAATGGTTCAGCCGTTGGGGCAACTTACAGTGATGGTGACTATAGGGGCAGGGCGTTTGATGAGAACTTGGCCTATGACCTTTTTGGTAGTGAAAGCTCGTTCGGTACATAACATTATTTTAGGTCGGTCTGGTATTAGAGCGTTGGGAGCAGTAGCATCTACTGTACACGGAGCAATGAAATTTCCAACACCAAAAGGGTTAGTTACGTTAGTAACAGAGTCGAAGGTTCAAGTGGCTGAATTCGGCATTCTACCGAAAATTTGATGGGGTCATCTTCAATAGAAACAGGAAAGGAGGTGCCTGAACAATGGTTAATAAATGACGTTTTCCTGATCAAAAGATAGAGGTGGGAGCGTAGTTATCAAAAGAGGCTAAACTAGCTTTATGGGAATTGTTGGTAGATTCTTTAGATGTGTTTGCGTGGCAACCTTTGGACATGACGGGTGTGCCTAGGGAATATGCCGAACATAAGTTGAAGGTATATGATTCCAAGAAGCCAGTACAAAAAAAAGAGGCATGGGTGCTGAAAGAGGTAAAGCTGTAATGGTAGAGGTTCGGAAGTTGGTTGAAGCGAGAATTTTACGACCGGTACAGTATCAAACCTGGGTTGCTAATCCAGTCATGTTAAAGAAGAGTGATAATTCTTGAATGATGCATGCCCAAAGGGTTGTTACCCATTGCCAGACATTGATGAGTATGTGGATGCGATCGCAGGGTTTAGGTTTTTTTCTAGTTTATTTACATAAGTTTTCTCTTTTTCCTTTTTTGTATACATTCGAATGATTGGTTTTGGGCTTATGTTTGTTTTGTTTGTTCTAATAAATTTGCCTCTGATATTGTTGGGTTCTGATTTAAATGCTTCCTCGATGCCTATAAAGGGTATCATCAAATACAAATGTGTAAAGAGGATGAAGATAAAACTACTTTTATTACAAAGGAGGGTTTATTATGTTATACCAAGATGTTGTTTGGACTGAAAAATGCCGGAGCTACTTATCAAAAGCTAATGGATGAAACGTTTCTTCCACAATATGGACGAAATCTAGAGGCTTATATGGATGATATTGTGATAAAAAAACGACTCTGAACAGCAGATGATTGATGATATAAAAGAAACTTTTGGAAAACTCCGGAAGATTAACATGCGTTTAAATCCAAAAAAATGCTCTTTTGGTATGGAGTTCGGGAAGTTTTTAGGAATGATGGTTGATTCCGATGGTATAATGCTTCTCAGGTGGAGGCTGTTTTGAAAATGATGGCTCCAAAATCAATAAAGGATATTATGATTCTTAATAGGAGGTTGGTGGCGATGCAGTGTTTCTTATCTAAAGCTGCAGAAAAGTCCCTTCCATTCATGAAAGTTTTAAAACAGAGTTTGGGAAAGAGTGATTTCAAATGCACGGAAGAGGCTGAACTTGCATTTGAAGAATTAAAAAAACATCTCTGTGCTTTAACTAAATTAGTCGTTCCTAAACAAGGAGAAAAGTTGTACTTATATTTGGCTGTAGCAAAATCGGCAGTTAGCTCGGTGTTAATGGTGGACATAGGAGGTGTTCAAATTCCAATATATTATGTTAGCCTTGTCTTGAAGGAGTATGAGGAACGGTATTCGGTGTTGGAGAAGTTGGCCTTGTCTTTGGTATATACTTCAAGAAGATTGCGTAGATATTTTCAGGCACATACGTTGGTAGTATTAACAAATTACGTGGTGCAACAAGTTTTAAGGAAGCCAGAGGTATCTAGAGGGCTGGTCAAGTGGACTATTGAATTAGGACCATTTGAAATTGAATTTAAGCCGAGGGTGTCCTTTAACGGGCAGGTGCTGGCGGATTTTTTAGCTGAGATTCCGGATGGGGAGGAATTGGTCACTTATGAGGATGTAGCCAGTGAAATTGGGGAATGGATGTTGCACACTGATGAAGCTGCAAATGATGAAGGTTTAGGTGCAGGTTTAATTCTAGTAAGTCCGGAAGGTGACGAGTTGACATATGCATTAAAGTTGAACTTTCCAAGTTCTAATAATGAAGCAGAATATGAAGCGTTTCTGGCCGGGTTGAGATTGGCTCATAAAGTAGGAGCTAAACTATTAAGGGCACATGTGGATTCATTGTTGATTGCTAATAAAGTGTCAGGAGAATATGAAGCAAAGGACGAGAGAATGGCTAGTGATTAGGAGCGGGCTAAAATGTTGGTACAATCCTTTGATGCATATGACGTAATACATGTATCCCGAATATAAAACAAAATGGCCGATGCATTGAGTAAGTTAGCTTCGGTGGCATTTAAGCATTTAGTAAAGGATGTTCGAGTGGAGGTGTTGGATAAACCATCAGTGCAAGTTGTGGATGTTTGTATAGTGAATGTAGTAACAGACAGTTGGATTACTTCAATAATGGAGTTCATTGTTCGTGGTAAAGTAACAGAGGACAAGGCATAAGCAAGAAAGATAAAGGTTCGGTCATTACAGTATCAGGTAGTGGAAGAGAAGTTGTACAAACGTACTTATTGGACCGTTGTTACGATGTTTGGATCCAGAGGAAGCAAGTTATGTAATTAGAGAGATACACTGGGGTATCTGTAGAATACATGTCGGACCATGAATAGTCGTGGCCAAGGTCATCAATGCAGGATATTATTGGTTCGGGATGCATAAAAGCGCCGTTGCAGAGCTCCAATCATGCACAGACTGTCAGAAGCACGCTTCGGTTAGTCTATGACCAAAGAACGATATGATTCTAGTAACAACGGCATGGCCTTTCCAAAAGTGGGGTATTGATATTGTAGGGCCATTTCATGTATCCTCCGGTCGCGTCAAATTAATTCTTGTAGCTATGGATTATTTTACAAAATGGGTGGAAGCCAAGCCGTTGGTAAAAACTAAAGGGCAGCATGTTAAAACATTTGTATGAGAGCATATAGTGTGTAGATTTGGTTTGCCACTGTATATTATTAGTGACAATGGTAGGCAATTTGCTGATAACCCTTTCAAAAAATGGCGTGCGAACTTATATATAACACAATTTTTTTCTTCCGTAGCACACCCTCAGGCAAATGAGCAGGTTGAAAGGGTCATCAGGAGCATCGTGGAAGGTATAAAGGTGCAATTAAGCGCAAGTGGCTCCAGGTGGGCTGATGAATTAACACATGTTTTATGTGCATATCGAACCATGCCAAAAACTAGTACTGGAGAAACACCTTTTAGTCTGACTTATCCATGTGGAGGTAGGGATACCAACACAGCGCATGCTTATCGAAAGAGATAATGAGAAAGTATTGAGGGAAAATTTGGATTTATTGGAAGAGCGATGTGAAATAGCAGCTATTCGGGAGGCAAAGTATAAGAAAAAAATCGAACGGTATTATAAAAAGCAAGTTATGCCATGTGTTTTTAAGGAAGGAGATTATGTGCTCTGATGCAAAGTAGCTAGTCGTATTCAATCCACCGGTAAGATGGGACCAAGGTAGGAAGGACCGTACGTCTAAAAACAGTTGTCGGAAAAGGAGCTTATTTGTTGCAGACAATAAGTTGTGTATTGCTTATACATGTAGAATGTATCAAAAGATATTTTGGAAACTGGAAAATCAACATGTTCATAAAAATAGTACAAATATAATCAAGAGGCTGGATGGACTCGGGATGAGAAGCGCCGGAGGTAGTCGCACCAAGGATTTTCTTCAGTTTCGACAAAGAAATTTGAGGATTGCCTTGCATATCTGAAACTAATTGAAACTTGATGTCGCTAATGTTCTTTATAGCAGACATCACTTTGCTTTGAATGTTTTCATCGATCCGTGGTTGGATTTCTTCAATAGGTTTTCCCCGGCTTCCATATGCATATCCTGCTTTTACTCCATCCTTATATCCAAGCTGACGCATGCCGGTATTTACCGATGCAATACCAGCAACGATCTCAAGCCTTCAGAAAAAAGCCAATCCTTCATGGCTTGTAGCTCTTGATTTTCTTTTGTACCGATGCAAGTTGGTCTTCCTGTACTTTGCTTGTTTGCATCAGGTTTTGGATCATTTTTTGTTTTTCTTCATTCTCTAGATTCATAAAGAGGGGAAACGTGAGTATAGTTTTCTAAAAAAAGGGAGAGAGAGAAAGAAGCATCTTACTTTTCTTAAAATCAATTTGTGTTTGATCAGCAGCGCTCAGTTTTGCCATAAGTTCGTTTATCTGATCCATTAGATTCTTTTTAATTTGATCTTGATCAAGGAATGATTTTTTCAAATGCTCTTCAAGCTGTTTCTTCTCTTGTGTCAGTTCGTTGGTTTTTATTACTTCTCGAGAAGAAACTCGAATGGCAAAGTCCAGCTCTTTTTTAAGGGTAGAAAGGTTTGCTTCGGTTGTTTGTATGGCTTTGGTTTTGTCAAAAAGTTGTTGCTCCAGTTGTTGAACTGAGGGGACAGATTCTTGAGTTGTAGATAGTTCTTGGGTTATATCAGCGACTTTCATTTCTGCTTCCACCCACCTACGGTGCATTTCAGAAAACCACCCCATAGCTTGAGTTTGATTTAAATGAGCTCCGTTGGAGAAGTCTATCAGAGATAGGTGGCGCAGGATGCTTAAGACATTGGGGGTGGTCGCATTGTGCAGAAATTGTCACGCCACATCAACATCTAGAATAGAGTCTTTGTTTAGGATGTGCCAGTTGGGGATGAAGGGTTGGTCAGGGTCACTTGAGGTAAAGTGGGAAAAAATTTGACCAATAAATGGTGACATGCTAACCTCATGGGGTATCCACGCTGTGTGGCCAAAAGGTTTTTTAGAAGTAGGAGTATGGGAGTGAGAAGGAATGGTGGTTTCGGGATCGGGAGTTTTTTGTTTGTTTGCTTGAAGATAAGTGTTTTTAAGTAAAGGGGAAGGAGTCATGTGAGGAGAGGGTGGATTTTTAGACATAAAATTAGGAGGAGATGGGGTGTGTTCAGGAGATTTTCCTGCGTCAGCATGGGAAGTGGAAGCATCAGTAACGGGTTTGACGGGAGTTTTATTAAGAAAATTGATCGGGTCATGAGATTCAGGAGTTTTTTGCTGACTAATTTGTCTTGCAAGTGACTCCCGGTTAATGTCGTGCCCTTGCAAGTGACTTGAAAGGTTTTCTAAACTACTAGATTGGGAGCAGAAGATGGATGATGGTTGTGGGGTGGTACCTTCAGAAGTTTGTTTCACTTTCTTTCTCATCCCACTGGCGGTGGATTTCTTTCTTTTTTTTGGGGGGGGGCATCGAGGTCAATGATAGGTATTTTAGGATTTTTAGGTGAAGGTACTAAAGTAGCAGCAGGCCCCTGGGGATTAGTAGTAGGGGATGGAGGGCGGATGTTTTGATAAGTAGTCATGTTCCGGTCCAGAAATGACTGATCTGTGGGTTCCATATCCAAACCCTTGAAAGATAGCTCCGAAAAACTATCCATTTGCAAAACATCTGATAAGTCGACTTCTGCAAAAAGTGAAATAGTGCATATGGATAATGTAAATAATGCATAACTTACCATAGTAAAATAATAATAAGTGGGACAAAAGAAGTGTGTAAAAGTACAGAAGGAGAACAATACCTTGTTCATCTTTTGACATGGATGGCCATTTTTGGACGTAGGGCCACTTCCGACTAATCCACCCGATCACTAACAAATGCTCTGGATACTTTCGTACTGAATGGGCTATGTTGGCTGAGTTTAAAAGAGGGTATTGTTGACTAGATGAGGAGATGGTTCGGTATCTTTTTATGGACGGTGCGTCATTAGGTCTTAATCTTATCTCGGTAGGGATGCATCGGTCATCCACGTAGAAAAAATTTTCCTTCCAATTTTTTAACCCTGATAACGCTTCGGTAAAACAGGATAAAGGGACTAATCGCCGACGCTCGAAAGTATACCAGTCATCGGCTTTAGTAATGTGAAAAAACTTCCTAAAGACTAAGGGGCTGTTTGGCAAAATCTGAATCATAAAGTGTTGAATGGTTAAGAGGTCTGAACCATTAAGAGGCTCTATCAATGAGAGTGATATTGAGGTAGAACTTCAGGTGATGATAAGTTTGGTATATGCTTCATTCAGTTCCATTCAGCATCTTTCAATCTCTTAACCATTCAGCACTTAACTAAGCCATTCAGAGGTTCTTTTTTTATGAAACAAACGCTCTGAATGCTGAATCTGAATGATTAAGCACTGAACTGAACCATTAAGAGGCAAAACAAACAGCCCCTAATAGGTCTGGCACTTCCCCTAAAGATCTACATGAAATCTCAAATTGCATTATTTTGGCTATTCCAAGTGGTGCGCATTGAGATATATGGATACCATAGTACAACAAGGTGAAGGTGATTCTACAATTCGCGATGAGGAGGAAGGGGATGTACAGGAGTTTATGCAAGAGGAAGTGTCGGGTGCAGATCAGTCGGAATATCATACTTTTTAATTAATTTTTGTAATTGTGATTCTTTTAACTTAGAATAGCACAGACGCATATTATTTTTCACTTTCTCAGCCATTACAAAACGGGATTCACAGACAAAATGAAGAACGGTAAAAGACCATAAATAAATAAAGGGGGGAGATGGGGTAGAAAATGATTAATTACCTTCATAAACAGACATGATTTGGCTTTTGATCTTTGTGTAGAAGATTTTTAGGTGTTAATTGCAGATTCAAGAAAAGAGGATCGTTGGAAGTTGGGAATAGAAGGTTTTCGATTTATAAAAGCTTGGAGGGGAAGCAGTGAAAACGAGTTAGGGAAAAAGTGAAAGTGTGTGTCTTTTTAAAAAAACAAAAAGTGTAAAGCCTTTATATATGAGTTTTATGGAAGTCATAGAGGTGCGGTACTTTTGTTGTGGGATATGACTAATATTAGTCTATATGTATTTAAGTAAATTCATACAAATAGACTAGGGGGTCTTGATGAGGTGTGGTACTTTTAAAGGATCGGCACTTATAAGGAAACAAGGAGGATGACTAAAATACCGACGTACGAAGTGAAAGAACGCAAGGCATGGAAGAAGGATGAAAGTACCGAACCACGTACAGGAAACTATAAATAGGTAGCAAGGTTCAGTTGTAAAGGGTTAGAAGTTTTTCACCTTGAAAAACACACACAAATTGTAATATCATATATTCTTCAATATCCAGTTTTAATCAATCATTGAGCAATAATCGAGTGTTTAATTGATGTATTCGAATATTCGATCATTGTTCTAACACATACTACACCCATCTCCTTGATATCCTCTATGCTTCAATTTGCAGTTGTTATGTCTAAGAATGAGGTTTTTGCAAATCTTTGTTTATGATACTAAGAATGAGGTGTCCAACTGACTTAGATTTTTTAGTGACTTGGATATGGCTTTTGATACTAATGTTGTCACTATTTTGGTTAGTGTTTTGGAGGAAGTTAATGAGGTGGTGAGGTTGTTTAGAACTATAAAATTAAAAAAGAAACAGTTTTTTATTTTATCAAGGTGGTTGATTTTTTGGATTAAAAAAACATAAGAAACGTGAAACATATTAAGGAGAGCAAGACAAGTTTTTGATCAATTTGGAAGCTTTTGTGCAATTTTTTTTAACTCAGTTCTAATGCTAGGTATAAAGTTTATTTCTTAAAAGGACACAATGATCTCATGCTGGTTTCATTGTTTCTAAAGTTTTCTTTCTATATACCCACATGTGTAAAATCATCTATATCATCATTATTATCCTCATGTATGCAGTATTGCAAATTACAGCTAGCTAATAACATCACACTTTGTTTTTTTAAAAGCAACTAATGGACCATAATATCATTATACTACTGCTGACTTGTCTTGCTCTCCTTAATATGTTTCACGTTTCTTTTGTTTTTTGAATCCAGGTTTCCAATTTTTTACTTAGACGGCAGCGACAACATAGGATCTGAATGCGAATTCAAATCCACTTTGCAACCAGTTTCCATCATCTTAATTCGCCGTTTTTTATTCATTAGGAAACAAATATTTTGCTATTATATTGTATGAAATGACGATTAGTTCCTGCTATAACAAATTTTGGTATGCAAAGCTTTTAGAAGCCACCACAAGCAGCAGCAACAACAATACATCTTTTTGGAATGCAAAACCGAATTGCCCCCTACACAAGTCTGAAGACCATGATCTATGTGTATGCATGCTTCAAGAAAGGTTTGTATTTTGTTGTGAAATTTAGTATCTTGAAAGTTTAGAATTTTTTTTTCTTTATCTCCTAATTTGCCTTACTTTTGCAGTGTTGTGATGATGTTGTTGTTGGTGTCAACGAACTGCAATAGTACCCAGGTTCGTATAACAGGTCGTAATTTTCCTTATTTTTATTAAAGACTCATCTGATAGTTAACGGAAATGGTTCATATGTGTCGGTTAATGCAAAGTCTATGTAATGCATAGAACATCTTATTAATTAGTAAGATAAGATGGTTGCCTATTTACATGTTATATTTAGTTCTTTTTTTTTACCAATTTGTTATATGGTTTGTTTATATTTTTTAGATAGGTTAGACATTTTTTAAATTTATTTTTTATTTTTATAATTCATATATACATCCTTATATAATATAGCAAAACAAAAAAGCTTATGTGGAATATTTTCAAAGCTTTTAGCTTATGTGGCATTATTTGAGAGTTTATCTCAAAATAATGATTTTTTTATTTAAAATATGTATATAAAATATGTTATAATAAAACTGATTACATTTTTGGTCCACTAATATTTTGGAGAATTCTGAAAAATTTAAGAGTATTTATATTTTTAACCCTTTACTACAAGGGGTGTACATGAGTCGGTTTATATTTGATAGGGTTTAAAAATGAAACTTATGGATAAAGTTAAAATTTTTAATCCTACTTTCACTCTCTAATTTTCAAAATTTACGTTAACATAATCCTATTTATTCTCAGTTTAAATTTAAATCCTACAAATAAGACATCCAATGTGGTGTATAAGGAAGTATGTAGAGATTTGTAATTTGGAGTCATGGTGGATATGTTTATTTGAATTTTCCTTTTTTACTTTTATTATGTATTTCCAAGCAGTTTATTTACATTGACAATTTATTCTAAAACTGACCCGTGTATGACGCCTTGTGTTCATCATGAATTAGACGACTGTATTGTGGGTTTTGACTAATACGTAAATTTCTTATATATTTCATTTATTTTTCAAGATAACTTGTTGGCACTGATTTTATTGCGTTGGTACTGATTGAAGCATTCTTACCCGGTATAGGTCACGATTTTTTAATTGTTATTCTTGACATGTCACATTAAGAAGTGCGTAAGTGAATTAAAGACTGGTTTGTAACAAGTGACATATCATCAGGTATATATTAAAACCGTTTGTTTATCTGTCAACTTAATGTAAATTATTTTATGTTTCCTTAATCTTTGTTTTAGATTTTTTTGTTTCATCTATTGTTATTGTTCATGAGTTTCTTTTGTCTATCTTTTCAACAAATATGATATTGTTAATAATTTTTTATTATAATAAGTTTTATAAAACCATGTTATGTGATTATTTCACTTCAAATAAATAAGTATATAAAAATTTGTACTTTTTTGAATTGTTTGTTTTGACTAATAAGTAAATTTCTATTATATTTCATTTATGTTTTAAGGTCTTTTGTTGGCACTGATGTTATTGCGTTGGTATTAATTGTAGCATTCTTAACCAATATAGGTTAGGATTTTTTTAATTTTTATTCTTGACATGTCACATGAAGAAGTGCATAAGTTAATTAAATACTGGTTTGTAACAAGTGACATGTCATTAGGTATAAATTAAAACCGATTGTTTATCTGTCAACCTAATGTAAATTATTTTATTAAAATTTTTTCTTTTAAATATTATTCTTACTAAATCGCGTGTTAAACACGGGTCTCTAACCTAGTCTATAAAATATAATAAAGCAAACTAATTCTTATTCGTAATCTATAATCTATAAAACATAATAAACCTAACTAATTCGTAGCATGTGTTCATTTCTTAATATGTCTCACATTTAATTCGACACGTGGCATCACCTTATTGAATCATTGTTTCATATTAATATACTAGATTATGACCCGTGTGTTACACTGGTGGGTCATTAAAATATTAAATTAATAAAATGAATGAGTTGTTAACATGTAACTATAAAAAGACACATATAGCATTATCATTCAAGTTACGAGTAACAAATATTGTAAACAGCAAACAACGTAAGAAATGAAGTTTGTTTTCAAAAGTAAAAAAAACAAAGTATATTGAATAGTTTATAAAAAAATGCAAATTAGTAAAAACTTCCTTGTAAACGGCATTCGAGGCTATTTTTGTGTGTTTTCTGTATTTGTCTTGTTTTCAAAATCCAGCTGGTATATTCTATTTTAATACTTGTATACAACAATATAGCATAAAAAACACGATGAAGCAGCAAATATATTGTAGACATATTTAGACGCATGTATGAGATTATACATTTTGGGGATTCAGATGCTAATTACAATTTTTTTTTACAACATATGATTAAAACTATGTATAATTAAAACTTGATCATAATTAAAGTTATGATAGAATATAAAACAACTAGTTTAGTGCCCGCGCTACGCTCGGGAACACAACATTCAAGTGATGCTTTTAATGATATTCATGAATGTTCCAATCAGTTTTGAGACAAAACCGTGGTAAGACTTTTAGTATAACAATACTATACTTAAGTTTTACTACACCATAAAGTGCTCGGTTTTATTGTGTAGTTTATATTATTTTTAAATCGTATAAAAATGTTATGTATATTTATAAAACACTGAGGTCTTTAATTGTATGTTATTATTAACTTTATCCATAAGTTTCATTTTTAAACCATATCAAATATAAACCGACTCATGTACACCCTTTGTAGTAGAGGGTTAAAAATATAAATACTCTTAAATTTTTTAAAATTCTCCAAAATATTAGGGGACCAAAAATGTAATTAGTTTTATTATAATATATTTTATATACATAATTTAAATAAAAAAATCATTATTATGAGATAAACTCTCAAATGATGCCACATAAGCCAGAAGCTTTAAAAATGTGTCACATAAGCTTTTTTTTGTTTTGCTATATTATATAAAGATTAATACCATGACTAAGAATCTAACTTGATCATAATTTTACAAAAAAACTATCTAAAATCAAATTGCCTCATGATTCTCTTTTTATTTATAAATAAAATTTTGTATAGTTCCTAAACCATATAAGTCAGAAGATCTGTAGTGTTGATTTTTTACCAAAAATATTGTAGAAAAATTTGGGCAGGAAAAACTATCAATAACATGTCTCAATGCATGACACGTGGCACAAAAACATTCTTTTATTAATATGTATAGATGTATAGATATAGATATTCAAGTGGTTTTGTGATGGTTGATTCGTTTACAGCTTTGAAAATTTAGATCGGATCATCATGCATTTTGTGATTAGATATAACAGTAGTATCATTATATGATGATTGTTAGGGCTTAACTAATTGATGTTTACCAGTAGTTGATTAGCTTTATACATGAGATGATGAGAGAGTTTAATTCTTTGAAATGACTGCTTATAAATAGTTTTGATCTTATCTAATCAAGCTATTAATTAAAGATATGATACAAATGTAAAATGTTAAGTACGATTGATAATTGAGATTGGAAATTTGGAGCTCATATTTTAGTAAACAGGGAGAGGATCAGAGGAGTTGCAAGGATGCTAAATAGCTATTGTACATGGGAAGGCACATTTTCTATATTTATTTGATTGGTTACTTGTATTATGCTTATCTTGGCACGACACATTTTCTATATGTTGTTCAAGTCACTTGTAATATGTAATTTTACAAGTCTAGAGGAATATATGCAATTGTCTCTATTAACTTTGATTGGTCCCTTGTATACTTCAGGATTACTATAAATAAAAGTCGAAGACAATTGTTGTTTAGAATTAGATTATTTTTAAACAATTTGGCTTTGTCTAGAGTAAAAAGTAGATTTGCGTTAACTTTGAGTTGTTGATAAAGAATACAATATTACTAGTAGGAAATCAAATGTTGGTTCCTTCCTATCAACGTTTGGTGATTTGAATTTACTCGACAACCATGGTTTCTTTTTACCTTTTTTTTCCTTAGCTAATTGTATTTAAACGATTTTATCACATGTAGTTCTAGGTGATTGATTCCATATCACATTCTTCAATATCCTCAAGTTTTGTTAGACCTACACTTCAGCTTAGAATATCTTCTTCTGCCATGTTTTTCTTATCACCTCCAACATTTTTTCTTAAATCATTTTTATCAACAAATTCATCAAACAATTCTATTGCTCCTACTTCCACATAATCCATCATTACAATAGTGGATCGGGTATAAATTCAATGCTCATTCATCTGTAAGTAGGGCTGTTCACAAACCGAGTTGATCCGAGCGAAGGTTTGCTCATGCTCGTTCGCTTTATAAATCGAGCCGATCAGATCGGATCAAATTTACAAATGCGCGTGAGCGAAAAATGATGCTCATGCTCGGATCGTTTCTAAACAGAGCGGCTCTTCTGCTCCTTTTTGCTTGCATTTATATAAAAACAAATTTGATTACCAACATAATTCAAATCGACTTTATTTGCCTTGGTTTTTCATTCGGCTTTTCAAGTTTCCTTTAACAAACTCTAACAATTTTAACCAAAAAAACATACAACTACATATGTTCTGTTTAAACATACAATTTGGAAGGCCAAAAATATCATATTAAATTTTCTATTTTTTTGAATTAAAATTGAACATTGGCCTAAAGCCCTAAACCAATTATATATATATATATATATATATATATATATATATATATTTAAAACTTTGAAAAAGTATAATTATAATAAATATATATACATGTATACTCTATATATATATAACCTTAAAAAATTCGAGCCGAACTGAGCCGAGCGGACCTTTGCTCGTGCTTGGCTCATTTGCAAACTGAACCGAGCCGATCGGCTCGTTTAGAACTGAGCAAAAATTCAAACGAGCATTTTTCGAGCAAGCATGAACGAGCGGCGAGCGCTTTGGGCACCCCTATCTGTAAGCCAACACCTACCGATGTTCTAACATCATAACTTACATTCCCTGCTTCACATTCTCTATTTACCTCTTCAACTTCTGAAGCTAGGGGACAACGATAAAAATCATTATATCATTCAATATAAGCCTTCACCTCCAAACTTTTTGGAAAAACTTTAATTGCATCCCAAAGATGTCTTCCCTACTTTTCCTTTATTTTTAAACCATTTGTAGCAAGTTCATCAAACAGCTCCAGATTCTTCTGTTTATTTATCAATCATTTGAATCTTCGTAAAATGGTATACAAATATCTACAAAAAGATTTCGTACCTTTATACCGATAAACCATCATCTTCATGATTATATGATTCCCTTAAGTCTACCTTGCCAAAACTTTCACTTTTTATTTCTTGTTCTTCTCTCTTCTTGAGGTTGTCCATATTCCAAATCTCAAGAGGCGATTTATTCATTTCATTATCTATATTGGGGCATGTGAGGTCAAAATACAATAGCTTCATGTCTTTATTATATGGTTTTCTTAAAAAAACTCCCACCTACAAATATAATCAAAGATAGACTTATATATATAAAATATTGATTAATCAAATATACTTTTATTGCCCTTCTTGACTACTAAATAAACATATTTACGATGTTTAACATGATTTCTATTTCGTCGTCTTTTATAAAGGACTCGTCAAGGAGCAACATACTTAAATAGTATCAACACTCCTCGAACCAAACGACCATAATAACTCACTTTCCCAACCCGAAAATTCGGTTTTTTTTATAAATTAAATCCAAAACCCACGGTTTCTATTTGGGTTCGATTTTTTTGATTTCGGATCGGTTTTTTCGGTTTCATGCTCACCCCTCTATCATCAACAGATAAATAACTATATACCATATTATCAACGAAGAAATACACTATTGCTTTTTTGAAATGGGCAAGATATGTGTGTGCAGATAAAATACACACAAAGACAATCCAGCCTTTTACTTCAATTTATTCTATAAGAGTATGTTATGTTTTAGTGTTGGTATATATGGAATACATTCATGCATGTTAGTATATATACTACTAGGTTAGAACCCGTGGGTACCCACGTGATGAAACGAAAAATTGTAAACATTGTTTAACGTATTAAAAAAAATTTCCACATGTAATGACTATAATTTAGTTTGATATTAAAATTTACACATAGTTCAACAATATGGTAACATCAAACCATTAATAGTAACTTTGAACCATAATATCATTAAAAGAACATCTTTGAACTATAGATTTCCAAAGATTTCCTTGTAAACAACATTAGTTGTGTGGTTTGTAACATTGCCAGATTTGTCTTGTATAAGAATTTTCAAACCTCCTCTGCTTTTAACCCTTGACAATGCAACATAAAGTTGTCCATGTGAAAATACTGGATCTTTTAAGTATAAGCCAACCCTTGACAACGATTGTCCTTGACTCTTGTTTATAGTCATAGCAAAACACACTGCAATAGGAAACTGTCTTCTTTTGAACTTGAAGGGTATCTTTTTATCAGACGGGGTAAGGCTTAGCCGTGGAATGAAAGTTCTAGTACCAATATTAGCCCCCGAAATGATTTCTGCTTCAATGACCCTGTTACCCAGATAAAGTACACGTAGCCTTGTTCCATTGCACAAACCATTCTTTTGATCAATATTTCGAAGTAGCATAATTGGAACACCAACTTTCAAGACTAATTCATGATTAGGTACACCTGATAGTTTAAGTCCATTCAAAATGTCAGGTGAGTATAGGTTTTCATCAAATGCTTCACTGACAAAATCCGACTGACAAAAAGAATCCGAACTTAAATATTGTTTTTCATCTCCAGGTAACATAGACATGATACGATCATTGATATACTGAACAACCTCGTTTGTAGGTGCAAGAATAGCTCTGTCTTGAAAATAAATAGGCTCATGTAACTTGTCCAATATTAAAGGATAAACAAAGTCAATTAAATCACTCACAGGATCCGAAGAAGCGGAAATTAGGAGATCTTTTGGGATTTCAGTTATAGACTCACCGTCATTCGGTTGGCCCACCTTCCCTTCTCCAATGTCTAGTAACCATTTAGAAGAGTAAATTACGGTTTTCGTCCTTGTGGTTTGGGCTTTGTAACGATTTTCATCCAAAACTTAAAAAAAGCTCAATATAACCACTGTGGTTCCAGATTTGTCCCAATTAGATCCAAACCTCTAACACCGTCAAGTTTAACCGTTACTCAGCCCTCACTTGCATCTCACATGAGGGGCATTTTTGTCATTTAACTCTACCATTTGCATATATCAACCAAGAAACCTATGCAAATAGTGGGGTTAAGTGACAAAAATGCCCCTCACGTGAGGGGCAAGTGAGGGCTGACTAACGGTTAAACTTGACGGTGTTAGAGGTTTGGATCTAATTGGGACAAATCTGGAACCACAATGGTTATATTGAGCATTTTTTAAGTTTTGGATGAAAACCGTTACAAAGCCCAAACCACAGGGACGAAAACCAAAATTTACTCCCATTTAGAAAATTCTGCAGTTTTCTTAATGTTTGGTGAGTCAATACCTAAAGACAACCTCATGTTCTTTGTCAATTGGAGAACTTTGACATTTGACCATATGTATGAAGAACATAGGGATGCATTAACAATGTCATGCCTGGATCCATTTTGTACTACAGGAAGGATTTGACGAAAATCACCACCAAATACAACAACTTTACCACCAAACATGATATTGTTAGAGCAACTACTATCGTTGTTCAAAACGTCATTCATTGTGCGATTTAATGCTTCAAAAGCATGTTTATGGCACATAGGAGCTTCATCCCAAATAATCAAGGAAATTTTTCTTAATAACTCTGTAGCCTCACTATTTGGCTTAATAAAACACATAGAGTCTTCATTAAGATTCAAAGGAATAGAAAACCTTGAATGTGCAGTCCGACCGCCAGTTAGTAGTAAAGATGCTATTCCACTTGAAGCTACATTCAAAACTATTTCTCCATTCGATCGTAAAGACGCTGATAAAGTCTTCCACAAATATGTTTTTCCAGTACCACCATAACCGTATAGAAAATAAACACCACCTTGATCTCTTCTAACATATGTCATAATCGTATCATAGACACGTCTTTGCTCATCCGTTAGCGCATTGATAAGATCAACAACATCTGTTTTCAGGCTGTCAATGTCATAATCCAGCTCTTCAGTAATAAATCTATTGTTACAGTCTATTATTGTCGAAGAGTCGGGATATGGCATTGAAGGAAATTTTTTCAGACTCGAGTTATTACGAAGTAAAATCTTCTCAATCTCATAAAGAGTGAGGTTCTTAATCTGCTCCTCAGTCAGTGATAAATCTTGAAAAGACAAAAAAAATATATGTTAAATATTTATAATAAGATGTATTTATAATAAATATGTCTAAGAAACTAAATTTATTTTATTATAATTGTGTTTGTTTGAAGTCAAATTACCGGGATTTTTCAGTTGATTACGTTGTTTGTAGAGTATTCCATCAGATAGAAGCTCCCATGAATCTTCCCAAACACATTCAGGTCTAGATAATGTTTCGTTTAGCAGCATTGTACAAAACAAACCACGAATAAATATTCCACTGCCTGACATGCTTGCTTCTCTAATATCCTCCATATATTCAGTATCATCATCCGGCCAAAAGACCTCTTTTAAAACATGCTTCCCTAAAAGTTTTGCAAATCTCATTACCCACGCTTAAAATATCAACAAATGATCGTGGACCTTTTACTTTGTCCAACAAAATTCTTAAAAAGAAAGCTTCACCAGTTGATGGTGACACTGCATGAATTCGACCAATAGAGAATCCTCTTTCCCTTTTATCCCACCTTTTCTGATCTGGCTTCCAAACAAATTTTGTAGGGAACTCAACATAAGTTAGATTACTTGCTTCAGGATATTTTGAATTTGCTTCCATCCAGCCTAAAAACATGTTAGAAGCAACAGATGGTTTGTTGATAACATCGTCTATGTCATTATCTGCGCCATAGACCACAGATTGTTGCCCTGGAAGATGGAACGGAAGACGTATAACTGCAGGAGTACGATAATTAACATCAAAAGAAAAGATACGCCATGTTGCTTCACATGCAGAAACATAGCGACAATCGTAATATTCCTTAATCTCATCAACATTGTCACTATTTCCTTCCTCACTTCCACCCTGGTTCAATAGAAGAGTAGCTCTGTCTGGACCTTTGTTTATGTATTTGAACAAATACTTTATTGAAGCTGCCTGGTTGCACCACTCAACATTTATATGTGCCTGATATCGTTTTAGCAAAGTTTTGTTATAGGGAACAACATACTTGTTGTCCATCCGAGCATTATTCTTGTAAAGTTCTCTACCTGAATCTCTTCTTCTGTATATTGGATAACCACTGGCGTCAATGGATGTATGCTCTAAAATTTTTTTTGGAAAATTCTTCGAGCACTTTCCATCAATCATGCACGGTGAATTTAAATTATCAGGCCCACATGGTCCATGCATCATATGTTCCTTTACGAGCAAATAAAGTTCAGGGTCTTCGTTAATATCTGGAATCTCAGCACAAATAAGAGGATCAATCTTATCAACCGTAGGAACCTTGTAATCAGGGTGCATGAACAAACACACATGAGCATGTGGTAGACCACGCTTTTGAAACTCAATAGTATAAACAACTACAAAAAAGATATATGTTAATTGTAATTTAAAAACCAACGTTAAATTTTAAAGTGATATATAAAAAATATTACCTCCTTGAACTTTTCCAAGAATTGATTTGTCCTTCACATCTTTAACAAAAGCATCGAGCTTTATTTTAAACAACCGACATAAAATGTCTGGCCGATCCTCCGGTTTTAAAGTAGTGTCTTTTAGAAATCTCTTAACTTCAGGCCATTTGGGGTTACATGTAATGGTTATAAAAAAATCTGGGTAACCAAACCATTTACATATAGACATGGCGTCAAGGTAGTTCTGAATCATATATCTAGCGCCTCCAGTAAAAGATGATGGTAGTATGACTTTTGTACCCACACCAGACATAGTAGATACACCTGCACCTTTTAATTGTTTAAGCTTCTCGAATGATTCACAACGAAGTTCTTTTTGGTGGCCACGAATAAAATACAATCTTTCACTCTCTATCATAGTGTAAGCATCTACTAAGAATTGCTGGAACAGACGCTTTGAATTATGAATAAGTGATAAAACATCTTCTTTGTCTTGAATCCTGTATGCAAAAAACTCTCTCATGGTACAAAGATTGTGTTTCTTGGTTTTTTTTTATTATCAGAAGGCAATTCACGATGGCGAATGTCTACTCGATATCCATCATCTCCAAACGGAAAAAGCAACGGATACTGAAGTGGAAGATAAGACGGATGAAGCTCACTAATACGCAACAATTTTCTGTTTGTGTTTGAACCATAATATCACGTCTATCTGCACAGTTTGTAATATCACCAACAATTAATGCCGCAACCTCTGAAGCTGAAGGAAGGTTGTATGTCCTGCCATATTTATCTCTTTTACCAATAAGTTGCAAATGAAGTTTAACATGCGGGTCTTCTTGAATTGTGTTTCTAGCCATTCTGTAAACTTTGACGAAAGGATTATCAACATCAAGTAAATCTTTAATCAGTTGTATAAGTTGAACATCCATTGTTTCGTCAGTTGCAGATTTTGTAGAGCTATAAATATCACATAAGAAAAAATAAAAATTAGAAATATGTAATACTTATAAAGTTGAAATAAACTAAAAAAATTAAATTTATTTGAAAATGTACCTAATAACACCCTGCCTGTTTGAGACTTCATTGTCAGTATCATATATATATAATTGGGCGAACTTTGGCTTAGAACCATTCTCCGGTAGCAAACTTCCAATTAAATGATAATTTTGACCGCTTAAACGAAAAATATTAGGACCCTTCCCTTTATTAATCGACTTGTCAATCTTGCCACCCATAGAAGTAAAGGAAAACATAGAATTAAGACGTCGGGTGTTGTTGAGGAAGTAATTGCTCTTCTTGTTTAGACCAAGAAACAATTCCACATACTCATGTGGAGGTACTTTATACGGAGGTAGAACAACTTTTCCATTACCACAACACATTGAAAAAGACTTTTTGTCTTTCCCTCCTCTAATTGATTCAGCGTACCACAATTTTGCTTTACAGGATTCACAGACTTTGTCTTGATCTTGATGATCCACATAATCTATTTTTTGTAACAACAGAGCAAATATACTTTAATGACATTATTATTGTTATTTGTTTACAATGTTTAAATTATCTTATAGAATACATACCTTTGCTTATTCCTTGAATTCGATCTTCAGTTATGGAATTCAAGTCATTTGTCGGGAAAACAGGAATATTGTTGTACACATGATCTAACCTTCGTTTTCTTGATGGTCTCACATTGGATGTGGATGGGTCGTTATTAATAAAGGCTACATTGGATGTGTAAGACATTAGTATTTGTAAATAATTTAACAATATCAAATAATTATACTTACAGTTAGTAAGGTTTGATAACGGAGTAGCAACACTGGCCATTGTACTGTTTTGTCTTTGAGTTTTGTGCAATGCATTGTAATTTCCGTCTACTTCTTTACCCTTGCTTAGACCTATTCATAAAAAGTTTAAATAAATAGTAAATGATGAAAAAAATTAAGTTGAAGGTTGGGAATAATAGGAAGACTTACAACGTGAATCTGATGGTGGGGTGGTAGAATGTATAGGTTGCGCTAAACGTTTCCTTATGGATCGATTATTAACTGTTTGAGTATCTAAAAAAGTCGAGTAATCACGCAAATTTAGACAATTTCAACCCGTGTAAACAATATAATAAATGATCCGAATTGTAAGACTGGGAATTTAAAGTGTACCATTTATCAATTGTAAATCGATGATTGAAGGAGAGTTTAAATTTCCAAGTACCACATTATTCTGCGTAATAATGTTTTCTTTTCCTTTAGACTTTTCTTTTGTTGATGAGAGTTTTGTCAAGCTAGGCATGTTTTGACTAACATTACCATAGAATGTTGTAGAAGTATTACGTGATGGTGATCTTGAAACTATAAAAAATGAAGAATTAGAATGCATATTTGTAAGAAAGAAATGGAGGAGAGAATAACGATATACCATTAGTAATATTTGAAAATGGGGTAGATATAGAATCATTTGAATGAAAATCATAACCGCATACTTTAGGAGTTGTAATGGTATGAGAAGGCATTAAATTTAAAGCTGTTGTGGAATAATTCCTTGGTACACTTCCTATTGTTGAAACAATAGGTTGTATACTTGTACATCCTGAAAATATTAGAAAGTTGGAGATACCGTTTAAAAATATATGTATTCCATATTTAAATAATATTTAAACTTATTAAATAAATTAATACCTTTGGACTTAAGAGGGTCATTTAATGTTTTGCGTGATTCCATTATCCTTCGTCTACTTAAACGGTTAATAAGTGCTTGAGCAACTGAAGCAATATAATGGATGACGTTAAATACAATTCAGTTTTTAAAATGTAAAGTGTTTATAATGTACTTTAATCTTACCGGTTGTAATTTGAGGAAGTTGTGTGACTTTTTGTAATTCATCGTTGACCATTGAAGAATTCTTTGAATTTTGCATCGTCTTAGTCATCTTCTTCTTATCAAGATATTGTTTTCTAAATATTCTTCTATCCCTTGAAGATGTTTGACAAATTGTATTCGAACAATCTAAAAAAAATTGTAATGCACTTTAATATAAGTTAAAGTTACAAATAACAACAAAGTAACATATTTGATATAATTATTAACATATTATATATAAACCCCTTTTTTAAACTTTTAGTTCAATTTGATAACATATATAATAACCAAATTGTTATTTTATAAACCAAATAAAATCAAAGATTAATAACTTTAGTTTCAATCGCAAATTATTAAATATAAATTTGAAACTGGGAAATGAAAATAATCCGAATCAGACAAATTGTTCAAACAAAAAAACATCAAAATAGTTTTAACTTCAATAAACCAACACACTCAATCCAGTTTTTCCAACTTAGGAATTAAAAGCTTGAACTTGCCACTTTGGTCTTCAGGAAGACCATCACTTGACTTTGCCTTGGAAGAAGAACCATTCTCATACTCATCCACATCATAAATTTCTTTCAAGTTTCTCTTAATAGAAAACCGATCGTCCGAACTAAATTCATTTGTATCTCCAACATTGATCCTTTTTCCAAAAGCCTTGTCAACCGTTACCTTCGGAGTCGAATTCTCATCCATCACCGATGTTTTCTCCTGAATTTGAAAAATACTTATCAGAGTTGATAAAAACAAATGATATATAGAAGGATATGTTACGTTTGATTTAAAAAAAATGGTTTTTTATGTTGTATTTAAAGTATTTTTTAACTTAAAAAGGACAACAATGTATGATTTTAATATAATATGATGCAAGGTGGTAATAGGTAGTGAAGATTATAAACTTACAGTCATATTCAACGATGGTGTTTGTTGATCAACTTCATTGATTGAATGTTGATTAGCGGAAGGTGTATCAGCCGCCTAACATAATTGAGAGAAAGCGTAATAAAAACACGGTTTAAAAGAGTTGCTCGATATAAGATAGACAGTCAGGTAAAAAGTACAAAACTGGTTTTAAACTTGAAGTTGTATGTTAATGTTAGATTGTAGTTGTCTTTACACATTGTGATTGGATATGCTGTATGTTTTGTCTTTACAATTGAAGCTGTATGAAGCTGTAGTAAACGTAATAAAACCACAGAACAACTATTCAAGCAGCTACACTTGAATATGCTGTCTGTTTTGTAACCCACTGAATATATATTGAAGCTACTCTAAGAAATTAGGCAGAAAATAACCTTATCATCAGCAAAGCGATCATCTAGCTCGGTAGTTATGATAAGATCATTAGAGTACTTTATAATTCCGTATGTAACCGAACCATGATCAGTGTTGTATTCGGAGACATCGATCTTCCACGCATACTTGCCATTTAAAACACTAAACTCAGCTGGTATACTTGTTTCATTACCATCCTGTAAAAGTTATAAAAAAATTAGTGATTTTATAAAATAAAGTTAATGGACTTTGTTGTATACAATCATTAAAAGATGAAATTGTAAACATACATTCAAGTAAGTTTGGTACATATCACTTGCTGTTTTGGAGAACAATCTAGTTGCATGGCGATCAAACATTGAAAGTATGATCATTCCGGTTGCATCACTCACACGAATAGGAATTTTAAACCTGTTTAGGTTGAAATGAAAGTCATGATTAAGAAGCTTGGCAAATGTATAAATTTATAACCATACCTTGGAACTGAAGATATAGCTTTGTCTTTGCATGACTTGGATTTACACACCCAAACCTTCTCATCACCTAGGGCCATCTTATCCAATGGAGTGTTTAAGGTGACCTTTAAATTACATCTTGTGCAAGCATTGTAAAACCAAGGAATTTCAGGTACTACACCATTAACAGTAGCAAGTATGATGACGTTTTCCGGCTATAATAAAAGATTAATTAGTTATCAGAAATATAATATAATATAAATAGATAATAAAGTTGGATAAATATTAATAACAACCATATGATATAAAATACCTTTGTCATTGCATTAACCTCAACAATTTTCTTGAATGAGGTCTTCAAAAGGAAATCATCTCTGACTGAGTAGAACAATGTAGAGCTTAACGGCTTATATTCTTTGGACAATTCAACAGCTTCACTTTGTTTGCTTTATAAACATAATTTTTAATATTAGTTTTTTTAATAATCAACAATGTATTTAATGAAATAGAAATACATGTACCTAACATAGAAGTCATCCGGGTGCTTGAGGTGTTCATTGAGGAAAAGTTTAGTTACCGTATAAGAGTTGGACACATAAGGTTTGTCTATAAGGAAAATAAAATACTGGATTATATTGATTAAATATATAGTTACTGTAAGATTATCTAATACATAATAAGAATTAAAAACAAACCTTTAAAATACTGCAGAGTTCCACACTGCAAAATAAGCACCAACCGGTTAACCTCTTTGTTTGCTTGAACGTATTGGTTGAACTGCTCTACGTACTGGTCCCACAAGGTTACATATATATTGTTGCCTCTAAATAAAAGAAACCAAAATTAGTATTTAAAAAAGATTTTAAGAATGTAATTAAGAAAAAGAAATTTCAAACTCTTTGTCCTGCAACTGCAGGGTACGCTTGATTGATTCTTTTCAAGTTTTATTCTTGAATGGCTCGACATCATAGCAGTTCACCACATCACCAATGACATCTTTATAAAAATAAATAAATAACAATGTTAGGTAACTGTTTATAGTAATTTACATAGGAATTTTATGCACTAAGTTGTAGTGAAACTTACCAATTGGTTGATCATTCGTAAATGTTCGATCCAAGATATCTCTGAAAGGGGTAAAAGAGAAGCCATGCGGGTTACTCAAGAAATCATCACAGACCGTTACTCTAGTGTCATAAAAAAAGCAGATCTTGTAGGGACACTGAACATATTTGAATTTGGACATGTTGTCTCCTAAAGACGGATTTTTTATTATGACAGATGCTCCTTCTTGAAGTAATGGTCCAAAACGTTCAAGGTAGGTGTTATTACAGGTTCCTTGACGACGTGTACCCTGGAAAATATTTAGGAAACAAAGATTAGATAAACATCCGATCAATAACATGAAAGCTAAACTATAATGTATTAAGTAAAAATTACCTCATCATCTACGAAAAGCAATTCAAGGGCATAGACCTCGGATTGATTCCTAAAACTCATCCTGTTCCAAGACCTTAAAACTCTAACCTTAATGGTTACATCGGAGTTTGAAGGAGTCAAGTCCTTGAGCTTTGTAAAATTGATATTAGATTGATTCACATTATCGCTGCTACTGACTCAGAAGAATGTAGTATTAGTAAACAGAAAAAAAAATAATTGATAACAGCTTAAAGAAATGATTAATTAGAAATAACAAAGTTGATATTACCTTGCCGTCTTGATAGAAGAGGAGGATGCTTCTTTATTATTAGACATGTTCCCTTAGCTTGTTATCACTAAAAATTGCTTTGGTTTGATTATGAAATGTTTAGGTAATATGTTATACTTATATAGTGTTTGTGAAATGATAGCATAATATAATTTTGGAAAGGAGTCATTTGTATAAACGGAAAGAAGTAATGATAAAAAAGTTAATTTTGTTATATTATTCAGTTTCTAAAGTTAATGAATATGAATATCAATCTTTTCTTAAGTTAAATATTTAAGTTTCTAAAGTTAAGAAATGTAAATTTGTAAGATAGTTAAGTTTCTAAAGATAATGAATATAAATTTAGAATTGTTTAATAATTCAGTTTCTAAAGTTAAAAAATTTAATTATGATAATGTAATCTAATATTTGAATAAAAATCCAATTTTGGAAATCATTTATTTCGTTTGTTAAAAAAGTTAAAGATTGATATAAAAAAATGAATAATATTATGTTTGGAAATGGATTTTGTCGGTTTTTTTTAAGATACAGTATTTAAAAGGAAATTAAATACTATTTAATGCAATTTTGAAAAAGTTAAATTTTTGAAAATTTTCAATTTAAATTCCTTATTAAAATTTGAATTTTCAATTTAAAATCCGTATTAAAATTGGAATTTTCAATTTAAAATCCATATTAAAAATGGAAAGACTTAAGTTTATTAATTTAGAAACTTTGATTTTCCGTTTTTTTTATGAAATAAGTTATATGTTTGGAAATAATTGATTTTCAGTTTTTTTATGAAAATATATAAAACTAAATAAATTAATTTACTTGAAAAATAAATTAATTTCTATTTCTATTAATGCCGGTAAAAATTCCTAAATAAAAATCAATAAATCAAAAATCATAAAATCATAATCATAATCATCATCATAATCATATCATAAACTTCTTCAAAATTTAAATGCATGATTGATACTAAAGCTTAGACAGCTAACATTGATGCATGTTATACAAAACATAAAGACCAACAAAAAATTTTTGTTTGAGACACCAAAAAAATTTGAAAGACTAACGGTTAGATCTATAAATGTACTACCTGATCAATGACCAACAACCTTTTTGATGGGAAAAAAGTGAACGAAACCTGGTCCCCGACATTGATGCCATTGAACTCTCTAATATAATCCCAGTAAACCAATGAGTAACGCACCCTTGACTTGTCATTACCTTTCTTGACATCAACATAATGGATAGAACCATCGATAAACATGAGCTTCCATGTATCCAAAACAGGTTGATTCTCCATAGAAGCCGAATCAGTAATCGTTTTAGGTAAACGCTGTAAAAGTTAAGAAGTATGTTAGCTTAAGTATTTGTAAATGACAACCAAAGTATAAAATTGTAATGAAGTATGCAAAGAAGTATTCACAAAAATGATACATGTATATAAATTATAAAAACAGTTTCACACAAATAAAATTTAACGCAGGACATGTAATGGTTAATCAAAATTTCAACAGCTTAAACCTAGAAGCTGTTTATAAAATAAAACCGTTTGAAATGTAGAAACTGTTTAAGTTACGGAGATACTTACAAGTCTTGAATTTTCAGATTTGATTTGAAAAGTTAAACCTTCTTCAGCTTGGATGCTAGACCGCGACTGCACAGATGCGCCACTTGCAGCGGCAGCATCTGAAGTCTGCAGTAACACAAAATCAGTATATTAAGAGTAGTTAAAATAATAAAGCAATAATTTAATTAAAAATTGTACTGATAGGATTATTCGAAACCTGATTTTGGGAAACTTCATGCTGCGGTGGAATTAAGACTTGAGTGCCAGAGGGGTCATACACCCTCAATTCAAGAAGACCATCTTCAACAAATGTGAAAAACAAAATTGATGAAAATATGAAGCAACAAACCCTTGAGATGTCTTCCCATCCTTCACCAAACATTAAACCAGCTTGAGATGCAGCCAACTGAACACAATATGAATCGTATTCGTTGAGCTTAACAGTTATAAAAATCGCCAGCATGTAAGTTTCCAAGATAAGCTTCAACAAAATGTTTGTTTAAAACCTGTCCAAAATTAATCCATGAAAAGACAACTTGTAAAATGAATTAAATAAATAAAAGATAAGTATAATGGTTTCAAGATACTCACACATGTAGGTATATTGTGAATCATGATATAATGGAAAGAACGTCCTGCAAAAGGATTGTTAAAAACGTGAAAATTAAAAGTTTTGGTTTGATCATCAAAGGATTGAAAATGAATCAGTGTTGTTGGTTGCATTCCATAAGCTTGAACAATATTGATCCAACATTTTGTTATAGCCAAATCTCCATCATTGTTTCTGCCGAGTTTGACATTCCAAACATGCATATCATCTCTCAGACAAACTGTCCCATATGGAAAGTTTTCTTCCTTGTACTGTTTCATAAGCCACCTCTTGGGAATTGCCTATAATAATAAAAAAACATGAATTTTATATGTAAATGTGTAAAAAATATAAGTTAGCCAAAAAAAAGCAACAAATAAGATCCTTACCAGATGGTCAAGAGTCGTATACCGAACGACCTTGAAAAATCCTGGATTAATTTCCATAACTGAAAAAGAAGGAGAAGTCAATAAAACAATGAATGTGATTATTGAAAGTTGTTTAATGTTATGGGATAAAAATTATGTGAGTGAATGTAAAATTTGTAGTTGGTTGAACAAACAGAAAAATAGAGTGATGTGTAAGCTAAACTTAGCAATAATGTTTGTTTGAACAAACCGAAACATAGCGCAAAATACCTAAACCGAAAACCAAGTCAAACCTATATTTTTGTGTATGTTAAGAGCCCAGAAATTTAGGAACTATCTACATGACTTCAGTTAAAATTATATAAACTGAAGCAGACTATATTCTATAAACATGCATATATATTTCCTATAAAAAAAGAAAACCACTTCAGGCACAGAGCAACAAAAAAAGTAAAAAACACACAATTCCCTTTTTAAAAACCCTACAAATTGTTAAAAAAATGTCTTTTTTTAGAGATGAATTATCAACTATCATATAAATGCTCGTATAAAGACACTTGAAGCAGGTAATACACACAAACATGTTTACATCTATTTTTCCATAAGCTGAATATGATTAATCTGACATACAAGTACGATCACAGCACAAAAAACAAACGAAAAGAATCAATGACACTAAAACGTATACGATGTCATTGCAAAATTCTTGGCTGACAATCAAAACCTGATAAACACCACACACAAACATGTTTACATCTATTTTTCCATAAGCTGAATATGATTAATGCGGCTGTCAAGTACAATCGCAGAACAAAAAACAAACAAAAAGACTCAATGAAACTAAAACCTATACGATGTCATTGCAAAAGTCTTGGCTCACAATCAAAACATGATAAACACCTCAAGGGATACAGTTAACATCAAAGAATAAAACACGTATTTTCTAATCATGTAAATCATAGAAAAGACAACTTGAAAGACCTATTAATATTCTGAAACAATAATCAATTAACCCTAATCTTTTTGTGTTCTAAAAGACGGATTTGAATGTCGAAAAAAAGACAAAACAACGAACGAACAACGAAGACGTAACAACAGTACACATAATTTGAAACCATAATAAACGTTACCACACAAACGTATATGATGTAATGGTAAGTATATACCTTTGATTGCACTGTGATTAACCTTGAAGATGGATTCAAGCAAAAGCGGCTGTCGAATAAAATTTAGGGTTTTTTTAGGAAGCAAGACCATAATAAACGTTACAAAACAAACGTATATGATGTAATGGTAAGGATATACCTGTGATTGCACTGTGTTTATCCTTGAAGATGGATTCACTCAAAAGCGGCTGTCATATAAAATTTAGGGTTTGTTTAGGAAGCAGCCAGAGCAACGATACAACAGAAACATAGATGATGTAATGGTGAGGATATACCTGTGATTGCGCTGGGATTATCGGAGAAGATGGATTGAAGGAACAGCGGCGATCGTTTGGAATTAGGGTTTTTGGAGGAAGAAGAGAGAGCGTTAGTATAGCACTTGAGAACGATTTAGGGTTTGTGATGTAAAAATAAAGTGTATGTGTAACCAGTAGATTAAATTGGATCCGGAAAATGATTGAGTCGGGTCGGTTATTAATCGGGTTATAACAGGGTCCGTTTAAATTGGGAGGTGTAATGTGAGAGTGCCAAGTGGCAGTGTGTGGTGTCTTGCCTTAGCTAATTATTAGAAGAGGGGATTAGGGGCTGTTTGGTAATGCTGAATGATTAAGTGCTGAATGGTTAAGAGGTCTGAATGGTTAAGATGTCTGAATGATGAAGTGCTGAATGGTTAAGATGTTCTGTTTGGTTAAACACGAATGCAACTTAAAAAATCGTATTCGTGTTAAGCAATTTTTTTTCTTTTTAAAGATTTCAATGAGTCAAACCAATAAATGCTAATTTATAGTAGAAAGATGAATAATAATGATGATTCCAGAACGCCACCGTCTCTTTCTTTCTCTTTCTTTCTCTCCATAACAAACAACCCCCCTCTCCTTCTACTCTAGTTTCATCTAATCAGGTTATTTCTTCCTCTTCTATGTACATCAATCAATAACTTATACACACACTATTATCCAACAATTTTCCCTAATTTCTATCTTCTTCAAAGTTCAATCAGATCGCTATTTCAGTAACTTCTAAACAATGTTTCTTTTACTTACCTTCTGATTTTGACCTATCGTGACTTGATTGCTCTTTCTTCTTGTTTGATCTATGTTTTTTCCTGAACTTTTTTTTCATTTTGATTCATCATTAGCTGCTTTGGTCGCAGATCTCGTCGCCACCACTTCGTTCAGCGTTTAGACGCTCCGTTCAGACACTCATCAACATCTAATTCGGTCAGATGCGTTGGTCTGATTCGCTCAGATGTGCCGTCCATTCAGATGTCTCGCCAAACACCTCTGAACCAGCCCTCCCTCTGAATCATTCAGATTCAGAGGTCATTCAGACTCAAACAAATAGGACCTTAGTGTACATAAAGGTTATGCTGTGAAGTACATATATAAAGTTGTATTAAGCCTACAGATGCAATCAGGTCGTAACATTTTTGCTCTTGAAATAGTACATTTGTTTACATCATCGTTTAGAATATGTCATGTTGATTATATCTTTAAACATGGATCAAAATATAAACTGCTAATATGAGTAATCAGTCACAAACACAAACATGAACATCAATAAATACTTACTTGTTGGAATAGTGATCTGAGTTGAAGATGATAAAGCCATGTTGATTCCCGTTATGATGCCTTTGAGTGATGGTTGAAGTTTAGATTGTTTTTTTAGAGAGTGTTCTTGGTGTTCATGAAAGAGTTTATATATAAGTTATGATCTATGTATAAGTTATGATCTATGATTATGATCCATAATAATGATGATCGGTTATAAGACTCTTCATATTATCTCTATTAAAAGACATTTAATGGGAAATCATAATTGTCCCTTAATAACGGTCACAATTAATCCCATCAAGTAATTGTTAACGGTCACAATTAATCCCTTAATAACTTCCAATGTGGTGTAGTGGTAAGAGGCTTGGATTCTCCAAAAGAGACCCAAGTTCTAGTCCCACTACCATCACTTTGGAAGGGGCAAATGGGGGCAATGAAGGGAGACTTGTGGCCAACACAAGTTCGATCTCTGAGCCAAACGGGTTTTACCGCTAGCTTGTTGTCGTGCCTACGGGCGGACGGGCTAGTGGGTTTCCCCCGAATTGGAGTTGGTTTAATAGGTGAGCTTCGGCTACCCAGCGCTGTCTGTGTTCGCAGAGCGTTTGGGGTCGCCTTTCGTCATTGGGTTACCCCGGGTAGCCGGGCTTTATTCGTTTCGCTGTCCAAAAAAAAAAAAGTAATTGTTAAGGACCACTTATGTCATATTGGTAAAGTTAGTCACATGATCCGTAGGCCACTTAACGGGTTATTTCCAACATTCTACCACTTGGCCAAGTGATCATTTGTGATGAGTGTACGTACGTTTGGCCAAGTTACACTCATCTAGTTTCATGTTGAAATTATAACAAAGAGTTACAGTCATTCGAATTGAAGTCAATTCGAGACCCCCACCAATCATACTAAAATTTCAATAAAAAACTATTAATTGTAAATCCAAAATGACTAAAATAAACCCGTATAAATTTTTCCATAGATTATTAAGTGCGCACATTCATTATTATAGACAAAATAAATGTTCGAGGAAGTTTCATTATTTTCAATACAAACTTGATATGCTATTACAAAAACTCTCTACTAAAACCCATCCTTGTTATAAGTTCTTGGAAAGTTTTGGGTGGTAGACCTTTAGTCATTGGATCCGCAAGCATATCTTTTGTGCTAATGTGCTCGATACAAAGATTATTTTCCTCTACTCGTTCTCGTACGAACAAATACTTTGTATCGAGATATAAGCCAACTCCACTCGAGTTATCACAGTAAATCTTCAATGGTCGTGATATGGAGTTAACAACTTTGAGTCCAATAATGAGATTTCTTAACAACATCCCATGGCAAGTTGCATTGTACACTGCAACATATTCTGCCATCATCGTTGAGGTTGTTGTCAACTATTGTTTATGACTCCTCCATGAAATTGGTCCGCCTGCTAGCATAAAGATGTAACCTGAAGTTAATTTCTTATCATCTTTGCTTTTAGCATAGTCGGAATCAGAATAGCTCACTACTACCAAATTGTCAGTTCTTTTGTATATCAATTTACAGTCTTTTGTCCCATGGCCTTGAAGATATCGCATTACTTTCTTTGCTACGTTCTAATGATCTAGACCAGGATTAGATTGATATCGGCCTAGCATTCCAACAATATATGCGATATCTGGACGAGTGCAGACTTGAGCATACATTAAACTTCCCACTACCGAAGCATAAGGTATCAATCGCATTTGCTCATTCTCAACCTCTGTTTTCGGACATTGGAATGAACCAAAACATCTCCTTTAACTACTGGAGCAACTGAAGGAGAGTAATGTTGCATGTTGTAACGTGTAAGAACATGTTCAATGTAAGCCTTCTAAGATAATCCCAATATCCCTTTGGCTCGATCTCGGTGTATTTATATGCCTATTACGTAAGAAGCTTCTCTGAGATCTTTCATGTCAAAACTTTGCGAAAGTAATCGCTTTGACTCATGCAACAAATCTAACTATTACTTCCTAATAAAATGTCATCTACATAGAGGACAGGTATAGCAAAATTACTCTAGATTCTTGATGAAACCTTGTTTCTTCATGACTTCATCAAATTTAAGGTACCACTGACGTGATGCTTGCTTCAACCCATATATAGACTTCTTAAGCTTACATACTAAGTGTTCTTTGCCTTTAGGATTAAAACCTTCAGGTTGAGTCATGTACACTTCTTCATATAAATCACCATTAAGGAAAGCAGTTTTAACGTCCATTTGATGTAGCTCTAAATCATAATGAGCTACTATGGCCATAACAATCCTCATAGAATCCTTTCGTAAGACAGGTGAAAAGGTTTATTGATAATCAATTCCCTCTTTTTGAGTGTAGCCTTTAGCAACCAATCGTGCCTTATAGCGACCTGATTTGGTTTTAAAGACCCAGTTACACCATACGGGTGTTACACCCATGGGTAATTCAACCAAACCCCAAACGTCATTCTAATACATGGAATTTAGCTCATTAGTCATAGACTTATTCCATTGAGAAGATAGATTACTATTAATGGCTTCTGTATAAGAGGTAGGATCATTATGCTTTCCTAAGTCCATATCAGCTTCATTAAGGTAGGTTACAAAATCATCAAAATTAGTATGCCTTTTAGACCGTGATGACCTCCTTGGCTGATTTTCGGGTTCAACAGTTTCAGCAGTAATTTTAGAAACTTGCTCTTGTGTGTTTGATGTGCCTTCATTTACAGGGATGTTTGGAGCAACATCACCTTATGAGGAAACATGGGTTAATGGTGCAGTTGCATGTACAAGAGGTGCAATAAAAGGAGTTGAGTTTTGAGAGCCCATCCCCCTCCTCTTGCATTTCTTTTAAGTTAATGTTTTGACGATCACTGCTCCCACTGACCTTAGAATCCTCTAGAAACTCAGCATGACGAGTTTCTACAATGCGAGTAGTGTGAGAAGGGCAATAAAACTTATGTCCCTTTGAATGATAAGGATATCCTATAAAGAAACAACCGACTGTCTTCATGCCAAGTTTTCTTTGTTGAGGATTATAAATCTTAGCTTCGGAAGGACAACCCCATACTTTCATATAATTTAAGCTAGGTTTTCTTCCTGTCCAAATCTCATAAGGAGTTTTAGGGACAGATTTAGAAGGAACCCTATTAAGTATATAAACAGCTGTCTGTAAAGCCTCTGTCTACAAAAATTCAGGTAAAGAGGTGTTTGCTAACATACTTCTAACCATATCCATAAGGGTACGATTTCTTCTCTCAGCTACACCATTATGCTGAGGAGTACCTGGCATGGTAAATTGGTTCACAATCCCGTGTTCTTTTCAAAATTCAAAGAAAGGACCAGGGGCTTGACCAATATCAGTATGTCTTCCATAATACTCACCACCTCTATTTGATCTCACTACTTTTATCTTACGGTCGAGTTTTAAACATGTTAAGTGATTCAGATTTATCCTTAGTTAAGTACAAGTACATATAACGCGAATAATCATCTATGAAAGTGATAAATGATTTATGTCCTGATATTCTAATGGGATAGGGTCCACTAATGTCAGTGTGTATGAGTTCCAACAAATTGGAACTCCTAGTGGGACCATCCTTTTTATATCCCTTAGCTATTTTACCTTTATGGCATTTAACACATGTTTCAAAATCCGAGAAATCGAGATTAGGTAGTATTTCATCCTTCACAAGTCTTAACATTCGATCTCGTGAAATGTGGCCTAAACGTTGATGCCACAACATGGATGATGTTTCTAAATCTCGTTTTCGTTTATTAATGTTCTCATTCACATTATATGACAACAATGATTTTGAAAATTGATAATCTAGTTCTAACTTATAGAGACTTCCATCCAAATAACCACAACCAATGACATGGGAATTTAATGTAATAGTGACTTTGCCATTACCATGCAAAACTTCATAACCATCATTGTCCAACTTTGGTACTGATACTAAATTCCGAGTTATCCTCGGTGCATACAAAGTATCATAAAGTTTAATACAATGACCAGTTTTCATAACTAGTTGCATGGTTCCAATGCCTTCAACACTTATTTCATCACCATCTCCCATCTTAATTGTCCTTTGGTTTCTTTCCAGCTTCTGGATTGTAAGGAATCCCTGAGTGGATTTAGTAACATGAACCATAGAACCAGAGTCAACCCACCATGTGTTAATTGGAACATTAATATTAAAAGACACAAATATCATAAATAGATTATTACCTTTCTTAGCCAGCCACTCCTTGAACTTAGGACATTCTCGTTGTTTGTGCCCCTTATCACGACAGAACTTGCAATGAGATTGTCCAAAAGAGACCTTTGAACTGGAAGCTACATTTGTACCAGCTTTATGGACTTTAGAGCTTTCCCCTTTGAAGTTTCCCTTTCTCTTTAATGGTTTCGTGGTTGTGATGTGAACAACATCAGGTTTTTCAATCTTCAGACGTTTTTCCTCCTGCACACACATTGCTATCAACTCACTCATTGACCATTTATCTTTCTGAGTGTTATAGTTGATTTTAAAACCATCAAAAGGTGCTGGAAGAGAAGTCATAATGAAGTGTACAAGAAAACCATCACTGATTTCCATGTCTAAGCTCTTAAGTTTATGAGCCATGTTGTTCATCATCATTATGTGCTCACGCACACCACTAACACCATCATACTTTGAAGTAAGCATCTTTAGAATCAAAGTGCTCGCATGTGCTTTAGAAGATCCTTTAAATTGTTCCTCCACTGAGTTCAGGTAAGTTTTAGCATTATCCGAATTGGGTATTGCTTCCCTGATTGCAATAGCAATGGAATTTTTTATTACCATTAGAGACATTCGGTTAGACCCTCTTCCATTTTTCATACCCTTGTTTCTGTCTTGCAGTACTTTCAGCAGTAAGAGCAGCAGTAGCGTCATGCCTCAAGGCATAATCAAGATCCAACATTCCAAGAGTAAGTTTAACATTGTCCCTCCATGAGGCAAAGTTTGCCCCGGTTAGAACTTCAACTCCAAAGTTAGGATTGATAGTGGATGCTAAATTGATACAAGCAGTAGTAGAAGAGTTGAAATGAGCTATATTATAGGGTAATAAAAAAAACAAACATCATTAATACGTTGAAGCTAAAACCTATTACAACACCAAAATAATATGCTAGAAATAAAGTTCCATTTGAATATTGGCTTCACGTTGGCTATGACCAAAACTCAAATGTAATGAACAAATTAAAATAATGTTCTACCTGGACGTTGGTTTCGCGTTGGCTATGACCGCCGTTCAAGCGTTAGGAACAAATTAAAGTAATGTTCTACATGACTGTTGGCTTCGCGTTGGCTATGACCAACATTCAAGTATTATGAACACAACTATACTAGCACACATAAATATGACACATCACCGTTGGGCAGAAGTGTAATATTTATGCTTATTTGTCAAACATTCATCATGTGTATTACCAAACAACTAGCCGTTGGGTTTATTATTTGACAACACACATATAATTACATAAAAATGGTGGCCATAAACTTTAGTGTCAAAACAAATAATGTACCGTTGGGACAATTCATTTAATCTATCACTGAAGTTACCATTGATCATGTGAAACTATGATTGTTATTATGTTGCTCGAAAAAAAATCTAAAATTATTGGTTAAATTTAACACATTAAAAACCTTCAGTTACTGTCACTCACTACAATAAACTTATTCCACATGCATTCCATTTAATCCAATTGCACAATCAATATATGAAATTCATTTAACATTGTGTAAGTACTATAAATGATTTAATCATCAATTTAGCAATTTAAGTCATCAATTAACAATATAAATTCAATCAAGTAAATTATCGATGAATACCAAAAGCAAATCGGTTTCTTATTTCCAAATCATCAAAATTCAATAAATCAATAATGTATTCAACTAAACATAAAGGAAAAATAAGACGATCATCATAAAAAACTCCATGTAACCTTATTGTTAAACAGTGATGACATGTTTCCAAATATGATAAAAAATCTTGCTGTAAATATCATTGATAGTTATCTAGCTATTTGGATAAACAATTCTAGTTCATCTTCTCGTTAATGAAATCATCGCTATCGATTTACATTACAAGTTCCATGATTTTACAATTCTAGTTCATCTTCTCGTTAATTCCAATGCCTTCATGTAACACCTGCCACCCGGAACCCGGACGAGAGTGCACAATTGATAAAGCTTACAGCGGAAGCAAAAAATAACTATTATTACAAACTATAATAACTTTGTTACATCATCTTTTATTTTACAATAATAAAACGTAAGAACTATTTGGTCTTCTAGATCCATTATTATCAAGCAGCTTCTAATCCTCTCTTCAGATAATACCTGTGATACATATACTCAAACTACGCCAACTAATGCTGGTGAGCTCATGCTATACAGTTTATAAAATAAAACTTAACTTTGACATGCATACAATATGGGTTGTAATATTAAATATCCACAGTCCATGGTTTTATCACAACCACCAGTGGCGGGCTCGTCAGACCCTCCCGGCCGTCAAATAGGTATAGGCGAGTGTGTAAATTATTTGGAACACAGTGTTCCCCAGAGAACACAACGGCTGTGTGTAAATATATACCAAAGCACACACTCTATTAAGCATAATTGGATCCAGTATACCCCTACTGACTTGTGCATATTATAAACATTATTATTCATAACATGTTGGTCCAAATAATCGTTAATCCGTGCTATAATGATTTAGATCTGATCAAAGCCCTTTGTTACCACTAGATCTAGCAACAAAATGATTATGAATTTGATCAAAAAGGTAAACAACACATAAAACTCATTAAGAAGTAGATTAAGAAGATGAAGATTAGATGAAGTGGAATAGATTGGATGCAACAATGATTTAATCAAACAAATCCTTGCAAATACAAATCAGAATCGAACTCAAGATCAAAGTGTAATTCTATTCAATAAGTTCCCAAGAGTTGTGTACAAAATAACCCTAAACAACTATTTATACAGATGCTAGTGTCGCAAGCAGTTTCGCAATTGCGAAACTGCCTGCTCGCTAGGCTAACACAAGTTGCATGCGACACTCAGTGTCGCATAAACATCTACAACAAAAGCTAATCTAAACATCATTAAACTAACTATTACAATGAAAACAATGTACGTCTAATCTATTACAAATAAACAATGAACAATAAAAGATAACGACATGGTGAAGTACCACCCTACATGTGGTCATCAATACTCCCCCTAGGGAGGTACTTCACCTGTCGGGTCACCATCTTCAGCTCCTGCCTTTGCAGCTCCAAATAGATCTGTTAATTCACGAACATCCTCCTGCAGGTCCAATTGTTTCTGCACGCTCTCTGCGAGCTACTTGACCTCCGACCGTATCCCTCGAGCCCCGTTAGCTACCCTTTCAAAAAGTGCAACTTCCTTCTTCGTTTCGGCTCCGACTCCTGATTTAATCGGGTTCTCACATAGAATCTTCAGATCGTCATCCGAGAACCTGAAAATCTTCATTGGATCAAACAATCTCCATTCGGCTCCATCCTTGATACGAATCACGGCCTCCCTCGTTTGATTATCATAAAACCATTTTTCAAACTCCTGCAATCGGGATGGACTAGGATCCGGAACTCTCAGTCAGTGAACGGTCTTTATCGGCTTTAGCTTTAATACGATCTTCCCTTTTCCAGTAATCCAGTCTAAGTCCTTCTTCGACCTCCTTTGCTCCAGCTTATTATACCCAAAAGTCTCGAAATTGTCCTTTAAACCCGCTTATCTCTTCTTCCAACAGTTTTGCACGATCACAAAGATCTGCATTTATCAGAGGTAGAACATCCAACCGCCTCAAGTCCCATTTCGGGAAAGTCTTGAAGTGTTTGCGGTTGCTGATATAATTGATCTCGCCCCCTCTCCTCTTTATCATGAATTTTTTGAGCTCCAGACTAAACTTCCAGCTAAATATTTTGTTGTCTGATTCTTTTGAGGTCGGGGCATTATTATTTTGAAACAGGGGAGACACGGTTTCTGGTTCTTCAACCTTCCTGAACCAATCGTATTTGTCTAACTCAAACACGTCACCTTCTACTCCATTCCTCTGAGCAACATATATCATCTCCTTCTCCTCTGTTTCATAAAACTCAGGCTCCGAGTCATAATCCACTAGCTGCTCTTCAACCTCTTCATCTACCAATTTCAGCTAATCAGTCTTTTCTCTTTCAACTATTACTTTGTCACCTCCCAAATCATTTTCAATATCAAAATAGAAGTTATCTGCAACTTCTGTTTCTTTAACAGTTCCGCTTCCACCAGCAGCACTGAAACCTCCAAAGTCTTTCCTGCTCGTTCCAGACTGCACCATCTCTTTCAATGTGGGGTATTTTGATATTCTCACTAAATCCGGTATTTCAGATTCAGTCTCACTCTTTTCCACCTTTGTCTCCTTCTTTACTTCATTCAACTCAGTCAGAAGTTTCTTTATTAGGCACTGCTGATCAAGAACGATTTTACGCAAATCCTCCATTTCCGTCTCACGATGTCTTTCACGCTCCTCCAAGTTCATCAGTTTTGTTTTCACCATTCCTAATTCATTCGCGAGCGACGTATTCAATCCTCGAATCACGTCCTCATCAAGTCCTGCAGCTCCTTTCTTTTCTGTCCTTCCTTTAAAAGTTTCAGCCACCCTTTCTGAAACCTTCAGCTTCTTACCATTTGCTTTCTTCCTTCTTACTTCAGTATCAGATTCAGTGTGGGATGGTGATCGTTCAGCAACCTTCCTCTTTTTCTTTCCTTTTCCTTTTGCTAATTCGGCTTCAATCTCATCTATCTCATCTTCGAACGGCACATTCTTCTCCTTAACATATTTCTTTCTCTTCTTTATATCTTCTTTGATCACCTCCCTCAGTTCCTTAAACCTTTTCTCCTCACTTACTTTCAGCTTCTCAATGTATGTCCATCTCTCGTCAGTATACATGTTTCTGAAAAGATAGGTGATCTTTCCAGAGAAGTCATAACGTGGTGCAGCACAGTCGACAAATATTCGGATGTTCATTGGTGTCAGTACCAGAGCATCCCCGAGTTTTGGCAAATCTGGCTTCAAGTCATCAATAAACGTTTGTACAAATCTTGGGTACAGTAGCCACTTATCCTTCCTTGATGACTGAATGTTCTCAATCATATAGCCAAAAATGATTTGTGGGATATTGGCTTTGTCTCCTCTACATAAATTTAGCATTGCCCGTGCCCACTCAAAATTTAACCCATCTGTTCCTCCTTTTCTGTGATCTAAACAAGCGATGATGACATGAGCAATAAACCGCCATTCTTTTGATAGAAACGAATTCTTGATTTCCCGGCAAGCCAAGAAGTCCGTTCCTTCATATCCCATCTTGATAAATCCGTTGTGCACGTCGGTCAAGTTCAGTAGCATTGGTGGCCCGACGTCACGCTCGATTGTCAATAACCTAGCAACATCCTCAGCAGTAAAGACAATGTGCTCCCCCATGATAGTAGCAGAGATCTCTCCTGGCTGTTTGTTCAGATCATAGGTGGCGGAATTCCAGAAGTCCCTGATGTGCTGCTGATCCATAACTGGGTCATGAGTGACATCGTAGAATATCGGAGATGCCTTCAGCCATGAGATCGCATCTCTAAAACCAACGGTCTTAGGGTCCTTATCATTTAAATAAGCGACCACGTTCGATCTACGTTCGAATTTCATCGGCGGAGGTGGCTTTCGTTCCATTTAAACCCGAAACACAAACGCAAATTGATTAATTAAACTATAGTGAAAAATAGAAAATAAAATTTAAAAAAGTAAGAGTAAGATAGTAAATAAAATAATAATAATAAAATGAAATAATAAAAATAAAATTCAGACAATAGTTTTGCAAAATTGCGAGACAACAGTGTCGCATGCCATCGACACTATTGTATCGCAACATAGATGTTTCCGACACTACCAAACGTGCATGGACAGCATAACATGGTAGTATCGCAAACACCTTATGAACATTCATTCAGTATCACAACAAAGAAGGTAGTGTCGCAAAACGGCAAAACTCAATAGACACAAGAATTAAAAGCATATCAGATCAATATAAGAATCAAAATCATTGAAGACGAAGGTTCGAGACATGTTAAATCACAATACTTACGGATCAAATGCACTTAGAATCACCCCAAAATGACAGATTAGAGTTTTGTGAAACAAGGGTTTAGCGCCGGGTTTTGAAAAGTGAAGTTGAAGTTCAGATATGAACCAGATCGACCCAAACAGATGTTTTAACAGTAAGCAGTTTCGCAAATGCAAAACAGTAGTATCGCAAAAACCTTAAAACATAAAAAATATTTTGAAAAGAAATTTGAAGTTAAATCTAATTATTATTACGGATATTTTAAAATAAAGTTAGGCCCATCCATTTGAGATAATCCCAATACCAAGACCCATTTGTAGTACGTATTTAAGATAAATCAAGATGGTAAACAGAATGAATCACGAGGAAATCAGATAATGCGTTTCGGGCAGTCATCCGGAGTGACAAAAAAAATTTGAAAAGATTGTCAATATGTTTGTCCATTTAAACCCATGCCTTGTTCCGTTCAACAAACAATCCTGTGATGATCTTATGTTGTTTTGGTTTGATTTGAAGAAACTCAGGTGGCTTGGTTTCCACAGACATTCAGCAAAGTAACTTGTTTTGACATCATGGCTTATTGAGTTTAGATAATTCAGCGGGATTTTGTAATTTGGTTGGGCATAGACCAAGATCAATTAATGATCAAGGTGAATGTACTTAAGGGTGAGGTGGAGTTGGGTTTTATGTATGAAGCGTCAAGCAATGATCTTGACGTAGAAATATTGTGAGCTTAGCTTTACATGTGAGCATATTCTTATGTATGAAGCGTTAAACAACGATCTTGATGTAAAACATTGTGAGCTTAACTTTACACGCGGGTTGCAGATGATGAGCGCTCCAGGTCTATATTTACATATAACAGAGGAGATGATCATCTAAGCGTGTTGATGAGAGCTTCAGGTCTATATTTACATATAACAGAGAAGATCATCACTCCAGGTCAATGCTTCCGCATAGCAGAGGAGATAAGCAAGAAAATAAATTCTGAAGAGCTAACGAGAAGTGTCATTCAGGGCTACGGTTAAGGGGTTTGGGTTTGGATTTGGATAAAATCAAGCACGAATCAAATACTCGCAGCCCATTTTTGTCAAAACTTATTACTTGTGCAGGCCAAAAGTCTGTGAAAGTAATCCTTATCACTGAATTCTTATTGAATTTAGTTTGATCACAGAGTTGCTGTCTAATTGTATTAAAGCTGAGCCTATTGACACATCAATACACAAATCTCCGCCCTCCTTCAAACGCTTTCAACAAATATCTGAATCCTACATAAAACAAACAATATTTACATGAGATGGAGCATAATCATGAAATTTGTAGTATTACTCCCCCCAAAACTTTCAGTTTTCAACATTAACTGAAATTTTTCAATAAACTTAAGAACTTTTAAGATCAAACGCAAAAGGATGGCCGACATTACAAGAAAATATAAGTAAGAAAAGACAGATATTCAAAAACGTACAAAACATGTTCAGATAATGTTTGGTATGATCTCACTGTGATATATTGATTCATTGCATTGCATTCGTATTTCCTTTAATGTGTGTGCAGGCATGTGGATTCTTTAAAGACAAAACGACATTTTGTTTAAACTTAAAATTTCAAGAAATTTCTAGTTTAGGGGGAGAAATAGAAATAAGTGGAAAGTATAATTTTATTTAAAAATATTTTTGGAAAAATATCAAAAATCATGTGTTGAATGAAAGGATCAAGTGATTAATGAATGCAAATGTGTTGTTTATGATAAAAACACACCCAATGTCTTGCGATTATTTTTCATTAAAAATGCTTCGGGATATTGAAATATTGGTGGTGCAAAATTTTTGTAAAAAGAAATTTTTGAGAAAAATCGAAAAATAATGAGAAAATGAAAATGTAAAATGTGTGGATGATAATCTTTTAATGTGTGATTTATTATAATTAAATTTGTTGCCCTAATTCATGATTTGAATTAATTGCATAAACCTTAATTAAGGATGTCATGTCTAATTAATTTGTCAAGAATGTTGCAGGTGCAATAAATGAAATTGAAAAGTCAACAGTCGAAGAAATGTGGAAAAATGTCTAAGTGTTGAAAATTTCATGTTACAATGCAGCCGGGTGATGGGTAAATCAAAGTCAAGGTGTAGTCGTTTCAAGATGTTTAAGCTTTAAAAAAGTGACACGACCAAATAGTGTCAAACCTTGATTGTTGAAACGTCTCAAATGTTGACACGCCTCAACATTTGACACGCCTCAATAGTGTTGAACCGACTAAGACATGTGAAATATTGTTGTTTCAAAGTCTGACACGACCAAACAGTGTTTGACCCGTCTCAACCATACCTTACACGACTAGGTCATGACCCGTCTCAAGTCTATATGATGAACATGTCTGAAACAAGTGTTGACACGTCTCAACAGAGGTTGACACGTCCCAACAGTTGTTTGACACGACCAAGCCTTCACATGAAGAATATTTTAACTATATAAATACTCTGACCCGTCCCAACAATGTTGACACGACTTAACAGTGTTTGTCCCGTCTCAACAGTGTGTGACCCGACTAAGTGTTTTTTACATGTTAAAAATTTGTGTTCATCATTTGACCCGTCCCAAAGGTTTGACCCTTCCCAAGAGTACATATTGGGCCTGTGTTGACCCGCCTAAAATTTTGACCCGTCCCAAAATGTGACCTAATTTCAGCCGACTCAACATCTTCATATAAATACTCACTTTCAAAAACACTTAACATTATTTCACACAAACTCTCTTCGATCATACTCTGTGATTCACATCCCATCATATACCCTATTCAATCTTGCATTCTATATTTTTTATTTGAGATTGAGAAAGGTATGTTCACCATGTTCGATCATCACCGACATCATTTAACACAATTGTTGTGATTAAAAATTCAAAGATTGATGATGAACAGTAACAGCAACCGAATCGACACTTTGATTTTTAGTTTAAAAAACTGAAATCAAATGGTTTAATAGGTTAATTTCACTGTTAATCACCAACAATCATCCTTTGAATCATCTCACAACACCTAAAATCAACTGAATCAAAGAAAAAGGTTTGAACAAAGTCGAAACCGCCATTGATGATCATGAAATCAATAATGTTACCCTAGTTTAAATGTTATAAAAACATGTTTCATGATGTTAATCCATTGCTAAAACATGATTTTAATCCATCAAAACAACTCATTCATTAATAAAATTTTCGGTAAGAAGTGATTAAGTGTTGACATGCTTGAAATTCGATATAACAGTTAACAAGGTCATTGATATACAAGGTTTTCAAACAAAATGATGTTATCAAATTGTTTTCTAATCAAAGTATTAAAAATGTACTAAACTTAATTGTTACAATATGTCATTGCCTTGATTGCTTGTTACACAAATAGTGACTGCTTATCATTTCTGATTTCTAACTCATTTGTATCTGATTTCAGATGAAAATTCTCAAGTATGAGCCAAAGCATAACATTGTGGCTATGCTGGATGAGTCTATTTCCGAGGCAGATGGATATCAGGAGATGATCCGGTTTCTTCGCAGAGCCAAGTATATATATGCCATGTGCGCAAAGCCTATTGTGTACATGAGGTTGATCAAATCGTTTTGGAAGAATGTCGAAGTGATCACTGACGAAGAAGGAGTGTCAGTTATTCGTGGGAATATTACCAGACAGTTACAAGTAACTATGTCTGAGGAAGCTATCAGGGATGCTCTGTTTTTTGATGAGAATGAAGCAGGAGCATTGGATGAATTTACAACTGCTGAATGCCAGCCATGTTTTGTGAATACGGGACATCCCCCCGTATTTCCCAAACATCAGTTTGTAAGGGCAAGACTAAGCAAAGAATGGAAATTGTTGTGGTACGTAATTCAACACTGCCTATCGAGATGGAGTGCTGGATTCAATACCTTCCCATCAAATATTGCTTCCCCAATAGTTGCAATAGCCACAAACCGACCTTTCAATATGTCTAGATGGATTATGAAGGGGTTTATATTCAATCTCGTGAAGGGTAAAAGGTTCAAATTCCTCATGTATCCGAGGTTTTTGTAACTGATTATCAATGAGGCGCACCCAATGATCAAGGAGAATGGTGTTATGGAGGAATGTTTTATACTGATGATATGAATGCTGCATCTTATCGAAAGATGAGCTTCGGGAATGTTGAAGATGTTGCAATATTCGGCCATATGAGAGATATAGTGAATAATGAAGAAGATATTGGAGTAGAGTATCATCATATAGCACAAGGCGAAGTATTTGATCCTCTAGACATTGTAGATGATATTTCTGATGCTCTTCTTGATGATAATGAAAGTGATGATGAAACAGAAGATGATGATGACTCTGATAGTGATGATAGTGGGAATGATGGTGACAATGCAGAAGTAGAACTGGATGTGAACGAAGAAGAAGTAATGATTGAGAACATTGCTGCTGATGAACCATTTGAAGATATCTTTATTGAAGATGTGATTGTGCCAGATCCAGTAGAACCTGTTGATATTGTTCAAATAGCACAAGAAGTTGTGGCTGAAGCTGAATCTGAGGCACAGTCAGATGATGAAGCTGATGTAGATTTGTCCTTAAACCGGTTGAAGTCACTGTTACATCAACTCCTGCAACTCAACAGTCTGAACAGCCTAAGGAGTCTTCACCGACAGTTGGTTCATATGTTGATTTAAACGAAGAAGAAAATGAAGTATTTCACTTGAAGCATATGATTGCCAAGTTGTTGGATGAGAATAAGAAGCTCAAAGCCTCCAATGAACGTAAGAAGAAAAGGTTAGCAGAATAATGGGCGACTCATCAGAAGAATACTTAAACGTTCAAGGATTTAGATGCTGAGTACGAGCAACTGAAAGTTGATTATGAGGAACTGCAAGCCGAGTGTAATACTTTGAAGGCAGAAAAAGAGATATTAGAAAATTGGTTTGCTGAGAAAGAAATTGAATCTTCTGAGTCTGATAAGGACTTTACTGTTAATGAAGACGTTGGAGTGGCTGATACTCCTAGGGAAGTCACAGTTCATTATACTCGATCGAGAAGATCTTCGAATGTGACTGTCCCGATTGTTGAATCTATTCCTATTCCCGATGATGCTGCTGCTATTTTTGTATATGACAAAGCAGAGGGAAAACGTAAGATTGATGATGTGCCTGAGATTACAGAAGCAGATATTGTACAGAAGAAGGCAAGAACCGAGGATGTTGCTCAGGATGAGCCGGTTCAGGAAGAAACTGCCAAAGAAATTGAAGTGATTGATATTTCTTATGAAGCTGGACCTTCAAGGATTGAACCAGATGTTTTAGTTATGGATAATATCCCTACGGATTTGGATGCACGTTTTGCATACCTCGAGCAGATGAAATACAATCCTGTTTATCTGAATGGACTGACCGTTAGTCTGATAAACGAGGAGTATGAGAAGTGTATAACTTCTCAGGAATCCGTTGATGGAGATGATAAAGAGTTCGTTGTGGAACCGGGGGAGTGGATACCTTTACAAGAGAGTTTAAACGTTGATGATCTTCCACCCGAAAAACTTTACCATAAAAATCCGGAGGATATGACTACTGTAGATATGCGACAATGGTTACAATCGAGAAACTATTAGGATTTAGGATAAATTCAAGGATGAAGAGAAAAGGCACGAGAATCTGCAAGAACAACACAAATCATCTGATCAAAGAATCACATCTCTCCAAGAGTCACTCAAGAAAAGTGAAAGAGAAGTTACAAACGTCAAGAATGAAGCTGAAAAATCGAATGAACATCTTTCAAGAAAAAATTCAAAAATTGAAGAAACTGTTTGAGATGTTCAAATCTGAGAACAACGTTCTGAAAACCAAACTGTAAGAAGAACAAGAGCAATTCACAAGTCTTCATGAAGATCACAAATTGTGTGAAGATAGACTCAAATCTCTTACATAGAATGTTGATTCAGTGCTTACTGAAAAGCATAACTTGAATGTGCAAATTATGGAGCTTACCGATAAATTTAACAGATCACAATCTGATCTTGTTAACATCAAAGAAGAAGTTGAACAAGCAAAGTCATTTGAACAGAAAAATGAGAGATTAGTGCCAACCGGAATTGTTGGATCACTATCTTCTCAAGTAGAAGAAGAAAATACACAAGAGGTTCAGTCAAAGAAGAAGAAGAAGAAAGTTAGAAGAAAGAAAAGCAAAGCCAAGAAGAACAAGACAAATGCCACTTCATCTGATTCTACACCACAGACCCCTTCTACTCCAAAGTCTCAAGATTCCGAATCCCCGAGTGATTCAAACAGTGACATCTAATGTTTAATATGTGACTCTGAAACTCATCATATTTCAGATTTTATCTACAGTCAAGGTGTCTTTCCATATGGTTCATAAGCAAACATGTTCAAGACTCCAGCTTATTCAATCAAGCTTCCACAAGATTCAGAGGTCAAAGCTCCTCATAAACAAAAAGGTTCAACTGCAAAGGCTTCTCAAAAGCAAAGAAAAAAGTCTCCCTTCAAGGCTCATCAGAAGTACTGCGAGATATGTGAGATGTACAATCACACGACAACGGAATGCTGCTACAACAAGTACTGCACCAACTGTTAGATGTACAACCACGACACAATGGAATGTTACTACAACAAGTATTGTTCCTTCTATGACATGGTAAATCACAACACATCTGAGTGCTACTACAAGCCGAGAAGGTCAGTCCAAAGAAGTTCATCACGTGCATACCCTTCCAGGTATTTTTCTAACTTTAAAAGATCTCATCATAGACATTCTTTTGATGAAAATCAACATGTCAATGATTCATGGACACCAAAGTTTGTCAGAAATAAAAAGGGAAATCATGATTTAAATGATAAAATGATTCCAATAGTGAACCAATCTTTGAATAAGAAATATAGTCAACAAAACCTGTTTTTAAAAGAAATTCATAATCTGTTTCAAAATGACTATAATTACTCTTTTGACAAACAATCCATGAAAGAAGATGAAGGTACAAATTACATTGTATCATCAAAACCACCACCTGAAGGTATTCCTTGCACTTATGAGAATATCTCTTATGTTGATGAATTTGGACGACCCAAAACCGAAATGGTTTGGGTCATTACCTCTAACTAATTTGTTAGTGTGTTAGGGACAGTTATGGATGCCGATCAAATAAAGAAAAGAAGATCGTGGCTGATCCCTTATCATGACAAGATACCGAATCTTGTTCATGATGCTTCCGATGCAACTGACATCAAATGAGTTGGAAACAAAAAGGAATCATTGCAGGAACTTTAAAAACATTTTTGAAACAAAAATCAAACAATGATGGCAGTGCAAGAAAAAACCGATGTTTCATTCCGTCTGCTTAGATTAAGTATATTGCATGCATTCTTCATACGTTGATAACATATCTTCAATTTTCTTTTCATTAAACTTTCAATTTTCCGAGAAATTTAATAGTTTAGGGGGAGAAATCATTATTAAAAAAAATTGATAAATTCAGAGAACCAAAAATATGTTGAATCTACTTACACGTACATGAGAAATGATAGTACACTAGAGTTATTCAACGCATCATTTTAAAAAAAAAATTAAGACTGAAGCGTGAAAATTGATGTGCGAGACAGCTCAGACAAGTATATACTAAAGAAGTACATTCCATGATGATTTAACTAAATTCTAATGAGTTTTTGTGGTTGAAACATCTTAGTGCATGTGAAACGTTTATACAAATCAAATAAATATCTAGTGACGCATCCAATTTACATCGGGTAACGATGCAATCTATTTAGTGTGATGAACCGCATCGTGAGCTTCTTTGTTGTGGTACCCACAGACCTGAAGTCTCACATGAAGTCTCTTTTGAGCTTCAAGGTGCAGCAGAAGATTTCCAAAGAGGAACAGAAAAGAGTCCCAAAGTTGGACCATCACCAATCAAATTCCAAAAAGGAATTCAGAATATTCCCAAAGGGAACGCAAGCAAAAGATAATTCCAAAAATTCCAAAAGAAGTCCCAAAGTGGACCAAATCCAAACAGATAAGAACCTTATTCCACACTAAGTATGATTGTAAGTGACCTAACGTGTTGAGGTGTTATCAGGATATTTAGATGAAGTGTATAACTTTCTAATGTGCAAGGTATGGGCCACTCAAAACTTATTCTTAATCAACCTAATTGATCATCAAGAATAGAAAAAGTAAGTGTGTCACTTCGAGCTAATTGATTTGTTCAACAATTCATCACTCAATTACTTCACAATTCAAATGTCTATTCTTAAGAACTGCAAAACATGTGTTGGATAGATTGCTGGTATGATCTCATTGCAGATTAAAGATTCATATATGAAAAGAGAAAATTCCAAAAATATCAAAAACATTGAAATATTCAAAAAACACAAAAAAAGATTGTCATTTTAATATTTTTCTTTTGTTTTGGCAGTTTAACATGTGTTATTGATGTAGGAGTTGTTCATCGAGCAATATCTCATCCGATTGAGAACTTAATCTTTACATTGATGATAAATGCACATTATTGCCTGAGTTTTAATGTTTTTCTTTGAGTTGCAGGAACAGTTTCCATTGCAGAACAAGCTTCCATGCGACTTGAAGATGTTCATTTTCATGCCTGATTCTAGTCCAAAGATCTCCAAGTCAGATTGCTGAGTGTTAAGAATCCTCCTCTTAATATCTCATACACAGATCCCGTTAACCTCTAAAGCAAAAGTTGAGGGGGAGTATTCTAAGTCAAAGAAGTCTTCGCATTCTACTTCAACCGTTGAAGAAGACCCCGTTGCTGATATATAGATTCACCGGAATCTACTCTTTGCTTATTTCTTTCCATAACCTCTGATGTTACTCAAAAGGGAGAGAAGGATGCAGATTGCTTGTTGAAAGAGAGAGTTTTGACAACATCATCTTAGGGGAGTACTGTTGGGTCCTCTTGAAGATAATGCATACCAAAACTTTAAGTTTCTCTCTATACTCGCCACATGAAGATTTAAGCTGATATGTCGGATTTGTAAAGTGTCATCTTAGGGGAGTAATGTTGGGTCGATTTGAAGATGTCACTTTTCAAATATAAGCGAGTGAAGATATCGATCATCATCACGAGCAAGCACGGGTGAAGACGTTCATTTATTGTATTTGACGTTAGAATATATGTGTAATTGTTTCGTGCTTAAATGCGCGTTTGTGCTTAAATGCACGTGTTTAGGTTTAAATGTAAGGTGAATGGTATATACTATAAATACCACCACCTAGGTCATTTGTAAGAGAGTTGTCTGCATTTCATTCCATATCCTTTGTAACCTTCACAAAGATCTAATACAGTTCACCTATTCATATTATCATCATCTTCATCATACCTTGCATTGATCTTCACGAACATTCAAGCATCAATACGTGATTAGTGAGAGTCCGCATCACTAATCGCAAACAACATCCCCAAACAATCTCAGATCTAGATCTAAGCTTGGTTCATCTCGAACTATCAATAATTTTATAGATAATGTTTGTAGTATTACAGACAGGACGAGTATATTATCACACTTTTGAAAACAGTCATGATAACTCACCTTGGCTTTTGGGTACTACTAATAAAGATAGACACTTTCAGAGTTTGGTTCCTGATCATGTTCAAAGTAAGTTTTAGCTACTAATATTCAATCATGGAGTGGGGTACTAACTAGTCATAATCATGATCGACCTTGAATAACTCTATCTAGCTTAAGCATGGTTGATCAGGTCATACCTAAATTAGAGTTAAGTTACTCAACGTTTACTATGATTATAACCCTATGCCCACATCACTAATAATAGACTAAACCTTAGAATATTATTTAAATATTAATAGTTAACGAGTATATCGAACTACGAACCTGAATCAAACGAGAGACAGAAGGTTCTAAAAAATAAAAAGAGTAAAGTTTATGAATGTGAAAAGACTCGAGCAAAGTCGGTCTTTGAGATTTATTTATATGATTTATTTATGAATGTGAAAAATAAAACATTAATATGATTTATTTATATTATCTGTTTTTCTTTTGGCTAGAATACTCGAGCAAAGTCGGTCTTTGAGATTTATTATCCTAGAAATGATCTACATCAATTTTGGTCCTCATGCACATACGTAGCATATATAGTAATTTATTATTACTATTATTGTTATTATTATTATATGGTTAAAATTATTTTAATTTAAAACTTGTATTTGTGTTATAAGTTTAAATTTATAGCGTTTTATAAAACTACAAATATATCGTTAGGACGAGCTCATCTTTCTGTATGTGTCGACCTAAGTTGCACTAAAAATGGAGCATGACGGAATATAATGTATTTTAATATTATTACACGATCTCCTATAATAATAACTACTTGTCTAAATATCTTATATTTATAATCACTACTTACTCGTATGACAATATAAAAATATAAATACCATATTTGTCGTGTTTATAATTATTACCTTAAGGTTTAGGGATGTTACACTTCAAATCAAGTTTTAGTAAATTAATTTCATGTTCTTTAAGGAGCACAAAACAGTTTAGCAACTATAATTGATAATCAACATTGCTCTGATACCACATGTTGATTATATTTTTAAACATGGATCAAAATATAAATAGCTAATCACGAGTAATCAGTCACAAACACAAACATGAAAATCAATTATAAATACTTACATGTTGGAATAGTGATCTGAGTTGAAGATGATGAAGCCATGTTGATTCCCATTATAATGCCTTTGAGTGATGGTTGAAGTTTAGATTTTTTTTTTTTTGAGAGAGTGTTCGTTCATGAAAGAGTTTATATATAAGTTATGATCTATGTATAAGTTATGATCTATGATTATGATCCATAATAATGATGAACGGTTATAAGACTCTTCATATTATTTATATTAAAAGGCATCTAATGGGAAATCATAATTGTCCTTTAATAACGGTTCACAATTACTCCCATCAAGTAATTGTTAGGGACCACTTATGTCATATTGGTAAAGTTAGTGACATGATCCGTAGGCCACTTAACGGGTTATTTCCAACATGACCCACTATGATTTAGAGGCTCTAAGGTATTTTGATCCTAAACATGACTATAAAATACAAGAACTTCAGTTTTCCAAGCTCTAACGTAGCTGTCATCCTTTGGTAGTCGTGTTACATTTCAGTAAAGAAGTTTTGAATATTATTTGAAGCGTTTTGCCTAAGATAATCATTAGATACAGAAGAAAAAGTATTTCAAAATAATTACAAAGGTTGTTGAGTCCGAGCTCAGAAGTAGGTATGTTTGTGTTACTCACTTCCTTTGTAACTATACATATCACAATAACTAGATGTAAAAGTGTTTCACAACCACTACAAAAAATATGGCTTTTGGCGACGACAGATGTCGTCCCAAAAACCCTAATATATCATCGCTAATACTTTTGGTGACTACATTAGCGACGACAAGTATGGCCCCAAAACTTGGCATCCTATTCCTTTTGGCGATGACTTTAACTACGACATCTATTGGACCCACCTTCAGTGAAAAAAAGGAAAAGAAATTCATATTTATTTTAGTTTTTATTAAAACTTTGATTTGTTAACAAAAAATAATAATATTTTAATCACTTTTGGCGATTACATGTCATGGCCAAAAGTTGTCACAAAATACATTTTGGGACGGAAAAATGCATTGCAACATTTGACTTTTGACGACATGTTATCGTCAAAGTCGTCCCTAAAGGGTTCTTGGATCAGAATCAGCAACAAGCTTCTGCATTTTCCAAGTTCACCTGATTTTTTCACTGGAAATTTTTCAGTAACTAAACCTATTTTAAAACCTCTTTATGTATCCTAATCAACAACCATAACACATCATCAACAACATCTAGCTAACATCATTAACAACATCATAACAGTTATAAAAACAAAAGTTTTACAAACCTAGGTTAGCGAAACTAAGTTTTACATACTTAAAAATGTACCAAAGTGTACCAAAAGGGCCAACATATCAAATGTATCAAAGTTTAAAGTTAAACAAAACTACCAATTACTAATCCTCATCATCATCCCTGTTATCTTCTTCATTAAAAAGGGGGGGGGTGTCATTGTGACATCTGTCCTGAACCCGAATCCGAATGCCTGATTCGAACCCGAGATAGTTTATCTGTTTTATGTAATCACATTTATTTCTTTAAAATTGTAACGTCCGTATTATTATCAATAAATACTTTGGAACTTTACGTTATCCTTACCTTACTTAATCGATCGTTTGTACCTCGCAAAAATATCTACGACATCAAGATGTAATAAACTAAAACTCAAAATAAATATATATTTATAGTGTATAAAAGAGATTTAATAAAAATTGTTAAACAAAAACGCTTCTAAGTCTAAAAACACTCTCTTAACGACTTAAACGAACTAAAACTATAAAAACGTCACTTATATAAAACGTTACGTCTCAACATAGTTAAGTTCGTTAGTTAATACAACTTATACATTAACCTTGGGTCAAAATGGTAACAATTAAAACTTAAGTTAAAAGCTCTTAGCAGAATTTAAAAGAAACCTAAACTACAAGGGCTAGTTTTGTAAAATGTTAATTTAACCCAATTCTCCCCCTGCGACCCCGTTATTCCGGCAACATACTCCGGCGACCTCCGGTTACCTCCGGCGAGGTCAATTACGCGTCCAAATCATTGTTTTAATGCGTGTAAACTTTCCTAAATCGTTCCTAACCTATTTTCGACATACTAAATTTGTAAATCCGTAAAAGTAATTGTTCGTGTTTCCAGCCCATAAAAGGGTGAAATAGTAAAAAGTACGGTTCAGTAAACTCACCTTAGGTAGCACAGCAAATCAGTTTAAAGCACACAATGTATTACAGCAACCTATATAGTAGTAGGTGTATTAATTGTGTGTTCATGTAAGGTCATAGAACCCTATGCATCCAAGTAGTCATACAGTTTGTGCAAGATTGGGATTGTTTGGCTTTTTTACCAAGTTTGACTTTTGTTGACCCGAGTTGACCCACGACCCGTTGCTGATTTAGTAAGTGTAGACATGTTACATTTGATGTATTTATTCATATTTCACCCTCAAACCACATCACACAACAATTATTCAACAAGTTAGATTCCTATTTCCACAAAAGTTTCCTTTATAGGAGAGTATGACATTTAGAACACATTTACACAATTCAACATCTTAGAGATCCTCAAACATCCGTATGCATGTCAACTATTACACAATAACCATAGCATGTTACACAAGACAACAACACACTATCACTTTACGGTTTTCAATATGAGACATACTAGCATGTGTAGTCATTTCAAAGTACAACACATTGTCCACATGTTTTGTTTCAACTAACATGGCAACACTTTCATCATGGCATTCGTAATTAACTAGAACACGCATTGTATTTTCCTTCACAACCAATTCCATGCAAACGAGTTATTAACCAACTAACACCTTCAAATGCCATTTCATGTCAAAAGCTAGTTTGCCATTCACAAGATGGCCTACAATCTTCCATATGCAAATTTATACACGTTTGTATGTCCAAAGTTACTAATCATGCACTCTAGTGAATTTCCATGACAAAAAGTTTCCACATTTCATCCAATTCATGCAATTTCATCGAATTTACATAGCAAAACGATCATGCAATTTCAAAACCAATTGATCAAACTTCATCCAATTCATCATCTAAACACATATTCCATCAAATTTCATCATAATCATGCATGCAATTTCATGTTTCAATGACTTCCTATAAACCCTAATTTTTGTAAAGCACTAACATGGATTCATTTCAATATTTAATCATCAACACAACAAATAACTCATATCCAATAACCCATTTCCACCACACAATCATCAATCTACAACTTTGGATGAACTAGGATTTTCAAGACTTGCAATTTACGAATCATATAGTAACAATTAAGATAAATACTTACTAGTATTGCGTTTATCACTCCGATTAACACCCAAAAACACTAGCAATTGAATCCAAACTTGCAAAAATCAATCTTGTATATGTGTGTAGTATGCAACGGCTTTGGGGAAAAAAAGAACACTAGTGCCGTTTTTTTTTATAAAAACTAGGTTTAGGGTTTGTTAATTTTAATTAATCTTGTTCAATGTTAAGTTGGGTTAGGCTTTGGGCCATCCATGGATCACATGGATGATCCATAGGCTACGTTTTTACTTCGGTTTGTAAACACAATGAAAAGCTTTCACAAACGTAAATTTCTATTTTATAAAGATTACCGAATTTCGCAAACGGTTAAAACCGGTAAAATATGTGATTACTCAAAAGTTCAACCATTAAGCACATACGCTACTTAAGATGTATATTTATTGTATTTGAATCCATTTAAATTCATCAACGCCCGTGTATTACTCGTGTGGTCGTTTCGTGTGTATGTTCGTGTAACAGTTTGTACATTTAATTCATCAAATTAAATGAGAAGTATAATTGCGTTAACGTGACTAACATAGTTTGACTAACGAAGTTAACCTGAATTTGTCGGGTGTCACATCATCCCCTTGTTGAAAGAATTTTCATCCCGAAAATTGGATACGGTCGTTAAATTAGGTCTGAAAATGCAAGAATTTAGAGTTTAGAGTTTCGAGTTGTCACATCATCCCCTTGTTGAAGAAAATTTCATCCCGAAATTTTAATTAATACCTGGAGTGATATGAAGGATTTATTCGAATAGATGTGGGTACTTCTGTTTCATTTGGTCTTCTCGTTCCCAAGTGAAATTTGGCCCACGCTTAGAATTCCATTTTACTTTAACGATCAGAATTTTACTGTGTTTCAAAGTTTTGATTTCTCTATCCATGATTTCCATTGGTTCCTCAATGAATTGTAATTTGTCATCGATTTTCAGTTCCTCCAAGGGTACAATGAGTGTTTCATCAGATAGACACTTCTTAAGTTTCGAGACATGGAAGACGTTATGCATGTTTTTGAGTGACTCGGGCAAATCCAATTCGTAAGCTACCGACCCGATTCATTTAGTAATCTTGTATGGCCCGACATAACGATGGTTTAGTTTTCCCCGCTTCCCAAAAAGGACCACACCCTTCCAGGGCGAGACTTTGAGTAACACTTTGTCACCAACATTGAATTCTACCGCCTGTCTGTGCAAATCTGCATAACTTTTCTGCCTATCATGAGCAGCTGCCATGCGATTTCGGATCTGCATAATTTTCTCAGTAGTTTCGCGCAAGAGATCATACCCATATAATTGGTTGTCGCCAACTTTGGCCCAACATATTGGAGATCGACATTTTCGCCCATACAAGGCTTCGAATGGTGCTGCCTTGATGCTAGTGTGAAAACTGTTATTGTATGAGAACTCTACCAACGGTAAATGATTCTCCCAACTCCACCAAATCCATCACACAAGCTCTTAGCATGTCCTCGAGAGTTTGGATTGTACATTCACTTTGACCATCCGTTTGGGGATGGTAAGTTGTACTCAGATCAAGACGTGTACCGAAGGCCTTCTGCAAGGACCCCCCGAACTTAGATGTGAATTGAGCCCCACGGTCGGAGATAATAGACACCGGCACCCCGTGCTTGGCAACAATTTCCTTGATATAAATTCGAGTCAGTTTTCCATTTTGTCAGATTCCTTATACGGAAGGAAATGAGCAGATTTTTTTAAGCGGTCAACGATTACCCAAATGGCATCGCAACCGGAAGGTGTTCGGGGTAACTTAGTTACAAAGTCCATGGCAATTTGTTCCCATTTCCACACAGGAATTTCAGGTTGTTGAAGCATACACTTTGGTTTCTGGTATTTCACCTTAACCTTAGAGCATGTAAGACACTTGCTCACATATGTGGCAATGTCGACCTTCATATTCGACCACAAGTATAATTGTTTAAGATCATGATATATCTTGTCAGAACTAGGATGTACGGAATATCGAGATTTATGAGCTTCATCCATGATGAGTTCTCTTAGGTCGCCAAATAAAGGAATCCACATCTGATTTTCCATACACCGAATGTCATCAGGCTTCGTTTCAAATCGTTTTTCCATCCCTCGAAGGGACTCAGATTTCAGATGTTCTTCCTTGATTGCCTCAAGCTGGGCATCACAGATTTGGTCAGGTAGATTAGCATGAATTGTAAGCTGAATAGCTTGGACCCGTCGAGGTTTTACGGTTTCTTTACGACTGAGGGCGTCAGCTACCACGTTAGCCTTGCCCGGATGATATTTTATGGCGCAGTCGTAATCATTCAGGAGTTCAACCCATCGGCGTTGACGCATGTTCAACTCCTTTTGGTCAAATATGTGTTGCAAACTTTTATGGTCAGTGTATATCGTACACTTGGTGCCATACAGATAGTGCCTCCAAATTTTCAGAGCAAAAATCACAGCTCCTAACTCGAGATCGTGAGTCGAATAGTTTTTCTCATGGATTCTCAATTGGCGTGAGGTATACGCGATGACCTTCCCGCGTTGCATCAAAACGCAACCAAGGCCTTGAACTGAAGCATCACAGTACACTACAAAGTCTTCTGTCCCTTCAGGTAGAGACAGAATAGGTGCACTGCAGAGTTTTTGTTTAAGCAACTGGAATGCAGCTTCTTGTTGGTCACCCCACTGATACACAGTACCCTTATGGGTTAAGGCATTCAGTGGTTGTGTGATTTATGAGAACCCTTCGATGAAACGACGATAATAACCCGCAAGACCAAGAAATTGACGGATTTCTGTAGGAGTTTTCGGAGTTGCCCAATTTTTAATTGACTCGATTTTTTAAGGATCGATATGGATGCCACTTTCATTAAATACTTGACCAAGGAATTGGACTTCTCGAATCCAGAAATCACACTTAGAAAGTTTTACGTAAAGTTGTTCCTTTTTCAGGAGCTCAAGAATTAATCGCAAGTGTTCCGCGTGGTCCTTCTTGCTTTTAGTGTATATTAAAATGTAATCAATAAAAACAATTACGAATTGATCAAGATAAGGTTTACAGACACGATTCATGAGATCTATAAAGACTGCTGGTGCATTCGTTAAGCCAAATGGCATTACGGCGAACTCATAGTGACTGTAACGGGTTCGCAAAGCTTTTTTTTGTGATGTCCTCTTCATGGACTCTCATCTGATGATAACCAGACCGGAGATCGATTGTGGAATAATAACTTGACCCTTGCAACTGGTCAAACAGGTCGTCAATACGCGGTAGAGGATATCGATTCTTAACGGTAACTTTGTTCAGTTCCCGGTAATCAATGTACATGCGGAAAGTCCCATCCTTCTTTTTGACAAAAAGAACAGGAGCTCCCCACGGAGATGAACTGGGTCTAATGAAACCCTTCTCAAGCAGTTCTTGAAGCTGGTTAGACAGTTCTTGCAACTCAGCCAGAGCGAGACGGTACGGAGCTCTGGCGATCGGTGCCGCTCCCGGAGTCAATTCGATTTGGATTTCAACTTGACGTTGAGGAGGTAAACCGGGTAAATCTTCAGGGAATACATCCGGATAATTACAAATGACGGGAATTTCTTCCAACTTTTTCGGTTCAGGTAAAGTTTCGGTGATATGAGCCAAGAACGCAAAATGACCCTTATGTAGACACTTTTGGGCTTTCATGAGAGAAATGATGCCAACAACGGCGCCACTTTTCTCACCTTGAACAGACAGAGTTTCTCCACTAGGGAGAGGAATTCGTATAACTTTTTCGCTACATATGATCTCTGCTTGGTTCTTGGATAACCAATTCATGCCGATGACGGCATCAAAACTGCCAAGTGAAATTGGCATAATATCGATATCTAGCACGTGACCCGACAGACCTAGCTTACCACGCTGTAAAACATGAGTAACATCGATTTTCTTGCCATTCGCTAGTTCAACGGTATAATTACGATCGAGTTCAATCGGTACGACCTCAAGGAGTTTACTAAATTTGTGGGAAACGAAGCTTTTATCAGCTCGAGAATAAAAAAGAACATTAGCAAAGCAATCATTTATAGGAAATTTTCCAGAAACAACGTTTAAGTCATTAATAGCCTGACCTTTACCGATGGTGAACGCACGACCCTTTGCACCAGCACCACTACCCTCAGCCTTATCCTTGTCCCCACCATTACCACCCTGATGCAGGAGCATCCATAAGTTAAATTTGAGTTATTATTTCTTTATTTATCTTTTTTGTTTATTTATTTAATTTATCCTTACTTTTAGGTGTTTAAGTTAGTATAAATATTAGGGTTTGTTTCATTTATAATCAGTTTATGATTGAGATTGAATGAAAGAACTTATGTTCTTGAACCTATGGTTCGTTTGTAGTCTTTGATATGATCATTGTGTCTTGAGCCATTTGATTGCACACGAAACTGCATCAGTTGGTATCAGAGCTTTGGTTTTCAAATGGCTCGACGTGGAAGAGAAGACCCTCTAGCTTGTAGATTCGCCGACAAAGGCAACAACGGAGTTATTCCCGGGCCGCGTGCTCATGGAGATCGATTCAACTGTGACCGTAGATCCGCCGACTGAGGCAACGAGATCGGGAACCGTGACCCACGGGATTTTGAGATCGAACGACTCAAGAAACGAGTCCGAGATCTCAAGGCATCGTCAACATGGAAGGAAACGGAACCGGAAGAACCCGTCCGGGACGAGTTAACCGGGGATGAGGAGCATCCTACCATTGATGATATTATCTATGATTCTTCACCTTTATATGATGAATATGAAGATGAAGATTGGTATGCTTGGTTTACCAATGGTGTGAGAGAAAGATTTAAAGAAAATGAGATGTCTACAATTTCTGCAGGTACATTTAATTCGTTCCATAGAATTAATGATATTTTTGGTGTGGGACGTGATTCAGTGAGGGTGGAAAAGAAATCACAAGCTTCTTCGGAGGTGGTTAACAATGGTCAAAGGACGGTAGATGGAGAACACGGTTTTTATTTAGATATGGATGATGAGTGTTTGCTAAATTTGAAAATTGTGACAGCTATTAATATTTTGAATTTTAAATTTGAGTGGATGGTTGATAAGGTTTATAATGCCAAGAAGGGTGGTTGTTATATTCACAAGATATATACGAAGGTTCAACATGGGAATGGAAGGATTAAATCAAAACAAATGGATGCAAATGGTGTACATAATATTGTTATTGGGTTATTTAATCAGGGGTTTGCGCAAGTAGTCAAAATAAATGAGCAAGGTGTTAACATAAATAAGTCATACCTCACAATAGGCCTTTGGGACGTTGGCTCCTATTTTGGGACTATTACTAATCGAGATGGGAGAGGAAATAAGCAACTAGAAGGAGTCGATGTTCCTTTCGACCCAGGAGGCTTTGGTTCAGAAATAAAAATCAAGGACGAGTTTTTTTTAAGAAGAGGAGTATGATGCAGGAGCATCCATAAGTTAAATTTGAGTTATTATTTCTTTATTTATCTTTTTTGTTTATTTATTTAATTTATCCTTACTTTTAGGTGTTTAAGTTAGTATAAATATTAGGGTTTGTTTCATTTGTAATCAGTTTATGATTGAGATTGAATGAAAGAACTTATGTTCTTGAACCTATGGTTCGTTTGTAGTCTTTGATATGATCATTGTGTCTTGAGCCATTTGATTGCACACGAAACTGCATCACACCCGTTTTCAGTTTCGGACATTCCGTCTTGTAATGCCCCTTTTGCCCACATTCAAAACAAGTAATCCCGTTTCCATTGTTCTTTGGTGCTCCCCGAGCCATTAACTCCCCCTACAGTCCTTTGCCTCATGACCAGGCTTCCCACAACGTAGACAAATAACCCTGTTACAAACCTCGTTATGATGCCGATTACACTTATTACACTTAGGCAAGTCCCCCTGGTATCCTCCCTTACTCGGACTCACAGTTGACGAGGAGGGTTGATAATTCCTTGTCTTATCAAATTTTCTGTTTTGATGGTGTGGTGAATAACTGGAGTTCGTTGCCGACTTGTTATTGTTATCGTTCCACTTTCTCTTACCATCCGACCCAGTCGTTGAGGACCCTTTCTTCTTAGGCACGGTTCCCTGTTCAATGGCCTGTTCCACTAATTCATGCGTGAGACGAATAGCATCTTGGATAGTTGCGGGCCTAGAGGAAGTAACCAATCCCTGAATCTGTGGTGGTAAACCTGAAATGTATAACTCAATCCTCTTGTAATCCTGATCCACCATATTTGGACACAAGGTAGCAAGTTCGTGGGACCTGGTGGTATAAGCCTCCACCTCTGACCCTTCCATTTTCAAATGACAGAATTCTGTTTCAAGTTTTTGAATTTCATCCCGTGGACAGTAGTCACGCTTAATTAGTTGTTTGAACTGTTCTCATGTCAAGGAATTAGCAGCTTCCAACCCCATTAGTGGCAAAATTCACATTGTTCTCAGAAGCACAGCCACTCCTAGCAAAGACTGCTTCAACCTTTTCGATCCATGGAATCAATCCCACCGCCCCTTCAGTCCCATTAAAGAGGTGCGGTTTGCAATCCAAAAAGGTCTTAAAGGTACAGACCGGTGGTGCTGGTACAAAAGAATTTTGAAACATGAATTAGAACACCCAAACTCAATGAGATTAAATCATACTTGAGAGTTAAGAAAGAAATTATAGGCTAAAATGGATACAATGATATAAAAAAAATTTCATGGTTTTTCCGGATTTACCAGGTGCTGGTTGGGCCTGGGCCTGGGCCTGGTTGGCCATTGCCGCGACCACATGCTGTTGGATCAAAGCTGCCAGCTCAGCAGGTGTCATATTGATATTTCCAGCCATTCTTCAAATTCACAAGATACAACAATAAATAAGTACCCAACAAGTTACTATCAATCATGTATAAGTAAACAAAGAAATTAACACAACCAAACATCCAAATTCAAATAACAATACTTGATAAATAATTTGCAATTTCTCACAAAATACTAGTCAACCATCATAATCCAAAGTTTTCAGTTTTTGTTGGAAACAACCCTTCCCACTAAGTCATGAAATGAATAAGAAAGATTGTAAAAGAAAACAAGACATAAGTATGTAACTGGATAGGAAAATTAAGGTGAGACCACGGATCCTGCGCTATCCTCTCCATCACTGCCGGGGTCCACTGGCGGTTCCACCTCGGGCTCCACTGGTGGCTATTGCTCTCTCGTTGGAGCAGTCGAGTGCGGAAAGTTCACGAATAGAAGTGGAATTCGGGTATGGCACACGAGGGGGCGTTTGAGGTACGCACTCCTCCTGTCTTAGGCTTTTCATGTAAGCCGGATAGTAGTTCCAATCGTACGAGGTGGGGAGAAGAGCAAACGAATGATCCCAATTAACCTCCTCGGTCGGGATACTAGGCCATTCACGATCAGGGGAAAGAAGTGAGTCGGGTAATGGTCTCTTACGTGAAGAACTAGAAGGTGTTTTGGAAGATGATGCAATTCCTGAAATCAAGTATGTGTACAAGTAACTACCAAATAATGCAGTCATAAGTAATTTACTCGGTGCAACTAATGTAGTGTACAGTTATAGTCTAGAATGCAATGCAATACAACCTAGTTCGCTATAACCAATGGCTCTGATACCAATCTGTCACACCCCCAAATCCGCTAACGGAGTTTTACCGTTAGAGGCGTGACAAACCAGGATCCAGTCATTAATTACACTGAACGACTCTATATGAGTTTTGAAAACCAAACATTTACTCATTAATTGTGGTAATTGAAGCGTCAATCAGAGTAAATAGTTTATAGTTATGCGGAAGCGTAATAATTAAATAGTTAAAGCAAACCCAAACCATGTAGTAAGTAAATGCATAAAAACATGTGCCCGACGCAAGACACATAGATTAAATAATTGTTAAATCCCAAAACACAGCTTTTAATGCAGGAAAGAGTTTTAATAAAATGTTGGGACGCCATGCCATGTCCTACGTGCAATGTACCTCAGTGACCTGAAACAGTGAAAGGCTAACAAGTGTCAACATGACGGTTGGTGAGTTCACATAGTAAGTATGAAATCAAGTATGTTCAGTTTCAAACAGATATATAAATTAAGTATGTCAGTGCAGGTAGCTAGTCTACAGTACATGTCCTTAGAGTCGTATGTATCTGACCGAAGCTGACGTATGTACACATTAAGTGCATTTTGCCTGTCGTACATCCCATCAGGATACACATGTATGTATGTTAGGTCAATTCAACACCCGTTCGACAAGTCCATCTGCCGTGCTAGCGCGACTAGCCCTGGTGGGGTTTATCGAACCCAGTAGTACTACTCAAAATTTCCCAGCTATTTCACAAATACTAACGATCAACTAGGTATTCATGAGGTCTTTCATGAACAGTAAAAGTAACTCTAATCCAGACATGCGACATACTAAATTTGTAAATCCGTAAAAGTAATTGTTCGTGTTTCCAGCCCATAAAAGGGTGAAATAGTAAAAAGTACGGTTCAGTGAACTCACCTTAGGTAGCACATCAAATCAGTTTAAAGCACACAATGTAATACAACAACCCATATAGTAGTAGGTCTATTAATTGTGTGTTCATGTAAGGTCATAGAACCCTATGCATCGAAGTAGTCATACAGTTTGTGCAAGATTGGGATTGTTTGGCTTTTTGACCAAGTTTGACTTTTGTTGACCCGAGTCGATCCACGACCCGTTGCTGATTTAGTAAGTGTAGACATGTTACATTTGATGTATTTGTTCATATTTCACCCTCAAACCACATCATACAACAATTATTCAACAAGTTAGATTCTTATTTCCACAAAAGTTTCCTTTATAGGAAAGTATGACATTTAGAACATATTTACACAATTCAACATCTTAGAGATCCCTAAACATCCCTATGCATGTCAACTATTACACAATAACCATAGCATGTTACACAAGACAACAACACACTATCACTTTACAGTTTTCAATATGAGACATACTAGCATGTGTAGTCATTTCAAAGTACAACACATTGTCCACTTGTTTTGTTTCAACTAACATGGCAACACTTTCATCATGGCATTCCTAATTAACTAGAGCACGCATTGTATTTTCCTTCACAACCAATTCCATGCAAACGAGTTATTAACCAACTAACACTTTCAAATGCCATTTCATGTCAAAAGCTAGTTTGTCATTCACAAGATGGCCTACAATCTTTCATATGCAAATTTATACACGTTTGTATGTCCAAAGTTACTAAACATGCACTCTAGTGAATTTCATATGAGTCCTAGGGAAAAGGTTACTGGTTTTAGTAATATAGCAAAACGATCATGCAATTTCAAAACCAATTGATAAAAGTTCATCCAATTCATCATCTAAACACATATTCCATCACATTTCATCATAATCATGCATGCAATTTCATGTTTCAATGACTTCCTATAAACCCAATTTTTGTAAAGCACTAACATGGATTCATTTCAATATTTAATCATCAACACAACAAATAACTCATATCCAATAACCCATTTCCACCACACAATCATCAATCTACAACTTTGGATGAACTAGGGTTTTCAAGACTTGCAATTTACGAATCATATAGTAACAATTAAGATAAATACTTACTAGTATTGCGTTTATCACTTCGATTAACACCCAAACACTAACAATTGAATCCAAACTTGCAAAAATCAATCTTGTATATGTGTGTAGTATGCGACGGCTTTGGGAAGAAAAAGAACACTAGTGCCGTTTTTTTTTTATAAAAACTAGGTTTAGGGTTTGTTAATTTTTATTAATCTTGTTAAATGTTAAGTTGGGTTGGGCTTTGGGCCATCCATGGATCACATGGATGATCCATGGGCTACGTTTTTACTTCGGTTTGTAAACACAATGAAAAGCTTTCAAAAACGTAAATTTCTATTTTATAAAGATTAACGAATTTCGCAAACGGTTAAAATCGGTAAAATACGTGATTACTCGAAAGTTCAAACATTAAGCACATACACTACTTAAGATGTATATCTATTGTATTTGTATCCATTTAGATTCACCAACGCCCGTGTATTACTCGTGTGGTCGTTTCGTGTGTATGTTCGTGTAACAGTTTGTACATTTAATTCATCAAATTAAATGAGAAGTATAATTGCATTAACGTGACTAACATAGTTTGACTAACGAAGTTAACCTGGATTTGTCGGGTGTCACAGTTGACCTCCGGCGAGGTCAATTACGCGTCCAAATCATCGTTTTAATGCGTGTAAACTTTTCTAAATCGTTCCTAACCTATTTTCGAACCCGTATTAATGTTTTTAGACGTGTTTAACAGCTCCATTTTGATTTGATTTCCAATCAAGAACCGAAAATTTACCATTCCATAATTGAACCTATAATTGACGAATCTATCTTCTGTTATACTCTTTATCGCTCGATTAACATAACCCATTCACCAAAAACATCTCATTTCTTCTCTGCAACAATCAAAAACAAGCTTCGAATTATTTTTCAGGCGACTCAGTCAATCTCATTCTTTCCGGCATCAATTCAGGTAGTTTTTATATCCCATTTGATCCTACTAATCATCTACATCTATCTATATCATCAATTTTACCTCATATCGTTCCAGATTAACAAATTTTGACCAAGAACTTTCGGCTTTTCCTCCCACTCGAATCCATACCAATTCTTCACCAATACGTAAGTTCTTTATATCAAAATGTTCGTGAGATCATGGGGATTAAAAGCCCTATGATTGATTTGCTTATGGTTAACATATTCGAATCAATTGGAATGGTTTTGAATCTAGGGCTTGAATCTTGAAATGGGTGTTGATGTATAATAATGGTTAAAAGAATTAAAAAACGTTTTTGATAACAAAAACAGGTTCTGGTCTAGTGGAAGAGTGTTGTTGGTGTGAACAGGAGGTCGTGGGTTCTAAACCCACTGCCCCCATCTTCTTAATTTTTCACATCTTTTCACTCCTTAAACTTTTAATTTTACTTAACTAATAAATAATATCTTTTATATTAAATACATTTTAATGTTTATAAAACTTATAAATTCTAGATTCAAATAATAATGTACATTTTTATAAGTATTTTGATTTGTACAAAAATTTAAAGTAAAAAAAATAAAAATATACAAAAAAAAAGAAATACTCATGAAATATAAATATATATCCAAATACAAAAATACGATTACGTTTCGTACCAAAAATCTCAATTTATAATCTAAAACTCTAAATCTGAAACCCTAGATCTCGGATTTGTGATTCTGTTGCTATTGTTACGTTTCTAAGTAGGATTTTTCCCAATTAATTAGGTGGTATCAATATTTGAGAAATTCTCGGTTCGTTATAGCTGCGTTACTTTTTCAGTTATCTTTGCTTTTCGAGGTGAGTAAACTCGCTCCCCCTTTTCACTGTTTACGTTTTTGGGGCTGAAATACGTGTTCCTATAATACTACGGTTTCTTTTGTTTTGTTTCTATTTTCAAAATGAGATCATTAGATGTGTTCATCTTGTTTGGCCGCATGATGCAAATTTATGTGATAGACAATAGTACTTATATATTCTTGTAATTTCCACCGGTACGATGTTAGCGCTAATGGCTTGACAAGCCCACCTACACTAATGGCCTGATAGGTGATTTTAACCCGGCGATTCTATGTTCGATTCTATATGTTGGTTACTAGTTACTATATGTGATGCTTGTTGCTATGTTGCTATGTCCCTTAGATGCTTAAACATTTATTGATAACTTATATATATCGAGACGGTTAAATGAAGGTTGAACAATAGTTATCAGTATTTGTAACATGAGTGGTTCCTCATGACTTGTTTCTAAAAGTTACCCTGCGGGGTCTATGGATTCTTGTTTCTATGTGATTCTATGGTCATGGTTGAGATATATGATGATATTGCTATACACATAAGATTGCGAAACATATTTATAATGATCTCGGATTTCATATTACGTACTATTAACTGTGTTTTACTCACTAGCTAATTCTTTAGCTAACTTATTTTACACGTATTTCAGGTGGAGTTTGAGACTTTTAAGCTTCAAGACATTTAGGGTGAGGGGGTGGTCCATTCCATCCCCTTCATCCCCTAACACTCCACCAATCACAAATTGACACCTAGCAACAAATTTATCAACCATTCCATCCCCTAACACCCCAACCATTGATGGCGGCACAACCATTCCATTCCCTAAACACACATCATTTTTAATTAAAAAATTTAAAAACAACTTTCATTAAAAAAAAATTATAAAAAAGAACCATTCCTTTAAAATAAGATTTTTTATAGGTTTTTTTTTAAATAGTTCTTATTGAATAGTTAATTATGTAATTTAGAATTGTTGAAGGGCTATTTTTGAAAATTTTTTAAAATTATTTAAACTTGTTTTACCTAAACACTAACCCACACACAACAATCGGTCAATCCCCACCTACTGCATTTACCTTCTTCTCCTGCAATCCTCCGACACCATCGCCGGCGATCTCCCATTCACTTTATCAAAGCACCTACCCAAAAAATCCACCCGTTGCACTAAAATGAAAGCATAAAACGGTACAAAAACATGGGTTCCACTCCATCACCGCAGTGGTGATCCAACCCCCCCAACCCCGTCCCGACAACACCGTCCAGCCACGGCGGCGGTGTGCCCGCTCGTGGTTGGACCCCGACCATCCTCTCCCCACTCCCACCCCCATCACCCTTAGGATGCTTTGGACCTAGAATTAAATAAACTTTACTATTGTTGGCTTTTATTACGATTTTAAGACTATCTATTGTTTCATTTATGTCAGACATTATGCTTTAATAATATTAAAACATCCTTTTAGTATGACATGTGTTTTGTACTATTGATATCCAATTCACTTGATGCGCCTGGTGTTTTCCGCCGCCGGGCGGGGTGTCACAGTCATGTTGAGCTTCCTCCAAAGCGGGGCGGTATAATCCGCCATCATCCGCTGCACCTTACTTCCATATATCTCCGGGTACTTAGGGAAGAGGAATCATGTGCAGAGGCAGACTGGGGTAGCTTCTGCCCTATCCATCGGGTCCAACCACGACGTTCTCCTAACACCTCTTGCATGATTTGATCCTCGGTCAACGTGTTATAGGGATCATCCCTCATCTGGATCATAAGGGCCTACATGGTTACAACACAAATAACATAAGTTCAAGTAAAAAAATTACATGTATAGTAAAAACAATTACTTACATAGTTTTGGGCCGCCATCAGCTTTGCCATCATTCACTTGTATAGCTCAATGGAGCTTACAAGCCGTTGGTCTTCCCAAAAATGAAAAATAGTGAATCAAGATCTATACTATCCTCTATCCGGATAAAAACCAAAGTTTTACATACCTAAGTTAGCGAAACTAAGTCTTTCATACTTAAAAATGTACCAAAAGGGCCAACATATCAAATGTACCAAAGTTTAAAGTTAAACAAAACTACCAATTACTTGTCCTCATCATCATCCTTACTTTAACCGGGTGTTCTTATTGTGCTATAGAAAGCTGAAGAATTACTTGAGGAAGTTATGATTTCCCTGACCCTAAATGAATTAAGGGGAACTGATACTTTTATTCAGAATGTTTGTCCTACCTTCATACAGACTTTAAGGTAATTCTTCCATTATCCCCGATATCTTCTTCATTAAAGGGGGGGTGTCATGTTGAGCTTCCTCTAAAGCGAGGCGGTATAATTTGCCATCATCCACTACACCTCCTCTTTTGTATATCTTTGGCTACTTGAGGAAGAGGAATCATGTGCAAAGGTAGACTGGGTAGCTTCTGCATTATCCCTCGGGTCTAACCACGACGTTCTCCCAACACCTCTTGCATGATTTGATCCTCGGTCAACGTGTTATGGGGATCGTCCCTCATCTGGATCATAAGAGCCTGCATGGTTACAACACAAATAACATAAGTTCAAGTAAAAAAAATACTTACATAGTAAAAACAATTACATACATAGTAAAAAAAATTACTTACATAGTTTTGGGGCGCCTGCGGTTCTATAAAGTCACCATTACGAATTCTCGTTTGCCTGTATAGCTCAACGGGGCTTACATGCCACTGTAAACACATGCAATTAACATAAGGTTATTATCATTTATAATGTCATATTTAAATATAAAACACCATACAATATCATAGCGAAGTTGGGCTAGATTTTTCCGACCATGGCGAACGATGATATCTTGTTTTGCTCGGCAACCATTGTTCGCCGAAGAGCGTTTCTGAAACTTTTCACCGCATTGATAATTTACAAAGTGGCGCCACTCTTCATCCTCATAATCACTGGGAGGCATTTCCCTAAACGACTCTACATTCTTGACCCCTCCTCTAGCCATAAAGGTTTTACGCCAAAATTTTACTTTCTATGACGCATCACGTCAAAGTATATTTCATAATGTATGGTGTTTTATATTTAAATATGACATTATAAATGATACTAGCCTTATGTTAATTGCATGTGTTTACAGTGGCGTGTAAGCTCCTTTAAGCTATACAAGAGAATGAGGATTCGTAATGGTGACTTTACATAACCGCAGGCGCACCAAGATAAAAGTAACAGTTAGAGACTATTATATATTTTCATAAATACAATGTTGAACTAAAAACACTTAACCCGAACTCCAATTATAAAGATTTAAAGGGAATACTATTACATATCAGAATAAGAAAATTAAAGGTTTCACTACAAGAAATATGACTTTTGGCAACGACAATTGTCGTCGCCAATAGCTAGCTATTTCGTCCCTAAAACCTTTGGCGACGACATTTGGCGACGACAAGGCTAGCCGCCAAAAGTTGGTATCCGAAACTATTTAGAGACGACATTTGGCGACAACATAAGTGGGACCCACCTTCCAGGGAAAAAAGGGAAAAGAAATTCAGAAATTTTTTGGTGACGTCATTTAGTGACGACATGTCGTCGCGAAAAGTATTTATTTTGTATTAAAAAAATTATTATCTGTTAAAATAATAATATTTTAATCACTTTTAGCGACGCCATGTCGTCGCTAATAGTCATCACATATGTATTTCAGCGACGACAAACTGCAGTAAAAAATTTGCAGCATTTGACTTTTGGCGACGACATGTCGTCGCCAATGTCGTCGCTGAAAGGTTCTGATGCAGCATCTAGCTGCTGCATTTTCCAGTTTCCGCCCGGTTTTTTCGGGTAATTTTTCAGTAACCAAACCTGTGTTTAAAACATGTTTATGTATCCTAATAAACAAACAACCACAACACATCATTAACATCTAGCTAACATCATCATCATCATAACAAAATAAACACCAAAGTTTTACAAACTAATTAAGTTAGCGAAACTATTTTTACATACTAAAAAGTATTTCAAAATGGCTACCATATCAAATGTACCAAACTTGAATGTTAAACAAAACTACCAAGTCGTCGTCGTCGCCGCCGCCGCCGCCGCTGTCGTTGTCGTCGTCATCCCCGTCAGCTTCAACATTAAGGGGGGAGGGGTCATATTAAGCTTCCTCCAGAGCGGGGTGGTATATGCTGCCATCATCCGCTGCACCTCCTCGTCCCCGTCAGCTTCAACATTGAGGTAGCTTCTGCCCTACCCCCAGGTCCAACTTCGACGCTCTCCTAACACCTCTTGTATAATTTCATCCTCAGTCAGCGTGTTAAGGGGATCATCTCTCATCTGAATCATATCGGCCTGCATGGTTACAACAAAAATAACATAAGTTCAAATAAAAAAAATTACTTCATAGTAAAAACAACAACCACTTGGTAGGCATGAAAGTAAACCAAAAATTAAACAATCTTTCCTATATTGAAGGCAGTTCATAAAAGTAATCAATACAAATAAGTATCCATTTACATAAAAAATTCTTGAAGAATAATAAAAATCAAACTACCAAGTGTGAAAAACGATGTAATTAACTTACATAGTTTTGTGCCGCCTACGGCTCTATAAATGCACCATTTCGAACCCTCATTCGCATGTATAGTTCAATGGGGCTTACACCCTGCTGTAAACACATGTAATTAACATAAAGTTAGTGTCATTTATAATGTCTCCTATTTAAAACTAAAACACCTTACATTATCGTAGTGAACTTGGGCCAGATTTTTCCGACCATGGCGGACGACAATCTCTTGTTTCGCCTGACAACCCTTATTCGCCGAATAGCGTTTTTGAAACTTATCACTGCATCGATAATTGACAAACTGGCGCCACTCTTCATCCCCATAGTTGTTGGGAGGCATTTGCCTAAGCGCATCTGCATTGTCTACCCCCCCTCTTGCCGTAAAATGTAGGCGACCGAACTTGTACTTCTGATCTTTTTAGATGATCCCGAAATGCGTGTTCAACCCATTCCGAATGATGGCACCCACCGATCCATTTAGATGACTCATCAAATCAAAATATTCCTGCAAGATAAAAGTAACAGTTAGAGACTTTTATATATTTTCATAAATACAACAATGAACTAAAAACACATCACCTGAAGCTCGTCAAATAAAGTACAAGTATGCTCTGACGGGACTTCTTTCCATGTGGAATAGTGATAAGGGATCTTAGAAATTAAAGTCCCTACCAGAGAATTGAAGTTACTGCTATTAGGACCAATATCAATGTATGTTCCTTTATCCCCTTTTTCAAAAGCAATCTCCAAGATTTGCCTGGAGTTTTTTTTAAATACATCTTTTAAATTTTGGTTTTTATTCTTAGATCTTTTTCCTGTCCCCCCTACAAATTCAAGTAAGCAAATAAAAAATAAAGTTATTATTTTCAAGAAGATACAAGTATTTAAAAACAGTTTTCAAGAAAATACAATCCCAATCAGAAGTTTGTCATACCACTTCCTTGGCATCCAGACGATTGGTTTCAATCGCCCCCCGGGGGATCACCACCACAATCTCTCCCATGATATGTGGAATAGATTGACATCTGTAAAAAGGAATACAAGTATACAATACAAATATTATGAATTAAAATAATACTAACGTGTCATTTTGGTTTATCTCAAGTCAACAAATATTATAAATTCAAATGTTTTTTGTGACGACAAATTACAACGACGACATCAATCAGATTCATCATAAATGTCAACATGTGATTCAAGTTCATTGTCTATGTCGTCGTCTGTGTCATCGTCCATGTCGCCATCGGTGTCGTCGTCTTCCACCGCAGGAGTATGTTCAAGCTCAATTGCTTCACCTCTACTCAACCCCGTAGGTGTAAAATCATCTAAGTTAGAAGACAACAAAATATCAGATGAATTGCTACCATGTAAAAGATCCACTTCAATATCTCTCGCATTGATATCTTGATCCCAGATCTTCCGATGATGAACTTCTTGGACGACTTTCCAGTATTTCCATGATTCACCTCTTCTTTTAACAGGGTTATCAAGGTAAAATACTTGATTTGCTTGTGTTGCAAGAAGGTATTGTTCTTCTTTATACCATTCGTATCGAGTACAAATACTGGTTATGTTATCCTTAGTGAGACAACCTTGTTTATCGGTTTTGAACCATTTACATCGAAACAAAACAACCTTGCGGCCTCCTAAGTAACATAGCTCCAAAATTTCTTCCAATCCACTTATTGCTCGCACGGCCCTTGGATGTTCCAATCCACTTCCTCTTACCATCAGAGGATTTTCCATCACTACTACCCAATTGTTTCTCAAACTCAATCAATGTCTTACCACCTTCCACTTGGCACCTTCCATGATCAGCCTTTTTAGTCAGCACACCCCTACACACCGCATCATCAGTCAATGAAAGTGACAAGCTCACAGCACTTTGGATCGTTGTGGGGTTCGATGCTGTAACCATGCCACGGATTTGTGGTACTAAACCCCAAATGTACCCTTCGATCCGTACATACTCGGGAGTGACCATCCGAGGAACAAGTCTAGCAAGGTCATTAAACTTAGAGGTGTAGGCTCTTACTTCGGCTCCTTCCATGGTTAGATCCCAAAATTCAGTTTCTGCTTTCTGGAGTTCATTGCGGGGGCAATACTCCTTTTCAGCATCTCTTTCAGTTGCACCCATGAGAGGTTAGTAACAGCCTCTTCTCCCATGGTCTGCTTCTGAGAGTTCCACCATGTCAGTGCTTCGTTCTGAAAGGAACATGCGGCGTACATCACCTTTTGTGATTCGGTGCAAGCACTGATGGCCATCACGGATTCCATCTTTTCAATCCATCGCAGGATATTGAGTGGACCCTCAGCTCCGGTGAAGACTATGGGACCGCAACCTTGGAACGTCTTATAGGTGCATCCCACACTTCGTCCTCCTGCTTTCAGAAGCATCAAGTCCGCCCATCATTATGATATACAAGGTATAATCATTATGCACTATGGGTGGTATAACAAATTCTTGCAAAAATCTATTATACCTGAACCACTGCCCAGAGACGTGCCACCGCCACCTGCTCCACACCCATGACCACGACCCTGTCCAAGGTTTGCGTCGTGTTGGTCTAAAGCGGCGTTCACATGTTGGGAAATCAACTGGGCCAACTCCTCGGCTATTCCTGGAATTCCACTACCAGTGCCGGTCTCTGTTGTTCGGGTTCTCGGAAGCATGACTTAGTTCTAAGAATCAAAATATTAGTAGTAAGTATATGCATGTATATATTTATGTATATATATTAATGAGATGGTTTCACGTTTTAGTTCTAATGTTCGCGTACTTAGCTTAGTATTACACCATGCAATTTACCAATATGCAATTGAACATAAATAGTCATAAATTACCAAAAGGTTTCCAAAAAATAAAAGTTTTTGCCAAAATGGTCCCAAAATTTCGACCAAAAACGGTCACCAAATTGTAAACCATATCCAACATACAACAAAAGGAAAACAAACAATCCAACCAAAGTTCAAAAGTAAATGAAATGCAATGCAATGCAACTTCTCATCGCATCCCTATTGGCATAACTCATAAATATCCATCAAGACCTTGACCATGTCAAGCGCATCATCAAGCTTCACCTTCACTTCTGCTAGCTCTTTCTCTAGAGCCTCTATCATTTCCCTGTCACTCAAAGCCACTTTGGCCTTCCTCTTCCTTTGCCTAGTGTATACATGACGGATCACAGGGGTAGGTCGGTCAAAAAAAGATGGGGGTAAGGGAAATAACTCCCTAGTCACGAAAGATGACGAAGGTGTAATGGTCGGTCCAACATGAGACAAAGCGCTAATATCAGGCTTTATGTCCTCCTCAATCCACCCGTTGCTCGTATGCTCCCAGCCGGGCATAAAAGAGGTAGCAAAGAAATTAAAACCATCATGATATGAAGACATCTGTGACAACAAAAGGCATATTCGTACTTAACTCATAGCTTAAAAATAATTAAATGCATATAAATCACATAAGGTACACATAATTATGTAACAATTTTAAACCACATAAAGTAAGTCTAGATATGCAATCCAATAAATCAACACGCACACCAAAAGTGCTCGGGAATTTATGGAAGTGTTTTTGGGACTTTAAAATTTTTCAAAAACTTTAAGTTATAATCTAGAATTATTTTTGCAAAAACTTTTCTAGTTCGCTATAACCAATGGCTCTGATACCAACTTCTGTCACACCCCAAAAATCGTCGCAGCGGAAATATACGATATAGTGGTGTAAGGAGCGAAGTTGGCACCCATTAATTATAAATCAAACATCCACATTAATTTAAAATAGTTAGTTAGGTTAACGTTAGCACGTCAACATCCACCAAGTTCATTAAGAAAAACATAAATTGTCTTAACGAAACATAAATTGTTTGAAATAAAAACTTAAATGAAGTTTTCAAATAAAGAGGTCTCAAAATAACACGATCACATGTGGAGTTTGCAGTCCAAAAACTGTCCTTCCACAAATACCCGGAGCTTATCATTTCGTACCTGAAAAACATGTAAAAACTGAGTCAACATAAAGTCGGTGAGTTTTCGGGTTTTCATCATAGATAAAGTCATTTTTCATTCACATTAGATATGCTTGGCTTTGAGACGTCAACAAGACCATACGTCAAAGAGCTAGCTAGGCCCAAAGACAAATGAATCATCAAGTCATGAGTTCATAATCAAACCAAGAAACAAGGTTCCCTCACAACATTCAATTTATATTCCCCCGCATGTCAACACGATCAGAGTGACTGATCACGAGGGGCGGAATTCCAATCCCGATAGATCTATCAATATAATATAACCTGTGGTTTCTCCCTCCAAGAGAAATTAATGATTATGAGAGGGCAATGTGTACACTTTCACAACAAACACCCATGCCATCATTTTGGTCAATCACAATAAGTCTCCCAATTCATATCAAAACATCATAAACAAATACATGTTTTCCCCCCAAAATAGTTAAATAAAGCATTATTTAAAAAGGGGCCGAGAAACTCACATTGAATACGCCAAAGCTAGAAAACACAAGCCCAATGAAAACACCACCTAAGAACGCCCTATACACGAGGACCCGTTCAAAAGATGCACACAAATACCAAGTCTAATACCATGTAGGTTGTTTACCAAAACCTAACAAGACTTATGTGAAAACATTTCATTTACAAAAACAACCCTTTCATTTTAATGACCCGTTGGTGACTCTTGCCTTTAAAGTGTTATATACATAAATCTAGTAACACACACTAAAAACACCAATAATATGTAAAAGTCACATTTAGTCCATCACTTACCTAAGTAATATATATACTTACACAATGTTATACATAACTTAGGAAAATATATTTATCATATTCATGCCATGATCACAATTTATAACGCATAGTAGAAAAACACACTTTATTCCTAGTTAACTTAGCATGTATTGTCTAAACATGACGGTTAACACTTAACGAGATATTTAACCACGTTTTTCACAAGCACTCACTTAATCATATATAAATCTACAACAAAGCATTCATATTATACCACATAAATCATGTCTCACATATTATTCATACAAGTCACAATATAAGTCCAACGTGTCAATTTCTTACAAATCCGGGTACATTTTCGGGTCACGGAAAGCAACTCAATACTCGTATTTTTGTCATTCCTTTATAATCACTTTTAAATCAGTATGTTTCCTTCAAAATAAGTCCAAAGTTTCTGATCCAAAACAGGTTACAAAAATATTACGTTTTAGAGTCGAAAATCGTCGTTTTCGGCTTTTCCGGGTACATAGTTTGCTTGTTTTTGGGCTCAAAACTCCAAGTTTTTGTACCAAACTTTAAACCTCATATTTTTACATAAAAATACACTTAAGAATCTGTGAAAATAACATTTTGACATATTTTACATTTTTAAGCAAAAATCGGTGCGTTTTACGCGTATTTTGTACCGAAAACCGTTATTTATAAGGTTTAAATCATTTCTTTGTTATCATACCTTTAAAATACTTATTTTATAAAGTTTATAAATATTTAAAAATATGATTTATCTCAGAATATAAATTAGTTTTTATATCTTTACAAAAATGTATAAAAGTTACATTTTAATCTTTTTAATCATCAAGTATCATACATCATCACATACCATATAATTTCCTACATGTTTAAACACTTTTACACTTAATGAAATCTCATATTTTATCATGTCATACATAGCATATCAAAACACTTATCATACTTTCATCTAGCAATCTTCATAAACAAGCATGTAGTAAGTTTGCATAAGAACATCATTTTTCAACTTCATGCCATATAAACATATTTTTGTAAGTAATTCATAACACTTTTCACATTATTAAAAATCATCTAGTGACATTATTATCATATTTCCATTAATACCTATTTGCATGTTAAGATCTAAACAATCTAAGTGTAAATACACAACAACATCATCATAATACCAACTAGCATATATCCACACATACATACATACATACATACATACATACGGTTTCATATACATACGGTTTCACTTATACACACACCCAAAATATATTATCTGATGTTATTTCGAGCATTATATCAATTATTAGACTGTTAAAATTCATCAGGCAGTCACCAACGTTCATTACTAGGTATTTAACCGCTACGCGATTAAGCAATTTCAAAAATCACAAATTGCAAAACAATGCACAAAATGGCCTTAACTAACTTTAATAACACCTTAATTATCACAATTAAGTCAAATGACGCATTTCAAAAATTATGCACGTTTTAAGCTAGTACGAATATTGACCTGGAAATTTGCCGAGTGTCACAAAAATGGAGGGAATTTTTTTACGAAAGCGGGAAAAAAATTCTAAAAATTTAACCAAAATGTTTTTGGGACGACCTTTTGGCGACGACAAGTCGTCGCTAAAATTAATTTGACTTTTTCAGTCAAACTTAATTATTAAAGAAAATAAAAAATTGTTTTGGGACTACTTTTTGGCGACAACATGTCGTCGCTAAAAGTAATTTGACTTTTTTGGTCAATATTTAATCATTAATGAAAATGGAAATTTATTTTGAGACTACTATTTGGCGACGACATGTCGTCGCAAAATAATTAAGTTTTTTTGCCAAAATTTAATTGATAAAGAAAATCGCCAAAAAAAATTTGACTATTTTGGTAAAAAAAAACAAATATTTTTGTCGTTTAGTGGGTTTTTAGCGACGACATCAATGTCGCCAAAAAGCTACTTGCCAAAAGTCAAATTTTTTGTAGTGTTTGTTAATTGTAAGTTTCAACGGATTAAAACTAAAGATTAGAGTGATACATTGGTTTATGTCAAGATCTTGAAAATTACCATCAGTGACGTACCCAGGAATTTTTTTTATGGGGGTCGGAAATTTAGTAGTAATCGTTTGAGTATCGATATATAATATTTTTACTAATCCGGTTCGATTCGGTTCGGGTCGAACCGAGTCGGGTCAAATTAAAAAATGACAACTAATTTTGATGGGTCAAAATAAAAAAAATTCATTTTCCCTCCACTTATATTTAAAAGTAAAAATTTTTATTCCCTCCACTCAACTAACTTCTTTAATGTCTAACCCTAATTTTTATCTATAAATACTAAACCAAATCTCTCTAATTACTTTTATCATCTAAACTCTCTCAAACTCTCTCAATTTATTTAAGAATTTCATCATTTTTCAACAAATTTTCAACAACAACTTATGAGTTTTTTATTATTTCTTTCATTTTTTTTCTTTTTTTCTTTTATTTTTTACTTTATTTTTATTCCTAAATACTTGAAACATCCTCTATGAATTCTACCATATATTACCAAGGTAAATAGAGTTTGGTAAATCACCATTTTTGAGGTTCGAGTTAAGATTGTTTTCTCAAACTATATAAAATAAATCTTTTATTTTGTTTCTTAAATTTCATATGCCTCCACTATACATCTTTTTTAAGTCACTAATCTACAAATAAGAAGTTAATGAAACCAAACCATGTTTCCAAACAAGATTATGTTGGAAAACTTGTGTTATGGTATAAAAATGGTGATGTTGTAAACCTTGGTTCTACAACTAATTTTTCCACCATTTATCACTTCTCACTTTATTACTTAGCAAAAGTAGTTAGTTTGTTTATGTATTTTTTTTTTGCTCATGACCATCCAAATCATCAACTATGTTGATGGTTTTGTGCAATGGTGAAACACTTGAGGTTATAATACCATAATGCTTGACTATATATGACAATATAAATAAATATATATTACTATCTTCTAACCATAATATAACACAATCCATTGTTAAATATTATGTGTCTCATATAGGCTGCTAACTGGGCATTAAACTGAGTTTTCAAGACTGGATGGGGGTCGAGGGTTAAATTTTATGGGGGTCGATCGAAAATTTAACATATAAAAACAAAAAAAAAAAAATTTCGCAGGGGGAGCGGACGCCCCCTACCCCGTCTTAATGGGTCCGCCCCTGATTACCATGCATCAACAAACATGACTAAGCTAAGAAAAAATAAGCTCATCTTATTATTCCAACAATAAAAAAATCTGTAAAACTTAACATGCATTTGTGATGTTGTAACATAATTTGTTATAACTTTTTATGAATAAAATAAAAAAACTGTAAATAAAAGAAATTAAAAGAATTATTTACCTTAATAATTCCGAGACCACCGATTCCAACAATGAAACTTGGATAATATATTATTTTGATGGGTTTATAGACTGAAACAAATCTATACAAACAAATAGAGTTATTCCATCTTCCATGGCATAAATCAGTATGTTGAAACACCGATCCAAACATTCAACTAATTTTTTTATTTAGGTAAATTCTAAAACTTATGAAAAAATGGAGCAGAAGATCGAAAAGATGAAAGCGTGACTGACGGCTATGTTTCTTTTAGGTTGAACCATATATTAGGTTTCCCTTTTACCATTATTACATTTTCTATCCTTAAACATTATACTTATTTATTGTTCAACCCTTACCCTTTCGTGCGTTGTTTGCGGATGTGACGAGCCACTTGCAAGTGTTCACATTTTAAGTGTTATTGTTCGTAAAGAGAATACGAGTAGACTAATATAAAACTTTCATTAAAATGATGTTCTAAACTATAACAATATGATAGATATGAAACTATTCTTCTAGTCATTAATACATTTATCGTTAGAAATTAAAATTGATGCATGAAATTAAATTACTTCTAACGTACTCTCTCAACCTAACCATCCAAGTTTCGCTTTTTTATCTAAAGAAAACTCATCACGTTGATTTCCTCCAAAGTTTTTATCGGACAAGAGTAGGTGCCTTTGAATATTTTATCAAGCTATCCAAATACACCAAATTCTACTTTAAACACCGACCCCACCCTGTTATGCTTTCGAGATCTAATTTTAAAACAAATTAGGTTACAACCATTAAGATCGTAAGTAAACTTGAGGGGATGAATCGTATCTTCAACCAAATACCATTTTTAGCCCTTAATGTTCTTGCAGATGGACAAAATGCGAATAACATTAAGTATCTTCATCAAAGATATTCGGATTGGACATAAGATTGAGCTAATCGATACCCCTCTTTTGACGAGGGACACCCTATTTGGAGTTCAATTTAAGAGGACCCTCCATTGTAGAAAGTTAGCTTTGTGGGGAGCCAATAATTGTTCTCATATATTGTTGAATTGATTATATGAGTAGTAATACTTAGTGAATTTCTAACGCACAACGTCTTCTTGTCACACACAATGCTAGGGCTGGCATATCGTGTCAGACACGACACGATAAGAAACGAACACGATAAGGACAAACACGAACACGACACGATAACTTACCGTGTCATTTTTTCTAAACACGAACACGATAAAAAGCAGGTTACACGATAAGAACCCATTTTTTTTAAATAAAATAGAATTTCCAAAAAAATTCAAAAGTTTTAAATATTAAATATGACTTAACATGATAATTCTTAAGTCACAAAACAACAAAATTCCATAAAAATAGTATTTAACCATAATAATACTTTTTTTAACGGCGACCATAATAATATTTGATGAACAAATATGCAAAAGAGATTAAAAGTTCATCAAAGTACATAGGAGTCTTTGATCTTTTTTACTCATCTTCATCAAAATTCTTCTCTACCTCTATTCTCCACTAACTTTTCTTTTAAATGAATATTAACAGGTGACCTATCGTGTTAACAGATCTTTAACCTGTTAAGACACGATAATTAACGTGTCATTATCGTGTTAACCTGTTAATGACACGGCACCTGTTAAGGTCAAATACGAAACATGTTAATTCCGTGTCGTGTCGTGTCGTGCTATCGTGTCCGTGTCAGAAATTGCCAGCCCTACACAATGTCATAATGGGAAGGGTACCACGTTGAGGTCACGTGAGGTCGTTGTGGCATGTATCGAGTTTTTAGAAACAAAGTGTTCTTATCGGTGGAGTGATTACACTGTTTATAACGGCTTGGTACGTTCTAGCTAGTATATTAGAAGAGGTTTAGGCAAGCCAAATGCAGAGTTGATTATAAACATTACAATACTTTTGATGGTTTTCTATCATAATTTCAACGTATTACAAAGTTCTACTTACAGAATAAATGCTTGAATCAAATTGATAAAAAAAACACCATGTGTAAGATTTGCTCTGAATTGAATTTACCGGATGATTATCTAAGGCATTGTCTATTCACACACCCTAAAATTCTATCCACACACCTTTTTTAAAACCAGGCGTCACGGATAGGCGTTGATGCGGCACCTGAGTCGCTTTTCTGTCAACATCAACCGAAAAATATCGTAAACGAGGTGGAATTCGGTCAAACCTGGACATATGCGCCGCATATATGACCTAGGCGCCGATGATGTTGTTGGCTGCACATATGACCCAAGCATTGGCGAGGCATAGAAGGGACCAAGAAGGGTCCGGGCCACCCCAGTTTTTTCCGTCCGAAGTGTTGTTTTGTTGATCGGTTGTTGATTTTATATATATATATATTGAGTTTGGCCCCCCGAAACAAAGCATTATAAAAAAAATAATGGGTTTTTTAACTTTGGTCCCCCCGAACCAAAAATCCTGGCTTCGCCACTGGACCCAGGCGCCGCGCCGAGGGCCATGCGCGGCGCATAAGGGTGTTGACGCGTGATTGACTACGTTCACTACTAGAAAATTGAGCAATTGCTACCATAATTTGCAACGGAAAACAAGCGGTCGCAAAATTAAAGACCGACTTCCGACTGAAAGATTAATGGTAGCAATTTCTGTAATACGGTAGCAAAACGATTGCAAAATTTGCGACCGCTACTTCGGTCGCAATCCGGTCATCATCCCGCGCTCATACATCTCAAACTGTTTCACCGATCGGAAGTCCGCAAGGTTCGTGACAATACCTAATCGATTTGATATTGCGATGCACAATTCCAAATCGGTAATAATAGCTAATAGATTCAATCAATTGAGTGGAGGTGGATTGTGTTTCGACATCCTGTCAAACAGATCCATATGAGGTTCGTAATGTACTGTTGATACTTTGATATTGTGTAGATTCACATGCATACACTACTACAAAATATAGCTGACACGCAAATTATGACAAATATATTTGTATGCCATCAATTTAGGGCTTTTCTACCTTCCTACAGATCAGATTGGCTCACACGAATAAGCAAGCAATGGAATAGAGCTACATGGTTCAGTAATTGGATAGAGCTACGGTTCCGAATTTGACGATCGTCTTCACTCCCCTCACGCTCACACGAATCAACATTAAAATAGAGATTTTGTGTTGTCCTCCTGCCACAACTACTGAGACGTTCACAGATTTTGTGTTTTCCAACCATATTTAGGTTCACGCCAGGTAAGCATCGATGGATTTATTATCTTGTCTTTACTTATTTGCTGTTGAATTAGATGAAATTTGCCTTTGATATTGAGTTTTTAGTATAATGATTGTTATGAAGTATAGTGTTAATGAAGGATTATCTTAAGGAACCATTTCATGATTAGAGTAATGATGCATGAACTTTGATGGATTATGTCAAATTAGAATGGTCATTATCAGGTAGACATATATGATGCCTGATAGTTGTTCGCTGAAATGCCTTAAAGAAGAAAAGTTGACTTAAATTGGTGATTAGTTGTTTTATTGGACATGTTTTGACGAAATAAGAACTAAAATGTTTGTAGTTGATTTAATGGATCAAAGGTAGATGTGAATGATATCCGTCCTTATATAACTGAATCATGATCATTTAAACAAGCCTAGATAGGTTTGAAAGTCTTTGAATGTTATAAACATTGATGCATAACAATTAACCCTTATGTATGTTTGTAAACACAATTGTTGTCAAAGTATCTTTAAACTGATGACAAGGAGAAAGATGAAAATTGGATCATGAAGACTTGAGATTTACGAGGTAAGAAGTTCTATTACTGCTAGTACAAAATAGTGTATGGTAGAAACATAAAACGTTATTATCACGCTAAATGTCTTGGTTAAAAGTGAACACATGACATGTATCAAGAATTCAAATTTAACATAAGTTACGAAAGAGGTTTTATCTAATCAATGACAACTGTTTTGATGTTGTTTTGGCATCTTAACACTTAACAAAAAGGTAATAAACCAATGGGTCAAATGGGTTAGCTGCTGATTTCAGCAATTACTTGGATTTGGCAGGTTTTCTAAAATTAACATAAAATAAGCTACTACTCCGTTTGGGACATATTATATATGGATTGAAAGCTCTACAAGTCTTTTAGATCAATAATATATATAGACAAAATAAAACATAAATATATATATGGACAAAATAAAACAATTATGCACGCTGTAATAAGAAAACATAAATTATCCTGTTTTTACATGTCATTGCTGCTCTTGGGATGATGTTTTTACATGGTTGGTAGGTGAAGGAAACATAGGAGAAGGCCATGAGCTCTCTTAGTCCATAAAAAGTATCTGATTCACATGATAATGCTCTTAATGGTAACACACATTCTCAGCAAAATGCAGAGTCTACCCCCCAAAGTTTGTCTCTCTTAGTGCACTCGTAGATTAATTTTTAAACCTGGGTTACAATACCTCTTATGACCAGTGATGTAATTTCCTCGTTTGAATTTTAACTTTCACGATTCGAGTGAGGATGGCGCTTCCAAAGTATATGAGTTATTGTAGGGAATAACATTTTGGGCTATTTCATGGAGCATTTTGTTTAATTGTTTGTCTATTTAAGAAAAGAAATTTAAGCAGTCCATTCAAAATACGGGCCTCTTACCAGAGATTCAAGAGGGAGATGCAAAAGCTCTTGTTGCGTATCTATTTGTTCTCCGCAAGGTGTTTTAGCTTTCTTGTGTCATATATTTGAGTGATACCTGGTCAATTTTTGTTCTTTCTGACTAACATCATGCAATGTTCTTTTCTTTATTTCTTATGGTTGATAGGTGGTGGAAAATCTTATGAAGTCATTCAGGTCATGCAAGTCTATTTAATCTCTGCATAGTGGTGTTTGTTGCTGTAAACAGCAGACTCATCATTGAAAATCTTATGAAGGTGATTATATTGATCTTAGCTTGATATTTATCGTTTGTATTTTCACTATTAATTTAATCTATAGATTACTTTCAGTATGGTTTATTGATAAATGCAAAACGTTGGTGGATTGCCATAATTTCACTTTTAAAGTATGGTTTGGATAGAATGGGCATTGCTTCAGTAATATAAATTCAGGATTTGCCTGTCTTAAGGTTATTAGATGTCATCTGAATACTCTTAGAGTGTTATGTATACTCACTATGAGTAGCCAATATTGAACAAGGTTTGCCTGCCTTAAGCATTATTTATAATTAGTATATTTTTTTAATGTTATTTTCAGTGGTAGCAGAAATGGATTGCTGAAACTCATACGTACTTCTCGAAGTGCATTGCAGGTAAATTTCTTGGTTTGTTGGGGAGGGTACGAGATGAGTGTGAATGTCATTTAAAACTTTTTTTCTTTACTTCTAAATTTTTAATAAAATATTAATTTTTAAATAATAAATTATGCTATAAGTTTAAAAGGTTTCTAAACATTATAAACATATGACTTTCGACCTGTTAACAAGAATGTATGTTGAACTATAAATAAAACTGAAAGTAATAGATTTATTACATGAGTGTATTAGGGGTTACTTGGTCATGGCTGTTATATTTGTGTACCTGATGCAAGTCTAATTAGTGTTTTGATGTGTAAATCATCAGTCTTATTGAGGAATTGGTGACGGAAAATACAAGCAATTTATTTTGATGGAGCTCGTTAAAGAAAAAGATGATCAAGAAAAAGAAAGGATGCGGAATTGGTGATGGAAAATGAAGCCACTAAGTTAGGCTAAAAACAATTTATGTTGAATGTTTAGTATATTATTTTGTATTTAAAGTGGATAGTTTAATATAGCTTTGAATACTTTATAAATGGTTAATTCTAAAAAATATGAGCATTTGTAGCTTATTTTAATATTTAATAAATTGTGACAATAATCTTTGCAAATTGTGGCAACAATCAGTAGTAACAAAACGGTCGCAAAATGTGGTCGTAGGTAGCAAAAAACAGTTGCAAAATTTGCAATGGACTAGTGGTCGCAAGATTTGCGACGGAAGTATCGGTCGCAAGATTGCGACGGAAGTAGCGGTCGCAAAATTAGCGACTGAAGTTTTTGTCGCAATATAAAAGCGGTCGCAAAATGGTTGCTATAGGACATTAGAGACGGGTGTTTTTCCAACTGACTTTTCGGTTGCAAAGCGGTCTCAGAAAGCCTTTTGAGACCGTTTTGCGACCGAAATGGCCGTCGCTGTTGCCAAGTTTTCTAGTAGTGGTTCGAGGATGTGTCTGGGATAAGAAGTGACCCAGGCGCGACGCCAAGGTCTATGTGCGGCGCCTGAGAGGTGTGGGAAATAAAAGCATGGGGTGTGTGAATAGGATGCCCCTTATCTAATTGAAAGTATCACAAACAAAACACATCATCACATTTCGACTAACACTGTAACACATACACATAATTAATTATTTGTTGTAATATAGTTAAAAAAACACGTCGTTCTCGTATCGTTAGAAAATCTATAATATTAATTATTTAATTATTATACATCAAAATTACTTTTGTTACTAGTATAGTAATTTGACAAAACTTTTTTTACGAAACGATATTTAGTTACTAACTTTGTAGTGGTCTGGAAATGATATTTAAATACCCAACTCTCGATCAACCAACTTGTGGTCTAGTGGTAAGATGACTTGAATTCTCCAAGGAGACTCAAGTTCTATCCCCACTAGTGACACTTTTGGGAGATATTGGCAATGAAGCTCGTCCCGGGTTACCACCCGGCTTCGTGTCTGAGCCTGAGGGTTTTACGTGGCATGGTTAAAGGTTCCTGCCCGGTTTTTCCCTGGAACAGTTGGTTGACGAGTTTCGACTCCGATCAACTTGGCCCGTAAGGAGGGTTGTGGTGAGCCTCCGCTGCGTTTGCAGTAATGGGGGAGCCCCAATGCCGACGAAAAACATCTATTGGTGTTAGAGGCGGGGTTTCGATCTCGGTCCTTGCACCTCTGAGTGCTTCGGTCATAGACCGTTGCACCAACCGCCGTTCTAAAAAAAAAAAAAAAATACCCAACTCTCGTTCACAACAACAAAATCGCATCTCAATTATGTAAAGAACATTTTTTTTAACTTTTTCCTAAACTAAAACTTACCAGGACACAATTTTTACCTTCATGCTAGTCACCGGAGACACCATACGATCAGCCTAAGAACGCCACCGCGATCTACGACATGAACGAAGTAAGAAGAAGCCTTCGATGAACAACCAGATCCAATTTCGTAACTAACCATATCCATGAACGAAGCAAAGAACGAAGCCATGACCGAAGCAAGAAAAATCAATCATTTAATCGTTCTGAATTTTGATATATTTCGTAACTAAGCAGATCCATGAACGAAGCAAGAAGAAGCCTTTGATGAAGAACACGGTCGACGACATTACCCTTCTGGTGAAAAGCACTTTTGGGAGAAATATTTTGTAGAGAGAGAGGGGGGATTTGAATTTTGAAATAAAAATAGGAAAATGTGAAAGATAGCAAGTCTTGAGGTGAAGCTAGGTGGAGGTGAGTGGGTATAATAGAAATGTCCATATTGTCCTTAAAGGCAACAAGACAAAATTGGGAGTAACTGTACATTTCACATCTAAGATGTGACATGATGTTAGCCACACATTTAGGTTTCTAGGGTTTTTTTTAACAAAACTAAGTATTCTCTTTATACATCCCCTACATAAGTTAGTTCACAACAAGAAAAAGGGAATATAGTGCCGACTTCTATAAGGTGAAACAAAATTATGACTGGTCAACCTCTATAGCGACGATATGTCGTCGCTATATGGTGAGCGGGAACCCTAACGCCAACCTGAAAAAACCTCGCCTTGTGAAAAGGATGTAGCGATGTCGTCGTAGGTTAAAATAATTTTTATTTTTATTTTCTTTTTTAGCTTTGTATTTTAAAAGAAGAGTAATAAATTCAACAACTCTATAGCAATGACTTATCGTTGTACAACAATGTATACGTTCAGATGAATCGGTTTTGAAGATCATGTCACTTTACCCCAAATCTCAAAAGCATACATTCACACAAGTAGAAGAAGATGATAACCCTCATCGTGCATTCCTCCACCTTTGTTCCTCAGAATTCTTGTTGAATCAACTGTCACTTTACCCTCCCCCCCAGCATTTATAGCGACGAGTTGTTCTCGCTATAGGTAAAGCTTACTTTTGACTTCTACACCCTATAGTGACGATTTGTTCTCTCTATAGGTAAGGCCGAACTTTTGAGTTCTACACCCTATAATGACGATCGATTTGTTCTCTATATAGCCTATTGGTAAAGCCGAACTTTGAACAGTTATACCCTATAGTAACGACTGGTTGTGGTGGTCGTTATAAGCATACAATTCTTTTAATGATGATTAAATGTTTTTTAAAACTAATTTAAGTCACCCGTCCTAATATGTATTTTGTTATGGTTTGTTTTTCATTAAGGTTTGAACTTTCAAGACTTCTATGCACTTTTATTCACTAATGATTATTATCTTTATTGCTATTTAAATGGACCTTGTTGTTTTGTGTCAAGGATTATTATGTTAACTAGTATTTATTATTGAAGACTTGTGCAAGTTTTGTTTTACTTAAAAAATAGGTTTTTACCATGTAACATGTTTCTTAACGTACATGTTTGTGTTCGTGTTTGCATATAGTGTGTTTATGTCTTATCGTGTCGTGTTATTGTTTAATAACCAAGGGTATGTTAGTCATTTCATTGAAAGTTGATACCGAATCCACGGAATATTCAAATGGCTCAAGAACAACTACTAATCAATGTCTTAAATACGAACCAAAGGTTTCCAAGAACATTGTTCATTATAATAAATAATTAACATAAAACTTCTGTAAATAAACATAGAACCTAATATAAATACTAGATTCTAATAACCCTAAAGATAAACAAAAATAAACTAAATAAATAAAAGATACGATAATTATTAAAAAAACAAACTTGTAATTAAAGAGTAAGAGACTGTTTGGTAACATCTGAATCATTAAGTGTTGAATGGTTAAGAGGTATGAATCATTAAGAGGCTCTATCAATGGAAGGGATGTTAGAGTAAAACTTCAGATGATGATAAGTTTGGTACATGCTTCATTCAGTTTCATTCAGCATCCTTCTATCTCTTAACCATTCAACACTTAACTGAACCATTCAGATGCTCTTTTTTTATGAAACAAACGCTCTGAATACTGAATCTGAATGATTAAGCACTGAACTGAACCATTAAGAGGTGAAACAAACAGCCCGTAAGATATTTTTCAAATCTCTAGATAATCTTCAATCTTGGATCCATATCCGTATCAAAGGTTAAAGGAACTTTTCTAACGACGTCACTACTAGGGACTAAAATGACAACAATATTTAAAAAAATAATATAAATAAGAAAGAATAAAAAAATATAGTTTTCAATAGTTGGCTCCGCCTCCCGTCATGCAAAATATAAATTAAAAAATAAACTTTAAGGTTTAAATAAAATAAACTTTTCTAACGACGTCACGACGTCACTTTAGCAATTAACTTTAAATAAAATAAAAAATTAATTCGACTTACACAGTTTGTCTTTTTAAGGTTTACAAACAAAATAGTTATTTCATTTTAAACTGACTAAAAAAATATTTTATTGTTAGTGAAAAGGACAATACTGGTGGGCATCTAGTGTATCATTTTACACATTACAGCTTTTTTTTTAAAAAAAGGAAAACATTACACACTACACGAGTACACGTTTCACTCCATAATAATAAATTTTTGATTTTAGAAAATAATGTACTGTTTTATATTATTATACTATATTTAATTTTCATGCTACGTGTTAAATAATAATATTTTAAAAAAAATATAACTATTATAATTAAAAATTTTAAATATTTAATGTTTAAGGATTTGTAAATATTTTATAAAAATCATAATCACAATTATTTTTTTTTCCATTAACTCTCTACTTAATTTTTTCTTCTAAACTTTTCTTTTATCTCTTCCCTTAATTTCCCACTCATTTTTCCCCCCAAAAAAAGTTTTAGTGGCTCCCTAAAACCTTGATTTATTAGATAGACTAGGTTTAATACCCGTGTTACAAACGGGTAAATAATAATATTTATAAAAAATTATAATTGTTATGTTTAAACATTTGTAATATTTAATATTAAGTATCTGCCTCCATGCTTCCATCAACTAATGCATGTAAAAAATTCTACTTAATTTCTTTTTAAAACTTCATATCATAGAACAAACATTTTCCCCTTAAAATGGCCCTTAAAACCTTAATTTATTAGATAGACTAGGTTTATTACCCGTGTTACACACGGGTAAATAATAATATTTATAAAAAATTATAATTATTATATTTAAACATTTGTAATATTTAATATTTAGTATCTGGCTCCATGTTTCCATCAAATCTCGCATGTAAAAAATTTTACTTAATTTCCCTCCAATACTTCTTATCATAGAACAAACGGAAAAAATTTTTTGTTCTATAATAGGAAATTTAAGAGCAAAATTGAATGCAACTTTTTCACCATACATATATAAATTAATGGAGTCAATTTCTTTAATATTAAATATTTATAATTTTTTAATTATAATAGTTATAATTTTTTTATAAATATTATTATTTAACTCGTGGGTAACACACGGGTATTAAACCTAGTATATTATATAACTTACCAATTTATAAGGTTGGTTATGATTTTTGCAAATTAGTTTTTAGACAATATTACATAAATCGTTCTTTATTTATATACCAATTTGTTACTTCTGTCATTTTTGTAAAAAGTTACATTGACTGTCCTTTTTTTATTTTGTTTTTTTGCAGATTATGTCCTTTAGGCTAACTTCAGTTAGTTTTTGAGGTTAAATAAGGGGTATTTTTGTCTTTTTAAGTGTGAAAATATAAAGGACGAAATGTGTAACGAAATAAGGGTTATTTATGTAATTTATTTAAATAATAAGAATACATACTCACCCCTTATTATTTACGTAAATTACATAAATCCCTTAAACAACTAAATAAAAGTAGGAGGAGCAAAATGTAAATTATACATTTATATTATCCAAACCATTCAACCCTTCCTATTTTCCTGTTGTTACTCCGGTCGGAGCTCCGGCGAGCCATAAGACACGTTTTTAAGTCATTTTAACTCAATCAGATCATCTAAACTCGTTCCTTGACAAGATTCGAATCCCACCCTGTACAAAATTCAAAAACAACGCGGTATTTCACTCAATTGATCAACACCCATTTTCACGACAACAATCAAAATCCGCAGATCAACAATTTTCCTTAATATTTTATCTCACGTCGTTTCACTTTGTTCGAATCGTCAGCCGGAGAAACCGCCGGAGACTCCTCTGGAGACTCCGCAGTCGGCGAACGTTGTTTCTGATTAAGATCCGGCCGTTTTGGAGAGGTGCGTGAGGTTAATCGAGAGTCAACGACGGCGGTTGATTGCAGATCTAATCTATCTGGTGACGACGATCTATGCTCATCGGAACTAGATATTTTAGACGTAGCTCCGACGATTGACGGTGAGCATAAGGTTAGCGTTTCTGGAACCTTGAGCTCCGACCGGAACTTGACCGGAGCTCCGACGATCTGAATGATTTAAAATGACTTAAAAACGTGTCTTGTGGCTCGCCTGAGCTCCGACCGGAACTTGACCGGAGTAGCATTAGGAAAATAGGGAGGGTAGAATGGTTTGGATAATATAAATGTATATTTTACATTTTGCTCCTCCTACTTTTATTTAGTTTTTTAAGGGCTATTTATGTCATTTATTTAAATAATAAGAGGTGAGTAGGTATTTTTATTATTTAAATAAATTACATAAATAGTCCTTATTTCTTTACACATTTCGTTCTTTATATTTTAACATTTAAAAAAGTCAAAAATGCCCCTTATTTAACCTTAAAAACTAACTGAAGTTAGCTTAATTAAAGGACATTATCTGCAAAAACATAATAAAAAAAGGACAGTCAATGCAACTTTTTAGCAAAAAAGACAGAACTAGCAAATTGGTATATAAATAAAGGACGATTTATGTAATTTTGTCTAGTTTTTAACTTCATGATAACTACAACTTTGCTACTAGAGCAATTTTGAATAATTGTTTTTTTTTAACTTTGACGTATTTACGATTTTAATCCATGACTTAGACTAGTTATTACTAGGGGTGTTCAAAGTCGAGTATCCGGATTTCGGATACCCGAATTTTCGGATATCCGAAATTTTCGGATAGTGATTTTCAATATCCGTATCCGAAATTTCGGATATCCGGATTTCGGATACCCGAAAGTTCGGATACGGATTCGGATAGTATCCAAATATCCGAAAATTTTGAATTTTTTTTTTTGCATTTGTATTTGCATTTCATTCAATCCAAAATTAGCCTTAATGTTAAACAACTAACCAAAAAAGTCTTAAGAAAATTATAATCATAGTACAAATATCTAAATAACTAGTTGTTTTAATCAAACATCAACTTCAAACATTTCAATACATTCAAATAATCGTCCACTCTATACATCTGACAAGTCCGCTACTTGTCTCATGACCACGACTTATAAGTCGACAACAAAAAAAACTAACTAAAAATCAAATATTGGAATTTCGTAAACATGAGTACATGATTATGAAGTTTATTTTTGTAATTTCTCATACTTTTGAAAAACTAATAATGAAATCAAATATAAGTTATGTCTTGGTTATTTTAGAAAATAATATTAAAAAAGACTATAAAGAATACTATAAAAAAGTACAAATGCATTACAAGGTAACAACATGATCGAAGGCGTACACCGGTGGGTTTTCGACTTGTCGGAGCGTGCGACAGTGGGTCGTCGGAGCGTGCACCGATTTGAGGCCGGAGGGTAGAGGGCGTGAATGTAATTGGAATACTAAATACATGTTAACTTTAAAGTTTATAAGCATAGTTTTATAAATATATTAAATACATAATCTAAAAAAAATAAAAAAAAATTGGATTTCGGATAATCCGAATATCCGAATTATGCCAAAATTATTATCCGAACCCGAATCCGAAATTTCGGGTATCCGAAGTTAGGATATCCGAAATTTCGGGTATCCGAAATTTCGGGTATTTCGGGTTCGGAATATCGGGTTTTCGGATGCGGATATTTTTGAACACCCCTAGTTATTACTTTTGCTTCAGATAATTCAAGCAGTCTCCAACTTTGACCCTTTATTTTACTTTAACATGTATATGACTTCAACCCTCCGGATTTGACTTGGTTATCGTTTTGACATCTAAGTTTTGATTTTTCTGTCTTTTAATATGTGACACATTACGGCTTTGCACTGTGACGTACGATACATGAAACTTTTTTTATCAATACATGTAACGAACTCACATACGTAAGATCTGACCGCGCAACCCGGTCATCCAGCTATTGCATCATGTGGCCCTATCTTAAATATGGTTTCTTTCTAACAAAGTCATTTACATTTTTTTTTCTGGTTATACATACATGTGACATTCACATGCATAAGTTACGTTGAATACTTGTCCCTCTCTGTCTTCGTTTATATAGAGAAAAAGAGAGATGGGATGTCTCAAATAACACATAAGAATATGAACTTATATAGTTATATGAATGATATTCATTCAAGTTGTTGATTTGTGGTAAAAAAAGAGTTTTAGGTTGACCTAGAAGTTTCTCTTTTACTAACTTTTTTTTACTAAGGTAGGTTTGCTCTTAAGAGGATGTAGATGATCGTGAATGCCACTAAGACAGTAACCTGCCGGTGATCCAAATTATCAATGACAAAGCTATATAGAGACCAAGGAGGGTCACGACCCTCCCACTTTTTTCCGTTCGAAGTGTTATTTTGTTGGTCGGTAGTTGATTTTATATATATATATATATATATATATATATATATATATATATATATATATATATATATATATATATTGAGTTTGGCCATCCGAAACAAAACATTATAAACTTTGACCCCCTTGGCAAAAAATTCTGGCTTCGTCATTGCAAATTACCACTAAAAGATCAAGCGCACATATTAGTGTTAACCAAATAGTTGAGACCATAATTCTTTCTCAACAAAGAAATATATTAAAATGAAAATTTACTCAAATAGGTTTCAACAAAACACACATCTAAAGGAAGATCACAATTTAGTTTTATTTATGTTTCAGGAAACAAACTAAAACTTAGTTAGTCGTTTTCCAAACGATGGCATAGTGGCCGGCCTGGCCGATTCGACTGACTTTTGTAGTGATCGCATGCCGGTTCCCAAACTATAGGTCACGTGTTGGGGCGACAATGCTATAGTTGGTAACCGTAGTTCAATCTTATTTCCTTTCCCTTTACTATGATTATGTGCTGTTTGGTTTGTTTTTTCTAAGCAATCCTACAACAATATAACTCAAACTAATTCATCTTCATATTAAAACATTGTTTAATTAAAATTGTACCATCCATGACAAACATTTTGTAAGCATGAGAAAAGGGTTCATATTAAACAAACGTTCAACATTATTGCAACTTATTAAACCTTATTTATTCAGTACTTGCATATCACTTCCCTTAGTGTTTACTTCGGCTAAGTATTTTCTTGAACCAGTAGGCAGACATCTTGGGTATTCTCTTGAGCGTTTTGAAATCAACGTAAACAATGCCAAACCGTGAAGTGTACCCTAATCTCCATTCGAAGTTGTCGAGTAACGACCATGCAAAGTAGCCAATAACATTTGCTCCATCATCAACAGATTGCTTGAGTGCAGCCAAGTAACCCTTGTAGTAATTGATCCGCGTAGTGTCATGTAAACCATTAGGAAGAGTTATATTACCTGGATCATCCATGCCTATAAACACATGATAGCATACATACATGATTAGATACTCACATTTTAGAATATGTGACATATGTCATATAGTTGCATACTTGCATTCAACTTTTCTATGTTTGATTCATATATATATACAAACATATACCGTTTTCAGCCAGAATAACAGTTGGGTTCCCATAACGCTCTTTAATGTACATCATCGCTTTGTGTAGACCCCATGGTACGTTGTAGAGCCAGTACGAATATGCCTGGATTCAAATCAAGAAAGACGGGACGAATGTTAATTAATTGACAACATACCCTTGTAATCAAAGCAAGCTTAGTTAGATGATATTACCCGTGGACCAATAGGTACGCCTTTGCGATCATCTGGAGATCGAAAAGGTAAAAAGAGCCATAGTTAGTTGATGTTTTGAGTTTGTTGTTATGTTAAAGAAAAAGTAGCTAGTGTGATTTAACAACTTACAAGCAAATCCAACATTCCAGTCCATTTGGTAGCCAAGATCCTTTGGTGGTTGTTGATGTGGATCATACATGTAATAAGTTGTGTATTGATTGATCCCAACTAAATCAAAAGAACCCTTCACCATTTTAACCTCTTGTGGTGTGAATTTGGGTAAACGTTCCTTGACGATGTTCTGCATGGTTTTCGGGTATTCGCCATAAACAATGGGATGCAAAAACCTACAATACAAAAAATCATATATGAGTATGTTCATTTCACTAAAAAAATGTATGTTTTACCAGCCAACTTACCATCCAAGATGAAAGTCGCGTGCTCTTTGAGCAGCCAAGTTATCGGCTTTTGACCTTGTTAGAGGTTCATACCAAACAAAGTCCAACAAAATCCCGATACGCCCCTTCTGTGTTGCCTGTTTTTATCATAACATAACTATTTAGTTAAGGATGTGTACATAATGATGTTGGTTCATATCCCCCTATGTATGTGTGGTGCATATATGTATAGATATTACTTGATATTTTTGACGGTATCTCTGAACTGCAGCCGCATGACTTAAAATGAGATTGTGAGCGACAATATATGGTTCGGTTGCTGAATTTCCAGCCGTGCAATTTCCATATGCCTTGGAACACCTCCCGGGAGCAAAAAAGCCATTGTCATACCCGAGGGCCGCGACAACTCTAGGCTCATTAAACGTCATCCAGTTTTTCACTCTGTCTCCAAATGTCTTGAAGCAAAAGTCAGCATAATCAGCAAAGTCTTCCCTGTTATTGCACAAAAATAATAACATTTTAATAATAATAAAAAGTGGCACATATATTCAATAATTAATGTTTTGAGGCTACATACACAACTTGATGGTTCAACCATCCTAGATACTTTTCTTCAAGTGCTAGTGGAAGGTCATAGTGATTAAGGTTGGCATAAGGGGTAATGCCTGTAACATAAATGCAAACATTTAATTATTCGAACATATAAACAAAAAAAATGGCCGTCTCGTACCCCACCCCAGGACACTGGAGGCAACGCTCCTCGTGTCAATCATGGTTAAGAGTGCCAATGGCGGGTTTTCAACCGAGATTCTCATCACCACAATAACATTATACGGCCCCATCTCTTATCAGTTGCGCTACATGCCCGAAAATATTAAATATATAAATGGTATTGAATAACTAGTACCTTTCTTAAGCATGTAGTCAATCAAACGGTTATAGTAAGCAACTCCTCTTTTATTCACTTTCCCAGTCCCCTCTACACATTGCAAGAAAACAAACAAAATATAAACACAACTATGTACATACTTTCTCATGTTTAGTATTGAGCAAGTTTGATCATTACTTGGGAATATCCGAGACCACGAGATCGAGAACCGATAAGCATCGAAATTAAGATTTGCCATCAAATCAATATCTTCCTGCATCCATATAAAAAATTTACACTTACATACACGTATATCAGCCAAAAAGATTATCGTTTTCGTTTAAACAGTTGAGTATAATCTTTTTGTCTTTGCTTCATAATCGTTTAACGTTTTCGTTAAAACTCACATTACATTTTAATATTGGTTTATATAAGACCAACCTTATTACTAACAAATCCAGGTGCAAACAAATTGAGTTCGAGCTTCGTCAAAAAAGCTCATTAGTTTTTGAGCTCACATATCAAGCTCAAGCCGGCTCACAAGTTTAAACAAGCTCTTTATTTATAAATTTACAATTAGTTTTATAGTTCTTATTTATATAAGTAATTATAGTTTTACTTAAAGTTATAACAAAAACAATTAAATAATACTTATGTTAAATATAAAATGTAAAATTATAATATAAATATGTGTACAATAAAATATAAAAATAAAAGCTAGCTAGAGCATAAAAAGTTTTTACGAGCGCCAAAAGAGCTCATTAATTTGTCGAGCTCACATATCAAGCTCGAACCGACTCGTAAGCCTAAAAAGGCTCTTTATTCATATATTTTTAATTAGTTTATAATTCTATATTTATATAAATAGTTATAGTTTTACATAAAGTTATAACAAAAACAATTAAACAATACATATTATGTTAAATATAAAATGAATAGTTATAAATATGTGTATAATAAAAAGAAAAACATAAGCTAGCTCGAGCATAAAAAGTTTTTAACTAGTCTAGCTCGAGCTTGAAAAGTTTTATATGAGTCTAGCTTCAGCTAAAGCTTTAAACTATCCAATTCTAATACTCAAGCTTTATTGAATCCAAATCAACCGAGCTTAAACCTAAACGAGTACGAGTTCGGCTCTGCTCGTTTGTCTCCTTAGTTTAAAGATCCCAAACATTTACTTAATTCTTGTGGGCCTAAATTATGAATTTTTCAAAAGGTGGGTAGCAATAATAAGAAAAAAACAAAATTTCAAAAGGTCATCCTGGTCCATTGTTCACTGCCCAAAGCGACTGTTACATGTTCACGGGTTCACAAACTTTCCTACTTCCACCATTTTAGACCACGTTTCTTGCCTCAAATTTATCATCCACTTATTTTATTTTTTATTCTAAGAAAAAGAAAACGACAATATCACAAATATGTATTTTTAGACTTCAAATCTTGTTAGTGATTAAAAAATGTTGTAGTTAAAACCTTAAAAACATATAACTTGATCAATGAAAGTCAAACAGTCAAACCCTCATCTTATTTGGTGAGTAGAATTAGGAACAGTTAAAAGACTGTTAGCTACAGACTTAGCATGACATTCTTGATGTAACTTTTTGTTTATTAAGTTTCCTCTTTAGGCGAAGTGAAGTAGGTGTGCTTGCTTTGTTTTCAGACCTAGCGTCTTGTCAGTGACTTTGGTTTAAAAACAGACTAATGACGTACCTTGTATCGATGATATTGATCCACCGTAACTTCCCCTGTTGCGTTGTTTGGCTCAAGCCCTACAAAAACAATAATGCAATAGGTTTGAGTTCAAAGTATGAAACAAGTATAGTTTTTTATATAAATTCTTGTTTTGTTTTTCTTTTAACTGTATAAGGTCTTATAAATTAGGGTTATTGGATTTAATCACCTCTAACTATTGGTTATTGGCCGCTGTCACCTTCAAGTATCACTTTGGCCAATATAACTCCCAACTAAACACTTTGGTGTCCGTATCACCAAAAGTCAACCAATTCAAGTCACTTTTGGTCAACTTTTGGTTATTTTTTGGTTAAATTTTTGTGTTACGGACACCGTATCATCAAAAGTTAACCAATTTAAGGCACTTTTGATTCATTTTTTGTTAACTTTTGGTGATACTGACACCAAAGTGTTTAGTTGGGAGTTATATTGGCCAAAGTGATACTTGAAGGTGACAGCGGCCAATAACCAATAATTGAAGGTGATTAAATCCAATAACCTTATAAATTATAATGTAAAAACTTATACACATTATTATGTTTGTAATATGAAAATTAATGTGTTAGTTTACCAGGAGTTTTGATGAACTGATCCCAAATGCTAGGTCCCCGTCCGGCTTTATGCGCCATACCTTCCACCTGATACGCCGAAGTTGCGGTTCCAAATATGAACCCGTGCGGAAAGCTCTTGCGGGTCACGTTCGGGATCGAACCCCCGACAACAGAAACCAATAGCACCAGGAGTAATAATAATAATGTTCTCATTTTTTTTTGGTTTCTTTAGGAGCCGAGCCCTTTGTATTTATAGTTGAAAAGAGTTGGCCAAAAGATAGTACTTCTTTCACATTTTTATCTTTACTATATTATAGAGATATAATTTCATAATTTTTTTATATATATCCTTACAAAACATATCTATCTCATATTATATATTAAAAAAATTTAAAATTTCATATATATCCGTTTTTAATAATGTTTCATCAAATGCCAGTTATAAACAAAATTTAAGATTAGTAAGAAAATTAAGGATAAAAAATTCATATCTACATATCAAATAATTGGGTTACTAATTCATATGTCAATAATTTAATCACTTCACATGCTCTCATTTAATTTAACGTATGATTTGAAAACGCGTCTGATATGCTTTACATTCGAAATAACCTGATATGTTCAAATAAAAAAATACCAATTATCATGAATTATCTATTAACTCGATATGTTCAAATAAAAAATTTACCAATTATCATGATTTATCCCTTAACCCGATATGTTCAAATAAAAAATTTACCAAATATCATTAATTATCTCATAACACGGTATGCTCAAATAAACAGTTTACCAATTATCAAAAATTATCTTCTAACATGATATATTCAAATAGAAAATTATCAATTATTATAAATCGTGTCTTTTATTTTAGAATATGATATTTGTTATGAAAATATTTGTAAATATCCAAACCGATTTAATAAAGATATGTCATAAATAAATTTAATTAAAACATATAAAATCAAAATCCCGTGTAATACACAGGTACTAAACTAGTTATAAACTAGTTTAGTGCCCGCGCTACGATCGGGAACACAACACCCAAGTGGTGATTTTAAGGATATTCACCGGGACACGAACGGTTTTAATCAGTTTTGAGACAAAGCCGGGGTAGAACTGGAACATAATTATTTTAGAAAATGTTTTTTTTAATATAACAATATTATACTCAAGCTAAAGAATTTTAAACGTTCAGTCTTATCATGAAGTGATTTTTTAAAAATAATTTTGTATTAAAAAGTTATATGTGCTTGCAAAATACAGAAGTCTTTAATTGAATGTTATTATCAACTTTATCGCTATGTTTCATTTTTATACCCTATTAAATACAAACCGACCCACGCACACCTTAGTATGAGAGGGTTGAAAATGTAACTACTCTTGCATTGTTTAAACTTTTCTTAAATATTTAGGGACTAATATGTAATTAGTGTTATTATAATATATTTTATATACATGTTTTAAATAAAAACTCAGTATTGTGAGAGAAGTTCTCAATAGATGCCACATAAGCAAATTTTCTCTCGGATGCCACATAAGCAAATTTTGTTTTCCTTTATTATTTTAGAAAATGTTTATTTTTAGTATAACAATATTATACTCAAACTAAAGAGATTTATACGCTCGGTTTTATCGTGAAGTGTTTTTTTAAAAATAATTTCGTATAAAAAAGTTATATGCGCTTGAAAAATACGGAAGTCTTTAATTGTATGTTATTATCAACTTTATCGCTATGTTTTATTTTTATACCCTATAAAATACAAACTGACCCACGTACACCTTAGTATGAGAGGGTTGAAAATGTAACTACTCTTGTATATTTTTAAACTTTTTTTAAATATTTATGGACCAATATGTAATTAGTGTTATTGTAATATATTTTATATACATATTTTAAATAAAAGTACATTATTATGAGAGAAGTTCTTAATGGATGCCAGATAAGCAAATTTTGTTTACTATTTCATAAAATACGTTAAACTGATCTATACGATATGTTGATTATTTTAAAACGATATATATAATATTTTAAAGGTGTGTAGGAATTATCTCATTAGCATAGAGAGAAGATGAATGACAAAAAAATTAAGGTTTCTGGATTGATTTAACTAGTTAAATTCAGAAGCTCGCGCGTTGCGCAAGCGTTTTATTTAACGGTTTTATAAATAACTAAACAAAAAAGTCATATCACGGCTCAGAATCAATGACTGCATTAAATGCAGGTTGAATTTACTCCTCATAGCCTAATATAACAACAGAAAATAACAAGGAAAACAAACCGAACAAAATAAAATTCTAAGGGGCTGAGAGTACTGATGACGATATTAAATTTACTCCTCATAGCCTAATATAACAACAGAAAATAAAGAAAACAAACCCAACAAAATAAATTTCTAAAGGGCTTAGAGTATTGATGACGACATTGTGACTGAACCGTGGCTGCAGTGTGGTTGAGCGTATAGACCGACAAACCACCAAATTTGTCACGCCAACAGAACTACAATATCGGATAATAAGAACTCATCACAACCGAATCAAAACCAACAACTATACCAAATCAATCGGGTATGACCTAGTCACCATCATCACAATAAACCCACAAACTCTACATTCATAAAGGGGGCATTTACATATATCCCCCTCATAAGATCATTTATTACGTATTTACCCAATCCTTAAATTCAATTACATATTTCCCATTCGTAAACCACATATATTACATATTTACCCAATTTCTTTAAAATAGCCTTTTGATTTACTATTTTACCCTTAATGATCTTCATAAATATATTTTTATATTTTCTTATGGTTTGTGTAAAAGAAGGGGTAAATAAGTAATTTATTATGTCAAAGGAGATATATGTAATTAAACTTTAGGCTTGGGTAAATATGTAATTGATGGACTTAGGAAGGGGAAATATGTAAAAAAACCTTCATAAAGATTAAAACTTCTGGTTTCAAAACCAGATCTATGCATCATCACAACATTAGCTCCAGCTAAATCCATCAACTGGAATTAACACAAAGACACACAGATCGAGTTACAGAGACAACAATGTTTGCCACAAAACTCAAACCCACACAGATCTAGTTATAGAGACAACAACAATGGCTGCCACTAAAATCAAAGTCACATAAATCCAAAGATCTGCATCCATCGGCGAGCCAAAAACGACAAACAACCACATGCAACACCAATTCAGATCCTAGGATCCACGAATATCAACTGTAACCAAATCCACAAACATACACTCCATCGCAAAAACATGGTCACGCAGATCCAAAAACTTGGATCTGTGACAATCAACCGGAGACCACCGGAATTACAATCGACGGTGATTTTTCTGCCTAAGCTAACAGAAACACGAAGCAACAAAACACCGCCGACGACAACCGATCGAGAGAGAGGCGTTGCTTCTTTCTCTAAATATGTGGTTCAAACAACCGTTCAAAAAAAGTGGTTCAAACACATATAAAGAGAAAAGAAGGCATGCTGGCAAAGATCTGCAAATCACATTTGTAAATAAGCAAGCTATCAAACAAAACACAAATTCATATGAAACAACTTGAAAATACCCAAACACCAACAACAAAGTAACCAAATACCCCCTCCTTACAAAATAATCACCAAAATGCCACGATTACTATTCATCAGCTTCCTAAATTATAAATGTATAATAGATGTGATGAAACATAATTTTTTGCGGATTAAAGATTTCCTAGAATTATGGAAAACAAATTATGATCATACATATCATAAAAGACTCATCCTCAGAATTAATTATATTTTTTGTATTGACCAAGTTGTTTTATTAGTTTTATTAGATTATATCTCGTATATTATACGGATTGAATAACTAAAACTATTTAATTATCATCTAACATATAATAAACAACAAAAAACATAAATAATTATCATCTTGGGTTCGTTCTCTCACACAACAATAAAGACTATAAAAATTAAAACCCACATAGGAAAAATTAGAAGATAAAAGATTCATAAGCATAAAAATCTGATCAAAATCTTGCAAATGGATAACAACTTGTACTGTTACAAACCATGGGCTTTCGTATGAAATAAGAGATTGAAAACCAAATTACCTATGCAAAAAGCAACAACTGCGTTTAAATATTTTTGATGGCGTTAAGTTGTTTTTAGAATTTCAGACTAATGTTTTAAGGCTTTTGATGGCTATTAGTAAAAGATATTCGATAACAAAAAAAAAATTTGTATTATCTTTTGAGGAAATAAAAATGTATTTTTTTCAAATTGAATATCTTTTAAAAAATAAGGATAACTAAATAAGAGTGGAGTTATACTACAAAATCCAATTTTCCTATAAAGTCTAAGAAGCCATGAGTTGATGACATGTGGCACTCACTTAAAATTAGAAGGAAGGGTAAAGATGATAATGTCTTTATATTTTAAGTTTCACCCCATTTTTTTAAACGTCCATAACTTTTACATACGATATTATTTTTTAAAAAAAATTGCACCATAAAAACGAGCATTTTTTTATCTTTAAAATGCGTATAATATTCATATATAAAAAACAAAAAAAAAATTCACGTTTTTCAGCTCATTGTGTTATTTGTCAAGTCATTGTGTTATTTATTCATGTCATTGTGTTATAACACAATAACCTAATGAAATAACACAATGATCTGAAATAACACAATGACCTGATGAAAATATAACACAATGACCTGATGAAAATATAACACAATGACCTGACGAAAATATAACAGAACGACCTGATGAAAATATAACACAACGACCTGATGAAAATTTAACACAACGACCTGGTGAAAATATAACACAACGACCTGATGAAAATATAACACAACGACCTGACGAAAATATAACACAACGACCTGACGAAAATATAACACAACGACCTGACGAAAATATAACACAACGACCTGATGAAAATTCAACACAACGACCTGATGAAAATATAACACAACGACCTGATGAAAATATAACACAACGACCTGATGAAAATATAACACAACGACCTGATGAAAATTTAACACAACGACCTGATGAAAATTTAACACAACGACCTGATGAAAATATAACACAACGACCTGATGAAAATATAACACAACGACCTGATGAAAATATAACACAATGACCTGACGGATATAACACAATCTGAAAAATATAACACAATGTCTTGACTAATTTAACAAAATGAGCTGAAAAATATAACACAATGACCTAACGAATATAACACAATGAGCTGAAACTTCAAAAAAAAAAATCATTTTTTATATATCAATATTATATGCGTTTTGAAAATAAAAAAATGCTCGTTTTTTTGGTGTAATTTTTATTAAAAAATATTGTTGTATGTAAAAGTTATGGACGTTTAAAAAAGAGGGTGAAATTTGAAAATGAGACAAGACTAATATACCATTGGCCTACCATTTAAAGTTTTAACTATTTACCATTATGCCACCTTGTGTTTATGAGCCATTGATCTTCATTTAATATTAGATCTACTGGTCCAAATTCCTTCTTAGACTTTTAGGAAATTTAAACTTTGTATTTGAACCTAATTCAACTAAATAAATTTGTGAGGTGCTTTAAAATCATGACACCCAAGAAAACTATGCTAAAATCATGACACATATAAAAACATATTTTCCTATATTATATTAGAGATAATAATTTGCTTTCATTCTCGTATGTTTAAATTTCCTTTAAAAATTTTAAAATTAATATTATTATTATTGTTATTATTATTATTATTAATAATATTATTATTATTAATATTATTATTAATATTATTATTATTATGGATCGAAACTAGAGCAAATACGAAATCATAGGCCTCTCCAAGTTCAGTCTGTAAACAAGGCTTTGCAAAGTAAATACAAGAAAGTAAAAGAAAGTCGAAAAAATACATTATGTTCTTTTAGGTCTAACCGATAAAAGATCAATTTCTCTCTAACCTAAATCTCTTCTCTCGGTAAAAGATCAATTTCTCCCTAACAAATAACAAAACACAAAAACCATTAATGTAATTGACACTTCTATTTTATCGGCCAACCACGATATATATCATAAAATCTAGCAATATAAATACGATTTCTATTTTTGGCCATTAACCCTTGAATAGTCTCTAGAGAATTTAGCAAATCAAGGCCATGACATGTTCACATAAAATAACGTGACGAGGCCTTTAAGAAAGTAACCAAAATAGCCATATGCCATGTAACAGAACCTTGGGGATGGTGACCATATTGTTATCGGTTCAGTTTGATGTCTTAAATAAACGATAACTTGTTGGTACGGTTGTATGTTGTACCGAGGACACAAGCAGGATAGTGAAACATATAATAGTGATGAGAACTTGAAATCAAAATATAAAATAAGCTAGTAAGCATATTAATTAAATATATATGCAAACAAAAATATAAAGTTTGAAGTGGTCAAATACATAAATATAGAGTATTAAAGTGGACTTATACTCAAGAGCCTAAATTTATATTTATATTCTGCCTAATATATAAAGTCGGTGTTTTTGCACCGGCCGTCACGCGACGCTTCAACTTTTTTTTTTACTTTAACGTATTTACGGTTTTAATCTTTGACTTTTGACGTATTTACGGTTTTAATCCCTAACTTATACTTATTGTCATTTTAGCTCCTGATAAGTTTTCGACTTTGATTGCTTATTCTACTTTGACATATAATACGACTTTAATATTGTTAGCGTTTTGACCTCTAACTTTTGATATTTCATTGCTTTTTAATATGTGACATATTACGGTTTTGCGCCATGACGTACGGGACATGAGACTTTTTTTTGTCAACGCATGTGAAGAAAGTCATATACGCAAGACCCTACTGCGTGACCCGCCGCTTCAATGCGCGGCCTGATCTTAAGTGTAATTAAGGTGATGGCATATGTGGTGTATTAGTTCCTTTAAATTAAATTAGAAGAAATTGAAATACTAGTAATGTCTTAATATTTCAATTTTCACATTTTTAACTGTTTATAACTTTTATGTACGACATTATTTCTTTTAAAAAATTACACCATAAAAACGAACATTTTCTTATATTTAAAACTCATACAATGTTGATGTATAAAAAAAAAAAAAATTCTTATTTTTAGGTCATTGTGTTATTTTATCAGGTGATTGTATTATTTCGTCAAGTCATTATGTAATCTTTTGAATTAACGAGGATTACACAATGTCATGTTAAGGATTACACGAGGATTGAAGATTTTGTAGATGGATTTATGAAAATCAAGCATGGATTTGAAGATTGGTGAAGTTTTGGTGGTCGGTTGTATCTAAACTTCTATTCTTTTGATCATTGCTTCCATTTTAGATATTATCATGTTAGATCTATTGATTATTATGCTTAATTTGATGATTGTGATAATTTGATGACTTTTAGTTGATTTTAATATGTTGGATGAATGTTCTAAGTGAGAAAATTGGTTTGTTCGTGATTATGTATGCAATATGTGTATTGGTTTTATGACCTTTGATGATATCTTATCTTGATTATGGTTGTTGTTACATGGATTTGATAACTTTGTGACAAATATAACTTTTTAGTGTTAAAATCGCTAGACCGAGGCATTATTTAGATAGATATAGGAATATATATATATATATATATATATATATATATATATATATATATATCCATAAGATAAGATTGATTTCTGGATTTGAGCCGATGTACTAGCCAGACTCGTTACAGGGAGGTAGGAATTCGTAGATTTCATCACTTTGTTAGCTGGTTTGGGTTAAAATACTACGGGATTGGGTTTTACTTATTAAAAACTAACAACTTGTGCTATCTTTTTATTTATAACAAACCGATTGATCCTGTTATTTTAGTTTACTGATTGAGTCAGTTTCTAGGATAAATTTACTAGTAATCCGAGTGGTGAGCCAGTTTATGATCCCTTAGACAACCGAGGGTGGTTTGTAGTTATTCCTCACACCGTGAGCTTCACATATTTATTTTAGGACTTTTTAGCATCCATGAGACCTTATTAGTAGGTGCTGATATGTTAGATTGTTTTGAGTAGATATATTCTCAGATCCCATGCCAACATATCTAGAAAGCTAAGAGTTGTTAGATTATCATCGGGATTTCCACCTAAGTAGTTATCATTTCATAGTTCTCCGTTATCTTATGTCCGCCTTCAGTTTCCATTTAGTTAAGTTTTTCCATTAGTTTATTTTTAGATAAGTTTTCTTTAGTCTAAATCTTATTTTTAAGGTAAATTTAGATAAATTGTTTTTTACTTGTTTTATTTAGTCTTTATAATTAAAACTCCAAGTCTTTCACATCGGTCAAGAGTGGATAGTGATTTGGTATTAAATGACGCCAAACTCAGATCTTTGGATACGATATCCGGACTTACTTGACTTGGTACATACGACCGGTACACTTGATAATTGTGTGAACTTATTGGGTTTTCCAGTTTAAAAATTTTAAACCTGATTTTCTGATCTGTACATCATTTTTTACTCCACATGGTTCGCATCAATATGCTTTTACTCATTAAGGCTTAATCTGTGTGGTTAAGTGGCTACAATCATCTAGGTTTGATTGTGCACTCGCTTTATCTTGTATGATACACTCATGCATAATTATTTTTACATGACATGAGAATTGAATGTTTCTAATCATTTTAATCATAATTATCTATATGAATTTAAACATATGTTTACTAACCAGCTAATTTTTAGCTGAATAGTTACTTTTTACATGATTTCAGAAAATGCAATGTAAGAGGAGTTTGAGATGATTTTCATATCTAGGATCATGAACCTAGTTAATAAACATTAAATCATTTTTTTTGGATATGTGGTTTCAGTTAAACTATTTGTATTTACTTACTGAGGAATGTAAATTGGTATTTAATATTATTTAAACCATCTTAAATACCATGAGCAACATGTAATCTTTTCACTTTTGTCCGCACCGAGGTTTTCGCCATCGGACGGGGTGTGACATTAGCTACATAGGTTTATGATGATTGATCATTGTTTCACATGTTTCTTGTTGAATGTCTTTCAGTTATAGATTCATGTTTGGTTTCTTACTGTATTTATGACTAGTATATAAGTTAGTGTTGTCATACTACAGAGTAAATTGTCGTTTGCATCCTTGTGTTTTGTCATATATAGCGATTTGCATCCCTGTATTTTCAAAACTGTAATTCGCCCCCTAACTTTTTGGTTTTGTCTCCATTTGAACCCAAAACACTAACTTCGTTAAAATTTTCTGTTAACTGTTTGTATAATGGCAAAAATACCCTTGTTAAATGGGACACAACTCGCTATAAAAGAAAAGTGCAGGGATGCAAATGACAATTTACTAAAAATTAAATACAAATAAACTATTAGTAAATCATAAAGTTAATTTCCAACCTACCTACACATCACCCCCATGATTCCACCATCCACTATTAGCACCAACCTCCGTCACCACCGGCCCTTCACCCCACCATCTAATAATATTACTATCACCACCTCAATCATCTACTGTTTTCAGATAATACAAGGAAGCCCGGGGGACATCACCACATCATCGTCTTCATCTTCATCTCGCAACTACCACCCAACAAATGAATGGTGATCTATCAGGGTCACTTGAGATGTACACCGTCATCGTTTTGGTATGCTGTAAAGGTTTCAACACCCGTGGATTTAGACAGTTGACTTTTCTGATCCCCAAATTAGGATAAAGTTCAAATTTATAACTAAAATTAACCTTTAATTCGTTTAGATCCATTCTTGAGCAAATTTAAGATGGTGGTGGTGGTATTTGTAAAACAATATCTGAATATAATGTTAGTAACATACTATCTTGATATAGTGATGGTGCACACATTATATTGTTTTAATTTTGGGTTGGGACAAGTGACGCACTATGTGTTATAAGTTCATACTTGATATTGGGAGAGTTTGAGATGAACTATCTTGATATAGTGCTAATTTGCATGTCTTGAAGACACTCTATTTTATATAGGGTTGGAGAATCAAACTATCTTGATATAGTAATGATTTAAAAATGTAATCCTCATATCTAGGAGAGATTAGTGAAGACGATAGTCACTATATTTGAATTAGTGAAGAAGTGTAAAGCTAGCTCTTGTATGAGCTTAGTGAAGAAGGTGATATCTTACTTGAAATAGAGAAATGGTGTAATGGTGATCCCTACCGTTTAGGGAGATGTTTATAGAGAAGAAAAACTCTCTATCATAAGATCGAGGAGAGGATGTAGAGCAATTAGTTAACATCACTTGAACCTCTATAAATGCGGTGCCATTTCTCTTATTTAATCTTAGTTACCAAGTTAGTCTAAACATCTTTATGCACATCAAGTGTTTATCTTTCAAGAAAAGTGTCTAAAAGATGTTCGATTCACGTATGAGAATAATAGTCATAAAATATAAAATGGGTAAGCTAAGTAGCAAATATACAAATGATTATTGGTAACCAACATGTTTTATAAAAGGGAACATTAAAACTAAGAAGGAAACTGTAAGAAACTATTCACCCCCTTAGTTTCCTACACTTCGGATAATAATGCTTAAGCGCACCATCATAGGCGTCAAGTGCCATCGAAATATTATGGCTTGATGGCTCAATGAAGATTTTTAGCAAGTCATGTTTTTGTACTGAGTGATATTTATCAAGTTGATATGTTGACTTGGTAGAATCTGTTGTGTGTTGCTTTACATGCTAGGCAGCGCAGTATGTGAGCTCTGTGTGGTAGAAGGTGTGTTGCACATCAAAGTAGACTATGTTGTTTCTTGGCTAACTCGATCATCATGACTGGGTAATAAACTTTCAAGTTTTCTTATTATCGAAAATTTGAAGGTATTCATCAAGATTCTTTTGTTGTGAGAAGCTAAATATGAGCTTGTCATTCGTATTCGGGAGAGCTTAATAATTCGACCATGAATGGAAGCACTGTGTCGGTGAGCCTTTGATAAAAGCAATGGATTTGAACACTGATTTTATAAGGTCAATATACGCACTTTTCTTACATCGTAAAGCTCAATAGCCTGCTTGGGGGGTACATGTTATTAAGGCCGTTTTGTTTGTGTATGCGTGTGCTCGAGTGTCCTTTCGAGCATTGTGTAAAACACTTGTCTTGTATCGAATAAGAGCAGGTTTCCTACCCAAATGTTTTGGTTCTTTGAGCTGACGTGCAGATTTCCTTTTATGACACAAGCGATGGACACCAATAGGTAAAAGCAGACGGGTTAAAACGGTCAGCTTCTTGCACGGTGAGACATGTTAGTGGTACATGCTTATGAGTTTCTTTTGTATGGAAATGACTATTAAGTATGTAGTGAGTTGCTTATGGTCGTTTCAGTTTTTGAACAAAAGATAGACCCGAGATGCTTGTGGCTATTTCACTTTTTGAACAAAGCCTAAAGTACTCGTATAGCTTGATAGACCGTCGTCTACCCTCTCAAAAACCTAATTAACCTAGATAGCTAGGGTAAGTCAGGTATCGTATCAACGAGGAGCATGTGGTCCGTATTGGTAGAAAAATTAAATAAACTAAAGTGTACGATTAAGAAAACATTTAAGATAAGAGCAATTTCCTTCAAGTTTTAGGTTCTACGTTTCAATACAATTCAGTTAAATCAGTTATTTGATCACCACATAGACATGATGCTGAAGAGTCGGTTAATTTAGATTTGTAATTAAAAATAGGTCTTTGCCATCAGATCTTTTACAATTTAATTACCCTATTTACTAGTGTGAATCGATCTACTCTATGTCATCCAACAAGCTACTAAGTTTTGTCATCAACTGAACACGTTGTAAATCAGAGAGTCCAACACACACAAATAGTTAAACAAACCAACACATCAAATTGTTTATTAAACATGTCATAGTAAAATAACAATTCCAAATCTTAAGTTTGTACGTCCAAAGTCACTAAACATGAAAAATAAAGATAACTTATGTGAACCGTTCGCCTGAAGGAAACCATTAGAGAATTAGCCGTTCTTGATTGTCATCGCATTCATCGCCGGCAACCCGCAAAAACCGTTTCTTTCTTCTTTGACAGCAACCAAAGAGGCTACTGCCTCCTTTCGTCTGTTCTCTGCCGTAATATCTCTCTTTTCTCTCTGCCATCCAATTAGGTAATATATATCCATGCCTTGACTTCTGCTTCAAGTTTTTAATTGAACCTCAACCCCACTTCACATCCATCTTTAATATCCAACCGGCTTGACTTATGTCCCTCGGGCTTGTGTTAATTGACTTAATTCAAAAGAAATAATTAATTGAATTTTATGTAGGCCCGTCAATTACAAATTCATACGAGTTCACAAGTAAATTGATATTGATTCACAATTTAAGTTCTTCACTTTGAAATCATGATATGCACATGAATCACATCACATTAACCTACAAATATCATCCACAATATATAAGTTACTAGATTATACTTCGTATGTTACACGAGTTAAATAACTAAAAATAATTATTATCAAGCATAATAAAAAAAATAACCATATGATGAGTAAGCATTACACTATAAATCATTACCATCTTGGATACGTTCTCTAGCACCAACAAAAACAAAACCATATAAAAAAATTAAAAGACAAATTACGGATTCACAAGCATAAAAATCGGATTAAAATTGTACAAATGAAGGACAACTTGTACTGATATAAGTCATGATCTTTGGTATAAAGATAAGAGACCGATAAACTAATGTAGTATACAAAAATCATTTTTAAATAGAATTTAATACAAAAATCATTGCTTTGGAATATTATTGATATATATTTTGGTAATTGATATTTTTACTTTTGTAAGAATATGGTACTTATTTTTGTAATTGATAGAGAAATATAATACTAATAGGTAAATTTATTATATGATGGCCGTATGTTGTGTAATAGTATGAAGATTAAGTATGTAATATATTATTGGAGGGAAACGATGCCAACAATGACTCCATTGCATGCCACGTGGCATCAACAACCTTTTTGTATTAAAAGGTATATATTTGCTTAATATTCTAATTAGTAAATAACTTTATTTAAGAAATGATATTCGTATAAAATCAATTTTAAACAACATTATAATGCCTAAAAGTTGTTTAACATTTTTACTTAATATCTCAAGATATGAACGATATATGTATAAATTGAGGCTTAAAAACAAATACTTAAACACAATTAATGTATGCAAATCACCTGTTGATCATAGCTAAGTCATTAGCCCTCCAGTCATAAGTAGTCATAGCGTAGTTATGAGTGTTGTGATGGACTGATAGAGTTTTCTTCGTTCTTCGGCTTCTGATTTGTGAGCTTCTTAAAGGAATTATAGCTGTAATAATTGCTTAATGATTGGGAAGCTCTGAGTTCACAAGTCACCATAGTTAAAGTCTTTTGAAGCTTATTTTCTCATTAGAGATAAATCGCAACTGATTAAAGAAGGTATGGAATGACCATCATTTATTTGAACTGCATTTCATGCGTATAACTGTTTAACAATCACCTCAGCTTAAAAGGTATATTTGCTCTTTTTGGAGTTGTTTACTTTTTTTTTAATGGAAAGTAAGCATCTGCCTTAGGCTATATGTTTGTTCCTTTGAATCATGGTATGTGGAAAAGAGCTTAATCATGTAGGGAAGATTCAACCATAGGTCCGTCCATCTTTAGAAAATATTGATTAGTTTGAATGGTGAAGATGGCTGAGGTGCCAAGCTTTGGTCAACACGTTCTCTGCTAAAGTGTTCTTTAGGTGAGAGTGTAGTGAAAAACTTCGTCCTAGATACTTTGGTTATGTCGATGTTTTAGTAGGCTACTATAAAGATTAAGTAGGCTACTTTGTCGTTTTGTCGACGTGTTTTTGACTTTTTTACTATTCTTCATAGTGCTTTAGTACTAGTAGCAAGTGTTTCATATATGTCCGAGTAGAGTAACATAAGTGTACTTTAAGCTTCTTAGGCTGATATGTCTTCCTTGACCCATGTCTCCATGTATTTAAATAGGTTAAGGTCAAATGAGGTTAAACTCATGGCTTTAAAGGCCCTGTTTAGAGGCTTGGGAATCCATAAGTGGATTCGTTGGTGTAGAGGTTTATTATAGATGCTATTTCATTTTGTTCCAACACAGTATGTCAAAAAGTTTTCTTTGGGAATATGTTATATAGCAGTAAGTCAGGGGATAACAAAGCTAAAGATGACCCTATAGAGGGATGTAGAGCCTTGTTTGTTGGATTCGTTTAATGTCTTGCTTGACTGATCTATTTGTAAAGGAGTTACCATTAGGCTTTATGGTTTAACCTGTATATAATGGTCAATATTTAGCTTGGTAGTCGATAAGCTTCGTGTGTAGTAAACACTACTACTTTGGTGGCACTTACAGACATTTTAACATGTTGGTGAGTCAGGATCATGTTGCTATGAAGATATTAATACCGTTTTGATTTAAGGATATGGCTGGATTGAGGGTCATGACGTCTTGAGAAGCTGGAAGCTTGTAGCTCGAAGCTAGGAGCTTGAAAAGCATGACTGAGAAATGTTTTCTTATTGTGTAAGAACTGTTGTTTTTCGAAGTATATTTTGAGCAAAGCATTTGACTTTTGCGAAGGTGTAGTTATTCCTTTTTTTAAAAGATTTGAGAAGCATTGTTTATACATGATCATTGATGCGTTAGTTTCATGCATAGATGTAAACCATGTGTGCTTCTTTGGTCGTGATTCTATTAAGGCTTCTTTACGTCTTAGCTTTCCTGAGGTGTAAGCCATGTTTGCTTCTTTGCTCTCACGAATTCTCAATAACAAGGAAAGAAGCGTTTATGGCTTCTGAGTTGGTTGCTTCATGGGGAAGCTGTTTGTCACACCCCGACCAAACAGACCGGGTCATGACTGGCTGATATCATAATTAAGCAGCGAAAATAATAAACTACATATTCATTATAATAAAATAAAGTTGTCCATGTGGGCATATTTCATCCCATTAATAGTTTAAAACAAATTACATAGAAATTTAGATTGTCTAGTGCGTGCATACTAGTCTTAAAAACATTATATAATGACTAGTGGGCTGTCTCCAAAACGATCCATGCCTTAACTCCAATCAACGTGCTGCATATCTTTTCAATCAATTACCTGAAATACATACCCAAAAATACGTCAACATAAAGTTGGTGAGCTCATGGTTTAATAAAATTCATGACACTAAAACAAAATATTTTATGGTGTACGGTCGACAATATATGTAGCCAAACCTGTTCGGATTATACACAACCCGAATACAATAAATAATAGTCCCCTAACCCAAAGTGGGTTAACGTGCTCTGCTAAGCACCAACGTTTCATTGAACATGCGGCGTAACGGTTTTCAACCTTAGTGGGGGGTATGCCACTATACGCGGGGGATTCCCAAATAGTACTATTCATATTTCAAAGGGCTCATGCAAGAAGTTAATGGCTACCGAAAGTTGTACCAACGTTCGGGGACAAGTAGCAGATGTGTTACACCATGAAAAATTAGTTTATATAAACAAGTTTAGTAGGTATGTATCAGCCCCAAAAGTATTACGTAAAAAAAAGGTTCATGAACTCACCTGCTGCTTGCTCAAGGTTTCTAAAGTATTGTTGGCACGAGAGTCCTACCTCCTAGCAGACTCCCTATGTTTAGTTTAGTCAAGTTAGATTCTACAATATATAAGTCTACGCGCGTTCTATTACGGTTGCGTTCGTCTTTCGGTTATATAGTCGTTTTAGTGTTCTCGTGGTTTGTTCTCGTTCTCACACTTAAATCCATATTGTTTTAGTTTATTCAAGTAGGTATTTACCTTATTCTTTATAAAAATCAGAAAGTTTAAGTGTTGTCGCTTTTGGTCCCTCGACTTTGTTATATTGACACTTTTAGCCCAAAAGTTAGGTTTTTGGTCCCTCGACTTTGTTATATTGACACTTCCTATCTATAGGTGTATTATTGGTGTATATTGGTTTCTCATATATTTTATGATTAACTTACTGGTCTTAAAGTGTTTATTAAGTTCAGGGTAAATTTTGAGTTTGTCGGTTTCTCCGGTGGCGGTAAATTGCTACGTGTCGGGTTATGATTTAGGTTTTTGAGATTATTTCGATCTTGGGCTTTTATATTAAGTTAAGGGGTCTTAGTTTACTGTAATATATGGTGTTTTATGGTTTTTAGGTGTTTCAATTATTTTCTACAAATTATTTTAGTAGTTGTCAGTTTTCGGGTTTTTAATCTTAAATAATTTGTATAAAATAAACAATACTTCCTAAATTGTTGAAATTTTAACTATAACTTATGGTTCAAAAGTTGAGTGTAATGGTCCGTTGGTCGTTTTCGTATTTTAACGCGTGTGTAACCGTTGTATGAAGTATTTATTTATAAAAAATGCTTTTAAAAAATTTTATTCTTTAAAGTTACTACTTAGGTTATATCTACCGTATAAAAAGTGGTCTTTTAGATTAAAATGTATTTTTCTAATTTTTGTGCTTTTTATTGTTCGTTTAGTCTTTTATATTCAAAAATTCATAACAAATAGGTTAAGTTAAAAAAATATGAAACTTGGTGGGATACTTAATATTTATGTATAAAAGCCTCTGGACTTATAAAATCTCGGGTTTTTCCTGTTTTATTTGGTTTCGTGTTTTTAACGCTTTTGGTTTGGTTAAGATTACGTTTTATGCTTAGAGAGTCTTTGGTACTATTTTGGTTTTTCTATAGTTGTTTTATACTAATATTTAAGTTTAGGTTCTGTAAGTTGGTCCTAAGTGTCTCTAAATATTTTATACGAATTTGTGTATTTTAATCCTATTAAACATTCAAATATTCATAGTAATTACATTCCTTTTAGGAAAATTATGAAATTTATTTTCTAACTTATTTTTAACATATTTAAGCTACTGAGATCATAAAAATTTGGTATTTTGATATTTTTGGTATTTTCGTGTTTTCGTACGTTTAGTTTCGGTTATTGTTCGATTCTTATGTTCACCCATCAAAAATCAAATATATTCAGTCATATTTACCTAACATATATATATAACAGTAAAGTAACATATTTTTATACTTCCATACGTTTTTATGAATATAAGTGAATATACCCATTTTAATATTCAAAAATGCATAATAAATAATGTACAACTTCAAAAATTATGAAATTTAATTTGTAACCATATTTTGTCATAAAGAAGCTCCAGAAAACATAAAATCACGTTTTCAAGGTTGTTAGTTGGGTGTTGTTGCTTTTCTCAAAACAATTGCTTAGTTTGACTAGTTTTAATCAAACTTGCATATTTTCTTTTAGAAAATGGTTTTATGATTTTTAATAGTTTTGTTACTGAAAATAAGTGTTTTGGAGGTGTTTGAATGATATGGGAAGTGTTGGTACTCATTGTGTGTGAAAATGGACGTTTTGTATACGTATTGCTCTTGTAAGCCTGTGCAGGTAGTCTTCCAAGTTTCAACTTTCACTAGTACTTACTTCCGTTTGTAGGATGTATGGTGATGTTTTAAATGAAAAAAGACCGTCGGACAAAAATCTTGATTCTGATTTGTCAATCACATTTAGGGAACTTTCCAGCCATCTTTGGACTTTTTTGGAGGAGTTTATGGTGATATTTTATTTAAGCGAAAAGTGGGAAGTGTCTTAGACGGAGTCTTCCATGTTCGCAGGTGATACATTTGGTCACTCCTTGACATCTTGGTCGTCATATGAATTTTAAGGTTTGCTATCACGTGAGACTAACTTGATAGGGGGCTAAGCCTGCGTAAGTGAGATTACTTATTTTGGTCTTTGTCATAAGCAAGCATGACCCACTTCTTTGATTTTTGTTACCTGTTTTCAACCTTATAAGGTTATAGTGAACAGGAAGCTTGTAAATATGTAATAAACATGAAGCATCTTTAGTTGAATATGAAGCTTGTATATGTGCAATAAAAAAAAGCTTATTTACCCATTCTAAGAAATTGCAAGGCTGGAGTGAGCTGTAGGCTCATTGATCCAGGTTGAATAGATGTAAAGCTATGGTTAACATCTATAAAGTTGTGGTGAACAAAAAGCTCGTGTACCCTGGTTAAGTAGCTGTAAAGCAGTTGTGAACAATAAGCCCATATACTCAGGTCGAACAATTGTCAGGATGTAGCTATCATATTTCTTTTTCGTGAAGACATACTTTCTACTTTCGAAAGTGTGTTGTAAAAGTATCATAAAAGTGATGTCTCCATTTAAATTGTGTATATTTATTTTCTTTCAACAAAAATTCATAGATTTGTCACTAGCTAAAGTTTAAACACATGAATCAAAGCATTCAACACTTTTGCTTGACTTCCATGTAAATAATTATCATTCAAATTTATATGGTACACTATGTTTAACAACTTGTACATAGTTGATCAAAATTATAAATAAGTAATTATAATTAGCACTGCATAATTTTTTGTACATACATGGTAAAAATGTGACCACATGTAATAATAAAGAATATAACTTTTATTTTTTATAATAAAATGAGTTTTGTTGAGGATATACGATTTAGGGGCGTGTCTTTGCAAGTAATTGACATGTACTACTAAAATGAACATAATCAAGAGAATTTTACAAGTACTTTAACATGCTCGAATAAATCTGAACTTTTTTGTACAAAAACACGTACCTAGTTACCGTAGTGTGATAGAAGGCGTATAAGTTGTAGGGGTTACCTAGTTCCTTCAGGAGATAAGTCTACCGTGTTAGCGAAAAATAATAAATCTTTTTTCGGTGAAGACCTTATTTCCCTCTTAAGAGGAGTTCTTAAAGATTATAACTCTGGTAATGACGGTTCGACCTGAGGTCCGTCCGATGCTGGATCACTACAACCAACCCCTTCAACCGATGTATGTTCTGGAAACCGATTTGGAGATGGCTTGGACTCTAGTGGACCGTCTTCCCTGACCATAAAAAGAGATATTGTTCTAGAGATCCGTCCGATGCTGGAACATGGACAGAAACTACCAAAGAAATTGTTGTAAGTAGCGCAACCTCATGGTGGCGCCACTTGTTGCTACAACAAGAATATGACGATGATGGTAATGACGACATTCTAGGGTCCATGGCTTGATATTATGAACTAGTGTGGTGAAGATGCTATGAATCTTCAAGCATGAAATGGGATTTGGGGCATCGTGGTTTTTTATAGTGGAGTGTACACACCAAATTTATGTGTGAGATTGCAAAGAGAAAAGAGTGGTAGTGAAAGAGATGAAGTTATAAAGTGTGATTTAACTCTTTCAAGGCAATCAGATATATAGCAGAAGCTCTATGCTCGAGACTGAACCTCGCTAGCTGGACCTTCCCTTTTTGGCTGCCTACAACACCTTTTTTTATCATTCTGGTGAGAATTCTTATATTTACTTTATGTTATATATCTTTTTATTTCCCAAACAATATCTTATATATCAGATGTCTGACCAGATTTGTTGTGATAATTTGTCAATATAGTTCTATCAAGTTACTGTAGCTATACTTGGCTTCCGGCTCCTAGCTACCTGCTCCTTAATTTTGTGATCAAATAACCTACGTCATCAGAGCTTTAACAAGCGAAGCCCGTTTTCAAAAGAGGCTTTAGCAACTTTTTTTTTAAAATACTCTAAAAAACAACCTTTTGACTCAAAAAATTGTGGGGGCATTTTGGATCTTTCCCATATGAAAAGGTGCACCAACACAAGTGTAAATTAAATCAAACAAATATTACAAGTTCTAGTCCTTTTAAGAAACAAAAATATACAATCTGAGCAATTACACAACAAATTAACCATAAAAACTTGTGTTGTAAATGACCTTAATAAGTCACATCCCATTAACTTTATCTTCCCTCTTAATATTGTTGTGTAGTGTATCGTTGAGGAGGGCATTGCTGAGGAAGAAAAGGCACCAAAATACTTTTCTCCTGATCAACACTAAAATTGTTGTCCATGGTGGTTTGTGGTGATTGATACAATGTAACAAAATCACAAATACCAAAAATTGCACTCAAAAGAGATAAAATAGCTCCTGCTGCAAACATTCCAGGCTTCATAACATAACATGTAATGTTACCATTCGGATCATATTGTCGATCTTGTCTATTGCTTAGTGCCGCCGCTACTAGCAATAAAACCACTGCTACAACTGAAGCTACCCTGCATATATATATGCATGCATGGATGTTCAAAGTAAGTTAATGTTTTATTTTTAACCTTTTTTATATTAAGAAATGTATACAAGATCAATATATGCCATTACCATGAGAATACAAATAGGAGTTTGGAAATTTGAGTTGAATTAGGGCGAGTTCGACAACAACCCGCTCCACCAAACGAAACACTTATGTAAATTCGTGTAATGATCGTGATCACGGCTGATATGATTCCAAGCGCGAAAGCGGGATTACTACGGGGATATATACATATAGAGTAGTTGATGATGTAAACTTGAGAAGCCTGCAACAAAACATTATTATTATATTTATAATTTTGGGTATAATATATAGGAAAAGTATAGATAGAAAACTTACTTTAGTTGAAAAAACCCGTGAAAACTCATGAAAATATTCGTAATATAGGTTTTATACATATTTTTGTAACTTTTTTATAAAAAATATCAAAAAACCGTTGAATGCTTTAATTTTCTTAAATATGCAAAAATAACAAAAATTCATGTTTTAATCACCAGACTGAAATTTTTTTTAAATAGTTTTTGTTAAAAGATCCACTCGGAGCTTTTTATTTTTATTTTTCAAATATTCTATTATTTTTAGAATCTACTAAAAGAAAAAAAAATAAATATGTAATATCAGGGTTTTAAAGTTTTCTCAACTTAAATGAGTTTTCCCTTATATATTCATCCCCCCTAAGCATCAACGTCTTAACCAACTTTTGATGCACTAGTTTTCGGAGCGGGCTCAAAACCACTTTACGCGTGTGTTTTCACCGCTCCAAAATTCATTTTGTGTACTAGTGGTCAATCTTGATGGTTTTAAAGACGGTCAATGAGGTGGGTTAGTTTGGGTGATCGGATCAATAAGGAGCACTACAGTATATATCGAGTTTTTTCAATTAAAAGTAGTTTGCGCATAGAAAATAATATCAACAAAAAGAAAAGTAGTAAGAAGTTTATTTCAAATTTTATACGTTGCATGAAGCAGTACTTGTAAGTTTTTTAATTAGGAAAATTCCTAGAACGTCTAATTTTGAAAAAAATGTAACAAAATGTACATTTGATCAGTGGCGTACCTAGAAACTTTTTTTACGGGGGTCGAAAATTTGATAGGAATCGTTTGAGTATAGATATATAACATTTTTTTCAATCCGGTTCAACTCGGTTCGGGTTGAACCGAGTCGGGTCAAATTAAAAATGACAAAAAACTAAATTTGAGGGGTTAAAAAATTGAATTTTTTTCATATACCTCCACTTATATTTAAAATTGAAAATTTTCAATTTCCTTTCACTTAACTAACTTCTTTAATGTCAAACCCTAATTTTTATCTATAAATCCTTACCAAAATCTTTCTAATCACTTTTACCACTTTAAACTTTTTCTCAAACTCTCTCAATCTATCTAAGAACTCCATACTTTTGCAACAAATTTTTAATAGCAAATTGTGAGTTTTTTTTTCTTTCTTTCATCTTTTTCTTTTTTCTTTCATTTTTTTGACATTATTTTTTTCCTAAATATTTAAAATATCCTCTAGGAATTTATCATATATTTACCAAGGTAAATAAAGTTTGGTAAATCACCATTTTGATGTTCGAGTTAGGATTGTTTTTTCTTAAATCTTATATAATAAATTCTTTATTTTGCTTCTTAAACTTCATATGTCTCTATTCTACATCTTTCTTAAGCCGTTATTTAATATGCAAATAAGAAGTGAATGAAACCAAACCGTGTTTCCAAACAAGACTATGTTGAAGGACTTGTGATATGGTATAAAAATGGTGATGTTGAGAACCTTAGTTTACAACTAAATTTTCAATCATTTCTCACTTCTTGCTTGATTACTTAACTAAATTAGTTAATTTATTTATATATTTCTCTTCTTGTACTCATGACCATCCGAATCATCAACTATGTTGATGGTTTTGTGCAATGGTGAAACATTTGCGGTTATAATACCTCAATGCTTGACTATACATGAAAATATAAATACATAATATTACTATCCTTCTAAGCATAATTTAACCCTATACATGGTTAAATATTATGTGTTTCATATGGACTGTGGATTGGGCATCAAACTGAGTTTTCAAGACTGGACGGGGGTCGAAAGTTAAATTTTACGGGGGTCGATCGAGAATTTAACATATAAAAACTAAAAAAAAAAATTTAGCGGGGGGAGCGGGCGCCCCCCACCCACTCTATGTGGGTACGCCCCTGCATTTGATCTTTTATGCCCATAATGTTCGGTTTTTATTAGTGGTACGACTAGAAATGACAGTCAGTCGACTAGAAACGTAAAAAAAAGTCGTCTTCAAAATGTCCATTTATGTTTTTTAGTTGAACAACTAATAAGGACAGACATTATGGACAAAGAAATTCAACATGAATATTTTGTTTCATTTTTATAAAACGAACATTTTGAAAAATTCATAGCCGGCTCTATGCACAAATAATTTAGGCAACCATCTAAGGCCATAACAATTATTCGGTCCTATTTTTTGTGATGTTGGGTTTTATTCACTGCACATACGGCAATAAGATTATGAAAAAAATACATTTATGTAGCCTCCATAGTCCATCTCATTTGGCTATTTCTTGACATGCATGTTTACTATTACTCTATCTAAAAATTACTATCTCCTAAGTTTAACCCTAATTTTCTAAAACATCTCATTTTTCATACCTATAATTTTTTAGGTTTGTGAGTGGCGACCTCAAATTTAAGGGTGCATTACAATTCTTTAAAAACTTAAGGATGGTGTGCCTGATTTAAGAGTGAAATTGCACGGCTTCTTATTTTTTCATTTATAAACCGAAGATGATGATAGTTACGAGGGCTTTACTGTTAATGTTCTTAGATCTGATCATCTTTGATAACTGAAATTCATGATTTCTACAAATTGTTGATCAAGAAAAAAAAAATTTTGATTACACGTTTTAGAAGGAAAAAAAAGGCCCATGATTTTTATTTCGTCTATGACCTCTTAAATAGTTATCCCGCCCCCAAAATTTATCTTTTTAATGCATACTTTAAGACCCAAGGCCTAAACCATGCAACACCAGTTATTTCTGTCTCATTTCTTTTATTCATGCTAAGATAAGCCTTATACATATTGAATTAAAATCTTTAATTTTAAGAGCAACATAGGCGCATAACGCGGCCATTGTTCGCCATCTCTAACTCACATATAGATGGCTAAAAATGACCACGTTAGGATGCTCTGACCAAATAAATATGTAGATTATATGTTGTTACCTTAACCTTAGTTGCCTCGCCGGCAAAGCCAGTGGCTGCAGCTATTATTCCTAGAACAACGACAATCCTACGGTACCCGAACACTTTACTCTCCATTAATCGTGATCAGATGTATGTATATATATATATGAAGTGTGTGGATTAATAAGAAACTTTTGTCTAAAAGTGTGAGTATATATATATACATAGATGGGTGATACCCCCCAAGTTAATTATAGACTTGGTCAAATCTTGTTTTTCTCAAGCAATTTCGTGGTGGAAGAAGCCTTAAACTGGATTTAAACCTATGTATGTTAATTATTAATTTATTATCTTTATCAACGACTTAAGAAATTTGAGTGTTTACCTACACATAGTATGTGAAGATAAAACTTTATTATGCGTAGCTGAGTGTCTTTGCCTTGCTACACATAAAATAAGTGTGATGATGCGCAGCTAAAACGTACTACCAACATAAAATAAATTATGTGAGTTGTTATGAAAAATACCATCAACCACTCACCCACACATGTACAAACATACATGTGTAGGTATTTACTCACACAGTGTATAGATATATTATGTGTAGTTAAACGTACACACAATTTTTTTTGTAAAAAGTTACGATCGAGTTGGATGTAAGTAGACACTCACGTGGTTAAGGGCACTACGTACATGTACGAACCTTATAATCAATATTGTCAGACACTAGCACATTTAAGTAAATAACATAAACATATATTAAAGAATATTACGTCTCGTGCGTCATGAGTAACTCACATGTTGTCGGCCATACAACAAAGTTAACGTGGTTAACGACTTGTTAGCAACGATCGAAAGCCCGTTATGTTGCAAACTATTAATACAAATATAGTACCTCAAAAAATATCTATACGATATGTAAAGAGTTCAAGTTTTTTTATTATACGAATTTAAGTATAAATATATAATGAATGAATTGTAATAATGTTTAAACTCAAACTTAGCTACCAAATAAAATCTCATGATCGAGGTACAAATAATAACTTCTATAATTGGTGGATGAGGTAATCATATCAATCCATTCATGGTTTGTTCCATCTCATTGTACTTGTAGTATTGTACATGACACTTGTCCTTTTGTATTTGATTCATTGCGAAATTACATATATAAAATCCGGTGTTTAAAACAAAGTAGGTTAGATGAAGACAATTATTATTGGGCATATCAACTTTTTGTAAATATAAATTTCTTCTTAGTGAAACTTAATTCATGATTTTAATTGTTTCAAAGGTTTTTTTTAGGTTTATTGGTTTTCATCGGTCCCAATTATCACCTTTTGTCTTCTACCGGTCCTAACTATTAAATTGGTTGTCAACAGTCCCAACTTTTATCACTTTGGTAACCACTGATCCGTCGTTAAATTTTTTAACGCTGTTAAGTTTTTTTCCAAATTCAATATCGATGTTTTAAACATTTTAATCGGAAGGATTATACAAGTCGATTGATGGAAAATTTACCTCGAAATGGCACTCCGAACAACGAAATAGTGCTTCAATCGGGTGTTTAAACCTAACGGTGCTTCAATCGGATGTAAAAAATTTATCGTTCAGAGAGCCTTTTCGAGAAAAATTTTACATCAATCGACTCGTATTATCCTTCCGATCAAAAGGCCTAAAACATCGGTCTTGAATTTGAAAAAAACTTAACGGCGTTAAAAAAAATTTAACGACGGACCAGTGGTTACCAAAGTGATAAAAGTTGGGACCGTTGACAACCAATTTAATAGTTGGGACCAGTAGAAGACAAAAGGTGATAGTTGGGACCAATGAAAACTAATATACCTTTTTTTTTATCATTAAATAACTAATTCATTGGTTATTGGACATATCACCTAACCGGGAATTCTTTCATCTCTTTGACTTTTTGTGATTGTAGTCTATCATTTTGCGTCTTATCTTTGTGAAATTGCATATAAAGATCATCAATTGCTTAGGAAATATAAACTCAAAGCTAGCAAGTTGTTTTGTTTCGAACTCGATCATTACATTAATATTTGAGTACAACAGTTATTCCGTTGTGTAAACCACTTTTTTAAAACAAATTGATTATACAAATCGATTTGTCATTTTTGTAGCTAGATAGGAGGGGTTGTATTGTAATAACAAGCAACGGTTGTTGGGTCTTTAATAACCAGTGTTTTTTACAGGTCGATGCATCTAAAAGGTTTGCCTTGAATAATAAGTTTAGCCTCCAAACTGATGAGAACGTTTTATTAACTCGAGTTGTTATTAGCAGACTTTCTAATCTTGGTTTAAAACTTATCGATAAAATAATGTAAAAATATGTTAAAATTTGCTTATAAATAATCACACAAAGACTAAGTATCATCTAGTCACCATTAGTACCGTTGGATGAGGTATGTCCGATCTTTGATTATATATAATGTTACCAATAAGGTACGGTCCAAGAGTTATATGTTGGACGACAGACAAGAAATAATATTTAATAGTTAAGTAGTATTGATCATTAATTGTAATTTATTATGAGGTAATTGAATTAAAAGATGGACTTTATTGTAATGACCGGTCATTATAAAAGGAGTCTGGTTAAAATGTTTAAAGAAGAAATGGTGCAATATGTTGGAGCAATTGTAACATTTGTTAAAAGTTAATAAATGTATTAATTATGTTAGATAATTAATTCGGTAAGATTTATTGTTTGGGGACAAAGTCAAATGTTGAAGGGTTAACCTGAAACCCTAAAGAAGAAGAGATAACATAATTGAGAGAAATTAGAGTTTGAGAGAACCCTAAACCCTACTTCCTTCGGGCACCCTCTTTCCTCGTCCCTCGTGGTCGTCGCACCACCGCACCCGGCACCACCACACCACCTCCGCTGCTCAGCCGCCGTGTCGTCGCTTCTTCCGTCGCAAATTGCTAGAACCGCATAGTTGATTCCGGGTCTCACGGGATTGGGTTCAAGGCGTTGGTTTCAAGTTTAAAGGTTGAACGTTTGTTCGGGTTCACGTGTTAGATGTGTGATTGGGATTACTACTATCTTGCAAGACTGATTTGCACCTAGGGCTGTTCACGAGTTGAACCGAACCGAATCGAGCCGAGCGAGCCTCTGCTCGTACTTGGCTTGGATTGAAAGCGAGCCGCTCGGTTCGGTTCGAATGTAGGGAAACGAGCACAAAACTATTGCCCGCATTCGCTTGGTTTAGAACCAAGCGGCTCGGTTCAGCTCGATTTCACCCATAATAAAACTCAATTTTTCACGTACCTGCTATTCGATTTAGGGTTGTAGATATGTGGTTACTAGAGAGGAGAATGTGACGCACGAGGAGGAGGCGAAGACAAGGAGGCGACGAGCAGAGGAGGCTGGGTTGCTGGAGGTGTGCTACTGTGTGTCTGTGTTTGTGTTGTTGTGAAACTGAGATTGTGTGTTTGTGTTGCTGTGACTTGTGAGCTAGGATTAAGGTTAGGGTTAGGGTTTGAGTCAATTGGGTTATGGGTATTAACATAAAAATTTGTCTTGGACTTTTGGTATCACTTATGCGCCAAAATAAATTGGACTTATGGATCAAAGTTGGCCAAAATAACTTAATATATTATATATAAAATTAACTAAAAAAATTCGAGCCGAACCGAACCGAACGGACCCTTGCTCGTTGCTTGGCTCGTTTTCAAACCGAACCGAGCGGCTCATTTACAATCGAGCGAACAAGCGAGTGAGCATTTTTCAATCAATTTTTAAGTGAGTGGCGAGCGATTTGAACAGCCCTATTTGCACCCAAGTGGGTCAATGGATAAAGTTGTCTATTATTCCATCAAATTCAATCGAAGTTATTATGGATATTAAAAGCTATAATCCTAACAATGACTCAGGGTTACATGCATAAGATGCTGGAATTGATCTTTAAGTCGGTAATTTGGAGCATTTGGAAAGCAAGAAACGATAAAGTGTTTAACAATGTTAATCGATCCATGCCCGTACAAAATCTTAGATGAAATCAAGATGTTAAGTTTTATGGGTAAAAAATGGCCAAGCTTATATGGTTAGAATGGCATATGTGGTTGAGTTTTAACTTTAAGCATAACTTGTAATGTTTTCTTTTTATACTTTAGCCGTTGTCTAGTTTGTTTATTTTATGAGATTTACCCCGCCGTTAAAAAAAAGAATTGAACGACATAAGTTTTTAACAAAATGCTATATATGTATGGCACACTTAAAAAGTTAGATGGAAGAAGGTCAAAGCTCATCATGTTGAAACACTTTCCCTTTGGTAGTTTGGGTACATGAAGGTGTAGATCTTAAGCTTTCAAGCCATATATCATCAGCCACAACTGAGGTGGAGTCATCGTTTCGGTGCCATGACCAATGAGCATGGGTCTCGTTTATTATCCTCAATCGACCATGCCCAAAGCTTGCCTCCCGGTATAGCGATATTGAAGGGCTAGGTTCTTTATATCTGGATTTTAAACATGTGTCAGTAAAAATGCATTGATGTTTTAAATTAAAATAATGTTAAATCCTTGCAAAATCTAGCTCATGTCTCGAGTTCTTAGAAACTTACATCATAGCGAGACCCTCTCGATTGCCTCCATCTCCAATGGTTACATATACCGGTCCACAAGGAGCAGCGTTGTTGTCATAAACCCTAGTCTGCAATTTTTTTAACGACTTTAAAATTATCTCAATATCAAAGTGAGCCTTCTTAAGACAAGATGTCAACCTTACATACTAATTTTGACGCTTCAGACCTGACTCACTCAGGAACATTAACAAGGAGGAAACTCACAAACTAAGACCTTAAGGATCCTAAATTCTATTGATCACCCATGCCATTGGACCATATATATATAAGGCCAATTGCAAACCCTAATATGAAAAATAAAGGTTTTATAATAAAGACCATATTTAGGTTTCTTTTGCAATAAAGTAGGATTGAAAATAGTCAAATAGAGTTTTCTATTTGTATGCGAACTTAGGACGTACTGTGCCAGTGATGAATTAGATAAAGTTGTTCAAAATCAATAGGAAACGAACTTACAAATCTTTCATATGCATGAACATGGCCAGCGAAAACCATGTCAACGCGAGAATCATACAACATTTCTTCCATGGCTAATCTCATACTTTCACCTTCTCCTTGATGAGCCGTGTTTGAATTATACCATGGAGCATGCAAGAGAACGATGATCCAAGGTGTTAGTGATCGGTCAACTTTTGCTAAATCGTTTGCTAACCATTTGTATTGATCTGAATCAACACTAAAATCGGCGTATGACCCTAACATAATGATGTGTGTCCCGGCTACATCAAATGAGTAATATAGGTTTGACATGGAGCCACTTTCTTCATGTGGCATGCGCCAACGGGCGTTGTAGGCCTTGAACCCTTTTGGGTAGATGATTGGGAATATTTCCTGTTCATGGTTCCCTTGGGTAACCATCCATGGTCTCCGGCTAGCATATGGCTCAACTAATCGCCCGAATGAATCCCATAGTGGTTGTTGTGTGTCGGCGTAAGATAGATCGCCTGGTAAAAGCAAGACATCATAGTTGCTTGCATTAATATGGTCCAAGGTTGAGCTAGTCCATTCTGTTTGTCCAAGGTCACCTGAGTCCAATATGCACAAAAAATTAAGATAAAATCACCAAAAACATCCTTCGTGTCTATATAGAATTGCACGTTTCATCTTTTATCTTCAAAAGCTAGCGTGTTGGACGTCTTTTATGTTAGCAGTAATTAATTTCATCTTTAAATTTCAAACTACAATGACAAACAAATACATTTGGAAAAGGATCTACTTACCAACAACTATAAATTCGATTGGAAAGTTGAGCGGTGGTGTTTGAAAGTTAAACTCCGGGCCAGAGCCACCACAACGATAGTAATACGTTGTGGCAGGTTCTAATGGCCCGATTGTGACATGGTGGATCTTTCCAGAAGTATACAAGAAATAAGTGTACGATGTTGCATCTCCGGTGGCCACGGAGTTATACGTCCCTGGAACTTTTCCATAGTTGACTATTGATGGCACATTGTGTTCATCAGTCACCCATGAAACTTTCATGTAGTTCTTTCTAACCAATGACACATGCACCTATAATGGTAATTGTAACATTAACAAAATGGACTAACTAATCAACGTTTAACATTAACAAACTAAGTGAAATTTCTTTTCCCCAATACAAAACACAAATCCAGATTAATGCAGATTATATGTAACAAGGAATTTTAGAGTAAACTGCAGTTTGTTTTCTGTGTTTTGATATCATTAACAGTTTCAGTTCTACCTTAATAGTTTTGGTTCATATGCTTTTATTTTCTATCAGAAATGGTCCTATGATGGTAATTGTAACATTAACAAAATGTACTAATTAATCAACGTTTAACATTAACAAACTAAGAGGCTGTTTGACAAAATCTGAATCATTAAATGCTGAATGGTTAAGAGGTCTGAACCATTAAGAGGCTCTATCAATGAGAGAGATGTTGAGGTAGAAATGCAGATAAGACTAAAGTTGGTACATGCTCCATTCAGTTCTATTTATCATCTCTCTGTCTCTTACCTATTCAGCACTAAACTGAACTATTCAGAGACTCTTTTTTTATGAAACAAACACTCTGAATGGTGAATGCTGAATGATTAAGCATTGAACTGAACCATTAAGTGATATTTTTTTCCTCAATACGTAACACAAATACAGATTAATGTAGATTATATGTAACAAAAATTGTGACAAGTCTAGATTAATGTAGATTTTTAGCAAACCATACTTTGTTCCGAACGAAAAGCGAGAGTGAGAAACCTGTTGAGGATGGGATGCGGGACGGTCATGATGGGTGTAAACAAGCGGTCTTGGAGGTTGGCGGGTGAAATTCACCGACGCATGATGCGTATGGAAGAAGATGGCGAGAAGGAGGGGGAGGAGTGATCTAGGCATGATTTTTGACTAATAACTATAATTAAGACAATGTATACAAAAGTGTGTAGTATAAGGGAGAAATGGCTTTATATAGACACTTGATCATATGAATGCAAAGCCGTGAAGCAAGCTATTGATTCATGTTTACATATAGTAGACTAAAATGATACTCCAAGAAATTAAGTTGTGCAATGACTAAAATTTAATAAACTGATTAAAAACATATTTAATAATATATGGAATAATTTTCCATTGTAAACCAATTTTTGGGAAGTGTGTGTCTACACGTTTTGCGTTGGCAGTTCATTTGGATCTTGGATATCCTAGGAATGTACCTTTTGGAATTGTACTTTATTTCTAAGGCACATTTTTAAGAGACAAACACGACCTTATATTGATGGAGCTATCAGCATCACCACCTTATCGTGTCACCCTATCTTGCTTAATTAATGTCACAATGTCAACCATAAATGATAAGATCAAAGTTGATAATACTAAAACATATAATAAAACATATAATAAATAGAGTAAATTGTCAAAATAGTCCTTGGGTTTGTACCGTTTCGACCACTTTGGTTCTTATGTTTTTTTTTGTTATTTTAGTGTTTGGTTTTGTAAAAAACTGTTATTTTGGTCATTCCGTCAATGTTTTCCGTTAATTTTGTGTTAAAAGACCAAAATACCCCCATTTTAATACATTGCCATTTTGATCCTTTTCCATTTCTGTTAAATGACAACTTTAACACTAACACCATAAACCCATCACCACCACCACTAACACCATAAACCCATCACCACCACCACCACCACATAAGGACCAAATTTAATCATCTTCATCAACCCCAATTCCATTAGCTAATCACCACCTGCTCTCCACCACATCTGCCACCTAACTACGCCTCCACCACAACCATAATCATCTTCATCAACCCAAATGATTCGTTCCAAAAAAACCCCAAATGTAGCTTCATGCCTTCATCTTAACCGATACCACAAATCTCCACCATCGCCACCATATTGAACCAACAGAAGATGAAATTTTGAATTTGGGGCTAGGGTTTGAAACCATAAGATAAAAAAAACCCTAGTTTGGTGGTTGCGGTTATGGGATCTGCCGATTTAAAAAGCCTAATTTCACAGACCAGGGTGCCAACGACAATAGTGTAGCCTTATTTTTAGAATCGTTGCCGACGTCGCTACTGTACACCCGCCATATTTATCTTCTTGGTTTCTCGAATCCTTATGGCTATTTGGGATTTCTTATTTGGACCAACTTATAACTTATTAACTTTTAGAAAAACTAAAAGGAGATTAAAAGGTGTTTGACAAACTAAAAGCTGTGAGGGGAAAAGTTAATAAGTCAGTAACTACTGACTTACTAACTTTTGGAAGAAGTCACAAGGAGTTTTAATAAGCTATCCCAAACAGACCCCTTATCCAAATGTTCATCTTCAATCTCTAACTATATTGTCATTAATCTGTTTGAGGAAGGCCGAATCATTGGTGATGACGGAGGTAATCAGAGATTACAGAGAGTAGAGCATGTTCAATAGATTTATGGGTGTTAATTTTGGATTTTGAAAGTGGAGGTGAAGTAAAATTTTGGGAAAAAACGAGATGAAGATACTAGTGGATATAGAAATGGTGGATGTGGTTGTGTGGTTGGTGTGGTGAAGATAAAATGGAGATGCAGACAAGAGTGGGGAGGAGGAAGGTTAGAGTGTTAATAGATTTTGGTGCAGGAGAAGTAAAAGGACTAATCTACCCCTTCAGTTAACAGATTTTTTTAACGGTTGTTGACGGAAGGACTAATATGGCAGTTTTTTACAAAACCTAACACTAAAATGACAAAAAAATAACATAAGGACCAAAGTGGTCGAAACGATACAAACTCCGGTACTATTTTGGCAATTTACTCTAATAAATATATTGATAAGGCTAGCTATGTGTTGTGTAATTATTAAAAGTGATTAGAAAAGTATAAAAAATGATATCATATAGGCAAGCACTAAGGACTAAGTGACACTGTGGATGAGTGGTCATGACCCTTCACATGTGAGAGTGTCTTGATGGGGTGAAAGGCAATGATAAAAATTAAAAATAACATAAAACCCCTCATCGTACGCATGATGCTAGCCACGCTCAGTGCCCCAGCCCATAACACGCGCGCTCCCCGTTACCATACATTAGTTGTGTCGTTCGCGATTGCATCGCGGATGGTCTAATACCAAGTTGTCACAAAATATATTACCTGATATATTTTGGTAATGTTTTCATTTATGTTTATTTGTGTTCGTTCATTTATATGTTTTTATGTGATATATATTTGTTTTATTGGCTTTAGTTTTATAAATTTGTGTTTATTATTTATGTTCATGAACATTTGTTTGTGTTCGTTTACATGCGTTTATGTCTGGTATATTTGTTCGGGAATAGTTTATGAACATATCGTTTCTTATTGAACGAACAAAAACAAGAAATCTCATTATGTAAACGTTCGTAAGCAGTTCATAAACGCATTAATACCTTGACAATTGAACATGAACAACGCAAAAGGGACACCTATATATTGGCATCCAAATTTTCTTGTCGACTTTTTCACCAAATGGGTTCAAGTAGTTGCGACTGAGCTATTGGCATAGTGAAACTTGAGTTTCTGTAGCACGTATACCTTATGATCAATTGATCATATGTAGTAGGCTTTATACTATTAGCCGATATATTTGTGATATAATTATATCCATATTAGTTATTATGTCATTATCTTTTCCTAAATTATAGTTTGTAATTATCCCCTATATAATGGGTATTCAATCAATGAGAATGACAATCACAATTTGATACCATAAACACTTTTATGGTATCAGAGCCAAAAATAACAAAACCCTTGGAGGTAACCGATCCGGAGTATGCGGAATGGTTTCAACTTGATTCGTTGGTGCTCCAATGGATTTACAGCACTATCTCGGACGAACTATTCGCCCGCGTCCTTGACAAACAGGCCACTACAGCTCGAGCAGTGTGGACCAAGATTGAAGCCATCTTTCTCAATAATAAAAGTGCCCGAGCAGCAGCATTACAACAAGCTTTCACTAATCTGCAGTTAACATCTTGCGCTTCACGTGAGCCGTATTGTCAAAAATTACAAGACCTAACAAACCAACTCGGGGACGTGGACCACCCGGTGACCGAATCTGACTGTGTTCTACAACTTGTTCGTGGCCTACCGAAAGAATATGACGTCGTCGGTGCATTAATTAATCAACAAACCCCCACATGGGATGACGCTCGAAGCATGTTGGATCTCGAATACCAACGCCAAACCCGCTCCAACTCATCGTCCAGCGTGTTTTTGACTCAAGGCGATCGTCAAAATACGTCCGTAAATTCGTCTGGAAACAACAATGCCAATCGCACAACCGGGTACAAAGGTAAAAACTTCGACCCAAATTATCAAGCAAACCGTGGACGTGGTAATACTCAACGGGGTCGTGGTAACGCTCAACGTGGCCGTGGCCGGGGTGCGTCACAACAACCAAATTGGCAACAACAAAATCATTGGAATGGAGGTTGGAATCCTCCTCCATCTCCGTATCCAACAGTATCGATGCAGGGGCAGCAATATGGTGGTCATGGGCCACAACAAAACAGCCAATTTGGTGGTCAAGGCCAACGTTGGGCTGGACAACAGGCCCATGTTGCTGCAGGTTTTAATGGACAGTTTGGATCTGGCCCATCAGGTTTTGTAGGGCAGTTTGGATCTGGGCCATTTGGGCAGTTTGGATCTGGGCCGTTTGGGCAGTTTGGATCTGGCAATTCAGCAGGCCCATCTGGACAGTTTGGTTTTGCAGGATATAATGGTGATTTCGGTCCAAACGAGCTAGCTCAGACTATGCAACAGGTGAATATGGCTGCAAACGATCAGAATTGGTATATGGATACGGGCGCGTCCTCACATCTCACCTCGGACCCAGGTAAAATATCCACTAAACTCTCCTCGTTTCCTATAAACTCTATTTATGTTGGGAATGGTCAGTCAATACCAATTAACGGATCCGGCCATCACACTCACCATACACCAAACCGTACCTACACCCTCAATAATATACTTTATACACCTAACATCATTAAAAATCTTTTATCCGTACGAAAATTTAATATTGACAATAGCACCACAGTTGAATTTGATCCCTTTGGTTTTACTGTGAAGGACCTCAAGACTGGAACTCATCTTTCGCGCCACAATAGTTCGGGGGAGCTTTATCCGTTCACACCCTCGTCGCTTCCGTCAGCTTTTGTTGCTTCTTCTCACGATCAGTGGCATAATCGTCTTGGTCATCCTGGGGAATCTGTTTTAAAGTTATTGCAGTCTCGTTTTATTATTCCATGTAATAAATATCCGGTTTCGTCTTTATGTCACTCTTGTCAAGTTGCCAAAAATAAAAGATTACCTTTTTATGATTCCACATCTTTTATAGTTAAGCCATTTGATATAATACATTGTGATTTGTGGACATCACCCATTGTCAGCAATACCAGATATAAATATTACATGGTTTTAATAGACAACTTTACTCACTTTGTTTGGATTTACCCTCTCAAATACAAGTCAGAAACTTTTACTAATTTTGCCAAATTTCATAAATACGTTTCTACTCAATTCAATTGCAACATTAAATCTTTTCAATGTGATTTAGGTGAAGAATTTGACAATAATCAATTTAAAACTTTCGCCGCCAATCATGGTTTCGTCTTTCGTTTCTCATGTCCTCAAACGTCACAACAAAACGGTCGAGCGGAGCGCATGATTCGTCGTCTCAACGACATTGTGCGAACTCTACTATCTCATGCTCATTGGCCACCTATATTTTGGGTCGAAGCACTCCACACCGCAATCTATCTTCACAACATTCTACCCACAAAACGCTTAAATTTTTCAACACCCCATTTTGCTCTATATCTTCGCCACCCGTCTTACGAAAACCTTCGTGTTTTTAGGTGTGCTTGCTACCCGAACATGTCAGCAACGGCACTACACAAATTTCATCCCCGCTCCGTTCGGTGCATCTTCCTTGGTTACCCATCTGACCATCGCGGATATCGTTGCTACAATCCGTCCACCGGGAAAGTCATCATATCCCGTCACGTTGTTTTTGATGAGTCTTCTTTTCCATTCACCGACCCCCCGCCCCCCTAACAGTTACAGTTTTCTTGAGGACCATCTTCCAATTGACTTTCACCAACTTAACACAAATGCTCAAACTCAAACCTCAAACCCAACTCATACCACCCCTCCACCCACTACACAGCCCACTACTACACAAACACCTACAACCACCAATGCCACTCGCACCTCTCAAACAACACCCATCGCTCCCTCATCTCCTATTCCCACTAACATCGACGCCACACAACCTATTCCCACACATCAACCGACACCTACCCCCCACCCAATGGCCACCCGCTCTCGCGTCGGCATATCCAAACCCGTAAACCGATTAAACCTACACACCACAACAATCTCCCCAATCCCAAAGAACCCCACCTCAGCCCGGTCGGACCCAAACTGGTTTGACGCGATGACCAATGAATTTAGAGCATTACAGGTTAACGATACGTGGGAGTTGGTTCCTCGTCCAAATAACCACCCAATTATAAGATGCATGTGGTTATTTAAACACAAGTTTAAATCCGATGGGGCGCTTGAACGGTATAAAGCTAGGTTGGTTGTAAATGGGAAATCACAGACAGTTGGTATAGATTGTGATGATACTTTTAGTCCGGTTGTCAAACCGGCTACCATTCGTACCGTCTTAACTATTGCAGTCTCCAACTCATGGCCCATTCACCAAATGGATGTCAAAAATGCTTTCTTACATGGTGATCTAAAAGAGACAGTTTTTATGCACCAACCTCCGGGGTTTGTCGATCCACAGAAACCGACTCATGTTTGTAGACTCAAAAAGTCTCTGTACGGGTTGAAACAGGCGCCTCGTGCATGGTACACCAGGTTCTATAACTATATTGCTTCACATGGGTTTACTAGGAGTGCTTGTGATAATTCATTATTTATTTATAATAAAGGGAATAATCGGGCGTATCTCTTATTGTACGTCTATGACATCGTCATCACTGCTTCCAGTAATACGCTGTTGAGTTCTATTATATCAACCCTCTCGAGGGAATTTGCCATGACAGATTTGGGACAACTTCATCATTTTTTTAGGAATTACTGCTACCCGTAGCAACAATGGTCTCTTCTTAAATCAGGCTTCTTACGCTAGGGATATTTTACATCGCGCCAATATGTCTGACTGCAAACCAAGCGCCACTCCGGTTGATACGGCATCCAAATTGAGCGCTACCGATGGCGCCCTGTTACCGGACGGCACTCTCTATCGCGCTCTAGCAGGCGCTTTACAGTATCTCACTTTCACACGCCCGGATATTACATATGCCGTGCAGCAGGTATGTTTGTTTATGCATGCACCACGAGAGCCTCACTTTGCTTTTATGAAGCGCATTTTGCGCTACCTAAGTGGCACTCTGGATTATGGTATTAGCTTGGTACCATCACAGGTTAGTACACTAACAGCATATTCTGATGCTGATTGGGGTGGCTGCCCCGACTCACGAAGATCCACCTCAGGTTATTGTGTTTTTCTGGGTGACACGTTAGTTTCTTGGTCGTCTAAACGACAACACAAGATCTCGCGATCAAGTGCTGAGGCTGAATATAGGGGGTAGCAAATTTAGTTGCTGAAACGTCATGGTTGAGAAACCTACTTTTTGAGCTACATGTTCCATTACAGAAAGCTACTATCGTATATTGTGATAATGTCTCTGCAGTTTACCTGGCACACAATCCGGTACAACATCAGCGTACCAAGCATGTCGAGATCGATATTCATTTTGTTCGGGAAAAAGTTCGCTTGGGGCAGGTTCGTGTGATTCATGTTCCTTCATCGGCACAATACGCGGACATTTTTACTAAGGGGTTACCAAGGGTTTTGTTCCAAGAGTTTCGTGATAGTTTGCGCGTTCGTCCTACTACCGCTGCAACTACGGGGGAGTATTAGCCGATATATTTTAATTATATTCATATTAGTTATTATGTCATTATCTTTTCCTAAATTATAGTTTGTAATTATCCCCTGTATAATGGGTATTCAATCAATGAGAATGACAATCACAATTGATACCATAAACACTTTTATATACCAGGTATAAAAATCTCTATAACTCTACTACCCCCACTCCCTAGGGGCTTCTAAAAGAAAGAGGATGGCGTGATCATGGTGATGTTTTCCAAAAAAAAAAAAAAGACAGTTTGAATCGTTTTAAACCGTAACAAATTTAAAAATCAATTTCAAATTCTATATATTTAAAACCAAATTCCAATTATTTACCCAATTTAATCATATTTTTACACGTTCTTGCTCTCCACAATTTCAATATCCAAAACATACTCTCGACAATGGCAAATCACAATGATAACCCCCCCCCCCACATCTCACTCGCCATCGTCATTCCGCAACTTCACTGTGGACCCCCAAAGATGAAGAATCGCTGAAAATTTCTTGGATCGTAGTTAGTAGCGGTCCGAGTCCGGGCAACATCATAAATATTTGCGAAAATGTTCGTAGAGTTAACAATAGTCGTGTAGGAACTCCCTCATAGAGCCATACAATCGACCAATGTGCAGCCGAATGACATGATATCAGTTACAAAGCAACACTTTTTAACACCCACTATGAAAGAGCCCTTCACAACCAAATTTTCTTGAACGAGGCTTTGACCCTTATCAGCAACAAACTGGTCGCCCTTTCAATTCTGTTTCGGCATGGAGTATTATTAGGGAATCAAGAAGATTTGGAATGTTTTCATAGTTTGAGATGATCAATTTTTGTTTTTATTGATTTTCGTATTCTTTATTTCTCGTGTTCTTTAAATTGGGTCTATCTATTTTTTTCGTATTTATATTTTTATTAAAAGCTAAAATGGAAATTAGTATTTTAAGTTTTGAGTTAGGTTATTCTACAAAGGATAAAAATGGTACAAAGTGTAAGAAGGATTTTCAACCATTAGATTAATTTTTAATGGTTGAGATCAATTTGTGGTAATACATGTTGGTGGAGGGATATTTTTGTCATAGCCGCTTTTGTTGACTTTCTCTCTTCACATGTAAGGCACATGTCAATTCCCCCACTTTTTTGAAACGTTAATAACTTTTACATACAACGTTCTTTTTTGATAAAAATTACACCAAAAAAACAAGCGTTTTTTTATCTTCGAAACGCGTATAATATTAATATATAAAAAAAGAAAAAACAATTCCGATTTTTCAGCTCATTGTGTAATATCATTGTGTTATATTATAAGTTTTGTAAAACCATGTTTTTTCAGCTCATTGTGTAATATCATTGTGTTATATTATGACATAATGAGCTGAAAAACATGGTTTTACAGAACTTATAATATAACACAATGTTATTACACAATGAGCTGAAAAATCTAAAAAAAAATTCTTTTTTTATATATCACAAAGATATTATAATATAACACAATGATATTACACAACTTATAATATAACACAATGATATTACACAACTTATAATATAACACAATGATATTACACAACTTATAATATAACACAATGAGCTGAAAAATCTAAAAAAAAAATTCTTTTTTTATATATCACAATGATATTATAATATAACACAATGATATTACACAACTTATAATATAACACAATGATATTACACAACTTATAATATAACACAATGATATTACACAATGAGCTAAAAAATTTGAAAAAAAATTTCTTTTTTTATATATCAATACTATACGCGTTTCGAAGATAAAAAACGCTTGTTTTTTGGTGTAATTTTTATTAAAAAATAATGTCGTATGTAAAAGTTATTAACGTTTAAAAAAGTGGAGGAATTGACATATGCCTTGCATGTGGAGAGAGAAAAAGTCAACAAAATTGGCTATGACAAAAATACCCATGTAGATCTAATGGTTATAAATTTTTCTTACATTTTGTACCAAAATTAAACTTTGTATATGAACCTTTCCCTTTGAGTTTTTTTTATTTTTTGTATTTAAAAAATTAAAAATAAAAAACAATCATTGCATAATGATAGAGACGAGACTTTATAGGTTACACCTTTTTTTTTTGGCATAAATCGCTATGGTAAAATGACTTCAAAGGACGTATAATCCTCCATAGCCCATAAGTGTATTATTCATTACATATGATCTAACGCTTTTTGACATTTTAAAATAAAATAGATTCAAATAACTCTTTCAAAAACATACTTGAAATTTTAGATACATTATAATTGTTTTTTCAGTAATAGAATTTTTAATCAAGCTTTAATACGAGAATAGACGGAGTGGGCTTCGGGCGGAATGATCCCCAATTCGGCCCCCCGTCCGCTTGCCCTAAAAATTGAAAAACATTTCTAGCTCCCTTCCACGATCTCCTTCCCGAGTTCAACGATAATTTACCCATTTATGTGTCAAACCTTCTTTTTATTATTTATTTAATTAAAATAAAACTTGGTTTTTAGTGTGTCTGAGATGAACTCCTTTCAACTCCATGAATAAATGTATTATTTTTCATACTACATAAACAAATGAATGAATATTAGACAATTCATTAACGAACTTTACAAAAAAATATGACCTTTTAAAAAACTAATATATATAATTACAAATTATTTCATTCAATTTTGTTTTTTCATTGTTATATGAGTGTCAGCAGCGCAAGTTGTTGGCCGTTTATCTTATATTTTAATGTGATTAAATTGACAGAATTATTATATGATTAATAGACGTAGGTCTTGTTAAAATCGGCATCGATGGACTCATATCTCTAAGGTTTTCACAATGCACGTGAAAGTTATTAATAATTTCTTTTCGTAATCGTTTTCTTATTCCCTTGATAGTGTATTTTGTAACACTTAAATCGATTATAATAAACTTAGTGTAGGAACCGTTCGTATAAAAAATTAAAATTACTTATATTGATCCAATTACAATACAAAAATCAAATAAAACTGTAAATTACATTACGAGAATTACAACTGAAATAAAGAAATAAATGAGTACATAAAAAAAAGAACAAGTGACCGAGGCTTCGTATATTGACACGAGTTCCTTAAAACAAATTCCGAGTCTCCCAAGAGAACTCGAATGTTTCCCAGGGTACAACGGCCGAAGCTGTATGTAAAGCCGGGGAGGACTCTAGCACCCGAAATTGCACTTTGAGAAGAAGAGAAAGTTCTTAAAACAATTGGAGAAAGTGAAAGATCATGTAGGTGATTTTGGTGTGTGTTCAAGTCCATTTCACAACTAGGTTCACCCTAGTATTTATAGTGAGCCAAAGTTCATCTTTACTCAAAAGATGAAACATCACATTAAATACAAAGTTGAAACACCTAAATGAATTCAATGTTGTAACATTCTTTTGAATTCAATGTGAAACAACTAACAATTCAATTTCTTATTTATTTTTTCACATATTAATAATCATTATTTGTTATTTCAACAAAATAATTCCAACAATCTCCCACATGAAAAAACAAATTTCATTTTGCTCATGTGAAAAACATATTTTCACATATTTCTCCAACAATCCATACTCTCTTAATATCAACATACAATTTCAGCGGCTTAATATTGCCGGATAGGTAGTGGTTAGCTTTGAACCTTCCGTTGTGATGCATACTTAGTCTCCTAGCTAGTGGTTTGGTAGACGCGATATCTTTGAACCAACCACCATTTATGTAGACGACAATACACATTACACAATACTATTCCTGGTCTGGTCAACCCCTCATTGTCGTGTCCATTATGGTCGTGGATCACTAGCCTGGTTCTGCGAGAGCTCTAGGATTTGCGCTCCCCACAAATCCATTCGAAGCGACCCCACCTCTCTCTCACATAGGTGATTATAAAAAATCATTAAAAGCATTAAGGTTATGATGATTTCACTAGATCAATAACCATTTGTTATACTTATCCTCAAATCATGTCACCGGTCATTATTGGAATTAGCTAGGAAGTCTTAAGGTTAACTCCCTTTATTGTGTTTGGGGAACCCCCACAATGACCGTAGTTTATGCAATTAGGTTATCCTATTGAACCTATATCTTGGGATCTCCAGTCACATAGGTTAGGTTTTCCTTCGCATTCACTTATCTCATGGGCTTTAGCCACATTCCAATTGCCGACTTGAATACTAACTCTCTGCTTAAGCCTTTTGTAAGTGGGTTCACAATATTATCTTTTGACTTCACATAGTCAATTGTGATAACCCCGTTGAGAGTATTTGTCGTACCTTATTGTTTTTACATAACAATTTTTAGGTCCTATCTCTTGAACTTTGGGCTCCAGTATAAATATCTTTGCTAGACATCCTAACACTTTCAAGTATTTTATGATGGTTTTTCTTTCCATCCATATCTCATAAGGGTTGTCATCCCTTTTCTTATGTGGTATCTTATTTAAAGATAAATGGCCACAAGTATGACCTCCCCCACATTTTCGAGTTATCAGATAACATCCGAATGATTTATATAAATTAAATCGGGTCTAACACGCTTGTTAGAAATTAAGCGATTGCTTAAAATCGTGTTTAGAGCTTCATATTGTTAGGCAATAAATTATTTTTAACATGATGGTTAGATAGAAATGGTTACAAAAACCATTTTTAAGTCTTATGTGTTTATAAAACACCCAAGTTAATCTCATACTTAATGAGTTTTAATTTAATTTCATACTTAATGAACTTTTGTTTGATTATAAAATAATCAATTTCCTTCCAAATTTTCAAAACACATAAATGATTACAATATCATTTTAAAGTGTTGTTTTTTTAATATATAAATAAACATGTTTCTAACACATTTGTTAGACATAAATGATTACAAAAATCATTTTAATGTTTTGTTTGTTTATATAAACTAAACATTTGCCAATTGATTCTCGACATAAACGATTACAAAAACCGTTTCTTCTCTTTTCCAATGTGTGATTTATATATACAACTTAATAATAATGAGTTTTAAAGTCCATATTTCATTCATAAGAAAAGAAGATACAACTTCATAACTTAATTTTTATTAGTCATAACTAATATGACACAACTCCATATTTAAAGTTGTCTTAATCACAATTAATTATGAATTTAAGAGAAACTAAAACTCTTTTTGATTTATTACATGAGTTATGAGTCAACTAACTAGAAAATATTCTTGAAACCTACTTTTGACTTATAAAACCACATTTGGTCACACTAGTTTAAAACCAAACTTGTTGAGCAACCATCCCGAAACAAGATTCTTGCAAATCTCGGGAACATACAAAGTGTTGCTCAAGGTGAGTTCCTTTCCGGAAGTCATCTTTAAGATCACATCCCCTTCTCCCATAATGTTGGCGGTCGTTTTGTTCTCCATGTATAGCTTTTGATCACCCGTCATCTCTTTTAAACATATTAAAGAGGTTTTTCTCACCACATACGTGACGGGTAGCTCCCGTGTCTACGTACCAACCTTGTGGTTTCTCACCCACAATATTGACTTCCGCAATGAACGCCGAAGTTTCGGTTATTATGGCAATCGAATTTATTTCATCGTCTTCAACCGCATTAACCTTACGGTTTGATGGTGTTGCCATTTCTTTGAAACTTAAACAAGATTAAGTTCAATTTGGAAGAAAAATATATATTTCAAACCTACACAAGGTTACGAAGTCAAATATTATTTTTCAAAGTGATTAAGTTCAAGTCATATGAACATACGATCAACAACAACAAAAGGTAAGAAAAATACGATTCACTTTATTTGAAAATAAAAATCAGAATAAGAAAGAAGTCACGTGTAAGTTCTCTAAGTCCAACTTTGAGACGAACAATGACCTTTTTTTTAATACGAACGATGATTAAAAAAATTTGTTTTAAGATTGTAGGAACCGTTCGTATAAAAAATTAAAATTACTTATATTGATCCAATTACAATACAAAAATCAAATAAAACTGTAAATTACAATACGAGAATTACAACTGAAATAAAGAAATAAATGAGTACATAAAAAAAAGAACAAGTGACCGAGACTTCGTATATTGACACGAGTTCCTTAAAACAAATTCCGAGTCTCCCAAGAGAACTCGAATGTTTCCCAGGGTACAACGGCCGAAGCTGTATGTAAAGCCGGGGAGGACTCTAGCACCTGAAATTGCACTTTGAGAAGCAGAGAAAGTTCTTAAAACAATTGGAGAAAGTGAAAGATCATGTAGGTGATTTTGGTGTGTGTTCAAGTCTATTTCACAACTAGGTTCACCCTAGTATTTATAGTGAGCCAAAGTTCATCTTTACTCAAAAGATGAAACATCACATTAAATACAAAGTTGAAACACCTAAATGAATTCAATGTTGTAACATTCTTTTGAATTCAATGTGAAACAACTAACAATTCAATTTCTTATTTATTTTTTCACATATTAATAATCATTATTTATTATTTCAACAAAATAATTCCAACACTTAGTTCAATAGTAAAGTTTAAATTGATCACATTCGAGTCCTTCATTTCCCATCTTCATTATAATATGTTGACATCATTACAAAAGGACTCCCAAGATACATGTTTGACTCGTATCGATCCAGGTTAAGCATTTCAGCACTCCCACGTTTAAGCTGAGGGGACATATTAATTAATAGTAAATACACAAGATCCTTGTAGTTGTAATGGGTAATCAATGATATTTCAACTTTCTTTCTGTCTTAAAAGTAAAAGTAAACTATAAAGCATCTCAATGTTTAGTTGGTGTTTTACTAGTTAGTGTTTTCTTAAGATCATTTTGTCATGTAACCGCTTTGAGATCTATGCATGAACATTTTTTAGCCCATTATGCCTTCAGCCTTGTAACCACTTAGAGATTTAGCCCAAACCTATTTGCAAACCAAACTGATACCGGACCTATTTGGAGCTAATAGAAAGTGTAAGTTAGGGACCATTTTATAATCCACTCCACTTAAAGACGGTTTGAAACTACTCAAAACATGTAAAAAACGATCATAAAGCAGTTTCAATCCGAAGAGGCTTAAAACTTAACTAGTTTTGACGTTTTGTTACCCAACCGGAACTGGCTCGACGCTATCCGATTTAGGGTTCAGAACCAATTTGTGTACCTAGTTAGGGGTTTTTCCCTTACCTCAACTACTAAACCGGACATAGATCTTAATATGAAACCAATATAGAAACCGGTTTGGGTGAAATCGGTTCGGACGTGATTCGATCAGTTAGTTTGAAAACCAACTTGGGTATATATGCTTTAAAACCAGTTTGTGTAACAACTTTCGTTCAATTCAAACCTATTTAAAAATTGATTTAGTTTGACCATATCTACAATCAGATCTTGAACTATTGTAGCACGAGGCCTAAAAATCACGAGGACGAGCTCAAATATATATAATACATGTTAATTTTCTTTACACGGGAGCGAGATCAATATGTATTTAAAAATTTAAGGTATCGGAGTAAAAATCAGAACTTCTGGCAAGAAAAGGCGTAGTGGCCGGTGTCTTTTCCGTCCCCTTAAAGGATGCGCCCTTGCATATCTGGTTTTGTAATCGATATGAAATTGCGGTAGATAAAAGTTGTATCCTAGTCTACTAGATGGTCACGATAGTGTACGTGGGTTTAGAGTATTTGAATCTTGGTAATATAAAACATAGAAAAAGATAATAAAAAGATTAACAAGTTTTATGAAACAAAGATGTATATAAAGCTAAGTAAGATGAAGTTAGTAGCAACCTAAGGAAGTTTAAAAAGTTAAAACCTAACATATATTGAAACTTAATAATTAAAAAAAAAGGTATATTGGTTTTCATTGGTTCCAACTATCACCTTTTGTCTTCTACCGGTCCCAACTTTTAAATTGGTTGTCAACGGTCCCAACTTTTATCACTTTGGTAACCACTGGTCCCGTCGTTAAATTTTTTTAACGCCGTTAAGTTTTTTCCAAATTCAAGACCGATGTTTTAGACCTTTTGATTGGAAGGATAATACGTGTCGATTGATGTAAAAGTTTTCTCGAAAAGGCTATCTGAATGATAAAATTTATACATCCGATTGAAGCACCGTTAGGTTTAAACACCCGATTGAAGCACTGCTTCGTTGTTCGAAGCGCCGTTTTGAGGTAACTTTTCCATCAATCGACTTATATTATCATTCCGATCAAAAGGCTTATAACATCGGTATTGAATTTGGAAAAAACTTAACGGCGTTAAAAAAATTTAACGACGGGACCAATGGTTACCAAGGTGATAAAAGTTGGGACCGTTGACAGCCAATTCAATAGTTGGGACCGGTAGAAGACAACATGTGATAGTTGGGACCAATGAAAACCAATATACCAAAAAAAAAGTTATAAACATATGAAACTCATAGAAATATCTATAATTTACACAATAATTCGTTGGAAAATTCTATGAACCAAACTCGCCCGTGAGTTTATAACGAATTGACCGACTCAATCATAGATGGTGGATTCGTATGAGCGTAGGTAGGAGTCGCTTACAAATGTATAGCACTAGCATGATCGAAAGTGAAAGGTTCAATTACAAGAGAGTAACTCCAAGTGATAACATGTTAGGATGACTAGAGTCAAATCTACTAGTACAAATGTCAAGCACCACCCATGTTATTAGGCCCCATCCACCGGTTTCCCACTAACCACTAACCCACAAACATTGCTTCAACTTGCTTAATCTCTCTATATAAATTTTTGGATCCATCCATTATTTTAAAATAAACAAATATAATCAATCCGTAGATTTTTTAGAATGATTTATCATAACACACTCACTATAGAATTTCAACTCGATTTAGATGATCTAAATTCAAAAGTGTTACGAATGAGTCACTGACTCATTACGAATGAGTCACTGACTCATTGACAATATAAATAATTTATATACATACTAATTACCAAGGTCGGTTATGGACCTCGGTAATTAGGCCTCAACTTTGATTTTATTACAACTTTGCCATTGAACTTTTTCATTTCTCTTTTTTTAGTTTAACGCATTTATGATAATCTTCGGTTTTAACTAATTATCATTTTAGTCTCTAATGACTCAGTCAGTTTTCGAGTTTGAACTTTTACTTTACTTTGACATATGTATGACAATCCTTCGGATTTGACTTTGTTAGCATTTTAACTTCTAAGTTTTTATATTTCTTTGTCTTTCAAAATATGACACATTACGTGTTTGCATTAGTACGAGACATGAAACTTTTTTATTAACGCATATGACGAAGTCATATGAGCGAGCCTGGCTGCATGACCCGACCACCGCATCACGCGGCCTTTGTCTTAAATCTAGTTAGTTAATAAGTTCTAAGAATGATAACTAATCTTATTATATTTTATAGTTTTTCTACAATAGATCCACTAAAAGAAAACTCAGCTTCTAGGTCCAAGTATTATCACCCTTTCCCGTTGATTTGTAGATGCGAAAACTTTTCTCATCGACATTTTGTTGCACACGGAGCTGACTCAACAACTTCGTCTCAAAAGGTAAAAATTGTCGACGCAAAAAGTTTGAGGCAATTACATTATTTAGGGAAAAAATATAAAAAAGTCATTTTAATTTGAGCTTTTGCATCGTCCTGTCTACATTTAAACATTCTTACCGAACAAAAAAAAAATACATTACAAGCATTTCTTTATAGTTCTATGATGCGTGCAATATATATATAAAATAAACACATAAAAACACCTAGTTTTAAATTTATAAAAACCTAGACGAACTACTAAATCATACACAACCGGCAGTGGACCGGTCGGATGTAATATAGTGAAACGTAAGTCCAGGTGTCGACCCACAGACTCTATATACTACGTTTAATTAACTAAACAAGACTCGACTGACTAGACACGAACTTTAATTAAAAGATTATTTAAGAAGGGGGATTTTGCTAAAAATAGAAACTTTCTAAAAATAGTAACTTACTAAATTAGAAAACTTACTAAAAATGGAAACTGAGAATTTGAAAACGAATTTAAAACAGATGAGAGAAAACAAACCATCTAGGCTAGAATCATCGTTAACTTCAGTTATCACTCACGTTGGATTAATGGTTATGGAACCGGGATCTAAAGTTATTCACTTAAAAGCTTTCCTAATTAAGACCCTCGACCCTTCTCGAGAAGAAACCTAAAGGATAACTATTAAGTTATTAGCACACCGGTTACGGGATTAAACTTCCTCACGGTTATCTAATCAAATTATGCCTAATTGACCCACGCTAAAGATCTATCTCACGATACGACCCTTAAAGCCATTTGAACCCAATCATTTAATTTAACAAGCAAGATTAATAATTAACACTAAGCCGGAATTTTCACAAAAACCTAAACCTAGCAAATTTGACTAATCAAGACTTGTTAACAACCTATCACCTCACGGATATCTAGGTTGGCTATACATTATTACCAGTTTCATTAACACTATTAATCCTATGGTTATACTGCAGTTAAACCATAATAATCACAACTCACGTCAATGACTAAATGAATCCTATTACGTGACATAGACAATCACCAAGAACACATGGATTAATAATATCAAATCTACCAATTCAAACATATATAATGCATTAAACAATCATAAGGGTTCAAACTTTTAATTAAACATAAACCATAACCAAATCATTCCAACACAAGTTCAAACAAACCGTTAACGAATCAATATAAGCCTAGGTAGTTTTAAAGTATTAGCCTACCATAATCAAATCAACAAAAACAAGTTTTAATGTATTGAACATAATGGAAATAAAGAGAAAACAAAGAAACGATTAAACCCGGAAGAACCACGATGAAACCGTTGATCCTACGCGTTCCCGTTGCCTTCGTTTCGTCTTCTTGACCTCAAAAACCTGCTCTGATCTGCTGAAATCGCCTCAAATTTGTCCCAAGAAAAGTCTCGGAGGCTAGGGTTTGAGGTTATGTGTTTATATAGCGAACCAGGCCAAAAAACGTCGAAACTTTCTGCCGAAATCGCGTCACCGCGTCGCGCGGTGACGAAATGAGATTGTGGCCGCGTAGCGCGACCAACACCATCAGCCCAACCACACACGCCGCGTCACGCGGCCAGGTTTGGCCCTGTCACCGCGTGGCGTGGTGAGCCCCCTCCGTGTCGCGTAGTTTCGGTTTCGTTCGTTTTCTTCGTTTACGCGTACCGGTCCGCTCGTAACTCCGTTTCGGCCCCGTTTTCGCCTACGGATTCGATGTTTCATGATCTATCCGTTTCTTTATCAACATGGGACCTACGAAACATAAAAACATTAGTTGTGCCAAATTTGATATATAAACGTTACCGAAACGACACAAAATGTAAACAAACTTATCACGAGATTTATGTATATTTATCATTATATCAAATATCCCCACACTTAACATTTTTCTTCCCTGAAAAAGCATGCACATAGAATCATAACTAACTAGGGCATTCAACATTTCATCACAGTTTTCAAAAACAAGAACCGAATTCAGATAAACAGTGGTGCGTTTACATAAACACCCTAACACTAGCCAATTAAGTTTCCCCTTTTGTTTAATCTAAATTTAATTAAATCATTTATCTACAAGGTCTCACACAAAGGAAAAACAAGTCAGCCCGATTAATGTTGCTTGACGAGGCACCGGATAAACCAAAAAGGTTTTCCTACTAAAATAACCTAAAGAACTTAACTAAGCTAAGAACTAGTGCCATATTAGGGTGGATTTTGATGGATGAATTTTGTGGGTATAGACTGTTTATTCTCTTTTTTTTTTCATAAAACAAGATCACCTCACCAGGGGTGTCGTATCCAAGTCGCTATCCCGGAGGTAAAGCACATGAGGTCTTGGATCACTTGCCTTATATATATATATATATATATATATTTGACTTGGCTTCTTTGAGCTCTTTTATTTAGCAGCTACTTTGAGCGTTTTTCAGTACTATACCCGGTGGACATTTTATTTGCGGATGCGCCACTTCGTTCACAAGAAGTGTGTTATAAATCCTAAAATGGCACTACCCTTTAACCTATTTAAGTTCTAAAGCCTAAAATGGTGCCTAATTGTTATTTAGTTAAGGCCTTCATATTCCTCCTAAGATGAAAACCCACGAAATTCACGACAATTAACTTTCTATTACTACACTTAGGGAAACTATCTTAGCTAATTGGGTTACCATATGTTTATCCAAATTCATCTTTGTTATAAAAACCACAACTCATTTGAAAGCCAAAATCAGTTTCCTATCATTTTCTATTTAAAAGTGCACAACTTAAACAAAGACATTTTCAATTTTTAAAATTTTTTTTTTGGATTATTATGACTCTATAAGACTCGAAACAAACAAACAAGACTCAGAAATGACTATTTCTCATCCTCACACTTAAGTTCTACATTGTCCTCAATGTAGAGATAGAAAACATCTAAAAAAAATAAAAAACAAAAATGCAAAAATAAAAGATAGAAGGGTGAATTGGAAAAGACTTAGATGGTTTTGTGAAACGCATAAGCTCCAAGTCTTCATTCCAACTGCTGCTTCGATCGTATAGCATTTCGGTCGCGATCGAGCTTCCACCGACACTCTCGAGCTCCTCCTTCATCTTCGCAAATACAAACTCACCCGAATGGAGATTGAGTACGGGTGAGAATGATTTAAACCTTCAAAAACAAAAACAAGAATACCCGAGCATAACACTGACTCGACAAAACTAAATCAAATAAAATAAAATGAAATGAAATAAAAGAAAAACTGACTCGATAAACGATACTTATACAAACTCTACAAACCAACCTTCCTATCCAAGAGCAACTCAACCAGCACCTTGTGGGGTATCCTCAAATCCACCAGGATCCCCACACTTAAACCTAAGCAACCTTTTAACTTCAGCCCACTCCTTCGTGAAAAACACACTACCACTCTCATAGCCCTCCACCCACCTATCCTTGGCGTTTATCACCTGAACCCGACTATCCCAACGCTTAACCTTTTCTATCGGATCGGGAATCTTGAACACAACTATCTCCTCTCCTACCTGCAAACTAATCTGTCCCTTAAAGACATCTATATTCGCATGAGCAGTGCGAAGGAAATGACGACCAAGGATAATGGGGACTTTCGCATCACCCTCCATATCTAGCACGACAAAATCCACGGGGAAAACAAACTTATCCACCTTAACAAACAGATTTTCCACAATCCCCTGTGGATACTTAATTGACTTATCGGCTAAGGACAACGACATATTTGTGGGAGTTAACTCACCTAGACCTAGCTTCTCGTACAATGAATAGGGCATCAGATTAATGCTAGCACCTAGATCAGCTAAAGCTCGGGCTTCTAGATTACTACCGAATAAGCAAGGAATCGTAAAGACTCCTGGATCAGAAAGCTTTTCCGGTAGTGTATTCGTTACAACTGCCGAGCACTCACCACTTAAAGGAACTGAAGAGAGGTCTCCCAGCTTGCATTTGTTCTTGAGGATGTCCTTCAAGAACTTAGCATACTTAGGCATCTGCTGGAGAACCTCTATGAACGGCAGATTGATCTTGATTTCCTTAAACATATCCAAAAAGTGCCCATACTCCCGCGTGTATTTCTGCTGCTTAAGACGAACGGGATATGGGACACGAGCATGATCAATCAGAGGAGAGGGCCTAACATCCACTGGCTTTCTCCCCACACTTAAACCTAACTCAGGGTCACTCACGGGTTTTGGATTACTAAACTCAGCCTCTACACTACCCGGACCCTCTAGCACTATCTCCTCATCCACTAACTCATCATCATCCTCTCTAACAACCTTCCCACTAACTATAGGTTCACTGAACGACACCCTCTTCTTTACCGGCTCTAATACCCTACCACTACGAGTAGAAATTGCATTCAACTGAGCAGAAGGGTTCGTTTGGGTTGAACCCGAGAACTGGCCTTGGGACCTTTGACTAGGAGACTGTTTCACTAAATCACCTACAATCCTCTGGATATCTAGAATGATGGAATGCTGATTTTGCAGGGCAAGTTCCTGCTTTTTCAGCATGAGCTCATGTGTAGCTAAGGTTTCATGTGTGACCTTATCCTTAGCTACTAATTGCATCAACAACTGCTCTATCCTATCATTACTAACACCAGACCCCTGACCACTAGCCTGATCACCACTAACACCACCATCAAACAAACTACCCACCCCCTGATTATTATTATTATTATTATTATTATTATTATTGTAGTTAGACTGATAACCAGGTGGGGCACCTGAAGAACGCCAAGTTGAGTTATTGTTAAAGTTTGAATTACGGTTCCAATTTGAATTACCGTTATTAGAATTAGGGAACCTATTCTGATTAGCTACAAACTCAACTTGCTCCTCCCTAGACATCACCAGACATTCTAAAGTGTTGTGACCTCCTCGACACACCTCACACTTATCCACTTTAGCCTTAAGGTCCCTCATCTCACGGGTTAGGTTTTCTAAAGCAGCGGCCACACTCGTTTCCATGCTAACATGGTGCACACCTCTAGTGGAAGAAGAAGGTGTGCCAGTGACAGGAATGGAATTCCTGAGAGTGGACCGCTGTTCGTGTTCAGCATGGGCAAAACTCTCAAACAGTTCATTGCATTGGTCTACGTTCATCTTAACCATTAAGTGACCCCCCGCAGATGTATCAAATCGGGCCTTGGTTTCATACGTAAGCCCGTTGTAAAATTTCTCAACCAAGGCCCAAGGAGTATGCCCATGTTGGGAGCAGCGAGATAACAAATTTTGAAAACGCTCCCAAGCAAGGTAATAGGGCTCATCTGCTTCCATTCTAAACGAGTGGATCTGGTCACGAAGGCGGGAGGCCTTAGCAGGTGGAAAGTACTTCTTCAGGAAGGCTGAACAAAGTGTTTCCCACGTCGTGAACGTCCCCTCTGCTTGCGAATCGAGCCAAATGATCGCCTGATCCGCTAGTGAGAACGGAAACATATGCAAGTAGATCGCGTCATCCGATGCACCCTGAAGTTTAAAAGTGCTCACGATTCGCGCGAGGCGCGAAAGGTGAGCCGGTGCATCTTCATCATCCCGCCCATGAAATTTATCGTTAGCATTGGCGGTCATGATGTATGACGGGATCTGCCACGAATTTGGATTCGTGATCGCAGGCGTTGCGATAGACGAACGGTTTCCGGTGAAACCGTCGAACGCCTGTTGATGGACAGTACGGTTCGCTGCCATCGAAATCCTAGGACTGCTAGGTGGTGTGTTGTGCGGTGTGGGATGCGGGGTAAAATCAAACTTTAAATTACTTACCTTGACCTCCGGAGACGAGTCAGCAACAGTCCCTAGCTCCGGATCAACCTCCTCGAATGTGTGCTTCATTGGTCCGTGCGATCTCAAGTGTGGCATAAAACTGCACGAAACCAACGAAACAAATCAGACAAAAACTAAACAAACAAGAAGACAAAATGGACACGAAAAACAGGAAATAAGGATAATAAAAACTAGACCCCTACGACTCAAACAAACAAAACAAAAAGCACGTGAAAAGCAATTAAGACTCAAAAAGTTAACTAACGTAGTTACCAAGAGTCCCCGGCAACGGCGCCAAAAACTTGATGCGTGCAATATATATATAAAATAAACACCTAAAAACACCTAGTTTTAAATTTATAAAAACGTAGACGAACTACTAAATCACACACAACCGGCAGTGGACCGGTCGGATGTAATATAGTGAAACGTAAGTCCGGGTGTCGACCCACAGATTCTATATACTACGTTTAATTAACTAAACAAGACTCGACTGACTAGACACGAACTTTAATTAAAAGATTATTTAAGAAGGGGGATTTTGCTAAAAATAGAAACTTTCTAAAAATAGTAACTTACTAAATTAGGAAACTTACTAAAAATGGAAACTGAGAATTTGAAAACGAATTTAAAACAGATGAGAGAAAACAAACCACCTAGGCTAGAATCATCGTTAACTTCAGTTATCACTCACGTTGGATTAATGGTTATGGAACCGGGATCTAAAGTTATTCACTTAAAAGCTTTCCTAATTAAGACCCTCGACCCTTCTCGAGAAGAAACGTAAAGGATAACTATTAAGTTATTAGCACACCGGTTACGGGATTAAACTTCCTCACGGTTATCTAATCAAATTATGCCTAATTGACCCACGCTAAAGATCTATCTCACGATACGACCCTTAAAGCCATTTGAACCCAATCATTTAATTTAACAAGCAAGATTAATAATTAACACTAAGCCGGAATTTTCACAAAAACCTAAACCTAGCAAATTTGACTAATCAAGACTTGTTAACAACCTATCACCTCACGGATATCTAGGTTGGCTATACATTATTACCAGTTTCATTAACACTATTAATCCTATGGTTATACTGCAGTTAAACCATAATAATCACAACTCACGTCAATGACTAAATGAATCCTATTACGTGACATAGACAATCACCAAGAACACATGGATTAATAATATCAAATCTACCAATTCAAACATATATAATGCATTAAACAATCATAAGGGTTCAAACTTTTAATTAAACATAAACCATAACCAAATCATTCCAACGCAAGTTCAAACAAACCGTTAACGAATCAACATAAGCCTAGGTAGTTTTAAAGTATTAGCCTACCATAATCAAATCAACAAAAACAAGTTTTAATGTATTGAACATGATGGAAATAAAGAGAAAACAAAGAAACGATTAAACCCGGAAGAACCACGATGAAACTGTTGATCCTACGCGTTCCCGTTGCCTTCGTTTCGTCTTCTTGACCTCAAAAACCTGCTCCGATCTGCTGAAATCGCCTCAAATTCGTCCCAAGAAAAGTCTCGGTGGCTAGGGTTTGAGGTTATGTGTTTGTATAGCGAGCCGGGCCAAAAAACGTCGAAACTTTCTGCCGAAATCGCGTCCCCGCGTCGCGCGGTGACGAAATGAGATTTTGGCCGCGTAGCGCGACCAACACCATCAGCCCAACCACACACGCCGCGTCACGCAGCAGGTTTGGCCTTGTCACCGCGTGGCGTGGTGAGCCCCCTCCGTGTCGCGTTGTTTCGGTTTCGTTCGTTTTCTTCGTTTACGCGTACCGGTCCGCTCGTAACTCCGTTTCGCGCCCCGTTTTCGCCTACGAATTTGATTTTTCATGATCTATCCGTTTCATTATCAACATGGGACCTACGAAACATAAAACCATTAGTTGTGCCAAATTTGATATATAAACGTTACCGAAACGACACAAAATGTAAACAAACTTATCACGGGATTTATGTATATTTATCATTATATCATTCTACATGGGTGACCTTCCAGCAAGGGAGCCACATTCATAGACGAGGTATTGAAAGGAAGAGAAACACCTCAATTGAGACTTTTTGTGTGGTCAAATCGACACAAAAGGGATTTTTACTTTTTTGTTGTTCATTAGCTATATATTATAAAAATTAAGGGGTGAAACATAAGGTATTTTTGTTATGGAAGACTCATTAAACTTAATTTTATGTTATTAAATATATAGGAAAAAACAAATAAATGAACTAGACAGGTAATGAGAACAATGATACTGAATGATACTGATAGCAATGAAGGGGGAAAATTAAGGGGATTTAATGTAAAAAAAACAAGGAGGGCATAGGCCGGTTCATGGCTCGGTTACTAGTTTGGGCCATGACTTGACTTATGGTTTGAGGGATGGGTAGAGACACGTGTCGATTCATGGGTCAGGTTATGTGTAGCGTGGATTGATTCATGGGTCGGGTCATAGGTTGAGGGCCGTGGTATAGGTCGGTTCATGGGTCAGAGCATGTATCGGGTCATAAGTCGAGCCATGGTTCAAGTCATAGTTCAGGTCATTGGTTAGTTCATATGCTGGGTCATGGTTGGGGTCATTTATCAAAAACATCATTTCATTCCTTGAAAAAATGACATCTAAACATCCTTCCTCCAAGGAATAAAAATCACTAGAAGCGAAGGATTCACGTTCCATATGCGAAGGATTCGTATTCCGTATGCAATGATTCATTTTATTCATATGTAGCTTGCAAACATTTTTTTTATTCTAGTAGAATGACTTATGTCATTTTACTTTACATTCAATACATTACTATGTCATGTCATTAATTTATTTATAAAATGAAATAAAAAATCATAGAATATAATGCATTAAAGTTAAAAATGTATTACTGTCTCTGTTATTTTTCATTTTTTTAACGATACTTTAAATCACTAACGAGCTTTTAAGACACGTTATATGTCTAATTTTCAATACTTGTTTGTATGTACTTTTGGGACATTGCATTTTAGCATTAAAAATGGTAGTTGGTTTCTCAAGATCTACCATTAAAATGACAACCACTTGAGGTACACGGTCATTTCTAGCATTTATTTTAGAATTTCAAATTTCTCATACATTTATTGTTGCGTATAAATTTAGTAAATTATTCCTTCAACTTCTGCTTGTAGAAAAAATATCACAAAAAATAATTACACATGTCAAATAAAAGTGATAAAGATTTGAGAACTCATATAATACTTAATTACGGCGAAACAAATAAAGTCTAGCTATATGTAGTAACTAATGATAAAATGTAGCCCATAAACTTTATGAGCACGTACAACGATCCAAACACGCATTAACGATGAACAATCAGTTTTTATTGTGACTTGAAATATCAATTTGATATGACAATCCATAAACGATGAACAATCAACAATCACAATAACTCAAAAGACCACTAGTTATTATTGAGTACATCAACATCTATATAGTCTCATAAATCCATGCATGCATAGAAACAGTTTAACCCAAAATTATCCTGTACACAACCAACACTTTTGGTGTAAAAAACTTTTGAGTAGATCATCAAACTTACATATACAACTTCTGACTTTTCTTGCAACTTAGTTTGACTTTATGATGTCTTTATTTGTTATGATAATTTGAATTACTGACGGACCACTAGCCATCATAATCATCTTCATTATTCGAGTATGAAACCTTAGGTCTCTAAGCAAACACGCCCCCAAGATAAGTTTGTACATCAGTCTATCCCTATCAATCCTAAACCCGAGTCCACCTTCAGGAACAAACTCACTTTAGGTGAGGAAACTTTATGTCCCAACCTTAAACCCTTGCCTTTTATATTCCTTACAATCTTCCTTTACGTTGATGCTACCCAAAATCTAAGGTACTGTTTGGTATTCATGAAAGATATTTGATGTGTAATGTTTGTATATATTTATAATGTAATACTTTAGAACAAATTCAAGTTTTAAATTGGCAAATGCACCCATCAGAATATAATATAGCATATGCAAGATATTCGATATTATCTAAGGATACATAGGCTCTCAATAATTTATCTCAATTGTTTTTTATTTAAGTGTTTAATAAGGACTATTTTTTATACTTTGGTTTCTAGATTAAAAACACATGATAAATGAAAGTAAACAAAGCACGTTGTAGTTATATGAACAATAGCTACTTAGTTAGGTTTAACTTCCTAAAAATGAGTACCTTTCTTGTCTACGAATGGCTTCGCTGACCGATAACGAAAACCTCGATGTTAGTTCCTACTCTGTCACACACTGACCGATAACGAAAACCTCGATGAGGACGAAAGAAAAATGATCGCACAATAAAATATTTAAATACAATTAAAGATCCAAATTTAAATAATCCAAGTATCAAATACAAAATCAAAGATAAAACAAAAATATCCAAATAACTGATATATATTATTAAATTAGGTCCATGATCCTAGTATTGAAGCATTGAATAAATATTCTAAAATGTTTTTCCTTAAATCATGTAAAAAAATCATTGGTCAGATAAAAAAATAGCTAGTGAGTACAGATAGGTTTTAATACATATAGATACAATGATTAAAAATTCAATTTCATGTCATGTTAAAACTACAATTTGCAAAATGTATCATATAAGATAAACGGTGCACAATCAAACCTAGATGACATACAATCACTTAATCACAAAGATTAAATCGTAGAACAATGAACAATTAGTTAAACGGTTATGATCATCCTGGTGTATGCAAAGGGGTGAGTTTGGCACCCTAATAGATGTACTATTAAATAACCATTGCTTTGAATAAATTAATGATCATGTGAGAATAATATTTATCTTTTCGTAAACACATAAAGCAAGTAGAAACACAACATGAATTGAATAAATTGAGCATGATTATAATGATTAAAAAATGAGTTTAATAGGTTCACATGTGATCGCGCTAAAATTTAAAAATAGAAAAATGGTCTATAAGTACTCACGCGGTGATGAATTGACGAGTGAATAACTACAAGTCTTGTCAAAAAGATCACCGAGGAAATCTTCTTAAAATTAACCTAAGAAAGGGTGTCTTGTGTTAGAATAATGAATCCAGGGTACCAAAGAAAATTTTGAAACTAGGGTTTCAAAATAGCAACTGAAGTTACCCCTTTAATACATGACTTAAACAAAAATAACTTGACAAATAATTGTTAAATAAAAAAATGATTAAATTTATTAACTAGATGAAAAATAATAATAATTGATTCATCACATAAGATATATAATCTAAAGTTAACTCATTTGTATAATAGATCTATTAATGTTAATAACATTGAAATTGAATAACTGGGTTTAAATCACCTATCGTTGTTATACATGTAGGTGGGTTTGTCAAACCATTAACGCTAACATTGTACCGGTAGGATTACCAAATAATAATAATAATACTTTAAACTATCACATAAGACTACATCATGCTACAACAAGACTAACACATTTGTATGATCTCATTTGAAAATTGAAAGAAAATCGGGTTGGTTCTTCATGATAACGGTAGGATTACCAAGTAATAATACTACTTTAAACTATCACATAAGACTACATCATGTTGCAGCAAGACTAACACATTTGTATGATCTATTTTGAAAATTGAAAGAAAATCGGGTTCGTTCCTCATGAAACTTAGTTATGTTTTTGAAAAGTTGCCCCAATTTAATACATGACTTAAATAAACTTAACAAATAATAGTGATACCGAATCCACGGAATATCCAAATGGCTCAAACACAATTGATTATCAAAGACTATAAATCAAACCATAAGGTTTCAAGAACAATGTTCTTTATTAATTCTCAATCATAAACTTCTGAAATAATCATAGAAACCCTAATACTTATACTAGACTCTAACAAACCTAGAGATAAACATGAATAAATCAAATAAATAAAAGATATGATAGACTATAAAAAAGATATGATAATTAAGGAATAAAATATTATGTAAATCTCTAAATATTCTTCAAACTTGGATCCATATCCGTATCATTCTCCCCGTCTTCGAAAAACTCGTCCTCGAGTTTTAATTCTAGATCAATGCCGCCTGGGTCGAATGGTACATCGAGTTGTTTCTTTTGTTCACCTACGAGTAGTTTAAACCATTTTCTCATATAATCTTCACTCAAACCACATAACTTATTCCCGATGTCAAAACAAATATCCTTAAATTTAGAATACAAACCCTTAAAACTTCCATGATTATCCTCCATTTGAATCATTCCATGATTATCCTCCATTTGAATCATTGAAATAATTACAACATAACAATTATCCTTCACATTTGAACACACCAAATTATCTTCATGCATGTTATTGTTAAAATTCTTAAGAAAACAATTTGTCACTTTATGCGCACCTAGATTTTTTGAACCAATAAGATTATATTGAGAAAGCAAATTCAAACATTCCAAATACTGCATCTTTATTTCATAAACCAAATTAGTTTGAGAGTTATCCATACCAAAAGTAATCGACCCTCCATTCACAACAACCGTAGGGCCACCGCGATCCACCATAATAACCGTAACCTTTTCCATCTCTTTTGACACATGATTATATTTATCAAACGAATCCAACATACCTGACGAGAGTGTAGGCGACCCATGCTCTTCAAATCGTTCAGCCACACTATCAGTAAACCAATTATACCAATCCTCGTCCGCGTATTCATCAAACACGGGAGGTGAATCAAAAGAAGATAATATTATCACCTCTAAAAATCATGTTGGAGATATAGATGCAAGGGATTTTTTGTTTGAAAATATGAATAAGTGTGATGGTGATATTTACAAGATATACATGCATGTTCAACGTGGGGAGAAGTGGATTACGTGGAAGAAGATGCTTTCTTGATCGTAGATTCGCCGCCGGAGGCAACGACAAAAGTATGTTTATTTCACGTGCTCGTGGAGATCGATTCAATTGTGTTCGTAGATTCGCCGCCAGAGGCAACGAAAGAGTTGATCCTGATCCACGGGATCTTAAGATCAAAAGACTTCAGAAACGAGTCCAAGATCTTAAGGTATCGTCGACATGGGAGGAAACGGAACCGCTCTCACATCTTTTGACACATGACTATTTTCATAAAACATATTAAACATACCTTGCGAGATTGTAGACGGCTCAAGTTCTTCAAATCGTTCAACCATACCACCAATAAACCAAGTATACCAGTCTTCATCTTCATATTCATCATACAAAGGTGAAAAATCATAAATAACATCGTCATTGGTAGGATGCTCCTCGTCCCCGGTTAACTCGTCCCCGACAAGTTGTTCCGGTTCCGTTTCCTGCCATGTCAACGATACCTTAAGATTTGGACTCGCTTCTGAAGTCTTTTGATCTTAAGATCCCAGGGGTCGGGATAGACACCATTGCTGCCTCGGGCGGCGAATCTGTAAATAGAAGATCTATCTTTTCCACCGGCACGTGAACCACCAACGTTCTTGTCGATGCCTCCGGCGGCGAATCTTCGAACAAGAAAACAATTGTCTTCACGTAGAGCCATTTGAAACCAAAGCTCTGATACCAAATGATACCGAATCCACGGAATATCCAAATGGCTCAAACACAATTGATTATCAAAGACTATAAATCAAACCATAAGGTTTCAAGAACAATGTTCTTTATTAATTCTCAATCATAAACTTCTGAAATAATCATAGAAACCCTAATACTTATACTAGACTCTAACAAACCTAGAGATAAACATGAATAAATCAAATAAATAAAAGATATGATAGACTATAAAAAAGATATGATAATTAAGGAATAAAATATTATGTAAATCTCTAAATATTCTTCAAACTTGGATCCATATCCGTATCAAATAGTTAAATAAAAAAATGTCCAATTCATGGATTTCGTATTCTAGGGGTTATTGAAAATTGGGTATTTATCAAATATAAGTTAAAATTATTTTCGATCCAGTTTTCAAGCAAAACCGAGCATTAGCGCATCTGGTATTGATTGTTGGTAGTGAGGGTGGAGACGGAGTTCGAATCTGGTCTCCCCCATTTTAAATTTTTGCCATTTTGACTATTGTTATATTACAAATAAACTTAAAAAAAATCAAATGTAATATGTTATAAACCCAAAAGTAATTATAAAAGAAACTTTTTTTCTCTAAAGACGTTATTTTTACAAATGGTAAAAATAACTTTATATATTTATGTCAAATTAAACCGTTACAAAAATATAAACCGTTTAAAAACGCTAAACATGTTTTAATTTAATTTTTTTCTTTAACTTGTTAAACTTCTTGTAAAATCGATTATGAGGTTTACTTAAATTAATTACTATTGTTTATCAAGATTTTTGTCATTTCAATCACTATTATGTTCCGTCGTAATGAATATCGATATTTAGGGAGATGACATAGCAACATAGTATAGCAACTTGTATCATCGTATAGCAACTTGTAACATTGAAAATGAAATTAAATGCCGGGTTTAAATAAGCTTATTCAAGGTCAAATATATAAAGTTTTTGTTAAACAAGCCGTTTCACAACACGTTTTAAGTTTAACTAATATATCGAGATGGTTAAGCTTATAAGTATAATGTGTGTTTAAGGGGTCATAGTTATTTATGTGCTTTGTTTACCATTGATATCCAATTATCTCGAGTGAGCCGTTTCATCCCCTTCTTCAACGTTTTTCAATTTTGTCATCAATCTGGGACATAAAATAATCTAAAATGCTCCTTAGCATGTGTGAATCAAAAGCCCTAAGGTTGTTTGTGCATTAGCTATCAAAATCGGGTTCAATTTGATGAATTTGTCTTCTAGGGTTCATATAAATTTGGGGGTAATTGCTTGTTATAAGTTAAAGCCATTTTTCTTCCAACTCAAAACAGATTGCCCATACAACGCGACTGGTTAAATGTTTCTGTTTCAACCAAGTGACTAGGGTTCGAACTTGGTCACTATCATATTATTTTTAATCATGTTTTATCACCTATAATACTAATTACAACAACCTAATACTAAACCTCACATTATATATTTTGTTAAAATGTAAAAGGAAATACTAAAAGTTATATAAAACATAATTTCTTTATATCATCAAACTTTAGAAATATTATAAAACCATGATTTTTTAGTAAGACAAATTGTATAAATTTAGATTTCACGAATACTTTTCTAAATACCTTAAAAATGCTACAAGAAGGTATTTTAATACCTTTAAAATACATACAAATTTTATAAATAATAGGTTATACAAATAAGACTTTTATATGGACTTTTGTATATCTTAAAAATTGGGTTAAATGCTTTAAAGTATTTCTAAAATATATAACATATTTTTGACATTACGTAAGCGGTGGTTAAAAATATATTATTCGAGTTTCTATTGTTTACCAAAATAAATATTATTACCATTGCTATTGTTATAAATAAATGATTTTAAATATATTTTAGTCGTTTAACGAGAAACCCCCAAATCTCAATTCGAAACCTTATAATTCCAAATTCCTTAGATTCCTATTGTTTCTATTCTAGTATTCTATACAATATGTTTTACTAAGTTAAGATTGTCATTTAATTAAGTGATTCTAATATTTGGACAATCCTCGGTTCTATTTATACTATTTACTACTTTTTCAGGCCTGAGTTTCAAGGTGATTAAATTCACTCCCTTTTTACTTTTACGTTTTGGGCCGAAATATGTGTTCTATTACAATGCAACGTTTTCTAATTTTCTTTCAATTTTCAAAAGAGATCGTACAAATGTGTTTGTCTTGGTAATTCCACCGGTTTGGATGAATAAGTTTTATAAAATATTTTTGGGTTTAAAACATATTTACAAATGATTTTTAAATATATGTTATATAGAAAGGAACATCAAAATATGATCCAAAAATAAAGTGGGGGAGACTAGATTCGAACCCTGGTCTCCACCCTCAACACATAAAGCACAAACCAGACATGCTGTAGTCCTCAAACCAAACTAACTATGATCCTTAGATCATTAGCTACCTTACATGACTAATGAGACTCACTACCTAGATGGATCCAACTAAGTGCATATACATCCTAAGGTCTACTTAATCTTACTGACTTGACCTGTACTCTTACTTACATCCCCTCGGACACTAGTTCCTCGAAACAATCTGCGTGACTAATGCGACCATGTGCCAGACAAACCTGAACTATGGCATGCCAAATCACAAGGGTTAACCTACTTTACTATACAAACAAATACATTCACTATTCTTTATAAAACATACTTTATACAAGCTCAGACACAACTCAGAAAATATAAATTATAAAAGTAGGGTGCTTAGACTCACCTTGAATGTATACATGAGCTAGCTACCCACTTTGGCGAATAAAGTGCAAACCCTGAAAATGCATCACATAAATATGTTACGAGTCTAGAGTACGTAACCTCCAGGTTCAAACTAGAAATATTATCAATTAATGCCCTAGTCACCTTGGTGACCTCATGTTATGGTCTTGAACCTTATTAATATAATAATATTGCTCATAAAAATTTTGTGTTTCGAGTCAAGTTTCATGCACAAATTTCATAAGTTCCAACTTTAAACATTCTTATTCTTCATTGTCGTCATTGTCGTCGAACAATATAATAAACTCCATATATTCTTTACTAACATTTTACTCATGACATGTCTTATCATCATGTTTGTTTTCTTACTAGATTATAAGTTTATAACCATGCTATACTATTCACTTGTTTGGTTTTATAGGAAAAAACCCCATTTACGCAAACTAAGAATTTATTTTAAATAAAAACTAAGAATGTACAGTGCTCGCGTATTGTGCGAGCCATTTATACACCGTTTAATGGTGTTTAAGATTGAAAAATTCTCGTCGTCACATCCCATAAAACATACACGGACTAAAATTAACAAAAAACAAATATTATTCAACTTCAAACAAAGAAAAACAAGTAAATTAAAACATCCAAACATTATGACAGGTCTATTTGCCAACATATTATTTCAACAATAAAAAATATCTCTTCATACCCTTATAATATAATACATATAAATTGTCAAAATAATTAACAAAATTACTAAAATGACCCAAAAGAATATTCATCATCCGAAAATACTGGTTTTACTTTTTCTTTTTGGTTTTATACATATTACTGTAACATGTTAGTGCTGCTTGTTTCTTTCTTCTGTTGACATCTCCCCTTGTTTTCTTTATTCTTGTTTCTTTCCTTTTGTTTTCTTTTAGTATTTATATGCATTTTCCCTTCATTATCTAAACGAAATTATTATTTTAATGCCATACGAAATGATAGCATCAGTCCCTTATTTAAGGAACGTAGCTGCTCGATAAGATGGTTACATTCTTTTTGTTCATAACAATTAAAACAATTTATTATTAACTCAAGTGCTATTTCTTTATAAAACTCATACTTTTCATGGCTAATTAAATACTAAAAAAATCATCACCTTTTAGCAACATTACGTCCAGAGGAGGCTGTTTTTTTCATCTCTTAATATTCAGTTCAATGCTTAATCATTCAGATTCGGCATTCAAAGCGTTTGTTTCATAAGAAAAGAACATCTGAATGGTTCAGGTAAGTGCTGAATGGTTAAGAGACAGAAAGATACTGCATGAAACTGAATGGAGCATATACCAACTCTACTCTGATATGCATTTCTACCTCAACATCCCTCTCATTGATAGTGTCTCTTAATAGTTCAGACCTCTTAACCATTCAGCACTTAATGATTCAGATTTTGCCAAACAGCCCCTTAGTATATAAATACGTAACATTGTTTTATATTTTTTTAATGTTAAACTTCATAGACACTGCCAATCAGCAAAAACCCCACATGTATATATATACTAGGTCTAATACACGTGTGTTACACACGGATTAAATAAAAATATTAAAAAAAAATTATAATCGTTGTATTTAAAAAATTGTAAATATCTTTGCCAAAATATTATATATTAATCACAAAGTTTTGGTCACATCAAGGCATCAACTCTCCTACTTAATTTTTTCATCTCAAACTTACTTTTATAAAACAAATTTTCTCCCAAAAAATAACCCTCTAAAACCTTGATTTATTAAATAAATACATAAAGAAGAAAAACAAACAGCACATAAAACACAAACTAAAAATCTACATCACACCATTTTTTTCATGTTAAGGTTTTGAGTGATAATTAGTAAAGCCATTTAGGCTATATCTTTGAGGACTAACTAGACAACATCAAACAATAATTTAGTTCCATATCTAACTAGAAAAGAAAAACTAAACTATTAGAGAACTCTTACAAAGAAGAAATCAAGAATAGATTAAAGGTTAATCTTGAAATAATAGTAAACTTGAGAGTTTATTTAATATATTTTATTTAAGTAAAGTAGTCTTATTTTAATAACTGAATCCTAATAGGTTTAGGAAAGTTTTAGTTATCTTGAAGAGAAAGTTTAGTATTAACTATAAATAGGGATCGAGTTCATTAGTTTTATTTGTTTATTTTCTTGTAAGTTTGTTTAGTTATATAAAAGAGTCACATGTTGTCTCCCCAAATATCTCGTGTTCATGTTTGTTCGTTTATTAGATCTGATTGTTTAATCCGTTTGGGCCAACATAGATTTTGAAGAAAATAGGAACATTTTAAGGAATTTATAAAACCAAACTTAACAATAGGGTTATATGTGTAATTAATGAGTTTGGGTGGACGTTTCTTTTTTTTTTTAACGGCAAACTTTATTATAAGAGGCTAACAAGGAGCTAAAACCTCAAAGTACAAGAAACAACGAACAGAAAGATGACAATACAGAAAGAAGAAAACAAGACAGAAAATAACAACACCTCTAGCCAGGAACGAATGGAAAATTAGCCAACATAGCCAAACACCTATTATTACTCCGGGCACGCAGCCAAATGTAAGCTAAAAACACAATCTCTTCGAAGATTTTGTTGTTGGAGGACGATACGTTGTTGAAGATAACATCATTCCGATGCTTCCATATACACCATGTGACAACCATAAAAATCGCATGAATAGCCTTTTTAAAGTTAGCACCCCCTGTAGAAGAAACGGAATTTTCATGAGGACGCCAAAGGTGAACGCATAGATTGGTTGAATGGAACACCAAGAGTCTACCATTGACTAAACTTCCATCACAACAGCACAACTGGTAAACAGATGATCAACTGATTCCTCAATCGAGCTACATAGAACACATAGGGCAGACCCCAAAACAACATGACTTTTAAAATTATATAGATAAGGGACTAGGTTACACCACACCATTCCACCGTGCATGCGGATGGGAATTCTGGGTTTCAGCCTAAGGTGGGGTTTTTCCTATTGATCACTGATAGACAGTCATCGAGTCCCTTAAATTTTTTTTTAATCTAGGTAGCTAAAGTAAGTGGGATATCATATCACACAAAAGCGTGTGATCAGTGTTATGAGTTTTCCCTGATTATTTAACTAAACTATTTAACTATTGTCACTTGACTGTAAATCGATTTGAAGAGATTAATCAAACTGCTAATTAAGAAAAAGAATAGCAAATTGAAAAGAACATTGCGATTAATAAATGGAAAATATCTCAAGTCTGGGGTTCAAATAAGTGATCTAAATGTGTACTTATGGTTTACCAAGTTGAGAGTTACGTAGAGATAACTCGTTTACCAATTTTAGTGAACTATGATTACCAACTAAATAACGAGTTATTCGTTTAAATAGTAGAACCAAAATCAACTAATGTGTTTAGAAGATTATGACTAACTAATGTCGAACCTTGTTGTGACATTTGCCTCAAACCCGAACCCGAATACCTGACTCGAACCCGAATCTATCTCTTACTTATTTGTATTTTATTTTCATCAAAATGTAACACTTTGTTTAATAATATGAATGAATATGCCGGATCTTATGTTTTTCCCGTTTGTAATAAAGTGATCAAATTAATACGAGTAATATATAACTGTTCTTATTAAACCTCTATTTATAATAAATAAATCTCAAAATATATAAATAGTAATTTATAAACGAGACTGTGTAAATAATATCTAAGTTAATTACTAAAAAGTCTAAAAATAACCATTTAACGTCAAGAACAAAGTAAATATATAAAAACGCCAATTTTATAAACATTACCAATTAAGTTAGTTAGTTAAAATAAAGATTTAATTAGCTTTGGGTGAAAAATTTAGACTTTGAAACTTATATTAAAAGTTTCTAGATCTAATAAATAATAATCAAACTAAAAGGGCCAAACATGTAAATATAGAAAACTCTAAACCCAAACCCCCCTTGATTCCGGTACCACCATTTCCGGCCTCTTTGGCCGGAGTTTCAATTCTCCAACGATACCAAATACACGTTTTTTTACCATTTTAAACCAATCCAACTTATATAAAACGTTCCTTTACACGTTTCGAACCTGTTACCATCGTTAAAACCTGATTTAATCGATCAAATCCATCTTTCAATTGGTTTCTAAAACCGTAATCATAAAACCAAAACTCTAATCGACTCAAAACGCCTTGAATCAGTTAATAGGCTTAACTACAACGATCCTTTCGATGATTAGAAGCAGTCTAAGTAATTTAATTCCAATTAAAACACTCAATTAATCGTCAAATCAATTCAATTAACTCGTTTTTCAAGCTTGAACCGTTCCATTGCTTTCTGATCAAACAAGTCCAATTAAATCGACCACACGACTCTAAAGCACGCTCATTCTCTCTTTGATATTCTAATTTCAATCAAAAATCACAAGGACTCAGTGTTTGATTCTCCATTTGTTCGAACCTGTAACTCCTCAATTGACCATCATATTGTTATTATTATCTGCAATTCGTGTGGGATTTTTATTTATCTCATCATAAAGAAGAAATCTGAAAGTTTAATTGCAGTTTAACAGCTTCTATCTATTGTTTTGATTTTCAAGCAAACAGGTCTTGTTCTTGGTTTCCATTTTCTCCAATCCGTCATCAGTCAAGTAAGTTATTCTACATAAAATACTCGTAATCATTTTGGTATCAAAAGCCCTCTTTCAATTTCATGTTTCGTTGATCCAAATCGAAGTAATTTAGGATTTAGGGTTAGGGTTCTTAATTGGAAATTGGATTTTTGTTTAAAAATGTGTTAAAATCATTTTGTTTCAATATTTTTACCAATATTTGGCTTTGTTCTGCTGATAAAGGTGTTGTTTTTTAGCAAAGGGTCTCAGGTTCGAAACGAAGGACCTATATTATTTTTATTATTTTATTTTAACCTAATTAATAACCATTTTTACTATTTATCTTAAAATATAAAACTAATACTATAATATATATGTTATAAAATGCTAAAAGCATATAAAATATCAAAACCATGATTTTATATAAAGTTAGTTTTATAAATTTAACTATTACAAATATTTTTTAATACTTTAAAAACACTATAAAATGTAGTTTAATACTTCTAAAATAAATACAAGTTTTATTAAAAAATAGTTTATAAATATAGACTTTTTATAAAGTTTCTAAATTACTATAAAAATGTGATAAATATATAATATATTTCTAGATGCTAAATAGTTTATTATTAGGAAAATATATATTTGAATATCTATCATTATCAAAATATTGCTATTGGTACTATTGTTTTCCGACATTTCGATTAAAATTTTTATATATTTGTAATTGTTTAACGAGAAAACCCCCAAATCTCAATTTGAACCCTAAAGTTTCAAATTACCTTAGTTTCCTATTATTCTATTCTAGTTTATTGTACTATATGTTTACAAAGTTAGAATTGTCATTTACTTAGGTGATTCTAGTATCTGGGCAATCCTCGGTTTAATTTAAATTACTTGCTATTTAATTCAAGCCCGAGTTTCAAGGTTAGTAAATTCACTCCCCTTTTTTACTTTTAAGTTTTGGGGCTGAATATATGTTCTATACAATACTACATTTTTCTATTCTATTTTGTCTCAAAAATAGATCATAAAATGTGTTAGTCTTGCTGCACCATGATGCAATCTTATGTGGTAATTTAAAGTAGTAATGTTACTAATCCCACCGGTACAATGTTAGTGCTAATGGTTTGACAAACCCACCGGTACAATGTTAGTACAATGTTACTAATCCCACCGGTACAATGTCATTTTCAATGATTAATAATAGTCACTTTGATTTCGGGTTGGAATTTCATGATTGTGAGTGGAATGATGTAGGAAAGGTGATAACGCTTGCAAAAATCGTCCAAAAACGTACTTGGGGTTGGCAATGAAGCTAGGGTTTCAAAAATAAGAAACAATCCTTTAAATACCGTTGAAAATACACAACAGCACATGATACCGGGGGAAATGATGTAACCTACGCTAGGAAGTAGGCTTACAACCTATAGTGAAAAATGACATTTGGGTTTGCATTGCGTCCATTAAAATGAAAAAAAAGTCACAAAAAGCATAAACAAAGTAACCTACTACGACTTTTGCCCAATGTTTAGCATTTTCTTCTTGTGTATCTTCTCGGGAGCTTTCAGTTGACTAGTAATGGGCCTTGTAAATCCAATCCTAACTCAAGTTATGATTATTTAAAGATCACACTGTCTCGTGACATCTTCACAGTCATCAATTATCATCATTTCCTAATAACAATGTTTTAGCTTCCAACACATACAAGACAAAGATATCACCAATGTTTTCAAATCCGGACCGGACCGGCCGGTCGAACCGGTCCGACCGGGAATCGGCAGTGGTAATGGTCCGGTTCCATCCCTTAAACGAGCCTTCAAATAACCGGCCGGTTGATGGCGTCTTCCGGTTGAACCGGTGAACCGGTCCGGCGATCTAACCGGAACTGAATATTATCAAGATGAGAAGAAGATGATATGCTCAGATCTCAAGGGGAGATGACGGGTAAAATTGAATACGATGGTTAAGATGAAGACAACGACCACAACCATGATGATGATAGTTAAACTTGAATGGAGATGGTGGTGATGAGATGGTGAAATGGAGACGGTGAATGGAGATGGTGGTGATGAGATGGTGGGATGAGATGTTTTATTTAACAAAGAAAAAGATAAGGTTAGATACTTTTGACCAACTCTATTATCTTGTATGTGTTTGATTTTTAATAAATTGTTACATAATCAGTCCCTAAGCATCATTATATGTTACAATTTAGTCCAATAAAATCAAGTGTATATATTAAATGGTATAAATTATTTACAAACTTTGACGGTTCGTAAATCCGGTCCAACCGGTTCGACCGGTCTGACCAGTAAACCAGTAAAACTTCTGGTTCGTTCTCCGGTCCGGTTTTCAAAACATTGGATATCACAAAATAAATGCATTCGACATAATATTTAACATAAAAACCTAAGTTTAAATGCTTTAAATTCTAGCAAATCATGAACGCGTCACATCCCCATGGTTATCATTTGCTTGCCTCAAACAAACTCGCCCGTAACATTACAGCTTTCTTTAGACAAAAATGATCTTGTTTCATCTTCACCAAATGCTAGGTAAGGTCCAAAGTCATATCCAACTCAATACTTTACACAATGTAATAAACTATGAATGTAATCAAGAACTATTTACTCGGGCCTAACAAGCTTTCAAATATTCCCTATGCATGCACTCACACCTCTCATAGTTTTCACTCCTCTCGATGACTTTCTGGACTAGTAAAAGGTGTACTACTATATTTGTGTGATATTCTCAACCTAGAAAGAGATACAAATCTTCATGCTCTTGTCTAAGTTGGATCCCAACCTCAGATAGTTGGCCAACTTACTTAACCAAAACCTCGATTGATTTGCCTCTTATCTCATTTGGTTCTTATCATCCTTTGTATACTCTTTCATCATATTCATGAGAGCATCAAGCCTAGAATTTATAGAATTTAGACGCTCCTCATATGCCTTTTGAGGGTACTCATGGTAGTAAACAACATACTCCTCTCGATGACTTGAGAAATATGGCATCTCGAATTCACAACTTTTATAATCCTAGTCTTCCTCATAGTGATAAATAATGTTGGACTGATAATACCTATAGATCTTGAAAATAGTGGTTCACGATAAGTACATAAGGAGTGTGAGTCTTATTTACCTAACATAATTTATCTTCTAAAAAACAGTGGGAAAACTTCAAACACGTGAATTCACCGATAACAAAAACATAAACTATTAGAATTGGCCATATGAGATTAAAACCCTTAAGATTCTACTTTACCGGCAATGAACGAGCCTGCACAAACAAACTAAAATACCAAAGTAAATGACAAACAAAAGATATAAAGTAAAATAAAAATAAAGATACACATATTTCTGCTTTTTTTTAAAGGAAAGAAAAAACTTGAAGCAACTATCAAAAGAACAAACCAACAAAACAAATAACACTAAGCGCACTAGCACCTGGGAACGACACCATTTTGATAAAACATCATCAAATCCCTTAAAACTTTCTTAACCTAGGTAGCTAGGGTAAGTCCGATATCATATCCACGAGAAGCATGTGGCCAGTGCTATGAGTTTTTCTTGATTATTTAACTAAACTACTTAACTAGTTAACTATTATCACTTGATTGTGAACTGATTTAATGAGATTAATCAAACTACTAATTAAGAAAAACTATTGCAAATTGAAAAGAGCGATGTGATTAATAATTGGAAAATAGCTAAAATCTGGGTTTTAAGTTATTGACCTAAATGTGTACTTAAGGTTTACCGAGTTGGGAGTTACGTAGACATAATTCGTTTACCAATTATGTTGAACTCTGATTACCAATTTAATAAACAGGTTGTTCAATTAGATAGTAGAACTAACATAAACTAATGTGTTTAGAAAATTATGATTAACTAATTTTGTGACATCTGCCCCAAACCCGAACCCGAAAGCTCGACTCGAACCCGAATCCATTGGTTCGTTTCTATATATATTCGTATTAAATGTCTTAAACGTGTCACGCTTCGTTATTAATATATATCAAGCTTATTACTATCAAGTCTAAAAATAATCATTCAATGTCCACAATAACATAAACTTTAAAAAACGTCAAATATATAAATGATACAAGTTAACGTGGTTAAATTAGTTAGTTAAAATAAGTTTTTATTTAACTTTGGGCCAAATATGTCAAGTTCTAAAGTTATATTAAAGTTACAATAGAAAAGTATTTAATCCAAAAATAAAACCAACTCTAAACCTCAGGGACCGATTGTGTAACTTTTAATAACCCAGTCCCCCTTAACCCCCCCCCATCAACGCGTTTCCGGCAGGTTCACCGGTGAACCTGTTTCCGGCCATTTCTTATCTCCGGCGAGCTGTTTTCACGTGTTTTAACCATTTTTAACTCAATCAAAACATGCCTAACCTATTGTTACCAAGATTCGAATCCTTAATTGATCAAAAACGCGGTTTCAACAAATTGATTGAGAAAAAAAAAATCGGCAACTTCCGAATATAGATCCACAATGACAATCAATCTTTTAATTCACACACAAACCTTCCTTTACAACCGACTAGCATCGCACAATCGCCAAAAACACTTCATTCTTCCACTGCATTAACCGAATCAAACACCAAAAACGTTTTTTTTCCGGAGACCATATTATTCTGCACCTTCAACGCATCAATTCGGGTAAATTATGGTTTCGTTTTCTTCCTATCGATAATCTACAACCTCCTAATTCATAAATTTTATCTTTTCATTACAGATTTCACACAATTTGATCAATCAGCCGTGTTCTTGTTTTCTATTCAAATCTGTAACTAATCTCCACAATCAAGTAAGTTTCATACATCAAAATGTTCGTGATTTCATAGGGATTAAAATCCCTATGATCAATTGGTATTAGATTTGCAGAATTAAGATGAATTGGGGATTGTTGTTTCTATGGTTTATGTTAAAAAGGGTGTTGTTGGTTATTAAGTTTAAAATAATTAAAACCAGAATAAATTACAAAAGTCATTTCTGGTCTAGTGGTGGTGTATGGTGGGTTTTCACGCAGAGGTCGTGGGTTCTAAACCCCTTGCCACCTTATTACTCTTTTACACTTTATACATTTTTAAACATTCAAACTCTAATTTCAAATAACCTAAATAACATACTCCAAGTTAAATATATTTTTAAAAACTTATAATTTCAAAATACATACATATATAATAGCAATTTATGGATTATAAGTATTTATTACAAATAGTATTTAAAGAAAAATACTAAAAATGCTTCTTGTAAGTATATTTAATACGAAAATACAATTACGCTTCGTACTTAATTCCCAATTCGTATTTCAAAACCCTAATTTCTCAGTTGGTAATTCAAAATCCTAAATCCCAAATCCGAAACCCTAGATTTCAGATTTTGATTCTAGTTACTATTGTTTCGCTTCTAAGTTAGGGTTTTTCCCAATTAATTAGGTGGTACTAATATTTGGGCAACCCTCGGTTCGTTATAGCTGCGTTTCTATTTCGGTTATCTATTTGCATTTCAAGGTGAGTAAATTCACTCCCGTTTTTACTTTTACATTTTGGGGCTGAAATATGTTTAATTACTATACAATGCTTTCGGTTTTCGTTTCTTTGTTTCTATTTTCAAATGTGATCATTTAATATGTTAATCTAGTTCGCGGCTTGATGCAATCTTATGTGGTAGTTTAAAGTAGTATATTATTTGTAATTTCCACCGGTACAATGTTAGCGCTAATGGTCTGACTAAAAGACTGTGTATTATTGATTGAATGAATGATTACAAAGGACCTCCTCTACCCTATATATAATCACAATGTAACAATCCTAATACAGCTCTGATTTGCTAAACCAATCTCATCCTAAAATAACTCTAATATCCTATAATATAGAGACAGTTGTACAAACTTAATGTACACGCTATTATACCCCCGCAGTCGAAATGGGAGGTTGACGAATGTTGAGACTGGAGCGAAAATCATGAAATAGAACCCACGGTAGACCTTTTGTGAAAATGTCAGCTATCTGATAGCGAGCTGGGACATGTAGAACACGAATATGACCACGCCGCACCTGTTCCCGAACAAAGTGTATGTCCATTTCGATATGTTTCGTCCGTTGGTGTTGTACGGGGTTACCAGATAAGTATATGGCGCTGACATTGTCACAATAGACTACCGTTACATGTGATGGGGGATGATGTAATTCCAGTAACAAGTTACGAAGCCAGCTAATTTCAGAGACCACATATTAGCTACTCCCCGGTATTCGGCTTCGGCACTAGAGCGAGACAATGTTGTTTGACGCTTTCACGACCAAGAAAGTAAGTTGTCCCCCATATACACACAATACCCCGACGTCGAGCGACGCGTATCTGGGCACCCACCCCAATCAGCATCCGTATAAGCCAACAAAGAAGAAATCCCAGATTTTGTAAGTGTCAGCCCGAAGTCGATTGTTCCCTGAAGATATCTCAAAATACGTTTGAGAGCATTAAAGTGAGAGGTGTGTGGGGCATGCATATGAATGCACACTTGTTGGACAGCGTAAGATATATCAGGCCGAGTGAACGTTAAGTATTGAAGAGCCCCTGCAAGATGTCTATAAAGAGTGACATTAGCAACTGGATCCCCATCCGAAGCACCTAGTTTTGTGTTAGTGTCAACAGGGGTGGCGACGGGCTTGCAAGTTGACATCCCAGCACGATCAATAATTTCCTTGGCATACTTTTGTTGAGATAAGAACAAGGAGTTGGCCTGTCGAGTAACAGCAATCCCAAGAAAGTATGTCAAAGGACCCAAATCCTTCATAGCAAACTCATTTGACAAAAGAGACATTATGTGGTGATGCAACTGTGGTCTTGATGTAATCAAAATTATGTCATCCACGTAGAGGAGAATATAAGCAATGTCTTGTCCTTTACGATAGATGAACAAAGAATGATCACACTGACTGTGAGAAAAACCAATTGAAGCCACATAATCTGCAAATCGTTGATACCAAGCTCTAGGGCCTGTTTAAGACCATAAAGAGACCTCTGAAGTAAACAAACATAATCTGGGTAACGATGATCCCGAAAGCCTGGTGGCTAATGCATATAAACTGTCTCGGTGAGATTGCCATGTAAAAAAGCATTCTTGACGTCTAGTTGGTGGATTGGCCAAGAATGTGATAGGGCTAGGCTAAGTACCGTCCGAATGGTGGAGGGTTTAACCACTGGACTAAATGTCTCACCACAATCAATTCCTACTTGTTGCGACCTGCCATCACAAACTAAGCAAGCCTTATATCGCTCAAAACCATTAGCATTATTTTTATGCTTAAATAACCACATACAGCGTGTAATATTCATATTGGGATCACGGGGGACCAATTTCCAAGTCTTATTATTAATAAGGGCTTCGAATTCGTCATTCATGGCTCGTTTCCAATGTGGACATCGGAGCGCATCGGCTAGGGTTTTTGGGATGGGAGAAAGTTGTGGGTGAGCTGAGAGGCCATGGTAGGAGCGAGATGGAACTGCACCAGACATTATGCGAGTGGTCATGGTGCGAGTGGAAGTTTGTGGGGCAGTATTAGTGATGGGAGTGGGAACAGTTGTGGCGGATTGAGTATTGACCAGTGGTGATGAGGGTGGTAAGGTGTTGTTAGATTGTGAAGAATGGGCCGGTTGGATTGTGGGCTGTGAGATGGAAGGAGGTGGTTGGGTATTTGCGGTATTGGGTTGTGGAGGAATAGTAGGTTGGGGTGGTTTGGGCCGACGTTGATATGTATGGCCAAACCGGGCAGTAGGATGTGTTGGGCCACTTGTGTGAGGTGCCAGTTGTTGCCAAATGGAGGGGTGAGGGTCGGTAGAAAGAAACTCATAGGAAGGTTTAGGTGAAGATGAGGTGGCAAGCGGAAAATTTGTTTCGTCAAAAAGGACATGACGGGATAGTATGATCTTGCGAGAGGACAAGTCATAACATTTGTACCACCGATGGTTAGATGGATATCCGAGAAAGACACAAGGATAGGAGCGTGGTTGGAGTTTATTAATGTAGATAGATGGTGTGAGAGGATAGCAAAGACAACCAAAAACGCGTAGATGAGAGTAAGCGGGTTGTTTGTTAAAGAGAAGGTGGGTAGGGGATAGATTGTGAAGTGATTTACTTGGGAGAATGTTAAATAAGTAGGTGGCGGTTTGTAAAGCTTGATTCCAAAATTTTGGGGGGACGGATGAGTGAGCGAGAATTGTGCGAATAATGTTGTTGATGGAGCGAATTTTTCTTTCGGATTTACCATTTTGAGAGGATGTGTGAGGACAAGAAAAACGAAATTGAATACCATTAGATTTGAAAAAGGTATGAAACATATTGTTATTGTATTCTTTACCATTGTCACATTGGAAGGTTTTGATGTGCATATTAAATTGTGTTTTAATGAGGGTGTGAAATTCTCTAAATATGTCAAACACTTGGGATTTGTGACACATGGGATAAGTCCATAAAAATGGTCTTATCATCTAAAAATAACACATAATATTTATGACCGTTAGAGGTGGGAATGGGGGAGGTCCAAACATCACTGTGAATAATATCAAATGGTAAATGAGAAACAGAACTAGAATCAACAAACAGTAATTTAATATGTTTCCCCAAAACACACGAGGAACAAAAACTAGATTGTTTAGGTTTTTGAAATTGTAAAAACATTATTTAAAGCATTTAAAATAGATGATCCAGGGTGTCCTAAGAGGGAGTGCCAGAGGTCCTGGGTGATGGTTGCAAAAGCAGACGGTGCATTATAGGTGGTTGATAAGAAGGTGAACGGGTACAAGTCTCCGGTGCTATTGCATCGGACGATAGGCTTCCGAGTCTTGAGATCCTTCACATCAAAACCAAAAGGGTCAAATTCAATTGTTATACTATTATCAGTAGTTAAGCGACGAACAGATAAAAGTTTTTTGATTATTTTAGGTGCATGAAGGACATGTGAGAGGTGAAGAGGTGGGAGGGGTGGTTTGAGGGTCTGTGTGCCGATGCCCACAATTGGGATTGTAGAGCCATTACCTACTATAATATTCGAGTTTAAACCATTATTAACATAAGAATTGAAATTACCTCCCGAGTTTGTCATGTGAGAAGAAGCACCTGTGTCAGCATACCACTGTTGGTCTGGTGGAGTAAGGTTCATAGCATGGAACGCTTGATCAAGATCAGTTGGAACATAGTTACCTGCATAGACATAGTGGGCCTGATTTGGTCTTGGACCAAGAAGTCCAGGACCTGGGCTGGGCTGCCAAGTTGTAGTCTGACCGTTAGTGGGATAGGGACATGGTGGAGGCGTCCAGGGCTGTTGTTGCTGATTTTGATAGTAGTTGAGCCATGGTGTTTGTTGCTGCTGCCATTGATGAGAGTTCCATGGAGAGGGTGGTCGGTTGTTATTGTTCCAACCAGTGGAAACAGGGGCTGAAGGAGATGAAGAGCGGCCCCTGCCCCTACCTCGTCCACGTTCACGTCCCCTACCCCGATAAGAATTGTTACGTCGGTCAGGTGCTGGTGACTGACGCTGGTTATCTCTGGATTCCGATGAGGCAATAAGAGCAGTGTCTTTGAGTGTAACCTGATTTGCCTTGCGTGTTTCCTCCATTATCAGCTTGGATCTGGCATCATAGAAATCAGGAAGGGAGTCTTTTTGTTGAAGTAACATTGCAATACCATCGTATTCACCGTTGAGGCCGCTGATGAGTTGAAGAACCAGGGTGTTGTTAGTGACGGGTGCACCAACGTTTGTCAATTGGTCAGCAATCATCTTCAAAGCTTGACAATAAGCCGAGACATTCGGGTAATCGGAGATCTTGAGATTTGAGAATTTGTGTTGCAGTAAATAGCCCGACTATTACGGTTGTCTTGGAAGATGTTTTCAAGCGCCTTCCAGGCGGTAGCAGCATGAGAGTCGGGTGTAAGGATGGTGTGTAGAAGGTCATTCGAGATGGTGCCATATATCCATTGAAGGACGATGGCATCAACCCGGTTCCAATTTTTTAATGTTTCAGCATCAGGGGAGGAGGATGATGACTTATCTTTTTCTTTGTCAGATTTTTCTGGTTGTGCAGCAGATGGTGGTTCGGTGTCCGACAGGTGATCTGAACAATCGAAGGCTTTGCAGTGGATCTTAAAGAGCTCTGCCCAGGAATTGTATTGACCACTCTCCATCTCCAAAGTGATGGGAATGAAGTTTCGAATGTTTGTAACTGTAACAGCTGGGTGGATCTTTTCTGCCATTGTTAGGGTTTGAAAAAAAAAGGAAGAGGAGATTCATTGGCAACAGCAACAGCTGTCGCTCCCCAGTCCTACTACGGCACATATTATTAAGCCGTCAGCTAATAATTTACCATAAAATCTATGGCATTTTGGGTTACTTATTGTCTGTAAAATATAGATTCATTGGCAGGCATAAAGAGCACCATATAATGTCCGGTAAGCAGTTATGGGTGGTTACTTGCTTGTGTTGGATGGTCCCAAGTAAGTGAGAAATTACTTGTAGCAGATAATCTTATTAGGTTATGTAGGTCGCGTGTTTTTGTCATTTGGATGTCACATTTTCGTTTTCTAAGTTTTCTGATTTGTAACCAGAATCACTTTAATAGGCTCAATTTGAAAATTCTGTCAAAAAAAAAGGAAGGGGAGATGAGAGAATGATCGGGTAATCAGAGAAAGAGCTCTGATACCATAAAAGACTGTGTATTATTGATTGAATGAATGATTACAAAGGACCTCCTCTACCCTATATATAATCACAATGTAACAATCCTAATACAGCTCTGATTTGCTAAACCAATCTCATCCTAAAATAACTCTAATATCCTATAATATAGAGACAGTTGTACAAACTTAATGTACACGCTATTACTGACAAACCCACCTACACTTTACAACATCGATAGGTGATTTAAACCCGGCGATTCTATACAATGGTTACTAGTTACTATACTGTGATACTTGTTGCTATGTTACTATGTCCCTCCGATGCTAAAACAATTTTTGATAACTTACATTCGAGACTGTTAAATGACGGTTAAATGAAAGTTATCACTAATTGCACCATGAGTTGGTTCCTCATGACAAATGATTACAAGTTGCTATACAATGATGGTGTTCAATGTGTGTTCAATGTGTTCATGTGTTCTATGGTTAAAGGTTGAGTAATATGATGAATAACTATGCATGTAAGATTGCGCAGCATATTATGACGATCTCGGATTTTATATACTATTATTTATCAACTGTGGTTTACTCACTAGCTTTAAATAGCTAACTTTATTTTTACATATTTCAGGTGATGTTGAGCGTTTATGCTTTCGAGACATTTAGGATGCGTATTGAACCTAGAATAAATCGGAATTAAACGCTATTAGTTGTTGGCTTTTACTTCTGTTTTAATGGTATTTATTTCTCATTTATGTCACAACAATTAGTGCTTAATGATATTAAAATATGCTTTTAGTGTGCCATGTGCTTTGTACTATTGATGTCCAATTTACTTGACAGCCCGGTGTTTCCGCCGCCGGGCGGGGTGTCAGAAATTTCGAACCTAGTTATTACATTAAAAAACATTGGTTTATCTCATAATGATAGTTTTATATTTAATTTTTACATTTTGATCCCTTAAGTTTTAGTAGAATCTTGAAAAAAATTAAAAGTGGTTACATTTTCTACCCTTTTCTATTAGGGCTGTGCATAAGTCGATTATATTCGATAAGGTATAAAAATGAATCTTATGAATAACGTTCGAAACTCAGTATTTTTTAAGCATATATAACCTTTTTATAAGAAAAAAGCTGCACCATAAATTAAACATTTAATTTCCTTTAATTTGAGTACAATATTATTTTACTGAAAAAAATTATTTTTATAAATAAATCTTGTGTTTCAGTTTTCTCACAGTTTTATTTTAAAACTAATTAAAACCGACACGTCTTTATAATTATACATAAAATCACCACTTAAGTGTTATTTATCCAAACATAAAATTAGTAAGACCATAACCAAGACATTAAAGAGTGGAGTTATACTACAAAGTCCAATTTTCCTAGAAAGTCTAAGAAGCCATGAGATGATGACATGTGGCACTCCCTTAAAATTAGAAGGAAGGGTAAAGATGGTAATGTTTCTATATTTTAAGTTTCACCCCATTTTTTTAAACGTCCATAACTTTTACATACGATATTATTTTTTTACAAAAATTGCACCATAAAAACGAGCATTTTCTTATCTTTAAAACGCGTATAATATTCATATATAAAAAACAAAAAAAAAATTCACATTTTTCAGCTCATTGTGTTATTTGTCAAGTCATTGTGTTATTTATTCATGCCATTGTGTTATAACACAATAACCTAATGAAATAACACAATGATCTGAAATAACACAATGACCTGATGAAAATATAACACAATGACCTGATGAAAATATAACACAACGACCTGACGAAAATATAACACAACGACCTGATGAAAATATAACACAACGACCTGATGAAAATTTAACACAACGACCTGATGAAAATTTAACACAACGACCTGATGAAAATATAACACAACGACCTGATGAAAATATAACACAACGACCTGACGAAAATATAACACAACGACCTGACGAAAATATAACACAACGACCTGATGAAAATATAACACAACGACCTGATGAAAATATAACACAACGACCTGATGAAAATTTAACACAACGACCTGATGAAAATATAACACAACGATCTGATGAAAATATAACACAACCACCTGATGAAAATATAACACAACGACCTGATGAAAATATAACACAACGACCTGATGAAAATTTAACACAACGACCTGATGAAAATATAACACAACGACCTGATGAAAATATAACACAACGACCTGATGAAAATTTAACACAACGACCTGATGAAAATATAACACAATCTGAAAAATATAACACAATGTCTTGACTAATATAACACAATGAGCTGAAAAATATAACACAATGACCTAACGAATATAACACAATGAGCTGAAACTTAAAAAAAAAATTCATTTTTTATATATCAATATTATATGCGTTTTGAAGATAAAAAAACGCTCGTTTTTTTGGTGTAATTTTTATTAAAAAATATTGTCGTATGCAAAAGTTATGGACGTTTAAAAAAGAGGGTGGAATTTGAAAATGAGACAAGACTAATATACCCTTGGCCTACCATTTAAAGTTCTAACTATTTACCTTTATGCCACCTTGTGTTTATGAGCCATTGATATTCATTTAATATTAGATCTAATGGTCCAAATTCCTTCTTAGACTTTTTAGGAAATTTAGACTTTGTATTTGAACCTAATTCAGACATTAAATACCTCAAACACCCAATTAAATTTCCCACACGTTCCTAATCGATCTCAAACTCATGACTACTAACTCCAAAGACTCAAAAGAATTAAATGACTCCTATAATAATATCTTATCTTAACATAAATAAAGAAAGATATACCAATAACAATAAATTAACCTCTACAATATAAAATAAAATAAAATATAGTCCACCCTCTCCATTACTAATTAGTCAATCTACTCCTCTTGGATCCCATCCACCATTAAAAGAACTCAAAACACCTTCAACAAGCATCTCTTTCTCTTTCTCTAGCTTTCTCTCTAGAACACAAAGATTGTTATCTTCAATTCAATATTCAACCTTTTGTTTTCATGGCACTTCTCACTTTCCCTTCTTCTTCAGAAACCCAAAAAACACAACCAACAAAGCACACAACAAATAGCAAAAGAAATCAACACCAACAAAAACCAAAACCTAAACCTAAACCAAACCCTAAATCCATATCCAAATCCAAACCCAAACCCAAACAACAAAACCCATCATCTTCTTCATGGGATCAATTCAAGAACTTGCTAACTTGCAAACAAACCGATGTTGTTGTTGGGTTAAACAAGGTCCATGCTCCTGTTAAGAACCCTAATGGCTACTCCAAATTGAGTTCTTGTAGCTCAATATGTAGTTTTAGAGATGTTGTGCATGGAAACACACGAGTTGTTCATAGAGCTGATAACTCACCGGAAAGTAGCACTCTTGGTATTGATTCCGGCCTTCTCAGCCGGAAAAAACAATTGACCGATGGCGGGTCGTCATCTTCTTCGAAATCGTTAACCGGTTCGATGAGATCCACCGGTCATGGGAGTCATACTTCGTCTTCAAGAAGCATGCAGTTTAGAAAACTCTCTGGCTGTTATGAATGTCACACCATTGTTGATCCATCAAGGTTTGTTTCAATTTCATTCGCCTAGCTATATTATTCTGTTTTTCGTTTGTACGTTATTTTTGTTAGAGTTTAATTCATTTTCGGTGCTGACATGTTAGTAAAAGCAAATCTCTTTACATTTGTTATATCCGGGTTAAATAAAAAGCTATTTTTACTAGAGTTTAATTCATTTTTGGTGCTGACATGTTGGTAAAAGCAAATCTCTTTACATTTGTTATATCCGGGTTAAATAAAAAAGAAGATGTTTGCTTTGGTCTGTAAACCCTACAAATAACTTTGCTACATCTTAAATTTTATTTAGCACCTTTGTTTGCTGCCGTTAAAAAAAGGGTTATTAGATTTTAATAATCTGAACTTTTGTATATTGGCCGATATTAATCCCAACTTCAAAAATTGCATGTGTCAGTCTCAACTTGTAACTTATTTTCCTACAATGATCCTCCGTTAAAGTTAACTTAACACTGTTAAACTTTTTTCGAATTTTTGACCGAGGCTTTAGGGCTTTTGATCGAGAGGACGATACGAGTCTAATCATGTAAAACTTAACTTGAGTCGATGCTCCAAACGAATAAATTTTAACATGCGATTTAAGCACCGTTAGGTTTATAGACCCGATTGAAGGTCGTTTGGTTATTTGGAGGGTCGGCTCAAGGTAATTTTTACATGAATAGACTCCTATCGTCCTCCTAATCAATAGCCCTAAAGCCTCGGTCAAAAATTCGAAAAAAATTTAACGGTGTTAAGTTAATCTTAACGGAGGATCATTGTTGGAAAATAAGTTACAAGTTGGGATTGACACAGGCAATTTTTAAAGTTGAGATTAATATCGGCCAATATACAAAAGTTCGGATTATTAAAATCCAATAATCCTTAAAAAAATTATAAATAAAAAACACCTTTGTTTGTTTTTTAAGTTATTATATATCATATATATATATGATTTTAAACTAAAGCTTTGTATATATATTTCTTAGTATAGTAGTAAAATTTATTAAAATTTATATTGTCATATATTAGAAAAAATTCATAGATTTAAGTGTTTTTGAATTGTTGTTAAATGATGAGTAGGTACACAATACCAAGAAGCACTATTTGTGTGTGTTCTCAGTGTGGGGAAGTTTTCCCAAAAATGGAGAGCTTGGAGCATCATCAAGCTGTTAGACATGCTGGTAATTAATCTACGTATCATATTATTATAAACAAAAAATAATTAAATATCGTAATAATATTGTAAGCTAGCTATCAATTAGTTTTTTAAAAAAGTAAAATATATATTGTAACAATTAATTAGTTAAACTCTTTTTGTATATTTTTCATTTGAAAACTCATAAAGACGAAAGATGAGCGGATTGTAATTAAAGGGTTTGTTGATGTCACTTCACCATCCGATCATTAAATATTTGTTACAAATTAAATTTGAATTGTTCTCTTCTATAGTAATAAATTATTTAAATTTGGGTTATTAGATTTAATCACCTTCAACTATTGGTTATTGGCCGCTGTCACCCTCAAATATCACTTTGGCCAATATATATAACTCCCAACTAAACACTTTGGTGTCCGTATCACCAAAAGTTAACAAAAAATTAACCAAAAGTTAACCAAAAGTGACTTGAATTTGTTAACTTTTGGTGATAAGGTTTCCGTAACACCAAAAGCTAACCAAAAAATAATCAAAAGTTAACCAAAAGTGACTTGAATTGGTTGACTTTTGGTGATACGGACACTAAAGTGTTTAGTTGGGAGTTATATTGGCCAAAGTGATACTTGAGGGTGACAGCGACCAATAACCAATAGTTGGAGGTGATTAAATCCAATAACCCTTTAAATTTTTATATCAAGTCTAAAGCCTTTAATTTTAATATATAATGTTAAAAAAGAGTTCGTACACTACTCCATTAATTAGTCCATTTTCATAAATTAATAAGTTCATAAAACATTTAACAATATTAAAATTAAAGTAACATATAGGAATAGATCAACCACCGACACTAAAACATGTAACACTTAGATATTCTAAAATGAGAAAAAAAAGCATAAATAATGTATTTATTGCACTTTCTGTATTTAGCAGGATCATTTATATAACTTTCATTTATTTTATAACTTTGTAACAGTTTCTGAACTGGGCCCAGATGATTCGGGTAGAAACATAGTCGAAATAATATTCAAATCCAGCTGGCTTAAAAAAGACCATCCAATTTTCACAATCGAACGAATATTAAAAGTCCACAACACACGTCGAACCATCCAACGTTTCGAAGATTGTCGTGACGCCGTTAAGATCCGTGCCAACGCCACTGCTTCTCGTTGTGCGGCCGATGGCAACGAGCTCCTACGCTTTCATTGTACTAGCATTTCCTGTTCTCTAGGGTCCCGCAACTCCTCTAGCCTCTGTAACACCATCCCTGGCTGTGGCGTTTGTACCATTATTCGTCATGGGTTTGCAAATGCCTCAGCTGGGGATGCTGGAGGAAAAAGTGGTGTGCGGACCACTGCTAGTAGTGGTAGAGCACATGATTGTCTTGGGGTTGATATGCATGGACGACGCGCGATGTTGGTGTGTCGGGTTATTGCTGGGAAAGTGAAGCGCGTCGAGGGAAACGCGACGCTAGAGGAGGATGGAGGTTATGATTCTATTGCAGGCTATGCTGGATTGTACTCTAATCTTGAGGAGTTGTACGTTTTTAATCCTAGGGCTATTCTTCCATGTTTTGTTGTCATATACAAAGCTTCATGAAAGGTTATGTCATGCATTAAGGAGACTGGTATTGATTTTCTTATTTAATATATAGAGTTAATATATATCATAAAAACAAAGTATTTTGTGTTTACATTTTTACATACACAAGTCTCTTAATTTAGTTTTTATATATTAATTTCTCTGAAGTTATTAAAAATATATGTAACTTGTTTTTTTTTGTAACTAGACTTCTAATATTTTAAGCTAATCATGAAGATTTAATTAAACGACCTACAATACAATGTTCAAAAGCTCAAAAGCTTCTTGCTAGTGGTTTGTTATTAAAATTTCTCTACAGTTAAAAAAAAACTTTGTTAGTAATATTCATGCTAGCTTGTCTTTACTTTTATAAAACATGTATTTAGTTTAAATAAATTCAGAGATTTTAATATGTTAAAACTAAGTTAGAAGGTTTATTTTTATGTAAAATAAAAATGCTTATTGCTTTTTATGATATTAATTAACTTTTTTATGACATGATGTGAGTTTGTTTTTTGTTTTTACTTTGAGTAGATAATTTTAATGACTGTGATGTTGTATTTCACTATTTTGTATCAAATTTATAGGATTTATAATATATCAAGTTATCAACAGTTTCATATAATATATATTTGTTTCTGTAAGTGTGCAATGGTAAGTTTAATTAATCTATATATATTATTTATTTGTTATATATTAATTAATTCACATGCTTAGGAAGGATCTTGGAACATAACAAACACAGTTGTCCATGCTTGTTCTATAATAAATATAGTACTGGAAACACATGGATATTTAGTGGTGTCCTTTGTGATTGGAAGTTTGAGCTACAAATTTCAGTGACTGATTATTATTATTATAATTTTGGAGTGGTTATGGGAAACATTTTTTAATGTCTCCACTGTGTCACTTGAAGATCTCGATCTATTTGTTTAGTGTTAATTAATTGTTTACATAACAAGCAGGATGTCTATTTTTTTATTTGACTATAGTAAATATATTACAAAAGTTAATTTGTATATAATAAGTAACTAGCTAGCATAGTTACCCGCGTTTCGTGACAAGCCATATGTGAAGAATATGTTTGTAAACCTCGTAACCAAGGTGATCCCGTAAGACAAAAAGCATATAAACTAACGTGGATTCACTTATGCCTACGCTCTGTGGCGGGACGTAAAGTGGTATTCTTGTGCAGGTGTTACGGCATGTTTGCGAACTTTAATTGTAACCAACGTTCGGCATTCACGCGCTTAGGTAAACAAAAGAAACACATTAAAAGAATATTATAAGTTTTGTTGATTTAAGCGAAACACTCGATCATGCATAGTTATGAAGCCGTACATTGACATTAACATGGTTAATTAATGGCACGTTGCAACACGTATGCAAAGTTTTTACGCAGGGGCCTATTCATTTAAATCTAGTAATTAGTTGTTGACCTTAAGAATAAGTTGTTATCTTTCTTCATAACTAAAATAATACGAATACGTCTCCAACAACCTTAGTAACTTTGGAATATCAAATGCATAAAAATTATCAACCCCCCCCCCCCACCCCCCCCACCCCCTAACACTTTAATCAAAATCTATACTCAATTATTTCCCTTTCAGTTTTCCTTTTAAATGTCACACGTATAGATTGACCTTGTCTCCTTAAGTCATCACATACTCTAAGTGCCTTGTTATGAAAACTATATTTTTCACCGAGATGAGTAAATGAGTAATTAATCTTTTTAATTTGTTCCAACTGCAAAACAATCGGTCACAAACTCATCTTATTGACCATTTTCTTTATACAAAGTAAAAAAAACCAAGCAATATTAGACCCTATTCATTTAATAATTATATTCTAACCAATTTGCTTATTGCTTAAATCACTCTGGTTTAACAGTCATGCCTCTCCCACATGCAATTTCATGTTTTAGTAACTCATGAATCTTTGGTTGATAAGGACCTCTAGTTAAATAGGTTCTTCTGATCTCAACTTTTTGTTAGGATGATTGATGCGAACCATGTGGTATATGAAAATGTGATGTATGGACCAAAATCAGGTTTTAACTATAACAATGGAAAAACCTAACAAGTTCACACGATCGAAAGGTTTACCGAGCGTATGTAACAAGTCGAGTAAATGTAGATACACAAGGGATCTGAGTTTGACGTCACTCAATATCGGATCTCTATCGACTTCTAACTGATGAATATATTAGAATTTTAATTGTAAGATTAAAATAACAAATAAAGACAATTTACCTAAAGTATCCTACACGAGAGATTAAAACTAAGGACAATGATCTAAAAATAAACAAAGGCAGGAAACTGAACTAATGAAAGCTAATGGTTGAAATTAGTTAAAAGAGAGAACTATGTGTGAAATGATAACTACTTAGGCGGAAATCCTGACGATAAAATGACAACTGTTGGCTTTCTAGATAAATTGACACCGGGTCTGGGGATATATACACTTAAAAGAATCTAGCACATCAGTCTTTACTACTAAGGCAAGATCAAATCAATGATCACAAAATAAAGACAAGATCAAATCTAGGGGTGTAAACGAGCCGAGCCGAGCCCGAGCTTGACCTTAATCGAGCTTGACTCGCTAGAAAATCTTAAAGCTCGAGCTCGAGCTCGAGCTCGGTTCGAGCTGTGACTTTTGGATCGAGCTCGGCTCGTGACAGTAACAATAAAGCTCGAGATCGACTCGAAAAGGCTCGATTTTGTACCAAAAAAAAAAAAACCCAGCTCGATTGTGTACAACAAAACCTGAGAAATAAAAAGCTGAGTTAGATGTGTACAATGAAGGGCTTGATTTTGTTCGACATAAAGAAAAACTAAACAAGAAAAACCAATTTGTTGAAGCGGATGAATATATGATGATGGCGAAGAGGACGATTGGAAGGATGCGATAGACATGGTTGTGATGAAGGGTGATGAACGACGACTGATGCCTGCTATTAGCGCTTGTTGATTGTTGGATCTAGATGACTGCACATACATGGTTGATGGGAATAATTAGGGCTTGAAAAGGGGAACTTGAAAGTAGATTTAGAAGAAAGGGGGATATCGTGAACTGGTGGGTTTAAGAGGTGGGGTAAGTATGGGAGTAATATTAAATATATTTTAAATGAGCTAAAATAAGTGGGCTCGTTAAGGGCTCGCGAGCCTTAGCGGTCATTGGATGCAAGGCTCGAGCTCGAGCTCGATAGCTAAACGAGTCATATTTCAGGCTCGAGATCAGGCTCGAGCTCGATTAGGCTCGACTCGTTCGAGCTTTTTAACGAGTCGATCTCGAGTAGCTTGCGAGCTGTATCGACTCATTTACACCCCTAATCAAATCCATGCAACATCATCAATAAGCAATACAAGATAGAATCAAATATCATAAAATCCACACACATACTACATACAAAACCATGGTAAAACCAATTTTCTCACTTAGAATATCCATCAATCATATCAAAATCAACCAAAAGTCATCAAACCATCAACCATCCGTAATTCCTAATAATCATACTAAATCTAACCAATCATCAGCAAAGTCATCAAATCTATCATGAACATAACTAAATCAAACAAAATTTTAACAAAAAACAATAAATCAAGTTCAATGATTTAGAGTTTAAAGTAAATCACACCATGAATAGAACCAAACTTCAAATCCACAACCTTTAAACTTCAATCCATCTTCAATCTTCAAGAATAATATAAACTTCAAAATCTTCAAGAATAATCTTCAATGTCTTTAAGATCCAAGGTGAAAACACTAACCAAAGCTTCAATGTCTTTCAATTTACACCTAAGATCATACCAAAACCCTTAGACTATGTTTCCAGCTACTTATATGTTTTTATGAATAAGGTGATGCCTAAAAGATCTAAAATACGGCTTAATGATGTAAAATTAGGTGGTTGCATGTTTGGGTGCCCAGCAGGTCGCTAGGGAGGGTGCATGCTAAATTTCAAGGACTTGTGGCCCATTTAGGAGCAATTTTTTTCCGCCCAAAGATCCTCAGGGTAGTCCCTTTTGTAAAATTTCTTGATTTTTCTTCTCATTTTCCTCCTGAATCCTCTTCTTTTATTCTAACTTACCTAAGTCATAAATAAAATAAAAGAAATAACTGAAAACTAATAATATTTACATCAAATGAGACTAAAACGTAGTAAAGTAAATATAATTAAACCATGTGTTTTTCGACACATCAATAATAATAATAAGATGAAATTGGTAATTTTCTTTTTAAAAGATCCCGTTAAAGATTATGAATTGTATAATTAGGTATTGTATTAAACGAATATGAGGAGTACAATAGAAGGTCCTATATATAGGACAAGTATAGCAAAATAATAATAGCAAACAATAATGTCCTAATATAAACAAATCTTAATTTAATATTCCCCCTCAAGCTAAGGTCGGGAAGCGACCATTAGCTTGGATCTAAGAAGTAAAAAATCATTGTGAGGACAGAGGCTTTGTAAACACATCTGCAATCTGATCATCTGTCTTGATGAAATTTATTGAAAGTTGTTTTTGAGCAACCCTTTCTCTAACAAAATGAAAGTCAATCTCAACGTGTTTTGTGCGTGCACGAAATACAGGATTAGCTGATAGATACGTGGCGCCTAAATTATCACACAACAAGATAGGTACCAATGTCAAGGGTACGTGAAGCTCTTTTAAAAGTGCTTCAAGCCATGTTAATTCAGCAACAGTGTCTGCTAAGGCTTTGCATTCGGCTTCTGTAGATGATCAAGATACAGTGCATTATTTACGAGCACGCCACGAAATATGATCAGATCCAAGATAAATAGCATATCCCCCCGTGGATCGATGGTCATCAACTGAGCCAGCCCAATCTGCATCAAAATAGGTTGTGAAAGAGCGTTTGTGGGCATCAGTGTAAGCATGAAGAGTAGGGGCTGATTTTTGTTGAATCAACAAATCAAGATGAGACGTTCCCTGAAGATACCGAAGAATTCTTTTAACTGCGGACCAGTGATGTTCTGTAGGGGAATGCATTTGACAAACTTTGATGACCGCAAATGATATGTCAGGCCGGGTAAGGGTGAGGTATTGCAACGCCCCAACAATTTGTCTAAATCTTACTAGATTATCAAACAGAAGACTATCTCCAAGAACCAAATCAGAATTAGGAGCCATAGGAGAGTCAACCGGTTTTGACTAAGAGAGTCCTGCTTTATGAATAATGTCAGCAGTGTATTTCTTCTGTGAGAGAAGCAAATCATTACCCTTGAAGAGTACCTCAATGCCCAGAAAGTATGATAAACGACCCATGTCTTTGATCGGAAAAGTAGTACTCAACTTTTTTGTGATGAGGTCAATGAGCCGAGGATTGTCGCCGGTGAGAATAATGTCATCCACATAAACAAGCATATATAGTAAGTCACCATGATGGGAGTAAATAAATAGTGAAGGATCTATTTTAGACCCATGAAATCCAAGATCTAATAATACTTCAGAAAGACGGTTGAACCAGTCCCTCAGAGCTTGCTTGAGACCATACAAAGACTTGTGAATAAGACACACATGATTCGGCTTTTGTGGGTCGATAAAACCTTGTGGTTGTCGTAATTACACGGTTTCCTTGAGCTTACCATGAAGGAAAGCGTTGTCCACATCTAATTGACGAAGAGGCCATTGTCGTGTAACTACAAGAGATAAAACAACACGAACAGTGGTGGATGTTACCACTGGACTAAAGCTCTCATGATAATCAATGTCAGGTTGTTGGTTGTAGCCTTTCGCCACTAAACAAGCTTTGTAACGTTTTAGATCCCCGTTTTCATCATGTTTTAGCTTGTATACCCACTTACTATCAACAAAATTAGCTGCAGGAACCGGTGGTACTAAAGGCCACGTACCGCTTCTTAATAAAGCTTTGAATTCCTCTGTCATGGCAGCATGCCATTGAGGACTTTTGTTAGCAATGGCAACGGTTGAACCAGTCCCTCGGAGCTTGCTTGAGACCATACAAAGACTTGTGAATAAGACACACATGATTCGGCTTTTGTGGGTCGATAAAACCTTGTGGTTATCGTAAGTACACGGTTTTCTTGAGCTCACCATGAAGGAAAGAGTTATCCACATCTAATTGACGAAGAGGCCATTGTCGTGTAACTGCAAGAGATAAAACAACACGAAGAGTGGTGGATTTTACCACTTGACTAAAGGTCTCATGATAATCAATGTCAGGTTGTTGACTGTAGCCTTTCGCCACTAAACAAGCTTTGTAACATTTTAGATCCCCATTTTCATCATGTTTTAGCTTGTATACCCACTTACTATTAACAACATTAGCTGTAGGAACCGGTGGTACTAAAGTCCACGTACCGCTTCTCAATAAAGCTTTGAATTCCTCTGTCATGGCAGCATGCCATTGAGGACTTTTGTTAGCAATGGCAAACGTGGATGGTTTTGTTCAGGAGCATTCAACGGAAGTGTGAAAAGCAGATGCATTATTAGGAGTCGTTTGTTTGGGAGTTTGTCGAATATTTGGAGGTCTAGTACGAGGTTGGGTGGGGATTGAGGTGGGTTGGGTTTGGGTAGTGGATGAAGTTGGTGGAGGAACAGATGTGGCAGTGGATGGATTTGTTTGGGCAGAATTTTGGTAAGTCTGAAAAGCTGGAATTATGGGTTGAGTGGTCGTAGGAGGGCGGCGATGAAAGGTGGCAGCAGGTGGGTTGACCGGTTGGACTAGTGTGTGGGTTTGGTCTGGGGTAGGTTGGGCTGAGTTATTGGTTTGTTAAGTTTGGGGGAGATTTGGTGAGTTAGGTTGTTGGTCAGTTGTGGAAGATGATGGTTGTTCATGTGTGGTAGGTTGCTGGTCATTTGGGGTAGGTTGTTGATCATTTGGGATAAGTGATGATTGTTCATGTGTGGTAGGATAGGATGAAAAGTAAGGATCTGGAGAGGGTGGGGCGGATGTAGGAGAAGATGATTGAAGAAAGGGAAAATATGGTTCATTAAATCGTACATGTCGGGCGATTGGTGGTAAGGTCAAGACATTGATATCCGTGATGTGAGGGGCTATATCCGAGAAAGATACATGGGAAGGAACGGAAATCCATTGTGTGTGAATTGTATGGACGAAGATGAGGAAAACATTGGCACTCGAAAACACGTAAAAATGAAAGATCGGGTTTACGATTAAAAAGATGCTCAAAAGGAGAAATATGAGACGAAGTACGAGAGGGCATGCGGTTTATTAGATATGCGGCGGTTTGGAAGGCAAAATTCCAAAAACGCTTTGGAACACCAGATTGTGCTAAGAGGGTGAGGCATGTTTCGACCACATGACGATGTCGTCTCTCAACAAAGCCATTTTGTTCGCTTGTATGAGGACAAGAGAGACGATGTAGGATACCAAGTTTTGTAAAAGAAAGAGGATAAGTTTTGATATTCACCCCAGTCTGTTTGAACCGATTTAAGTTAGTTTTGAATTGTTTTTCAACTATTGTGTGGAATTTTTTAAAGGTGCTGAACGCATCAAATTTTTGTTTAAGAAAAAATAGCCACATGTATCTAGTGTAATGATCAATACAATGTAGAAAATAACGATGACCATAAAAAGAAGTAATAGAAGGAGGTTCCCAAACATCACAAAATACTAAGTTCAGTACATGGGTTCTCTTATAATTCGAAGATGATAAATGTAGTTTTGAAGATTTTCTCATAGGACATGAATTACAGAAGGAAAAAGTAGAATCATTAATAATAGGAAGACAAATCTTTGACAACATGGTTTCTAGAAGTTGTGAGTGAAGATGTCCAAGCCGTTGGTGTCAAGTGGTGGGTGAAGCTCGAACATTGGAGAAGGCAACATTTGAAACAGGTTGAATCTTTAGTAGATGAATGCAGTAGAGACCGCCTTTACTTAGAGCAATGAGGAGGATAGTTCAGGTAGTCGTATCCTTCACACAAAAAAACGTGGAATGAAACTCAAAAAAAGAATATTTCGTTTAATTTGTGGAACATGTAAAATTTGATTAAGAGAAAGGGTTTTATTTGGGGAATTGAAAGAAGTGTAGGCAATATGAAGAATAGGTAAATGTTTGCCATTACCAACAAGAAGTGTATCCTTACCTAAATAGGGCTCAGAGTTGTCAAAGCCTGTGAGATCCGGTGACATATGACTGTTTGCACCGGTGTCCGGCAGCCAGGATGATGATGATGATGATGCTTGTGAATGATAATCAGCAATGTTTGCTTGTGTAGGCTGTCTTGGTGAGCGTATTGTTGCTGGATCACGATTAGGACATTGTGATGGAACATGCCCAATACCACACCTGTTGCAAGAACCATATATTGTATTCTGATTAGATGCCCAAGATATGAATTGTATAATTAGGTATTGTATTGAATGAATATGAGAAGTACAATAGAAGGTCCTATATATAGGACAGGTATAACAAAATAATAATAGCAAACAATAATGTCCTAATATAAACAAATCTTAGTCTAATTAAGATCATTCAAATCAAATTTGTTATAACATGTAGATATAGAATCAATCTCTAGTAGCATCCTTTCGAAAAAAACATTTAATTAACCCTAAAATCATATTTGCACTAATCCTATATAATAAAAGAAACCAATTTCATCCACTTGTCATAATATTAAGCAACACTTGCCACATGACAATTTATTAAACTACTTTTGCCACTTAGCTTCGTATAGTAACACCTCAAAAATATACACACAGCTTTATTTTTACTCAAAATTTGTAACCACGCGGATCTTTTGTTTGATCTGGAGAAACCAAACCACACAATTAAACCCTAATTACTTCGACCCTTTTGTTCTCACACTTTTTAAGTTTAGATTCTCCTTCACAAACCTTTTTGATCTTCTTCCACCTTCATTCGCATTCATCATCTTGCTTTGATTCCATCGAAAAAGAATATAAGTTTTCACAGAATAAATTTTACCGCTTTTTCATCATGTGTTTGTTGATGAAATCGTTAGCTTTCATCCAGGAGCGATTTCTAAATTTCGTATCTTTATTCAAATCAGTTCGTAAAAAACATCCAATTGTCTTATAAATTCTCCTCCTTTTGTTCTTAGTTAACAATTTTTTTCATTTCCTTACGAAATTTGCTTGTTGGCTATATGAGATCCAAATGATAGTAATTTTATTATATACCTTCTTTTATTTTTTTAATTTATCCTAACTAAATGATAAAATTTAGAGTAAACTGCAGTTTACGTCCCTGAGGTCTGTCAAAAATATCACTTTACGTCCCTCGCCCACAGTCTGAGTCCCTGAGGTTTCAAATCATAACACTTTCAGTCCAATTTTCCTCTTGCCGTCAACTCTGCCGTTACAACCCCTCACGTGCGACTCACGTGAGGACTATTTTCGTCTTTTCACATATGTTTATGTATTTAAACACCCAAATTCATTGTCTTCTTCATCAGTTAACCCTAAAAATGTCGAATTCAAGGAGTTCGAGTTCCAGGGTGTCGAATCGAAGCAATAATAGGGTTCAAAGCCATAGTTTTTCTGCAAACACCAGTCAAGAAATAAAAATTTGTTCTTTTGGGTCTCTTACAACCATTCGAACATCAAAAATGTTATGATTCGAACATCAAAGACGAAAATAGCCCTCACGTGAGTCGCACGTGAGGGGTTGTAACGGCAGAGTTGACGGCAGGAGGAAAATTGGACTGAAAGTGTTATGATTTGAAACCTCAGGGACTCAGACTGTGGGCGAGGGACGTAAAGTGATATTTTTGGCAAACCTCAGGGACGTAAACTGCAGTTTACTCTAAAATTTAAATGTAATAGCTTATTTGTTGTACCTAAATAAACATATATCAATTATCAAATTTGAAAGTTTTGGATGATTATAGCATAGTTGACTCAGTGGTGTGGATGTTTATAATGTATATTTATTTATCACCTTATGTACTACGTATTATTAATCACTATATTTGGAATTATGCTTCTTTAAATGTTTGTAAAAATGTTTGAAAAAATGTATACATAATTATAGATGTTCTTTTGTACTTTTAATTATTTGTAATCATATTATGTAATTTCAAACAATTTTTTTCAATTGACAACTTATTTTAAAACAATCCTGTGTAAGACACGGGTATCTAACCTAGTCACATAATAACATAAACGCATACATAAATCACCTAATCATGGTTAAAACTTAAACATACATAAGAAAACACATAAAATCATATTTCAAACTAAAATAAAACGAAATGCAATTGAGCCGAGCCCATCACAAATCTTTAAAATCCACTATGTTCATTGGTTTATTTGATGTCACTCATGGGCTCTCTTTAAAGTCCAAACAAATCTTCCTTCTTGTTTATTTTCGTGGACTGCTTTTCGTGACCTCATCACAAATATATACACGCAAATGAAATGATGTAATAACACTTTGACCCTGTATTATTTAACCTAAACAATGAACTTTTAAATTATAAATCATCTAATCAAGTTGTTGAAAATGACTTTTGGTTAGTTTGTTTATAACATATACATATATAAAAACTAGAGATGGTAATTTACATTCCATCAGGATTGATCTAGAGATTAAATTCAAGGGTGCTACTATATACCTTCTTTTTCAAATTTTTTTACGTGTTACACCCCTCTCTAAGGTTTTAGAAAATACAACTTCTAACATTTTTTTTTAAAATTATATTTTTCTCTTAAATGAAGATTCTATTTCTTATAATATTGTATTAAGCTATTGCATTTAGTACTTGAGTATCGACTATCAGCATCCAAACTAACCGAAACCAAAAAGACTCGGAATAAATCATATCCGTAACCGAAAAAACGAACCGAATTGCAAATCTGGTTTTGGGTTCGGTTACTAACAATATCAAAATTGTGAATTTGGTTTTCGGTAACAAAAAACACGATTTATTCAGTTCGGATATCTGAATAAACCGTATAATAATTGGTTTCATCGGATAACCGGACCGAATAATCCTACTAAAGTGGATGAATTCGGTTCGGTCAGGCAAAAAAAGAACTCCATAACCAAATGAACCTACTAAAGCGGTTTAATTCGTTAGGTTATGCCAAAAAAATGATTTCACGACAGAATAAAAAGAATTTATAATCGAATAAACCAGACCGGATAAAAAGTTAATTGAACCGTTAAATACCGACATCAAACTGTTGGGTCTATTTGAAGATGCCACTTTCCAAATAATCAAGTGAAGATATCGAGCATCATCACGAGCAAGCACGGGTGAAAACGTTCATTATTTGTATTTGTCTTAGAATATTTGTGTAATCGGTTCGTGCTTAAATGTGTGTTTGTGCTTAAGTGCACGTGTTTAAGAGAAATGTAAGGTGAATGGTATGGAATATAAATACCATCACCTAGGTCATTTGTTATAGGGTTGCCTGCATTTCATTCCATATCCTTTGTAACCTTAATTTTGATCTAATACAAGAACCTATTCATATCATCATCATCATCTTTATCATACCTTGCATTGATCTTCATGAACATTCAACCATCAATATGTGATTAGTAAGTTTCCGCATCACTGGTTACAATCAACATCCCCAAACAATCTCAGATCTAGATCCAAGCTCGGTTCATCTCGAACTATCAATTGGTGTCAGAGCTTTCGGGTGATCTTTGATTGTTGTTATTGATGGATTTTTAGCTACCATTAGCTTTGATTCATGTTTGTGTAAAGAACTGCAAAGTTTGAGATCAATTGGTGAAGATTTGACTGAGTTTTTTTAAGAAATTGTTCATGTTCGTCATATTCACTGCTCAAAATATGAGATCTGGAATTTGTTGTTGATATTGAGAAATTGATGATTGAGATATGTTAGAATCTTAATCCTAAGCCTCGTTCATGATCAAACATCACTGATTTGTTGATTTCAATCCAGATTTTGTCAATTTGTCTCAAAACTCACTTGTTGTGTTCATCACTAAAAATTCAGATTCAAGAGAAATTTAGACTGATTGAAGGTATAAAAACTTTGAAGGAGTGTTAGACATCATTCCTCAACTAATACAAGTGTTGAATTGAACAAAAACAACAAAAATTGAAGAATTGATCTTTTGTTCATCACAATTTTGACTTTGAAAAGTCAATCTGATATGAAGATTTGAAGATTTGATTGAGTGTTTGATTCAAGGAAATTTTTCTAAGTGTTGACACGTCTTAATAGTCCTTGACACGACTCAACAGTGCTTGGCTCGTCTCAACACGTCTAAGTGTTTTGAGTTGAAAAATCAATCGGCTCATCAAATCTGACCCGTCCCAACAAATTTGGCACGTCCAAACAGTGCTTGAAACGTCCAAATAGTGTTTTGACACATCCAAATAGTGTTGACACGACTCAACATTGTTTGATACTACTGAACTTTGACCCGTCCCAAGTTGGTGACCAGTCCCAACAGTTGACACGTCCAAACAGTGACCCGACTCAACTATGACTCCTCCCAACAGTTGACCCGTCTCAACAGTGACCCGTCTCAATAGTAAAAAAAATTAGTCATTTTTAGCCAATATAACTTCCCAGAACAATCATCAAAATGACTTTGAAAATTTAATAAAAATGTCAACGAGCATGTTACCCGTGATCCGAGAAGAAAATAAAAGAGAAGATATCAATGAATTTATTATAGAATTCAATCACATATTTGAAACAACATATCTTCAAGTAGCCAAAGCTTGTGATCAAAAGAGATGAGACTTTCCTGAACATGCTCTTATGACTCAAACAAATTCTCATGAAAATCAAGATGATGAAGAAGAGTATGATTAGAGTGAAGAGAATGATGTTGTTTCCATAAAAGAGCTTGTAAAGAAAGACATCGAAATTAGCAACTTGTTAGAAACCATTGCAAAGCAAGATGAGAAAATTGATCAATAGAATTCAGATATAAAGAGATTGATGTCTGGAAAGGAAATAGAGAAAGATGTTTAGAGTTCATTTGTTGAAATGCCAATCGATGTAAGAGAAAAGATGTGCACCTAGGAATGCTTTCAACAAGTTAAACACTACAGAACATATTCTTTCAGGATTTGTAACAAACTCAAGAAAGAAGAGAGAATGCACAAGAATGTGCAAGAACAACACAAATCATCTTATCAAAGAATCACATCTCTCTCCAAGGGTCACTCAAGAAAAGTGAAAGAGAAGCAATGAATATCAAGAATGAAGCTGCAAAATCAAATGCACACTCATCCAGTGTGATCAAAGAATTGCAAGAAGAGATTACAATGTTGAAGAAACTCTCTGAGTTGGTTAATTCAGAAAGCAACAGTCTGAAAACCAAACTTCAAGAAGAACAAGAGAAATTCACGAGTCTTCAACAAGATCACAAACTATGTGAAGAAAGATTCAAATCTCTTACACAGAATATTGATTCAATGCTTACCTAAAAGCATAGTCTGTAATGTTCAACTCATTGAGCTTACTTACAAACTGAATAGATCAGAATCTGATCTTGGGCTTATCAAAGAAGGAGCTGAAAAGCAAAGTCATCCGAACAAGAAAAAGAGGGATTATATAATGCAAACTGGAATTGTTGAATCACTACCTTCTCAAGAAGAAAAAGACACAAGAGGTTCAGTCAAAGAAGAAGAAGAAGAAGAAGGTTAGAAGAAAGAAGAGCAAAGCCAAGAAGAACAAGACAAAGGCCACTTCGTCTGATTCTACACCACAGACTCCTTCTACTTCAAAGTCTCAAGATTCCGAATCCCCGAGCGATTCAAACAGTAACATCTACTGTTTAATTTGTGACTCTGAAACTTATGATATCTCCAATTGTATCTACAGTCAAGGTGTCTTTCCTTATGGTTCAAAATCCAACATGTTCAAGACTCTAGCTTCTTCAATCAAGCTTCAACAAGATTTAGAGATCAAAGCTCCTAAAAAACAACAAGACTCAAATGGCAAAGCATCTCAGAAACAAAGAACTTCCACTGCAAAGGCTTCTCAAAAGAAAAGAAAGAAGTCTCCCTTCACGGCTCATTAGAAGTACTGCGAGATATGTGAGATGTACAATCGCACGACAACGGAATGCTGCTACGACAAGTACTGCACCAACTGTCAGATGTACAACCACGACATAATGGAATGTTACTACAACAAGTATTGTTCCATTTGTGACATGGTCAATCACAACACTCAGGATTGCTTCTACAACAAAAGCTCAATGATGAAGCCGAGAAGGTAAGTCCAAAGAAATTCATCATCTGCAACTTCTGCCAGGTATGTTTCCGAATTTAAATTCTCCAATGGTGATCATTCAAGTGATTCATGAAAACCAAAAAAAACATTGAAAAATTCAAAAAAAAAACACCAAAAAGATTGTCATTTTAATCTTTTTCTTTTGTGTTGGCAGTTTAACATGTGTTATTGATGTAGGAGTTGTTGATCGAGCAATATCTCATCCGGTTGAGAACTTAATCTTTACATTGATGATAAATGCACATTATTGCCTGAGTTCTAATGTTTTCATTGAGTTGCAGGAACAGTTTCCATTGTAGAACAAGCTTCCACGCGACTTGAAGATGTTCCTGTTCAAGCCTGATTCCAGTCCAAAGATCTCCAAGTCAGATTGCTGAGTGTTAAGAATCCTCCTCTTAATATCTCATACACAGATCCCGTTAACCTCGAAAGAAAGAGTTGAGGGGGAGTATTCTAAGTCAAAGAAGTCTTCGCATTCTACTTCAACCGTTGAAGAAGATCCCGTTGCTGATATATAGATTTACCGGAATCTACTCTCTGCTTATTTCTTTCCATAGCCTCTGATGTTACTCTAAAAGGGAGAGAAGGATGCAGATTGCTTGTTGAAAGACAGAGTTTTGGCAGCATCATCTTAGGGGGAGTACTGTTGGGTCCTCTTGAAGATAATGCATACCAAAACTTTAAGTTGCTCTCTATACTCGCCACATGAAGATTTAAGCTGATATGTCAGATTTGTAAAGTGTCATCTTAGGGGGAGTGCTGTTGGGGTTATTTGAAGATGTCACTTTCCAAATATAAGCGAGTGAAGATATCGAGCATCATCACGAGCAAGCGCGGGTGAAGACGTTCATTAATTGTATTTGTCTTAGAATATTTGTGTAATCGTTTCGTGCTTAAATGCGCGTTTGTGCTTAACTGCACATGGTTAGGTTGAAATGTAAGGTGAATGGTATGGACTATAAATACCATCACCTAGGTCATTTGTTATTATGAGTTGCCTACATTTCATTCCATATCCCTTGTAACCTCTCTATTGATCTAATACAATTCACCTATTCATATTATCATAATCTTCATGATACTTTGCATTGATCTTCATGAACATTCAAGCATCAATACGTGATCAGTGAGTTTCCGCATCACTGATTGCAAACAACATCCCCAAACAATCTCAGATCTAGATCCAAGCTCGGTTCGTCTAGAACTATCAATTGGTATCAGAGCTGTTGGTATTGTGTTCTTCGCTATTCATTAAGCAAAACACTACAATATTGCTCAAAAATCATGATCTGAATGAATTGTTACTGTTTTTAGTTGTGAAACTTCATTTGGTTTTCAAAATGTTAATCAAAGTCATTCTCCTGTCTTGAGAAACTTCAATCGAAACAATTCAATTTCTAATAACTTTTCATCAAGAAATGTGCAGGTTAACAGTTTTAAACCGAGAGCTTTGATGGTAAGAAATCAGAAATTTGAAAATAACCTTGATCCTAAGTTAGAGGAAAGGTTTATTGCTTTAAGAAGAAAGCAATCAATTCACGCCAATGGGCGAAACAGTTTTCAACCAAATCTCTCAAATGAAACAAATTTTCAAAATCTTCATTATCAACAAGTTACTATTGCAGATAGATTCGGAAAACCCAAGACCATGTGGGCCTGGGTTGACCAAACTAACTAAGTGATTGTTGAAATGCAGGTACGCCCAAGAAGACCTATCAACTCATGGTTTGTTGATAGTGGGTGTAGCCAGCATATGACAGGCAACCATGCCTTGCTTCAAGACTTTAAGCTGAAGAATGGTACACATGTTGCATTTGGAGGAGATGCGGGTGGTAAAATAACTGGAGAAGGAACCGTGTCAAATGGGGTCATTAGCTTTGATAAAGTCAACTACTGTGCACAGTTGAACTTTAATTTGCTAAGTGTATCTCAAATTTGTGACAAATCGTATTCAACTCTATTTGATGATTCTTTCTGTTATATACTCAACCCAGGTTTCAAGATAGACAATGAATGGGTGGTGGTTAAAGCTCCAAGAGATCGTGATGTATACAAGCTTGATATGTCGCAGATTGATGCTGAAACTGAAACTACCTGTCTCATTGCGCATGCTTCAAATGATGAGAGTCAGCTTTGGCATAGACGGCTGGGCCATTCAAACTTCAGAAACATGAATCGTTTAGTGACTGGAAATCATGCTGTTGGAATACCGTCAAAGAAATTCTCTACAACTGATCTCTGTCCAGCATGTTTGAAAGGAAAACAGCACCGAATGTCTTTTAAGTCCAAGCCAGAAAACTCCATTTCAAAACCCTTGCAGATGCTACATATGGATCTTTTCGGACCAACAAATGTTCAAAGCATCGGAAAGAAGTCTTATTGTTTTGTCATCATTGACGATTTCACTAGATTTTCTTGGGTTTATTTCTTGCATGTTAAATATGAAACTGCGGAGTTGTTAAAAGAATTTATTGTCAAAGTTGAAAATCAGTTGGATTGTAAAGTGAAAATCTTGAGAATTGATAATGGAACAGAATTTAAGAACGCTAATGTTGATTTGTTTTGTGCAGAAAAAGGAATTGCTAGACAATTTAGTGCTCCAAGAACGCCTCAACAAAACGGGGTTGCGGAACGGAAAAATCGGACACTGATTGAAGCAGCAAGAGCCATGCTCGCAGATGCTAAAATCCCTATCACATTCTGGGACAAAGCTATTGCTACTGCGTGTTTTGTACAAAACAGGACATTATTGGTTCAGGATAAAAATAAAACGTCTTATGAGTTGTTATTTGGAAGAAAACCAAATATTTCTTACTTGAAAGCATTTGGCTATCCTGTATCGATTCTAAATTTAAGTGATCATCTCGGGAAATTTGAGTCAAAATCTGACGATGGATTTTTCCTTGGTTACTCGTCTTTTTCTAAAGCTTATCGGGTTTTTAATAGCAAAACAAATACTGTTATTGAAACTATTAACGTAAAGTTTTTAGAAAATTCGTTTCCGTCAGTGGCTCATGGTCCCGAATGGTTGTTTGATTTAGATTCGTTATCAAAATCTTTCAATTCTAACTTGTTTGATTTTTCAGGAAACTCGAGAAAGGAATCAGGAGACTTGGGATGTTTCAGTGATGATTCTGACAATGATGACGATGGCAATCTCAATTCTAAGTATCCGTTCATGTCTTTTCATAATCATGATCATGGAGTATCCAGTCAAGCTCCGGGTCCTTCTGGTTCTCAAGACGATCAAGAATCAAACAATCTTGATGATGATGTTAATCCGCAATTTTCTCCTAATGATGGTGGATCTGTTCAAAATCAACCATCATCAGATCCGTATGTTGAAGTTGTTCCAGATTCGTTTGACTACTTCATCAATTCACCAGAACAAGTTCCGAATTTCACTCCGCATACATCTACAATTCTACAAGATCTACCGAATCTGAATCAGTCTAATCTGGAGAGTCAAGTGCAAGGTGATGTCATACCAACTCATCGTATTCACAAGAAACATCCTGTCTCTCAGATTATCGGGCCGTTGAATCAGAGAACTACAAGAAGTCAAACTGAGCAAGCAAACGTTTGTCTTTATTCATGTTTTCTTTCTCAAGTGGTACCAAAGAACATTTCAGAAGCGTTACAAGATAACAGTTGGATTGAAGCTATGCAAGAGGAGTTACTTCAATTTCGCAAACAAGAGGTTTGGAAATTAGTGGACTTACCTGAAGGAGAAAATGCAATTGGTACAAGATGGTTGTACAAGAACAAGCCAGACGAACCAAAGCCAGACTTATTGCACAAGGATATACTCAGGAAGAAGGTATTGATTATGAAGAGGTGTTCGCTCCGGTCGCACAACTTGAAGCTATACGCGTCTTTCTTGCATATGCCTCCTTCATGAAGTTTAAAGTATTCCAAATGGACGTTAAAGGCGCTTTTCTGTATGGACCGATTACAGATGATGTATATGTCAGACAACCTCCGGGCTTTGAAGATCCTGACTATCCTCATCGTGTATACAAGTTGAGTAAAGCTCTATATGGTCTACATCAAGCTCCAAGGATTTGGTACGAGACGCTATCTAAGCATTTACTAGAACATGGATTCACAAGAGGTCAGATTGATCCAACTTTGTTTATGAGGAGGGAGAATGAAGAACTCTTATGTGTTCAAGTATATGTGGACGATATTATCTTCGGATCAACCAGTGCGTCAATGTGCAAAGAGTTTGAGGAAATCATGAAGTGCAGATTCCAGATGAGTTCAATGGGGGAGATTAACTTCTTTCTTGGATTACAGGTGAAAAAATCAGCTGACGGAATTTTTATCAACCAATCAAAATTTGTTGAGAAGTTGCTGAAAAAGTTCAAGATGCAAGATTGTCAGACAATTCAAACTCCATCTGATGTGAATTGCAAGATACAGCCGGATCCAAAAGGCAAATTCGTGGATCAAACACTATACAGATCAATGATTGGTTCACTGATGTATCTTACTGCATCAAGGCCAGACATTATGTATGCTGTATGTGTGTGCGCAAGATATCAGTCTGATCCGAAAGAGTCGCACCTGGTTGCTGTTAAACGTATTTTCAGATACCTTAAAGGGAAACCGAATCTCGGGTTATGGTATCCTTATGAAGGCAATTTTGAATTATATAGTTATTCTGATAGTGACTTTGGTGGGTGTGCTCTTGACAGGAAATCGACTACGGGTGGATGTCAATTTCTGGGTCCTAGACTTGTTTCTTGGCAATGCAAAAAGCAGACCAACGTTTCTGTATCCACAGCTGAAGCAGAGTATATCGCTGCATCTGCAGGATGTTCTCAAGTTTTGTGGTTACAAAACCAATTGCTTGACTACGGGTTTAACTTTCTCAAAACTCCTATTTACATAGACAATACTGATGCTATGTTCATTACTGCTAATCCTGTTCAACACTTAAAAACCAAACATATCGAGATTCGATATCACTTTCTCAGAGACAACTCTGAAAAAGGTTTAATAATTTTGATTAAAGTTCATACCGACAAACAACTGGCAGATCTTTTCACAAAATCATTTTTGTCAGGCCGGTTTGAATTCTTAATTCAATCCATAGGATTAATCAATCATGATTGATTCTATTTTTCGAAAACCAAACAAAAATCAGAAAATATAAAAATCAGAAAATATAAAAATCAAAAATATAATAAGTCGATGTCAAGTATTGATTCCTTTGTCTTTTATTTTATGTTATGCATTGTGTGTGTTGCATGAAAAAGAAAAAGAAAAGCAAAAACAAAATATAAAAGCAAAAAGAAAAGAAAATATCATGTCATAAGAATCTATATTGCAAAAAGTGAGAAATGATAGTTACACTAGACATTATTTGATACATCATTTTTAATAAAGACTGATGAATGTTAATTGATGTGCGAGACAGCTCAGGCAATTAGACTGAAAAAGTAAGTTCATTGTTGACAAACATAAACTTAATGATCTTTGTGTTAAGTTCCTTTGTTATACATGTTTAGATATATATCTTTTAATACATTGCTTGTGATGATAGTTGTACATGATCGGGTAATGATGCAATCTATTCAGTGTGATGAACCGCATCGTGAGCTTCTTTGTTGTGGTATCCACAGACCTGAAGTCTCACATGAAGTCTCTTTTGCACTTCAAGGTGCAGCAAAAGATTCCCAAAGTTGGAACAAAAAGAGTCCCAAATGTGGACCATCACCAAACAAAAATTCCAAAAAGGAATTCAGAAGATTCCCAAGGGGAACGATAGAAATGAAAAATTCCAAAAAGGAATTAAAAAGAAGTCCCAAAGTGGACCAAATCCGAATAGAACCCAGTTTCCACACTGTTTATGATTGTAAGTGACCAGGTTTTGTGCAATATGCATTCAGGTAGTGGTTGATAAGGAAATATGTTGACATATGTATACATGTGGGTCACATAAGTCATTTTAATCGAACCTAATCTCATCATGATACTGAAAAAGTAAGTGTGTCAACTCGAGCTAATTGATATGTTTTCATATCATCACTCAATCAAACATAAGTCAAATGTCTATTCAAAACTTGCAAAACATGTTCAGATAATGTGTGGTATGATCTCACTGCTATATTTTGATTCATTGCATTGCATATGTCTTTATTTTAATGTGTGTGTTTTGTGTGTGCAGGCATATGAAATCTTTATTGACACATCGACATCCTTGTTAAACTTAAAAATTTCAAGAAATTTCAAGTTTAGGGGGAGAATAAATTGAAGAAGAAAAATGTGTGTTTTGATTGAACAAGATCATGTAGTATGAAAAGCAAAAGTATTGGATGTGTTAAAAACAAACCCAAGGTCTTGTGATATGTTTTTAAGAAATTGCTTCGGGATATAGAAATTTTGGTTGTGCAAAAACATTTTTGTGAAGAAAATTGAAAATGGAATTTTTTATTAAATTAAATTGTTGTTGCCCTAGAATGTTTTTGAAATTTAATGTGACAAAACCCTAAATAGGATGTCTTGTCTAATTAATATGTCGAGAATGTTGCAGGTGCAATAAATGCCGTTGAAAAAGTCAACAGACGAGAAAATTCGTTCAAGTATTGAAGCCGGGCAAAGATATCAGAAGACATTGTTCATCCGGGTAATGATGTTACTATTTAGCCGGGTAAGTGTGTTTTGATACAAGCCGGGTGATTATGAAAAAGAAGTGAAGCCGGGTGAAGATATTATGGCTATTGTATGGCCGGGCAATGAACATGTCAAATCTATGCCGGGTGAAGGAGTCATTAATATCTGCCGGGTGACAAGTTGTGTTACTATACAGCCGGGTGAAGAAATGTTATCACTATACAGCCGGGTAAAAGAATGAAGTCTTTATTTTGCCGTGTAAGTGTATAATACTATGTTGCCGGGTAATAGTGCATACAACTGTGTTGCCGGGTAATGAAGAAAATCACTATGTTGCCGGGTGATGAAGAAAAGTAAGCCGGGTGATGAAGGTATCACTATGCAGCCGGGTAATGAACAAACAATTCATTGTTCAAGCCGGGTGATGTTGTGAAGACTACTATGCTGCCGGGTGATGAGTAAAACCAAACAGGTGTAGTTGTTCCTAACCTTTACCCGTCTCTACAGTGACTTACCCGTCTCTACAGTGATTGACCCGTTAAGTGTTTTCTACATGTTATATGTTGACTCGTCATGATTGTGACTTGTCTCAAGTACTTGACCCGTCCCAATAGTACATGACCCGTCTCAACAGTGCATGACCCGTCAAGGCTTATTGGGCTTTTATGCTTACCCGTCCCTATTTGTTGACCCGTCATCAAAAGTTTGACCTAAATTTTTCAATCATATAAAACCCGCCTCTTCACAAACACTTATCATTTTTCACTTTCACTTTCAAGCACAAATCCCCTGCACTAAATCGTTGATTATCATATTCAATCGATCATTCTGTAACAAGTTATATTGATTGAATAAGGTAGTTTGAACATGATTCGACTTTGATAAACCTGCAAATCAAGTGTTAAAACGAAAAACGATGATGAACAGTACTTGATCACTGAATCGACACTTTGATTTTGCTTGTTAAAACTGAAATCGAATGTTGTTTTAGATGTATTTACTGTCGATTATCAACAATCAATCATTAATTTGCATTAAACATTCTTAAAATCAACAGAATCAACCAAAACTTGCACATAACTGTCAACCGCCATTGATGACCTGTTGAAAATTCTTAAGTGTTAATTTCAAAATGATAAAATGTGTGTTAAACATTGACAAATCATTGTTAAAACTGAGCTTAACATGTTAAACAACTTCATCATACAAATGTCAAATTTGTGTTCTTAAGTGTTAAACTGTTAAAATTGTGAAATGTTGTATGATCATTAAAATTCAAAGTTGTTTTGACTAAAATGATGAAAATCAGATTGTTTGATCAATTTAGAAGCTAAAATGATGAAAATCAGATTGTTTGATCAATTTAGAAGCTAAAATGATTATGTGAATGTTTTATTTTTTTAACATTTGTTCAAACACTTATGCAAATTTGAAATTTATTAATGAAGAATCTAACACATTTGTCTTGTTTTGTCTTAAGCAGATGGAGAATTTAAAGTTTGAGCCAAAGCATAACTTAGTTGCTTGTTTGGATGAGTCTATTCCAGAGACTGAAGGGTACAGGGATATGATGAGATTCATCAAAAGAACAAAGTATGTTTATGCCATGTGTGCAAAGCCAGTGATATATGCCAGACTGATCAAGAGTTTCTGGAGAACAGCTGAGGTTGTGACTAATGAGAATGGTGTGATTGTTGTTAGAGGAAACATCACAAAAGAGTTACAGTTGACTGTTTCTGAACAAGCTATCAGAACAGCCTTAAGGATTGATGAGGATGAGATAGGAGCAAATGATGAGTTGATAGTTGCTGAATGTCAAACGTGTTTTGTTAATATGGGTCATCCTCCCGTATTTCCAAAGTCACAATTTGTTCGAGCAAGGTTGGGGAAGAAATGGAAGTTATTATGCTATGTTATTCAGCAGTGTATGTCAAGAAGGAGTGATGGTTTTGACAATTTTCCTTCTGACATAGCATCCCCAATTGTTGCTATTGCAGAGAACAAACCATTCAACATGTCAAAATGGATTATGAATGGGTTTGTGTTCAATTTGGTTAAAGGCAAAAGATTCAAGTTTCTAATGTATCCGAGATTCTTGCAATTGATGATTAATATTGCCTATCCTATTATCAGAGATGAAGGAGTTGCTGGAGGGATTTTATATACTGAAGACATGAATGATCTATCTTATAGGAAGATGAGTATCGGGAATGTTCCAAGTGTTGAGTTATTTGACTATATGAGGGATATAGCAAATAATGAGGAAGATATTGAGGAAGTATACCATCATATTTCACATGGAGAGATTGTGAATCCACAGGACCTGATTGATGAGGTGCCTGATAACTTACTGTATGATGACGAGTACTTTTCTAGACATCCAGAAGAAGAAGATGGATCTGAGGATGATGAAAGTGATGATAATGACAGTGAAAGTAGTGAAAATGGTGATGATGATAGTGGGAATGATGGTAATGATGGTGCTGAATCTGTGTCAGAGGAGGCAGAAAATGTTGAAGTCATTGAACCAGCTGTGTTTGAAGAACCTTTTGAGGTTACTAGTGTTGTAGAAGAAATGGTAGTTGAAGTTCCTAATCCCATCACAATGCAGTATGTTAGATCTCGAAGATCTAAGTCTGTGGTTGAGCGTGTGTTGATTGAGGAACCAAGTGTGATAGAATGCGTTGATGAGCCTGAACAGATAGATGTTGTTCAGATTGCTCAAGAAGTAATGGCCGAAGTGGAGACTACTGCACAGGTAGTTGATGATACTGATGTTGGCATTAATGTTTCTATGCCAGTTGATATACCCACCACATCATCTCCAGCTGCTGAAAACATTGAACAATCTTTGGAGTCTTCGCCAAAAATTGGTTCAAGTGTTGAGGAGAATTAAGATAAAAAGAGGATTGCTGAGTTAGAAGATATGGTAGCCAAACTCTTGGATGTTAATGAACAGTTGAAAGCATCCAATGATCGAAAGAAGAAGAGATTTGAAGAGTTTTGGACTATTCATAATCAGAATCTGAAAACATTCAAGGAGTTGGATGCTGATCATGTGAAGTTGACTGCTGAGCATGAGAAATTGAAGGCTGATTATGAAAATTTGAAGGATGAGTATGAAAATCTGAAGTATGACTATAAAGAGTTGAAGGCAGAATGCAATACTCTTGATGCTGAGAAAGAAATGTTAGAGAAATGGTTAGAAGAAACCAGATCAAAGAAGTCAGGTTCTACGTCAGATAAAGATTTTTCAGATGAAGTGATGGAAGTGACTGAGCATACTCAAGAAGGCAAAGTGTACTATACTAGAGCACGTGGTACGAAAAATGTGGGCATAAGGGTTGAGTCTCCAATTAATATTCCCGATGAAGCCGCTGATACTGTCATTACTGACAAAGCTGAGGGAAAAAAAAAGTTAGATGCTGTGCCGGAGATTACTGAAGAAGCATCTGTTTCGAAGAAAGCAAAAACTGATGAAACAGTGCAGATTGAGCCGATTCAATCTGTGTCTGTAGCTGAAACTGAGGTGGTAAAAATGGCAAAGGTTGATGAAACTGTGAAAGAAGCTGAAACTGGAGAAAAAGTTCAGATTGAGCCGATTCAATCTGAATCTGTATTGGTAGAAGAAGTGCCCGAAGTAGTTGAAGTGGTTGAAAATGCGCCAGAAACAGTGACTGAAGCAGCATTACAGTTTGAGCCGGTTCAAACTGAAACTGCACCGATGATAGAGGCACTAGATGACTTAGATGACATTGATTTCACAGAATCTGAACCTGAGGTTGAGCCTGAACCGAATCCTGATGATGAGATTCCTGCTGATTTGCCTGAACGCTTTGCTTATCTTGAGAAAATGAAGTACAATCCAGTATATCTGAATGGGCTGTCTGTGAGTCAAATTAATGAAGAGTATGAAAAAAGTTTGATTGCACAAGACAAAGCGACTGCTGATGAGAAAGAATTTGTTGTTGAGATGGGTGAGTGGACACCGCTCCAAGAAAGTCTGAATATTGATGATTTACCTCCTACAGAGCTTTATCATCAAAATCCAGAAGAAATGTCTTCGAGAAATATGCGAGAATGGTTGAGTTCGAGACATTATCCTTACAAGACTTTGCAAAGATTGAAACATGAATCGCTGAAGAAGATTGTGGTAAGTTTTATGAAGACTGAAAGGATGTACAATCGAATGTTTTATCTGGATTACAACAACCCGCAATATTATGAGTTGACAAAGAGGTATAAAGTGCTCGAACCCAAAGATATTACGGTGATGGCTTTACCAGAGGATGCACACAAAAAGAGGCACGAGTTGATCGATATGTTTCCAAGTGAAGTGAAGGCATACAATATTCCTATGGACGTACGTGAATCATGGCATAAATCTGCCACACCAGGTGATGTTGTGAGATCACTGCTGAGCAAGGGTCAGTCAGTTGCTGAACTTCTTGATTCTATGATAGTACCGGAAAAGTCCAAAAAGGTGAAAATTATTGCATGGAAATATGACGAGGTGTTTGATGCTTTCTTGATCAAAAGAGTAAATGGTTTATGCGATGTATACCATTATTACTCTAGTATTTTCAAGTTAGAGGTGCAAGATTTAAAAGAGTTGCACAAGCTAAGACTGATAAATCACACGCATGCTGAGCGTGGTGATAAATGTGCGATGCTTCTTGATGCTGGGATAAGTCGTATGCCAAAGTATTTGGAGTTTAGAGGACAACAGGAGGATAGTGCCTATGTTCAATCGAAGAAACAGAGAAAACAAAAGAAGTTGGTGGTGAGTGAGGATATGTACTTAGAAGAATTTTCTGATGAATACTTTGACAAGGTGACTGATCCGGGATTGAAAGTGATAGATTGTACACAGGCAACTAAACCAATTCTTAAGTTTTTCTATAATCAGGAAACTTTTGAACTGAAACTAGTAAGGAATCTGGATGACTGGGATAAGGATATGATCACACTATTCAGTACGTTTGAGCTGAAACTGTTGCATCCATCCTACATCGATCACCTGAGAACTTACAGAATGGAGAAGTGCAAAGACAAAGTTGCTGAAGCTGATCGAAAACTATTTATAGTGATGATTGAGGTGATTGCAGCTGCTGCGTCAGAGAAAATTCGACTAAGGAAGGCATTACTCAATGCTAACCTTGTGAAGGTCGACATTCCGGAGATAGAGTTTATGCGAGTGTCTACGAAGGGTACTCTAGAAGTGCAAGTCAAAGGAAGAGAATTGCCATATGAGTTTTATGCTAATATTGATTTTGCAGGTTTAACTCTTGATTCTCTGAGACGCATGAATGCCTGTGCTATCCTTACAAACGAGTCAAAGCCAAGACAAGCAAAGATCGCAGAAAAATTCAAGTCATGCGTCGAGGAAGCATTGAAAGAACAAGAAGAATACAAAGGAAAAGAGTTGCTGAACGTTAAAGATGAACCTGAAGATTGGTGAGAGATTGGAGCTGAAAAAGCTAAAGAAGAAAACTGTTTTGAAGATTTTATTGACGTCCAAAGATAAATCTTAGGGGGAGTACTGTTAGGGCTATTTCCAGTTTAAGATTTACTTTGTACTTGTTTATACATTTATGTATAGTTTAGGGTTTATTTTGTTATTTTCCCTAAAATGTATTTTGTTGCTTAAAGCATGTAGTGAGAGAGTGTGAGGAGGGAGGCTAGATCACTATTCACGTTAGAGAGAGAACTAAGTGTGTGTGATTTATTTTCTCCTGCACTTGTACTACAAACTTGCTTTGATCATCAATATACAAAGAGAATTATTAGTAATGAACTGTGTTAATGATTGAACTGTGTTTGTGTATGAATAATTCTGATCATTGAGCGATATCATCGATCCAATTGAACCTATCACAAGATCGGCTAGAAAACAAAATCAAACAAATCAACTTTTGCATAAGCAAAATAGTCGTCAAAACCATTTTTTGAAAAATAGGTTTAGAAATCACTATGACAGATCTTCCATGAATAATTCTAGACATGTGTCTAAACCAAAGCATTCCTTTGGTCCCACACAAAAACAGTTGTGGAGAAAAACACCTGTTAAGAATCAAGATGAGCAACGTGCTTCATCAACCGATGGTCCACCAGAAGATGCAGTTTATCAGCAAATTACTCATATTGATGTTTGGACAATCCAAGACCGTAATGGCTTGGATTTCACCCTCTAACTGTTTTGTTAGTGTGTTAGGGACAGTTGTGGAGGTCGGTCGGACAAAGAAAAGAAGACCGTGGCTGATCCCTTATCATGACAAGATACCGAATCTTGTTCATGATGTCTTCGATGCAACTGACATCAAATGGAGTTGGAAACAAAAAGGAATCATTGCGGGATATTTTTTAAAAACATTTTCAAAAATCAAAAAATGATGGCAGTGCAAGAAACAACCGATTTTTCATTTCGTCTGTTTAGATTAAGTATATTGCATGCACTCTTCATACGTTGATAACATATCTGCCATTTTCTTTTCATTAAACTTTCAATTTTCGTAGAAATTTAAAAGTTTAGGGGGAGAAATTTTTATTTTAAAAAATGATATAATCAGACAAATCAAAAAATATGTTGAATCTACTTACACGTACATGAGAAATGATAGTACACTAGGTTTATTCAATGCATCATTTTCAACAATAAAGACTGAAGCGTGAAAATTGATGTGCGAGAGAGCTCAGACAATTATACAAAACAAGTACATTCTTTAATGATTTAACTAAATTCTAATAAGTGTTTGTGGTCGAAACATCTTAGTGCATTTGAAACGTATATACAAATCGAATAAATATCTTGTGACGCAACCAATTTACATCAGGTAATGTTACAATCTATACAGTGTGATGAACCGCATCTGTGAGCTTCTTTGTTGTGGTATCAACAAACCTGAAGTCTTACATGAAGTCTCTTTCGAGCTTCAAGGTGCAACAAAAGATTCCCAAAGTGGAACGGAAAAGAGTCCCAAAGTTGGACCATCTCCAATCAAACTCCAAAAAGGAATTCAGAAGATTCCCATAGGGAACGCAAGCAAAAGATAATTCCAAAAAGGAATTCCAAAAGAAGTCCCAAAGTGGACCAAATCCAAATAGATAAGAACCCTATTCCACACTGAGTATGATTGTAAGTGATCTGACGTGTTAAGGTGTTCTCAGGATATTTAGATGAAGTGTATAACTATCTAATGTACAAGGTATGGGTCACTCAAAACTTATTCTTAATCAACCTAATTGATCATCAAGAATATAGAAAGTAAGCGTGTCACTTCTAGCTAATTGATTTGTTCAACAATTCATCACTCAGTTACTTCACAATTCAAATCTCTATTCTCAAGAACTGCAAAACATGTGTTGGATAAATTGCTGGTATGATCTCATTGCAGGTTAATGATTCATGAATGTAAAGAGAATTTCAAAAATATCAAAAACATTGAAAAATTCAAAAAGAACAAAAAGATTGTCATTTTTTTTCTTTTGTGTTGGCAGTTTAACATGTGTTATTGATGTAGGAGTTGTTCATCAAGCAATATCTCATCCGATTGAGAACTTAATCTTTACATTGATGATAAATGCACATTATTGCCTGAGTTTTATTATTTTTCTTTGAGTTGCAGGAACTGTTTCCATTGCAAAACAAGCTTCCACGCGACTTGAAGATGTTCCTGTTCAAGCCTGATTCCAGTCCAAAGATCTCCAAGTCAGATTGATGAGTGTTAAGAATCCTCCTCTTAATATCTCATACACAAATCTCATTAACCTCTAAAGCAAAAGTTGAGGGGGAGTATTCTAAGTCAAAGAAGTCTTCGCATTCTACTTCAACCGTTGAAGAAGATCCCGTTGCTGATATATAGATTCACCGGAATCTACTCTCTGCTTAATGCTTTCCATAACCTTTTATGTTACACAATAGAAGGATGCAGATTGCTTGTTGAAAGACAGAGTTTTGACAGCATCATCTTAGGGGGAGTATTATTGGGTCCTCTTGAAGATAATGCATACCAAAACTTTAAGTTGCTCTCTATACTCGCCACATGAAGATTTAAGCTGATATGTCAGATTTGTAAAGTGTCATCTTAGGGGAGTACTGTTGGGTCTATTTGAAGATGTCACTTTCTAAATATAAGCGAGTGAAGATATCGAGCATCATCACGAGCAAGCACGGGTGAAGACGCTCATTATTTGTATTTGTCTTAGAATATTTGTGTAATCGGTTCGTGCTTAAATGCGCGTTTGTGCTTAAGTGCACATGTTTACATGAAATGTAAGGTGAATGCTATGGACTATAAATACCATCACCTAGGTCATTTGTTATAGGGTTGCCTGCATTTCATTCCATATTCTTTGTAACCTTCATTGTGATCTAATACAAGAACCTATTCATATTATCATCATCTTCATCATACCTTGCATTGATCTTCATGAACATTCAAGCATCAATACGTGATTAGTGAGTTTCCGCATCACTGATTACAAACAACATCCCCAAACAATCTCAGATCTAGATCCAAGCTCGGTTCATCTCGAACTATCACAAACTATTTTTTATATACGCATATTACTAATTTCATTTAGGAACACATTTTTTAAGGAATAAGGAAAATAAAAGTTTAGGGGCATATTTTGACAAGTTTCAAAAGTTGTTTTTAAGGGGGGTGTAACAAGTATAAAGGGGTGTGTGTAATTTAGGGGTGAGCAACCGATCCGAAACCGAAAAAACCGAAAAATCAAACCAAAAAACCGAACCCAAATAGAAACCGTGGGTTTTGGGTTTAATTTATAAAAAACCCGAACTTTTTGGTTGGGTTTGGGTTTGTTAAAAAACCGATCGATCCGTAAAAACCGAACCGACCCAATAATGTTTATGTGTATGATAAATTTCATATATGTAAGACCCATGACCTATGTTATGTAAAAGCCTATATTGTAATACATTATTATATGATCATATTACATTTTATCTATGATTTATTGGTGGTTTTTTGTCGAAGCAAGAGGACATTCAAAATTTTGTTTATGGCTATTGTTTTTTGAGTAAATTTTCTTTTGAAATGTGCTTGATTTTTAATGCTTAAACTTATGGAAACATAAATTTAAACTTCAGTATTATAACATGTTTTCTTGAATCATTAAGAGTTGTGTTTATAACTTGTATTTACAACTAAAAACAATAAATTTAAAGCCAAGTTGAAAAAACTGAGAACCCGAACCCAAACCCAAACCCAGTCCGTAAACCCAAAACCCAAAACCGAAAAACCCAAAACCCATGGGTTTTAAAAACACAAAAACCGAATTTTTGGGTTTGGGTTCAGATTGAGTCAAAAACCTATCCATGCACACCCCTGTGTATAGACATACCCTAAATTCAATCGTTTAATTAAGGATTCAACTTAACTAATGGTATTGTGTGTGAACATCAGCTAATGAATGTTCAACATTAAAGGCTTAGGATATAAATTTTCATTCATAATTCAACCGGTTGTTTTTAATTTGATATACGGGGTCAGATGTATAGTTTGACATGATAATCCTGTAAATGTTACACTTCGGGTAGTTAAAAGGCTCATGTGTGACCAAGGATGCGTCAATTAAGACCAAGAAATATTAGAATGGGTCACTGAGAGGATGTTCGGTTCGACTCGTTTACCGTCCTAGTGCCTTTAATGAAATGATTTTTATAGTTAGTCATTTTGTGTGCAATATTTAATAAAGTATGTTTTGATATGCACCAATGTAATAAGTTTAATAAGAAAATACTAACCTCTTTGAGTCTTGTCCGTTTGGAAATCGAATAAGGGAAGCAATTGAGAAATCACTTACCTTCTGTTTTTAACTCAGGTATCCGGAGTTTTGGGTATCCAAAATCTTCGGATATCCGAAATTTTCAGATAGCTGATTTCGATATCCAAACCCTTATCCAAAAGTTCGAATGACTGAATTTCGGATACCCCTATTTTTAGATTCGGATTCGGATAATAAATTGGATATCCGACTTCGCATATTAAAAAAAAGTAAAAACAACTGAAGTTGAAACTCCACTTGTAAAGTCAAGATCTACAAAATATTGAACATATAACTCTGTGAATCCTCTTTGTGGTTTGTTGATAAATGGCTATACAAATCTATAACAGAACTTAATAGGCAACGACGTCATTTTTTATAACAATGGTAGTAAAATATGATGAGTGTCATTCGGATTAATTTTTGATATAATACGTTAAACTACTAACTGACAAAAAAAATTATTATCCCTCAACATCGTTCTCATGGCCTTAGTTCTTCCCCTGCTTTGAGACAACCAACTTGAACCCGAGGCTAACTATCTAACAAAGAATTGTTAAGGGTTGTTACCGCGGAGTAAGAGGAACGGCCTATCTTTGAAAACCTAAATAACCTAATAGTGTGTTAATAATTGAAAAAAATTGATGAACGTTAATGTGTTGATTATTATTGAACCCATGAAACTGTATTAAAGACTTGTTCAATACAAAACAAATTTTTTTTATATAAAAAAACAAGAGATTGTATAGAAATCTTTATTATAATTTACAAAAAAATTTTGGCATTTATCTGTTGGGATAAGTTAATAATTTTAAAATAGATTTGACAGTGGAAACGAGTACACGACTTGGATCAGATTTAATGCCTACAAGGGTCCAGCTATAACCGTTAAAAAAAATTTTAATGAAAAAATTTAACTATTAAAATTACATCGCGACGAATAACCGAAGACAAAACACACTAAATCAACGAATGTTCCGCTAGAAGACTTGATAATGAAAAACCAAATCTGGAGCGATCCAATCGAACAAAAAATGAACTCCGGCAATGGTGGTGGTGCGGCCCTGCTGTGGTCGTTGCTATCGTGAGTCCAAGGGGAGGTGGCGACGACATGGGATGGTGGTGAGGTGACTAGGGTTTTGTTCTCTAGTTTTGTGATAGGTTTAATGATATCTAATCCCTATTTATAATAAACACTTAGTTTCTCTTTATGTTAGGTATATTATTATTTTATTGAATCTTATTCAAATCTTAGTTACAAAAAGCAAGCAGATCAAAGTTTGGCTCACAGTATGAAAAAAAGAAAATTTAAAATACCTACCACACATGAAGCAAACCATTGTCCATAGTTCTTTCTCTAAACCAATAAGGGATACATACAAATTTGCAATAACAACTAAAATGTCTCCTGATTTGGCACATTAAAAAAAGGGAGATTGTTTGTGTTTTAACTGATACATGGTACATGTATAATAATATTATAGGATTTCAAACTTGTTGATGTTTAATTGATTAAATTGTTACCTTATAGTTCTCTTCGATTATCGAATTAAGTTATTAACCTTTAATTTTTAAATATTAAATGTGAATTGTTATTGAATATCAATTAAAATGAATGTTTCAACTTTTTATTATAATGAATGTTTACAATATAAGTTTCAACGAACAATTTAATATTTTGGAGAATAAATTGTTAAAGTATGTCAGGAAGGTATTTTTTTCCTTTTTTAATTTATATATTTAATTTTCTTTTCTGATAGCCAATTTCATTATTACGTATTTATTTAGTACGAATGTAATTTAATTGCATTATTTTTTACGTAAAAGTGTGTATCACAAAGGGATATAAACTAGTAATTAATAAAAAAAAGGCATAATAACAAAACCATCCAATATCTCTATTATAATATACAAAATGTTGTAAAACAAGCCTAATAGCATAAGAACAATAGAAGAATAATTGAGAGGAATAGACGTATTTCATTATTCAAGTGTGTCATACAAGAGATACAATACGATGTATATATAGGAGAAGGAAACTTAGGGAATAAGCTAATCTATTTTAGGTGTTGATAACTACATTAATATATAGAATACTATATATTTATAACACTCCCCCTTGGTTATCAACCTGATACGCTTGATGATGCCGCCTCGTTAAAAAACCTTACTAGGAAAACCCCGTGGGTCAAAACCTTAGCTAAGGGAAAAAGAGTGCAGCGCTTATTGTCTCCCCCTGATGCTTCTGCATTGGTTATGTTGCCTCGTTAAAAACCTTGCTAAGAAAACCCAATGAGATAAAACTTAGTCAAGGGAAAAAGAGTGCAACTCGTAAGACTCCCCCTCATTTAAATATCCGTCAAACGATTTGTGTTGATCTTCTATGAAATGGACCAAAACTTCTATTGTTAATGGTTTCTATTTGAACCCTTGATGTGCAATTCTTCTAGGCTGAGCAATACTCTATAATCTTCATGTAATGTCTCATCTCATAAGCAAATTTCGTAATATTTTCCATATTCATTTAATCTACAAAAACTTAGTAAACTTGTTTCGATGGGTTAGTAAAACATGAACCCAAAATTAATTATACCTCGAAGATTTAACCAAAATATATGTTTTACCATAATCCAGCGTCTTCTAGTTGGACATAAGCTATATCTTACCAATAATTCATATGTGTAATCGTGTTTAATACTAACATATCAATTGCATTCAACTATGGTATATCTTGACCAATAGTTTCTACCATATTGATAACATATGATGCCCGTAAGTTTTAATATCCTTTTGATGTAACTTGAACGAAGGATAAACTTAACATTATAAAAATGCTCGACATGCCAATCGAGACATAAATATTTGTACTACCATCTTTAATTTAAAGTTCTTTCTTCAACAATTTGAATTATTTTCCATCCTTTCACTAGATACGATGGTATTTTCAACATATGATATACAATTTATATAAACCTCATTTGTTCTTTTAGTAAGAACTTATGGACCATTTATATCATATCTATATCTCTTATATATGAGACAATCACTAGGTCGATTATGCCACATTCGACTCAACTATATTAGTCCATACTAGTCTTGTTAACTCTATAGAACAGACTTTTGAGGTTTTGATATCAATGCTTCCGGCATTTATAATATTTCACAAACTTCTTTTAGTTTTGACTAATTATTTACGTGCATACAATCATTAAGAATTTTGGCACATAAACATTCCGAATTTGTGCATTTATTTCCAAATCATATGTAAACATCTCATCAACAATTTTTCATTTCTAAATTCTATAATGTACTATTCTTGTACATAATATTCTTGAGATATCATAACCATAGTTTCTTTCGTGGATTCTTATTGGGCACAAGAATTACATCCTTAAGATGTTTCACAATTAAATATTAAGCACTCAACTGCTATGGGAAGCTCATCCGAATTTCCAATTATATCAATTCAGTGAAGTGTAATACTCATAATGTATTAAACAATCAAAATGTTCTCAAGAACTTACATTACCAAGTGAATTACAACATTCATACGACGCACATTGATTCTCTTTGTGCTAGCATGGAATGACATTACATCCACCACTGGAGAATCCGTCTCCTTATAATCAATGAAGGTCTTTGCGAAAATTCTTGTGCCAACATTTTCGCTTAATGCTTTCATATAAAAGACCATTTTATATCCAACATATTAGAGAATAAACTTTGCCTTATCTGCGTCTTTCCATTTTGGCCAATCATTAATAACTGTTCATTCATAGGCAAGCCTTAGTTCTTGATCCTCATTGTTTTCATATTTTCAAGCGCTAAATAATAATACATAAAGTATCATCGACATCGATTTTATTTCGATTCCATACAATTTTAGACATTATATAATTTACTGAGATCTCTTCATATCCAGGTAGCTGAGGTTCATCTAGAACCATAATGTCTATTGTCTCTTCAGGAGACCCTTATACTATACCTCAACTTAACCATCTTAATATTTGCTCCATTTTTTGAGGAATTTATTCTTGGAATCGACTAGTCTATCACGCTTCAGACGTGTCATAGACTCACTACATATATGTAGTTGTCCTTCTAGGACACTAACTTAACTAGAGCATTAGCAGCTAATATATGTGAATTAGTACTCTTTTAAAGTCAGTGAATATGTCTGGTAATCGATGAATTATCATTTGAACATCTAGTTGTCACACCCCGTTTTACGCAGCGGATTAGTATAACTAATGGGGTCGGTGGTAACGGACGTTGGTTACCATCGGATTATAGTCAAACAACCATTTCAAAGTTACGGAAAGTTAAAGCGTCATAATATTATTACAAACGTTGTTGTAAAGATCCTTTTTATGACATAATTTTTCACTTATAAAAGTGATTATTTAAAAGTCGGTCCCAAAACAACATTTCCGTAGCATGGCGTTTGACACCAAAACCATTCCATTCCATAGCACACAACAAGTGCTTTAATCACCTGAAAAACATGTTAAAACGTTTATCAGTACAAGACTGGTGAGTTCACAGGTTTAGGATACGTAGTCCATAACAAAACCAATTATGATTGTACAAATAAGAGACAATATTTATCCAATCTTGTTGACTTAAAGTTGCAAAGTTTAAGTCATATGAAACAACCATAAACCCGTAATCAACCCATGACATTTACCCTCCGACATTACAATTATATAATCTCCCGTCGTCATTGACCGGAGCTACCGGTACGGGAGTGGGCTGTCAGTACACCCGATAGATCTACCAATATAATCCAAGGACCCCTGTCACCGAGGCTAATGATTACGTTATTTTTGAGGGTTTTTCCCGCGAGAATCATCTTGTAAACTTATGGTTTTTCATATAAATCAAAATATTTTCCATCTCTTACTTTAAATCATAATCATTTATATTTCACATGTTTTTCCCCCAAGTTTGAAATCAAAACGTATTGAAAATGGGGCCGTGAAACTCACCTTTGATTTCCGTCAAGTTTTTGCTAGCACTTACGAGCCCAAAATTTATATGTTCCCGACCTACTAACACCCTATATATATCCAAGGGTTCCCGTTAATAGTCGTACAATGGTCATCCAAGTTGTTCATCAACTCTAGACACTTTTTATGAAATGATTTATCATTTCGATCTAACGACACGTTGGTGACTCCGTTTACGACCCGTTTCCAAATAATATTTATATAAGTCATATCTTTATATAAATATATTTCAAACAATATTTATATGAGTGATCTCTTCATATAAATATATCTTAAAGACAATCATTAGTCTTTAAACATTTACAAAACTTTACATATATGATTTATCATATATAACTTTCGGTTTCATTTTTATAAAATTCACACTTTTAATATTTATACAAAATAAATATTATTATTCTCAAAGTGTTAAGTTTTCTTAAAAACCAATATCTTGAATGAAAACTTATGAGAATAACACTTTGTCCATTTCACTTCGAGACCGAGTGAAAACGTGAATTTTTAAGCAACTGACTGACTTTATTTTTAGTCGTTCTTGGTGTTTTGATTTTATAACTTTAAGTATCTCTTTTCATACTTATTTTAAGGTCAAAACACTGATTCAAGTTCACTTTTCAACTCTTGCAACTTGAATCAAAACCTTCACATAAAACACGTAATTTCGGTCATAACCGAAGCATTTTTCTTAACTAGTTATTCATATAACAACCCTTTTCATTCATACCACTTTAGACACACATAATCATGCTCATACACACTGATTATACATCAAAAGTTGCTGGTCTAAAAACTATTTTACACATGCTTACGGTTTAAGCCGAAATAGTCGGTTTTACCGTTATTTCGTACATAGTTTGTTACCAAACAATGCTTAAACCACCAAATTTCATCATGTAACGATTATACATGTATTTTCACATAAATAAACATATGAAAGCTGTGAAAATAATATTCTCAAGTTAAAACTCATTTTCGAGCCGAAAACGATGTATTTTTACTAATAAAACGCCTAGTTTTATTATAGCATTTTTCCACAACTTACTTCCACTTTTTCATAGAACATATGTATTTTTCTACACTCTCATAACATGATTATATTCACAAAATATCCAGAATTTTACTTAATCATTTTAGAGCATGTAATTGTATCATTTTTCTAACTTGATCAAATTTGACAATTTCATGGGTCATGCTCATATGACAATTGATGCTAGCATTTTTAACACTTTTTCCACTCATATTCATACATATACATATTTTGACTTTTTAAAGTCAAAATTACCATTTTCAACTAATCAATTCTAAATTACTATATATATTGGCTTATTACCACATTTTTACACCATAATCACCAAAATACTTATTTACTACCATATTTCATTAACCATAACTTTAATTAAACCAAATATTTATCCAACAATAATAACATTTAATCACATAATACTTAGTCTAATAACCTATTTTCTCACAATATCATCCTCTTACACTAATATTTTCATCATCATGTTAGTCAAATTTACCAAGACTCCTATATCACATAACCCGCATTTTGACATTATCATACTCATTAACATACTCTCATCATCATCATCATACGTATATACACATCATACGTATACACATACACATATTCATTTGATCACAAAATAACACTTTCCATGTATGATCAAATCACAAATTTCATATTTTTACATCATCTTAACATCAAACCCATAACTTTTATTTATCAAAAATACATTTTTGACACACCCACATACATATACACGTTCGTATATATGTATGTATACACACGTTTCTCGTTTGATTCTTTTGATTGTTAGAAGTGCTTGATTTGATGAACAACTTTATGATTCAAGGATGAATCATTCTTTTAAAACAAGAAATCAATATTTGAGTTTATACCTTGATGAACTCTAATTTGCAAGTATGTATTTCTTTGATTTCTTGGCTTGTTCATGTTCAAAGCATCTTCAATTTCACTTCTTTATCATCAATTTTGCTTGAATCATCTTGTGTGTTCTTGATTTTTGGGTGTTATTGGTATTGAAATTTGTTGAAGATGAGAGAATTAGTGAGTGTGTATGTGTCGTAAGAAACAAAGAGAATGTAGGTTGTGTCTTGTTATTTGTAAGTTGCATGTGATGATGAGGATGGATTGTTGTCAAGTGGTGGTGCATATAGGTGAGTAGGATGTTGAATCATCCAAAAATGCTATAATAGGTTGATGACTAGTGATGTTTTAATAAAAATTATGGTATTGGGTAGTATTTTGAGTGTAAGGTGGTATAATATTAATGTGTAGTGTTAATTGGTTTATGTTAAAAATCTTTGTAAGTGTTAATGGGTAATATCACAAATAATATTTGTGTCAATGGTAATGGTTTTAGCCGTGATTTTTGGTTAAAAAGGATATTACGATTGTAGTGTGGTATTTATTTGGTTGAGTGGTATTAAATTTGGAATGTAATTTTGTAGTTTGTAGGCATTAATAATTATGATGATTAATGAGTAAATTTCTAGTAGAAATAATATTTATTGAGTTTTAACTAGTAGGATACATAGTATCCATTTTTATAAAAACTCTTTGTCAAAATCCCATGGATTTAAAAGTTGTACTCCTTAGTATTAATCATAATACTTACAACTTATTTTTATGAGTTTCTTATGTTCATATTATAATTATGAACTACTCAAAATTATATTTTTTTTCTGAAAACAGGCAAAATCTGAAATGTACTCGCTTGTCCGCAGTACAAATCGAAAACTAATATTTTTAGATTTTTACCTTTTGTTTTCTTTTGTAATACTTTTACACATGCTAATATAGCATAAAATCCATTCTAGGATTTTTAAAGTTTTTCCCGGGTCATCACCAACGTTCGTCTCAGTACTACACTGTGACTCCACACAGTATTTTCTTTATATTTATAAACGCAATTGCATTTATTACTTGGGCTTGGCTAGACTAAAATGACAATTTTTCAATTTACTACTAATAATGCTATAACATATAATTTAGTTTTTGTCCTAGTACAGATATTAATCTGGAATTTTTCCGGGTGTCACACTAGTTCACACTATTAGTTTGAGGATCAATATTATACAAAGATAATTCGTTCAAGCTTATTTCACTTTCCAGCTGCTTTTTATCTCCCCCTCATGTTGGGAATTTTGATTAAAAATCAATAAGATTCATACCCAACATGTAATCATGACCTCCTTTGAGGTTCCATCTTTGTGCATTGTTGTGGAATAGTTACAAAATATATTGCACAATCCAAAACCGTATATGGTAGATATGTGGTTCCTGACTACAAACCAATTATAATAGGGAGAAATTGATATCACTTGTTGGCTTGATGTGAATGAATGCTCTTTCACTTAAAATAACAGGTTCAAAAACAAGACATTGCTCTCATGATCATTAGCTTTGCAATCAATTGAGTGGCCAACTCAACAAAAGCAATTTGTGTATGTATATAAGCAATAAAAGTTCAACACTTATTCCAATGATCATTAGTATTTTGAGATATAATACCAAAACTAATATGATAATTTGGATTAATGTGCTTGCTATCTCATTAGCTAAGCCACTGATATACACAAACTTCAAGTTGTGAATTTAAACCACTTAGACGATGCATCGGTTTTAAAACTCTAAATGGTATACCCATTAGGATATTTGTATCATTTATCACTTCCAGAGTATAGGGATTCACACCCCACTTTAATTGGTATATATGTATATCTCTTTAAGAGCAAACATTGTATTTTGTTAATCATGAATAATCTCTGGTTCTTCAATTCATTGCACATCATCATTGACTCGGCGTGGTCTAACCGGTCATGCCAATAAATATAATCATGATCTATAAACTACTAGTTTATGATCGATTATGCATTTTGTTGCACATATGCTTACAATGTAGAAGATAGAAGGAAACAATATATTATCATCTCATGCTATCATGGATAATACCTTTTATCTTTTTCACATTTTTGTTTTCATGTAATCATTTCTTTTGTTTGCCACATGCGGTGGTTTATCTTATTATTAACATATACATCATTACAATTTCATGAACTATATCCATAGACACAACCTTTACTCAATGTATATATACTTACATTCACTTCGGGGAATGGAGTAAAACCAAATAATTTTCATATTAGATTCACGGATATACAAATATGAAATTTATTCAAAACTTTTCATCATATTGCTTCTTTATAAGCATATTAAAGATGTGCCAAATGATAATGGTTTTAGCCATATTTTATTGACAAATAATCTTCTCTTCACATAGGTATATGAAATTTTTAATACAAGAGAACAACACAATTTCATAGTGTTATCATATGTTTAATCTCTTTTACCACTTTGGTGGCTGATCTCATTTTTATCATCATAATGTCCATAATCATGACATTTATAACAATCATCCTATAACAATACTCTTTTAGAGGATGAAGTTAACCATACAAGTTTAACGGTTTTTCATTATATTCTTGGACATAAGGATTTAAAATCCTTCAATACCCTTTTTTTCATCATATTGCTACTTCATGAGCATATCTAATGTATGACAAATATAAATTGTTTTATCCGATTTAACTTTCAAATAATCTTCTATTCATCAAATGAGAAGTAGGTCTATATATGAGTCATACATAACTTATTAGTCTTGAATTTTACCACCTTCTGTTAATCGATATTGCGATTATAGGAAGTATGACACTTCAGGTGTCATATGTAAGCATATCCATTCATAAGAATTCTTATACGTCCAAGTCATGCAAGACTACAGGTCTTTAAAACTATGACTTTATGTAAATTGATAACGCGATTAAAGGCGTATGACACTTCATGTGTCATATCTAAGCATATTTATGCTCTTTAATGAGAATCACAATAGACCAACTATTTTTTATCTTTTATTTGTTTTATCAATGATATGATAATATTTATATCTACATATAATATAGATAATAAATATATAAAAGACATAAAATTGTACCCGTGATAAAAAAATACATTCGAGTGCTTGCTCGACTAACTAGATTTATGAAGTATGACACTTCAGGTGTCATATCTTTTATGCAAGAATTTTGATCTTGAATCTTAAGAGATTAGAGAGTATGACACTTCAGGTGTCATATCTTTAATGCAAAAACTTTGATCTTTAATCTTATGACTTTTTGTCAAATGATCATAACATTGATCTTAAAAAGTATTTATCTATATTGATACATAAGCTTCTCAAAACTCTCTTATTTTACACATATAATGTAAGTGATACAATTATTAATTTAGAACTACTCAATATTAAAATATCAACCACCAATTCATATATATTACATATCCATAAATTAATTTCAACATAACACATATAATCTTTTTTTTTATAATCTTTAATACTACTAAAGGAGAACTTCGATGATGTCATTTTTGATGACGTGTCAATTGTTGGGCAATGCCACATAGGAATGGTGATGCAAGAGATGACATCACAAATAAACCAGTTAGAAAATATGGATTATTAGACCCGACCCATTAATTCAAAATCCTTTTTGAAAATTCACTCTCTCAAACTTCCTCTCCACTCTTCCTCTTTTCATTTCTCTCTCTCACATCTACTGGCGATTACACCATTTCTTCAGAAGTCACCTACCAAATCTTCCACGATTCAATCTTCACGACAAATACAATTTCAGGATAGATCGGTTTTAGATTTCCTTCTTTGTTTAACCTTCTGTTGCTCCACCTGCTGCCATTGTTTGGATCGATTAAAGGTTAGATCTTCAATTCTTTCTTCAACATGCTTTATAGTGAAACCCTATTTCACTTTTCGGGTTAAAAGTTTTATGAAACCTTACTCAAACCTTCATCAGTACTGTTTTTGAAGAAATTTAAATCAATTTATTTGTAGAAATTTGTTGTCTTTTGGATAAAAAAATTGAAATTAAAAGCTTCTGTGAAGAATTGAGATTTGTGTTGTTTTTGAAGAAAAAATAAGTTATTTGCAGAAACTTATTGTATTTTGGTGAAGAAAATTGTGTGCTTTTTAAAAAAATTGAAAATAAAAGCTTCTATTAAATGGTTGGAAGAATGATTCAACACCTACATCTATATGAGAATGCCATAAAGCATGCTTTCTTGCTTGGTTTGGTCATAATTATATCATCTAACTGTTGTTTTGAGTTTTTTTAAGATGGGTTTGTCATAATTATATTTTCTAATTTTTTGGTTTTTTTCTTTAGTTTTGTGTGTATATACACTTACTTTTCTGTGTTTTTTTGCTCATGTTTTCCAAGATTTTTGCTTTAAAAACTCTAAATCAACAACATTTGGATTGTTTTATTTATAATTTTTATGTATATCGTCTGATCTGATGTTCTAGATTTTGATGTAGATGAGGAAGTTATTGATGGTGACAGGATTAAAAAACTGTTGACAAAATGGTGAAACAAGAGCGACGACTGGATTCATGATTTCTAATATTTGTTGTTAAAGTAAAGCATGAAGTTTCTTCTTTTTCAAGAATTTCTAATATTTGTTGTTAAAATGAACTTAGTTAAATAGGCTAGCTTCTGGATTTAATAATTTTTTCTTCTTTTATGTTGCAACAGTCCATGAGTTGAAACCTATGGTTATGCCTTATATGTCAATGTTGATAACTCATGTCAAGTGGCATGGACAGGGTAAGATATTTTAATTCTTGAACAAAAGTTTGTTTTTTTGTCGACTATCATATTATGCCTTTGTCTTATGAGATTGCAACATGTTCCATTTTGAGAGTTTGTTAAGTTTTTATATTAATTTGCTTACTTGGCCGTTATCGTTCTGGCTCCACACGGTTCCCATATGAGACCTACTCTGCTGTGCCTTTTTATTTTTTGAGAGAATCAGCCGTTTTTAAGTGTTTGATACCTAATGAGCCGTTTCAAGTTGATTTGTGTTAGGTTTATAGGAATTGTATGTTGTTTAATTTATGTATTTTTGTAGGAGTTTAATAGATATTAGTTACTGATTAGTTATGATTTAGGAGTGTTGTTTGAAGTTATAGGAGGATTTGGTGAATGTATAGGTGTTTAAGTCAGATTATTTTCTAGGATTGTTGATTATGGTTGGTGTTTGATACTTGATGACGTGTTTCAAGTTGATTTATGTTAGTTAAAGGATTTGTATGTTTTTTAATGTGTTTTTGTAGGAGTTTAATTGATATTAGTTACTGTAATTGCTTATTAGTTATGACTTAGAAGTGTTGTTTGAAGTTATAGGATAATTGGTTTATGTATATGTGTTTAATTGAGATTATCAATGTTTGATCTTGATTGTACTAAATGAAGCTTAAAAGAAACTTAATGACCCGATAATTAAAAGAGATGTGTATTATATGTTACTGAAAGTCAGATTATATCACTTAATTAAATAAGCCTTTGTGGAACTGTAAGTTGTAGCAAGTTTTAAGGTACGACTCAATGAGGTTGATCTGTAAGTTGTAGCTTTGAATTGTAAGTTTTGATAGAGTGAATTTTCTAATTTCTTCCTTTAAATTTAAATTGGGGTTATTCAAATGAGCTTGTGAATTTTATTTTTTTTAAGTGGTCTCTTGGTGCTATCATGAATCAGTTGAAAGATTAAGGTACGACTCAACGAGCTTGATCTAGGCGTCATGTGCCAACAAGAAATGTGTTTGGTAAGTAAATCTTGAACCTCACTAGTCACTAATGTTCACATGTAAAATTGATTTATGACAAATTGTATTAGGGAATCCGATTATAACTGTCTCATGCAGATAATGAATGCAAGCAGTTCTTTAAGTATATAAAACGCAGATAATGAATAAAATGCAGACGATAGCTAGGTAACACGGAAGTTGCGTCGTGTTTTTTGCAGATAATGAATGCAAGCAGTTCTTTTTATTTATGAACCATGTTTATAGTTAGTAGATTATTTATGGTTTTACGTGTGGATTTTAAGGCTCGTGGTGTAGCACAATACTTCAATGTTTTAATCTATTCTCTTATGTTATTATGGATTGTAGGTTATTGCTATGAAATTGGGTCCTTCATAGAGAAAGGTTAGAAAATTTGGAAGAAGATCCACACTTGCAGAGGTTTTTGTTTCATTTTATTCATTTGACCCATTTAGTATTAATCATTATGTTAATCGGCGATTTGTTGTTGGGTTATGTTTTTTTTGGTTTTTTTGTGTTTAGAGTTAATAGGGGTTTAGTTTTTTTTGGTTTTTTTGTCGTTGGGTTATTCATAATAGGGGTATGTATCTTGGTATGGGGTTATTTGATTCAGATACATTTAATGTATATCTTTTTTATTTGTTTTGCTTGAACTTTGCAGGTTGGTTAAGCTACCCACCTGTTATCAAATTGTTCACAATCAATCAGGTAATGGCTTGCTATTGTAGTTTCATGTGTATTGAATTAAATCACTCTGCATTTGGTAAGATCCTAAGCCAATACATTCTAATTTTTATTACTTAATAGAAAATATATAAAGTATTTAAATAGCTTTATATTTGTAAAGGAGAATGGAGGACTGGTGCGTTGAAAAATGAGGCCTCAAACTCTATTTATAAGGATACATGTGGTTGCATGATGTGAAGTGGGCAAATAATGCTTTAATTTGAAGGTGAACAAGACAAGAGACTGATGTGAAGCATCCGTATGAGCGAGTTGGCTTTAAATTAAATGGTCTATATGTGATTGACAACTCGGTAAGTCTCGATTTCTTTGCTGATGCACACACACATTAGTTCCATTTAATCGACATGAAGAGCAATTTATAGTCGTTGTCAGTAAAGCTATGTTATAGATGTAATATATTTTTTATATATGGTTCCAAGACCAGTTTTCAGCCACAGACTATTGTATGTTATTTTTTCTAGAGTCAAAAGCAAATAAGAGTTAAAGCTTTTGATTTGTAATCAAGAAAAAGAGATAGGCGACTCAATAACTAATGTTGTTTATAAAGAAGTAATGCAATATTTATGAAATATTACATTTGGTTAGTTTTTTTTTAAATAAATAGCAAACCCGTGTGTCCACACGGGTCTAAACCTAGTATATATATATGACAATAAATCATACTTCAAAATAAACCCAATCTATTTCAAAAAAAAAAATCTTTGTTCAACAAACAATCCATGAGCCAAAAGTACCAATAATTTTAAATATAGACTTGACATGTATACACGTCTTTACGCTTACATATTTAGAAGTTATTTGCCGATTCTAACAATTTAATTTTTAAATTAAACTAGATCAATTTTCTAATTATTTAAAAGATTCTAGAAACCTCAAATAACAATAAACCAAAATATGTGAGCTTTATCTTCTTTTTCCCGATATCTAAATACTAAATAAATTTGAATACATGATAAGTAAGAGTTCAAAACTAATAATTTACCATACCGGCCATTAATATATTTAGAACAATAAAAAACTTTAGGAAGTAAAGAAAATCAAACGGTGACACGTCCGGCTCAACCAGATTTATAAGGTCACAAACACAACAAGTTTGTGATGATAAAAGGCCTGATCTAAATTTTAAACATATCCAGAATCATACCAACTAGCTAGCTAGCATCAAAATTATCATACGTAAAATCAAATTAAATGTAACACAAAAATGCTAGTTAATATGTCTATTAGCTTGGAAGTCACACATGCATATAAATATAATGATATTACGCATGCTTTCAATTTTACATAGAAATCAAAATCAAGAAATGTTAATCATTATTACTCAAGTTTGGTTATAGCTTTAAATAATCAACTATAAAACAAGAGAAAATAATAAAATTGATAGAACTTTTCATACCAGATTCAAAGATTCGTTTTAGTGTTGTTTTGCGGAACATGTTTCAAACTCAAAAGCAAGTCGTGCTGATAACGTGTTGTAAAACAAGCCTAATAGCATAAGAACAATAGAAGAATAATTGAGAGGAATAGACGTATTTCATTATTCAAGTGTGTCATACAAGAGATACAATACGATGTATATATAGGAGAAGGAAACTTAGGGAATAAGCTAATCTATTTTAGATGTAGATAACCACATTAATATATAGAATACTATATATTTATAACACAAAAATGTTTTTTACCACTTCTCATCTTCTAATGTTATTTTACGAATGAAAATATTTGATAGACTTAAAATATATATAACTATATTAATTATAATAACAATAATTACATTTTGGTCGGTTAATATTTAAGAAATCTTAAAATATTCAACACTAGGTTAACACCCGCCTGTTCACGCGGATGAAACGATAAAAATGGAAATATAATATGTTTAATTTTTGAATAAGTAAAATAAAAAATATGCAAGTTCTTGTAACGTTATTTAAAATTAACATAATTTTAACTTTTAAACAGTTAAAAAAAGTGTAAGCCACAGATGAAATGATAAAAAAAATAAAATTAATATAAGTTTATATTCAAAATAGTTAAATAAAACAAAGATTCCCATATTTTAATTATTTTGCTCAAAACATGGAAGAATCATAAAACAATATAATAGTCATCAATTACACTTAATGATGAGGATGAATATGGTGGTGACAAGTGGCATTATGTGGAGACAAGGCTTAGCAATTTATTAGAAGAGGAGATTAGTTACATTTGCAACTTTCTCTCTCACCACACTTTTGTCTCTATTAAAACTCTTTTAATTTCATTTTCTAACCAAACTTTTTCAACAATTTTCAAATAGCTATAACTTTTCATTTTCATTTGTTATATAAAAAACACATGCACCATAAAAACAATTATTTTATCTTTTTAATTTGAGTATATTATCATTATAATTTTGAATCTAGTTTTTTTTATATACACTAAAGTAAATTAACAATTTCTACGCATATAATACAATACTTAATACACTTTTTTTAATATAATTATTACATTATACTGAATTAAATAAAACTATTTATAAAGTACTTTAAAAGAAATTATATAAAATGTTGTGACCATCTGTTGTTTACTAAAAGAAAACTAACATAATCGGAGTTCTATACTTGTTGGTCCTCCTATCTATCTAAGGTGCAAAAAGTGTCTATATTAAGCCCTTGACCTATTAATAGGACTGTGTTGTATTATTTCACATATTTAAACTATTTTCCAACTCTTGTGAGCTCTTGGAAAGAAGCACCCTAAAATCATTTGTATTAATTATAATTAGAGTTAAATTCAAAATGCACTCATATGGTTTACATTTAATAGAGCTTTGCAGTCCCTTTTGAATATCTAAACATTTTACAACCATATGCTTTCTAAACTGAGTCATTTGCACCTTTTGATTAGTTTGACTATTAGTGACCGTTGTGTTGTAAGGGTGCAAATGACTGATATAACGTTAAATATACATAAATCTCGTGTATAGTTTTTATCCGTTTTCGAGTCATTTTAAATAGCTTTTCTTAGGTTTTATCTACTATTGATTCATATGTGTTTTGTAAGTCCCAAATTTATGAAGGGTTGAAAAGAGAGCGAAAAAAGAAGAATGTAGGAAAAAACCGGACGCGAAACGGAGTTACGAGCTTAAAATGGGAGACAAAACAAGTTGCCACGTACCTGAGTTATCGCTGAACCATGGTTTTTGCCCTAGTTGAACTATATCTAAAAGGATAGGAGTGAGACGGGTTTGGGGTACGATTTGGAGGCTGCATAGGACGAAGTTGGAGCAAGGGTTTCGAAGTTTGAAGCGAGGAATCAAGTCTTGGAGGTCGTAATCGGTTAGTTCTCATCCGACCTATTTGTGATTTGCATGCGTTTTCTTGATTCCTTATCGTTCATGCTTATGAATACATTAAACTTGAATTGTTTTGTGTTTTTAACTTTGATTATGAACTAAACTTATTAGTTACCTAGGTTGTTTGATATTGGTAACGTTTATTTGATTGAAGTTTAGTTCTTGGTTGTTGATGAAGAATGATTCAAGACTGCTGAATATCAGGGATTCTCACGTGTTTAATTGTTGACTATTTTAAGTTTATGTTTACGTTATTTTGAATAAGTCCTCTAATCATTCATATAGTTAGAGGGAGTCCGAGTCTTATGGGTTATTAGGGTTAGCTGCTGAGTTGTTTCCTATATATATGTATCTAGTTGAGGCATTTGTGATCATGCACTCAAACTTCTTCAATAATACGAGAATTCCCTGATTTCTATTCTGTATTGTGTTATCAAATCTTGATCTTATAGTTCTTATACCAACATTCTGGTATCAGAGCTAGAAGTATCTCCTCTTCTTGAATCAACATTCTAATCCCCTTTAAAAAAAAACAAATCAATGGCTGACTCATCTGCTAATGCTGGTGTATCTTCTGCAATTATTCCAGTATTCAAAGGTGAAGGATACGAGCACTGGAGCCTCAGGATGAAGACCTTACTACGTTCAAAAGAGTTGTGGGATGTGGTGTATTTTGGTGTTACTGCTGCTGGCAATGGCACTCAAGAACTCAGGGAGATTAAGAAAAGAGATGCACAAGCAATGACAGTTATTCAGCAGGGTGTGCATGATAGCCTATTTTCTAGAATTGCTGCTGCAGAAAATGCTAAAGAAACTTGGGATACTCTGAAAGTAGAGTTTCAGGGTGATTCCCAAGTTCAGTCTGTGAAACTACAAGGACTGAGAAGGGAATTTGAAAATCTGATAATGAAGGAAGATGAAACAGTTGGTGACTATTTCTCCAGAATAATGAATAATGTTGGCCAGCAAAGATCATATGGTGAGGAACTGCTAGATCAGAAAATAGTTGAAAAAATCCTTAGGAGTCTTTCTCCTAAGTTTGATTATGTGATCCCTTCTATTGAGGTGGTGTATGAGTCATCCGAGCTTACTCCTGTGAAGCTTATGGGACTTCTACAATCACAAGAAGAACGGATGAACAGCAGAATCAATGCTGAAAGAATTATGCAGGCTCCAGAAAGGCAAGATGAACAAGCCCTTCAAATTATGCAAGAACAAAATAACCCTGCTCGAGGTAGGGGGCGTGGCAGATCATTTTTTAGAGGAAGAGGAGGTTTTGGTCGAGGAAGAAGCACTCTAGACAGAAGCAAAGTTCCTCAATGTTACTGCTGCAAAAAATTTGGGCATTTAAAGAAAGACTGCTGGTACAATGATGAAGGAAGAGTTAATGTGGCTGAAAATGAAGATGATGGTGAAGGAAGTGATGCAGATGAGCAACACCTTCTAGTGACTACAACTCTAAAATCCAAGCCTGGTAAATCTAACAACATATGGTTTCTTGACTCAGGATGCTCTAATCATATGACAGGATCCAAAGACACTTTTGTTTCATTAGATGAAACATTTAAACTGGATGTCAGATTGGGGAACAAGAAGAAGTTGGCTGTCAAGGGTAAAGGTACAGTTAAAATCAGGACCGGTGATAATGGCTTTAAACTATTGGAACATGTATACTATGCTCCTAAATTGGAGTATAATCTTCTAAGTGTTGGACAACTCATGAGGAAGGGGTACATACTTTCCTTCTCTGATGGGAGATGTGTAATCCAACACAGCAAATCAAAGAAAACACTACTAGAAGTACCTGTTGCTAGTAATAACATGTTTGTCTTTGATGCAACCAGCCTTATTACAGTGCAAGATCCAGCTGTTAACAAAGATGATTTAGAAGCACTCAAATGGCACTGTAGGTATGGCCATCTTCACTTTGGGGGACTAAAGCATTTGTATGAGAAGAATATGGTGTTAGGACTGCCTAAAATTAACACCTCAATCACATGTGAAGCCTGCATCCTTGGAAAACAAGCTAGGGGTCCATTTCAGTTCACATCTTGGCGTGCAAAGTCAAAGCTTGAACTGATCCATACTGATTTGTGTGGACCAATGCAAGTCACCAGCTTAGGTAACAGTCTTTACTACTTGCTTTTTATAGATGATCTAACTCGTATGTGCTGGGTATACTTTCTAGCTAACAAGCATGAAGCATTCACAAAGTTCAAAGTTTTTAAAGCTATGGTTGAAAAAGAAAGTGGCAGGTCAATTAAAGTGTTGAGATCAGATAGGGGAGGTGAGTTTTGCTCTCAAGTATTCAACAAATTTTGTGAAGAGGAAGGAATTAAAAGAGAGCTTACAGTTCCCTATACACCACAACACAATGGGGTTGTAGAAAGAAAAAACAGAACCATAATGAACCTGACTAGAAGTATGCTACAAGAGAAAGAACTACCCATTTTTCTGTGGGCTGAAGCAGTGGCTACTGCAGTTCATGTCATAAACAGGTCACCCACCAAAGCTCTTGTAAACATAACCCCACTGGAATCTTGGTCAGGTAAGAAACCATCTGTGTCAAATCTTAAAACTTTTGGATGTATTGCATATGGGCTAATGCCTTCGCAAATGAGAAGAAAACTTGATAACAAATCAGAGAAGAATGTGTTTATTGGATACTCTACACAGAGTCCAGGGTATCGGCTATACAACCCTGAAACCAAAAAGTTCTCTACCAGAAGAGAACTTGATGTGGTGTTTTTTGAAGACACAAAATGGGTCTGGAACTGTGATAAAGACTCCCCCAACCAAACTTATACCTTTGTTGACCCGTTTCCTATTGAACCAGACACCACTACACCTACACCTACACCCTCAAATCCTCAAACTACCATACCTACACTAAATAATAACAACACCACTCCCATTTCCAATGACCCACCTATAGCCACTACACAACCCACAAACACCCAACCTGGACCCTCAAAAAGAACCATCAGACCACCTAGTTGGCTTCAAGATTACTATACAGGAAATGAAGATGATGAGCTGACTTGTCAATTTGCACTTACAATGACAGATCCTGTCTCATATGATGAAGCTGCTAAATCTAAGGAGTGGCAGGATGCAATGCTTGCAGAAATGCAATCTATTGAAAAAAATGATACTTGGCAGCTGGTGCATCTACCCCCTGGAAAAAACTTAGTCGGTGTGAAATGGTTGTTCAAAACCAAACCAGGTCCTGATGGAGAGGGGATAAGGTATAAGGCAAGACTTGTTGCCAAAGGTTATTCACAGCAACAAGGAGTCGATTTTCAAGAAACATTTGCCCCTGTGGCGAGGTTTGAAACCATCAGGATTATCCTTGCTGTTGCTGCTCAACTATGTTGGCAAATTTATCAACTTGATGTCAAGTCTGCCTTTTTGAATGGAGACTTGACTGAAGATATCTATGTTGCTCAACCAGAAGGATTTGAAGTAAAAAATAAAGCTAATATGGTGTATAAACTAAGAAAGGCCTTGTATGGATTGAAGCAAGCTCCTAGAGCCTGGAATGCAAAGATTGATGGGTATTTTCTGAGTCATGGTTACAACAAAAGCTACAATGAACCTTCATTGTATGTTAAAAGCAATCATATAGGTGATATTATCTATGTTTGTTTATATGTAGATGATATTATCTATACTTCTTCTTGTACTAACATGATCAATGAGTTCAAACAAGGGATGAAACAAGCCTTTGAGATGACTGATGTAGGGCTACTAAAGTATTTTTTGGGGCTGGAAGTGAAACAAACTAAAGAAGGAATTTTCTTAGGTCAAGAGAAATATGCAAAGGCATTAGTGAACCGGTTTGGACTGATAAACAGCAAAAAAGAAGACACTCCCATGAACTGCAATGACAAATTTCAGATAGATGATGGAGCAGACAAAGCTAATGCAGAGCAGTTTCGAAGCCTGATAGGTGGGTTGTTGTACCTGACTCACTCTAGACCTGATCTAGCGTATGCTGTAAGCCTCATGTCCAGGTTTATGCAACAACCATCTAAAATACACATGGGAGCTGCAAGAAGAATTGTGAAATATGTGGCTAGTACAACACATTTTGGCATTTGGTATAAAAGAGTCCAACAAATCAAGCTTGAGGGGTATAGCGACAGTGATTGGGCCAGCTCTTTAGATGATAGGAAGAGTCTGTCAGCCTATGTATTTACATTGGGCAGTGGAGTAGTGTCTTGGAGGTCAAAGAAACAGACTACAGTTGCACTATCTAGTACTGAAGCCGAGTATATCTCAGCAACAGGAGCTACTTGCCAAGCCTTGTGGTTAAGAAGAATACTAGAAGATCTGGGGTTCACTCAAATGAAGCCAACTACTATTTACTGTGACAATAAGTCAGCCATAAATCTGTCAAAAAATCCAATCACTGATGGACGAACTAGACACATTGATATTAAATTTCACTTCATTAGAGAAATGATTGGAAAGAAGTTGGTGATCTTAGAATATTGCAGCACTCATGAGCAACTGGCAGATGTCATGACTAAGTCTTTGTCAAAGGAGAAGTTTGTCTATTTCAGATTTGAGCTGGGAGTAAAGGAGTTTGAATCAAGGGGGAGTGATGAAGAATGATTCAAGACTGCTGAATATCAGGGATTCTCACGTGTTTAATTGTTGACTATTTTAAGTTTATGTTTACGTTATTTTGAATAAGTCCTCTAATCATTCATATAGTTAGAGGGAGTCCGAGTCTTATGGGTTATTAGGGTTAGCTGCTGAGTTGTTTCCTATATATATGTATCTAGTTGAGGCATTTGTGATCATGCACTCAAACTTCTTCAATAATACGAGAATTCCCTGATTTCTATTCTGTATTGTGTTATCAAATCTTGATCTTATAGTTCTTATACCAACAGTTGTTTGATAAAACAAGTTTAGTAATTTTATAAAAGGTTCGATTTTTATGTTCTATGGTGTGTTTTGAATGAATGAATGGATTGTGTTACTTGTTAAATTGCCTTACGTAGCTTTGCAAATGTCTTTTGTGTATGGTTGCGTATCAAAGCCGTTAACTTTTGTTTTCATGTTTTGAATGGTTTTCTAGACGTAGGAACCATAGGAGGTTAATTAGTAATTCAATAATTTCGTTTGTCCTACTTAATCCAAGACCCGAGAAGTGAGGATTTGTCGGCGTGTCCTGTTTATCTAGTCGTTAGATATAGGGTACGAGAGGAACTTTTCTAATAACAAAGTAAACTTGTACGTTTGAGTCATAGAATTAATTATTGAACCACCCTTGTATCTTATGATATATTGGATCAGTGAAACTGAGAGGGAAACCGATCATAGGGTATTTAATTACTGTTAAAGGAACCGAGAGGCGATTTAACTAACTAATGAGCTTAATCAACGCTTCGGATAACCAAAAGCTCACACCCGGATAATGGTCTAGGATCCTTAGGAAGTCCGTAGAGTTAGTATTTTATGATCCTAGTTTCGTTTCAACAACCAATTCTAAAGTTTAATCAATAGTCGTTCACCATAAGTAACAACCTAGGTAACATTTTCCCAAATCTGAATCAAGTCCTTAAACCTTTCATTCCGTTTATCTTAGTTAAATCTTTAAATTTAATTTTCATTTAATTTATTTGTTCTCAAACAAAGTTTAAATCTTTTCAAACAAATTCTCAGTTAATTTCGTTATTCAGTTGTGTCTCTAGGGTTCGATATCTGGTCTACCATTAACTGTACTATTTCACGTCAGGTATACTTGCCTAGTGTGGTCTAGTTAGGGTAAATTAGGATTAAATTAGAGTGTCTAGATTAGGTTTTATTTATCAATTTTTAAAGACCGTTTTAGCACATCAATGACTTACTTAAGAAAGTCTAAGGTTGCAAATAGTCTAAATATTCAAGCGGGATTGCAAAGTGCTATTAGGTGTAAACCATAAGTGTGTATTTTGCACTTAACTTTTATATTCATTGCATACACACACAAACACACAAGTAAAGTCACGAGCTCCACGTACAACACGTTGAGAACCTCAATAACAAAGTCGCCTCACAAGAGCCAATGTGGTTGTGGAACTCGTCGAGCCCATGGCCTAACTCTTTTGGCACTCCTTGCCCTCTAAGTTTATTTACCGTAAACAAACCAACATGAACATATTGTTTTTAGAATGAGTCGGTTTTTTGAATGGCCAATAATCATTAATTAAGTGGACCGACATTTTAATTTTTTTAAACAACAACAATTTATAATCATTTACATTAATTATGTTAATGTCTGAACTAGAACCGACGATCTCTAAGAGGTGCAAAGTTTCTCACCTCTCTCTTAAACACTAGACTAAGATATTATTGGCAAATGGACCGAGATAGTGATTAAGAGGGTTGTGAGAGGCTTTGACCTCTTAGAGGTCTTGAGTTTATATCCAGACAGTGAAGATTAAAAACTAACTTGATAATGTTAACTACTAATTGCTAACGCGTTTAAAATGCGAGTGAATGAATATAAAATGTGTCTAATAATTTTGTGTTGTCAGCCAGCTAATATTTATGTAATTTGGTAACTGGGATTCGCATGCTTCTACAGGCTGCTCAACTGCGTCATCTTTGATTGACATTAGGCCTAAGGCCCCACTCAACAAAATATACTCAAAATGGATACCAAATACATTGATAAGCTTTAATATCAACGGTCACCAGTCTTTTTTTTTTCCTTTTTAGAACGGCATTTGAGTTAGATCAGCAACAGCTGAAAGAAGGTACATAGGAAAAAAACTAGAAAGTTGGGGAAAAAAATAGGCTAAAGCTAGAAATACAAAGAGAAAAGGAGATATACTATCGAGTTTTAATGGGATATAAATATTAAAACCTATACAGGATTCGGTTACAGGCATGCACATACAGTTAATAATGATAATTAATGTACTGAACTAAAAAATGAATTATACCTTTGGTTAACAAATAAGCGTTTGATACACCAAGGATCAAAGAAGGGATGCTAGAAACTAGATCATGAACGAGACACGAACAATGCGGTAGACCATACAACTTCACACCGACAGCCGAGATCGACGGTGATTAGGGTGTGTGGTGGTGATGATTGGGGGTGTTGGGTGTGGGGTGCGGTGGCTGCTAAAGCAAGAAAAAAAGAGGCTGCCCCTTTTTTGTTGTTTTGGCCGTAAGGTCAAATTTTGTATTGATTGGATTGATTTGTTTTGTAAATTATATATTAAAAGGGTGAAGGATTTTACCCTAATGATCCTGTCGATACAAGCAAATCTTATTTAGTGAGATATATATAAGCGTGGTTAAATTAGTTTGAACCCAACATAATAATAAATTCGCTAGGTATTTAATTAACTTAAATGAATAAATATAATTTATAAACAGTATAAATGATAAATGCGTTTTTCGTTCATGATTACCAATTAAACGAGTTAATTGGTTTAATTTATGTTCGTTTCCCTCGGTTTAACTCTTATGGGTCACAACTCAGTTAGCCAAATTAATTTATTGTGTCCGGACATATTAAATCCAACAGTATCCCACTTCTTCGGACCACGATAAAGTCTTAACGCAAACACTCATCGACGTTTTAGCTACACATGATTGCCCCGAATAAGTTATGACACTTTAAAGTCATTAACCATGCAATATGTTGATATTAACAACTTACTATAACAATACAACATATTTACGACAATCGTCGTCATTTAGCCTTTCGGTAAAAGACATAAATTAATAGAATGAGAGATGGATTAAGCTCATTCTTATATGGAGTTCAATCATTTTAGTTCTCGTTATAGATTCAAAATGGTCCATTCCAACACATAGTCTGTTTGGGTAAGGCCTTACATTTCTCTAGTTTGAATCAACGAGGGTGTTAAGATGCCTAGATGTTACATATCATATAAGAGTGCATAATCCCTTATTGAATACATAAAGCTCCCACTGAACTTCTGAATTATTCCAAACTAAAACTGTTATGACTAGCAGTTACGCGACAACGGTTGATAGTAAGCAAAGAATCTTCCTTAGGTAAACATGTGTTCAAGGATGTATCTCAGATTAGAGGATAATAAAGGAGTATATCAATATATGAAAACATCTTATGACTACAATCCAAGAAGATGAGTTGAAACGCTTTATTTCCAACGTCATTCACAATGAGATTTGTGAATTTGGATGTCAACTACTTGAGCCCAAATTCATAATAGCCTTAATTCGGAGTCATTCACACAAGTCTGATCGATTATATATAATTTAGAATAACATATTCATGGTAAACTTACTAAAATCAAACATAGTTGTAAACTTAGAATTCAAATAAAAAACCAAACGAATTAAAAAACTGTTTAAGTTATGTACATCCAAATACTAAATCAAAACTCAAAGTTAGATCCTTTAAGCCCGATGGCATTCCTATGCTCATTATGTTTGTCCTCATCATAGGCTTAGTAAACGGGTGTGCTAAGTTTTGATTTGTGTTTACTTTTCTTATCATGATGTATCCACGTTCCATAATTTCCCAAATAGGTGGAACTCCTATGAATGTGCCTTGCCTATGGGCTCTTTGGCTTGGGCAATAGCACAAATATTATTACAAAATTTCTCGATTGGTTTTCATATACTTAGAACCACATCGAGATTGGTTATGGATTTCTTCATCCAAATTGCTTCCTTTGCAACAACTTATAAGGCAACAATATATTCAGTTTCGATGGTTGAATCCGCCATTACACTCTACTTGGAGCTTTTCCATGGAACAACTCCTCCATTTAGAGTGCACAAAACCCTGATATGAGAGATAATCATCTATAACAATTTTAAACTAGCATCAGTGTAACATTTTACACTAAGCTACTCTTCCACTCCTCCAAAGATTAAGGGCATATCTTTAGTACTTCTCAAGTACTTAAGAATATTGTTGAATGTAGTCCAGTGGGCCATGCTAGGACTTTGCTGATAACCAATGGTCATGCTTAAGGCACTCAAGAGGTCAGGTCTAGGAGTTTTCTATATTAAAGCGTGTCTTAAATTTGTCTATGTATGTGCTTTGAATTTCCAACTTAAAGCATGTCATAATTCCTAGAATATAAGTTGCTTTTCCAAGATCTTTCATTGCAAAATAAGATCTCAACCATTGTTTAACTTCATTAAGCATAAGGATGTTGTTCCCAATGATTGGTATATCATCTATATATAAGATAAGGAATGATATAGAGCTCCCATTAGCTCTACTGTAAACACAAGGCTCATCTTAATTTTTGACGAAATCCAACTCTTTGACTTTTTAGTCAAAACGAAGATTCCAGTTGCTAGATGCCTGTTAAAATCCATAAATGGCCTTATTCAGTTTGCACACTTTTTTAATGATATTTTGCATCAACAAAACCTTCAAGCATAACCATATACACATCTTCAAAAAGATGTCTATTTAGGAAAGTGATTTTGACATCCATTTGCCATATCTCGTAGTTATAGTACGCAAGTAATATTTTGATCGACTTGATCATAGCAACGAGAGAAAATGATTATTCATAATCAATACCATCAATTTGAGTGTAACCTTTAGTAAACAGTTGTGCTTTATAACTGTGTACCTTTCCATGCATGTCGGGTTTTCTTTTGAAATTCATTTGCTTTCTATTGCTCGACAGTCGAGGGATAATTCAACCAAGTCCCAGACTTTATTGTCACACATAGTTTGCATCTCAGCATTTATGGCTTCCATCCATTTCGCAGATTCAAAATCTGAGATAGTGGATTTGTATTTAGTAGGTGTCTCATTAGAATCATCTACTTTAGCACCTTCAAGATTCCAAATATATCTTTCATGTTCCTTACGAGTCCTACTACTTCTACGAATGCTTGTGTTCGTTTCTGTTTCATTTGCAATCTGGCGCATCAGACTTTTCGACTTCATCAACGGTAGTTCGTGATTCTTGAACTTGTTCGAGATCCACAACATTGTTTCCAATTCCTCGATCAAGAGCTTTTTTCTCGATGAAATGTCCCACCTTTTGTTGGAAATAGTGTTTGCATCAAGATGGTAGAAATATAATCATCTATTGTTACAGTATTCAATGAAAACAACCTTTCATGCCGAGGATTAAGCTTGTCTCGGAATTGATGGTGGCGCAAGCATCACATCCTCGTATTCTAAGGTAAGATAAATTGGGTTTATGCACATGCCGTATCTCATATCAGGTTTTGTCTACCTTTTAGTCGCTACTAGATTGGTAACGCAAGCAACAATCATAAGAGCACAACTTCATAAGGAGTGGGGCAAGTGAATTAGTTCTACACATCACCAATCAAACCATGTTTAGCAAAGTTCTATTTCTCCATTTGCAATATTTTGATCAGATTTTTATGCTTATGAATTATTTGTCTTCTATTTTTCCATGTAAGTTTTAATTTTTTATAGTCTTTATGGTGTTAGAGAATGTACACAATATGATAATAATTTATCATTTTTTTGTTTATTATGCTAAAAAATAATTAAATATTTTTAGTTATTTCTGTGTAACATACAGGGTATAATCTAGTTTAACGATAAAACACATTTTAATTATTGTAGTTGGCAAGGCCGATTTTGTATATACACTTGTCATTGAGAATGACTCGTTCAAGGAGAAAATTGCATATTTGACCTTATCAATACATGTAATGGTACATGCTTTTTTTTCAAACACTCACAAATAAAGTGAACATATGAAATGACTTGAACAATAAAAGGAGACTACTAAGAAGACCACTATTTAGACCTAGTATTTATTATAAGCTTATGATATATTTTTTAAAAACAATATAAATAAAGTCCTAATTAATTTATCTCGGAAATTCCTGACAAAACAACAAAAATTTGTTACCATCTTAGCGTTGAAACCGTCTCTTTGAATTTTACCATCTTAGCTTCTAGAGTTTAGTTTTAGGCTTTTGATGTTTAGTTTTTTTTTTTTTCAGGTGAGGGGGTGTTTAGGTTTTTCAGATGGGATTTAGGGGTGGAAGGGTTTGACAATATGATTATAATGACGCTTATATGACTCGGTTTAATATGACTAAATATTACTTTTTACACTCTTTAAGCAAAATCTCCATTCTAGTGAAGCTTCTCTTAAAGATCAATGACCACATGTTTATACTCCTAACATAACATTATCAATAAAAAACAAATTATTTGAAATAATATGATATCAAAGCTAGGAGAGGTTACAACTAATCGACACTAGGACTTTAGGCGGGATGGCGGGTGGTCGTCATCGTCCTATCCAACTACCGACGCCACTACATTAATGAGACCTTATAGCAACTACCTTTTATAGACCTATACCAATCATTATTCGTCACCATAGCCTAAAAAACCACATACCAGCAATTTCTTTAGTAGAATATTCATCTGTATAAAATATGTGATTATAGGTCATAAAAGCCTTGGCTTGTATGTCGTCGGTATACATGAGACATAAATTTTACGTGTAAAAGAACTCCCACATTATTACTTATTCCCCTTATATTGAAAGAACAAGCAAATTAAATGGTAAAATTAGAGTTTCTTTGTAGTTTTATAAATAGGTCATGCTTTGTTTTTCACGTATGCTTTTATCTATGTTTTTAATTATTTCAACATACATAAATTCATGAGTGGCTTTTTATAAATAGTTTTAATTATTCATTCATGTATCTTATAATCAAGTTTTCACTTGGTTTGGAAATTGGGTTCTTGAGTCAGAACTCTCTTAATTTTTTTCAGAAAAAAGGCTGTTGTTTGTGTTTGTAATGTGTTGTTAAAGACATTAATGTCAACGTATGGCTTTGCGATAATGTGTGGGTTTAATTTTTTTTAAGGTTCGACATTACAGCCGAATGAAACGTCATGGTTTATTTTTTACTCTAAAGTTTTGAATATTTTCATTAACGGAGAATGTTGTAACACGTATGTGACCGGCTGGCGTGTTACTACCTACATTTCATTGTAACCTTTTCATGTTTCGATGTCTCGTCACAACAAGTGACACATCTATAATAACTCTCATCACATAGCGTACGAACATCACACGTTAATGTCATCATTGTAATACTTGTAGTAAAGCGGGAACCACGCAGCATCGCACGTGATTGGATCAAAACCTACTTTTATATATATATATATATATATATATATATATATATATATATATATATATATATATATATATATATATATATTATATTTATATATATATTTTTATATATTAATTGACAAAGATTTTAGATAGTTAGGTTTTTGGTGCTTTCATTTTTGCCATTAAGTTTTTACTTTTGTCATTTTGCACCAATTTGGTTTTCTTATTTTGTTTTTAGCCTTCTGCTTTGACCACAAACATTTTAGAGATTTTCATTTTAGGCCCAAATATTGTACTTCTATATTTTCAGTTTTGGTCTTCACATAGCCACCAACATCTTTTAGTTTTAACTTTCGTCGTTTTAGTTCTATACTAAAGCAGTAGAGTAGCTGACTTTAAGATACCATAAGTGTCCATAACAAATTCGTTAATATATTATATACTAGATTATACCCCGTGTGTTACACGAGTTGACTAACTAAAATATTTAATTATTATCGAGCATAATAAACAAATAATTATATGACGAGTAAGCATTACACTATAATTCATTACCATATTGGGTACGTTCTCTAACACTAACAAAAACAAAACCTATATAAGAAAAATTAGAAGACAAATTACGGATTCACAAGCATAAAAATCGGATTAAAATCGTACAAATGGATGACAACTTGTACTGATATAAGCCATGGGCTTTGGTATAGAGATAAGAACCGATAAACTAATGTAGTAGACAAAGTAATGTTTAAATAGAATTTAATAAAAAAATCAATGTTTTGGAATATTATTGATATATATTTTGGTAATTGATATTTTTACTTTTGTAAAATATGGTACTTATTTTTGTAATTGATAGAGAAATATAATACTAATATGGTAATTATTTTTTAACTGATAGGTAAATATATTATATGATGGTACGTAGTATGTTATGTAATAGTATGAGGATTAAATATGTAAAATATTATTGGCGGAAAAACGATGCCAACAATGGCTCCAATGCATGCCATGTGGCATCTAAACCCTCTTTTATTAGAAGGTATAGATTAATTGACAAAGATTTTAAATAGTTATTAGGTTTTCAGTGCTTTCATTTTTGCCATTAAATTTTTACTTTTTTTCATTTTTGCCTTCTACTTTTTGATCACAAACATTTTAGTTATTTTCATTTTAGGCCCAAAAATTGTACTACTTTATTTTCAGTTTTGGTCTTCACATAGCCACCAACAGTTTTTACTTTTGACTTTTGTAGTTTTAGTTCTATAGTAGAGTGTCCATACCAAACCGAATCAATTGTGAGTGAATATCATAGTGATGGTACAAGCTTTTATGCGGCGGGAAAATCGATTAAAGTCGCGCCGCTAGTATGTTCATATTTTTGTTTATTTTTTTAATTGACACATCTCTTTTACATCAGTGTTTATATACATAATAGAAGATACACTTGATAGTCATGTATAGGTTGGACTCACCGGCATGTCGGTGTTACTTTGTTTATGTTATGTATTTTGTTGTTTTTGTTCTAGCGAACCTACGGGCGAATCTATAGATTCGCCCGGGAGTCTAGATTAGTGTTGTCACAGAGATAAGTTTTGTCATCGGGCGAACCTGATTGTGCCCGGCGAAGCTATCTGGTTCGCTAGAAAGATTCGCTGTCAGCGAATCTATCAGCGAACCTACAGCTGATATATATTGTAACCTTATCTCTTAGCAAGAGGGCGGTAAAAAAAAACTTTGACAAAAATCTTATCCAAACCCTTGTGTCGTGTGTGTGTTTACAGGAGGTGCTAGGAGCATATATTATTCATCTTTGTAGCGTATTTACCTCCGGTTGTGTGGTTTTAATCTCGTTATTGGTTGTTGGGTTATATTGCACTTTGTTTGTTTGAGTCAAGAGTGTTTGTTGTTATACAAGTCATTATAGCACTGAAATCACGATCTAGATGGACCAACAATATGGTATCAGAGCCATAGTGCTCTTGATTGTTTGATCCTAGAGATTTCTGTGATGATTTTGGGGTTTTTGTGTCAAAACACTATTTGATTCTTTTCTGAACTGGTTTATGTGTTTCTGTGTCGTATTTTGCTTGAGATTTGTCATATTTGGTCATAGGAAGCTTCTGAAACAAACGGGTCTACAAATGGTTATGTTTTGAAGCTATTCTGTTAGTTTTCGTACTGAAACTGTTTTGTTCGTAACCCAGCGAACCTATCTGTTCTTCCAGCGAAACGGGTTGTTCTTCCAGCGAATCTAACACAATCTTGTGTTACTGTACTTCTGTGTTTCTGTGTAGCGAATCTGCATGTTGCTGAATGAAAGTTCACTTGTTTGGCTCATTGTGCAAGCGAAACTGCTGCCAAAATCTTTTGAGCGAATCTGACAGCAAAACTGTCGAGCGAAACTGTGCTTGCTGTCCAGCGAATCTATTTGTTAGTCGAGCGAATCTGCCAGCGAATCTGTCTATTCTTTGGGCGAAGTTATCCAGCGATTTTGTGCTCATTTTCGAGCGAATCTATTTTCTTGCCCAGCGAATCTGTTGGCGAATATGTGCTCAGCGAATCTAACATCTGATTAAAATGTCTACATCAACGATGAACTTGCTTAAACTGGATGGAAAAGCTCAGGCTGAAAATGAATTCAATTCATTCGTTGGATTCAAGAATGAAAATCTGACTGATATAACAAATCGCTTTTTATCCGTGTCAAGCAACCTCAAGACTTATGATAAAAAATTGGGAAATCATGAGCAAGTGACAAAGCTTTTGGATTCTCTTCCTCCTCAATGGAGTCTTCATATCAAAAAGCTGAAACAAGAAAGAAATTTCTTTGACTTTAAACTAATGGATGTGATAAACAAATTGAAGTCAATTGATCTGGATTTAAAGAGAAAAGAATATAATCAATCCATGATGTTTTCAAGTGTCTCTCCTCAGAACACTGCACCGATTACATCCGCTGCAAACTCAACTGGTGCAGTCTCTGGAGGATCATCAAGTTATGGGTCTGTCAAATCTGGTGGTGGTTCCACAAATGTAGGCGCTGGCTCAAATGCATCTGTCACCACTAAGATTTCATCTGACACTACAACCTTATCTGGGATGCTTGTTCATAATCATGAAGCTTTAATTGTTGAGGTTGTTGAAGAATCTGTTCTCAATGACAATTACATTGATTGTTTTGATCCTTTTAAAGAGTTTTATGGTGAAGAGGTTGAAAATGTTAGATTGATCAATAAGGTTGAAGAGGGAATGAATACTGAAAAGGTTGCTGAGGTTAGTTTGATTGGTTTGACGGAAGAGAGAAAGGATGCTGGTAAAGTTGCTGAGATGGTGATTGATATGGGAAATGATCAGGAAAAAGCTGTTCATTCTGGATTTGTATGTGAAGCTGTTGCTGAAAAGGAAGAGAAGGTCACAGTCAACGTTGGTAATGGGGCAGAAAATGGTGGTACCGATGCTGACAATGTTATGGAATTAAAGCTTGACATAGAAGCCATGATTGAACAGGCAAAGCATCAAAGCTGTGGCTGAATACAAGAGGAACACTCCTTACTGCCAGTGTGATCGTGCTCTCGCAGCTGAAAAACTGGTTATGGGTCTTCCTTATGATGTCGTTGAGGATATGTGTTCATCCGCATGCAAAATTCGCTTGATCGGTATTTGTAAGGCAAATAAACTGTTAATGACAAATGAAAATGAATTAAAGACAATTAACAAAGAGCTTAAACAGAACGAATCAAAATTTTTTGTTAAATTGAGAGAGGCTTTAAAAGAAAACGAACATTTGAAAAGATCTCTTTTAGAAAGGAACTGTGAAGTAAACTATTTGACTGAGCAAGTCACTCTTGCTGAATTTGAAACAAGAAAACTCAAAAATAAACTGGAACAATGGACTATTGCCAGTATGAAAAGGGAGGAGTTATGGAAGAAAAAAAAGGGGGCTAGATCTAAGACCGGGTTGGATCATAAAAGTGATGCACAAGTATATCCTCCACCTAGTACCTTCTGTTATTCTCCTACACCCATTCCTCATCCCTCAAATGAGTTGATTCAAGAGATTATAAAGAATGATACTAACAGCTCTATTGCAGTTTTAAGTGGAGTGAATCTTAATGAGGTAAGAGAGGATTATGCTTATGGTGAAAGTAGTGGTCTTGGAAGTTCTGGTAACCTTAGCTTTAATTCAAAGAAGACTGTTGAAGATAGTAGTTTGAATGCCTTTATTTCTAGTCAAGTTTTAACTTCAGAGGATATTATGTGTGATATTAATTCTGGATGCTCAATTTCAAACTTAAGTAATTTGAATGATGATGCTATTGGAAATGTTTGTGTGAACGACAAAGCAAAACTTTCAGGTCAAGCTCTGAAAGTCAAACCAAAACAAATTGTTTTAAAAAATTCTTGTCTCATCAAATTCCATCTTTCACACCAATAAGAATTTCAAAACCGAAAGACAAGGAATCATCTTTTTCATCCATGAATCACTCTGATAAATTTAAATCTGCACCCTCCAAGGTAAAAGTCACAACAGGTAAGTCAAAAGAGTCTTACGACTCTTGCAGTGATTGTAACTCACAAACATCTGAGAGTAATGAAGAGACTGCTAAATGTTCTAAAAGAAGTTTAAAATCTCATTGCTTTCAGTGTGGAAATATTGATCATACTGTCAAACATTGCCCTGCGATTGTTGAAAATAGTTCAAAGCATAGATCTTTTGGAAAGAGATTGAATACTTTTGTAAATAATTTTTTCAGTAAATCTTTTACAGTTCAAAGACCTAAGTACACTAAGGCTTGGGTCCCGATTTCAAAAGCCTAATTTGTCTTGCTTTGTAAATATGTAAATAACTTTTTCATTTTCTTCTTTGAAAATTCCGTGGGTCACTCATTTCTTCGCTCCTTTATTTTATTTTTATTTCCTTTATTTTTTTTCTCTTTTATTCTGTATATATATATATTAAGAAAATCTGAAAAACAAAAATTTCTTATTAGATAGCTATAATATAGAAATTTTGGGGGAGATATTAAAGATTAACTATTTATAGTTTTTCAAATTTTGCTATTTCAGGATCTCCGTTTTGATTGATGTTGAAGAGACGTTGAAAGAGGTCAGAAGTATTGTGTTTGGGATATGTCAGATAGGCTCAGCCCGAAAACAAAGTAAACAGTGATTGTGCAGCCAAACATAACGTTCAAGATCTCAGCCACAAGGATTATCCCCTTGACATGATTGGATTGCACAAAGATACGGCATCTGTCAAAAATGGGTTGAGAGCGTCAAATCTTTGCCTTGATTTCTCTAAACATCCCAAATCACCCTCACCCTATCCCCGAATCGAGTTTCTAGTTTGCAAAACAAATAAGAAGCTGCTAGTGATGCTCTTCGGAAAAACCTCTGAGTGAGTTACTTGTTAACTCCTCAGAAAGTATTGAGTCAAAGTGCTTAACTCCTCTGCTATACGGAAGTATTGACCTGGAGTTGGTGGATCTTCTTTGCTATACGGAAGTATTGACCTGAAGATCCACCGAGCATGCTCAAATGTTTATCTCCTCTGTTATACGTCGGTATAGACCTGGAGCTCTGAACTATTTGAGTTTCCCAAATAATAAGTCGCATTGTGTTCAAAAGAATCAATTGCTGACAAGCTCCACTCACAAAAGATGCAAAAATTGCACAGTGTCAAAAGAAGCTAATGCATCGATCAATATTCAAAATTTGATCCTCGAAATTCAAGCAAAGTCAATCGTATTGCTCAGATATATCCTGATGACAGAACTTGTTCTTTTTACCTAGATGTCTGTGGGGACCGAGTTGCCTGAGCTTCTTCAATCAAACCAAAACATGATAAATGAAGCTGCTAATCTCTTGTTGAAAGGACTAAGGCATGGGTTTAAATGGACAAACATATCTGCAATCCCGCCAATCTATGATTCTCCGGATTCTGCTCGAAAAACGTCAAGAAAAATATATATATCCTACTTTAGTTTTAATTTTAGTTTTAATTTCACTTATTCTTATTTTTCATTTTATTTTCTTTTTATTCTATCTTTTACCTTTTTTTTAGCGTTGAAATTGTGCGGCGTTTCAAGGTTTCTCAAAGGAAATCAAAATTATCAAAAACCAAAAATATTTTAATTTCTTCAATCCAGCGTACCAACAACGAATCTACAGGCTCGCCCGAACCTGGTTTAAGTCTTTTAGACTTTCTTCTGACCTAATGTTCCGAGCGAACCTGAGATTTGCCTCGTTGTCTTTCAGCGAACCATGGGCTTTGTATATATGTTGTTCTGTGAAACCATTTAACATATTCGCTTGCACTGTAACCGGTTCATTTCAAAATTTTCAAGTTCGAATCTCGCTTAAGGCTTTTCATTACAAATTGAATCGTTTTAATTCCTCCAGGTATGTAAACGAAAGTGCATTTGAGGTTGCGATTAGAAGGAATGCAGAAGACAACTTCACGGAATTTGGGTACCAAAAGCCGATAAGGAAGAGCTCAAAGAAAGATAAGCACTGGGTGTCGTGGAAGGGAAAGGTGGTGCTATAGTTGGCCGCTCCAAAGATTACGACACGAGTCAGGGTTCCAGATACTCAACCACAAAGATTGCAAGAGTTTTGTGAAGTGTTTTTACGATAACAGCACTGGTGAAGCGGTAATCAGGTTAAAGGGTGAAGATCGTCCAGAAATTAGATTGTTTGACCCAATGGAGATCTTCTCCTTCTGTGATGAAGATTTGAATGTGTTATGTGAGAATGGTATTAAGCACGGGGCAGGAGTTGACACTAGGACTGAAGCGAACTTGTTCGTGAAAGTCGCTAACAAAGCCCGGGGTATTCGTGCTGAGTTGAGAAAGGTAAACCAACGGTTGAGGATGACAGATGATCAGAACATGGATATAGACGACCTGTCTAAACAGCTTGATCAAACTATCGAGAAAAGGTTCGAGAAACCAGTAGAGGTTGTTGATGTGGATGTGGCAGGCGAGTAGCATACTGAAAATACTCAGGCGGAGTCTATTGCTACTATTTTGCCTGATACTGATGTCACCGAAGAAGAATCTCTTGAGTCATGTTTGGTTTTTTAGTGAAGATTATAAGGCCGGATCTAAAGACGTGACTAATCCTTTGGCCGGTATTAAATCATGGGCAGGAGCTTCATTGAACATTTTAAAGCCGAAAAAGACGGAGCTGAAACAGAAGACTTCCCCAGGTGAGGTCCAACCTAGGGGGAGTATTGATAGTCATGTATAGGTTGGACTCACCGGCATGTCGGTGTTACTTTGTTTATGTTATGTATTTTGTTGTTTTTGTTCTAGCGAACCTACGGGCGAATCTATAGATTCGCCCGGGAGTCTAGATTAGTGTTGTCACAGAGATAAGTTTTGTCGTCGGGCGAACCTGATTGTGCCGGCGAAGCTATCTGGTTCGCTAGATAGATTCGCTGTCAGCGAATCTATCAGCGAACCTACAGCTGATATATATTGTAACCTTATCTCTTAGCAAGAGGGGGGTAAAAAAAACTTTGACAAAAATCTTATCCAAACCCTTGTGTCGTGTGTGTGTTTACAGGAGGTGCTAGGAGCATATATTATTCATCTTTGTAGCGTATTTACCTCCGGTAAAAATCTCGTTATTGGTTGTTGGGTTATATTGCACTTTGTTTGTTTGAGTCAAGAGTGTTTGTTGTTATACAAGTCATTATAGCACTGAAATCATGATCTAGATGGACCAACAACACTCGAATGAATTCACGCACTGATCTTAATTTTCAACTCGAATGTACATTTTCCTTTTCTTGTTAACTATCAAAGTTAAACACCATATTAGTCTCCTCTACGATTTTACACTTCCACCACCTTCACAACTACAGCCACCGACCCACCGCCATCAACCTTCAACTTCATAACGCTCCGCCTTTTCACACAACCACCGAAAATGATGTTTTTTGCTACAATAGTTTCAAAAAATCCTCTTACGGGTCCCAACCAATAAAATATGTCCCGAGTGATCAAAAGGCTTACAAAGATTCACTCAGGACCTCTAATGTTTCATCTCAACCCCGTCAACCATCGTCGCAAGCAACACGATGCTTCACGCCTTCACCGTCATCATCGCTACCTCTATACAAACAAAAGTTGAATATATATAAGAGATTGGGAAGAAACTTTTGCTTCACAGATTCGGACCAAAAGTAAAAAACCCAAATTTTGAGATGGTTCGGGTCAACAATGATACTCGCTTTTGCTTTCTTTTGACCCACTTGCATCAAGTGGTTTATAACGTCAAGACAAAGAAACAAAAAAATATATATTTTACTTCCTTTTATTTTTCGTTTAATTGGATGTTTCAAGCTAAATGTCATCACCAAAATATCCCCACTGACCAAAACTCCACAAGACGTTACAATTGGGTAACATACAAAAGTCGGACGGCTTTATGTATAGTCTAACGACTTTTGTATATAGTCTGATAACTTTTGTGTGATCTTTAAGATTTTAAACTTTTAAATAATTTTTAAAAAAATAAAAATGGCATCTTTTCTTTTCTCAAGATCCTACCTCGAATAACATACAAAAGTCGGACAACAAGAAAATAAAAGGCGACAACGTATGTGTCATGTCGTCTTGTGTACCGTGATTGGTTTCTGTAGTCGGATGATGATATCAGACAAGCGTCTTGTCTGAAAGTGGCATTCGGAGGAGGATAAGATTCAATAGAGAAATTTGTTGATCAAAAATCAAAAGAGAGATTTCGAGAATTTTTCATAGTTTAGAGTGTTACATGTGATACGGCCTCAACACAAAGACCCTTTGGGTGTAACTTATAACCCCTAATACAAAAGTGTCAAATACAATTTACAATTACTTGATCAATCAATGAAAGCTACTAATCGTATACAACCACAACTACTACACACGAGTTAATAAAACCGAAACAAAATAGGTAATATAACCTTAGACATACATATATGCCTTTTTGTAGTATCTTGGGTATCAAATAAAATTCTAAAACTTGATGTTTTACCAAAAAAATTGTCGTAAAATCATACGAAGTCGAAGAACTAGCTAGGAGACGACAGCCGAAGCAACCGAATGAGCCCAAAATCTTAACAAACCCTTCACCTCAACATCCTTTCTACAACTCATTGCTCTTGTCAATTCTTCTACCTCATCATTCTCCTTTTGCTTTACATCTTCATTTAGGTTCACTTGTTCTTCGGAGATCGCGTTGTTTGTGAGGATTTGGTGTTGAAACCAGTATGAATCAAAGAGATTGTAGACATGTTCTTCTGTTGCTACCATTTTTTAGTCGTGGGATTTTATGGTTATGAGATATAATGATGAATAAAAGAGATTTATATATATTTATAATATATATGGATGTGGTGGCTTGTTTGCGTGTTGGAATTTTTCTTTTGGTTGGATTATGTCAAAGGGATGACGCGTTTTTGTTTTTTGTTACATGTATCCACCAACTAAGCAATTACTAGTCTCTAAATAGGATTGATTGGGAATAAATGAAGGAGAAATTTTGTTAATTAATGTGTAGGGACAATCATATATTATCATTCATTTAAAAGATAACAAACTTTTATTATCTTATATTCTAATGATTCTTCTATGACCCTCCCTTCATTTTTTTTAATTTAACTACCTTGTACAATAATGAAATATTGACACGTCTATGTTAAATTACTATATTGGACACAAAGTGTCCGAGACGAGGAGGGTGCTGAGGTAAACAACCTTGTGAGTACACCACCTTTCGTTTGGAGAGGCGGGCGAACGAGGATTGAACGAGGATATATTCTCGTTGGCAGGGCCGGCTTAAGGTTTCTAAGAACTAAAGCGAAAAACATTTTAAGGCATATCGTTAAAAACCTTCTTTTTTTATCCGTTGGAAGTTGGAACCGGCACTAATAAACTAACAGTGAACTTTTTAAAATTAAAGTAAGCGAATTGAAGAGTTCTATTCTCCTTAGTTCAATCATTGTATTCAACCTAACAGATAATGATTATGATACTCGTCTCTAATTCGTGTTTAAATGTACATCGCCGCTTCGATTTCGTCATTTATCGAGATCAGAGAATAATCAATACCCTCAATTTTATCGTATCTCTTCTCTTTGTTCTCTGAACTTGCGACTTTCAATCTTCAATCTTCATGGTTTCCATCTTTAACCTTTACCAAATACCTAAAGCCTAAACATTAGCAGAAAAGTTTTTAAAATTTAAAGCCTATAAAAAAGTTTGACATAAAACAAGTGCTTATTTTTTTACTATAATGGGCCGGCTCTACGTGCCCGTTGCTGAGATCATGGTAAAGAGCCGTTCAATAGCTAAAAATGTTACAACTAGACTTTTTTTAAATCATTTAAAAATGTTACAGTACTATTTAATTTATTCAGCCTACACTCTCTCTTTTCTCAACCTGAAAATGTATACATCTACAATGTCTAATGAATGTGTTATCTTATTATTCAACAATTTTCATTCTGCTTTGGCAACGGTTCGTCATCTGAATCAGCCGGGAAAGAATTTTTTCTTAACATGCAATCCGCATTGGAACAAGTTGGAGTTTATTTCTAAATAGGTGTGGATAGAAAAATTATTAATTAAAGTGAGTGGTTTGAAAACTATTTACCAAAATGTATGTTTTTTATAAACATGATTTGCTCACTCCTAATATTATTGGTTAAGATATAACTCATTATTAATTATTATTTATTTATTAGTAAGGTTAAAGAAAATATTTCTAATAACTAAAAAAAGTTACTATGTATCGTTTTATAAGAGAAAATTTGTAAAGCTTTATAATTCACTTGCAAACCCTCTTTAATGTAATATCGGCATTTTTGTTTGATTGGGTTTTTTAATAAAAAATAAAAAATTGTACTCGTATATCTATTAGAATGTTTTTTCATATTATGTGTTTTAACTTACTGTTTGAAAAAAAATACTTGGTAAATTTGTAATTCATTTTAATACCTAACGATCGAACGTATCTTTATATTTAATCTTATTATAAATAAACTTTTTACATAATCTAATTAGAAATATTTTCCTTTATTCTAGAAAATCACTTTTTAAATAGGTCTTTTTTAATCTAATAAAATTAGAAGTGAGAAAACAAAGTTTATTAAAAAAACACCCATTTTGGTAAATATTTCTCAAAACACCCATTTTGGTAAATAAGTTTTCCACTCACACTTATTTGGTAAAAATCTCGAACAAGTTGAGGATACCGCTCAATAGGGGTGAGCATTAAAAGGGCCGGACCCACGAAACCCACGAAGCCCTTTAGAACCGAACCGGTTGGAACCACTTATGAAACATGTGGGTCAGTTCAAGTTTCTAACATTTCCTTTCTTCATGGGTCGATTCTTTTGGCGGTTTCGAACATGTGGTTCCCGACTAACACCCGTGAACCCATAATGCGCACAACCCTACTATTTGTAATTGAATGCCTTTACATATGGTTCCGGAATTTACTTTATGTTATTTTAGGTAATGGTTTATGAATGCTTGGATTATCTAGTTTTAGGTAATGAACAGAAGATGGGTTTTTTAGGCAACGGTTTAATGTTTTGAATTGGCAAATTTACACATACATAGCAACCATTGACAAATTTAAGTTTTGGTTCTAGAACCGGAACCACTAAAATACAATGCCAAAATGTTTAAATAACTGTATCGTATGACAAGTTAACTCTTTTTAATAATAGTTAATGATGAGAGGATGAAAAAAGTTTTCACTCCCATACAACATTAAATTTTGTAAGCTCATCAGCTTACATCGCTAACCCTCCTAACAAATTTCTCTAATATTAATTAAGCTATGCATGAAAGGACTTCACACATGAACATCTTGAATATTTTTTGCTATTTAGTTATTATTTTATAGGTATATTGGTTGTCAACGGTCCCAACTATCACCTTTTGTCTTCTACTGGTCCCAACTTTTAAATTGGTTGTCAACGGTCCCAACTTTTATCACTTTGGTAACCACTGGTCCCGTCGTTAAATTTTTTTAACGCCGTTAAGTTTTTTTCCAAATTCAAGACCGATGTTTTAGACCTTTTGATTGGAAGGATAATATGTGTCGATTGATGTAAAAGTTTTCTCGAAAAGGCTATCTGAATGATAAAATTTTTACATCCGATTGAAGCACCGTTAGGTTTAAACACCCGATTGAAGCACTATTTCGTTTTTCGAAGCGCCGTTTTGAGGTAACTTTTCCATCAATCGACTTATATTATCATTCCGATCAAAAGGCTTATAACATTGGTATTGAATTTGGAAAAAACTTAACGGCGTTAAAAAAATTTAACGACGGGACCAGTGGTTACCAAGGTGATAAAAGTTGGGACCGTTGACAGCCAATTCAATAGTTGGGACCCGTAGAAGACAACATGTGATAGTTGGGACCAATAAAAACCAATATATCTATTTTATATAGCAAATAGCTTTTGTGTGCACCAAGTATCCCCAACATTGCAATTTTATACGAAGCATACGAGCAAAAGCATGGCCTATCCAGGATGATCGGTAGCATTAACTTTACACATTGTGATTGGATAAATTATCAGCGAGTTTGCAAGGACAATAACACCAAGATGACCGTCAACACCCAAGAATGATACTCGAGGTGGTGATGTCAAATAATTTGTAGATTTGGCATTTTTCTTGGCTCCATCGTTTTAAACAGCGACATCAATGTTCTCAATAATTCTCTGTTATTGAATGACTATATGCCTGAAAAAGCGCCAATGTTTCCATTTGTGATGAACCTACAGAATTATAACTATGACTACCAGCGTTGTAAAAGTCGCTAGGCGTTGTCAGTTCGATTGACTGGAAAATTACGAGTACTCAGGGAAGGCGTCGAGTACTCGAGGAGTACTCGGATATGATAAATTATAAAGGAATTAAATTTGAACGTTTATATGTATCAAAATATCTTGAATTTGCAAGTATTTATAACAAAATACGTACTTGAATACTGATATAAATAAAAATATGCATGCTTAATATTTAAAAATTTTGAATTTTTATATGTTATTTAATATTATAGAATTGTGATCATTTTCTTTTTATCCAAGGTATCTCCATGAAAACAATACAAAGTCCAACAACAAAATAATTGAAAAATAACGAAAATCAATAATGAAAAGTGAAAACCCGAGTCTCCCGACTCGCCTAGCCTAGGTCCGACTAGTGTAGAGTTTGATCAGATCCGACTATCCTTTACCGAGTTGCCCTAAAGCGCGTCGAAAACCATTTACAACACTGATGGCTACTATCTTGCATGTGACATTTATCCTAAGTGGCCAAAAAATTGAAATCAATTTTATACCCATCCGAAGAAAAAGAAGAAAAAATATAAGAAAGTCCAAGACGCTGCAAAAAATATGTTGAACGAAAATTTTGGCATGTTAAAGCTAATTGGGGTATTTTTCGACAATATAAGCTTTTAAACATGAAAAGATAAAAAACATGATGTATACTTTTGCATATTGCATAATATGATCCTTAAAGGATCTCTCCGGTACACATAGTAGAACGAGGAGTGTTCCCTTATGTTATTGTGTTTGTTATATTTAATTAAAATGAAACCCTTAAAAAAGTTACGAGGTCAAAAGAGGAGTGTTCCCTTCCTTAATCTGAGAATAGATCAAATTTATAAGGTGGGGAGCTTATAAGAAACCCTCCCCCACCCTTACAAACTCAATGGACGTATACTGCAAGTCTATCTAATAAATCAATGTTTTAGGGGGTAATTTTTAGGGGAAAATTTTTTAATTCCATAATAGGAAGTTTGAGAGGGAAAATTTAAGTGTCATACAATGAGTTAATGGAGCAATACCCTTAAATATTAAATATTTACAAAATTACAAATCTTTAAACATAATGATTATAATTTATTTATAAATATTGTTATTTAACCCGTGTGTAGCACACGAGTGTTAAACCTAGTATAACAATATAACCATGTTAACTGAAAATGAATTTTAGTTGCTAATCGAACGCCATGTTCATGGTTAGCAATATTTACCGACGGGCGGACCAGTAAGAAAGTTCCCACCAGAAAACATCGAAACGCAATTAACGGTAGTCCGTAAAAAATTAGCAATGGCATTTCGTGTATATATCAGTGACATGTGGGGAACTATTGTGACTATAGTATTTTCCAGGGCCACTAATGTATGCTTTTTTTTCTAAAAATTGCAAACAAAATCAAGCCAAGGTAGTACCCAGAGTCCGTTAAGCCTAAAGTGGCAAAGTCACATTGTCTACAAATACGAAATTATCTTCAAGCTAGAGCTCAACGTAATTATCTTCACAATGTTCTTCTATCATCAGGTTATCTAGTACCCTTTTCTAGAGTCTAATCTCCTAAAATAATCAACCTGAAACATGCCGAATATAGTCAGCTAAACAGTCCTTTTAGTTCTAGGTACGTTGTAGGAATCAATAAAACGTAACCACAAATAACTTTCATGTGTTATATCAGAATATTAATTATAACTGATTACAAGAATTTATAATCACATCTCCACAACTTTGGGGTCTATGAAATAATGTAATCACTTTTAAGTAATATAAGGTAACTATTTTAATTGGAGTATAGTAGTAGTTATAATTAAATTAAAGCAAATTTTTTATTTATTTTTTTTTTCACATCCCAATCTCACCAATATTTTATAACATTGACATTAAAGAATTTACAGCAAAGTGGCAGGTAAACGGGTAACAAGTTGTGCCGCCACCCCCTTTTGAATAGCAAAACCTAGCCTACTAAAGACAAAACATTGGCCCTTAGGTGTCGAAACATTGCTATGAATGACTCGCTGGACCCTGGTCAAGAAGTTCACTGCCTCAGTGGCTAGGAAGCCAAATGTGTCAAACGCTAATGGGATAAAAACATGTTGATTCTCCAAGCATGCTTTCTCGTGTTTGGCGATCTTACATGATTCCGCCTTTGACGCTACCTGTCGTGCAACAAATCCATTGTCCCTGAGCGCAACCAAGGGGGACACTCCCGTAAGGTCCACACAAGCGTGTTTCCCCCCGTCCAACCAAACACTAGAATATCAGCCGGCCTTAAAGTAGATCTCTCCTCTAGCGAATCTGTCAGAAAGTTCACAGGAGCCTCTTTTTAGCCGAAATTCCTGCTCGCTTAAGGATATCACATAGGACATCCCTAACCAAGTCATGTCTGTATTTAAAGCCAGGTAACTCCTTGCAATGGACTGCATGATCGCCAAAAGCATCTAAACACACTTTGCGGCAAACGGGACAAGGCTCATCAACTGGGAACAAAGGAATCATTAACCGGTACTTAAGGATAGCCCGGTATTCCAATGGTGACATATGCTGCCCTAGTCCTTCAAAGGGGATGACAGTCAGAAAATCTTGAGCCCGAGGAGCTTGGAGACATGCAACCACTGCTTTCTGACGGGGTGAAAGATCAAACCTCACTTCCAAACTTTGACCGATCCTACTAAATAAAGCACTCGCCAAAACATGTTGGGCTTTAGGGGGGCGGTGTCCTTTTTAGAGAACCCGCTGATATCAAAATCGGGAAGAGAAGTCTGTAAGCGTTCTAATGCACACCCATAATCAGAATCTAAGCCGTCCAAACCACAACTGCGAAGAATATGGTCTTGCAAAGCCCATGATTGAGCCCTAGAGGCCACAAAAGCATAAGTGGATACATCCTCAGCAGAACATAGACCAAGTCCCCCATACCGAGTCGGAAGCGAAGCCAGCCGCCACTGAAGATCCCCAAAAAATGGTCCCCCACAAACTACAATATCTTCAATCGCCTCTCGAAGCCCATTGCCAAACACAAAAACAGCTTCCGCTACATACATAGGTTGGCAAGTTCTGAGGCCAAATAGTAATTTCCCAACTCTCATACATGAGCGGAGCAACAAAAGTTCACATTGAGGGTCTCGCAGATGTGGGAGGCATCTCATCAGTTCCACAGCCCGAGATGCTCTTCTTATAGCCAAATTGAACTAAAATAATCCTAACTAATACCTATCGATCGAAAATAATCCCAACTCAGTTTATTCCCTCCAGTATGTAGTATATAGTTATATACTTTAAAAACCAACCATTCTTCTATAACGGTTTGCATCTACCACTATGCCTTGCTCATCTGACCCATGGGACATAAGGACAGTGATATGGATTGCAACATATAGGTTGCTTAGCATATACAACTTAATTTAGCTCTACATGAATAAACGCGACTTTTTCGTCCAGACGATGGAATTCCCAACCTTCGGAGGTGGCTAACACAATGAAGAAATGAACAGTTTTGAGTTGTGCTAGGGTGAAAAAACCTAAAAATAGTCAATTTCAAATTGTTAGAACATACCTCTTTGCCTGCCTTTTGACCATGTGATAGTTTGACCAAGTACCAAACTTATTTTATTCATCTTCTTTTATGGCTTGTAACCATTCTCTTTTACTCAACGCTTCATGGACCGAATTTAGTTCTCCTTCATGCATTAAATTTAGACATTCATTAACCGCCTATCGTATGAGGCTCGCAGGTGGTCAACTCATTTGTTTCTTTGTAGACCGGACTGCTTGGTTTCAAGTGTTGTTTGGCTTGGATTAATCACTATCGAGGATATGGGCAATTGATGGGCTTCGTTGTTTTCATGTGCGGATCTTGGTGGGCCTTGATTAAGTCTATATTGACATTTTGAAAAATTTGAGGACCAATTATTTGTTAAGAGATCATGCAACTGGGCTATCATAAAAGGCTTTTTAGACATTTTCTTTTTGGATTTGTTAAATCAAAACTAATGTGACGTATGGCTGTCCAAATCGCTCGTTGCTCACTCGGAAATTGCTCGGAAAATGCTCGCTCGTTTTTGCGCTCGATGGTAAACGAGCCGCTCCGCTCGGTTCGGTTTGTAAACGAGCCAATCAACGAGCAAAGGTCCGCTCGGTTCGGTTCGGCTCGAATATTTTTTAATTATTATATATATATAATAATACATGCATAAGTATATGATATGTTATTATAATTATGCTGATATTAAATATGTATTTTTAAAGTTATTAATTTTATTTGAAATACATGAAAATAATAGTCATTTATCTTTTTGTAAAATATCTGAAGTATTTTCAAGTACTTTAAATACAATTAAAAATTAAAAAATAATTATTTATAACATTTAATAATTCAATATTTATTATACCTATAGAAACAAATTATGTATTTGTGCATCTATAGTTATATATATAAATAATTTTTATTATTATATGTTTTATATCCTTATATAATATAGCAAAACAAAAAAAATCCTATGTGGCATCTTTTCATAGCTTTTAGCTTATGTGGCATTATTTGAGAGATTATCTCACAATAATGATTTTTTATATAAAATATGTATATAAAATTTATTATAATAAAACTAATTACATTTTTGGTCCATTAATATTTTGGAGAGTTTTGAAAAATTTAAGAGTATTTATATTTTTAGCCCTTTACTACAAGGGGTGTACGTGAGTCGGTTTATATTTGATAGGGTTTAAAAATGAAACTTGTAGATAAAGTTAATAATAACATACATTTAAAAACCTCGGTGTTTTATAAATATACATAACATTTTTATATGATTAAATCATGAAAAAAAATAATAATAAACTACACCATAAAACTAAGCACTTTATTCTCTTTAATTTGAGTATAATATTGCTATACTAAAAATCTAATTTTTAAAAATATACCATATGTTCCGTTTTACCCGGTTTTATCTCAAAACTGAATGGAACATTCATGAACATCCATAAAGCATCACTTGAAATTGTGTTCCCGAGCGTAGCACGGGCACTAAACTAGTATATAATATGAGCAACAAACTTCAATTTTATTAAAATTGCAAGCTACTATTAGTTTTTCTTAAAGCTGTTAATTTATATTTATGTACATTATGAAAAAAAATAAAAAAAAATAATTCTCACAAATTCGCTCGATTCTCGCTCGAAAAATGTTCGGTTCGATGTTTGCTCATTTACGCTCGGTTCGATTTTGGCTCGATTTGTAAATGAGCCGATCGGCTCGGTTCGATTTGTAAACGAGCCAAGCAACGAGCAAGCCCTCGCTCGGTTCGGCTCGACTCGTGAACAACCCTAATGTGACGAACTCTCAACTCTTTAACTTCACCTAGATGTCACGTTAGCTCCATGATACTAGAAAAAATCAAACCACGAATTATTTTGTCTATTTTTAATTTACTAATATTACTAGTTTAGTGCCCGCGTTACGCTCGAGAACACAATTCAAGTGATGCTTTTAAAGATATATTCATGAATGTTCCATTCAGTTTTGAGACAAAACCGTGGTAAACCGGAACACATGATATATATATTTTTAAAAAATTAGATTTTTAGTATAGCAATATTATACTCAAATTAAAGAGAATAAAGTGCTCAGTATTATGGTGTAGTTTATTTTTAAAAAAAAATCATATAAAAATGTTATGTATATTTATAAAACACTGAGGTCTTTAATTGTATGTTATTATTAACTTTATCCATAAGTTTCATTGTTAAACCTTATCAAATATAAAACGACTCACGTACACCCCTTGTAGTAAATGGTTAAAATATAAATACTCTTAAATTTTTCAGAATTCTCTAAAGTATTAGGGGAACAAAAATGTAAATAATTTTATTATAATAAATTTTATATACATATTTTAAATAAAAAAATCATTATTGTGAGATAAACTCTCAAATAATGCCATATAAGCTAAAAGCTATAAAAAGATGTCACATAAGCTTTTTTTATTTTGTTATATTATATAAAGATACTCTAAGATATTTCACTAGTTATTATATAACACACTTGCATTATATTAGACAATGACCTAACAATCAATTGAAAAGAAATTTGTTTTTTATATATCAACAATACTATACGCGTTTTAATGATAATAACACTTTGTTTTTGTGGTAGTCAATAAAGTTGATTTTGCTAAAATACCGCTCCCTCAAATTATTTTTCTCTACATCTTAATCTCAAGTCTCAACTATTTAAAATATATTTAAAGGAAACAACTCACTCTCAGTCTTCTTAGATTTATGACAATGTGTAGGATAACTCACCTACATAATATAAAACTAATTACACAGTGGTCTCATAATATTTATAAAAATCTACGGAGTACGTAATATTTAAGAGTTGTAAAACACATCGTTATTATTCTTAAATTTTAACAAGTTTTACATATACTTAAGTAATTACAATTCTTAATATTTATGATACAAAACTTAATATAATAGTTTAATACATAAAGTTAGGGGTAAAATTTTTGTTATTTTTAAACTAGTTGTATTTGCGGCTCACGCGTTGTGTGGGCTATATTTACGCTAAGGTACTTGTAATTCTAACTCGTGTGTTGCGTGATAATAAACCTTACATGTTCATGTTTGGGATTAGGGGTGTTAATCGGGTCAACCCGATCGGGTTTCAGGTTAATCGGGTCGGGTTAGTCGGGTTTTTTAAAAATAAAATCTAACCCGCAACCCGACCCTATTAAAGTTCGGGTTATTTGGGTCCAGGTTAATCGGGTTTCGGGTTAGTCGGGTCGGGTTAGCCGGGTTAATTAGGTTACTTGGTAACTAAAACACTTTCTAACCTAATTAAAGATCTCAGGTTCTAATCCACATCAAAATGTCATTGTACTATCAATTTAGAATACAATAATTTGAAAAATGTTTAGTCATCTCCTTTGTTGGTTTTTATTTTTAATTTACAACTGTATAGTAGTTTTAATTATTTCAAAACGCGAGCAACTAAAGTTATAAAGCGTAAGTCATTATATTTATGTGAATAAGTTATAATCATGTCTCATTTTTTCCGGTTCAGTTTATTTTAAATGATTAAATATTAAGTTCTTGAAAATTAGTGAGAACAAAGGACCGAGAACTAGTGGTTGTTTGTGAACGATCCAACCATATGCAAATATATGTAATTGAATTGATAGGCATGGGACACTAATCGGGTTATTCGGGTTAACCCGAACCCGATATTTTTTTTCAAAAACAAACCCGCAACCCGACCCTATTAACAATTCGGGTTAATCGGGTTAACCCGAATAACCCGATTAATACTTTTGACCCTATTTAACCCGACCCTAATTAGCTTATTCGGGTTTGGGTCGGGTCGGGTTAATCGGGTTCGGGTAATTTAAACACCCCTATTTGGGATTTAGTGAAGTTAATACGTATTATTGCTAGAAGCAACGTATCAATAATTCACTATACAACAATCAGCTTCAAGGTAAACACTAAAAATATATTTTCCCTACGCACAAACTCGTATTACTTTCATCGTAGTCTGCCCGGCTCACCGAAAAAAATAAAAATTTGACGTTAGTGGTACGGTTTGTTGAAAACCACGAAATCGAAGTTTGACTTCAAAACTTGAGGCTGGTTTAGTGAAATACGGCATGAAACCAATACTAGAAGAGTAAGGAGGAAGCATTAGAAGAAAGGGTTCCTCCCTCATAGCACAGTCCTATGGCTTCTTAGAGAAGGGTAAAGGCACTCATAGCAAGATTCAAAACTGCAAACAGAAGACTCTAATCACTGGAAGGAAGACTTCATCTCTTCTATTCTCTTCACTTACACCTTACACTTCTGCTGAGTCTAACGAGGCTCAGGTGCGGAGCCTTCCACTGTCACTGTGGAGCGAGACTGCGCAAAGGTAGAACATCATAGAAACTTCGCTGACTTTCTCAATGTAATCGGTATTTTAAAAAAAAAAAATTATATGAAAGCAAGAGATGGAAAGTTTTGTTCTAAATTCTGCCTTATTCCATGAGACAAAGAAAAGGGCATCCAACAGACAGAGTGATGCTTCTGTCATATCTTTCTTATGATAGTCTATTATTAGGAATCTGTATAAATTAACTGTTTGGCGCAAGGTCGGGGACTGTTTGAATGAAACATTCTATCCTCGGGATATGAGCGTAAAGCCACTCGACTATCAGCTTATAGCATTAAATGGCACGGAAAGAAACAGGAGCAAAAAGCACCCCATCGAGAAAAGGATCTTTTTGATTCTCGAAGAATGAGGGGCAAGGGGATTGATCGAGAAAGATCTCTTGTTCTTATTATAAGATCGTGATTGAATCCGCATATGTTTGGTAAAGAGAATAATCTTCTCCTTTGAGAATAAAGTAAAAAAAAAAACCCAACCAAAAAACTTGTTTAGATTTCAATATATAATGTAAGTTATTGTACTGTTTATACTTTTTAATTGAGTTCATTTATCACCATTTCAAAAAAATTGCAAATAGTAACTATAAAAAAGTGATTAATATATATGGCTACGATTAAAAAGTATAGCATAAATAATAAAAACGCTTATACATGGAAGGTGAAAAAAAACTTAAAGTAATGTGCTATACATATATTGGTGATGAATCCAATTTTATTTGGCTCGGTTCAGTTTGACCGGTTCAACATTATGTTATAGGAAAATTGGTCGGTTTGAACCGGTCGAACCGATGAATCGGAAGGTTTGACCGGGATTCGACATGAAAATTATTTATATATTATTAATAATTTAAAAATGTGTTATAAAATCTTCCTGTTTTTAAATCCGGTCCAACCAGCAAACCAATAAAATATCCAATTTCATGTCCGAACCGATTTTGAAAACATTTGATAGAATCGCATTTTGTATCCACATAACCCTACCCTTAAGTCCTTAACCTGCCACGTATTGAGAAACAAACCCAAAAACATGGACCAACAAAATATTGCCATGTTGGCCGGTGCTATTACTGTTCAATTTAACTTGGTTTTCAATATAAAAATACTAGGTTTAACACCCGTGTGTTACACACGGGTTAAATAATAATATTTATAAAATCATAATCATTTTGTTTAAAAATTTGTAAATATTTAATATTTAAGGATATTTTATTTCATCAACTCATGCATGATATTTCATATCTTCCCTCTAAAACTTCCTTTTATAAAAAATTCCCCCCAAAAGTTGCCCCCATAAAACTTTGAATTATTATATAGACTAAGTTTAATACCCGTGTGTTACACACGGGTTAAATAGTAATATTTATAAAGAAATTATAACCATTATATTTAGCAATTTGTAAATGTATAACATTTAAGGAGTTGGCTCCATCAACTTGCATGGTGAAAAATTTAGCTAAATTTTACTTCCCAAACTTCCTATTATAGAAAAAAAAATCCCTCCAAAAATTACCCCCTAAAAGTTTGATTTATTAGATAGATAAATATAAACTAGGTTTATTTCCTCCGTCGCAAAGTACGTCTTTTCATGAAATTTGGTTCGGCCTTGGACATATAATAACTCATTTGTTGACAATTATATTCCTGTTTTGACCTCAATAAATCTGCATAAACAAACCTTCAAACATAATTGTTAAATGATCACCCATATTATTTACTTCAACAATCCGCTACAATAGTACATCATCATCAAGCAACCCAACTTTCCCAACCCACCCATTTTGTCATTTCTAGCCGAATATTAAGTCACCTGGTCAGTCCATTCAACTCTCTTGTAATTTAGATGTAAAAATAATTACATTAACCCAAAATGATATTTCATATTTGGCTTGTACTATCTTCTCCTTTCCCCAAACGATTATATAACTCGATCAAGTGATACAACTGATTTGAATTGAAGTAACAAATCCAATTCAGAGAGGAAAAAAGACAACTATCGTATAAAAAAAAGGTCAACACACAACTACCCCTTGAAAGTTTCGAACACCCATGAGACTGAATTAGAGAGATAGCATCTGGGCTAAACAACAAGCAGAAAATGGTGAGGGATTAATGGTTACCTCCATATATCCAAAAACCTCAAAGCATTCGAAGACCAATACAAAAGCCAATAATACGTTACCATCGAAACCATCATTATAAGTATTTATTTATAACCATCAAAACAAAAGCATTGAACCTAGTATTTAAAGTTTCAATATTATCCTATCTATTTACATCTGAGCTATGATAACAAAATGACAATCTAGTAAAGTATTATTCTCTCATGATCAAAAAGACTGAAAATGATGTTACCATATTAGAATTAGAATATTGTTATATTGTATGGTGCAAGCTATTTGAAAGAACGACCACCTCATATGCAAAACTAAATTCCGGATACAATCATCGTCTCCACGACTCCACCTCTTCCAAAAGGAGTATGCAACCATCGAAGAAACAACATCCGTCTTCATCAATAAAGGTGTCACCGCACATGTTTACCAACATTTTTTTAACGCGAGAACACTTTATAGATAGGGAAAAGGAAAATGAGAGTGGTGATGCAAAGGGAAAAGGAGACACGTGTTAACAGGAGGAAATTACCATGATGCCCAAAATAACTGTTCATTTTCGTTGGTCTTTAAGTAGATAGGATAATATAAATAAAATAAAATAAAATATATAGGAGAATAAGTAAATATAGGTATCTTGTTAAATGGGCCAACCAGAGTGCATGAGTGTACATGCACCAACAATAAAAAACTGTAGCAGAAGAAGTGGCATCAAAGAAACGAAGCTTAATTTTGTTCTTCTACATATCATATATACAACACATTTCATCTCTTTTTCACACACATTCCCACCGCCAATTATTCATATTCAAGTCATGAGCAGATCGGAGATTGATACAAGTGCACCATTCAAGTCGGTCAAGGAGGCTGTTGCCTTGTTCGGCGAGAGGGTTCTTGCTAGCGAACTTTATGCCAACAAACTTAAAGTGGTACGTACCTTTCATTCTCTACTTGTGTCGGTGTTTAAAAGAATGACATGTTTAGTAATTATGTTGTGTTCAAATACAAATACAAATACTCAAGTTAGAGGAGTAATTTTTTTACATCAGGTTTTCATTTGACAAGTATAATATGTCTTTTCATGTTGATCTGCTTGTAAAACAAGCTGACCCGTCAACATGTCCACGTTTCAAATTTAATTCATTTATTTTTTTATTTTTTGAAATGAGTGTCCGGTTACTTTTATTTTTACACCTAACAACTTGTTTACAACTGTAAATTTATTTTATATATTAATTTTGATAAATGGGTTGAACGAGTCATGTTCGGGTTAACTAGAATTTAGGTTATCTTGGTTAGGGTTAAATTTTTTAGAAAATATTAGTGAATAATGCTTATATATTTTAATTTGTTTTAACGAGTTTTTTTTCCTAAAAGAGTGTAGTTATAAAACTTATTTACCAATTTGATCTACTTTAAAAAGTATTTACCAAAATGGTGTTTATACTTTGGCATTTAATCAACTTTTGTTTCTTTCTCATAATCTAATAGATACCTTTAACTACTTTTTCTTAAAACAATATTAAGTTTTTCAACAAGATTTATATAATTTTTATAAGTTTTTTCAGAAACTAAATTTAAGAGAAACATATATTTTAAAGTTTTTTATTAAATAGAAAACCTTACATATATTACGTTTTTCAAAAAATTATCATGTTTACGTTTCACTAATTACAAATTACAATATGACAATTTTTTTCAAATACAATGAGAAAAAGATATTTAAAACTCAAATTTGTAATTTTATAAAAAAACTAGTTTTATCTACTCGCACGATGCGACGCGTTTGCAACTTTGTTAAACGCTTTACGTTGGTATATTAACGTGTGACATTGTACATTTGTGATTCGTCACACATTGGTGACACTAACATGGTTAAGATAGGAAAATATATATTATGTCTCACACGTTACGGTATAAAGATAGCTATTAAAAAAAACGCACACGTTAAATATTTGGTAGAAAAAAATATAATACAATTATAAAAAGCAAATATATTAAGGGTATGCTAGGAGAACACATATATACAAATATATAGTATATAAATTTACAAATACAAACCATGCAATAACATCTTGTACATGTGGGCATATGAAGTAGTACATTAATGATTACTCTTTAAAAACTTCTTCTTTTAATATTTTATAATAATATATTGGAGAATATATATATCAATTGTGGGGTTACAAACCCGTAACTAGACGCTGAAGCATTTTTACTTTGTTCACCAATAATATTTGGAGCAATGATTTCTCGTATTTTTAAATTTATTTCATATGAAGTGATTTTAGTTTTTTAGTTTTGAATTGAGGGGCAAGAAACGATTTTAAAGTTTCTTTGTGAAACATAATATGATACAAATTTTTATAAAAAAATTGTGAAACGTTTATTTTTAAACATATTATGCATATAGATTGATTTAAAAAAATTTAAATTCATCCAATTATATTACGAGAGAGAAACAAAAGTCATTAAATACACAAATAAAAATACTATTTTGATAAGTATTTTTCAAAATACACCAAATTGGTAAATAAGTTTTGTAAATACACCTAACCAGTAGGTCTAGTGTAGAGATGAAATTGATACCGTACCGCTACCAAAAGTATCGATTTTGAATTTGAGGAAAAGTTGGTACCTAGTACCGTATCGAATTATTTTATCGGTTTATAACATACCGGTTTTTCAGTAGCGTTTTAATACTGCTCGCGTGTTTTCCACATATACAAACACTAATTTTAGGATCTTGATAAATATTATTAATGGATTAGGTTATGCAGTCTCATAAAATTTTTAACATTTCAAGTGAAAAAAAGGTAAATTGTAAGTTGTTTATGATTTTCAAAACTTCTCGAATATATATGGTATATTCGTAGTAGATCATCTTTTAAATAATAACTTTTTTATGATTGCTTAAAAGTTAATCAAGGCATCCTTCCTTACCGATCCTTCACGCCCTTGCCCCATTCACATTATCACAATTTTTAATTATACTATACTAAAATCAAACTTCATAAAAGTTATGGTCTACATAAATTATAAAATTTAAATAGGTTGGTGGTTGATTAATAATAACTTTATGGACATAGACTAACTATTGGGTTTAAACTTTACGGTTAGTAGTTTCTTAGTGTATTTAACTAAAAAAAATCTAGGAGATGACGTTAAAAAATCAATTAACATTTTGATTTCATTATAGGCATCTTGGTTTTTATCGGTCTCAATTATCACTTTTTGGTTTCTACTGGTCTCAATTAACACTTTTTGGTTTCTACCGGTCCCAACTATTGAATTGGCTATCAACGGTCCCAACGCTTATGACGCTGGCAACCAACGGTTAGTTAAAAAAAAGGGAGGTATCAATTAACAGCGTTAAAAGAATTTAACGACAAACCGTTGGTTGTTAAAGTAATAAAAATTGGAACCATTGACAGCCAATTTAATAGTTGGAACCTTTAAAAACCAAAAATTGATAATTGAGACTGGTAGAAACTAGTATATATATACCTTCATTATATATAAATACATATTCTTATGGAGATTTTTTATATAGTTGCTACAATAAAAGACAATTATAATTTATTCATTGTGTAGATATATGAATATTTATGAATAATTAACAAGTTTTATGATCAAATATTTGTCCTAACATGGTTTTATAGTAATGTTAATAATACGTTTAATCGATCTATTTCAGCTAGAGAACGAAGAGAATGAAAATATTCCCATTACCGTCAAAATACAACTAGAAGAAACGAAGCAAAGACTCGAAGAAGCTCGAGAGGATCGAATGCTAATGGCGACTTGTCTTTCATCTATGCAAGAAGAGCTTGAACGTACCAAACATGAGTTGCAACGACTAAAAGAGAGCTCAAAGGTCATCGAGGAGGACCTTAAATTCATACCGCTAGATGATGAAGTGATCAATACGACTCATTCTGGGGTCGAGTTTCAAAAGAAGAGGTACGTGACATTTGCTAAGCCGCCTTCGGTTGAACAAGTTATGGTGCAGTCGTGTGACTCAGCGGTGTTGGAACGAAACCCGTCTCTTAAGAAGAAGAAAAAGAAGCAACTAATCCCTTTTATAAGCGGGATTTTTGGCCGAAAGAAAAATATTGTCCAAGTTTAAGTAGTTTAATATCATCTACGAAAAGTTGAGCAATTTTATTTTGAGCCATGAGAAAGTTTTCTTGTTATAACTTACGAGCAAAATAATACAAACTTCTTTTCTTCGTAGTAAAGAAAATGTATTTTACAATGATATATTTATATTGTTTGTTAAAAAATATCTTAATTTCTTTATTTACCTTCATATATAATATATAATAATATTGTTGAAACAACAAGAAAATGACTCGATATTAAGTCCAACGTCCTTTAATCACAAGTCCCATTCTATCTAATGACAAAACTAAAAACATTGTTAGTCTCACCGTTAGAGGGAGTGTCCTGCAATAAGCCTATGACATGAGAATCAGTCAATGTGTTCTAAAGTGATACTATAATAACATAAAGAAAACATTAAATGTATACAAAGATTGATGTTATGGAGGTGTTAGGACCAGAAATTTTCTAGATAAATATTGCAAGAGTTGTAAGAACTCAGGTATGTGTGTTATCAATGAATGAATGAAGTGCTACAAAAGTCTTGGTTAATTAATAACCAAGGCTTTCAGCTTGCCTTCTTTACTTCTGGGTACGTGCACTTTCTTTGGTTATCTGCATGTTGTTGTGACTTGCCCATTTTGGTGTTAAAGACTACTTTTGTCTTTTCTCGTATCTTTACAATTTCCATGTGTTTGTTTCTGGGATACTGATGTTGCTTAGCCATGTTGACAACCCAAAATGTGTTGTCAAGTTACTATAACAAAACTGTACAAGATGCTCTTCGGAGTTTCCTGCTTCCTAGACAATTTATAGTTCTGGGGTTGTTGGAACACACATCATCGGCACCACAAGCACAAGTGTTTATGCTGCAAAAAATGGAGGCTTGTGACTAAGAGTATAAATTAAAATGCGTTTATCATTGAGCTTCTAAGTGTATAGGCTTCATGGTTCCCTTGTCTGACCAGCGGGTGAAACGAAGGTTTCCTGTACGTAGTGGCGTGACATTGATGGGATGGTTCCGTTTGAGCCATTGCCTGTAGAGCCATCATATCCGTTTAATTGTACTTCTTTTCCTATGGATTTTGGATTATAAAATGCAAAATCTATCAGTTCATAACCTTTTCCTTTAATTTTTGTATCTTAAAAACTCATCGCTTCCTTCTCCTTTGTGTTCTTAAAAAAAAGAAGAAATGGTAGCAAAGCACAACATGGTTGTTCAGTTTTCGCATGATGTTGGTAGGATCTACGAAGATTTTGGGATTGATTCTACATTTGAACCGTCCATTCCAGGTAGTAATGTTCCTATTAGCAAACGGTTTTCTAGTTGAACTACTCTATATTCCCGATGATTCGAGGTCTCGAATTTACAATTTCCTTTTTCCAAGTTTTTTCTCCACGTGCTTGAGTGTTATCGTCTCTCTTTGTGACACTTGGCCGTTGTTGGTGTTGCACGTGTGATGCATTTGGAAATCTCATGTCAGGCTTTAGGCATCGCTCCTAGCCTTTTGTTGTTCCGCCTTTTCTTTCAACTTGCTCAAAACAGTAACTTGAGAGGACTCAAGGGGAGGTTTGTTTAACTACGTCAACTATTGCCTTCACCTCACCGTTGAAGGATACGTTCTTTAATGTTTCCAGCGATATCATTCCCTTTAATATGGTCCAGAGGAGGGTGGAAGCTCCATTAAACGAGATAATTTCGTTTGAGAGAGAACTGGACCCTATCTTGCTTACTAAGCTTCAGTCTACTTTGTCTCGTCTACGAACCTATCCCAAAGAGTTCTTAGTAAAGTTGGGTTGTTTTCTAGACCGAGCCTTTCATGGTTTTTGATGGTGAAGGTATGCTTGCTATCATTTTTCGTTTATTTTCTTTTTTATTTACCGCTCAAACTTGTTTTGTGTTCCCTTTTTTTCTTTGCAGACGTTGAACCTATTGACTCTTTGAAGCTAGATGACATTACATATGTCACTTTTGTTTCGAGGGATGTTCCTATGGGTCAGAATAGTAGTGAAGAGGACCTCTCAATATAGGTACCATGCTGGAGACCCATGCGTGATTGTTCATGGTGGTGTTTTAGCCAAGACACAGTCTCTTAGAGAGAAAGTCTCTGTTCATGTTGGTAAGTTATCTAGGGAACCGGCAGATGTTGTTAAAGGGGGTAAAGATTTTAATGATAAAGAAAATGAAAGTTCTTGGTTCATATTGACTGTCTCTTCAGTCATTGATGAGTGCAACTTCATAGCTTCCCTTACTAGTACTACATCTATGGTTAGGCCACGTCTTTTGGGGCATGCTGCCGAGATGGATCTAGAAGCAGACGTTCCGGGGTGGTCCTTAACTTATAGATTGTGGGGGAGGTAATCACAGGGAAAGTGGAAATTAGGGGAGGTGATAGGGAGAAGAACCCTGCTGGGGCTTTGAAGATCAATTCCGTTATGAAGGTTCATGTACGGCTGCCCATAAGTGGTACTAGGGAGGGTGACATTTTTGTTCTTGACTAGAAGGTTTGTTGTAGAGACACACTGAGAAAACCATCCCCTCGTCATGAGGTTTTGAGGAACATAGCCCCTCATGTTGAAAGGGAATCCATCCTTGCTTTAGAGGACACGGAGGTTGTGAAAAAGGTTAATTGCTAATGGTGCTCGCTTGCGATCCTTACTTCCTGGTGTTATCGATAAATGGAGATCCACTCATTAATAAGTTGCTAAGTTATTAGAAGCAAAGGATACAGTTATCAAAGAGCTAGAAAAAGTTATCCTTGAACTCGATCATCTTTAAAATGAAAACCGTGTGATGTTCGATTGATTGTCTTTTTTGGAGGTGCGATGCCAAAGGTTTAAGGAAGAGGCCTTGAGATTCAAGAGAGATTGTGATTCGTTGGACATCAAGACTAAGGGTTTGAGGCTAGGGAGCTTTCTCTAGATAATACCATACATCATGTCAAAAGGTTAGTGATAACAATTGGTTGATCCAATAAGGTTTCCGACATGTGGTGATTTATTTTCTAAACAAAGCTGAGTTCAACGAGCCTCTATCTTTGGTTTACATGAAGGCCTTGGCTTATGGCAAATGATGTGTGTGATATATATATTAAATTAATGTCGTTCACAAAACTCAGGTTTTAAATAAAATGGAAACCCAACAAAACTCACACAAGCTGCAAGTGTACCGGTCGTGTGTAGTCAAGCTAAGTAAGTCCGAGTATCGTACCCAAGAGACTTGTTTGGCGGCCCTCAATAATAAATCTTTATCGACTCCTAACCGATGAAACTTTGTTTATTTTTAATTATTTAAACTAAGAAAATAATAACGAACTAATATTAAAACTTATCTAAAAAATAATTAAAAACTAATAAATGAGAAATACTAAAAGTGACAAAAAAAAAACTTGAGACTAGCAAATATGAAGAAAGCAAACCACCTAGGTAAGAATCCTATTGATGAGTTTCACTATCCTTGGGATTAATAAACTGTATGACTCCGGATCTAAAAATTATGACCAATAGACAAACTAAACTATGCTAAGCCTGCTATAGGTCTTATAAACATATTCTAGAGTTTCTAAAGGTCTTATGAGGCTCACGGGATGACGGAATGAATCAACTTTAGGTATCTCCAAACCGGAATACTAAGGTACCCTAATGATGTATCTCCTCTCGGTCTCAACAATCACAATACACGTAAGACTGTCCCCGACAACCCTAGATATAAAGAGGTAAATTTATCTAACCCAATTTATGACTCGGAATTACAAGAACCAAAACCGATAAGGTAAAGCTTACTCTCGTATAACTCTAATCCTATCAAGTTAAGATAAAAGATAAAACCAATAGCCTATCACCTCTCGGTCTCTAGACTAGTAGAACACTAAGTCAAACCAACATTCAAAACTTGTTCCTATGATTAACTATCTCTAGCTTAACCACAATTAGATCTCAAACACAAAGTTTTCAACCTAAACATATAATTCTAATCAACAAAACACAAAGTTAAATAACTAGAATCACAAGAGGAATATATAATTAAATATCAATCACAACTTAGCATGCATGCACATCATAAGCCGGAAAAAGATAAATACTTTCAATAATATTCATGTCATACAAATAATCAAATCCCAAAAATAATAAAACCTAGTCAATAATCATCCAACCTAGGTAGTTTTAATAGTTTAGCTACTCATGACGGTCAAGAACGAATCAAAAATAATAACATAAGTAGCGAACATTATGAAAAAGTTAAGAATTAGAACTGAAAGATCAAACCAATCCACACGTCTAACTTGAACTCTTCTTTTCGTTCGACCTCCAAAAGCTGCTGTCCAATCTCTCACTTTCTGCCGTAATCAAAAATTGCCCTTTTCTTTCTGCCGTTCGTTCCTTTTCTTCAATTCGTCAAAAAGCTGCTCCTTTTTTTCTTTTCGTTCCAACCTCCTCTCCCCCAAGCTGCCGTCACATGTCATATATATATATTCCAAGCATTAGGTTATTTCCATTGCTCTCATCATCCAACAACTAGTGGGCTTTATTTTTTTCTTTTGATACTCCATTCAAACTCCACCTTCACGTAAACAATATAAATACTCAAGTCAATTAAAATTAAAAAAAAATTAGATAATAATTAATTAAATATCTAACCAGTTAATATAGAGAAATGCCCATTAAACACACCAATTCTACTTACTATCTTCTAAAACTAATATACTCTAAATATGAACCGATTACGAGTAAAATTCAACCAAAAGTAACAAAAAGTGTAGGAAATATCTTTATAAAAATATGTACTATTTAGACCACATCAAATATCCCCACACTTAAACCTTTTTCGTCCCTGAAAAAGCATAAACTGTCTCAGGGATTCAAGACTTGAGAACTCTAAAACCAAAAACAAAACTATACAATTACAACTCAAACCTTCAATCCTTACTCAAATCAGCACCCATGACTAAAACTTTAGCGATTTTTAATTAGAGTGGAAATCATAGTTATTATAAGCTTTCCATGGTTTTATTGGGTTGAGTCACCCCAACTTGACTTAAACCTTATAACTAAATGATTAAAAAAACATTTTAAAGCACAAACAACAATCAAGCAATTTCAACAATATTGCTTATTATTATTCATTTCACAAGTGGCATCAAATAAAATCAATTTCCAACTTACTCCTAGCTAATGTTCCCCATTACATGACATACCCCCGTTATCAAGCAATATCCCGGAATTCATCACCATACGTGATTATGCACGACTTCATCTGTGGGCTTACATATGGCGTGTCCCTTGTGGTCCGTTTCTTATTGGTATTAGGACGCGAGCAAGGGGACCCCATATGACTAACAGGTGGTTTGATCAAGTCAGTAGTGAATTTGTACTTTTAAGCACATTGTGATCAAATTTATTGACTTATAACAGCAGCTTAACTGCGGGTTTTGCTCTTTGAGCTTTTATTTGAATATTTATACCTCTTTTTAGAAGTAAAAATACCAGATGATAGACCACATAAAGACCCATGGTCTCCGAATCCCGAAACATCCCATCAATACAAGATTTAAGATTATAAAATCATATGCCATGAAATGTTAACCACTAAAACTAGAAGTGTGAAAATTAAAGTTTACTATAAACCACCTTATTAAAAGCAACTTCATTTTGTATCACACTAGCTAAAAGGTTTGAGTATGACCCAACTTTTTATTCCACTTCAAAAATAGTATGTTTCCCACTAAAAATCACTTAAATTAGGTTTTATAATGCCACAACGTTACTGCACTTTCATTCATAAAGGTTGAGAGACACAAAACAAAAGAAAATATTTTTTTTTTGATTTTTTTTGAATTTTTTAATTTTTTTGGATTTTTTAGACTCTATGTTGACTCAAAACAGACAACTAAAACTCAGAAATGACCATTTCCCATCCCCACACTTAAGTTCTACATTGTCCCTAATGTAGAAATGGAAAAACACTTAAAAACAAAGCTAAGAATGCAAAAATAAAAGATAAGAGAGGTGAATTGGAAAAGACTTAGCTGGTATTGCGAAACGCGTAAGCTCCAAGTCTTCGTTCCAATATTCAAGTGTTGACCGTATAGCATTTCGGTCGCGGTCAACCTTGCCACCGACACTCCCGAGCTCCTCCTTCATCTTCACAAATGCATACTCACCCGAATGGAGATTGAGTACGGGTGAGAATAATTTAAACCTGCAAAAACAAAAACAAGATACCCGAGCATAAAACTGACTCGACACAACTAAAATAAAATAAAAATAAAATCAAACATAAGATAGAAACTAAACTTACAAAATTTACATATTACGGGTTGCCTCCCGAGAGCGCTTGGTTTTTCGAGTCCTCAGCCTGACTCATCTCAGATCTCACTAGCCCGGCAAACCGAGGTACACGACCTCCTTAAACTCCACTACTGGCGCTCCACTCACATAATGTTTCAACCTATGCCCATTAACCTTCCACGCTCTCCCCTCGTCCTCAATCTCGATGGTACCATACGGAAAAACCTCTTTAATAGTGAAAGGTCCTGACCATCTAGACTTCAACTTACCCGGAAACAACTTCAACCGGGAATTGAATAACAACACCTGATCCCCACACTTGAAGGTTTTATTACCCTTCAAGTGTCGATCATGCAACTCCTTAGTCCTAAGCTTATATTTAAACGACTGTGCGTAAGCGTGATCTTTCAACTCCTCTAACTCGTGAATCTGGTGAAATCGGTTATCTCTAGCGTTAGGCATGTCCAGATTAACCGTCTGTAATGCCCATGAAGCACGATGCTCAAGCTCAACCGGTAGATGACATGCTTTCCCGTAAATCATCCGAAATGGCGTGGAACCAGTCGGAGTCTTATAGGCCGTACGGAAAGCCCATAATGCGTCATCTAACTTGTCAGACCAATCCTTTCGATTGGATCCAACAGTCTTCTCCAAAATCCGTTTGATGCCTCGGTTACTCACTTCTACCTGCCCACTTGTCTGTGGGTGGTAAGCCGTTGTAAGCCGATGGGTGACCCCATAGCGTTGCAAAGCTTTCTCCATCTGCGCGTTGCAGAAGTGAGTTCCCCTATCACTAATAATCGCCTTAGGAACACCAAACCTAGCAAACAACCTCCTAAGAAATCTCACTACAACCCTAGCATCATTTGTGGGCAAGGCTTGAGCCTCAACCCATTTAGAGACATAATCAACGGCTACTAGGATGTACTTGTTCCTGCGTGAAGCTGGGAACGGACCCATGAAATCAATGCCCCAAATATCGAACACCTCAACTACCTGACTAACTGTCTGGGGCATCTCATTTCGGGATGAGATGTTTCCTACTCTCTGACACGCATCGCACCCTCTCACAAACTCCTGAGCATCTCTATAAATCGATGGCCAGTAAAAACCAGAGTCGAATACCTTCCTCGCTGTCAAACTCGCACCGTGATGGCCACCTGTCGGTCCCTCGTGACAATGCCTCAAAACCTCTCTCGTCTCATCACCAAACACGCACCTACGAACTACCTGATCGGCGCCTATCCTAAAAAGATAAGGATCATCCCAAATATAGTGCTTAACATTAGCAAAGAATTTCTTCTTTTGCTGATGTGTCATGCCCTGCATAAGGTATCCGTCTGCTAAGTAATTCGCCAAGTCGGCGAACCAAGGCAACCCCTGCTCCTGTGCTTTCACAAACAATAACATCTCGTGCGGGAACTGATCATCTATCGTATCTAACTTAATCTCCTCACGCTCGGGATCCTCTAATCGTGATAAATGATCAGCTGCAACATTCTCCGCACCTTTCTTATCCCTAATCTCTATATCAAACTCCTGAAGCAGTAAAATCCAACGTATCAATCTAGGCTTCGCATTCTGCTTATTGAACAAAAATTTAAGGGCTGCATGATCAGTATAAACAATAGTCTTAGAAAGAACTAGGTAAGATCTAAACTTATCAAATGCAAAGACTACTGCTAGCAACTCCTTCTCTGTCGTGGTGTAGTTCTCCTGTGCGTCATTAAGAGTCTTACTCGCGTAATAAATAGGGTGGAAATGCTTATCCCTACGCTGACCTAAGACCGCTCCTATCGCATAATCACTCGCATCGCACATCAACTCAAATGGAAGACTCCAATCTGGGGCGACCATAATCGGAGCATTCACGAGCTTCTCCTTCAACAGCTCGAACGCTTTCACACACTCGTCATTAAACTCAAACGGCGCATCCTTCTCTAGAAGTTTCGTCATCGGTCTCGCAATCTTAGAGAAATCTCTAATGAAACGACGATAAAAACCTGCGTGGCCTAAGAAACTCCTAATAGATCTAACAGATGTGGGTGGCGGAAGCTTACTGATTGTTTCAATCTTCGCTCTATCAACTTCAAGCCCCGCTCGTGAAACCTTATGCCCTAGAACGATGCCCTCCTTCACCATAAAGTGGCACTTCTCCCAATTCAGCATCAAGTTGGTCTCCTCACATCGAGCCAACATCCTCTCCAGACTCGCTAAACATGTATCGAAGGAACTCCCGAAAACAGAAAAATCATCCATGAACACCTCCATGGAGTCCTCGATCATGTCATGAAAAATCGCGACCATACACCGTTGAAATGTAGCTGGAGCATTACATAATCCAAATGGCATGCGGCGATACGCAAAGGTGCCATAAGGACATGTAAATGTGGTTTTCTCCTGATCCTCTGGAGCGATAGGGATTTGGAAATAACCTGAAAATCCATCAAGGAAACAGTAATACTGTTTTCCTGATAGACGCTCCAACATCTGATCGATAAAAGGAAGCGGAAAGTGGTCCTTCCTTGTGGCATCATTAAGTTTACGATAATCAATACAAACTCGCCACCCTGTGACCGTCCTAGTCGGAATCAACTCATTCCTCTCATTCCTCACTACTGTCATGCCTCCCTTCTTAGGGACAACTTGCACTGGACTCACCCACTTAGAGTCTGAGATGGGATAGATCAACCCTGCATCTAACAACTTAATGACCTCTTTCTTCACCACCTCCTGCATGTTCGGATTCAACCTCCGTTGCCCCTGTCTCACAGGCTTATACTCATCTTCCATGAGTATACTATGCGTGCAAAAAGAAGGGTTAATGCCCTTAATATCCATCAACTTCCACGCGATAGCCTGCTTGTGTGCCTTTAGCACATCAATCAACTTAATCTTCTCCTCCTCTGTCAACTCAGCAGAAATTATGACAGGTAACTCAGAACCCTCACCTAAAAATGCATACTCGAGATGAGATGGCAATTCCTTAAGCTCTAGTGATGGGGGTGCCTCAACCGATGGCTTCTCCACCGGTCCCTCTCTATCTATCACCTCACATACAACAGCCTCAGGGGGAGGCTTACTAGCTAGATCTATCGATTCCTGCTCAAAGGCGAAAGCAGTCATCTCTATCTCCTGATTCTCCCTAACTAGGATCTGTGTATCTAGATGATCTCTCTCCACAAACTTAGAAAAGCAACGACTAACCTGTGAAACAATAGTATCGATAAAGTACAGGGTGTCATCCTGATCCTGTGTATGCCTCATGGCTCTATTCACATCAAACGTGACCATCTCATCAGCAACTCTCAAAGACAATTTACCCTCAAAGACATCTATTAACGCTCTCGCAGTAGCTAGGAATGGTCGTCCTAAAATCAAAGGGACCCTCTCATCCTCGTCCATGTCTAAGATCATAAAATCAACTGGGAACACAAACCTATCTACCTTCACTAGCATATTCTCTACGATCCCCCTCGGATACTTCACTGACCTATCCGCTAACTGAATACTAATACGCGTCGGTACCGGTTCTCCTAGATCTAGCTTAGCAAAAACAGAATAGGGCATCAAATTAATACTAGCACCTAGGTCAGCCAACGCGTTACTCACCGACAAGTTACCTATGAAACAAGGAATTGTGAAACTACCCGGATCAGCCCTCTTGGGAGGTAGTTTATTCTGCACTACAGCCGAGCACTCCTCACTCAATATCACAGTTGAGATCTGCTCCAACTTCTTCTTATTTGTGAGCAGATCTTTCAGGAATTTAGCGTACTTAGGCATGTGCTGTAATGCCTCTACGAATGGTAAGTTCACTTTGAGTTGTTTGAACATCTCTAGGAACTTTCCATATTGCTCTTCATTCCTGTGCTGAGCCACTCTACCTGGGTATGGAAGTCTATCTAAGCGAATCTGTGGCTCCTTCTGTGAACTCTCGGCTGCTTTCTTCTCGGTCTCCACTGGTTGTGCTGTACTTGCTGGGCGCAGCCTCTGTTGCACCTCGCCAGCAGGGGCCTCCATCTCTATCTCCTCATCTACATCATCATCAGTGTAAGGGACAGGTTTCTCAACCTCACCTGTCGTCCTACCACTCCTAGTAGTCACTGCCTTCACATGGGCGTTCGGGTTCTTCACGACATTACTCGGTAGCACACCCTGTTGCCTCTCCTGCATCTTACTCGCCAACTCCCCCATATTTCTCTCTAAGTTTTGCAATAACGCCCCTTGGTTCTTCAACATCGCCTCATTCTCTTGGAACCTCATTTGATACACCCGATCTCTCTCCTGCGCCTCCTTATACCTCGTATCGTCTCTCGCTAGGAGTTGGGCCATCATATCCTCCATGGAAGGCTTCCTCTCGCCCTGACCCATGCCACTGCTCTACCCACTGGTCTGGTTTTGGAATAGATTCTGGGTGCGTGGCTGGAACCCCGGTGGGTTTCCACTCCTCCAACTCTGCTGATTCTTCCAACCCGGATTATAAGAATTACCGAAGGTATTGCCCTGCATCCGGTTGGGATTACTAACAAAATCAACCTGTTCCTGGAGACTGTCAACAGAGATGGGGCAATCAACAGTGTCATGACCACCCCTACAAATCTCGCAGGCCTGCTCCTTCTTCTGCAGGTCTTTCACCATTTTAGTCAATGCCTCAACTTGGGCAGTTAAGACAGTGCCATTATCGACCTGGTGCGCCCCTCGCTGGGCGGAAACTGTAACTCTAGCTTCAGGATACTCAAAGCTACTCATGGCTAAGTCCTCGAACAGGTTATTACACTCCTCAACAGTTTTAGTGGTCAAAAGATTACCACCAGCAGTAGTGTCTAAGATATTACGTGTTGCATGGGTTACTCCATTATAAAACTTCTCAACTAGCGCCCAATCCTGCAACCCGTGATGTGGACATTTGTGCAACAACTCTTTGAAACGTTCCCAGGTGTCATAGAACGTCTCATCGGGTTTCTGCTGGTACGAATGAATTAGGCTCCTCAGACGAGCGGTTTTCGACGGTGGAAAGTATTTCAGAAGGAATTTATCCTGCAAATCGGCCCATGTAGTGATGGAACCGGCAGGAAGAGACTCTAGCCAACTGTGGGCTCGATCAGAGAGAGAAAACGGGAAAAGACGCAGCTTGAGTGCGTCCTCAGTAACACCGTTAAGATGGAAGGTGTCACAGATTCGGGCGAAGCGATTAAGATGAGAATTCGGGTCCTCAGACTGCAACCCGTGAAACTGACAAGTGTTGGTCATCATCGAAATGACCTGAGGAGGAATTTGCCAATTGTTGGCAGCGATTTGCGGTCGGGTGATACTAGACCTAGCGCCATCGGCTGTCGGCTTTGCGTAGTCGGCAACAACTCTCCTAACTGGTGGATCTGCGTCGCCCATCGTAGACTCGGTGTCGTGAACGGAATCGGTGTCGGTGTCGCGAACTGAACTTTCCTCCGTTACTGACTCGGTGTCGTAGTCGGGTTCGTCCGTCTGCTGGTCGAATATACGCTCGGGATCGTCTAATGACTCAAACTCAGGTGGTCCGGCAGAACGAGTGTGACGCATAAACTAGAACGAAAAGAAAATAAAAAATAAAAAAAATAAAAATAAAAAAAATATATATAACTAAACAACTTAAATAGAAGTGAACTAATCTAACAAGCAAACAAATAGCACGTAAAAGGCAAACTATATCTAAGGTAACAACTAGCAAATAGAGGAAACTAACCTAGAAAAGAAAAAGAGAACTAAAACAAAAAAGAATAAACAAAAATTTAAAGGGTGGTTAGACCCCCGACTCGGATCGTTCTCAAAGTCGCCAAAATAAAGTCCCCGGCAACGGCGCCAAAAACTTGATGTGTGTGATATATATATTAAATTAATGTCGTTCACAAAACTCAGGTTTTAAATAAAATGGAAACCCAACAAAACTCACACAAGCGGCAAGTGTACCGGTCGTGTGTAGTCAAGCTAAGTAAGTCCGAGTATCGTACCCAAGAGACTTGTTTGGCGGCCCTCAATAATAAATCTTTATCGACTCCTAACCGATGAAACTTTGTTTATTTTTAATTATTTAAACTAAGAAAATAATAACGAACTAATATTAAAACTTATCTAAAAAATAATTAAAAACTAATAAATGAGAAATACTAAAAGTGACAAAAAAAAAACTTGAGACTAGCAAATATGAAGAAAGCAAACCACCTAGGTAAGAATCCTATTGACGAGTTTCACTATCCTTGGGATTAATAAACTGTATGACTCCGGATCTAAAAATTATGACCAATAGACAAACTAAACTATGCTAAGCCTGCTATAGGTCTTATAAACATATTCTAGAGTTTCTAAAGGTCTTATGAGGCTCACGGGATGACGGAATGAATCAACTTTAGGTATCTCCAAACCGGAATACTAAGGTACCCTAATGATGTATCTCCTCTCGGTCTCAACAATCACAATACACGTAAGACTGTCCCCGACAACCCTAGATATAAAGAGGTAAATTTATCTAACCCAATTTATGACTCGGAATTACAAGAACCAAAACCGATAAGGTAAAGCTTACTCTCGTATAACTCTAATCCTATCAAGTTAAGATAAAAGATAAAACCAATAGCCTATCACCTCTCGGTCTCTAGACTAGTAGAACACTAAGTCAAACCAACATTCAAAACTTGTTCCTATGATTAACTATCTCTAGCTTAACCACAATTAGATCTCAAACACAAAGTTTTCAACCTAAACATATAATTCTAATCAACAAAACACAAAGTTAAATAATTAGAATCACAAGAGGAATATATAATTAAATATCAATCACAACTTAGCATGCATGCACATCATAAGCCGGAAAAAGATAAATACTTTCAATAATATTCATGTCATACAAATAATCAAATCCCAAAAATAATAAAACCTAGTCAATAATCATCCAACCTAGGTAGTTTTAATAGTTTAGCTACTCATGACGGTCAAGAACGAATCAAAAATAATAACATAAGTAGCGAACATTATGAAAAAGTTAAGAATTAGAACTGAAAGATCAAACCAATCCACACGTCTAACTTGAACTCTTCTTTTCGTTCGACCTCCAAAAGCTGCTGTCCAATCTCTCACTTTCTGCCGTAATCAAAAATTGCCCTTTTCTTTCTGCCGTTCGTTCCTTTTCTTCAATTCGTCAAAAAGCTGCTCCTTTTTTTCTTTTCGTTCCAACCTCCTCTCCCCCAAGCTGCCGTCACATGTCATATATATATATTCCAAGCATTAGGTTATTTCCATTGCTCTCATCATCCAACAACTAGTGGGCTTTATTTTTTTCTTTTGATACTCCATTCAAACTCCACCTTCACGTAAACAATATAAATACTCAAGTCAATTAAAATTAAAAAAAAATTAGATAATAATTAATTAAATATCTAACCAGTTAATATAGAGAAATGCCCATTAAACACACCAATTCTACTTACTATCTTCTAAAACTAATATACTCTAAATATGAACCGATTACGAGTAAAATTCAACCAAAAGTAACAAAAAGTGTAGGAAATATCTTTATAAAAATATGTACTATTTAGACCACATCAGCAAACATTACAGACTTTTCTTCAATTCCAAGCTCACCTATCACGTAAACCCATGGAACAATATCGGGAATACAAGCCTGAGCTGGTGGAGAATTTGTGAAGGCAGTAAAGGGTGTCGAGAGTTTGGTGTACCCCTATATTGCATTGTTTCCCGCTGTTATGGCCAACCACGTTCCCCCTTTTGGGAGACCTTGCTGGACCGAAGTTGAGCTTCTTAGATTAAGAGACCTTCTTTGTCCGAAGTCAAGATTCTTTGCTTATGAGACATTGTTGATCACAATCTAAGCTTCCTTGCTTGTGAACCTTAGCTTGTTTCGATTTATCTTGCTATCTTGTAGCGTTTTAGGCCAGATCAGATTACTCAAGTAAAACTTGGTGTTGTGGTTTGTATATATACTTGTAAAATCTTTTTTTTTTATTTTTTTTGTAGTGTTCAGATATTTCTAAGTGTGCCAACTTAAAGTGTTGCAGACACCGCATTTGGTATAAACAAGAAGAGTTTTATTTCAACTTGTTCCATTCGTAAAGTCCCAAGGATTAACTTTACCTTGGATTTGTTACATAAGTTTTGAGAATTCATCGATTTTGTACTTATGAAGCAAGAATTGGTGTGAGATGTTCATTCTCTTACATTAACTAGCTTATTTATGGTCATGGAATTGTATTGTCTGAAGAAGTCACACTTTATACAGAAAGACTTGTGTCTAATTTCTGCCGAGCGATATGGCCTAGGGCCTTAACCTTTATTTGGAGAGGTGTAGTTCCGATCCTATGAAGCCTTGTTAGAAGGGGCTCGCCCTTTAATGAAATCATTTAAATTAATATTCATGACCAAAAGATTTTCAATTTCATTCATCAATGATATTATTAGTACACTTAGGTCTACACCTAGAATTCAGGAGTAGCTCTTGAAGAGACAGTTCAACTCGAGGTTTGTCCGCTAAAAGATTGGAGATCTTGAAGAGACGGTTCAAATGGAACATGAGTAGCTCTGAGACCACTTTTACTATTTGGCTTCTTATACCATAAATATTATCTGCTTTGTCTACTATAATCTTAGAATTTGATTTTGGTTTACCAAGTGAAAACATCCTAGAAGGTCATCCATTCTAAGTATGGATGGCAACGGCGCGTGTATAGGTAATCATATACCTATACCCGTTTAGAAATGGGTGTCCCATACTCGCCCTCATACCTGTCAGGTATATGTTGGGTATTTATCCATCAGGTATCAGACATACCCGCGTGTAATCGGGTATACCCATTAAGAACATAACACTTACCTGTCGGGCATACCCGTCGGGTATGTAAATTACATTATAATATCAAAATCAAATGACAATTCAAATTACCATTGCATCATATATAATAATACCATAATTCATAAAAAATTAGAATTACAAAACGTGATACATAATATATATATATTAGTTAACAATATATTTAACTAACATAAAATAAAAAAAAATTAAGCAAACATATATATAAATAAAATATTAAATTATTTTCGGGTATGTTAACGGTAAATAGGTATGACTAATCGGGTAATCGAGTCGGGTAAACGGGTATATCAAGCAATCCCTTACCCGTCCCATACCCACGAATTTTTTTCTTTTAATCTCATAACCGACCCCATACTCGTTTACCCGTCCCAAATGTCTCGGGTTTCGGTTTCACCATCAGGTTCGGGTTTGATTGTCATCCCTGATTCTAATATTGTTGACACCTGAGCATGTTTAACTATGAAGGTCTCACCCAGGTTCATAATTGGTAGCATTTTTTATAACCCAATACTATCTTTGAAATTTGAAGTACATAATTAATTAAGAAAATAAAACTAAAACAATGATCACCCGTAGGTTCAGTATTGGTATCATTTTGTATAACCTTAGTTATTTACCTAGTTGAAATAATTACATAGGCGTAACTCATTTAATGTTTGGAAAGTTACATAGACATAACTTTGATAACCATTGTAAAGAAGGATAATCACAAGCCAAAGGAATCCGGACGTGTTGACAAAACAATACGAAAAACCGAATAAGAACATTTGTTAGGATGTCATCTTAGTAAAAAATCAATTCGTATAATATGAGATCCAGAAGCAACCAATGGAGAATGATCAGCAGACCAATGACCAATGATTATCAATAGATTCACAAAGACAAATTATTTCTTCTAAACAAAAGTTAAATGTCAAAATCCTAAAAAATCGTTATAGAAAATGATAGTATAGGATTTAAACCTAGAATAATGGTAAACAATGATTTAACAGAAATACTACACAAACCCTACACCCGGTGATTATCACGAATGAACTAGCCATGAAGCGCCATGATGAATCTTGATACGTTCACAGCCAAGAAACTGTAGCCGAAGCTATAGTTGTCCTAGTCCTCTCAAAACAGCCAACCAAAAAGTGTCTCAAGTAATTTTCATTCAATCCCTTTTATCATTGCCCTCCAAAAAGTCTCATGGCCCTACTTCTAAAATTAGCGTCAAACTAAATATGAGATCAGGCCGCGTGTTTCAGCGGCCAAGTCAGATTATCCTGTTCTGCGTATGTGATTTCTTCACATTCGTTGATGAAAAAATGTCATGTACGCCACGGTACAAAGTCGTAATACATCACATATCAAAAGACAACAAAACACTAAAAGTAAAAAGTCAAAACGATAACTTAGTCAAATCTGGAATGTTAGAAGTCGAACTATATGTCAAAGTACAATAAGACCAAAGTCGAAAAGCTATCAAGGGCTTAAATGACAATTACTAAAAGTCGGGAACTAAATCATAAATATTTAAAAGTTTTAAAATAAATTAACTTGACACGTAGTAACACGTGCTTGGGACACATGCCACTAGAGGTGCACAAATCGGTTAATTTCGGTTAACCGGTTATTTTCGGTTATTGAGAAAATCGGTTATTCGCTTTAACCAGTGCGGTTAATAACCGGTTTTTTCCCAAATTTTTCGGTTATTTTTCTTTAACCGTTTTTTCTAATATTTTATTTTTTCGGGTTTTTCCCCGGTTAACCTGTGGATCGGTTAAAATTCGGTTTTAAAAAAACCGGTTAATAACCAGTTATTCATAAAAAATCCCTAATCGGTTACGAACCTACGGTTAAAAAAATACACTAACCAGTTATTCCTCAGTCGGTTAATAACCGGTTTTGGTTTATAACCGGTTTCGGTTATTGAACCGGTTATTTTGTGCACCTCTACATGCCACCATGTGAAAAACCGGTTCACAACCGACTTTAATAATTAGGAGGTTGATATTGAGTTGGGCTCGGGATGAGTAAAATATTAAATTGAGAACGCCACATATATTCGATTCGAATATATGTGGCGTTCTCAATTTAATATTTTACTCATCCCGAGCCCAACTACAAAAAAACCGGAACCGATCAAATAACCGAAAACCGGTTCTTCGAAGAACCGGTTCTACAAGAACCGAACCGGAACTGAACCGTAGGTTCTACTATTTTTTCCAAATTATAGGTTCCAAAAGAACCGGAACCGGTTCCTAAAAAAACCGGTTCTTGGAAAAACCGGTTCCTGGAAGAACCGGTTCTTGAAAAACCGGTATGTTTTAGTGTTGTTATTTATTTAATGTTTTAAAAGCTATATATCTTGTAATATTTAAAATTTTTAATGTTACTTTCGGCCCATATCATAGAAAAAAAGTTATTTTTTAAGAACCTGAACCGGTTTTTTAGGAACCGGAACCGGTTTTTGAAGAACCGGAACTGGTTCTTTAGGAACCGGAACCGGTTATTAGGTTCTCGTTTTTTCACCAAAAACCGGTTCTAGAACCGAACCGGTTCTTTTAACGCCAACAAGAACCGAAATCGGTTCTTAAAAAAAACCGATTTGTGCACCTCTATATTCGAACATGTACTTAAGCTTTAGACAATTGGCCCATTTAAATTCATCATGGACTCAAAAGCCCTTTATAACGTAGAACATCCATTTGCAACTTCAAAGTGCAATCGCTTCATTTACTTTTAATTGCCACCATGGCACCATCTTTGAACTGCACCTACATCACTGATCACACTAACAATTAGCACACAAAAACCACCATCAGTATATTTATTTACTCAATTATGTATTCGGCCTTTTAACAAATAAATCCCTCTTTAAATTGATAAATCACATGATTATGGTGAAATTTCATAGCTGATTTTTTTATTTTAAATTTTTATCACAATATCTTTATTAGTTTATTCTTTTAGTCTCCGTTAAAGATTTGTTATTTACACAATCAAATGATATTGGTACAGCCGATTCAGATACCGAATCGTATCTCTTGAAGAGAGGCGCAGAAGCTCTCCTTTGACTCAGGGGGCCTTTCACCACTTCGGTTCTTGGAAGAAGTCCTCACTTACCTTATAGTAAAATATCTGATAACTGATGCGGATTATGTAGGGCTTTATCATATTCAGTCGGAAGAATTTAGGTAAGACTTTCAAAGTGACTCTCGACGGGAGAATCCAGGAAGTTTCTTGTTGGTTTTTCTTCCTCACTCTCGAATAGGTGAACTTGGTTCGTTCAATTCTTTTGGAGAAGAAAGATGGGAATGAATGGGAAGACTGGAGTAGTCTCTTCATTAGCTGGAAGGAATTAGTCTCCACTAGCCTCATTCGAAGAACGAACAAGAAAAGGCTTACTGTTTAGGTAGGATAGATCGATGTGGTCCAATGGCTGAAGCTCTGCCAGCTTCTTGTAGACTTACTTCTCTTTAGGCTCCGAGTTTATTTTCTTTTATTCTCCACTTGTGGCAACGAAGTTCTTTTTGGGATACAACAAGGAGAAGAGAAGAAAGAAAGAGATAGAAAGAAAGAAAACAAAATCCGATGGATCGCTTAGAGATGGATGGAGGAGTGGTTCAACGGTAGTGGCGGTTTTGTCAGGCAAATTAGATGGTTAAGGCGGTGGCGATAGTTGGCGTTGTTGTGGTGTCGTGGGAAGACGACGTCAACATATGTGCAACTTGAATGGTATCTATTGAAAACTCACGTAAACAATTTGTATTTTGTACATTTTAGATTGCAGTTGATGTGGTTGTCGGGGTCTATGTTTAACAAATGTGAAACCGGGCATGAAGAGCTAACTAGAAACATAAAGGGCTCGTGCAACGTGCGAGCCGACGACTACAACTAGTTATATTTAACAGTGTGATGACTTATGTAAAATTAAATTTAAGAACCATATATTATTTTAGCTCATGGTTTCTGTCACACCTAACCGATGATGGAAATCTCAGGGCGGACGTAAGTGAAGAGATTGCTAGTAGCTCATGGTGCGTAAAATGATTAAATAGAATTAAGTTTTTAAATCTTATTATTCAACAGATACATACAACAATTTAATCAAACTAAACAACTAAACATCTTGTTGAATTATCTAGGTCCAAGAAAAGTCCTACATATGACGCCTCTTGAATAACCCAACTAAACTGCATTTCTTGAAATCTTGTGAAAAATAACTGATCAGCTAAAGAATTAACTAGTGAGTAAACAAAGGTTTGAAATACGTATAGATATAATGATTAAAAGTCAATTCATGTTGTTATGTCAAAATTATAAGTGCAAATATGTACATACAAGATAACACCGCATAATCAAACCTTGAATAATAGCCACATAATCACACAGATTTTGATGAATAGGATGTAAATAATAAGTCAGTTATAATCACTCAAGAATCAGATGGTGGGTTTTTAGGCTAATAGATTTATCATTAGTAACTGTCGGTTTCAATATATTAATGATTACACTTGCATAAAAATTGTTATTAAGCTATGAACATATAGTTTGCAAGTAAAGACATAACATGAATTGATTTACTGATAACATGAATAAAATGAATAACTGAAATCTAGTTAATAAGTTCACATTAAGTCACCCCAAATTAAAACAAGAAAAGAGGCTATAAATACTCACTTGATAATTGCTTGATGAAATGAAATAAAAGTAAACTTAAAAAAGACACCAGAGAACTCCTTAAGGATGTCATATTATGTTATAATGATAACTAATATGATTCAGGAATCTAGGGTTATAATCGGAATCTGAATTTAAGTAAATGTACTGATTTAAATAAAAGAGTTAATAGTCCAATTGTAATCAATTCAATAAAAATGATTAAATTGGTAATACAGTAATTAAATTGTATATAAAGTCTAACTGTTTAGATTAAAAGCAATAGTTCCTTGAATAACATGACCTGTATTATAACTAAATAATTATTTACAAAAATTAATCATTTTAATAATACCATTATCATAGTCGCAAGTAAATAATAATAAAAACATGATTAAATTGTAAATCTCGAGACCCTCAAATACTAGGATCCATACATAACTTAATTTACTTAGACTTTTTTTTTTATAAACTCTAAGCGTATCATGTGTATTTAATTGAAGTCAATCATAACTACAATAACCAGCATCTGATAACATGTATACATGATTTATTTAATTACCTGCATCGGCGAAATATTGATAAGAAAAATAAGAAAATTGATCGCGGCTGTGATGAAATCAAACGATGGTGCGGGTAGATGATATGCTTCAACTAATAATGTGGAAACAGTTTTTGATGATAGATTAATAAATGCCCTATGTTAATTGAAGATAATATTACCCAGATGTTTTGATCGACTGATGAGCAGAGCAATGAAGAACATGAGACTGATTGACGAGTGTGGGTGTATTATAGGTAAATTTGGAGTTGCAGAATGATACAACGAATGTGGGTAATTGAATTGAATAGGTTTTATAAGATGAATCGAAGTCAAAAGGATGAAATAAGTGTTCGAGTTTTGCTCGGTTATTAGATGGTTTAAACCCACTTCGACTTCATTTTCAATTGTTAAAAGATAATAGGGACGTTTTTGTTTGATTAATGTGAATTTTTAGAAATCGATTTTACTAAATTGATTTTTAAAGCCATTGATGTTGCCGGACATTTGCCAGACTCACCGGGGCATCCCGTCGGAAAAACAGGTTTATCATATAGGGGGGGGGGGGGGGTGGTTTGAATGTATTTTACAGTTTTGGTCATTTTACATTTAAATGTTTGTTATTTTGTATTAAAGCTTATAAAACAAGTTTTATTATTTACATAATTACTCATCTAAGTTAGTTTTGTTAATTATGTGGTAACCTAACTAACCTACTAACCAATTATAACTTTTATGTGATTAATTCTTATGTAAATGTGTTGATAACACGTTAAGTTTTTTTTATTTCCAGACCGACGTTTAGGGGCCTTTTATCGGAAGAAAAATACGAGCCAATTGATATAAAAATGTGTTTCAAGTGAATTAAAAATTAATCGTTTGAAGCATCGTTTCGAGGTAACTTTTAAATTAATCGACTCGTATTTCCTTCTGATCAAAACACCGGTCTGGATATAAAACCATACTTAACGCCGTTAAAATTTTGTTTTAGCATCGGTCCATTGGTGGAAAAAATGATAAAATTTAGGACTGTCAGCACTTATTTCAATAGTTGGGACCGGTAGCGGCCAATAACAATAAATTGAGACTGCTAAAATCTAATATTCCTTAATTTAATCAAGCCAACAAGCGAGAGATTGAGAGAACCAATGAGCCAACTCACGAGCGAGCCACGAGCCGAGATGACCTTGGCTCGGGCTCGTCTCGTTTAAAATCAAGTCGAGTCGAAAGAGCTTGTTTTTAAACCGAGCTTATTTTAAGCAAGATTTTTTGAGCTATTTTCGAGTGATCTTTGAGTGGCCCTCTAGTGAGCCATAACTCGGGGGCATTTTGAACAACCCTAATAGCATCAATACACATCGTACAACTAGCCACAAAAGACATTGATAATCTGGAGTGCATTAATTCAAGGCTACATGTCACCGCATACATGCCTAGGAAGGGATGGTGTCCTAATAACTACAACCTTTTAAATAGGTTTCGTCTTTTTAATCGTTTTAGTCAAAAATGAAATTTTTTCTTTCATATTAAGGCCTGAGATTACATTTCTAGCGGTTGTGTTGCGTCACCCTATCACCATTAGATTTTTCTCTTAATTTAAGAGGTATTTTAATCCGTTTACATCGAAGAATTATTTGTCTCTAATAGTAAATTTATTAAAGGTTGTTTATGTAACTTACATAACTAACAAAAAAAAAAAAAAAGAAAGAATACATCTACAAAGTTAAATTTTTTTAAACAACCATCCAGTTTGAATCGTTCCGTTGACGAACACTAACATATATTAGATAATTATTATTTGTATTAGCCATGTGTGATAATTATTATTAGCATTTTAATATTAAAAAGGAGCCCAAAAGTATGATGAATTAAAGCAAAAAACCGGATGAAGCTTGACTTGAAATTGAAAAGACTCAATTCAATTGGTGTGAATTGGTGTGAACCGTGCAAAGGGATCATGTCCCACCACAACAATTCGAATATATTCTCTTACTTTGTGACCTACATATGGCCCAACGATCTTAAGTGACAAACAATTTTTCCATTTGCATCATATATTTCTTTTTCTTTTGGTGTGTCATGTGTGTATATAATATTTATTAGTATATTTTTTGAACGGGGTATGCATTTGTCGCATGCTATTTTGACCTACCAAAAAATATTATTCACGTTCTAAATCTTTGTGATATGATAATGTTTCAACTGTCCGCATAAACTTTTATTGTTCGGAAATTAGAAGCTAAGACCATCTTAGAAAGAACCGTTTTTGGTAAATCCCCTTATCACCAGGCTAAAAGCCCTATGTCATTATTAATATATTTTACATATATGTGCTAAGGAAAATAGTTAAACTTTTTTTTTGTGTGTCTAGGGAGGTATTAAAAGTATCAATAACGTTTTTGTGATACATCACATGTTCAAACCAAGTTAATTGTCTTCTACTTGTTCTTTCTTCTCATATTACAAGCACACAACTATACTATCTGCATTATTAACAAAGGCCTAAACGATACAAATTACTGATAAGTTGTTTAAGATTAATCAGAGTAAAACTGAGGTTAGTTCTTGTATGAATTAACCGGGTCGAAATCCAAGTTTAATATACTCAACTTGAGTATATATCAATCTTGTGAACCTATATAAATGCATATATATATATAACCTATAAGGCCACCCATAGTGGAAAAAAATGGGCATGATAGAGATGAGTTGGCAAGGTTAACACGATGGTACGTTGCCCTCAACTCGTTATACCCGTCGTGATAAAGCCTCTCGTGATCACCATCACGGTGGCTGAGACAAGTTGCCAAGTTGGCATTAAATGTGATACATATTTTAAAGGAAATTATTCAAAAATACTCTTCCTACGTTCACTTCATTTAACTTCATATATATATATATATATATATATATATATATATATATATATATATATATATATAGAGGGACACTCAAATGAGAACACCTCTTAACTTGAGTACAAAAAGTACAACTTTGACAAATCATAGATGGAGTCAAATTGTTGAATTTTTTGTAATATAAATTGACCAAAATACTTATAATTTAACTAATTTTAACATCTAATTCAAAAAAATATGATTCGTGATTTCGTTTGTTAGAATGCATATATGCACCCAAAATGTGTGTTTATTTACAAGTAATGTGGGTGCATATATGCATTTTAACAAACGACTTCAAAAATCTTATATTTTTTAAATAGATGTTAAAATTAGGTTAATTATAAGCATTTTGGTCAATTTATATTATAATAAATACAACATTTAAAGCGGTTCCTAAGTTGTTCTCAAGTTAAAAATGTTCTCATTTGAATGAATCCCTATATATATATATATATATATATATATATCCTTTGGTTTTATAAACAAGTTAAGTTGAAAAATGTGAATCATTTGAGATGGGTTTTGTGCCATGGGTAGTGTTATATGGTGAACAAGATGAAACAAGAAAAATGGAACCGTTGAGGGAGGTGAAGATATGAAATTAAAGTAAGTATAGGTAACTGGCTTTAAAGAAAAGTGGTTCTCTAGAGCAGCAAATGGTTTTTGAAAAAGCATGTTCTGATTTGAACTTGATAAAATAAAGGAAAATTGAATTTTAAAAATCTAAACTTTCATCCGGCTGGAAAAAATTTCAATTGAGAAAATTTTTTTTGTAGAGATCTCAACTTTCAAACATATTTTTTACACAGTTAAAAAATAGTTAACATCGTTAAGTTTTTTTGAATTTGAACTAATGTTTTAAGGTTTTTGATTGGAAGTAGGATATAAATGAATTAATGTAAAATTTACCCTGAACCGATGCTTCAAACGATTAAACGGTTTGACGATACGTTTAATGCTACATTAATTGAAGCGTTGTTTCATCATTTGGAGCACCCATTCGAGGTAACTTTTACATTAATGGATTCGTATCCTCCTCCGATCAAAAGGCCTAAAACATTAGTTTTAAATTCGAAAAAAAAACTTAACGGCGTTAGATATTTTTTAACTTGGGCTCTTTAAAAAAATATGTTTGAAAGTTGAGATCTATAGTAAGAGTTTTCTTAGTTGAGATTTTTCCTACCATCAGGTGAACGCTGAGATTTTTTAAATTTAATTTTTCAAAAGAAAATGGGAACTAATTAAACACATGTTGGCTTGGTTTTGCTATTGTATTTATTATTATTATTATTATTATTATTATTATTATTATTATTATTATTATTATTATTATTATTATTATTATTATTATTATTGTTATTATTTATATTTTTATTATTATTTAGTGTGTTTATTTTATCAACGTATGCTGGTTTTAAGTATATGATTTTATAAGTATTTTAAAAATAGAGTTAATTACACAAATGGTACCTAAAGTTTAGCGGGATTTTTAGGTTTGGGTACTAGCTATCTTTTTCCTTAATGAGTACCTGATGTTCCATTTTTTCCACAAGAATGCGTACTAATGTTAACTTTTGTTAGTTTCTTTATAAAATCCAATTAAAAGAATATGATACACCTTGAGGGACTAAAACTTAAAAAAAATTTAATCAGGGACCATGTATACATATTTTTGAAGTCTAATAAATTAAAACCCAAACCCCCACCAACCCACTCTTTCTTCCGTTCCAACAATTCCCAGCCACCACCTCCATCGATTAAAACCCACCACCACATCATCAATTCCTCCTAGCCCACCTCCATCTAAGGGTGTGCACGGTTCGGTTTCAAACCGCGAAACCGCCCAAACCAGTCATCGGTTTGGTTTTACGGTCGGTTTATGTTTATACCAAAAACCGTTCGTAAAAAACCGGACCGGACGGTTATGAACGGTTTGGTTTACGGTTTATACCAAAACCGTTTGTAAAAAACTGGACCGGACCGTACGCGTACATGTGTGTGTGCATATATGTATATATATATATATATATATATATATATATATATATTAGATCTTATATATGAGTTCTTGTAAAGTAAGTATTAAAACATCTTTTAATTTGTTAGTGTTAAAATATGTCATAACTACTAGATAGATCATATATATATATATACTAGATTAGTACCCGTGTACTACACGGATTTTAGTTTTATAGGTTTTAACTCAATTTACATATCAAATTTATTTTTAACATATCTCTTATTAAATCGATTTGGATATTTACAAATATATTCATATAAAAAATCATATGTTACAATAAAGGATATGATTTATAATAGTTGGTAAATTTTTATTGGAGCATATCGGGTTAGGAGATAATTCATGATAAGTGTTAATTTTCTTATTTGAACATATCGAGTTATGAGATAATTAATGATAATTGGTAAAACTTTAATTTGAACATATCGGGTTAGGATAAATCATAATAATCGATAAGTTTTTTATTTGAACATATCAGGTTAGGAGATAATTCATGATACTTGGTACATATCGGGTTAAGATATAGATCATGATAATTGATAAATTTTGTATTTGAACATATCGGGTTAGGAGATAATTGATGATAATTTGTGAATTTTTAATTTAAACATATCGGGTTATTTCGAATATGGAGCATACCATGACCCGTCTAAAAATTCTCCATCAAATTAATTAAGAACATGACACCTAAGCAAAATCCTATGTGGAGTAGTTAAAATGGTGACATGTAGATATGTTACTCAATTATTAGAATAGGTAGAGGTAGATATATATATATATATTTATATAATATAGGAAAACGTAAAAAGCTTATGTGGCACAATTTTAAAGCTTCTGACTTATGTGGCATAATATGAGAGTTTATCTCACAATACTGATTTTTATTTAAAATATGTATATAAAATATACTAGATTAGTACCCGTGTACTACACGAATTTTAGTTTTATAGGTTTTAACTCAATTTACATATCAAATTTATTTTTTTAACATATCTCTTATTAAATCAATTTGGATATTTACAAATATATTCATATAAAAAATATATGTTACAATAAAAGATATGATTTATAATAGTTGGTAAATTTTTATTGGAACATATCGGGTTAGGAGATAATTCATGATAATTGTTAATTTTTTTATTTGAACATATCGAGTTATGAGATAATTAATGATAATTGGTAAAACTTTAATTTGAACACATCGGGTTAGGATAAATCATAATAATTGATAAGTTTTTTATTTGAACATATCAGGTTAGGAGATAATTCATGATACTTGGTACATATCAGGTTAAGATATAGATCATGATAATTGGTAAATTTTGTATTTGAACATATCAGGTTAGGAGATAATTGATGATAATTTGTCAATTTTTAATTTAAACATATTGGGTTATTTCGAATATGGAGCATACCATGACCCGTCTAAAAATTCTCTATCAAATTAATTTACAACATGACACCTAAGCAAAATCTTATGTGGAGTAGTTAAAATGGTGACATGTGAATGTGTTACTCAATTATTAGAATAGGTAGATAGGTAGATATCGGGTTAGGAGATAATTCATGATAATTGTTAATTTTTTTATTTGAACATATCGAGTTATGAGATAATTAATGATAATTAGTAAAACTTTAATTTGAACATATCGGGTTAGGATAAATCATAATAATTGATAAGTTTTTATTTGAACATATCAGGTTACGAGATAATTCATGATACTTGGTACATATCGGGTTAAGATATAGATCATGATAATTGGTAAATTTTGTATTTAAACATATCGGGTTAGGAGATAATTGATGATAATTTGTGAATTTTTAATTTAAACATATCGGGTTATTTCGAATATGGAGCATACCATGATCCATCTAAAAATTCTCCATCAAATTAATTTAGAACATGACACCTAAGCAAAATCCTATGTGGAGTAGTTAAAATGATGACATGTTAATGTGTTACTCAATTATTAGAATAAGTATATTATAATAAAACTAATTACATTTTTAGTCCCATAATATTTTGAAGAATTGTGAAAAGTTTAAGAATATTTATATTTTTAACACTCTACTACAAGGGGTGTACATGAGTCGGTTTATATTTCATAGGGTCTAAAAATGAAACTTATGAATAAAGTTAATAATAACATACAATTAAAGACCTCGGTGTTTTATAAATAACATAACAATTTTATACGATTTTTTTTAAAAAATAAACTACACTATAAAACTGAGCATTTTATGGTGTAGTAAATTTGAGTATAATATTACTATACTAAAAGTCTAATTTTAAAAGTATATCATGTGTTTCGGTTTACCACGGTTTTGTCTCAAAACTGATTGGAACATTTATGAATATCCTTAAAAGTATCACTTGAATGTTGTGTTTCCGAGCGTAGCGCGGGCACTAAACTAGTATATATATATATATATATATATATATATATATATATATATAAAATAATAATAAACTAATTAATAACTCAATCAAGGGTTGAGATTTGTTCTTTTTGTTATCGACATAAAACCTTGTTTTGTAATGATCCTTACCCATATATATAATATGTATTTATCATTATATTGTTATAACACAAGTAATTAATCTTACAATCTTTAGAATCATAATCAATTTCTAATGACGGTACTTTTGAGAATTTATAAGATTTTGGGATGTTTTTTAAAGCTCTTAATGGCTATAAAGCCCAAACCGCGAAACCAAACCGGACCAAACCGCTCGTATGCTTCGGTTTAGGTTTGGTTACTTTAAACAGTTCAGTTTTGGTATTCAATGGTAAAAAACCGCAAGTAACGATTTGGTTACGCTTTATCCAAAAACTGGACCGCGTACACCCCTACCTCCGTCTTCACCACCAAATCCACATCTAACAACCATCACCATCGATTAATCGAGGCACTGATTTCGTCTTTACTGCCGGACACCACCATCATCCCACCAGCGTCACCGCCACCGCCATTGCTATCCACCTTCAACATCGATTAACCGATTATTTGATAATTTTTGTTTGATTGTACGTGTTTGGATTTTTTAGCTTGATTTTAGGCAAAGCTTGATTTTGAAAACAAAAACACGTATACATGCATAATCTTAATATGTAATCCTTACGTCATAATCTTAATCGTTTTATTCAAACATTATTCCGAACGTATTGAAGTCAATGCAAAAAGCTCATCATGCTGATTGGTTGTGCTATGCATATGCCGTATACGACATGTCTTTTAATATAGTCTAAGCAATGACTCGGTGACTATTACATATATAAGGGGCCCATGATAGAACTTTCAAGGTCCATCGAATAAAGACAACATGACAATATATATTCTGTTTCGGCTTGTTTTAAAAAACGTGTAAAAACTACGTTTACATGTCAAATTGTATTTAAACAAATATTTTTAATAGCTTCCTAATATATGATAAACTAGGATTTTTGCCACTTTTGTTTGTTGAAAGAAACTTTAAAATTTCCCAAATTAGATAACCCACTTTTCAATGTCGCAAATAACAAACCCGCTACTTATGGATGGTCCTTTGTTCTATAACTCGAGTAATGGTTTTTTAAAATATTTTTCGAAATTGTCTTGTTAGGATCTAGAACACACATGCACGGAACTGAACACACACTTGCGGGTAATAACGAACACGAGACACAAGGATTTATAGTGGTTCGGTCAACGTGACCTACATCCACTTTGCTGTAACTAAGTATTTTATTATTCAAGCGCTCCAGGAATTACAAGTACAATGATATCAATATATAGAGACTAATCTAGGGTTATGAAACTTAATCCCCAAGTTAGGCCCAAGCCCATGTAGACTACTCATTAGGGCCGACTACCACTAACGAGCCTACACACCCAACATGTCTAACTAATGATTCTAAATAGTTTGGTTTTCGTTCTTAATGTTATGGATTGAAAATTGATTATATAACATGTTTGTGTTTAGTATTATTTCAACATCTTAGGTTCCCCGCGCATAGCACGGGGACAATCGCTATTGTCTAAGATTTGCGATATCGATCTATCATGTATTATTGTTTTTTGCTCCGGTTGTTGAACCTGAAGCACATAGAGAGATGAAAACATCATGTACATTAAAATAGTTGTCCAAACTAAAGGTTATTATGATATGTGATCTTCTACGTGATCAATTTCGAGTGTCAAGTTACTTATGTTACTTAGAAGTAAATGAACCATACCTTGCACGTGTAATCTTTAACTAGTTTAATTCTACAAATTCACTTTAGTTTCATATCAAATGTTTTCAATGTTGGATATGATTTTGTAGGTTACAAACCTTGCATGCATGTTACTTTCCACTAAATAGTTTTGTACTAAATGCACTTGCATGAAGACTGGAAACATACTGTGAAGATGACCGTTTCTGTTAGAAAATAAAATCATAATGATCAAAACTATTAAAATGAGACTTAAACTGTTAATAGTATTAAAATACAGAAATTAAAACTACAGTTTACTCTATCTAATTTAATAAATTAAGATTTAGTCACAAAACAGAAAACTGAATGAAGCTTGACTGGAAGCATGAGTTTAATGATCGATTCAATTTGATTGGTGTGAATTGCATGGGTGGGGGTGTGAACGGTGCAATATAATCGAACCGATTATAGACTCAATATATTGATATATGGGCCATCGTTTGTGACAAAGACCTTTTTCCATGTTCACGTATGACTTATAATGAGTGTATGACCGGTTCAAAGATATTTATTTGTTACGTGCATTTATATTACTAACAATGATACCTAAAAATTTTAAAATGTCTAGTTTTACTCGTACTTACTTTTAAAATGTTCATTTGATTTTTTTATATTTAAAATGTCATGTCTAGAAAGGCGTCACCATCCGTAAAACAATCTTGGATAGTTGGACGAGTTTTTTGGTCTTCGAAACCCATAGAGCGGAGCAGGACGCACGTATAGCACAGTCGGTCGCTCGTAGAGCGGAGTTGGCCGCCCATACACGTTTTTGAAAAACACTTTTGGCACTCATATAGCAGAGCCAGGCACCCATATATGCTTTCCTAGAACTGATTACGTTCATATATGCTTTTCAAGTATAGGTAGCGCGCCCATCCCAAGGTAGGCGCCAAAACCTTTTTGCGTTCAACAACTTTAAGACACATTTTTTAAATGGACATTTTGAGAAAAGTATGGGTTAAACAAAACATTTTAAAGATTTATCAAATACACTAATATAATTTGAACCTTAGTGATCTTTTAAACCTATAAAAACAGGTTCATTATTTTCTTCTTAATCATTACAAGTATTTTTAATTTCAATTTAGCCCGTTATAATTAAAACAATCCAAATTGTTAACATTGTGCAAAGGAAGCTAGTTGACTCTGGTGTCTAGGAAAAAAGTATTAAAGGTATCAATAATGTTTTTGTGATGGTTAAAGTATTTTCCATTTTGAAAAGACAAAACTATATTTTTGGTCATTTATGTTTATACAGACGTGCACTTTCAGTTCTTTAAGTATAAAAATCATAATTAACATCCGTTGTCTTTAAATTTGTTGTAATATTGGTCCTTTATCACTAACGGAGTTAAATATTCCAGTTAAGTGAAAGGCAAATTAGTCTTTTTACCCCTAAAGGATTATCTCTGTAATTTTAAACTTAAAGGACTATTTCTGTAATTTTAAACTTAAAGGACTATTTCTGTAATATTAATATCTTTTAACTAAAACATTAGTTTATTTATATATTTTTAAAACTTTTATGAATATTATCATATAATTAAAATGTAGACAATGTATATATATATATATATATATGTGTGTGTGTGTATATATATGTATATATATATATATTAATGTATTTATTATCATAAACTTGAGAGAACAATTACGAAAAGAAATTAGTTCGTTCATCATAATTTATGTTCAACATACGTATATATTTATACAATTGCTATAATCGACGGTATATTAAGCATATTGTTTACTCAACATAATGGAGGTACTATGTCTTTACTAAGTATACAATCTATAACATTTATGTAATTACACATTTATTTGTACATTTTAGTATAAAACTTTAAAGTAATGTGAAGTTAACGATTACATTTTTTTATAAATTTATTTTTTGTGTTTGATTAAATATTTCTTATGATATGGATGTAATATTGTAAATGTCACTATAATCTACAAATACATTTAAAAATAAACGTGATTTTTTGAGAATTTTCGAAACTTTTTGGTTATTTCAACATTTTATGAACAACGTAAACAATATTGTAAAATTTTTGTTATTAAAAAAATGTACACTTATGTTACTTTAATATGTACAAAAAATGTGTTATAAAAATAGTCTACATTTTAATTATATGATAATATTCATAAAAGTTTTAAAAAAAATAATAAGCTAATGTTTTAGTTAAATTATATTAATATTACAGAAATAGCCCTTTAAGTTTAAAATTATAGAAACAGTCCTTTAAGTTTAAAATTACAGAAATAGTCCTTAGGGGTAAAAAGACTAATTTGCCATTGAATTAACTGGAATATTTAACTTCGTTAATGATAAAGGACCAATAATACAACAAATTTAAAGACAAAGGATGTTAATTATGACTTTTATACTTAAAGGACTGAAAGTGGATGCTTGTATAAACATAAATGACCAAAAGTGCAGTTTTGTCTTTTGAAGACAAAACTGCACTTTTGGTCCTTTATGTTTATACAAACGTGAACTTTCAGTCCTTTAAGTACAAAGGATTTTATGTATTTTATATATAACCAGGTCTGAAACCGTTGTAATTTTTCAAAAGACAAAACTGCAATTTTGGTCCTTTTTTTTAGCGACATTAAGTTACTTTTGATTTCCAGGCCGGTTTTTTAAGGATTTTGATAGGAAGGAGAATAAAAGTCGGTTAATGTACAAGTTACCTTGAACCGACACTCCAAACGACAAAATGATGGTTCAATCGGGTGGTTAAACCGGAACAGTGCTTCAATCGGATGTATTTTTCGTCGTTTGAAACACTATTTCGAGGTAATTTTACATCAATCGACTCGTATTCTCCTTACAATTAAAAGCCCCAAAATGCCGGTTTGGAATTAGAAAAAACTTAACGTCGTTAAAAAAATTAAGCAACGGTTTGTTAGTTGCCAAAATGATAAAAGTTGGGACCGTTACCATCCAATTCATAAGTTGGGACTGACAGTAATCAAAAGGTGATAGTTGAGACCGTTTAAAACTAATATACATATTTAAAAATATTTCATAACCATGTCCAGAATCTTCTTCTTTCTTTTTTAAGTCTAGTTATCAAAGATATAATCAATATTTCAAATATTTTTTACTTTTAAAAACCATAAATTTAGGTATTTGATAGTTACCTTTTATCTCGAAATTTTTTTCACAATTAAAAATTAAATTATAAAATCTTTATGATTTTTTTATTTCATTGTTCAGCTTCTATACACACGGATTTTAACCTAGTATGATTTCTAAATTTATATAATAAATCAAAGTGTTTTAGGCCCACCGAAGCCTCTTTTTTTGGAGGTGGGGTGGAATGAGGGCAATTATGGTAAAGATTAAAAGGAAATTTGAGATGGAAAGATTGAGTGAGATAGTTGATAGAAATTTTTTTTTAATTAATGATATTTCTATAAAACTATTTAAAAATCTTTAAATATTATTCCCTCTATCATATTAGAAGTGTCTTGATTTGAAAAACACAAAGTTTTAAACATATTAAATTATTGTTTTTCGGTTGACATTTGACAATAATACCCATTGATAATAAATATTATACATATATATATACACACAAAGTTTTAACCTACGTTTCGATCACGTTACGACTAGGGTTAGCCCGAAATATTATTTCCCCACTTGCGAGTTGTAGGTTTATTTTGTTTTGAACATAGATTGATGTTTTTATCTTTAGTATTAGAAATCGAGCACAAGGCAGGCAGTAGAACCCAAAATTATGAATTAATAAATCAACATTCAGTTTCAAATCAAATGGATGAAGCTTGACTTGAAGCACGAGCTTAATTGAAATTGAATAGACTCAATTCAATTTGTGTGAATTGCATGTGAGCGATATATGGCCATCGTTTGTGACAAAGACCTTTTCTATGTTCATGTATGACTAATTCAAAGATATTTATTTTGTTATGTGCATTTCTAACAACCATATGTGAAAATTTCTAAAATGTCTCGTTTTACCCGTATTTTCTTTAGAATGTTCATTTCACTGTTATATATTTTAAATGTCCTATCTAGAAAAAGTGTCACCATCTATACAACAATTTAGATGGTTGGATAAATTTTTTGGTCTTGGAAGCCTGTATAGCGAAGCCGGATGCCCGTATAGCGAAGTCAACCGCTAGAGCTGTTCATGAGCTGAGTCGAACCGAGCGAGGGTTTACTCGTGCTTGGCTCAATTACAATTCGAACCGAGCCGATCGGCTTAGTCACAAATCGAGCCAAAATCGAACCGAGCGTAAATGAGTCGAAATCGAACCGAGTATTTTTCGAGCGAGCGTCGAGCGAATTTATGAGAATTACTTTTTTTTCCCTTTAAAATTTTTTTATAAGAAACAAGTTTAAAGTTAAATATAATGTACATAAATATAAATTAGTAGTTTTAAAAAAACTAATAGTAGCATGTAATTTATTTAAAACTAGTTTAATGTCCGTGTGTTACACATATAGTAATAAAGACTTAGGAATGCCTTGGACTTAGTCTAAATAATAAAGACTTCATTACATTTACTGTTTTGTTTATTATTTTTGTCGTTTTCCATTTAAGAATTAGTTCCAAACTTATGATAACCATTATTAGATTTTAATAAAATGATGTCATGTGCTTTGTTTACTAACGATAACTATTGGACCTGAATTGTAGTCTAATAATATCAACACAGTCAAAGTCAAGAAAAGTCAACGTCCGGTCAAAGTCCACGTAAAAAGTCAAATGGCGCGTTAGAGACGAAGAACCGAGTCAAGACGTTGAAGTTGTTTTATGTCTAGGATCGTTAATGTAATAAATATATTTTGTGTCAACAAAATATATTTAATCTAGCTTTAGACATGTTTTAGCCTTTTAACTTGTTATTTTCTAATTAGTCTAAGTGTAGGGACTATTAGTGTAATTAGCATGTTAAGCACTCACTATAAATAGTAAAGTGCAATTAGGGTTTTAGGAGGCTTGAAGGAGCTAGAGATTTGGGGTCTTCCATGTAAACAACATTTTATGCAAATCAAAATGGATCAAATCTGAGTTTTATTGATTGTTCTTATCATTGTTCATCTCGTTCATCATATTTTATCCTTTTTGATCCAAATCTTCAACAAATTTCTGATTCACTAGTGTTTTGGGACCAACAATTGGTATCAGAGCCTAAAGGAGATCCAATTGAATCATTTTATTGAAGATTTACTGCTGTTATTGAAGATTTATGAAGAAATTTTAAAGGTAGAAGAAAGGGTTTTAGAGTGAGAAAGTAGATCTGGTGGGTTTTAGAGAGAGAAACCAGATCTGGGTTCAAAATCATCAGATCTACATCAACAATCATCAGATCTGTTGATTTCAACAACGTATTTTAGATCTAGAAGCTGAAATCTACAAGAAAATAAAAGAAAAACTCAGATCCGAAGTGTTTTCTCTCACACACAGTGTGCGTGTGTTCTTGGTGTTCTTCAAATCTTCAAATCTGCAAGATCAGCGAATCTAGTTAATATCTGAACGAAAGTTCAAAATTCTGAGCGAATCTATGCCAAGCATTTGCATAGATTCGCCCGTTGTTATCAGCGAACCTATAAGTTCGCCCGACACCTTGTAAGCCAGCGAACCTATAGGTTCTTGCAACACTACCTTGCAAAACCATCCAGATCTGAGCGAACCTACCATTTGTTGACACTTTCCTACACCTACAATCAACCAAAACAAACCATTTCAGTTTTTCTTTAACCAAAACCATACCCGAAATCAAAACCCAAACCTTAGATCCATACACCAAAACCCAAACCCGAACTACATCCTTACCCTAACCCGATACCCTAAGTTTGACCCGACCCGTTTCCCTAACCTGTTCACACAACCTTATCCTAATATCTATTGCAATCTCTCTCAAATCTCAACCTTATCTACTTCAACAAACCACAACAACACATCAACAACATAGCATCAACAACACTGTAACATACAAAACTCAACAACAACCACACTCTCTCTAGTTCTCTCTCTAGCTACCTTATCTTAACACATAAACAACATCAACATACCAACATCATACATGAACAACAAAGACAAACAACAACATACCATTTGAGTAAAAAAAAAAAAAAAAATCTCAAATGAAAATGAACTGAAAATCATTAGTCTAAAATTATTTTTTGTGTAAATATTTTGTGTCTTTTGAAGGTTTCAGGTTTGTGTGGAAAGCATCTGAATGAGGATATTGATTTGCGTAATGATGTGTCAATAGTCTCAGCCTGAATACAATTACACAGCAATTTTGTGATCAAACTAAATTCAAAAAGAGCTCGGTGATGAGGAGTACTTTCACAGACATTTGGCCTGCACAAAGTAATAAGTTTTGACAAAAATGGGTTGAGAGCGTCAAATCTTTGCCTTGATTTCTCCAAATATCCCAAATCACCCTCACCCTAGCCCTGAATTGAGTTTCTAGTTAGCAAAACAAAATAAAAAGCTACTAGTGTTGCTCTTCAGAAAAACCTCTGAGTGAGTTACTTGTTAACTCCTCAGAATGTATTGAGTCAAAGTGCTTAACTCCTCTGCTATACGAAAGTATTGACCTGGAGTTGGTGGATCTTCTCTGCTATACGGAAGTATTGACCTGAAGATTCACCGAGCATGCTCAAATGTTTATCTCCTCTGTTATACGTCGGTATAGACCTGGAGCTCTAAACCATTTGAGTTTCCCAAATAATAAGTCGCAATGTGTTCAAATGAATCATTGTTGACAAGCTCCACTCCTAAAAAATGCAAAATGCAGAATGTCAAAAGTGGCTCATGAATCGATCAATATTCAAGATTTGATCCAACAATTTCAAGCAAAGTCAATCATATTGCTCAATAAACCTTAATGATAGGACACGTTACTTTGCTGAATGTTTGTGAAAACCAAGTCGCTTGAGTTTCTTCAAATCGAACCAAAACATGATAAGATCGTCACAGGTTGCTTGTTGAAAGGAATAAGGCATGGGTTTAAATGGACAAACATATTGACAATCTAGCTAAGTCTTTGTTTCTCCGGATGGTCGCTCGAAACGCATTATCTGATATCCTTCATGAAAATTTCTTTTATTATCCTTATTTTATGTTTGGGTTCTTGAGTCTTGTTGGTCGTGTGTACCTTATGTGATGTGTTCTCTTTGTCAAAAATATTTGTGATCTTGTCGGGCTCGTCCTCTCATTTCCGAATTTTTAATTAAAAAAAAAATCCAAAAAGATTTTCATTTCAAATTATTTTCAAGTCTTCCATATTATGCTATTAAAATGTTATCATTTTCACATGCATTTCACGGGAAATTGCACGCACAAATGGACACGGGTTCGTTTGTTTTCATACACAAATAAACACAAGTTTATTTTGTTTAATGAAATGATCTAATGAGAAATCTCGAGATTTTGTCTGTGATTGTTGTGTTACAGATATTTGCTGCAAATGATGGCCGATCATCAGTTGATCAAAGCACCTGACCAGAGAACCTGTTCCTCAAAGTTTTTTCAGAAGATACCGAGCTAGGAATCCTCCTCCTACATCTTCTGAAGCACTCAAGAAAAGATTGTTGGAAAGTCGTTCCAGATTTTACGAAAGGAAGCACAAAAAATGGGGGAGTATACAAAATGGGGGAGATTGTGAGATAAAGATCTTCAGCAACATAATTTGGCAAGCATAAGTCTTGGGGGAGTTTTGTTGGATCAAAAATTAAGACTGAAGCTTACCAAATTGAAGATCCAACAGTATTGACTTATCGGTGCTGAACACGATGCAAGACGTTGATAATAATAGACTATGGGGGAGTATTGTTGGACCTGAATTGTAGTCTAATATTATCAACACAGTCAAAGTCAACAAAAGTCAATGTCCGGTCAAAGTCCACGTAAAAAGTCAAATGGCGCGTTAGAGACAAAGAACCGAGTCAAGGCGTTGAAGTTGTTTTATGTCTAGGATCGTTAATGTAATAAATATATTTTGTGTCAACAAAATATATTTAATCTAGCTTTAGACATGTTTTAGCCTTTTAACTTGTTATTTTCTAATTAGTCTAAGTGTAGGGACTATTAGTGTAATTAGCATGTTAAGCACTCACTATAAATAGTAAAGTGCAATTAGGGTTTTAGGAGGCTTGAAGGAGCTAGAGATTTGGGGTCTTCTATGTAAACAACATTTTATGCAAATCAAAATGGATCAAATCTGAGTTTTATTGATTGTTCTTATCATTGTTCATCTCGTTCATCATATTTTATCCTTTTTGATCCTAATCTTCAACAAATTTCTGATTCACTAGTGTTTTGGGACCAACAATAACTATTTCTATGACAACCCGGTGTTTCTGTCATCGGGTGAGGTGTCACAGATAGAGACATGAAAAGAGATAATTTTAAATAGTTTAGGAAAAGAAATAGTTGAAAATAAGTTACATATTATTACATTAAATAAAAGTTTGTTAAAACTAAAACACGAACTACATATAACATTAAAACACATCTTCTGTGGACAATAGACATATTTATATTTGACATGGATCCATCAAGACTTGGTTAGCAATGTAGACACATTGATCTTCCTACAAAATTCGATCAAATTAAACTGTATACCTCTTCAAAACTGTGCACTACAATTTGATACTGTAATAAAAAAATTTTAAAAATTAAAGAAGTAGTTATATTTATTTGTTTAAAATATAGTTAGATCTACTTCCTCATCTATGATATTCAACTCATTAGCAACATTTCAATTAGATGTTGTCCAATGACACATGATCCTAAATTTGACTATACAATCAGCCCTCAAAACATAAACTTATTCAAAAACGTAATTATCTTTAAATCCATAATATTGTTATTGTCAAGAAGAGAGGAGTTATGTATGGTAATATTATGATTTCTAGTATATAAGATAAAAAACATTTACATTTGGAATGTTGATTATCTTTCGAAAATTGAATGCAATTTGTTTATTTTGTGAAATTTCCAGTGGTAACTTTGTAGAATACTAACCAAACTTTGAAAGTATTCTAATTAGGTTACTTAAGTCTAGAAAGTGTTCAATTAGGTCACCAACTTTCATATTTTATTTAAATTAAAGAGTTTAACATGTTTTATTAGCTTATTTTTCATGTTTCAATTTGAAAACTTTTTTTTTTCTTATTTTCTATTCTGGTGTGAAATTGTGACAAGAACTTTAGATTTTTATTTTATTTTTTAAATTAATTCAGGATTGAAACATTAAGGTAAATTTAAGTTATATATATGAAACAATACAATGTTTGAGTGACTTAATTGGAACAAAACTTAAAGATAAGTTATCTAATTGTGTTGCTACAACAAGATTTATGGCGAGGATGATAGTAACGATATATCTAAGTTCAATGTATTGCTCGGTTATTAGTCTAAGTGTTTAAGATTAGAGAATGTTAAGAGAAGAGAGGAGTGAAGGTGTGTGTGTTTTTAGAGTGGAGTGCAAAAGTCAATATGTGAATGAATGTGTATGTCTTCAGAGATTTGTTGTAACATATATACACAAGATATTGTGTGCTGTCCACTCAAATCTGAAGCAAATCTGAAATGTTCAGGAGCTCCTGGCTCGAGGCTGCCCCTCGACCAGCGCACCTTCTATTCTTGGCAACCTGCAGCACCTCAGTGTTGTTGTATAGTAGAATATGTTTTTAGCTATTTTCGTGTAAGAACTTTTCACTTGCTTTTACTTTGCTCAATTTACATTTCCCATGATATCTTAAAGAGATTTTATGGAATATGTTGTAGAATGCTTGTTGTGGAAGCCATGGTCAGAACACTATAGCGTTACTGCTCACGCACCAGGCTTCTGGTTCCGGGCTTCTGGCTTCTGGCTCCTCAACCATGTGGTCATATGACCTACTTTTATCAGCCCCCAGTCATAAGCTCTTGTGATATTTATCATAAGTGTTTGTGACTTAGAAATATTTGACCGTTGTATTTTGTTCTATGAGCTCCCAGCTTCTGGCTGCCGAGTCCCTTGTTATTGTTTAGCAGGTGAAGGGATGTGGCCTGTTTGATGGGACGTGACAAGACCTGCTAGGTCCGCTGCACTTGATGGTATGGGCTTCTAGCTCCCATCTGACCGTCCCCTTTTTTAGGGATATGATATAACTTCCTCTTTTTTTATTAAAATCCCTTTAACTGCTCTTCCTTTCAACCTTTACCACCAATTTCTTTTTCCGAATCACCATTGTTATCCCCTTTCTTTCTCTGATCATGGCCAAGAACGGCATAAACTCCTAGTTTTCTCGCTTGATGCAAAAAGAAGTCGATGATTTTTGTGTTCAGTTCAGCATCTCTTCATCGTTTAACCTTGTGATTCCTTCAGCCAAATCGCCGGTTAGTAAAATGGTTCATGGAAAGGTGATGCTTTACACTCGACATTTCGAACACTCCAATATGAGGTACCCCTTTGCGAAGTTTTTCCTGAACGTCATTGAGTACTATCGTTTGTCTATTTTCCAACCAGCCCTGGTTGGTATCCACGTATCATGCACTTCGAAATCACGTGTCGCGCTTTGGGCCATGAACCAGACTTGTTGGTTTTCCGTCGATTCTTTCAACTTGCCAAGAATGGCAATTGGTTTACTATCGAAAAAACAAAGGTGGAAAATGCGTTGGTGTCATCTCAGATTGGTCTTTCAGCGACTTGGAAAGATAGGTTTTTTCTGGTTTCGGATGAGATTATGCCCTTTGTCTTGCCATGGAGAAAAGCCGATAATCCCTTCAATGAGAGGGTTCCAACCGTTGGTAAAGTCAATGGTGTTTTGTTTGGTAAACTCCGCTCGTCTGCTTCTCACCGGAGGAGTTTTTAGTGAAACTAGGTCTGAGCGAGAGATGGTCTGATCCGCACATGGAGCCATCGATGTTTGTTAAGGATGAAGGTACGTTTTTGTAGGTTTTTCTCTTATCATTTGTTCTTTTTATCTTGCTCCCTATATATTTTGCCCTTTTTGCTTATCCTTTGTAGTTGTTCGGGTGTTTGATTGTATGTTGTTGGAGAATTTTTCAGTTGTCAAGTTTAAAGCTTCGGTTGTTCCACCCGGTGTTAACAGGATTGTTTTGCGTACCAAGGCATTTAGGTATCATGTGGGGGATGTTTATGAAAGTGTGCTTGATGGTCGTAATCGAAAAATTTGGTCAAACCAAGTGTTTCTGTTCGTAGGTCGAATAGAAAGCAGCCGGTCCTGCCAGCCTCATATTCTGGTCATGAGGGGATGAAGGTTGTTGAAGAGGTGACACCACCATTTGATCTTCGGGGTCTTACCTCTTCTGGCCCCGTTGTTGTTGATTATTTCAAGTTCGTGGCCTCTCTTATTGGTATAGAGCCTTTAATCAAGTCTGAGGAGCTCAAAGGTACAGATGTTGCTGTTGAGATGGACCCGTTACTTGAGATATCTGGTTCTGTCGTTGAGGCTGTTATGAAGGATTAGGGGTGTAAATGAGCCGAGCCGAGCCCGAGCTCGTTAAGGCTCGAGCTCGACTCGTTTTAGTTTTAACAAAGCTCGAGCTCGACTTGTTTCGAGCTTTATTTCCAAAGCTCGAGCTCGGCTCGTTAGAAAGTTTTCAAGCTCGAGCTCGGCTCGGGCTCGGCTCGTTTAGTATTTAACTATTTAATATATAATTTTTTATATTTAAATTTATATATAATTATAATCATACATCTTATATATAACAAATATATATTATTTAATCTTTTTTATCATAACTTTTAGTTACATTTATGAATATATATTTAAATAATATTTATAAAACAAAATATAAACATATAAACAAAAAGCTCGTTAAGGCTCGATAAGGCTTGACGAGTTTTGAATGCAAAGCTCGAGCTCGATAACAAAACGAACATTATTTTAGGCTCGAAATCGAGCTCGAGCTCGTTAAGGCTCGACTCGAACGAGCTTTTTACTGAGTTGATCTCGAGTAGCTTGCGAGCCGGCTTGACTCATTTACACCCCTATGAAGGATGGTGGGTCATCAAGTGTAAAAAAAGTCGTGGCATCCCGCCCTAGGCCCTGTTGACCAAGATCCTGATGTGGATGAACTCTATGCTCCCAATTGGCATGTCAGTATTCATGATACTTTCTCCAAGGCTTCGGTTTGTCGTGAAGCTATTCATGGTTTTGCCCTTCCTGCTGAGAGGGGACGAAATGATTGCTTGGAGAATGCTGAATTGTTAAAAAAGTTTTTCACCTATGGAGCACGGCTCCTGTCCCCTTGTGCCGGAGGTAACCGACCGCTGGAGAGATACGTATAAAGATTTTACCGACTTGTCAGCAGCCAAGGGGGAAGTGAATAAAGTTTATCGGGAGTGGGCCGAATCTATTAAGAAGCTGACCTTGGAAAATGATGATCTTGTCTCCTAGCTTTCTGCCCTCCAATCCCAGCTAGCTTCTAATCGTGATGAGCTGGAAGCCGGGAGGCGGGAGCTTGAAGCCGACAGTTCTAAATTGGAGCTTCAGGTTGAGCAGTTAGAGTCAGGGAAGGCTGCTGTAGCTAAGGTATGGAAGGAGAATGAACGCCTTGGGAGGCTAACAAGTGGTTGACTCAGGATGGCTTTAAGCAGGTTGTGACTTATCTACTCAATAGTGTTGAGTTCAAGGGACCGCTTTCCATGATCTATATGAAGGCCCTTGCCTATGGTCGTCATCAGGGACTGCTTTCTGGGTATGCCAACTGTCTCAAAGGTACCCCCAAAGAAGCATGTAGGGAGTATAAGCCAGACTCAGCTAGTGAGTTTGCTAGTTCCGTCAAGGTGTTGGAAACTACTTCTTACCCTTTTTTTGCAGGCACTCTCTGAATGTCGTGGTTAACCTTTATCCTTTCTCCAAGGTCTTGAACCTTCCAGGTTGAATAAGGAGACGACAGACAAGGTCCTAGGCAAGAAGCATTCAACTCCTTCCTCATCGACCCAATATCAAACAGATCTTCCTGCTACCTCTTTGAAGAGGCTGAAGATTGCATAGAAGAACGTTGATGAGGTGTTGAAAGACCTGGATACCCCCTCGACTCTGAACGGTGACCTGGCTCCTGAAGACCCTACCCCGAGCAAAAGTTCAAGCGAAGCTACTCCTTCCGACCTTGGCGTTGACTCTCCTGAAGACACTGCTGCTCCTGGCTTCCCATCCCCTGGCGAATCTCATGACCCCCATTAATTTGATGGTATTATATTCTTCATATTCTCATGATGTTTCGTGGTTCCTTTCAAAACAATGTTTTTATTCGTATGTGGCCGTGTGTTGGCCTTTGAACAATTTAAATTTGGTTTGTGTGGTCGTATGTTGACCTTGAAGACACTATGTTTCTTACATTGATAACCCTTTTTAGGTTAGTATGTTTATGTTTTGTGCCATACCACTGGTTTGGTTGGCATTGTTATCGATTAATTTATGCTATGATTATTGTGTGTATTGTTGTTTATGTTGATTGTCTTCTTAATGTTATGTTGAGATATGATGCTGCAGACACCGAATCTTACATAAGCGAGAAAGAGTTTTAACCAACTTATCATATCTATTAAATGCCACAATATTTTTTTACGTTTGTGGACTTTGTTTTCATAAGTTATTCTTTCTTTGTGTACTTATGCAGCCGTTTTGATGTAAGGAGCTCACCCTTTTTCATGGATTGACCTTGTTACGGTAGTTTCAAATCCATGGAAATTAATTGTTTTAGGAATTCACCCTTTATACAGGAAGGTATAACGCCTTATTTCCTGTTGAGCGATATGGCCTAGGAGCTCAACCCTTTTTCATGGGGAGGTGTAGTTCCGGACCCCATGGAGTTTTTATTACGAGGGACTCGGCCTTTGATAGGATAACATAGAGAAAAACTTTTTAAACAAAAGATTCATTTTGATTTCATCGTAACATTACATCAATCATAGCCTATTACAATGTTTCATCACTTAAACGTAGAAATGCTTTAAGTGCTTTCCGTTCCAATGAAGAGGGATCATCTTCCCTTCTTGGTCTGTTAGTTTGTAGGACCCTCCCTTATGGGCTTTTTTGATGATGTAGGGTCCTTCCCATTTAGGCCCGAGCTTCCCGAGTCCTTTTGTATGCTGGCTTCATTGTTTCGAAGCACTAGATCTCCTAGTTTGAACATTTCCTTCTTGACACTTGAGTTGTAGTAAGCTTCTAGCTTCTACTTGTACCCAGCCTCTCGAATCAGGGCATGGTCTCGAGCTTCTTCCAGGAGGTCTAAGTTCAATAGGATCTCCCTATCGTTGTCTTCCCAGTTTGTTTTTTGGCTGCGTCTCGTGTTGACACCAATTTCAGCTGGGATGACAGTGTGACACCCGACAAATTCAGGTTAACTTCGTTAGTTAAACTCTGTTAGTCACGTTAACGCAATTATACTTTTCATTTAATGTGATGAATTAAATGTACAAACTGTTACACAAACGTGCACACGAAATGACCACACGAGTTAATACCCGGGCGTTGGTGATCTTAAATGAATACAAACACAATAAATATACATCATAAGTAACTGGTGTGCTTAATTGTTGAATTTCCAATTGATTGTGTGTTTTACCGCTTTTAACCGTTTGCAAAATTCGGTAATCCTCATGAAACAAAAATTTACATTTGAGAAAGATTTTCATAGTGTTTACAAAACCGAAACAAAACGTAGCCCATGGATCACCAATGTGATCCATGGATGGCCCAAAGCCCAACCCAACTTGATTAATTAACAAGAAATAAAACCTTAATCTTGTTTAATAAAAAAATATGCAAAACACCCCCTAACCCTAGCCCTTACGGCCGCAACTCTACATATCACATTGAACTTGTTCTTTTGGTGCTTTTTGATTCATTTGAGGGTGTTTTGAGTGCTAAATGAAGTTACAAACACATTGCAAGTAAGTTTCATCCTTAAAATTTCATATATGTTGTGAATTTTATAGAAAAATGAAACCCTAGTTCATCCAAAATGGCCAAATTGATGTTGTGTGGTGGAAATGGGTTAGTGTTTATGTGTTAATGGTTACTTTGATAATTAGATGATGAAATTGGTGCAGAAAGGGTGTTTATGAAACTAGGGTTTGATATGGAATCATTGAAACTTGATGTTGCATGATTGGTATTGAGAAAATAGGATTGAATTTGTATTTAGATGATGAATTGGATGAAGATTGGTTGCTTGTTTGTGAAATTGCATGATTGTTATGTTACCTTGCTAAAAATAGTAACTTTTGTGTTAGAGATCATGTCAAGTTGCATGTAATGGACATCTAATGATTGATATGGGTTTACTAGCATGTTTGTAAGATGTGTTAGAAGAATTTTGGTTATGTGAACGTACGAATTCGACTTGGTTTGGAATACTTGCTAAATGTAGAAACTTTTTGTTATGAAAATTGACTAGGATGCATGTTTTGTCATTTTGGACGTACAAACGTGATTTGGGGTTGCATGCGAATGATTGTAGACATGTGATGCTTGGTAAACATGCTTTGATCATGTGATGACATCTATAGGTGCTAGTTGGATTGAAAGTGAGTACTTGAAATTGGTTATTTGAAGTCTAAGTCGTATATGCAAGTTAACTAGGATGCATGATGAAAGTTGTTGCTATACTAGTTGAACAAAGCATGTGAACATTATATTATGCTTAGAAACGACCACGCATGCTAGTATGCTTTATGTAGGAACCGCAAAGTGTTAGTATGTGTTGTTGACTTGTGTAGCGTGCTACGGTATGTGTGTAATTGTTGACATGCTTAGAATGTTTGAATGTGCAAGTATACTTTACAAATCCGACTTTCCTATAAAGGAAACTTTTGTGGAAGTTGAAGTCCAATTTGTTGAATGTGTGACGTGTAATGTGGTATGCGAATGTAATATAGTTAAATACATCATTTGTAACGTGTTTACACTTAATAAATCACCAACGGGTCGTGGATCAACTCGGGTCAACTAAAAGTCAAACTTCGACCAAAAGTCAACTAAAAGTCAAACTTGGACCAAAAGTCAACTAAAAGTCAAACTTGGTCAAACTTGGACAAAAAGTCAAACTTGGACAAAAAGTCAAACTCGGTCAAAAGTCAAACTTTTCCGATCACGCACAAACTGTATGACCAATTGGATGCATAGGGTACTATGACCCTATATGAACACACATTAATGGACCTACTGTTGTTTAGGTCGCTGCATTACGTTGTGTACTTTAAACTATTTTGTTGTGCAACTTAAGGTGAGTTTCACTAAACTGCACTTTTACTATTTTACCCCCTTATGGGCCGAACACGAACAATTACTTTTACGGATTTACGAATTCTGTATGTCGCATGTCTGGATTAGAGCACTTTTATTTTGTTCATGAAAGACCTCATGGATACCTAGTTGACCGTTAGTATTTTTGAAGTAGCGGGGAAATTTTGAGTAGTACTACTAGGTTTGACAAACCCCATCCGGGCTAGTTGCGCTAGCACGACAGAAGGACCTGTCGAACGGGTGTTGAATGACTTAACATACTTAAAGTACATCCTGCTGGGATGTACGAACAGGCAAACTGCACTTAATGTGTACATACGTCAGCTTCGGTCAGATACATTACGCCTCTAAGGACATGAGCTGTAGATTAACTACCTACAATGACATACTTTATTCATATATCTGGTTGCAACTGAATTACTTGTTTACACTACTATGTGAACTCACCAACCGTCGTGTTGACACTTGTTAGTCTTTCACTGTTTCAGGTCACTGAGGTACAATGCACGTAGGGCATGGCATGGCGTCCTCGCAAACATTTAAACATTTCTTGCATTAAAAAACTTTGTTTTGGGATTTGTGAACTACCTAAACTGCGTGTCTTGTGTCGGGCGCGTGTTTTTGCGCATTTACTTTCTGCATGGTTTGGGTTTGCTTAAACTTACTTAATTATTACGCTTCCGCATAACTGAAAAACTAATTACTCTGACTGTCGTTTAAACTACCGCATTTAATGGTTAAACGTTTGGTTTTTCAAAACTCATATAGAGTCATTCGGTGTAATTAATGACTGGATCCTGGTTTGTCACGCCCTTAACGGTAAAACTCCGTTAGTGGATTTCGGGGTGTGACAGACAGCTTCAGGACCGTACACCAAGCTATATGGTGTTTTAAGATGACTTATTTTCTCGGTGGTTCTTATGGCCCATAAGACGCTTGGGAGCTCTTCCAACAAATTGTTCCCGTACCTTCTCAATCTATCCTTAATACCTTCAACAATGCTTTTATTCATTCGTTCGACCTGGCCGTTTGATTGAGGGTAAGCTACGGAGTTGAATACTTGCTTGATTTCGAATTCTTCGCACCATGAGATGAATAGTTTTTCTGCAAATTGCCGACCATTATCTGTGACAATTTCCCCCGGAAGTCCAAATCTGCAAATTATATTTTCCCAAACGAAATTAATGACTTGTTTACCTGTGATGGATGCAAGTGGTTTGACCTCAGGCCACTTGGTGAAGTAGTCGATGGCTACAAGTAGGAATTTGACCCTTCCAGCAGCTTCCGGGAAGGGACCCACGATATCCATTCCCTATTTGAAGAATGGCCAAGTAGCTATAACCGGAAATAAATCATGTTTCGGGTTTGTTTTAACAGGAGCGTGCAGCTAGGAACCTTCACATTTGCTAATTTCTTCAAAAGCATCTTTGTGCATTGTGGGCCAATAATAACCCAGATTCATTAGCTTTGTTACGTCTGACGGAGGTCCAGCGTGTGCACCACATATCTCTTCATGAACTTCACGGATAAGATAATTGTTTTGTTCTGGACCTACACACCTCAAAAGAGGGCAGAGGTACGATTTTTTGTATAGCACATTATCTTCTATGACATAATGTTCAGCCTTGGCCGGGAGCTTGGAGGCTTCTGCTTAGTTAGGGGGAAGCTTCCATCTTTGAGGAAATTGATAATGGGCATCATCGATGTCTCTTGAACTTCATCAACTATATCTTGCACTTCCACCTCGCTGATGGATGGGACCTTTTGGACCTCAACCAACACCTTCTTAGTTAGGTGAGCGAAGGTTAAGGAGGCAAGTTTGCTTAAGGCATCCTGCTTGTTCTTTGATCTTGATACTTGCTTGAGGGAGCAACTTTTGAATTCTTTCATCAAGTCATTGACTTTGGCTTTGTACTTGATCATGGATGGTTCTTTTGCTATGTACTCATCATTTACTTGGTTAGCTACTAGCCGGGAGTAGGGGTGTTCAAAAAGCTTGCGGCTCGAGGCTTGCTCGAAGCTCGCTCGAAAAAGGCTCGAGAAAAGCTCGGCTCGAAAAAGCTCGGTTGTAAACGAGCTGGCTCGGCTCGACTCGAATTGATTCAAGCCGAGTTCGAGCTAGGCCTGGCTCGGCTCGTGAGCTCGCAAGCCAGCTCGAAATATACTTTTTTTATATAAATTAGTTTTAGTAAAATGTATTAAGTTTAAAAAATAGGTAGGAGATGGTTAAATTGTTAAAACTTTTAAATTAATTAATTCACAAGATATAAAAATATGAAACAAAAACATAAATTATACATATAAGTATGTTAATTCTTTATGTTTTACTTATTATTAGAAAATAAAAAAAATTAAGAAATAAGAAAAAGCTAACGAGCCAGCTCGATTGGGCTCGAGCTGGCTCGAGCTTTTAACGAGCCGAGCTCGAGCTCAACTTTTCAGCTTGATAAGAAAAACGAGTCGAGCCGAGCTGACTCGTTTAATATCGAGCTCTAGCTCGAGCCCAGCCTAGCTCGGCTCGGCTCGATAACAGCCCTAGCCGGGAGTCATCGAAGGCTTCTAGCTCTTCAACCTTCATGCTTCTAGCTATCCGCAGACCAGCTAGAGGAGCTTCATATTCAATCTCATTATTGGTGCATGGGAACTCGATACGAAGTGCGTAAGTGTATTCGGCTCCAAAGGGACCAGTTATGATCAATCTAGCTCCACCTTCTACACTGGACGCTCCATCGGTGAATAGCGTCCATGTTGATCTTGGCTTGAGCTTCTTATCTTCTTCGGTTGCCACCTCGTTTACTTCCTTGGTTTTTTCTGGAATCTCTGATAGGAAATCGACCAAGATTTGAGCTTTGATGGCTTTTCTTGGGGAGTATTCAATGTTGTGTTCCCCCAACCCAACTGCCCATTTGGCTAATCTTCCTGAATTTTCCGGTTTTTCAAGTACGGATTTGATTGGCTAGTTTGTCAACACTTTGATGTGTTGAGCCTGAAAGTATCTTCTCAACCGCTTTGAGGTATGTACCAGGGTGAGCACCAACTTTTCCATGGGGGTGTAGTTGATTTCAGCATCCCTAAGAGCCCTGCTAATGAAATAGATTGACATTTCGACCTTGGCTCGATCTACCACAAGTACCACGCTTATAGCCTCCATACCTGCACGAAAGTAAACGAGCGTAAGCTTATAACTTGTGGCTCCTGACCTTAGCTTCAAGCTTGTCTGTTTAAATACCTGCTAAGAGGTAAACAGTGATAAGCTCCCCCGCCACATGGGTGGTAATGGTTGGTAAGAAAGCTATTTGTTTTTTTAGGTCTTGGAAGACAGTCTCTGCCACTATTGTCCACTTGAAATCTTTTTTGTCAACACAGTTTTTAAGAGTTTTGAAGAAAGGAAGTGATTTTTCAGCCGATTTTGGTAAAAAGCACTTAAGTGCAGTAATACCTGTGAGACTTTGCACTTGTTTTTCGGTTTGTGGTGACTTCATGACGAGCACAACTTGTATTTGACTAGGGTTAGCTTTGATACCCTGTTTATCTACAATGTGTCCAAGGAACTTACCTTCCTCGAAACCAAAAGAACATTTAGCCGGATTGAGCTTCATGTTGATTCTTCTTAGGTTCTTGAAGGTTTCTTCCATGTCGCCCACAATATCATCTTCGGTTTGGATTTTAGTTACCAAGTCATCGACATAGGCTTCCATGTTCTTCCTTATTTGCTCTGAAAAAGCTTGATCTATCAATCTTTGGTATGTTGCCCCCGCATTTTTCAGGCCAAAGGGCATCTTTGTGTAGCAAAAGATTCCTTTGTTCGTGTAAAATTCAGTTTTTTCTTCATCCTCCTTTTTCATTTGAATTTGGTGATATCCCTTGTAAGCGTCCAGAAAACACCGGTATGGGAAGCTGGCAAGGGAGTCGACCTTCCAATCAATTTCTGGGAGGGGGTAGCAATCCTTTGGAGAAGCTTTATTGAGGTCTTTAAAATCTATGCACATTCTCCACGATCCGTTGGGCCTTTTGACCAACACAAGAATGATACTTGACTTCTCTCAAAATACCTGTTTGCAAAGTCAATAACCATATATTATGTTATCAATAGATATGTTAATTATTTTTCTAAAAGTGATGAGGCGGAAGCCAGGAGCCGGGAGGTGGAAGCAGGAAGCTAGAAGGTACCTGCTTGTACAAGCTTCTCCACCTCATCATCTATAGCTAAGCTTCTTTCAGGAGCCAGGCTTCTTTTCTTTTGAACAACCGGCTTGTGACCGGGATAGATGTTCAGTGAGTGTTCAGAAGTGTTCCTGGGGACTCATTTCATATCTTCCGGGCACCATGCAAAAACGTTTTGGCTTTCCTATAACAACTTTATTATTTTTCTCAAAATGTGACTAGAAAGGTTGTTGTTAACCTTGATTCTCTGTTCGCGATATGAAGCATTGAGGCTCACTTCTATGACTTGTTTTTGCTCAGAGTTTGAAGCTTCCTCAGCAAAGGCTATGAGAAGAGCTTCTGCTGTAGGCTTCAGGGTGGCGACTCCTCCTTCTGTTAAAAACTTCATCATCCCGTGACTTGTCGAGACTATGGCTTGGAAGACACTTATAACCGGTCTCCCAATTATGGTGTTTTAATGAGAAGGGTGTCGTAACACAGCGAACGTCAGCTCCTCAACCCTGGAGAGGTCCCCATCCCTAAGGCAGACTTCAAGAGTTATTTCACCTAAGAGGTGGACCCTCTCCCCTGCAAATCCAACCAATGGTGTCCCAGATGGTTCTAGTCTCGCCTTTGTCTCTTCATTGAGCTGGAGAAACCATCTTTTATACATGATTTCAGCTCTTGCCCCACAATCCATATAAACCCGATCTATCAAGGAGCCATCAAGTTAGCTTCTACGATGATCGGTGTGGTAATGAATGTTTCGGGATCAGTTGGGGGAAGCCAATGCTCTGTCGGGTCCAGGCTTCTGAGCGGGTCCTCCTAAAGAGCCTGGCTGTCGCATGTACAATTTTGCATTCTGTCCCACTTCTTACTTTCTTTTTTCTCTTTGAACTCCTTTACCAACTTACCAAGTGGGCCAAATCCCCAGACTTGACAGCTTCTTCGATTCTATTTTTTAACTGAAAGCAGTCGTTGGTGTGGTGCCCAATGTCTCGCTTGCTACTCCCGAATCTCGCTTGCTGACTGGTTTGGTGAGGGGTCTAGGAGGCCTCAAGCTGTACCTGGCCTCCTCAGTTGTGAAGACCTCCAAAGGTGTTTTTGTTAGCATAGTAAACATATGTTTCTCGTTGACTTGACCTTTATTTGAGCGCGGGGATTCTCGCTTGTCATTTCTTCTCTTGTGGTCTTAATGGCGGTGAGATCGCCATTCCACGAAGGGTTGAAAGTGTGGCTTGTTCTTTGGGTATGAGTTTCCCTTCCAGGGTTGTTGATCCCGCTTCCTTGTCTCCCTATTATCAAGTGCCTCCTTACCTCGGAGGTAGGCTTCAGCACACTCAAAGGTTTCTTTCATCGTTTGAGGGATGTTTTCATGGAGGTCTCTAAGGAGCTTTTTTGGCCTTTTGGCGTTCATGAAGCCGGAAACACACATTTTTTTCTGTGGCTCCGTTGTAGCTCAACCCTTCTTTTTTGTACCTCTCCATGAAGCTTCTTAAATCTTCGTTGTCTCTTTGCTGGATCTGGTAGAGCACCGCTGCGTCTTTGGTGTACTTTCGTTGCTGTGTGAAGTTCGTTAAGAAGCTTCTGTGCAAGTTATCGAAAGAGTGTATGCTCCCTCCTAAGAGGCTACTGACCCAAATTCATGTGGATCCAACAAGTGTTTACATGAACATGTGACAACACTCTGCATTAGTCCATCGTTCTACGGAGGCTGATCCGGTGAACACTTGGAGATGGTCCTCTGGATATTCCGTCCCATCGTATGTTTTCACGTTTGATGGCATCTTGATCTTTAGCTTGGAACTCAAAGTTAGCTATTTCTTCCGAAAAACAGGACAAGGAGCTCGACCTGTAAGGTTTCGAAGGCTCGCTTGGTGTCTTTTGTCTGGAAGGTTCTGCCTCGTGTATGGCCACCTGATGTGATACTTATTGAGTGGTCACCGGAGGGTTAGGAGTGGGCTGGCTAGTGATGGGAATATTTGGAGCCTAAGGAGCTGCTATGGGGAGCCCGAAGGCGGAAGCAGCCATGGGTAAGCTTCTCCCCACTGTTGAGCAGCCTGGGCCATCATAAAGGCTGCCATCTGTGGATGCATGTAGTTAGGATATGTGAATCCTTGAGGTGTGAACAGTGAAGGACTTGAACAACTTGTCAGGACCCGTATGGGAGAGACCACACTTTGGAGCAAGGGTAGTGACCTCAAAGCCTCTTCAAAATATGTGGCTGTGGGAGGTGATACCGAAGGTTGGTGAAATATCTGGTCCATAGTGAGCTCTAAGTTTCTTGGAGTCATTGTTGGTGAAGTTTCATTGCTTACCCTTTCAACCGGTCTGTTGGGGGCCTCCCTTGGAGTTAAATGAGATGTAGCGGGGAATTTGTTGACCCAAACGGTGGTGGTGGTGGTGGAGTAAGTGTAAAATCTGGCTCATCACCATATCCGAGTCTAAATCTTACCCCTTTTGCTCGTTCTTCACTAACATATCCTTTCATCAACTCTCTAAGCTGCAATAAATGTCTCCTTACTCATTCGGGGGTTAAGTATACCTTTTCCCCAGGGAAAAACATATCATCCCTTGGTGACGATAAACCCACTCGTGTAGGAGATGGAGTGTGAAAAGATTGCAAATCTAGGAGTGACGGTTCGACCCGGGGTCCGTCCGTTACCGGAGTGGTTTGTCCAGCCATTTCAGCAGATGTATGGCTAGAAGCTGACAAATTGAGCGTCGGAGATGACCTGAACTCAGGAGGATAGTTTTCCTCAGCCATAAAGAAAAAATACTTAGGAACAGCGTCGAGAACTACTGGAGATCTGTTCTAAACAGCGTTGCCCCACTGTGGGCGCCACTTGTTGCTACAACAAGATTTATGGCGAGGATGATAGTAACGATATGTCTAAGTTCAGGGTATTGCTCGGTTATTAGTCTAAGTGTTTAAGATTAGAGAATGTTAAGAGAAGAGAGGAGTGAAGGTGTGTGTATTTTTAGAGTGGAGTGCAAGAGCCAATATGTGAATGAATGTGTATGTCTTCAGAGATTTGTTGTAACATATTTACATAAGATATTGTGTGTTGTCCACTCAAATCTGAAGCAAATCTGAAATGTTCAGGAGCTCATGGCTCGAGACTGCCCCTCGACCAGCGCACCTTCTATTCTTGGCAATCTGCAGCACCTTAGTGTTGTATAGTAGAATATGTTTTTAGCTATTTGCGTGTAAGACCTTTTCACTTGCTTTTACTTTGCTCAGTTTACATTTCGCATGATATCTTCAGAGATTTTATGGAATATGTTGTAGAATGCTTGTTGTGGAAGCCATGGTCAGAACAATGTAGCGTTACTGTTCACGTACCAGGCTTCTGGCTACGGGCTTCTAGCTTCTGGCTCCTAAACCATGTGGTCATATGACCTATGTCATCAGCCCCCAAGTCATAAGCGCTTGTGATGTTTATCATAAGTGTTTGTGACTTAAAAATATTTGACCGTTGTATTTTGTTCTATGAGCTCCCAGCTTATGGCTGCTGAGTCCCTTGTTATTGTTTAGCAGGTGAAGGGATGTGGCTTGTTTGATGGGACGTGACAAGACCTGCTAGGTCTGCTGCACTTGATGGGATGGGCTTCTAGCTCCCATCTGACCGTCCCCTTTTCTAGGGATATGATATAACTTTCTCTTTTTTTATTATAATCCCTTTAACTATTCTTCCTTTCAACCTTTACCACCAATTTCTTTTTCCGAATCACCATTGCTATCCCCTTTCTTTCTCTGATCATAGCCCTAACATCCATGGAAGCTTTCTAAACGCACAATTTTACTTTTAAAACAAAGTAAATCCTCAATTAATTTGAAATCTGTTTGGTTTAATCTTGAACATGTTCATCCTCCAGTCATCATTATCAATTGCAATTGGATTAAAGAATTAGTTGTTCAACAGTCCAAGAAGCTTGAAACTCAAGTCCAGGACACGATAAAGAACACAATAATTAACCCGTAAATAACTCTTACGTGTTATATCATAAAATAACTCTAAACTGATTACAAGATTTCTTCTCTCTATACCTCCACACATTAGGAGTATATATAACCTATCTATCCTAATAAGACTAGAATACCAATTATAACTCAATTACAACTCTTAGTATTCTATCCTAAACATAATAGAATAGGTATAATCCACCTTGCATGATAATTAACCTAACTTGTTAATCACTTGTGTTTATCCCACTTGCCAAACAACCCACTAAGACCGACTTGTCCAATGGGCCTACGCGAATTAAGTCCAACAGAAACATCGTCAATTTTGCCATATAAGCTAATCAACTAGATCGAATTTCTCATGCAACCGTGTTCTTTGTTTTCCATTCATCGTTATTAATTCGCAATCATTAAAGGTAAATGCTATATCCATTGAACTCTTTTCACATGTTTAATGAAAGCCCCAGCTTTGTTTTGGTTGAAGTTATCGTATCAGACTCAATTTGATGGATTTAGTTTCTAAGGTTTGTGTTGATTTGAGGGTTTTCTTTAAGTTGTATATTCATAATTAAAAACCGAGTTGTAAACAATAGATCAATCTAATTCACTGGTTTGTGCTTTGTTATTCTATTAATTAGTGACTCTGGTTCTAACCTGGCACCTGACTCTCACTTTTAACATTATTTTTGTTTCCTCTATTATTCCAAGATATTGGTAACTAATATTAATAGATCATTTTAATGCATAATACATTACATAAAATTAGTAATTTATAAATTATCATTTGAGTACTTTTGAAACTTGTAAAAATTATCGAATCTATAACAAAAATACTATGGATCATTTTATAAGACTTGGATCCTTATGCTTTTATAAGGTAACAAAGTCTTTTTGTTACAAAATTTGTCTAAATTTAGCAGTTTTCTTTTAAAGTAGTTAACTTGACAAATTTATTATTATTTTATCAATTCATAATCTTTTGTTTATTTAACTATCATTATTTAATTAATTCACATTATCATAGCTTGATTTATTATACGAACGAATTTAATAATTAACGTTCAAGTTCAATGATCATACTTTTGATTTATTTCTAATCATTCGATTTTTACTTTTTTTATTTAATCGCTATTAGTAAGTATAACTATTATGTTAATTATCCAACTACTATTTAAATTCTTCTATCAAGTTCAAATAGGTTATTTGTAAAAACCCCTAAATTTCTATGAGAAACCCTAGTTTTCAAGTCGCCTTTAGAATCTTAAGTAAATTATTCTAATTTGAGTCATCGCGCTTTAGGATTGACCTCTAAGGAAATCTTTCGGTGCCTTTATTCAAGTTATCTTATTATTCATCATCACCGTTATGTTATCAGGTGAGTATTCATCATCACCCTTTTTCAGTTTTACATTTTGGGGTGATCTCATGTGATCCTACTAAACATGTTTATCGGTTTTATCATTTCAACAGCTTATCATGTTATTCATTTTATCAGTTCAATTTATGTTTGTGTTATTACTTGCAATTATGTGTGCATAGCTTGATAAACATTGATTCTTGCATAATCATTAATTTATTAAAACCGACAGTTACTAATGATAGATCTATTGGCCTAAAAACTCACCCCCTTGATTCTTGGGTGATTATACTTGACTTTATCAACATGTGATTCTTGTCCCTATTCATCAAGAACTTAATCTGTGTGATTACGTGGCTGCAGCTTATTAAGGTTTGATTATGCGTATGTCTTGTATGTTACACATTTGCATTATAAGTTTGACATAACATGAGAATTGAACACTTTTAGTCATTTTGACTCTTTTGATCATTTTAAACATTTGTTTACTCACCGGCTAATTCGTTAGCTGAATAAATACTTTTCATATGATTTAAGATTATACAGTTTATGTGATTGCTACAAGATGCGAATACTTAGGATATGGTTGGACCTAGAATACTAAACAAACACTTAGGATAGAGTTATGTGTTGGGGGAACTGAGGAAGAGCTAAATCAATTCTGAAATATCAAAGTGGTATTACAGAAGAAGGATAATTTGATATTGATGAACATTTTGTTAATCTTGAATCCAAAACCGATAACACATTGTCACATCAAGTACATGATAGAATGAAGCGTGATAACTGAGGGCTTGATTACTATCACGTAAGTATCCTACAGGAGTGTAGAGGAGTTGAATATGGAACATATGAGGATACTGGTTTAAAGTTTCGAAGAAAAGGAGAAAGCTGAAAATAAAATGATCAAACTAAACCTTGAGAGAGACGATTATATTGATATTACTGAAGGTTTCTACTCCTAAGAAGAAGAAATTGTCTGTTGTTGAATTAAAACAAAAGTACAAGTCAAAGAGTTCAATTTCAATGGCAAGTTTCTACCTTCATCACCTAAAACCATGAAGAATTGGTGTCTAAATAAATCAATTGGAGTAACTATTAGGTCAAGGATTGAAATGGGTCAATCAAGAGAAATAATAGATCTTGTGAGTTGTATTAATTTTATACTCATATAGATAATCCACAACAACAAGACCATAAGGAATTGAGAAGATTGTGTCTTGCAAATCATAAGTACAATGTGAGAGGTAAAGGTTATGAGATGATGCTTGATAATTTGTTCAAAAATGATAAAGAACATTACTTGAATCTTACTAAACACAAGATTCCAAGTATTTCCATGATAATAAACAAGAGAAGTGAAGGAAAAGAAAGAAAGTTCCATACAATCCTGCTCCAGTCAGTCAATTCATGATCAACTTAAATACTTCATATCTACCAAAGCTTGAAGATCAAGAAGTTAAATTCATTCATGCACAAACTACTTTCCCTATTTTAATAAGATTCTATGATATTGCAAACAAGGAGATAATGTTTGTTTCGAAAGTCAAAAGACTATGGTATTGATGAAGTGAGGATGTTTGGTGTATTTGAACGGAGATTGGTGCATCCTAGCTACATTCATTTCCTATCAAGGCGGAAGTTTGAGAAAGTGAAGTCTAAAGATTCAGCTCAAGACTTATGTTATTTTATACACAAGATTGATATGTTATCAATTGTGTATGAAAAAATGTCCATGAGAAAGGAACTGTTTAATATCAAAGTTGGACAAATTTACATTGAGGAAGTTGAAATGATGAAGATCAACAACCTACAGATCTTAATGATCAAAGGAAAAACAAAGTGAATGAATTATACTCTCAAGATGATGTTTTAAATCTTTATTTTGAAACATTTGATAAAATCAGAGATTTGTCTATCTTGGTGATGTCCAACAAAGATAAGAATGAATTTTTTAGATTCAGACACTACATCAACACTATTGTTCATTACTAGAATAGAAATCCAGTTGAAGAGTTTGCGGATAATTTGAGATGTGTAGGAAGGTTAGAGATGCGCGGATACATTGAAGATGTGCGGATACATTAAAGATGTGCGAATATCTCTTATGTTTTTTTTTGGTTTACTTTACACGCGTATGTTTTGTTTCGGAGTAGTATAAAGAGATGTTCTACAACTTCCATTTGTATGCAACTGTCTTAGAACTCATTGTAACCTACTGTGATCAATCACATAAACATAAATTTTTATTGGTTCTTGTTGTTTCTTATTTGATTCATATTGTAAATTATTCATCATGATCATGCATTTTAGCGTTGATCTAATCTCTTTTGGTAAATTCTATCTCGAATGACAAATCCACAATAACCTATCTAATACTAGATATATGTAGTAGTATCATGCTATTGCATGAGAGGGAGAGAGAGAGAGAGCATGTAATAATATGTCAGGTTATTGTGTAATCTTTTGATTGGACAAAGATTACATAATGACCTGGTAAGATTCACTCAATGACACAATGTAATAATAGTGAATAATAAACATGTACAACACAATTACACAATCATAATAAGCATTATTTTTTCCTTAAAACACTTATAGTCTTCATATATAAAAAGGACCATTTTATTCACATTTTTTCAAGTCATTGTATAATTTCGTATCCTCATCATGTGAGCTTTTTAAATGACGAGGATTACATAATGACTTGGTAAGGATTATTCAATGACACAATATAATGATAGTTTAAAAGTAAACACGTATAACACAATGACACAATCATTTTACAGTGTCGCAATATAAAAGGTTGGAACAACTGATAGAACACAAGTAAACATATGTAACACAATGAATCTAGCCCAACGAGTCAAAGTACAACATTAAATATAATGATAATTCACAAGTAAAATATAACACAATGACACAATGTACATGAGTAAAACAAGCAGAGTTATGCACAATATAACACACGATCAATACAAACACATATTAACAAATGGATTTACATATAGTATTCATACACCGTACAATTATTATGTCAATATGTTATACATGTTTACTATTAAACTATCATTATATTGTGTTATTAAATTATCATTACTAGGACATTATGTAATCCTTCCCATTTCAAAAGATTACACAATGATTTGACAATATTACACAGTTAGCTGAAATAAATGTGAATAAAACAATCGGTTCTTATATATCCTATATGTGTTTTAAGGAAAAAAAAATGTTTATTATGATTGTGTCATGTGCTATACATGTTTATTATTATTCACTATAATTACATTGTGTCATTATGTAATTCCTATCATGTCATTGTGTAATCCTCGTTAAATCAGAATATTACACAATGAACTGGTAGATTAAACAATCAGCTTATATATCAATACGATATGCGTTTTACAGAGAAAAAGTACTTGTTTTGTGGTATAACTTGTTTAAAAGTTGTGGAATTGACATTTGACTTGCATGTGAAGAGAGAAAGAAAAATAAAGTGGTTATAACTAAAATACTCCATTTTCTAATTTAACTAGATAACATATGTCAATCTATTATTCTTTCTTATCATTTTTAGATTAAAATCATTTGTAGGTGAGCCTCCATATATATATATATATATATATATATATATATATATATATATTCAACAAAAACATGAGCTTCAATAATAATTAGAGTGAACAAACAACACCATTAAAATGCGATTTTTTTCATCTTTAAGTAGACATGCCGCTTGATATAGTTTTGGTGATACACTCACCCCACCCCACCCCTAAAAACCTAGACCCCAATTCCACCCTAAAATTATAAACCCCCATCAGCACTCCTCAAAAATCTAAACCCCACCCAACTCAATGAACCCTACCTTCCGCCCTCTTAAAAAAACCTAAATCCCTATTTCACCCACCCACCTCCACCCTATCCTACCCGCTAACTCTCTTTTTAGTGGAGAATTTAGGAACAATGTTTTAGCCATTGAATCATGTTGAATCATTTTTGATGAGGAAAATTTACACTCATTTAATCTTCTACATTTCATTAGGTTATTGGGGTGAATGATTTTGGTTTTTGGCTGGGGCTACTCACAGTGGCGTACCCAGGAATTTTTTCCATGGGGGTCGAAGATTTGGTTGTAATCGTTTGAGTATATCGATATATAATATTTTTTCTAATCCGGTTCAGGTTGAACCGAATCGGGTCAAATTTAAAAATGACAACAACTAAATTTTAGGGTCAAAATTAAAAAAAATTCATTTTCCCTCCACTTATATTCAAAAGTAAAAATTTTCATTCCCTTTACTCAACTAACTTTTTTAATGTTTAACCCTAATTTTTATCTATAAATACCAAACCAAATCTCTCTAATCACTTACATCATCTAAACTCTCTCTCGAACTCTCTCAATCTATTTAAGAATTTCATCTTTTTTCAACAAATTTTTAACAACAACTTGTGAGTTTTTTTTCTTTTTTTCTTTCATTTTTTTACTTTATTTTTATTCCTAAATACTTGAAACATCCTCTATGAATTTTACCATATATTTACCAAGGTAAATAGAGTTTGGTAAATCACCATTTTTGAGGTTCGAGTTAGGATTGTTTTTCTCAAACTATATAACATAAATCTTTTATTTTGTTTCTTAAACTTCATATGTCTCTATTATACATCTTTCTTAAGTCACTAATCTACAAATAAGAAGTTAACGAAACCAAACCATGTTTCCAAACAAGATTGTGTTGGAAAACTTATGTTATGGTATAAAAATGGTGATGTTGTAAACCTTGGTTCTACAACTAATTTTTCCACCATTCATCACTTCTCACTTGATTACTTAGCAAAATTAGTTAGTTTGTTTATGTATTTTCTTTTTGTGCTCATGACCATCCAAATCATCAACTATGTTGATGGTTTTGTACAATGGTGAAACACTTAAGGTTATAATACCATAATGCTTGACTATATATGACAATATAAATAAATATATATTACTATCTTCTAAACATAATATAACTCAATCCATTGTTAAATATTATGTGTCTTATATAGGCTGCTAACTGGGCATTAAACTGAGTTTTCAAGACTGGATGGGGGTCGAGGGTTAAATTTTACGGGGGTCGATCGAGAATTTAACATATAAAAACCAAAAAAAAAATTTCGCAGGGGGAGCGGGCGCCCCCCACCCCAACTTAGTGGGTACGCCCTTGGCTACTCACCCATTTTGAAGAATTAAAACGGATATAAAAATTAGGGGGCCTTTTTCAAGTTTATGGATTAAAATTTGAAATGTCAATGAAGTAATCAATCAATTCTCAAATACATAAAACACTTATTTGAAAGTGTGAAAAACTTAGGTTTTACTATCATGCAAGTTTTTAAACACCAAAGTATGTTCAAATATTTTTTTGAAAATATATAAAAGTTATGTGACTTTAAAAATAAATAAAAAATATTTGTTTATGTTTAGGCTATAACATTATAAAGAGCTTCAAACATATTCTCCTAACATACAAAGTTTATACAAAGTCGGTCCTAAGGAATCAAATGTCCGGTGAAAGCCATCGAAAAAAGACCCCTCTATTGTGTGACTGGGATCCAACCCCATGCCACCACTAAAACTCCTGCGTCGCTACCACCAGCGCCAACACCGCCACACAATCTACCGTTGTCGTCTTCCGACCTCCATCCTCGGCAACACCACCACTCCTAAAAAATAAGTCTTTTAGTGTTACAAGTATCTTCTTCCTACTTTCTTCATTAGAGAGCTCAGGCTGCTACGCCTGAAATAAAATCTAGCGATGTTTTTCTTCTTCTCTCTACACCCTATATATATATATATATATATATATATATATATATATATATATATATATATATATATATATATATATATATATATATATATCAACAGAAACAATTTGGTGCCCCCTTAGCCAATGGTGTCCGGGATGGTCGCCCACACTGCACCTGCCCAAGGCCACCCCTAGTTCCATGGTCGGTGGATTTGGTGGATCTGCCCGCTGTGTACAAGTGTCATGTCCTAATTGAACGAAAAAAAAAACTATTTTTTTCAGTTGATTCTTACTTTAAAAAATTTTTTTCTAAGACACTTACACATATTGTGGGTTTCAAGGAATGGTTTGTGTGTTTTTGCTTATAACAAGATGCTAGGGTTTCAAATCCTTTAACCTCTAGTTTGTCTTTTTCTTTGCTTTCTATTCTAATAAACTAATTGTATTCTATAATTAGTTATTAAAGGTATTTTGTGGAAGATTATTCAGAGGCTTGGTTTTTTTGGGTTTAGGTCAAGAATTCAAACCTTTTAGCCTATTATTGTTATCTTTTTTTTTTTTTTTTTTTTACTTTTTAGAGTTTTTTCTATTTATAGTATTTTCTTATATTTGATTTTTAAATTACTTTGACGTTTCATGCTGTGACGTGAGAGACATAATACTACACCCTATGATATATATATGAGCTAAAACCCGGCCGCTGCATCTCGTGACACATGACAAAAATCTAGTGATCTATGAATTTCATATAACGAATTAACAAAGTCAAGTTAATTTGTTATTTGTTTGATAAGACTCCAATTAAACCAAATTGGATTCATCTAGCTATCTAGTAAATAAAGGTTTTAGGGTTATTTTTTAAGGGTAAAAAATTATTAGTTTTATAAAAGAAAGTTTGAGAGGAAAACAATTAGATAAGAGAGTTGATGGAGCCAAAACTTTGTGATTAATTATATTCTTACAAAAATATTTATAAATCTTTAAATATAACGTTTATAATTTTTTTTAAATATTTTTATTTAATTATATACTTCTTAAACCTAGTTCATCATAAATTGCAATAAGATTTAAAATCATAAAGCGATTTAAAGTTAAATTGCACAAAGTTAACGACGAATTGTTTACGCAATTACGCTCATAATTATTGTCAACACAAGATGCTACCAAACACTATAATATTAAACATAAGCATTAGCCGGGTTGAACGAATTAAAAACTTGACAAATGACGAATAACCACAATTAATACAAGTAAACTTATTGTGGAGTAAACTTTGTACAACTAATTACGAACGATTATGAATATAATCAACATGCATTCATGTAAACAATCAAACGAACGGAGTCGATACGTCTGAGCTACTAAACGAGCTCCATCAATCGAGATTCGATTAGTTTCGCGTCGAACCCTAATCGAGCCTGAAAAGCCTGCACAAATCAAAAACATAAAATAAACTCATTGAGCAATATTAATATTTATAAACTATTCATGCATGCATAATGCAAAAATTCAAGGGGCATTTACATATATCCCCCTCATAAGATCATTTATTACGTATTTACCTAATCCTTAAATTCAATTACATATTTCCCCTTCCTAACCACATATATTACATATTTACCCAATTTCTTTAAAATAGCCTTTTGATTTACTATTTTACCCTTAATGATCTTCATAAATATATTTTTATATTTTCTTATGGTTTGTGTAAAAGAAAGGGTAAATGAGTAATTTATTATGTCAAAGGGGATATATGTAATTAAACTTTAGGCTTGGGTAAATATGTAATTGATGAGCTTAGGAAGGGGAAATATGTAAAAAAACCAAAATTTGAAATCCACATACGTACATATACTTCTAAGACACCTTTTAAATCTACTTCTCAAATTAAGCTATTAATAACTTTTTAGAAATGGGTAACTTTGTAAAAAGATAACCAAGTTTCAATTTTGTTCTAATTAAGTCAATTAAGTTTAAAAATTATTTCAATTAAGTCACCCACCTTCATATTTTATTCAAATTAAAGGTTTTAACATGTTGTTTTCACATGTTTTTGTTCACGTTTCAGTTAGGATTTATTTTTTACATTTTTTGATGCTATGTGAAGCGGTAATGTGAATTGTAGGTTTATTTTTTTTATTATAATTAACATATTTTTTAATATTTTAATACAATTACATATATTAAATATTCATACCCCCACATTCTATCCTAAATTCCTTTCTTGAAACAAATAAATCCCAACAATTGCTCGATTTGAAGATTTAGTCATCCAATTCAAGCAAAATATGCTTGAGTGACCTAATTAGAACAAAATTAAAACTTGGTTATGTTTCTATGACAAAAAGTTTGTACGTAGATACACATATATACATGCATGTACACGTATATATATATACATATACGTGCATGCAGCATGCATGTACACGTATATTAGTATATATGTACATATACGTAAGGCATTTTATAAAGTGATAGAAGGTGATCGATATGGACCTGAGCATGAATGGTACAGTATGTACGGTGGTCGACGGTACAAAAACTAGAACTCGTAATTTCGGCACCACCTTGCTCTATGATTTTTAGAACTTCAAATGGCACCACCTTCTTGTTACTCACAATGAATATCAAGTTAACCTCTAGTTTCATATCAACTGTTTCCATTACTCGAACCACCTGCAACCTTGGTTGCATATTGTTCAACTCACTAATGTGGCTAACTTCCTTTTGTAGCTCTTCTTTCCTGGTCTTCAATCTTTCCACTCTCTCCTTCCATCGTTTCAGTGACGTGGTCGCTCGATCCAAGAACTCTGGCAAGGACTTTCTCTCCTGTAATCATTCATGCATGCATGTGAGTATGTGCAATGAAGCATTATATATAAGCTATTTGCTACTTTCATCTTCTACATGATATAGTCATGTAAATCAATTGCTTGTGTGTGCATGCACAACATAGCAAGTGAGAAACTTGAGCTCTAATTGAAGAATAGAAAGTTTGATCACTTGAGATAAATTAAGTAGATTTCAATTTCAGTTATTCACTACAAGAAATATCACTTTTAGCGACCAAGGTTTCAGCCAAAAGTTCATAAAACGACAAAAAAACTTGTTTTTGACAAGAAAAGTCAATTTGTTTTCGGCCGTCAAATTCGTCACCAATTTTTTTTATTTCATATTGTATTAAATTATGATGAAAAATACAAAAATACAATATTGTAGTGTAGGTGGCCGGTTTGCATGAACTACATGAAAATAGGGTTTTCCTTAGATATTTCTCCAAAAAAAAGCTACAAACTTTTACAAAAGTCATGCCAAATAAAAATGTTGTCTGAAACTTGACGGAATATAATAACAAAAATAAATAAATAAAAAATAAAAAACTTATAGAAAAATTGTCAGAAAAATGAATGCTAATTTTTGATATAAATTTTTCTTAAGTTTTTCTTAATTTTTAAAAACTTTTGTCTGAAATCATTTCAACTACTTTCCAAAAAAAAGAGTATTGTGGGATCGAAACACTTTTGCTTGTGATATGTGTATATATGTAAAGAGAAATGATATACATATGGTTGAAGATGAAGGAGAGTAGCAAGTGTGGAGTATAGATCCTTCATACGATCTCTGCGTTGTTTTTCTTTGGTTGCTGGTGGTGTTTGAGATGATGAGCTTGCGTGTCTCATTTTAATTTGTGTTATGTGGATGTGAGGCACATTTGGAGTGTGTGTTAATTGGTGTTTTTTATAAGCCGGTGGGTGGGTCTTTACAAAAATGTCCACATCAATGTATGTCCTTATCAGAATTGAATTTTGAAGGGAACATACAACCGGAATATATTGCTCTCATGCATGGCTAAAAAGTAAAAGTATACTTCTAATTTTGGTAATGTTTTTCTATTATTTGTAGCTTAAAAATTTGTGATTTTACTATCCTTACTTGAAATAGAGTACGATTTAGTTTATGTATCTAATTAGTTAAGGAAACAAGTCAGACAAATTTTCATATATATACTAAGAGTAAATAATATGTCAACTAGCATTAACTAAAAAAAATAGTGTTTTTGATACAAAAAGTTCTGATAAACTTCCGATAACTCATTATTTATGACAATTTTTTTGACAAATAGCAAAAATAAAAAAGACCTTAATTTGTCGCTAACCAAAAAAAATTTCTCATTTTTTTAACTGAATGTGTTATCTAGCCATCAGGTTTATGTGTATAGTCTTTTAGAATTGAAGAAAATTACGTAATTTTTCTAAGTATATAAGTTCTTAATTTTTCACTTTGGTAATGAAAAAAGATGTCATATTCTATGATTTTTTTTCATAGGCAGCTTAATATTAGGGTAAACTAAAATTTTCATGTTATATTCTGTGCACATGTAGTTTTGACCCATTTTAAGTAGGTTTTGGTGAATTTGTTAAATGATGCAGTATTGGTGAGTTAGTTAAATGATTTGTATATATTTTTATTAACATTTTGTTGAATTCTGTGAAGACTAAAAGCACGCAGGCAAACGTTGTCAATTAAACAATAATCTGACTTAATGGTTATCAAGCATACAATGGAGTTTGTCAAACATGTTCATCATGATTTTTCCACCCAGTTTATATATATATACATACATATATATATATACATATATATTTATATATATATATATATATAGATTAGGGATTTTCTAAAAAGGCTCAAAACTCTAAGAAGTGTAGGAAGCAATCAATAACAAGCACGTGGCCATGAGATAAAAAAACACGGAGGGGCATCTTTGTCATTTATACGCGCGCGCGATGCTGACTTCGAAATCCTGGTATCACTCGCGATGTTCAGTTATGGTGTTTTTTTGACGTTTATTAATTACGAACATATGTTCAGGTATGACGTGTTTTTGACGTTTTTCGTTTTTAATTTTGAATCCATAATCATTCATCTATGACGAATACTGAAAGCGATGATGTTTTTTGTTTGTTAATTTTTGACGTTTTCGTTTACTAATTACGAACGTCCGATCAATGTTCAGTTCTTCTGAATCATTGTGTTTTTAACATTCTGAATCATGGTGTTTTTAGTGATCGATCAGTTCGAATGTTAAAAACACCATGATTCAGAAGACATAGATCCATTTGATAGTGCTAAGAAACACCATGAGAAAAGTTAGAATGTGTGAGAAACAAAACACCAAAAAAGTCAATTGTTTTTACTGTGATCAGTTTAAACATAAAAAACATCATGATTCAGAAGACACAGATCTAACAAACACCATGGGAAAAGTTAGAATGTGTGAGAAATAAAACACCAAAAACGTAAACTATGTAAAAAAAACACCATGATTCAGAATACACAGATCTAAGAAACACCATGGCGTTTGAATTTTGTGTTAAAAACGCACGGATCTAAGAAACACCATGGCGTTTGAATTGTGGTGTTAAATACGCACAATGACAAATCTACCCTCAAATCTATCTCGCGCGTGACCAAAACATTAAAATAATTACAAAAATGCCACCGCGTCCATCTGGGCCGTAAAACACCATAATCCGACGTCTTAGATTACTTCTTAGACTTTTTAGAGTTTTTTGCCTTTTTAGAAAATCCCTCCAATATATATATATATATGTATATATATATATGTGTGTATATATATATATAGATTGGGGATTTTCTAAAAAGGCTAAAAACTCTAAGAAGTGTAGGAAGCAATCAACAACAAGCACGTGGCCATGAGATAAAAAAACACGGAGGGGCATCTTCCACATTTATACGCGCGATGCTGACTTCGAAATCCTGGTATCACTCGCGATGTTCAGTTATGGTGTTTTTTTGACGTTTATTAATTACGAACATCTGTTCAGGTATGGCGTGTTTTTGACGTTTTTCGTTTTAATTTTGAATCCATAATCATTCATCTATGACGAATACTGAAAGCGATGATGTTTTTGTTTGTTTTTGACGTTTTCGTTTACTAATTACGAACGTCCGATCAATGTTCAGTTCTTCTGAATCATTGTGTTTTTAACATTCTGAATCATGGTGTTTTTAGTAATCAGTTCGAATGTTAAAAACACCATGATTCAGAAGACGTAGATCCATTTGATAGTGCTAAGAAACACCATGAGAAAAGTTAGAATGTGTGAGAATTAAAACACCAAAAAAGTCAATTGTTTTTACTGTGATCAGTTCAAACATAAAAAAACACCATGATTCAGACGACACAGATCTAAGAAACACCATGGGAAAAGTTAGAATGTGTGAGAAATAAAACACCAAAAACGTCAACTATGTAAAAAACACCATGATTCAGAATACACAGATCTAAGAAACACCATGGCGTTTGAATTGTGGTGTTAAATACGCATAATGACAAATCTACCCTCAAATCCATCTCGCGCGTGACCAAAACATCAAAATAATTACAAAAATGCCACCGCGTCCATCTGGGCCGTCAAACACCATAATCCGACGTCTCAGATTACTTCTTAGGCTTTTTAGAGTTTTTTGCCTTTTTAGAAAATCCCTCCCCTATATATATAGATTGGGGATTTTCTAAAAAGGCTAAAAACTCTAAGAAGTGTAGGAAGCAATCAACAACAAGCACGTGGCCATGAGATAAAAAAAACACGGAGGGGCATCTTCGTCATTTATACGCGCGATGCTGACTTCGAAATCCTGGTATCACTCGCGATGTTCAGTTATGGTGTTTTTTTGACGTTTATTAATTACGAACATCTGTTCAGGTATGGCGTGTTTTTGACGTTTTTCGTTTTAATTTTGAATCCATAATCATTCATCTATGACGAATACTGAAAGCGATGATGTTTTTGTTTGTTTTTGACGTTTTCGTTTACTAATTACGAACGTCCGATCAATGTTCAGTTCTTCTGAATCATTGTGTTTTTAACATTCTGAATCATGGTGTTTTTAGTAATCAGTTCGAATGTTAAAAACACCATGATTCAGAAGACATAGATCCATTTGATAGTGCTAAGAAACACCATGAGAAAAGTTAGAATGTGTGAGAAATAAAACACCAAAAAAGTCAATTGTTTTTACTGTGATCAGTTCAAACATAAAAAAACACCATGATTCAGACGACACAGATCTAAGAAACACCATGGGAAAAGTTAGAATGTGTGAGAAATAAAACACCAAAAACGTCAACTATGTAAAAAACACCATGATTCAGAATACACAGATCTAAGAAACACCATGGCGTTTGAATTGTGGTGTTAAATACGCATAATGACAAATCTACCCTCAAATCCATCTCGCGCGTGACCAAAACATCAAAATAATTACAAAAATGCCACCGCGTCCATCTGGGCCGTCAAACACCATAATCCGACGTCTCAGATTACTTCTTAGGCTTTTTAGAGTTTTTTGCCTTTTTAGAAAATCCCTCCCCTATATATATAGATTGGGGATTTTCTAAAAAGGCTAAAAACTCTAAGAAGTGTAGGAAGCAATCAACAACAAGCACGTGGCCATGAGATAAAAAAAACACGGAGGGGCATCTTCGTCATTTATACGCGCGATGCTGACTTCGAAATCCTGGTATCACTCGCGATGTTCAGTTATGGTGTTTTTTTGACGTTTATTAATTACGAACATCTGTTCAGGTATGGCGTGTTTTTGACGTTTTTCGTTTTAATTTTGAATCCATAATCATTCATCTATGACGAATACTGAAAGCGATGATGTTTTTGTTTGTTTTTGACGTTTTCGTTTACTAATTACGAACGTCCGATCAATGTTCAGTTCTTCTGAATCATTGTGTTTTTAACATTCTGAATCATGGTGTTTTTAGTAATCAGTTCGAATGTTAAAAACACCATGATTCAGAAGACATAGATTCATTTGATAGTGCTAAGAAACACCATGAGAAAAGTTAGAATGTGTGAGAAATAAAACACCAAAAAAGTCAATTGTTTTTACTGTGATCAGTTCAAACATAAAAAAACACCATGATTCAGACGACACAGATCTAAGAAACACCATGGGAAAAGTTAGAATGTGTGAGAAATAAAACACCAAAAACGTCAACTATGTAAAAAACACCATGATTCAGAATACACAGATCTAAGAAACACCATGGCGTTTGAATTGTGGTGTTAAATACGCATAATGACAAATCTACCCTCAAATCCATCTCGCGCGTGACCAAAACATCAAAATAATTACAAAAATGCCACCGCGTCCATCTGGGCCGTCAAACACCATAATCCGACGTCTCAGATTACTTCTTAGGCTTTTTAGAGTTTTTTGCCTTTTTAGAAAATCCCTCCCCTATATATATAGATTGGGGATTTTCTAAAAAGGCTAAAAACTCTAAGAAGTGTAGGAAGCAATCAACAACAAGCACGTGGCCATGAGATAAAAAAAACACGGAGGGGCATCTTCGTCATTTATACGCGCGATGCTGACTTCGAAATCCTGGTATCACTCGCGATGTTCAGTTATGGTGTTTTTTTGACGTTTATTAATTACGAACATCTGTTCAGGTATGGCGTGTTTTTGACGTTTTTCGTTTTAATTTTGAATCCATAATCATTCATCTATGACGAATACTGAAAGCGATGATGTTTTTGTTTGTTTTTGACGTTTTCGTTTACTAATTACGAACGTCCGATCAATGTTCAGTTCTTCTGAATCATTGTGTTTTTAACATTCTGAATCATGGTGTTTTTAGTAATCAGTTCGAATGTTAAAAACACCATGATTCAGAAGACATAGATCCATTTGATAGTGCTAAGAAACACCATGAGAAAAGTTAGAATGTGTGAGAAATAAAACACCAAAAAAGTCAATTGTTTTTACTGTGATCAGTTCAAACATAAAAAAACACCATGATTCAGACGACACAGATCTAAGAAACACCATGGGAAAAGTTAGAATGTGTGAGAAATAAAACACCAAAAACGTCAACTATGTAAAAAACACCATGATTCAGAATACACAGATCTAAGAAACACCATGGCGTTTGAATTGTGGTGTTAAATACGCATAATGACAAATCTACCCTCAAATCCATCTCGCGCGTGACCAAAACATCAAAATAATTACAAAAATGCCACCGCGTCCATCTGGGCCGTCAAACACCATAATCCGACGTCTCAGATTACTTCTTAGGCTTTTTAGAGTTTTTTGCCATTTTAGAAAATCCCTCCCCTATATATATAGATTGGGGATTTTCTAAAAAGGCTAAAAACTCTAAGAAGTGTAGGAAGCAATCAACAACAAGCACGTGGCCATGAGATAAAAAAAACACGGAGGGGCATCTTCGTCATTTATACGCGCGATGCTGACTTCGAAATCCTGGTATCACTCGCGATGTTCAGTTATGTTGTTTTTTTGACGTTTATTAATTACGAACATCTGTTCAGGTATGGCGTGTTTTTGACGTTTTTCGTTTTAATTTTGAATCCATAATCATTCATCTATGACGAATACTGAAAGCGATGATGTTTTTGTTTGTTTTTGACGTTTTCGTTTACTAATTACGAACGTCCGATCAATGTTCAGTTCTTCTGAATCATTGTGTTTTTAACATTCTGAATCATGGTGTTTTTAGTAATCAGTTCGAATGTTAAAAACACCATGATTCAGAAGACATAGATCCATTTGATAGTGCTAAGAAACACCATGAGAAAAGTTAGAATGTGTGAGAAATAAAACACCAAAAAAGTCAATTGTTTTTACTGTGATCAGTTCAAACATAAAAAAACACCATGATTCAGACGACACAGATCTAAGAAACACCATGGGAAAAGTTAGAATGTGTGAGAAATAAAACACCAAAAACGTCAACTATGTAAAAAACACCATGATTCAGAATACACAGATCTAAGAAACACCATGGCGTTTGAATTGTGGTGTTAAATACGCATAATGACAAATCTACCCTCAAATCCATCTCGCGCGTGACCAAAACATCAAAATAATTACAAAAATGCCACCGCGTCCATCTGGGCCGTCAAACACCATAATCCGACGTCTCAGATTACTTCTTAGGCTTTTTAGAGTTTTTTGCCTTTTTAGAAAATCCCTCCCCTATATATATATATATTTATATATATATATATATATATATATATATATATATATATATATATATATATATATATATATATATATATAGGGAATGGTTAATTTGAGAACACTCTCTAGTTTTGAGAACTCGTGAGAACCTTACTTTCCGAGTTTTTTCATATATATATATATAGAAATGAGATATTTTGAGAACACCCTCTAGTTTTGAGAACTCGTGAGAACCTTACTTTTTGTGTTTTTTTATAGAATTTTTTTTACTCAAATGTTACGTATATTAAAAACTAGAACCTTGAAAAAAAGGAAATTAAAAAAATGTTTTCGTTCTTAAAAAACGTATATGTAACTAAAAAATATTTACAGCAAAACAATGCTGGTGTATTTTATTACACCTATGTAATATGATGTAAATATTTTTTACTAACATATACGTTTTTTAACGACGGAAATATTTTTTTTAAATTTTCTTTTTTCCAGGTTCTAGTTTTTAATATACGCAACATTTGGACCAAAAAAATACTATGAAAAAACTCGGGAAGTAAGGTTCCCACGAGTTCTCACAACTAAAGGGTGTTCTCAAATTACCCCTTCTATATATATATATATATATATATATATATATATATATATATATATATATATATATATATATATGGGGGAGAGTTATCCTACAAAGGGTTGGAAATCTAAGAAAGCTACAAAGACACAATGCAAGTAAAAATAGACACAATGACGGTTTAAAAATTTATTAAAAAAATCTAAATCGAATTTAAAAAATAGCTCGGAGACCTTGTTCCCCTTGTTGTCTTCTATCAAAAAAAAATTAAAAGAAAAATAAACAAAAATAAAAAAAATTAACGTTTTTATTGTGTCTAATTTTTTTTTCATTGTGTCTAATATAAATTTATGACACAAAAAGATAAATTAGACACAATGAAAATGGTAACTTTTTTTTTCGTTAAGGAAGACAAAGAGGGGAACAAAGTCTTCGAGCCACTTTTTTGAAATTCGATTTAGATTTTTTCTAATAAATTTTTTAAACCGTCATTGTGTCTATTTTACTTGCATTGTGTCTTTGTAGCCTTCTTAAATTTGTAATACTTTGTAGGTGAACCTCCCTATATATATAAATATATATATATATATATATATATATATATATATATAGATCGGGAATTTTCTAAAAAGGCTAAAAACTCTAAGAAGTGTAGGAAGCATTCACAAACCAACACGTGTCCATGAGGAAGAAAAAACACGGAGGGGCGTTATTGCCATTTTACGCGTTTTATGACGTTGCCATATTGAGATCTGTTCTCATGGTGTTTCTTATGTTTAGTTATGGCGTTTTTTTGACGTTTATTAATTACGAACATTCGATCATGTATGGTGTGTTTTTGACGTTTTTCGTTTTTAACTTTGAATCCATAATCATTCATCTATGACGAATACTAAAAGCGATGATGTTTTTGTTTGTTTTTGACGTTTTCGTTTACTAATTACGAACGTCCAATCAATGTTTTTGACGTTTTCGTTTATTAATTACGAACACCGGTCATGTATGGCGTGTTTTTGACGTATTAATCATTGTTATGACGTTTTCATTCGACTTCGATGTTTACTCTATTGCAGGTAAGTTATGACGTTTTTTATTAGTTAATTTTTTCAGCTGCGTGGTGTTATTTTATAGAGCCAGTTTTATGCATAATGTTTTTTATATGCATGTTGAAAACGCACAATGACTAATCTACCCCGGAACCTTATCGCATTTCAGTAAAAACATCATAATATTTACAATATTGCCACCGCGTTAATCTTAACCGTAAACACCTTAAATCTAACGTCCTAGATTGCTTCTTAGCCTATTTAGAGTTTTTGCCCTTTGTAGAAAATCCTTCATATATATATATATATATATATATATATATATATATATATATATATATATATATATATATATATATATATATATATATATATATATATATATATATATATATATATATATATGAGGTTCTTTTAAGAAGACCAAAAAGTGCAAGAAGAAAAAGAAATAAGCTCAACCCTACATATATCCATCCAATGGTTGTGATCACATGGGTTGTTTTTTTAAATTAATTTAAGAGTTATTTCTATTTATAACCCAAATAAGGGTACTATAGACAAATAAAATGTAAGCTAATTAAAGAAGGATTATGAGTTTTATTTCACATAAATGCAATTTACGTTAGTTTTCAATTTTTCACCAAACATCATAGTTTCCCTATAATATATTATGTTACCATAGATTTCATCTACATCATTATTTCCTCATTATATATAATTAGCTCTTAAAAAAACAAAACGATATCTAAAAGTTTATATAAAAAAAAACCAAAACAATTTTGAACATATATTTAATCTCAAATTCCTACATATAGATCGGATTATGATTACAAGTGTGTAGGAATTTTGTTTTTTTTACGAATCAAAGAACCATAATGCGTGTAGCTTTAAGCGGTATGTCGATGTGTAAGTAGTGTTTTACCTCATGTAGGGTGTTTTACGTAAACTTAAAATCATCTACATTAATTTAATATTTTCCTACACAAAAAGTAAAATTTACCTACATGCGCAATTATTTTATGTGTAGTAAAAGTATAGGAAAAAATAATGTGTGTAGCTTTAAACAATATTTGTAGCTATTAAAAATATGTTTAGGTAATATTATTATGTGTTGATACATAAATACATCACTTTAACTTTAATTATCCCATGTTCATTATAACTTTAATAAAACTGTAACATTATTTTAAGAAAATCATATTTTACTTTTAATAAATATTAAAAATGAACTTTTTTTACATTCTTGAATCAAAACATGATATTATATATGGGCTCATCGTAAAATCTTACATGATATATATAAGTTCGTATGAGTATATGTAGGTGATATTCTTATTTTACTCGGCCATATGTAAGAACCTACATATGATACATTTATTGAATATACACAAATACACAATTACACAACCGGCTACACAAGATGCAGTATATTCCAAATGGCAAGAACACTTTATTGAATATGAAGAATTCAAACAATAATGTGCAGGTAACTTTATTATTTGTCGGTGGATGTGTAATAAATACCTACACATGATATAATATAGTAATATTTTTCCTACATATTGGTGATACAATATAGTAAAGTTTTCCTACATATTCATGATGTTAATAAACACCTACTATTTTACGATATGTATATAAACACCTAAACACAATACATAATTTAAAAAATTCATATGAAAAAAATGCTTGTACTATCGAAGTAAAAAATTATTTTGAAAAGAAATATTATAGAAGTAAAAATTCAATTTGAAAAGAAAATTAGTTGACGTTTATAAAAAATCGATCCTTTGTTGAGTATGAAAGTAATCTAAAATTACTAAATTAGGTTTCTTAAAGGTTTTTATCCAAAAGTTTGTAATAAATAATTAAAACCGATTACATATATTACATTCCTAAATTAGTTTAGTTGACTAGGTTTTTAAACATTAATTTAGTTATAAACTTGACTATTGTGCCCTTGTGAAATAATTAAATACAAAATGATAAGAAAAAATTTGATTGGTTGAATTCTATTCCTTTTCTTCTTGCAGTATTTGAGTCTTCTTATTTGAACCTAAACCAATATATATATATATATACATATATATATTCAGCATAATGCTAGATTATAGACCTACAATCTAATATTTTTGTTTATTTGCTTGTAGTTATGGAACAAGGGATCTTTCCAATCAATAGAAAAACTTGATAATTTAGTCTTGCAATTTGACGCCGTAATTGATTCACAAGGGGTTCGCTTGAACGAGTTATGTTTCGGTTCAACGTATATACGTATGTGTTGTTAGACTTAATATATTATGTTATCTAGGGATTTTATGTCTAGAATACATGTTTTTTGTCTAGACGTCATATATATTGTGAATTTGAACTTTTGATACATGATATATATGACAACCCTAAGAATTCAGGTTTTAAACTTTATTATTAGTATTATTTTTAATACTTCACTTTATTATTATATGGTATATACTTGTTGGTATTGATATTTCCAAATTAACACAACTACATCCACTAGTACAACTTACACATTCAACTTAAGTTTGAGACCAATAAAATAATTGGAAACTTTACTATTTAATACAAAACTTTTATGAAACCAAATTTTAATACCCTTTCCCTAAACCCATAGCCAACTCCTAATAATAAATCACCTAAGCTTGAGAAATGAGATATTATATCATTCAATTACAAAAACACAAATTAAATATCTAGTTGATCGATATGAATAACCTAACAATTCTGTTAGGGCTTATTTCTGTTTAAGATTTACTTTGTACTTTGTTTATACATTTTGTATAGTTTAGGGTTAATTTTGTATTTTCCCTAATGTGTTGATGCATAAAGCATGTTGTGAGAGAATGTTAGAGAGAGAGTCTAGATCACAATTACACGCTTAGAGAGAGAATTAGTGTGTGTGTTCTTACATTCTCCTGCACATTTGTACAACTTTTATGCTTTGATCATCAATACAAAGAGAATTATTAGTAATGAATTGTGTTGCTGATTGAATTGTTTTGTGTACTTGAATCATTCTGATCATTGAGCGATATCGATCCAATTGAACCTATCAATTGGTATCAGAGCTGTTGGTATTGTGTTCTTCGCTATTCATCAAGCAAAAACACATAAATATTGCTCAAAATCATGATCTGAATGAATTGTTGCTGTTGTTAGTTGTGATTCATCATCGCAATCACTTCTAACTCACAACAATTGTGCAAATTCCATCAGATTATCATCAGATCTGAGGAATTAGGAAGGAAGAGAAGTTTACTGTTCGATCAAAATTTTGCTCAAATTCATCAAAATTTGATCATGTTTTGGATTGATTGAGATTGAAGATTGATAATCGGTATAATTCACTGATTGGGTGTGATTTTTGAAGTAATTGGACAAGTTTTTGTTAAAACTCAGAAAATTCGCATGACAAAGATGATGAACAGGATGAACAGGTTGAAGATTAACTAGCCGGGCAGATATGCAGCCGTGTGAAGGCAATTTTGTCTAGACGGGTGAAGAATTTGCAAGAAAAAGGTTGTACTGTTCAGCCGGATCAAGAACTGTTGTGCCGGGTGATAAACTGTTCAGCCGGGTGAGAGACATTTCAGCCGGGTGATTCATTTACTGTTTAGCCGGGTAACAGCTATTCTGTCGTGTGATCAACTAGTGTTCAGCCGGGTAAACCTTTTTGCCGTGTCAAGTTCCAAGCCGGGTCAAGTTTCAGCCGTGTGAAGTGTTACTATTCAGCCGTGTAACTGTTCAGCCGGGTAACATATCTGCCGGGTGAAGATTACAAGTATTGAAGATTGACAACTGTTGAGCCGTGTCACTGTTTAAACGGGTGAAGAACATTCTCAGCCGGTGAAGAAGAAAAGTCACTGTTCAGCCGGGTGAAGAAGAAATTTTCACTGTTCAGCCATGTGACTCATTTTCAGTTGTTTGAAACCTTGTTATCTTATCTTGTCATTATTTACTTGTCTTTATTTTAGTATTTTAACTACTTCTTTTCAAAAATCATTAAAAACACAAAAATATTTTCTTTAACAATTGTTAAAATGGCACCTAATGATGATTCTGATAATCGTGTTCCTAGATTGGTTAATCGTGCAGATTTCAAGAACTGGACAATCAGATTGAAGCATCATCTATGCTCTATTGACAATGATCTCTGCAAGTCAATTGATAAAGGTCCTCACATTCCAACTCAGACTGCTCCTGATAGTGCAAGTACCTACACCAAAGACTCTACTGAACCTTATCCAGAAGATAATCTATCAGCTGAAGACTTACGAAAGGTCAAGAATGATAGTAAGGCTTATTCTTTGATGTGCAAAGGTCTGCCACTTCAAGTGTTGTCGAGATTGGATGCTTATCAAACTGGCTACACATTGTTCAAAGCATTGAAATCAATCTGTGAAGGAGGAGAACAGTTGAGAAGTCTCAAGAAGCAGAAATTAAAGAGACAATTGGAGTTATTTGAACATATTGCTGGAGAATCTGTGCACCAGATGATGAATAGATTTGTTCATCTGACTACTGAAATGACAAATGTTGGTGCAGAGACAGATCTTCAAGATTTGAATGACAGATTGTTGTGTGCTCTTCCATCTTCATGGAAACAGACTGTGACTCTACTAAAGCATACTGAAAAGTTCCCTATGGACTTAGATCTGCTCATTGCAAAGATCGAAGAAGTTGAGATTGATGAAAGCTCGAGAAATACTGACAGATCAGGTTCACATGCTCAGTACAAGTTTGTTGTGAATCCTGCTAACACAGTGGAGAATGCCTTTCTTGCACAAGATGCTGCAAAAACTGATGAAGAGGGTGATTTATTTGTTGGTGCAAGCTTTTATACTGATTCGTCATACATTCCAAACTCACCAACTTATTCTCAACCTCAATCTCCACCAAGAGCTCAAGTTCTAAGTCAGAATGTGAAAACGCAATCAGAAAATCAAAGTTCTACTGTTTAAGCCAAAGTAAAAGATGTAATGAACATCTTGTTACAAGATGACGAGACCAAGACTACGTTTACTGCTTTCATGGCAAGCTTTCAAGCTTATCAAGGAAGTCATTTGACTCAAATGGATGTGATGCTTCAAGACTTATTTGAAATGGATCCTGATGACGTTGAGGAAATGGACTTAAATTGGCAAATGGTGATGGTTGCATATCGAACTCAGAAACATGCATATGTGAACCGAAGCTACAAGCCACATGCAAACAAGACAGTTGGTTTTGACAAATCAAAGGCCAGATGTTTCAACTGTAACTGCTATGGTCATTTTTCTAGGGAATGCAAGGCTCCTAAGAATCAGAACTACAATGATCAAGCTGGTTCAAGTGGACAGAATCAAAGTCAAGGTCAAAGCTCGCAACAGTCTTCAAGCTACCAAAACAGAAATCAACGTTTCATGCGGAAACCATATCAAAGTCTTCCCATGCCAGAACTGAAAGACGAAGGCAAGAAGCCAGAAGATCAGAACAAAGCACTGGTGGTTAGTGTAAAGGATGGATATGACTGGAGTGCTTATGCGAAACAGTTTACATCTGATCTTACATCAAGCCTAGCACTAGTATGTGAAATTGAAGAAGATTGGTCTGAAGAAGGGGATGCTCAACTGATTGAAGCTGTGAGTGAAGATTCTGAGGAATATGATTGGAGTGCAAAGGCAGATCCTGTTGAAGAATCTGAACCAGAAGTTGCGCTTATGGCTACATCAAATGAGTCTTCATCAGCTGCTGAACAACCTAAGGTTAGTACTGAATTACCCCCTAATTATGTTCCTTTGCCTGATGATGTTAAAGGTAGGTTATGTTCTGAACAATGCATTAAACAAGTGGAACATTATCGAACTCATTCTTTTAAAATTGGTGACAAATTAAGTAAACATGAAAAAATTCATGAACAACTTAAAATTGATCACAAAATTGCTGATGAGAAGATATTGTCACTTAAAGAATCTTGGAACAAAACCTTGAAAGAATTGGAACTTGTGACCAAACAACTTGAAGAAATGACAAAGAATTTCGAACAAGAAAAGGTTGCTCATGCAGTCACACAAGTTGAATTAACAAAGGTAAAGAGTTGTAAAACAATGATGAAACAACTTGTGAGTGAAAGAGGTAACAAAAGCAAACTAGGATTGGGTTTTACTCATGAACCAATGCCTAAATCAATCACACAAACTTTACCTGAAAACTTCAATGAATTTGATCATTCACCTGAAAATGAACGAAAATTCAAAGAAATTCAAAGAAGTAAATCCGAATCCGAAGGATCTGAAGTGTTGATTGAAAGTTTGAAAGAAGATGATGCCGTGACAGTTGAAGCTGATGATGAAGCTAGCAACAAATCTGAGCATGTTCTAATACAACTTGTTGAATATCCTGAACTGAATCCCAAACCAGCAGAAAAGGTGAAGGATGAAGCTGAATTTTCAGGATACAATGATCCTGAATACATCAGGTGGAAGAATGAACAGAAGGCGAAAGTCGCTGATCAACTGATCAAGAAGAAAGAAGTGAAAAACGCTGAAATTTCAAAGGGAAAGGTGCAGAAATCGAAATTAATAGCCAATCAATCTGAAACAAAACAGTCAAAAGGTAAAAGTGTCATAAAATCGATTGACAACACCAAAGCTCAAACTGTTAAAACTGACAATGTCAAACCTGTCAAGAAGAAAGTGTCAAAAGGTAAAACAATCAAGTTTGTATCTGCAGGAACTTTCGATATGAACGGATCTTATGGTAACCAAATCAATTCTTCAATCAAATCTAACTCTGGTCTGAAAACAGGTTCAGGTCCTAAGTCTTCCGCTGTCAATGATAAAAGAATTGAACCAAAGAAGGTAACCAAACAAGATGGTTTAAAATCGAACCAAGTTCCCAAGAAATCGAAACTTGATCACAAACAGTCACAATCAAAATCTCCACAAAAGAATCAAGTTAACTTAAAACCGAACAAAACTGATAATGAATCTCGAGTAGGTTCAACATCAAAAGTTAATAATCGGCTCTTTAGGATTAGCAAGAAACATTGTGAGATTTGTGATCGATAATCATGTCACTGCTGAATGTTTCTTTAACAGGTACTGCAGTTACTGTGACAAAAGAAATCATTCTTCAGAGGAATGTTTTTATAACAAATTATGTGATATTTGTGAAAGAAGAAATCGTGACACAAAAGATTGTTTCTTTCGGAAAACCTCATCAAGAGAAATGACTCCGTTTCCAAATTTTCAAAGAAATCAATCTTTTGGTTTTCAAAAATTTAACCAAAGTCATTCTCCTGATTTGAGAACTTTCAAACGAAACAATTCTGGTTTTAATGACTTTTCATCAAGAAATGTGCAGGTTAACAGTTTTAAGTCGAGAGCTTTGATGGTAAGAAATCATAAATTTGAAAATAACCTTGATCCTAAATTAGAGGAAAGGTTCATTGCTTTAAGAAGAAAGCAATCAAATCAAGCCGTTGGGCGAAACAGTTTTCAACCAAATCTCTCGAATGAAACAAATTTTCAAAATCTTCATTATCAACAAGTTACTGTTACAGATAGATTCGGAAAACCCAAGACCATGTGGGCCTGGGTTGACCAAACTAACTAGGTAAAGGTACGCCCTCGAAGACCTATCAACTCATGGTTTGTTGATAGTGGGTGTAGCCGGCACATGACAGGCAACCATGCCTTGCTTCAAGATTTAAAGAATGGTACACATGTTGCATTTGGAGGAGATGCCGGTGGTAAAATTACTGGAGAAGGAACCGTGTCAAATGGGGTCATTAGCTTTGATAAAGTCAACTACTGTGCACAGTTGAACTTTAATTTGCTAAGTGTATATCAAATTTGTGACAAATCTTATTCAACTTTATTTGATGATTCTTTCTGTTATATTCTCAAACCAGGTTTCAAGATTGACAATGAATGGGTGGTGGTTAAAGCTCCAAGAGATCGTGATGTTTACAAGCTTGATATGTCGCAGATTGATGCTGAAACCGAAACCACATGTCTCATTGCGCATGCTTCAAATGATGGGAGTCAGCTTTGGCATAGAAGGCTGGGCCATTCAAACTTCAGAAACATGAACCGACTGGTGACTGGAAATCATGTTGTGGGAATACCGTCAAAGAAATTCTCAACAACTGATCTCTGCTCAGCATGTTTGAAAGGAAAACAGCACAGAATGTCTTTTAAGTCCAAGCAAGAACACTCTATTTCAAAACCCGTACAGGACATTATTGGTTCAGGATAAAAATAAAACATCTTATGAGTTACTTGTCGGAAGAAAACCGAATATTTCTTACTTGAAAGCATTTGGTTGTCCTGTATCGATTCTAAATTTGAATGATCATCTCGGTAAATTTGAGTCAAAATCTGACGATGGATTTTTTCTTGGTTACTCTTCTGTTTCAAAAGCTTATCGGGTTTTTAATAGCAAAACAAACACTGTTATTGAAACTATTAACGTAAACTTTTTAGAAAATTCGTTTCCGTCAGTGGCTCATGGTCCCGAATGGTTGTTTAATAGCAAAACAAACACTGTTATTGAAACTATTAACGTAAAGTTTTTAGAAAATTCTTTCAATTCTAACTTGTTTGAATTTTCAGGAAAATCGAGAAAAGAATCAGGAGACTTGGGATGTTTCAGTGAAGATTCGGATAATGACGATGATGGAAATCTCAATTCTGAGTATCCGTTCATGTCATTTCATAATCCTTATAATGACGTATCCAATCAAGCTCCGGGTCCATCTGGTTCTCAAGAAGATCAAGAATCAAACATTCTTGGTGATGATGTGAATCCGCAAAATTCTCCTAATGATGGTGGATCTGTTCAAAATCAACCATCATCAGATCCGAATGTTGAATTGATTCCAGAATCATTTGACTACTTCATCAATTCACCAGAACATGTTCCTAATTTCACTCCGCATGTGTCTACAATTCTGCAAGATTTACCGAATCTGAATCAGTCTAATCTGGAGACGCAAGTTCAAGGAGATTCAATTCCAACTCATCGAGTACACAGGAATCATCCTTTATCTCAGATTATAGGACCTTTGAATCAGAGAACTATGAGAAGTCAGACTGAACATGCAAACGTTTGTCTTTATTCATGTTTTCTTTCTCAAGTGGTGCCGAAGAACATTTCAGAAGCGTTACAAGATAACAGTTGGATTGAAGCCATGCAAGAGGAGTTACTTTAATTTCGCAAACAAGAGGTTTGGAAATTAGTGGACTTACCTGAAGGAGAAAATGCGATTGGTACAAAATGGTTGTACAAGAACAAGCCAGATGAACGTGGCATTGTGGTCAGAAATAAAGCCAGACTTATTGCACAAGGTTACACTCAAGAAGAAGGTATTGACTATGACGAAGTGTTTGCTCCGGTCGCTCGACTTGAAGCTATTCGCGTTTTTCTAGCGTATGCCTCTTTCATGAAGTTCAAAGTGTTTCAAATGGACGTTAAAGGCGCTCTTCTGTATGGACCAATTACCGATGATGTGTACGTCAGGAAACCTCCAGGTTTTGAAGATCCTGAGTATCCGCAACGTGTATACAAATTGAGCAAAGCATTATATGGTCTACATCAAGCTCCAAGGATTTGGTACGAGACGTTATCTAAACATTTGCTAGAACATGGTTTTGCAAGAGGTCAGATTGATCCAACTTTATTTATGAAGCGGGAAAATGAAGATCTTTTATGTGTTCAAGTGTATGTGGATGATATCATCTTTGGATCAACAAGTCCGTCCATGTGCAAAGAGTTTGAAGAAATCATGAAATCAAGATTTCAGATGAGTTCGATGGGGGAGATTAATTTCTTTCTCGGATTGCAAGTAAAACAGTCAGCAGACGGAATTTTTATCAACCAATCAAAGTTTGTTGAAAAGTTGCTGAAAAGGTTCAAGATGCAAGATTGTCAGACTATTCGAACGCCATCTGATGTGAATTGCAAGATACACCCGGATCCAAAAGGCAAATCCGTTGATCAAACACTGTACAGATCAATGATTGGTTCGCTGATGTATCTTACTGCATCAAGACCAGACATTATGTATGTTGTATGTGTGTGTGCAAGATATCAGTCGGATCCAAAAGAGTCGCACCTGGTTGCTGTTAAACGTATTTTCAGATACCTTAAAGGGAAACCGAATCTCGGGTTATGGTATCCTTATGAAGGCAATTTTGAATTATATAGTTATTCTGATAGTGACTTTGGTGGGTGTGCTCTTGACAGGAAATCGACTACTGGTGGATGTCAATTTCTGGTTCCTAGACTTGTTTCTTGGCAATGTAAAAAAGCAGACCAACGTTTCTGTATCCACAGCTGAAGCAGAGTATATCGCTGCATCTGCAGGATGTTCTCAAGTTTTGTGGCGACAAAACCAATTGCTTGACTACGGGTTTAACTTTCTCAAAACTCCTATTTACATAGACAATACTGCTGCTATGTTCATTACTGCTAATCCTGTTCAACACTCAAAAACCAAACATATCGAAATTCGATATCACTTTCTCAGAGACAATTCTGAAAAAGGTTTAATAATTTTGATTAAAGTTCATACCGACAAACAACTGACAGATGAACACATTGAACACACATTGAACACCATCATTCTTTAGCAACTTGTAATCATTTGTCATGAGGAACCAACTCATGTTGCAATTAGTGATAACTGTCATTTAACCGTCATTTAACCGTCTCGAATGTAAGTTATCAAAAATTGTTTTAGCATCGGAGGGACATAGTAGCATAGCAACAAGTATCATAGTATAGTAACTAGTAACCATTGAATATAATCTCCGGGTTTAAACCACCTATCAGGCCATTAGTGTAGGTGGGTTTGTCAGACCATTAGCGCTAACATTGTACCGGTGGAAATTACAAGTAATACACTACTTTAAGCTACCACATAAGATTGCATCAAGCCGCGAACTAGATTAACATATTTAATGATCTCATTTGAAAATAGAAACAAAGAAACGAAAATGAAAGCCTTGTATAGTAATTGAACATATTTCAGCCCCAAAATGTAAAAGTAAAAAGTGGAGTGAATTTACTCACCTTGAAAAGTAATACAATCGAACCGTTAGAAACGCAGCTAAAAAAACACCGAGGGTTGCCCAAACATTAGTACCACCTAATTTATTGGGAAAAACCCTAACTTAGAAACAAAACAATAGTAACGAGAATCAAAATCCGAGATCTAGGGTTTCGGATTTGGGATTTAGGGTTTTAAATCACAATTGTGAATTAGGGTTTTAAAGTACAATTTGGGAATTAGGGTTTTAAAGTACAAAATTGAGATTTATGTGCGAAACGTAATAGTATTTTCGTATTGAATATATTTTATACGAATCCGTTTTTGTTTTAGTTTTCTAGAAATAATATTTGTAATAATTACTTATAACCATGACACGTTATTATTAGTATATATGTATTAAAATCTTAATGTTTTTAATCCCTAAAAATGTATTTAGTATAAAAGATGTTACCTAGGTTATTTAGAAAATATATCTAAATGTTTAAAAGGTATAAAATGTGAAAATTTAATAAAAACAGGCCATGGGACTCGAACCCATGGCCATTCCACACATAACAATCGCACTAAACCGCTAGACCAACTTCCATTTTTGTTATAATCTTTGATTTTTAATAGTTTTATCCTTTTTAGAACAAACAAACCCATTTCCATTTACAAACCCTAGAACATTAATCCATCCAATTGATTTCAACGAGTTAATCTCTTCCAAATCAAACATAGGGCTTTTAATCCCCATGAAATCAAGATCATTTTGATATATTAAACTTACTTGTTGGTGAAAGATTGATACGGATTTGAATACGAACACGAACCGACTGTTTGGGGGTAAAAATCGTGAATCTGGAACGATATGAGATCAAATTGATGAATTAGATAGATGTAGATGATTAGTAGGGTCAAAATGAATACAAAAACTACCTGAATTGGTGCCGGGAAGATGGTAAACGACTGAGTCGCCGGAAAAATGTTTTTAAAACTTTGATTCGGAACTTTTAGATAGAAAGTGAGTGTTTTGGTGTAAGAGTGATGTTAGTCGGACTATGAGAATGATTTGGGTGTATTTTAGTTGCTTGATTGTTGATTTGCAGCCTAAATGGAAGTCGTCGTTTACGAATTGAAGGTTAGCATTAAATTTGCGTCAATCACGCTATAATCGTGCATTTCGAGCATTAAAACGGGTCCGAACCTTGCTAGAAATAGATTAGGAAGGTTTTGATAGTTTTGAAAATGGGTAAAAACGCGTAAATTAACTCGCCGGAGTTGGGATTTCGGCCGGAAACGGCTGTCGCCGGATTTGCGGGAAAACAGGTAAGGGGGCTGGGCTGGGTGATTGTTTATAAATGTTTCGATTTACACCCTGTAGTTTCATATAGTTATAGATTTCAGTTTAAACTTCATTATAAGTTGCATAGTTGACATAAATGGCCCAAGGTTAAGTAAATACTTATTTTAACTAATCAACATAACCAAGTTAACTCGTAACATTTATATAATTGACGTTTTAGTATATTTACTTCGTTCTTGACGTTGAATGGTTATCTTTGAGACTTAATAGCAATTATCTTTATTAATATCTATAAAATCACTTTTATAAAATATAATTTATGTACTTTGAGATTAAGTTTTTGTATTTAGAAATTAATTAGTAGTCGTTTTATTAAAGACGATAAAACATAAATTTCCGACGCATTTATTCTTCTTTTTTTTTTATATTAATAACGAACGTTTCATCACGATGAATTAAATGCAAATAAATAAAAACGGACAATGGATTCTGATTTCGAGTCGGGCATTTGGGTTCGGTTTTTGGGGCAGATGTCACACCTGAAGTCTCACACGAAGTCTCTTTTGAGCTTCAAGGTGCAGCAAAAGATTCCCAAAGTTGGAACAAAAAGAGTCCCAAATGTGGACCATCACCAAACAAAAATTACAAAAAGGAATTCAGAAGATTTCCATGGGGAACGATAGGAAATTAAAATTCCAAAATGGAATCAAAAGAAGTCCCAAAGTGGACCAAATCCAAATAGAACCCAAATTCCCCACTTTTTATGATTGTAAGTGACCAGGTCTTTGTGCAATATGCATTCAGGTAGTGGTTGATAAGGAAATATGTTGACATATGTATACATGTGGGTCACATAAGTCATTTTAATCGAACCTTAATCTCATCATGATACTGAAAAAGTAAGTGTGTCAACTCGAGCTAATTGGTATGTTTTCATATCATCACTCAATCAAACATAAGTCAAATGTCTATTCAAAACTTGCAAAACATGTTCAGATAATGTGTGGTATGATCTCACAGCGATACTTTGATTCATTGCATTGCATATGTTTTTCTTTTAATGTGTGTGCAGGCATATGGAATCTTTATTGACACATCGACATCCTTTTTAAACTTAAAAATTTCAAGAAATTTCAAGTTTAGGGGGAGAATAATGGAAGAAGAAAAATATTTACAAAAATCCAAAAATATTTTTGAATAAGTGTGTTTTGAATGAACAAGATTATGTGGTATGAAAAGCAAATGTATTGGATGTGTTAAAAAACAAATCCAAGGTCTTGTGATGTGTTTTTAAGAAATTGCTTCGGGATATAGAAATTTGGTTGTGCAAAAACATTTTTATGAGAAAAATCAAAGAAAAAGAAAAAGGGATTTTATGAGAATTAAATTTGTTGCCTAGTTATATTTTTGATATTTAATGTGACAAACCCTAATAAGGATGTCTTGTCTAATTAATATGTCGAGAATGTTTGCAGGTGCAATAAATGCAGTTGAAAAAGTCAACAAAGAAAAGTGAAAAATCGTACAAGTGTTTCAGCCGGATGAAGGCATCAGCCGGGTGAAGGTATCAGAAGTTACTGTCTAGCCGGGTGAAGTCACTATTTAGCCGGGTAATGAAGTGATATGTTACCAACCGGGTATGAACAAGTCACTATTTTGCCGGGTAAAAGAAGTCATGTTGATATCTGCCGGGTGACAAGTTGTATGTCACTATACAGCCGGGTGAAGAAGTGTTGACACTGTACAGCCGGGTAATAGAATGAAGATTCTATGTAGCCGTGTAAGTGAAGAACACTGTGTAGCCGGGTAAGTATGACAACTGTGTTGCCGGGTAATGAAGAGAAACTGTTATCACACAGCCGGGTGATGAAAGAGTATCACTATGCAGCCGGGTAATGAACAAGAGTTATTGTGCAAGCCGGGTGATGTTTAGAGGACTACTATGCAGCCGGGTGATGGGTAAAACCAAAACAGGTGTAGTTGTTCCTAACTCTGACCCGTCTCTACAGTGCTTTACCCGTCTCTACAGTGATTGACCCGTCCAAGTGTTTTTATGTTAAATGTTGACCCGTCCCAATGTTGTGACCCGTCCCATGACTGTGACCCGTCTCAACAGTACCTGACGCGGCTCAACAGGGCATGACCCGTCCAGACTTTTTGGGCTTAAATGTTTACCCGTCCCAAATTGTTGACCTGTCCCATTAAGTTTGACATAATTTTCAATCATATAAATACTCGCCTCTTCACAACACTTATCATTTTTCACAAACATTTTCAAGCAAAAATCCCCTGTACCTCAAATCGTCATTATCATATTCAATCGATTGTTCTGTAACAAGTTATATTGATTGAATAAGGTATACTTGACATGATTCGACCTTGATAAACCTGATGTTTGATCGTAAAAACGAAAAATGATGATGAACAGTAACTGGTCATTGAATCGACATTTTTTATTTTGAGTGTTAAAACTTAAATCGAATGTTGTAATAGGTGTAATTACTGTCGATCATCAACTTTCATCCATTAATTTGCATCAAATTGCTTAAGATCAACTGAATCAACTTAAAATTTCAAGTGACTGTCGAACCGCCATTGATGAACCTTTGAATGTTCATAAGTGTTAACATCAAACTGATAATTATTTGTTTTTGAGTGACAAATCGATGTTAAAACCAGACTAAAACATGTTATTCAAGTTCATTTTACAAAATTTCAGATTTAAGTTTAAGTGTTTAAACTGTTAAGTGTAAAAATATTGTATGATCTTTGATTTTCAAAAGTTTGTTGAACAAAATGATGAATATCAGTTTGTTAGATTAACTAAGGTGATTAAATGATTATGTGAATTGTTTTACATTGTAATTTCATGTTTAAATTCTTATGCAAATCTGTTATTTATGAATGAGAAGTCTAACTCATATGCCTTGTCTTTGTCAAAACAGATGGAGAATCTTAAGTTTGAGCCCAAACATAATCTGGTTGCTTGTTTGGATGAATCTATACCTGAAACTGAAGGGTATAGAGATATGATCAGATTTATCAGAAGAACGAAGTATGTTTATGCAATGTGTGCAAAGCTAGTTATATATGCAAGACTCATCAAGAGTTTCTGGAGGACGGCTGAGGTAGTGACTGATGAAGATGGTGTGACTGTGGTAAGAGGGAACATCACAAGACAGTTACAATTAACTGTATCTGAAGAGTCTATCAGAGCAGCCTTGAAAATAGATGATGATGAGGTTGGTGCCACTGATGAATTAACAACTGCTGAGTGCCAGGCATGTTTTGTCAATATGGGTCATCCTCCCATATTCCCAAAACAGCAGTTTGTTAGAGCTAGACTGGGGAAGAAATGGAAGTTGCTATGTTATGTGATACAACAATGCATGTCTAGAAGGAGTGCTGGATTTGACAATTTCCCTTCTGACATTGCTTCACCCATTGTTGCTATTGCTGAGAACAAGCCTTTCAATATGTCGAAGTGGATCATGAAAGGCTTTGTGTTCAACTTGGTAAAAGGCAAGAGGTTTAAGTTTCTTATGTATCCGAGATTCTTGCAACTTATGATCAATATAGCGTATCCTATCATTCGAGAAGAAGGGTTTGAAGGAGGAATTTTATACACGGAAGATATGAACGACCTATCATATAGAAAGATGAGTATTGGAGGTGTTGAAAGTGTTGAAATGTTTGACTATATGCGAGATATAGCAAACAATGATGAGGATATTGAAGTTGTATATCATCATATATCACAAGGTGAGATTGTGAATCCACTTGACCTTGTTGATGAGATTCCGGATAATTTATTAGATGATGATGAGTACTTTGCTCGACATCCAGAAGATGAAGAACATGATGAGGATGAAAATGAGTCTGAGAATGATGAGGATGAGAATGAAGAAGAGGATGATGAATCTGATGAGAGTAATGATGAAAGTGATGAATCTGTGTCTGAGGAAGCAGGAAAAGGAGATGAAGAAATGAATGTTGAAGACATTGAACCTGTTGAGACTGAAACTGTTGAGATTATAGAACCAATTGTGACTAATGAACCTGTTGAGGTTGGGAAAGCTATAGAAGAGATTGTTGTTAATGCTCCTAGGGATATCACAGTACATTATGTTAGATCACGAAGATCCAAACCTGTGGTTGAACCTATGATTGTTGAGGAGCCGAGTGTTGTTGAAGATGTGTATGTGCCTGAACAGATTGATATAGTTCAGATTGCACAAAAAGTTGCAGCAGAAATAGTTGATGATACTGATGATCGTATGATTGGTTCTGAACCAGTAGATGTTACCACATCCTCCAAAGCAGCTGAACACATTGAACAACCTTTGGAGTCTTCACCAAAAGTTGTGTCAATTGATGTGTTGAATGAAAAAGATGAAGAGATTGCACGGCTAAACAATGTGATAGAAGAATTGATGAAGGAGAAATTAAAGGCTTCGAATGAGAGAAAGAAGGTTAGACTGAACGAATTCAGAGAAACCAATGTGAAGAATAAGAAGATTTTTGATGAGCTTGATTCAGAATATGAAAAGTTGAAGGAAGATTACAAAGAGTTATATGCTGAATGCAATACTCTGAATGCGGAAAAGGAGATGTTAGAAAAGTGGTTAGAAGAAGCCAAACCGAAGAAGTCAAGTTCTACATCTGATAAAGACTTTTCGGATGATGTGATGGAAGTTGCCGAGCCTTCACAAGAGGTGAAAGTTTATTATACTAGAGCTCGAGGAACGAAGAATGTGGGTGAAAGGATTGAATCACCAATTCCAATTCCCGATGAAGCTGCTGATCTTGTCAATCTTGACAAAGCCGAGGGAAAACGCAAATTGGATGCTGTGACTGAAATTGTCAGAGAAGATGAACTTGCTAAGAAAGCCAGAACTGAAGAAACAGTTCAAATTGAGCCGATTCAATCTGAGTCTGTAATTGCAACTGAAGTATCTGAGGTGGCAAAGATGGCTGAGACTGTGAAGGAAACTGGAACTGATGAAACTGTTCAGATTGAGCCGATTCAATCTGAGTCTGTATTGGCAACTGAAGTGTCTGAAGTGGTCAAAGTGGCTGAGAATGTGAAAGAAGTTGAAAAAGAAGCATTTCAGTTTGAGCCGTTTCAAACTGAAACTGCACCGATGATAGAAGCACTTGATGATTTAGATGATATTGACTTTACTGATTCTGAACCAGAGGCTAATCCTGACGATGAGATACCTGTTGATCTTCCTGAACGATTTGCATATTTAGAGAAGATGAAGTATAATCCAGTTTATTTGAATCGACTTACAGTCAGTCAAATAAATGAGGAATATGAGAAGTGTATGAATGCTCAAGAAAAGGTGACGGCTGATGAAAAAGAGTTTGTGGTAGAAATGGGAGAGTGGACGCCTCTGCAAGAAAGCTTAAACATTGATGATCTTCCTCCGGAAGAACTGTATCATCAAGATCCAGAAGAAATGTCAACTAGAAGCATGCGTGAATGGCTGAGTTCGAGGAACTATCCATACAAAACTTTGAAGAGGCTGAAACGGGAATCTCTGAAAAAGATAGTAGTGAGCTTTATGAAGACGGAAAAGATGCATAATCGAATGTTTTTCTTGGATTACAATAATCCACAGTACTATGAGCTGACCAAAAGATATAGAGTGCTGGAACCCAAAGAGATACCTGTGATGGCATTGCCAGTGGATGCGCATAAGAAAAGAAAGGACCTAATAGACATGTTTCCTAGCGAGATGAAATCGTATAACATTCCAATGGACGTACGAGAATCTTGGCACAAGTCTGCCACAGCAGGTGATATCGTCAGATCACTGCTGAGTAAAGGCCAATCTGTTGCTGAATTACTGGATTCAATGATCGTGCCGGAAAAGTCCAAAAAGGTGAAGATTATCGCTTGGAAATATGATGAGGTGTTGAATGCATTTCTGATTAAGAGGGTAAATGGATTGTGCGATGTATATCATTATTTTTCAAGCATTTTCAAGCTGGAAGTTCAAGATTTGAAAGAACAGCACAAATTGAGACTGATTAATCACACGCATGCTGAGCGTGGTGATAAATGTGCAATGTTACTGGATGCTGGGATGAGCCGTTTACCTAAATTCTTAGAGTTTCGGGGACAACAGGAAGATAGTGAATATCTGAAGACGAAGAAGAGGAAAGAGAAGAAGTTGATAGTGCGAGACATGTACTTGGAAGAATTCTCAGATGAATATTTTGACAAAGTCACAGATCCGGGATTGAAGGTGATTGATGGTTCTCAAGCTACAAAGCCCATTTTGAAGGTATTTTACAATCAGGAGACTTATGAGCTGAAACTTGTTCGTAATTTGGATGATTGGGATCAAGACATGATCACTCTGTTTAGTACGTTTGAGCTCAAACTACTACATCGATCTTACATTGACTATCTTCGAAACATCAAGATGGAAAAGTTGAAAGATCCTGTTGCCGAAGAAGATAGAAGATTGTTTGTTATTATGATTGAGGTGATTGGAGCTGCTACTGAGAAAATCCGATTAAGGAAGGCATTACTTAATGCTAACCTTGTGAAGATTGATATGCCTGAGATCGACTACATGAGAGTGACGTCAAAGGGTACCTTGGAGGTTAAAGTCAAAGGAAGGAAGAAACCGTATGAGTTTTATGCTAACATTGATTTTGCAGGTATTTCTTTAGACACTCTCAGACGCATGAAGGACTGTGATATTGTGACAAATGAATCAAAGCCAAGACAAGCCAAGATTGCTGAGAAGTTCAAGTCATGTATTGAGGAGGCTTTGAAAGAACAAGAAGAATACAAAGGAAAGTTGTTGCTGGATGTTAAAGACGAACCAGAAGATTTTTGAGAGATTGATGCTGAAAAGGCAAAGTTGAAAACTAAAGATTTTTGAAGTCCAAAGATAAATCTTAGGGGGAATACTGTTAGGGCTTATTTCTGTTTAAGATTTACTTTGTACTTTGTTTATACATTTTGTATAGTTTAGGGTTAATTTTGTATTTTCCCTAATGTGTTGATGCATAAAGCATGTTGTGAGAGAATGTTAGAGAGAGAGTCTAGATCACAATTACACGCTTAGAGAGAGAATTAGTGTGTGTGTTCTTACATTCTCCTGCACATTTGTGCAACTTTTATGCTTTGATCGTCAATACAAAAAGAATTATTAGTAATGAATTGTGTTGCTGATTGAATTGTTTTGTGTACTTGAATCATTCTGATCATTGAGCGATATCGATCCAATTGAACCTATCAAATTCATCCTAGTTCATTAAACTAACCCAAAATAAATCACCCTATAACATCTAGAAACCATAGCCTTGATGAATATCTCACTTCAAGATATATATGAATATAATCTTAACACCTCAAGCACACATGGTCATTCATTCATCAAAAATTCATTATAAAGCACCACCTAAGCTCCTTATTCATCCTATGGTTATCATTGATTCACCGACCAAGTTATCTTCTTCACATATAAATAAAGACCCATTTGTATGGCTTTCAATATATATGTACGATCAAGCTTTCATGCAATTACCCATAACCACTACAAACCTACCATACAAAAATATCACTCTTTCTACACTAACAATTCTGCCACCTTCTCTCTCCCTAATTATATAAGATTTCAAGTCTTCTATAGGTAGAATCAACAGTTATTAGAGACCAAAGAAGCAAGTTGGTTAAAAATCCTCAACAATTCAAGAAGCTTATAAGGTAAAGGCTTTGTCACCAATATAATCTTTCTTCTCCTTAAAAAAAATAAAAAATAAAAAATAAATAAAAAATAAAAAAAAATTGAAAACCTAAATTTAGTTATAACAACCAACGTAAGAAAGCTTTCCATTTTCCTAAAACTATATATAACCTATGAAATTTAGAATCATTAGATGAAAACCATTATTAAGACACTAGAACTTATAAATTACTATACAATTAAAAACAGTTACCTTGTAATCTATTTAAAAACATTTTTATCCATTATTATTTATTCATAATAACTTAAAGTAAATAAATCTAAAATAAAATGCTCGAACTTAAATCCTTTAGTTATTATTAAGAATTTTGTAAACAATATATGTTTAATCCTCAACTAATAAATTATTTAAATCTATAGGAAATCTCATATTTACTGGAAACTAAGGTGAGTTCGTAGCCCACTTTTTTTAATGTTTTAGGTGAAAACCATACTCGTTTTATTTGACATTATGATACGTGAGTTTCGTGGCCCGTCTTCTTAAACTATTTTGGGTGGAAAGCATGCTCATTTTATTAAACTTTATGATGCTTTATTATTTAAGACATTGTTTTTGCCTAACTGTCGTTTTACACAACCATTAATTCTGGATGAACCGACGGATCTTATGGGTAGTACTACTGGGGTAATCCCCCATGCATAGTGCCCTTTTAAAGGAAACCAACTCTGAGACCCGTGAGGTTTTGAGACCTGCACGTGGTCGTTGCGTGCATATTATCGCGCAAATGAATACTTTTGAGACAGTTACTGGGTGTTAAAATTCGGAAACTCAATTCATATTAGATGGGGATTGGGTGACCGGGTACAGGTTTGGTTGTGGACTTATTTAATTTGCATCATACTTGTTAAAATCACATTTGTTTAAACCTGCGAACACACCAACTTTATAGTTGACCATTTTAGTGTGTTTTTCAGGTATTTAAAGAATGACTTTAACGTATGTGATTTTATGGGAGGAGGAAATTGCTATATACGAAGTATGGGTGACATTGCACTTGGGACATGAAAATATAGAAACTTACATAGCTACTTATATGTATTAGAAAAATAACGATGTAGATAGGCTCGACCTATCCTATTGTAAATATTTACATATATATATATATATATATATGTGCAATATATATGTAAGCATATATATATACACTTTTGTAATGAAGCAGTATATATATTAATATAAAAAGGAGAAACCCCAATGTGGTTAATTTTTGTTAATCGTTACGCACTCATCTATTCATTTTATCTGGCCAGTAGCTTTGAAATCAATAGTTGCAACTAACCTGGAAAGGTTAGGGTGTGAGAGGTTGGTATCAGAGCCATTGGTTATAGAGAATTAGGTATTTAAGTAATAGAGACCTAGACTATAACCATAAGCTCACAAGACATTATTATAATATTTTACATACATGCTATGTGATTCAGCTGGTATACATGTTACATGATTTAATTTATATTATTTGTTAAAAAGTTATTTGCTCGCAGTCATGTCCGCCGATAGTACTAATGATTCACATGACAAAAAGTCAGCATCAAGTGAAACAGAGCCATCAGAATATTCGGGATCATTATCAGCTAGCAAAACACAAAGTTTAGAAAATTCGGAATCGTCTCAAAGTAAAAGTCCTGGCCGTTCTGCATCGCCAGTTATGAAGGAAACTAATAAAAGAATCACTGCAAGAAAGAAAATAAAACCTTGTATTGGTTTTATTTTTAGAACACCAGATGACCCACCAACTATACCAGAGGTTGGGGAATCCTCTGTACAACTTACACCACCCGTAACAAGTAACTACATCCCTCAGTCACAGGAGCAGGTAAGATGGATGGCAGAAATGGATGCCAAATATCAAATATTTATGAAACAACAAACTCAGATTTCACAACTCATACTTCAACAAGTTCATGATATGCGGGAAGATATTCAAATTACTCAAGCAGAAATAAAGACTTTGAAAGGAACGAAGAAAGGTGTTTTCACTAGAGTTTGGCAGTGGATCTGGGGCGAATAGTTTAGGAATATTATCTAACTTTTGTACTAATACGTTTACATCTTCTACCAATATATAATAAAAGTATTATTAAGTTTTTTTTATACGTGCACACGTGATCTACAAATATTATGTTATTATTATAAGTATATATTATTGCAAGTTAAAGCATTGTTTTTTTTATTAATTAAATTTTAGAAAAATGGCACCAAAAGGAAGAGGTCATCCACGTAGAACTGGAACCACTAAAAGAGCTGAAACTGCTCCGGTAGAAAGACAAGTAACCCCACCCCTTGGCAACTCAGCAGTTAATCAGGAAACTCAGATTGCGCAAATGATAGCACAACAACTTGCAACCGCCATACCCACCATAGTGGCACAACTCAACCCACATCCTAATATTGATAATCCAAGCCATAGAAACCCTGGTAACATAAATCCGAATGATGCACATTCAGAAAATGTCATTTCAAGAAATATAGAACCTCCTGGTTATAATGGCAACCTTAATGCAGTAAGAGGAAACGAAAATAATCTTGCAAATACCAGAGATATTAATAAAGGTTGCACATATGAGTCTTTTATGGCTTGCAGACCTAAAGAGTTTTATGGAAAAGGGGTTGCAGTGGGAGCTCTAAGATGGATTGAAGATATAGAATCAACCCTTGACATCAGCAACTGTTTAGATGAACACAAGGTAAAATATGCGTCACATACACTTAAAGGTGAGGTCTTATCATGGTGGAAAACGATGGTCCAAACGTATGGCAGATGTACTGTAAACCAACTTAAATGGGAAGAATTCAAGGGTTTAATGATAGAAAAATATTGTCCTTATAATGAGGTTGAAAAGATTGAAGCTGAATTTTGGAAACTGGAAATGAATGGAGCGGCTCATCAAGACTACACTGATCAATTTAATGAGTTATCTCGATTGGTACCTCATTTGATCACTCCAGAATCTAAACGAATCGGCCGCTATATACGGGGTTTAGCTCCACAAATTCGGGGATTGGTAAAATCTGCTATGCCGTCTTCTTTTCATAGCGCAGTGGTACTTACAGGAAGTTTAACAGATGAAATGATCAGAAATGGATCATTAAGGGTAGTAAAAGGAAGCGATAAATGAAAATGGGATGGAAACTCGGGAACTTGGCCCAACAAAAGATTTAATCAAGGAATGGTTAAAAATCCAGGTGGAATTGCAAGGGAATCATATATGGGAATCCAGCCATATTGCAAAAAGTGCAATTATCATCACCAAGGAGCATGTAGAACTCTAACATGTTTCAAGTGCAAGAAAACTGGACACTTTCCAAGAGATTGTAAGGAACACAATGCACCAAAACGAGCATGTTATGAATGTGGAAGTGAAAACCATATGAGAAATGTTTGCCCCAAGTTAAAAACAAATATTGCTACAAAACCAGCCTATGGGAGAGCATTCATGATAAGGGCAGAAGAAGGTCGTGACGAGCCAGACGTTGTAACGGGTACGTTTCTCGTCAATAATCAATATGCAACCATTTTATTTGATACTGGCGCTAGTAAAAGTTTTGTTTCTACTGCTTTTAAGCCATTAAGTGATGTGAAACCTAGCAAATTAAGTGATGTATATACTGTGGAATTGGCCAATGGCAAGTTGATAAAGGCTGGTGAAATAATTCAAGATTGTACTTTAACTTAGATGATCATTGCTTTAGTATAGACTTGATGCCTGTAGAACTAGGGAGTTTTGATGTGATTATCGTGATGGATTGGTTAGAGAAAAACCAAGCAGAAATTGTTTGTGGAAAGAAAATGGTTAGAATCCCTTTAAACAACGGACAAAAGCTTAGCATTTATGGAGAAAAACCACAAAAACCTGTGAAATTTATTTCTTATATGAAAGCACAAAAGTGTTTAAGAAAGGGAAATTGTGCATTTTTAGCACACGTGAGTCATACGGTCCCGAGGGAAAAGAAACCTGAAGATATTCCAGTAGTAAGAGAATACCTAGAAGTTTTTCCTGAAGATTTACCCGTATTACCACCTCCACGAAAAATTGAATTTAAAATTGACCTTATCCCAGGAACTGCACCTATTGAAGCAATTACAAGAACTTAAAATTGAATTGAATTTAAAATTGAATTTAAAATCTCCATACCGTTTAGCTCCATCAGAAATGCAAGAACTAATGAAGCAATTACAAGAACTTCTAGATAAAGGATTTATAAGACCAAGTCACTCGCCATGGGGTGCACCAGTGTTGTTTGTAAAGAAGAAAGATGGAACTTTTAGGATGTGTATAGATTATAGGGAATTAAATAAGGTCACAATTAAGAACCGATATCCACTTCCCCGGATAGATGACCCGTGAGGTTTTGAGACCTGCACGTGGTCGTTGCGTGCATATTATCGCGCACATGAATACTTTTGTGACGGTTACTGGGTGTTAATATTCGGAAACTCAATTCATATTAGATGTGGATTGGGTGACCGGGTACAGGTTTGGTTGTGGACTTATTTAATTTGCATCATACTTGTTAAACTCACATTTGTTTAAACCTGCGAACTCACCAACTTTATAGTTAACCATTTTAGTGTGTTTTTCAGGTATTTAAAGAATGACTTTAACGTATGTGATTTTATGGGAGGAGGAAATTGCTATATACGAAGTATGGGTGACATTGCACTTGGGACATGGAAATATAGAAACTTACATAGCTACTTATATGTATTAGAAAAATAACGATGTAGATAGGCTCGACCTATCCTATTGTAAATATTTACATATATATATATGTGCAATATATATGTAAGCATATATATATATATATATATACTGTTGTAATGAAGCAGTATATATATTAATATAAAAAGGAGAAACTCCAATGTGGATAATTTTGGCTAATCGTTGCGCACTCATCTATTCATTTTATCTGGCCAGTAGCTTTGAAATCAATAGTTGCAACTAACCTGGAAAGGTTAGGGTGTGACAATATAAGATGTTTTATATATGATGTTTTGATATAAAGAATACGATATTTTTTGGTTGATTCTGTCATTTTGGGGAACTAATATCTTTACATAAGCATTACAAAATTAAAATTGTTTTATTTTCAGCACATGCTCTAAAGGCGCGGTGCAGGAACCGCAACTTCAGACAAACCCCAAAACCGCAGCTTACGATGCTATAGCTTAAGGTGCTAAGACACCAATACCGCGCCTTATGGCCATTTTACCCGCCACTTATGTCATTTTTTGTACTAATGTACACAACTACTTGATGAAACTTATACAATGACACAATGTGTAGAAGCATAAAATAGACAGTTGTGTTTTACATGTTATATAACAAAATAACATAATGACAGCGAAAATCATTTACAATAAATGGATCTATTGTGTTTTTATATGTTACACACAACATAATAATAAAATAGATCTAATTTTGTTTGTACATTGCATTGAAACATCTCACAGTCACAACTAAATATTTAAAACAAAATAACACAATAACATTGACGAATATTATAACAGAATTGATCTATTTGTGTTTTTACATTTTATCTTACAAAATATATCGATTTGTGTTTGTACGTGTCAAACATCTCACAATCCAAAACTAAATAATTCGAACAAAATAACACAACGTCAGTATGAAACTTCACAACAAAATGAATCTATTTCGTTATTGTATCATGACACAATAGATCCATGTCATGACACAAATTCCCCTTGGCTAGAAAATAATAGGAGTTATTTATGATTGTGCCACTGCGTTTTTTGTAGCTTTTGATATTCATTTAGTTTTCTGATCTGATGGTCGAAATGTCTTCTTAGGCTTTCTAGTTAATTGGTTATTTACAGTATACCTCCACTTGAAATTAACTCTAGTTAACTTTTAATATATATATATATATTAACTTTTTATATAAACATTAAAATACTTATTTTATAATTTGGTCTTAAAAATAGTTATTCCTCTTCAGTTTTAGTATAGGCTACTTAAAAGCACGTAATTTAAATTTTAAGAACAAATTAAATATAATTAGAATATCACATTATCATCATCTTTTGCTACATATCATGTCAAGTGTGTAACTAGTTCTCTAATACGAAATCACCTTAATTGTATTACTTCATACCATGAGTGAATATTTAAGTTTTCACCACTTGGTACCAACATTCCATGTAGGCCCTTTAACACCATCAAACATAATTTTGTTCTCTTTTCAACAACGCTTTATCTAATACTTGTTATTTTAATTTATTGCTTTTATTTTTACTATTAACACTTATCACAAATGTTCATCTAAAGTCATTTGGATATTTAAAGTCTATTTCTACTTAATGCCTATATTCAAATCTAGTCAATTTAATAACAAAATTAACTTCTTTTAATAAAAACTTAGCTTTTAAATCTAAAAAATGGTATAAAAATCTAATAACAAGACTTTGAATTAATCTATGAAGTTTATGTATTAACTTACCAAAAACAAATGATTTCTTCAACTGCTCCCGGCCATTCATGTAAACTCGGTTTATAGTAAAGCCTTTTATCTCCGCTTCTACTATAATTAGTGTGGTGATAAGCTTCTCTTTGTCACTTTGTTTATTTGGTCGTGAAGACCTTCTTCTATCATCATGCCTTCTTCGTTCATAAGAACACTTAGGCCTTCGTTCAACAAAAGGTTGGTAATAAGGATTCTTGGTGGCAAATAGTTATGCTTCCATGGTTGTCTGTCTTGTTTTCCGATTTCTCTGTTATCAAGAGCTTCTTCCCCCGATGGTAAGCTTCTGCTCGTTCAAAGGCTCCCTTCATGGTCTAGGGGATGTTTTCATGCAAGCTCATGACAAGCTTCTTACAGCGACACATAGCACTTAATAAATGGTGTTGAAAAGATAACTAAATTAAGTTAAAAAGATAAAAATAAATAAATGATGGGGCTAAAAAATTTATATAAATTAGAAAAAAAAAGTTGTTGAAAATATAACTAAATTAACTTATTTATGTTTTCAACACCATTTTGTAACCATCAGGCCAGACACGCTTTGTTGATTTATTTCAAAAACGGCTTAATCAAATACCAAAACATAACAAATTTCCCAATTTCTTATGAACCTTAATCCTTAACTATCAAAATCAGACATCAATTCGTATCTGAAATCCATGTACATGATGGGTTGTGGTAAATCTTGTGACACTTGACCCGATTCGTTTCTATGTAAACCCGAGCTATCAGATAAAATTGTAATCGTTAGAATATCATGAAATAAAGGGTATTATTATCACAAGTAAATTATTTCATTTAATCATCAAATTATAAGTTTATAAACATATCAATAATTATATAACTTCTAAGAGTTGATTTATTAAATGAGCTTTACAAGGTTACATTTTTAGATAGTTAGCAAAGTTAAAGTTAAGGGATTAATTGTGTAAATAACAAAAAAACTCAATTATAAAACCTTTAATTGAAATGTAAATTTACATAAAAAACAGGGGCCCGTCTGTAACATTTTTTAAAATCAACCCCCACCCTGTTTTCCCGGTGCCGGCTCCGGCGTAGCTCTGGCGAGCTCCGGCAGTGACCAAAAACCCATGTTTTTATCAATTAAACATAACCAACTCATTCCTATCCCCTTATCTATGAGTTTCGAACTCGAATCTTCACAAAACAACGAGATGTACAGCAATGTAATCGTCTCCATCATCCTCGACATATTCAAAACTGAATTCAACTAAACCGATCACAAAACTCAAATTACACCTATCAAAAACTTCGCCCTGATCTATTATGACTTGATCATGAAGCTGAATTAAAAATAATCGCGTGAAATCTGTTGATTCATCTCAATCTTCAACCGCAACTAACTCGAATTCGGATTTCAGTTATTTACCGCTTAGAAAAATCATTTTTGTACTAGTGTCTGTTCTTCGATCATTGGCAACATCTGGGGCATTTCAATCAACACTTATTTGGGGTTTTTATTCAGAATCTACCACTAAGTGTTTCTGCAATTTTAATTTCGTTATCATCATCGTCTTCATCATCAATTTGGTTGACGTCTGCGCAATATTTCTTTTTTGTTATTCATCATCGATCGAACACCAATTAAGGTAATTGAATACATGTTTATACTCGTGATTGTGTTATGATCATCATGGTTTTGTTCGATTTCAGTTACAGATGCATTTGAGGTTCAATTTTGGTGATCTTGAATTAGGGTTTATGTAGGATTTTGGTTTAACCGATAAATACGCTTTAAATAAATTTTTTTTCAAATGAAATTAACAAAAAATGGTCTGGTCTGGTGGTTAAGTCATGGTTGTTTGCAGTAGGAGGTCATGGGTTCGATACTCGTCATGCACACGCGCGCACACACACACACATATATATAACAATTTTTACAAGTTTATTAAATATCTTATTATTCTATAAATTTAATTTATCATTTATTTATTTATAGATTATAGTAAGATAATTTTATGAATTGTTATAAAGTCAAATGTATAAGATTTATAAAACACATTTATTTATGAGTTTGAATATTGTTTCTTTTAAATATATACTTGTAGATTTTATAGAAAGACTTTTTCTAGATTTTATATATAAGACTTTTTCTTTTAAAGACTTTTAAATATATATATATATATATATGGAAGGGGTAATTTGAGAACAGCCTCTAGTTGTGAGAACTCGTGAGAACCGTACTTCCCGAGTTTTTTCATAGTATTTTTTTGACCCAAATGTTGCGTATATTAAAAACTAGAATCTGGAAAAAAGAAAATTAAAAAAAATATTTCCGTCGTTAAAAAACGTATATGTTAGTAAAAAATATTTGCGTCATATTACATAGGTGTAATAAATTACACCAGCGTTTTTTCGCGGTAAATATTTTTTAGTTACATATACGTTTTTTAACGACGAAAAAGTTTTTTTTTTAATTTCCTTTTTTCAAGGTTCTAGTTTTTAATATACGCAACATTTGAGCAAAAAAAATTCTATAAAAAAAAAGCGGGAGGTAAGGTTCTCACGAGTTCTCAAAACTAGAGGGTGTTCTCAAAATATCTCATTTCTATATATATATATATATATAAATATATATATATATATATCTTGAATGTATTCAAATTTATAAAGATTTATATATTAAAGGAGTAGTTTTAAATAATTATTTCAAAGACAATATTTAAATAGCTATTTTGTGTTAAAAAAATTATAATTATCTCAAATATTTATGATATTGAAAATATTTTATACAATGAATTAATCTTTGTATATTTTAACCAACTAATTGTTATTGTTAGATAATTCTATTATTTTAAAACCTCGATTTCCTATTAGAACCCTAGATTCCCGAATCACCTTTAGTTATCATTCAAAATTAAGACACTGTTCTTTAGGTTAACATTAAGGAAATCCCTCGGTGTCGTATCTTGCAAGTTATCTAGTTAACCATCATCAAATCAAGTGAATATTCGTAGCCCCTTTTTACTTTTATGTTTTGGGGTGAAATGTGCTTTACTAAATCATGTTTATCATTTATGTTCGCTTTTACTCATATTATTTAATCACCTGAGATTTTAACCGAGGGTGATTGTAGCCTGTTTTCATCTATTTAGTTTAATTGCCTAATATGTTATCCGAGGGTAATTGTAACCGCTTATTTATTTAATTCTAGCTTAATCACTTGATACTTTATCTGAGTGTGATTGTAATAACATTTTAACTTAATCACCTGATACTTTATCCGATATATGGTGATTGTAACTATATTTAGTTTAATTATCCAATATTTTATCCGAGGATGATTAAACGGCTTTTCAACTTAATCATGTTCATCAACGTCATTTAGTCTGTGTGATTAAGTGGATGCTAGTCATAACGTTTGATTGTGTTATATGTTTACCATATATGATACACGTTGCTTTGATAGTTTTTACATAACATGAGCCTTGAACCTATTTATTCATTTTAATTATTTGAAATATTTTAATCGTTATATATATATATATATATATATTATATATATATATATATAAGAGAGTTATCCTACTAAAGATTTTAATCTAAAAGGCTAAGAAGGATTTGTGACCTTTAGATCTCCTTTTAATGGTTGAGATCAATTTATAGGAAAAGAATTTGGTGGAAGGATATATTTGTCATAGCTACTTTTGTTGACTTTCTCTCTCCATATGTAAGGCACATGTCAATTCCCCAACTTATGTAATATCATCTTATTATAAATATTTGTTGTGTCATCTTATGTGTTTAGAAATTATCACCGTGCCACAAATTGTTAATATGTGTTTGAGAAATGTTCAAAGAAAAAGTCATTTTATGTTAAAAAGTGTGAGAATGATACAATGGTAAACAAAGACACAATGACACTTTAAAAAAATGGTAACACACAATATAAATCAAATTTTAAAAAAGTGGTTCGGAGACATTGTTCCCCATGTTTTCCTCTTTCAAAAAATAAATAAACGAAAAGTTAAAAAAAAATTACAGTTTTTTATTTTTAAATTAGACAAATGAAAAAAGACACAATGAGAAAATAGTAGTTTTTTTAAGTTTTGTTTATTTATTTTTTAAGGAGGATGATGTGGGAGCAAGATCTTCGAAATACTTTTTGTGTAATTGTGTAATTATTATTAGATCACTGTGTATCCTTATCAAATAAGATTACACAATACCCGATGAATGACACAACAACCCTATGGATGACACAATGAAGTGACGGAAGACACAATGATCTGACGGAACACAATGATCTGACGGAACACAATGACCTGACGGAAGACACAATGAGCTGAAAAAATGTGTAAAAAAATTCGTTTTTTATATATCAATATTATACGTGTTTTAAAGAGAAAAAAATGCTCGTTTTCATGGTGTAATATGTTTAAAAATAATGTCGTATGTAAAAGTTATAAACATTTAAAAAGAGTGAGGGAATTGACATGTGCCTTGCATGTGGAGAGAGAAAAAAATGGATATGACTAAAATACCCATTCTTCTAATTTAAGTAGATGTCACATGTCAATATCTTATTCCTTCTTATGCTTCTTAGATTAAAATCATTTGTAGGGGATGTGTATTTTGTAAAACACTCCTTAAAATGTTAACCAAAAAACTAAATCTAGACCACAAGTTAATTTTTGAATATTTTAATATGTGGATCACATTTCATCTTGCATTTTTTATTATTTTTAATATTAAACATGTGACTAAGATTAATCAAAGGGCAAAAAAGTAATTTTACATTTTCTCTTTAACTTTCTTTTTCTTTTTCTCTTTCTTTATTCTCTCTCTATTTTTTTTCTTTCAAGATTTTTTTCTAATAAACATGTATATTTCAATGAATGACATGTTTACACATATATAGACAACAGTTTATGCATTTAGTACAATCACTTAAAAAGACAAAACAATCAACGGTTTGTGCAGTTAGTACAACTACTCAAAAACCAAAATAAGAATAACACATGTTTACAACTCAGTTATACATGTGTTTTAGTGGATCTACAAAAAGAAAATACAAAAAGCCAAATCACAAGTGTATAAACCCGGTAACAATTACATTTTGATTGTAAGACTTAACTCGTTTCTTGATTCTTTCTTGTTCATAACATAAATCTGAAAAGAAAACCAAGATTTAACATGTGTTAAAAATAACTATTTAGAATTGGAAAATATATATTAAAAATGAAGATTTATTAAGGTTTACACATGTGTATAAACATGTGTCTATAAAAACATAGTAAAAAGTGTAGTTATACATACATATAGTTAGAAACAACTATTTATACATGTGTATTTGATTTGTACACATATGTTCTGAAAAAGAAACCAAGATAAACATGCATTAAAAACTATATAACAAGGTTAACACATGTGTGTATTCTGTTTACACATGTGTTTAAACTTAGTTTACACATGTGTTCTGAATAACCAATTTACATACAAATTTTTATGCACTTGGTACAACCACTCAAAAGCAAAAAGAAAGAGTAACACATGTGTAGAACTCACTTACACATGTGTTTTTATTGGATTGATAAAAGAAACATTAAAAAGGACAAATAACAAATAACCTATGGTAATCTATACATTTTAATCATTTAGTTGCATATGTTAGTGTAAAATAACGTGTTAGTGAATCTACATATGTGTACAAACTTTGGAACACGTGTGTATTAAAAAAACTAGTTTGATACACCTATTTATGTAGCTACAACCTTTTAAAAGTAAAAAAAAGACTAACACATGTGTATTTTGATTGTACACATGTATCTTTTGGTGCATTTGAATAACCATATATATATATATATATATCAACTGTTTATACACTTAGTTAAAAAAAACCCACAGTAAAAAGTCTAGTTTACACATATATATAGTTAGGTACAACTGTCCATACACTTAGTACAATCACTCAAAAGCAAACACAAAGAGTAACACATGTGTACAGTTAAACATGTGTATATTAAAAACCAGTTTAGGTACAACTTTTTATGCACAATGTATAACAACTTAAAGAAAAAAAACATGACTAATACATGTGTACAAACTCAGTTACATATGTGTATATTTAAAAACCTTTTTACATACATCTTTCTAATAAATGTACAAGTAAGATAGCTTAAACTACAACTAATATTATACACTAAATGAAAAAATGTACTAGTATCAAGCTTAAAATACAACTTCTAATGCTCAATTCCATCAATAAGTCTAGGTACAACTTCTAATGCACTTCGTACAACCCTTAACAACAAAAAGTTTCCAGATCTAGGTTAGGAAAATAAAAAAAAAACAAATCAAGAACACACCTCGTACGAAGAAAAGAAGACGATGAAGTGACGTTTGACGACGGCTACACATTTCTTTACAAATAAAATCTGGATTGTTTACTAGAGATGGTATTCTTCTGGATCTTGCCTACGAGTCCAGATGCGAGATTAAACGATCCAGCTTTCGACGCGTTTACTAGAGATGCCTAATGAAAAACATATGTGATGAACTTAAGAAAAAAACAGGACCGGGTGAAGAGAAAACAATGAAGAGATTTTGTTAACTTACATGTGAAAATGTGAGATCTAGAATGAATGAATAAATTGATGAAGTGAAGAAAGATACTAGTTAATATAGAGTGTTTAAAATTTTCAAGATATGAAATTGATTTAAAATGAAGAAAAACATACAAACTTATATAGAGGGAAATGTGATTTTTTCAAAAAATTTGAACACCTGTATGTTTTTTCATAGACAGAGAAGAACCAATTATATAAATATAATAATATATGCTATAAGTAAATTAGTTAATATAACATTCAAGAGGAGATGAAATTACTTCTTTACCCTTAACAAATATAATATTCAAAAAATAATGAGTGGTTGCGGATTGATTTATTCGTTAACATTTTAAGGCATGGTTTATATTTACATCAATACTATATATATAATGCAAATCTATGTTTACTCACCAGCGTAAACAAATTACCGTTTTTTTTCATTTTTTAAATTAGACACAATGAAAAAAGACACAATGACAAAATATTAGTTTTTTAAGTTTTGTTCATTTATTTTTGAAGAAGGATGATGTGTGAGCAAGATCTTTGAAATACTTTTTATGTTATTGTGTAATTATTATTAGATCATTGTGTAATACTTGTCAAATAAGATTACACAATGACCCGATAAATGACACAACAACCCTACGGATGACACAATCAAACAATGACCTGACGAAAGACACAATGACCTGACGGAAAACACAATGACCTGACGAAAGACACAATGTGCTGAAAAAATGTGAAAAAAAGTTCATTTTTTATATATCAATATTATACGCGTTTTAAGAGAAAAAAATGCCCGTTTTTATGGTGTAATTTGTTTAAAAAAATAATGTTGTATGTAAAAGTTATAAACGTTTAAAAAAAATAGGGGAATTGACATGTGACTTACATGTGGAGAGAGAATATTTAAAAAAGTGGGCATGACTAAAATACCAGCTCTCCTAATTTTCCTAGATGCCACATGTCAATCTCTTATTGCTTCTTAGCCTTCTAAGATTTCTAATACTTTGTAGGTGAACCTCCCTCTCTATAGGGGATATATATATATATATATATAGAAGAATTATCCTACAAAAGATTTTAATCTAAGAAGGCTAAGAATGATTTATGACCATTAGATCTCATTTTAATGGTTGAGATCAATTTATAAGAAAAGACTTTGGTGGAAGGGTATATTAGTCATAGCCACTTTTTTTTACTTTCTTTCTCCACATGCAAGACACATGTCAATTCCCCCACTTTTTTAAAACGTTCAAAACTTTTGGATACGATATTATTTTTTATAAATTACAACAAAAAACAAGCGTTGTTTATCTTTAAAACGCGTATAATATTGATATATAAAAAATAAATTTTTTTTCGGCACTTGACTAGTCCTTGTGTTATATTATAACTAGTGAAATATCACTTTTATCGGTTATTTCTTAAGTCATTATGTAGTATCATCTTATTGTAAAGATTTGTTGTGTCATCTTATGTGTTTAGAAATTATCACCCTGTCACAAATTGTTAATGTGTTTGAGAAATGTTCAAAGACAAAGTCATTTTTTGTTACAAAGTATAAGAATGACACAATGGTAAACAAAGACACAATGACAGTTTTAAAACAAATTTTAAAAAAGTGGTTCGGAGACCTTGTTCCGCATGTATTCCTCTTTCAAAAAACTAATAAACGAAAAATTAAAAAATATATCGTTTTTTTTTAAATTAGACACAATGAAAAAAGACACAATGAAAAAAGACACAATGAGAAAATAGTAGTTTTTTTAAGTTTCGTTTATTTGTTTTTGAAGGAGGATGATGTGGAAGCAAGATCTTCGAAATACTTTTTGTGTAATTGTGTAATTATTATTAGATCATTGTGTAATCCTTGTCAAATAAGATTACACAATGACCTGATGAGTGACACAACAACCCGATGAGTGACACAACAACCCTACGGATGACACAATGACCTGACGGAAGACACAATGACCTGACGGAAGACACAATGAGCTGAAAAATGTGAAAAAAAGTTCGTTTTTTATATATCAATATTATACGTGCTTTAAAGAGAAAAAAATGCTCGTTTTTATGGTGTAATTTGTTTAAAAAAATAATGACGTATGTAAAGTTATAAACGCTTAAAAAAAGTGAGGGAATTGGCATGTGCCTTGCATGTGGAGAGAGCAAATAAAATAAAAGTGGATACGACTAAAATACACATTCTCCTAATTTAAGTAGATGTCACATGTCAATATCTTATTTCTTCTTAGGTTTCTTAGATTAAAAACATATGTAGGTGAACCTCACTCTATATATATATATTGGTTCACTCTAAATTGAGAACTCATTTTTTTAGAACAAAAAGTACAACTTTAACAAATTATAGAGGGACGCAACTGTTGATTTTTTGTAATATAAATTGATCAAAATGCTTATAATTCAACTAATTTTAACATCTAGTTAAAAAATATGATTCGTGAAGTCGTTTGTTAGAATGCATATATGCACCCAAAAGGTGTTTGTGTACATGTAATGTGGGTGCATATATGCATTTTAACAAACGACTTCACAAATCATATTTTTTTTAAATAGATGTTAAAATTACTTGAATTATAAGCATTTTGATCAATTTGTATTCTAACAAATACAAAAGTTAAAGCAGTTCCTAAGTTTTTGTTAAGTTAAAATGTGTTCTCAAATTAAAAAAAACAAGAAAACTTTATTTTTTATAACGTTATTTATACTCAAATGAAAGATACTGAAATTTCTGATCTAATGATGCGAAAATTTTTTAAAAAATTTAACGTATGTAAAAGATAAAAATGTTTAAAGATTTATATATATTTAAAGTTCCAATTTTACCCATCCTCTTTAAAATTACATCTCTTGTATTTTTATTAGTTCTCAACTTAATATTGAGTTCTCTCTTGATCTCTTCCATATATATATATATATATATATATATATATAAATATATATATAGGAAAGATCAAATACAAAATTAATTTTTCCTAAAAAGTGTGAAAAGTGACTTAAATCAAATCAAAACTGGGTCAAGCGAACTCCGTTTTAGCTCATTCAAGCGGTGTTGGAACCGTCTCGTCGAGCTTTATCATTTTAGCTTTTAGGGTTTAGTTTTAAAATATAGTTTTAGCCTTAGGGTTTAGCTTTTATGGGTGGGGTGGGGGGTTTAGGTTTTTAGGGGATGGGTGGGAGGTTTTAGGTTTTTGGGTGGTGGGTGGGGTTTAGGCTAAAATTTAGTTTTAGCCTTAGAGTTTAGCTTTTAGAATTTAATTTTAAATTTTAGGTTTTTTTACGGGTGGGGTGGGGGTTTAGGTTTCTAGGGGTTGTGTGGGTGGGGTTTAGGTTTTTGGGGGGTGGGGGTTTTAGGTTTTTGGTTGGTGGGTGGGTGGGGTTTAGGTTTTTAGATGGTAGGGGTCGGGGGTTTTAGGTTTTTGGGGGGTGGGGTGGGGGTTTAAGTTTTTAAGGTGGTGTGGGGGCGGGGGTTTGACGGCACGGTTCTAACGCCGCAAGAATGAGTTAATCGGAGTTCGTTTGACGTGTTTTTGGTGTGTCTAAATATCACTTCTCACACTTGTTAAGCAAAATCCATTTTATACGGGAACCTTCCCCTATATATATATAGGATTAAGTTCATTTGAGAAGACTCATATATTGCGATAAGAAAAAAGAGAAACCTAAATCACTAAAAAACCTTAATAACGGTTTAATTTTTTAAAATAAATTCACTTCTACATACAAATGTATAAGATATATACTAAAAAATATCATTAAAATATTTTTTACATATGTCTTTTTTAGAGTTTTAAATTTACCTACACATGTTTAAGTTATGTGTAAGTAACATAACCTACACATAACTTCCACATGTGTAGGTTTAACAAATAAATGAAATTTATTAATTTTTATTTTTTGAATATCAAAGTTAATGAATAAATATTGTATTTCTATCTTTTTTTATGTTAAATATGTTTTTGGTTGAAAAAATTGAAGAATTTAACTATTTATTTTTCTTCTCGCAACCCCTTACCCTTTTTCCCGTTTTTCCGGCAGAAAATTCCGGCCACCTTGGGGGAATCCGGCGAAGCATATAAACACAATTTTTGGCACTTTTTAAGAAAACAAAACACGATAAAATGTTTAGGAGCGTGTTTCAAACCCATATCCATCATCTAACCATCAAAACGATCGATCAATTTCAAGTTTTAATTGTTTCAAAACTGTTTCTAAACCCGCATAATCAATTCGTTGAATTAAGTTTAGTTATGTCAATTTTTATGAACCAAATTTCTCTAGGGACAATTCTAGGCATAACCGAAGAAATCAATTTCACTTCAATTGTGTTATAATCACCAATTGATGATTCCATGGACGTTTCATAAAAACTCTAACTCGTTTCCTATCGAAACGAAGTCAATAGAACAAAAAAACATATCAAAATCATTCGAAATCTAGTAGTAAAGCTCCCTGATTCGTAAATTTTGATCAAAAGTTTCAAGGCATCACAGTTTAATCATCATCTTCTTCGTTGGGTTCAAAACCTGCAACTCGTCTTATCGTCATCCATTCGTGTTCATTATCTACAATTGGCAATTGGGTTTCATTCATCTTATCGCGTTGAAGTAGTCTGGAAGTTTAATTGGATTATAACATCTTCAAGATATCATTTTGATTCTTCAACAACGCGTTTTGTTCTTCATCATTTTTTATTCAATTCGTCACTAAACAAGTAAGTTCTTTATGTTAGAATGCTCCTTTCAATGTCCTGATCAAAAGCCCTATGATTAAGTGTTGTTTGTATATCGAATTCGTGATCAATTTGGTGATTTTAGATTTTAGAGTTTATATCAATTTGGGGGTTTTCTGTTTTAAGTTTATAAAAGAAATAAAAACCATTTTTGTTAACAAAAACTTATTCTGGTCTAATCGAAAACATGTGTTATGTGAACCAAGAGACCCTGGGTTCAAAACCATGGTGCTCTTTACTTTTTACTATTTATTTTAACTACATTTTTACCTATTTTAACTAATTACCATAATTCAAATACTAATCCTTATAATATATAAATTATAAATATCAAAAATCCTATAAATTATATAAAACCATGATCAAGTTTTATAAACTTAATTGTTACGAATACTTTAAAATACCTTAAAAATACTATAAAATGTATTTTTATACTTCTAAAAATATATAAAGGTTTGATAAATAATAAATTATAAATATACACTTTCGTATAAGACTTGTAAGTACTTTAAACATGTTGTAAATATTTTAAAGTATTTTAGTGTATATAGACTATTTCAGTCACCAAAAAATTAATCAGACAATTATATTTTGAGACCATGCTATTAATAATATTATCAAAAATCATTGTTATTAATATTACCATTATTTTTCGACGTTTCGACTGATATAATTCTAAAAGTTTACGAAAAACCCCTAAATCCCAATTGACACCCTAGAAGTTCAAATTACCTTAGTTTCCTATTCTAGTTTTCTATACTATGTGTTTTCTAAGTTAGGATTGTCATTTACTTAAGTATTCTAGTATTTGGGTAATCTTCGGTTCTAGCTATGTTGTTGTTATTGTTTCGTGCTTGTGTTTCCAGGTGAGTAAACTCACTCCCTTTTTTACTTACATTTTGGGGCTGAAATACATGTTACGTTTTTTTTTATTTACTATTTTCCAAAATAGATCATACAAATATATTAATCTAGTTCATGGCTTAATGCAACCTTATGTGGTAGTTTAAAGTAGTATGTTGCTTGGTAATCCCATCGGTACAATGTTAGCACTAATGGTTTGACAAACCCACCAACTTGGACGACATCGATAGGTGATTTAAACAAGACCATTTTATTTCCATGTTTACTATGTTGCTATGCTATGTCAGTTGTTGCTATACTATGATGCTAGTTGCTATGCTATGTCCCTATGTTGCTAATTGATTATTGATAACTTATAAATCGAGACAGTTAATTGACGGTTGGTTAAAAGTTATATTTAATCAAATACATGAGTTGGTTCCTCATGTAAAATGGCTAAAACTAGAAGTTGTGGATTCTATGTGGTTGTGTACTATCTAGGGGTTATGGTTGAGTAATTTTATGAAATGGCTATACATGTAAAATTGCGCAGCATATTTTGTTGATCTCGGATTTTCTATACTATTATTTACCAATTGTGATTTTACTTACTAGCTTGTGTAGATAACTTTATTTTTCACATAATTCTAGTGGTTTTGATGTGATTTACTGCTATTATTCAAGACATAGGAATGATTTGGCCTTAGACTAAATAATAAAGACTATTGCATTTACTGTTTCTTATTTATTGTTTATGTCGTTTTTCTTTAGCCAATTATTACCAAAACTTATGATTATCATTATTAAACTTTATTAAAATGATACCATGTGCTTTTTTAACTGTTGATATCCAATTTCTATGGCAACCTGGTGTTTCCGCCATTGGGTGGGGTGTCACAGCCTCCTCCTTCAACAAAGTCTCAAGATTCAGAATCCCCTAGTGATTCAAACGTTGACATTTACTATTTAATATGTGACTCTAAAACTCATCATATTACAAATTGTATCTATAATCAAGGTGTCTTTCCTTAAGGTTCAAAAAAACACCAGCTTCTTCATTCAAGCTTCAACAAGTCTCCAAGGTTAAAGCTCATGAGAAACATCATGCTTCAACCTCAAAGGCTTATCATAAAAAAAGAAAGAAGTCTCCCTTCAAGGCTCATCAAAAGTACTGTAAGATATGTGAGATGTACACTCACATGACATTAGAGTGTTGCTACAAAAAGTACTTCACCAACTATCAGATGTACAACCATGACATAAAGGAATGTTACTTCAACCAGTATTGTTCTATTTGTGACATGGTCAATCATAACACTCTCGATTGCTTCTACGACAAAAGCTCATGGATGAAACCGAGAAGGTATGTCCAAAGAAGTTCATCCTCTACAAATTTTGCCAAGTATGATTTTGATAAAATTACAACCGTCTGAAAACCAAGCTTTAAAAAGAACAGGAAATTCACAAGTTTACAAGAAGACTACAAATTGTGTGAAGACAGATTCAAATCTCTTACACAACATGTTGATTCAATGCTTACTGAAAAGCATAATCTGAATATACAACTTATAGAGCTTAGTGATAAAAAAAAACCACGAGTTAAGACTCTAGTATGAAATCTGCCCCAAAACCGAACCCAAATGCCTGACACGAACCCGAAGTTATCTATCTTTAATGCATTCGTATTTATCTCCCTTTAAAAGTAACGTTTCGTCTTTAATATATAACGATTGAATAAGTATCCAACATTTACTAACTAAATACTAAATTCAATTAATAAACTTCCAGAGTTTATATATACATGTATATAAAGTGTAAAAGAATTTTTATAAAGATTGTTGAAGATAAATACTATTAAGTCTCCAAATAATCATTTAATGTCAACCACAATTTAAACATTCGAAAACGTGTTAACTCGGTCGAGTTAGTTGGTTAAAATAAATATTTGGTTAACTTTGGGACAAAAATGTCAAGTTTTAAACTTATAATAAAGTTCTAAAATCAATTATAAACAAAATCGAACTACAAGGGTACAAACTGTAAAATATTTTAAAACAAACCAAACACCCTCGTCCCCCCCCCCCCCCCCCCGTTTTACAGGCATGTTCTCTGGCCATCGCCGGGGGCTTTCCGGCATAACCCAAAACCCGTCTTTAAGGTTGTTCCAGTCAAATTAAAAAGTGGTAAAACCATCCTCATGCTAATCTAGACCTTGTGAACGTTTTTAATTGGTTTTTAACTGCTCAAACAGAGTTGTTTCAAGCGATTTTCATAGACCCGTTTCATCTCTTAAGCCAATAACTCCAATTAATACCATTAACAAGTAATAACTCAATTCATTACACTAAAACGACCGCAAGACCATTTGAAACGATTACATCAACTCAATTGGATGCCATAACTGAAAAACCAAGTCCATTAATTAAAAAACACTCTAATGAAAACACTTTAATGGTGCGACCTGTTGCGACTCAAATTGAACTCTCGAATAATGAGCAAAACCACCTCGTTAACTCCTGAATGCTCTCTAGTTATCCAATTTTAATCAAAACGCAGAAGATTTCAACCATTGTTCTTCGTTCTTTGTCGAACCTGCAACTTCTTGTTTCAATCTAAATTTGTATTCTTTTTCTATGATTGATCGTAGGGATTTACTTATCATATCATCGGGATGTTATCTGGAAAGTTAATTGGATTGTAACAACCTCTTGATACAAGTTTGATCTTCAACTCGTCGCTCTTGTTCATCATCGTTTCTGATCCGATTTGTTCAAATTAAAGTAAGTTATTATATATAAAATGATTCTTGTATTCTCCAGATCAAAAGCCCTAAGATTTATTTCTGCATTGAAATAGAATTCGTGTTCAAATTCAAGGATTTAGGTTCTAGGGTTTTGTTAGGATTTGGGGATAATCCTTGTATTCTCCAGATCAAAAGCCCTAAAATGGCTATGTCCCTAAGTTGCTAAATATTTATTGATAACTATTATATCGAGACGGTTATGTGACGGTTGCTAGAATGGTTATCTTTAAATAATAACATGAGTTGGTTCCTCATGACAAATGGTTACAAGTTACTATACAATGATGGTTTCAATGTGTGTTCAAGGTGTCATGATCGAGAATGATATGAAATAGCTATACATGTAAGATTGCGCAGCATATTATGATGATCTCGGATTTCTATATTATTATGTATCAATTTCTGGTTTACTCACTAGCTTTAAATAGCTAACTTTATTTTCACATATTTCAGGTGATGCTTGATATCATTTTGCTGCTTATGCCAAGACATAGGATTGCCTTGGACCTAGTTAAATTAATAAAGACAATTGCATTTACTGTTTCGGTTTTTATTACATTTTTTCGTTTCTATTCAAGACTCATGTTCCAAACTTATTAATCATTATTAGACTTAATAAATAATTACCATGTGCTTTGTTTACTATTGATGTCCAATTTCTATGACAACACGGTGGCGGAAACACATTTCAGCCCCAAAACAAAAAAGAAAAAAGGCGAGTGAATTTACTCACCTTGAAACTTAGGCTCGAAACAAATATCAAATAGATTAAATGGAACCGAGGATTTCTCAAATACTAAAATCACCTAATTAGTTGGGAAAATCTAATTTAGAAACGAAACAAATAGCATAGCAAGTAGAATCAAACTAGAAACTCTAGGGTTTTGAATTTAGGAACTAGGGTTTCAAATTCCAATTTGGGGATTAGGGTTTCAAATTCCAGTTTAGGAATTTAGGTTTCAAATACTTTGCATTTTTTTTATAAACAATAGAAACTCTAATGATATTTTTAACACCTATTAAATAATGCCAAAATATGATATATATTTATTAGAAATACGTTAAAACGTTTATATAATTTTAGAATATATAAAATTCCATACAAAAACCTTAGGGTGTATAATCTACTATTTATAAAACTTGAATTTATAAAATTTAATTTATACAAAATCGTGGTTTTATAAACACATAAAATTCTGACAAGTTACATTTTATATATTAAAAGGATTAGGATTTATATTATGAAAACTAGTTAAAATTAGTAAAAATGCATTAAAATCAATAAAAATAACTGGGATATAGTGCCTGGATTCGAACCCAGGGTAATCCGGTTCAACAGCACATGTACAAACCATACGCGCTAGTGTTGCTTTTGTTGTTTGAAGCAGATCATAAAAGGTTTTATTATTAAATACCAAAACACTCCAAATTCATATAAACCCTAGAAATTTCATCTATCCAATTGGCCTTGATTCAGGTAATCTATATCAAAAGATCTTATGGTTTTTGATCTAAACGAAATTACTAGCATTTTAACATGTAACACTTACTTGATTGGTAACAAATTGAATCAAGGAAGGCGAAGAAAAAGGATGCGACGGGTTGAAGAATCAAACTTGAATTCTTGGTCGTTTTTGACAAAACTGAGTACCCAGGAGGAGGAAACGAGTTTAGAAGGTTGCTGTGGTTGGTTGAATTGAGTTGTTTTGATCAGAATATTGTCGATATGGTTCATGCTTGAATAGAAGTTATGGAGGAGTAATTGGATGATAATTAAGTGATTTTAATCGAATTGAATGATAGAAACATATTGTAAACGTAGATATTACCGTTGTAGTTAATCAAATTTATTTAATTTGAGCGTTTCGGTCGATTCAAGAATAATGGGTTTTAATTCGGTTTTGAAACGAGAAATTAAGTGGTCATTTGACAATTAGGAAACGATTAGAGGTTTGAAACGTGTTAGGAACGAAATTAGGATGATTTTACGTGGGTTAAATTGGGTTTAAAATAGCTAAATCACGGAAATAGAGTTTGTCGGAGTAATAGAGATTCCGGCCAAAGTGGCCGGAGTATAGGTGCTCGTAAATGCGGGGAAGGAAAGGGGGGTTGGGTTTTGGTCGCAATTTACAGAAATGGTCCTTTAACTTTTAAGCAAATGATACCTTGTAATTTAAACCTTAATATAACTATGCAACTTAACAGTTTTGGCACAAACTTAATAAAATACTTATTTTAGCTAACTCATTTAACCGAGTTGAGACGTAACGTTATATAAGAGTCGTTTTTATATATTTAGCTCGTTTTGACGTTGAATGTCTATTTCAAGACTTGATAGTATTTTTTTTCTTTAATAAACATTGTAAAATTTCTTTTATAAAATAAATTATATATATATATATATATATATATTTTGAAGGTTTATTAATTGTATTTAGTAGTTAATAATAATTCGGTCGATACTATTAAAGACGAGAAATAATGTCAAGCTCGACATATTTATATATATATATATATAGGGATCCATTCAAATGAGAACACTTTTAACTTGAGGACAACTTAGGAACCGCTTTAACTGTTGTATTTTTTATAATATAAATTGACCAAAATGCTTATAATTAACCTAATTTTAACATCTATTTAAAAAATATATGATTTGTGAAGTCGTTTGTTAAAATGCATATATGCACCCACATGACTTGTACACAAACACACATTGTGGGTGCATATATGCATTCTAACAAACGACATCACGAATCATATTTTTTTTAAATGGATGTTAAAATTAGTTGAATTATAAGCATTTTGGTCAATTTATATTACAAAAAATTCAATAGTTTGACTCACTTTATGATTCGTTAAAGTTGTACTTTTTGTACTCAAGTTAAGAGGTGTTCTCATTTGAATGTCCCTTTATATATATATACATATATTTAATAACGATGTGTTACATTTAAAGGAAGATAATTATGAATACATTAACAATGGATAACTTCGGGTACGAGTCGGGCATTCGGGTTCGAGTTTGAGGCAGATGTCACAGATTTCACCCCTAACTACTTTGTTAGTGTGTTAGGGACAGTTATGGAGGTCGGTAGATCAAAGAAAAGTAGACTGTGGATGATCCCTTATCATGACAAGATACCGAATCATGTTCATGATGTCTTCGATGCAGCTGACATCAAATGGAGTTGGAAACAAAAAGGAATCATTGCATGAATTTAAAAAAAATAAAAAAAAAACTTTTTTAAAAATCAAACAATGATGGCAGTGCAAGAAACAACCGATGTTTCATTTCTTCTATTTAGATTAAGTATATTGCACTCATTCCACTGAATACGTTGATAACACATCTGCCATTTTTTTCAAGTATACTTCTAAGTTTCAAAGAAATTTAAAAGTTTAGGTGGAGAAATAAAATTAAAAAAATGATAAAATCTAGAAAAATCCAAAAATATGTTGAATCTACTTGCAAGTACATGAGAAATGATAGTACATTGAGTCATTGTCGTTTACATATGATTTAAAAATGCATAATAAAGACTAACTGATCATTGTGTGTTGTGTGGGTAAACTGAAAAACAGTAAATCTAAAAAGTGGAATCTCTGGTGATAAATTAAATATGTCTATGCAAGTTGTGTTAATTAGATCTATCTTGCGACATTTTTTAAGCATTCGCTTTTCTGATAGACTTCTTGTAATGTCACTTACACACACCAGGTAATGACTCAATAAAATCAGCGTCGAGTAAAACATCTGTGAACCTCTTGTTGTGGCGCCCACAGACCTGAAGTTTCACATGAGGTCTCCTTTGTTGTAGTGAGCTACATACTTGGAACACCTCAAGATGTATAAAATATACCTAATGAGAAACACAAAAAGATTCCCAATGTGGAACATCACCAATCAAAATTCCAAAAAGGAATATAAAAGAAGATTCCCCAAAGGAACACCACCATAAGATGTCCATTCATGGATGTCTTCAAGCCCCAAAAAGCTCCAATGATTATATTGTAAATGATCGGGTATTAAAATTATTAAAGTGCTTACTTGTATGTTTTGATAAGAGTAGAGCTTACAATGTTACTGAGTGTGGGTCACAAACTTGTCAAACTGAATCGAACCAAAACATGATAAACATTATCAAGTGTTTGGAAAAGTAAGTTTGGTTGAAGTTAAATGCTCATCATCCACTTTGAAACATTGTCTATGTCTATTCAAAACTTTCTTTTATTTTTTGTGAAGACATTTGAGTGGTATGATCTCATTGCATGTTAAAGATTCAGGATTGTATAGAGAAAAGTTCAAAAAGATAAAAAAACATTAAAAAATTCAAAAAGAACAAAAAGATTGTCCTTTTATTTTTTTTCTTTTGGTTGTAGCAGTTTAACATGTGTTATTGATGTAGGAGTTGTTCATCAAGCAATATCTCATCCGATTGAGAACTTAATCTTTACATTGATGCTAAATGCACATTCTTGCCTGATTTTAATATTTTAATTTAAGTTGCAGGAATAGTTTCCATTGCAGAACAAGCTTCCACACGACTTGAAGATGTTCCTGATCAAGCATGTTTCTAGATCAAAGATCTCCAAGTCAAATTAATGAGTTTTAAGAATCCTCTTCTTAAACTCTCATACACAGATCCCATTAACCTCTAAAGAAAAAGTTGAGGGGGAGTACTCTAAGTCAAAGAAGTCTTCTCATTCTGCTTCAACCGTTGAATAATATCCTTTTGTTGATATATAGATTCACCGGAATCTACTCTCTGTTTATTCTTTCCATAACCTTTGATGTTATACAAAAGAGAGAGAAGAATGTAGATCGCTTGTTGAAAGACAAAGTTTTGAAAACATCATCTTAGGGGGAGTATTGTTGGGTCCTCTTAAAGATTCTCATTATAACATTGACATTAAAGAATTTACAGCAAAGTGGCATGTAAACGGGCAACAAGTTGTGCCGCCACCCCCTTTTGAATAGCAAAACCTAGCCTACTAAAGACAAAACCTTGGCCCTTAGGTGTCGAAACATTGCTATGAATGACTCGCTGGACCCTGGTCAAGAAGTTCACTGCCTCAGTGGCTAGGAAGCCAAATGTGTCAAACGCTAATGGGATAAAAACATGTTGATTCTCCAGGCATGCTTTCTCGTGTTTGGCGATCTTGCATGATTCCGCCTTTGACGCTGCCTGTCGTGCAACAAATCCATTGTCCCTGAGCGCAACCAAGGGGGACACTCCCGTAAGGTCCACACAAGCGTGTTTCCCCCCCGTCCAACCAAACACTAGAATATCAGCCGGCCTTAAAGTAGATCTCCCCTCTAGCGGATCTGTCAGAAAGTTCACAGGAGCCTCTTTTTTAGCCGAAATTCCTGCTCGCTTAAGGATATCACATAGGACATCCCTAACCAAGTCATGCCTGTATTTAAAGCCAGGTAACTCCTTGCAATGGACTGCATGATCGCCAAAAGCATCTAAACACACTTTGCGGCAAACGGGACAAGGCTCATCAACTGGGAACAAAGGAATCATTAACCGGTACTTAAGGATAGCCCGGTATTCCAATGGTGACATATGCTGCCCTAGTCCTTCAATGGGGATGACAGTCAGAAAATCTTGAGCCCGAGGAGCTTGGAGACATGCAACCACTGCTTTCTGACGGGGTGAAAGATCAAACCTCACTTCCAAACTTTGACCGATCCTACTAAATAAAGCACTCGCAAAAACATGTTGGGCTTTAGGGGGGCGGTGTCCTTTTTAGAGAACCCGCTGATATGCTCATCACATGAAGATTTAAGTTGATATGTTGGATTTGTAAAGTATCATCTTAGGGGGAGTATTGTTGTGAAAAATTGAAGATGTCACTTTACAAATATAAGCGATTGAAGATATCGAGCATCGACAAGCACGGGTGAAGATGTTAGATAAATTGTATTTGACGATACAATATTTGTGTAATCGTTTTGTTCTTAAGTGCATTCGTTTAGGCTTTATGTAAGGTGAATGGTATAGACTATAAATAACATCACCTAGGTCATTTTAGTAAAGTTGCATATTCCTTGTAACCTTCTTAGATCTAATACAATTTCCTGTTCAATTTACATCATAATCTTCATCATACTTTGCATTGAACTTCATGAACATTCATCAATACATGATTAGTGAGATTCTGCATCACTGATTGTATACAACATTCGTAACAATCTCAGATCTAGATCCAAGCTCATCTTCATTTTTGTCCTACCAAATAGTCAAGTTCGAGTACCAAAATTATAACAACTTAAGTCTTTGAAAAACCAACTTCATGTGTTAAGATGTAGATGTCAGGTGTTCATGAAATTGCCAAGTTCATAAGCATTAGATGATGGTATGCATGTAATAATCTAGTTTATTAGAATTATAGAAAAATTGGTTTCACCCGCATATTTGATAATGTGGATAGTCCAATTTATAGTTCAAATGCATAGATCACTTGAGTTTCTAATGGATTCGATGTTTATTACGTTTGTGTTTGTATGAAAAGCAACTTTAGGTAAGCCGGGTGTATAGATGTTGGGGGTAAACAAAGTTATAAAGGGTGATGGTTTTCGTCCATGATGCGGTTTAAAAAAGTTGGAAACACAATAATTAAAAATAAATTAATAAGAAGTTGGAAGTTTAATCTTTACCATAGGTTGGAGGGATTGATTTGAAAATAAATAACAACGTCTAGGTTTCGAGTATTCTGTATTTAGAAAACATAAGTCATAATGTTTTTTGCAAGTCTTTGTATCACATTTGAGAAAACGTGGGAATGCTGTATAAATATTTGACAAATGTTTAGAATAATCAATCTCTTTTAAAGAAATCATTTATCATGATATATATATATAAATATATATATATATATGTAATCTTACAAACTACTAAAACCAAGAGGTTATTTTTAATTTTTTTATTATATATATATATATATGTGTGTGTGTGTGTGTGTTTTTATTTGAGAAAATAAGAAAATTATTTTAATGGAATCAACGAGTGTGGGTCGATTGAATTGGATTATTTTGATCAAAAAACTATCGAAGGGGTTCAAGCTTGAATACGAGTTATTTGAGATTAATTGTTGATTAATTTGATCTTTTAAATTCAATTGAATTATATGGGCGGATTCTAATCAACGAAATGACTGTTTTGGTTAACTTGGTTTATTGGAATTCACTTATTTGGATCTATTTTGATTAAGTTGGTGTTTAATGAAATGGTCTATCATAAAATTGGTTTAAACATGAAGATTAGATTATTATAATGCAATTAACATTGACCACAGGATTGAGATTAGCTTAGGACCATTTTACATTGCTTTTATTTTACTAAAAAACACTTAAACTTTGTTTTAGCAACTCGTCGGAGAATGCGAATTCCGGCCAAGTGGCCGGAATAGAAGTGGTCGGAAATACGAGGGTTGAGTGGTGGGAGGGTTGGGTTTATAAAATATTACAGCTTTGGCCCCTCATGTTTCATATGTTATTAATTTGATCTTATAATTTCTAATACAACTTTAAAATTTGACAATTTTTACCCAAAGTTAATTAATTCTTTATTTCAACTAACTAACTTAACCACGTTAATTGGTAACGTTTATATAATCGACGTTTTTATATATTTACTTCGTTCTTGATGTTAAATGGTTATTCTCTTGACTTAATAGCATTTAACTTTGATAATATTTTTAAAACCTCTTTTATACATTACGAGTGATATATTTTTGAGATTTAATTATTGTAATTATTAATTAAATAGTAAACTTAAGATAATAATTCGCTTGTTTTATTAAAGATGATATAACATAGATTCGACATATTCATTTATATTAATAATGAAACATTACATCTTCAAGAAATTAAATAAGAATACAATGAAAGATAGATAGTATTAGGTTCGAGTCAGACATTCGGGTTTAGGTTTGGGCAAGTGTCACACTATCATGCATTACTTTCATAACAAACGTCCAAAATACACTGTCGGATTAACATGCCTTATTGAAAAACACTCTTAACCACGAAATCTACGAACCATGACACAAATAAATTAATAGTCGAAGCAAATAATCAATGTTTAACTTTGATTTCAGATCTGGATGATAAACCGTAAATGTGCTAATTAAACAACAGTTTAAAAAAATAGTACATGTTGAAATCAGTTAACAACAAATCGGATTTCTTCAATCTTCGACAAATGGATTGGCCTTTAATGACGTTATTGATCGATAAGGTTTAGTCAAATGACAAATATCAAAACATCCAATTGTAGGTTTACGAAATCAAGATGAATCAGTTGCAGATGTGCTCAGTTACGACTACTTGTGATAGCATGAATGAAGGGTATGGAATCTGGATCGGGCTTACAAATCAAATCGGAGAGAATCTGCATTTTTTAAGTGAAACTGATTTAATGATTAACTCGCAAGCTTTTTCACATGTGAAGATTTTAAAATCTACCTAATAAAGCAAGTTTTTGTGGAACAATTTTGGGCGGGAAAATGAAAAATGAGTGGGAAGATTGGGGGGAAAAAATTTAAAACAAAACTAATTTTAAAAACAACGCAAAATTAATTTCTCTACATTTTAAAATAAATGTTATTTTAGTTGCAAAATAAACGCAATATTTAATAACTGAACATCGACCGATGATTTTAAATCCCAATAGTTTTCAATATTGATTTTTATTATAATAATTTAGATTTTTACATCACATTTTCAATCGTGATTTTCTCATTCAGTGGATCATTTGTTTTATTCAACTCGTGTGTCTACACGGGTATTAAACCTACTAATATTATAAATATAAGTTATTAAATTATTAAAATTGATAGATACGTATACATTACGTCATATTATATCGTTATATTCAAACGTTATTCAGAAAGTGTTTAAAATCAACACAGAAAGGTAAGGTAATATCATCATATTGAAAGTGATGCATATAAGCCATGTGTTATAATTTAGTCTAAGCAAATACGTGTTGACAATTTTACTTATTTGAGTGGGTCCATGATACATTATTCAAAGTCCAGCAGACATTCTGTTTCGGCTTGTTTTAAAAAACGTGTAAAAAACAATGTTTACAAGTCAAGTTGTAATTTGACTAGTTATTATATAAAAAAAATTTAAAAAAAAATAATAAACATTTGCTTAGACTAGTTATATAGTCGCCTTTTTTCCCAACAAACTATTTTTAATAACTTCCTCACATATGATGAAATAGGACTTTTGTCGGGCTTCACCCTGGGTTATTTTGGATAAAACTAACTTTAAAAATTACTCAACTTAGATAACTGACTTTTCAATGTTGCAAAACAGATAATAAATAACAAGTATGTACGTTACTTACCATCAATGGTGAACGTAGTTTAAAAGTTGAGGGGTATTTATAAAAAAAAAATTCTTGTACTGTTGCAACGGAGAAAACGAACGTAAGCTTCAATCTATCTAATAAATCAAACTTTTAGGGGGCAATTTTTGGAGGGATTTTTTTTCTATAATAGGAAGTTTGGGAGGTAAAATTTAGCTAAATTTTTCACCATACAAGTTGATGGAGCCAACTCCTTAAATGTTATATATTTACAAATTGTTAAATATAATGGTTATAATTTCTTTATAAATATTACTATTTAACCCGTGTGTAACACACATAGGGGGCTTAGAGGGGTGTGCAGCATGTGCGACCGCACAGGGCACTCGTTTGATGGGGGCACCAAATTTAAAAAAAAAATTATTATATAAATTTTTTTATAAAACTTATATATAGTCAATAGTCATGTAACAAATAAACAAAGATTTAAAGCTCACACCTAAAGGCTAAAGCCCACTACAATTAATTAACTAAACATCTAAAAGCCACACGATCAAATAAATTATGGATTAATGAAGGCTGGAAGGCATTGCTGCCAAAAACGTAATTCACTAATTTGGATACTTTGATTTTCTTATGTTTATTTATCAAATGTTTGTTTTTGGTTAAAAATTTAGTTGATATAATTTATTGTGTTGGTGCTTCGGGTTAAGGGGATGGGGCCTTTTTTTCCCGTCTCGCACAGGGCACCAAAATCCTCAGGACCAGCCCTGGTAACACACGGGTATTAAACCTAGTATCGGATAAACCAAAGGAAATTACGATTTTTCCGGTTTTCACTGTTAAACAAGCAATGTCACAGAATCATCTTCTCTTAAGGTGTGATAACAGACCTTAAGTTCACTCTCAAGTCCATCAATACATACTCTTTCTTTCTTAGTAAATCATCCTTATTACAACTCAGAAAATATCACTATCTTTGATATCTCAATGTAAAATACTGACCATAAGGATTTAAACCTGCTATAGTTTATAACAAAGTAGTTAATATCTCATTGAAATGATTACCAAGCTGGTTATGGATAACACCATAAAAAGTTGTTAATGCAACTTACTGTTGACATTTTTATTGCTAATAAATTTCATATTCTGTAAGTGATAATATATAGTACTAACTTAACAATAATAATAGATCCAATAGTTTAAAATAAATCAAAAAGCTAAACTCAGACCCATAATTGCTATATATTAATAGAAAATTTTCATAACAAACACTGTTGTTTTATAATTTGTATTTTTGTCATCATAATTTTCTAGGTTTTTTAATTAGCTAAACACGAGAAAGCATGCCTGGAGAATCAACATGTTTTTATCCCATTAGCATTTGACACATTTGGCTTCCTAGCCACTGAGGCAGTGAACTTCTTGACCAGGGTCCAGCGAGTCATTCATAGCAATGTTTCAACACCTAAGGGCCAAGGTTTTGTCTTTAGTAGGCTAGGTTTTGCTATTCAAAAGGGGGTGGCGGCACAACTTGTTGTCCGTTTACCTGCCACTTTGTTGTAAATTCTTTGATGTTTAATATATTATTTCATTACCGGACCAAAATTTAGCTACCAAAATAGAATGACTATTTTATAAATAAGTTGAGTTTGATATAATGTTGTAATGTTTTGCATTTTGGCCACCATAAGTTGAGCTTGAGAAGAGGGCGAAGATTAGTGTTAGCCGGGGGGTGCCTCGGCCCCTGCTGTTTTTTTCGTCAGAAGTACCGATTTTTTGATTATGTATTTAAAATTTACAGGTATATTGGTTTCTACTGGTCCTAACTATCACAATTTAGCTTCTACCGGTCCCAACTATTGAATTGGCTATCATTAGTCCCAACTTTTATCACTTTGTCATACAACGGTTCGTCGTTAAATTTTGTTTAACGCCGTTAACTTTTATCACTTTGTCAATACCGATGTTTAAGGCTTTTTGATCGGAAGGATAGTACGGGTCGATTGATGTAAAAGTTTGCTCGAAACGGCTCTCTGAACGATAAAATTTTTACATCCGATTGAAGCAGCGTTAGGTATAAACACTCGATTGAAGCACCGTTTCGTTGATCAATGCGCCATTTCATGGTAGCTTTTCCATCAATCAACTTGTATTATCCTTTTGATCAAAATGATTAAGACATCGGTCTTGAATTTGGAAAAAACTTAACGACGTTAAAAATATTAACCACGGACCGTTGTATACCAAAGTGATAAGTTGGGACTGTTGTTGACAGCCAATTCAATAGTTAGGACCGGTAAAGCTCAAAATGTGATAGTTGGGACAAGTGAAACCAATATACCTAATTTTTATGTATATTAGATTGGGCCGCTTTTAAAAAATTAATAACACAAAAATGTCTCTGTTTTTTAGAACTACATACCTACCCGTGTATATATTTCAAAACATAGTGATAAGAGAAACTTATCAAAGTCTTGAGATTTTTAGACCTCCTGTATAAAACTTTAAGTTTCGTCATGGTGTGAGGACAATTAGTTTTTTTTTTCATAGTTAATTCTTGAATTATTAAAACAAGCGTGCTCATTTTTGTTTTTATGTTATTGACTTATTGAACTATTATCGTTCGATTAAAGTATAAAACGTACATAGAATAAACAAAATAACAAAACTAAAAGAAATGCACATTAGTTTTTTTAATCGGAAAATTTATCTAATAAATTAAGGTTTTAGGGTGCAATTTTTGGAGGGAAATTTTTTTAATTCATAATAGGAAGTTTGAGAGGGAAAAATATTAAGTGTCATGCAATAAGTTGATGGAGCAATATCATTAAATAAATATTAAATTTTTATAAATTATATATCTTTAAAGATAATGATTATAATTTCTTTATAAATATTATTAATTAATCCGTGTGTAATACACGGGTGTTAAACCTAGTATACAATACGTACAATCACTAAAGTTAATTTTTTTGAAATGAGAAATGTGAAAACAGGCTATTGCCTCGTGAAGGAAAAAATAATATAGTATAACATATTAGGTTAAAGTACAGTAGAAATTTTATAAAATAATACACTTACAACATTCAAAATTTATTAATTAAAATAATTATTAATTAAGCGATAAATTAATAATTATTAATTTATATATTAACTAATATTTTATTAATTTATAGTAGAATACTTAGTTTACTAACACCTTTCAAGCTTCCACTTAATTATTATATACAATGCATGTATATCAAATGAACGGCTCAATTTGAAATAAACATTCAATCTCTCATTTTGTTATGCTTCTTGTGTTCAATGTATTACTTTTATGGACATTAAAAATGTTTTCTATATAAATTGAAGATCAAAATAGGTTAACACAAACAAATCATACACACAACATGGCTTCCCATCTAAGGTGTGAAAAAAACAACAATGACACACGAGATTCGAAGAGCATTATGCAAGCACAACAAGGATAATCCAAGTCTCAAACAAAAGACAATTGAGTCATTTTTCAAGAAATCTTCATAAATCATTCATGTAATATACATGTATAAGGAATTATTAATTTAAATCATTCATGTAATATACATGTAAAAATATTATCTTAAAGAGTTTATTAAATAATCAAGTATTAATTTATCGACTTTCTAATGTATTATTAATTTATTATTCATCGTCTCCTTATTGCTTCCTTTATTCTCTGGCGCAATTCTCACCAGTAACGGAAATATTTAAAATATTTATGTTATCAGTAATCACATTTAATTTTCTTTTTCTTAAACACATACTCAGGTGGTATTTTTATAACTATTCAAGAGTATCATATACATAAAATGTAAAACTTAAGCCATAGTGTATGCTACCACTGAACTCCACTTAAATCCGCCCCTATTTACCATTGTTATTTCACAACTCAAGTAAAGGTTTTTAAATATCATCATGGCCGAAAGTTCACAATAAAAAATATATATATATATATATATATATTATTAAAGAACACATTTTATTGCGAGAATAAAAAAAATATTTTATGGTCCTGATTAAGTTTTCTGATTTACATATATGTAAAAATAACTTAATATCACCAGACTTAATTTACATGTACGTAAATTAGTGGTTTTTTAGTTCTGTAAATAAAAGTGGTTCTGTAAAGATCCTAACCCTATTATGTGTGTGTATGTGAACGGTGATAACAATTCAAGTTCAGTGACATGCTTCTTCATAGCTCAGAGATGTGTGTCCATATCGTAGAAGGGATTTCAACCGACAATCTTTAGTTTGACACTTGCGGATAAATCAGTTCTAGGAAGGAAACCGAGTATCATGTAATACCCTATGACCAGGGGCGGATGTAAGTATTCCCGAGCCGTAGCCCGAGCTACGGCTCAACTTTTCGTGCTTAATGTAAAATTTGATGTTTTTTTCCTATTTTTTGTTTAGGATACACCTGAACAGTTAAAAGGCTACACCTGAACAATCAAAAACAGATTTTTAATAGTAATTTTGTTTGAAAAAATGCCAAGAAAATGATGATGTTGGTTAAAATGGTCCAAATATTGTTAATAATTTTCAAAAAATATTAATAAAACTCCAAATATTACTAATGATATGCAAGAAATGATGAGTTTGTATGAGTGTGTGCCAAAAAAAATTTTTTGGTACAAGTGTCGCAAAAAAATTTCTAGAAGTGTACGGCAATTTTTTTCAAGGGATACCCCTGAAATTTTATGCTAGCTCCGCCACTGCCTATGACTGACATATATATGTCTGAAGAGTTCAATATCAACAAGTTTATAACGGTAGTGCGATCGGTTAAAACTTACGAGTTATGACCTTAAGGTAATACTCTCTCCGTCCCATTAGAAGTGTCCATATTGCCTTTTTTAGTTGTCCCACTTAAAGTGTCCACTTTTAAAATTTATTAGTAAACTTCCAAATTTGCCCTTAATAACATAAAACAAACAATATGATGGACCCACAATACTAATTATTGTCAAGGGTATTATTGTCAAATAACAAACAAAAATACCAATTATTTATTGTGCCTAAAACTTTGTGTTTTTCAAACTAAGACTATTCTAATGGGACGGAGGGAGTATATAAAGTTTTTTACCACACCACCATATATGTAGTAACTGACCAAATTACGCACACACACTTGATGACCAACATGCCAAACAATGAAATGGCACTTCCTATTTGATCATCACCCAATTCTGAACAACACGAATCAACTTGTTAGGGCTATATATAATACAACACATATAAGTTATAACTCAGAGCAACAAAAAATACTCAAACAACACATGCCCATGCAAACCCTAAACAGCAACAACTATCAAATTAAAGATCCAACCCAATAACAATTAAAACAAACCAATAGCATCAATTACACCGAACGGTATGATCATATCTGGGAAGCACGCGAATTATGAACAAAATGATTGCATTTGGAACGCTTACAACCAATTTAGTCAAAGAAAAACAATTTTGTCAGACTAATCCATGGCTTGATTGTATGCAAAGACAAGTGTTGAACGTACGTATTATTGTTGAATTACATTTCCACCTCATCCGGCTAATCAATTTGTGGTCCACGTGATTTTTCATTTTTGTTTAGTTAATATTGTTTTAGGTTTTCTTTGAATTATGCATGTTGCTTTATCAGTGGGTAAAATAAGTAATTTTAGTTTGGATCTACTTAGATAATTAATATAACTAGATATATGACTTGGGTCGCGTGATGCAACAACTGAATCTCGTGTATGTGATCATTTTATAATATACGTTTGTGTCACGCATGTTAGAGGGTGATTAATGCTTGAAGTGGTGAGTCTCACAAAGTGCGTTCTAGCCTAAGACTACATGTAATGGTTAAAGTTCTTGAGGCATTTTGTGATATATGGATGTCACCTTACCGATGGACATTATATCAAAATTTTTTATAATGGAATAATGCCCATTTTAAATACCCCTTATTAATTATTAAGAGACAGAGATGAGAGTGAGAGGGTGTGAGAGAAATGTGAGGAATTGACATGAATTTGCGTTGGGCATCGGCGTTATATGTCAAACGCTTAGGGGCTTTTTTTTTCCCATAACGCATCTGCGTAGTGGTGTAGGGGACGTTATTGGGCGTTATGGGGCGTTATCAAGTTAACATAATGCCCACTACACGTAGTCTAACAAAAAAATATATATGTGCTCATCTAACCAGAATGAGGTTCACTTACAAATGATTTTAATCTAAGTCTAAGAGCGAATAATAGATTGACATGTGACATAGTTAAATTGGGAGATGTGATATTTTAGTTATACCCACTTTTTTTTATTTTCTTTATCCACATGCAAAGCACATGTCAATTCCTCCACTTTTTTTAAACGTTTATAACTTTTACATACTACAATTTTTTATATAAATTACACCATAAAAACGAGCATTTTTTCTCTTTAAAACGCGTATAATATTGACATATAAAAAACTAATTTTTTTTTTACATTTTGTCTGCTCATTTTGTCTTTCGTCAGGTCATTGTGTCTTCTGTCAAGTCATTGTGTCTTCCGTTAGGTTATTGTGTCATCCGCTGGGTTGTTGTGTCATCCATCGGATCATGGTGTAATTTTATTTGACGAGGATTACACAAAGATTTAATAATAATTATACAATTACACAAAAAGTGTTTCAAAGACTTTGCTCCCAAGTCATCCTCCTTAAAAAATAAATAAACGAAACATATAAAAAGTTACTGTTTTCTCATTGTGCCTTTTTACATTATGTCTATTGTAAAAAATATTGAAAACAATATTTTTTTAAGTTTTTTATTTTTTTCGTTCATTTATTTTTTATAAGAGGATTACATAGGGAACAAAGTCTCTGAAGCACTTTTTTTATTTATATTTTGAGTTATAACTTTTTTAAAAGTGTCATTGTGTCTTTGTTTACCATTGTGGCATTCTCACACTTTGTAACAAAAAATAACTTTGTCTTTGAACATTTCTCAAACACATATTAACAGTTTGTGACACGGTGATAATTTTAAACAAATAAGATGACACAACAAATCTTTACAATGAGATGATAATACATAATGACCTAAGAATGAACCGATAAAAGTGATATTTCACTAGTTATAATATAGCACAATCGCATGATATTACACAAGGACTTGACAAGTGCTGAATTTTTTTTTCTCTTTTATATATCAATATTATACGCGTTTTAAAGATAATAAAACGCTTGTATTTTGACGTAGTTTAAAAAAAACTTATATTGTATCTAAAAGTTATGAACATTTTTAAAAAAAGTTGGGAATTGACATGTGTTTTGCATGTGGAGAGATAAAAAAGTCAACAAAAGTACCTGTGACTAAACTAATCTTTGACCAAATTGTTTTTATAAGTTAATCTCAACCATTAAAAAGAGATCTAAACTAATAAATCTTCCTTAACCTATTTAGATTAAAATCCTTTATATAATAACTCCCACAATCAAACCAGTTAATATACGTTAGATATTCTATTTATTTTCGTTATAATGATTGTATTACAAATTAATACAACAAATGTCAAAGTTCTTGCATATGAATATATGATCTTAGTTAGTACTCATCAATCAAATCAAATAAGGTGTCCCATCACCAATATAGTATACGTGGCACTTAGAAAAGTAATCTAAACCTCTTACACACGTTTAAGAAAGTATGTGTAATAACTAGCCCGAAACACTGTCGTGTATCGGGTATCAGACATATTCGCTAGTTTTATATAAAATACTCAAATTATCGAGTGTGTATCGGGTATATCCGAGTATTGTAGTACAAAATTAGAAAAATGAATGAGAGAGATATATAATTAAGGATTTGATTAAAATGTAATGCAATTGAAATAAACAAAAGGAAATATCATATAACTAAAATAAACAAAAAGTAAAACTAATTTGGGTATATAATCAGGTAACGTGTATGTCTAAACGGGTTGGGTAAACGGCTATATAATCTAATCTGAAGTCTCTCATACCCGCGAAATAAAAGGAAAAGTAATATCATACCCGATCGATACCCGCTTACTAGACCCCATATCTGCCTTAAATGTCTCGAGTTTTAGGTTTTTCCATCTGTTTGAAGTTTCCTCATCGGATTCGGATTTAATTGTAATCCATACCACGAAGCTACTGCAGCATATTAGCAAATCTTTCAATCAATATTATATGCACACATTAACCTAGCAACAAAAATAAGCCAACAACAACTTAGTGGTGGGTTACATGTTATTTATTTCCTCTAGCCAGTATTTTAAATTGTTTTCAACCAGAAGAGGAAGCGGAAACTTGCCACATGACAAATTCTATTTGTTTGTGTGTAGTGCTATAGCGTTGATTGATCCTACCTAGAAGAAGACTCAAATGCTGAAGTCGAATAGAGACACTAAAATCGGAAATGGTTTCTCGTAACCAAAAAGGAAATCGTCACTGACTCATGATTATGTTCAAGTTCAATATAGCAAGCCCATCCTATCCTAACATACCCACATGAACAATACTTTTAGCATGTTCTAACACATCTATGTTAGACCATGTGTATCAAGGTATGAACTAAGAACAACTTTATTATTGTTAGAGAATTCTCACTCAAAAACTCGTTACAGTAACGCTCTATTGTCTGTCCATACTAAAGCCTCTAACAAGCCTTATATTTATAGTTCTAACCTACACGTGTTATACTATAATACAATAGTTAAACCATGATTAATTTCTAAATATTAGGAATTTGACCTAAATTTTCATATCTTACTCAAACTCTACCAACTTTAAATATGATTTAGAAAATTAACTCCAACAGTGTTGTGGGTGTTATAAGGCATTGTTGAGCCCCTATAGCCCCTCATCCCACTACACCATGGCATTATAATTATAAAAATGGTGCAAGGCGTTATGTACTAGGTAACGACCACTCCACCAACCCACAACCAATCATATTTTTTGTTTGTCTTTATTTAAATATTAAATAGGAAAAAAACAATAATATGATAACCACTAGTAAGGCGTAGAATAATTAACTCCAATAGTGTAGTGGGCGTTATAAGGCATTTTGGAGCCCCTATAGCTCCTCATCCCACTACACCATGATGTTATAATTTTAAAAATGGTGCAAGGCGTTATGTACCGGGTAACGAGTAACGACCACTCCACCAACCCACAACCAATCATATTTTTGTTTGTTTTTATTTAAATATTAAATAGGAAAAAACAATAATAAAGTAACCACAAGTAAGGTTTTATCGGGCTCTGTCAACTATACCATTTTTGTCATAAAACATCATGTTAACTTACATGACACATTACGGATAACTCTCAATGCTTCATCCACTAGATAAGCTTCTCCAGATATACATTCTTAGTATTAAGACCTTATATTCAAATCAGTTCATTCCCAGCCTAATAAAAATGTAGTCCTAGCCATCATTCTAGTTGGCTTTTGGTGTTTATAGAAGATGAGAAATAGAGCGATATTCGAAAATAAGCCGCCTTCCCTCGAAATACTCTTTGATTAGGGCTGTCCAAACCGCTCGTTGCTCGTTCACACTCACTCGAAAAATGCTCGTTCGAATTTCCGCTCAGTACTAAATTATCCGATCGCTCGGTTCGGTTTCAAACGAGCCAAAATTTTAATATATATATATATATATTAATGTGTGACTATACATTTATATATAGAATTATATATATTAACTGTTTTTTTTTTACTTTTTTTCAGGTGTACATGGTTGTGGGAATAGTCATGACGAACTTGATGGACTAGAATTTTAACTATGTTTTCAAATATTTTGAGTTTAGGTTAGAACTTCATGTGTTTCATATTTGTGTTTGTTAAAATCTTATCTTGTTAAGATAGTTGAAGTTTATTAGTTGAAACTTGAATTTGAATGACAATAAAACCATGCTGAGCCGATTTCAAACTTTGATAATCTAAATCTAATAGTTTTTTTTTTGGCTAAAAACAGAAAATCTATTCTTCAAGTAGACTAGAACTTCTAGAAGAGTTGGGTTAAATTTAATATATAATTTTGTTTAGATGTAATTATATTGTTGTGTTATTTTTTTGCTGTACTTTTCCCCTCTTTAACTTCTCGCTTTTGAGGGTTTTTGTTTACAAAATTTTTCGCATTAAAAAATTTTCAAAAAACTAGTTCAGATTTATTTGTTTTCTATTAGTTTTTTCATAAAATACAAAATAAAAGTCTACTTACATTACACAACAATATGCGAATTTGACAAGTTAATGAAATACAACGTTTTCAATTAATTAAAATAATTTAAAATACAACGTTTTCAATCAATTAATTAAAACAGTTTAAAATACAACGTTTTCAATGGGTCAAACTCAGAAAATACATACCTCAAAAACCTTATCACTTTATCGAATATACAACTATGATATCATCTATAGTCAACATTAATCAGCATAAACGTAAAACATTCAAATGAATGATTGTGTACTTTTTGTCATGTACTGTTGCATTGACGGAGCAAGAGTTTTTTCATAGGTGTTTGAATTTCTTTTTACAGCGAAATAATCAATAAAGTCCGGCTATCCAGGGTAACTTAATGGCGAAAGACGATCCCAAACGCTCTGCAAACACAGACAACGCTAGGTAGCCGAAGCCCACCTATTAAAACCCGACTCCAATTCGGGGAAAACCCACTAACTCGTCCGTCCGTAGGCACGACAACAAACTAGCGGTAAAACACGTTTAGCCGGTTATTATTTTTTAGTCGGCTAAATTTTGAGTCCGGTCAAATCACGAAATGAAAATACATGTTGTCATGATTAAATAAAAAAACATATGATAAATTAAAAAATATCAGTAAAGAATAACAAAACCCTATTTAAATTAGTCTTCATGTTTTTTCATATGTTGAAGCCGCACAATAACATCCAAGATCAACTTATGAACATAACTAAGTTTTAATTTTGTTTCAAGTAAGTCACTCAAAATTTATTTTGTTTCAATTAGGTAACTTATCTTTATGTTTTGTTTCAATTAAGTGATTCATACTTTGTTTTGTTTCAATTACGTAACTTATCTTTAAATTTTGTTCCAATTATGTCACTTAAACTTTGTTTTGTTTTAATTAAATTACTTAAATTTACTATAATGTTTCAATCCTATATGTGAATATTAATTTTTTAAATTGTGAAACATAATTTTTAGTTAATGAAAATTTAAAAAATTCTAAAAAAGTTTATAAAAATCACAAAAAAAATTTTTTTAATTATAATTTGTGTGTTAAAAATCATTTTTTACATGCTATACAAGTTAATAATTCGTGATTAAAATATATTTCTAAAGTCAAGTTACCTAATTGAAACAATACTTAAAGATATGTTATCAAAATGAAACAAATTAAACAAAGTTGAAGTGACTTAATTGGAATACAACTTAAAAATAAATTAACTAATTGGAACAAAACAAAGTTTGAGTAACTTAATTAGAATAAAATCAAAAGTTAGTTATATTTATGTGATATTTTCCCAAAGAATATTATGTTTAGGGGGCTTCATTTAGAACCATCTAATTAACATTTACTTTTTTTAAGACCCATTTAATTAGCATTTAGCTATTCATAGCTTAGTTAAGTAGGGTACGTGTGTAATTTTGTATTGTATTCATACCGGTTTAGAAAAATATCATTAAACTGTTATGGATTTGAAATGTTGGTACGGTGTGAACGTATTTTATTATAATCGCTCTATTATCTTTTTTTATTTAGATGAAAATGTCGTGTTGATCCATGATAGTTCTTGTTATAAAATGTTGTCGTTCATTTTTTTATTTTCTTCACTAAATAGTAAATTAACAAAAATTTATGCTCGTGTTATAAGTAATTATAAGGCTAATTAACCAAAAAGTTATGTTTTATTAACAAGTTTCCAAAACCTTTAATTTTCCTAACAATTGTTTTAGTAGGGATTTATTTTAAGAGAACTTAATTTGCCGTTTACCATGGAATTTTGGACTTGTGTTGTAAAGTATTGGTTAAATGACAATGTAAGGATGAGATAGGTATCGCGAACAAGTATCTGTATTGAAAGTACTGATACTAAATCCATCAGTACGGTTTCGATGTGGTACCGGTACGGTATCGATACGTAATGGGTACGATATCAACACATAGCGGGTACTTGTTAATAAATATAAAACCTCGGTGTAGAATTGGTATCGATATCATAAATACCGGTAGCAAAATAATGGAAAAGTGGGTACCGGTTCGATACTCATGTACGAATTGCCCATCCCTAGTTAAATGCATTTCTATCATTCGTTATACCCTCTATATACTGATTAGTATGATTTTTAGTTTAAAATCAAGCCCATATCCTTGTACACGTACAATTTGTATACGCTAGTATTGAATTACACTACTATATATACATTGTTACATCTTGTATACGACATTATTCAATTATACAATACACTTGTATACGATAGTATTGTTAACTTACAATACACGTGTAGGGTTTAGGTGGGGGTCAACTTTGCATGGAAAAAAAATGTTTTTTAGTTAACAGGAGACCCACTACTAACACCAGTGGATATTGTTGACGTGACAAAAAATGAAAGTGGTTGTTGGTTCTTTAGGTGATTTGCAATGTAATTAAGAGTAGTGGTTACAACGTCTTTTATGGCTTAGTAAGTTTTGTATTTTATTTTTCTCAGTTTCTTGCTAGTCATTGTTTTATAATATGGTCAGTCGTTTTGAAAATTAAAATGTTAATGTTTAGTGATTCTATTTGTTATTAAAATTTGTTAATGAAACTGAATTTAAAAATCAAATTATTGATTCGTTTTGTGAAGAAAAAGGGATAGAGCGTTAACTTGGTGTTTTTGGTACTCAGCAAAATGGAGTTAGCAGAGTAATTCATGACATTTATGAATTGAAGTTGCATATTAATATTTTGCTAACACTACAAGAAAATGGTCATGTGCTTAGGAACTTTTTGACGACGACATGATTGGTTGGTATAAACATACCTTTGCTGATGACATGTCGTCGACATAGGGTTTGATGAGGTTGGGCGAGATGGTAGGAAAGATAGGCGGGATATCAAATGTTTGTGCTGACAACTTTTTGTCGGGAAAAGTAATTACAAATTTGTTTTTATCGTATCTTGTTCCCTCAATCCGGGCTAATAAAAACGACATTCTCTTGGTCAAACTGTTGGATTTTATATGTCCGGACCCGATAAATTAACGTGGCTAACCGAGTTATGACCCGTAAGAGTTACACCAACGGCAACGAACATTAATTTCACTTAACTCGTTTAATTGGTAATCACGAACGAAAGACGCGGTTATAATTTATATTGTTTATAAATTATATTTTATTTATTTAACTTAATTAAATGAGTAACGGATTTATTTTACGTGTTGGGCTCAAACTAATCTAACCGGGCTTAGGGCTCTCTAATTAGATTACTTTGTATTAAAGGGATCATTAGGATAAAACCTTTCACCCTTGATTAGTGCCGAAAAACACGAAAGGAAAAAAAAATCACTCTTTTGTTTTTTTTTGTTCCATATCTCTAGCTGAGAAAGAAGAAACAAAATATAATTCACTTTTGTGAATTATTATTGAATCTAGCTACGAAGCAAGCAAACAAGTGTCCCTTCCTTGGCTGCGGATCATCCTTTCGTCGCCGTCTTAGTTCGTGATCGTTTCTAGCTCTCGTTCGTTGAACCCTCGGTGTCTTAAACGGTTATTATTAACCAAATGTATAATTCATCTCATCGGTAGATTAATTATTATTGACCGTATTTGCATGTCTGTAACCGGATCCTGTCGGTTTCACTTTTGGTATAGGTTTTAATATTAAATTTCCGCTGCGTTAATAATTACCGTTTAATTATTACAATTGTCAAACCCGTTTTGATACAATTAAAATCTAAAAGATACCACTGAAACCCAACACAAACTTATAGTGACAATTTGTCTTCGGTATGGTATTTTATGGGTTTTAAGTGTTTAGGAGATGATCTTGTTGTATGTGTTTAGCGAGTCTAAATTTTTAGGATTATTAAAATTGTAAGTGATTTTGTGATCAAGGTTATGATTTTAACGATTAAAGTATATATGTGTAGGGTTTTGAAGAAAAGTTCGATAAGGTTGATTCTTTGAATACATATGATCAATGTTGTAGAACTCGCTAGGGAGTAGTCGGGCGGTGACGTACTTTGGAGCTAGGAATCTAGATTAATCGTAATTTATTGGTATGGTGTTTTTATATGTAAATTTTATTTTTATACATATATACACACACATTGATGTTAATATAGTACTTCAACATTCATGGATTTTGAATTTTTATATGTAAATTTCAGTTATATACTCACACACTTACTGATTCGAACGTATTACTTAAAAGTACATCAAAATTTCAAGTTTTGAACGTAAAAAGTGAAATTAGCGCATTAGGTTATGGATGTAAGGACTATAACCCATGGGTTATGGATCGGTTCGATAAACTGAAGGTTTAAAATCCATTAAAATGCTTTGACTTTCGTTGACCGATTACTATGATTCAAACATTAACCCACAAACTGGATCATCTAGTGACGATTCAAACATTAACCCACAAACTGGATCTAGCTATTATAAATAAGGGGTAACTTTATAGAAACATAACCAAGTTTCAATTTTGTTCCAATTAAGTCACTCAAACTTTGTTTTGTTCCAATTAGGTAACTTATCTTTAAGTTTTGTTCCATTAAGTCATTCAAACTTTATTTTGTTTCAATTAGATAACTTATCTTTAAATTTTGTTTCAATTAAGTCACTCAAACTTTGTTTTGTTTTAATTAGATCATTTAAATTTACTTTAATATTTCAATCCTATATATGTGAATATTAATTTTTTTTAAATTGTGAAACATTTTTAATAAATGAAAATTTATAAAAATTCCAAGAAAATTTAAAATATGGCAAAAAAATGTTTTTTGATTATAATTTGTGTGTTAAAAATCAATTTTTATATGTTATACAAGTTAATTATTTATGATTAAAACATATTTCGAAAGTCAAGTTACCTAATTGATACAAACCGTAAAGATAAGTTACTAAATTGAAACAAAACAAAGTTTAAGTGACTTAATTGGAACAAAACTTAAAGATAAGTTACCTAATTGAAACAAAACAAAGTTTGAGTGACTTAATTGGAACAAAATCAAAAGTTGGTTATGTTTCTATGACATTTTCCCTATAAATGAGGCAAAAAACAATCCTTAAAATTTTGATCAACAACAACAAGATTACATAAACAAGTATTTCAAGAACTTGAAAATATCTTCCAACGTAGTGGTATAGTATAAACTATACGTATTTCCCGTGTAGAGTTTATATATGTTTTCGAGTATTTTGTATAGTTTTTCTTTAAGTTTTATCTACTATTGATTCATGAGTAATTGTAGGTCTAAAGTGAAAGAAACTATAAAAAGAGCACGTTAAAAGAAGATCGTAGAAAAAAACGGGACGCGAAACGAAGTTATGAGCTGAAAATGGGACACGAAACAAGTTGACGAAGATTCTGTGAAAATGGGCAGGTGGCGGTACCGCCACCTAATGGAGAGCATGCCGCGGTACCGCCACCTACCTGAGTTATCGCTGAAACATGGTTTTTACCCTAGTTGAACTATCTTTAAAAGAAAAAGAGGGAGACGGCTTTCGAGGACGATTTGGGGGGCAGCTGAGGACGATTCTAAGCGAGGGTTTCAAAGTTGGAGTAAGGATTTGAGGATTGGAAGTCGAAATCGGATAGTTTCAATCCGACCCATTTGTGATTACGTACTTTTCTTTCAAGTTATTTGCTTTATCTTCATGACCATGTTAAACTTCGATTGTTTTCTGTTTTCAAGTTTAATTATGAGCTAAACTCATTAGTTACCTAAGTTGTTGGCTATTGATTATGATTATTTTGATATAAAGTTTAGATCTTGATTGTTTAATGAAACGATTTTGGTAATTTAAAAAAAGGTTTAATTTTTATGTTTTATGGTGTGTTTGTATGAATGAATAGGTTGTGTTGACTTGTTTACTTGCCTTACGTAGCTTTACAAATGTCTTTTGTGTATGTTTACGTATCAAAGTCGTTAACTTTATTTTTCGTGTGTTGAATGGTTTTCTAGACGTAGGAACCATAGGAAGTTAACTAGGATTCCAATAGATTTATTTGTCCTACCTAATTCAAGACCCTAGAAGTGAGAATTAGTCGACGTGTCTAGTTTACCAAGTCGTTAGAAAAAAGGTACGAGAGGAACTTTTCTAATAACAAATTGAAATTTGGTGTTTGAGTCATAGTACTAAATATAGAACCATCTCTTGTACCTTAGGATATATTGGAGCGGTGAAACTAAGAGGAGGGCCGAGCATAAGGTATTTAATTACTGTTAAAGGAACTGAGAGGGACTCAACTAACTAGTGAGCTTAACCGACGCTTAGGATAACCAAAAGGTCACACCCGGATAATGGTCTAGGATCCTTAGGAAGTCCTTAGAGTTAGTATTTCATGATCCTAGTTTCGTTTCAACAACCAAATCTAAAGCTTAATAAATAGTTATTAACCATAAGTAACAACCAAGGTAACGTCTTTCCCAAATTGAATCAAGTCCGTACTTCACCTTTTCGTCAACTTTATTAAAGTTGTTTAATTAGTTTCTATTTCAATCAATTAGTTTTTAAATAAAGTTCAAATCCTTTCAAACAAAACAACTTTTATTAAGTTAATTTTAGTTATCCATTAGTGTCCCTAGGGTTCGATACCTAGTCTTCCATTAGCTTTATTGTTCACGACAGGTATACTTCCCTTGGTGTGGTCTAGTTTAGAAGAAATTAGGATTAAATTAGAGTGTCTAGATTAGGTTTTGTTTATTAATTTTTATAGACCGTTTTAGCACATCAAGTTTTTAGCGTTGTTGCCGAGGACACTTGGCGATTTTAACTTTGATTAGTTTAGTTTGTTTACCTGTTTTATTTGTTTTTCTTTTTTTTTCGTTACTTAGTTTTTAGAAACTTAAGTTTTTAGTTTAATTGTTAAGTCGTTACTAGCTTTAAGTAGGTTTTTGTTGGTAATTTAGGGCGTTTCTTGAGTCAGTTTTCTATTATTCATTTCCGAGTCTAGTGTGTAGGTTTTTATTTGTCGTTAGGTTTTATCTAGTTTGAGTCATTAGTTAATTTAGTCTCGCTTATCTATTTTTATTTTTTGTCTTTTTTACCTGCTACTTTAAGAGATGATGTACCCACAACATGGTAATCAGGTAATAGAATCTTTAACTAGGATACCAAGTAGACCCCATTGTCCATGGTGTCGAAAAAATCATATGTTACACCCTACACTTCCAGTAAGGAATACGGTGTTGATGTTTGACTAAATGGGGAACTTAACAGCTTACCGAAGTTCCACTTGAGTCTTAATCTAACATAAGGATTCAAACCGTCTCGTTCATGATTTAGATGGGATATGTGACACCCCGCCCGGTGGCGGAAAACACCGGGCTGTCATAGAATTGGATATCCATAGTAAACAAAGCACATGGTATTTATTTATTACGTTTAATAATGATATAGTAAGTTTAGAACATCAGTCTTAAATGGATACGACAAAAGTAATAAAACCGAAACAGTAAATGCAATCGTCCTTATTAATTAAACTAGGTCCAAGGCAATCCTATGTCTTGGCAAAAGCAGCAAAATAATCATAAGCATCACCTGAAATATGTGAAAATAAAGTTAGCTATTTAAAGCTAGTGAGTAAAACCCAAATTGAATAGTAATAGTATTGAAATCCGAGATCAACAAGATATGTTGCGCAATCCCACATGTATAGTAATTTCGTAATATCACCCTACCAGGACCCCTAGAATAGAATAGCACACCAACCACAATAGAAACCATAGTATCTCGTTTAGCCATTTGTCATGAGAACCACTCATGTAATAAATAATGATAACTTTTAATAACCGTCGTTTACCGTCTCGATATATAAGTCATCATTTAGCAATTTAGGGACATGGCATAGTATAGCATCATAGCATAGCAACATAGTATAGCAACATAGCATCTCGACATAGTAAACATGGAATTAGAAAGGCCGGGTTTAAATCACCTATCGATGTTGTACAAGCAGGTGGGTTTGTCAAACCATTAGCGCTAACATTGTACCGGTGGGATTACAAAGCAATAAAACTACTTTTAACTAACACATAAGATTGCATCAAGCCGCGAACTAGATTAACATATTTGTATGATCTCTTTTAGAAAACGAATAGAAAACGCAATATAGTAAAAGACATATTTCAGCCCCAAAATAGTAAAATGGAAAAAGGGGAGTGAGTTTACTCACCTCAAATACGAGTCTGAAATAGTATAGCAAATACTTAGATAGAACCGAGGACTTCCCAAATACTAGATTTACCTAAGTAATGAGAATCCTACTTAGCAACAAATAGTATAGAAAACCGGAATGGAAAATAATAGATAAGACATTAGATAATTTGGATTCTAGGTTTCGGTTTGGGATTTGGGGTTTTCGGTAAAACGATTTCGAAAATATATAGTTTATTTATTTGTAACGTCGTGATAGATAATAATATTTATATACCTACATTTACAAACTACGTCAACAGGATTGTACTGATTTTCTTGCACATAGTCCTTATTTTTATGCTTCTGTTACTTCTGTTGATCCATATAGTACTACTTACTACCCTTAATGCATAGCAATTAGATGTACAATTGTTGGTTCATACTTTACAACCGTAATGCATAGTGGACACATGTTAACCTGTTGATTTGTATATGACAGGTGTACAACTCCCGGTTTCTTCATTTGTTGACTCACCATCAACATGTTTCATCTTTCTTTAGATAAAGAAAGAGTTGGTGTAGAGATTAGAGAGAGAGGTGTGTTATGGAATGTCGCCGATCGTGATTCATGCCGATCTTTGGTGGCTTCCGTTTCTCTACGTGCTTTCTCCGATCATCAATGTCAAAACCTTGGATGTTGCCGGCGGCCATTTCCGGCCGCCTTTGGTAGCGTCTGTGTTCCATGCTTTCTCATATGTGTTGATGCGTTTTTCGCCTGATGGGCCGGGTTTTCATCCCAGTGAATATTGTTTCACAGAGTTAGGGTATGCGGATTTGGGGGGGTTTTCAAATGACGGTGTGTTTTTTCCGATAACGATGGGGTTTGCGCAGTGATGATGGGTTCTCATATAAGCGATTATTCTTCGACCCATTAAAGTTTTCAAATTGGGTTTTTGGTTGCCATGGTGGTTCGCTGACTTTTAGATTTCTCATTTGAATTTTGCTCAATTTGTTGTTACCTATTTTAGGTTTTGCAAAAACTTCATTCACCGCATTTTGTTATTATTTGATGATGATAATGTAAACCCTTAGACCTTTGGAGTTACATCTGAGTCACAATTTGAAAACAATAGTTTTATGATAGATCTATTTGACATTGCAGTTACTAGAATAAATGAAGAAAAAGATGAGGATGAATGGAATGGCTTACTTGCTTACAGTTTTGAGATAAGTCTTTCAGGGACTTTTGAATAGAAATGTTGAAAACTTTGTAAAAACTAAAAAATTTGAAGTTTCTCTTTTAGATGGTTTAGATGGTATTGTCGTTTTAGTTTTACTTTAAAACCGGCTGAAGATATGATTTTTTAGATGGTTTTATTTTTATGGTTACACTAAAACGTAAAACCAGGTTCTCATATAGTTAACACTTGCATTTCTAATCCACTAATAATGTATTCTTTTATTTATCTGACCGGTACGTAGTGTTGGTTGTTTTGAATAGACATGCTAATGACCGTATTATTGTTACCTATTATCAAATATAAGGCTCTCTATCTAGATCCAAATCTTAGCGCTATCTTAAACGAAAACAAGACGACTCTATTTATGAAAACTTAAGCTAGACAAAAACATAGCCGATCAAATAAAATACAACAACGAACAAATACATCTCCGCAGCGAAGCGCGGGAAACATTTCTAGTTTCTAACAATATGTATTTGAAATTCATACAATATATATATAAACTATTTCATCGTATCGTCATGATATATATAATAGCAATTCGAAATATATATATTTTTAACAATAAATATTTTGATGTTAAGGAAATATACAATTCCTAAGAAAATACTTTTAACCTTAAAAACATTGACATTTGCATATTGAAATTTACAAGTTTTTAGTTATTATTATATATTTAACTTATGTTTAAAATGTGTAAAAATAAGAAAGTTAAAAAGAAGGTGGCAGTGGGACTCGAACTCGAGGCCACACGCACACAACCAAGTCAACAACCCGCTGAACCAGAAGCTTTTTTTGTTACATATCTCGTTTTCAAATTGTTTTATCCTTTCAAACACAACAAAACCCATTTCCCATTCCAAGCCCTAGAACAAAGATCATCCAAATTCGATTTTAATCCAGTAAACCATAGGGCTTTTGATCTACACATGATAAGAAGAATTTTGACATAAAGAACTTACTGAATTGAAGGCGAATTGGATCAGTGGAACCGAAGAACAATACGCGACGGGTCGGTAAATCAAACACGGTGTTCTTGGTGATTTTTGTTGAAATTAGAATAGCAGATAGTGAATTCGAGTTTAGGAGAGTGTATTGGTTAATTTAATTGTATTGTTTTGATCAGAAACCAGTCTAATGGTTTCGAGTACGGTTACGAATTTGTTGGTGTTAATTGGGTGTTAAATCATCGGTTACAGCTCAATTAAGTGTTATTAACACACTCTAATCACTACAAGAATCGTTTTGGATAGTTTAATTTTGACCAAAGTTAGCGTTTTGATTGATTTGGTATTAGTGGGTATTAAAAGACGACGCCGGTTACCAAAACTTGATTAAACAAGCTCCTTGATGCGTTATAATTCAATTAAACGTGTTTGTGGGTTCGAGTATTGCTCAAGGATCATTTTAACGTTTTAAATTCGAGTCGAAACGTTGAAAAACAATGGTTTTTGGGTCTGCCGGAGTTTTGCCGGAATCCGGCGAAGTGGCCGGATATGTACTGCCGGAAATACGGGATGGGGCTGGGGGGTTGGGTGATTTAATGTATTATTTACAAAATGGCCCTTCAAGTTTGTCTTGTTTTATTAATTGTGTTTCAAGCTTTAATATAGTTTTCGAATTTGACAGTTTTAACACAAAGTTAATTAAATCTTTATTTTAACAAAATAATTTAACCACGTTAACACGTAACGTTTATAAAATTGACGTTTTTGAATGTTAAAGTCACAGTTGATGTTAAAGGTTCGTTTTCTTGACTTTAAAGTATTCTTCTTTAGTAATATTTACAAATCTCTTAAAAAAAATATGTTTCATATACTTTTGAGATTTAATTATTATATTTAGTAATTAATTAGTAACCGTTAGATATAGTACGACAAAATACGATCGATTATTTAAGACGAGAGTAACGTAAAATCCAACATATTTATTCGCATTAATAATGACGGAATGTTACATTTTTACGAAAAATAAATACGACTACAATAAAGAGATATAATTTCGGGTTCGAGTCGGGCATTCAGCTTCGGGTTTGGGGCAGATGTCACAGGATATTCATTAGATGAGTATTTCGATCTAATCGAAGAGCAAGAGACAATAACAGATGATGTAGTTCCATAAAATCTCACACAAGTCCCGCCCCTACTCAAGAAGATCATGATTGTGTTGGTTCTTGTGAGGACTAAGCACCCAAGAGAGCATCATTTCATAGGTGATCCTTATGATTATTCCTTAGGCGAGTGTGTTGATGACAGAGAGATTGTTGTTGTTCCCGTTATTCCTACGGGAAAGAAAATTCCTAACAACACAGTTTGTTACATTCCATCGCCAGAAGAGGTTAGATAGGTTGATTGGCATGCCTATTTTGATGCTATTGAAGCTTCGTGGGAAAAGGAGCCTGAAATAACTGATGCACTTGAACTTGAGACTTTAATGGACACCATAGTCCCACCTCTTGTTCAGCAGGAGGCTAAACCCCATCCTAGCCCCATGACATCGATTTATGCAACCGATCATGTTGAGTCGGTTTTCTTTAGTGGGGATGAGATCGAGAGTGAGGTTGAAGATTCCATACATGCGGTTAGCAATAATAGTATATTAGAGGTGATAGGGGATCCTTAGGATTGGATGACTGAGTTTGAGAGGGAGATGATGGAATCCGCAAGTTTAGGAATGATGATTTCGATGATGATGATGGGAGATTCTATGGTTAGAGATAAGTTTGAGGAAATTTGCGCTCCCTTAGAGGTAGAGACGGGTGAAACCCCAAGTGTGGGGATGTTAGAGGATGCGATAGTGTTATATGATATACCACCTGACATACCAGTAGAGATCACATTACCTGAGCCCATTTCTGATAGTTATTATCATTATCTAGAGGGCTATGCTGATTATGTGGATTCACCTCCTAAGATTAGGCCCCCACGTAAGAAGATACGGGGGATAGAAGATGAGTATGATTTGAGGATGATGGAAACCCTAAGTGTGAGGACGTATATGAGAGAGATATTGCTAGGATATTTGTTAAGAGTGATTTTTAGGCCTAGCAAGTTTAAGTGTTGGTGGATCGAACCAAGAGAGGTCGATGATAGATGTCTAAGCTTTAATGATTTTTATATATTTATGGTAGCTGGTGCACCGCTCAGTTTAGAAGCGGTACCAAGGAGGATTAAGGAGAAACCTCTTGATTAGGTCAAAGTTCGAGAGTTTTCGGGTGATATCCCGAGTGTAGAAACCATGGGCATGCAACGAATATTCCACCATCAGGAAAAACAGAATGATCAAACTAGATTAACTGGTTTCACCGTAGAAAGAATTACTGATCTCAGTGAAAGCAACGATGTAAACATTCATACATCTAGAAACGCTAGTCTAATCATCCCACAACAACAGCCAAGCACCACATAACTATTGATTCAATAATCCGTAAAATGTCCACTTTAGCTATCAAAAGGTATAAACAGGAAATTGTCACTAAAGTTTTTACATCTATAATTGATAAAGAAACTTCATCAAAGAAGTTGAAGATCACCAAAATCAGCACTTAAATCCCAATGCATGTTGTTAAAAATGATCTTCTTTTGTACAAGTAGTTCCCATCTGTTAAGAAAATGGCTATCTTTTTATAGGCAACCTTTAGGTAGCCTATTGTAAAGCTCATCAGAACTAAACTTTCCACTGATTAAGGCACCTTTTTAAGGGCCTTATCTAAGAAATCTCACAATGTGTATTATATAGTCACCTTTTATATATACATCCTCTTATGTACTAGTATATTTATTTAGAACTATATGTAATTAATGTGCTAGTGACTTGAATTGGTGTTGATGTTTATATGGTTGAGCTTGATTTGTGAAACCTGACATAATCGAGCCATATGATAATAAACCTAGTTTTTATAAAAAGTTTATTAATAATTTCTGAAGTATCAAAGGTAATAGTTTTTTTAAAGCTTAAAGTCAATTTGCATGTAAATTGTTAAAAATCCATTAACATCCACAAACTTGATGAAGTTTTAAAAGGTTTGTTAAAAGCTGGGTAATTACACTTTAATACTCCAAACATTGGCCTATTGGCCGATATTTATCCCAACTTAAGAAATTACTTATGTTAATTCCAACTTTTACACTATTGGCATCCATTGAACCTTTTCGTAAGGAAGTTTAAATCAGTTAGTTTTTGTTGACATGTAGGACTAAAGAGTAAATTCAACAAGTATAAAGACCATTTATAAAATTTATCATCATCGTCCATTACCACCACCACATCACGACCTACAACTCAACAACTCTATCGAAACACCAAGGGTGGGTGAACAGTAATCACTAATTTCTAAACAAATAACTATATATCTAAATAAGTTTAAATTTCTAGAAATCAACAAAGAACTTACATTCATAAGTTCTAACCTAAAGTTACACAATAGTAATGCCACTATAAACTGCTATAGGCATTGATAGTTTTAATGATCACTAGAGACTTTGCTACAGGTGAATGGTGTGATGATGTAACTTGTATGGAATGGAGTTGCTACAGGTGGTGGCGGTAATGGTTTGGTGAAGATGGTGATAATGGCGTGGTGATGATCATTAATGATAATGATTAAATTTACATATGGCCGGTCCCTACTCCCTAGACTTTGCTGAATTTGTTTTTTTACTCATTCATGTCAACAAATTGTACGCAGATATACTTCGTTAGAAAAAGGCTCGATGGAGGCCAATAGGGTGAAAGCTAGAATTAACTAATGAAATTTCTTAAGTTGGGATTAGTTTCAGCCAATAAAGCAAAGTTTGAATTGTTAAAAAAGTAAGTACTACTGCATCTTGTTTCTGTTTAGCATCTTCTAATTTAGCATATCAAAAAATTAAATAGTTCAGATTTATTTGTTTCTGTTAATTTTTTCACATTGTTATTATAGTAAAAAATAAAATCTACCTCCACAATTTCAAATAAATAAATAATTACGCATGTGGCATTATCTTAACAAATACACATATGTAAAATCATATGCAACAAGCTCTTTTAACTTCTCTTATTTATTAATTGGGCTTAGTCTGGTCATGTAAGATACTAAATCTTCTACCTGGTTTCAATAAACTATATCTTCAAAAAATTCAAAATTTAAATTATTCAAATTTCTTATTATTAGGGAAGCTAGTACAATTTTATCTAAAACGAAGTACATGATTTTTCTAAGTTTTTAGAGTTAAGTGCAATTTGCACCCCTATGGTTTACACTTAAAAACACTTTGCAACCCTGTTTGGATATTTAGACCTTTTGCAACCCTATGTTTTCTAAAGCGTGCCATTTGCACCCTTCGTTAGATTGACCGTGAGTTAACCATCCAAATAATAATGAAAGTACCTTTTTACCCCTCTTATTCCATTACAATTGTGTTGTCCATACCAAAAGAGATCGTTAACCCTAGAAGATCAGTATCATCATCACCTTGAAAATCATATTCAATTTATTCACCACCATTAACACCACCGCTATCGGTTCTTTGTAAATCGGGAGTCAAACCAACAGTTTCATCTCCTTTATTATCATTAACCTGCAAATTTGGTATACGAAGATTGTTTTAGTTTTGAAATTTGTGTTCTTGTGAAGCGAAATTGACTTCAATCATACTTGGTTATGGTTTCGGCGTCATTTTGAACGGGTACAATTGCTCCGATAAGATCAACGTTCGTCTTCGGTTGGTAATCCATCATCCCACTCTGAAACAACTCATTCTCCGACATCATGATCGCTAATTCTCACTTCTGCTGTCTTAAGTTAGATTAGATGATAGATTCACTTCTTCTACCATGAATTTGTAAGATTGAATGAAATGGTTCTATGTTGCAGTTTTTGTGACAGTGCAGTGTCTAATTTCAATGTAAACTGCAGTTAAATGCTTCGAATTTGTTGAATGAAATGGGTTAGAATATATATGTTGCGGTTGTTCAGTGAAAGTTGTTAAATGGTTCTGTGTTGCGGTGGCTTAATTATTTCCATTACACCGCAGTTGTATAAAATGGTTGTATGTAAAACCATCAATGGGAAACTGTTTGAATTTGTGTAATGATTGTAAAGGTTTGTTGAAATTCATTAAAAAAGATAAGTATTATTCTTATGTTTATTTTTCAATTCAAACTCTATATTTTTTAATAGGTCTTTTATTGTGTTGTTAAAGGGCTTTATATCAAGCTGATAGGTTTCTCGAATAAAAGCGTGGATCTTAAAGTTGCATATGGAGCTTCGATGTTGAGGTTGTTTGTGTATATATTCATTATGTGAAGAGAAACCCTAGCCACTTTTTGCATCTTCTCTAACAACACAAAATCACATCTTCTGGTTTCTACCATCAGTTCAAGCTTCATCGTTGTTTTCTTACCTGTAACTCTTCATTGCAGATTACAAGTCTCGTACAACCACATCATAGTGATTCTCCTCTCGATTATCACAAACTCTTAATCTTTGGGTTTATATTACTTGTAGATTTATAGTTTGTGTAATTTTATGAGTTTCACGTATTTGTATTAGGTTGTTGATTCTTACTTAATGTAAAACAGTTGTTGATTCTTATTTTGATACAAAACGTTTTGATTATACAGTTTTTTCACATGGTATCAGAGCTTAAGGCTCTTGATTTCGTTTTTTTACCAAAAAACCCTAATCTTCGAAGTTAATTCGATTCAGGTAAAAGTTTTTTTGCAAATTGTGTTTGATCGAGTTTTCTGTTTTGAAAGGAATCGATTGATTGTTTCAACTTGTTAAAAGTTCAAATTTTCATTACTAAACATCGGATCTGTTAGACAAACTCACAGATCCAGCTCTAGAACCTCTTGATCTATTCGTTCTGGACTTAGATCTGATACTATCAGATCTCGTTTCGTCTATCTGTTATTTTGATTAGTTGAACCTGTTAATCACTATCTCTGTTGTGCAGGTTTCATTGCTTATTCTTGCTTCTGCTTGTTGATTGGATTTTCTTCCTATTATTGCTGATTAGTCATTAATTATATCCAAATATTATTCTCTCTTGTGTGCTTGTTGCTATTTTTTTTTCTGGTCTATCTCGTAACCCCAAGTGAAGGTAGACCCTTGCTGGCGAACCCTAACTTGGGTGCAAACCTATAAGATTGTTCTCATTTTTCTATCTGGATTATATAGTTTTTTTTATCTTAGATTAATTGGAATTGTTTGAGGCTTGTGTTCCTCAGATCTTGTGTGCTTTAGGATCATGCTAGTTGTGTGAATCTACTTGTTATGTTGTTTTAATTGCTTTACTGTGTGTGGTTATGTTTTTGTGATTGATTACATATTTGATAAGTTTGTTTTTATTGATTGCTTGTTCTTAACTCATCAATCTTAATATTAACGAACAAATCAATTCTGAATATCTTAAATCATGGTTGGAACTCCACCTAAACCTAATTCTCCCGAGTCATCTGTTACTGGTTTCTTGAGAACTAAACTAAACGATCTTAACTTTGGTAATCCTTTGTTTCTTCATCCTAGTGACACTACAAATGCCACCCTGATCAACATTAAACTTAAAGGCACTGAAAATTATAATTTTTGGGCTAATTCCATGGAACTTGCTCTTCAAATTAATAACAAACTCGGATTCTTAGATGGTTCCGAATTGAAAAATACTGAGAATGACATTTTGGCCAAACAATGGGACAGATGCAACTCAGTTGTACTGTCTTGGATCCTTAACTCTATCTAAGAAGAGTTATATGTGGGTCAAATCTTGTGGGACTGGATGATTAACATTAACTAAGTTAATAATCAAATGAAACTTATGCAGTTCCTTATGGGACTTGATGATTCATATCAGCCTCTCAGATCCACCCTTCTTTCTAAAGAACCTCTTCCTTCAATCAAAAGTGCTTTTGCCATAATTTCTGTTGAGGAATCTCACAGGAACTCTAACTCAAACATACATAACACTAAAGTTCCTGTGTCTGCATTTGCTGCAAAATTCAATGAATCTAAAAAACAGAACAAACAAAACCCTCCCAAGTGCATACATTGTAGCTTGACAGGTCACACTATGGATAAATGCTTTGAAATTATTGGATATCCTGCTGGTTACAAAAAGAAGTCTAATGTTCAAAGAGCTCAAGTGAAATCCAACTCTACAAACATGAAATATAGTTCTTTTGAGACCGCTGCTTCCAACTCTCAATCTTTCACACCTGATCAGATTGCTAAAATAATGTCATTAATCTCTGAAAATGCATCAAACTCTTCAATCTGCAAAATGACAGGTGATTTCATTACACCTACATTGAAATATAAACTTTTTGACCTGTTTTGCTCACATAGCAGCAATGAATCTGCTAATTCTCATTTGTGGATAATTGATTCTGGTGCTAATTAACATATGATAACAACTGATCAGAATATAATCAATGGCATCGATGTAACTGATTTTAATCTTACTGTGGGTCACCAAAATGGTACCAAGGCTTAGATTAAAACCATTTGAAATTTAACATTTAACCAAAGATATAACTTTAAAAGACGTCATGGTAATTCCTGATTACTGTGTCAACCTCATATCTGTTAACAAAATGGCTAAAGAAAATAAACTATATTCTCTGTTTAGTGATTCTCATTGCTATGTTCAGGACCAATTCAGTCAGAAACCAATGATGATTGGTAGAGAAATGAGTGGATTATATACTTTAGTGCCTGACAATAAAGGTATTTTTGAAAAATATATGTCAAACATTGTCTCTTGTTCCTCCTCAACTGAGTTGTGGCACAGCAGACTTGGTCATCCCTCTAACCAAGTTCTTAATATTTTGAGTGAAGATTTGTTTTTAAATAAAAATGTCAACACCCAACCACGTGACATTTGTCACAAATCAAAACAAACAAGAAATGTTTTCACAAACAGTGACCATAAATCCAACGTTGTTGGTGACCTAATTTATCTTGATTTATGGGGACCTTTCAAAATTAAAAGTAGATAAGGCTTTAAATCTTTCTTAACCATCGTCGATGACTTCTCTAGGGGCGTTTGGGTTTACCTTTTGAAAACAAAGGATCAAGTCTATGAATGTGTTGAATCTTTTATAAACTTAATAAGAACTCAGTTTGGGAAACATGTTAAAATCGGCAGAAGTGATAATGGTACATAATTCACTAATCATAAATTGCAAAATCTGTTCAATGATCTTGGCATAATTCACCAAACCTCATGTGCTTACACAACCCAACAAAATGGGGTGGTTGAGTGGAAAAATAGACACCTTCTTAACACAGTTAGATCCCTTATGTTTCTAGGGGGATTGCCTTTAAACATGTGGAATGAGTCTATCCTTACTGCAGCTTACTTAATAAAGAGAACTCCTTCATCTGTTCTAAATGGCATTTCTCCTTATGAAAAACTGTTTAATGCTAAGAATACTAAGTCATTTAAGAAACTTTGGTTGTTTGGTTTTCTGTTCTAATCTGACTCCTAATGATAAATTTGAAGTTAGAGCAAAGAAATGTGCTTTTATTGGATATATATTCCATTAAAAAGAAAGGTTACAAACTTTGGGACCTTGATAATAGAATTGTGGTACATTCAAGGGATGTCAAATTCTATGAAGATGTTTACCCTTTTAAGCTTAAAAGGTCTGATGAATCTGAATGTTGTGATCTTACTGAAATATATAAGTTCTTTCTTGATAATGTGAAAAGTCAGAACTTATCACCTGATGTGGAAATGGATAACCTTCCCCATGATGATAAAATGACTGATGACCCTGTTCCTAATGATTGTGCTCCTCTTAGAAGCTCAGTCAATAATCCAAAACAATCAAATAAGTTTTCTTTCTAGTGATAATAGTGAATCTGATAACTCGGATCACAATGATATGAGCAATAATGAAAAACTTGATACTGAATTGGGTCATGACTTTAAGGAACTAATTGCTGATCACAATGTTGAGGAAAATAATAAAGCATCTGTCTCTGAGGGACATAGACCTGAAAAACTAAGAAGATCCTCTGTTCCTCCTAGGCATTTTAATGATTATATTGTGCATGGTACGGTTAAATATGGAACTGAAAAAGTTGTTAATTACTCCATGCTTCCTGATAATGTTGTTTCTTTCATATCTGCTTTAGAAAATCTTTTGTGCCTAGAACATATAAGCAGGCTGCTAATGACTTTAATTGGGTTGACGCCATGAACAATGAAATGGAAGCTTTATCACGAAACAACACTTGGGTCATTATAGATTTACCTGTTGGTAGAAATGTTCTAGGATCCAAATGGCTTTATAAAATAAAACATAAACCTAATGGTCAAATTGATAGATATAAAGCTAGGTTGGTTGCTAAGGGCTATAACCAACGTGAGGGCATAGACTTTTTTTTTGAACGGGTGACGACATAGACTTTGATGAGACTTTTTCCCCTGTAATTAAAATGGTAACTGTTAGGTGTGACGTGAGCTTAGCAGTTCAAAATAGTTGGCCATTATTTCAACTGGATGTTGATAATGCTTTCCTTTATGGGGATTTAAAAGAAGAAGTCTATATGTCTTTACCTGAGGAATATTTTAGTGATTCTAAGTCCAAAGTATGCAAGTTAATCAAATCTATATACGGTTTGAAGCAGGTATCAAGAAACTGGAATGAAAAATTGATTACTACTTTGATTGATATTGGTTTTGCTTGAAGCAAGAGTGATTATTCTCTTTATGTTAAAAATAATGGTGATAATATTAGTATCTTGCTTGTGTATGTTGATGATATAATATTGACTGGAAATAACCAATCTGAATTGCAAAACATTAAAGTAATGTTAAGTGACAATTTTAGAATCAAAGATTTAGGCATTCTGAAATATTTTCTTGGAATGGAAGTTATAGAAACTAAAGATGGTATTGTTCTAAACCAAAGAAAATATTGTATGGAACTTTTGAATGAGTTTGGCATGCTTGGTTGTAAACCCGTTGGTAATCCCATTGAACAAAACTTTGTTGTGACTAATAAACAAAATGCAGTGAATGGTGATGATGAGCTGGTTAATGTGACCGAATACCAAAAGTTGATCGGAAAGTTGATTTATTTGTCCCATACTAAACCTGATATTGCATATACTGTTATTTTCTTAAGTCAGTTTATGCATAATCCTCTTAATTCTCATCTTAAAACTGCCTTGAGGATATTAAGATACCTTAAAGGGTCTCCTGGAAAAGGTATATTGTCTAATTTGAGTTAAAAGGGTATTCTGATTCTGATTAGGGCAAATGTTTGGCCACTCGAAGGTGTGTTACTGGATATTGTGTTTACCTTGGTGATTGCTTGATTTCTTGGAAAAGCAAGAAACAACCTACTGTTTCTAGATCTTCTGCTGAAGCAAAATATCGAGCCCTTGCTTCTTTGAGTTGTGAGATTATTTGGCTTGTTAAGATCCTTGCTGACATTGGTGTGACACAAAGATTACATGTGAACATGTTTTGTGATAGCCGGGCTGCTATTCTAATTGCAGCCAATCCTGTATTTCATGAAAGAACGAAACATTTTGACATTGATCTTATGTTTTTCGTGAAAAAGTTGGAGCTGGGTTTTTAAATGTGGTCAAGATTGACACTCTTGAACAACCTAAAAAGTTGTAGCTGGGTTGTTAAATGTGGTCAAGATTGACACTCTTGAACAACCTGCTGACGTTTTTACGTAAGGGTTGAGTGTTGCTCAGCATTCATATTTGTGTAACAAGTTATGTATGGCAAATGTGTTTTCTGTCGATGATGTAGTTTGAAATGAGGGGGGATGTTGAAATTCCTTAAAAAAGATAAGTATTATTCTTATGTTTATTTTTCAATTCAAACTTTATATTTTTTAATAGGTCTTTTATTGTGTTGTTAAAGGGCTTTATATCAAGCTGATGGGTTTCTCGGATAAAAGTGCGGATCTTAAAGTTGCATATGGAGCTCCGGTGTTGAGGTTGTTTGTGTATATTTTCATTATGTGAAGACAAACCCTAGCCACTTTTTGCATCTTCTCTAACAACAAAAAATCACATCTTCTGGTTTCTACCATCAGTTCAAGCTTCATCGTCCTTATAATACCTGCAACTCTTCATTGCAGATTACAAGTATAGTGCAACCGCATCATAGTGATTCTCCTCTTGATTATCCCAAACTCTTAATCTTTCGGCTCATACTACATGTAGATTTATAGTTTGTGTAGTTTTATGAGTTTCACATATTTGTATTAGGTTGTTGATTCTTACTTTGATGTAAAACAGTTGTTGATTCTTATTTGATACAAAACGTTTTGATTATACAGTTTTTTCACACTGTTCATGCGAAAGTTGTTAAATGGGTTGAGTTTGTTTTGAAATGTTATATTATAGTGGGAACAATAACAAAGATAAAAGTGATTTTATGTTTAATAATTTGTAAAAAGACTTTCCTACCCTTAAAAGTAACGGTCAATTAACGGTCAACCTAACCAAGGGATGCAAATGACCCACTTTAGAAAACATAGGGTTGCAAAAGGTCTAAATTTTTAAGCGGAGTTGCAAAATGCTTTTAGGTGTAAACCACAGGGGTGCAAATTACACTCAACTGATTTTTTAATGCTTTAATTGCAGCTCAAATTTAAAGTTACCTAATTTTATAAGTAGATTATTTTTTCTTTATTATTTTCAACAAATTCTATATATAATTAATGATTCTTGAGATATCCTATTTTCTAAATCCTTACTGAAACTGTTTTACTAAATCTTCTATATAATATAGGAAAATAAATTTTGCTTATGTGTCAACTATTTAGGGTTGGTTTGTTTACTTGGCATTATTTGAGAGTTTCTCTCATAATAATAATTTTATAATTAAAATATGTATACATAATCTATAATAATATATTATAATAAAACGAATTAGATTTTGAACCCCTAATATTTAGAAGAAACTAGAAAAACTTAAAAATAATTACATTTTCAACCTTTTTTTACTATGGTGTACATGGGGTTGTTTATATTTAATAAGTTATATAAATGAAACTTAAGAATAAATTAGTAATAAGTTATAATTAAATACCTTAGTATCTTTTAACCATCCATAAATTTTTATACAATATTATTATTTTTTTTAAATTTACACCATAAAACGAGCATTTAATTCTCTTTAATTTGAGTATAATATTGTTATATTAAAATTTTTTTTTAAATAATTCTTGTGTTCCGGTTTTATAATGGTTTTGTCTAAAAATTGATTGGAACCTTCCATGTCTCATAAATATCATTAAAATTATCTGGATATTATGTTCCCGATGCGGACACTAAACTAAGATCCTTATATAATATAGCAAAATCAAAAAAAGTTTACGTGGCATCATTTTAAAGCTTTTAGCTTATGTGGCATAACTTGAGAGTTTATCTCACAATAATGATTTTTTTATTTATATGTGTATATAAAATATATTATAATAAAACTAATTACATTTTTAGTCCCCTTAATATTTTGAAAAATTCTAAAAAATTTAAGAGTATTTATATTTTTAACCCTATAGTACAAGGATGTACATGAGTCGGTTTATATTTGATAGGGTTTAAAAATGAAACTTATGGATAAAGTTAATAATAACATACAATTAAAGACCTTAGTGTTTTATATATATACATAACCTTTTTATACGATTTAAAAAAAATACTACACCATAAAACTGGGCATTTTATTCTTTTTAATTTGAGTATAATATTGCTATACTAAAAATCTAATTTTTAAAAATATATCATGTGCTTCCGTTTACCATAGTTTTGTCTCAATACCGATTGGAAAATTCACGAATATCCTTAAAAGCATCACTTGAATGTTGTGTTCCCGAGCGTAGCGCGGGCACTAAACTAGTAAACCTTATATACTTAAAAAAAAATCCTGTTATTTCATAGGGCCAATAATAAGTGGACTTTGAGGAGTTAAACATGGAGAAGGTTTGTGCTCCTAACTGTCGAAAATCTATCTAATAAATCAAACTTTTAGGGGGCAATTTTTGGAGGGATTTTTTTTTTCTATAATAGGAAGTTTGGGAGGTAAATTTAGCTAAATTTTTCACTATGCAAGTTGATGGAGCCAACTACTTAAATGTTATATATTTACAAATTGTTAAATATAATGGTTATAATTTCTTTATAAATATTACTCCCTCCGTCCCATTAGAAGTGTCCTAGTTTGAAAAACACAAAGTTTTAGGCACATTAAATGATGGGTATTTTTGCTTGTCATTTGACAATAATACCCTTGACAATAAATATTATTGTGGGTACATCATATTGTTTGTTTTATGTTATTAAGGGCAAATTTGGAAGTTTACCAATAAATTTTAAAAGTTGACATTTTAAATGGGACAACTAAAAAAGGCAATATGGACACTTCTAATGGGACGGGGGGAGTACTATTTAACCCGTGTGTAACACACGGGTATTAAACCTAGTATAGTAATGTTACAAATAAAACAACAAATGTTGTTCACTAACACATTTTTTGAAATTTGCAAACTTTTGTTCACTCAGACTATGTTTGGTGGTCTTAAGGATTTATGTAGTTAAAATGACACGTATGTGTCATGTAAGCAAAAATAAATTCTTCAAAGCATTTTTAAATTAAGTGTAGTGGTTTTAACTAACTGCATTTATTACTCAATCGGTTTTTTTATTTACTTAATACCTTATTACTCTATAATATTAACTAGATATAAGACCAGGTCACGCGATGCAGCGGCCGGGTCATGCGGTCAGCTCTCGTGTATTCATGTCTCGTACGTTATGTGTCACAAACAAAATGACGGAAAAATATTCAAACTTATAGCTAAGAATGATAACAAAGTCAAAACCTAGCAGGGCTAAGTCATCAGAGGCCACAATGATAAGTAGTTAAAGTTGGATATTAAAATCTTAAATACGTAAGAGTAAAAAAACTTAATTTCAAAATGGGAGAATGGTAACGTAGTTTGACGTAAATATAGGACATAACATTGAAACGACAAAATATAAAACACATAACTTATGCATGTTTATAAAACATTTTAAAAAATAAAAAACAAAAGTGCAAAATAACGTTAAAAGCAAAAGTTAATAACAGGGGTTGCAAGGAGAGTCGAACCCATGACCATACCAACTAATTTGCAAGCATTAAACAATTTTGTCTAGATCAACTTTTGTTTATAGTTATGCAAACTAAGTCTATATATACACTACTTAGAATCTAGAAAAAGACAAACCACATAACCGACCTTCTACTTTAGTAATTTATAAAATAAAACACACAATAAATTACTAGAACACGTAAACAAAATAAAAATTAGACAAGACAACAAAAAAATCCTTTATTTTTTTTAAAAGTTGCAATTTTCATCTTTTATCTTTAAAAAGCGTTCAAATCATCTTTTATGTTAGCTTTTTATAAGAAATTTCGTCCTTTAGACTAACTTCCCTTAAGTCAAGGGTATGTTAGTCTTTTTACTCATAAAGGATCATTTATGTAACTTTAAACCTAAATGACCATTTTTACAATTTGATTATCTTTTAATTAATACATTAATTTCTTTATATATTTATAGATTTTATGTGTTTAATTTATATATGCATTTAATTCTTTTTTGTATAAAACACAATATCTAGTACTAGTTTAGTGCCCGCGCTACGCTCGGGAATATAATTCAAGTGATGCTTTTAAGGATTCATAAATGTTCTATTTGGTTTTGAGACAAAACCGTGGTAAAACGGAACACATGATATATTTTTAAAAGTTAGATTTTTAGTATAGCAATATTATACTCAAATTAAAGAGAATAAAGTGCTTAGTTTTATGGTGTAGTTTATTTGTTTTTAAAAAATCATATAAAAATATTATGTATATTTATAAAACACTGAGGTCTTTAATTGTATGTTATTATTAACTTTATCCATAAGTTTCATTTTTAAACTCTATCAAATATAAACCGACTCACGTACACCCCTTGTAGTAAAGGGTTAAAAATATAAATATTCTTAAATTTTCAGAATTCTTCAAAATATTAGAGGACCAAAAATGTAATTAGTTTTATTATAATAAATTTTATATACATATTTTAAATAAAAAAATCATTATTGTGAGATAATATCTCAAATAATGCCACATAAGCTAAAAGTTATAAAAAGATGCCACATAAGATTTTTTTGTTTTGCTATATTATATAAAGATTTGGTTCAATTTATCATAGTTTTATATATAGCAATTATTACATATAAAGTTTTTGAATATTAAATAAACACTATATTATGTGTTAGGTTAAAACAATTAATATAAAGATTTATATTAAATGTATCTTTTAACTTAGACATCATTATAACTCTATGTTTGTATAAAAAAGTATTTTATATATAAACTTTTATTCCAATAAACTAAGTTTTTTTAAAGATTAAACTTAAATTGATGTCTAAAAAACTCCACATGTAGTATTGTATTTAAATTGTATAAATTAGAAGATACATCTTGTTAAACGACTAATTACAATACACGTTTTATTAAATACTTGTGAGGTTATATTTTTAGGTTTTCCGATAAACAAAAATCATTTTTTAGTTTTTTTGTATCTAGTATTTAATAATAATAATAATAATAATAGTAATAAAAATAATAATAATAATAGTAATAATAATAATAATAATAGTAATAATATATGTTTTATATATAAAACTGTGAAAAAAATAGTTAAATAATTTTTAAAAAGTTTAAGCATATATATAAAATCTATCTTTCTTTATATAATATAGCAAAACGAAAAAAACTTATGTAGCACATTTTTAAAGCTTCTGGCTTATGTGGCATTATTTGAGAGTTTATCTCACAATAATGATTTTTTTATTTAAAATATGTATATAATATATATTATAATAAAACTAATTACATTTTTGGTCCCCTAATATTTTGGAGAATTCTAAAAAATTTAAGAGTACTTATATTTTTAACCTTCTACTACAAGGGGTGTACATGAGTCGGTTTATATTTGATAGGGTTTAAAAATAAAACTTATGGATAAACTATATAACATTTTTATACGATTTTTTTAAAAAAAAATAAACTACACCATAAAACTGAGCACTTTATGGTGTAGTAAATTTGAATATAAAATTGTTATACGTCTAATTTTTAAAAGTATATCATGTGTTCCGGTTTATCACGGTTTTGTCTCAAAACTGATTGGAACATTCATGAATATTCTTAAAAACATCACTTGAATGTTGTGTTCCCGAGCGTAGCACGGGCACTAAACTAGTATAATATATAAAGAAATTAGTGTATTAATTAAAAGATGATCAAATTGCAAAAAAGGTCATTTAGGTTTAAAGTTGCATAAATGGTTCTTTAGTAGTAAAAAGACTAACATAACATTGACTTAACGGAAAAAGTTAACTAAAGTTAGTCTAATAGACGAAATTTGTTATAAAAATCTAACATAAAAGATGATTTGAGCGCTTGTTTAAGATAAATGATGAAAATTGCAACTTTGAAAATAAATAAATGATGTTTTTGTAGTTTTGTCTAAAAATTAAAAGCACTATCAATTTCTTGTTCTTTTCTAAACCCGAGTAAACGGTCGATTTTGAATCCAACTGTACGTGAGATATTAACTCAGGATTCATTGTAGTCGAGGTAGATGATAATGATCGAGCTAGGCCTTAGCCTTTACTTTATTTCTATTGGTCGGACGAACTAGTTTTTCAAAGTGATCAAAATGAAGGATGTCGTTTGGCTTGCTTGTGGTTGTGTAGTACGGGTTGTTGGGATTGTTTGTGGGGTTAGGGGTTGAAGTCAATACACGATTTCGTTCTTGCTTGTGCTATGAGTTGTTTGGGTTGAAAGCGTTGATCATGAGTGGAGGAATATATTTAAGGCTAATGGTTGAAAGAAAGATGTTGAACTTATAGATTTGTTTAGTTTTTGGTTTGGTGAAAATAATTAAAAAATTTAGTGTATATAGTTACAAATATTATTTTTGTTTAGAGTCCATATTTTACAACTGTTCAAAACTTTAATTTCTAAATGTTTTATATGGATATCACATTTTAATTTACATAATTCCTTATTTTGGTTTAATCCTTATATAGGGGGGGGAGTGGTGGAACGAGGTGTCCACGAGCTCGTCTATTTCACCACCTCGTTGCACAAGGAGTGGACCTCGCCACCCTCCTCGTTGTCGCACGAGCTCGCCCCTCACATTCACTCTCTCAGCGATCTCCCCTACGAGGTTCTATCCTCGTCCACGAACATCATTTCTTCCTCCTCGCCACACCACTCCCTTCTCCCTAATATAAAAAACAAAAAAAGCTTATGTGACATCTTTTTAAAGCTTTTAGCTTATGTGTCATTGTTTGAGAGTTTATCTCATAATAATGATTTTTTTATTTAAAATATGTATTTAAAATATATTATAATAAAATTATTTACATTTTTTCTCCCCTAATATTTTGGAGAATTCTAAAACATTTAAATGTATTTATATTTTTAACCCTTTACTACAAGGGGTGTATATGGTTTGGTTTATATTTGATAGGGTTTAAATTGAAACTTATGGATAAAGTTAATAATAACATACAATTAAAGACCTCGGTGTTTTATAAATATACATAACATTTTTGTACGATTTTTTTTAAAAAAAGCAAATCCTTTTATAATATAGCAAAACAAAAAAAGCTTATGTGGCAATCTTTTTAAAACTTTTAGCTTATGTGGCATTATTTGAGAGTTTTTCTCATAATAATGATTTTTATTTAAAATATATATAAAAATATATTATAATAAAACTAATTACATTTTTGTTCCCCTAATATTTTACAGAATTCTAAAAAATTTAAGAGTATTTATATTTTTAACCCTTTACTACAATGGTGTACATGAGTATGTTTATATTTGATAGGGTTTAAAAATGAAACTTATGGATAAAATTAATAATAACATAAAATTAAAGACCTCAGTGTTTTATAAATATACATAACATTTTTATACAATTTTTTAAAAAACTAAATTACACCATATAACCGAGCACTTTATTCTCTTTAATTTGAGTATAATATTGCTAAAATAAAAATCTAATTTTTAAAAATATATCCTGTGTTTCGGTTTACCACGGTTTTTTTTCTCAAAACTGAATGGAACATTCTTGAACATCCTTAGAAGCATCATCTGAATGTTATGTTCCCGAGCGTAGCGCGGGCACTAAACTAGTTGTACCATAAAACTAATCACTTTATTCTCTTTAATTTAAGTATAATATTGCTATACTAAAAATCTAATTTTTAAAACTATATAATGTGTTTCAATTTACCACGGTTTTGTCTCAAAACTGATTGTTACATTCATGAACATCCTTAAAAGCATCACTTGAATGCTGTGTTCCCGAGCGTAGTGTGGGCACTAAACTAGTATAATATACATAATAATAATTCATTAATGAATACGCTCGTTAAGAGGATGGTGGAAAAGAGTTTTGGTGCTCCTTTTAATTTTAATGTAATGGTTGCTTAAAGTAGTTGGCAAGTTATTAAAGAATATTAGGTTTTATTGAGCATCCGATATATGTCTTCGATTTACCTACAGACGCACTAGACAAACGATGAACTACGGTTCAATCAATGGGGTTAGTAGCCCATTGGTAACACACTTGTGTTAGAAGCACTAGGTCGGGGGGTTCTAGTCATGCTGTAAGCAGGTTATGGTGTATTTCTTCTTGAAAATCAAGGTGTTGTTGTTAAAAAAATGAACTACGGTTCAATGCTTGATCGGGAAATTGTGAGATAGGTCATGGGAACTAGAATTTGGGAAAGAATTAAAATGGCTCATTAGAACCTAAACACGCATAAACATATGCTAATAAAACTACCTAACGGGTCGAAGCAAATAATGAGTTAGGACTACAAACTTGTTATGTCATTTAGGATATGAACCGAAGTTGAGTATATGAACCGAAGCAACAAGTTTAATTATTGACAATTGGTTCGTTCTTTTAGTAAACTCATTTAAGTAGGTAAACTCCCAAACTTATTTTCCTAGAGGTTGTTTATAATCAATGGCTACTGACCAAGTTTTAAAGCAGATCAATATGATAAGCTTATCAAATAAATATGAAGTCATTGTATGTTTTACTCGCCAAATATAAAGGTAACAACTGTGGTTCATGAAACAAATAAAGCTATAACACATATAAGAGGAAGGTTGGCTAACCAAATGTAGTTAATGGGATAATAATGTGATTGTTTGGATTCATATTAATATGTACATATATCTATATAATAATTCAAGGTTTTAGGGGGAGCAATTTTTGAAGGAGATTTTTTATAAAATGAAATTTTAGAGGGAAGATATAAAATACCATGCATGATTATGATTTTATAAATATTATTATTTAACCCGTGTGTAACATACGGGTGTTAAACCTAGTCTATCTAATAAATAAAGGTTTTAGGGGGCAATTATTAGAGGGAAAAATATTTGGTTTATAATAGGAAGTTTGGGTGGGAATTGAGTGTAAATATTTTTCACCATGCATAAGTTGATGGAGCAAAATTATTAAGTATTTGATATTTACAAATTGTTAAATATAATGGTTACAATTTTTTTATAAATATTATTATTTAAACCGTGTGTAACACACGGTTATTAAATCTAGTCTTACACTAAATACGTCAAATATCACTAGTTGATTGGGGAGTTACCTAAAGTGGCGGGAAGTGTCCTACAGTGTTATACAAATTATGAATTTATCAACATAGGTGTTATAATTCAAATAAAATAAGGTATTTTATTTCTAATTGTTTTATACGACCTAATATTTCTATCTCACTTAGTTTAATTAGAAACAAGCATCACTGTGGTTCTCACTGGGTTAAAAAAATATTCAATGAATTCAGAAGACCCGTCGTCGGAACAATGATTTGTAAAAATAATGACTTAGTTCCATAAAGCTAATTTGAGCCATGATTTAAAATGTAGTTTTCATCTACTTAAGGGCGACTTGACCTTGCTTTGCTAAATTAATGTACGGACTTCGCCCTTGTAATTATAGTGTAAGTCTTATTTTTCGTTGTTTTTTAGTATGTATTCGTTTACTTTGACTTCATAGTATCATTTATTCTTTTGAGTCGAACCGTTTGACATGTTCATTACATTCGTTTTGAAAACTTATTTATGGATTTGACACGCATGTGGTACTTGTTATATTGCACTCATTATCGAATGCTCCATTATAGTGACTATATGAGATATTTGCATTAGACCATTTGTTTAGACTTTGTTGTGAAAGTTATGTGTTTTGACTTTGATACCCAAGCAATTAGCCTCCGGTAGGGATTCTACCGATGCGTCTTTGGGGCATCGATGACATAGCACTTTCCGTGACGGTGTGACTGGTTCACAACGTCTTCATATTTATATCACTAGCTCGATGAGTGATATTTTGGAAGGCATATGGATCAGTCCTAGACTTTTGGTTTGTTTTTTTTCAGGTGAGTGATGGTGTTTGCCCACCTACAACTCATAGTACTCAAGCCGATGGTTTTTTTACACTATTAGTTTTGTTTTGTGCTCGATGGGTATTTCTGGCCATACGACATATATGATTTAGTATTTGTTTCAGAAAGTATTATTAGCTAACCGCATGGTTTCTATTCTGGATTCTTTATGCTTCTTATGTATTTGTTTTGATGCTTCCGCTGGCTTTTGTTACTCTGATAAGCGCTACCCGTTAGTCGTATACTTACTATTGATATTTTTGTTACTGAGCAGTTTTTGACTCAGCCGTATTTCTTTTTGGTGTTTTCTCTGGTATATGGTACTTAAGGATCTTAAGAAAGTGGGAAGAGTGTCCCAGGATTTCAAAGAGCTAGAAAACGATAATTAATACCATAAATTTTAAATTTATGGAAATTTGTATGTCTTTTGATTGTGGTGAGGGTGACATGTCAGCGTAACCTGGGTGGGGTGTTACATAAAGCCTTATTTACTATTCATTACATTTAATAGAAGTTGTGGGTTTTTTTTCATAGTTCGACGTTAGTTGTATTCTCATTTCATGTATTTCACCTTAGTATTGTATTAATTTTATCGTTTTTATATTTTATCCTGTGTATAGTTAGTATATTTCTACGTGTGTGACACATGAGTTCTAGCTTGGTATAAAATACAAACCTTATTACAAGAAACCCAGCCACATACGAATTGGACCAAGTTGATGGAACAACGTAATTCTCTTAAAACAAATTAAAATACAACGTTTTCAGTGGGTCAAACTCACAAAGTGGGTGTCTAGACATACCCCTTATATACTTATTACACCCTCTTATATACTTGTTACACATCTTATACATTTGTTATACGGTCCCTTAAAAAAATATTCTTTAACATGTCAAAATTTCCATTAATTTTTATTTTTCTGTCGTTAAAAAGGTATTTTTCAATGAAATTAATAATATGGATACATAGAAAATGTTTGATGTGGGTGTTTAGCGGCTCGATTAATGGTTTGTTCTATTCAATTTGTTCAGTTAGGTTCATTCGGTTATTAATTTTTTAGCACAATCGAATTGAATACAGCCATTTTAGTAGGTTTATTCATATAGCTAATTATTTCACTAGACCGATTATTATACGGCATATTTAGATAAACGAACCAAATAAACCGTATTTTTTGTAACAAAAAACCGATATGATAATTCATATATCGTTAGTAACTGAACCTAACACCAAAATTGTAATTTGTTTGGTTTTTCGGTTGCGGATACAATTTGTTTCGGTTATTTTCGATTCGGTTTGTTTGAACATCCCTAGTCAATACTTGCCAACTAAATGCAGTGGCTTAATACTGCCATACATTATAAAAAATGAAAAAAACATATAAGAAATTAAATGTAATTTTTTAAAGAAAAATATATATTTTTTAAGTTGTAATTGTATCTTGTAAACCTTATACATGGGGTGTATCAAGTAGAAAATTAAGAAATTGTATCTTTTAACACCTCTCACACTTTAACAAAAAAAAAACACCTCTCACAAGATACATACCTCAAAAACTTTCTCACTTTATCCCGTATTACTTTTGCAACTAATAATGATTTCTTATTGTCAACAATTCACATAAACTTACAACATTCAAATGAATGATTGTATACTTTTTTTAGTATATTGTTGACATTAGGTTTCAATGCAAATAATTAGAAGAAAATATGAGTATATCCACCTAAGTTCTTACATGCAAACTAATTCCATCAATCGCGATTCTATTAGTTTGGCGTCGAACCCTAATCGAGCTTGAAAAGCCTGCATGAATTGAAAAAAGGTCATTAAGCATGATTACCTTATTGATAACCATTTAATTGACATTTAAATATTGTTTCATTATGATGTTATATATCCTTATCCTTAATACATATAAAATAATAAATAATTTATCACTTGACATTTTACTATGTCATGTATTTAAGCGATACAAATTATGAAAACTATTTATGTTTTTTAGAACGTTGTCTTTGAGACAACAAAAAGACCGGTGTAATCAGATGAAGTATAATGACCGCGGTTAAAGCCCCAACCTACTCCCATGTAGTGGGTGTTTAAGAGTAATGCTTTCAGGCCGGGATCTCTCATAATGGAGGTTCACCACAGCCATTCTTTTTTAAGACAAGTTGGTCGGAGTTTAGATTCGTCAATCAACCTTTCCACAGGAAAACCATGGTAGAAATGTTTAACCGAACAATGTGAAACCCTTATGTTCGGATTTGAACATATATGCGTAATAAATCATAATATTATAATCTTTTTATGATTAATCTATATATATATATATATATATATATATATATATTAATAAATAAGAATCACATGATAATGACACTTGTCAATTCTTCTAACCTATACACATATATAATGTGAAAAGATGAGTTAACACAAGATTCATTCTCTTTTTAATAATTTGATTACAACTACAACTATATTATTTCTTTTAGAAAAAGGTTATATTATTAAAATAAAACCATTATTATCCTAAATTTCTTAATCTATTAGTATTTCCTAAATTCATAATTTTTCTTAACTATTTCTAAAAGAAGTGCAACTTGCACCTCTGTGGTTTATATCTAATAACACTTTGTAATCCTGTTTGAATATTTAGAACCTTAGGTTTTTAAAAGTGAGTCATTTGCACTCTCCGGTTACTTCAACTGTCAGTTGACAATTTAAACATGGTTAAATTATCTAATTAATTACCCTCCCTTATTTATTTAGTTTTTTTTTTTAAAAAAACCTCTTAATAAAATTTTATATCCTAGGTGATTGTTTATTTCATTCTTTTTGTACGTCTTGTTTAGAATGTAAGGATGATAATTTATCAAGCATTTCACCTTCTCTTGATTTAACATGTGTAAATGATCAATCAATAACGAGGCATCAAATGTGTTCATGTATAAATCAGTATAAAGGGATGCACTTAGTGTTTATGCACTTTGTTGTTTGTTAATTTATGAACATTAAATTCCTTTGGTAAATCCCGTCCATAGCTTTGTTAGAACATAAGTTTTAAAACCAAGAACAAACATTTAATTATGAGAAGGGAAAAAGTGAAAAACATTATACAATACTAGTAAGTAGTAACCACAATGTTTTAAAACAGACTATAAAAACTTACTCACTAGATTGAATACGCTTATGGATGCAACAACATAATAAAACATATATAAGAACTAGGTTTAACACCGGCCCATGTGTTACACACTGGTTTAATAATGATATTTATTAATAAATTATAGCATTATTTAAATTATTTGTAAATATTTAACATTTAATAATTTGACTCCATTAACTTATGTATTATGAAAAATTACATACAAAATTTTACCTCCTAAACTTATGATTATAGAATAAATATTTTCCCTCTAAAATGGGCTCATAAAACCTTGATTTATTAGATCGATGGAAATTGGTGGTTGTTTTTAGTGTAAAAAGTCTATTTTACCCTTTAAATCACGGTTAACTGAGGGTCAAACTAACCAAAAGATGCAAATGACTTACTTTAAAAAAAACCAAAGTTGCAAAAGGTTTAAAAGTTCATATGAGATTGCAAAGTGATATAGGTTAAAATCATAGTTATGCATTTTACACTAAACTATATTTCTAATTTCTAGCTGAAAATATTCTTATATTACAACTTTCAATATCTTGTAATAACTTTCAAAAATTAAACTTTATCTTCTCTTAATTAAAAATCCCAAATTTCTCCTTTTGCATAAAATTAAATTAAATCTTTTAATTATTCCCATATTTAACGGAAAATTTTAAAATATTCTTAAAATATTTCTTGTATAGTCTTTTAATAACTTCAATAAAAAGTTGAACTTATAAGGGACCTAATTCCTAGCTTATCTCCTTTTAAAAAAAATCATAATACGTCTTTTATAACTTTCAACTAAATTAACACAAATTGAATTTTAATATTTATAATTTTTTTCTTTTTGAATGATTGTAATTTTCAATCTAATTAACTTTTAATATACACACTCATTATAAATTTATAACCTAGTAATATTGATTAGATTGATTTTTATTTTAAAATCAAGCCCATATATACTCGTACACAACTAGCTTGTATACGCTAGCATTCAATTTATATTTATACTAATACTAGTTTAGTGCCCGCGCTACGCTCGGGGCATAACACTTATGTGATAATTTTAAGGATATTCATGGACATGATCGGTTACAATCAGTTTTAAGATAAAGCTGTGGTAAAACTGAAACACAAAATTTATTTAAAATCTTGTTGTTTGGTATAACAATATTATAATCAAATTAAAGAGAATTAGACGTTCGGTTTTATGGTGTAGTTTTTGTTAAAACAATGTTGTATAAAAAGTTGTGTATATTTAAAAAAATAATTATGTATTTAATTGTATGTTATTAATAACTTTCTCTAAGTTTTATTTTTATACCCTAATAAATATAACATTACCCAAACACACTCTTAGTAGGAAAGGGTTTTAAATGTAAATAGTCTTAATTTTTTAAATACTTTGCTAAATATTAGGGGATCAAATGAAAATTAATATTATTATAATAAATTATTATAGATAAATATATAATTTTTAAATATAACAATATTATTAATTTTGAGAAAATCTCTCAAATAATGCCAACTAAGCAAATGCATCTCAAATGATGCCAAGTAAGCAAATATGATTTTGCTATATTATATAGAAGATATATACACGTATATATGCATTGTACGTTACATAGTAATTGTATACCATATATACGTACGCTAGTACTCAATTATACTATACACACACATGCATACACTATATACTACCAAATATATAAGAGGGTAATTAAGTTCAGTAAAAATATCAAGTTGCCCTCTAATATATATTTACTAGGTTTAACACCCGTGTATTATACACGGGTTAAATAACAATATTTTTAAAAAATTTTAACTATTATATTTAAAAATTTATAAATTATTATTAATCACAAAATTTTTTCTTTATTAACTCTTCTTCTCAATTTTCCCTCTCAACCTTCATTTTATAAAATAAATTATGTTTTCCCCCCAAAAAATTACCCCCTAAAAACTCTAATTTATTAGATAGATTGTACACGCTTATAAATACCATCTAATGTATGTATGTGTACGTAATATATGGATCTATCTAGTATTTCAATGTTTTATGGGGTAATTTTTGGGGGAAATGTTTGATTTATAATAGGAATTTTGGGAGAGAAATTGAGTAGAATTTCTCACCATGCATTAGTTGATGAGCCAAATACTTAAATATTAAAATCTACAAATACTTACACATAATGGTTATAAATTCTCTATCAATATTATTATTTAACCCGTGTGTAATATTACACGGGCATTAAACCTAGTATAGTATATTTTATCGTAATTAGGTGGAGACCAATTTAATTTACATGTATATGCATATCCATTCAAAAAAACATGTATATGCATATATGTCATGAGAGGTTATAAAAGTGAGAATATATGATGTGAACCTGAGCATGAATGGTGCAATAGATGTGTTGGCCAACGGTACTGAAACTAGAATTAATAATTTCTGTACCACCTTGCTCTATGACTCTCAACACTTCAAATGGCACCACTTTCTTGTTACTCACCATGAATATCAAGTTAACTTCTAAGGTCATCTCATATTCCATTACTCGAACCACCTTTAACCATGGTTCATCACTGCTCGACGACTTAACGTTATGGTTAACTTCCTTTTCTAGTTCTTCTTTCTTACTCTTCAATCTTTCGACTCTCTCCTTCAAGTGGTTCAGGGACATGGTTGCTCGATCCAAAAACTCTGGCAACGACTTCCTCTCCTGAAACCATTCAATGATAGTATGTTTATGCATGCTTGTGATTATGTGCATCGGGGACTTTATGGTTTTTTCTCGTATGTATTTTTAGCATTTTAAATTTATCTACATATGTGTAGGTAACATAACTGCATTGGGGGTTAGATGGTTTTTTTTGTATGTATTTTAGCAATTTAAATTTACCTAAATATGTGTAGGTAACATAACTTACACATAATTTCCAGATGTGCAGGTTTAACAAATAAATGAATTTTATTCAGTTTGTTGTTTTATATTTAAAATTGATAAATAAATATTACATTTCAATCATTTTTGTATATGTTAAAAACGTTTTTGATTGAGAAAATTAAGAATTTAGTTACTTCTTTTTGTTTTCACAATATTTAATTTTTTCTCATGAACTCTTAAATATGTTTTGCTGATGTCAACATGTTTTTTTTACGTCAAACTTCGCTTTCATGCATGGTTTTCAACTAGCCAAACTCATAAAGACCAAGTAAATTTGATGTTTTAAAGCTTGCCCACAGAAACTTTCTTTAATTATATTTATGGTTTCAAAACTTCAACTTCATGGTCTCCTTTGAGCCGGAGTCAGCGCCAAACTTCGATTTTATTGTTTCCAATGAACCGAACCAATAACGACCAAAGTAATTCAACTTTGTATCGGCCGTCTCCCCACAGGTTGAAAATGGTGATGGCAATTGAAACTGAAAATTTTCTTGTAGTCCAGCACCGTCGTTGTTGATGGTTCTACAGTCGCAATTTTTGTTCATTGACTCGTATTTAATACTCGCGCGTTAGTGGAAAAATAACTAGTTGATATTAATATGCATGATCTAAAGGTAACAATAAAGTTGAGTCGAGATCAGTCAAGCTTATATAGTTTTCAAGTACGAGATTAAGTTTATAAAAATTTTGTTTGAGCATTAAATAAAACTAAAATTTTTTTAAAATAAAATTGTTATAGAAAAGTTGTAGGAAAACAAAAACAAATTAAAAGCTAAACCTCAATAAATATTTCGAATTAAATTTTTCGGAACATTAAATGAAATTTAGAAACTAAAACTATCGAATCTTTAATTTAAGAAAAAAAAATCAGATTCTATTTTAAGTTTATCATAGCTAATCTAACCCTAATATTTGTCAATAATTTGTGGATACCTATCGAATATTTTAAAGAAGAAAAATAAATGACTTTTTAAAGAAATTATTTGCAAAGTCTTGTTACCATATTTGGAAAATCTTGTCATAAATTAGTCAAAACTATCATTTTCAACAGCTTAATTCAAAATCTTCACAACATGAGACATGCATTTTTGGAACACTACAAAAATTAAAATCTAAAAACAAAAATGTTGTATGGAAAATTAGCAGAAAAAAAAATAAATATATTTTTGGAAAGTTGCCGGAACAGAAACGAAAATATAAACTTAAAATAAAACTGTTGCCGAAAATTGTTGCAAGTTTTTTCCCGAAAAATTTCTCTAATTAGGATGAAAAAGATGGAGGGACTATGTAGCTAGTTTCACTTAGGACTGAGCAAACGGTTTTAACCGAACCGAACCGGACCGAACCGAGAACCATTTAGGTAGATTTGTATGAACCGAGAACCGAACCGAAAGTAAACGGTTCGGTTCGGTTATTTCACGGTTCCGACGGTTCGGTTCGGTTATTTCACGGTTCCGACGGTTCGGTTCAGTAATAATTAGGGGCCGAACCGAAAAAAAGAATATGACGAGTTTTTTGTAGTTTCAAAGCCACAACAAATAGACTATTCCAATGTCCAACTTAAATCCATTAATCCAACTTGGTGCGTTTAAAATTTAATAAAAATATTAGAAACCTAAATTCAAAGTTTGTAATGGTTTATTGTGATCCGTCACTGTGAATTGGTTATTAATCAATGTTATGTTGTGTCTCTTTTGTCTAATGAGTTGATGATGATTATTGATGAAAGATGATTAGTCCGGCTAATATATTCACGTAAATAAACAAACTAACATTCTAGGGTTCTATTATTTTTTTAAAAATCGGTTCATTCGGTTCTTTGGATGAAAATTCGGTTCCGAACCGAACCGAGAACCATTTACTCATAATTTCATGAACCGAGAACCGAACCAATTAGAAAGTAGTCGGTTCGGTTTCGGTTTACATGGTTCGGTTTCTCGGTTATTTTCGGTTCGAACCGCGAACTGCTCACCCCTAGTTTCACTAACCTCACTTTTAACCATGCATGTTTTTTATGACAAAACCTTTTTTTTAGGAAGACATTCTAGCAGTGAACAATATACAAGTGCATGTGGTGCACTCGCGATATATTAGTGATCTCGCAAGGCGTAAGACGTGAGATACTCGATCTTGAATCGAACTGTAGTGCGTGCACATGTGTGAGAAACTATCAGGGGCGAAGGATCAAACAGACGTGTGAGGGTTAACCCCCCCACTTTTTCTGACCGAAGTGTTGGTTTGTTGTTCGATAGTTGATTTTTTTTATATATATATATATATATATATATATATATATATATATATATATATATATATATATATATAGGAGATGTATAGTATAGAAACCTTATTTTATTCAGCAAACCCTAGAAACCTTATGAGTGGACCACAATAAGCCACATCTTCAATTACCTCCTTATTTGTCTTTTACCTTTGAGGGTATATTGGTCTTTCACCCACTCAATCTTTTTCTTCCTGACATTATATTGATTCCCCCCTATCATTTCACAATTCCAAATCATCTCTCTTATTATACCAAATAATTCAAAAGGAGATGTATAGTATAGAAACCTTATTTTATTCAGCAAACCCTAGAAACCTTATGAGTGGACCACAATAAGCCACATCTTCAATTACCTCCTTATTTGTCTTTTACCTTTGAGGGTATATTGGTCTTTCACCCACTCAATCTTTTTCTTCCTGACATTATATTGATTCCCCCCTATCATTTCACAATTCCAAATCATCTCTCTTATTATACCAAATAATTCAAAATCATATCTCCCACTCTTCAAGAACTCATGTCTCTCCCTCTTGAATCAAACACAACGTTAATTCTTGAATCACAGTACGTTCCAATCTGATATCTCAGTACAAGTTGCTTTGTGTTTTCGTTGTTTTTCGAGATTTGAAGGTTGAAGTTGTCATCGAAGTTTAGTTGCAGATCTGAGATCTGGACCTCCAATAACGCCATCGAAGACGGTGAATGGTGGTTCGATTGACGTCGATAACGCCATCGAAGTTGTCATCGAAGTTTAGTTGCAGATCTGAGACCGGCGGTGAATGGTGGTTCGATTGACGTCGATAACGTTGCTCCTGTGGTGAACTGGTGATTCGGAAAATTCTGGTGCCGGAAAACAATACAGTGATAATTCGAAGAAGAAAGAAACAACAAGATGAATAACAACAATGGTTATATGAATGATCAGCGTCTTAGATCTGCAATTTCTAAGGTACGGTCGACTCTTTTTGCTATTGGTTAATCGATTCAAGGATAACGGGTTTTGGTTTTAACTTGATCTAAAAATGGTTATATGAATGATTGCTAGACCGATTTAACTTGATTTAGAAATGATAATTTATTTGTTTTGCTCTTGCCGGAATCATGGCCGGAGAATAAACTGCAAAATGGGGGTGATTAAAGGCTGTTGAACTTGATTTAGAAATGATAATTTATTTGTTATGCTAGTGGTGATTAAAGGCTGTTGAAACTGACCCAACCATTCAACTTAAGCAAATTGGCTGTTTTGGCCGATTTTAGATATGGTTCGGTTACGTTTCTGTATTTGTAGTATATTCTTATTTTAAATGTTTTAAAACATACTAAAGATGTTTCAACATAATCTAAAATTACACTTTTTTATAAGTGTAACACGATGTAACAAATGTACTAGTTATTTTTTCAAGTATTTTAACCATCTAGTGTTGTCTTTGTTGTTCGAGTGTTTGACATACATATCGGTTAGTTTTCAATAGGCTATTCAAATTTCAATTAAATGTGTAACAATATGTAACTTATGTGATTTTGTTTTATTAAAGTTATAGCATTCTTTGAACAATAGTCGAGTTATTTTCTAAGTTTTTATATAATTACTAAGTAAGCTAGTTTTAATTTTCTAAAAGTTATGTAACACGATGTAACATATGTAACATTTATGGACTAGCACCTTAAACCAACTAGTTTTGATTTTTTATAAGTTATGTAACACGGTGTAACTTAAGTATCAGTTAGTTTTGTTTTTAATAAAATATGTAACATGATGTAATATGTCTGACTAACGCTTAAACCATATAGTTTTGTTTTTAATAAAATATGTAACACAATGTAACAAATGTACTAGTTATTTTTCAAGTGTTTTTAACCATCTAGTTTTGTTTTTACTGTTTGAGTGCTTGAAATACGTACCGGTTGGTTTTCAACAGGTTGTTCAAATTTCAGTTAAATATGTAACAATATGTAACTTTTGATTTTTTTTATTCATGTATCAGCTTTTATAACAACTTTCCATAAGTAAATAGTTCCAATCAAAATACGTAACACAATGTAACATATGTTTACTATGTCAGAATTGACATGTAATGTTTTCCATTTTTTAATAAAATATGTAACACAATGTAACACGTCTGACTGAAGCTTAACCGTCTAGTTTTGTTTTTAATAAAATATGTAACACGGTGTAACAAATGTACTAGTTATTTTTTCAAGTGTTTTTAACCATCTAGTTTTGTTTTTGCTGTTCGAATGCTTGACATATGTACCGGTTAGTTTCAACAGGTTGTTCAAATCTCAGTTAAATATGTAACAATATGTAACTTATGTAATTTTGTTTTATTGTTTTTTAAATTTAATATGTAACAATATGTAACTTTGATTTTTTTTATTCATGTAGCGGATTTTATAACAACTTTCTATAAGTATATAGTTACAATTAAAATATGTAACACAATGTAACACATGTAATACTATGTCAGAATTGACATGTAATTTTTTTATTCATTTTGTAATACGTACCGGTTAGTTTTCAACAGGTTGTTCAAATTTCAGTTAAATATGTAACAGTATGTAACTTATGTAATTTTGCTTTATTGCTTTTTTTAAATTTAAGTTAAATATGTAACAATATGTAACTTTTGATTTTTTTTATTCATGTATCGGATTTTATAACAACTTTCTATAAGTATATAGTTCCAATTAAAATATGTAACACATATAATACGATGTAATAAAATATGTAACACGATGTAACATATGTAACTTGTCGGATTGGCACTTAATCCATCTAGTTTTTTCTTTTTTGTAGCTAAAGGAACTTTTGTAACAAAGATGAAGAGATTATCAAGAAACGAAGCATGTATGAAGCATGATTGAAACTGTGTAACACTATGTAACAAACGCAATCCATACAGTTTTGTTTTTTTAAAATGTATGTAACACGATGTAACAAATGTAATTCTTCGATTTTTAATAAAATATGTATCACGTTGTAACATATGTAACATGATGTAACAAACATAATCCATGGAGTTTTGTTTTTATATAATATGTATCACGTTGTAACATGTGTAACATGATGTAACAAACGTAACATGTCTTGAGTGACACGTAGTCCATTCATTTTTGTTAATATGTAACAAGATGTAACAAACCTATCAACCAGTGTAACAATGTGTAACACACGGATCAGATAGTGTCAATGAAATTAAAAAAGTAGGAGAGAGAAATTATATTAAATTGAAAAGTAGGAGAGAGAAATTATATTAAATTAAAAAGTAGGAGAGAGAATGTACTAGAGAGAGAATAAAGTAAATGACCAAATGGCCCTTTTTGTACCTTTATGTATTAAAAAAGTACAAAAGGTGGAGAGATTAAGTTGGATGAATCTCATCCATTGATCTAGTAAGATCAATGGTTATGGTAAGGTTTCTAGGGTTTTCTCAATATAGATGGGTTTTCATTTTAGCCATCCCCTATATATATATTGGGTTTGGCCACCCTGAAACAAAACGTTTTAAGATTTGACCCCCCGAAACAAAACATTAATAAAGATTTGGCCTTTCTTGACTGCAAATCCTGGCTTCGCCACTTAATTCAGTGGCGAACCCAAGATTTGTAGTCCGAGAGGGGGGGTAAAGTCAAAAAACCCATAAAGTTTTTTATAATGTTTTGTTTAATTCGGGGCCCAAACCCAATATAACTGTAAAAAATAAACTACCGAACAACAAAACAACACTTCAGACGGAAAAAAATGAGGGGCCGTGACCCTCCCACGTCTCTTAATTATATGCTTCGCCCCTGCATGTGCATATATATATATATATGTAAAGAGATATATATGATAGAGGGATGATGCATGTACGTACATATGGTTGAAGATGAAGAAGAGTAGCAAGTATGGAGTATAGATCCTTCATACGATCTCTACGTTGCTTTTCTTTGGCAGCAGCTGGTGTATGAGAAGAAGAAGATGAGTTTGCACGCTTCATATGTGATCATGTACCCTTTAATTGTACGTACATAAGTTGGTGTTTTATAATATAAACTTAGACCGGGGTCTACGCCTAAAAGTCTAAATCACCGCAACACATAATAATCGTGAGAAGACAAAGTATAACACAAGTCCTGTTCTTAGACACCTTCTTAGAAATTGCAATGTAACATTTGAAAAAACAACATACTTCTTAGAAATTCCCATGTTTTATGATTAATAAAAAAGAAGTTGGCCGGTAGCTAGCTAGTTTAAAATCGTCTAATTGTATATTAATAATCCAAACTATTAGTTATTAGTTAGTAAATGCGTGTAATTGGCATTCTGGTTAAGATTCAAATCTTGACTTAATGGGGTTTATTCAGAGTGAGTGGGTTTCTTTTTTGAAGAAGTCAAAATCAGTATAGACGGTTGAGATTCTTTTTTAAAAAACTTACTTGGGTATTAAGGTAGTTCACTTGGGTAGTTCACTCTATCAGTATAGACGGTTGATTATTCATTTGAGAAAGATTCATATGTAAAGTATGATTTTTGTACAAAGTGTAAAAAGTATATTTATATCAATTAGGTCTATTTTTAATGGTTAAGATCAACATATAAAAAACAAGTTGGTGGAGGGGTATTTTGTCATAGTCATTTTTGTTGACTTTATATCTTTTCCACATGCAAGATATATGTCAATGTTCCCACTTTTTTAACCGTTAATAACTTTTACATACGACATTATATTTTAATAAAAATTAAAAAAAAAGTTTTTTATCTTTGAAACGTGTATAGTATTGATATGTATAAAACAATTTTTTTTATGTATTTTTAGCTATTGTGTAATATTATGTCATTGTGTTATATTTTAGCTTGTGTAATACCATGTTTTTTTCCAGCTCATTTTGTAATATTTTAGCTTATGTCATTATATAATACCACATAATATAATACAATGATCTAGTAAGATATACGTTAAAGCATGTGGGCTCTTCAATCATTGTTGAGTCTGTTTTGTGCGTTTGGTTCATCACGTTTTGGGTTGCACTTGTACAAGATTTGGGGTACAAAGATTAAATTTTTGATTTAACAGGTTCATAAAATGTTTGATTTTATATTTTTTGTATTTACGGTTCAATATGATTTTATATTTTTTATACAAAAGAAATGATTAAATTAATATTTCTTTTTTTTATATTAAAATTTTTTTACATAAAAATAGAAGTTAAACGAATAACAAACTGTGCTGTTAACCCTTTCAGGATAGCAAATAAATGGTTGTCTTTGTTGCTTCTGTTGTTTCTCAAACTTTAGATTTTAATATGTCATATAATCTTCCGATCCTGTTTTGTTAACTCATCATCTAAGCATTGCATTTTTAATCTTAACTGAAGGTTGCATTTTTAAAAAATCATGAATTATAGTTGCATTTTTTGCAAAGTTAACTCAACAAGGCATATATAGGCTTAATTGTTGTATATCTATTCAATATATATTTTAGGGTTATTGGATTTAATCATCTTAAACCATTGGTTATATGCCGATGTCACCCTCAAGTATCACTTTGGCCAATATAACTCTCAACTAAGCACTTTGGTGTCCGTATCACCAAAAGCTAACCAATTCAAGTCATTTTTGGTTAACTTATGGTTATTTTTTGGTTATACGGACATCGTATCACGAAAAGTTAATCAATTCAAGTCACTTTTGGTAACTTTTGGTTAATTTTTTGTTAACTTTTGGTCATACGGACATCAAAGTGTTTAGTTAGGAGTTATATTGGTCGAAGTGATACTTGAGGATGACAGCGGCCAATAACTAGTAGTTGGAGGTGATTAAATCCAATAACTTTATATTTTATGGATAAACTCTTTCCATTGTTAAGTACCATTTTCAATACACCCTGCAACAATTAATGGAAATTTTCAATCTATTATCACTTTTGTTTTGGTTTGGGCAATTGCAAATTAATTTTATAGAATAATCAATGTATCACAGCTTGTAAGGTTTGAAATTTAAATTGGATCACTACTAGAAAAGTGTCTACTTTGCTACGAAATTTGCGACGCAATCAGTTTTGTCGCAAATTTGCGACATATTTCCAACAGTATTGCGACAAAAACATAGGATTAGATATTTTTACAAATGTTGCATCAAATTTGCGACAAAAAGGAAAACCCAACTTTTTTGCGTTGGAAAAGTGTCGTAATTCTCACAATTGTTATTTTTTAATTATATTAAAAACAATTAAAATAAAAAAAACACACCATTTGCGATGAATTTACGACGCATAGCTTAATTGGACAAAAAAAATCGTTTTGCGTTGCAGAAGTGTCGCAAGTTGAAGTGGGTTACAAATGTGTCGCAAGCTATTTATTCTTTAGGCCGGGTATAAACATGTTGGGTTGGGCTTGCAAACAGGGTTGTTGTGTACTTATTCTCTGTAGTGCTTGCAAACAGGGTTGTTGTGTACTTATGTTGCATATATTAACTGCAGTTGCTATCTACATCTTTTGTGCCTTCGTCATGTTATGTTGAACTTTCATCTTTTGTTGGAATAGTGGTAAATGCTAAGTGTTAGACATGTTTCGATATTTATTTTAGAGATGTTGACCGATCTATCAAAAAGATACGGTACGTCACCCTACAAGAAGTTTAACAACTGTAGTATTTGGGTTTGCCAAAATTGATCTCCTATAAATTCATGTGCAGAATGCTAAATGCACTTTTGAAAGCTACTTAAAGTGTACTGCTTGGTGCTGCCACATCACTCTTACTATTTCCAAAGGTAGATTTATCTTTGGCTTTTGCGTTCGAGAGAATACATTAGTACCTATCAATTGATAAGAGATCATTACTGTTATTTTCATAAATCTTGATGATGGTGTTGAGTCTTGCCACCACACCTAGAAGTGGGCATGACTCATTTATGCAGAAAAGAGTGATAGGCCCAGGAAATATGGTGATGGGTCACATAAGGCTCTTATTTTATTTTTACACGGGCTTATTAGTTTGAGAATCGGGGAGGGCATGGAGATCTTAAATTGTAATCTTGGTCTCACTTTCTTTTATGAGTGAAGTCTGATACTAATTTTTTTTTTATTATTTGTGCAGCAGTTTCAAGATAGAAGAACTTGAATCATTGGAAGAATCAAAAGGTTACAAGAGCATCTTCCTTTGATATTGACAAGGTAAAATGTTCAACCTAAAGTATAAATTTTATTCGGCATTACTAAAAGCAAGATAATTAAAAGCCCATTTTGTTAATTATGTTTTATAAGGTTTTAAGATTTCATTACTCATTAAAATCATACACATCAAAACCTAGTATCAGGGCATATATATATATATCATCTATCTGACCCATGTTGAGTAGTCGAGGAAAGTCTGTTAGCATAGGCGTTCTAGTGCAGTTAAACTTAGGTTGCACCAGAGTACCATACCTATCTATAGTATCACTTTATTAGGTAAAGTTTTGAACTTTATTGCATTATCAAATAAGGCTATTTGACCTATTGTTTTGATTAGTTTTAGGAGACTTGACTGAGATGAAGAAGTTGTATGGGCACGAGTGAACTCTGTAGGTCATTGAAGTTGTGTGTTCGGGATATGATATACAAATAATAATTACTTGATGACCTGGAACCCACCACATCTTATGTGCCGAACTATATCAAGATAAGGTATATTGTCTTGTTATGTAAGTAATTAAGAAATCAAATTTATAGTTGTAAAAAAAGAAATATAAGTTGAATCTAAGCTTCAAGCATCAATGTTGTGTGCCTATAATCTGATCAACTAACTTTACTATTTAAATTTTAGATTAATATTCATTACTTTAATAGATAGCTCAGTATTCAATTAGATATTCTAGTAGACTTTCTTTATGCTAATCAACTATATAGCAAAGTTTTGAATTTGTTATGTGTTGTGGTGGTTTCATAAGTGACAATGGACAAGGCACTACAAACTCAACATGAAGCTGATTGGATAAGCAGAGAGTAGGACTTCCAACTTCCAAGTGATGCAAAGATGCAAAGAAAGTTAGAATATCTCATAAGAAATGGATATTCTAGGGCTAATGTGTATTAATTTCTACATTACGTTGGATTTGTGGTTTTAACTTTTAAATACTACAACTTTGGTTGTCATGAATACATTGTTAGTTTGGTTGTAATTAATACGTTTTTAATTTGGTTGTAATGATTAATTTTCTAGTTTATGTTGTTTTTGTTCTTTTTTAAGCAGGTTTCAGATTTTTATTGCATTAGAATGTTTATTTTTTTCCCTAAAACATAAATGTGTAGCAAATTTGTTGGTGATGTAAAATCAGGGCGTAGCAAATGCGTCGCAAAACATATAAGGATACGTCACAGATGCGTCATAATTAACTCAGGATGCGTCGCAAATGTGTAGGAAATCCCTCAATATCCGTCACAAATGTGTCGCAAAATGAACAAGGATTTAAAATTCACATAGTTAAGGTTGTGTCGCAAATGTGTAGTAAATATCAACACCTTTCATTTTGTCGCAGATGTGTCGAAAAATCTGTTGCAAATGTGTTGCAAATGATTTGCGACGGGGTTTTTTACTACTAACTTTTTATGTCGCAATTGTGTCGCAAATGCATGTTTCCTACGCATTTGCGACGAATTATGGCGTAGCAAATGATTGACTTTTCTAGTAGTGGATGTACACATCTACAAGATTTGTTAGATAATTATTTTATGCATTGTTGTTGGAACTAATAGTGTGAGGATGAGTTTTGGTTTCTTCATTTATGACATTAAAGTAAGCAAACTATAATGTAATGTTTGAATTGTTGTGTTCAGGTCAAGTGCGTCAAAGATCAAAGTCATCAAACCAACATTTAGTTTTAGAAGAATTAAATGAAGAGTGTTATTTGTTCATGTTGTTTAGGATTGAAACTGTTTTTAAGAATTAGTACTTTTTTTTTACAAGATATACGCAAAGCAAATAATTAGCTTTGTCAATGTAAAATTTCCGTTAATGCAATTACATAAATTTAATATTTTATTTGTTTAAATCGTGTGACACACGGGTTATAATCTAGTACAATATAACATACTGATCTTTTGAAATACAAATCAAACATACAATCTAATTTAACACAAGGGTGAAGTTGTTTTATAAAGTGTAAAATGACATAAAGTGTGAGAATGACACAATAATGCAAAAAAGACATAATGGAAGATTAAAAAATTCATAGACTCACTAATATAACTGAATTTCTAAAAAGTGCTTTGAGGACCTTGTGTTGGAAAATAGTTCACTTTTATTAAAATAATCAACTTAATATTATAACGATGCTCTCGTTATACATGGGAAATTCACTAGTACATTACCGTGTACAAAGCCAGATCAGAAATACATGTAGAGAACAAGTTACAAATGATACAAAACCATTGTGGTTAGTAAACTTCAGTTGAACAGCAATGTAAACGACAGTAACAACAATGAGATTGATGATCCTGCAAAACAGATATTAGAAAGAAAGATCCGGGCTTGTGTTTGACACAATTCCCTTAAACAGATTCGTCGTCTGTTCCCAGGGTACACCGGACGAAAGCAGCGTACTGTCGGACTTGATCATTTGCCTGAAAAGGAACCGAAGAAGATGTTGCAGATGAGATTATAGATATTGTGTGTCTTGCTCATGTGTTCATGGTGTGTTGTGAACTCTCCATGTTTTTTTTTTTGGTTTTTGGTGTTGATCAAAACTCAACTTATGTTGCCATGTTTTTTGTTGTTGTCTTTTTAGACAAAAGATTGCAAAAAGTCTTGCAACTAATGACAATTGAATTGTCATAAAACTTAGCAACTAATGACAATTGAATTGTCATAAAACCAATTCACTTAAGGGTTGGAAACCCAATAGTCTCTTCTAGATGGTGGTCAAAAACGAGTCGGGTTACAACAACGCCAACCTCGAATTTCGGAGCTGCATTCGGTTACCAACCGACTACTTGAGAGCCGACCTCTCATTTACACAAAATATCCAACAATCCCCCACATAAATAGAGGTCGATCTCAAATACAAACATCATTTCGATTAAATTTCAGCAGTTGAATCTTGCATACGATAGGTAGGTGTTACCCTTTGAACCTTCGCTCATGAAACACATTTAGTCTACTGGCTCTGAGTAGAACGTGATGTCTTTGAACTCGTCTGCCGTTTGTGTAGGCGACAATACGCTTCACACAAGACTCTCCCTGACAAAGTCAAGTCCTCATTGTTATGTTCGTTATGGTCATGAACATTTTCCTGGTTCTGCGAGAGCTCTAGGAATTGTGCCCTCCAATTCCATTCGAAGCGACCCCACTTCTCTCTAACATAGGTGATTCATCACATGTGACTACATTAGTCGAATCATTAAAAGCCATAGGCTTAGCCTCTTACCTGTCACTTTTAGGAATGGACTAGGAAGATTACTAGATCCTTGTAGTAGACTCCCTTTTAAAAGACGTGGGCGTTTTATCAGTTAACTCTTCTTTATTAGTTAACCCCCCACAGTGACCTTACCAGTTCATACAAGTAGGTTATCCTATTGAACTCGGATCTTGGGATCTCCAGTCAACCGAGTTAGGTTTCCTTCATATAAACTTAGCTTTTCACGGGCTTTAGTCTCATTCCACAACTCAATCTCGCATTAACCCTCAGGTTCTTGGATCCAAGCTATTTTATTTGACTTCGTCAAGTCACAATAGTTTACAATCGAGATTGGTTGTCCGTCTGTGGTTTAACTCTTAAGTTAAACTTGCATATTGTCACTTTTAAAGACTATAACTTTAGGCCATTAGTTTTAGTCTTTGGTTTTGAAAATACAATATGCAATTTAAGTGAACACATCTTCACTATGCCAATAGGCAATTTTAGTGACCACCAAAATGCAATTTAAATGAATAGATCTTCACTATATGCTTTTGGTCACTAGATCATTAACTAATACATTGGCATTCACATGTTTGCAATATTAACTTGGATTATAAATTCCATATTGCTAAACATTCCACATTCTTATATCAAATGCAAGTAACCCCCACATTTAAGTGGTATTGGATAACATCAATCACCTTTCGGATCAATTACCATTTTCACATACCCTAAAAAGGATTGTTTCTTAAATGGCTTCTCCCCCACATTTCTTGTCATTTGATCAAGTTGTGACTTTACTTATGACACCAAGTTGATGATCATGATTTGATCAAGACCCTATCTTTGTATCATGAAGTTCATGAATGCTTAATTGACAACTATAAAGCTTAGATAAGCTTTTGAGTTAACTAAGGCAAACAACAAAGCTTTACATGAGCTTTTGAGTTAACTATAGCAACACATGCCTTAGTCATGAACTTTTTACCTGGGCCATAAGTTTTCCATTAACCTTCTGAAACTTAAATCCAAGTTTCTCATCTAGGATAAACCTAGAGACTTGAGTTCTCCTCAAGTTATATCATTTCCTTATAATGAATGAAAGTCATCATTTGATTTGTTTCCGCAACTAATTCTTGTGATATGTATGTGAATGTTTCATGTTAATTAGTCTCCATAGAGCACCATAATTAATTAGTACTAGTCTAGCATGCTTTAGACTACAATACTCTAGCATGTGAACAGAAGATGCATCATTCTGATTTTCACAGCCCTAAGAACCAACATCACATACATTCCAACAAGAATTTCATTTCACAGTTTAGACAAATCATCATCTCAAATCTGCAGTGTTTGAGAATGTCTCATATGTATGTTTCTCAAACATACAAAACTTCATCATTCATTTAGGAATATGACATCTATGAGCTTGATATCTAGCGCTTCGCCACTGACTCATAAATATTTTAACAAAGTCTTATTTTGAGTCACCTTGGCAAATAACTTATCATAAATGAATGGTTCACTGTTATGTTGAGATACAGTCATACTAGACTGATAACCATAACATGTAATTCACAGATTCTCATACGCGCTGTTCATTGTTGATTTGAAAATATATATACTTTGTATATTATTAATCATGAAGATCACATCTTCTACATAGTTAAATCAACATTGAAGAGAGTAGACTCATCTACATGTACTTCATTTCTCATGATAAATCACATATTACATGTCACTCACGGGTCCGTTTCAATTTATGACAACATATATATATATATATATATATATATATATATATTATCATGTGTTACAATTTACACCAAGTAAATTTACACAATAATATATATATGTCTTCAAAATTTGATGTCTCACTTATGACTACATCATTATCCATGATTAAACTCACAAGTTGCGGTTGTGCTTCTTGCACTACCCGTTTAAATAGACATCAATTTATTATGCATGTCACACGTGTTTCGATTTACTTCATTGTATTAACTGCATGTGTTATCCTAAGATATTGATCACATCAATTATACAATATCGAACAAATTAATCCGACCAAACAAGAATTTATTCATCATAATTTAGTTGAATATATAAATGATTTCTAACAAATAAAATCATATTGTGTTGCAATCTTCAACACTTTCAACATCTTATATGACGATCACCTTTAGTGACATATACCCCATTATAGTTAGTCGATTTTAATCCCATCGACTATGATTCCAATAGCACGAGAGCTGTTGAAATAATAACTATCCATGACACGCAATGATCCGTGTCATTTAATACATTCTTGGAATAAATCCAATGGCATATTTATTTGATTTTCTAGAGGTACTCCCTTAGTAAAATCTCATGCCGTCATATTTTCGTTTCAGTTTTGAAACTATACTCTTGAACAGTCACTCAACTGTCCGAATAACAATATGTTGTGTAACTCTTTACTAATCTCAAGCAACAATATTCGAACAATACAATATATATATATATATATATATATATATATATAACAACGACACAAAGTTGTTACTATTATGATTTTTTCTTTAAAACAAACTGTGTTAATACTTTATGCAAAACTAGTGTTATAATATAATCCAAAACATTTTCCTTCTAAGGTTTGCAAAATATATAATTACAAAGTTTGATTTCAAAAAATCAAGGTATCAAACTCCAAATAAATATATATTTTTTCAACTTTCCACAAGCCAATGGTTTAACATATTAATTTGAAGTTATAAGTTTACACAAAATGTAATAACAACTTGAGATTATGACATTATTTCTAACCCTCATGTTAGAAATGCAATGTTTACACAAACATCTTCCAAATATGTAATTATTTTATATCACAATATTGAACCAAATGTTTACATAAAACATTTATAACCATATTCGTTCAATCCTATCTAACACTCTTGTTAGATAATTAAACAAGATCTAACGAGCACGTTAGAAACTACATGTTTACATACAATGTATGGTATGCGGTCTAACACATTTATTAAATATTAACGATTACATAATCGTTTTATATATGTTAATCATTGTAATTAACAAACCGTTTCTAACACACATGTTAGAAGATAAACGATTATAACAAAACTTTTGAACTTTCCGGTTTATATAATAAAAATCACCTCTCACATATCAATTGTTCAAAACATTATTCATGGCATCATAACCACTAAAACCCATTATATCTAAATGGTTATAGACATGAACCATCTCTTAGATGTTCATTCCTTAAATCATTATTCATGATATTCATAACCATTAAAGCTCATTATATCTAAATGGTTATAAAAACATGAACCATCTCTTCATGTTAATAACTCAAATTATTATTCATGTCATTCATAACTATTAAAAGTCATAATTTCTAAATGGTTATAGAAATACAATCCATCTTTAACATACATGAATATCCAACATTCATAAAACACATTGTTTCATATGATTAATAAACGCTAAACGTTTGTTGGGTATGAAAAGACGTTTACACAAAACATTCTTAACAATTACCAAATTAATATCCAACATTCATGCTAGATAATCAATCGGGTTCTAACGCTCACGTTAGATAATTAGACGTTTATACCAAACGTTAATGTCATGTGGTTCATACACTAAACCGATTCCAACATTATTGTTAGATAACCAAACGTCCATCGAAACGTTTTTGTCATATGGTTTCTTAACTAAACCAATTCTAACACTCTTGTTAGAACACCAAACGTTTACCGAAACGTTTTTGTCGTATGGTTTATTAACCAAATCAATTCTAACACTATTGTTAGAGAACTAAACGTTTACTGAAACGTTTTGTCGTTCGGTTTATTCGTTAAACCCATTCTAACACTCTTGTTAGAATATACACAATTAGCAATCAATTTTTTTTTATTCAAGTTAATTGAATTGAACCATTTGAATTGTACCACCAAAGTTTGGATTTAAGATTCTACTCCAATCTATATAGAATCCAAACACAAATTTATACTAATACACATCATTTCCCAATAAAATATATTTAATGGATTTTAACCAAAATCTCAAATAGTTTTTATTTTAATATTTTGTGAACCAAATCTTTGATAAAGGTTTTAAAATTGTATCAAACAATTTCTATAAAATCTGTTTAAGTTTGTTGGAAAATAGTTCACTTTTATTAAAATAATCAACTTAATATTATAACGATGCTCTCGTTATACATGGGAAATTCACTAGTACATTACCGTGTACAAAGCCAGATCAGAAATACATGTAGAGAACAAGTTACAAATGATACAAAACCATTGTGGTTAGTAAACTTCAGTTGAACAGCAATGTAAACGACAGTAACAACAATGAGATTGATGATCCTGCAAAACAGATATTAGAAAGAAAGATCCGGGCTTGTGTTTGACACAATTCCCTTAAACAGATTCATCGTCTGTTCCCAGGGTACACCGGACGAAAGCAGCGTACTGCCGGACTTGATCACTTGCCTGAAAAGGAACCGAAGAAGATGTTGCAGATGAGATTATAGATATTGTGTGTCTTGCTCATGTGTTCATGGTGTGTTGTGAACTCTCCATGTTTTTTTTTTTGGTTTTTGGTGTTGATCAAAACTCAACTTATGTTGCCATGTTTTTTGTTGTTGTCTTTTTAGACAAAAGATTGCAAAAAGTCTTGCAACTAATGACAATTGAATTGTCATAAAACTTAGCAACTAATGACAATTGAATTGTCATAAAACCAATTCACTTAAGGGTTGGAAAACCCAATAGTCTCTTCTAGATGGTGGTCAAAAACGAGTCGGGTTACAACAACGCCAACCTCGAATTTCGGAGCTGCATTCGGTTACCAACCGACTACTTGAGAGCCGACCTCTCATTTACACAAAATATCCAACACCTTGTTCCTCACGTCGTCCTCATTAATAGAAAAAATAAAAGAAAAAATAAAAAAATATTGTTTTCATTGTGTCTTTAGTTTTTTTACTTTCATTATGTCTTTTATAAATTTTTGACACAATAAAAACGTTGATTTTTTTAATTTTTCGTTTATTCTTTCGATGAAGGAAGGGGGACGTGAGAAACAAAATCTCCAAAGCACTTTTTATTAAATTCAATTTATATTGTGAGTTATAATATTTTTTAATATGTTATTTTGTCTTTATTTATCATTTTGTCTTTCTCACACTTTGTATAAAAAAAATGATTTTGTATATGAACATTTCTCTTAACATAATGATACTTTTTTAACACACAATATAAAACTACGATCTACTAAATTATATACATTAACAATTTGCAGTTACGCGTAGTATTCAAACAAACAATCAAATTGACACAATGATAATTTTTTAACACACAATATGATACAATGATCTACAAAATGATATAATACAACACAATGACCTGACATGAGCTAAAAAACATGGTATTACACAAGTTATAATATAACACAATGATATGATATTACACAATGAGCTAAAAAACATGGTTTTACACAACTTATAATATAACACAATGACGTGATATTACACAATGAGTTAAATATGTGAAAAAGAAATTCTTTTTTTATATATTAATATTATACACGTTTCGAAGATAAAAAAACGTTTGTTTTTTGTGTACGTTTTATCAAAAATAACATTGTATGTAAAATTTATTAATGTTTCAAAAAAGTGGAAGGATTGACATATGCTTTGTATGTGAAGAGAGAAAGTCATCAAAAGTGGCTATGACAAAAATACTCATTCATCAATACAACTTGATCTTAACCATTAAAAATTAATTTAATAGTTGAAAATCTTTTTTACACTTTACATCATTTTTATTCTGCGTAGGATAAACTAACTCTATTCATTTTACTAGTCATGATTATTCACTAGATCATTTATTCAGTACATTAATTGATTTAATTCACTTTATTCATTTATTCATTTTAATAATCATGTTTATTCCATTTATTCAAACATTAAATATATTGATCAAGTCAAGTTCTATTCCACCTTGAGTAGCATTCAAGTTCTATTCCACCTTGAGTAGCATTCAAATTCTATTCCACCGGATGATTTTCAATGAATTAAAGTAAGTTACTCTAAATCCTCTCAGTTAAGATCTTGTTTTAAGACATAATCATGATATACCCCATGCTTTTATAACATTACATAAAGTTATAAATTTAGAAATATTTTTAAAACTTGTAAAATTATCAAATTTATAACCAAAGTATTATAAATCAGTTATAAAATTTAGACCTTTAAATACTTTATATAATTACAAAGTTATTTTGTTACCAAATTTGACTAAATTTTACCAAATTTGACTAAATTTGTCGGTTCTTATAAATTAGCTAACTTGACTAATTTACTATTGTTTTTATCAAATCTTAATTTTGTGTATTTAACTATTATTATTTAACTAATTCCTTTTAGCATAATTTGTTTTATTATGCAAATGAATTAAATTATTAATGTTCAATCATCATACACTTTATTTGTTACTAATTATTCGGTTATTGTATTGATCATTTAATCACTATTACTGTGACATCTGTCCCGATCTAAACCCAACTTAAATCCAAATCCGACTCGTTTGAGTATCCATTTTAATTTCACAAATTATCTTCAAATAATAGCGTAATATTCACTTTAAACGAATCTTTAAGTTGTTATTTAAATCATATTTATTCATAAAGTTATCCTCTAAACATGTGATTTTAATAAACTAAGACAATTATCTAAATAAATATGTTTTATAAGTTTCCTTAGTTAGAATAGTTAGTTAATCTAATATTTACTTAACAAAATTAACATGAAGGGTCATTTGTGTTATCTTTGAATCTAGCTTTAAAGCTTTAATAAAAAATGTCAACGTTATAAACTAAAAGGGTCAAAACTGTGAATTGTTTTAAAAATCTAGTTGTTCCCCCTTACCCTGTTTTCCCAGCGATGACTCCGGCGAGCCTCCGCCGACGACTAAAGCATGACCAAATCAACTAACTTAACCCGATTAAGTCATCCTTTGATAGCCAAATGAAGGATGATTCAAATAAAGTAACCGTTGGTTTGGATCCAGTTTTTCATGGATTGGTTTCATGGGTCACTATGATTCAACGGAATGACCAATGACCCATTCGTCAGCTCATCACCACCACTTACTACCCATGTTCTCTTTTTGTTCGCATGTTTATTTTATTTCTTCTTTATTTTCGTTTGTTTTCAAATTCAGTTGTTGAATTTCCCTAAATATAGTAGTGGTGCCTCATGTTTAGAACCATGTTCTAGTTTCTAATTTCCTATGTAAGCCAAGAAAATGAATGAAAAAGCAAACTCTTTTTACTGCAATTTTTATTGTATTTCTCTTTGAGAATTTCGATATTTCACTGCTAGCCTAATTCTAGCCGATTAGGTGGTGTTCTGTGAGACCTTGTTGAATTTCATGGTCTTTCTGTATCGGTGTTCAATCGGGTTGCCCAACGATAGGCTTGGGTGGTGTAAATCTGTATCCCGGATCTAGTCGGGGCATCGTTTGTTTCCAAGTTTTCCCGTTATCAATTTACAATTTAAGTCTCTGGATATCATCTGGTATCAGAGCTTAGGTTGTTAACCAGAAAACTCTACCTAGAGACGTTCCTATATAGCTTGTTGCTTTCAATCATGGATACACGTACTAGCGCTGATTTGAAGAAGGCAACTGAAACACTTGAAGCCTAGAAGAAGGAATTGAATCAACGAGTGCGTGCGATGGAAAACAAGATTAAAGAATTATTGGTTTCTGGTCGGAAGTCTAGAACGGGTGGCGAATCTGATGGCGACGAGAACGAAATGTCGCCCACCGAAAAACTCTCATATGACATTAAAGTTGACATCCTTGAATATGAGGGAAAACTTGACCCTGATGAGTTCGTGGAGTGGTTGAATACTGTTGAAAGGGTGTTTGATTATAAACAAACAACTGAAGAAAACAAAGTGAAGGTGGTGGCCTTGAAATTGCGAAAGCATGCCTCCACTTGGTGGTCGAACACTTGTGTAAAACGAGAGAGGATGGGTAAGGATAAGGTGAGAACGTGGCCTAAGATGAAGAAGCTGTTGAAACAAAAGTTCCTCCCCACTCATTATTTACAAATTAGTTTTTCTCAATTACACATCCTCAAACAAACCGGAAGACCCGCCGAAGAATACACGCGAGATTTTGAACACCTATTGATGAAGTGTGACCTTCCTAAAGATGAACCTCAAACATTGGTTCATTATTTAGGAGGCTTGGATGCCCGAGTGGCTAATTTTGTCGAGCTATACCCTTATACCACCCTAGAAGAATTGGCCATGTTAACTCATAAGGATGACTCACCACAAAGGATTAAAGTGATAGTCTACTATGTATAGGTTGGACCCACCGGCTTGTCGGTGCTACTTTTGTATGTAATTGTTTGTATTGTAATTGTATTAGTTCTAGCGAACCTACGGGCGAATCTATAGATTCGCCCGCAGGCCAACATGTCTTTTGGTTTAGGTATCGACTGGGCGAACCTATGTGCCCAGCGAACCTGTGTTGGTTCGCTGGATAGATTCGCTAGAGCGAATCTATCAGCGAACCTAACATCACTATATATTGTAACCTTATCTACAACTTTATAGAACTTTTGCACATCTTTTACTCAGACGAATTCTTACCATTTTGTGTTGTGTAATCGTTCAATTGAGGTGCTAGGAGCTTATATCTTTCATCATTGTAGCTTATTAACCTCGATTATGTGTTAGATCTTGATATTGGGTTATTTGGACTTTATTCACTTTGTTCTTCAAGTATTTGACATATTGGTGTTAAACAAGTCAACAAAGCACTGAAATCACGATCATTATGGACCAACAATATGGTATCAGAGCCTTAGTGCTCTTGATTGTTTGATTCAAGTGATTTTTGTGTTGATTTTTGAAGTTTTTGGGTCAAAACTCTTTCGATTCTGTTTGAAGCTTGTTTGTTGTGTTTTGGAGTCGTATTTTGCTCTGGTTTTGTGTTATTTGGACGTATAAAGCTTTTAAAACAAACCTGAAGGCAAATGGTCAAGTTTTGAGGGTTTTTGAGCTGTTTCCGTACTATTTCAGAGTGGTTGAGCTACCAGCGAATCTATTAGTTCTTCCAGCGAATCTGTCAGTTCTTCCAGCGAATCTAAATTCAAATTTTGTCTTGTCTGGGTTGTGTTGTGGCCAGCGAATCTAGCATATCATCGAACGAAAGTTCATCTATTTGACTGACTGTGCAAGCGAAACTGCTGCCAAAATCAGGCCAGCGAATCTGTGCTCGCTCGTCAGCGAATCTGTTTGACTGTCTAGCGAATCTGTCACCAGCGAATCTACCAGCGAATCTACTGTGTTCTTCTAGCGAAACTAGCCAGCGAATCTGTCATTTTTCAGCGAATCTGTTGTATGTTCAAAGTTATGACTTCTTCAACACTTAATATGAATGATCTAGACAGCGTTCAACCTAACAGGCCACCGAGGCTTGTTAGTGGTGAAAACTTTGAAGATTGGAAAAGATGCTTGAAAGCGTTCTTCTACTACACGGACTACAACCAATGGGAATCTATAGTGAATGGTCCGCATGTGCCTACAACTGTTGAAGGAACTGTCACTTCAATAAACACAGATCCAACTACTTTTACTGAAACTGATATCAAGTTACTGGATCGTGACAAGAAAGCATTAGGGGCACTGATACTTTGCTTACACCAAGACATCTTCAACCGCTTTGCAGAACACACAACTGCAAAAAGTCTGTATGATGCATTGTGTGAATTTTATGATGGGAATGAGGACCTGAAACTGGATAGAAAAGCTCAGGCTGAAAAAGAATTCAACTCTTTTGTGGGATACTCACAAGAGAACTTGACTGATATTACAAATAGATTCCTGTCTGTGTCAAGCAATTTGAAGAAATATGATGAAAAGCTGGGCAATCACGAACAAGTTGCAAAATTGTTAGATTCACTTCCTCCCCAATGGAGCCTTCAAATCAAGCTACTGAAACAAGAGAGGAATTTCCCTGATTACAAACTGATGGACGTCATCAACAAGCTGAAGTCTTTCGACCTTGATGTCAAAAGAAGAGAGTATAATCAGTCAATGATGGTTCCAAACATTCCCTCTCAAAATGCTGCACTTATCTCATCCGCTGCAAACTCTTATGTTTACAGTGCAGCACCTAGAGGATCTTCAGGTCATGTGTCTGCTAAGTCTGCTGGTGCTTCTTCAAATGCTGGTTCAAGCTCAAGTGCATCCGTCGCCACACAGATTCCGTCAGATACTATGGCCTTATTTGGAATGTTTGTTCACAGTTATGAAGCTCTTGTTGCAGGTGAGTTGAAAGGAAAGGGTATGACAGTTGAAGACATGTATCAGGTGGACCCTGATGATCTGGAGGAAACAGATATTCAATGGCAGATGGCTATGCTCACTCTTCGTGCCAGACGATTCATGGAAAGGACTGGTAGAAGAAACTTTGGAAATCAAGGACAGAATGCTAAGTTGGGATATGACAAGGGTAAGTTACGATGCTATAACTGCAAGCAACTGGGCCACTTCAAGAGAGAATGCCCATTACCAATCGTTACTGAGCCAGTTAACTCTGCAACTCCAAGACCTGCTCCAATTCAAGAAAAGGTTGAAGAAGCTAAGTCAAAGAATGAAACTGCACTGCTTACCAACTTTGACTGGAGCGCTGAAATTGAAGAAACCAAGGAGGAGATCAACCATGCCCTTATTGCTGAAATTACTGAGTTTGATGACAATGATATAAATCTCTTTGACCCCTTCAAAGAGTTTTATGGAAAAGAAGAGGAGGAGAAGGTGGAAAATGTTGACAAAGTTCAATCAGATGTTATTGCTCAAGGACATCTGAATCATTCTGGATTGGTTTGTGAAGCAGCTGTTAATGAAGTTAAACATGAGGAAGAGTCAAAGGTCAGCCTGGAAGAAGTGATCGAGAAGGCAAGGCTAGATGCAGTGGACGAATTCAAAAGGAGCACTCCCTACTGTCAATGTGATCGTGCTCTGGCCGCCGAAAAACTGGTAATCGGTCTTCCTTACGATGTTATTGAAGATATGTGTTCATCTGCCTGCAAAATTCGTTTAATTGGCATTTACAAAGCAAATAAACTGTTAATGTCAAACGAAAACGAATTAAAAAGAACCATAAAAGAGCTTAAATTAAGTGAGTCAAAATATTTTGTTAAGTTAAGAGAAGCCTTAAAAGAAAATGAACACTTAAAAAGAACTCTTTTAGAAAAGAACTGTGAGATTAATTACTTGACTGAGCAAGTTACACTTGCTGAGTTTGAAGCAAGAAAACTTAAAAACAAATTGCAGCAGTGGACCATATCTGGTATGAAAAGGGAGGAACTTTGCAAGAATCAAAGGGGGGCCAGGGTCAAGACAGGTTTGGGTTTTAGTAAAAATGAAACATATGCATATCCTCCACCCAGTACTTTCTGTTATTCTCCTACACCTATTCCTCATCCCTCAAATGAGTTAATTCAAGAGATTATGCAGAAAGATACTGACAGTTCCATTGCAGGTTTAAGTGAAGTAAACCTTAAGGAAGTTAGAGAGGAGTACGCATATGGTGCGAGTGTTGGGCTCGGGTGTTCTGGCAGTAGTGATTGCAGTAGTTCTGATTCCAAGAAGTCTTTTGAAGACATTTGTTTAGATAATTCTGTTTGTAGTAATGTGACATATTCAGACAATTCCATGTTCAATAGTAATTTAGGGTGTTCCACTTCAAGCCCTAATGTGTTTAATGATGCTGTTTTGACTGAAAATGTGTGTGTGAATGACAAATACAAACTTTCAGGTCAAGTCTCTGAAAGTCAAACTAAAACAAACTGTTTTCAAAAGTTCTTCACTCACCAAATTCCATCTTTCACACCTGTGAGAATTTCAAAACCAAAAGAGAAGGAATCATCTTTTTCATACATTCTTAAACCAAAACCTGAATCTGATACAGGTAAAGTCACAACAAGTAAGTTAAAAGAACTCTATGACACTTACAGTGACTGTGACTCACAACTGTCTGAATGTGATGAGGAAATTGTAATAGATAAAATTCCTGTCAACAGAATTCCTAAAACCGGTTTGAAGTCTCACTGTTTTAAATGTGGAAACACTGGTCACACTGTCAAGCAATGCCCTAAATTAATCCAAAAGAGCACAAAGCAAAAATCTTTGGGAAAAAGGCTAAACACTTTTGTAAATAGTTTCTTCTGCAATACTTCATCTGTTTCATCACCCAGGTTCACAAAGACTTGGGTGCCTATTGCAAAGGTCTAACTTTTCTTTTTGTTTAATAAATGTCAGGAACATTCAAATGCCGTTGTAAATAGTCATTGGCATATTGACAGCGGATGTTCCAGACATATGACAGGATTGAAGGATCTTCTTACTAACTATAGGATCATAAATGGAGGCTATGTTGCTTTTGCGGGAGATAAGAAAGGCGGGAAGATGATAGGTCAAGGAGAAGTCTCAAATGGCTCACTTACTTTGGAAGATGTCAACTATGTTCCTGAACTGGCGTTCAACCTTCTGAGTGTATCACAAATCTGTGATAAGAATATTCCTGTGCTGTTCCTTCAAAATGAATGCCTGTTCTTGAAGCCAGAGTTTACTATTCCAGAAAATATGGTGATCATGCGTGCTCCGAGACGAAATGACACCTATATGTTGAATATGGGTTCAAAGGAATCAAATTCCACCGTGACATGTCTCCTGTCTAAAGCATCATCCTTTGAATCATTTTTGTGGCATAAACGTTTAGGACACATCAATTTTAAAATTCTGAATAAATTGGTTAAGAACAATTTGGTCAGGGGTTTACCACAAAAAGATTTTTCTGTGGTCGAGAAATGCATGGCTTGTGCTAGAGGAAAACAGCACAAAAAGCCACATAAACTCAAAATTACAAACACTATCTCAGAACCCCTTGAATTGTTACATACTGATTTATTCGGACCAATAAGTGTCAAATCAATTGCTAAAAAGTCTTATTGCTTGGTTGTCACAGATGATTACTCTAGGTACACCTGGGTAAGATTCATGGCGAACAAGAGTGAAACCGCTGAAGAATTGATGAAGCTGATACCTCTAATAGAGGTTCTTGGAAAGAAGAAGGTTCAAGCCATCAGAAGCGATAACGGAACTGAATTCAGAAACCACATCTTCAACTCCTTCTGTGAACAAAGGGGTATTCTCAGACAGTTTAGCGCTGCCCGAACACCACAACAAAATGGTGTTGCTGAAAGAAAGAACCGAACCCTTGTGGAGGCCGCTAGAACTATGCTGATCGAGTCAAAACTTCCAATTATTTTCTGGGCTGAAGCAGTTAATTGTGCAGCTTATGTTCTTAACAGGGTGCTGATAGTCAAAGAAAAGATGAAGACTTCATACCAACTGTTTCGAGGAATTAAGCCGCTGATTGATTTTCTGCGCCCATTTGGATGTTCCTGCACTCTTTTGAATACCCAAGATCAGAAGACGAAGTTTGGGGCTGTCTCTGATGAATGCTTCTTTGTGGGTTACTCAACTACACAAAAGGCGTATCGTGTTTACAACAAACGTACGCGGATTGTGCAAGAGTCCTACTACGTTGACTGACAAGAATCTAACACTACCAGTATTGGTAGTGAACCAGCTTGGTTTTATGATGCCACCACCATTTTCAAATCATTTAATCTTCCTGACTCTGACGATGACGACATCATTCCACACACATCGGTTTCTATTTTCAATCATACACCTACACCACCACAATCACAACCTTCCACATCAGCTACACAACTACCTCCCACCTCATTTGACATCCCATCACCCCCACCAAATACTCCATTACCTCAAACTGTTCAAACTTCCACATCAGACATTCCATCCACATCCAACACCATTCCATCACCTACACCTACACCTCCACAACCATCAAATCAAACACCCACAACCGACCAAAATCCCCTACTACTCAACACTGACTTCAAAACCCTGAAAAACCACCCTCACGATTATATCATTGGATCTATTACCGATGGTGTGCGAACCCGGAGTCAGAGCGGTTTGATTAATGAATGTCTTTATGCTGCCTTTCTGTCTCAAGTCGTTCCAAAGAATTATAAACAGGCACTTGAAGATCCGAGTTGGGTGGATGCCATGCAGATGGAACTACAGCAATTCAGGAAGCTCAAAGTTTGGGAACTGGTTGATCTTCCTCCTAACAAGTGCCCAATCGGCACTAAATGGGTTTTTCGGAACAAGCCAGACGATCGTGGTGTTGTAATTAGAAATAAAGCGAGACTGGTTGTTCAGGGATTTGCTCAGGAGGAGGGAATTGACTATACCGAAGTTTTTGCTCCAGTCGCTCGCCTGGAAGCCATCAGAATCTTTCTTGCACATGCTGCAAACAAAAACTTTAAGGTTTATCAGATGGATGTGAAATGTGCATTTCTATACGGAGACATCGATGAGGAGATCTACGTGTGTCAACCACCAGGCTTCGAGGATCCTGATTTCCCGTCAAAGGTTTACAAGCTTGACAAATCGTTGTATGGGTTGCATCAAGCTCCAAGGATCTGGTATGAAACACTGACACAGTATCTCCTCAGTAAAGGCTTCTCTCGTGGCAGTATAGATATGACTTTATTCAAGAAGGAGGTGGATGGCGAGCTGCTGATCGTTCAGGTGTATGTTGATGATATCATTTTTGGTTCGACTAATGAAGGGTTGTGTAGAGAATTTGAGAAGGTGATGATGGATCGTTTTGAGATGACAATAATGGGGGAGATGTGTTTCTTCTTGGGGCTGCAAGTGGAGCAAAAGCCTGATGGAATTTTAATCCACCAAGAGAAATACATCAAAGAAATCCTCACGAAGTTTGGCATGGATGACTCTTCTCCAGAATTGATTCCTTTTACTGCTCAAACATGCCTTACTTCCGATGATAATGGGAATCCTGTGGATGCTCATCAGTACCGCTCGATGATCGGATCTCTCATGTATCTGACTGCAAGTCGTCCGGATATTACATTTGCCGTGTGTTACTGTGCTCGCTTCCAAGCAAATCCAAAAGAATCGCATGAAAAAGCTGTTAAACGAATTTTTCGTTACCTTAAGGGTTCCTCTCGTTTGGGACTTTGGTACCCAAAAGGTGGGAACTTTGATTTACATGCGTTTTCTGATAGTGATCATGCTGGTTGCAGGATTAACAGGAAATCGGTCACCGGTGGATGTCAATACCTTGGAGAATGTCTTGTTTCATGGCAAAGCAAGAAGCAAACAACCGTCTCCCTGTCCACAGGAGAAGCAGAATACATAGCTGCGTCAAGTTGCTGTTGCCAAGTGCTGTGGATTCAACATCAGATGATGGATTATGGCATCAACTTTCTTCACACGCCACTCTTTTGTGACAATGAAGCTGCAGTTGGAATCGCCAAGAATCCTATTCATCACACACGAACCAAGCACATTGAAACGAGAATTCATGCTATCAGGGATGCACAGGAAAAGGGGTTTATTGATATTATTCCTATCGAAACTAGAAAGCAAAAAGCGGATCTTTTCACGAAAACCTTTGACAAACCACGTTTTTATGAATTGATCTCCATGCTTGGACTTATATCTTTTTGAAAACCTTTTTCTGTGAGAATCCTTTTGTAAATATGTAAATAATCTGTTCTTCGTAAATAATCGGGTCTTTATCTTCTTTGAAAAATCCGTGGGTCACTCGATTCTTTGCTCCGTTTCTTTATTTTATTTCATCTTCTTTTCTTTTTCTTTTAAATTCTGTATATATATATATTTAGAAAATCTGAAAAACAAAAATTTCTTAATTAGACGGCTATTATATAGAAATTTTGGGGGAGATATATAAAAGATTAACTATTTATAGTTTTTCAAATTTTGCTATTTCAGGATCTCCGTTTCGATTGATGTTGAAAAGTCGTTGAAGGAGGTCAGAAGCATTGCGTTTGGGATATGTCAGATAGGCTCAGCCCGAAAACAAAGTAAACAGTGATTGTGCAGCCAAACATAACGCTCAAGATCTCGACAGCAAGGATTATCTCCTTGACGTGATTGGATTGCACAAAGATTATGGTTCTGTCAAAAATGGGTTGAGAGCGTCAAATCTTTGCCTTGATTTCCCCAAACATCCCAAATCACCCTCGCCCTATCCCCGAATCGAGTTTCTAGTATGCAAAACAAATAAAAATAAAAAGCTGCTAGGGATGCTCTTCGGAAAAGCCTCTGAGTGAGTTACTCGTTAACTCCTCAGAACGTTTTGAGTCAAGTGCTTAACTCCTCTGCTATACGAAAGTATTGACCTGGAGTTGGTGGATCTTCTCTACTATACGGAAGTATTGACCTGAAGATTCACCGAGCATGCTCAAATGTTTATCTCCTCTGTTATACGTCAGTATAGACCTGGAGCTCTAGACTATTTGAGTTTCCCAAATAATAAGTCGCATTGTATTCAAAATGAATCAATTGCTGACAAAGCTCCACTCACAAAAGAAAAGATGCAAAAATTGCACATGTGTCAAAAGACAACATTCAAAAGTTGTTCTATGAAACTCAAGCAAAGTAAATCGTATTGCTCAGATATACCCTGATGACAGAACTTGTTCTTTTTACCTAGACGTTTGTGGGGACCGAGTTGTCTGAGTTTCTTCAATCAAACCCAAAACATGATAAAAGAAGCTGCTGATCTCTTGTTGAAAGGACTAAGGCATGGGTTTAAATGGACAAACATATCTGCAATCCCGCCAATCGATGATTCTCCGGATTCTACTCAAAACATCATGAAAAATAAATATCCTTTCTAGCGTTTAAAACCGTCTCCTGTTATACTTATTTTATTTTATTTTAATTTTAAATTTTAAATTTTAATTTTTAGGATTATATGTATATATGTTTATTTTTGGGGCGTTGATATCGTGGGACGTTTTCACGGATTTACAAAGATTTTAAAATTTTAAGAAAATCCAAAAATATTTTTTTTCTTCTTCTGTCTAGCGAATCTATGTCGAACCTACAGATTCGCTCGGTCTCTAAGGTTCGCTCGGTCTCTCTTTGTTTCGCTGACATGAAACAGCCTTGTTTATGTGTCAGCGAACCTGCTAGCGAACCAGTCAGAAACTTTGTCTTTTGGTCTTCTGGCGAACCTAAGGTTCGCTGGTCTGTCTGCCAGCGAATCTATGGGTGTATATATATACTGTGTCAGCGTATTATCTCATGTTATTGCACTGTAGCACAACTTTTCAAAAACCTAACACCAACGTTCGATTCTCGCTATTTCCGGTCTTTTTCACAAATTAAACATCACGTTATAGTCCGGTATGTAATCGATTACACTCTAATCTCTATCTAAACCCTAAATCGAACCGTTATCATGTTTTTAACTGTCGATCTGTGCATAAGTGTTGATTGAACAACTGTTTTGTTGTTAGTTACTAGGGTTTTTCATCATAATTGCCCTGTTTAATGTTTTGTCTACCTGTTTGTTGCCTTTAATGACTGAAAATGATGAACTGTATGTGATTTCGGCCGTTTTTCAAAAGCTAGGGTTTCCAGCGAACCTAAGTGTTCGTCTGGCGAATCTGAACGAAAGTTCAAGTCTTCGAGCGAATCTATGTCGTTATGCTGCCCGCGCAACAACATAGATTCGCCCGACTGTTTCTAGCGAACCTATACATTCGCTCGACATCAATGACTGATTTTTCTGTCAGCGAATCTATAGGTTCTTGTGCCAAAATCTCAGGTTCGCTATACCAGCGAACCTAATTTCCAGCGAATCTATCTTCTGATTTTCAAATCTTCATTTCTGATCAATCTCCGTTTATTTTTCAGGCACTATGTCGACATTATTCTTCGAGAAGAAGCACAACATGTGTGCTTTACTCGACGAAAATTTTGAGAAGGCCGTGAGCTATAGAGACGCTATCAAGTGGCTGAAGTCGTCACACATTCACTATGCCATCTCTCACTCACCCACCATATATGAGACGCACGTTCGGGATTTCTGGCGAACTGCGGTTATGAATGTGTCGGCGCAGCCGTCACGAATATGTGCCAATGTCTGTGGCCACGACTTGGCATTTACTGAAGCCGATCTGGCAAGGATTCTGAGATTAGAAGAGGATGTGGGTGAGGAAGTACATATGTCTGCTGAAGAAGTTTACGGGGCATTCCGGACAGCGGGGTATGAGGGACCGATGCCCGGCGAAAAGAAGATGGAGTTTGTCAAGTCCTACCTGATCCAGGAATGGAGGTACATCGCCCATGTATTTATTATGTGCCTGGATCACAGAAAAGGGGGTACTGACGGACTGAACCTGGATTGGGCTCGAGCCATGGTGCTGTTCTGCCGAGGGCAGAAAGCAAATCTGGCGAAGCTGATATTCAACTACATGCTCGAGAACATCCATGCCTCAAAGGGAGCCAAGTGGTTAATGTACCCAAGATTCATTCAAATGGTACTAAATGACAAACTGCCGGGTCTACCGGTTGTTGGTGCTGAGTTGAAGGTATGGGATATGCATTCCAGGATCTTCAAAGATTGTAAATCTGTGAGGCCGGAATGTGTGGGTAGGACTACTTATCTTTGGGAAAATATGTACCCGGCTGAGAGATGGACATATATTCAGAGTTTGATTGAGTCGGAGAAGAAACGGGGGGGTGAAAACATTGAGGAGGTTGAGAAGAAGATTCGAAAGAGAAAGGCTTATGCGAAGGATAAAGATTACTCATTTGATAGGGAGGTGGATGAGATACAGGCTGAAATTGATGCGGGCAGAGAACTGAGGACGAAGAGAAGGTCTGATACTCAACCTGAAGTTTCAAAGAAGGCTAGGCATGATACTGGGGGTACATCAGGTACATCTGCAGGGTCCAGTAATGAATTGAGGGTTGAGATTGAAAGCTTAAAGGCTGAGCTGGTTGAACTAAAAGGTAGGCATGAAGAATTGGAAAAGCAGGATGCGGAGAAATCGACGGTCATATATGAGATGGGACGAATGATGAAAGACCAGCAATGTCTGATAGTAAGAATCTTCAAAGAGCTGAATGATTTGAAGGAGAATGCTGGAACTGAACCAGCTATGACTGAGGCCGAACTGAACTCCTTGACGGATGTTACAAAATATCCGTTAATGGATATTGATTTTGATAATAAAGGAAAGGGAAAAGCCGTAGAGGAAGAGTTTGATGAGGAGATGGGGATTAATTTGGATGTGTTTGAGGGAGAGGAAGTAGTAGGTGGATCAGGGGTGGATTATACATTGGTTGATGAACCTGAAGTTGATTTTGATGCTGAAAGTGAGGAGGACATTGAGGATGAGCCTGAGGTATACAAAGTGGAGGAAAAAGGGATGAGCTACCAGTTTGAACACGCTGAGCTCGATAAATCAGAATGGTTCAGGAAAGAGGAAGCTGTGGTGCCTGAGGTACCAATATTCCAAAACTTAGACGAACCCACCACCAAACAGCAAGACAGACAGATCATTGCATGGAAATACAACTGTTTGGTGGAAGCTTATATGATCAAAAGGAGGGGTGGTGACATTACATATGTGAAGAACCGAAAGCACTTCGCCACCTTTCCTCGATGGGACTTGAGGAGACTGGCTGAGCTACCTCTACTAGGGAAAGAGGATAGCGGCAGGGCTTGTGCATTTGAAGCCGCTATTCAAGAAGCTGCTAAGTCGGATTTTGTAGAGTTTGGTTATCAAAAGCCAAAGAGGATGAGACAGAAGAAGGACAAACACTGGGTGTCATGGAAAGGGAAGATTGTGTTGAAGATTGCTGCACCTAAAGTGATGACCAGGGTCAGGGTCCCAGATACACAGCCGCCCAGATTGCAGGATTTCAGCAAGTGGTTTTATGACAATAGCACTGGGGAGGCTATTATCAGACTTCAAGGTGAAGACCGTCCTGAAATTAGATTGTTTGATCCGATGGAGGTCTTCTCCTTCTGCGATGAAGATCTGAAGGTGCTTTGTGAGAACAGAATCAAGCACGGGGCTGGAAATGACACTGCTGCTGAAGCCAACCTGTTTGTGAAGGTTGCTAACAAGGCCCGGGGGATTCGTGCAGAACTGAAAGCTGTGAATGAAAGATTGAGGAGGACAGATGATCTGAGGCTGGAGATGGATGACTTGACAAGACAGCTCGATCAATCTATTGAACAAAGGTTTGAGAAACCAGTTGAAGTTGTAGACTTGGAAGTTGAAAGCGAGGAGCCAACAGCTGATATTCAGGCGGAAACGACAGTTCATCCTGAGCCTGATACAGAGGTCGCAGAAACAGAGTTTGTGGATTCTATGTTAAATCTGAGTGAAGATGAGGCCGGAATTGAAGACTATACAAATCCAAAGGCCGGGATCAAAGAACGGGCAGGAGCTTTTATTGAACAACTTTGAAGCCAACAAGACAGGAGCTAATCTGAAGACTTCCCCAGGTGAGGTCCAACCTAGGGGGAGTATTGATAGTCTACTATGTATAGGTTGGACCCACCGGCTTGTCGGTGCTACTTTTGTATGTAATTGTTTGTATTGTAATTGTATTAGTTCTAGCGAACCTACGGGCGAATCTATAGATTCGCCCGCAGGCCAACATGTCTTTTGGTTTAGGTATCGACTGGGCGAACCTATGTGCCCAGCGAACCTGTGTTGGTTCGCTGGATAGATTCGCTAGAGCGAATCTATCAGCGAACCTAACATCACTATATATTGTAACCTTATCTACAACTTTATAGAACTTTTGCACATCTTTTACTCAGACGAATTCTTACCATTTTGTGTTGTGTAATCGTTCAATTGAGGTGCTAGGAGCTTATATCTTTCATCATTGTAGCTTATTAACCTCGATTATGTGTTAGATCTTGATATTGGGTTATTTGGACTTTATTCACTTTGTTCTTCAAGTATTTGACATATTGGTGTTAAACAAGTCAACAAAGCACTGAAATCACGATCATTATGGACCAACATAAAGGCAAGATGGAAAACCCCCGTTACACTCCAAAATCAAGTCAGCCAAAAATCCAGCCTACTACCCGAACCAATACCCCACTTGAACCCAATACTACCCAAACCAATCCCCTACCCCGTCGTTGTTTTAGATGCTAAGGTCTTGGTCATATAACATCTAAATGTCCCAATAAAAGAATTGTCACTTTGGCTGATTTTGAAGATTGGGAAGAACTGTTGGTTGCAGTTGTTGAGGCGGTTAACAATGAAGTAACATACGAGGAGTTATGGCCAGGTGAAGGGAATTGTCTTGTTGTTCATGGCACACTTACCAACATCCCAGATCAAGAGGAGAACTTGCAACGAGAAGCCACTTTCACACAAGATGCACTGTTCAAAATAGGGATGCACAATCATTATTGATGGGGGAAGTTGTACTAATGTCGCATCCAAAACCCTCATTACCAAATTGAATCTTAACCCTGAACCTCATCCGGACCCGTACACAATTCAATGGTTGAATCCAGGTAAAGGGCTTTTTGTTTCTCATCGAATTTTACTTTCCAACAGTATTGGTAAGAAGTATTTGGACAATATTTTGTGCGATGTGATACCCATGGATGCCTGTCATATTCTCCTTGGTCGGCCTTGGTTATTCGACTGACGAGTAATACATGATGGATATCGTAACACCTATTCTTTCACCCATGAAAACCACCGAATCACATTAACACCCATGTCACTAAAAACCATGAGTCCTAAACCACCTGCTGCCCTAAGTACCTTACTTATAACTGCTCAACATAAGCTCTACTCACAAAAGGAGCTTATTTTGTTGAACCTTGATGACAATGATGACCCTCAAACCCCTACTCCACCCCCACTAGTCCAACCTTTACTTAAGTCCTTTTCCCATGTGTTCCCTTCAGAAATTCCACATGGTTTACCCCCAATCCGAGTCATCCAGCATAAAATAGACCTCATACCTGGTTCAGTACTAACAAACAAACCAGCCTGTCGCACTAACCCCCAAGAAACTATTGAAATCCAAAAACAGGTGGATGGTTTGTTGGATAAAGGGCTTATTCGGGAGTCTTTAAGTCCCTATGTTGTCCCAACTTTATTGTTCCTAAGTAAAATGGGGAATGGCGGATGTGTGTAGACAGCAGAGCCATTAACAAAATCACTATCAAATATCGTTTCCCTATACCCCGATTGAATGATATGCTTGATGAGTTACATGGGTCGGTTGTGTTCTCCAAGATCGATCTACGAAGCGGATATCACCTGATTCGATTATGTGAAGGCGATGAATGGAAAACAACTTTTTAAAAAAAGAGGGGCTGTATGAATGGCTTGTTATGCCTTTTGGGCTATCAAACGCTCTGAGTGCTTTTATGCCACTGATGAATCATGTCTTGAAGCCTTTTCTAAACAGATTCATAGTCGTGTACCTTGTGTAAAGGCGGAACGAAGAAAAACATCTCCAACATCTAAAATAACTATTCGAAGTGTTAGAACGAGAGAAGTTATATGGTAACACCGAGAAATGTGAGTTTTTTTTCTAACCAAGTCTCCTTTATTGGTTATTTGGTGTCATCACAGGGAATACAGGTCGATGAGCATAAAGTGCAGGCAATTAAGGATTGGTCTACCCCTACCACTATACAACAAATTCGAAGCTTCCATGGACTTTGCATCTTTTTACCGGCGTTTCATGAAAAATTTCAGCTCCATCGTTGCTCCTATGACTGAACTCACAAAAGTTAAACATTTTGAGTGGAATGAGCAGGCACAAGCTGCATTTGAGAAACTAAAGTACCAGCTTTCTACTACTCTAGTTTTGGCCTTACCTTGTTTTGATGAAGTACCAGCTTTCTTCCACTCCAGTTCCACCTATGACAAAGAATTTTATGCTATTGTGTGGGCTCTCAAACATTGGCAACATTACTTGATCTCCAAAGAACGTATCTTCAATCCGATCATGAGGCCTTGAAGTTCATACAAGGCCAACACAAGTTTCAGCCCCGACATGCTAAGTGGGTTTAATTTATTCAAAGTTTCAACTTTTCCATTCGCCATAAGTCAGGGAAGTTGAATAAAGTCGTTGATGCCCTTTCGCGCAAACACGTGTTGTTACAATAGTTGACTCCTAAGGTTTTGGGTTTTGATTTGATAAAACAAGTTTATGTAGATGTCTGTGATTTTGGGGAGATGTATTTGATGTGCCAACGACATGCCGTCAAAGATTATCACTTGGTTGATGGATTCCTTTTCAAGAATGATCGTCTTTGTATCCCAAAACGTATCATGCGTGCCACATTGATCCGGGAAGCCCATGAGAGTGGTTCGGCAGGTCACTTCAGTTCAGACAAGACGGTTATCATTCTTAATCATCGTTTTTTCTAGCCGAAAGTTGCGCGAGATGTTGAGCACTAGGTACGACACTGTAGTACGTGCCAGCGAGCCAAAAGTCGATCTCTCCTCACGGTTTATATCAGCATCTACCTGTTCCCACTACTCCTTGGGTCGATCTAAGTATTGACTTCATTACGGGACTTCCTCGTACTCAACGACACAAGGACTCGATAGTAGTTGTGGTTGATAGGTTTTCTAAGATGGCTCACTTTATTGCTTGTTATACCACTTATGATGTTGTCTAGGTTGCTAACCTTTATTTTATAGAGATTGTTCGTCTACATGGCATCCCTAAGTCCTTGGTAAGTGATCGTGATGTCAAGTTTCTCAGCCATTTTTGGATCACTTTATGGAAGAAGCTTGGTACAAAGCTCAAGTATAGCACCACAAGTCACCCCCAAACTGACAGGCAAACTAAAGTCACCAACCGAACTTTGGGTACTCTATTGCGAAGCCTTATTAAAACCAATGTCAAGCAGTGGGATGAGTTGCTAGCCCACGCTGAGTTCGCCTATAACTGAGCACCAAGCAAGACCACGGGACTCAGCCTTTTGCAGTAGTTTATTGCCTTAACCCACTTACTCGTGTTGATTTAACCGTTATGGACACATCAACAAAGTTTAGCTATGATGCTGCTTCCATGGCTGCCAAAGTTAAGTCTCTCCATGAGCAAGTTTATTCTCGTATTAACAAGGTTAATGAGTAAGTAAATCGGAGTGTTGACAAGGGCAGAAAGCGTGTTTGTTTCAGCCCGACGATCTTGTTTGGGTTCTTCTATGCAAGGAACGGTTTCCTAACAAACGCAAGTCCAAGCTTAGTCCACGTTCAGATGGCGCTTTCCGACTTTCTGCTAAAATCAATGACAATGTTTACAAGATGGATTTACTAGTGATACCAATGTGGCCACTTCATTCAATGTTGCTGACTTACTACCCATGTTCTCTTTTTATTCACATGTTTATTTTATTTCTTCTTTATTTTCGTTTGTTGTCAAATTCAGTTGTTGAATTTCCCTATAATGTAGTAGTGGTGCCCCATGTTTAGAACCATGTTCTAGTTTCTAATTTCCTATGTAAGCCAAAAAAATGAATGAAAAAGCAGACTCTTTTTACTGCAAATTTTATTGTCTTTCTCTTTGAGAATTTCAATATTTCACCGCTAGCCTAATTCTGGCCGATTAGGTGGTGTTCTATGAGACCTTGTTGAATTTCGTGGTGTCTTTCTGTATCGGTGTTCAATCGGGTTGCCCAACGATAGGCTCGGGTGGTGTAAATCTGCATCCCGGATCTAGCCGTTGCATCGTTTGTTTCTAAATTTTCCCGTTATCAATTTACAATTTAAGTCTCTGGATATCATCCTTATTCCTATATCTTCGAGTCTCGAACTCGAAGCACCCTTATGAGGCAAGTTATCTGTCGTTGAGATTGACTTCAACTGAAACCCACTTATCTCGGCAAAACAGAGCTTCAACTAAACTAAAATGATTGTAAAAATTCAAATTAAATCAACCAACATACTCCTACAATCTTGTGACAAACGTATATCAAATCAAATTATCTACAACTGTGAAATATCAGTCGGACTAGGTTGATTTGTTTCCATAAACAACTCGAGTTCGATTTCAGACTTTGGCTTCAAATTAAACATATATATGTTGAAACAAACTTTCATCTGACCTTACTTCATCTATTTGAGACATCAATTTCTTCTGAAACACACAATTAAACACACATTAATCCCATGTTCTTCGTATTCATATTCATCGGTAGTTGTCATCAACTTGGTACTTTTATCATCAATTGAATTTAGGCTTTTAATCTTTTTTTTTTGGACAGAGAAACGAATAAAGCCCGGCTACCCGGGGTAACCCAATGGCGAAAGGCAACCCCAAACGCTCTGCGAACACAGACAGCGCTAGATAGCCGAAAACCCACCTATTAACCCAACTCCAATTCGGGGGAAACCCACTAACCCGTCCGCCCGTAGGCACGATGACAAGCTAGTGGTAAAACCCGTTTGGCTCAGAGATCGAACTCGTGTTCCCACAAGTCTCCCTTCATTGCCCCTATTTGCCCATTCCAAAGTGGTTGTAGTGGGACTAGAACTTGGGTCTCTATTGGAGAATCCAAGCCTCTTACCACTACACCACATTGGAAGTTGCCTTTAGGCTTTTAATCAACTATCACCATAGAATGTTTCTGCAGCATCAATTAGATCAAATAACCTCTTCTAAACGGTCGCTGATTTATTACACAGCCGATTTCGTATTTTCTTTTTATCTTGATTAAACTATCATCAATTCAGGTAATCAAATAACACCCTAATACTCCTTATATGGTGCAGATCATCACATGAGTTTTTGATTTCGATTTTATAGTATTTTTAGTGTTAATTCGGATCTAATTAATAAAATCATGTTTTGGTCTTATGGTTTCTGTTAATTCGTTTAAACACATAGGTCTTGGGTTCGAACACGCAGATCCTAATATTTTTGCTAGTTGTTTTTTTAACACTTCTCAATTCACTTCTTGAACTATTATATTATGGTATTTATTTAAATGCTTATTAAATTTCTTAAATAATAAATTTCATATAAAAAGATAAGATATATGAAATTAAAACTTTATGGACTAATAATTACGAAATGATAAGTTAAAAACATTATTTATCAATATTAGGTATTTAATGCTAATCTTATAAAAGTTTTAAAAGTCTAATAACTTAGTTTGATATTTTAAAGGTCTTGAAATTTATGGAATTCATATGTTGTCGATTTAAATAATTATCTACAATGACACTAGTACGTATAATTAGAATAACTAGTTTTTAAAGTTAATTATCTTAATGATCAATAAGTTTATCACATTGTTTATGACATAAATAAACTTTTATTAATCTAGTAGCTTAAAGTAATTATATAAAGAAGTATTATTTATATGTTACTTAATTATTATTTTACTAAAATTATTTATTATTATTATTTAAACCAATTATTCACGTAAAACCCCAAGTACCATTTAGAAACCCTAGTTCCCAAATCGTCTTTAGAACTCTAAGTTGGTTATTCTAAATTAGTCACCGTGCCTTAGGTCCACAACTAAGGAATGATTTTGGTGCCTTGATTTTAGGATTTCGTTTAGTTATCATCCTAGAGTATTCATAGTTCATTTTTCAGTTTTATGCTTTGGGGTGAAATCATGTGACCTATTAAATCATGTTTTATCATTTAGTTCATTTTTATTCATTTGATTCATTATATTCAGTTCAATTCAATTCAAGTGTGTTATTACTTGCAATTATGTGTTTCATAGGTTGATAAACATTTATTCTAGCACAATCAATAAATTATCCAAACCAACGGTTATCAATAACAGATATATTTGGCCTGACAAGCCCTCCCCATATGACTTTTGAGTGGTGATTGTAACCGGTTATCAATAATATGCTTTTGCTCATTACAGCTTAATCTGTGTGATTAAGTGGTTGCAGTCATCTAGGTTTGATTGTGCACTCGATTTATCTAATGTGATACACTTTTGCATGATAATTTTTAACATAACATGAAATTGAATCATTTATTCATTTTTAATCATTTCAATCATTTTAGTCATTATCTATATGTATTAAAACCTGTGTTTACTCACCAGCTAGTTTGTTAGCTGAACAAATACTATTTTCACATGTTTTTCAGGAATTGCGGCTTAGTTGTATTTCATGATGCGTCACATCTAGGATATGTTTGGACCTAGTTTAAAAATAAACTCTTTATTATAGTTGTATTGTCTTATTTGAATCATTGTACCTTGTGTGTAATTAATGAAATTTGGATCTTTAATATTATTTTAATCATTTTAGTACCATGAGCTACGAGCAATCTATTCACATACGTCCGCCCTGAGGATTCCGCCGTCCATCGGGGTGTGACAGATTGGCATCAAAACCACGGTTATAGGGAATTAGGTTAATAGAAATGGAATGACCTAGTCTATAACTAAGCATCCAAAACAAGAGTCATCTCATGTCGTTCCTATGACAGCTGTCCCAAACCCGAACCCGAATGCTTGACTCGTACCCGGATCCGTTCCTCTTTTATCTAATTCGTATATACTTTTCTCGAATTTGTAACGCTTCGTTATTAATAATATGAATGAATCTGTCGGACTTTATGCTAATTTCCGTCTTTAATAAGAACGACCGAATTATTGTATAACGTTTTCTAAAATAATTACTAAATACAATAATTAAAACTCAAAAGTGTATAAGTGTATTTTATAAAAGAAATTTTATAAAGTTTGTTAAAGATAGATACTATTAAGTCTTAAAATAGTCATTACCGTCAACCACAATATGATCATTCAAAAACTTCAATTATATAAACGTTACGAGTTAACGTGGTTAAGTTAGTTTGTTAAAATAAGTGTTTAATTAACTTTGGGTGAAAAGTATAAACTTTAAAACTTGAATTAAAAGTTTTAAACTCAAAATAAATAACAGTTTAAACTAAAAGGGTTATAAATGTAAATATGAATTAAATCAAAAGAAAAGATTCCATCTTCCCGTATTTCTGGCAGCAGCTTTCCGGCCAACTTGCCGGAATCTGGCAAACGTCCCGCGACACCAAATTTAAGCGTTTTAACCTTTTTAACCTAATCCAACCCATATAAAATCGTCCTAACATTGTTTCTAGTGTGTTTCGAACCGCTAATCTCTTGCTAAACATCTAATGGTTGCTTAAATTCTTGTTTCAAAATCGTTTCTTAAAACCCATTAAAACCCAAAATTGAAATCAACTAAAACAACTATTTAAACCAAAATAGAATTAACCAACGCATTCATCTCGACAATTGGAAGCTGTCCAAACCATTTGATTGCGTTTATATCACTGCATTAATCACCAGTTAACCCCAATTATTCTCGACTAAAACTCTAACGTGTTCGGCCGTTTCTAAGTTGAACCAAAACAATTCAATCAATCAAAACACTCATTAGAACTCCCTCTAACTCCCTGAGTAACCAATTTCTACCAAAAACTTCAAGAAAGCGTGTTTGATCTTCATCATTGCTCGAACCTACTCATCGCCAATCGAGCAACCAAACGTTGATATGTTCTGCAACTACGTTAGGGCTTTCCTTAATCTCATCTTGAAGAGCAAATCTGCAGGTTTAATTGCATTTTAAGAGCCTGAAACTACCAATTTAAATCCCTCTCAGTCACTTCTTGTTCTTCATCTTATCGATTCAATTCGTTCGATTTCAAGTAAGTTCTTTTTGTTAAAATACTCCTTTTAGTCACTTATCATTAGCCCTCAATCAATTTTGCTATTCATTTACTCAATTCGAAGTAATTTACGAATTAGGGTAAGGGTTTTTGATTGAAATTTGGGATTTTATGTCGAATGTCTTAAAAGCATTCTCGAACCAATTTTAAACAAAATTCAACTCCAGCGCGTCTGGTATGATTTTTCTTCTGTGAATAGAGCGTCCTGGGTTTGAAACTTGGGATAGCCATATATTTTTATCTTTTTGTTTAACCTTGTTATTCACCATTTTTACTAATTAATCTAAACTACTACTAACACTACATCATATATATTTTTAAAATGTAAAAGAAAACATTTTAGGTTTTATAAAACTTGATTAACTATATCATCAAACTTTGAAAAAAACTATAAAGTATAGAAAACCATGATTTTATGAAAGTCTAGTTTTATGAAATTAAACTTTAAAAATATTTTTAATACTTTAAAAATAATATCAAATGGAGTTTAATATCTCTAAAATAAATACAAGTTTTATAAACAAATAGTTTATAAATATAGACTTTCTACAAGCCTTCTAAATACTATAAAGTGTAATAAATATATAATATACTTGTTTGAAGTTAAATAGTTCATTGTTAGAAAAATATATTATTTGAATATCTATCAATATCAAAATATTGTTATTACTATTATTTTCCGTCGTTATGATTAAATAAATTTTATATACTTTTTTAATCGATAACGAGAAACCCCCAAATATCAATTTGAAACCATAGAATTCCAAATTACCTTAGATCCATATTGTTTCTATTCAAGGTTTTCTATACAATGTGTTTTACTAAGTTAAGATTATCATTTAATTAGGTGATTCTAATATCTGGACGATCCTCGGTTCTATTTAGATTATTTACTATTTGTTTCGCGCCCGAGTTTCAAGGTGAGTAAACTCACTCCCCTTTTTACTTATACGTTTGGGGCCGGAATATGTGTTCTATTACAACGCAATGTTTTCTAATTTACTTTTAATTTTCAAAAGAGATCATAAAAATGTGTTAGTCTTGCTGTAACATGATGCGGTCTTATATGATAGTTTAAAGTAGTATTATTACTTGGTAATCCCAGCGGTAAAATGTTAGCGCTAATGGTTTGACAAACCCACCTACATGTACAACAACGATAGGTGATTTAAACCCGTTCATTCAATTACAATGTTACAATTACAATTACAATGTTACAAGTTACTATACGATGATAGAAGTTGTTATTGCTATGTCATGTCCCTAAGTTGCTAAATAATTATTGATAACTTAAATATCGAGACGATTACGTGACAGTTGCTTGAAAAGTTATCTTTAATTAATACATAAGTTGGTTCCTCATGATAAATGACTACAAGTTATGTTACAATGATGGTTTTCAATGTGTGTGCAGTGGGTCATGGTTGAGAATAGTATGAAATAGCTATACACGTAAGATTGCACAATATATTTTTGATGATCTCGGATTTCTATACTATTATTTATTAAATTGTGGTTTACTCACTAGCTTGTATAGCTAACTTTATTTTCACATATTTCAGGTGTTGTTGATGTTATTTTGCTGCTTTTGTCAAGACATATGATTGCCTTGGACCTAGTTAATAATAAAGACAATTGCATTACTCTTTCGGTTTCATTACTTTTGTCGTTTCTATTTAGGACTCATGTTCCAAAACTTATGTTATGACCTCTATTAGAATTTAATAAAAGTATATTATGTGATTTGTTTACTATTGATATCCAATTTCTATGGCAACCCGGCGTTTCCGCCGCCGGGTGGGGTGTCACAGTTACATGTTAGTTCTTGTTGTTTGCTTACGTGTTTACTGGTCTACATACGTGCTATGCTTTATTATGCCAATTTTTTTTACCTTCCATTACACTATACAACTCTTGGTATTAATCATATGAACTTCAAAACTTTAAGCCTTGTGCCTGATCCAAATCGATTTGCTAATCAATACTCGAACTTAAATTAAGATCTTTATCCACGATTTTTACTTATTTCCTCAAATAACAAATTTAGTTTTATTCGTGGTTTTTAAAATCTTGTCAAAGTCTAAGTCCTATAATTGAACACATGTAATACTGGAAGGGTGAGTGCATGTACCTCGGTTGTTCTGTCTAGGAAAATGTATTCATATAAATTCAAATCAACTGATGGATCCGTTACCTTACCTGGGAACCCTCGGGGTGAGTATCCACTTATAGGTAGCCACGTCTTTGATAAGTCAACGTATTCGCTCGGTTTGCGGACTGAACGTTTACACTCGGAATATCTCCACACGATTTCAATACCTCGTTTTTTTATATTTTCTATCTAACAAAAAAAAGATTATATTTCTCACATAATTATTTTAAATCTTTCAGAATGTCTTCTCGTCATCCTCGCAATTCTAGCAGGAAAATCGCATCCATTGTTGCTCGAGAAGTCGTTGCTGTTATACCGATTCTTTTGACTCATCTGCCCCATAAGCATCTGGATGGTCTACGATCAGTGCTATTCGTACACCCTATGCCTGGCCTGATTTCGCAACTTCAACCCTTTCCCTATCCAATGTAGCTGTAACTGCGCCTTATCGGCTTCTTTTCAGTTAACAAGCAAGTACGCAAACAGCCTTCGGTTCCTAAGCACCTACCCCGCTGGCCTGGGGAACTACGAACTACTAGTTTAGCCTATCTGGCTGGCCTAACTAGCTTGTTAAAACAACCTGATCGGGACCTCTACCACTCTTGTAGATCACTGAACTATGCGCCTATCAGCTAGTGGACGCAAGCAGAGTGGGACCTTCTCCGATAGTCTCTTTCATCATAATATTGAAAGCTTCCCCGCCCGATGCTTTGTTAATGTCAGAGTTGATATCAAGATGAAAGGGAAAGACAATAAGAAAGATTCAAGATAAAGACTAGAAGAAGGGGCTTTCTTAGAAGAATTCCCACTTGGACTGGTAGTGAGAACCCGATCTCCAGAAGCTAATTGGCAAGGTTCGACTTGACCGGAGCGGATCGCAACTCAAGCACAACTAGAGTTCACTCACCCACGTGCCCAATACTTGATGTGATGACTCTAGCCCCATGTCGTTCGAGTTGGCCACGGGACAACAGCCTCTGACGCCCCACACCGTTGCGACATGAGGGGGCTTTCCCAGCAGCCTACTTTGCCAAGAGGTGGCAGGAGCGCAACGACCTAGCCCAAACCTACTTAAACAACCTACTACGCCTTCGACCTTTGAGAAGTTACTTTGTGAAATAGGATTGATCCCTTGTACAATTTCTTCATTTTAGATAGCTAGAGCTAAGCCTGTCCTAAGAATGAGTCGGGTAGGGCCTTTCAGTCAAGTGCCTTGCCTTCCTTGCCTATTCATTTAGTCCAACAATTGGATCTTTTCTAAGAGGTTAGGTAGGTGGTTGAATCGAAGCGGAGAAGGAGACTAAGTCATCGGTCGTGCCGGGATTTATTTCCTACTTCCAGCTGAATGAGGGCCACACTCATGAAAAGCACCTGAACCGAGACCTAAAGCTGAACCGCTGAAGGAACCAGTAGGAGCTAGCTTTAATTGAAGTAGGGGCGGAATCGAAGCGAATAAATTCTGAGTTCATGCCACGACGATCTATACGGAAGGGAAGTTTTGTTGATGCATTCCTGTTGAGAATGAAGAAGAAGAGAGATCTTCTTTTGAACAGGAAAATTGGGTCACATCTTCTTCTATTTTGCGGGAATTCTTTGATTGAATAATGACACTAATGGGGTGGTGCTAATCCTCCTCCGTTGGCATGTTATTTCAAAAAGTTTAGTTAGTTTAACCCCACCAAGTTTAATGGGACTGAGGGAGCCACTAGTCTTCCGCAGTGGTTCGAGAGTACCGAGAACACCTTCCTTAATAGCGAGTGTCCTGATAATCTCAAGGTTTGACATGCTGCTAGTGTCCTTCAAAAGAGGGCGCTTACTTGGTGGAATGGGGAGAAACGTACACGTGGGGATGATAACCATGTGAAAAACGACACTTTGAATTTTGGGATTTGGCTCAAGAGGGTGGTGAAAATCTTTCTTACACTAATCGTTTCGACGAGTTAAGTCTTCTGGTGCCTCAATTGATAACTCCTTTGTCTTGGGCTATCGAAAAGTACATTGGTGGCCTACCTATGCAAATTCAGGACACTGTCTGGGGTAGTAACCCTACCACTCTGGAAGACACTATCCGACTTGCTGCTCGGTTGACTGATAACCATGTGAAAAACGACACTTTGATTAGAAGGGGTAGTAAGTCAAACCAGGAGGATAAGTCTGAGTCCTCTTCAAAGAAGCGAAAGGCTAAAGCTTTGAAATTACGCTCCGGTGACTCATGTTATTCATGTTTCTCAAGTAGCACCGATGTTCCAACAAGCTCCTATTGTCAATTTCCGGCTAAGAATCCTTATACTAGACCCCATCACAGTGCAACACTTGCAAATATCATCATGTTGCTCATCATCCTTGTCGTCAGTGCACAAATTGTGGGCATTTCGGTCATACTTTCAACATATGTATGTTAGCTCCAAAGGCTCCGGTCAACCCAGTTGTCGTCCAACCTCCTCTTGCTATTACTTAAGGTCGCGTGTGTTTTCAGTGTGGCGACGTGAATCATTTCCGCAATCAGTGCCCCCGGCTCGTGAATGCAACTCAACAAACCTGATTGTCTATCAACTTGTCTTTAATTATATTTTGTTTTATGTAAGCTTAACTATCCATGAACAAGTTGGTTTTATGATCCTTTGTTATGCATGATTTTATATGAACATTAATTTTTCTGATAACTTATTTATCCATGTGCGTTATTATATGTGTTGTGGAAGTTTTTTGTCTCTTGGCACGCGCATGACAAAATGAGCAATGCAGAATATGCAACGATTAGTGTAATTACGGGTGCACACGGAATTACAATATATAGTTTGTGCATGGAAATCATTTTAACTATTTTTGTATGCTTTCGGGCAACACAAAAAATGTGGTGTGATAAGGACATGGTGGATACGCCGCTGATACTTCCTATATATATTATGACATCTGCCCCAAACCCGAACCCAAATGCCCGACTCGAACCCGAAGTTGTTATCCTTTAAATTGTAATAGTATTTGTTTTTCTTTAAAATGTAACGTTTATTATTAATATTATGAATAAACGCATTGGATTCTACGTTATTCTCGTCTCAATTAAATAATCGTATTTATGTCGCAAAGCATTCGCGTATATCAAATAAATATTGTGGGAACAATAAATCTCAAAATATATATATATAAATAAATATATATATATAGTTCGTAAAAGAAAACTATTGAAAATGTTAAACAAAAACGCTTCTAAGTCTCGAAATAGTATTGTAATGGCTTAAACGAGCTAAAACTATAAAAACGTCACTTATATAATTTTCACGTTTCGATTTAGTTAAGTTAGTTAGTTAAAAATTATATATACTTAACTTTGGGCTAAATCTGTCAACTTTCAAACTAGTAATTAAAGTTTAAAACTCAAATTATTAAGTTATTGAAACATAAAGGACCATTATGTAAATTTTGAATTCACCCAGCCCACCCCCTTTTTAACCCGTGTTTCCGGCGTTGTATATCTCCGGCTAAATGGCCGGAATATGTGGATTCCGACGAGCCTCACTTCACTTGATTTTAACACCCAAAATTCAATTAAAAACCACAGGATACTTCCTAATCACGTGATTCGGTGGGTAAATTCAAATCAAAAACCGGTTACAACACCCACAATTCAAATCGTTCCATAACGCACTAAATCCATAAATTCAATTAACCACAATCATTATCTCGGCGTTTTGAGTTATTAGCAACCATCAATTGGGTTAAACATATAAATTAATCATCCAATTAATCACTTTTGTTCGTAACTTAACTCCCATTTCAATCGGCATCTTCCAGACCAAACCAATTCATTTCTTTCGACATATACAATCCCCCATACTCACTTTCACTCTCTGTGAATTCAATTTCAAGCAAAAACATCAAGAAACTCATAAATTAATCTCAAAACCGTCGCCCTGTTCATCATTTTCATCGCCGCGATTCTTTAACAATCAAGTAAGTATCATATATCAAAATGATTGTGAGTTCGTGTAGATTAAAAGCCCTCTGTTGGTTTTGGATTTGATCAACAGAGTTGGACGAATTGGAATGATTCTTGTTCTAGGGCTTGTATTGAAAAAGGGTGTTCTTGAGTTTTAATAGTTAAAACAACTTAAAAACGAGTTTATTAACACAAATCGATTCTAGTTCATTGGTTGATGCTGTTGCTGTTAACTTGAAGGTCATGGGTTTGAGTCCCATGACCTGTTTTATTTAATTTTATTACTTTTTAACCATTTTTAACATTTAATTATGTTTACAAAATAACCCAAATAATATAATTAAATTAAATACATTTTCAAAACATAAAAGTTTATGATTTCAAATACATACATATATATATATATACTATATATAAAGGAGATTGAATGGGTAGATTAAGATACCAAAAAATAAGAACACTTACAAGTGTTAATGCATGATGTACAAGTTAAATTAAGGGTATTATGGACTTTTTAAAATTAAATACAATTCAACCCTTATAATTAGTTACAGATTAATCCCTATATTTATGATTATTAACTGTACTATTTCCGTTTTACACCCCTGAACGCCAAAAAAAAATCCCTTTACACAATTTAAGTCGTCAAGTAGAATCAATTCATTTTTGCAAAAATATGATATTATCATTTTATTCGTCTTAATTTTATGAACGTTTTGGTATAAAAACTTTCACAAACCGATGTGTAAATCTAGACGTGCAAGTAGTAAAGCGTATATGTACAACTAAATAGAAAAATAATGCAGTCCAATTTTCATAGAACTAGAAGAGTCTTGTTTTTATAAATTAAAAAAAATTACGTTTCATAAAAAACTGTCCAGTTTAAAAAATATAGTACATCTGTTACAATTAATATAATATATGATCAAAACATATCTGAATCCTCATGCATGCTTTAAAAATGACCATTCTTTCAGCAATACATTATGGATGAAACATGTACTAAGTCAGTACCTCATGTAAAAATAATGCCATGGGTCAAGTCCGGACACTATCAAAAATCCATATTACCTTTAAAGCCGTGTTTGACCCGTTGCTGCTGGTGGTAAACATATCTTCGTCAGCCCAACAATTCGTAGGCGTGCTTCACCCGTACCAAATTAGTAGTAGATGTACTTCCAGTTATTGCTCTTTTACATTTTTACAGAAATAAACACATTCCAGTTTTTTTTTATAAAAAAATAAATACAGATCAGTTTAAATACAAGCTGGATTAAAAATTAATACGACCTGGCATTTTTCTTTGAAGCAACTAATGATTTTTTCGGCTTTTCGGCAAAATTGTTCATGCATTTGACCTGTGCCACATCAATACCAAAGGTTAATAAATAATGTTACGAGTCCTGGACATTTTTACAATAAAATAAGAAATTACCATAAAGTAGAGTTGTTGCTGGTGGTAAACATATCATACTTGCCCCTGTTGCTCTAGAAATACTATTACAAAGAATTATATTGTTGGTTATCTTATCATGCCTACTATTGCATTTTAAAAAAAATTAAACATGTTGCTTCTGGTAATTAAAATCAAACTAGGGTGTTTTAATTAGTAAAAGTTCCTATTACAAAACTCAAATTTGGGTGTTCTAAAGAGGCATGATGTTGCTTGACAAAGCGTTCTCACATTTGACCTATTGCCTTTCCACAACTATACATTAAAACAAATCACAAACAAGGTCGTTTAATCCATCTTAACTTTATGTTATTATTTTCTTATACAATATAATACACAAATATATGTAACGCTCATTCCAACCATTTGAATACATTAGTGCTTAAGCAAATCAATTGTGTGAAAAATTTTATATTTAGACAACTTAAAACTAACTATGAAACATTTTAAAATGACCTAACTTGACCGGGTCCATCATGGTAGTTTTCGTAGAAATTAAAATGTAAACAAGAATCCTATAATTCAGTTCATTTTTCATCATATTTAAATCGTTAGCAAAAAAATATGGAGATTCAAAATAAAGTTTCTAATCAACTGAATGTGGTAAACCACTTTACCTATTTTGAAGTGCAGTGAAAATTCAAACTTAACCAACCGGGAAAACATTTTCACTCTTTAAAACTTACCTGAACAGTATATAAATAGATTTAACAGCATATAATTCATTGCTAATCACAAAAAAGTATGATATCTAAAAGATAGAATCACATCAAATATGATTCAAAGAGTTAGCAATGTATAATTTAAAACATCGGTGTTGATTTCACCACAACAAAGGTACAACTTTTTAATTTTTGAATTATAATTTCCTTTCGTATTCTTTATACTAATGCTATACATTTTATAATATGTTTTAATGTAAAAACTACCTGATTTTTTTATTGAATGTAAGTTGATGGTGAACATTTGTTATTATTTACAACATGTTATATTGTTTGATTTTTACGTATTGCTTTATAAATCGTAAAGATAATATACATGAGCATGTGTTATGATTTTCTTTTTGCAGATTCTATTAGGGCCTTCTGATCCTAAGTTCAAGAAACAAATAGTTGATCAAATCAGGTTAGTTTTTTTATCAGTTTTAAGCTTATGATATAATTTAGAAACAAATCTTAATTTTTGTTATATTTTGTGTTCTTTGTTTTACATAGTGAATTGGAACACGAGCATAAAACAGTTCAACTATCTAAAGATCTTGGTGTTGATCTTAACAAAGCAAACGTATAATCTCCTAAAACGTTTTTAAAATACTTTATACATTTTGCTGTAAAAATTAATTGATATTTTTTAATGCAGGTTGATATAATCTACCCGACCGAACCACCACCACCGTCGAACCACTCCCCCATCGGATTTGTTTTATCTCTTCTCTTCTCCTTGTTCCATCCCAAACAATATTACCAATGTCCTTTGATTATGCAAATAACAATTCTTTAGATGGACTAAAAGTGTAAACTAATAAAAATATTGTGGCAAAAATTTAAAACAAAAAAGTTCACTATTGATGGACTAAAAGTGTAAACTAATAAAAATATTGTGGCAAAAATTGAAAACACAAAAGTTCACTATAGAATTTTTAAAACAAAAAAGTTCACTATTGATGGACTAAAAGTGTAAACAAATAAAAATATTGTGGCAAAAATTTAAAACAAAAAAGTTCACTATAGAATTTCATAAAAATCCATTGCTTTATCAATTAAAAGGAGAATGTGGCAAAAATTTAAAACAAAAAAGTTCAGTATAGAATTTTATAAAAATCCATTGCTTTATCAATTAAAAGGAGAATGTCTTGTGTTCATTGGACAATAAATAAGAGTTTTGCTTGATAATAAATACATTTGGGTTCGTTTAAACAAAGCTCTTGTCTTGTAGCAAGTTGGTAAGTGACTTTAACTTAGACACTCATTCTCGAGTCATGCATGCATTCCTTGCTTTGTTTCTTTCTTTTTTTTCTTTTCTTGAAAAGGACGTTAGCATATGAGACATTATACATTTATTAACTATTTCTGACCGTATTAATGTCACGAATGTTATGTTTAACACATTCACAACCAACTCGTGTCACGCATGTTTACGACACATTAATGTCTATGATCTTACATCGCAACGTACGAGACAGGGGCGTACCCACCCTGTCTGATACAGGAGTTGCTCTGATACCACTTGTAACATCCGGCCCCTCATACCACCAATATTGTCCGCTTTGCTACATCAGAGCTCACGGATTTGCTTTTGGTTGCCCGGGTGAAGCCTTCCCAGGATGGTCACCCATCCTGAGATTGCTGTCATCCGAGCACGCTTAACTGTGGAGTTCTCCACTCATCCACTAGCGTTAAGCCCCAAAACGCGTTGTTGGTATTTGAGGTCGGACATCCCTTATAAATCCCAGATCTCTCCTGCCCACGGCCGATGTGTGATTTGCCTAGGGTGTTACAAATATAGGTGGAGGGAAATGAAACTTTTTTAATTTTGACCCCTCAAATTTAATTGTTGTCTTTTTTAATTTGATCCGTCCCGGTTCGACCCGAAGAGAATCGAAACGGATTGGAAAAAATATTATATATCGATACTCAAAAAATTACTATCAAATTTCCGACTCCCATGAAAAAAATTCCTGGGTACACCACTAAGACATAACACTGAATCACAACATATAGGTCATATAATGTGACCGTCATAACGTACGCAGAGACACCACACTTTAACGTTGGCATTATAACACATGTAACGAAGTCAAAAGAAATTACACGACGCGTGCAACACCTAAGACCCGGCCTCCGCATCTTGCAGCCCGATTCACAATCTTGGTTATTTTTATTTTTCAACCTGCACGATTTCAAAATCTTTTTCTTTATGCCTCCAGTAATTTGTTATTTTTAGAGCAGATTTTTTTTCTTTTAATACTAACTTTAAGTTCAAGTATCATATATTGAAATATAAGGAAAAATGTACGACCATGTGTATTTGGCTTTTTACCCATCGAAAACCAAATGTATTGCGTTTTTTACCCACTGAAAACGCCCCACCCTCCACCCCTAGGCATTTTCATTGACAAATTCATGCTTGCTGTTTTCTGTGGTTTGATGAATTCCAAGCCGTTTCAAACGGCTAGTTTGACCATAATTGCCAAAAAAAAAATTATTTATGAGCACGGTGTACTCGCCTGATTAGGAGCATAGATTGCATGCATTGCATATTGGGTTAACTATATTCAACTACTTTGTAAGGCCAACACACCTCGGGTGACCAAAAGGTACCAACTCATATACTTTAAGCCGCAACGTCATACGATCTTTGGAGGACAATGGCAATGCTATTTGTCAAAATTACATGCCGGCCCAAGTAGAAGAAGAAATAACTCAAGAAATACTCAACGAAAGAGTTGTAAATGACGTCTACTTGCGTAACAAACACGAACACAACACTTTAATGGTGGATTTGATCGAACATGCTTGTCAGTTCAAACCACACAGGATGACGACGACGATGATACGTCATAAATCTATTTTCGTTTTATATATTTAATTATGTTTTTTATTATCAATAAAAGTATTTTTTATGTTTTTATAAAATGTATGTTTTTTAATTATAAATATTTAAAATTATATTATAAGTAACCTAATTACATAACGATTAGGATGAACTTTTTGGGTTCTTTCCACTACACACATTTTGGGCAAAAATCCTATTGATGACATGAAATCCCCCCACATGTCTCACAAAACCACTTAAATGGCTTTACATCCTTGCCCATTACACATATTCTAACAAATTACAATAGTGAATACAAAACCTAATTCTATTGGAACTTTATGACATTGAAATAAAGAATATAAAACCTTTATGTGATATGTGTATGACTTTTGATTTGATTTAATTATCATTTGATTTAATTATCATTTTGACCTCTAATTATCATTTTGACCTCTAACTTTTGATATTTCTCTGTCTTTCAATGTGTGACACATTATGTCTTTGCATCATGACGTATGGGACATGAAACTTTTTTATAAATAAATGTAACGAACTCATATACGCGAGATCCAACTGTTGTATTGCATGACCGGCTAAATCTAGTTATTTTGAAAAACTAAGAAATTTTCATTTGAAGCGTAAATTAACTAATTAAGGTAGCTTACAAGTTACAACCCATGTACCCCACGTACAGCCGTAATTGATTTAGGTTGCTTGTTCATGTTTTCACACAAAATTTAGGAAGAAGTCGTTGTTGGTTGGTAGCAGAAATTATACCCTTTTATATACGATGTTATTGCTTCCCATACTTTTCTAAGAAACTATACAAACATTTGATATGAATATAGTTGATAGAGTAAATTGCATTGTTCCCTCCCTTAGGTTTCGTATTTTAATCCATCAAGTCTATTACTCTAAAAAGAAATCTTTTGTCATATTAAACTTTAACGTTTGAATTTTATAATCACTATAGCTTTTAGGCGTAAACTTTGTTAAATTTTTCTATTAACCGTATTTTAATCATATATACAGGGCCGGTCCTGAGATTTTGTTAAATTTTATAATCAAAGAATTTGAATTAGTAAATTACCTAACCAATAACTCGTAAAGTTCTCCAAACATTCTTCATAGCAAATTGGTTTATCACATCTTCACAATCATCTTCACAATTTATATGGTCCAATATCTCGTTCTCGACAGTTACAAGTTCTACTAATTCTATAATTCTATAAACCCTAGAATACAAAACAATTAAGTTAACAATAGCAAATTAGCCATTAAAAAACTAACTAACAATTACCTTTGGGCTTTGGTTCACTCATCGCTGGTTCGTCACCGCTGTTGCTGGTTAGTCGCTGCTGCTGTTGCTGGTTAGTCGCTGCTGTTGTTGCTGGTTCGTCGCTATTGATGATGCATGATGCCCTGATGGACTACTGTTGACTCAATGGCCTACTGCTGCTGCTCGATTGTTTTTTTAATTTGGGTTTTTAAAAAAGATCAATAGATCATATTTATAGGCCTTCACTTAAATTAGTATGGGCATTCACAAATGAGTCATTTAAATTAATTCAAGATCATATATATATTGGTCTACTGCTGCTGCATTCATGTTTTATAAAAAAATTATATATGAATTTTTTTTTAATTTTGTGACCCCATCAAACGAGTGCCCTGTGCGGTCGACTAGGCCGCACACCCTAAGAGCCGCCCATGTATATATAGGGGAAGTATATAGACAAAACATTGTTTTATTAGAAAAACCATAAGAGCCACCCATGTATATATAGGGGAAGTATATAAGAATGTTGAGCGTTACGTTATTTCTCGTCTTTAATATATAACGATTGGATTATTAACCAATGTATACTAAATAATTACTAGTTATAGTAAAACATATCCCCAAAATATATGTTGTATTTTACAAAAGAGATTTAATAAAGATAAAAACTATTAAAGTCTCAAAACAACCTTCCAATGTCAAAAACGAAGTAAAGATACAAAGACGTCACGTATATAAACGTTACATGTCAACTAGGTTTAGTTAGTTAATTAATATAATTTATAAACTAACTTTGGGCTAAAACTGCCAAATTTCAAACTTCAATTTAAAAGTTATAACTTAAATAACAATCTAATGAATCTTGAGGGGCCATAAGCGTAATTTACTAAAACCCAGCCCCACCCCCCTGCGACTACCCCGTGAATCCGGCTGTTTCACCGGCGAGCCAAGTTCCTGCCAAACCCGATTCCGGCGACCCCATTTGCGCGTTTTTTTGACCCGTTTCAATCATCTAATCATTCCTAAACTGTTTTTACCATGTTTCGAACCCCTTTGACGCGGTTTTGAACGTGTTTAATGCGAGTTGATTTTTTGATTCAAAAACATAATCGACAAATTCTGTGATTGACGCGTAATCACAAATTAAACCATACCATAATGCTCCAAAACACTCGACCAACACTTTTTCTTTACCAAAATCCTTCATTTTTTCAGTGCAATTAGCAAAACAAAACTTCAAAAACCAAATTCCGGTGACTTGCTTGTTCTCTACATTCCGGGCATCAATTCGGGTAATTTTTGTATTCATTCTCATTCCCTTAATTATCTACAACTATCTAATACATCAATTTCATCTCATTTCTATTCCAGATTCGTAAAATTTATCGAGAGCAGCCGATTTTTCATCCTATTCAAAACTGTATCAAATCATCATCAATCTGTAAGTTCTATACATCAAAATGTTTGTAGTTTCATGGGGATTAAAAGCCCTATGATCAATTGGTATTGGATTATCAGAATCAAGATCAATTGGGGATTGTTGTTTTCTAGGGTTTCTTTTAAAAGAGGTGTGGTTAATAGATAAAGAATAAAATAATTAAAAAACGAGATTAAGTAACAAAAAATGCTTCTGTTTTAATGACTAGTGCGTTTGGTTTAAAGGTGTTGGTCGTGGGTTCGAGTCCTACTGCCACTTTTTGTTTAATTTTCATATTTACTCATTTTAAACACTTAATTACATTTTTTAAATAACCTAAATAACATATTTTAACTTAAATATATTTTAAAGCTTAAAAACATAAAAGTTTTAATACATTTATACAAATAATAATAATAATGCTTTAAGTATTATTACAAATATATTTCAAGAAAACTAAAAATGAATTCGTATAAAATATATTCAATACGAAAATACTATAACGTTTCGTATAATTCCCAATTTGTATTTCAAAACCCTAATCCTCAATTTGTACTTTAAACCCTAATTCCCAATTTATAATCTAAAACCCTAAATCCCAAATCCGAAACCCTAGATTTTTTGATTTTGATTCCTGTTACTATTGTTTCGTTTCTAAGTTAGGGTTTTTCCCAATTAATTAGGTGATACTAATATCTGGCCAACCCTCGGTTCTTTATAGCTGCGTTTCTAGCGTTACGATTGTATTTACTTTTCAATGTGAGTAAAATCACTCCTCTTTTTTACTTTTACATTTTGGGGCTGAAATATGTTCAATTACTATACAATGTTTTCAGTTTTCTAATTGTTTCCAAAAGAGATCATAAAATATGTTAGTCTTGACTCGCAACAAGATGCAATCCTTATGTGGTAGTTTAAAGTAGTATTGTTACGTACTTAGTAATCCCACGGTACAATGTTAGCGCTAATGGTTTGACAAACCCACCTATATGTATTTCAAAATAGGTGATTTAAACCCGACCATTCAATGTTTCTAATTACTATTCAATGTTACAAGTTGTTATACGGTGATATGAGTTGCTATGCTATGTTGTTATGCTACTTACCTAAGTTTCTAAATAATTATTGATAACTATTATATCGAGACGGTTACGTGACGGTTGCTAGAATGGTTATCTTTAATTAATAACATGAGTTCGTTCCTCATGACAAATGGTTACAAGTTACTATACAATGATGGTTTCAATGTGTGTTCAAGGTGTCATGGTCGAGAATGGTATGAAATAGCTATGCATGTAATACAACCATTTATCTTACAAATAAAACGTACAAATGAAACAACAAAATATTCTCTCCAGATCTTCAGCAGTCATCTTGGTTGTGGTGTCTCCACTACTCTTCAGCTCTGACATAATGTTCCACTACCTATTGATAAGTGTCATTCAGCAGGTGCGCTAATACAGCAAGTAAAGAAACCAAGCACAGTCTTCTGCACACATACTTGTGATTTATCTCGACCAAACAACAAGAGTTTAAGGTAGCTTTATCTTTTATATCCCAACAAATTCCTCCTATGATGATGCTACCAAAACTCCATCTAACAATTTCTTCTTCTAAGCTGAATGATTGTTCTTATCATCCGCTCAATCATAAGATCTTAAAGGTTGTATGGTGATATCCAAATAAACACACTTCAATAATTTCTACATCACCAATCTTGAAAAAGACAACTGATGTGTTGTTAAACACATGAGATTATTGATATATTTTACCACATTTATCTCTCTTTTTATTATAATATTTTATATTTTTAGGTACTTAGTTGGTTTCACTAAATTTTACAGGTTTTATTCAAAATGAGTGAGTTTGGTGCATGAAACGGGTTGGAAACGTGAAGCTAAAGAATTTTTTCTTGACCAGCCACTCTTGGAGGACCGCCAAGCTAGTAATAACATTCTTGGCGGTCCGCCACGCGACACTGCACCATTAAAATGTGTTGACCTTTTTGACCAGTGGGTTTCTGAACCCTTGGAGGACCGCCAATGATATTTTGGCACTTCTTGGCGGTCTGCCAAGCGATACTGACGGAAAAAGACCTAAATTCTCACTATTTAAACAACATTTTGGGGACTTTTCATGGATCATCTCTTCACCCAAACACACAAAACGGCTGAATACAAGGGTTTTGAGGGTTTGTGATCATATTTGAGCTTTGATTCAAGGATTTAGAGGCTAAACTTAGAGATTTGAAGCTTGATCTTTGGGTTTAGAAGATGGATCTTGAAGATTGAAGCTTGGATTGAAGATTTTGCTGCTGTTGGGTGAAGATCAAGGAAGAATTTGAAGATCTAGAGCTAATTTGGTGAAGATAAAGCATTGATTTGAAGATTGGAGGAGTTTTTGGTGGTTGGTGTATCTAAATTCCTCTTCTTTCAATCTTTGTTCATCTTCTATATACAATGTTGTTAGATCTAGTTATTTTTATGTTTGATTTGATGATTGGTATGATGATTGGCTAGATTTAGTATGACTATTTAGGCATTATGGATAATTGATGATGATATGATGATTTTTTGTTGTTCATGATATGTTGGTTGGATGTTCTATTGAGAAAGTTGGTTTATGATGATCTTGTATGCAATATGTGTGTTGACTTTATGATTCATGTTGAGATCTTGACTTGATTGTGGATAATATTATCTTGATTTGATAACTTGATAATAGATTTCACATTTTTGGTGGTTAGTCTACTAGATTTAATCATCATTTGAGTAGATCTAGGAATAGATACTCATAAGTTAAGATTGATTTGTGGATTTGAGCCAATGTGCTAGTCGGATTCGTTACCGGAAGGTGAGGATTTGTAGATTTCATCCTTTTGTTAGTTGGTTTAGGTTAAAATACTACGGGAGTAGGTTTTGCTTAATAAAAACTAGCAACTTGTGTTATCTAGTCTTGATTTGTCATAAACCGATTGATCCCGTTATTTTAGTTTACTGATTGGGTCAGTTTCTAGGATAAATGGACTTGTAAGCCGAGAGGTGAGCTAGTTTAGGATCCCTTAGACATCCGGGAGTGATTTGTAGACATTCCTCACACCGTGAGCTTCACATATTTATTTTAGGACTTTCTAGCATCCACGAGACCTTAGTAGTAGGTACTGATGTGTTAGATTGTTTTGAGTAGATATATTCTCAGATCCGGTGCCGACATATCTAGAAAGCCGAGAATTGTCATATTATCATCAGGATTCCCGCCTAAATAGTCATCATTTCATCCATAGTTCTCTTTTAGCTTATTTTCGCCCTTAGTTTCCATTTAGTTAAGTTTATACCCGTAGTTTATTTTAGATAATTTTCCTTAGTTAAAATCTTATTCTTAGAGTAATTTTAGATAAATTGTCTCTTGCTTGTTTAATTTAGTCTTTAAAATCTAAACTCAAGTCTTTTACAACCGTTAGAAGTCGATAGAGATCCAGTACTGAAGGACGCCAAACTCAGATCTTTGGGTACGATATCCGGACTTACTTGACTTGCTACATACGACCGGTACACTTGCCGATTGTGTGAACTTGTTGGGTTTTTCCTTTTTACAAATTTAAAACCTGAGTTACGATCCAAAACACATTTTCATATACCACACGGTTCGCATCAAGTTTTTGGCGCCGTTGCCGGGGATTTGAGCATTTTTGGCGACTTTGAGAAAGATCCGAGTCGGGGGGTCTAACCACTTTTTACATGCTTTTTAGTTAATTATTTGTTTTTATTATGCTTAGTTTAGTTCTTTAGTTTAGTTTCCACTACTTGCTATTTGAAATCCCTAGTTTTAGTGCCTTTGCTTGTTATTTGTTCTTTTAGTTAGTTTAGTTAATTGTAGTTAATTTAGTTAGTTTAGTTAATTTTAGTTAGTTAGTAGTTTTAGCTTAACTCGTCATTTTCTCGCTTCTTTATTTCTTCTTTTTAGTGTCATTTTTTTTCTCTTCTTTATCTCTTCTTCTTAGTTTATGCGCCGCACCCGATCTTCCGGCCCACCCGAGTTTGTTTCTTTACCTAGCCCCGAGCATCGTATCGACATTCCTGAGGAGACCGAGTACGTTACGGAGACAGAGACCGACGATTCTGAGCATTCCAGATACACCGAGTACGCAAGCAATTCTTATTCTGAGTCAGTTTCTTCCGAGTCAGTTTCTGTTCCCGATACCATCATGGGTGATCGGCCACCTGTTCGTCGAGTCATTGCAGACTACGCCAGACCGACCGCGGCTGGTGCTAGGTCTAGTGTTGCTTGTCCACCGATCCAGGCCAATAATTGGTCTATCCCACCTCAAATCATTTCAATGGTGACGAACACTGTTCAGTTTCACGGATTACCATCGGAGGATCCAAACTCTCATCTCTCACGTTTCGCGCGTATTTGTGACACCTTCCAGGTAAATGGTGTTACTGAGAACGCATGCAAGTTGCGTCTTTTTCCATTCTCCCTCACTGATCGAGCCCATAGTTGGCTAGAGTCCCTCCCCCCAGGTTCCATTACCACTTGGGATGACATGCAGGAGAAGTTCTTGAAAAAGTACTTTCCTCCTGCTAAGACTGCACGTTTGAGGTGCTTGATCGAGTCTTTTCAGATGCGGCCGGACGAGACTTTTTATGAGACGTGGGAACGTTTCAAGGAGTTGCTGCATAACTGTCCCCACCATGGTATTGAGTCTTGGTCGTTAGTTGAGAAATTCTACAATGGTGTCACTCCTGCGATTAGAAACATCATAAATACTACAGCCGGTGGCAATCTGTTGACCACAAAGACTGTTGAGGAGTGTAATGATTTATTTGAGGATCTCGCCATGAGTAGTTTTGAGTACCCGGATACTCGAGCTCCGGTTAATTCCACACCGCGTGGAGTACATCAGGTTGACTCCAACACAGCTCTCTCAGCGCAGGTCGAGGCGTTGACCAAATTGGTGAAGGATATGCAGAAGAAGAGTGAGCAGAAGTGTGAGATTTGTAGAGGTGCACATGAAACTGTTGATTGTCCGATTGCCCCCACCGATGATGTTGAACATGTTGCGTATGCGGGGGGTAAGTCTATTGGTGATTATGGTCAAGGTGATTATTCCAGCGGTCAGACGAGATTTAAGAACACTAAATTTGGCGATTCCTACAATCCTAACTGGAAGAATCATCCTGGGTTTAGTTGGAGAAATCAGAGTCCACCGAGATTCCAGCAGCATCCTCAGGGTTCGTATCAGGGTCAGGGTAGTAGTTCAGGAGGCAGATCATATCAGGGCCAAGGCGGTAGTTCGAGTAGTGGTATGCATGGTGAGAGAAAGAGTTCACTGGAGGAGATGATGGCGCAGCAGACTCAAGCATTGACACAGTTTATGACACAGCAGACTCAACATCAGCAAGAGTCGCACGCCAAGTTCCGAGAGTATGATACGATGATCCACAGCCAGGGCACACAATTGAAGAATTTGGAGCGTACTTTGGGTCAAATTGTGAGTTCTTTGACTGAGAGGCAACCAGGTGCTCTTCCAGCTCAGACTGAGAAGAACCCAAATGCTCAGGCTCACGTGATGGCTATCTCTACTAGGAACAATTGGACAGTCGATGAGAATGTGTCGGCTGCACCATACTCGGTGAATCGTGTGAACTACTCATGGGAGGAAGATTTTGGTGATAAGTTGATAAGTGTACCAGCTGCTGTAGAAAGAGAGTTTGACCCGGAGAGTGATATAGCTGAGTTAGAAGCATTGTTGTATGGAAAGCCAACCATGGAAGTACAACAAACCATACATCATGAGTTTGAGAAAGTTGAGATAGAGGCGCCTGCTGGCATGGTGCAACCGAGGCTATGCCCAGCAAGTACAGCACAGCCAGTTGAGCCTGAGGTGAGTGTGAAGAAGAAAATAGTTCAACATACATTAGGGAATGAGCGACATAATCCTGAGAGAGTTGTTGCAAAAGTGGTTGAGATATCTATTGAGGGACGAGCAGTGAGGAGGAGGAAGAGGTATGACCCGTTATTTGAGCCACCCATTGATCTTAGAATGCTTCCATATCCTGGTAGGGTGACTCAACATAGATGTGAGGCAGAGTATGGCAAGCTACTTGAGATGCTTAGACAACTTCAAGTGAACTTACCCTTCATTGAGTCATTACAACATATGCCTGTGTACTTGAGGCATTTGAGAGATTTGTTGGCGACCAAGATTAACATCGATCAGATCTCAGAGGTCACATTGAGTGAGGTGTGGTCGGCCAAAGTTCTCCAGAACAAACTACCTCACAAGCACACTGATCCAGGGAGTTTCACCCTTTCCCTGTAATATAGGTAGTTTGTCCTTCAGCAATGCCCTTGCTGATCTAGGTTCTAGCATCAATTTGATGCCTTATTCGTTGTTTACCAAGTTGAACCTAGGAGAACCCCGACCAACACAGATGACCATCCAGCTCGCAGATAGATCCATCAAGTACCCGCATGGCATCGTTGAGAATATATTGGTAAAGATTGACAAATTCATATTTCCTGTGGATTTTGTCATTCTAGACATGGACGAAGATGAGAGACTACCATTGATCTTAGGTCGCCCTTTCCTAGCTACCTCAAGGGCATTAATTGATGTCCTTGATGGTAAGCTGACTCTTCGAGTTGCTGATGAGCATGTGACCTTTGATGCTGGTGGTACGACCACAAATCCGAGTACTCAACATGATACAACTTCTGAGACAGACACGGGTACTACATTGGTGAGTCACAGTGTTTTGGGTTGTTCGAAAGAGAGTGTGGGGATGCATGTGGTTGATCATGGACCAGGGATGAGAGTGAGAGGTCACGGTGTGACGAGCAAAAGAGTGAGGAAGGTGGGGGATGAGTTGCAATATATGGATCCCCCGTGAGTTGGTTAAAGATTGATGTATGAGCACCTCCCTTGTATATAGTAGTCGTACTTTTAAATACTCTTATTTTTATCTTTATTTTATCTTTTATCTTTTATTTTATTAATTTTATTTTCTATCGAATCACTTTCGTACTCAATCTCCATTCGAGAGTGGTTCGATTTATTCGGTTTGTGTGGTTGTGTATATAGTTTTTATTCAGTTCTTTATGTTTATCTTTATTGTATATATATCTGATGTTATTTTGTTTGACTGTGCTTGGACGATTCTCTGCGACGCACGTGAATTGGAGTTATATTATATATTCTCGAGAGATCTTCCTACAATGGTCTTCATCTCTTTATTTTTTCTACGCCCCCGTGGGTTGTATTTATTCTGTCGCCCCCGTGGGCCCGTACATACCAGGGGAGTATCTGCTATCTTTTTATTTTATTTTATTTTTTTTTCATTTCTATCTTGGTTGCACACATTGGGGACAATGTGCGTTTCAAGTGTGGGGATGGATTTTATAGTTAGATTTTTATTTCTTATTTTTCTATCAAATCACTCCCGTACTCAATCTCCATTCGGGAGTGGTTCGGTTCATTTTTTCCTATTTAAAAAAAAATCTAAAAAAAAAATTTTTAAAATCTAAAAAATACAAAAATAGAATAAAAGTTATTTCTTTTAAAAGACTTGTCCCGTTTTTGTCACCTTTTACACAAAAGACGCGTCTCATTCAATGTAAATCGTTGACAAAAGGTGGGTCGGTTTGAATTTGCGGGTTCTTGACTTTTAATATATAATATAACTAAATAAAACGAGAAAAGTTTTCCTAGCTAGCCTTTTGAATAAAAATAAAATCTTGGGATGCCTAAGATAGTGGAGTGAACCGGACAGTTAAAATATTATACATTGCTTGCATCAATATCCCATACCCCTTGTCTTGTGAGGATTTGAGCCTGATTATTGAGCTTTACTTGATTATATCTATGCTCATTATTCTTTTTCTGAGAGTTTGACCATTATTGTAGTTGCAATTATAGAACTTGTATGCTTTGATGCATTTTGAGACCTTAGACTTGAAATTAAAACAAGAATATGATTGAGGCATTTAGGATTCATCTATTCCTACCTGTTTATACCTGCCCATTTTATATATCTCCCCTAGTTACCCCGTCTGAGCCTTAGCCTTTTTATTTGTTTGACCCTTTTAGCCATTTCCTTTCGTATATATTTTAACCTTTTTGCTTTGGCCCAAGTGTTTGAAAATCCGGCTAAGTTAGTGTTTAAACAAAGATTTTTATTGTTTTAAGTAGTTTGAAATTTCGAGAAGTTTTTAAAAGTGTGTATATAGTTAGAAAGCATGAATAAATGTTTATACGAAAAAAAATTGCAAAAAAAAAGAGAGAAAAAAAAAAGAAAAAAAAAGAAAAAAAAAGAAGAAAAAAAAAAAAGAGAAAAAATGAAAATGAGAAAAGAAGAAAAAGGATAAGAAAATTGACCCTAAATTAATAGTATATTGAGTTTGAGATCCTAAGTTTGATCCAAGTTTTGATTTTTAATTACAAGTTAGATGCTTTAGTTGTTTAGATTCTAATGAAGCCGGGTTTTTAGCACTTTTCGTTTGTTTTTCCTTTGTTTATCCTACCCCTATCCCTAGCCACGTTACAACCCGAATAAAGACCTCTTGATTCTTGTTTATTTCTTGTCAATAGGTGGAGATATGATTGGCATACAAGCTTATGTTTATATTGCACTTCTTTAATTGGTATTGAGAGTTCACTCCTAAAGTTCATATTTAACCCGAGTGCTTGAGTGATAGTGAGGGGTGCAAGTATGTATAATTTGATATTTGAAGGTGAACAAAGCTTGATTAGGTAGACTTTGGTTTCAAAATTGCTTCACTAATGCTAGTTGGGTTATCTTTGATCGTTATAATAAACATAATAATAAAGTTGTGAATCTCGCGATTCGATTCGATTTTACTCGATGAAGGCGTATTTGTTTGAGAATTGTGTTGGATGTGTTTGTAAATAATTTGCTTAGGGACAAGCAAAAAGTTAAGTGTGGGGATATTTGATGTGTTGTTAAACACATGAGATTATTGATATATTTTACCACATTTATCTCTCTTTTTATTATAATATTTTATATTTTTAGGTACTTAGTTGGTTTCACTAAATTTTACAGGTTTTATTCAAAATGAGTGAGTTTGGTGCATGAAACGGGTTGGAAACGTGAAGCTAAAGAATTTTTTCTTGACCAGCCACTCTTGGAGGACCGCCAAGCTAGTAATAACATTCTTGGCGGTCCGCCACGCGACACTGCACCATTAAAATGTGTTGACCTTTTTGACCAGTGGGTTTCTGAACCCTTGGAGGACCGCCAATGATATTTTGGCACTTCTTGGCGGTCTGCCAAGCGATACTGACGGAAAAAGACCTAAATTCTCACTATTTAAACAACATTTTGGGGACTTTTCATGGATCATCTCTTCACCCAAACACACAAAACGGCTGAATACAAGGGTTTTGAGGGTTTGTGATCATATTTGAGCTTTGATTCAAGGATTTAGAGGCTAAACTTAGAGATTTGAAGCTTGATCTTTGGGTTTAGAAGATGGATCTTGAAGATTGAAGCTTGGATTGAAGATTTTGCTGCTGTTGGGTGAAGATCAAGGAAGAATTTGAAGATCTAGAGCTAATTTGGTGAAGATAAAGCATTGATTTGAAGATTGGAGGAGTTTTTGGTGGTTGGTGTATCTAAATTCCTCTTCTTTCAATCTTTGTTCATCTTCTATATACAATGTTGTTAGATCTAGTGATTTTTATGTTTGATTTGATGATTGGTATGATGATTGGCTAGATTTAGTATGACTATTTAGGCATTATGGATAATTGATGATGATATGATGATTTTTTGTTGTTCATGATATGTTGGTTGGATGTTCTATTGAGAAAGTTGGTTTATGATGATCTTGTATGCAATATGTGTGTTGACTTTATGATTCATGTTGAGATCTTGACTTGATTGTGGATAATATTATCTTGATTTGATAACTTGATAATAGATTTCACATTTTTGGTGGTTAGTCTACTAGATTTAATCATCATTTGAGTAGATCTAGGAATAGATACTCATAAGTTAAGATTGATTTGTGGATTTGAGCCAATGTGCTAGTCGGATTCGTTACCGGAAGGTGAGGATTTGTAGATTTCATCCTTTTGTTAGTTGGTTTAGGTTAAAATACTACGGGAGTAGGTTTTGCTTAATAAAAACTAGCAACTTGTGTTATCTAGTCTTGATTTGTCATAAACCGATTGATCCCGTTATTTTAGTTTACTGATTGGATCAGTTTCTAGGATAAATGGACTTGTAAGCCGAGAGGTGAGCTAGTTTAGGATCCCTTAGACATCCGGGAGTGATTTGTAGACATTCCTCACACCGTGAGCTTCACATATTTATTTTAGGACTTTCTAGCATCCACGAGACCTTAGTAGTAGGTACTGATGTGTTAGATTGTTTTGAGTAGATATATTCTCAGATCCGGTGCCGACATATCTAGAAAGCCGAGAATTGTCATATTATCATCAGGATTCCCGCCTAAATAGTCATCATTTCATCCATAGTTCTCTTTTAGCTTATTTTCGCCCTTAGTTTCCATTTAGTTAAGTTTATACCCGTAGTTTATTTTAGATAATTTTCCTTAGTTAAAATCTTATTCTTAGAGTAATTTTAGATAAATTGTCTCTTGCTTGTTTAATTTAGTCTTTAAAATCTAAACTCAAGTCTTTTACAACCGTTAGAAGTCGATAGAGATCCAGTACTGAAGGACGCCAAACTCAGATCTTTGGGTACGATATCCGGACTTACTTGACTTGCTACATACGACCGGTACACTTGCCGATTGTGTGAACTTGTTGGGTTTTTCCTTTTTACAAATTTAAAACCTGAGTTACGATCCAAAACACATTTTCATATACCACACGGTTCGCATCAACAACACAAACCACTTCTTTAGAGCTTCATACCTCTAGAACATGATTAGAGAACATCTAATGGTTGTATGTATAAACCTCTTCCTCTTGTGAAATATTGTCTTCATGAGTTCATTTTTTTTTTTGAGAATATCAATGAAAGTTTTGTTACTAAGGCTTAATTACCTTCAGTTTATTAGTAGGAAACAATCAACTTATTCATTCACTTTAAGTCAAATAAATTGAGTGATAACATCTCTTTGTCAGATGTGTATCTTTTAATAGATATATCTTTTCTTTTGAACAAATTTATTTTGGTCTTTGATTCATAATGTGACACCCCGCCCGGTGGCGGAAAACACCTGGTTGTCAAGTGAATTGGATATCAATAGTACAAAGCACATGGCACACTAAAAGCATATTTTAATATTTAATTAAGCATCAATGTCATGATAAGGAAAAAGTAAATAGTCTTAAATACGAAAATAAAAGCCAATAATCAAAGTCATCTAATTAACTTTTATTCTAGGTCCAAAAGCAATCCTACGTGTCTTGTAAAACATAAACGATTCTAACGCCACCTGAAACATGTGTAAAATAAGTTAGCTAAAGAATTAGCTAGTGAGTAAAAACACAATTGATAATACATAATATGAAATCCGAGATCAATATGAATATGTCACGTAAGTTTATGTGTATAGCAATATCATTATATCATTCAACCATGACCATAAAATCAACCTTGTTACAATTATTTATAACATTTATTGAACCGACATGTAACCGACATTGAACCATCTCGTTGTATATGTTATCAATAAATATTCTTAATATCTTAAGGGACATAGCAACCTAGTAACAAGCATCTCGTTTAGCAACTAGAATCCAACATATAGAATCAATAAAAGAATCGTCGGGTCTAATCACCTATCGTGCCAAAAAGCGTAGGTGGGCTTGTCAAGCCATTAGCGCTAATATCGTACCGATGGAAATTACAAAATAATATAATTTCTATTTACTAACACATAATATTGCATCAAGTGGCCAAACTAGATTAACACATCAAATGATCTCATTTTAAAAAAGAAACAAGAAACGAAAAGAAACCGTAGCATCATATAGGAACACATGTTTCAGCCCCAGAAAGTAAAACAGAAAAAAGGGAAGTGAGTTTACTCACCTCGTAAAGCAAAGATAACCGAAAAGTAACGCAACTATAACGAACCGAGAGTCTCCCAAATATTGGTACCACCTAATTAATTGGGAAAAACCCTAACTTAGAAACGAACTAATAGAAACAAAAATCACAAATCCGAGATCTAGGGTTTCGGATTTGGGATTTGGAATTTAGGGTTTTAGATTAAAATTGGGAATTAGGGTTTTAAACTAAAATTTAGGAATTAGGAAATTAGGGTTTTGAATTACGAATTGTGATTTTTGGATACGAAACATAGTCATATTTTCGTATTTGGATAAATATTTATATTTCATAAGTATTTGTCTTTTTTGTATTTTTCTTTAAATATGTATACAATTTAAATACTTAATAATATAACTTTAATATTTGAATCTAGAATTTTATAAGTTTTATAAACTTTAAATGTATTTAATATATAAAAGATATTATTTATTAGGAACAAAGGGGACTCGAACCCGTGACCTGTCCACACCCACACACATGTACTAACCGCTGGACCAGACACGCTTTTGTTGAATAAATCTGTTTTTAAACATTTTTATGTTTTATTTGCCAAGAACACCCTTTTTTATATAAGCCCTAGAAACGAAATCTGTCCAATTCGATTCATTCAGGTTCATGAATCCAAATCAAATAGAGGGCTTTTGATCTACATTACAACACGAGTATTTTGATATAAAGAACTTACTTGTTGGTGGAAGTTTGATATGGATTCGAGTTGAAGAAAAAGTCGACGGCTTTAGGATCAAATCTGAGAATCTGTGATGAAACGAGATGAAATTGATGATATAGATAGATGTAGATGATCAAGGGGATTAAAACAATTATAAAAGTTACCTGGTTTGATGCTTAAAATGTCGAGATCGACTGAAGTCGCCGGAGTTATGGTTTTTTGGTATTTGATTTGTGGTTTCGGTGATTGAGGTGATGAATGGAGATGAATTGGTAATTGATTTATGTTAGTCGAGCGTTTTGGAAGGATATGGGCTAAATAAAACGTTGATACGAGTCCTAATTTAGGGGATTGTGATTCTGAATTTGAAACCCAAAATAGATTTCGTGCTAAAATAGTTTCTAGATGCTTTTTTTGGTCGATTACGGGGTCGATTCGGACAAGTAGATGTTTTGGAAAGGTTTGATTGAGTTAAAATTGGTAATTATTGTGTAAATAAAACTCGCCAGAAATGCAGGGGCTGCCGGAAAAATATGCTGCCGGAAACGCGTGGAGAAGAGGTGGGGATGGTTTGGGTTTTATAAAAATTTACACTAACAGCCCTTGTAGTTTCAGTTTTGTTTATAATATGCTAAAAGCTTTTAACTTAAGTTTTAATTGACCCAAAGTTAATTTATAAATTATATTAACTAACGAACTTAACTATTTTGAGACGTAACGTTTATATAAGTGACGTTTTTATAGTTTTAGTTTGTTTAAGTTATTAAGAGACTATTTCGAGATTTTGAGGTGATTTTTGGTTAACGTTTTCAATAGTTTTCTTTTACGAACCATATACATATATATTTACATATTTTGAGATTCGTTATTGTAAATTGTATTTATTTAGTATACCTAAGTATTTTTGAGATGAAATACGATTTATTAGATAAGACGGGAATAACATGGAAATCCAAAGTATTTATTAATAATAATAACAACGAACGTTACATGTACATGTTAAAGAAATAAATACGATTACAATTGGGCTCAAAATAATAACCCGGTTTTAGAGTTGCATTGTGTGGGTTGAGACCCACGAAAGTACTAGACTTCGCGTGGGGCTAAACCATTGGGCTCAATTTATCTAAAGAAAATCTAGACTCGACTCGTCCTTAAAACATTATCCATGGACCATAAAGGAATTACAAGAATACCCGTGGTTATTGTTCGAGATCTTTCCATTTTACTATATATGAAAAATGGGCTAAATGCATATTTCCCCATCCAAAACACTTTAAATGCATATTTACCCAGCCAAAAAAATCAATTGCATATTCCCCCTATAAACAACTTTAATTTGCAAATATACTCATTTTTAATAAGGTCATTTGGTTAACATTGGGTGTATATGCAATTGATTTTTTTATTAGGGGAAATATGCAATTAGAGGGTGTTTATAGGGGTAAATATGCAATTGAATCATGAAAAATATATATGGTTTTGGTGGGTTGTGAAGGCCTTGATCGGGCCGGGCATAGATCCGGGACCATTGGTTGTTGCAATATGGAAGTCTGAAACAATAGGGTGGCCGACCCTAGATTGTTATGACTAATTTTGGTATTGCTTGAAGACCAAGAAGTTGCCTTATTTACTAACCCTAATCTAGCATTATAAATAGAACCCATGATTGTAATTGTATCTTGTAACGGAACACCTAATAATATAAACCCTAGTTGCAAAGTGGGCGTAGGTCAATCGGAACCGAACCACTATAATTCTCGTGTCTCTAACTTTATGCGTGATAATCGTTTGTGCATGTGTGTTGTTTCGCTTCCGCGTACCGCTTGTTTCTAACAACTGGTATCAGAGATTAGGCTCGTTGAACACACGGTTCTTGCACTGAAAACGATTCACTGTTTTTGGTTTATACCAATCGTAGATATTCACCTGTTGCGGATCGCCGTTTTTTATTTTTTGTTTGCGCTTTGACAAAAGAGTATTAATCTTGGAGTTCGTGTGAGGAGGACAATTAATTTGATTCTTCGGTGTAGTGCGAATGAAAGAAGCCATATAATATTTTTTGGTTTCAAGTTTGCGCAAGGGAAAGAAAGAAAACATATAAGTTGAATACTTGGTGGTGACTGGTTTGAAGAAAGAAAAACAATATATTTTGTTTCTTTCTAGTGATTGTTCGATTGGTTGTGTTTGAGATTGAGTAACAGGTTGGTTTACTATTGAAGGTTGTTCAGCTTCAAGCGTTTATTGTTCTTGGTTTTTCTAGTTCTCGTTTGCGATGTCTGAAGATGCGAAGGTTCGAGTCGACAAGTTTAACGGTACTGATTTTGTATGGTGACGAATACAAATAGAGGTGTTACTTGGTGGGTGCGACTTGAAGATGGTACTAGAGGAAAAACCTACGGGAATGAGTAAGACTGATTAAGCGGTGTGGGACTCAAAGGACAGAAAGGCAAGGGGTACGATTACATTGGCTTTGACAAAAAAACATAGCTTTTAATATCATAAAAGAAAAAACTGCTCGTGGTATGTTAACATCTTTGTCAAATATGTATGAGAAACTGTCTGCCGGGAAGAGTGTTCTTGATAAGAGAATTATTCACGATGAAAATGCGTGAGAGCGGTTCAGTTACTGATTACATTAACGAAATCAATTCAATTTTGTCTAGATTATCGTCTGTAGGCATGAAGTTGGAAGATGATACTCAAGCTGTGATTCTGTTATCTTCTTTGCCGGAAAGTTGGTCTGGTTTTGTGACAACGGTCACTGAAACTATGGGGACCGGAAACTTTAAGTTTGATCGGATCCGCAATAGTGTTTTGGGTGAAGACGTTCGCCGGAGAAACTCTAGTGGAGGATCATCTTCTGGTATAGTGTTGGCAGGGGAAGGGACAATAACAGGAACAGTGGGAGTCGTGGAAGAAGTTCGTCTAAAACTCGAAAGAATGTGAAGTGCTGGAACTATGGTGGAAAAGGGCATGTTAAAAACGAGTGTCCTGGTCCTAATAAAAAAGATGAAAGGTCAGTGAATACTGTTCATTCAGATGAAGATTCTGGAGATGATGCATTGGTTTACTGTGTAGAGTCTACAAACTCTTGGTTCATGGATTCCGGTTCGTCATTTCATGCTACGCACAGCGGGGAGACGATGAGGAATTTAAAAACTGGTAACTTTGGGAAAGTACGAATAGCTAATTGTGAGGTTCTTAATGTTACGGGCACGGGTGATTTGAACTTAGTAACTCCATTGGGTACCACATGGAATTTGAAAGATGTCAGGGTTACTCCGGCTTTGAAGAGTAAACTTATCTCTGCCGGTCAGCTAGATAAACAGGGTCTGGAAGTCAAATTTGGTGGAGGCAAATGGAAGGTAACTAAAGGTAATCTGGTAAAAGGTCGTGGAAACAGGTGAGGGAAGTATGATCGTTCCTCAAAACAAAGTTAGACTCGCTGAATCTAAGGGGCAAAAGAAGGTTCAATTTGCAAGAGGTGAACCTTGTGCAAAGGTGATTCAAGCTGAGTGGGTTCGGAGGTTTAAACCGAGTTGGGGGTTTGGTGACAGTGGGAGCGCGTGGCGTGTTTCGTGTACAGTTACAAAACAACGATGGGTTTTGAAGACCGCTAATCCGACTGTGAAAATCTCTCCTATGGAAGTCTTGCTAAATGAGGAGAGTGGTTCTCGGGTTATCTCTGGAGCTGGGGGATTGTGCGGACTAGTTGAGATAGAGAATGAGTTGGAGCTCGGCAGAATTTCAACTGCCCCTTCATGTAATTGATGAGAGGGGGTAGCAACTAGGGATGATCATGAAATCTTAGCTAATCTATGGAGATTAAGGCTTGGAAGACTTGAATTTCGAATATACTGAAGTTACTGAATCTGGGTCACTTGGATAGAGGACTTATGGATTGCATAAAGCTTTCAAGTGGGAGATTGATGGGTTGTGAAGGCTTTGTCGAGCCGGGCTCGGATCCGGGACCTGGTTGATGCAATATGGAAGTCTGAAACAATAGGGTGGCCGTCCCTAGATTGTTATGACTAATTTTGGTATTGCTTGAAGACCAAGAAGTTGCCTTATTTACTAACCCTAATCTAGCATTATAAATAGAACCCATGATTGTAATTGTATCTTGTAAGGGAGCACCTAATAATATAAACCTTAGTTGCAAAGTGGACGTAGGTCAATCGGGACCGAACCACTATAATTCCCGTGTCTCTAACTTTCTGCGTGATATTCGTTTGTGCGTGTGTGTTGTTTCGCTTCCGCGTATCGCTTGTTCCTAATAGGTTTGCATACAAAATCTAATGAGATCAAGTAGGGAATTCATTGTGCTCTTTTAGTGTTCTTCGTTCAAAAACATATTCATAGTTTCTGAATCTTATTTTGGTTGAATCTTCAAATCTTTGCGAATTTTGAGACAGATTTTGTTTTGGAAGAAACAGTTGGGTTGGCAGTTAGGCAAATGTTGTTGTATTGGTGAAAAAAAATCGAAAGTATGGTGATCGAGATTAATATTTAATGTTGTTGTATTGGGATATCATATCTATCTAATAAATCAAACTTTTAGGGGGCAATTTTTGGAGGGATTTTTTTTTCTATAATAGGAAGTTTGGGAGGTAAAATTTAGTAAATTTTTCACCATGCAAGTTGATGGAGCCAACTCCTTAAATGTTATATATTTACAAATTGTTAAATATAATGGTTATAATTTCTTTATAAATATTACTATTTAACCCGTGTGTAACACACGGGTATTAAACCTAGTTAGGTTATGAAATGAAGTTCCTTTCATTTGCATGGCTCGGTCCCGCTTTTGATACACATCTTTGGTTAGAAGAATCTATTTTTTGGATGACAAAGTGAAATAAACTTACATACTTAATTGGTAAGGTCACTGGTGACACGGTCGAATCATCACCGGTCACGTGTCACCCATTTATTGGTCCATTTAACTTTTTGACTTTTTTTCTATTTTTATTTTGAAATTTTTGTAGATATATACGATTTTGTTTGACTTTGAAGATCAAAGATGCATTTGGAGCAGCTGGTTAGCACGGTGATGTTTGTTACTAGATGGTGTGAGTTCGTGTCACCCCATCTACGTGTATACTTTTACCCTCCTACTCTACTTTGACATATTTCTGGAATTGACCATCCGGTTTTGACTTAGTTGACATATACGTTTGTTATATAATCATCTTTTAATATGTCCTCCATTATAACTTTACACCGTAACATGTGAGACATGAAACTTTTTTTATCAACACATGTGACGAAGTCACGTACGTGAGACCCAACCACTGCATTACGCGACACAGTCTTATATGTAGTTTAGAAGGTAAAGCGAAGATTCAATTAGATTAAATTAAATCGGGCGTGAAAACAATTAAATTTAGGTACTTTTAGGCCCAACTTAATTAACTTTAAAGAAAAATATATGATGGCCAAATGACTAGCATTTGATGGTCACATTGACTACTTACTATCCACGACACCACCAGGCTACTCGCATAGCCTTGTCGTGCCCTAAGCATTTCAAACATGTCATTTGGCAAGTCTTTTCAAGCAAGTTTTTCAATATTCCTTTTCCTCACATAATATTATTATTTTCATATATCATGAAGAATGTACTATTCAAGAAGGAATTGAAAAAATGAAAACTTCGTTAACATCCAAATTTTCCCTCATTGGGATACCGTTACACATGACCACCGCCATGTAGCCCCCCTTGCCATTCTCTAAATACAACTTTAGAGTGATGAACATATAACAATTATATATTAAATTGAAAACCTGAGAACTGATTAAAAGAAAGAAATGAAATTTTGAAGAGTATGGTAAAATTGGAATTTTAAATACATAAATCTATAAACATTTTTATTACATGTGTTAATGTAAAAAAAGTTGCACTATAAGAACAAGAGTTTCTTTAGTTTTCATTAGAGTATAAATAACGTAATAAAAAATAATTTTTTCTTGTTTAGAACTTCAATACTACATATATGTAGTATCATACTACTGCATATATGCAGTACTGATGTGGTATATTTAGTAATTATGCATGATTAGCTTTTAGTTTGAATTTCAAGTTTATTTTATTTTATTATGGTAATTATCTTTTAACTTACAATCTAGTATAAATATTATTTTTGTTTTCATTTGTAATAAATTTTGTTAAATATGAAGTATAGAGAACTTTCTTATTGAACCTTTGAGTTTATATGAAGACTTTGAATAATCATTAGACTTTTGAGTAATTTGATCACTTCAAAACCACATCAAACACCATGATATTACATACATGTAGTATCAAAAAGTTACGACGTGGTTTTTTATTATTCCAATCTCTATTGTAGTAAAGCAAAATCATGTTTGGTTACTTGCTATCATTTGAGAATTTCTTTCAAAATAATATTTTTATATTTAATATATATATATATATATATATTATAATAACATTAATTACATTTTGGTCTCCTAATATATAGGAGGATCTTTAAAAACTTAAGAGTATATACATTTTCAACTCTCTCTTACTATGAGTGTGTTTGGGTCGGTTTATATTTGACAATGTATAAAATTGAAACTTAGGTATAAAGTTTGTAATACCTTACAGTTAAGTATCTTAGTATTTTTAAATATACATAACTTTTTTATACAACACTATTTTTTTTTAAAAATACACCATAAAACCGACCATTTATTTATATTTAGTTTGAGTATAATATTGTTATAGTACAAAAAAATAAATTTCTTGATCTGGTTTTACCACGGTTTTGTATCAAAACTGATTGGAACCGTCCAGGTCCCATGAATATCATTAAAATCAACACTAGATGTTATATTTTCTAGTCTAGAGCGGACACTAAACTATTATTATGCTCTAACTAATTGTAATAACTTTGTTGAATTTTTTTTACAATTTAAAAAAACGTATGAAAAAGTTATAAACGTAAAAAAAATTATTAAATTCTCAGCTTAAAATAAGTTTTGTTTGACACTACAACTTTATTATTAATTTTATTTATTATTGTAATATTTATATTTATTTTTCTTTTATCAATATTTTATTTTTGTCTGACCATTCCATGATAAACTAAAACAACTTTAGTTCTTGATGGACGGCCAAATTATCATTTTCTAAACTAATATGTTTACATATTCATCGCTTGTTAATTTAACTTAACGGACATCACAAAAACATGAAGTTTTAATCAGTGGCGGAGCCAGCCTGAAAATTCAGGGGTAGCCTGAAATTTTTTTTCCCCGGACGTTCATACAGTAATAAAAATAACACCACAAAATTATAAAAATACCTAATACATTTATCTCATTTGTTCTTTCATAGCTTAAAATCAAAGATTCAGGGGTATCTTTTTAATTGTTTAGGGGTATCCTTATACATAAAACCGGAGAATATATATATTTTTTACACTTAGCCACGAAATTTCAGCCGTAGCCCAGGCTACCCCTGAGCTTCACATACGTCCGTCCCTGGTTTTAATATAAAGTGATGGTTGATTCTTGCTAGCAAACACTTACTTGGTCAACTTAAGTATCACTAACAAACATCTCCATGTGTCAAAGTGGCTAGCCGGTCAAAATCTACTAGTACACAATGGCTAGCTTGTCAGATATACGGTGGTGGGTAAATTTCATTTCCGATGAAACAATATGGTTTAAAGCTATTAGGTTATTTATAAACACTCAAACTATAACCGATGCCGACGCATTTTACATGGTATACTCGAAGATCTACCGGCCATATATATAACTATCACAAACAATAATCCAACTACTTGTGGCCTAACCTTTTAACATTGGAACAAGATCTTGGAAGTTCTTCTTTGTTTTTTATTAGACCTTTCAAAATATATATATGACAATATATTCAAACAACCGGCTTCTATCCGTCCTTCCCCTTAAAAAAACTCATTATATCTATATAAGCACTCATATGATACATTTATATATGCTTGTGCTTGTGTGAGTTAAGCACAATTAAAGGCCAAGTAGGGGTTTCAAAGTATGGAGGATCCTAAAAGACTAGAAGAAGGGTCGGGTCGTCATGATCCAACTATGGTTGTAGAAAAACCCAAAGCTACAATGGTGGATCTAACAAATGACCAGACAAAAAATGAATTTGATCAACCGAATGGCGGTGAAATGCCAATCTTGAAGCAAAAGAGTAAGAGGGTTGCGACTTTAGATGCTTTTCGAGGTCTAACCATTGTAGTAAGTACTTAGAACATGTTATGGACCATAAACCATATGATTATAAGATTTTGTTCATATGGAAATATGTACTTAGAATATTATTTTGAGTTGTTTCAGTTAATGATATTAGTAGATGATGCTGGAGGTGTATATGAGCGAATGGACCATTCACCGTGGAATGGGTGCACTTTGGCTGATTTTGTGTTGCCGTTCTTTCTCTTCATTGTTGGTGTCGCGATTGCCCTTGCTCTCAAGGTACGTAGAACTATTTACGAACAATAGTTGTTAGATTTATATGATTTGGTTCATGATTCGGTTTTTCGATCTAGTTTGATGGTTTAGTGATCTGGCCAATGAGTTATGCACATGTATTACATTCATGAATCATTTTTATAGTTTCAAAATTTTGTATACCTGTTTTCGCGATTTAATTAAAAATATAAATAGGATTAAACACGACTAAACCACTAAAGGTGGCAAGCAGACCCGCCTGCCTAGCCACCCGCTCGGTTTGATGGTTTGCTGTTTTTTGAAAACTTGGTCAGAATTTGAGTCAAAGTCGGTCAAACCAGACTTTGAACACCTTAAACTAGTTGTTGTCTTATATATGATGATTTTCTAACAAATCATCTCATGTGCAGAGAGTTCCAAATACGAATTACGCAGTGAGAAAGATTATCATAAGAACACTAAAGATGTTGTTTTGGGGAATTCTTTTGCAAGGTAAAGCTATTCGTTAGCAAGCATGTTTTGGTCATCTTACATGAAATATTCGCTTGAAGATCGATGCGAATATTTTTTTTCTGTAGGAGGATACTCTCATGCACCATATGATTTGGCTTATGGAGTAGACATGAAGAAGATCAGATGGTGTGGCATTCTTCAGGTACTCTTAATTTGTCGGGTTTTATATACATTGAACTTATTTGGACCTGTTAGTTGTAATCGGTAGAGAAGAGAATCTTATAGTTATGGTAATTAACCCTTTGGCTAAGAACTTTGGTTCCATTACTTGCATTGATGATCTAACGATAAAACGTTTTCGCAGAGAATAGCATTGGTGTACATGGTTGTAGCTCTAATCGAAACGTTCACCTCAAAGCTCAGACCAACAGTCATAGAGCCTGGTTATTTCTCCATTTTCTCAGCTTATAGATGGCAATGGTAAATCTTAAAATATATAACATTTCATGAAATGTAATTAACTATTTTATAGAGTATTTTTGTCAATTCACATGTCTTGTGTTTGAGATTAGGCTTGGTGGGTTCATTGCATTTCTTATTTACATGATCACAACCTTTGCTCTATACGTTCCGAATTGGAATTTTACAGTTCAAAATGATGACAATACATCAGAGACTTTCACCGTAAGATTGATTCGACTAATCTGAAAAGAAGGCAAATAAGTTTGTATTCAAAACTTCATTCTTCTGTTTGTTCTTTCAGGTTAAGTGTGGTATGAGAGGACATCTTGGTCCTGCTTGTAACGCCGTTGGTTATGTCGATAGAGAAGTTTGGGGTATCAATCATCTTTACACGCAGCCAGTATGGATTCGACTAAAGGTGCGTTCATCGCATATTAATATTGCTAAACACATAAACTCCTCTCATTTAGGAAAGTTGTTAAGAATATATATATAAAGTTAGTTAAGTTTGGTAGTTAGTTAGTTAGTTAGTTAGTTAGTTAGTTAGTAAGTTTGTTGCTTAGTTAGTTAGTTGATTATCTTACACAAGTTATATTTACTTCTGTTTATACTTAGAACATTTATGAGTTTTTCGTGGTTCTTACATCACAGGCTTGCACTTTTGCTTCTCCAGAATCGGGTCCTCTCCGTCCAGATGCTCCTACTTGGTGTCGTGCTCCCTTTGAACCTGAAGGTCTATTAAGGTACCACATAAAAGGAAGCGAAAAAAAATAACGCCTTATTTTAACCTTAATGCGTGTAAATTTGCTTAGACGGGCAATTACATTAGAACATGACGTGCAAGATTTGTTTTACAGTTCAATCTCTGCAATTCTATCTGGTGTCATTGGCATTCACTATGGGCATGTCTTGATCCATTTCAAAGGGCATGCAGAGAGGTTGAAGCAATGGGTTTCAATGGGAGTTGGCTTGTTGATCATAGCACTTCTTCTTCATTTTACTGATGGTATATAAGCATTTTCGAATTTTGTTATACATTTACTTGATCATTTTAGTCAGTTATATTGATTTAAACAGTCCCAACTTTCACTTTTTGATTTCTACCGGTCCTAGCTATCAAATTGGCTGGTAATGATCTCAACTTTTATCATTTTGGCCACCAATAGGCCGTTGTTAAAAAAATTTTACCCCGCCGCAGTTTTTTTCAAACTCAAGACCAATCTTTTAAGGTTGTTGATAAGAAGGAGAATACGAGTCGATTGATGTAAAATTTACCTCGTAACAACGCTCTAAATGGCGAAACGGTGTTTCAATTGGGTGTTTAAACCTAACGGTGCTTCAATCGGATGTAAGACATGTGTCGTTCGGAGCGCCGTTTCGAGATAACTTTTACATCAATCGACTCGTATTCTCCTTCCGATCAACAGCCCTAAAACATCGGTCTTGAAATCGAAAAAAACTTAATGGCGTTAAAAAAATTTAACAACGGCATGTTGGTTGCCAAAGTGATAAAAGTTGCGACTGTTAGTAGTCAATTCGATAGTTGGAACCGGTAGAAACCAAAAGATGAAAGTTGAGACTGTTTAAAACCAGTATACCTTTTAAACGACTTTAATTATTTTATGTAGCGATTCCTATAAACAAGCAACTCTATAGTATCAGTTATGTTTGTTTCACTGCGGGAGCTGCAGGAGTAGTATTTTCAGCCTTTTATATCCTGGTAAGGAAAACATTAGTCACACTGTTAAGTACTTTAAACCAACCGAAACAATATTTCAATCAAGAGAGAATTGAAACAGCATTGCTGAAAACTATTTTATGTTTACATTAAATAACTAAAAGCAAATCACTTTTGGAGTCAAGTTGGTTATAGTCGAAGACTCGTCAACCATTCGTTTTAGAAAAAACTCATCGTAGTAACCTTTAACCATACCATGTAAAACCCTTATGCTCGAATTTTAACCTATGTCTCCTTGAGTTAACCTTTGAATATGCCCGATAGCTAGTGATGAAACATAAACTACGCATGAGATCGTTAGGAGTAGAGTTGTAAACAAACCGGAGTATGTTATATATATATGTATATATATATATATAGGGTTAGGATCCTTACAGAACCACTTTTATTTACAGAACTATAGAACCATAGATTTACATACACGTAAATTAAGTCTAGTGATATTAAGCTGTCTTTACATATGTGTAAATTAGACATAAGCATTTGAATATAGAAACACAACCATTTTTTGTTGTGGCAAATATACACATATGTGAAACAACCTAAATATCACCAGACTTAATTTACATGTATGTAAATCAGTGGTTCTGTAAATAAGAAATGGTTCTGTAATGATCTTCACCTTGTATATATATATGTATATATATGTATATATATATATGTATATATATATGTATATATATGTATATATATATAAGGGAGAGTTATCTTACAGCGGGTTGAGAATCTAAGAAGGCCACAAACAATCTTTTAGACACAATGCAAGTAAAAAACACACAATGACGGGTAAAAAAATTTATTAAAAAAAATCTAAATCAAATTTAAAAAAAGTAGCTCAGAGACATTGTTCCCCTTGTTGTCCTCCATAAAAAAAATTACACGAAAAATAAACAAAAATTAACGTTTTCATTGCGTCTAATTTTTTTCATCAATCGACTCGTATTATGCTTCCGATTAAAAGGCCTAAAACATCGGTCTTGAATTTGAAAAAAATTTAACGACGTTAATAAAAATTAATGACGGACCATTGGTTGCCAAAGTGATAAAAGTTGGGGCGCTGACAACCATTTCAATAGTTAGGACTGATAGAAGACAAAATGTGATAGTTGAGACTAGTGAAAACCAATATATCATTAATTTTCAATTCATATTTTTTGCTTGACAAATAACACAGATTGATGTTTGGGGAAAAAGGACACCATTTTTACTATTTGAATGGATTGGAATGAATGCAATGTTGGTTTTTGTACTTGGGGCACAAGGCATTTTAGCAGGGTTCATAAACGGATGGTACTACAAGAGTATCGATAACAATCTGGTACGTAACATAACCTTCCAACCTCAAATTTTTTGTTATCTACATGCATGCATGTAACTCCTCAGTCGACTGAGTTGGTAACTAAGTTTATTATGGTCTTGTTACAGGTAAATTGGATACGAGATCATGTCTTTATTGACATCTGGAAGTCTCAAAGATTTGGGACGCTTTTATATGTTATATTTGTTGAGATTATCTTCTGGGGAGTAATTTCTGGGATTTTACACAAACTTGGTATATATTGGAAGTTGTAAAAACCAAGATATACTAGGTTGTAATTTTTTAAAAATGTTTGACGTGTGTTTCAAAGAATTTACAAAACTAATTTATTATAAATCACCTTTGATTATTATCTAACTAGGTTTAACACCCGTGTGTATATATAGACGTGATAAAAAAAGTAGTTATAACTTAATATATAAGAATTCGAAAAAAAAAGTAGAGAACATATTAATCAAAATAGATCTAGGTAACAAATATTTGATATGCAATGAAGAATATCTAAATAAAAAATTATAATTTATAAATATCCAAAACTTGTATACAAACATTTAATATTCCATAATTTGTTCTTGAACAAGAGCATTCACAGTAGATTTAGTAAAATTATGTGAGTAGATTTGGTAAAATTTTATTGAATGGTTTTGAGTAGTTGTGAGTGAAAAAGAGAGAAAATATATGAATAAAGGAGAGAGAAACCACAAATTTAAAGAAAAATATACGAGGGATAGAGAGAGAAGTAGTAAAATGTAATGATTAAGGTATAAAAAGTATTTAATTAAAATGAGAGAAAATGTTTAGTGTAAATATAATGTTTTTAGGGTAATTTTAAAGATAAGGAAAAAGATTTGTAATGAGACATTTTACCTAACTCAAAACGCCCAAGGTGTTGGGTATTAGTATTATGGAGGCCTTTGTCACATTGGGCCAACCCATCTGTTGAAGAAAAGCCCACAAGTGAAACCCTAGTGTTCATTCTCCTATATATATATATATAGTTAGACACCATGCATTGTAATGTTTGCTACTTCTTTGATCTTAATATAAACATCTAGTTGCCATATAGTGGATGTAGGTCAGATTTAGACCGAACCACTCTAAATCATCGTGTTTTTGTTACTTGCATTTCATCTATCTTGTGTTGATTGTTCTTGTTTGTATGTGGTCGAGATTCGGTGTTGTTCCTAACACAAGGCGCCCCGAAAACGCCCCAAACCACTACATATGGGCGTTTTGGATGTAAACTTTGTCTTTGACTCTTTATACAAAGCGTCCATATTTCTTGATTGTGGTAAAAATCTGATGTGGATGGAATATTAAGTTTTTTGAAGATTTTTTACTACACATGGTCTAATGACTATAAAAATATGTACTTTGTATCCAAATATGCAAAAAGCAACTTATGCAAAAAAATGAAAAATTTATCTAAAAATACAAAAACCTAAGCTAATCAATTACTCTTAAACGTAGAGGTTGACAAATGACCAAACATATCATTATCCAACTACCACAATTTAATCAATTTATAAAAGAAACCAAATAAAAAAACTTCATTAAACATCCACTTAATATATGGTTATGGCAACATGAAATTACTATCTATGCACTAATGCACCTCAAACTAATGTGTCAGCCACATAAATAAATTTCAAAAGTTACTTAATGACTGTTTTGCAGCATCTGAATGGATAAGTGTTGAATCAATAAGAGGTCAGAATCATTAAATGTTGAATCAGAAAGTGGTCTGAACCACTAAAAGCTATTATATTGTTTAACTATTTAAAGACAAATGTCTGACCAATTCAGATAATAGCTCTTAACCATTCAGGTTCTATATAACGTTTAACCATTCAGAGGTAAATATCTTAATCATTCAGACATTTATTCGTGAAAGAAACAATCTAATCATTAAGTGCTGAACTATTCAAACATCTAAACCATTAAGAGACTGAAAAAAAAAAAAAACTTAAGATAATTCATGAATGAATGCTACGCGCATTAAGCTATTGCATATTAACTTTAGAGGCTATATAAATTATCATTTGCTTTATTCAAATTTTAATTGTTTTCAATCCCCCAATTTGATTTTGATCCCCAAATTCATCGGTTTTGTTTGCTTCCGTATCTCTTCAATAACTACTCTCGTTAGCAATTCTTCACTGTATATTATGCTCGATTTGTGTGTTTATCTAATTATAGTTTGAATATTTTGATTTCGTTGACTGAGTTTTTTTTTCTTCTTTAATGTAGATTAGGGTTCGATCGTAAGCTGTTTTGATGGCGTCGAAATGTATCCGTCGGGAGCTCGAGGATTTGCAGAAGGATCCTCCGACATCATTCAGCGTTGGTATATATAGTATCGTATAATTATCTAGCCTTTGTTAAGCTCAATTATGATATAGTTGTTTTATGTTAACTAGAACAGTTGATAAGGGTTTAGACAAATAATTAACCATGTTTTGTAAGTTACTAGCTAGTTTGTGTTTTGATATATATGATGCTGCTACTGTATTTTGATCAATGATCGATTTGATCATCTTATTATTGAAACTTAAGGTACTAGAGATTGTTATGCCAATGTTTCTTGTACTTGGTATTATATCATTTTCGTTTGTTTCTTTTGGTATGAACTATGAGCATAGTTGTCAAAAGCGCTCGCCTTTGCGCCTAGGCGAGGAAAAAAAGCCCAGCGAGGCCATTGCACCTTGAGTTCACATATCGCTTTTTCTAGTTATATGCTACTGGTTTTGAATGCTCGGTATTGTTTTTGGTATGGGTTTTACTTTTTGGTATTGATTTTCGTATTGATTTTATTGTTGGTTTTGAATGTTTAGTATTGGTTTTGATTTTGGTATTAATTTCTATTGCATAAATGTTTTTATTTGCTCTTTTTTTGTCACAGACGAGCACTTTTTTTGCGCTTTGCGCCTAGGCCCTAGTCGAGGCCATTGCGCCTTGAGTGCGCCTATTGTCTTTGACAACAGAGGGTATGATGTTGCTACTGTATGATCGATTTAGGGTTCTTGATGATCTGATTATTGAGGTACTAGAGATTTTTATGTCAATGTTTTCATTGCCCTGAATAGCAAACAGCCAAACATGTCATGACTTATTTGTATAAGAATTATGGTAAATAAATGTTTCGCATTGTTGTAAAAATCGGTGATTAGTCGCAATATGTGAAAGACCAAGCCTTCATATCATACTTAAACGAAAGACGAATCTTATTGCAGTCTTTGTTTTGTTTTAGTCAATGTTATGTGACGTTTAATTTACAGATCTTGCTGATGACGACTTGTTTCACCGGCAAGCAAAAATCACGGGACCTTCTAATAGCCCATACTCTGGTGGGACGTTTGTTGTTGATATTTGCTTCCCTGTTGTTTATCCATTCCACCCCAAAGGTAATTTAGTACATGTATCTATTCATAGGATATTTATCTATTACAATTGCACACCTGAAAGCCATATTTATAAAAATAAAAAAAAGAAACTATTAAAAAATGTGACATCAGTTAAAAATAATTCATATCATGTCTAATGACAAATAACAAAAAAATAATGACATATCCCATTTATACCAAAAACTTAAGAAGAAGGATAATGACATATCCCATTTATACCAAGAACTTAAGAAATGTAACAACATATCCCATCTATTCCATGAACACTTTTAAGATAAAACCATATTGTCACGACCGCTCAAACTGCCAAAATATCTGCTGAAAATTCAGCCAAATGTTGCTGCGCTTCTGGAACGTTATAGGTTGTCCTAGACCATCCTAGAACAACCATGAATGGGCTGGAAAGATCTTCAATAATATGCCATGAAGGACCTAGAATGATCCTTCAAAATATCATCATGGAAATGTCTAGGTATATCATGTTAATATCTAGTATAGAAAGTTCTAGATTAGAAGTCTCTAGAATGGACTAGGACTTGTAGTTTGCAAGTATAAATAGGTGGTATTGCCTCATTTGCAAACCACCTCCAAATCTGATCACACTCACTTTGTAAAGGATTCTAAGCTTTTGTACATCTTTGTACTTTAATACAAGTTCTATTTGTTTACAAAGCTTGCATCCTGATTCAATTGCTTTCGAATCACTACATCGTCAGGACTAAAGGCTGATCTTAGAACGCATCTAAGAGCCACACGTGAGTCAAGTGATTAACTCCGTGACAATATGGTTAAAGAGCTTATTAAAATGCTTAAAAAATAGTCTTACCAGCATTAGGAACGAAGCTTTTGTGGTCAATAGTGCTAGTAACAAAAAGTTTAGTTTTCTTATTAAAAAGCTCCTGGCGGACGAGTAGGATGCAAGAAGCCATACTCTGACACCCTTATCATTCTCGTTATGAAATTTGATAGTAACTCCATCACGAAGTAGGCGAGCATCATTGTAGTATACAAACTCAAAGGATTTAGACAACAAGTTAGATCTATCCACCTCCAATTCCAATCCACATTGAAAACATGTTTTCGATGGAATCATTAAGCATACCATAGCCGACCTATATTGGTGTGTAAAAAGGCCTCTGATCTTAAAAAGCAAATAAAAATCTAGATCAAGATACTTAATCCAGTCTCTATACATTGAACATATAGATATAAGGATTGGCTGTAAAAGGCTCATAAATTCAGATATTTTATGTTTGTCAGAACAAGCTATTCTATATGTCCCCTCCAGAATAGCAAAAATGACAGGGCAGTAGTCTGAGTGTATGATGTTTGAAAGCCAAAGTTGAACTTTGTAATCCAATTGCATAGACAACTGATATAACCGAACTGATACAAACATATTTTCATGTTGAATCTCTATATGGCCAAAAGTAGAGGCCTTGAAAAGGAGGCAAACTTCTGTACTTCAACAATATCAAGTTCATCAAGAGAAAGAACATTCAATTTGTATCCCAACTCCAATAAACAGGGGAATACGTCATGTACCGTGATTTTACACAAAAGCCTAGGTCCTAACATAAAGCCTCTTATCATAGTTCCTAGTTCTCTTTGGTAAAACTATAAAACAAGGTAAGGACACATATACACAGGATTGCCCATGAAATATGTCGAGCACGCATAGACGAAATGCTTTATAGAACTCTGTGCTTGTTGTTTGATAGATTATGAGTTGGAATTGAGATACAACTTAACAAGGCTTTGAGGAGCAAACCTGGACTCAAAAAGTCGTAGATCTGCTTCTAGTTGTTCGTATAATATCAGTTGCTCGTCTAAACATTGGCCTCATCTCGTTCAAGACACCTATTAATGCATGGTAAGAGATTCGTCTTCATGATTGAACGGACCCTCATATTCTTTCAAGGTATCACATCTATTAATCAAAGCCCTGATCAACTAACCAGAATCATTATCATCATCCATTAGTCTCCCCAAACTGAATTTGAAAATGTAGGTAGGGTTTTTGTTGATGAATTTGAACCAAAAAGATTAGTGAAAAATGGGTTTTACAGGTAGTGGGGTTTTTAGGGGGTATAATAATACTACGCGTTAGGGTATCAACAAAAACTCCACTACCTGTACAACCCGTTTTACTAATATTTTAGGTTCAAATTCATCAACAAAAACCCTACCTACGTTTTCAAATTTAGTTTAGGGCGACAAATGGATGATGATAATGATCCTAGTAAGTTGATCAGGGTTTTGATTAACAGATTTGATACCTTGAAAGAATATGAGGCTCCGTTCAATCATGAAGACGAATTTCTTACCCTGCATTTGATAGTTGTCTTGAACAAGCTGAGGCCAAAGTTTGGACGAGCAACTAGTATTAAACGAACAGCAAGAAGCACATCTACGACTTTTTGAGTACAGGTTTGCTCCTCAAAGCCTTGTTGAGTTGTATCTCAATTCCAACTCACAATCTATCAAACAACTTGCAAAGGGTTCTATAAAGCATTTCTTCTATGCGTATTCGACTTATTTCATGGTTAATCCTATCTATATGTGTCCTTACCTTGTTTTGCAGTTTTGCAGTTTGCTCCGATTGCAAAATGATGATGATCTTTATTGTTTTTGCCGAAGAGAACTATGATGAGAGTCTTTAAGTTAGGACCTAGGCTTTTGTGTAAGATCACGGTACATGATGTATTCCCCTGTTTATTGGAGCTGGGATACAAACTGATTGGCATTTCTCTTGATGAATTTGATATTATTGAAGTATAGGAATTTACCTCCTTTTTTGGGCATGTACTTTTGGCCATCATAGAGATTCAACCTGAAAATAGGCCTGTATCAGATCGACTATATCATTTGGCTATACACTTAGGTTACAAAGTTCAACTTTGGCTTTCAAATGACATGCACTCAGACTACTACATGTCCTGTCGTTTTTGCTATTCTGGATAGGATATACCAAATAGCTTGTTCTTACAAATATAGAATATTTGAATTTAGGAGTCTTTTGCGGCCTGTCCTTACATCTATATGTTCAATATATACATATTGGATTAAGTATTTTGATCTAGATTTTTATTGGCTTTTAAGGTCAGAGGCCTTTTACACATCAATATAGGTCGGCTATGGTATGCTTGATGATTCCATTGAAAACATATTTTCCATGTGGATTGGAATTGGAGGTGAATAGATCTAACTTGTTGTCACAAATCATTCGAGTTTGTATACTACAATGCTGCTCGCCTACTTCGTGATGGAATTACTATCAAGTTTCATAACGAGAATGGTAATTGTGCCAGAGTATAGGCTTCTTGGGTCTTACTCGTTTGCATGTCAAGAGCTTTTTAATCAGAAAACTAAACTTTTTGTTGCTAGCACTTTTGACCACAAAAGCCTTGTTCCTAATGCTAGAAGGCCTATTTTTTAAGCATTTTAATAAGCTCTTTAACCAATAACCATATGCTCTATGCTGCTACAATGGTTGGTTTTATCTTAAAAGTGTTCTTGTAATAGATTTGATATGTCGTTACCTTTCTTAAGTTCTTGGTATAAATAGGATATGTCATTATCCTTCTCAAGTTCCTGGTATAAATGGGATATGTCATTATGCTTCTAACACTAAGACATACCTCTCTGAATATTTGCAGATCCAGGTAAGCCTCTTCGATATTACAGGTTTGTTGGTACAATGATCGCGTTAGCATTGAATTTTAATTTACAAGTAGGCATCAAACTTGACAGAGTTTTTATGCTTCAACTAGCAGAAAAGGAAATATCTTTAGAAGACATAAAGTATTTAAATCATGTTCATTATGATGCCTTAAAAAAGTTACTTGAAATGGCACCAGATGACCTAGAGAACATGCATATTATTTTCACATTAGATTAACAAGAAGTGGAATTATGCGTAACAGATAAGGACAAGTATATGAAACATCATATTCACAGTCCTTTTGTGGAACTTGTTTCCCAACAGGTCCGCTATTTTGCTAAAGGGTTTGCTGACATGGTTGTGGGTAGAAAGAGACAAAGGCACATACTTTGTATCGCGGCTATTCAGATTCTGATATTCAAATAGGCTGGTTTTGGCAGGTATGCTTTTTTGTTAGACAACCGGCTCAACAGAAACAGAACAACACCAACATTTAGTGGGTAAAAACAGCCCACGACTCTTTCTCTGTATCGATAAACAAACAACCACAAAGCCACACATTTACAAGACTCTTCGACCTCCTATTTTTTATACTAGCCAACAAGTCGACACTAACAACTAGCCTACTTTATCTAATAGTGAAACTAGACTTTAGTATGTAAAGTTTCCACAACCACAAACTAAATGTAAAATGGTAAATTCGTAATAAATGACCTGTACATTTCATTCATCATAGCTTAATATTACATTTACATAAAAGCCTCCTAATAGACCATTAGAGTAAACCCAGTGTGTGTTCTATTAGTGTAAACACTTTTGGTTTATAATTCTATAAAAATAAAAACACACATATACGGATATAACTTGTCTAAGTTGGCATATTTTCTATTTGTAACAAGTAAGAGTTTGTTGTAGATTTTGTATTAGAAATTATTAACTTCTCTTGATAATGAATTTTCAAGTAAAACATTTATAAAGAAACAAAGATGAACCTGAATACTTTATATTGACTTGACATTCTTACCAATTTTTAAGTTTATTTCTTAGCAGATTGTGAGTGAAATGAATGAGAGGGAGCGGAAATATCTATAAGGAATGTGTATATTTTAGAGCACATCAGGAAGGATCGGTGATCGGCTGAAACAAGGGGAAAAGGGGTATAGTTTCGTCGACTTTTGTGGTCTTTGATGTCACACGTCAAGATTATTTAGGAAATGTTACAGTTGTGTTGCCGTATATGTGTGACGTTGAAGTACACTTTTGTACGACTGTAAATTCTAGTCTTCCTCTTGTGTCACATCTTTGTTGACAATAAACTCTCTCTCGTTCCAAATCGTAACTTATACGTAAGAATAACCTTCAACTCATCCGGAACCGACATCTAAAATCATTTTCATTATATCGTGGGTTTTACACAAAATAATCTTTTGTTAACCGGTCGTTCATGATTTCTCAGGCCATGTTGACGGATATTGTTCTACGGAATGGGTTAGCGTTTGTAATCGCCTAATCAGTCTCCATTTCACTTGAGGCTGTGTTATTCTCACATGTTGAAGAGTATATTTCCAATTTTAAGTGGTCAAGGTGATCGTTTGAATGTAGCCATTGGAGGATAATTTTGTGGATTTCTATGTGCAATAGACGTTATAAACAATTTTTTTTGACAGTTAACGCCTCCCATATATGTGACACTTATGACATCGTTTCCTACTAACAAATCAAATGTTAAGCCATATAACATTTTTGGAAAATGGATTTAAACAAGACAAGTACATTTTAGGTCCTTTATGTTTATTTAAATTTATACTATTGGTCCTTTATGTTTAAATATGTTGTACTAATGGTTTTTTATTACTAACCTTGTTAAGTTTGTTTGTTAAGTTCCATCACATGACTTGCATGTGATGGTTATTTTAGTAATTTAACAACCCAATGTGATTGACTTGTCCATGGGTTTTACGTGAATTAATCCAACACCCTCTAGAGTCTAGTCGATCGAATTGGTAGTGCCTAACTTCTTTTGAAACCATGTGTGTAGGAATTTTTATTATTAATTTCACATGTTAGTTTATTATGCTCTTGCTACAGGTAAATTGGATACGAGATCATATCTTTATTGACGCCTAGAAGTCTGAAAGATTTGAGACGCTTTTATATGTTATATTTGTTGAGATTATTTTCTAGAGAGTGGTTTCAGGGATTTTACACAAACTTTGATATATATTGGAAGTTGTAAAAACCAAGATATACTCCGCTTTATTTTTTGAAAAACATTTGAGGTACGTGTGCTTTAAAGAATTTGTAAAATTAATTTATTATAAATTACCTTTGATTATTATCTAAAGCTTGGTAAAAAGTTTGTTTAATTTCAGTTTCGTGTTGCTTATCATTTGGATTTTAATATTATAATGTATAATGTTCACACCATATATTAGGGATGTAAATAATGTGAAACAATGTTTAGAGATGTTAATGGGTTGGTGACTCATTATAATATTATCGTGTTTGAAACATTAAATCTTGATTTTAAATCATATAGTGTGCAGGTTGTAGTCTATTTATTATATAAAATTTAAGAGTTTTGTTATTTGAAAACAAACTTACAAAGAGATGCATAAAGAAGTATAAGATTACAATAATGATACAAAGTTTGTGTTTACTTCTTAGCATCCTCTTAACATCACTTGAAGCTTGGTTGATAGAAACTTAGTGTGCATTTTCCGTTTTTAGGCTAATTATCGGTGGAAGCCATACAAATTGTGAAAGCTTTAACAACGGGCGTAAATGGGTGCATGTAGCCAAGCCCAGGAACTTGAGTGAAGCCTTGAGCAACAAGACGTGCCTTGTAACATTTTGGGGATCTATACGGGTGGAATTTGTGTTTAATGGTCGAGGGACGAGCTCCCAAGTTTCATTTTTTCTAAGAGTCGTCGTGTCATCTTCCAAAGCTTGTATCCAATTGGGAGTTTTAGATGCATTTTTATACACTTTGGAATTGTAGTGGAGTGTAAAACATGATGGAGAAGATGTGTGTCAAAAGTGGCAAGGTTTACCAAAAACTTGGGTTTAAAAATGCAAACCTTAGCTCTAGCAACCATAAGGCAAGCGTTTGAGACACTTGAAGGTATTATGGATTCGGATAAGGGTGGTTGTTGTAAAGTAGATGGAGTTTGAGATGGCAAGGGCGGCGACAGTGGTGATGGTGGTGGGTTTAAAAAGAGGTGAAGATCGTCAGATGTGATGGTGGTGTTGGCGGAAGGTGAAAATTGTTTTCTTTGATTTTTCGCCAGAGCCACAAATGATTTCGGCGAAGTTGCAGAAGATGATGATGATGTGGTGGTGGTGACTTTCCTGAAGTGATGGTGGTGGCGGTGGATGCGATGCAAATGAAGTGGGGTAGGTTATTCAATAATAATTAGTTAAAAGACCGAGTCACGAAATGCGATTGCTCTCACTGCATAAGAATAACAAGAAGAACATGAATAAAACAAATTCTATTGCCCAATTTTGCTTGGTCATCAATACATACAATCATTAGTCCACATCTCACTTTAATCATCCAACTTTCACTCTTTCATAATCAAAATTTCTTTAAGCTCATAATTTGTCAACCAAATACATTAATCACTCACTCTTAATGCATTTTGAAAACATATCTCATCTCATTGTCTCTAAAGCCATACTGGTGTTTTAATCAAAATCTATAAAATAATTTGTACACCCCTCCACCCTACAACTCCTTTAACCTTCAACGAATCGTTAAAAACGACTCAACCTTATCACAAAACCTTATCGCAATGCTAACTTTAGCGTTGGAGGGCTATCCACATGAAACAAAACGCCATTTTCATCATGTCGTGAGGAAGGAAGGTGATCGAAATGCATTTTAAACCCGAGTTGTTGCTGCTGCTGCTGCTGCTTGGATCCTAGTGCATTGTGAAATGAAGCTTGTAGATAAGAACCCAACTGGGGCTGCTTGTACATAAACTGATTCACCCACATTTGCTCTTTAGGAAACACGGGTCTTGACCATTGTGACGGGTCGCAAAACGGGTTCCCAAAATAGGACGAGTGGACTCCATAACCACTTGACTGGTCATCAAATAAGACTATACCAACATTGGTAACATTTTCTGTTGTCGTTTCTGTTTTCGCTTCTATGGGTAAATTTACCGTTTTACCCTTGGCATTTTTCAGATTCTTGATGATTCGACATATGTACACATGTGTAGAGCATCTTTTTCGCGAATCCTGCAAAAAACCACAAGTAAATACACAAGAATTGCAGTTGGATTGTAATATTGTATACAAAAAATGAAAAAGATTATACCTTTTTTACATCTAATCTGTTTCTTGATTCATTCGGATCATTAATCTGCATATGGTCTTGAACCAGATCTTCCGTTTTTGAAGACGTTACTACTGAGTGTTTGATGTTTAAGTTAACTTCATGGGTGATATCATTTCCACCCAATGCAAGCAAACCAGCAACAGCTTCTTCTTCATCTTTCGTTTGTAGGTGATGTTGTTCATCCTGCAAAGAGTTTCTTTTAGTAAGTTTACATTATCACCCTTCTAAGAAATTAACGCGCTTCAAAATTACTAACCGGGTCGAGTTTAGGCTTCTTGTTACCAAGAGTAGATGACGTTTCAAATTTAGAAATCCCATTTGTTAGATTTGAGGAAGACGGGTCAGAGTATCGGTTCTTCAATGCTGCAGATGGAATTAAAAGCAATATTTTTTTCATTTCAAAACCATAATCTGCAAATATGAATCTTGATGTAACATAAAATCAACTAAAAATCTGTACTTTTTTGAATTAAACAGACCTGAACGTAACTTTCTTGGAACAGGTACACGACTAATCGTATGACTATCATCCAAACGCTGCAAATTTTAAAGCAAAACAATAAAACAAATGATACATTAACAAAACAAGTTATGCTCTAAGGAGTTGTGTTTAGATGAGTGTTTAAATCAACCAAATTTTAAAGATGCAAATGTTACATCTTGATTTAAAGATGTAAACACTAATCAAGTTTTAGTGTTTCACAAAATGGAACTTATCAATATCATCTACACAAATGTAAAATTACCATAATACCCCTATTGATTATTCAATTCACAAAATCATCACCAAATTGCATATCCAAACACCCCAAAAGTAGTATATGAATAGGATTAAGCATCACCTTTTTGGGAAGATTGACCCTTTTGCTACAAGTAGTGGATTTATCCATAAAACTCAATGTTTTCAGCTTCTTTGATGGCTTATGCGAATTTACAATACTACCCTCACCTTCAATCACAATCAAAATGTATCAAGAAACAAATCAATTCAAGAACAGGATAACTTTCGAACATTTTGTGATGAAAAAAACAATAAAAAAGACGAATTTTATCAGATTATTTGTTGGGTTTTGTGTGAATTAGATCAAGAACCAAGGGCATTTCAGTAAATTCAGTTCAAAGATCTGAATTTGACCTGTTTCTTCGTATCTGCAAAATTGAAAAGTGTTGATCGATAATCAACTCAAATTTTTTCAGATTATAAACAAAAATCTCAATCAATTTGATAAATAGTTGATCGATAATCAAATAAAAACACTAAACACAAACATAAACTGATGAATTTGGGCTCTTTGCAAAATCCCTCTTTCACTCTCACTCAAACACACAACACAGAGATTAAAACAACAAATTCAAACGAAAACTTACTGAAACAATCTACCGATTGAACAAATAAACGAAAATTGAACTCAGATGTGGTTCAATTGCTACATTTAGAACCAAAATCGGAGTTGTAAAACGTAAAGTTTGATCGATGGGGATGAAGAATTGAAGAGAAATTAAGAAGAAAAAAGATGAAATGAGTGTTAGTGGTGGTGGGATGAAATTAATGGAGGATCTTTATATTGTTCATAATCGTAACCGACGAGGAATAAAATGAGAAAAAGAAAGTGAAGCAGGAAAAAGAAAAATCACACTTTTTCATTCGTTTGAAGGTTGTCAAGTACAATATAAGCCAATAAACAATAAAGAGCAAAGGGAAAAAAACATTGTAAAATAATGATTATTTTCAATAAAGTAGATGGGTTAGTATTAATATTAGGGTGTTGATCGGATTTTTTAATTGAGTTTCGGATTAATCGGGGTTTTAATGTGGCATGTTAATCTAAATACTGACTTTAATAAAGATCGGGTTAATTGCTATCGAGTTTGAATTGAATCGGTTTTAGGTTTGGTATTCGGGTAAAAATAACATCCCTAGTTAATATCTCTATTCATGTAGTTAGTTATTTTTAATCTAGAAAAGTTTAATAACCGAACATGTTTTTCAAAATTTACTATTAAATAGTAATATTTATGTCTTAAACTCACGATCACTTTTTATGATATAGAGAACCCACTCATAAATATATAGAAATCGTAATAAAACTCATGTATGGTAGAAATTTATGATAGAAATTTAGATTCTTAAAATTTATGATATATAGTCACACAATTAAAAATTTAGATTCTTAAAATTTATTATATATGGTCACACAAATAAACTTCTCATAATTAGCTATATGTACTTAACATCTTATATAAATTTAAAATATCAAATATATCAATGACTAATGTATTTAAGACCACTTGAAATAGAGCGTTTTTATCAGTTTTACGCACACAATAACGCTCTCACACCGTGATAAAGGAGCGTTATGGGCCAAACTTTTGCCTGCAATGTTATAAACTTAACACCCATTTTCGCAATAAATCCTATAAAGAATCATCAGCTACTTTTGGTTTTCTAATTTTTCTTTTGTAAATACAACAATTTACCTTTTTAAAGCCGTAACATAGATAGATTTTTACCAATTCTACTCTCTTTACTTCTATTTTCCGACATTACTAGACTATATTTGTCTAAGGTATCCATGTGGTGTACCTTTTTAACACCAAGCAACCCAAACTACCAATCCACTTGATGAACCAGTCAAAACCAACTCCTTAAATAAACTTCCTTGAACATAACGAGAGTCGAGATGTGCAACTCAAGCCTTTTTGGACACATAATGAATATGTCGATGAACGCTTTTAGTATTCAACAAAATTTGATTGGTTATCTACCACAAGTAGGCAAACAAAATCAACAAGCCCTCGATTTTTCTAAAGAAGATTACGTTGAAAAAGTGTCTAAGACACAACCTCATTTGCCACAATTCCTTCCAACCCAACCGTAACAAAACGGGTCGTCACAACCTCGAAAAAGGCCACATAAGAAAAAAGATGCAAGGCCCAAGAGCCAAATAATCACACATTTTATTTTCCCAATTGGCCATCCTTGGGTTGACGTATTTGAGGACCCACAGTCACTAAATATTTTTATCTTGTATTATTTTTTACTAATATTGTTTGAATCATATTCAACGGCTTTTACACTTATTATAATATAATAGCAAACTATCAAGATAAAATTGTATTTTGAAGCGGAGTTGGGTATGAGATTCACAAGCAAATCGGAAAACCACTATACTACCATTCATTAGATAAGATTTCCGCTAAGTGGAAGGAGCCCAACAAGAAGCGTACAACATTCAATGGTATTTACCATCGCATATGGGACGAGTGGGATAATAGACACAATGACCCTGGCATTGAAAGAATGTCTTTCGATGAAAACCAAAGCACATAAGAGTGTTATTCACATCCATTAGCAAATGGGAACTTTAGAGAAAAAGGCCCAAATGTGTTATTTAAAAAAGTTCAATTAAAAGGGATCCGTGGATCGTCTAGGTGATCCATAGAGTACCAAAAACCTCTTTTAATATCCAAAAGATTATTTATTAAATAAAATTTAAATCCATTTAACCCTAATCATAAAAAACGAATTTTAACACCCTGCTTCCCTATAATGTAAACCTTCACATCACCTTCATATTCTACTTTTTTGTGCTTCTTTTATTAAATTGTTGTTAGTTTTGATCAATTATAGTGTTAATCTTCATCCCTAAAGCATAACAAGTTTCATAAGTTTCCCGCATCAAGTTTCTTATGATTTTTATGTTAAGGGTTAAACCTTAGTTCATCCAAACAACACGGTGAGTGTTAAAGATGCAAACTTTAAGATCAATTGAGTATTTCTATTTTGATTGCATGATGTTGGTAATTATAATAATCCAAACTTATGATTTGTGTTCATATGTTGCTAAAGTTAGTAACTTTACTGTGAAATAGGTATTTAGGTTGCATGATTTGGTACAATTATGATGAAAAAATGATGTGAACATGTTAGTGTAGTGTCGATTGATGACTAGTGTAGGGAAAATTAACCATGTTAGTGTGGAGTTCCTAAAAGTAGAAACTTTTAGTGGTTTAGTAATTTGGAATTGAGAGTTATACGTGCTTGGTGAATTGTATTGATGTGAATGTGTTATAATGTGCATGATAATGTGTCTTGATGAGTAAAAAGGGGTGCATTATATATCCCTTGAGTCTTAGTGATCATTGCATTATCAAAAACTAATGTTTTGAAGCTTTTAGCCATTTTTACCCAAAAAATATTTTTCATACCCTTAGCCAAAACCAACTCTTTTTTTAAGTCCTCATGATATATGTGTAAATTATTAATAGTAGTAAAGACTTGATACTTTTTCAAGCTTATTGGCTTGGCTACTTGAAATTGACGCTAGTGATCCGCTAAATATCCCCTTAAAATGACCTATTATAGCTCAATTGATTAGGTGAGTGTTGAGTGATCATTAGTAAGGAGTTATATATGGCAAAGACTTGAGTAACTTTGTCATGCCTTTAATATTTTCATTAATAAAACATTCAAAATCAAAGCTTAGTGCTAGAATCAATATGTGTTCTCTTAAGCAGACTCCATCTATGCTCACCAATTCCAATTAGATGCGTAAAAATCAATACTTTAGTTTTGCTTATGGACAATTAAAGGTTCAAATGTGAGGATATTTGTTGTAGGCAAATACTAACATATACTTTGTGTCAAATTTTCACCATTTCCAAATTAATTATGCAACTTAATTGCAAATAGATCCTTAATTGTCTTTTTTATATTCATAGTCTTGAAATGGGAGAAAAACATAAAAGGAGGAAATCCAAGGTGAAAACGAAGGAAAATTAGCAAAAGGAAGAAGACCGACGAATCCACGTGCTGCAAAATGATCAAGGAAACAATTCAACACTTAAAGATTTTAAAATTATAGGAGGCCAACACACGCCCCCATGTGATAAAAAATAGAAGTAAATATTGATAAGAGGCTATACACACCCATGCATCCAACACACGCCCCCATGTGTTGGTGATACCAGATAAATGCAAGATCAAAAGTGAAGACACATCCCCATGCCTTAAAGACACGCCCTCATTCCTAACCAATGTGACAATTCCATACTAACACATGATCATGGAGCAAAAAAATGATGGGAGGTACGCCCCCATGTCTTGACAATGTGTCAGAACCGTACTGACACGAAGTTATGGAGCAAGAGCTGGGTAAAGACACGCCCTCGTGTCTCCTATACACATCCCGTGTCTGGCTCAGTTTTCTACCTATAAATGAAGTACCTATAGAAACTCCAACAACGGTTTTCAATGTTTGTTACCGTCTTTTTAGCTTACTATGTAGTATGTTAGATCATTCCATGTAGCTTAAATCACTTCAAAAATTATCAATTATATAATGTTGCTTTCCAACACTTTTGCAAGTTTGATTCTTTTTGTTGCTTTAACCATGAGCTGAGGTTCGTTGTTTTATTTGGGTGAGATAACTTGTTTATGTTATTTTAATATAAGTAATGTTTTGATTTTTGTTGTTGTGTGTATATGAGTCAAGTTTTGTTTTATGAATGTGGGTTCTGAGTTAGAGAAGTTGTGTCTGATCGACTCCGTGTGTAGGTAACGCCCATATAAGATGCTCATGTCTATGTGGTACAACCCTTGATAATCACCTTGGAAAAGTGGTTAGTGACTGGGGAATGGTGGCTCTAACTTGAAACTCTAGCTTGGTGTATCGGATTTGAGTGGCAGTGCGCAAAGGGAGATTTTGAGAAAGGCTTCATTTTTATTACTTTACTTGATTCTTAATTTATCATGATTGTTTGGGGGTAGCTTTGTCGATCCATCCGTGGATATCCTCATACCAACTGAGTGTTGAGTCGTACATAAAAAGAGTCGTAACAATTTCACTTATGCACACACGCACAATGTTATGACGAAAAGAGTGGCCTAAAATATTATTAATATGTTAGGTATATTTGATAATTATAAAAAGGAATCGATCACATGTAGATGGCTACTTGTGAATTGATCTATCTATTATTTACTTTTTTTAAGCATAATTATTTATTAACGTGTCCACTATCTAGAATTTTACTTTTCTGTGCAAAAACTCTTTTTAAAGATCTAACTAGAGGGCGATCGAGATTAACTACCGGAAGCCTTTATGTCTATCACACCCCGACCGACGGCGGAATCCTCGGGGTGGACGATAGTGAATAGATTGCTCATAGCTCATGGCACTAAAATAGTTTAAATATCTTTAAATCCCAATTTCATTAATACAAATAAATGTTTACAATGATTCAAATAAATACGATACAACATAATAAATATTCCTTTATTGTGCTAGGTCAAACATATCCTAAGTGTTCACATCTTGTAGCAATCGCATAAACTGCATAACCTGAAATCATGTGAAAAGTATTTGTTCAGCTAACGAATTAGCTGGTGAGTAAAAACAGGTTTAAAAACATATAGATAATATTAAAAGAATCAAAAAGTCAAAATCATAAAAATTGTTCAATTCTCATGTTATGCTAAAACCCATAGTGCAAATGTGTAACACACAAGACAAACGCATAATCAAACCTTGATAAACTGCAGCCACGTAATCACACAGATTAAGCTGTTGATGAATAGGGACAAGAATCACATGTTGATAAACTCAGTTATAATCACCCAAGAATCAAGGGGGTGGGTCCTTTGACCAATAGATCGATCTATCATTAGTAACTGTCAGTTTCAATAAATTAATGATTATGCAAGAATCAATGTTTATCAAGCTATGCACACATAATTGCAAGTAATAACACAAACATGAATTGAACTGATTAAACTGATGAACTGATCAACATGATAAACTGATGAAATAGTAAAATGATAAAAATGATAAAATGATAAACAGGTTTAATAGGTTCACATGAAATCACCCCAAAATGTAAAACTGAAAAGGGGCTATGAATACTCACCTCAATGGTGCTCAAACCAACTAGTGTATGATGAAAAATAATCTAGATGAATAGTCGTATCACGCTGGATGCATTGGGATTTGAACATATATGATCAGACAACAACTCAAATGAATAGGTAAACGATCTGTATGCAAGCATGACTCAACCTAGTTAAACGAAGGCAAAAAAGACGTGTAAACATTTTAAGGCATAGCCAAACGAACGGACATGATAGACTGTGCTCGTTGAGTCTCTAAAAGGCTACACTAAGCCTAAAGGCTATGCTCATTAACTAACAACCTAAACTAAACTAACAAAACTAAGAAAACGATAAATGAACGATTAACGAAAGGAAGAAAAGAAAGAAAGAAAGAAAAAGAAGATTACCTTGAAGAAGCTTTACAAACGAGATGAGTTCGTAGGGCAGCACTTCCTCGTTGAAAGAATAAAAAAAACTACGCACAACGCCAAAGGTATTGCACTTGCAGAACCACCAAAAGTTGGCTATTCTACTTGTTTAGACTTAATCTAAGAGTTGTAGGCTATAAGGAACCAAACAAGGGTATTTATAAGTGTGAAAAAGAGGAAAATAATGGCTTTGGGGCGATGTGGGACAACTTCAAGGTAGAAATCGCGTCTTGTAGATTAACAACAAACACCAAACTTGTTTTCGCGATTCCCGCTTCGTTATAACTCCGTTTCCCGCGCGGTTTTTGCCTACGTTCATAATTTTCAGAGTACTTTCATATGGAAGAGAGAAATACAATATTCATGGTTTCGAAAACTGAGTTTAAATATTGGATCTTGGTGCGGGTCAAGAGTTACGTTCTCAAACTTTTGTTTTGACATTCTTGGTTTGTTTGGACTCGGTTTAATTCGTTGACTGAATCTACTCACTCCCTAGAATACCAAGTATGTCTAACAGCTTTGAATAATCCAAAGTGATAGCCCAAGAATGGAGATAGATTGACAAATAATCACCCGAAAGTTACCTTATGGCAAAACTAATAATCCAACATGTAGAGCTTCTTACTTGTTGTCCTTTATATTTATGCTTTCCAAAACACAATGTCCTAAGGATAATATAATGAAGCTTGGATGATAAGAAGGTCGGGATAAGCGTGTTAATTGTGTTCACGAAACCTCCAAACTGTTTGATTAACTTAAATAATGATTTAATATATTATTTAATGTAATAACTTGACTAAACCAATATGATATAATTACTTTTATTTTATAATACGACATGGATATCCGATTGGGTTCGGGTTTGTATTTGGATCGGGTATGGATCGGGGCAAATGTTACAGTCACCCCTCCTTTAAGAAATTTCGTCCCGAAATTTGATTAATGTTAGTTTTGATGAAAGAATTGATAGGTGTATCACGATCGTGTTAGAAACATAATCTTGTGTCACATGCGTTGTCTTAGGATTTAAATGAGAATATGATAAGAATTATTTTCTTTAATTCACTTAATATCATTAAGTTTCGTTTATAATATTGTTCGATTTATAAGGAGTTCAGATGATCGTAATTGAACAAACGGTTCGGATAGTGATTCTTTGTTACTCAAGATAGTGATGGAATAGGGTTTAAGATTATCGATAAATGTTGTTACAGTTTAACTTGTGTGATGAAGTGTAAAGTGATTTAAAGAGTAAAATGAATAAATGTTACTAAATGATTAGAGTAACTAAAAGAGATTGATAAAATGAATGAATGATAAAAATGAATAAATGTGATTGATAAACGGAATGAATAAATGAATAACATGATTAATAAAATGAGTAAATGCGGCACAACTCTAAACGTTTCCATGATAATACGCTCTCCATCATAAGTGTACTAACGTTATCTAGCTCCCTCTAGTTGAACAAGAATACGTCAACCTCGAGAAGCTGATCACCAACATGAGCACTGGATGATGATGAATAATGATCAATGAAAGATGTAAAAGAAAACATTGTTAAAGTTAAATTGCAATAGGTCAAGATCCAGAAGTCACACAAACTTCACTGGACGTAGACAACACTTCATTTGATGATGTGACAAGTACACTTATATATATGATGTACCAACGGCGTATCCACCATGTTCTTATCGCACCACATTTGCCGCGTTGCCCAAAAGCACACAACAAAACTTATTATGACTTCCATGCACCGACTTTTGTAATTCCGTGTGCACCCGTAATTACACTAGCCTTTGTATGGTTCTCATAATTCATTATGTCATGTGGGGTCAAGGGACACAAAACTTCTAAAATACAGATAAAGATGCACATAGGTTATGATTTCATGATTGAGTAGTTAAAATTAATTGATATGCAAATTCTTTAGAAATCAAATTCTTAGATTATGGAAAGATCAATGTTCATTAATTTAGGTGCCAACCTTATGCAATTAACATTGTTCATATGCATGAATAATCGAGTTTGTAGTTAAACAGATTTATAGAAATTCATGTTTATGAAAAATCAAGTTTCCTATATACTAGATAACCATGTTCATGGTAAGTCGAGTACGGTTCATATGCTTTTAGACAGTTAGGTGTACGTAAAATAATCTTCAATAGCGTCACAGAAAATCAAATTCAATACCGATGTTTTAAGCCTTTTGATCGGAAGGATAAAACAAGTCGATTGATGGAAAAGTTACCTCGAAACGGAACTCCGAACAACGAAATAGTGCTTCAATCAAGTGTTTAAACCTAACGGTGCTTCAATCGGATGTAAAAAATTTATCGTTTAGAGAGCCTTTTCGAGAAAACTCTTACATCAATCGACTCGTATTATCCTTCCGATCAAAAGGCCTAAAACATAGGTCTTGAATTTGAAAAAAACTTAACGGCGTTAAAAAAAAAATTTAACGACGGACTATTGGTTGCCAAAGTGATAAAAGTTTGGACCATTGACAGCCAATTCAATAGTTACGACCGGTAGAAGAGAAAAAGTGATAGTTGGGACCAGTAAAAACCAATATATCTACTATATTATGATGCGACGGGTACACTATCCCTAGTATGTAATGTAATATTTATTTATAAAGATAAAATAGTTTTTTTTATAAATGAAATCAGAAATTACTTGATTGTGTTTTTTGCAATGTTTTCAAACGCGGACCGGACCGGCCGGTTGGACCGGGATTCAGTGAAGGTAGCGGTCCGGTCATATAGCTAAAAACGGGTTGTAAAATAACCGGCCGGTCGACAAAAAAATCCGGTTGAACCAGTGGCCCGGGTCGGCGGTCCGACCAAATCTCATATAGCTGAATCTGCTAAATATGTGGGGGCTGATATGTGAGGAAAGACAATATAGGGCAAGAAAATGAAGAAGACAAACTATATGTTACTTATAATTGCACCTAACACCTATAGATTATATCCATATACAACTTTAATCCTTCAAAATTAAAACTTATCTTGGATCCTAGCTTTTGTCTATATATACAACAAACTTTAGTTCATAAATAACTATTAAATACATTTATTACTTTCGTTTATAAGATAAGTAACGATTGAATACTTAGATACATAAATAAGAAATTGAATTTAAATAACTATTTATTTTAAACATCCACTTTCAATAATATGTATTAAGGTAAATATATTATCTATATTTGTAGCGTCATCCTCATAAATTCGGTTCGACCGGTTCGACTGGTCTGACCAGTGAACTAGTAAAATGTTCGGTTTGTTGTCTGGTTCGATTTTAAGAACATTGGTTTTTTGGATTCTAGATGTGATGGAAGGGAGAATTAAGAATTAAAGTTTAAAAAGTAGATGCGATGCACTCTTGAGTTTGTTCTAAGAGGATGGGGTGTCGATGCTTGACATTGCATTCCATGGCGATTTTCACAAGCATTTACAATTCATGCTATATATATTTAGGTGTTGCTTAATTTAGCAACATCATTTCATCTAGCACCAAATTAAATCAAGATGAAAGCATCTAAACAGTCAACGGAATGAGAATTATTTGTTGATTTTTATAATTTTTTTTTCTGTTTTGAACTCATTAGTTTTTCCGCATCAAGGAGATGTGTTGCTAAACTCAATATGATTCTCTTTTTAGTTTTTGTTCCGTGCTTTTTTGCTGTTTGTTAGAGGGGAGGAATGGTTCTCGCCGGCGCAAACGAGATGGATCTCGAAATCACCTCGCTGAAGCAGGTATGATCCTCACGAAGAAGACGAGATGACGATGAGCTTGCCCCTCACACCACGAGCTCCCCAGTGAGGAGTCAAACTCGTCCACGAGCATCCCCACCACCTCCTTATCACCTCCTCGCCATAACCACTCCGCTCACCCTTATTCTTTTATTAAGCACAAAAAAGTTTGAAGGGGTAAAATAGTCATTCTAGACGATTATTCAGATGTCTAAACCCAAACATTGTTTATTGGTTCAGCACACTTAATGATTCAGCATGTAACGGTTCATATTTTGTCAAACAGTGCCTTAAAAAGGTTTACAACATCTAGGTGTTACAAAGGAAGTTAGATAAGTTGTTATTGCCATATTAGAACTAAATTTTATATCGTCTCTCGCGCGTTGCTCGAGAGTTGTTATGGCGGTTCGCAACATAAATTAATTTACCTTGTAGCATTACAAAAGTTTAGTTGTAGTTGGATACAAATTTTTGACTATCGACTAATTTTTACCATACATACAAAATATACCGGCTATGATAGTGATTTATTCGTTAGACAAAATTACATGGATGGCCCCTGTGGTTAAATCCGATTTCACTTTTGACCCTTAACTCCCAGAAATTACAAGGATAGACCAGTACTTTACATTTTTATTTCACATTTGGCCCCTGACATAGATTTCCGTTAGTTTTGAATGTTAAGTCCCTCCATATGACATTCACGTGAGGGTATATTCGACAAATATACCCTCACGTGAAAGTCACATGGGCTGACTTAACATTCAAAACTAACAGGAATCCAAATCAGGGGCCAAATGTGAAACAAAAGTGCAAAGTATTGGTTAATCCATGTAATTTCTATGAGTTAGGAGCCGAAAGTGAAATTAGGCCTGAATACATGGGCCATCCTTGTAATTTTGTCTATTCGTTATATATCCAAAATATATTGCATTATAGTTATAAAAAGTTGGTGTAGTTACACATTAGTGACTAAAATGCAAAATCTACCTAATAAAGAGGTCAAAATGTAAAAAGGTGCCCGGAATACAAAACTTACAAAAATAATAGTGACCACAATGAAAACCAACAAAAACATTATTCATGAAGTTTTGGTGGCCAAAACAACAAACCCACAAATATAGTTTCGGTAGCAAAAATATACAAAACTTAAAAAAACACTTTTTGTGGCTAAATGCAAAACCCACAAAATAATTTTAATGATCAATATTCAAAATCCAACCAAACAATAATGGCTAGAATGTAAAAACATAAGTTTCCAAGTTATTAGTATATAAACGTACAAAAGCAAAGTTGAGAGAAACAATAAATTGATGAACGAGTAAGTTATAGGCATATATATTGTAACTAGTTTAGTGCCCGCGCTACGCTCGGGAACACAATTCAAGTGATGCTTTTAAGGATATTCATGAATGTTCCATTCAGTTTTGAGACAAAACCGTGGTAAAACGGAACACATGATATATTTTTAAAAATTAGATTTTTAGTATAACAATAATATACTTAAATTAAAGAGAATAAAGTGCTTAGTTTCATGGTGTAATTTATTTTAAAAAAAAATCATATAAAAATGTTATGTACATATATAAAACACTGAGGTCTTTAATTGTATGATATTATTAACTTTATCCATAAGTTTTATTTTTAAACTCTATCAAATATAAACCGACTCACGTACACCTTTTGTAGTAAAGGGTTAAAAATATAAATAGTCTTAAATTTTTTAGAATTCTCCAAAATATTAGGGGACCAAAAATGTAATTAGTTTTATTATAATAAATTATATATATATATAATAAAAAAATCATTATTGTGAGATCATCACTCAAATAATGCCACATAAGCTAAAGCTATGAAAAGATATCACATAGGATTTTTTTGTTTTGCTATATTATATAAGGATAAAAGGCTTAATTCGTTCGTATTTAAAGTTTTTAGTGATGAAGAGATGATATGCTAAAATGATATATTTAGACCGAATAAAAGTCCACAAATAAAATAATATGTTTTAGTTAAACTTAAGATTGTTGAGTGAGTATGATGCAGTTCTGGAAGCGATCAAATGGCTCAAGAATTTTTTGTAATCAAAAGTCCCGAAAACGAACTAAAAGTTCATGAACAAATGTTCAATAATATTCAATTATCAAAAACTAACTCCTTAAACTCACGTCCATCTACTTATAAGATTAAAACAATAAACTAATTAAGGATAAAAGATAAATACCTAAATAAAACCCAATAATTAAGGAATTCAAATTTTCAAATAAATAATAAATATCTTCTTCCTTAGATGCCACTGCATCATACTCCCCTTCTTAATTAAAAAAAACTCGTCCTCGAGTTTTGCCTTCAAACCAAAGCCACAAGGGTCGAAAGGAACATCAACCCGATTCTTATTTATTAACAAAATGATCCACCGAAATGATTCAATGTCACAAGCAGTCTTCCTTGACTCTAACTCCTTCGCCGCATCTTTAAAAAAGAAAAAGACTCGTCCTCGAGTCTTGAGAACATCAAAAAAATTATTAAAAAACCAAAACAAAATACCCTCGCTTAATACCCGGTTCTTCACAACAACACTTTTATTTTGCGAATTAGGAGTTTTATTATTATTTGAGTTGCTTGAATCCTTCATTTTTGAGAAGATTTTCTCCATCATTTGCATACGTGAGGAAGACAAATTATATCTACTCCTAACTTGAATTGATGGCCTCATATTAACTCCATAATTATCCATGCTTTTAGAAAAAGGGTTATTGGATTTTAATAATCCGAACTTTTGTATATTGGCCGATATTAATCCCAACTTTAAAAATTGCCTGTGTCAATCCCAACTTGTAACTTATTTTCCAACAATGATCCTCCGTTAAGATTAACTTAACACCGTTAAATTTTTTCGAATTTTTGACCGAGGCTTTAGGGCTATTGATCGGGAGGACGATAGGAGTCTATTCATGTAAAAGTTACCTTGAGCCGACCCTCCAAATAACCAAACGACCTTCAATCGGGTCTATAAACCTAACGGTGATTAAATCGCATGTTAAAATTTCTTCGTTTGGAGCATCGACTCAAGTTAAGTTTTACATGATTAGACTCGTATCGTCCTCCCGATCAAAAGCCCTAAAGCCTCGGTCAAAAATTCGAAAAAAGTTTAACGGTGTTAAGTTAACTTTAACGGAGGATCATTGTGGGAAAATAAGTTACAAGTTGGGATTGACACAGGCAATTTTTGAAGTTGGGATTAATATCGGCCAATATACAAAAGTTCGGATTATTAAAATCCAATAACCCTTAGAAAAAAGAACTTTTCATATTTATCTCTTTAATTTGAGTCTTCAACTCAATTGACTTATCCAAAATCTTTAGCAGATCATTAAGTTCGTTCCCAAACACCATTGTGTTTGTTTGGGTAATCAAAATAGCTTGATTAGCATACAAAGATTTTCACTCATCTTTATCACCTTTCAAACTTAAAGATTTAACATTCAAATTCTCCTTCATGATCAGCTTGTTTAGAACACACACTTTATTTTCACCAGGAAAATTCGGATCACTTATGGCCACTGGACAAATTTTCGTAGGTACTGTATATTTACCATAAACCACCACAAGGCCACCATCTACCACGATACGAAACGTAACATTTTCCACCTCTTCCGACACATGATTATAGTTATAAAACAAATCAAACATACCTGAAGAAATTATAGACGGCTCATGTTTTTCAAGTCTTTCAATCAATACGCCGCTTGCCAAAAAGCACCATCCGTCGTCCATGTATTCATCATGCACGGGCGAAGAATCATAGATTAAACCGTCATTCTCACCGTCCCAAGACTTCTGATCATCTTTAAAAATTGAAGCACCGTTTATCCAAGAATACCATTCTTCGTCCATGTATTCATCATACACTGGAGGAGAATCATAGATAGGATTGCACGTACCGTAAGGATGCTCCTCTTCCCCAAAGTCTATGTCCCGGACATAGACAACTGGTTCGGTTTCCCTCTGTAACCATGCTTCAAGATCAAAGACCCATTTTTTAAGTCTTCCGATCTTATGATCCCATGGGTCGGGATCAACTTTACTGCTGCCTCTGTCGGCGGATCTGTAAGTTGCAAGCTGAACTCGATCACAGGCACGTGAACCACCAATGCTCTTGCCAATGCCTCGGTCGGCGACTCTTCGAACAAGAAAACACCCGCCCTCACGTAGAGCCATTTGAAAACCAAAGCTCTGATACCAACTGATGCAGTTCTGGAAGCGATCAAATGGCTCAAGAATTCTTTGTAATCAAAAGTCCCGAAAACGAACTAAAAGTTCATGAACAAATGTTCAATAATATTCAATTATCAAAAACTAACTCCTTAAACTCACGTCCATCTACTTATAAGATTTAAACAATAAACTAATTAAGGATAAAAGATAAATACCTAAATAAAACCCAATAATTAAGGAATTCAAATTTTCAAATAAATAATAAATATCTTCTTCCTTAGATGCCACTGCATCAGAGTAAATATATTTATGTAATTCAGTTTATAGATTAAAATATAGTAAAATATCAAATGAAAAAAATAAAGATGGGACAAATGTAAATTTTATGTGTTAAATAATCTGATTCATTCCGTATTGTAAATTTCAAATGTCAAATTTATATGCTTAACTATATAAATTTCGAATTTGCGCGAGCTATATATTTAAATGTGATTTTATTAATGTATATGAATACTCGTGAAAAAAAAACAAATACACCACAAATCTCAATTTGGTTAGTTTTCCCGATGCTATGTGGCGCGACATTGGCCGTCATTGGCTCCCCTTATCGGAAACAATAAAAACAAGTACCAACACTTTGACCAATAATACCAATACCCACAACCACGACATTCATTCATAAATTATTCAGCTCGCCATAGTACCTCAAATATTAAAAAAATTGAAACTACAAAAACCAACACTAAAAAAAGGTTTGTATCAAAAGTGTGAAAAATAAAACGTGAAAAAACGCGTTAAATAAATACCTAAATACACATGAAGGTATGGCTTGTGAGTCACCTACCAAGCATTTTAATTTTCCTATTGTTCAAAATTGTTCGAATATTTAAACTCTTGTGGCCAAAGTGAAAACACACAAATTTGAGAGCACACAAATTTGGAGCACACAAATAATAGTTTGTATTAAGCCTAGTATTTAGAGCACACAAATTTGGATCCTACGAATGTTTAATGCATCCAAGAAGCCCAAGTGTGCAAATTAAAATGTTTGTTCAAAGGCCCACAAGTTACAAATTGACCAGACGAGTAGAAAAAGGGGACACACATAACATTCGACGATTGAGGGCATAATGGAACTATGGCAACAGTCTTTTAAGGTTGTTACACCGACATTGAAGCATGAAGGTTTGAAGATGTCCGGTTAAAACTCTCGTGAGACACTTCGGGTGGACATTTTGTAAGACATTTTTAATTTAGTTTATTGTTTTTATTTAGTTTGGATTTGTAGTTGTGTGACATACGTCTTTACTTGCGTATTCAGAGACATTTGTGTTTAAATCCAGTTATGCTTTTGTTGGCTAAATAACTATTTGTGCATATTTGGTTTGATATCTTTTTGATCAATTGATGTTGGGTTGTGAATTGGATAAGTAAACGATAACGTATGACATGCTTATCATTTAATCAATAGTATCCAATAAAACAAAAACTATTTTCATTGTACTAGTGTTTTTAGTGTCTTTAGAAGGTTTTTTGCACAGACCCCACGACAGTCCGTCATAAATCAAGCAAGTGAAAAACCCTAACCGGTAAAAAATACACCCAAAATGATGAACCTTGTCTCGAAGGAATAAATCAACGAAAAAACACATACGAACATTATGAAATCACAAAAATAGAGAACAACGAAATATGTTCGTCTCCTTCGCAGTGAAGACCCAAAAATAACGGCTGGAGTTGAGGCTTTTTCCTGGTGATGGTGTGTTCGGATGAAAGACTGAAAGAGGGCCAAATGGAGAAGAAACGTGGAGGTGATTTTGTCAAGACCTAACTCTCTTTGCATGTGACGGTGGGAGGTGGTGGTAAGAGTTGGCTAAACTGCAGGCGTTGATTTTGTCAAGACCTAACTCTCATGTTGTACACTCACGCACTAATTGTTTGTACAACGATGTACTACACTGTTCAAATACTTTTTATTATCAACAAAAAGGATTTTAAGGAAGAACTTAATCATCATCAAATTAGCGACGAGTTGGGCGTCACCTAGTCTTAAACATTCAATGACACATTAATAATTAGGGGATATATGCGACCACCCATATGATGGCGGAAACACCGGGTTTTCATAGAAAATTTAGATATCAATAGTAAACAAAGAACATGGTATTCCTTTATTAAAGTCTAATAATGATAAAATAAATTTTGGAACATAAGTCTTAAATGAAGATGACAAAAGATTAAATACGAAATAGTAATTGCAAAGTATTTATTATTATTCTAGGTCCAAGACATCCTTGGTCTTGAATAAATAGCAATAACATCAATCTCATGCACCACCTGAAATATGTGAAAATAAAGTTAGCTATTGAAAGCTAGTGAGTAAACCACAATTGATAAATAACATTATAGAAATCCAAGATCATTATAAATATACTACGCAATCTTACATGTATACCTATTTTATATTATTCTCATTCATGACTCATTGAACACACATTAAAAAACCATTATTGTATAGCAACTTGTAACATAGCATACCAACTTGTAACATTAAATAACAACTTGTAACATTGTATAGCAGCTTGTAACATTGAAACTGAATGGTCGGGTTTAAATCACCTATCCATGTTGTCCAAGCATGTGAGTTTGTCAAACCATTAGCGCTAGCATTGTACCGGTGGGATTACAAATTAATAATACTACTTTAAAGTACCACATAAGATTGCATCAAGTTGCAGACAAGACTAACACATTTTATGATCTCTTTTTGAAATAAAATAGAATAATGTAGTATAGTATAAAAGACATATTTCGGCCCCAAAATGTAAAAGTAAAAAAAGGGAGTGAGTTTACTCACCTTAAAAATCGGTCTCGAAATAAATAGCAAAATTTAGATAGAACTAAGAATTTCCCAAATACTAGTATCACCTTAGTAAATGATAATCCTAACTTAGAAAAACATATATTGTAAAAAACTAGAATATAAACAATAGGAATCTAAGGAAATTGAAATCTTAGGGCTTCGAATTGAGATTTTCGGGGTTTCTCGTTAAACGATTAAAAATATATTACTTGATTTTAAACATAATATTGAAAAATAATAGTAATGATAATAACAATAATTGTGATAATAACAAGAATCATAAAGATAACATTTTTCTTGCAAAATGATAAATAACTCAAATAATATATTTATCCAATTAATTATTTGACGGCGATAAGAGGTTTATGTATACTAATAATACGTTATTTACAACATTGTTAAGCATTTTAATGTTTTAGACAAAAGTCTATGTTTATAAACTATTACTTACAAAATCCTTATAAGTTTTTAGAAAATATATTTTATACAAGTTTTTTAAAGTGTTTAAAAGTATTTTTATAAATTAACTTTATATATTTTGATTTATACACAATCATATATTTTATATAATTTGTGAGAATGGTTCTTCTTTGCTAAAAGTATTAGGTTGGTATTGTATAGTTAAAATACACCAGAAATAGCAGAAAAATATTGGCCAGAGCCCGGGTCAGAACTCGGGTCTCTACGGTTGGAACAATACTCCTTAACCAGTAGACCAAAAAGTGATTTTGTTATTAGAATTCGTTTACAATTAGTTTTAAACATGTATTTCACTATTCCCCCAATCATCTTCAAAATATAAACCCTAATTCTTACAATACGTGAAATCAGATCTAGATGGGATTGAAAAAAGTTAGGGCTTTTAGTCTCTGGATAAAGACGAACTTTTTATAGTATTTTACGTACCGATTTATGATGAAATCAATAAAAGATGAAGAAGGGGATGAACATCTTGCGTGAGAATCGAATTGGATGATTGGAGGTGTTATAATCCAATTGGACTTGCAGCATCACTCTTGATGTCGAGATAAATGAAAACCCTAAGCTAATTGCAAAGAATATTAGCGATCCGTTGTTGACCCGGTTGATGAACAAAAGATGAACCCTAGTATTTGTGTATTATGATTTCGAGTGATTAAAGTGAATTTGGTTTAGCAGCGAGTGAGAGGGATTGTCACACCCTCAAATCCACTAACGGAGTTTTACCGTTAAGTGCGTGACAAACCAGGATCTCAGTCATTAGTTACACCAAACGACACTATATGAATTTAAAACATACGTGTCTCATTAAATGAGAAATTAAATACAGAGTTGACGTTTGAAAGTTTGCGGAAGCGTAATCGAAATGTAATTGTTAAAACATTTTAATGGAACCTAAATGCGCAAAACCCGCGCCCAAAAGGAGAAACACGGTTTAAATAGTTGTTAAACATAAAACATGGTTTCTTTTATGCAAGAAAATGTTTAAATGAAAAGTTGTGACTCCATGCCATGTCCTAAGTGCGTTGTATGTCAATGACCTGAAAAAAATGAAAGACTAACAAGTGTCAACACGACGGTTGGTGAGTTCACATAGTAAGTATGAAATCAAGTATGTTCAGTTGCAAGCAGAAATATAAATTAAGTATGTCATTGTAGGTAGCTAGTCTACAGCACATGTCCTTAGAGGCGTATGTATCTGACCGAAGCTGACGTATGTACACATTAAGTGCATTTTGCCCGTTCGTACATCCCAGCAGGATGCACTGTAAGTATGTTAGGTCATTCAACACCCGTTCGACAGGTCCTTCTGTCGTGCTAGCGCGACTAGCCCGGGTGGGGTTTGTCAAACCCAGTAGTACTACTCAAAATTTCCCCGCTATTTCACAAATACTAACGGTCAACTAGGTATCCATGAGGTCTTTCATGAACAAAATAAAAGTGCTCTAATCCAGACATGCGACATACAGAATTCGTAAATCCGTAAAAGTAATCGTCCGAGTTCCAGCCCAAAAAGGGTAGAATAGTAAATAGTACGGTTCAGTGAACTCACCTTTGAAGCGCACAGCTAATAGACAGCAAAAATGCCAACAAGAATCTAGATCGCTCTACGACCTGCTTAATAATTATTTATTAATTATTAACTAAGAACATGTAAGTAATATATATAATATATATATAATATGGTATTCGTTAGGGTTTCGAGTATTCGGTTCGTTTTCTTACCATAATAGTATACCACACCAAATTACACATACGTTACATGTTGAAATTTCACACTTACTTACACGTATTTTTTTTTCCAAGCAACGTAACTCATGCCACCTATCAATCATCTGCACGACTCACATTACCATAACAAAATCACACATGTGTCCTAGCATACATACTTATTATGTTTTCAACAATATATCCATTCACATATACACCACACCCCCACGTACATAACTATCTTAGTTTATTCGCCTGCTACAACTGCACATTCATACGTACGGTACACATGCATTTATACATCCTATATGTACATAGTTGCTCACGTAACATGTAATCCAATCTGAAATTTCTCGATCATATCTATAGTAGCATACATTTGCGATACACACGTATTATCATTTCTGTCTCATGAATATATATATAGATATAGATATCGAATGATGCTTGCAAAGTTGTACTTATCAATTGCACATACAAAAATTTACATACCATCTCTACCTATGCACATGCTGTTGGTTAGTTTTCATGGATACGGTTTAGGTACAACTTCTATTATTTCTACTTCATTCGTATACATACCGACACCACATATAACTTACTAGCATAGCTAATCTTTGTTGTTCCAAACTCACGCATAACTTACATATCCGTTGTTCAAGTTTCTTCATGCATATACAACACACACCTAGAGCATATAATCATTCTGCTGATCTGATGTTTGTTATTGCGCATATATACATACATAAAATACATACATACTGATCAAACGCAATTACATAATCACATACATTTCTACATACACATGACATACATATACTGTAATTCATATACATATATCTTAAGCTACTGCCATTTTTCTCCAAAAATGCATACACTAGATACACGCACACAAAGTTAACATACAATACATGGTATATATATATATTCACAGTACACATATATACTTCACATACACAGATTTCATTCATTACTCGCACGTATATACATTAACATACAACCTGGGTTGAACCGCATTTACAACATATCCCGTAACGAACCGAAATGACCCGCAAACAAAACCGTAATGCGATGATCGAATAGCAAAAGAACACGACGGATAAGTACCAATAGTCGGGCGGTTAAGAGAAGGTTGCTACTATGATGACTGGTGGTCGGAGTTGCAGATTCGCCGGAGCCGTTTGTTTCTCCGACTGCCGTTCGCTGCTCCTGTTCTCCGGTCGCCGGCGAAGAAAAGAGTTGAGAGGGAGGGTACCGCTTCAGGTTCGATCATGGCTGCGAGTGGGAGATGAGATGAAGATGCGATTTGGATAATCAAAGATAGGTGGATGATGATGGATGATTGTCGATGTTGTGTGTGTGCTCTGATCTTGGTACAGCCGCGAGGAAGAAGAGACACGGGTATGGGGTTTAGGGTTGGGTAATTAATTTTTAATTTTACACTTTGGCCCTTGAAATTTATTAGGATGTTTAGTTTGGTTTTTAAGTTTACAACTTAGTTTAATTAATTACTAAACGAATCCTAAACGTATATAAAATTTAACGGAATAGCCTAAGAATAGTTAACGATGTTAACTTAAATTTGCGGGGTGTCACATCATCCCCTTGTTGAAAGAATTTTCGTCCCGAAAATTGGATACGGTTGTTAAAACCATGTTTGAAATGAAAGAATTTAGAGTTTATAGATTTGGGTTGCGCCATCCATGTTCCCGAAAACATGATAGTCACATAACATATAAATTTACTGAATTTATATTTATTTAGTTGTTCGGAATTATTGTTTTATTAATTCGCCAACATTCGTGTATTAACCCACGTGATCCGGCAACTCCTTGGATTGCCGTCATATGTAACTGTTTATGTAACAAGTAGCACGTTTTAATTCGACTAGTTGAATGTGGAGTATAATTTCATTAACAGAAATAACGGGATTTAGTTACCGGCGTTAATCTGAAATTTTAGGGTGTCACATTATCCCCTTGTTGAAAGAATTTTCGTCCCGAAAATTTAACCAATAGTATTAGTAGTAAATGTTGTCATTTGAAATAATTAAGGATGTTTGTACATTATTTGATTTTTCACACTCCTATGCAAACTACGGCCCATGCTTCTAAGTTCCAGCAAACTTTGATTACAGTGATCTTACATTTGAGTGTTTTGAATTCGTTGCCTATAATTTCAATGGGTTTTGCCGTGAATCGTTTTTGTTCATCGATTAGGACGACGAGTGTTCCATCAGGTAAGAGCTTGATCAATTTGAAGACATCAGAAACGTTGTGTACCATGTTTATTTATTATTATTTTTTTTTAAACTGATCCAGTCACTGATCAAGAAGGCCAATACCTTAGGATTTCAAATGGTCTAATGTATCATGGGTTTGATGGAATTCCAAGGTTTTTGGATGGGATTTAAAATAGCGATTCCCATACTGTATATTTAGGGGATTTAAATTAGTGAGTTCCACGTTGTTATTAGCTACCCGAGGACCGAGTACTAACTGAAGAGTTCATTTATTGGTATAGATTGTTAGACTAAGACAACTTGTGTACGAGTTAAACCGTGTGTAGATACTTGACTTCATTAAAGAAGCGTTGTCAAAACGCGGTCTCAAGGATGTCATGGACATTCTAAAAATAGATAAGGAATGAAATTCTGATACTAGCTATATGTTCGGACGTACGTGAATTAGGCAAGAATGATTAAGGAATTTAATAAGTATTCATGATTCGTTGTGGTCGATAGAAAAAGTGGTTGGATGACGTAGGGTAAAATGTTATTAATGTTTGCTTACTGAAGTAGTATTAAAATGAAAGTGTCTAAGTTGCATGAGGTGTTCCTAATCCTTTGGACTACAATCGATTTTCTCTTTGATGGAATCTGAGTGTTACGGTTAGAAGTGTGCCCGGGGGGGCATATGATACGCCAAGCATTTTCTCACTGAGAAGGTTTTCAAGAATGTTATCTTAGACTTCGCCATACATTTGTTTCCATAGTTGTTACAATTACAATACCTCAATATTTCGTTCCACTTCCAGCGTATGATCACCGTTTCATGCTGGTCATCTCATTACTAAGTTCCTAATTTGTTGTTTAGTGTTTCAACCTAGATAGTTTTATGGCTGCGTTACTGTATTATCAAGCTCTTGTTGTTACGTGATTTCCGTTGTATTTTTAGATTTTAATTCCTACAATATTAGCCGAAAACAGGTGTTCTTATGGGCACATATTTTAATTAAACTCCAGGGTAATGTTTACAAGGGTGTGAGGGAGTATACGATAAACAAACCATTTTCTCATAGGGGCAGGTTCCATGAGGTTCGTAAGCCGACATTAGGCGGAGATTTGATTCACTTTTCGGGTATTGTTTATGGAGATATAGTTTTTTTTTTGTCCAGTTCATTATTTGTGGTTTTAGCTCCCTAGCATACTATGTAAGGGTTCCAGGTTCAAATAGTAATATTCTAGCCGTGATTTTTATAACGGGATTCATAATACGGTAGTGTTTAGATTCACCATTTAAGTATATAGAAGACGATGAGGTATAACAGTCCGATTTAATGTCTAGGGTTCCAAGTTCATTAACGGATTAGAAAGGATCTCATGTTATATCATTACATGTGTCGGGTGGCTTTAGTATCATCATAGCTTATATGGTTTCCTCTACTAGGACATTCACAGGTTAGAATAGCTAGGTCAAAGTTTCTTACATGGCGGCTAAGACAATAAATATTATGTTTGTAAGTGTATATTTGAAAATTGACCAATATATTTTAAAAGTGGACATTTGAAATGAGACAAATAAAAAAGGAAATATGGACACTTCTAATGGGACGTAGGGATTATAAGTTTAGAAATTGATATTTTCAGCCCAAAGTTAATTAAATCTTTATTTTAACTAACTAACTAATATAACCACGTTAACCTGTAACTTTTATACAATTGACGTTTTTATATATTTAGGTTGTTTTCGACGTTGGAAGGTTATATTTAGACTTAGAAGCAATTATCTTTAAAAATATTTATAAAATCTCTTTTATAAAATACAATTTATATATTTTGAAGATTTATTTATTATAACTAGTAATTAAATAGTATACTTAGACATTAATTCGTATTAATTCGATCATTTTACTTAGGACGGGAATAACATAAGTCCGACATATTTATCATATTGATAACGAAACGTTACATTTTTTATAAAAATTATATACGAAAACAATAAAAGATAGATAGCTTCGGGGTTGATTCTGGCATTCAGGTTCGGGTTAAGGGGCAGATGTCACATTATATCTAATGGCGTTCAGGGCGCATTTATGTTTTTTCGCCGATTATAAAAGTTTAATAGTCGTCGAGCTCAGTAAGTGTGCTTGTTTGCTATTTTATTAGCAACCTAATTTTGGAATTACATCATACGGATTTTTGATTGATATTGTAACCTTACTCTATAGAAAATTTCACCAGAAAAATAGCTAATCATTTTTAGAAGATTTGACGGACTTTCGTTGAAAACCACTACCAGGCAACTCGCCACGAATGAAACCTGAATAGCTAATATGACAGACATTTGCAACAAATATTCGACGTAGTTGCATTGGAAACCACTACCGGACACCTGACCACGAATCAAACCTAAAATGCCACTACAACCAGCTACCTACTCTGATCGACGGATTACGAAAGTTGTTTTGGGACGGCCTCCGTCGGAAATACTCTCCAACAGCCTTGTCCATCGAAAATTTGTCGTAGATGATATTGTTAGTATTATTGAATTTTATATATGGGTGAGCTCTTCGTTTCAGACCGAAAATAACTAAAGAACCGAACCATAGAACCGGAACCAAACATCCTCTAATTGGTTCGGTTCTCGATTCATGAAATTATGAGTAAATGGTTTTCAGTTCGGTTCAGAACCGGTTTCTTTTTCATGGAACTGAAAGAACCGTGTCACACCCTCAAGTCCACTAACGGAGTTTTACCGCTAAGTGTGTGACAAACCAGAATCTCAGTCATTAGTTACACCAAACGACACTATATGAATTTAAAACATACATGTCTCATTAAATGAGAAAATTTAATGCAGAGTTAACGTTTAAAAGTTTGCGGAAGCGTAATCGAAATGTAATGTTAAAATATATTAAAGGGAAACTAAATGCGCAAACACACGCCCAATACAAGATACACAGTTTAAATAGTCGTTAAACTCAAAACATGACTTTTAATGCAAGAAAATGTTTAAATGAAAAGCTGGGGCTTCATACCATGTCCTAAGTGCGTTGTATCTCAGTGACCTGTAAAAGAGAAATATAAATTAAGTATGAAATCAAGTATGTTCAATTGCAAGCAGAAATATAAATTAAGTATGTCACTGTAGGTAGCTAGTCTACAGTACATGTCCTTAGAGTCGTATGTATCTGACCGAAGCTGACGTATGTACACATTAAGTGCATTTTTCCTGTTCGTACATCCCATCAGGATGCTCATGTATGTATGTTAGGTCATTCAACACCCGTTCGACATGTCCTTCTGTCGTGCTAGTGCGACTAGCCCGGGTGGGGTTTGTCAAACCCAGTAGTACTACTCAAAATTTCCCCGCTATTTCACAAATACTAACGGTCAACTAGGTATCCATGAGGTCTTTCATGAACAAAATAAAAGTTGCTCTAATCCAGACATGTGACATACAAAATTTGTAAATCAGTAAAAGTCGTTGTTCAAGTTTTCATCCCGTGACAGGATAGAATAGTAATTGTTATGGTTAAGTGAACTCACCTTCAGGTGCACAGCTACAAGCATCAGCAAGGTAAAAGCAAACACAACATTCCTACTACATGATAAGTCTAAAAGTGTGGGTTTGTGCAGGTATGTAAAACCCTAAGCATCCAAACATTTTCAATTTTTTAAGTGAATTTAGAAATGTTTGACTTTTGACTGACTTTGACTAAAGTTGACTTTTGTTGACCCAACAACCCGTGGGCGAGTTTTTAATTGTATTCATGTTTGTTTATGTTCATTTAGACAAAGAGAGCAATCGAATTCTAACACATAATGCATATTACATATGTTAAAGAATCAAACTTTTTTTGTAAAGTTACTATTTCTAGGAAGTCACATCCAGTACATTTTAAGTAAATCTAACTCTACCATAAGTAGCCATATAAACATCACATAACTCACATATAGTGTCTATCATGCTCCTTATGTAAGTTCTCAACACTCATTTCAATAATGCTACTAACTTTAACAAGTTTAGGTGATCACACTCAAAATCATCAAGTTGTCCACCTATGACTATGCATATTTGAAACATTCCTATTACTTACTTATGAACTTAATAGCATGGAAGCATCATCATAAAGTCATCATATGTCTAATTGACAAGTTACACACAAAACACAAGTGAAACACATTGCAAGTCCATTATTCAAAATTTTCAGCTTTGTTGACCATTTTTATTTTGTACAGAAACCAACACAAACTAACATGCATGTACAAGTCCCAAATTTCAACTATAGATTAAATACTGTCTTAAGTTCATTTCTTATTTTATATACTTTACTTGAAACCCAAATCAACTATTTATTTTAAATACATCTTTACATCAAGGTCATAAAAACACCTGATTGCACACTAAAACGTTTTATAAAAGTTGGGGGACCATACAGTGGAATAAAAATACAAAGTTTACCAATATAGAAAGCTAAGACATTAAGGTTTAACTTGGTGTAAGAATCATCCAAGAATACGTTGTATGTATAAAGTTATGACCTTTTGAAGTTGACCCATTTTCTGCCCAGATTTTCAGATTTGACATCTGTTTTTGTAAAATCAAAATGTCTAACTTATTCTTCTCTAAAAATTCATTGGTTTAGTTTTCTGGAAACTAGACTTCTTAAACTACAATCTAGACTCAAGAATGACTCATTTTTGTTCGGTTTTCAACGACTTTTAGAGCATGTAAAATCAGGTTACGAATCTGTCAAAATTATATCATCACCGATTTTGTCAAAAACATGATTAAAGCAATATGATTAATATCCAAAATTTATTCTAATCATCATACAAGTACATATCTAACTATATTCAATCATTATCATGCATAAAATTCCATGTTCTCATGCCTTCATAATCACCCTAGTTTCACAAAACACAAACATGGATTCTATTGATTATCAATTTATCAAAACATCAAATGAACCCAAAATCAATAACCAATTTCACAACAAAATCATCAATTGACAAATTTGGATGAACTAGGGTTTCTTGCCATTCAATTTTCATGCATATGTAGTTGTTTTAGGATTAAAACTTACTTGTATTGTGTTTACAACTCCAATTAGCAAGCAATAACACCACCAATTTGATCAAAATCACGAAAATCAAAGGACTAGGAGGTGGATGATTAAAGCCGTAAGTTTTGATGTGTATGAAGGCATTGAGCCGTTTTTTTTAAAATAGGATTAGGGTTTTTTTATTTTATTAAAATTGTTAACTTGGGTTAAGATGGTGGGTTTTGGGCTATCCATGGATCACCTAAATGATCCATGGGCTACCTTTTAACTTGAGTTTGCAAACCCAATAAAGGTCCTTCTTAAACATAACTTTTACGCTTCACAAAATTTACCGAATTCCGCAAAAGGTTAAAACTGGTAAAATACGCGATTTCACGAAAGGTCAAGAAATTAAACACACAAGTCATATAACATATAAATTTGCTAAATTTATATTTAGTTAGTTGTTTATGATTATTATTTTATCAATTCACCAACGTCCAGGTATTAACTCGTGTGATGTTATAATTCTCTAAATTACAGTTATGTGTAACTGTTTGTGTAACAAGTAGCTAGCACATTTAATCCAAGTAATTAAATGTGGAGTATAGTGGCATTAATGGAATTAACGTGATTTAGGTAACGAAGTTAATCCGAAATTCTCGGGTGTCACAAACCGATTGCAAAAATAATACCCTAGTTTTTAATATTATTATATACTCTAGCTTTAGTCTTTACTATATACGCATTTTCAAAGTCCAAACTCCAATAATCATCATTCATGATTCAATCAAAGTGATTCAATCATCTAACTGCGACATTGCCTCATAAAGTCACATGTAATAAATAAAAGTTTAAAACTTTATAGTTTGTGTTACTTTGTGTTAACTGTTGCATATAGGCTGACCTTCACTAACTGCGACATTGCAAATTGATATGTGAATTATGCATATCTCATGAATAAAGAATGAGTATTTGATAGTCAATTTGTTGTTGTTTTAAAACAACAAAAAACTTGACATTTTCATTTTTCGGTTCAACCCCTAATTATTACCATACCGAACTGTGGGAACCGCGAAATTATCGAACCGTTAAATTTAGGTTCGGTTCTCAGTTCTTAAAAACCCACATAAACAGTATTCGGTTCCGGTTCGGTTCAGTTCGAACCATTTGCTCAATCTTGATTGTGTATAATAATCTTAAGTTATTATCCTTTTTATTGATAGACCAAAGAAATTAAACACTAAATCAGTGTTTTGAGGGTATTTTTGTAATTGTCTAATGTGAAGCAAGTAAAGTAGACAACAGCACACCTTCAACCTAATTTTTCTGCAGATGTGTTGTATCTCGGCCACCTCAGAGAGAGAAAGAAAAAGAGTGAGACAGACCGAACGGTGAAATGTACCTCGCCGATGATTGTCTAGATCAGCTACGACGGCAGCGAAGGTGCTTGCAGCCACGGATTTGAGGGCTAGGGTTCCTCGAAGATTTTGAGTTTGTCTGCTTGAAGTGGACCGCTTCATCGAAATAAGAAAGTAACTTTTCTAGATAGGTTATCGATTTTTTTATCATGTTTCTGCAACTACGCTGTCTAATGGTTTGCCATTTTAAGGTTTGCCTTTTGTTTTTCTGGTTATGGTTCTTCGGAGTTGTGGCCGGTTGATTCTTTGTCGCTTTTTTTTCGTTGGTACTATTGCTGTGGTTTAGGTACTATTGATGCGGTTGCAGCAAGTTCAGGTAGTTGTTTTTGTTGAAATGGGTGTTGTCATGCTCAACGATCGCATCTGTTTGTTTTGTTTTCTGTTGTTTTGGTAATGAATCTGATCTATTTGTATTTAGTTATTGTATTGTAGTTGCTATTGTTGTACTTGGGATTGCTTTTGCATGTTCAGGTGATTGTATTGTGAGTATTTGTTTAGTTTTCCTTAAAATTGATATTGTGTTAGTAATTGCTTTGGTTTTGATTGTTTTAGGGGCTGTTGTTGTTGTTGGATTCTTGGTACCGTTACATCTTTTTGATGTTTTGTAAGTTGTTATTGTTTATTACATGATATTGCCATTGAAATATCAGTGTGAATTGTCTTTATTAACATGCATCTTCTTTTATTAGCATAAAATGAATTTTCTTATAACTTTATGGATGTTGAAGCATCGATCAGTATTTCAAATTTGAAAGGATATTTTTATTTAGTATATAGACAGAGACGATGAACAATTATATTGATTCTTGCATTTTATGCTTTGCAGAATACTAGGACGTGTGCACAGCAAACTCACAACCGTACCACGGCATTTGTTCGTAGAAAATATAACAAGCCTGATGTTTTTTATGTTACACCATGGCTGACAGGCCGGTATAGAACAGTTTAATTCCACTTTGACTACCTATATAACTCAGTATATTATCGTGATATTATGTTAAATTGACGCATCTTATATGTTGCAACAATTTCAAATGCAGCTACATTCCAACTTTGGTCAACTAATATTTGTACCTAATCCATGAACTGTAAACACATAGGTCTTATCGTCAGGTAACACACACAAACTAACTATGCATTATATCTACAGCCTTTCATTGGAGTCCCTTTACACCGTTGCACACACAACAAACTAAATATGTATTTAATACATGTTATTGAAGATTTGAAGATGCAAAACGATGAAATTGCATCCCTAATTCCTGAAACTGGCTTTGACTTGATCACTGAAACTTAAGGCTGGCAAAACCAACCCGGAAGCCTGAGTTTGGGTCGATATGGGTCAATACAATAACATGTTTGGGTCAATTTGGGTAGAGTATAAGTGAAGGACGGGTCAGGATGGGTTGGCCAGGAAAGAAAAAATTCAAGCACGGGTCAGGATGGGTTGCTTACTTACAACTTGGGTTGAGATGGGTAGTGTTATTGTAGTATTGTACATTGCTTAACAATCACCACCACCACAAATAATGAGCAGCGGGTGAGAGGCGGCGATGGAGGAGCAGCAGAGGCAATGATGAAAGATCAACGGTGGTGCAGAGGTGGCGTTGAAAGATCGGCGGTGAAGGAGCGGTGGTGAAGAGGCGGCGATGGTGTCAGCGGCGGTGGTCGGGAAGATATTATCAGCAAAACTTAATAGGTTAAATATGCTTTATGTATTTGTGAAGATAAAGTGGAGTTGCATCCAATTCCTCTTTATATTGATTAACAAGTGCAAATGAATAGTGTTATGTTTGTTTCATATGTGGACGTATGTGATTGGTTGATTTTTTTTGTTGGTTGCTATTTAATTTGTTGTATATATATTATCTTTATATTGTATTAATACATAAAAACTCTAATGTAAAAGTACCTTTGCATAAATATATAAGTGGTTCATTCTCATATGTAGTTTTACTTATATTGGAAACCTTATGTTATAAACAGTAAAACAGTGTCTAGGGTTATTTTAGGTATTTTACCCGTCCTACGTTAGGCCGTTACAAGTTTTTCCCCTTTACTTAGGTTTTATCCTCGAAACATGTAGGTCCCTATAAATCATGAGCGTAAAGCTTGGTATGAAGTCGCCGGCCTTATAAACCAAACCGCAAAACAAAACTCTCGCGCAACGCGCGAGCTAGCGCATCTATCTAGTTGTTATTGAAGTGACTATGGGGAATGATCATGAAGGGTTTTAAAAAGGTAAATCATCTACTAATCTCACGTGGGTGAAAAATAAGTCAAAAATACTAAATCTAGTTTGAGAGAAATGGTGCAGTTTTATATTGTAAGGTTGTGTTTGTTGTTTTTGCTGTATGTTTGTTTGTGTTCAGTTGTTGGTTGCTTCCATTTTTTTCTTTTTGGGTGAGGTGGTTTTATTTGTGGTGGTTATAAAATTTGTCTTTTCAAAAAAAAATCTACTATTCTCATAGGGTAGGGGTGCTAAACGTGTGGTCTCTAAGGCTTGTCTGGTCAACCTAACATAAACTCGAAAATATTTGAACCCAAATTCAATCTGAAGCCTATAATATTTTAAAACATAGACACGAACATGACTCGACTGACCCGACCTTTCATCTTTCTTTTCTTATATATTCTTCTCAAATTTGTTTTTAGCTGGTTTCCATGAGTACAACCAAATTGACCTAATTCTTTTTACACAATTCGAATTTTACGGGTTGACGCAAGACAATTTTATGAATTAGGTTTTAGTATTTTAAAGTAAATTAGTAGTTGGTGTGTTTTTTATTGGATTACGAATGAATTTTTTAGGTTTAAAGATCGTCTTAATGCATACTACGCTTTATATATATATAATATGATACTAACGGGTCAACTTACTAGCCCGAAGGTTCTGACCCGAACACGACCATTTTGGCTAATCGTTTTCGCAGGTTTCACATGAAATTGATCCTAACCCATTGAGGCTAAACCCAAACCTGCAAAAATCACGTTCAGCCTGTATTGTGTTGAAAATTTACGTCCCTGCTCAAAGTAATAGTTGGAATGATATGATGCATGTGCAGTCTCTATAATATAGGTTAGTAACAAGTAGTAAAATAGATTATGAGGTGTTAAAAAAAAGTTTATCATCTATTATATAGTTATCTATATATATGTTATTATTTATATTTTGATATAAAACTAAATTTAGCTTAATTATTTTATACTTCTTACAATAAGAATATTATAAAATCTAAATGACAAAAGTATTAGATTGTTAGTTTAAACCAAACATTATTAGGTTTATGTTATACATGTGTAAGTGTCTTAATGGGTCAAAATAGATAAGTAGTATGTTGACAAGTACAAGGTCTTATAAATTAGTTATGATAGGTTAGTTATGTTAGTTAATATTGGTTATCTTAACTGCAGATGGTAACCGACATTAACCGTCATATTATGTATGTATATATAGGAGTCAAGGGTTGTACAAACTTATGTTGTTGTTATCAAAGTTTATTGTTAATCTTTATGATTAATCTATGTTCTTTGATTGTGTCTTATCTCTGCTGCACAAATCGATCCAACAAAAAGGATACCAAAATGAAAATAAAGTTAATATAACCTTTAGGATAAAGGGTCAAGTAAATATTTATAATGAGGATTAAATAATGTAACATGTAAAAAACTATTTGAAGTCTACAATTTCTTTTTTCTTCTATTTCTAAATATGCATCATACTCTTAATTAATTCAGACTATTCTATTTAAGCCCAGATTTAATTTGGTACCATCCCATCTAAGGTTGAGTGTTGTTGATACGTGATCACTGCCATGTATGCAGATCGCAACCCGAACACTGCAACGGGCAAAAGGATTCGAGCTAGTCGCAATGTGAAGTGTAGATAGTCGTTTTGGGGATGGGTGCTAATATACTTAAAAACCATAATTTAACTCAGCATCATCCCATCTAAGGTCGGATGTTGTTGAGACGTGAAACACTACAAGAAAAAGAACATTTAGCAAGGAAATTTTATAGCAAGGACACCATGTCCTTGCTAGTGTTCACTAAAAGACAAAAAAGGTAGGGCCAGTTACTATTCTAGTTTGACCAGACTTTTAGCAAGGATAATGTCCTTGCATTAAGATTTTTAGCATTTTTTCCTGATTATTTATATTTAATCAAAATGAAAACATATAAAAGCGTGGGACCCTTTTTTGACAAGACCTATAGCAAGAATAATGTCCTTACTGTAAGCTTATATAAATTTTTTAATATTCATTTCCCACCGAATCTTAAAAATACCGGGTAAATACGTATTTTCGATTCCCTCCAAAATACAAAAAAATCCCGCGTCATATATTGTAAGGACATTGTCCTTGCTAATAAGTTTTCAGAATTTATATTTAATTTTAAATATAATTATTGTATTTAAATTTGTTTTCAGTTTTCGTATATGAAAAAAATATGCACATGTTTGCAATATAAAATGTATGTATAAATATGTATGTGGTGTATTTTTTATGTATATATGCATGACACGTATTTATTACATGTATATATTACTTACGTAAATGTACTATGTATATACATTTATGTATGTATTATTTGGTTAATGTATAGTTTATGTATGCATGTATGTATTTATGTATGTACGTTTGTTTGTATGTATCTATTATGTATGTATGTTTGTTTGTATGTATCAAATATATAATCTTACTAGGTATGTATGTACGTACGTACATATAACACGTATGATGTACAATGTATGTCTCAATGTACGTATCACATCTATAACGTAAAATGTATGTATGTATGATGTGTATGTAGGTAAGTATGATATGTATGTAAGTACGTACGTACGTACGTATGACATGTATGTATTTACGTATCATATGTATAATGTATGTATGGATATACTGTGTATGTATTTACGTATCATATGTATAATGTACAATGTATGTATCAATGTACAAATATACCATGTATGTATGTATGAATGACATGTATGATGTACGTATCACGCGTGTGTATGTATGTATGTATTTATCACATGTCTAATATACAATGTATGTATGTACGGAACACATGTATAATGTACAATGTATGTATGTACGTATCATATGTATGATGTACAATGTATGTAGGTATTACTTTTGTATTCGTATTGTATGCATGACATGTATGTATGTGCATACATACGTATTACATGTATGATTTACAATGTATGTACCTATGTACGGATATGATGTGTATGTCTTTACGTATCATATGTATAATGACAATGTATGTGTGTATGTATGTCATGTATGTATGTAAGTATGACATGTATGTAGGTGCGTATGACATGTAAGATGTATAATGTATGTATCTATGCTCGGATATACTATGTATGTATGTATGTATGACATTAGTAGCGAAGCCAGGATTTGGAGGTTAGGGAGGCCAAATCTTAAAACGCTTTGTTTCAGGGGGGCAAATCTTAAAACGCTTTGTTTTATAGGGGCCAAACCCAATATATGTATAAGAAATCAACTACCGACCAACAAACTAACACTTTGGACGAGAAAAAATGAGAGGGGGGCGTGACCCTCTCCCGTCTCCATAATGCTTCGCCAATATATGACATGTATGTGTGCACTCGTTTATACTATCTGAGTTTTATTAAAAAAATCCAGGGTCTGTTTTTGTCAAAAATTAAACACATTTCATAAATAAGCATGGTTATTATTTTAAATTGTGACAACCCGTAATTTTAGGTTAACACCGTTAACCATTATCTAATTAATTCATTACATTTTATAACATGTAGGGTCTGTTTTGTATTTTATGAAAGTTAATTATTAACTTTTAACTAAAATAGATAGCTTAATAAAGTTTAGGGGTCCAAAGTGTAACTTGTTAGTTTAACCCAACCCTAAAACCCATTCCCCCCTTCGTCGGCTGCACAAAAAAATCACAGGGGTCCAAAGAACCCCTTTACCCTTTGATCGATCTCCCTGCATCTCTCCTTTTGCTGGCAAATCACGAGAAATAGGTAAGGTTCAAATCGTTAGACCTATGTTTCTTGCAAGCTCTGGTGAGTTCTTCCTTTATATATTCGTTTTATCTTCAGTTCGCGTGACATGGGTGAATTAGTGCCGATTTTCTTTGTTGTTCAATCTTCGCCGCCACAGCTTTTGATTGTTGGAGAAGGAGAAATACATTGTTGTCTATCACGCACGCAAGTATGCTTCTTGGCCTATTTGTTTTTTTAATTACATTTTTTTTATCTATTTTTCAATTGATTTTTTGTTGCTTATAGTTTGTTTTGAGTTGAATGGGTTTATTCAGGTCAGGGTATTGACATATTCATTGGAATTTTTAGCCATTTTTAATTATGTGAATAAACTGTGGGCATTTGTTACTATGTTTATGAATACAGGTTACGTAGGTGGTGAGCTTCCAACTATTGTGAAAAATGAATGATGATTAGTTACATTTAGGTGATATCATATGATTGAAATTACTATCAAGTTTATTAACATTTTGTGTGGTTATATACAGAATTGTTACAATGACAATTGTTATTTTGAAATGATAAACACCAAAATCAAAATAGTTAATTGTTTTTGTGCGTGTGTATGTGTTGAAAACAGCAGCAGCAGCAGCAGTATGGATATAAATACATTGTCATCACATGTTATGACCTTTTTTTAATCTATTTGCCTTATTGCCTTTTTTTAGGTTGGTAAATGAGAATTGGGGATAACAACCAGTTTTATATTATATATTCATAGCTCTTTTATGTTTGACAGGTGTTTGTAAAATAATACTTACGTGAAGCTGCTTCATTTGTGGTTTGGATTGTCGATGTTGTGGTAAGTTGTAGAGTAATTTTGAGACTAAATCAAACATGTAGTTGCTGCAGTTAGAATAGATAGTTTTACATTGAATCAAAGCTGCAGTTGCTATGGTTTTAGGGTTGAATCAGAAAGTTAACAAACATTTTGTTTTATAAACATCCATTGACTACTTATGCATATGTTATTTTTTGTTCTCATTATTAATGTACTGTCATCAGTTGTTTCATTTAACATTCGTTTTGTATTTGGTCATTCAGGCACAATAACAAATTGATTCGGAAACAATGTAAAGGTATTGTAGATAGGTTGTGGCAATTAATTTCAAGAGGCATTTTTGTTTCAGGTGATTATCTTCAATATAAGCTTAAGTTGATTACACTATCATCAAACTGATGTTAAATTTCTCATCATAAATAGGTGTTTTGAAATTTGCAGCATACGCAAGCAAAGAAAGAAAACATGCTAAATAGGTGGTTGACAAATTGCATAGCATAAAGAATAAAGAATGCTATTGAAGAAAGCTGCTCTGGAGGTACTTGAACTAATGAATGCTACTTGAAGTATTGGATCCTTAGTTTATGTTTGCATAAACATGACTAATGTATTGGATCCTTAGTTTATGTTTGCATAAACAAGATACTTGAACTGGTGAATGTTTTGTAGTTTTATATGTTTGTATGTATTAATGGTTCATTATTTGTAGTGTATTAGTCCATTTCGGAAAATTTGTTTGTATTTCTTATATGTATGGGTTTGTATATATTAATTGTATGATTGATGATATTCTTGTTGTTGTTTGATGGAATTATGAAAAGCGGAACAGGTATCGACCCATAAAAGTTCTGGACGGAAAGCTGTATTTACAGCAAAAATCCTAGCTTTTCAGCAAGGACTTTGTCTCCTCTAAAGCCTTTAGTAAGGATAATGTAAAATATTAAAAAAAATACTATTTAAGATACAGCAACGACATAGTCCTTGCTGTAGATAAGTATTTAATGTAGTATTATACGTTTATAATACTTTTATACATGTATATATGTATAATCAAATAAATGTATATGGTATATACGGTTTTATAATTATTTATCGAAAATATTTTAGCAAGGACAGTGTCCTTGCAGTAGATTATATAATTATTTTTTAAAAAGACGGAGCCGTCCTTGCTATATGCGTTGACCGTCCTTGCAACAGACCTATTGCAACGCAGCTTTAGCAAGGAATTTTTAGCAAGGACATGTCCTTACTGTAGAGCTATAGCAAGGACATTTGGACATTTAGTAAGGATTTTTGTCCTTGCTAAATGTCATTTTTCTTGTAGTGAAATAGCGTGATCCCTGCCATGTAGGCACGTCGCAACCGAAACACTACAACAAGCAAAAGGATTCGAGCTAGTCACAATGTGAAAGGGAGGGTAGAGAGGCGTTTTGGGGTGGGGGTGCATAATGTAACATTTGGTCTGCTTCGAGGTTTTCGCCATCGATCGGGGTGTGACACTAAATCCATACAAACTCACTCATTGTAACTCACCCAGTACCAAAAAACACATTCACTATATTTTTTTATATAAAAAACATCATTATCTGAAGAAAAATGTCTAGTTATTCGTCAACAACAACATCGTCGAGTAAGATGAAAATGTAGGAGACGACTAAGGTTATCGCTAAATAATTGATGAACCAAGGGCAAACTTCATGCCGCCTAACATAAAATGTTACGGAATATTATAGTTAAGTAATCATGATCACTGTTAATTTTTAGCACATCTATAAGACACCTTCACTCATGTGAAGGGTGATGCTCACTAATTATATATGCCGTATAGTCGCTACTTACGTGACCTATTTTTTACACTATTGTAGGCATTTTTTACTATCCCACATGTATTTTAAGAGGTAAAAAATTGTTACCAACTAAGTTACTATAATATAGGTTAAATTGATTCTCACTCTATAAGTTAAACATAAGTTATTTATGGGAGTTTCATCTTATCTTATAGTTTATAAAGAGAGAGCGTTTTATTCACTACGTTATATGTTAGGTCATTGTGTAGTTTATTATGTCAAATGTTTTTCATCTTGTATTATATTTATTCATCATTCTATTATATGTTTTATGTCATTTGGTCCTTATTTAATTTATTAGATAAATTAGTTGTTATTTATCATTGTGTTTTACATAGAAATACACAAGATTATTTTAACATTGTATTTATTAAAACTTATTATTAGAAAAACACAACACTACAAAAAAAATGTCATATAATGACATACAAAAGTATCATAAAAAACCAAAAAAAAGTGTTACCAATGACCCCTACATGAATGTGTAGTACCCAAAAAAATTCACGTCACTGAAGTCTTTCGGTGACACTTTTTAGTGTACCCCCATTCATGTAGAAATCTTTAGTAACACTTTTATTTTCACCACAATAGTAACTACAAAATATCTACACTAATTTATGGCATATTTTTTTCGTCGTATAAACTATTTCTAATTAAAGAAACATTATTAAAAACAACATTAAAACATGTAAAACTATAAAATATCATAACACAAGTTGTAGTTTTGATCCAAAACAATTTCTAATGACATACAAATAAATAACAAATTTCAAACATACTTTAATTCAAATGTTTACAAAAGAGACACAAACGATCGTTTGGACTGACAACTAAATTATATTCCAAGCAATTCATAAGTCTTGTAATCTCTATTTAACTAACGCTTCACATTTTGTCAACTCTAGCTTTATCATCGTGACTACTTAAAGATGGTAATTCATTACTAGATCGATAAAGACTTGTTAATGCAAAATCAAGGAGTATTTCACATGGTCTGCAAAAGACGTCAACGACTCGTTTAATAATCAAAGATCACCCGTTGAATAAGCGGCTTGACAATTTAAAACGATTCAGTTACAATTTACAACACAAATAACTTGTTTCCCGTTAAATATTTTTCAATTTATACTTTATGAAATGAATCTCACTTCCCGTTATAAGCAACCTAAAGAACAATGCATGTTACAGGTAAAGAATTAATGTTGCTAACATGACTAAATCTGTCCAAGCTCCAATCTAAGGTGGTCCAAGTAGTTGCTTCTTAATTGTTTCTTGGTTCAAGTATGGGGGAGTTATGGGTGGGATGGGGTGAGCAGTCGGGTTTCATGGTACGCTGATGGCAGTGGCGGATCTAGACCCAAATATTAGTGGTATCCTATGAGAAAATTTCCGCTTAAGGGTATCATAATTTTTTTCCAGGGGTATCCCGATACTTAAAACCGTAAGAAAAAATGGTATCTTGATATTTAAACCGGTAAAAATTGTACTTCGTAGCGAAAGTTGAGAGGTAGCCCGTGATACCCCTGAGCTCTTCATAGATCCATCCCTGGCTTACGGTGAAGTTGAAAGTGGTTTCAGTTGCTCTATAGCAATTGAGGTGCGAGCCGGAAGTGGTTGCCAGAGGAGTCAGGGTGAACTCAGAACATAGATGTACTACTAATAATAATTTTATTGTAAGTTTTAAAACTACAATTTAATTCCAAGGGTAATAATGTCATTCCGCATAAATTTAATCGTTAATTTATTGATGCTAAATTGGTGGACTGAAATAATAAAATCGTAATTTTAAGCAAAGATCATGTACTAAAATAATAATTTTGGTAATTAGTACATGAGCTACAAAAGAGTTAGATTACAAAATAAATCACATTCACCTAAAACTTTTAATAAAAACCTCATTTATTTTAGGCCTCTATAGTTCTTTTAAGTCACCTATTTAGGGGTTTTTTTAAAACTCTTAATGGCTTAGACATTTGAATCGCTTAGATTTATATCATTCTGATTATCTGTTTTGTGAGCAGGTCTGATATTTGTCTCTGAATAAGTAAATATAATACTAAGTTTAAATAATCTAGACCTTTTACTATATTAATACTTAATGATTCAAACATCTTACTAGTTTAGCAATTATCAATTCAAAAGTTACGGCTCACTCTTTAGCCAAGTTTCACATGCATAATCCTTATATAATATAAGAAAATAGTTTTTGCTTAATTGACATCATTAGATGTGATTTTTGCTTACTTGGCATCATAAAAGATTTTATCTCACAATAATATTTTTACATTTGAAATATATATCTATAATATTATATTATAATACCTTAATTATTTTTAGTCCTCTAATATTTAGAAGAATCTTAAAAAATTTAAGAGTATTTACCTTTTAAACCCTTTTCTATTAGGGGTGTACACGAGTCATATTTTATATTTGATATGGTATATTATTGAAACTTTGTGATAAAGTTGTTAATAACATAAAATTACATAGCTAAATATTTTTTAAGCATACATAAAGTTTTTTATACAGCATTATTTAAAAAAATACACCATAAAACCGATATTTTAAATCTCTTTAAATTGACAATGTTGTTATACTAAAAAAAAGGTCTTTACAAATTTAAGAGCATTTTCATGTTAAACTCTTTCCTACTAAGGGTTTACATGGGTCAGCTTATATTTGATATCTTATAAAAACAAAACTTAAGGATAAAGTTGCCAATAACCTATAAAATTATAGATATTAGAGTAAATTACACAAAAGTCTTAAGTATGTACGAATTTGAATATTTCATCCTTTAACTTTACTAATTACGTTTGCTCTCACCACTATTAATTATTATTATCTAAAAACATAGGTTATATTTAATAGGGTATAAAAATAAAACATAGTTGTTACACATATTTACCAAAGAAATAAAATTACAACATGACAAGTTTGAGGAACACTCAAATGAGAACACCTCTTAACTTGAGTACAAAAAGTACAATTTTAACGAATCATAAAGGGAGTCAAACTGTTAAATTTTTTGTAATATAAACTGACCAAAATGCTTTTAATTCAACTAATTTTAACATTTACTTAAAAAAATATGATTCGTGATGTCGTTTGTTAGAATGCATATATGCACCCACAATGTGTGTTTTTGTACAAGTAATGTGGGTGCATATATGCATTTTAACAAACGACTTCACAAATCATTTATTTTTTAAATAGATGTTAAAGTTAGGTTAATTATAAGCATTTTGATCAATTTGTATTATAATAAATACAACAGTTAAAGCGGTTCCTAAGTTGTTCTCAAGTTAAAAGTGTTCTTATTTGAATGGATCCCTGACAAGTTTTATGTAATATAAAGTATGTAACTTTTTTTAAATAATATTCTTATAAAAATATTAAATTTATATGTATATAAATTAGGGGTGAGCATGAAACCGAAAAAACCGATCCGAAACCGAAAACCCAAACCCAAAAAACCAAACCCAAATAGAAACCGTGGGTTTTGGGTTTAATTTATAAAAAAACCGAACTTTTGGGTTGGGTTTGGGTTTTGTTAAAAAACCGATCCGTAAAAACCGAACCGACCCAATAATGTTTATGTATATGCTAAATTTCATATATGTAAGACCCATGACCTATGTTATGTAAAAGCCTATATTGTAATACATTATTATATGATCATATTACATTTTATCTATGATTTATTGGTCGTTTTTTGTCGAAGCAAAATGACATTCAAAATTTTGTTTATGGTTATTGTTTCCTGAGTAAATTTTCTTTTGAAATATGGTTGATTTTAGATGTTTAAACTTATGGAAACATAAATTTAAACTTTAGTATTATAACATGTTTTCTTGAATTATTAAGAGTTATGTTTATAACTTGTATTTAGTACTAAAAAACAATAAATTTAAAGCAAAGTTGAAAAAACCGAACCCAAACCCAAACTCAGTCCGCAAACCCAAAACCCAAAACCGAAAAACCCAAAACACATGGGTTTTAAAAACACAAAAACCGACTTTTTGGGTTTGGGTTCGGATTGAGTCAAAAACCGACCCAAACCGACCCATGCACACCCCTAATATAAATGATTTTAACTGTGTAACACACGGGATTAAAACTAGTATTTAATAAATAAAAATAAAAGTCGTGCGATATATATAATATAAAAGAAATACATCAATAGTGTAGCGTACTATATCAAGTACAATTATATAATTATATGCAAAACACAAATTTCACATCAAACATTTATTATACAAAATAATATCATTTCAACCCAACTGTACTGAGGTTGATCTTATTACACATTCACACATTAAAATAAAGCAAATCACTTGCAAGACAACATTCCAAAAACAACATTATACAATAACATAGTCTTCACATCAAAGAGGCACAAAGTACTAGTAGTACAAACATCAAGGACACTTTCTTTTGCCACCATGGGTGGTCATGTTATAGTAGCAAGGGCAAACCTTTTGGTTACCCGAAGTCCCCGGTGGCACACAGCTACAACGCGCGCAACAAGTCCCACACGCCCTATGGCACAAGTTTGGTCGTGACGATAATCTACACCTCGCCTTACATGCCGAACCACAATCTAAACCCAAAATTTAAAAATATATTTAGTTATATGTTGTCATATATATTGTTGTCTTAATCATTTAATCTAATACAAATAAAAAAGTATAATTATAGCCACGTGCTACTCTGTGGTTAAATCTTGTAATTATTTTCCCGCTCAAACTTTAAACGTAAAGTAACATTGTTTTTTAATTACGATGAAAACTTCATTTTAAAACACTAATTTTGAGATATTATATAAAGATAACAACATTGAGAATAAATATCAAATATCATATATAAAGACATGATTTAATATATTTTTAATTATTTATATCTATGTAATACAAGGGTTAATAAAGTAGTAAAAATAATAATAAAGGATACCACACGTACATACCTATTTTGGAAGCACCTATACCCTTTCCATCAAGTTCATTCACCTGCGACATAAGTAGTCAAACATATCACTTGATTGAACCATTTATGTGTACTTACACACACATATATTATACATATGTATATAACCTTATATATATATATGTAAACATATGTCTATATGCATATGCATGTGTGTATATACATACGTAAGAATCATTACAAAACACATTTTTATTGCGATAAAAAAAATATCTAGCCCTTGATAAGTTATATATATATATATATATAAATATTCGTAAATTCAAATAAGAATATTGATAGAAAAAGTTAAATACTTCAAAAAATGGAAGAATCACTTTTAGTTGTCACGATGTGCTTTTGAAAATAAATTTACATGATAGCATCTTCGTAAATAATTATGTAAATACATATTGTACGCATTCACTAGCATGTACGACCAACAACCTAGTTATTAGTATATAATTTGGTGTTAAATTGTATAGTTTTTTGAATATAAAATAAACTTCAAATTTAATATAACGTAACAAAATGTAAATTTATTATTTATGATGACTAAATTGTAGAAATTATTCATTTTAAAATTACTATTATGATGACGAAATTGTATGAGTTATTCGTTAAACCATTCAATTTCGATTGTATAAAGTATAAAATCATTTAAGGACGTTAACATGCTGAAACATCTTTAGTGATTACAAGAGAACTATTTGAAAATAGAAACCATAAATTTAAATATTGAAATAACTAATTTAGGATAAATATAAACGGATGATTGAAACAGAATTGTAAATTTAAAATGTTGATTCTGAAAATATCTTGATTGATTTAAAAAATGTTATTGTTAATTTTTATTTAGTTGCTGACACATAAAGAATATGATGTGACAGATGATGTTGATAATCTTTGAAAGTAACATATGACAATAATAATGCATTAATATCGGTATATTTATGTATGTAGTTATAGGATATAACCTATAATGATGGTATTTTCATGCTATAACGACGACATATGTCGTCTCGGCACACAACTTTTTTTGTTGTGTTTGTAGAGAATATACTATCCGAAGAACAATAACTCTTTTGTACTTAATGTAAAACTAAGTTGTATGCACATATACATGTTGTGTCTATAAAGTGAGTGATAAAATTATCATATAAAGATTATTTATCCACAATTAAGTAACATATGCATCATAGATACATAAACTTTGTATATAAGATTATTTCGTACAATTAAGCAGCAATATATGTTACTTTCATTGTATATATAAGGTGCATATCATACGAAAACCAAGTTGATTGCAAACACGTGAATGCTCATCAAGAACAAAGAATTAAGTTATTATTTTTATTGTTAAAAATAATACAATTACATATACAATTTTAATTTCTTTTACGTATGTGTAAATTTGATAACTGTAATGTTAAAAACCGACACAAGTGTAATTTACATTACACTTGTGTCGGTTTTTAACATTACACTTATCAAATTTACACATATACGTAAAAGAAATTAAAATTGTAAATTTGATAAGTGTAATGTTAAAAACCGACACAAGTGTAATTTTAAAATTACAACATGTCTAGTTGCATATTACACGTACATGTGTTAGCTTTTTTACACATGTGAATTTACACATAAAAGGAACATATACTTACTATATATATATATATATATATATATGTGTGTGTGTGTGTGTGTGTACATATACGTGTATATATAGACATAAAAATTTGTTTTGAAGGTAGAAAGAAGAGGGCTATTGTAAGCATACCATTTCATGAGCTTGAGCAAGAAGAAGCATAGAGAGAAGAAAAAGTGGAATAAACCTCTTGGAGATGGCCATGGCTTACAAAGTGGGTATATTTGTGTTTACTTTGCTTTGGACACAGCCTTCGTATTTATAAGCCAAGAAAGGTATATTTTTATTTTAATATATATTAAAATCATATTTCTCTTAAATATATATATATATATATATATATATTATTTATTATTAAAAACATATTAGGGCTCTATTAATTAAGAGGTACTATGTGAACGATGTAGATCACCCTTAATTGCTAATTCGTGGTCACATATTCATTATGCTTTTCTTTTTATTGCTAGAGAAACACTTCTAAACGAAATCTCTTTAAAAAGTTGAATATAATTAAACGAAATAAAATATGAAAAACTTTGAATTTATCATGTGCTTTGTAAGTAATAGAAAGAAATTAGTTATAAGTTTGTAAAACTGTTAAATGAGTACAAGTGTAAATAAGGACATGTTTTTTTCCTTAATTATAATCTTGTAAAACTTTAATTAACTGAAAAAAAAATTATAAATTGAATTTTCATTATTTTTCGTTCATGAATTTAATAAAAAAAATTAAAATTTATAAATTTGTATATTTGTTTCTATCGGTCCAACTACACAATTTGGTTTACCCGTTTCCAACAATTGAAATGGTTGTCAACGGTCCCGACTTTTATCACTTCGGCAATTAACCAATGGTCCCCGGCTTTAAATTTTTTTAGCGTTGTGAAGTTTTTTTCGAATTAAAAACCGATGTTTTAGGCCTTTTGATCGAAAGGAGAATAGGAGTCGATTGATGTAAAAGTTCCCTCGAAACGGTGCTCCGAACGATACAAATTTTACATCCGATTGAAGGATTGTTAGGTTTAAACACACTATTGAAGCACCGTTAGGTTTAAATACACGAATGAAGCACCGTTTCATTGTTCGGAGCGCCGTTTCGATGTAACTTTTACATAATAAACAGACTTGTATTCTCCTCTAAACAAGACTTAAAACTCGGTCTTGAATTCGAAAAAACTTAACGACATTAAAAGAAAATTAACGACGGACCATTGGTTGTTAAAGTGATAAAAGGTTGGCATCGTTGACAACCAGTTCATGATAATTGGGACTGATAAAAATTAAAATATGAGTTGGAATCGATTGAAACCAATATACCTTATAAATTTATTGGTTGTAGAAGAAGTCGACATGTTAGGGACTTAGTCTTTAAGGTAAAGTAATTAATAAGAATAAATGAGTTTTAATGAACATAATTAGAATTTTGCTTCTTAATCCAGCGACTTTTGTGAATCGTCTTGGGTTGACTTCTATGAATCGTGGTTGGCAGGTTGTTTCAGAAAGGGTTTGGGAGGTGCGATCGCACAAAGCATTTATATAATACTTACATTTTGTTATGTTTATTGATAAAACATTTGTCCTCAGTTAAAAATATTATTTTATATAACTAAATTCTTTAGTGTCTAGGGCCTTTATTCTAACTTGCATAGTATATCAAAATCTTAAAGACCGATCATGGTGGTTGGTTCATCTTTATGTTTAGTTCTTTGAAATCAATGAATAACACAATATAAAGAATCATTAATATAATAAATCAAAATAAAGTTTCTTTTTTGGTGTTTTATGAAAGTTTTTTTCATAATAATAGATTTAAAAAAATACTTATATAAATCTCCTATAATAATCTATACCTTCTAATAAAAGAGGGTTTTTAATGCCACATAACATGCAATAGAGCCATTGTTGGCATCATTTTCCCGCTCAATATAATTACATATTTAATCCTCATACTATTATACAGTATACAATCATCATATAATATATTTACCTATCAGTTACAAAATAATTACCATATTAGTAATATATTTCTCTATCAATTACAAAAATAATTACCATACTATTACATAAGTAAAAATATCAATTACCAATATATATATATATATATATATAGGGGAGGGATTTTCTACAAAGGCTAAAAACTCTAAAAAGGCTAAGAAGAAATCTGGGGCGTTGGATTATGGTGTTTACGGCCCAGATGGACGCGGTGGAATTTTTGTAATTATTTTGATGTTTTGCTGACGCGCGCAATGGAACCAGGGGTAGATTTGTCATTGCGTTTTTCCAACACCATGTATATAAAAAACACCATGCTTAAGACTGACTCTGTAAAAGTAACACCACGCATATGAAAATATTAATTAATAAAAAACGCCATAACTTACCAGCTATAAAGTAACACCGGAATCGAATTGAAAACGTCACAACAATGATTAACGCGCCATACACAATGTATACAAAAAACACCATGGTTAAGACTGGCTCCGTAAAATAACACCACGCATACGAAAATATTTATTAATAAAAAACGCCAAACACCGGGATCAAATTGAAAACGTCATAAATGATTAACACTATCATCACTGTAGAATGGAAAAACACCATAACTTATCTGCAACAAAGTAACAGCGGAGTTGATATGAACGTCATAACAAGAATTAACAGATCGAATGATTATGGATAACAGATCGACGCCCCAGATTTCCTCTTAGCCGTTTTAGATCGAATCAATAATTAACAGATCGAGTCAATGATCGACGCCCCAGCTCGAATGATGAATGATTATGGATAACAGATCGAGAGTGTCGATCAGATGTTCGTAAAACAATCAACTTTCAAATGAAAACGTCAAAACCCAACAAAAACATCATCGCTTCCAAATCAACACCATACGTTAAAAGGACGAAGATGCCCCTCCGCCTGTTTTTACCCACAGGGACGCGTGTATGATGGTGATTGCTTCCTACACTTCTTAGAGTTTTAAGCCTTTTTAGAAAATCCCCAATCTATATATATATATATATATATATATATATATATATTAGTAATATTCCAAAGCATTGATTTTTGTATTAGATACTATTTAAACATTGTTGTTTCTACTACATTAGTTTATTGGTTTCTTTGCTCTATACTAAAGCTCATGGTTTGTATCAGTATAAGTTGTCATCCATTTATATGATTTTAATCAGATTTTTATGTTTGTGAATCCGTAATTTGTCTTCTAATCTTTCTTATATGGGTTTTGTTTTTGTTGGTGTTAGAGAACGTACCCAAGATGATAATGATTTATACTTTAATATTTATTCGTCATATGATTCTTTGTTTATTATGCTTGATAATAATATATTTTTATTATTCATCAACTCGTGTAACACACGGGATATAATCTAGTATAATAATAAAGAAGTAGCTTTTTTCATATATCATTCTCTCAAGCATGATACATAATTGTCGCATAACTTTATTTTATGTGTTACTAACACATTAATAATCTCATTTAAATTAAAAATTTTGCTTATTGATTTTTTCAATTTTGCATAATTATATTGTAAAATTTCTTTCTTTACGATTTTATCATAAGAGTTTGAATCATATGACGAATAAATATTAAAGTATAAATCATTATACTTTGTATTTAAAATTTAATTACGATTTTTAATATATGTCTCAAATCACCTTAAGAAATTTATACTTTGTACAATTGAACTTGAATGGTTTAACGAAAAATTCATACAATTTCACAATCATAATATTACATTTAAAACGAATAATTTGTACAATTTCATCATCATAATAGTAAATTTAAATTTTGTTATGTTCTATTAAATTTTAAGTTTAATTTATATTCAAAAGCTATTTTTTGAAGAAATACATTAAGTTTTGGTTTTTATCTTTAAATATTTAATTATAATATAATGGAGCCAATTTTTGGTTTCTATCTCTAACACCTCAAATTTTTATGATGAAAGTTTAACACCAAGTTATTTAATAATTAAAGTACTAAGACTATCTAAATGTTTATTTTAATATATTTTAATCAACTAGTGTGTTACAGAGGTATCTAACCTAGTATATTATAATAACACTAACATTTTGGTCCCTAATATTTAGGAGAATCTTGAAAGGATTAAGAGTGATTATATTTTAACCATCTCCTATATATTAGAGGTGTGCATGTGTCGGTTTATATTTGATAGGGTATAAAATAAAACTTATGGATAAATTTGGTTATAACTTATAGTTAAATACCTTAGTACTTTTTAAGCATACATAACTTTTTCATATGAACTTATTTTTTTTAAAAACTATACCTTAAAACTAAGCATTTACTTATCTATTTGAGTATATAATATTGCTATGCTAAAAAAATGTTTTTTGTAATAATAAATCTCGTGTTACGGTTTTACCACGGTTTTGTCTCAAAACTGATTGAAATCGTCAGTGCCCAGAGGCACATCCTTTAAGGGGTTGGGTTGGGCGCGGGTCCCTGCGTGTTTTCTTGTCAGAAGTTCCGATTTTTACCCAGAGACCTTAAATTTTTATATATCTATTGATTTCGTCCCCTTATAAAAAAAGTTACATGTATTATATATATTGAACTCGTCCTCGTGATTTTCAGCCTCCGTGCTACAAGAGTTCAAGATCTGCTATTGTCCGTGCCCCATGAATATCTCTTAAAATCATCCCTTGGGTACTGTTGAGTATTGTTGCTACAACAAGATTATGGAGAGGATGGTACTAACGATATGTCTAAGTTCAGGGTTAAGTTTGGTTATGACTCTAAGTGTTTAAGATTAGAGAAGTGTTAAGTAAAGTTAGGAGAAAAGAGGAGAGAATGTGTGTGTGTGTTTTGAGAGTGGAGTGCAAGAGCCAATGTGAATGTAAGTTGTGTTTTGCTTCAGATTGCAGCAATATATATACACAAGTCTTTGTGTATTGCCCAAGCAAATCTGATCCAAATCTGAAAGGTTCAGGAGCTCCTGGCTCGAGGCTGCCCCTCGGCCAGTGCACCCTCCATTCTTGGCAGCCTGCAGCACCTCAGGTGTGAATAGTGGTTTATGTTTTTAGCTATTTTCGTGTAAAGGGTCTTGCTTGCATTAATTGCATTCAGCTTTGCTTTACCAAGGATATCTTTTGAAGATATTGCAAGATATGTTTGAATCTTTGTTATGGGAATAAGTGTCAGGCTACTGTAGCGCTACTGTTCACGTACCAGGCTTCTGGCTCCTGGCTTCTGGCTTCCGGCTGCCTAACCAAGTGGTTATATGACCTACGTCATCAGCCCCCCAGTCATAAGCGCTTGTGATGTTATCATAAGTGGTTGTGACTTATGGTTTTGTGTTGTTGTTTTTAATTTTTCTCGAGCTTCCAGCTTCTGGCTGCCCGGTCCCTCGTTATTACTCAGCAGGTGAAGTGATGTGTTCTGGCTGATGGGACGTGACAAGACCTTGTAGGTCTGCTGCCTGTGATGGGATGGGCTTCTAGCTTTCATCTGACCGTCCGTTTTTCTTCCCCTTTTTTAGGGATTTGTGACAACTTCCCTTATTACTTTCATAACTCCCTTTTCTTCTTCTTTTCATCTCTTCCCTTCATCACCGATTTCTCTCTAACACCATTGCTTCCTTCGTTGTTGCTTCTACCATGGCCAAGAATGATATGAACTCTCAATTCTCTCGATTATCACAGAAGGAGGTTGACGAGTTTTGCAATCAGTTTGGCATTCCTTTGTCGCTCGATCCGACAGTTCCTTCGCCTAGATCGCCGGTTAGTAAATTGGTTCCTGGGAAAGTGACACTTTATACTCGCCATTTTGAACATTCTAACTTGAGGTATCCTTTTTCCAAGTTTTTTCTGAATGTTATTGAGTATTATCGCTTGTCCATCTGTCAAATGGCTTTGGTTGGGATTGCTCGTATCATGCATTTTGAGATTACTTGCCGAGCCCTAGGCCATGAGCCGGATCTTTTGGTTTTTCGACGGTTTTTTCAGTTGGCGAAAAATGGTAATTGGTTTACCATTGAGAAGACCCAAGTAGAGAATGCTTTGGTATCATCTCAAATTGGTCTATCTGCTTCTTGGAAGGATCGATTTTTCCTTGTTTCGGACGAAATTGTTCCTTTTGCTATGCCATGGAGGAAGCCTGAGGGTCCTTTGAACGAGAAGGTTCCATCGGTTGATGAGGTTAATGAAGTTTTGCTGGAGAAACTTCGATCTTCTGCTTCTCGCTTAAGGACCTTCCCAGAGGAGTTTTTGGTGAAGCTTGGTTTGAGTGATAGGTGGTCTGATCCGCACATGGAACCATCTATGTTTGTGGATGATGAAGGTATGTTTTTTTATACATTTTTTCTTCGGTTACTTGTTTCTTGCTTTGGTTTTTGCTTATTTTGTCTTTTTTCGTACTCATTGTAGTTGTCCGGGTGTTTGATTGTATGCTTTTGGAGGATTTTTCAGTTGTGAAGTTTAAGGCTTCAGTTGTTCCACCTGGTGCTACTGGTGTTGTTTTGCGTACGAAGGCATGTAGACATTATTTGGGGGAGGTTTATGAAAGTGTTGTTGGTGGGTCATCCTCGAAGGTTGTGGTCAAGCCCAGCGTTTCTGTTCGTCGGTCGAGTAGGAAACAATTGACCCTTCCTGTCTCCTCGCCAGGGCATGAGGGGGTTGAAGAGGCGCCACAAGTTTCTGGTCTTCAGGGTATTTCATCTTCTGATCCTGTCGATGTTGATGACTATAACTTTGTGGCTTCTCTTATTGGCATTGATCCCAAGGTCAAGGTTGAGGGAATCAAGGATGTGGACCCTGCTGCTGAGATGGACCCTTTGCTTGAAATTTCTGGTTCTGTCGTTGAGGGTGTTGCTGAAGTTGGTGAGTTGCCAAGTGTGAAGAAGGGTGGTAAGAAGCTCTCAGCTAAGGGCAAGGCTGTTGAAGACTCCTCCCCAGTCCTTGCTGATCAGGACCCTGATGTGGATGATCTTTATATCCCTGATTGGCAGATTGGTGTTCATGACACGTTTTCCAAGGCTTCCGTCTGTCGCGAAGCTATTCATGGTTTTGCCCCTCCTGCCGAAAGGGCACGGAATGATTGTTTGGAAAACGTCGAGCTGTTGAAGAAGTTTTTTAGCAACGGGGCAAGGTTCATGGCGCTGGTACCAGAGGTAACCGATCGTTGGAGGGATACATACAAAGATTTCACTGATTTGTCAGCCGCAAAGGGGGAGGTGGACAAGATTTCTAGTGAAAGGGCTGAGTCTATCAGAAGGTTGACCCTGGAGAAGGAGGATCTTGCTTCTAAGCTTTCCACTCTTCAGTCCCAGATAGCTTCCGATCGTGAGGAGCTGGAAGCTGGGAGGAAGGAGCTGGAGGTTGGGAGGAAGGAGCTGGAGGTTCAGGTCGAGGAGCTAAAATTGGGGAAGGCTAAGGCGGCTAGGGCGATGGAGGAGAGTAGACGTCTGGAGGAGACTAATAAATGGTTGGTTGAGGAGGGCTTCAAGCAGGTCGTTACTTACTTGCTTAATAGTGCTGAGTTTAAGGAACCTCTTTCAATGATATACATGAAGGCCCTTGCCTGTGGCCGCCATCAAGGATTGCTCTCCGGGTATGCCAACTGTCTGAAAGGCGTCCCCAAGGAGACCTGTAAGGAGTATAAGCCGGATGCTGCGGGTGAATTTGCTAACTCTGTGAAAGCGCTAGAAATTACTTCTTACCCGTTTTTGCAGGCACTTTCCGGATGCTATGGTCAACCCTTGTCTTTTCTTCAAAGTCTTGAACCAAAGGGCTTGAGCAAGGAGGTGGCTGACAGGGTTCTTGGCAAGAAGCGCCCGGCTCCTACCTTATTATCCCAAGATCAGGCAGACCTCCCCGCCGTTTCCCTGAAGAGGTTGAAGGTTGCAGAAAAGAACGTTGATGAGGTGCTGAAGGATCTTGGTACTCCCTCGACTCCAGCTGGTGACCTAGCTTCTGAGGACCTTACTCCAGTCAAAAGCTCAAGTGAAGCCACTCCCTCTGATGTTGATTCTCCCAAAGATGTTGCTGCCCCCGGCTTCCCTGCTCCTAGTGACTCTTTCGACCCCCAGTGATCTTATGACATTCTGTTTTGTGGTTCTTGAAACAATGCTTTTATTCGTATTTGGCCGTATGTTGGCCTCTAAACAATTTACTTTTGGTTTGCTTGGTCATGTTTTGACCTGAAGACAATAGGCTCCTTACCTTGGTAACCCTTCGTGGCCATGTTTTATGTCGTTGTACTAGTTTGTTTTGACGTTGTTATCTATGACCTTTGTGCTATGATTGTCGTGTGTGTTGTTATTTTTGTTGGTTATTTTCTTAATGTTATGTTGAGATGTGATGCTGCAGACACCAAATCTTACATAAGCAAGAAAGAGTTTTTACCAACTTATCCTATCTGTTAGACGCCACAATATTTTTTATGTTTGTGGACTTCGTTTTCATAAGTTATTCTTTTCTTTATGTACTTATGGAGCCGTTTTGATGTAAGGGGCTCACCCTTTTTCATGGATTGACCTTGTTACAATAATTTCAAAGCCATGGAATTTAATTGTTTTAGGAATTCACCCTTTATACAGGAAGGTATAGCGCCTTGTTTCCTGTTGAGCAATATGGCCTAGGAGCTCATCCCTTTTTCATGGAGAGGTGTAGTTCCGGACCCCATGGAGTTTTTATTATGAGGGACTCAACCTTTGATAGGATAATATAAAAAGAAAGTCTTTTGAAACAAAAGATTCATTTCGATTTCAACACACGATTACATCAATAATAAGCTTTTTACAATGCTTCATTACTTAAACGTAGAAGCGTTTTAAGTGTTTTCCATTCCAGTGACGAGGGACCATCTTCCCTTCTTGATCTGTTAGCTTGTAGGACCCTCCCTTGTGGGATTCTTTGATGATGTAGGGCCCTTCCCATTTAGGCCCGAGCTTCCCGAGGCCTTCTTGTCTGCTTGCTTCATTATTTCGAAGCACTAAATCTCCTGGTTTGAACGTTTCCTTTTTAACCCTTGAGTTATAGTAAGCTTCTAGCTTCTGCTTGTATCGGGCTTCTCGGATTAGTGCATGGTCTCGAGCTTCTTCCAGGAGGTCTAGGTTCAATAGGATCTCCCTGTCGTTGTCATCCCTGCTTCTTTTCCTGCTGCGTCTTGTGTTGACGCCAATTTCGGCTGGGATGACAGCCTCAGAACCGTACACCAAGCTGTATGGTGTTTTAAGGTGACTTGTTTTCTCGGTGGTTCTTATGGCCCATAAGACGCTTGGGAGCTCCTCTAACCAATTTTTCCCGTATCTCCCCAGCCTGGCCTTGATGCCTTCGACAATACTTCGGTTCATTCGTTCGACTTGGCCATTTGACTGGGGGTAAGCTACGGAGCTGAATACCTGCTTGATTTCGAATTCCTCGCACCACGAGCTGAACGGTTTTTCTGCAAATTGACGACCGTTATCCGTAACAATTTCCCCCGGTAGTCCAAACCTACAAATTATATTTTCCCAAACAAAGTTAATGACTTGTTTACCGGTTATGGATGCAAGTGGTTTGACTTCGGGCCATTTGGTGAAGTAATCGATGGCCACGAGCAAGAACTTGACCCTTCCAGCAGCTTCTGGGAAGGGACCCACGATATCCATACCCCATTTGAAAAATGGCCAGGCAGCCATAACCGGAACTAAATCATGCTTGGGGTTTGTTTTGACGGGAGCATGCAGCTGGCAACCTTCACACTTGCTTATTTCTTCAGAGGCATCCTTGTGCATGGTGGGCCAATAATAACCCAAATTCATTAGCCTTGTCACGACTGAGCGAGGACCAGCGTGTGCACCGCATACCCCTTCATGAACTTCTCGAATAAGATAATTACTTTGCTCTGGACCTACACACCTCAAAAGAGGGGAGAGGTATGATTTCTTGTATAGCACATTATCTTCGATAACATAGTGTTCAGCTTTGGACGGGAGCCTGGAGGCTTCTGCTTCATTGGAGGGAAGCTTCCCTTCTTTGAGGAAATTGATAATGGGCGTCATCCAAGTCTCTTGAACTTCATTAACTATATCTTGCACTTCTATCTCGCTGATAGATGGGACCTTTTGGACCTCGACCAGCACCTTCTTAGTCAGGTGGGCGAAGGTTAAGGATGCGAGTTTGCTTAAGGCATCAGCCTGTTTGTTCTTTGACCTTGAGACTTGTTGGAGGGTGCAGCTTTTGAATTCTTTCATTAAGTCTTTGACTTTGGCTTTGTATTTGATCATTGATAGTTCTTTTGCCGAGTACTCATCATTTACTTGATTGGCTACCAGCCTGGAGTCACCGAAAGCTTCTAGCTCTTCGACCTTCATGCTTCTAGCTATCCGTAGACCAGCCAGAAGCGCTTCATATTCAGCCTCATTGTTCGTGCATGGGAACTCAAGGCGAAGCGCGTAAGTGTATTCGGTTCCAAAGGGATCAGTTATGATCAATCCAGCTCCGGAACCTTCTACACTGGACGCTCCATCGGTGAACAAAGTCCATGCTGCTTTTGGCCTGGGCGTCTTATCTTCTTCAGCTGCCACCTCGTTTACTTCTTTGGTTTTTTCTGGTATTTCTGACAGGAAATCAGCCAAGATTTGGGCTTTGATGGCTTTCCTTGGGGAGTATTCAATGTTGTGCTCCCCTAGTCCCACTGCCCATTTGGCTAATCTTCCTGAATTTTCTGGCTTCTCAAGCACGGATTTGATGGGCTGGTTAGTCAGCACCCTGATGTGATGAGCCTGAAAGTACCTTCTCAATCGTTTTGAGGTATGTACCAGGGCAAGCACCAACTTTTCCATGGGGGTGTAGTTGATTTCAGCATCCCTGAGAGCCCTGCTGATGAAGTAGACTGGCATTTCTACTCTGGCTCGTTCCACCACAAGTACCGCGCTTATAGCCTCCATACCTGCATGAAAGTAAACGAGTGTAAGCTTGCAGCTTGTGACTCTTGACTTTAGCTTCTAGCTTGTCAGTCTAAGTACCTGCTGAGAGGTAAACAGTGATAAGCTCTCCCGCCACAGGGGCGGTGATGGTTGGCAAGAAGGCTATTTGCTTTTTGAGATCTTGGAAGGCAGCTTCTGCCTCTATTGTCCATTTGAAATCTTTTTTGTCAACACAATTTTTAAGAGTTTTGAAGAAAGGTAGTGATTTTTCAGCCGATTTTGGCAAAAAGCGCTTTAGTACAACGATTTTGCCCGCGAGACTTTGCACTTGTTTTTTGGTTTGTGGAGATTTCATGTCAAGCACGGCTTGTATTTGACTAGGGTTAGCTTTGATACCTTGCTTATCTACGATGTGTCCAAGGAACTTACCCTCCTCAAAGCCGAATGAACATTTTGCTGGATTGAGCTTCATATTGATCTTTCTCAAGTTCCTGAAAGTTTCCTCCATATCACTCACGATATCGTCTTCAGTTTGACTTTTGATCACAAGGTCGTCAACATAGGCTTCCACGTTCTTCCCAATCTGCTCCGCAAAGGCTTGATCAATCAGCCTTTGGTATGTTGCCCCCGCATTTTTCAGGCCAAAGGGCATCTTTGTGTAACAAAAGATTCCTTTGTCCGTGTAAAATGCAGTTTTCTCTTCATCCTCTTTCTTCATTTGAATTTGGTGATAGCCCTTGTAAGCATCTAGGAAACACCGGTATGGGAAGCTGGCAAGAGAGTCGACCTTCCTATCGATTTCAGGAAGGGGGTAGCAATCTTTTGGAGAAGCTTTATTGAGATCTTTGAAATCTATGCACATTCTCCGTGATCCGTTAGGCTTTTTGACCAGCACAGGGTTTGCTACCCAAGAGTGATATTTGACTTCTCTTAAAATACCTGTTTACAAAATCAACTTTTAATAGTCATGTTATCAAAAGATATGTTAACTATTTTTCTAAAAAGGATGAGGGGGGAGCCAGCAGCTGGGAGGTGGAAGCTAGAAGCTGGAAGGTACCTGCTTGTACAAGCTTTTCTACCTCCTCATCTACAGCTAAGCTTCTTTCAGGAGCCAGGCTTCTTTTCTTTTGAACAACCGGCTTGTGACCGGGGTAGATGTTCAGTGAATGTTCAGAAGTGCTCCTGGGGACTCCTGTCATATCTTCCGGGCACCATGCGAAGACGTCTTGGCTTTCCTGCAACAACTTTATTATTTTTCTTAAGATGTGACTAGAAAGGTTGTTGTTAACCTTGATTGTCTGTTCGGGATATGAAGCGTTGAGGCTCACTTCTATGACCTGCTTCTGCTCAGCGTTTGAAGCTTCCTCAGCTGAGGCTATGAGAAGAGCTTCTGCTGTGGGCTTCAGGGTAGCGACTCCTCCTTCTGTTAAGAACTTCATCATCCCATGACTTGTCGAGACTATGGCTTGGAAGGCACTTATACCCGATCTCCCGATTATGATGTTATAATGAGAAGGGTGTCGTACCACGGCAAACGTTAGTTCCTCAACCCTGGAGAGGTCCCCGTCCCTAAGGCAAACTTCAAGAGTTATTTGACCTAAGGGATGGACCCTTTCTCCTGCGAATCCAACCAGTGGTGTCTCAGATGGTTGTAGTTTCGCCCTTGTTTCTTCGCTGAGCTGGAGAAAGCATCTTTCATACATGATTTCAGCTCATGCCCCACAATCCATGTACACCCGATCTATCAAGGAGCCATCTAGTTCGGCTTCTATGATGACCGGTGTGGTAATGAATGTTTCGGGATCAGTCGGGGGGAAGTCAATGCTCTGTCGGGTCCAGGCTCCTGAGTGGGGTCTCCCGAAGGGCCTGGCTGTCGTGTGCACCATATTGCATTCTGCCCCCTTCTTGCTTTCTTTTTTATCTTTGAACTCCCTCACCAAGTGGGCCAGATCACCTGACTTAACAGCTTCTTCGATTCTCTTTTTTAACTGAAAGCAGTCGTTGGTGTGGTGACCAACGTCATTGTGAAAGACACAAAACTTTCCTGAATCTCGCTTGCTAACTGGCTTGGTGAGAGGTCTGGGAGGTCTGAAGCTGTACCTAGCCTCCTCAGTTGTGAAGACCTCCAAAGGTGTTTTTGTCAGCACAGTAAACACATGTTTTTCTTTGTCATGACCTTTACTTGAGCGTGGGGAATCTCGCCTGTCATCCCTTCTTTTGTGGTCATAATGGCGGTGAGATCGCCGTTCCACAAAGGGTTGAAAGTGTGGCTTCTTGTTAGGGGATGAGTTTCCCCTCCAGGGTTGACGATCTCGCTTCCTGGTCTCCCTATTGTCAAGTGCCTCCTCGCCCCGGAGGTAGGCTTCAGCACGCTCAAAGGTCTCTTTCATTGTTTGAGGGATGTTTTCATGGAGGTTTCTAAGGAGCTTTTTAGGCCTTATGGCGTTCATGAAGCCGGAAACACGCATTTTTTCCGTGGCTCCGTTGTAGCTCAGCCCCTCTTTTTTGTACCTTTCCATGAAGCTTCTCAGATCTTCGTTGTCTCTTTGTTGGATCTGATAAAGCACCGTTGCATCTTTGGTGTACCTTCTTTGCTGTGAAGTTCGTCAAGAAGCTTCTGTGCAAGTCATCAAAAGAGTGTATGCTCCCTGCTGGGAGGCTACTAAACCAAAGTCGTGCAGATCCAACAAGTGTTTGCATAAACATATGACAACATTCTGCATTAGTCCAACGTTCTACGGAGGCTGCTCCGGTGAACACTTGGAGGTGGTCCTCTGGATCTTCTGTCCCATCGTATGTTTTCACGTTTGATGGCATCTTGATCTTGGCTTGGAACTCGAAATTAGCAATTTCTTCCGAAAAACAGGACAAGGAGCTCGACCTATAAGGCTTTGAGGGCTCGCTTGGTGTCGTTTGTCTGGAAGTTCCTGCCTCGTGTGTGACCACCGGAGGTGATACTTGCTGCGTGGTCACAGGAGGGTTAGGAGTGGGTTGACCAGTGATGGGAATGTTTGAAGCCTGAGGAGCCATTAGGGGGGAGCTGGCAGGCGGAAACATCCATGGATAAGCCCCTCCCCACTGTTGAGCAGCCTGAGCCATCATGAAGGCTGCCATCTGGGGATGCATATAGTTAGGATATGCAAATCCTTGAGGTGTGAACGGTGAAGGACTTGAGCAGTTGGCCGGGACTGGTACGGGAGAGACCACACTTTGGAGCAAGGGTAGTGACCTCAAAGCCTCTTCAAAAGATGTGGCTGTAGGAGGTGATACCGAAGGTTGTTGGAACACTTGATCCATAGTGAGCTCTAAGTTTCTTGGAGTTATGGCTGGTGAAGTCTCTTGGTTCGCCCTTTCCACCGGTCTGCTGTGAGTTTCTCTTGGAGTCCAACGAGACGTAGAGGAGGAGGTTGTTGAATCGAAAGGTGGTGGTGGTGGAGTGAGAGTTATCTCTGGCTCATCACCATACGCAAGTCTAACCCTTACCCCTTTTGCTCGTTCTTCACTAACGTACCCATTCATCAACTCTCTAAGCTGCAAAAAATGTCTCCTTACTCCTTCAGGGGTTAGATCTATTTTTTCCACAGGGAAAAACAAATCGTCTCTCGGTGACGACAAACCCATTCGCGAAGGAGATGGAGTGTGAAAAGTTTGCAAGTCTTGAAGTGACGGTTCGACCTGAAGTCCGTCCGTTGTTGGAGTGTTTTGTCCAGCCATTTCAGAGGACGTATGGCTGGAAGCTGACACATGAAACGTCGGTGACGACCTGAACCCAGGGGGATCGTTATCCTCAGCCATGAAGAAAAGTACTTAGGAACAGCGTTGAGATCTAGTGAGGATCTGTTCTAAGCAGCGCTGCCCCACGGTGGGCGCCACTTGTTGCTACAACAAGATTATGGAGAGGATGGTACTAACGATATGTCTAAGTTCAGGGTTAAGTTTGGTTATGACTCTAAGTGTTTAAGATTAGAGAAGTGTTAAGTAAAGTTAGGAGAAAAGAGGAGAGAATGTGTGTGTGTGTTTTGAGAGTGGAGTGCAAGAGCCAATGTGAATGTAAGTTGTGTTTTGCTTCAGATTGCAGCAATATATATACACAAGTCTTTGTGTATTGCCCAAGCAAATCTGATCCAAATCTGAAAGGTTCAGGAGCTCCTGGCTCGAGGCTGCCCCTCGGCCAGTGCACCCTCCATTCTTGGCAGCCTGCAGCACCTCAGGTGTGAATAGTGGTTTATGTTTTTAGCTATTTTCGTGTAAAGGGTCTTGCTTGCATTAATTGCATTCAGCTTTGCTTTACCAAGGATATCTTTTGAAGATATTGCAAGATATGTTTGAATCTTTGTTATGGGAATAAGTGTCAGGCTACTGTAGCGCTACTGTTCACGTACCAGGCTTCTGGCTCCTGGCTTCTGGCTTCCGGCTGCCTAACCAAGTGGTTATATGACCTACGTCATCAAGTATTATTATTATTTTAAAGTATAGCACGGACACTAAATTAACTAGTATAAAATGAAAAATACAAAATATATATGATATATAGAGTTATTTAAGTTAGGTTAGAAACCACATATATAATGTGTTCACTAGCTTGCTTTTACGTACGTGGTATTAGCATCCATACAAACCATGCTGGTATAAGCTGGATATATGCTTTTCAGTTTTCGTTTTCAACATTTGACAAGTTGACAACCAGCTATTCCTTTTTCCTTTCATCTAGCCCGTTCGTATTGTGTGGTACCATACTACTACTATTATTATTACTATTATTATAAAATAAGAGTTAATTACATAGATCATCCCTGCAGTTTACTCATATTGCAAGTTTGGTTCTCATGTTTGAAAAATTACAAGCATCGCCTGATATTTGGCACGAGCATAACATGCATGCATGCCAAGTTTGATCTCTAGAAATGACCAACATGTGTTATCACTTGACTTAAAAGGTAACCCTGGCCCGGAAACCACCGGCCCAATTTTAACACCAACGATCACATCGTCGCTCAAACCACTATTGCACCGAATACCTCTCTAGTTGTCTAAAATTAGGGATTTCTTTGAAAATCTAAATTGGGAACTTTCGGTATTTTTTTAATGATAATAAATAAGAGTTGTGGACAATCAACTATCAAGGCTAGTTTGTGTTTTAGACAACCTAGGTTTTTCACATGATCAATCTATATATGTTGCATTATTCAAACTTAAAAGGAGAGATATAGTGAAGTTAACAATTCATCATGTTAGATAAAGATGATAAACTTAACAATAGAACATAAAATGTTGTATACAAAGATTTATGGTGTATGAGTGTATCTTTTCAATTTTCGATCATTTCTAAATTTTAATGATAAGAAGTTTTTACAAATTCATGAGGTATCTTTTTTATTATTAATATGTGTTAAACAAGGTTTTTAACTGATAACAATAAACAAGGCCCGTCTCAACGTTTTAAGGAGCCTCAATCGAACTATAAAAATTGAGTCCTTTTCTGAAAAAATAATATAAGTCTTCTTATTCGGGCTAGGGACCGATAATAATAAACTAAAATGTTTATGTTTATTTACTCATATAAATTTATATGTTCATGTTTAATAAGATTTTCATCAAAATTTATAGTATAGAAGTAGAAATGGGATTTTATATTTAATCACGTAGCACATAAAATTTCATATTAATAATACGGTATTACAGTGTACTACAAATTTGAGGGCCTTTAAATGATGAGGGTCTGAAGCAAATATATTACTTGTTAAGCATGTTAAGACGGCCCGTCAATAAATACATAAGCTAAGATAAATGATTCAGCATATGAGCATATCCATGCATCAACCTATGTTAATTATAAATTATAATTATTATTTCTTTTTATATTGATCAGTGAATAGTAATTTTATAAATACATAACTAGTGGCAAGTATATATGTAATTTTGTTTGACAATCAAGGTGTTTTATTCATTATTTGATAGTCGTTTAGAGCTATTATCCATTCATGGAAATATTTTTCTTCTTTGTCTATCTCCATTTCCATTGTCATTTCTGTCCCTCGTCGATCTCTAAAGAGACCTCCTTCGGCACTTTCAAATGGTGGATGGTGGCGGAAGATAGTAGATTTGTGTGTTCTTGGATGGTGGATGGCCGGCTTGTGTAGCGACCTTTTCCCCATGTTTTTGTTGTCGTCAAGGCCGATCTGTGTCGTTTTTGCCCTATATATTAGGGTTTTTGCATAATGGATCTGTCTCCGGAAGATGTTGAACACGACCACCTGATGGTCCGAACTTTTAAAACACATCTATTAACAATGTTTATCCTCCCTCGTCGAACACGGATGATTAAAACGTTTGTTTTATTTAATTATACATAGATCCATAACTTTTTGTTAGATTTATAAAAAAAAGTTTGTTAACTTTTGTTGTGAAAGAAACAAATCAGTAGTGACTCGGATAAGTTTTTAATTAGGGTACGTACATTTTTTTATTTATATTTTGTCTCAGACAAAGCTGTACAAACAAATACCGACGTGGAAATTTGTTGTACGAATGACTTAGATATAGAAAATGATATTTGAAGCTAGTTTAATTAACTAAATTAAAGGTGTAAAAAACCAACTTCATAGAAAATATATATATAGTTTTGTAAAACAGTTCTATATATATATATATAGTTTTTGTAAAACAGTTCCGAGGTAAATTTTTCATCAATCAACTTGTATTATTCTTCCGATCAAAAGGCTTAAAACATCGGTATTGAATTTGGAAAAAAACTTAACGGCGTTAAAAAAAATTTTAAGACGGACTAGTGGTTACCAAAGTGATAAAATTGGGACCGTTGACAACCAATTCAATAGTTGGGACCGGTAGAAGACAAAAGATGATAGTTGGGACCAGTGAAAACCAATATACCTAAATACAAAGATAACAAAAAGGCTTGTCATTGGTTTCAAACCTAGGACCTTTCAAACAAAACCATCCATCCTTAACCAGCTGCGCTATGCTTCTGTTTGTTAATTGGTTTCGTTTTTAAAGGTTTTACACTTGTTTCAAACAACACCCCCAATTCCTATAAACCCTAGAATACAAATCCACACAATAGACCTTGAATTCGATATCCAAATAACAATTAATCATTGGGTTTTTTATTAGGACTTGTTAATTAGCATTTTAACATAAAGGACTTACTTGTTTGGTGACGAAATGAATCGAAAGAAAATGAAGAACAAGATGCGACGGGTGAGAAATCAAAGTGGTACTTAGAAGCTGTTAGAATTCGATTTAGTCACCAGATTTCGTCTTGAATAGATGATGAATGATTTCCTTTGATTAATTTCAGACAAGATGCACGACTTGATGAAGAAAAGTTTCGATTAGCATACGGAATTATTTGGGATTAATCAGAGATCATTAGATGATTAGGAGCTACATTGATTAAAGCTTTACGTTTAGTTTTCCTGTAGGAATGATTTGAATGCACGAATTCATAACGATTAACATTAATTCGACGGATTGAATTTACGGGTTTTAGAAACGGTTTTGAAATCAATAGAAATGAGTAAATGATTGGTTTTTTGATGTTTAGAGGATGGTTTTGGGTTTGAAACTTGCTCCTAAACATTTTTACCGTGATTTAAAATGGTTAAAAAGGGTTAAAAATGGATTTTTTGAGACTATAATAGTATCAATCTTTAATAACCTTTATAAAATCTCTTTTATAAAATACAATATATATATATATATATATATATTGGAGATTTAATTATTGTATTTAGTAATTAATTTAGTAAACGCTAGATAGTAATTCGGTCGTTTTTATTAAAGAGGATATAGCATAAAGTCCGACATATTTAATCATATTAATATTGAAAGCGTTACATATATAGAAATTAAATACGAATACAATATAAGATAGATTGCTCCGGATTCGAGTTGGGCATTCGGGTTCGGGTTTGAGGCAGATGTCACAAATGAAATGGAAGGTGAAAGTGAAATTAATGAGGGTTATCGGTAGGTAAATGACAGGGAGAGTTGGAACGAGAGAAAACAATGGAATGAAAGTGAAAACCTTTAATTAATTTACTGAAATTTTAAAAAATGGGAGAGGAAATATGATAGGGAAAATTTGATGGAGAAAATTTGGGAAGTTATTTAGAAAAAGGTGGGTAGAGGGGGATAATTGATATTTATTTGACTGACATTCGTTCATAATAGACCGTCATTTTGCATAATTAAGTGACCAACATTAGACTAACATAAGGGGTAATTAACAGTCGTTTGGACTAAACGACCATCATTAGACATTACCAGCCATCGTTAGGCCTAATGAACTATATTCCACACTGGGTGTTACATTTATCCTGACTTAATTTATATATTTGAACTCGTATATTACCCATGTAGTTATTTCTTTTAATCATAAAATAAAAGTGTTATTTAGTATTTGGGCACTATTTAAATTGTTATACGTCAATAATTTATTTACACTAAGCCATTAAATACTCATTAATTAATAAATTTATAATTTATAAAATACATTATAATGTTTATTCTCTAAAATACGAGATTTTACAAAAAAACAAAATAATTATATAAAAAAGATTAAATGATTAATAATTTTTTATAAAATTAATAATTAGTTGGTTAGTTGAGTTAGTATTCCATTAACAAAACTAAATTTGAGGGTTGTTTATGTAACTAGAGAAACTTGAAGTAAAACCTTTTAAAACACCGATGTACGTAAATATTAAAATATATTTTGTGTCAAATCATCTTTATTTCTATGCCAATTATGCAACTAAAACGCAAATAAGTCCTTAGTTATCTTCTTTTACATTTTTACCTCCAAAAAGGAGAAAAAAATAAAGCAAAACATAGTAAAATGAACGAAAATTAGCAAAAGGAAGAAGACTTACGAATCCACATACTGCATCACAAGCGAACGGGTCAACACTTGAAGCTTTTGAAGTCATAAAGCCCCAATACACACCCCCATGTGATCAAATTAGAAGAAACATTGATAAGAGGTTGTACATGCCGTCGTACCTCCAACACACGACCCAGGGTGTTGATAAAATAAGAAGAATCCAAGATTGTGGTGAAGACATGTCCCCATGCCCTTGAAGATATGCCTTCGTGTATAACCAATGTTGCAAATCCGTATAGACACACGATCATGGATCAGCAAAATGACGGGAGGCACGCCCCATGTCTCGAGTACACACCCTTATGCCTTGATAAGGTTTCAGATCAATACTGAGACAAGATCATGGAGAAGGAGCTGGGCATATACATGGCTTCATGTCTCCTATACATGCCATGCCTGACTAAGTTTTTCGCTATATATAGCCACCTTGGCTCATTTGAAATAGAGCACCTCTAAAGACTCTAACCATGTTTTTCAATGTTTGTTAGTTACTATCTTTTTAGCTTAGTAGGTAGTATGTTACATCATCTCATGTAGCTTGAATCACTTCAACAATTATCAAATCTTATGATAAGGTTTTATAACATTTCCGCATGTGTTGAGGTTCTTTAATCTACTTTGGTGAGATAACTTGTTTATGTTTATGCTATTCTTTGATCTATTTTCAATGTTTATTTTTGGGGCATGGATGCTCTAACTTGGATTTCTGACTTTGTGTTTTGGATTTGAGTGATACATTTCTGGCACTAAAGTCTTAGTCTTTCAATTCTCTTAAACTTAGTTGCATAGTGATAGTGCGTAAGGGGTGGTTTTGAGAATGACTTTCTTTTATTAATTTACTTGATCCTTTATTCTGGTTGCTTGGGGGTAGCTTTGGCGACCCATCTGTGGATATCCCCAAAGCAACTAAGTGTTGAGTCATCCCTAAGAAGAGTTGCGACAACTTCAATTATGCACACACGCGTCATGTTATGATGATGAACAGGTGGCCCAAGGTAATATTAATATGTTATGAATATTAGATAAACATAATCAAAGAATCGATCCCAAGTAGCTGCATACTTGTGAATTGATCTAACTACTATTACTTTGTTTTAAGCATAGTTTCTTGTTAATGTATCCATTATCTATAATTTTAATTTTTCCGCACACAACCCTTTAAAGATTGAATTAGATGATGGTCGAGATTAATTATCGGGAGTTTCTGTGTCCTTTGACGATATCTGGTATCTTACCAATACTATAATACGTTGCAACGAGTACACTTGCCATAGTGTGTAATATTTGTAAATGTAAAATAGTGTTTACATAAACTTTAAACTTGTATATTCTAAAGTATTTTTTGGAAATACAAATATATATATGAATATCACACACCAAGTTTTTGACGTCATTGCTGGGGATATAGAGATTTCGAGAGCGATTAAGATCGTTGGCCTAGTTCAAAACCTCTTTTAATCTTCTCTGTTATTATGTCCCGGACAAACACACGGCCCCCATTCCTCATCAACATGAGTCGTGTATTCCCTCTCAGCTGTTTTTGTTTTCTTAGTCTTTAGTTAGCTTATGAACTTTAAGCTTTTGTATGGACTCTTTCCTCTTTTAGATGAATCGGAACATTTCTTTCACCGAAATATTAGAGATAAAAAGAAAACCCAAAAAAAAGTCACGGAAGACGATCAGAAAGTTAAGAAACTAACGTCAAATAACCTTTCACTCTATAATAAGTTAATAATTAATTAATGATACACTAAAAATAGAAATAAAAATAAAAAAATGGCATGTTTTTCTTGTGTGGATGGCGAAGACCTTTGTCAGGCATCAAGAAGTCGCTGTAGTAGCCAGAAGGATACAGCAAAAAAGTACCAAGACCTCATTGCTAGTTCTATACCATTTAATAATTAACTTTAATTTTCTTTTTCCACAACATTTGTTTGCATTTGAAGTTATATTGTTTTTATAAAATGTCAAAAAACACTAAGACACCTGGCCATAAGCTCGAGTTTACATCAGCCTAATTTGTATCTATGTATTATATAACTAGATTATTATCCGTGTATTACACGGGATTTCGGTTTTATATGTTTTATTTAAATTTAGTTATTAAATTTATTTTTAATATATCCCTATTAAATCGATTTGAATATTTACAAATATTTTTTTATAAAAAATTATATGTTAAAATAAAAAAAATTATCTATAATAATTGGTTAATTTTTTTAACATATCGGATCAGAAGATAATTCATGATAAGTGGTAAATTTTTAATTTGAACATATTGGGTTAAGAGATAATTCATGATAAGTGGTAAAGTTTTAACTTGAACATATCGGGTTAGGAGATAGATGATGATAATCGGTAAATTTTTATTTGAACATATCATATCTACCTATTCTAATAATTGAGTAACACATCTATATGTCATCATTTTAACTACTCCACATAGGATTTCGCTTAGGTGTCATGTTCTAAATTAATTTGATGGAGAATTTTTAGACGGGTCATGGTATGCTCCATATTCAAAATAACCCGATATGTTTAAATTAAAAATTCACAAATTATCATCAATTATCTCCTAACCCGATATGTTCAAATAAAAAATTTACCAATTATCATGATCTATATCTTAACCCGATATGTACCAAGTATCATGATTTATCTCCTAACCTGATATGTTCAAATAAAAAACTTATCAATTATTATGATTTATCATAACCCGATATGTTCAAATTAAAGTTTTACCAATTATCATTAATTATCTCATAACTCGATATGTTCGAATAAAAAAATTAACAATTATCATGAATTATCTCGTAACCCGATATGTTTCAATAAAAATTTACCAACTATTATAAATCATATCCTTTATTGTAACATATGATTTTTTATATGAATATGTTTGTAAATATCCAAATCGCTTTAATAAGAGATATGTTAAAAATAAACATGATATGTAAATTGAGTTAAAACCTATAAAAATAAAATCCGTGTAGTACACGGGTACTAATCTAGTTAGGTGATAATTGATTATAATTTGTGAATTTTGTATTTGTACATATCGGGTTATTTCGAATATGGAGCATACCATGACCCGCATTGAAATCATCCATCAAATTGAATTAGAGGATGACACCTAAGCAAAATCCTATGTGGAGTACTTAGAATGTTGACATGTGGATGAGTTACTTAATTATTAGAATAGGTAGATAATAAAAATCAGTGTTGTAAAAGTCACTGGGCACTGTCAGTTCGGACGAGTGAGAAGTTGCGAGTACTCAATCTAGGCGGTGAGTGCTTGGATATTGTAAATTATAAAGAAAGTATATTTTAAAATTTATATATATGTATATCAAATATCATGAGTTTGCAAATATATATAACAAAATACGTGAATACTAATATAAATAAAAAAAAAGGTATATTGGTTTCTACTGTATCCAACTATCATCTTTTGGCTTCTACCGGTCCTAACTATTGAATTGGCCGTCAACGGTCCCAAATTTTATCACTTTGGTAACCAACAGTCTGTTGTTAAAAAAATTTTAACGCTGTTAAGTTTTTTTTCAAATTCAAAACCGATGTTTTAAGCCTTTTGATTGGAATGATAATACAAATCGATTGATGGAAAAGTTACCTCGAAAATGCGCTTCAAACAACGGAAGGGTTCTTCAATCGGATGTAAAAATTTTATCGTTCAGAGAGCCGTTTCGAGCAAGCGTTTACATCAATCGACTCGTATTATCCTACCGATCAAAAGGCCTAAAATATCGGTCTTGAATTCGAAAAAAACTTAACGGCGTTAAAAAAAATTTAACGTCAGACCGTTTGTTGGCAAAGTGATAAAACTTAGGACCGTGGACAGCCAACTCAATAGTTGAAACCGGTAGAATCCAAAAAATGATAATTGGGACCAATAGAAACCCATATACCATAAAAAATACATGTTTAAATACTAAAATATTTCAAAACTTTATATTCGTTATTTAATATTATAAACATTGTGATCATTTATCTTCATCGAATGTATCTTCGACAAAAACAATAAATAACCAATAAAAATGGTTGAAAAATAGCCAAAATCAGTGAAAACCCTAGTTGGAGCAATTCTATATATCCTCTAGAAAGTACAAAATTGCATATTTCCTCAAAAGAGTAAATTACTATTTTGACTCTTGTGGTTTGAGGCATTTAACAATTTTGGGGAAAAAAAGTCAAACTTTTAACATATCGGTTTCAGACGTTTTAGTTTTTAACTGTTTCGTCCTCTAACACTAACTACATAACTCTTTTCTGTTAATTGCAAGGGTATTTTAGTCTTTAAAAACTCCAGGGGTTATTTATACGAATTACAAAATATTTGAATACTTAAGGGGCTGTTTATGTACATACATAAATTACCAACAGAACACCTTAAACTTTATATCTCGACCACAACAACACTATGTGGAACCAATTGGGATATATCCATACTTTTTTAATGATTTTTTATACTAAACTCTTCCGGAACATTTATGTTAACCTCACAAAACCATAAATGTGTAGTTGGTTGTCTATTCCTTATGAATAGTCATATACATAAAACTATGATGAATTCGGGAGTATTTTAGATGGGTTTTTGATGCTTTATAATAGTGATTATGATGATTCATATGATAAAAAAAGATGATACATAATTTTTTATTTTGTGAGATTTCTAAAAGGAATCATTAATGGTCACATAAATACATTTTTGTTATAATATGTATGCTCGATAGCTTAACCGACTACAAAATTTATTTTCATTATCGTTATTATTTACTTATTTTATATTTAAAATTTTACGGTGCTATAGTAATAATTTAGGTATGTACATAATTAGCCCCTTAAGTATGTAAAGACTTTGAAATTTACTTAAACAACCCTGAAGTTTTTGAAGACCAAAATACTCTTACACTTAATAAAAAAAATTAATTAAGAAAGTGTTAGGTTCTGAAACAAAAAAAAAAAAAATAAAACGTCAAGGTAGTTTCATTTTTGGGTGAAAAGGTTAAATGACCAGAACCACAAGGGCCAAAACATTAGAGTTATTCTCATATTCCGACCTTTTCATTTTTTACCCATTTCTAGGTGAAGTCTCCCAACTATATTTAAAAATGAATTAATTTACTCTTCCTCAAAATTACAACTTTTCAATCCACGATTTATAAAACTAATCAAACTTGTTTTAGAGATTTATGCAAAACTTAATGTTTAGAGAGAGAGATGCAAATGTCCCCTTAGGTTAAGGGTGGTCAGTAAGTACATGGCTACGGGTTGTGGGTTGTGCTTACCCGAACGAAAACACTACCGTAGGTGTTGTGGATAGGGCACACGTAAGGCGATCATGGGCATGGGTACCCCTTGCAATATCTCGATTTCCTACTTGGTTTTTTTGTGTTTGATAACATACAACTGTCATAAGACCTTTTTTTTAAAACATTTTATTTTAATTTTTTTTACCTTTAAATACCTTATATATCGCACACACGAATCACAACTCTATCAATACCATAAAACCAGACACATCAAAATTTTATTAAATAATCATTGTCAACCAATGAAACAACAAGAAATTAGTTTTTACCACCAACTTGTTGGACAACGAACTAATAATATTTGGCGATAGTACTTTGCTTATGTTTCTGGAGACTTTTCGAGGTCGGGATAAAGCATACTTTTTGACGAAATTTTCCGATTCAACACGCAACGTGGATTCGTTGGGCAACAACATAGGGAAATGATAAGACGTATCAACGTCTTTCAAGGAGCATCCAAATTATACACTTTATTTTTAATTATTTATTTATTGATTTACTAGTCTTTATACGGTAGTTTATAATTATAAATTTATTAATATCATTGAGCTTTTTAATAATGCAGTTTAATCATTGGGGCAGTCGTGTAAACGACGAATATATTATCCAAAAGGCGAGCACCGAGTGGAAAGTGTTAACAATGGAACGGTCTTCCCACACATGGAAGCATTGAGAGTTGTAAAATATCATTTGAAATAAAAAAAAGTGTTGAGTTGATGGGTCAAGACCCTTGAAGATTTTGCACAAATAAGAACAAAAACATCGGAGTTAGGTAGTTTGTCCGATATGTTGTCGGACTACCAGAGTTTGAAAGAAGAAGAAAGTAAAAATAAAAATAAACAGTTGATGCTACTAACAATAATACAAAGAGATCAAATGTCGATGCAAATTATCGAACGAGAAGAGAAAAAATTATTTGAAGTTTTTTGACAAGCCCAAGAGAAGGTATTAAATAGTCGTCACACTAACGGGTCTCTTGCAATGCTTATAGTAGATTTTTCTAATGCGTTTAATTTGGGAGATAGATAACCTTTACTTCATGAGGTTAGGGTAAGGTGCCCTTCTATTTCTTAGTGAGTTAAGTTTGTATACGGGGCAGCCAACAAGATTGTACCTTGGAGAGATGAGCATATTTGGTCTACCACAAGGATCCAACAGGGAGACCTTCTAATCGCTTTTATTTTGCACCCCATTGTGCTTTAGATTCTAGACAATTGCAAGCTTCTCCTTCATGCTTTGTATCTTCATGATGGGACTATCATTAGAGATTCAGATGAGAACAAAAAGAACACTCTTTTATCCCGAGAACAAAAAGAACAATTTCTGGCCTTTGATTAAGTTATTGAGTATTCTAATATCACTAATTTACCTATATGAAAATCAATGGTTCCCTAATTACAGGTATGTGAATCAGTGGTTCCTTAATTTACATGTATGTAAAACAATGGTTTTGTAGTTTTGTAATTACGGTTGGTCTATAAGGATCCTAACTATATATATATATATCTGTGTGTGTGTGTGTGTGTGTGAGGATCATCATTACGAGAAGAAAAAGAAAAATATAAAACACTTAAAAAAAATTATTAGTGGTTTAGTTTTTTAATTAAATTCACTTCATGCATACAAATGTGTAAGGTATAAGCTAAAAAAATAATTAAAATATTTTTTATGTATGTGTTTTTTAGCGTTTTAAATTTACCTACATGTGTGTGTGTGTGTGTGTGTGTGTGTGTGTGTGTGTGTGTGTGTGTGTGTGTGTGTGTGTGTGTGTGTGTGTGTGTGTGTGTGTGTGTGTGTGTGTGTGTGTGTGTGTGTGTGTGTGTGTGTGTGTGTGTGTGTGTGTGTGTGTGTGTGTGTGTGTGTGTGTGTGTGTGTGTGTGTGTGTGTGTGTGTGTGTGTGTGTGTGTGTGTGTGTGTGTGTGTGTGTGTGTGTGTGTGTGTGTGTGTGTGTGTGTGTGTGTGTGTGTGTGTGTGTGTGTGTGTGTGTGTGTGTGTGTGTGTGTGTGTGTGTGTGTGTGTGTGTGTGTGTGTGTGTGTGTGTGTGTGTGTGTGTGTGTGTGTGTGTGTGTGTGTGTGTGTGTGTGTGTGTGTGTGTGTGTGTGTGTGTGTGTGTGTGTGTGTGTGTGTGTGTGTGTGTGTGTGTGTGTGTGTGTGTGTGTGTGTGTGTGTGTGTGTGTGTGTGTGTGTGTGTGTGTGTGTGTGTGTGTGTGTGTGTGTGTGTGTGTGTGTGTGTGTGTGTGTGTGTGTGTGTGTGTGTGTGTGTGTGTGTGTGTGTGTGTGTGTGTGTGTGTGTGTGTGTGTGTGTGTGTGTGTGTGTGTGTGTGTGTGTGTGTGTGTGTGTGTGTGTGTGTGTGTGTGTGTGTGTGTGTGTGTGTGTGTGTGTGTGTGTGTGTGTGTGTGTGTGTGTGTGTGTGTGTGTGTGTGTGTGTGTGTGTGTGTGTGTGTGTGTGTGTGTGTGTGTGTGTGTGTGTGTGTGTGTGTGTGTGTGTGTGTGTGTGTGTGTGTGTGTGTGTGTGTGTGTGTGTGTGTGTGTGTGTGTGTGTGTGTGTGTGTGTGTGTGTGTGTGTGTGTGTGTGTGTGTGTGTGTGTGTGTGTGTGTGTGTGTGTGTGTGTGTGTGTGTGTGTGTGTGTGTGTGTGTGTGTGTGTGTGTGTGTGTGTGTGTGTGTGTGTGTGTGTGTGTGTGTGTGTGTGTGTGTGTGTGTGTGTGTGTGTGTGTGTGTGTGTGTGTGTGTGTGTGTGTGTGTGTGTGTGTGTGTGTGTGTGTGTGTGTGTGTGTGTGTGTGTGTGTGTGTGTGTGTGTGTGTGTGTGTGTGTGTGTGTGTGTGTGTGTGTGTGTGTGTGTGTGTGTGTGTGTGTGTGTGTGTGTGTGTGTGTGTGTGTGTGTGTGTGTGTGTGTGTGTGTGTGTGTGTGTGTGTGTGTGTGTGTGTGTGTGTGTGTGTGTGTGTGTGTGTGTGTGTGTGTGTGTGTGTGTGTGTGTGTGTGTGTGTGTGTGTGTGTGTGTGTGTGTGTGTGTGTGTGTGTGTGTGTGTGTGTGTGTGTGTGTGTGTGTGTGTGTGTGTGTGTGTGTGTGTGTGTGTGTGTGTGTGTGTGTGTGTGTGTGTGTGTGTGTGTGTGTGTGTGTGTGTGTGTGTGTGTGTGTGTGTGTGTGTGTGTGTGTGTGTGTGTGTGTGTGTGTGTGTGTGTGTGTGTGTGTGTGTGTGTGTGTGTGTGTGTGTGTGTGTGTGTGTGTGTGTGTGTGTGTGTGTGTGTGTGTGTGTGTGTGTGTGTGTGTGTGTGTGTGTGTGTGTGTGTGTGTGTGTGTGTGTGTGTGTGTGTGTGTGTGTGTGTGTGTGTGTGTGTGTGTGTGTGTGTGTGTGTGTGTGTGTGTGTGTGTGTGTGTGTGTGTGTGTGTGTGTGTGTGTGTGTGTGTGTGTGTGTGTGTGTGTGTGTGTGTGTGTGTGTGTGTGTGTGTGTGTGTGTGTGTGTGTGTGTGTGTGTGTGTGTGTGTGTGTGTGTGTGTGTGTGTGTGTGTGTGTGTGTGTGTGTGTGTGTGTGTGTGTGTGTGTGTGTGTGTGTGTGTGTGTGTGTGTGTGTGTGTGTGTGTGTGTGTGTGTGTGTGTGTGTGTGTGTGTGTGTGTGTGTGTGTGTGTGTGTGTGTGTGTGTGTGTGTGTGTGTGTGTGTGTGTGTGTGTGTGTGTGTGTGTGTGTGTGTGTGTGTGTGTGTGTGTGTGTGTGTGTGTGTGTGTGTGTGTGTGTGTGTGTGTGTGTGTGTGTGTGTGTGTGTGTGTGTGTGTGTGTGTGTGTGTGTGTGTGTGTGTGTGTGTGTGTGTGTGTGTGTGTGTGTGTGTGTGTGTGTGTGTGTGTGTGTGTGTGTGTGTGTGTGTGTGTGTGTGTGTGTGTGTGTGTGTGTGTGTGTGTGTGTGTGTGTGTGTGTGTGTGTGTGTGTGTGTGTGTGTGTGTGTGTGTGTGTGTGTGTGTGTGTGTGTGTGTGTGTGTGTGTGTGTGTGTGTGTGTGTGTGTGTGTGTGTGTGTGTGTGTGTGTGTGTGTGTGTGTGTGTGTGTGTGTGTGTGTGTGTGTGTGTGTGTGTGTGTGTGTGTGTGTGTGTGTGTGTGTGTGTGTGTGTGTGTGTGTGTGTGTGTGTGTGTGTGTGTGTGTGTGTGTGTGTGTGTGTGTGTGTGTGTGTGTGTGTGTGTGTGAGAGAGGATCATCATTACGAGAAGAAAAAGAAAAATATAAAACACTTAAAAAAAATTATTAGTGGTTTAGTTTTTTAATTAAATTCACTTCATGCATACAAATGTGTAAGGTATAAGCTAAAAAAATAATTAAAATATTTTTTATGTATGTGTTTTTAGGGTTTTAAATTTATCTACACATGTGTAGGTTATATGTAAATAACATAACCTACACATGACTTCACATGTGTATGTTTAACAAAAAAACGAAATTTATTCAATTTTATTTTTTAAATATCAAAGTTAATGAATAAATATTACATTTTTGTTAATTTTTTGTATGTTAAAAACGTTTTTGGATGAACTAATGAAGAATTTACCTATTTCTTTTAGTTCTCGTAATATTTGGTCTTCTTAAATGAACACACACACACACACACACACACACACACATATATATATATATATATATATATATATATATATATATATATATATATATATATATATATGTGGTGAGGATCATCGTGGAACACCTTTTTATCGTGAGAACAAAAAGAACAATTCTTGGCCCTTGATCAAGTTATTAACTATTCTAATATCACTAATTTACATACATGTAAATCAATGGCTCCTTATTATACATGTATATAAATCAATAGTTTTGTACTTCTGTAATTCAGATGGTTCTGTAAGGATCCTAACCCTATATTTATAAATATATATATGTGTGTGTGTGTGTGTTTGTGTATGAATGTATATAGTTCAAAGTATTAGAACTTCAAATATAAGTCGGACTTCCAGACACAACTATTTTACGTTTTAAACCATAACACGAACACATTAATCATGTTAAACAAACATCCACTTTTAAAGTTTAAACCTTAACCAGACATAATCCAACTATACCAAAATACCACAAGTTTTAACAAAGATTGTCCAAGTCTAAAGACACTATGAACATTAAAAAAAACCCCAATTTTCCTTTCTGATCCAACCGATTGAACTTGTCGAATCTCGGTTCAACCGGTTGTTTGGTTTGAATAGGCCGATATTTTGTGCTAAAAACGAACATATATGGACTGTTTCGGTGCTATCGACGAATCCCGAACCGACCGGTTCAACCGTCCCAACCAAACCGAATCTGAAAACATTGGTTAAAAGAAAGCCTTACAGCAAAAAGAAAAGAAATCAAAATGGAGAATATGAGGCGCGATGGGGAAATAGGTTTCAAACCAAGGTCTCGCTGATTAGCGAAAAGGGTAACTACCATCGCTCCCCGCCCAAACTTTGGTTTATATACACAAACATTTTTCATTTAAACCAACACCCAGACCAGAATAAAAGAAATGAAAATCAGTCAACGCCACATAACCCAACCAATGTGTGTCATGTGACGGGAGTCCACCCCTAACTTTTTTCACTATTTTACTATACCCACACTTATCCCTAACTAACTCCTATTTACTAGGACTCCACCTCACACTCACCTTAATCCATTTTTTAATTATTTATTTTTTTAAATTAAAAAGTAGTCGGAGAACCATAATTAATTGTCAAAAAGGGAAGAACATCTTAGAGTATGACTCGATGAATGTTCAACAAATGATCCCTAATTTTCTGACCCTAGGGAGTGGGACGATGTTCCCGCCAACCCCTACTTAATCCTCACTTCACTCGTAGCTCACTCTGTACACAAAGAGAGCTCTTGTTTGTTTTAAAAATATTTTCAAATAAATTATAGTATTTTTCAACAAAATGTTCCACAATAGAAGTTAGTTATTTCTACGACAAATTAAATATATATTTTTTGTTCGGTTAAAGAAATGTATCTAAAATATCAAAATGAATTCCTAGGGTTGGGTAATCTAGATATTCATTTAGGGTCTGATGTTCTCATGGGGTCTGAAATTTTATTATATATATCGGTAATTTAAAAAAAATAGCCGGTGGATTGTAGAATCAACAAACTTAATTTTTTTAAAACGAATAGCCCAATTATTAAAACAAATAAACAATTGCATGTAAAAGACTTTTTAATAAACAATTTTTTATAAAAAAAAAAAACATAAGGAAGAAGATAAAAACCTCTCCCGTGGCCCTAAAATCTTTGGGGTCAACCCCGAATATCAATCAAACTTAACATTAAATAAAATTCGTTTTGTTAAGTCATACATTAATCATACACTTATACATATTTTAAACCACGTGTAGTGGGACAATTTTACCCACCCAAAACGTCTCATAGCACCCCTTTACCACCTCCCTCGGCGTTTTAATTGGATTATTTGCCCATGACGTTGTGTAAAAGACGCCCTAAATTTGTTGAATCTTATATATTGCTGATAAATGCTCAGGCTTTTATGGAGCTAAGCAGTACACGTGATGTTATTGATGATTGCGTTTGAGTGGTCCTTGTCCTATACGTCGCTCCAAAGATCAAGTCGATAAGCACATGAATATCAACACGGTAATCACTAGTTCCATCAGTTATGGAACCATTACAAATATAGACATAGTATTATTGCACAATAATGTTATATAATAATATAAACTAAATCACTTTAATTAGTTAGCAAATTAATCATCACCAAACACTCTCGACTCCAATATCCTTATCGACCATGTTGTGTCATGTGGTCACGTGTTTCGTTGGTCTTACATTCATTAGGGACTAATATCTAGGGGTGTAAACGATTAAGGGTTTTGTTTTTTTTAACAGCCAATATCAATAAAATAAAATAGTAAGAAGCTACCATATGTACAATCGAGCTAAAAGGAAAAATTACACTAATCCGACTAGGTTATTGAACTAAGATTGATCCCAAGGCAGGCAAAGGATTTGAGGTATTGGAATGTTCTTTAGATGTTGAATGGGATGTTGTTGAAAATTAGATTTTTCTCGCTTCCCAAATCGACCAAGGCGAAGAAACCATTATAGTGTGTCTCACCTTCTTTGATTGCTTTGACGCGTTGCGAAGATTGAAAAGATCATAAACAGAAAATGCAAATATGGGTGGTAACTTCATCCATTTAGCTTTAATGAAAATAAGTGAGCCATATCTTCTTTCTCTTGATTGCGGAAAGCGTAGTGGATCGTGTATATTTGTATAGCCCTTTTAATGAGTGCCTTTCTCGTTAGATCTCTCAATCATGGTTCTAGAACCAAATATGTTCACCTTGATGCGAATCCAGTTGTGAGTTGTGTTGATGTTTGAAGTTGTAGGAGCCTGTAGGAGACGTTTCATTGACCAACATGAGTAATTTGCACTTCTGTGTTAAGTTGACCGTCAGTTAACCATCCAAATAATAATTAAATTACTTATTTACCCTTATTTTTATATTTAATTAAACCACCCACCATCTCCATCTCCACCCTTTGATCATATTTAGGGCTCACCATCTTCACCTCTCTGCTTCTTCACGATTCACCCTCCATCACCTCTTTGCTTCATCTTCACCCCTATAAAGTTAAATGAGTATTGCTTCATCTTCTTCATCCTTCGTTGTGAGTTTGAACGAACGAAAATTCATATTTATAGTGCGTTCGTTTTCTTGAATTTGGTTCAAGTTGGTTACAATTGACTAATAAATTTTTTTACTGCTTCCTCAAGTTTCTCGAATTAGCTAGGTTACATATGTTTAAGAACATAATCATTAAGTTGAAAGAATGGAAAAATGGGTCGGTCCGTCAGTATAAAAATGACACGTAATTTTATAATGCTTGATCATGATTCATTGTTAACATCATCCTAATTAAGTTAAAATAACCTTATTTAATTGAGTTAAGTTGGCTAGCATTATACCCACATAATATTAATATATAGAAGAGACTTTAAAAGGATTCCCGAGTTGTGGTCTTCGTTCAGCAAATGAAAACAGTTTCATGAATCGGGTGATGTTTAGAATGTTCTAACAACAATTGAATCGTCTTTGTAAAATTGTGTTCGTCATGTCTGTGAAGTGAAATCATGTTTTTGAATGAAAGATAGGCGCCGTACGTTGTAAGTGTGTGAAAACCAAGGCTGCATTGCAAAAGGGTTTTGCTTCTTATATTGTAAAAAGTCTATTTTAGCCTTTTAAATAACGGTCGACTAACAGTCAACTTAACTGAGAGATGCAAATTACTCATTTTAAAAAGCCTAGGGTTGCAAAGGGCCTAATTTTTCGAACAGGGTTGCAAAGTGCTATTGAGTGTAAACCACAGGGATGCATTTTGCACTTAACTATTTATTTTTTTATCTTTACATTTTCCCTCTTCTGCACTGACATCCACTTTTAAAAAAAAGAATAACTTTTTCGTATATTTTACTACTTACAACCACTTTTAAAATATAAAAACCTCACAATTATACCAAACCAAATGTGAATCTCTAAGATTCACACTGAACTATCCGTATGAGTTTGAAAGACAGCTTTGATTAGGCACAATGGCGTACTCAGAAAAATTTTCCATGGGGTCATAAATTTGTTAGGAGTCATTTGAATATCGCTATATAAAAAATTCTCCGGCTTGGTTCAGGTCAAATTCAAACAAGACAAACAAACTAAATTTCATAATATGACCAAAAACACGTCAAATAACATTACAATTTACAAAAAAATCATAATGAAAAGTCACCTAAAGTTGTTGTCTACGCGATTTCATTGCTTGAAATATATCTAAAACATCACATAGTGAGAATTTTAGAATGGATAAGGGGTCGGGGGTTACGGGGTCGATCGAGAATTTAACCAATACATACTAAAAAAAATTTAGGGGGAGCGGGCACCCCCCCACCCACTCAAAGTGGTACGCCCCTGATTATGCACTGTTCCTGTTGTAGGGGTCGGTTTATTGATATGAGTCTCTAGATAGTTTCATAGATGTTATGTGGGAATTTTATAGATGATTCGTTGTCAAAAGCCACTTCAGCTGATGAGTGATTGATATGCACCTTGGATCGCTTAAGGCTTAATCCCACGTTAGAGAAGGCTAAGTCTTAGAAAGTTCAAACGTTTACCTAAGACTGGTGATAAGACATTAAATTATGATGTTTTGTTAAAACACATGAGTTTTATTAATATATTTTATCATATTTTAATCTAATTTTGTGTAATGATATTTAGCTTTTTAGCTTTTTTTTTGTTTATGTTGATTTGTGACAAAAACAAAGAAGAAAAATTAAGAAATTATGATAAAGGGGTTACCCAGAGGACCTCTGGCCAACATACTTCCCTCCCCAAAGGACAGCTAGGCATGAAAACTCCTTCCCTAGTGTCCCTCTAGTCACCCACACATGCAAAAACCTAATTTTCGCATTTTAGGGGTTTTAGGGCATCACCTTTTCAATAAAAAATAAAAAACGACTGGAAACAGAGTTGTTTTAGGGTGATCTTGCATATTGAAGAGATTAAAGCTTTGGTTGGTGTTATGGTGTTTGATCTTGAAGATACGAAGATTCTCTTTTAAGATCTTGAAGATTATTGATGGATTGACGACTAAAAGTTGCTGATTTGAATGGAGTGAAAAATCTAGTAGATCCAAGCTTTAATTTGAAGATTGGTGGCCAATCTAGTTATGATATATTTATTTTGCAATTTTTCACTTGATTTTCTTAGTTTTTGTTGACATAATCTTCGGTCTAGGCATATTTGGGTTTGATTTGGTATTTTTGATGATGAGTGGCTAGATCTAATATGACTATTTAGGCATCATGGATGATTGATGACTTTTATTGATTTTGATATGTTGAGTGGATGTTCTAATCGAGAAAATTGGTTTTTTCATGGTTTTGTATACAATATGTGTATTGGTTTTGTGATCCTTAATGATATTTTGTCTTGATTATGGTTAATGTTGCATGGATTTGATAATTTTGTAATAAAGATTATATCTTTAGTGTTAAAGTCACTAGATTGAGACATTATTTGGGTAAATCTAGGAATGGATATCCAGAAGATATGGCTGATTTGTGGATTTGAGTTTATATGCTAGCCAGACTCGTTACCAGAAGGTAGGAGTGTGTAGATTTCATCACTTTGTTAGTTGATTTGGGTTAAAACACTATACGGAAGTGGGTTTTACGTAATAAAAACTAACAACTTATGTTATCTAGTCTTAACTTATAACAAGCCGACTGATCCTGTTATTTTTGTTACTGATTGAGTCAGTTCTAGGATAAGTTGACTAGTATGAGCTAGTTTAAGATCTTTTAAACATCCGAGAGTGATTCTTAGATATTCCTCACTTTGTGAGCTTCACATATCTATTTTAGTACTTTCTAGCTCCCACAAGACCTTAGCAGTAGGTAATGTTGTGAAATTTTTTTAAGTCTATATATCTTCAGATCTGGCGCCCACATATTTAGAAAGCAGAGAGTTGTCATGTTATCATCAGGTTCCTGCCTAAGTATTCATCATTTCACCCACTATTCTTTTTCTTTTGTCATTTCCGCTTTTAGTTTTCATTTAGTTCAGTTTTTACCCATAGTTATTTTAGAAAACTTTTCGTTAATCTAAACCTCAAATTATAGGGTAATTTTATATAAATTGCTTTTTGCTTGTTTTATTTGGTTTTAAAAATTGAGATTTCAAGTCTTTTACATCGGTTAGAATTTGATAGAGACCAGGTATTGAGGGCGCCAAACTCTAATCCATTGTGTACAATATCCAAACTTACTTGACTTGTACATACGACCAGTACATTTATCGATTGTGTGAACTTATTAGGTTTTTTTCATTTCATAATTTAAATCTTGATTTTCTGATCCATGACACTTTTCATATACCACTGATATAGTGTAAACTATACTGATTTACCGTGTTGACTTTGTATATGTTTTCGTTACTTTTTATTAGTTTTTATTTAAGTTTTATTAACTTTTAATATATTTGGTGTTTCGTAGGTACGTCTTGGAGCTAAATAATGCTGAAAGAATGAATAAACGAAGTCGAACGGATCGAAAACGAGACACGAAACGAAACCAGACGTAAAACCGACGCCACTCCACGTTACTAACTAAGGGTTGTTAGCCACGCGGCGCGACGCTCCTCATGGGGTGACTGGTTAGTGTTTGCACAGGGAAGCATGCGACCAAGATCTATTGCCTTGTCACGCGACAGGACGAGGCCGTTTCGGCTGAAAGTTTTGAAATTTTTTATTAAGTAACCATGAGGGGATTAGATCAATTGGTAAGTCTCATTTGGTTAATTTGCTAATTTAAGATATTCGTAAGAAGTAAGTCTCGTTTGGTTAATTTGCTAATTTAAGATATTCGTAAGAAATCCATCTAGATTTAATTACCAAATCTTTTTATCAAATCAAATGAATGCTTCGAAATTGGTTTTGGATTTTATACTGTGAGATAGGAATTCATTTAGAGTCACTTAAACATATTTAGGTTAAACAACTGTGAGGACGTTTAACGGATTTAACTGTTTGTAGTAGCTTAATAGAAACATGTATGTGTCTCCTTGAAAAGGTTCGAGAGTCCTATTTAGTGGTGTCTTTATGTAAATATTATAAGATTCTAGTCCATAGCAAACACTTCCATTTACGTGATAGTTAAAACAGCAAGAATTCAGATCTAGGTGGTTTACTGCAATTCTTTGATTTTAAATCCCATTTTTGTTCACTTAACTTTTCATTTCTTATTCAATTATTAATTAAAATCCTCCTTTCACAAATAACAATATTTTAGTTTAGTTTCATTTAGTTAATTAAACGTAGTATATAAAGTCTGTGGGTTCGCTACTCGGACTTACTTAATCTATATTACACTCAATCGGTACGCAACTGGTTGTGCGTTTAAGATAGTTTAATCGAGTCTAAGTTTATAAATGTTAAAATTTAGGTGTTTAAATAGTTAGTTTATATATAATTTAGCACGCATCAACCACATTGTTCGCATCAAGTGATTATTCAGATTTTAGAAGTCCATGAAGATTCAGTTCAGAAATTTTGTCTTCCAAGATCTTATTCTTTAAGACATGTACGTTACTTACACCTTACAAATTATGTACCCTAAGATTTCAAATGCCACAACCTAAGATTTAAGGGAATACACTTTTCCGATTCGAGAAAGGTAGAATGCATTGTCGATGGTCCAGTACAGTAGGTAGCAGGCGTGTTCGTCTTGGCTCCCGAGCGAGAACGAGAAAGAGGCAATGCACCATCCTTGTAAAGATAATAAAACATAGACATTTTTTTACCTTAAATCATTAAAGTCCGGCTCTAGGGTAACCCAATGGCGAAAGACAATCGTAAACGCTTTGCGAGCACAAACAACATTGGGTAGCCCAAACTCACATACTTAGAGGAAAATTCGACTCTAATTCAAGAAACACATAGCCACTTAAGGTTTTGAATTTCAAACACGACCTGAAAACACATGTATCTAATATGAAATTCATTGGATTGAGTTTAGTATGAACATGTTTGGGTCAGTTTCAAGTCTAACCTACCAAGTTAAAATAATCAGGTCCAATTTGGGTAACCCGGTTCATGGGTTGACCCATGTAACCCATTTGTTATTACTTTAAGTTCTTCGTTATGGTTTTCTTCAATAATTAAATTTATTAAGTGAATTATACTAAAGTTTAAATCTACACATAGAAATTTACATAAGATTTCATAAATATTAGATATATGTTTTATATTCATTTGTAATTTTTTTTGAGAAATAATAATATTAAAGCATTAATATGTGAAAAAGGTATAAAAGTAAAAACATTTTAGGTTAATCGAGTCTGGTTCATGTTAACCTTGTAATTTTCGTGTCAAGTTTGGGTTCACATTCATGACACGATTTTGGGTTTAGGTCAGGTTCGGATTCATGTAAATCTTTTTAGATTTGGGTCGGGTTGACCCGTTAACCCACAAACACAGCCCATTAAGGACCCCTAAACATAAGGTTGGGGTCCAATACAAAGTCGTAAAAAGAGGTCAAACGAACTCCGATTAAACTTATTTTGGCGCGTTCGAACCGTACCGTTGAACTTTACGATCTTAACTTTTGGATGTTGGTAAACGGTGTTAGTTTAACATTGTGTTTTTCGTATCTCATTATTTCCAAATTCACTATTTTGAAAATATACGTTTTTTTCAAAAAAAAAAATTATAAAAATGTAAAAGTGCGACATATAGACATTGACATAAAGGTTATATGCCTTGTTATAGACATCGCATGACGTATGAGATGTGGGTGAAGCAAGACATGTGTAGTGGAAGGAGCCCCTTAAGAAGCTTTGTGTGGCATGTGGAATACATGTCATCAAAGAGCTTTTTGCTCAAATTGGGTGTAATGAGAGAGCCCCTTATAATCATCATCTCATCATTTGCTTCATTAAATATAAATTTTAATTATTAACAATTAAAAACCTAATATTTTATTAAACATAAAAAAACAATACATTTATTTATAAAACAAACAATACATAGATAGAGTTTAAAATAAAATCAAATATCCGTCAAGCCATATTTTTCTTTGATTTTTTCGATGCACTTCATGTGAAGTGCTAGTTGTAACCTGTTCATGTCATCGGTAGGTTTGTTAAAGAGTTAGAGATCTTTATGCATTTATTCGGCTTCACGAAGTTGTAGTTCCCCTTGACGAATTTCTAGTTCTTTATCTTTTTGTTGTTGGCGTTGTTTGAGCACTTCCCTCTCTTCCGCCTTCTCCTTGAGTTGTAGTGATTTTAACTCTAAACGTTTTAACCTTTGTTCACCAATTTTTTCTAGTCTAGCGTTCACATCGCTAAACTGGGTGTTTGAACCCTTAATCGATGACTCCGTCCTCTTTTCTTTTTTCCCGCTTCTCCTACCGGGTGGACGTGGTGGCTCTTCAAAGACTCATTCCTCTTCAACATCAAATTTTTCATTGTTTATGTTCAAGTTGATAAACATGCGAGTGTTGGAAGACTTGCTTTCGGTACCTTGATATGACGATGTTTTTGACTTTTTTGAACGTATCGTCTTGACATTCATGTTGAGGCTATTTAACAATTCCGGGCTATCCTTTAGGAACAACCAACAATTCATGTATAGGAAGTTTCCTCTTGTTTGTGTGAACTCTTCCAACCCTCAGTTTTGTATGTCGTTGCCGTTACGACCACTACCCTAATAAGAACAAAGACGCTTATCAAGGCCATTGAATTGATTGCACTTTGCGTTTATGTCCGACCATTTTCCGGATATTGAGTCAGTCGTACGCTCCTTACCCGATGACTCAACATACGCGGCTATTATTTAATTACTTACAATGAACCGGATCCTCGGACGTATCTAGCTAATATCTTGCTAAATGCTTGTAGTCGTCTGGCGTCCATAGAATCATGACCTTTTTAGTCCTTGGCACATCGCTAGGCTTCTTTTTGTGTGTGTGTCTCCTAGGTTGCGAAGACTCGGGTAAATTTGATGGTTGTTTTTTGGGTACATTTGATGGTTGTTGTTCGGGTGGTGTCTCCAGAACGGTTTCCAGTGGTGTAAAGGATTGTTGAACGCCAAATAAATTTGTTGAATGTCATATTGGCTAGGGTGAATGACAAAAGGGTTGGGTTGAAAGCCATAAGGATTGTTAATCGAAGACAAATTTGCAATACAGTTTTCTCGGTTGTTTATTGTTTTGATTAGGAAACTAGTTGTTGCCGAACCTGAAACCGTTAGGAAACATGGTTGTTGAGAAGAATTGTAAAAGAAATTATAGTGTAGAGAAGATAGTGTTTTAGATTGTCTGTGTGGTTTTAAAAATACTGGGTTGGTATTTATAAAAGAAAAATAAATAAGTAATTAAATGTTAAATTTTTCTTTATTAAAAAAATGACTGTTTTTTTCCTGTTGAACAACGGTAACATGTTAACAAAACATGGATTTTTGCAAAAAATGGGTGTTTTATGGGTAACGCCCCAACCTAAAAAACTAACCAAAGCGCCCCTATGTAATGGTGTTGGGGGCACCTTCGGGCGCTTTCGGGCGTGATAAATAGGCAAAAACGTCTCATTACACACGGTCTAAAAGTTAAGCATGAAAATAATACGACGCTAAAATCAATAGTCTTTTCGATAGATATTTTAAAATACTTCCAAATGAATAAATGAAAAATAAGTGTCACCAGTCTATATATACGTCTGGAGTATTCAATTCCTATGGTCCGATTGACGTGTCAGATCAAAAAATCATAAGCTAATAATTATTCTTTGAGAAACTTGTGTCCTTTCTATGTTTGTTGTTTTATCATCCCAGTTATATACTTTTGTCGTGTCATCCTCTCACATTTTGACACGTATAATATTATCAACCTTAAGGTTGGTTCATGTCGATTATGTACAGCTTTTGATCATCAAATGTCCTTGTTATTATGCAATGTACATGGACCACAATCATGTTGATGAGTTATGGTTTAAATATGCATCATCTAAGTAATATTATTGATATTGATGTTATTACTATTAACTCACATAACAATTGCGGTGGTTTGTCATAGTGATACTTACTAATAAGTGTGTGCTATTTCGGCTATTGAGTATTAATTTAAATAAGAGGTTGTTTTTTTTTGAACGGCGATTTTATATATAGAACCAAAAGCCACTAGCAAGACGCTAGGACCAAGAGATACAAACAAAACAGAAAAACTACATCATAGGGTCCTCGAACCACATGTGCCACATTACATTTAACATATTTGCCCTATATTTAAGCCATAAAAAAGATTGGACCTTGATTTTCTCCACCACCCCATCCACGTTTAAATGGATAGAGTTAAAAATGAGATCATTTCTCGCTAGCCAAATGAACCACACCGTTGCCATAAGAATAGTTGCCATTTTCTCTTTAGACTTCTCCGCTCCGATCAAATTTGTGTGACTGTCTATTCTATCTCTAATTGTGTCCCCCATGAAGCCATCCCATCCGCACCAATCAAAAATTTTATCCCAAACCTTTGTGGCGAATGAACACTTAAGCAATGCGTGATCCGGGATCTCCAAATGATTGAAGCACATCGAGCATTCTTCATTCCCCACCTGAATGCCACGCCGAGCAAGAGTCGTCTTCGTCGGAATTTTGTTTAGCCTTGCCTTCCATGAAAAACATCTCACTTTTAACGGAATCCATTTGGACCAAATGACCGGGTTTAAATCAACAGGCATTCTGTTTAGCTCCAGTAATTGTCTAAGGCTTTTAACCGTGTATATCCCATCCTCATTTGCTTCCCATCTCCACTTGTCATATCCGCCACATACCGCGAAACTCCGCAACAGTTGAGCACAATGCTGAAACTGCTCAGTTTCAGCTCCTAAGGATGGGGAACGAACCCATTCCCAGCGCCAATCAGCTCCCCCGTCATAGATCACTCTTTTTTCAGACACTTTACACATTTTGTTCTTTTCTAACAAGAATAAATCCGGGAATGACTCTTTTAATGGACTAGGCCCGATCCACCAATCCCACCAGAATAGTATCGAGCTCTCGTTTCCCACCGTAGCTTTTAAAAACTTATTTATATTAATATTTTCAGCTCTTAAATCTTCTTCTACACTCATAATACTATTCCAGGGGCTGCACAAAGCCTTGTTGCTTGGATATTGAGCTTGCTTCCTTGGTTGCCAATGAATTGCCTTTATCACTTTAGCCCAAAGATCTTTTTGGTTTACCTTGAAAGACCACTTCCATTTAGTTAACAATGCAATATTGAGATCTCTAATGCTACCAACCCCAAGACCACCCGCCTCTCGTGGAGCCATGACGCTATCCCATTTGACCCATGGAATTGATTTTTTATCCACACCACTTCCCCATAAAAAATCCCGTCTCAAACCTTCAAGTTTTTGAATTACTGCTCTTGGCATTTTGAATAAGGACATGAAATAAATTGCTAAGCTACCAAGTACGCTTTTAACCAACGTAAGCCGACCACCAAAAGAGAGCGTTTTTGCTTTCCAAGTACGCTTTTAAATAAGAGGTTGTTTAGCAACTTTAAAATGGGTAAGTGTTAATCTAGAAAGAGGTCTGAATAATTAATTGATTGAACTCGTAAGAGGTCTGAACCATCAAGAGTTCGTATATTGATTAACTATTTAAAGGAAAATATATGACCAATTAAGATAAGAGGTCTTAACCATTCAGACTCAGTATAATTATGAACAATTTAGAGAGAAATCTTTGAACCATTCAGATATTGCTCACGAAACAAACAGTATGAAAGAGTAAGTTCCGAACCATTCAAACATTTATCTGAACCATTAAGAGACCGAAAGAAATAACCTCAAAGTATCTGGATGATCCTGCACATGTTTCAGTGTCTTTAAAATTTCTCTAAGCGTCCTTCATTTTATTCCTATATAACAAAAGTTGTATCCTATTTCTATCCTTGTTATTAACATTTGTTAATGTGTATTTTTTTTAATTCATACAAGCTCTTCCAATTTAGGGATCCCACTGTTTAAAACAACCATGGAAATCAAAGTGCTTGGTTCGGTTTGGTTTTTATCCTTCACCGATAGTGAAACCAAAGTGGCGGTTTTTAGTCTACAAAAACCAATCGGCTTTTGCCGTTTCGGTTTCTTGGTGTTCGGTTTTTTGCGCAGTTTTGGTTTTAAATTTTTTTTGTGGTTTCCCTCATCTCTGCTTTTTAAGCCATTAACGTTTAAACTTTAGAAGACTTGTAAAAAAAACAAATGTGAAACTAGCAACAAATATGAAGAAAAAAAAATTCAATGTATCAAATCTAGCAACATGAGTTGATTTTTTGTAAATATCACCGTCAAGATGACAATATGAAACAAAAGTACATGAATGTATCTTACATAATCACTTAGTCAAATCTATTATCTTATAACAAAAAACAAGATGATTTTTTTATAGATGTCAATCTTTAGTTTAAAACCAACAAAACAAATTTGTGCGAGAAATCTTTCACTTTTTGACAATCACTCTCTAACAGCTCATTACCTCACTTTAGGATGATATAGTCCATTTAGTCCACTTTTTTTCATCTCTAATGGTAAAGTCTTTTTATGTCTTGTTTCCATTTAACAAATATAAAAGTAACCTACATATGTTAATATTTAAGAGACAAAACTAAACAAAAACTTATATAAAATGTATCGGTTCGGTTTGGTTCGGGTATTCTCACCTGTATAACCGACACCAAACCGACATTATCGGTTTCGGGTTTTTTCAGTTCGGTTTTGCTTGCTTTTTTGTTTGATTCGATTTCTTTAGTTTTTCGGTTCCGATTCGGTTAATTCGGTTTTCTGCTCACCCCTACAAAATACATATTACTTTCCGGTAAATGTCTCTCTCGTTAAGCTACTTTTCCCGACCTTTCATTGGAACTTTATTTATTGGGTATGGAAAAAAATGATTGAACTAGTGAGTTGAAGTAAACAATAAAATGATCGTAACATGGTGTTTATTTATATTGTTGTTTACTGAAAATCACAATATTGAACTAGCAACGTTATGTAGTGTGTACTAATTTTAATATTAAAAAATTATAAAATAACAACTGATTTAACTATTACATTAGAAAATGACAAAATAAAAATAACTCAAGGAGAAGAATTTTAAAAAGGTGCCAAAGGGTAAAAATGAAAAACAAAATATACAACTCCATCAACATTTCTATGTTTTCCAAAGGTTATCACTTATCACTATCTTTTTTGTAAATACACTATCAAATTATGACTTTGTGTATCTTTAATTTTGTAGGAACCGCTCGTACAAAAACTAAAAATTCTTTTATAAATTCAATTACAATACAATGAAAGTAAAGAACATAAGTAAATTACAATATGATTACAATTGAAAAATTAGAAATACAAGAAATGAGTAGAAGCAGAATTGTAATATGGGCTGAGGATTCGTGTTCAACACGGGTCCCTTAAAACAAATTTCGAGTCTCCCAAGAGAACTCGTTTGTTTCCCAGGGTACAACAGCCGAAGCAGTATGTACTGCCGGGATGAACTTAAAACCCGAAAGAGTATTTTGTAGAGAAGAGAAGATAGCAAGAATTTGAGAGAATGAGAGCTTTCAAGTATATGATTTTGGTGTTTCAAGTGTGTCTTACAACTAAGTTTCACCAAGTATTTATAGTGAACCAAAGTTGAAACATCTTTCAAAGCATTAATAGAGTATTGAATTCAAAATTGAATTCAATATTAAACTCTTTTGACTTGAATTTTGAAACAACCATTTATCATTATATTATTATTTATTTATTTTCACAAAAATTAAAAAGGATTTTCCAACAAATTTAACATATCTTAAGCATCAATGAGTTTGAGGATTACAATATAGACTCCAAACTATCTTTTAAAGACTAGAGTTTTGAATAAAATCAAGTTTCATTTTTTTATGTGGTTGAAGAAGAGGGCAAAGTTAGTAGATTTAGGGGCTGTTTGTTTTGCCTCTTAATGGTTCAGTTCAGTGCTTAATCATTCAGATTCAGCATTCAGAGCGTTTGTTTCATAAAAAAAGAACCACTGAATGGTTCAGTTAAGTGTTGAATGGTTAAAAGATTGAAAGATGCTGAATGGAACTGAATGAAGCATATACCAAACTTATCATCACCAGAAGTTCTACCTCAATATCACTCTCATTGATAGAGCCTCTTAATGGTTCAGACCTCTTAACTATTCAGCACTTAATGATTCAGATTTTGCCAAACAGCCCCTTAGCTTGGCACTCTTGGCATGGCCGGCTCGAAGGAGGTGCGGCGTGTGCGATCGCACAGGACACCAACTCTCGAGGGGGCACCGTAATCGGTGGTGAGCGCTTTATGTTTTCCCTTCTGTTTTCTTATTGAAAGTTGGCTAAGTTGGGTTTCCGGCGACTTGACTCTTGCAGGCAAAAATGTAGAAGATGAAGAACAATTGTTTTTTATTTTCTTTTTTCTTTTAGTTGTTTTATTTTAAAAGTAATAAATTCTTACACATTATGACACACTTGCAGTGCATGTGTGACCAAAATTTTACTTGGAAGCATATTAGATTATTAGTTTGAATTTTCATTTCTCTTTTAAATTATAATTTATTTACTTAAAATTAAATAGTGGAAACCCGCTGTTAAAAAAATAAAATTGTAGAAACCCAATTAAATTAAACTATTTTATCTCATTACATTATTTTATATTTCCTATACTACATATAATAATGATGCATTAATTTATTAATTGTATCATGTATTTCTTACTTGAATTTATCTTTTACTTAAAAAAAAGTTTATTACAGACGCTTTACTAATAAAATTTGATAAACTTTATTATAGAAACATGGGGTAACTTTATAGAAACATAACCAAGTTTCAATTTTGTTTCAATTAAGTCACTCAAACTTTATTTTGTTTCAATTAGATAACTTAACTTTAAAAGATGTTCTAATCCTAGATAATTAACTTGAATAATTGGTAAACATTGATTTTTATTTTTTTATTATAAACCCTAATTTGATTTCTTGATAAGAATTTCAAACAAGCAAACAAAAGTTCAATTTGTACTTTTTAGTTGAAGAACTGTTAGTTCTTTGAGTTAATTTTTACAGTTGGAATTTACTAACTTTTAGAAACTAATGGTTTTAAAAATTTTCATGTTTAATTCCTTCTAAATCAATCTATAATTCCCATATCAAGATTTTCCACTTTGTGATTTCACTTTATGAACGACTTTTGTTTTCTTAATCTAAAGTTCAAACAATTTGCATGAATGTATCATATTTGGATCAAAAAACTAATCTGTTATATTTAAATCTAAATCATCGATAGAAGAAGTGTATGTGGACAAGGGTAAAGAGGTTTCTCAATTTTAAAAACAATTCATGAACCTTTTTTATATTATTTCAAGTATTAAAAAATATAATCAATGTTTACCTACTAAACAAGTTAATTACCTAAGATTAAAACATATTTTAAAGTTAAGTTATCAAATTGAAACAAAAGAAAGTTTGAGTGACCTAATTGAAACAAAATAGAAAGTTGGTTATGTTTTTATAGCATTTTCCCTAGAAACATTTGTATTCTAAAGCACAAATATGTTACTAATAAAATTTGATAAACTTTATTATAGAAACATTTGTATTCTAAAGCAGAAATATGTTTTATTAGTATACCAAGTATAACATAATTTTTAATAGGTTTTAATAAAACGATTTAACGGTGTAAATAGTGAATACATGCGCGTTTCCATTGGGACCCTCTCGCTTTTGTCCATTTTGCACTTTTTAAAACCAAAGCAAAAATATACCTAGGGGTCTTTTTTTCCTGTTCGCACAGGACACCTAAATCCTCAGAGACGGCCTTGACTCTTGGTGTTCGTTCTCATTTTGTAATTTTCCTTTGTAATGTTGTAGGCGGGTTTCTTTTCGGCTCTAGCGTCTTGCAAGTGGTTTAGTTTTTTCTTAATAATATTGTAGTACAAAAAAAATTAACATATCTCTATTTTATATACGAAAACTTTTTGTCACGTGATACTTTTTCAAAGCATAAGAAATTAAACCTTATTAAATTAAATTATTTGGATCTTTGGGAACTAATCTACATTTGAATTAATAGATCTTTTGACCTAATCTACGTTACAATTTATAATAAACTAGCTTAATACCCGTGGATACCCACAGGATGAAACGATAAAATGTAAATATTGTTTTATAGTATTGAAAAAATGATTAACCTATGATTCTTATAAATGTGTAAATAAGAAAGCATAGTTGAACAATATGGTAACTTGAAAACAATAATAAATGATAATAATAGCAACATTTAAAGATAGAATGATGACATGAAAATGTGAGGATAAATATGATGGTGACAAGTGGCATTGTGTGGAGACAATGCTTAGCAAATTATTAGAAGAGGAGATTATAATAAACCAAACCATTTTTAACCATGTGTCAATCTCTCATTAAAAGAAAATAAATTCTGCCACTTGGCGCAATTCTAACTATGTTGGGACACGTGGCAGTTTTTTAAGCATTTTAATTTAGCATTAGATGATACAACTTGATTTCAAATTTCAAATGCCTTCTTTCTCTGCTTCAGTTTTCAAAATCACTTCAAAAACCTTAATCCCCATTCGTCTCTCATTGCCTCTTCACGATTTTTAATACCACCAAGACATTCAATAGTAGGATTTAGAATCCATTTCTACGTTTCTCTACATTTATGATTCATTGCTTTCAACCAAAGGCGATTGCTTTAAACCCTTGCTGCCGTCTTTGAAGATCGTCGTTGATTTCAGAAGCGCATGTTACCTGCGATTGTTTGTTTGATTTAGTTCTACAAATCTTCTATCTTGATTTGTATTTAACTTAACTTTTGTTCAGTTTTTTTAGTTTTGTCGAGTATCTGCTTTCGAACGACGCTCATTCAATCCACTTAATCTGTTGCTATTGGTCTTAAATATAGAGTTTAAAGTTCAAACACATAGGTTAGTTGTATTTGTATCTTTGAGTATTGATGTGTTGTAATTTCTTATGATATTGACCGGTTTAGAGTTTTGTTAGGAGTAAAGAGATTGGGCTTTTAAACCTTCTATAGATAATGGTGGTTTTGTTTCGATAAAAAATGTTCAGTTGGATATTTCAATTTTTATTGATATTGGATGTTTGAGTTGGCTGAAATTGGGTGCAAACAAGTATGATGCTACAAATGTTGTTATGGATATTTGGATGTTATGTAGTTGTTCACTTCGTGGAATTTGTTGATAAATTCTTTTGTTGTTCAGCTGAGTCAGAGCCTCAGAGGTGATGTCGATCTTTTTTATTATATGCAGTTTGTCACTACATTACCATGCATTTTTTTTGGTTCGTCATTTTCACTGGTCATTAAAAAATTGATTTTGCTGTGTTACTATTAAGGCTACTATACTATGACAGGAGTTAATATTTTTAGTTGGGCTGTTATTGGTCTTAAAAGTCAAATTTTGAAATCTACCGTGCAATTGATGATTTGGTTGAAGTAATTTATCTGCTATTAGGTTTTCTCAGTTGAAGGAATGAACTTGGGCTTATTTTGCACCTTATTTTTTTGACGTTATAAGCTCATCATGAGTGATAACTTTAAGACCATTCGCTAAGATTCCCTGCAAATTTCAATGTTGAGACTTGTAGTTTGGTTTAATATATATAAATGTTTATTTAAAATTTTTTTCATACTTTAATTTACTATACACTTTTATTTATTTGTAGTTGTATTATGTGATTACAACTTTTACTTACTTAGTAGTTGTATTATGTGATTACAAGTATTTTATTTTTCTATTAATAATTTATTTTAACATAGTCCCGTGTATGACACGGGTCATTAACCTAGTTCTAATATATAACATATCTAAAATAGAATAAATGGTTATGGGTTTAAGACTTGCTAATAAATAATTGTTAAAAGACTAATATTGGTTGCGTTCATGTCATTGAAACAAATTATTTCTCTCTTCCATCTTGAGAAGATGTTATCTCGTTAATCCACCGAGATTGCCATGAAAGATCTTGAAACATATTCATGCCACACCTCAACCGAGTTTGCTAAGAAAATGTGGTGGATGAAAGTAAATCGAATTCTCATAGTTTATGATACTAAAATGGTTGAAATAGCATTAAAATCAAATTATATTGTTACAAAACATTGTTTTCAAATAAATAAACAACTAAACAATACATCATATTAAAAGATTTGTTTGTGATAGAAGACATCTAAAAGACAAGCATGCTGTAAAATGTCATGATTTGACGAACAAGTTCAATACCTAAAAAGTAATCCAGTTAGTTTTTTTTTTTTTTTAACTGCAATATTTATTAAGAGAAAAAAAAAACGCGCCACTAGCAAGAAGCTAGGGACGAAACCAAACAACACACGGGACACAAACCCCACCAAACCGAAACCATTACAGTGGGAACTTGTGAAAAGAAAAATTACACCACGTATGCCAAACTAAATCCCCTAGACTCGCCCTATTTTTCATCCACGAGAATGTATGCACCTTGATCGTGTCCACAACCTTTGACACCTCCAAATGTTTTGTACTGAAAAAGTAATCTAGTTGACCTACATCTTTGATGGCAAAGCATGGCTTAACTGCTTGATGAAGGTGTTAATAATGTTAGTGTTATTAACAGTGATGATTATATCATCAACATACAAGAGAGTTTAGATTATTGTTGGTCCAGACTTGTAGACAGGGGCGCAGCTTAGAAGAGACCCGGGAGGGTTACGGCCATCCCAATTTTTTCTGTTAGAAGTAGCGATTTGTCGGTTTTTAGTTGATTTTTGAGTACGGACCCTCCTATTTTAAAAATCAAGCCCCCTTACTAAAACCCAACCCAAACCCAAACCCATTAACAATCAACAATTCAACATCAAGTCATCAACTAAAACCCAATACAAAAAACCCATTAACCAAAACCCATTAACCCAAACCCATTAACCCACACCAACCCTTGTTTTTTTGTTGGCAGAATGGCAGTCGACTTCAGTAGTTCATCCCCTGCCCCTTGTTCCATGCGACCCCGCTGCTGCCTCCTTGCCTGAGTTCCTCGCCGGCCGCCGCCTCCGCCTACTGCCCCCTGACCGGCTGCTGCTAGCCGCCGCCTACTGCGACCCTGCTGCTGCCTGCTTTGTTGATTTTAGTAATAGTAGGTTAGTTTTACACTTTTAGTCTTTTACAATTTGTTGATTGAATGATTGTTAATTGTTGGATTTGTTGAATTTAGGGGTTGCCAATGTTGAGTGTTGTTGAATGTTGATTGTTATTATTGTTGAATGTTGATTGTTGTTAAATGTTAATTGTTGAATTTAGGTTTTTTAGGTTAATTATTGAATGTTATTGTTGAATGTTAATTGTTGAATGTGATAGTTAAATGGTTAATTGTTGAATGTTATTGTTGTTTATGTTGATTGTTAATTTTAGGTTTTTTTAGGGGTTGTTTAATTTGAGGGATTTAAGTTTATTGGTTTTGATTTTTGTAGATATATCATGGGCAAGGAAAAAGTTAAATTAAAGGTCTTAAAGGTCGTCGGGTTGCGCTATAGTTCTTCATCCAGGTACTTATCATTTCTCTTGCATTATTGTTAGTTAAAAAAAACTATTTTGTTGTATTTGTGTGAATGAACTTCTTTACAATGAATGAAGAAATTTATGATATTTTAAGTTTTTATTGTTTAACCCGACCCGACCCGAATCGTCGACCCGAACATATGTACCGAAACATAGGATTAGAAAAAAAAAATTTATGGGTAGTATAACTTTAGGCCCTCTTGGTTGTAAATTTCTGGCTTCGCCACTGCTTGTAGATGAACAAGGATGTGTCAATTTTATATTCACGAAATCCAATTTTCTGAAGAGTACTCAAACTAGACCTTAGGTGTTTGTTTAAGCCCATTTAATGATTGTAATAAGCAAAAATGGTTCGTATGTTTAGGATTAATGAAACCTTGCAGTTGTGTAATGTAAATCTTTTCTTAACAAATCACCATGAAGAAATGTATTTTCGACATCAAGTTGAGGAAGCGATCATTATTGCATAACAAAAAGAGACACTACCACCCTGATGGTTGTTGGTTTAATAACATGACTAAAGTTTTTTGAAAATCAATGCCATGTTGTTGTCGAAAACCTCTGGCCACAAGTCGAGCCTTGTATCTTGAATGAGCACTATTTTGATCAGATTTTAACATGTACAACCACTAACAATCACCAATAATAGTATTCGGTGAATGAAGAGGTATCTCCCTAACGAGTCGGGCTCCCAACATGAACTGGGCCTAAAAAGATAAACAAAGAACGGCTCAAGCCCGAATCAGCCAGAAACATATATATCTTCAAGAGAAGATAATATGGATGACAACTCGTCCATACTTAACACAATGAATATGAGGGAAATCTAAAGGACAAGTACTCTCATTGACAACTAGTTGATTGTAAAAGAGTACGTGTCTAGCCATATCGAATTATGGCAAAGATCCATTTGGCATACATGAAGTGTTCCCTCACACTCAACACAGATCTTTACCACCGCGGAGGTTAAGATAATTCATTCGCAGATAACACCGGAAACCAAACAAAGTTCACTTGACCAATAGATGAAAGTATAAGGCAAAGGTAACATTCAATAGATTATAAGAAGACGTCCTAATCATTCATGGACTTTATCTTATCGTTCCTTATTCTCTAACGTTTAATACGTCTCTCAAGAATTCATTTACTCGTGATATTAACTCACACTATCATATACATTTACTATAGTGTTCACCGATTATATTAGCATTTACTCGTGATATTTACTCACATTATCAGATCATTACCAACCTTATTCAAATTTTTGGGACAAAATTTCTTTCAACAAAGGAATGATGTGGCAACTGGAAATTTTTCCTTTCATCTCAGATCTTTTTACGGACGGTATCTAATTTTCGGGACGAAAATTCTTTCGACAAGGGGATGATGTGGCAACTCGAAATTATTTTTACGGACGGTATCTCATTCAACGCGATATATTGAAGCTTGGTATATTTATTTATACTGATTTTTATTTATTTAGTTTTTTTATTTATATTATTTTCATTTATACTTTCGAATATATTTATTAATTTGCTTCAACATATTTTTTTAATAAAAAATAGAAAGAGGGTCGGGGTATCGGTATGAACGACGCTCAAGTTCAAGAAAGAGCGTTGACCGACTTCAGAAACGACAACAATGCGAAACCTTTCGCACACATGGAGGCGCAGAAAGTGATGAAAGACCATGTAAAATGGAAAGGTGTTGGGATGATGGGTGTAAAGTTAGAAGAGACGATCCCAAAAAGTACAAAAATGTTCGAGTCAGGAGACTATACAACTTCAGGCGACCTACCGGACCTCAATGAAGACACAACCCCAACCCATTCTTCTCGTAGAAAATCCAAAGGAAAGGCCATAATGGGATATTCTTCAAGCAAAGACAGTATAGTCGATTTGGTTTCGAACTACAAACGTCTAAAAGAAGAAAAAAATGATAGACAAGAGCTTCGACATCGAGTGGCGGAACAAAGAATTGAAAGAGATAAAAGGTCGATTTCAATAGTGGATCGAGAAGAAAAATTAGGATTTGAATTTCTATAACAAGCATCATGATCATTTGAAAGAACAAAATAAAACGGCAATGATTGAAATATGTGAAATCACCGAGAGAAGGGGATGGCCTATGGACTTTTAAGTTTTTTATTGTGTTTTTTTCCTTTTTTATTGTTTTTTTATTAATTGTAACTTTTATTTATTAATGTAGTTGTATTAGTTTTAAATTTAATTATATAATTAATCCATCTTATGTGATGACCTTGTGGAGGGTGCTTCTTGTTTAAAGGGTTGGGAACTTATGGAAAAAATGGAGGGAGTTAACTTATTTTCATTTGTTGTTTTTACTTTGTAAGCTTCTCGTCTTTTGACCCTAAGAGCTTTCGGAGTGGACCTGGGTGGGTGCGGCGTCAAGTCGGGGCCGGCAGGCACACTGCCTCAACCCTCCCCCCCTCCCGTCGGCCCTAACATTGGGGTGTGAATCGTAGCTTCTTCACTGAATTCATCCCTGAGTTTTTTTTACCGTTGATGTGGTCGCCACTCTTTCTTCAGTGCTTCTCCATACTGTTCCATACTGTGCCGGAATTCACCAGAAATGTCGCTGAATTTTAAAGAAATAAAGAGCAAGTTGTGAAGATAAGATGAAGATGAGCGCATGTGGTGGCGGTGGTGCGACGGTGGTAGTGGACTGGGAGTGCGGATGAGCGCAGATCGAAAGTTGTGGTGGTGTGTTTTTCCGATTGATAGTAGCGTGGTGGGCGTTTGGAAGCTGTGCTGGAGATGGTGAGAATAGTGGGTGTTTCATTTTGGTTTTTAGTATATAAATCAAATAACTACATCAAATTGTTTTAATCAAATAATTTTAATCAAGTCATTTTAATCAAAAATTTAAAACTAAGATAATCAAATAAATATATCCATATGTTTTAACTTAATTACATTTGTTTTAAAGTTATATTTAATTACAAAGTTATTAGTTACATTTTGTGTGGAAGTTCTTGGTTGAATCTCTAATTATGTGATATATGCCTCACTAGTCACTAGTTTGTTTAACTCCAGTTAGGGGTGACAAAGTTGTGGTGTCTTCATACTTTCTATACACAATGAACCTAAATTTCTTGCATGCATAGATAATACTATGTGGCTGCATTTGCAAACTGTTGTAATGGCGAGAAGTGTAACGACGAACATGTTACGATCAAACCTGAATTTCATAAGTCCTCATTCCTGGATTTTTTAGGTGGTTAATATTTAAAATCTATGTTAGCCCTTATGCATCTACCATTTCCTAATGTCATATGATCACCAAAGCTAAGATGAGGGATAATTTCCCTTAAAATAAATAAAAACTTTACATAAACTTAACAGGGTAGTAAGTACTCACATAAACAAGAAAAACATGCATGTTGCTTACTAACTCTACTATTATATTGTGGGTAGCTATAAGCTATCTGTCCCTTTAAACCTTGCTCTCTTTTTACACAAATCTTCTCATTCAAACCACGCCCGATGGCAGGCGTAAAACAAGCTGGCCACCCATAACACTGCAACCACAAGGAACAAGATCACAAATCATTAACCAAACACCAACTTCATGGAATTTAAATGAGGAAAAAAAAGTATACAAAATGTATCATTGAAATGAAAATGAACCTTTGAACGTAGTAATAGCAGAAGTCCGCAAGTATAAATGTTTGGACGATTTCAGAAAGGAGGACCATCGAAGGCCATAACCCGTAACCTAAAGCTGTCAATAAACCTCCCCTGGTATCAAAAACCTGTAAAAATGTTTTTAAAAAATATCAGAAATAATTGAAGATCCTTTAAATGGTCTGTTAATGATAGCATTTGGATGTTCTATAGCGACATTCTCGTTTTAGAAAACTGAGTTACTGACACAAATTATGTCGAAACAAAAGAAAATGCGTCAATGCAGTCAGTAAGTTTGGTTGCAGCTTAACCTTTTTACACGTTAAACCAAACATTCAAACCTCTTAAAATTTGACACAAATAAAATATATGGGTCATGTTCAGGTTCAACGAATCAACCCATCAACCCGACATGATTGAAACTCCTACTTAACCTCTTAAAATTACTGCATTATGCAACATGGCAAATAAAAAGGTCGCAGGCTACCTGGAGGATCCAGTGAGCACAACTTAGAAACCTTGCAACCCCTAAAGCAAAAACATAATGCGCTGTGAACGGTTCAACAATCTAAACAAAGATAAAACTCAAGTTAGTAAAACAAATGTACACGAACCCAACAGAATAGCGAAATCATGTCGAATATTAACCTTAGTATTTTGCATAACACGAAGTTGTGGCAGTACCGAAACAGCTTCCAAATAAACACAAAAGGCCCATAAAATCCTGTTTATAATATGATGTTGTGTGGTAGGATGGATCAGTAGAGACAGTACGGCACACGGAATCACCTACAATAATGCGATGATTAGAGGCTATTTAATATGTTTCAACATACCAACCCTTTTCAGGATTAAAATGACTACAAACTTACAACATAATGATTGGGAACGTTATCTTTCTCGTGCATATAACTCGAGTTCAGGTTAAAATGCATCATGTAGATGACCCAAACGGTGGCAGCTAGTGTTGCCAAATCTAGTAAGGTGTGTACATCATATTCCATTACAACACTGCAGTAGAGTCTTGAACCTAAGAAAATAGCCGTAAGTTCTTGGGATTTCAGCGAAAGACCTGCAACAAAAAAAAAATTAATTATATTAACACACTACATTTGCAAAGGTATTTCATGGAAGGAAATATGTTGATTTTAATAACAGCAAACTTTTCGAATCTATGAGAAAATATGCACTTCTTGGTAACAAGAATTAAATCATTGATGTTTTTATCCAAACGTAAGACCAGTTACCGGAACCAATTACCCGTTAATAATTACATATATACTGTTTAAGTATGCATAGGGGTGTAAACAAGCCAAGTTGCTGGTGAACTACTCGAGATCGGCTCGTTAGATGCTCAAACTTAGCATGAGCCTAAGAAAAATCTCAAATTGCTCACAAGTGGAGCTTGAGCTTGGAAGTTCTCTCACGAGGCGAGCTTCCTGGCTCGAGCTCGGGATATAAAGGTTGCATTTTTGAAGTTGAAATTAGGGCAATTACCATATATTAATGTCTATGTTATACAAATTTGTTTTAGCTCAAATTGTTGAAGAAATTGGTAAAGAAGTTCCATTTCATTATCAAATTGTTCAAATTAAGTCAAGAATTTAAATAATCTTCCATAAATAAATGATTTTCAACCTTTTACGAAATCAATCTTTTCTTCTTACTTTTTGTAGAAAAATTTAACAAAATCATCAAAACCTTTAAACTAACCATGCAAAATTAACATCATAGATGATGAATTTTTTTACTAAATTCCAACAGAACTAACAAAAATTCATCCAATTATCCCAATTCAACATCAAAAAAAAAAATTCAACATAAAAATCACATCTAGAAACAGAAATTACGTCACAAAATCGTCAATTCCAGTGATTTATGATTAAAAAAACAAAAAAAACATTCAAATGAAATTGATCTACACAATGAAAGGAACATAGACGATGAACCAATTTGATTAGGTTAGAAATTGAAACCCTAAAACTATCCAATTGAAGATGAGAAAATCAAAATTCATCATAAAAATCAAAACTCAGCATAAAAATCACATCTAGAAACAGAAATTACGACACAAATGCGTCGAATGAAATTGATGGACATAATAAAAGGACTCAATTTGAATAGGTTAGAAATTGAAACCCTAAAACGATCGAATTGAACAATTAAAAACAAAAAGTGACAGATTAAGCAAACAAAATCGAGAATTAATTGATACGAACCGGCGCATGTTTTATCAGTGACGAGTTTATAAATAAGAACAGAGATGCCGAGAGCGTGAACGGCTTCAGCGGCAATGAAGAGATTATCATGATCGTAAACAACCATACGGATGAAGATGAGAGCTGCAATTGCAATGGCGAAGGCTAAAAACACCTTCACCTTTGGTGGTTGCCTTCGTACCCATGTCCGTACAACCTGTATCGGCTTCTTCGTGTTGCCCTTCATCCTCTCTGTTTCTGTTTCTCCTGTTTCTGTTTAGATACAAATTTCATAAACGCCTTTTTTTATCTTTAGAAACAAAATCAAATGTTTCTCTTCTTTTTACCATCATATTTATTATACACCTTAAAACCGGATACCTGAAAGGCTAAAACATTAAACATGTGTGTGTGTTTTTTTTTATTTTGATTTTAAACGATTTTAACTTTTACTTTTTGCTTCTATTGATTCTAGCTATAAAATTAGTTGACAACCAGCAGGCTGTCGTTAAATGTAATTTAACGTTATTAAGTATTTTTCGAATTCAAGAGCGATGTTTTATGGGTTTTGATCGGAAGGAAGATACGAGTCGATTAATGTAAAAGTTACCTCGTAACGGCGCTCCAGACGACGAAACGGTGCTTCAATCGGGTGTTTAAAGCTAACGGTGGTTCTAAAAATTTTGTTGTTCGAAGCGTCGTTTTGAGATCATTTTTACATCATTCGACTTGCATTCTTCTTCTGATAAAAAAACCCTAAAGCATTGGTCTTGAGTTTGAAGAAAAAAACTTAGTGTCGTTAAAGGATTTTAATGATGGATTGGTTGTCAAGGTGATAAAATTTAGGATCGTTACTAGTCAATTCGATAGTTGAGACTGGTAGAAACCAAAAGGTAAAAGTTTGAACCGTTTAAAATCAATATACATTTTTTTAATAATCTAGGCTTTGTGATATGTTTTTAATAATTCACGTATCTTCATAACTTATACCTGATATTAACCATTTATGGTTGGTTTGACGGTTGATGAACACGTAAAGCAATTCGAAGATGTTCCAAACAACCTTTCACTCTTTTTTCACGCACTTTTCCCATATAAACTATCTATTTTTACTTGCAACATCTCTCTTATAATAAATTGCTAACCCAACTCCTCACATTAAGCCATTTGTCACCACCACATTCAGCCTCATTTTTTGAAACATGGAAATTTTTGGAAACATGTAGTTCAATATTTTTAATGTAATCATACTTTCAATTATGAGTATATTTCATCATTGTCAATTTTTTCATGTTAATATATTTTTGTTAAATTTTTTTTAGTCCTATAATATACGTCAAATTATGTATCTTTATTATATTTTATATATTAAAACATATAAACAAATTATATCGTTAAACCCCGTGGGTATCCACGGGTTCTAACCTAGTTTTTTTATATTTAGGCGAAAGTGGTTATCATGTGCTTGTCTAATTACTAAAGTTTAATTCATGTATACAAATTAAAAGCCAAAAAAAAAAAAAACTTTAGCGACGATATGTTATTTTTTTTGGACGGCAAAAAGAAACTAAAAAAAAGGCTAATAAGTAGCTAAAAACCCCAGAGAGTAAAAGAAGAAACACAAAATAAACTAAAAGACAATATCAAAAGCAAAAAACATCTTAACCCGAATCAAAAGGAAAATTTGGTATGACGATATAAGTTTCCCTACGAGTTCTAGTCTTGAGCCAAAGGGAACCCACCACCATAATTTCACAAAGAACCTTGTTTTCCGACGGCTTTACTTTGTCAAAAATAATTTCATTTCAATGCCTCCACAAGCTCCAAGTTGTGACTATAAAAATTGCATGAACCGTCTGTTTTGCATCCCCAACTAACAAATAGGGTAGTTCCATAAGATCCTTAAAAGAGAATGCATAGACTGATGATATGTTGCACTATGAGCCCACTTTTGCTCAAACACTTAAAGACAACTCGCAAGCTGTGAAAAAATGATTAACAGATCCAGAGACTAAGTCACAAAATTTACAAAAACACGAATTAACTGTGATGTTTCTCTTTGCAAGATATGTTATTAAAGACCAATATATCACCGCTAAGAAAACTCTACTACCATGTCATTAAAAGAATATACGATGAAAAAAAAGTTGGTCTCTTTATTCTTGCTCAAATGTATAAAAATTGTTAGAAGTAATTAAGGTTGTTTTAAAAAATTATAAAATGATAAAATAAACCCACCAAAAATTGGACCCTATGATGATGTGTATCTTACTTTCACGTACTTACACGTCATCTTCGACACTTCAGGACTTCAACACGTGGACTTCAACACGTGTATTTTTTATGTTTTAACTCTTAAAAGTTAAAATGATTAAAATAACGTTGCTTTTATTTCCTGTTCCAACTATTAATACGTCTATCAAGGCTAGAAGTGCTACGTTTCCCGTTTTATTTTAAACTAGATTTAAATAGTTTCTCACGCAATAGTTGTTATGACGGCTTGCAACATACAAAAAATTACCATGTAGCATTACAAAAGTTTCGTTGCATTAGGATACAAAATTTTCGACTTTTGGCTAATTTTTTACAATACATACAAAATATATCGGCTATGCCAGTGAATTGCCAGTTATATATCCAAAATATATTGCATTATAGTTAGAAATAGTTGATGTAGTTGGACATTGGTGACCAACTTGCAAAACCCACCTAGTAAATGAGTCAAAATGTATAAAAAAATGTCCAAAATGCAAAATTCACAAAAACAATGGTGGCCAAAATGAAAACATTATTCATGAAGTTTTGGTGGTTAAAATGCAAAACTGACAAAAACAATTTTGGTGGCTTAATGCAAAACCCAACAAAACAATGTGTTTAAAATGCAAAACTACAAAAAAAACACTTTTGATAGCTAAATGCAAAACTCACAAAACATTTAGTGACCAATATGAAATGTATGACAAAACAATGGTGGTTAAAATGTAAAAACATCAAAAATCATTATTCATGAAGTTTCTAAATTATTAATATATATAATGTCTATATTTTTTATTTTAGTTGTTTTAATTTAAATGTTTATTTAAAAAATAAAAGAATAATTTTCAATTTTATTCCTAGTTATTTAATATAAAAGGTACTTTAATACTAAAAGACAAAAGATTTTTATGATATTATTGTCATTTTATAGGTTGAAAATATATAATAATTTACTTTGTGTTGTGGGTCATATGACATTTAAAATGGAATGGATGAAGTAATAAATTGCAAGGCCTTTCTATGATTAGGGTTGATGGTTTAATGAGAAATGTTTTGGTGTAATTTAAGAATATGATAGTTTGTCGTTAAAAAAATTGCATGGGTTTTAGAGTGATACTATGCACAATTACTAAAAAGTGTAAAAAGGACATGTATCCTTAAATATAAATTAAATGAATATCAAACGGGAGTTTTTTCTTGAAAGTTAGCCTTTTTAATAGCCTTTTTAATAAGAATCATAAATTTTATAAATAGTCTTTTTAATAAGAAAAGATTAAAAAGTCACTGAAGTTAATAGAAACTAACATTAGTTAGTGTGAATATTCAAACTTGTTACAAATTAAAAAGACCAAACCCAATCTTGTAATAAAAAAACTTTAGTATCCAAACTTGTTACTTTCGGTAAACCAAAAGCACCATTTATGTAATTAACTCTGTTATATTTATAAGAAGTCATTTTTATTTTTTAATGCTTTATAATTTCTTTTTTTTTTAAACAGCTTTTAGAATAGAATGCTTCTGTAGTCTTCCACATATCTTTTTTTTTTCCTTTAGAAATGTTCTTATAAACGTTTATGTTTACAACTTTATAAAGTTTTCTAGATATATTTAAAAAACATTTATAATTAGTTTAAAGTTGTAATAATAAAAACTAGGATTAACAGGAAATACAAACACATTTTTAACGTTTTTTAAAGTATAATGATAAAACAAAATATTTTTTTCTAAATTTGTTCACAAACAATTTACAAACAAATAATCAAATGAAATATCTTGTCTTTGTTCATATATTAAGGAAATGAACTCTATCACTTATTTCTGTACGTTTGTGTTTGTTCATTAATATAACCGAAAAAAACAAATGTAGATGAACAAAAACTAACACATATTATAAAAATTTTAATTGTTTCTAAAAACTATATATATCTTTAGAAAGTTAAATATAAACTTTAAAGAGATATAGAAATAGTTAATTATTTAGGACATTGTTACAAAAGTCATTTTCAAGAAATTTAAGAAAATGTTTATACAAAAAACTCTAAATAGTTAAGAGTAAATTACATATTTAGTCCTTTATGTTTACCCTAAATTTCACATTACGTCTTTTAACTAACGAAATAGCAAAAAACGTTCTTTATGTCTATAGTTTGTTACACATTATGTTCTTATGAATAATGGGCATTAGATTTTTGGGTTAAATCACAAGATGTGCCAAGCACATGGGGTCAAAGCATCTTTTTTCATACTTTCTTTTTAGTCTTTTTAATCGTTTCCTCTTCATCCATCTCACACGTTATATTTCTCTGTAATCGACCGTGACTCACACCCTCCCTTTCAAAGGGTTCTACCATACCTCAAAATCTTTCGGTGGCAACATCAATAGAGGTTTGTTCGTGTGGAAAACAAGCGGTCATCCTAACATCATAGATGCCTCGTAACAACAATAGAAGTTGTTCGTGTAGTTGGATAGCTTTGTTAGCTTAGTTGTATTAATGGAATATCAGTATTGGTGTTTAATAATTGTTAAGATGTCATGGAAACTGCATGACTTAGTAGAATCTTGTTGGTGTTTGTAATGAACAAATTGTACTAAACGTTTACTTGCAATGGAAACTATATTAGCATAATTTAATTCGTGTTTATGCACAATTTTTCTCAACATTTGGATTTATTGACAACGGTCTATTGAAAGACTTTGTCTGGAAACCTTTGAGATGGAGGGTGTAGGTAACGATTGATTGCAGGGAATATAAGGGATGAGAACGATGAAGAGGAAGAAATTAAAAATGGTGAAAATATAAGGTATGGAAAGAGATAGTTTCACCCTCATGTGATTGGCACATGTTATGATTTAACCAAAAAATCTAACGATCGTTAGTCGTAAGGACAAAATGTGTAACAAACTATGAACATAATTAGAACTTTAAATGGTATACCAAAAGCATTTACTCTTTGTCCTTTTATTAAATTTCACACTCTTTTTAAAACGTATATAACTTTTACATACTTCATTATTTTCTAATAAAAATCACACAAAAAACGAGTGTTTGTTATCTTCAAAACACATATAATATTTGTATATAAAAACGAACTTTTTTCACATTTCAGCTCTTGGTATTTTTTCATTAGTGTTATTTAGTCATGTCATTATTGTATTATCCCACATCGGTTGAATATGAGAACAAAGTCTGCCTTATAAGGGCTGAAAAGTTCCCTATTATGATGCATTTAAACCCGTGAGGGCGGACGCCTAAGGGCGTTCGTTGCCAAAGCGTACAATATCATGGTGCGGTTACGCTGGGCTGTTATAGTTGGTATAAGATTTAGGGACCGAACTGATGTGCCAGCGGGGACACTGGACTCCTTGAGGGGGTGGAATGTACCATTCCACATCAGTTGGGAAGGAGAACAAAATTTGCCTTAGGGGTGGAAACCTTCCCGACCATCGTGCGGGGCAATTCCTGAGGGCGTTCCGGCCGCTAAAGCGGACAATATCATGGTGTGGTAACGCAGGGTTGTTAAAGTTGGTATCAGAGCTAGGGACCAGACTGATGTGCCAACGACGACACTAGGCTCCTTAAAAGGGGTGGAATGTAACATCCCACATCGGTTGGGAAAGAGAAAAAAACATGGCTTATAATACCATGACGTGTTTTAAAACCGTGAAGGTGGCGCCTAAGAGCGTGTCAACTGCCAAAGTGGACAATATCATGGTACGGTAATATTGGACTATTACAAGTGGTGGGTTTGTTGAATTATAAATTCCAACTAGGTTTATTCGCAAGCTTGCGCGTTGTGCGAGCTTTGTTTATTACCAGATATATAAGTGACTGTAATCTCTTTAAACAACCAAGTTATACCCACTTGGTTCCTTTTTATTCCTTTTACACTGATGTTTTGCTATAGTATTTTTTGTGTACAAATTGGTTCATAAATCAAGAGTTTTATACCAACTAATGCAAATGCTATATGTTCATGTCTGTTAAGACGATTTGTAGTTGTATGTTGCTTATAACTTAGCAACACCTTTAATCAGGCTTTACAAATAACACCATATCATTGCTAACTCAACTTAACCAACACCTTTTGATCATCAGTTAGAGAATAATTTCTTATGATATGCAACAATTTAATCTTTTCCAATCAAGTACATGGTTTCTCAAGCAACACACCATCATCAGTAATTTCAAAACAAATTATAGGACATAATGACCATCAAAAAGAAAAACTCCAACAAAAATATCAAAACTAAAACCAAACGACACAAACCAAAACAACAAAGACAAAGCAGGAAGGGCTCAGAATTTGTGAATCAATGGCTATATCATAACAATAGCGTGGCTGCAGCAGGTTGCACGTGTACAACGGCCACCCACCAAACCTACCACACCAACGCACATCATTGTTCACTTAATGTGACCTCGTTTTACTCATCACATCCCAACATAAATAATTACCAAAAACACAAATCCAACATACCAGACAAGAAATGATGCCTATGTTGCTAAACAACAGCAATAACCAACGCATAACATCATCTGTTGCTCAACAACAACAATAACTAACGCACAACATCACAAACATACATAACAATCAGCCACCACCGCCTGCCATCACATGCTCAAAAGTCGAAAATGACTACATGCAAAAGCAAAAAAGATTAAACCAACCATGGCTGCAATCCATAGAGCACACAGATCCATCGATCGACAAACCATCTGTCACACCCCAGATTTCACTCGTCTGGGTGGGACCGATTGGTTTCATATTTATTTATTTATTATCGCAGCGGAAATTCTTTTCGTAATTTGTGTAACTTCATAGGTTACATTAATACAAACTTTTCATATATATTTATCCAAAAACAGGGTCTAAGAACCCTCTTTGTTTCTTACATACAACACCGACTATATCAGTGTAAAATTTGTTATTATTTGTACAAAACTAGCCAACAGTAATAACATGTGAAAATCATAGTTCCCATAGCCCAAGTGTTCCTTGCTAGTATCTCATTCATATGTTACCTTAAATTTTTTGAAAATAAAACGTCAGCGTAAAGCCGGTGAATACAATTAGTTGACACCAAAACATATTCAGTTTAAATGAAATTAACAATTAATCATAAAGTTGATATCTACACATCTAGCAGTCTATTTCAACTGTGGTATTCACCCTTCATATATACTGGTCTCATTGTTCTGTCAGAACACCAACGAGTAGCTCTTGTTTTATGGTCACGGAACAGAATCCGAACCAGCCCCGGTAAAGGATTTTCACCGATCCCCGGGATATTAATTTGGCCAAACCATACATATACTTCTAGTCTAGATGTTACCTTTGGTAGAGTACCCTTTTATGTATTAAAAGATTCCATAATTTCATTTACCCAGCTTTCATATTTTTAAATTATAAAAGGCACAAAAATAGTTTTACTAAAAGTATTCAACTCGTAAAATTTGGACAATGAGCACTTTGTCTACGGCTTAACTTTGGCTTTTGGTATTTTAGAACGTCAATTGGATTTTTCGTGTTTATATTGCTTAATGTTTGTATTATTTGTTTGTATATGAATTTTTTTTTCTTAACTAATGTTTTCTATTTATAGAATTATTCTACCGCCTTACCGTGCTGTAAATTTTATTTAATGTAGAAGTTTATCAAGAAAACAAGTTGCCCACATAAGTCAATCAATTCAACTATTTAGGTGTGTACACCTAAGCTTAGTACACGTGCTTCATGATGTATGCTATTAAAATTTACATTGTATATCATATTATTATTATATTATTATTATTGTTATAATTAATTATAACTTAAATCTTGTTTTTCTCTTATAATTCTAAAAATATTATGCTTCATAAAATTACAAATATAACACTAGAACATGCTCATTATTGCGAGAACCTGAAAATTTTCTTTCATTGTTCCATTTCGTTGCAGACAACCAACGACACGTCGTAATTTTCGGGACGAAAATTCTTTTAACAAAGGGATGATGTGACACCCCGTAAATTCTGGTTAACACCGTTAACTACCGTGTAGCTATTCCGTCAAATTTATATACGTTTAGGGTATATTTTGTAGTTTACTAAACTACTTAATTAAAGCTTTAAGCCAAACTTGAATAACCTACAATGTTTAAGGGCCAAAGTGTAAAGTTTTAATTATTAAAACCAAACCAAGCCCCCTCTCTTCTTCTTGTTCGACGGTAATTCATGAATACACAAAACACATCACAAACCCTAGTAGCCGCTCAATCTCTCAAACCTACACACTCACTCGATCTCGCCTAGCAGCAGCATCTTTGATCACCAATTGTTCCTGGGTTTGAATATCTTGTTCATTTTTCCGGTAAGACCCGCGAACCGAAACCATATTTGCGACGGGTATATATATGTATGTATTAACAATCGCGAACGTGCAACATTACTAATCGATTCTCTCTCGTTAGTGGTCAAGCAACGCTCACCGTTTATTTTTCCGTCGCCCTTACCAAACTGTCGTAGCAGCCGCAAACCCCGTTCTCCGATCATCTCCTTGTAACGTTCCGGTGAGTTTTCGGAGTTCATGTGTATTGCTATGAGTTCGATTATGATTCGGTTATCAACAGATTGCGTATGTGCTGTGTATATGTGTTGTATGTACGGATATATGTACCGTAGACACTAGTTTTTACATGTCTTGTATTGATTGTAAGTGAGTATCGATGTGTGTATCCTTGTATGCTTTAGATGATACATATATGTATTATGGGTGGGAAAAAGCAGCAAGAAACGAATATATACATAAATATATATATGTATGTCATGGGAATAAAGTAACAATTTTGGGGTGTGTATGATCAGTATGTATATATTTACACAGGAAGAATAAATGAAGTGTATATATATATAAACAGCATGTGTGCACATGTGTATATAATAGTAGGTGTATGGGTGGATGATATCAATGATTATGTATTGGTGATAACAAGAGTATGCATGAAGAAGTTACATGGATTTTATGTGTGTGTAGGTAATAAGTAGGGATTGTATAAATGTTTAAACATGTAAGGGTCGTGTTTTGAGGGAATAAATGACATGAAGAGTAAGTGGAAAAATATATGAATCGCGTATTAATAATGTGAGTCGGGTCAAGCTAGTGATAGGGTGCATGAAATGTGTTACATGGATATGTGTAGATATCAGTATATGTATATGTTCATATAAATATGAATAGCTAATAATTAGCAATTAACTATAAAGCAGGTTAAGAGCGGTCTAGTTTCTTTTGTTGCATTTTTGCTGTTAGTTGCTGTGCGCTTCAAAGGTGAGTTCTTTGCCCGCTTTTAAATCTTTTTCGGGGAGAAAACCTACAAACTATTTTACAGCGCCTTCGGGCAACTATTTTACAGCGCCCTCGGGCGGACTGCATTTTTATGCTTTCGGGCAGGGCCTTCGGGCAAAACTTTATGCCTTCGGGCGGAGCCAACTAAGGCTGCATTTTATACCTTCGGGTAGGGCCTACGGGCAGGTTTCGGTAAAAGTATAAATGCCTACGGGCAGGTTTCGGTAAAGTACAAACTGCCATTTTACTATTCATTCACTTTCCCTATAAATATAGTTTAATTAATTATTCTACCGCCTTATTGTGTTGTAAATTTTATTTAATGTAGAAGTTTATCAAGAAAACAAGTTGCCCACATGAGTCAATCAATTCAACCTATTTAGGTGTGTACACCTAAGCTTAGTACACGTGCTTCATGATGTATGCTATTAAAATTTACATTGAATATCATATTATTATATTATTATTATTATTGTTATAATTAATTATAACTTAAATCTTGTGTTTCTCTTATAACTCTAAAAATATTATGCTTCATAAAATCTCCTCTTCTAATAAATTGCTAACCCATGTTCCCACATTGCGCCACATGTCGCCACCACATTCACTCTCACCATCTATACGGATTTTCGGATCCAACCCGTACCCATTCTTAACCCATGTCTGATTTTCGCGGATCTAATATATACATATCATTGTTCAGCCCGTTCATTCTTACCTTCGTTCATACAAAACAAACCCTAATCGCCGCTTCAGTAAAACTCTTCATCACCCCACAGCGATTAACCCTAAATCATTGAATCTCATCATCAGCGTATGTAAGTCGATTGTTTGTACTACTTTTTCTTCATTACTTTATTCGTCGTCTTTTGTTTCATTGTTTGATTCGATTGTCATCATCTTCTTTGTACGTTATTTGGATTATCAATCTTTCCATATGTTTAGTAGACTTAATATGTTTTCTAAATCAACGATAATCACATTATTATTGGTTAATTTGTTGGGTGTTAATCTATTTACCCTGCACAATGTCTGATTGTTTCATTGACAGATTGTTAATGTGTATTTTTGTGATATGTTAATGTGCAGAATATTGTTAATTGATTTATTGTTTCTTTCGTTTCATTCTTTTACTCGATTCTCACGCTGTTGTTTATGTGTTAATTAGATCTTCAATGTTTCCATATGTTTACCAGACTTAAACTGTATTGTTAACCCTAATTCTCATGTATTCTAAATCAACGTTAATCACAATAGTATTGGAATATGATTTGGGTGTTAATATTTTGAGCCTGAATAATGTCTGATTGTTTCATTGACTGATTGTTAATGTGTATTGTTGTTAGAACACATATATCAATCAATTAATGCATAACAACAATGTCTGCTTGTTTTCATTCTTTGACTCGATTATCATCCTGTTCTTCATCCGTTATTCAGATCTTCAATGTGTATTGTTGTTAGAACACATATATCAATCAATTATTGATTCCATATTCATTATTTTACTTGGTATATGTTTCATGTGTTTCTTTTTTTTTTCAATCACTGATTGTGGTATGAATCATTGTTTATTTAATTCAAAACTTGATCATATATTGTTGTTATGATTATTACCTTGTGTTTTGATAATCATATATTGATTTATATATTTTTACTGATTACTGATTCATTTACTGTTTTCTAAACATTAATATCATTTTTTGTTTATTTTTTGTAATGGATAAAATGACTATTGATTTCTTTAAAGTCATACGTTTCCCGGGTAGTGACCAATTGGTAAGTCATCATATTGTTTTCTTTAATGATTCCTTTACTTTTTTTTATAACATTAATAACATTTCTGTCTTTTTACTAATACTTACTGTTCCGTTATTGTTATAGCGTATTCCCAAAAAGTGGGTTGTCAAACAATGGCCAACTCATCAGATTCCAATTGATAGAGTTATTACTCTACACTACAAAAACACTATTTGAAAGATGAAACTCTCAAAAGAAATTAATGGTAATGTAGTATTAAACAAGGGATGGTTTCCTTTTGACCAAAATTATGGACTTCAACAAAGGACAATACAACATTTTCACCCATTAGATTTTGATGGAACATCTTTTGAAGTTAACATTTTCAAGGATTTAATGGCGGACAGTTCCTTCTTTGTTTTGATGCTTTCTGATAATGCAAGATGTGTTAGTATCCTAATTTATGTCTTTTTATTTTTTTTAATATGTATATGTTTTTACTATATTTTTTGTCTTTTCAGATATTATACTCAGAGTGGATGTCAAAATATGCTGTGAACTTCAGAGTTGGAGATCACATACAAGTTAAGGTTAATCAGTATGACTCATTTAGTGTCATGTTAGAATAGTGTTGTGATGGTATATTTCTGGTCAAGGGTGGGAGGCAGTTGCGAGTTGTTGCTGTTTTGATTTTGGATTTTTTATCATTTTTACGCACATCGAGGATGGTGTTATTGGATTGAAGCTTTTTGAACCCACTGGCATTGAGGTTTTGATCCCCCACCCACAGGTAATTGTTTACATATCAGTTTCTTAACAATACTCGATACTAAATGACTTTATTAATTACTATTTATTGTTTACTTTTAAATTGCTGGAAAATTTATACTAGGTTATAATTTAAAGCTCTGAGCCAACTCTTAAAAGGAAGCGTGCAGATGAAGCCTCCCAAAGTGGAGTCATACCTTTACAAACAATCAACTTCAGAGTCAAAGCTGAGTCTTCAAGGCTTGTAAGGATCAGAATAATCAATATATATATATAATCTGTAACTGTTTCTATTCTTATTGTTTCTGTCAGTAATTGTTCCACTTTAAATACGTGTCTGATATAAATTTACCTTATCAGTAATCTTTATTTTTAAATTGTTGATGATTAAATTGACTACAAACCTATATATTTCGCTTTTTTCTATCAGCGTTTGCCCAAGAATGTTTCTGAGCTTGCTGGACTTTTTAATAAGTCAGTTCTAGATCCATTTAAGCTACAGTTCAAGGATGGTTCACTTCATTATGTTGATGTGAAGAAGCACATTGAGAAGACAAGGGTCCGTTTCTCAATTATGAACTGGGCAAAGGTAATACAATTAAATGGCATCAAGGTGGGAGATGAAGTTGTATTCACCTGTTACCCCAGTGAATCGTTTCTGGTGATTGATGAGGTAATACCCAAAAAATCTAAACGTTAGTTTCTTCAGCTTTGCGTGTTCTATGATTAAACAATGGTATTGTCCTTAAACTTTCTACTTATTAAGGTTGGATCTTTTTGTCAACTGTATGGAACTTTTTGATAACAGTTGTATGACATCAATATTAATTTTCCGCTTCTTGCTTTACAAATGATTTTGTTATTAAATACATTTATTTTAAAATTTTAGATAAATCATTTATACATGTTTCGTTTTTTAAAAACTTTTAATGTATTTGAATCACTAAATTGCTATATGTTTTGTTTCATACAATATAATACTTTTAAATTAACTATTATTTTTTTATATATTTTTGTAAATTGAATTAATTGCTACATTTTTTGTATCTAACAATATAATCATTTTAAAATAAATTCCAAAAGTTTATAACCTTTAAATTGTTTCCATAAATCTAAATACGTACCTTTAATATATATGGATCATCTAAATTAAGATATTAATTTACTTTCCAAATTTCCATATCGTCATCAATGACCATTTAATGTCTTCATTATATCACTAAAAATATGTTGACTTACTATAGTTAAAGTTTTAATTATATGGAAATATGAATTTAGTAAACTTTGAATTGAAGATTTTGTCTCATTATTTTATAATTATATGAAAGTATACATTTATATTCAAGTTAATAATTTTTATTAATTATTTGTTTCCTTATTAGGTCGATCTTTCCATTTCGTAATAACGTTACATTACTTTATTTTAATTCGAATTACCAAATTTACTAATTTAAATTCTTTTATTTCAGTTGACTGAATTTTTAAAATCAAATTATAATAATTTTTAATATTGATGATTATTTCTTTTAAACACTTCCAAAAATAACCGAATATCTTTTTCATCTTTCAATTTTTTTACCATCATTTCCAGAATTACTTAACTTTTGATATATTAATCACATAACTTAAATATAACCGATTATCATTTCCATATATAATACTTAACTATTCAAAATTACCTTAACTAAATTTGTTAATAGTTCCATTTTTTCTTTTATTCACTTCCATAATTAACCGAATGTTTTTCTAATCTTTTAATTTATATATTAACTGATAATCATTTCTATAAATATAATCATACATATCAATTAACCTATATAAGTAAGTCATACCCATTTCATTTTTTATCACATTCAAAGTATTATCCTTTTATTTGATTGCAAACATTTCAAATATGGATAACAATCATCAGGCAGAATCATCATCTTCAATGAAGACTACAAGGTACTATTACTATTAAACGACTGGTTATGTTTTATCCTATATGTCTAACATTTCAAATAAAGATTTATTTCAAACATTCATCAGAAACATTAGACGTGTTGTTAGAGTATGGTTGATTACATCGTTATTCAGTTTTCATTTTATTGTTTTATTCCGGGCTCCCTATCGTTTCTGATAATCAATAACACACGGTTTTCACTATCTCAAGAACCCGACTCCATCCAATTCCGACGTATCTATTAAGGTTAAAGTGTTAAGATCATGGAACCGCATGAGTTTCAAAAATGATTCCGAGGTTTATGCACTTGAAATGCTCATTGTTGATGCCGATGTAATTGTTAAATATAACAACCATTTACTACATAATCATTGTTTGTTTATGCACTTAATGTTTTGTTCTTTATCTTATAAATATTTTAGTCACGTTGTTTATATTTTTTTTTTCCGGGAACACGGCGACAAGCTACCTGTAGTAATACATATCTTAACAGGTTTGGTCCATTTCTTCAGGAAGGAAGCTCTGTCGTGATAAAAAAATCCCACCCTAGGAGACAACATGTCACAATACAAATATGTGCAATGTCCATACAAGATATGTTTCTTTTATGATACTAAAGTAACTCTATGTGAAGATTTCTTGAATTCTTCACATGGTTTCTCTTTTACTTCTTTTAGTGATATCATAAGTCAAACGTTTTAGAACGATCAACCCATTGGTAACTTTCAGATTACAACAGTTATAATATTCAATTATAGTAATGCATTTTTAATAACCATTTAGCTCATTTTGTGTGACAACCCGTAAATATAGGTTAACATCGTTAACTATTCTCCGTTTATTTAAGTTAAATTTCCAAGACTATTTGTATGCGTGTCTTCGTAAACTTAAATTATATATAAAGTTCAGGGCTCGTTCCGTAAACTAAGAAAATAAGTTATATAACTAGGACTGGGCAGATCTCGGGTAAACCCGAAAAAACCCGGAACCCGACCCGGAAAATAGTTATAACCCGAATTATTATGTTTAGTGATATCTGGGCTTCGGTCCTCTGTTTTGTTAGTAAATCGGGTTCGGGCCGGGCCCGGGCCCAGCTAGCCAAGACATCAATGTTGAAAAAAAAGCCTGAAATACTTACTCATATGCTCATATGCCTTTTGCGCCCTACCATGTCGGCTATTTCATTGGCACTTTAGCACCTTCATCGTCAGAGCTTTTTCACATGATTAGCTTGTAGAACTTTGAATACAACCATTTGTTACTTGTTATAAACTGTGAAGTAGCCTCATCAAAATATATCATCTAATCCAAAAAGATGAATCATTCTTTACAACCGGCCCTTAAATGACCTTCACTTCCACCTTCAAACATCAAAACAAACTTCTTCTCTTCACTCTTTTTAACTTCACACCAACTCTTTCTTCCAATTTCATCTATTTCCCGCATGGGGTTTCCCATTTTATCCCCAAATAACCAATTAAAAATCACACATTTACTTCAAGTACAAGCACATATCTTACCACCAATTCTGAAGCAAAACCATCAACCACAAAGCAAGAACACTCAAAACCCACAATCGTTGTAAGAATTTTAGACTTCTGATGAACTAAAAACGGGTTACGGGTATTTAACAAAGCCCGAAGCCCGTTATTGTTGAAAGCCCAAAACCCGTTATTATATAATGGGTCGGGTGTCGGGTTGCATCTTTAGATAAAACCGGGTTATGGGTCGGGTCGGGTTTTGCACGGGTCGGGCCGGGTTCTTCCCTTTACCCACTCCTATATATAACCTTTAAACATAAATAAATAAACACTCTAAGTTAAGAGGTGCAAAGTGTAATTTTTAAATAATTACCCAAAACCTAATTGAAATCCCCCTCCCTCATATCATCATCATCATCATCGTTCTTCTCGACTATTGCAGCGAATTCAACAACAACTTTCGTCCTCTCTTTCTGCAGCAGCCATCTACCCATCACACTCCTCCTCATGGTCTCTTTCTCTCTCTTGCAGCCATAACCGGAAGTCAGAAGCAGCCGCAACCCCCCCCCCTCACTCATTTCTTCGCCGGTGACGAGAAAAGAAGACGCTACGTCTTGCAGTTGGCTCCGGCGAACCTGCAACTCCGGCGATCTCTACGGTAGTAGGATCCGTCATCAAAACATTATTCGTGTCAGTCATCACATCTCACGGGTATGTTTCGGTTTCTATAGTTGTTCGTATTCGATTGTGTTTTGGGTTTCGGTTTCATCAAGTGTATGATGTATGTGTGGTATGTATGTTCTGAGTAAGGTTTGTATGTATGTATGTATGTTCTGAGTAAGGTTTGTATGTATGTATGTATGTATGTATGTATGTATGTATGTATGTATGTATGTATGTATGTATGTATGTATGTATGTATGTATGTATGTATGTATGTATGTATGTATGTATGTATGTATGTATGTATGTATGTATGTATGTATGTATGTATGTATGTATGTATGTATGTATGTATGTATGTATGTATGTATGTATGTATGTATGTATGTATGTATGTATGTATGTATGTATGTATGTATGTATGTATGTATGTATGTATGTATGTATGTATGTATGTATGTATGTATGTATGTATGTATGTATGTATGTATGTATGTATGTATGTATGTATGTATGTATGTATGTATGTATGTATGTATGTATGTATGTATGTATGTATGTATGTATGTATGTATGTATGTATGTATGTATGTATGTATGTATGTATGTATGTATGTATGTATGTATGTATGTATGTATGTATGTATGTATGTATGTATGTATGTATGTATGTATGTATGTATGTATGTATGTATGTATGTATGTATGTATGTATGTATGTATGTATGTATGTATGTATGTATGTATGTATGTATGTATGTATGTATGTATGTATGTATGTATGTATGTATGTATGTATGTATGTATGTATGTTCTGAGTAAGGTTTGTATGTATGTATGTATGTATGTATGTATGTATGTATGTATGTATGTATGTATGTATGTATGTATGTATGTATGTATGTATGTATGTATGTATGTATGTATGTATGTATGTATGTATGTATGTATGTATGTATGTATGTATGTATGTATGTATGTATGTATGTATGTATGTATGTATGTATGTATGTATGTATGTATGTATGTATGTATGTATGTATGTATGTATGTATGTATGTATGTATGTATGTATGTATGTATGTATGTATGTATGTATGTATGTATGTATGTATGTATGTATGTATGTATGTATGTATGTATGTATGTATGTATGTATGTATGTATGTATGTATGTATGTATGTATGTATGTATGTATGTATGTATGTATGTATGTATGTATGTATGTATGTATGTATGTATGTATGTATGTATGTATGTATGTATGTATGTATGTATGTATGTATGTATGTATGTATGTATGTATGTATGTATGTATGTATGTATGTATGTATGTATGTATGTATGTATGTATGTATGTATGTATGTATGTATGTATGTATGTATGTATGTATGTATGTATGTATGTATGTATGTATGTATGTATGTATGTATGTATGTATGTATGTATGTATGTATGTATGTATGTATGTATGTATGTATGTATGTATGTATGTATGTATGTATGTATGTATGTATGTATGTATGTATGTATGTATGTATGTATGTATGTATGTATGTATGTATGTATGTATGTATGTATGTATGTATGTATGTATGTATGTATGTATGTATGTATGTATGTATGTATGTATGAATGTATGTATGTATGTATGCATGCATGCATGTATGTATGTATGTATGTATGTATGTATGTATGTATGTATGTATGTATGTATGTATGTATGTATGTATGCATGCATGTACGCATGGCTGCCATTGTCTAAATCTTTATACACATACGCATACATGATCAATACATACCATGGCTGCCATTGTCTAAATCTTTATACACATACGCATACATGATCAATACATACCATCACAATGTAGACACATACATACAAATAGTTCAACAGCAGTACACACATTCATACATAAAATCACACACACATAAATCATATTTATATACATATATGTATCAACCACCCATATTTACACCCACCATTGCAATACATACATATAATTGTAGAACATAACATACATATGCACCATATACATACAGTGACCGATCATACATATATACATACACTACTTACGCTGCTTCTGTTTCATTTGCATATATATATATATATATATATATACCCACGGTTCAAACACAACACACATTTACATATACAGCACATACATATATACATAGTTTAACACACTCACACACCTACATAATGCAAATCGATCACATATACACGCATTTGGGTCGCGAAACTCACCGAAACCGACGAGGGAGATTATCGGTACCGGAGTTGGAACCGAAGAATGCAGTGATGTCGGGTTCGAGGATTGTTGCTGACTGTTAACGAGAGAGAGAGAGAGAGATCAGTTAAGGAGGTTGCTGTTGTTCGACTGTTACTATATATATATAAATATATATATATATATATATATATATATATATATATATATATATACACGTCGCACACATGATTACGGATCGCGAGTCTTACCGGAGATGAACAAGATGATCGGAACAGGACTAATTTGCGGTTGATGACGGCTACTGCTCTACATATATACATACAAATCACACCACCGATCGTTATATATGTATAGATATACACACCAGAGCTTGGTTCGTGAGACTTACCGGAGAAACAAAACAGGATGATCGGAAACACGGATGGGTGGGGATCGAAACTGCTTTTGGGAGGCGAGGCGAGGTCGTATGAGTGTGTGTTTGAGAGATCGTGCGGCAAGTTTAGGGTTTTAGAATATGTTTGAGTTTGCTGCCGTCGAGAAGGGAGAACAGGGGGGCCGGTGTTTGGTTTAAATAATTAGAACTTTACACTTATAGTCCTTGCACATAATGAAACTATTAAGTTTTAGCTTTAATGTTTACAAAGTAGTTTTATTAATTACCAAACTAACCCTAAACTTATATGAAACTTAACGGAATAGTTACCAGGTAGTTAACGGTGTTTACCTGAATTTGCGGGTTGTCACAGTGGATATCACAATAAAGAAGCCCACAGATGCGGTTCATCACACTGAATCATATTGCATCATGACCCGGTATGTTTAAGTAACATAACTAGGAGGTCATCAAAAGAGATATCTTAGGACATATATGACAATGGACCTTAACATAAAGAGCATTAATATTTAGATTTGTCAACAATGAACCTACTTTTTCAGTTTAACTGCCTAAGCTGTCTAGCACATCAATTAACACGTATCAGTCTTTATTATTGAAAATGATGCATCAGCTCATACTCAATATACCTATCATTTCTCACAATGCAAGTTAGATTCTTATGAAATGCTGTTTCTTTTCAGTTTTTGTTTTTCTTTTTCAATACAAGTACACAAACACACATAACATATAAAAAAAGACATGAGAATCAAAGATGAATCGACTTATTCTATTTTTGGTTTTTCAAGTTTTTCTGATTTTATATTTTGTTTTTCTTGAAAAAGAATTAATCATATATGGTTGATTAATCCTATAAATTGGACTAAAAATTCAAACCGTCCTGACAAAAAGGATTTTGTGAAAAGATCTGTCAGTTGTTTGTCGGTATGAACCTTAATCAAAATTATTAGACCTTTTTTAGAGTTGTCTCTGAGAAAATGGTAACGAATTTCAATATGCTTTTTTAGTGTTGAACAGGATTAGCAGTAATGAACATTGCAGCAGTATTGTCAATATAAATAGGAGTTTTGAGAAAATTAAACCTGTAGTCAAGCAATTGATTTTAAAGCCACAAAACTTGAGAACATCCTGCCGATGCAGCAATGTACTCTACTTCTGCAGTGGATACTGAAACATTGGTCTGCTTTTTGCATTGCCACGAGACAAGTCGAGGACCCAAAAACTGACATCCACCTGTGGTTGATTTCCTGTCAAGACCACAACCACCATAATCAATATCAGAATAACTATATAATTCAAAATTGCCTTCATAAGGATACCATAAACCGAGATTAGGTTTCCCTTTGAGATATCTGAATATACGCTTGACGGCGATCAGGTGCGACTCTTTAGGATCTGATTGATATCTGGCACAAACACACACAGAATACATGATATCCGGTCTTGATGCAGTAAGATATATCAGCGAACCGATTATTGACCTGTATAATGTTTGATCAACAAATTTGCCTTTCGGATCAGGTTGGATCTTACAGTTAACATCATATGGAGTTCTAATAGTCTGACAATCTTGCAGCTTAAATTTCTTCAACATTTTTTCAACGAACTTTGACTGATTAATGAAAATTCCATCTGCAAACTATTTAACTTGTAATCCAAAAAAGAAATTAATTTCCCCCATAGAACTCATCTGAAATCGGGCTTTCATTATTTCCTCGAACTCTTTGCACATGGACGGACTTGTTGATCCAAAGATGATATCATCCACATACACTTGAACACATAGTAGATCTTCATTTTCCCACTGCATGAATAAAGTTGGATCAATCTAACCTCTGGTAAAACCATGTTCTAGTAGATGTTTCGATAACATCTCCTACCAAATTCTCGGAGCTTGATGTAGACCATATAACCCTTTGCTAAGTTTGTATACACGATGCAGATACTCAGGGTCTTCAAATCCTGGAGGTTGCATGACGTACACATCATCGGTAGTTGGTCCATACAAAAATGCACCTTTAACATCCATTTGATACACTTTGAACTTCATGAATGAGACATCTGCATGAAAAACGCGAATTGCTTCAAGTCGAGAGAACAAAGCAAACACTTCTTTATAATCAATACCTTCCTCCTGAGTGTACCCTTGTGCAATTAGTCTCGCTTTGTTTCTGACAACAATGCCACGTTCATCTTGCTTGTTCTTGTACAACCATCTTGTGCCAATAGCATTTTCTTCTTCAGGTAAGTCCACTAATTTTCATACTTCTTGCTTTCGGAACTTAAGTAACTCCTCTTGCATAGCTTCTATCCCTCTGTTATCTTGCAATGCTTCTGAAAGGACCTATAATCAGAGAGATAGGATGATTCCTGTGAACATGGGAAGTTGGAATGTCTTCACCTTGTATTTGTGTCTCCAGATTTGATTCATTTAGATTCGGTAGATCTTGCAGGGATTGTAGAAGTGTGCGGAGTAAAATTAGGAACTTGTTCTGGTGAATTGATGAAGTAGTCGAAAGATTCCGGAGTAACTTCAACATTCGGATCTAATGATGGTTGATTATGAACAGATCCACCATCATTAGGAGAATTTTGCTGATTTGAAATATCTGCTTCATTGTTCGAATCCTGAGCTTCTTGAGAAACGGATGGACCTTGTGATTGATTGGAGGATTCAACATGCGGATCGCGAAAAGACATGAATGGATATTCAGAATTGAGATCATCATCATCATCATTGTCTGAATCATCACTTAAAGATCCTAAATCTCCTGCTTCCTGTGACACCCCGTCCGGCGGTGGAAACACCAGGCTGCTATAGGAATTGGATCTCAATAGTAACCAAAGCACATGGTAATTATTAAGCCAAATAATTATTAATACATTTGGAACATGAGTCTTAAATAGAAACGACAAAAGAAAATAAACAGAAACAATAATTGCAATTGTCTTTATTATTTAACTAGCACTAATTTCTATTGTCTAATGGCTTATTTTACTTGAGCATAAATGTTCCAACAAAAGTCCTTTCCTTTAGTTGAGATTATTAATATACAGTGGGTATAGCAGGGAAATTTGAGTAGTACTACCGGGTTCGGCAGACCCCATCACGCTGGTAGGGATCTAGGTGGTGCAGATTGTCCTTGGAACTTTTGGTCATCTAGTTTGATGGCAGTAAGGCACAACACAACGTTCAGTTTAATCTCAACGTGCTCATGTAGTAAGCGAGGTGGTCTTGCTAACCAGCAATAGCAAATGAAATTTATCAGTTAACTGTTTTGATATTTAAATACTTTTGTTAAATATCTCATTGAGCTCACCAACCATGTGTTGACCGTTTTCAGTATGTTTTCTCAGGTGGCTAGGAGCTGTGCACGTAGGACATTGCATGCATGAGTCACTTTAATATTTTTACCAACTTTTATTTACATTATTGGTTTTTGAAAATTTCTATTGGGTTATGTGCTAGTCTTTTGAGCACAGAGGTTTTTATTTAATTGTGCTAGACTATTGAGCACAAGTTTCAATGGTTTTGTGCTAAACTTTTGAGCACAAGTTTATTTAAATAATGAGTTTGTTTGAAAGCTTCCGCTAAACTTTGAAAACCTACATTTTATACCCTGAGTTATTCGGTTAACGTCTAAGTTAAACTTTTGTTTAAAACGTTGAGTCAGTGTTACTGTAACTAATGGCTTGAGATCCTGGTATGTCACACGCCTAACGGATACCCCGTTTGTGGAAAATTGAGGGTGTGACATTTTGTTATTTGTTTATTTTATAGATATCATTGGAGATGTCAGTTGCTGCTATGATATGGAACCTTTTAAGTCAAAAAGTGGGAAAGAATCAATGAAGCGTACTATGCAACTACAGGATAAAGAGTTTGCATCTTTTCTTTTATACTTAAATAAACAAATATATTTGCTTTACTAACCTTTTGATCTTATATTCAGAGGTAAAAAGATATATGTTACTTTGTGGAATGAGTATGCACAACAGTTAATCAATATCTGGAACATAACAAAGATGTCAATCGTTTGGTTGTTATTGTTTAGTTTGGGAAACTGACTTATTGGAAAGGTAATTTTATAGTCTTATGTATATTGCATCTTTTTCATATACCAACATCTTAATCAGCTTATATTTTAATCGCAGACAAGGCCTATGTTTCAAATTCTTATACGATTACTCGGCTGTTTATCAATAAACATCTTAAACAGGCAGATGATTTCTACATCAGGTAAATCAAAACTAACATTTAACATTAACCATTTAATTAAATGAAATTACTGACTTTAATAAAAAAACTGAAACTAATTAAAAAGACTTATGTTTTATCAAGCAAACAACCCGTGGAAGTTAAGGACGATTCTCAGTCGGCAAACTCAACACTGTTCTACTCTGTTCGTGATGATTTTCTGCAATAGACTCCCTTCAAGAAAATCGTTGAGGTTAATGCAATGGAAGAGGTATGTTATTTCAATAATTTACAATTGGCTTTCACCTTTCACTGTATTTACAATTTATTTCAATTAATATCCTTATTCAAATGTGGGTTTACAGCCAGCAAAAGTTGTTATTCTTGCAACTGTTATAGGTGTCATACCAGAAATCCCTTGGTTTTGTGATTCTTACTCTAACTGTACACACAAGGTGGTGTTAGAAACTCCATTGAATAAGTTGGCTCTAGGCGAGCCAAAGGTTTGGATGTGTTCAAGAACCGAATGTCAAGGAAAAACCATCTCTTCAATTTCAAGGTAGAGCTTTATTGATTATTTAAAATACTTCAATACATTTAAAATATGTTTCATTTTTAATGAAATTATCATTTCCAGGTTTAAAATTCCTGTTCGTGTGAGTGATGCTACCGGAATGCATATACTCTCAATGTTTGATCGTGATGCAAATAGGCTTATCGGCAAATCAGCGACATAATTGTATCAGACTTATTTGAATATAAGTCTTTAATATAACTAATTTTTTTTACAAATTTCTACAAACAAAGATTTATTAATCCTTTCATACGATCACTAATGTTCTATTGTTTCATCTGATTTTTTGTTTAGGGTGGCTATGAAACTACTATACCAGATGAGTTTAAGATCTTAACTGGAAAGTATGCATGGAAGATTGATGTTTCAAAATATAACATAAAATGTTGTTCGGTTACCTACGGCATCATCAAGTACTCAAATGATCTGGTCATAACTACTGAGCTAGAGGATCGCTTTGCCGATGATAAGGTACTAACCTGTCTTTTTTTAATACTTTTAAAAAATTAAGTAACGTATAACCTTTAACTTTATGATGACGTATAAAGCTTCATAGTCTTTTCCTGATGCACATAAATTTGTTATTAACGTTTATCAGTTTGTTTTTTTGCAACTCACACAAATGCAATCAAATTGTTATTAGTTGTATATAGTTTCCTAACCAATCTTTTCTATTGCAACTAACAGTAATGCATCAGAATCCTAATGTTCACTTTACATTAGTTTTCGGTAATTTTTAGTTTACAAATCTAACATTATTCACTGGTAACTTTTGTTTATTACTTCACAGCATATAGTTAACAACATTGCAGCTGATTAACAATCATCAACCTTTTTTAAGGCTGCGGATACTCCGTCTGCTAACCGGCATTCCGAATTTTCAGTCGATCAACAAACACCATCCAATAACACTGTAAGTTATATTCAAAAATGATATATATATATATATACACATATGTATATACTTATAATTTAGTCTAACTTAAAACACTGATAGTGTTTGACCACCTATGAAAACCATCTTGATACAAAATATAGACATCTATATATAACACCAAATACATTACATGCTGCAATCTGCTTTTGATCATATATATCTAATTATATAATCTTTATAAGTTAACATTTCTAAAAGTTCTTTAAGTATATATATTACCAAAAAAATTAATAAAACTTTTAATGACATTTCAGAATGAGTATGTTACAGTAAACATTTACACCTACAACTTATTTTATATACAAAACTTCATGCTACTCTAATATCTACCCATATGAACAAATATTATTACTCACAATCAATTCAATTTGATTCTTTAAATTCTATTCAAAAGACAAGATCCTAAATAATCCTTCACTGAAGTAATCAATTATATTGATGCGCTTAACTACAACTTTTGTATTATATTCTACAAAAACATGAGAGATATTTTGCGATGGATGATAATACTACTCCAAATTTAATCGTCGATAAGGCATTAGGAAAATGCACAATTGACGGAGATACAACTGATTTGGTTATGGTGGATCGCTACTCAATGAAGCGGAACTTAAAAGAAGTTTATGATGTTGATGAGAGTGTTGATGGTTCTTCTTCCAAGCAGAAAAAAGCTTCTGTTGAAGAACAATTTGGCAAGTGCAAGTTTTTAATTCCAAAGTTGGAAAAATTTGATTAAGCAGATTTTGTTGATGCATTTAAACAATTATTGTTATATCTATTTCAGTCTTTTGTTTCTTTCGTTTTGTTTGTCTCTGAATAGTGTTTTCGGTTGAAACAATATATTTTATTAAGACTTTTGTGTAAGTTTGAATTTTTTTCACATTTACGGAAATTTTTGTGTTACAATTTGTTTCTATTAAGGCTTTATTAACTTACTTTAGTTATGCTTTTGGTTAAGAATTTACTGATAAGTTAAATACCATTTTTTTATCAGATTATCTCGGTACTATTTGTCATACGTCTTCAAAGGATAGTAGAATTTATAGAAAACAGTATCTTGATAACAAGAAGATGAATAATAGATTGTTAAACATTATGAAGTCAACCCCGGCCACTCAAGATTTACCAAAATCTACAAAAGTACCACAAATTACGACATGTAAGATTATATAAAAACTTATATTATATCATTATTACGGTACTCACAATATTTTTTTAATATTTCAAATGATACAGCTACTCAAGCATATGATAATCGTTTGAATAGAAGAAGGATCATGGAATCACGAAAAAAAAATTTATACCCAACATAAATCGACTGGTAACATCTCTACATAGTTTTTTTCTTTTTTACTATATAAAAAACCAAAAATGAAGCATTTCAAAAGTTTTAGATTGTCCAATGTATTTACCTTGTATGATTAATCAAAAAATGTTTAACCTTACGCAGGTACACCTGTGGTTTTATCTACTCAAAAATTTATTCCCTAAATGCTCATACCATTGGAAACCATAGAGCATACCATGATGAAAATTCACCGTATATTGGTAGATCAAGACAACTTTCAGATATTACAAATGGTATTTAAATGACTCTTACATACTTATTTGTTCTCATATTTGAAATCTAATTATAATACTTTTTTTTAGTTCAAACACCATTATCAGTTCATAACGTTACACCATCATCTTGGAGTGTTAATCAAGATATTCCGCTCCTTATCAACGTTACATCATCGAAACATAAGGTAACACGACAAGAAAACATGATGCCGTATACTGGTGTGTCTGTGTTGAATACCATATCTCCTTCAATCATCGACATGGAGCTTTCAAATGGTACTATTTAAATTCATATATTTAATATATATAATATTGTTTTTTTATACATAGTAATAATTTTCACTTTTATTGTTAGGTCTTAACAAGGGTAAAGAGAAGGTTTGTATGTTTAATGATATTCAACCTAAAGTTAGGATTAAAACAAACAGAGTTTCCAAAGTTAATTCTATTGGAGATCAACAAAATGAAAATCAGAACAAAAGCCTTTAATCCATCATGGTTACTCCGTATTCAAATATCACCAACGGTATGTTTAATTTTTATTATCTTTCCCACATTCAAAAGTATTAACTAAATCTTTAACTAACTTCCCTTAAGTTGTAGCCTCTAATACGAATGTTCAAATCATATCGGAATGCTAAAATACATGAAAGAAGCTCAACGAAGTGAAGGCGAAATCCCGTTGGATTGAATATACCGTTGTTTCCTATAGATGAATTGACTTCAATAGATGATGAAAATTTTAAAGGAATAAGTAAAGGTATATCAACTAACTTAAAAAACTACGACGATAGTTAATATGTTTTGATTCCTTTTTTTTATGTTCTAAAAATTATTTGTTGTTACAAACTAGAATATTTGGATCATCATGATCAGCAAAAAGTGTGTAACTCATGCAAAGCAAAGTTGTGGTACGCTGAATCAATTAGAGGTGGGAAAGACAAAACTTCTTTTTCAATGTGTTGTGGAAACGGTAAAGTTGTACTTCCTCCTTACTCACTACCACCAAGTTCATATGTTGATTTGTTTCTTGGTCTTGACAAAAAGAGCAAATACTTCTTAAACAACAGTCGTCGTCTTAATTCGATGTTCTCCTTTACTTCAATGGGTGGGAAGATTGACAAGTCGGTTAATAAAGGTAAGGGTCCTAATATATTCTGTTTAAGTGGTCAGAATTATCACTTAATTGGTAGTTTGCTTCCGGAACATGGTTCCACACCAAAGTTCGCTCAATTATACATCTATGATACTGAAAATGAAGTAGCAAACAGGCAGGGTGTGGTTAGGTACTTTTTCAACTTAATTTAATCTTTTTGTTTTATTGGACCCTTAAAAGTATTGAACCATTTTACAAAATAATATTTTTTTACAGCTCAATTCAAACTGCAGAAGATGAAACGTTGGATGTGGATCTTATACACCAGATTAAAGTTTTACTTGATGGTGTAAATCCTTTCGTCAAAGTTTACAGAATGGCTAAAACTACCCTGCAAGATGACCCTAATGTTAAACTTAATCTGCAACTTATTGGTAAAAGAGATAAGGATGGGAGGACATACAACCTTCCTTCGTGTTCTGAAGTCGCGGCTTTAATTGTGGGTGATATTACAAATTGTGCTGATAGACGTGATATTATGGTTCAAACTCAATCAGGAAAACTATTGCGTATTAGTGAGCTTCATCCGTCTTGTCTTCCGCTTCAGTATCCGTTGCTATTTCCCTTTGGAGATTATGGTTATTGAGTAGACATCCCTCATCGTGACTTGCCTTCTGATGTTAAAAAAAATTAAGAAACACAACCTTTGTACCATGAGAGAATTTTTTGCCTACAGGATTCAAGACAAGGAAGGGGTTTTTTCACTAATCCACAATTCCAAACGACTGTTTCAACAGTTCTTAGTTGTTGCGTACACTATGTTTAAGAGTGAAAGATTGTATTTCATTCGTGGTCACCAAAAAGACCTTCGTTGTGAATCGTTCGAGAAGCTTAAGCAACTAAAAGGTTCAGGTGTATCTTCGATGTTAGGTGTTGGTACAAAGGTGACACTGCCATCATCTTTTACTGGAGGAGCTAGATATATGATACAAAACTACCTTGACGCCATGTCAATATGTAAGTGGTTTGGGTACCTGGATTTTTTTATTACCATTACATGTAATCCCAAATGGCCTGAAGTCAAGAGATTTCTTAAAGACACAACCTTAAAAGCAGAGGATAGGCCAGACATTTTATGCCGATTGTTTAAAATGAAGCTCGATAATTTAATTCAAGATTTGAAGGAAAAATCCATTCTTGGAAAAGTTATTGGAGGTAAATTTTTTTTGTTTTTAATATTTTAACTTGTACAAATTAACAAGCTAAATTTTACGTATTTTTCGTAGTTGTTTATACGGTGGAGTTTCAAAAGCGTGGTTTACCACATGCTCATTTGTGTTTATTTATGCACCCGGATTACAAGGTTCCAACGGTTGATAAGGTTGATCCTATTATTTGTGCTGAGATTCCGGATGAAAACAAAGACCTAGAACTTTATATGCTCGTAAAGGAACATATGATGCATGGTCCATGTGGCCCTGATAATTTAAATTCACCTTGCATGATTGATGGAAAGTGCTCAAAAAATTTCCTAAAGCAATTTTTAGAGCATACATCCATCGACGCCAGTGATTATCCATTATATAGAAGAAGAGATTCATGTAGAGAGCTTTACAAGTCTAATGCTCGTATGGACAACAGGTATGTTGTTCCCTATAACAAAACATTGCTAAAAAGATATCAGGCACATATAAATGTTGAGTGGTGCAACCAAGCAGGTTCAATTAAGTATCTGTTCAAATACATAAACAAAGGTCCAGATAGAGCTACATTATTATTGAACCAGGGTGGTAGTGAGGACGGAAAGAGTGAAGATGTTGATGAGATTAAAGAGTATTACGATTGTAGATACATTTCTGCATGTGAAGCAACATGGCATATCTTGTCATTTAATGTCCATTATCGTACTCCTTCAGTTATACGACTGCCTTTCCATCTATCAGGACAACAATCTGTGGTATATGGTGCAGATGATGACATTGACAATGTTGTGAACAAACCATCAGTTGCTTCTAATATGTTTTTGGGTTGGATGGAAGCAAATTCAACATTTCCAGAAGCAAGAAATTTAACTTATGTTGAGTTCCCTACAAAATTTATTTGGAAGGCAGAACAAAAAAATGGGATAAAAGGGAAAGAGGATTCTCTATTGGTAGAATTCATGCAGTCTCACCATCAGCTGGTGAAGCTTTCTTTTTAAGGGTTTTGTTGAACAAAGTCAAAGGTCCACGATCATTTATTGAGATTTTAAGCGTCGGTCATGAGATTTGTCAAAGTTTTAGGGAAGCATGTTTTAAAAGAGGACTTTTGGATGATGATAATGAATATATTGAGGCTATTAGAGAAGCAGGTTTGTCAGCTAATGGATTTTTTATTCGAGGTTTGTTTTATACAATGTTTCTAAACGAGAGCTTATCTAGACCAGAATTTGTTTGGAAAAATTCATGGGAAATTCTATGGAGAGCTGATGGAATACTCTACAATCAAAAAATTATACTAAAAAATCCAGGTAATTTTATTATGCTAAATAGCCCGTTATTTACAAATGTTTTATCCATCGAAACTTCTCATACTAGAATATTTAATATTACAAAAATATAGTGGTTAACAACATAACTCGTAATCCCATATTAAACATTTAACTATATATTCTAACGTTTTGTTTATGTTTTTGTAGTTTTATCACTAAATGTAGACCAGATCAAGAACCTTACTCTTTATGAGATTAAGAAAGTCTTACTTCGTAATAATTCCACTTTGAAGAAATTCCCTACAATGCCATTTTCCGATCCTGAAACTATAAAGGACACCAACAATAGATTGATTACAGAAGAGCTTGATTATGACATTGACACTCTTAAAACTGACGTTGTGGGTCTTATTAACGCACTAACAGATGAGCAAAGACGTGTCTATGATAGTATAATGACATTAGTTAATAGTAATCAAGGAGGTGTTTTTTTCTGTATGGTTATGGTGGTACTGGAAAAACTTATTTGTGGAAGATCCTATCATCTTCATTAAGAGCCAAAGGAGAAATAGTCTTGACTGTAGCATCAAGTGGAATAACATCTTTATTACTAACTGACGGAAGGACTGCACACTCAAGGTTTTCAATTCCTTTAAATCTTAATGAAGACTCTATGTGTTTTATTAAGCCAAACAGTGATGCTACTGAGTTATTAAGGAAAACATATTTGATTATTTGGGATGAAGCTCCTGTAACATTTGCCCTGTTTCTTATTTCAAACCCGAACCCGTTCAATATCCATAATCATTTCGATTGATAATTCATTATGTATTTACGACAATTAAACCATTTAACTATACTATTTAATCACAAAGTAATGGATTGATAGTTATAAAATAAGTTTTGTATAAATTGTAAGTTATTCTCTAAGGCATGTGTTTCTACAAAATAAATTTACGTATAAAAGAAATTCTATAAAGCGATTAACGTAGATTAGTTAGTTTGGTTAGTGAAGTTGAAAACTAATTAACAAAACTAAGCTTAATGGTTAGTTATGAAAATTACAAAACTTGAACTAAAACACTTTTAAAACATTTAAAAACTTAACCAAACTACAGGGGGTGATAGTGTAACTTTTAAATTAAATCACCCAGCCCAACCACCCTTCCCTTTATTCACGTTTTTTTTCCGGCCGAGTTTCCGGCAATCACCGGCAACTCCGGCAACGACCCAAATCATCAAATCCGTATCAATTGAACCCGAATTAACCCTCCTTATCACTATATCTTCGAGTTTCGAACACGAAACATCGTTATCAATACAGTGAGGCGGTGAGATCGAACTCAAACCAACACCCACTTTATCCGGCGAGATTTAGATCCAATTCAACAAAATATATCAACAAAAATCAAATTAATTTAGCCAAAAATATTCCTTTAATCGATTAAGATGAATTGGATAAGTTTAATTGGAGATTAACGCGATAAATCACTCAAACTGAACTCAAGTTCATCCGAAATCAACTAAAGACTGTTAACAACAATTCACTCACAACTGGTCTGATATAAATCATGCAATTCGTTCATTTGACTTCAAATTATCAATCTGCAGTTTCAATTGCAATCCTAGCACACACACATTCATTTTAATTCATTGTTCTTCGTGGTTCTGCTCGTTAGTCAACGGCATACCCCGAGGATATTATAATCAACAATTAGTTGGGGCTTTTAATCCCCTGACATCAACGAGTGATTCTGTATCTTCGATTTCAATCTCATCATCGTCTTCATCATCGAATCTGTTTGCGACTGCTTCATTATTCTTCTTTTCTTTTTTCATCAAATGACCATCAATTCAGGTACTTTAATACATCTTTTTGATCGTTATCAATTGTTGATCATCGTCGTTATACTTGATTTCGATTTAGTACACGATTCAGTGATCAATTTTGGCATTATAGGGTTTAGGGTTTATATGGAAGATGGGTTTATTGAAAGAACAGATTAATCTAATTTGTTTTCGTTTCTGTTAACTAAAACAAACATTGGTCGGATGGTTTGGGCGAGAATAAGGAAGCTTAAGGTCCAGGGTTCGAGTCCTCTGGACTGTTTTGGTGTTTTATTTTAGTTTTCAAGTTTTATAATTTAATTTCTTTTATTAAATTCCTATAATCACTTTAATATTATTATAAAGTTATTTATAAAAGTTTAAATAAGAAATATAGATATATATGTCTTACCAAAGTATGTAAGACGAGACTTCTTTTTATACTGTTACATTATAAGTTTCTTTTACACGAGGTTACGAGTCTTAAACGTTTAAAACATATAATACATGTAAGTTTTATTTTATACTTATGGTCAAATTATTTTAATAACTTTATACGTATAAGACCACTTTTGTAATATATAAATTATAATCAAAACACGTTCTTGGTTTACTTACGATCATGATCATGGTATTATCTAATAAATTTAATTCCGATAATAAATTTGGTAATCATAGTGGTCAAGACATTAGACAGAATCATAATAATGATTATTTTTCAATAAATTCACTTAAACCCATATTCCTAATTAGAACCCTAGATTCCTAGTTAGTTTTCAGTTATCATTCTAACATAGGATAAAATCCTTTAGGTGATACTTAAGGAGTTTCCTGGTGATGTTTTCTAGTTTTATTCATTCTCATTCGATCAAGAAATTATCTTGTGAGTATTCATAGCCCCTTTTCTCGTTTTATTCTTTGGGGTGAAATCATGTAACTATAAATCATGTTTTATCATTTTTATTCATTTATTCATTTGATTCATTATATTCAATTCAGTTCAATTCAATTCATGTGTGTTATTACTTGCAATTATGTGTTTCATATGTTGATAAACATTATTCTAGCACAATCATTAATTTGTTCAAACCAACGGTTATCAATAATTGTCACACCCTCAATTTTCCACAAACGGGGTGTCCGTTAGGCGTGTGACATACCAGGATCTCAAGCCATTAGTTACAGCAAACACTGACTCAACGTTTTAAATGAAAGTCCTTGTTAAAGCATCGAACCAAAACCCAGGGTTTAAAATGAAAAGTTTCAAAGTTTAGCGGAAGCATTTGTAAAACATCCCCGTACTAAAAATCCAAGTACGTAACAATAAAGGTTAAACCAACCAAAGTTATGAAAACCCGTGCATGAAGTTAGCACGAACCAAACAACCGTTTCAAAAACCAACAATAGTTTAAATCACAAAATGTAATAAATTAAAACCAATGCATGCAAGTGTCCTACTTGTGCTCCTTCCTAGATCCCTGAGAAAAACATACTAAAACGAGTCAACAAATAATGTTGGTGAGTTCAATGAGATTTGTTTATAAATAAAAGATACCGTTCATAACACAGATAAACCAAAAATGTATTTCATTTTATTAGGCGGTTTGCAAGACCGAATGCTTATTGCTTGTCAACACGTCGAGATGAAAGCTAAACGTTACTTTTGCCTTGTCGCCATCTAACCAGGATGACCCATAACCTTTAAGGACAATTTGCACCACATGACGCCCTGTCAAGGGTGGGGTGCCGTCGCAACCCGGTAGTACTACTCAAATTTCCCCGCTATCATATATTAATCAACCTCGAACTTTTATAAGGACTTGAATGTGGTTCCAATTCGTGTAAAGCACTATAAGCCCTAATAAAATCCTGCCCGTAGGCATTTATACTTTTACCAAAACCTGCCCGTAGGCATTTATACTTTTACCGAAACCTGCCCGTAGGCCATACCCGAAGGTATAAAATGCAGCCTTAGTTGGCTCCGCCCGAAGGCATAAAGTTTTGCCCGAAGGCCCTGCCCTAAGGCATAAAAATGCAGTCCGCCCGAAGGCGCTGAAAAATGGTTGCCCGAAGGCGCATTAAAAACATTTGTATGTTTTCTCCCCGAAAAAGATTTAAAAGCGGGCAAAGAACTCACCTTGAAAGCACACTGCTACCAATACATTGCAACACGAATTTGCTAAATTGTTCTATGACCTGTCCGATAATAAAGTGATAATCATTAACTACAGTCTTAATCCTGTATACATATATATACGTACACACATAATGCATGTATTCACGTTTCTGAACTTATACTCACGCACGTTTCATACTATCACATACAAACACATTCATCCATCCACACATACTCATGTTTCATGCAACATTATCATACGATCACATGTACACACCCAATACATCACGCTCCACTATTTCATACCCTATGTCTACATGTTTTTCACATACTAGTTTATACATATTCTCAAATTACACCCGCCCTAGTTACACCTACTTTTGCTAACCATATTATTCATTCAATACCTTACATACATACACTTTAGCATACATCGTAACATACCTACAATGATCATATTTTGCATGCCATACATACATGTACATTCAATTGACCTCTATCCATATTTTTCAATATAGTTGCGTTTGTTTTCATCCATCATTTTCATAAAAAAATTTACACACCTTATCATGCTTTTGCCATCTTCAAATTCATGCGGCTTTTCATTTAAATGAAACAAGACATGCCTCCTCATCTCATTAATCATGATACTTACACACATTTAAGTAATCATTTAAATAACCTTCCAGAATACACACGTTCCTACACATACATGCTGTTTCCGGATTATGATTCAATCGTACATATACTCAAGTTGCTATCGTTTACGCACACCATGTAGCAGATCCGTTTTATAAACTGAATTAAATACACATGTTCACATTGTTGTTCATATACCAACATCACCTACATACTCGTAACACATACAAACATATACATCACGCACGACACACTTGCTGCACAAACGTTCATCACACATATACATACACGGCAGATTACATACATATAGCTATTTAGTTAAACCGATCAAGGATCGAGCCATAAAAGAAAACCGAAATCGAAACGTACGCGATAAATGACGAAAGTGCACGATAAACACGTACCGATAATCAAACGGGTTAACGGAGGTTGCTGGTACGAAGAAGGGTGGTCGGATTTGGTAGTTCGCCGGAGTTGCAGGCTTTCCGGTGGCGCGCGACAACGGTGCAGTTGCTGCGATTTATGTTTTCCCTACACCGGCGAAGTAGATGATGGTGTGCGGCTGGATGAACAGGGATGATGAGGATGATAGTCTTGATTTGGTGCGGCCGATTTAGGGTTTCGTTTTTTGTCGATGGTTGAGGTCGACGGGTATGGATGGAGGGGTTGGTTTATATATTTAAAACTTTCACTTTGGCCCCTAAACATTTATGACTTATTTAGTTTGGACGGAAGGTTTCTAAAGTAGTTTAGTTAATTATAAAACAAACCTTAAACTTAAATAAAACTTTACGGAGCGAGCGAGTCATTAGTGATGAGAATTAACAAAATTTAACGAGAAAGAGTTAATGGTGTTAACATGGAATTACGGGTTGTCACATCATCCCCTTGTTAAAAGAATTTTCGTCCCGAAAATTACGCTGTTTCATCGGTTGACCGCAACGAAAAGAAAAGAAGAATGAAAATTTTTCCGGTTGCCACATCATCCCCTTGTTAAAAGAATTTTCGCCCCGAAAATTTAAAAAAAATCATACTTTTTGGTTAGGTAGCTAACGCTCCTTTCATTTAAACCCTTGAGTATAGTCGGTACGCTGGGTAATCCGAATGGAATGATAACACATTCGATATAACGTCGCAAACACTTACATGATGGTAAGTTATCTAAAATAGATTTAGAGTAGATGATTTGTTATAGTACGAGCTAAGTTGGATAAAACCTTTGTCTAGTATCTGTCGCAGTTATTTTGACCCCTTCTATAGTTCAGTTAAAGGTAACTTGGATTAGTTTTCCTTTATAACCAATTTCGGCCCGAACTAGGGCGAGGCTGGGCTCCATAAGATGAGCATGAAGTTTACAACATACATAATGACCCATTAAACCAGAGGGGGGGGGTCTTTACAACACTCACTTACTCTTTGTTATTAATGTGAACAACGGATACCTGAAGGTATTAAGTATCTAGGTATATAGAGAATTGTCATATGAATGATAGATAGAATAGAGTTGTTTCGTAAAACAAAATTCAAGGGTGATCACTTTTTAGGCTCGCAACATCGATAGCACTTAAGCTGTGTTACTGTTACACGAATAATCTGGCAAAGAGATTTAAATATATTTTCTAATGTAGTGAATGTAGATAATGTTTATGAATTTAAATATTTTTTATAGGTAAATAAAGTTTCAGATCCAAAACGTGTTCTACAACAGTGGAGATGCGAATAGTGATTGAAATACCATTCACGAGGAGTGAGATATTACGTGGCTGGTTAATTTTTGACAGTAATGAGTTTTTCAAATAAGTCGTAGTTTTATAAGGATCCTCCTAGTAACCCTTACTATTACAAGATTTGTTTAATGCTCGACTGAGGAAGCCATGATATTAAGTTGTTATCGGCGTTGGGTAAGAGGTCATAACAACTGACCAGAGTTTAAGGCATTCCATTGTATCAGGAGTTTATGGAATTAGCAAGGTAGAATTTTATATTGGAAGATGGTATTATGATTGTTTACTACACATAGGTGTATTGTAAGTGTCTAAATTTCACATGTGGATGTTTATAAGTACCAACTAAGAATAAACTTGACACCAGTATGTTACTTAGAGATGAAGTTTTGTTTCAGGTGAATCTGTGTTGTTTGGTTCTTCACTTTTGAGTTTTGGTTGTAACCCACATGACAGGTTTTGCCAGGATCATCGTGTACATGTAAATTCACCATTACGTTGCACACCCATAATCGTCAATTTACCTTACACAATCACCCTAGTTTGTCTCTCATCATGGGCTTTAATCTTAAGTTTTATCAGGCTTATTGTTTTGTGCTTATCTATAAGATATGTTATCTTATTCCTAGTATAGGATGTATATGAGAGGTATGGTATACTTAGAATCAACTTTGTAAAAAAAAATTTATGCAATAATGCATGTGACAATCTGATCCAACCAGTCTTTATGTAAAACAAGAATAACATACGTATTCATCTTCAAGACACGCCTATTTGAGTCACAAGTTTTCACGAGTGCAGCAAGAACCGATTAGACCAAATAAGGTAATTTGACAAGATAGAATAGGTTTAAAAGTTTAAATAAATGGTTCAGTACTAACAAAGAACGTGGGGGGGGGGGGGGGTTTAGCATATTCCCCTGATTAGTCATTCTATGAACACTCAAGGAACACAGATTCCAATTGCTCGGATGAGTATGGTTTGATCATTGCCCACTAGGTCGGTGATATACGTCGGACGACGCTTCTCGAACCCCGAAAAAGAATACGTAGCATGATGAGATATAGAATTAGAAATCAGGTCTATGGTTAGACGCATAATAATATAGTAATAAGGAAGTCTGCCTAAGGAAACAGGTATAAGAAAATCACATATAAGGTAGCACGTATGTGAACATGTATAAGCCAAATCTAATGTAACTATGTGCAATGTGAGTGTAACTAATGCAATGCCTAGTTATAGTCTAGATGCAAATGCTAGTTCCCTATAACTTATGGCTCTGATACCAATCTGTCACACCCTCAATTTTCCACAAACGGGGTGTCCGTTAGGCGTGTGACATACCAGGATCTCAAGCCATTAGTTACAGCAAACACTGACTCAACGTTTTAAATGAAAGTCCTTGTTAAAGCATCGAACCAAAACCCAGGGTTTAAAATGAAAAGTTTCAAAGTTTAGCGGAAGCATTTGTAAAACATCCCCGTACTAAAAATCCAAGTACGTAACAATAAAGGTTAAACCAACCAAAGTTATGAAAACCCGTGCATGAAGTTAGCACGAACCAAACAACCGTTTCAAAAACCAACAATAGTTTAAATCACAAAATGTAATAAATTAAAACCAATGCATGCAAGTGTCCTACTTGTGCTCCTTCCTAGATCCCTGAGAAAAACATACTAAAACGAGTCAACAAATAATGTTGGTGAGTTCAATGAGATTTGTTTATAAATAAAAGATACCGTTCATAACACAGATAAACCAAAAATGTATTTCATTTTATTAGGCGGTTTGCAAGACCGAATGCTTATTGCTTGTCAACACGTCGAGATGAAAGCTAAACGTTACTTTTGCCTTGTCGCCATCTAACCAGGATGACCCATAACCTTTAAGGACAATTTGCACCACATGACGCCCTGTCAAGGGTGGGGTGCCGTCGCAACCCGGTAGTACTACTCAAATTTCCCCGCTATCATATATTAATCAACCTCGAACTTTTATAAGGACTTGAATGTGGTTCCAATTCGTGTAAAGCACTATAAGCCCTAATAAAATCCTGCCCGTAGGCATTTATACTTTTACCAAAACCTGCCCGTAGGCATTTATACTTTTACCGAAACCTGCCCGTAGGCCATACCCGAAGGTATAAAATGCAGCCTTAGTTGGCTCCGCCCGAAGGCATAAAGTTTTGCCCGAAGGCCCTGCCCTAAGGCATAAAAATGCAGTCCGCCCGAAGGCGCTGAAAAATGGTTGCCCGAAGGCGCATTAAAAACATTTGTATGTTTTCTCCCCGAAAAAGATTTAAAAGCGGGCAAAGAACTCACCTTGAAAGCACACTGCTACCAATACATTGCAACACGAATTTGCTAAATTGTTCTATGACCTGTCCGATAATAAAGTGATAATCATTAACTACAGTCTTAATCCTGTATACATATATATACGTACACACATAATGCATGTATTCACGTTTCTGAACTTATACTCACGCACGTTTCATACTATCACATACAAACACATTCATCCATCCACACATACTCATGTTTCATGCAACATTATCATACGATCACATGTACACACCCAATACATCACGCTCCACTATTTCATACCCTATGTCTACATGTTTTTCACATACTAGTTTATACATATTCTCAAATTACACCTAGGGCTGGCAATTTTGTACACGGACACGAATACACGACACGAACCTACACGGTCTTAACAGGTAACAGGTAAGGCCTTAACAGGTAACAGGTACTAAACAGGTAGACACGAATCTACCTGTTAATTTTCGTGTATTTAACAGGTATTTACCTGTTTACCTGTTAGTACCTGTTAATACCTGTTATGATTTTTTTAAAATAAAAAATATAATTTAATATAACATATTTACCTTATTTACCCTTATACTTATCGACAATTTTTATTTCACTAAACATGTTTTTTAAATACTTGTTTTAAAACAAGTCTTATCGTGTCTAATCGTGTCTTATCGTGTATACCTGTTATAAACAGGTACAGGTACAGGTAATGGTAACAGGTACACGATAGCTTATCGTGTCGTGTACAGGTAATAGCTTAACAGGTTCGTGTCTTAACAGGTACAGGTATACACGATTTGCCAGCCCTAATTACACCCGCCCTAGTTACACCTACTTTTGCTAACCATATTATTCATTCAATACCTTACATACATACACTTTAGCATACATCGTAACATACCTACAATGATCATATTTTGCATGCCATACATACATGTACATTCAATTGACCTCTATCCATATTTTTCAATATAGTTGCGTTTGTTTTCATCCATCATTTTCATAAAAAAATTACACACCTTATCATGCTTTTGCCATCTTCAAATTCATGCGGCTTTTCATTTAAATGAAACAAGACATGCCTCCTCATCTCATTAATCATGATACTTACACACATTTAAGTAATCATTTAAATAACCTTCCAGAATACACACGTTCCTACACATACATGCTGTTTCCGGATTATGATTCAATCGTACATATACTCAAGTTGCTATCGTTTACGCACACCATGTAGCAGATCCGTTTTATAAACTGAATTAAATACACATGTTCACATTGTTGTTCATATACCAACATCACCTACATACTCGTAACACATACAAACATATACATCACGCACGACACACTTGCTGCACAAACGTTCATCACACATATACATACACGGCAGATTACATACATATAGCTATTTAGTTAAACCGATCAAGGATCGAGCCATAAAAGAAAACCGAAATCGAAACGTACGCGATAAATGACGAAAGTGCACGATAAACACGTACCGATAATCAAACGGGTTAACGGAGGTTGCTGGTACGAAGAAGGGTGGTCGGATTTGGTAGTTCGCCGGAGTTGCAGGCTTTCCGGTGGCGCGCGACAACGGTGCAGTTGCTGCGATTTATGTTTTCCCCACACCGGCGAAGTAGATGATGGTGTGCGGCTGGATGAACAGGGATGATGAGGATGATAGTCTTGATTTGGTGCGGCCGATTTAGGGTTTCGTTTTTTGTCGATGGTTGAGGTCGACGGGTATGGATGGAGGGGTTGGTTTATATATTTAAAACTTTCACTTTGGCCCCTAAACATTTATGACTTATTTAGTTTGGACGGAAGGTTTCTAAAGTAGTTTAGTTAATTATAAAACAAACCTTAAACTTAAATAAAACTTTACGGAGCGAGCGAGTCATTAGTGATGAGAATTAACAAAATTTAACGAGAAAGAGTTAATGGTGTTAACATGGAATTACGGGTTGTCACAATAATAGTACTATTTGGCCTGACAAGCCCACCCCATATGGCATTCGAGTGGTGATTGTAACCGACATATGCTTTTGCTCATTACGGCTTAGTCTGTGTGATTAAGTGGCTGCAGTCATCTAGGTTTGATTGTGCACTCGATTTATCGGATGTGATACACTTTTTGCATGATAGGTATTAGCATGACATGGAATTGAATCATTTTATTCATTTATTCATTTTAATCATTTCAATCATTTTAAATCATTATATATATATATATATGCAAACCTGTGTTTACTCACCGGCTAATTCGTTAGCTGACAAATACTATTTTCACATGATTTCAGGTGTTACAGCTTAGTAGATTACCACAAGATGCTTCAAACATAGGATTCATGGACCTAGTTTAAATAAAGAGTTATTTATTATGTTTCGATTAAATTGTCTATTTGATTCGTGTATTGATTAACCAAGTATGGATTTAATACTATTTAAATGTTGTTAAGTACCATGAGCTACGAGCAATCTATCCACTTGCGTCCGCCCCGATGATTCCGCCGTCGGTCGGGGTGTGACAGCTCCGATGTCACATAAACATGCCTTTGAAGCATTAAATCGCACAATGAATGATGTTTCGATCCCTGGAAGTAGTTGCTCAAACAATGTCATGTTTGGTGGTAAAGTAGTCGTTTTTGGTGGTGATTTCCGACAAATACTTCCTGTCGTACAAAATGGATCAAGGCATGATATTGTTAATGCTTCCTTATGTTCTTCTTACATGTGGGCAAATGTCAAAGTTCTCAAGTTGACAAAGAACATGAGGTTGTCTTTAGGTGCTGACTCACAAAACATTAAAGAGACTGCTGAATTTTCTAAATGGTTATTAGATCTTGGAGAAGGGATAGTTAGTCAACCTAATGACGGGGAGTCTATTATTGGAATCCCCTTAGATCTTTTAATCAGTGAATCTACAGATCTGGTGTTTGATTTAATTGACTTCGTTTATCCTAGAATTCTTGAGAAGTTACACGAGCCTAATTATTTTCAAGATAGAGCAATTCTTGCACCTAAAAATGAGGTGGTTCAATATATCAATGATAGTATCATGTCTATGTTCCCCGGAGATGAAAATGAATATTTAAGTTCAAATTCTTTTTGTCCGTCTAATTTTGTAAGTGAAGCTTTTGATGAAAACCTTTACTCACCAGACATTTTGAATGAGCTTAAACTATCAGGCGTTCCTAATCATCAATTAACTTTGAAAGTAGGTGTTCCAATAATGCTTCTTCGAAACATTGATCAAAAGAATGGCTTGTGCAATGGAATGAGGCTACGTGTACTTTATTTGGGTAACAGGATGATTGAAGCAGAAATTATATCAGGTGCTAATAATGGTACTAGAACTTTTATCCCACGATTAAGTCTATCACCGTCTGATAAGAAAATTCCTTTCAAGTTCAAAAGGAGGCAATTTCCTGTTGCGGTTTGCTTTGCCATGACCATAAACAAGAGTCAAGGTAAATCATTGTCTAGGGTTGGACTATACCTCAAAGATCCAGTATTTTCACATGGACAACTATATGTCGCATTGTCGAGAGTTAAAATCAAAGCAGGCTTAAAAATTCTTATACAAAACAAAAGTGGCAATCTTACGGATCACACAACAAATGTTGTCTACAAGGAAATCTTTGCGAATCTGTAGTGCTACATTTTTGTTATGAACAAACTGTTTTTTTATGATATTATTTTAATTGATTCTTATTGTTTTTCATTTTACCCTAATTTTGAACAAACTTTTGGAAATTACATAATTTATAATAATTCTAGGTTAATCATTTGTTAAATACTACAAAAACATATTTACATGTTATAGTTTCACCCCGTGGGTACCCACGGGTTCTAACCTAGTTACAAATATAACACTAGAACATGCTCATTATTCTCTACGTATTGACCTACGTTTCATTAAAAACGAAGTAAGTTCCAATTTTTACTCTAAGACGGTCTCCTAAAATAGTCAATGTTTATCTAGATATTGTATAACTATCCAATACGTTTCTTTTTCGTTGGACTATATTGGGAGTATATATGTCATAAGTATATAAAATCTATTGTCTTAAATTTAAAATATGAAATTTTTAAAGGTGTTACATCCTCCTCACCTTATTTAAATCTCGTCCCTGAGATTTAGTGGAATAGTTGAGGGTACTTCCTTTTCATTTCAGACTCCAACTCCCAAGTATATTCAGGTCCGTGTCGGGAGTTCCACTTAACTTTGACTAATTCAAGTTTCTTTCTTTTCAACTTCTTGGTTTGTCGGCCTTCGATTTGTAGAGGTTGTTCAACAAATTTTAATTGCTCATTTATTTCTACATCTTGTAATGGCATCTTCAAAGTTTCATCTGATAAACATTTTCGAAGATTTGAACATGAAACACATCATATATTCCATTCATTTCGTCGGGTAATTCTAACTGATAGGCCACTTTTCCAACCCTTTTTGTTATTTTGAATGGACCAACAAATCGAGGACTTAGTTTTCCCTTCTTTCCAAAATGGACTACCCCTTTCCAAGGTGATACTTTCAATAACACTTTATCACCACTTCAAATTCTATAGGCTTTCGTCTTCTATCAGCGTACTTCTTCTGACGTTCTCGTGTGAGCTTCAATCGTTCTCGTATTTGAAGGACTTTGTCTGTTGTTTCTTGCACAATTTCAAGTCCTGACATTTGATTCTCTTCAATTTCCGCCCAACACACTAGAGTTCGACATCTACGGCCATACAAAGCTTCGAATGAAGCGGTTTAAATGCTTGAGTGATAACTATTGTTACATGAAAATTCCATTAAGGGCAAATGATCGTCCCACGATCCTCCAATATCGATTACACATGCTCGTAACATATCTTCTAAGGTTTGAATTGTTCTTTCACTTTGCCCGTCAGTTTGTGGGTGATATGCGGTGCTGAGATTTAGTCGAGTTCCTAAAGCTTTTTGAAAACTTTTCCAAAATTGAGATGTGAAACGACTATCTCTATCTGACACAATGGACAAAGGCACCCCATGAAGTGTTACGATTTCTTTTACGTATAGTTGTACTATTTTATCCATACGATATGTTTCTTTCATGGGAAGAAAATGTGCTGATTTTGTAAGTCTATCGATGATAACTCAAATGGTATCGTTCCCACGACTGGTTCGTGGAAGTTTTGTAATAAAATCCATGGTTATCATTTCCCACTTCCACACCCCGAGTTCTAGTTGTTGCAATAAGACTGAAGGTTTTTGATGTTCGGCTTTTACTTGTGCGCATGTCAGGCATTTGGCAATATAAAATGCGATATTTCTTTTCATACCAATCCACCAATAATTTTCCTTTAAATCTTTATACATTTTATCGCCTCCCGGGTGCATTGCATATTTTGTTTATGAGCTTCATCTAGGATTCTGCCTCGTACATCGCCTGCTGCTGGCACCCAAATTCTTTTATTCATTCTTAACAGTCCATCATTGCCTTTGTTCAACTGCTTGAGCATTCCTGACATTGCTTCTTCTTTGTCTATTTCTTTCAAGGCTAATTGTTGAGCGTCCTTCAATTGCTCTTGTAATTCGAACTGCAAATCGAGCCTTAAAGCCCTAACTCGCCTTGGCCTTTCTCTTTCCTTTCTGCTTAAGGCATCAGCTACGACATTTGCTTTACCTTCGTGGTAACAAATTTCACAATCATAGTCACTCAATATTTCCATCCATCTTCGCTGTCACATATTGAGCTCTTTTTGATTAAACAAATATTTCAAACTCTCATGATCTGTGTATATGCTAAATTTGACTCCATATAAATAATGCCTCCATATTTTCAAGGCAAATACGATGGCATCCAATTCTAGATCATGAGTTGCATACTTCACTTCGTTTTCCTTCAGCTGTCGTGATGCATAAGCGATTACTCTTTTTCTTTGCATTAACACACATCCTAATCCTGATTTGGAGGCATCACAAAACACCACAAAATCTTCATTGCCTTCTGGCAGGGCTAAAATTGGTGCACTTGTAAGTTTTTCTTTTAGAATTCGAAATGCTTCCTCTTGTTTTGGTTTCCATTTGAAATCTACCTTCTTTCGAGTTAGGGAGGTTAAAGGAATGGCGATTCGTGAAAAGTCTTGAATGAATCGTCGATAATACCCGGCTAGACCCAAGAAACTGCGGATTTCTGTCTGTGTTTTGGGTATTCCCCACTCAGTTATGGCTTTGATTTTTGAAGGATCTACTTGAATACATTCAGAACTAATTACATGACCTAAGAATTGTATTTCATGGAGCCAAAACTCACACTTTGTGAATTTGGCATACAATCGTTCGGTCCTGAGTAATTTGAGCAGAGTTCTAAGATGTTCAACATGATCACTTTCATTCTTAGAATAAATTAGGATATCATCAATGAATACGATTATGAATTTGTCAAGATAGGGCTTACATATTCGATTCATCATATCCATGAAAACAGCTGGTGCATTTGTGAGTCCGAAAGGCATTACTGTGAACTCATAATGCCCATATCTTGTGCGAAAAGCTGTTTTCAAAATATCTTCTTCATATACACGAAGCTGATGATACCCAGATCTTAAGTCTATTTTAGAGAAACAACGTGCTCCCTAGAGTTGATCGAATAGATCATCGATCCTAGGCAATGGATACCGATTCTTGATTGTCGCTTTGTTCAATTCACGATAATCGATACACATTCGCATCGATCCATCTTTTTTTTTACAAATAGAATCAGAGCTCCCCAAGGTGAGGAACTGGGTCGTATAAACCCTTTTTCCCATAATTCATCTAATTGAGTTTTTAGTTCTTTCATTTCATTAGGTGCTAATCTATACGGGGCTTTGGCAACAGGTGTCGTACCCGGTACTAGATTGATTCTGAACTCCACTTCTCTCTCAGGTGGGAGACCCGGAAGTTCATCTAGAAACACGTCTGAAAATTCGGCGACTATAGGAATATCGTGGATTTCTTTCTTTGGTTTTCTTTCAAAAACAATTACCAGATAAGCAAAACACCCTTGGTTTAGACACTTTGTTGCTTTTAATAGTGCAATGATTCCAATTGGATTTATTGATTTATCGCCTTTGACCGAAATTTCCTTTCCCCCAAGGGTTCGTAGTTTAATGATTTTACGATCACAGAAAATACGAGCTTAATTGGCCGATAACCAATCCATTCCTAAAACAACATCGAACCCAGCTAGAGTCATAGGCAAGAGTTTTACGGGTATCTCATAACCAGAGAGACTTATTCTACCCTTCTTTAGATATTCAGAAATTTTAACAATATTTCCATTAGCCGTCTCTACTTCGTAAACTTTATCCAACTTTGCTAAGGGCTCATTTAATTGTTCACTGAACTTATAATCAATAAAACTTTGATTAGCACCAGAATCAAATAAGACCTTAGCATAAAGATTGTTTACAAGATGCGTACCGGTAACGACGTCCGGTATCTCGGTAGCTTCACGAGTATTTAAAACAAAAGCCCGTGCTGTTCTTTTTACATGTTGATCTGTTTTTATTCCAAAACCATCCGCACCATTTCCTGGCTTCACCAACTTAGGACACTCCAACTTATAGTGACCTTGCTCATTGCAATTAAAACAAGTTATCATCTTTTTGTAGCAATCTTCGGTTGCATGCCCCGATATCTTGCAGTTGTTGCAGAACAATTTTTGTCTACAAATCCCAGTATGTTTCTTTCCACACGTTTTACACTCTGGGTTCAGAGTGTACCCTTTTCTTTTTGACGACCCTCGACCGTCCTTTCTAACTTCCATTTCACCTTTCTTGATCACCTCTTTCTTCTTGTTTTCATTTCTCGTGCGAATCATACCATCAACCATCATACCTGCCAACTCGACAGTCGAATCAATGGTAATAGTTCTAGCAGCTTTAACTGTATCCCTAATTTCAGGAGCTAAACCCTAAATATAACTACTGATCATATTCTGCTCAAGAGTGACTAAATGTGGAACAAACCTAGCATACTCGAAGAATTTCTTGGTGTACTCCTTTAGGTTAGTTCCATTCATTTGTAGGGATAAAAACTTTCCCGTGATTTGTTCCTTTTCATTTAACGGGCAATACTTGTTCATGACTAACTTAGCAAACTCATCCCAACTCATTTCATATGCTGCATGTCTTCTTCTCCGTTGAATGAGAGTATTCCACCATTCCATGGCTTCTCCGTTGAAAAGATTTGATGCAAATAGAACCTTATCAGTTTCTGCACATTTACTTATGGCTAAAACTGATTCGGTCTTCTCTAGCCAACGTACTGCAGCAATTGCTCCTTCTGTTCCATAAAACTCGGTAGGTTTACAACCTTTGAAAGTGCGATAAGTACACCCTTCTCGTTTATTTCTTTTATTGGATCCTGAGTTTGATCTTTCATCATTTGAGCTGTGACTTTCATTTTGAGTTTCTTTTCGAGATGATTCAGCTTGAGGAGTGGTTTTAAGAGTTTCGATAATTGTAGGAATTGCTTCTTTGATACTTTCTCGAATTAATTCTTTCACTCTTTTATCTTCTTCATTATTGTCTGATTTACGTTTCCCTCTTGTATTGTTTGAGGGACCCGCTTTGCCATTTTTCCCAGACATCCTACAAGAATTTAAGGGATTATTTTATGTTATACTTTATTATATGTATATATTTTAAAGCTTGACATTAAAACTTAATATATCTCATATATTATACAATAATTATTACACAGTCAAAAGGAAACAACATTCATTACAGGCTACTTATTGATCCTTAAGCATACAGTATTATCTAATATCATTTCTAATCTTCTTCCATTTCACGACCAAGTTGTGATATTTCTTCACCCCAGGTTATCACGTAACTGCCCATGTTCCTAATTCTTCTACATGTGCTTCTTCTTCGATTGCGAATTTCTTCATTGCCATCTCTCAGCTCATGATTTTCTTGATTCATTCTATCTAAGTTTTCATGCATTGATTGTGGATAGTAGGTAGGGTAAGTATACTGGGGTGGAGGATACATTGTCCTATTTATCAGATCATGACTTATGTTAGGATTGAACACCCTAACATAATCAGGAGGTGGAGGAATGTTATATGGTAACGGGAGATAAGGATCAACATTCGGTATACTGAATCTTTCTGTTGGCATTCGAACACGCATCCTAGGAACTCTTGATTGACTCGGTCTTGCATCTACCGAATTACTTCGAGGAGCGATCGGTTGATGAGGTGGAGTGTCAAAACACCAATTGCTATGATCAGAAGCGCCTAGCAAATAGTCTGTTTCAGGGGAATATTCTGCCCTAGTTCGACTTCCAACACTATTTGTTCCTTGACTCCATGGCTCCGGAGTTGGATGGTAACTTGGAGAATTGGGTTCACTAGAAATTATTATTGGGTTTTCCATTGTTCCTCTTTCTGATAGGTAATAACTTAGGGAGTTATCACTGGAAATTGGAATAGGATCATCTTGCGTTCCCAGATGTTCATTTCTAGAAGTGATTTCCAGACTAAAATTATCACTTGCACTAAATGTAAAGGGTTCGGAATGTCATGACATCCTGCACAATTTTTAGTATCAACTTTCAACCTATTTCTTAATAGTCAAATCACCCTTTTTCATTTTTTGGTTAAAACCTAGATACTAAAGCAATCTTCAAATTACTAAAGCATCTAATTCGCTATAACCATTGGCTTTGATACCAACCTGTCACACCCCAGATTTCACTCGTCTAGGTGGGACCGATTGGTTTCATATTTATTTATTTATTTATTATCGCAACGGAAATTCTTTTCGTAATTTGTGTAACTTCATAGGTTACATTAATACAAACTTTTCATATATATTTATCCAAAAACAGGGTCTAAGAACCCTCTTTGTTTCTTACATACAACACCGACTATATCAGTGTAAAATTTGTTATTATTTGTACAAAACTAGCCAACAGTAATAACATGTGAAAATCATAGTTCCCATAGCCCAAGTGTTCCTTGCTAGTATCTCATTCATATGTTACCTTAAATTTTTTGAAAATAAAACGTCAGCGTAAAGCCGGTGAATACAATTAGTTGACACCAAAACATATTCAGTTTAAATGAAATTAACAATTAATCATAAAGTTGATATCTACACATCTAGCAGTCTATTTCAACTGTGGTATTCACCCTTCATATATACTGGTCTCATTGTTCTGTCAGAACACCAACGAGTAGCTCTTGTTTTATGGTCACGGAACAGAATCCGAACCAGCCCCGGTAAAAGATTTTCACCGATCCCCGGGATATTAATTTGGCCAAACCATACATATACTTCTAGTCTAGATGTTACCTTTGGTAGAGTACCCTTTTATGTATTAAAAGATTCCATAATTTCATTTACCCAGCTTTCATATTTTTAAATTATAAAAGGCACAAAAATAGTTTTACTAAAAGTATTCAACTCGTAAAATTTGGACAATGAGCACTTTGTCTACGGCTTAACTTTGGCTTTTGGTATTTTAGAACGTCAATTGGATTTTTCGTGTTTATATTGCTTAATGTTTGTATTATTTGTTTGTATATGAAATTTTTTTTCTTAACTAATGTTTTCTATTTATAGAATTATTCTACCGCCTTACCGTGCTGTAAATTTTATTTAATGTAGAAGTTTATCAAGAAAACAAGTTGCCCACATAAGTCAATCAATTCAACTATTTAGGTGTGTACACCTAAGCTTAGTACACGTGCTTCATGATGTATGCTATTAAAATTTACATTGTATATCATATTATTATTATATTATTATTATTGTTATAATTAATTATAACTTAAATCTTGTTTTTCTCTTATAATTCTAAAAATATTATGCTTCATAAAATTACAAATATAACACTAGAACATGCTCATTATTGCGAGAACCTGAAAATTTTCTTTCATTGTTCCATTTCGTTGCAGACAACCAACGACACGTCGTAATTTTCGGGACGAAAATTCTTTTAACAAAGGGATGATGTGACACCCCGTAAATTCTGGTTAACACCGTTAACTACCGTGTAGCTATTCCGTCAAATTTATATACGTTTAGGGTATATTTTGTAGTTTACTAAACTACTTAATTAAAGCTTTAAGCCAAACTTGAATAACCTACAATGTTTAAGGGCCAAAGTGTAAAGTTTTAATTATTAAAACCAAACCAAGTCCCCTCTCTTCTTCTTGTTCGACGGTAATTCATGAATACACAAAACACATCACAAACCCTAGTAGCCGCTCAATCTCTCAAACCTACACACTCACTCGATCTCGCCTAGCAGCAGCATCTTTGATCACCAATTGTTCCTGGGTTTGAATATCTTGTTCATTTTTCCGGTAAGACCCGCGAACCGAAACCATATTTGCGACGGGTATATATATGTATGTATTAACAATCGCGAACGTGCAACATTACTAATCGATTCTCTCTCGTTAGTGGTCAAGCAACGCTCACCGTTTATTTTTCCGTCGCCCTTACCAAACTGTCGTAGCAGCCGCAAACCCCGTTCTCCGATCATCTCCTTGTAACGTTCCGGTGAGTTTTCGGAGTTCATGTGTATTGCTATGAGTTCGATTATGATTCGGTTATCAACAGATTGCGTATGTGCTGTGTATATGTGTTGTATGTACGGATATATGTACCGTAGACACTAGTTTTTACATGTCTTGTATTGATTGTAAGTGAGTATCGATGTGTGTATCCTTGTATGCTTTAGATGATACATATATGTATTATGGGTGGGAAAAAGCAGCAAGAAACGAATATATACATAAATATATATATGTATGTCATGGGAATAAAGTAACAATTTTGGGGTGTGTATGATCAGTATGTATATATTTACACAGGAAGAATAAATGAAGTGTATATATATATAAACAGCATGTGTGCACATGTGTATATAATAGTAGGTGTATGGGTGGATGATATCAATGATTATGTATTGGTGATAACAAGAGTATGCATGAAGAAGTTACATGGATTTTATGTGTGTGTAGGTAATAAGTAGGGATTGTATAAATGTTTAAACATGTAAGGGTCGTGTTTTGAGGGAATAAATGACATGAAGAGTAAGTGGAAAAATATATGAATCACGTATTAATAATGTGAGTCGGGTCAAGCTAGTGATAGGGTGCATGAAATGTGTTACATGGATATGTGTAGATATCAGTATATGTATATGTTCATATAAATATGAATAGCTAATAATTAGCAATTAACTATAAAGCAGGTTAAGAGCGGTCTAGTTTCTTTTGTTGCATTTTTGCTGTTAGTTGCTGTGCGCTTCAAAGGTGAGTTCTTTGCCCGCTTTTAAATCTTTTTCGGGGAGAAAACCTACAAACTATTTTACAGCGCCTTCGGGCAACTATTTTACAGCGCCCTCGGGCGGACTGCATTTTTATGCTTTCGGGCAGGGCCTTCGGGCAAAACTTTATGCCTTCGGGCGGAGCCAACTAAGGCTGCATTTTATACCTTCGGGTAGGGCCTACGGGCAGGTTTCGGTAAAAGTATAAATGCCTACGGGCAGGTTTCGGTAAAGTACAAACTGCCATTTTACTATTCATTCACTTTCCCTATAAATATAGTTTAATTAATTATTCTACCGCCTTATTGTGTTGTAAATTTTATTTAATGTAGAAGTTTATCAAGAAAACAAGTTGCCCACATGAGTCAATCAATTCAACCTATTTAGGTGTGTACACCTAAGCTTAGTACACGTGCTTCATGATGTATGCTATTAAAATTTACATTGTATATCATATTATTATTATATTATTATTATTGTTATAATTAATTATAACTTAAATCTTGTTTTTCTCTTATAATTCTAAAAATATTATGCTTCATAAAATTACAAATATAACACTAGAACATGCTCATTATTGCGAGAACCTGAAAATTTTCTTTCATTGTTCCATTTCGTTGCAGACAACCAACGACACGTCGTAATTTTCGGGACGAAAATTCTTTTAACAAAGGGATGATGTGACACCCCGTAAATTCTGGTTAACACCGTTAACTACCGTGTAGCTATTCCGTCAAATTTATATACGTTTAGGGTATATTTTGTAGTTTACTAAACTACTTAATTAAAGCTTTAAGCCAAACTTGAATAACCTACAATGTTTAAGGGCCAAAGTGTAAAGTTTTAATTATTAAAACCAAACCAAGCCCCCTCTCTTCTTCTTGTTTGACGGTAATTCATGAATACACAAAACACATCACAAACCCTAGTAGCCGCTCAATCTCTCAAACCTACACACTCACTCGATCTCGCCTAGCAGCAGCATCTTTGATCACCAATTGTTCCTGGGTTTGAATATCTTGTTCATTTTTCCGGTAAGACCCGCGAACCGAAACCATATTTTCGACGGGTATATATATGTATGTATTAACAATCGCGAACGTGCAGCATTACTAATCGATTCTCTCTCGTTAGTGGTCAAGCAACGCTCACCGTTTATTTTTCCGTCGCCCTTACCAAACTGTCGTAGCAGCCGCAAACCCCGTTCTCCGATCATCTCCTTGTAACGTTCCGGTGAGTTTTCGGAGTTCATGTGTATTGCTATGAGTTCGATTATGATTCGGTTATCAACAAATTGCGTATGTGCTGTGTATATGTGTTGTATGTACGGATATATGTACCGTAGACGCTAGTTTTTACATGTCTTGTATTGATTGTAAGTGAGTATCGATGTGTGTATCCTTGTATGCTTTAGATGATACATATATGTATTATGGGTGGGAAAAAGCAGCAAGAAACGAATATATACATAAATATATATATGTATGTCATGGGAATAAAGTAACAGTTTTGGGGTGTGTATGATCAGTATGTATATATTTACACAGGAAGAATAAATGAAGTGTATATATATATAAATAGCATGTGTGCACATGTGTATATAATAGTAGGTGTATGGGTGGATGATATCAATGATTATGTATTGGTGATAACAAGAGTATGCATGAAGAAGTTACATGGATTTTATGTGTGTGTAGGTAATAAGTAGGGATTGTATAAATGTTTAAACATGTAAGGGTCGTGTTTTGAGGGAATAAATGACATGAAGAGTAAGTGGAAAAATATATGAATCGCGTATTAATAATGTGAGTCGGGTCAAGCTAGTGATAGGGTGCATGAAATGTGTTACATGGATATGTGTAGATATCAGTATATGTATATGTTCATATAAATATGAATAGCTAATAATTAGCAATTAACTATAAAGCAGGTTAAGAGCGGTCTAGTTTCTTTTGTTGCATTTTTGCTGTTAGTTGCTGTGCGCTTCAAAGGTGAGTTCTTTGCCCGCTTTTAAATCTTTTTCGGGGAGAAAACCTACAAACTATTTTACAGCGCCTTCGGGCAACTATTTTACAGCGCCCTCGGGCGGACTGCATTTTTATGCTTTCGGGCAGGGCCTTCGGGCAAAACTTTATGCCTTCGGACGGAGCCAACTAAGGCTGCATTTTATACCTTCGGGTAGGGCCTACGGGCAGGTTTCGGTAAAAGTATAAATGCCTACGGGCAGGTTTCGGTAAAGTATGAATGCCTACGGGCAGGTTTCGGTAAACTATAAATGCCTACGGGCAGGTTTCGGTAAAAGTATAAATGCCTACGGGCAGGTTTGGTAAAAGTATAAATGCCTACGGGCGGGATTTTATTAGGGCTTATAGTGCTTTACACGAATTGGAACCACATTCAAGTCCTTATAAAAGTTCGAGGTTGATTAATATATGATAGCGGGGAAATTTGAGTAGTACTACCGGGTTGCGACGGCACCCCACCCTTGACTGGGCGTCATGTGGTGCAAATTGTCCTTAAAGGTTATGGGTCATCCTGGTTAGATGGCGACAAGGCAAAAGTAACGTTTAGCTTTCATCTCGACGTGTTGACAAGCAATAAGCATTCGGTCTTGCAAACCGCCTAATAAAATGAAATATATATCATTTTTGGTTTATCTGTATTATGAACGGTATCTTTTATTTACAAGCAAATCTCATTGAACTCACCAACATTTTGTGTTGACCGTTTTAGTATGTTTTCTCAGGTAGCTAAGGAGTTGAGCACGTAGGACATGCATGCATTGGGTCGTCTTTCGGATTATTTTAAAAATTAAATTTAATATCTACTTTATTTTGTTGATTTGGTTTATTGTTTTGTGCGCGGGATTTTGCGCACCAGATTTATTTATGCTTCCGCTAAAAGTTGGTTTTAACCTTTAAACTCTGAATTTTGGTTTATTTACAAAATTAAACATTTCGTTAAACGTTGAGTCAAAGTTCGTGTAGCTAATGGCTTGAGATCCTGGTATGTCACACGCCTAACGGGTACCCTGTTTGTGGAAAATTGAGGGTGTGACAGATTGGTATCAGAGCCATAAGTTATAGGGAACTAGCATCTGCATTTAGACTATAACTAGGCATTGCATTAGTTACACTCACACTTCACATTAGTTACATTAGATTAGGCTTATACGTGCTACCTTATATATGATTTCTTATACTTGTTTCCTTAAGTAGATTTCCTTATACTATTTTATTATGCCTTACCCGTAGACCTGATTGCTAATCTTGATTTTGATTCTCATTCCCATCTTATTACGGATTCATTTTCGGGATCAGAGAGCGTCGTTTGGAGTTTATCGCTACCCGGTGGACCATGATCAAACCGTCCTTATCTGAACAATCAGACTTTGTATTCCTTGGGTATTTAAAGAATGATGAATCAATGGAATATGTTACCCCCCCCCCCCCCGGCGGGGTTGCTATGTTGGTGCTTAACCTGTTATTTAAACTTTTAAACCTTCTCCATATTGTCACGCTTACCTTATTTTGTCAATTCGGTGATTGTTTCACTCATGAAAACTATTGACTCGAAGTGGCATCTCGTGGAGATTAATACTAATGGTATTCTCGTTCTACACAAAGACTGCGTTTGAATACTAACACAAACACAACCTACAGTTTGTAAATAAGCAGGTATTATATGAATACCATACCTCTCTTATGCATCCTATACTCGGAATGATATTAATTATCTTATTAAGCACAAAACAATAAGCATGATAAAATTTAAGATTAAAGCCAATGATGGGAAACAAACTAGGGTGTTTGTGTAAGGTAAATTGACGATTACGGATGCGCAACGTAATGGTGAATTTACAGTTACACGATGATCCTGGCAAAACCTGTCATGTGGGTTACAACCAAAACCCAAGAGTGAAGAACCAAACAACACAAATTCACCTGAAACAAAACTCCATCTCTAAGTAACATATTGGTATCAAGTTTATCCATGTGTAATAAACAATTACAATACCACATTCCAATATAAACTTCTACCATGCTAATGCCACAAGCTCATGATACATTGTAATGCATTAAAATTTGGTTAGTGTGTTATGACCTCTTACGCAACGCCGATAACAACTTAATATCATGGTTTCCTCAATCGAGCATTAAACAAATCTTGTAATAGTAAAGGTTACTAGGTGGAGCCCTATAAAACTACGACTTAATTTGGAAAACTCTTTCCTGTCATAATTAACCAGCCACATAATATCTCACATACATGATCACTCCTCATGAATGGTATTACAAACACTATTTGCAGCTTCACCGTTGTAAAACATGCTTTGGATCAAAAACTTTATTTATCCATCAAGAATATTTAAATTCATAAACATTATCTATATTCAGTACATCGGAAAATATATTCAAATTTCTCTACCAACTAATTTGTGTAACAGTAACTCAGCTTAAGCGTTATTAATGTTGCGAGTCTAATCGATTACCTTCGAACTTCTTATGAACTCTTGTTTCCTATGAACCCTATTACATCTATCATTCATAAGGAAATTCACTATATATCTAGACAGTTATAACTTTAAGATTTCCATTATTCACAGTGATAACAGAAACTAAGTGATGATTATTATTTATTTATTTTTGTAATTGACCCCCCCACGCGTGTATATATAAATTTGAATATTTTCCATGATTTTAAGGATTCACCTGATGATTAATACTGTCCACAATAAACAAGTGATACCAACTAGCGTTCTGCGTGAGCCTCTTCCATTAAAGTTCAGAATAACAATATGTTATTTCATTCATCCCAATATACATTGTATCTGCTGAGAAATATAATAACTGATGCTCTCATTGTCATTTGACACTCCAATCGTGGAATATCTTTCTTTCAAAGCTTATGTTAATTCAAGAGAATCCACCTTATTAACTTATTTGATCAAAACTATATGAGACGCAATGTAAGCAATTGCCACCTAACTGTTCTAAACTATGAAAATACTAATAGAAGAAACTTCATGCTTAAGGAAACTAGTGAAGCTACAAGACCAAAGTAATAAAATAACATGATATCTCTATCGAATCCGTTAAACTCTAAGTTCAACTAAACTGATATTTCACATCATCTATTTAACACCCTAATGGCGAATTCAAACGCTATCACTCAATGAAGCTTGATACCAAAATACTTGCTAACATCTTATTGTTTGAGCTCTAATCTAATCCATGTGTAAAATAAAACTCGTATTTTAAAAAGGAATATTGTTAGATCACCTTAAAAGACCTACACGATTGAAAAAAAACCTCCTACTCGAATAAAAAGATAAGCTCTTGGTGTATCATATACCCCCCCCCCCCACCCCGCACACTTCTGACCATAACACTTTTCATCAACAAGAAAATTTATTGTACTCCAGTGACTAGGAACAACTCATGTAACATAGACTCTTTTGGTTTAACCCTACTTCAATACGTAAACTTTAATACCAAATTATCCTATGTCATATAACCACTTGTTCTATTGATCACAACAAATCCAGCATAGTAAGATTCTTATAATTAAATTTCGTTGAAATCTAAAAAGTGAATCGAAGTTCACAAAAGAACGCATAAAATCTAATAATGTATGAACATCCTTGAGTATTCAAAAATCTCAACACCATACGCTATTGCTAATGGTTAAATTTTCGGGACGAAAATTCTCTTAACAAGGGGATGATGCGAGAACCTGAAAATTTTCTTTCATTGTTCCATTTCGTTGCAGACAACCAACGACACGTCGTAATTTTCGGGACGAAAATTCTTTTAACAAAGGGATGATGTGACACCCCGTAAATTCTGGTTAACACCGTTAACTACCGTGTAGCTATTCCGTCAAATTTATATACGTTTAGGGTATATTTTGTAGTTTACTAAACTACTTAATTAAAGCTTTAAGCCAAACTTGAATAACCTACAATGTTTAAGGGCCAAAGTGTAAAGTTTTAATTATTAAAACCAAACCAAGCCCCCTCTCTTCTTCTTGTTCGACGGTAATTCATGAATACACAAAACACATCACAAACCCTAGTAGCCGCTCAATCTCTCAAACCTACACACTCACTCGATCTCGCCTAGCAGCAGCATCTTTGATCACCAATTGTTCCTGGGTTTGAATATCTTGTTCATTTTTCCGGTAAGACCCGCGAACCGAAACCATATTTGCGACGGGTATATATATGTATGTATTAACAATCGCGAACGTGCAGCATTACTAATCGATTCTCTCTCGTTAGTGGTCAAGCAACGCTCACCGTTTATTTTTCCGTCGCCCTTACCAAACTGTCGTAGCAGCCGCAAACCCCGTTCTCCGATCATCTCCTTGTAACGTTCCGGTGAGTTTTCGGAGTTCATGTGTATTGCTATGAGTTCGATTATGATTCGGTTATCAACAGATTGCGTATGTGCTGTGTATATGTGTTGTATGTACGGATATATGTACCGTAGACGCTAGTTTTTACATGTCTTGTATTGATTGTAAGTGAGTATCGATGTGTGTATCCTTGTATGCTTTAGATGATACATATATGTATTATGGGTGGGAAAAAGCAGCAAGAAACGAATATATACATAAATATATATATGTATGTCATGGGAATAAAGTAACAATTTTGGGGTGTGTATGATCAGTATGTATATATTTACACAGGAAGAATAAATGAAGTGTATATATATATAAACAGCATGTGTGCACATGTGTATATAATAGTAGGTGTATGGGTGGATGATATCAATGATTATGTATTGGTGATAACAAGAGTATGCATGAAGAAGTTACATGGATTTTATGTGTGTGTAGGTAATAAGTAGGGATTGTATAAATGTTTAAACATGTAAGGGTCGTGTTTTGAGGGAATAAATGACATGAAGAGTAAGTGGAAAAATATATGAATCGCGTATTAATAATGTGAGTCGGGTCAAGCTAGTGATAGGGTGCATGAAATGTGTTACATGGATATGTGTAGATATCAGTATATGTATATGTTCATATAAATATGAATAGCTAATAATTAGCAATTAACTATAAAGCAGGTTAAGAGCGGTCTAGTTTCTTTTGTTGCATTTTTGCTGTTAGTTGCTGTGCGCTTCAAAGGTGAGTTCTTTGCCCGCTTTTAAATCTTTTTCGGGGAGAAAACCTACAAACTATTTTACAGCGCCTTCGGGCAACTATTTTACAGCGCCCTCGGGCGGACTGCATTTTTATGCTTTCGGGCAGGGCCTTCGGGCAAAACTTTATGCCTTCGGGCGGAGCCAACTAAGGCTGCATTTTATACCTTCGGGTAGGGCCTACGGGCAGGTTTCGGTAAAAGTATAAATGCCTACGGGCAGGTTTCGGTAAAGTATAAATGCCTACGGGCAGGTTTCGGTAAACTATAAATGCCTACGGGCAGGTTTCGGTAAAAGTATAAATGCCTACGGGCAGGTTTGGTAAAAGTATAAATGCCTACGGGCGGGATTTTATTAGGGCTTATAGTGCTTTACACGAATTGGAACCACATTCAAGTCCTTATAAAAGTTCGAGGTTGATTAATATATGATAGCGGGGAAATTTGAGTAGTACTACCGGGTTGCGACGGCACCCCACCCTTGACTGGGCGTCATGTGGTGCAAATTGTCCTTAAAGGTTATGGGTCATCCTGGTTAGATGGCGACAAGGCAAAAGTAACGTTTAGCTTTCATCTCGACGTGTTGACAAGCAATAAGCATTCGGTCTTGCAAACCGCCTAATAAAATGAAATATATATCATTTTTGGTTTATCTGTATTATGAACGGTATCTTTTATTTACAAGCAAATCTCATTGAACTCACCAACATTTTGTGTTGACCGTTTTAGTATGTTTTCTCAGGTAGCTAAGGAGTTGAGCACGTAGGACATGCATGCATTGGGTCGTCTTTCGGATTATTTTAAAAATTAAATTTAATATCTACTTTATTTTGTTGATTTGGTTTATTGTTTTGTGCGCGGGATTTTGCGCACCAGATTTATTTATGCTTCCGCTAAAAGTTGGTTTTAACCTTTAAACTCTGAATTTTGGTTTATTTACAAAATTAAACATTTCGTTAAACGTTGAGTCAAAGTTCGTGTAGCTAATGGCTTGAGATCCTGGTATGTCACACGCCTAACGGGTACCCTGTTTGTGGAAAATTGAGGGTGTGACAATTATTCTCTACGTATTGACCTACGTTTCATTAAAAACGGAGTAAGTTCTAATTTTTACTCTAAAACAGTCTCCTAAAATAGTCAATGTTTATCTAGATATTGTATAACTATCTAATACGTTTCTTTTTCGTTGGACTATATTGGGAGTATATATGTCATAAGTATATAAAAATCTATTGTCTTAAATTTAAAATATGAAATTTTTAAAGGTGTTACACCATCGCAGCCCTAGGTCACACAGATCCGAAGATCGGCAACCATCATCGGACAAAGTGAAGGAAAACACTACCATCACCATCACAGATCCATCGGTCTGCAAGTCATCGCAAACCCTAGGTTGCATAGACCAATCGAGATGCAAACCATCGTAACCCTAGGCCGTACAATCCAAAGATCGGCAACCATCATCAGGCAAAATGAAGGAAAACACTACCATCGCCACCATCACATACCACAACACCAGAGGTGGTCGGCTGCAGAGAAAGAGGAGAAAAAGGAGTTGTAACAACACAAATGAGAGAAATCTGAGAAAAAACCTATTTATAACACAAGGTGAATTATCAAAAATACCCCTACGGGTGAAAAACCAAAAACACCCCTTTGGGTTACTGTTCAATTTTAGATCTCATCCTACCCTTTATCAATATAAAGGGGAATATATTGAAAGTTCAATGCACTTTGTAGTTTGCTCTTCTAAATATGTGATAAATCCATATCATTGGATGTTTTGAGTTTAAAACACCCGCCCAATTCGTGGTAGTTGTTATGTCAATCAATGCCTAAAAATGCATGGGATATTTTTGTTTTATGAAGTGGTTTTGATAACTTCAATTCATGAGGGACTAGGGCTGTTCACGAGCCGAACCGAACCGAGCGAGGGCTTGCTTGTTGCTTGGCTCGTTTACAGATCGAACCGAGCCGAGCGGCTCATTTACAAATCGAGCCAAATTCGAACCGAACGTAAATGAGCCAAAATCGAACCGAGTATTTTTCGAGCGAGCGCCGAGCAAATTTATTTGGATTACTTTTTGTATTTTTTTCCTTAAAGTTAGTTTATAAGAAAGAAGTTTAAAGTTGAATATGATATACATAAATACAAATTTATAGCTTTAAGAAAAACTAGTATTAACTTGCAATTTATTCTAGAAATTAAGGTTGATGCTTGTATAATGTATATAAAACAATTAATAAAAGAGATAAATGACTATTATTTTCAAATATATCAAATATAACTAATAATTTTAAAAATATATATTTAATATCAACATAATTATAACAACATATTAGCTACTTATGCATATATAATTATATAAAAAATAAATTAAAAATATTCGAGCCGAACCGAACCGAGCGGACCTTTGCTCGTTGCTTGGCTCGTTTACAAACCGAACCGAGCGGAGCGGCTCGTTTACAATCGAGCGAAAAACGAGCGAGCATTTTCCGAGCAGTTTCCGAGCGAGCGACGAGCGGGCGGCGAGCGGCGAGCGATTTGAACAGCCCTATGAGGGACTACATTGGCGTGACAACTACATGAATGACATGTTTTCACCTCCAATCTCTCTTACGGCCATGGTGATATCTTTAAGAAACCCGAGTCACAAAAGCCTTGATTTCAACTAAATGTCAGTTTTGTTCTTTATAAGTTCATTGATTTTACCTTTATCAAAAAATTTCATTCTTAGCATATTGGTTACACACTCATATTTGTGATAATGAATTATTCAGATTTGGTTTAACTCGGGTTTTCACATATCACTCAACAAGGTTGATTTAAAATGCAAGTTGGTAGATTTTGGTTGTGAACGTTGATCTTATAAACAACTTATTGTGGTACTAGGATCCAAGTATTTGTGCTTATTATGTTCATTGGTGGCATATGCTTTGAATCGGCAATTGGTAATGTTGGGATGATAGGTAAATGAATGTAAGTGATTTATTATTGTGGCAAAGCTACTGACAAAAAAAGTTTCCACGGCAAGATATTTTGTAATTCAACAGCCTTACAAACCAAAAATTAAAAAGTGTTTTTGTGGCATGTCTACTACACACAAAAGGCTTTTGCAACAAGTCATTTTGTAGTTCAAGCAGCCTTACAAGTCAAAAAAGATACTACTTATTGTAATTCAAGTGTTAGGGACTCTTTGTTTCATCAGTTCAGTGCTTAATCATTTAGCATTCAAAGCGTTTGTTTCATAAAAATATAGTCTCTAAATGTTTAGTTAAGTGCTGAATGGTTAAAAGACAAAGAGATTCGGAATGAAACTGAATGGAACATATACCAACTTTATCTTCATCTGAAGTTTTACCTCAACATCCATCACATTGATTGAACCTCTTAGTGGTTCGAGATCTTAACCATTCAACACTTAATGATTTAGATTTTACCAAACGGCCCTTAGTCTATTGCATTATGGATCCAAACAGGTATTTGTAATAGGGTTCTAAAATACTATTATTCTGAAAATGTCAACCGGAATAATTACAATCATACAATGCATCTAGCAACCGGTTCGCAAATTGTATTGGTGTTTGTGAGAGACTGTATAACTCTAGTTAAATGAAAAATTCAAGATGGACATGTAGCCTTTCCATGTTTGTTTGATAATGTACCTTGCATCTATATAATATTTTAATGTTTTAAGGGGCAATTTTTTGGGGGGAAATTTTTTTGTTCTATAATAGGAAGTTTTGAATGTAAAAAATTAATTGAAAGTTTACACCATGCATGAGTTGATAGAGCCAAATTTTTAAATATTAAATAGTTACAAACCTTTAAACATAATAGTTATATGATTTCTTTATAAATATTATAATTTAACCCATGTATATCACACGTGTATTAAACCTAGTTCTAGAATATTTCAAAGTTACCTTTAGTGATTATTTGAAAGGTAATTTTCATGGCCTTTATATATTTGTATACTAGGTTTAATTCCCGTGTGATACACACGGGTTAAATAACAATATTTTAAAAAAACATAACTATTATATTTAAAAATTTGTAAATATTTAATATTTAAGGATTTGTAAATATTTTATAAAAATACCATAATCACAATTTTTTTTGCTTTATCAACCCTCCATTTAATTTTTTCCTCATAAACTTCATTTTATTTCTTCCCTTAATTTCCCCCCATTTTCCCCACAAAAAAAGTTTTAGTGGCCCCCTTAAAACCTTGATTTATTAGGTAGATTTAAAACTACAAAACACAAAACTTTAGTATCAATAAAATTTCAACCTATACCAACATGTTCATAAACATATATGCACATCCTACACTTACTTTTCAACATCTTTTCTCAATCCCAAATACATGCAAAAATGAACTTTAAGTATATAATTTTTGAATAGAAAGCAAATAATAAACGCATCAACGTACTTATAAAGATATGAGCGTATAAAACCTTTAGGAAGTTAAGAAGATGATGGATTGAAGAGCAATTAAGTTGTTGAGGAACCGTAAAGATGACAAGGTTGGTGCCACTGTAGTCGGTGGTAATGTTTCTTGAAACTGCTTCAGAAAAATGATCTTCAATCATTCAGGTAACATCAGCTTTTAGATGAACACTTGCAACAATTTCAAATGAAAATTCCTTACAAACATATATAATCTAACTAAGGAAATTATTGAAAATTAGAAAATAAATATGAAATATAGAATTAAGAAATAATATTGTACATATGCAAATACTATAAGTGTCTTTAGTTCTCCATCAAACCTAGATACATAAGCTTCTCAAGAAGCAATCATAGAAAAATAATGACACAAATCAGTAAGAAATTTCTTGAGGCTGCAGTTATAATAACTCATCTAGTAACTTTTAAATTATATAGTTTGGACTTTAACCCTTAGACTTTGTGAAATTGCCCTTTGACTCCGAACACTCTAACCCTCATGTTTGTAAAGTACAAAAACTAACTTCTTAATTTCTGTAAGTTTCAACTTTAACTTCTTAACTTTACACTATTTGCTTCGGTTTATTTTTGACGCAAAAAGCGGCCAATATGTATAGTTATATAATTTATAAATACTTAACCTATGTCTGCCACTTTTAACCATGTCAAGCTTGTTTGATCTCATAATTATTTTCCTTGTCATCTCAGTAATACAATGTATGTATCTCTATGTATGTACAATTTAATACTCCGTAATTCGATATAATACACTCCTTTTACACTATTTGCTCTCTGTCATTTTACTTTCAACATAAAACACCAAAATCAGTGAAATTCATATGTAAATATCAAAATACAAAACAACTAAATCAACAACATCAATATATGCTAAGTGATTAATATTCAAGCAGTAAATAACACTAAGATGAACAACTCATAATTGATTGCAGGAAAAAATCAGTTTAACCATATCTCAAAATTAAAAACAAATCTCATTCAAAACTCAAAATTAAAAGGTTACCTTGAATCGTATCTTTGAATATGACAGATGCTTCTTCGTGGGAACTAAAAACGAACCAAACGATTAGTGCAATTGAGATATTTTTATGAGTGCAATGACTTTTCAAGGATTTTTGTGAGTTAGATCGGGGTTGCGAATAATATTAAATAGATCGTTGGTTAGAGTCTTGATTTGAAGTCATCATCAGATTATTCAGTAAGTTTGTTGTGTTGAGTGTTGATGATTGATGAAGTTGAAGATAGGCGAAATCAATCCCACTATAATCGGAGGTTTCAAAACGGGATCATGAAACATAAGAAATAAGGTTTAAAAGCTTGCCACATAAGCAAATTGCCTTTAAAAACTTGACACATCAGCAAAAAGGATTTTGCTATATTAGATTAGAGATATACTAATTGAGAAGGTCGGTTAAGCCTTCTCAAATTATATTTCACCCCTTGACCTTCACAAGTTACATTTCACCCCCTCAACTATCTAATATTTACCAATTTAACCGTCCAACTTAACTTTAACATATTTACAAGTTTAACCTTCTAATTTGACTTATAACCATTTTAGCCTACGAATATTTTACCGATTTACTACTTTGACCGCTACTCTTCTTTAACATGTTTACGATTTCAACCCACCGACTTTGATTTATTTATTATGTTGGCCTTTAGGTTTAGACATATTTCCACCTTTTAATATGTGACGAATTATGGTTTTACACCGTAGCGTGCGAGACTTTAAACTTTTACTATCAACGCGTGTGACGAAATGAAATACGTATGACCCGGCCGCTGCAACACACAGCCCGGTGTTAAAACTAGTTATTTTATATAAGGGAAAGAATGCTCACCAGTTTTGAACTTATTTGGGTGTTATTCATAGCCATTTAACTTCGTTGTTGGTCAATTTGTAGAAACCTAAAACCTTAAGTAAAGACCCAAGGTCCCAAGCAATGGTCAATTTGTTAGGGGTTTTAGACTATTAAGAATTTATTGTTCGTTATTTTAATTTTTACCCGTATTGTGGTTTGTTGGTTGGGCGTGGTTTGTTGTGATTTGGATTGTATGACGTCGTTTGTCGTGGAAATGACTAGCCATGACACAAGTCACCATTTGTAACAGGCGACGTCATGACCCATTGTATGAAATATCATTTAGTATTTATCTTTAGATATCAATGTATTATGTCGATCTCGCCCTCACGCTCATGATTTCCGCTACAAGCAGGAGTGTGACATACAAAATCTGAACCAATTGCTGATATTGTTCTTAGCCAAAAGAAAATTGGTTATCTCCTGTGTAACCAATCTGCATAGTTGATCAACTCTAAAAAATGACATGACATTCACCATACTTTATAACACACACCATCATTCAAACCAAACATCAGCAAGTCACTTACAAAATTTCATCAATTTCAATTGTTCCATACATTAGCAAACCCGAATTTGTCGGAATCGGTATAATACATCATCATCATGTATTAAAAACAAAAATCCAGAACAGAATTATCATATATATATAGAGAGAGATTGAAATAATCAGCATGAAGCAGATCTTTTCATTTGAGGCTTCATTTGTTTATCTTCTTCAAGTGATATCATACCCAAATGAGATGGGTCTTCAAGCATCATTTTAGCCACCAAGTAACCGGCTATGGACCATGTTTGGTTCTTCCGAGCTTGTTTTCCTACGAACCGCCCAAGCTTTCCGTCATAATATTCAGGCCACCCGTCCATCAATAATCGGCTTTCGGCTAACTCTATGGCTTTTTTTGCAATCTGCGGTCTTCCTGCCTTGATGCAGGCGGCCGTCAGCAGCCATATTAGAACTGCAACAATGACAAAAGAGATGCGTTTCATAAATAAATTTTCATTTTTTAAAAACGTCAAACAGAAAAATTACATCGTCACGGAACGATCCCATTTTGGTTTCATAATTAGAGGTGAGAATTTTGACTCGTCAAATGCAACTCACAACCACACAAAATGAACTCTTTTGACCCGACCCCATTTTGCCCTATACAACGCACACCAACAATGCCAAAGACCGCCAATTCAGGTTATGTTTTACTTCAAACGGGTCAAGTGGGCAACATATTCAACAAACAAATGACTTATAAAATACTGTGAAAAGGCAATATCAAGGAAAGTTTTCACCTGGCCAAGATCCACCGTTATGATAACTCCAGCTTGTATTTTTCGGGTCGCAACCCGTAACAATCCTCCATTCATGACTTTCCATTGCGGGATAACAGATCTTTAAAGGCATGTCACCAACGAGTTCTTGCCAACGCGATTCAATAAGGTCCATTATAGCAATACTTTGTTCAGGTGTAGCTAAAGACGACAATATAGCCACACAGTTTCCCAAACAAAACCACCTGAAATCCATTTTCGCAGGACTCACGTTCCCGATAAAGTAACCGCCACGTGTTGGCATGAAATCAAAAACCCAATCGGGAAGTGAATCAGGCATGACATTGAACTTGTTGACTGCTGTATGTGAGTATTCTTCCGTTTTGTAACGGTATATATCATTAAGTTGTTTAATGTCGAGCCAGAAATAACTTCTCATATGAAAGCTTAGAGCGTGAAGACGCTTGACTATTTGGTCAATGCAATCGCTGCCCTCACCATCTCGTTTTAGAAGAAGTAATGCACATCTTAGAGACATAAAAAATAACGCTTGTATCTCAATCGGGTAGCCATAAACGCCCTGGTGACAAAAAAAAACTCTTATATCATATTGTCCAATAACTTATATTATTATTGCTATCATTGAAATAATCTTAGTTTGTTGAAATAATAATATAATTTAATTGAATCTTATTTGACACTACTGAGTATACAAAGAAATTTTCAAAAACCAACAAAAATAGTTACGAGTCAACCCAACCCGAGTTGACCCGTACCAAAAGGTGATGGATTTGAACCATTATCCAGCCTGCCCATCTCCACCCTCTATGATAACTTTAATCCCTGAGCATAAAAAGACAGATAACGATATACTAACCATTCTACGATCAACCATACAACACCCATCAGCACAAAGCAATGTCGGGAACGTATCAAATCCTTCAGAAAGACACAGAGTCATGATAAGACGGATACCCCTTTGGATTTCAGGCCTTTCAGCCAAAGAAACATCACCAGTTGACTTTGTATAGGCACGAAGCAAAATAATCCACCAAAAGCCCGAATCAACAGGAGCCACTCTACCAATGGCACTTTCACCATAATCAGCCAATATGGTCTCTGTGTTTCTAACCGGGTTGTGAAGCACTTTAAAACTTGCTGGCATTACACCTTCTCCTAACTTGAAATTATCTACCTTCTTTTCACGGGATTGAAGGAAAACGGTTTTTAAAAGGAAATTTTTTACTATTTCGGGCTCTCCGTTCATCAAGAACGCCAACGCACTAGGCACAAAGTCTCTTACAAAAACCTGTATGAGAAGATGGAATTGTATCAATACTCAAAGTTGCATCAAATTCACAGTTTAAAACTGGCATAAAGAACGGACAAAATGGTATTTTTTTGCGAGTCAAAATCGTAACTTTAAGCATTTAGATACAAGTTAGAACACAAGAAATGAATATTAATAAAACATAAAATAAAATGTGTCGATGATAGAAGTTCACGCCAATATGAAGATGTTTATGACCCTTATCAAACATATACAAACCTGAATGGACCAAATCAGAACTCAATATTACGCAAATAGTCAAAATAACCGACATAGAAGGCAGTTAAAATATTTCACCTGATCATAGTTGAGTTCCTCAGAAGAATTATCAAGTGCAGCAATAGTCCCAACGGGTTGACCACGAAAGTTGACCACAGAGCGTTGTAACGCCTCCCAAGCTTCTCCTACAATTGGATGAGGCTCAAAATAACCGCTTCTTGGTGTACTTGTCCATCTCCCGGGGGAATAAACACCATCAAGATTCTCAAAAGCACGTGACGAGTTATCACTCGTCTTATAAAAGTTATTGCGTGGTGACATGGTAATTGACATTTCACTAAAAGACCTTTCATCAAACGATCTTTTTCTCTCTATGTTAAGTGTCCTTGGCTTTTCTAATAATCTTGAAAGATCCGAATCATCAATTTCAAATATAGAAGACGTGCCTCCTTCTTCCTCTTTCGGCTTTACTAAACCATTTGAAGTCCCGTCTACCGGTGATGGAGCCATTTATTATTAACCTCTAAAAAAAATCTGTCGTTTTCACAGAATATACGAAAATGAAAACGAATGAAATCAAATTCTGCAACAACACAAAAACAAAAACTAGTTCTCTATTCTCTAATTTCTATCACATAACAACCATAAAAAAAGTCAAATCAAAAGTCAACCCTCCTGCACCAACACTTTCTAAAGGCTGTGTTTATCATTCAGATTCGGATAATCGAAACACACGAAACAGATTTACCGAAACAAATGTAAGTTACCAATCATAGATTTAACAAAATGAAGTCAATAATGTTTCTTAAATTCTTATAAACACTTGTACCAAACAACCCACAACTATGATCTACCAATCAAAAACAATAACTAATGTTCCCACTAATCTCCATTTCATCAAAAGCAGACACATTTAATTATACTTTAAAGTCAAACTAAAGATAATCTTGATTTCAGATCTGGTCAAACATCACAACAGAATGTAAAATGTGCAAACAAATCAATCAAATTTACTTTTAATTGATCACAAACAAATCTATAGTTCTACACAACAACTTCAAATTTCCCCAATTGAATCAAGCAATAAAAACAATCACCCAATTCAAAAAAACAACCTTTATGTTGTTAGATTTAACTTGTTTCCAAACTATAACAAGTCAATAATCAAAACCCACAAATAATATCATAAACCAAACAAGATAAACAATGCCAAAACCCTAAAAATTGAATCTTTTAAAATTAGATGTGAAGAATGAAACCTGGGGATGAACAAATCGATGAAAACTATGAAACGGGCATTGAGGAGATCATCATGAAATGGGGGATAATTTATATCGGTGCAAAAACAAGTAGTTGTTGAAACCCTAATCTTTTGAGTTTTGCATATTAATCCCTCATATTGTTTGTTTTGTTGTTGTACGAGAATCTTTTTTCTTTGTTTTTTTCACCTTTGAATTCATGTTTTATTAAATACAAGTTTGAACACTTTTTACGATAAAACGGATAATAAGTTGCGTTATAATTTTTTTCGAATAATGAAACCATGTCTTTTTAAAACATAACCATAGCTTTCAGGGATTGAAAAATTGTTATAAAAACCGTTAAACCTTGTTTAGAAAGTTCACGACCTTCAGGGCTAAGAATCTGAAAGTATCAAAGATTCAAAGGCTAACCGGACAAAAACAAATTGATTCTCTAGGCTAGTTTTTTTGTGTTTGGCAACTTTACATGATTATGTCTTCAATGCAACCTGGTCTGCAACAAATTTATTGTTCCTGAGTCTAACAAAAAAGATATCCTTATGAGGTATATACAAACGTGTTTCTCCATGTCTATCCAAACATTAAAAAAACATAGTATTAATGGTATCTTTATTTTATATACACTATAGTATTAAACTGTTTAAAAACAGAGTTTTATTCCGTATAACATTTTGTTGGTCGGTATGTTTGGCATGGCTACGTTCTTTTATGGAATTTATATTAAACCAATGAATAAAAATAAACACGCTACTAATTTTATGTTTTTTACAAGCCAATTAAATTATTATATATATAACTAAAGTTGTATCACTTTATTTTTAAACAACAAAACATATATGTTGTATTATGAAATTTGAAAATCCGTAAGAAATTACATTAAAATGTGATCATACAACCTTTAATAAAATTTAGTTAAAAATTAAAAAAAAAATACTTCACTTTTTTATGTTTGTTAACTTTTTTTCCTAATTTTGTAGAAGTTTGACACATTAGATATCTTTAAAAAGAATAGTATAAACTATAACAATTTGAAAAGTAAAAGGACCATTATTGCCAAAAGATTAAAGTAGAAGGTTTGGGTCAAAATGCTGTGCGGTTTTGACATTTTAACGTACAGAAACAACCGGATAAGTTAGAAAAAGAGAGTGACACGTTGGATTGAGTTGGAGGATCCGACGATATTTTTCGGATAAATCTACGGTTAAGCTGTCTCTTTCTTCCTCAAATTTGGAGCAATATATTGTATTAAATTTAAAGGCCTTGTCTATTCACACACCCTAAAATTCTATCCACACACCTGTTTTAAAACCAGGCGTCACGGATAGGCCTTGATGCGGCGCCTGAGTCACTTTTCTGTCAACGTCAACCGAGGAATGTCGTAAACGAGGTGGAATTCGGTCAAACCTGGACATATGCGCCGCATATATGACCTAGGCGCCGATGATGTTGTTGGCCGCATATATGACCCAGGCGCCACGCCGAGGGCCATGCGCGGCGCATAAGGGTGTTGAAGCGTGATTGACTACGTTCGAGGATGTGTCTGGGATAAGAAGTAACTCAGGCGCGACGCCGAGGTTTATGTGCGACGCCTGAGGGTGTAGGAAATAAAAGCATAGGGTGTGTGAATAGGATATGAGGTGTGTGAATAGGATGACCCAATTTAAATCATATTTTAAATTAGCTATGTAATAACCCCCAATTTTTAAGGATTTAATTACCATATATATATATAGTGCTAGTATAATATATGTATATATATCCTTTCTTATGACTTACTGGTAAGATGACTTGAATTCTTTATAAGAGACTAAAGTTCTATCCACACTAGTGTCATTTTTTGTGGATATATTGACAATAAAGCTCGTCTCGGTTACCACCTGGCCACGTGTCTGAGTTTAAGGGTTTTACGTTGCATGGTTAAAGGTTCAAGTCCGGGTTTTTCCTTGGAACAGTTGGCTGACGAGTTTCGACTCCGATCAACTTGGCCCGTAAGGAAGGTTATGGTGAGCCTCCGCTGCGTTCGCAGTAATGAGAGAGCCTCAATGCTGACAAAAACACTTATTGGTGTTAGATGCGGGGTTTCAATCTCGGTCTTTGCACCTCTGAGTGCTTCGTTCATATACTGTTGCACCAACCGCCATTCTAAAAAAATAATATATATATGTATAATGTGAAAAAGTAACGTTTTATTTTGATCAGTTTTCGGTCCACAACCTATCTACAGTTCTAGAACGCAATCTAGGTAACAACCTCGGCCCTTAGTTTCAGTTTTGTATACGTTTTAATTGTTTGAGTAGTTGTGATTATCGACCTGTTTCGGCGACTAAAACTGAATTGGAGATTCGGTTTTATAAAAAAATTTATTGTATGTGCGCTCTATTATGAAGGCTAAAGTTAAGAACGATATGTTGCTCTTTTGTCAATTGAATTAGAAACAAAAATATAACTAAAATATACTAATCGTAACCCACACACATAAGTATTTATTTATAGTTAATTAAACTACTAAATGAGTTAAGGATTTATTAGTCTAATTTGTTCATAAGAGTAAATTACATTTTTTGGCCTTTATAATAAGCCAAATTACGGATCGTGGCCTTTATTTTAAATTTTTGCACTGGTTGGCCTTTATATAAATTTTTATCACATTTTTGGGCCTTTTGGTTAACGGCCGTTAACTTTTTCAGTTAAATTCTTTCATGTGCAATGCACATGAGGGTACTTTGGTCATTTTACCATTAAAGGACCAAACTTGTAACAATATTATCATCATCTTCATCTCCACCACCATCCTCTCCATAACCACCACCATCACTACCGCCACCACTACCACCACCATCTCCGACAACCACCAACCATGATCATTACCCATCATCATCACCCTAGTCAAAAGCTGTGCTTCACACTCACCATCACACCCTTTCCAAATTATGCCCCACTTGGCCACTTTTATCTCTACAAAACACAACACGACACAACACACTCTCATTCCATCACCATTTTCACTCACACACCTCGAAATACACACACACCCACCCACCATGATCATCTAAATGAGAAACCCAAAGATCAAAAGAAGCAGAACCAAGTTGCAAAAGAAAAAAAAAAGTCAACAAACAATAAAAGAAGAAAAAGTCGGTACTTGATGTGAAGAATCTTTTACTCTTTTGTCAATCTTCTTAGCTTTATGTAACTTCATCATTAAACTAGTTCTTGAATCATCATCCTAGCTAACATTTTAATCATATCTCCATTATTCAAAATCATTATACATCCATCGGCAGAGAGAATTATTTACCTGTTGTTGTAGTGTTACGAAGATGATGATCGGAGATGATGATGGTTGGTGGTTGCCGGAGATGGTGGTGGTAGTGGTGATGGCAGTGATGGTAGTTATGGAGAGGATGGTGGTGGAGATGAAGATGATGATAATATTGTTACAAGTTTGGTCCTTTAATGGTAAAATGACCAAAATGCCCTCATGTGCAATGCACATGAGGGGATTTAACTGAAAAAGTTAACGGGCGTTAGCCAAAAGGCCTAAAAACGTGACAAAAATTTATATAAAGGCCAACCAGTGCAAAAATTTAAAATAAAGGTCACGATCCGTAATTTAGATTATTATAAAGGCCAAAAAATGTAATTTACTCTGTTCATAACTTTAGCATACAAACAATACATGAATTTGTTGTATGTTAGATAGTTAAGGTTTTGATTGTATACTTTTAATGACTTTTTAAAAAAAAGGGTGATCAAGTACATCCGTACATGTCATGGAATTTATATAAACTTGAACACATTTGTTGAAATTATGAAATTTGCATATAATAGTGTCAACAATTATATGAAAAATACACAACTCTATTAATTTTACAAATTCACATAATGTTTAGCATAAACCAAAGATGAGTGTGTTAGTTATATGAGTTTGTTCATTTTAATTTGTGTGTTAGTCAATCGGATGGTTAGATGTTTAGCATATTCAATAGAATAAATGTGTTATATAGGAGATAAATAATCGAAGAGTTCCATTGCCGAAGCATCGGTCAACCTAGTGGCGAAGTCAGGATTTTTGGTTCGGAGGGACCAAAGTTAAAAAACCCATTATTTTTTTATAATGCTTTGTTTCAGGGGGCCAAACTCAATATATATATAAAAAATCAACAACCGATCAACAAAACAACACTTCGAACAGAAAAAACTGGGGTGGCCCGGACCCTCTTTGGTCCCTTCTATGCCTCACCAATGGGTCAACCAACATATAAGATAACTAATTGGAAGCCGGTAAATCTTATTAGTGGCAATTAAGTGTAAGTTCTAATACAACGTAAGCACAACTCGACCTTGCTTGCTTTGGTAAACTAAGATACGGATTCCTTTTCTTTTATTCATGGTATATGTTTTGTCTTCGGCTACCTAATGTTTTGTCCCTTTATAGTGGGGATTTTGACGGTTCTACTTGTATTATTAAGTAGTTAGTTCCTTTGAAACATTTGGCCTTCGGGCATTCGATATGTTCCTTAGAAATCATGCCTTTGAATTTGATACGTATTCGATGCTTATAACTGTACTCATCATCGCATATTCCCTTATTTGACATATGATTATATGATATACTAGGTTTAATACCCGTGTGTTACACACGGGTTAATTAATAATATTTATAAAATTTAAAAACTATTATGTTTGAGGATTTGTAAATGTTTAATATATAAGGAGTTGTAAATAATTAATACTTAAGGATTTGACTTCATCAACTCATGCATTGTGAAAATTCCAATTAATTTTCCCTCAAAAACTTCATATTATAGAACAAAAGAAAATTTCCTCAAAAAATATTATCCTCCTAAAACCTTAATTTATTAGATAGACAAGGTCTAACACCCGTGTGTTACACATGAGATAAATAATAATATTTATAAAGAAATCATAATCATTATGTTTAAATATTTGTAAATATTAGAGTAATATTTAAGGATATTTCTCAATTAACTCATACATGATACTTAATATTTTTCCTCTCAAACTTCCTATTATGAATTAAAAATAATTTTCCCCAAAAGTTGCCCCCTAAAACATTGAATTATTAGATAGATTTGCATTAGACTTGTTTAAAAGAATAGTAGGATATTCTACTTGTGCGTTATTGGGCCATCGATGGCGTAACACTTTTCGTGGACGATGTGACTGGTTCACAGCGTCTCCATATTTTCGGCACCCGGTGGGTGGTATTTGGGGAGGTGTATGGATCAATCCTAGTAATTGTTTTTTTTGTGAGTGATGGTGTTTACCCACGTAGAGCTCACAATACTCAGGATGACGTGTTTGTGTACACAATTAGTTTTTTTTTCTTTTTTGTGCTCAATGGGTATTTCCAAACCAACGAGAGTTATTTGTTTTGTAAAAGTTACATTTAGCTATTCATATGGTTTTTTTGTTCTGACATTGGTTATGCTACACATGTATTTGTTATGTTGCTTCCATTGCATTCAGCCGTATTTTTTGTGGTGTTTTTCTCTGTTATATGGCATGTACTTAAGGGGTCTTAGGAAAGTGTGACGGGAGCCAGGGATTTAAAAGAATTAAAAAGTGATAATTTTTACATTAAGTTTTTTATTATGGAAATTTGTATTTGTTCTAAATTCTGGTTGATGTGATAGTGATTTCTTAGCCTCTCCGATTTTGGGTGTTACACAATACTCATTTATTGGCACTATTCCACTCCATTGTAGTGTAGTGATAAGAGGTTTGGGTTCACCAATAGAAATCCAAGTTTAAGTTACAATGATTCAACAAGTAATTAAGGCAGCATTACACAACTTTCAGCAGACAAACTGTGTAATCCTTCACGCTTGATTGCATGAGCTTAATATGTAGCATTTACAACATAAGGGTTTTAGGTAACCTCGTCCCCTACATCCCAACAATAACATATAACTTTCGAACGATATTTCTTTACCTTCTTTTGCCATGGTTCAGATTGTTCTAATTAGTTGCATTCTGATCATGAATAGAATACTTCCCACGTCTCCTACCCCAATTCCTCATCCACGTCCTTTGTTACCATCATTCTCCTTATATCATTAGACGATTCACCGTGTGTAAACAGTAACTTAGATTGGTTATTTATCTGCAACTCTTCTTCTTGGATGTGTTCTTCATTTAAGTCGGCCCACAATGTCCTCGTAGCCCACTCATTCAAATCTAAGACTTGCTCAAGAGAGGTAACAATCTAAGGGGTTGTTTCTTAATGGTTCAGTTCAGTGCTTAATCATTCAGCATTCAATAGTCAGAGCGTTTGTTTCACAAAATAAGAGCCTTTGAATGATCCAGTTAAGTGCTGAATGGTTAAGAGACAGAGATATGCTGAATGGAACTGATTGAAGCATATACCAACTTTACACTCATCTGAAGTTCTAGCCCAACATCTCTCCCATTGATAGAGCCTCTTAATGGTTCAGACCTATTAACCATTCAGCACTTAGTGATTCAGATTTTTCCAAACAGCTCCTAAATGAACTTGGTTCTAGGAAGAGTTTTTTTTTTTTCCAAAATTTCTTGACCAGTTTCTTCTCTTATATTACTTCCTTTAATGATGCAGACTTCGAGGCTAGGTAGAGTTCTTATCAAAATATTGGTCAATGGTTTCCGATTCACTCAGCTTCATATTGTCGAACTTCAGAGCCAAGGTTTGTAGCCTAGCCTTTTTTTCTCATTCGGCGCCAAAAACAAAGAGAGACAAAAATCTTACAGTTGATTGGAAAGAGGCAAATCACTTACTACAAAGCTAACCTTGATGTCCTCAAAACGTATTTCATTGATGCTAGTAACACTTGAGCACGTTGGATGAACCTTATTGAGGTCTTGGTTGTATGATGATGAAATAATGGCAATTGTCCCTAAACCAAAGATGAGTGCTAAACTGGTACCTTTAATGTATAACTATTAAAGTTGACTTATTGAGGTTTTGTTGTATGATGATTAAATCAACTAAAATCATTAAGTTGACTTTAATATATAACTATTAACAAATTATAAGGTAACCATTGGTTTAATTGTTGTAAACTACAAATTGAAAAATACTAAAACAGACTAGGTAAAATGCTGTGAGATTTGAGAATTCTCTGTAACGGATATCATCTGCAAATTTAACTGTATATATTGAAACACAAACTTCATGAGAAGTGTTTTGCGTATGCTTTAAAGTGTTCTGTTACTATTAGTTGATGGTTTAAGGTGTTGGTTTGCTATTGGTTGATGTCATGAGTGCGTTTGTTTGTTGGATGTTTCTTATTTTTATATTATTGTGTTTTTTTTATTTGAATTTTTTTATTACATTTTTGTCTGTTTGTTTGTTTGTGAATTTTTTATTACATTATTGTGTTTTTTTATTTGAATTTTTTTATATTAACAACCGTTATGTAACACGCGATAACATGGATGTATACCGGAGTATTAAACCTTAACAGTCCCAACTATTAGTTTTTGGCCGCTACCGGTCCCAACTTCTGAAATATGTGCTGACGGTCCCAACTTTTATCATTTTGGTCATTGATGGACCGCCGTTAAAAAAGTTAACGGTGTTAATTATTTTTTTTTGAATTTCATGTCGACGTTTTATGGTTTTTTATCGGAATAAGAATACGAGTCGATTGATATAAAAGTTACATAGAAATAGTGCTCCAAATGACAAAACGATGCTTCATCGGGTTGTTTAAACCTAACGGTTCTTTAACCGGATGTAAAAATTTCGTCGTTTGGATCATCGTTTCGATGTAATTTTTATATCAATCGACTCTTATTCTTATTTCGGTCAAAAACCATAAAACGTCGACTTGAAATTAAAAAAAAAGTTAACGCCGTTAACTTTTTTAACGGTGGTTTATTAATGGCCAAAATAATAAAGGTTGGGACCACCACCAACACATATTTCAAAAGTTAAATCCGATAATGGCAAAAAAAACTAACTGTTAGAACCGTTAAGGTAGAATACTCCACGTATACCTAATTGAAGTCGAAAATAAAGTTACTTAGATTAAAGTTGAGACAATGATTGAATAATATATAAACACTTGCTTGATTTTGAACCCCCATTTCTTGATTTCTACGCAATCTATTAAACTACAACATATAAAACCAAAACAAATAAAACTTAGCACGTAAATATAGCAAAAAAAACAATAAAGCTACCAAGTTGAACCCGATATGTCAAAGTGGGTCTATAATATTTGATATGAAAAGTTGGACGATCGAAGAACCAAATCAGATCAAGTAAATTTACTATATCTACCTATTCTAAGGGTGAGGGGAGTCCACCCCTCACCACCCCACACTTTTTACTCCATCCCACATTCACCTTACATTCACTCCAAATCACCTACTATCCATCCCACACCACCCACATCATTTTTTTATTTTTATTTCTCATTTATTTAAAACTTATAATATTTCATTAATAAAACACAAATATAAATAATAAATAAAAGTAAACAACAAAATTTAAAAAACGATTAAATATAGCTAATCATCAAGTCTTGGAATGTAAGCTTGCTCGATATAGTCGACAAGATCCATTTGTAGGTTTTCGTGAACACCGCTATCTCGTATCTCCATCCTTACATCCTTCAAATCTTGTACAACTGCGGGAGGGTCTGGAACATAGTCAGGGCATAAAGCTAACCCGTCGTCTTTTAAAATTGTAGAGAAACAGAAACTGAATAGTACTTCAAGTGTGAATATTACATGACAATAACTCCTCTATATATAGAGGTGGGAACCCTAAAAAGGGGCCCATGGGCCTAACCTACCTAACTAACACTTAACTGGGCCTTAACACTAAATGGGCTAAATCTAAACTAATATTTACAATTAACACTCTTCCTCAAGTTGGAGCATAGATGTTAATCATGCCCAACTTGTTACATATAAAATCAATTTGAGTTTTCCGAAGAGGCTTTGTAAGGATGTCTGCAAGTTGAAACTCTGTCTTCACATGAATCGGTTGAATGGATGGTGGATCAACTTGAGTACCGGTCACACGATCTCTAATGAGATGACAATCAACTTCTATGTGCTTGGTTCGTTCATGGAATACTTGATTTTTGGCTATATGTATGGCTGATTGATTATCACAGTACAATCTCATCAAGTCTTTAGAAACAACCCCAAGTTCCTTTAAAAGACGACGAACCCAAATCATTTCTGAAGTAACATCTGCCATAGCTCTATATTCTGATTCAGCACTTGATCTGGAGACTGTGTGTTGCTTATTGCTTTTCCAAGATACCAGGTTTCCTCCAACAAATACGCAATATCCAGTCGTAGATCGTCGAGAAAATGGGCACCCTGCCCAATCGGCATCTGAGAATCCTGATATTCGACCATCACCTTCCTCGGTGAATGCACCTACCCAACAATGACCCTGACCTGAGTATAAGATTCCTAATCCTGGTGCGCCCTTAAGGTACCGTAACACACGCAGAGCTGCATCCCATGTCCCGTGTACGGGTTTGCCATAAACTGACTTAGGACACTAACAACAAATGAGATATCTGGACGAGTGACAGTCAAATAGTTAAGCTTCCCAACTAACCGTCTGTATTGTTCGGGATCTTTCATCGGACTTCCATCTTCTGGAAGTAGTTTTCCGGTAGCCAGCATTGGACTATCTACCGGCTTGCAACCTAGTAAACCACACTCAGTCAGCATTTCAAGGACATACTTCCGTTGAGACAGAAGGATTCCTTGTGGAGAACGGGATACCTTAATGCCAAGGAAGTATCGAAGTCGGCCAAGATCTTTAATCTGAAATTGTGACTGAAGAAACTATTTGAGATTGGTGATCCCAACCTCATCATCACCCGTGATAATTATGTCGTCAACATAAACAACCAGGATGATTCTCCTACCCTGAATGTGTCTGAAGAACACAGAATGATCATATGCACTACGGGTCATCCCAAATTTACCCATAACATCAGAAAACCAACCAAACCAAGCCTTGGGTGACTGCTTAAGACCATACAATGAACGGCGTAGTCTGCAAACTTTGGAGGCCTCCTCCTTAACAATATAGCCAGGTGGCTGCTCCATATATACCTCCTCCTCAAGGACACCATGAAGAAAAGCGTTCTTGACATCAAGTTGATGGAGCGACCAATGATTGATGGCAGCAAGAGCAATCGAAATGTGAACCGATGGCATATTGGCAACCGAAGAAAACGTCTCATCATAGTCAATGCCATAAGCCTGAGAATATCCTTTAGCAACTAAACGGGCCTTCAAGCGAGACACAGGTCCATCAGGGTTTGGTTTAACAGTGAACAACCAACAACACGCTTCCCGGGAGGGAGCGTTTGAAGATCCCATGTATGATTGGCTCAAAGAGCTCCGATCTCTTCTTACATAGCCTGTCTCCATCCTGGATGAGCTAGAGCTGTCGTCACATCTTTGGGAATCGGATAGGAATCAATGGCAGTGGTGTAAGCATGACATTCAGGGGAGAGGTGAGCGTAAGAAACATAATCCTGAATAGGGTAACAGGTGTGGTGTCTGGGTTCTCTTCGTAAAGCAATCGGAATGTCAGGATATGGTGCGCCAGGTGGGTCATAAACAGATGGTTCAGATGTATCAGGGCAGGGGTAGTGTGTGGAACAGATGTGACATCTGCCCCAAACCCGAACCCGTATGCCCGACTCAGACCCGAAGTTGTTATCCGTTAAATTGAATTGTATTTAATTTATCTTCAAAATGTAACGTTTATTATTATTGTGAATAAACGTATTCAATTCTACGTTATTCCCGTCTTAATTCAATAACCGTATTTACACCGCAAAATATTCACGCGTAGCTAATAATTACTATCCATGGCATTAAGACTCAAAATATATATATAAATAAATATATATATAGTTCGTAAAAGAAAATTAGTAAAAACATTAAGCCGAAACGTCTCCAAGTCTCTTAATGGCGTAAACGAACTAAAACTATAAAAACGTCACTTATATAAACATTACGTTTCCATTTAGTTAAGTTAGTTAGTTAAAATATATGAATAACTAACTTTGGGTCAAAACTGCCAATTTACAAACTATTAAAACTATCAATAACTAAATGAGCAAAAAACCAGAAACTACAAGGGCTGGAGTTGTAAAATTGTTTAAACCAACCCCCCCTTTTTTTACCCCGTGTTTCCGGCACCATCTGGCTCCGGCCAACTTGCCGGAAAAGGCCGAACTCCGGCGAAGCCTTTTCTACTCGATTTTAATGCCTAAAAACCCGGTAAAACTACAGAAATGATCCTAGGCGAGTTTCGAACCCATTGTCACATGTTAATTCCCTTCTAATTCACTAATTTAAGAGTATAATTGATTTCAAGAATCGTTTACAATACCCACTTCCTTTGAATCGACTTCAACTGATGCAATCAATGAATTGGAGTAACTGAACTCGACCTTTCGACGAACAGAAACTGATGGTTATGTTCAATTGGGTTTATCATCCAGAATCAACCACCAATTTCTGTTCCTTGGCTCGAAAATTTGCTCAAACGTGTGTGGCTATATTCTGATCAAATTACCTCTATTCCTTTGGCAAACTTACTCTACTCAACTCGTTGTTGCTCTCTGTCACTCCAATTTCATCACAAATCAGCAGGTAATCTATATGTAATCTCCATCTTGTTCGTCTCTGTTCATCTGCAATTCATCATCTAAACGTGTTTCTAATCCAAATCTTTGCTAGGGCTTTATCTTCACTCATTGCCACGAGCAATCCTGCAAGTTGAATTGAATTAAAACAGTTCCTAGATATCATTTCAAAGTTCAAGCCGTGCGTTCGTGTTCTTCACCTTCATCGCTTAATCTGATCAAAACCAAGTAAGTATTATATATCAAAATGATCACGATCCAGCGTAGATTAAAAGCCCTCTACTGGTTTTGGATTTGATTCACTAGATTAAACGAATTGGTTAGATCTTTGATCTAGGGTTTGAATGTGAAATGGGTGTTGTTGGTTATTAGATGTTAAAAACAATTAAAAACCAATTTGACTAACAAAAGCGCGCCTGGTCCAGCGGATAGGGTGTTGGTGGTGGCGCGTGTGGTCGTGGGTTCGAGTCCCACTGACCCCCTTTATTTAATTTTTACCCTTTTAACCCCTTTACTTCTAAGTTATATACATATATTTCTCAAGGTTGTATATCAATAATATATTAATTATAAAACTAGAAAATTGTTTATTATAAAAATATATATTTATATCTCGTATCTAAATCCCCAAATTGGACTTTAAAACCCTAAATTGGTTTTGAAACCCTAAATCCCCAAATCGGACGTTAAAACCCTAAATTGGATTTTGAAACCCTAAACCCCCAAATTGGACTTTAAAACCCTAAATCCCCAAATTATATTTTGAAACCCTAATTTTCAATTTATAATTTAAAACCCTAAAACCCCAAATCCAAAACCCTAGAATTTCTAAGTCTTGATTCTAGTTACTATATTATTTGTCTCGTTTCTAAATTAGGTTTTCCCGGTTAATTAGGTGGTTCTAATATCTGGGCGATCCTCGATCCTATTTAATATTTTCTTGCGTTGCTATACTATATCAGATTTGTATTTGAGGTGAGTAAACTCACTCCCCTTTTTCCATTTTACTATTTTTGGGGCTGAAATACGTCTTTTACTATATTGCGTTTTCTATTCGTTTTCTAAAAGAGATCATACAAATATGTTAGTCTAGTTTGGCCGCTGGATGCAATCGTATGTGTTAGTTAAAAGTAGTTTTATTGCCTTGTAAACCCACCGGTACAATGTTAGCGCTAATGGTTTGACAAACCCACCTGCTTGTACAACATCGATAGGTGATTTAAACCCGGCCTTTCTAATTCCATGTTTACTATGACGAGATGCTATGTTGCTATACTATGTTGCTATGCTATGATGCTATACTATGCCATGTCCCTAAATTGCTAAATGATGACTTATATATCGAGACGGTAAACGACGGTTATTACAAGTTATCATTATTTACTACATGAGTGGTTCTCATGACAAATGGCTAGACGAGATACTATGGTTTCTATTGTGGTTGGTGTGCTATTCTATTCTAGGGGTCCTGGTAGGGTAATATTACAAAATTACTATACATATGGGATTGCGCAGCATATCTTGTTGATCTCGGATTTCAATATTATTACCATTCCATTGGGTTTTACTCACTAGCTTGTGTAGCTAACTTTACGTATTTCAGGTGGCGCGTGATTTTGGCTTGTTTCTTTGCTATTTCAAGACATAGGGATTTGGACCTAGAAATAATACTAAACTTGACTATTTCATTTACTGCTGTTATGAATTTGTCGTTTCGCATTTAAGACTTGGATTTTGCCAAATTTATGACAATAACTATTAGACTTTAATAAAAGTAATACCATGAGCTTTGTTTACTACGGATATCCAATTCTATGACAGCCCGGTGTTTTCCGCCACCGGGCGGGGTGTCACAGTTGGTATCAGAGACATGGTTATAGAGAACTAGGATAGGGTATTAGAAACACACCGACCTAGACTATAACCTAAGAGTCCTTAGTGCAAATTAATGTGCTTAGAGAACTCTTCAGAATTTATTTATCAATTTATTTATTATTTCTATGAACTATTCTATGTCTTTTCTTTATCTCAATTCTTAACCGATTTCGCGAAGGAGCTACAAGAGACTCGTCTGTAAGATTAGGATCTTTCTCTTTGTGGAATCTCGTCATCGTCTTAAGTGAGTTTGAAAACGTGGGAAACGTGTGCAATCTGGAAGGGGGAACGCCTGTATCACGGACATCCTGTCTAAGGCAAGCATTTCGTATAAATCTCTTTAAGAGACCTGTATGCTTACCTGGGGATGTTCGAGATGAGTGTGAACCTATAGGCTAAAGCACGCTTTCTCGAATACGTTGAGAACGAACTTAACACTTTGATAAGTCTTGAGTGTCCAAACCCAGACACATTCCTAAGCCTTCAAATTCCAATTAATCATTTTTTTTTTCTAATACTATCATTTTTCTATAAATTCTAATTATTTCTATGAGTTCTTTGTGATTTTGAAATGTCACCCTAAACTATTTGATTGTGTTTCTATGGTTTCTAAATGTGTACTATGAAGTGTTTTCTAAGGAGATTCTATGATATTTCTAAATACCATTCAAATTCAATAAGTGTTTACTATGAACTATGTTTTAAAAAGAATGTTCCATGTCTCACGAATTCGTTTTCTATCTTGTAGAATGGCGGGTAGAAATCAACGACTTGCTAATACTATCGCAACCCAGATAGCCGGTATTTTGCCTGGGCTTGTGAACCAACTCAACGCGGCGAACCAAAATAACCAGCCCAGGTGCTCGTTAAAGTATTTCAATTCTTGTGGGCCAACCAAATTCTATGGCAATGAAGGGGCCACGGGGCTTCTTCAGTGGTTCGAGAGTATGGAAAGTACTTTCACAAATTTCGAGTGTCCCGAGAACCTCAAAGTTCGTTATGCCACCAGTGTCCTTCAGAAGGGTGCTTTGACTTGGTGGAATGACGAAAAGCGCAGGCTAGGTGAAGCTGCTGTTACTGCTCTTACTTGGGCGGCATTCAAAACTACCATGACCAACAAGTACTGTCCTCCCAGTGAGATCCGGAAACTGGAGGGCGAGTTCTGGGCCTTGAAACAAGACAGTGGTGAGAACGTAGCCTACAATGATCGCTTCTCCCAGCTCAGCACCCTGTGTCCCAACATGGTTACCCCGGACTCCCGGGGAATTGAACAATACATCGGTGGTCTACCGATGACTATTCAGGATGCGGTTTGGGGAAGCAAGCCAGCCACGGTGGGTGAGGCCATGACCTTAGCAGGTCGTCTCACGGAAAACCACGTGCAAGCTGGTACTCTATCCAGGAAAGGGGACAAACGGCTCAAGGGTTCGTCGAGCAATGATCCTAAAGCGACCGAGGGAGGTTCTCACAAAGGGTTCAAACCCGAATCATCATCCCGTTCTAAGAAGCGCAAGAACAACGCTACTAATTATGCTGTGGTTACTCCAAACCCTCCTATGGCTCAACAGGGGGGAAATGCTAATCGTAAGCCCTATACGGGAACTCTGCCAAAGTGCAATTTCTGCCCACTTCACCATGCTCCCAACACACCATGTCATAAGTGCTCGATCTGCCAACGGTACGGCCATGTGGCTAAAGATTGTTGGAACGCCCCGAACACTGCAAACAACAATCGGGTGAACCCAGGGCGTGCCTGCTATAACTGCGGGGATCCAAACCATTTCCGCAACAACTGCCCGCAACCGATCAATGTCAACGTAAACACAAATGCTAATGCTAATCAGGCGGGTCGGGCCAGAACTTTTAATATCAATGCCAACCAGGCCCAAGCCAACAACGACGTGGTGAACGGTATGTTCCTCGTTAATGATCACTATGCTTCTATTTTATTTGACTCGGGTGCCGATAAAAGCTTTGTATCTCTAGAGTTTGCTTCATCTTTTACTGTGGGCCGTGTTAGGCTTGATAAACCTTATGTGGTAGAAATAGCTAACGGGAAAAATGTTTCAATTAGTTCATCGTTTATGGGGTGTGAACTTAAACTTCAAGGTCACGTGTTTCATGTTGATCTTTTACCAATGACGCTCGGTAGCTTCGATGTTATTATCGGTATGGATTGGCTATCCGCTAACGGCGCAGAAATTTTATGTCGGGAAAAGGTAGTCCGCATTCCTCTCCCATCGGGTCTAATCCTGAATGTTTCGGGGGAGAAATCTCCTACCGGTCTGAAACTCATGTCTTGTGTTAAAGCTCAAAAATGTTTGCGTAAGGGTTATATAGCGTTCATGGCTCACGTTGAGGTCAACAAAAAGATAGAAAAGAAATTGGAGGACATACCGATTGTGCGAGATTTTGCCGAAGTGTTTCCCGAGGATGTAACTGGTCTACCACCTACACGACAAGTCGAATTCCGTATTGATCTTATACCGGGTGCTACTCCCGTGGCGAAAGCCCCTTATCGTCTGGCACCTTCCGAACTTCAGGAGTTAGCCAGTCAGCTCCAAGAACTATCCGATAAAGGCTTTATTCGTCCGAGTTCTTCGCCTTGGGGTGCACCAATCTTATTTGTTAAAAAGAAGGATGGTTCGTTCCGAATGTGTATCGATTATCGTGAACTCAACAAACTTACAGTCAAAAATCGATATCCTTTGCCTCGTATCGATGATCTGTTTGACCAACTACAAGGAGCAACGTGTTTCTCAAAGATTGACCTTCGTTCGGGTTATCATCAGCTGCGTGTGCACGAAGATGACATACCCAAGACTGCGTTTCGTACGCGATACGGACACTTCGAGTTTACGGTTATGCCTTTCGGTTTGACCAACGCCCCTGCTGTTTTTATGGACTTGATGAACCGAGTGTGCCGACCGTATCTGGACCGATTTGTCATTGTGTTCATTGACGATATTCTCATCTATTCTAAATCTAAGGCCGAGCATGAACAACATCTCCGTACCATTCTCCAAATGCTAAAGCAAGAGCAGTTATATGCTAAGTTTTCTAAATGTGAATTTTGGCTCAAGGAGGTTCAATTCCTGGGTCATATCGTTAACGAAAAAGGTGTTCAAGTGGATCCGGCAAAAATCGAAACCGTTAAAAACTGGTCAGCACCTTCAACTCCAACCGAAATCCGCTCTTTTCTCGGTCTAGCGGGTTACTACCGTCGATTCATTGCCAATTTTTCTAAGATTGCGGTTCCCCTCACAGCTTTAACTTGCAAGAATGTACCTTTCGTGTGGGGTTCCGACCAACAGAAAGCGTTTGATGTCCTAAAAGACAAACTGTGTAATGCTCCGATTCTTACTCTTCTAGACGGTCACGAAGACCTTGTTGTTTATTGTGACGCTTCAAAGCATGGTCTCGGTTGTGTCCTAATGCAACGAGGTAAAGTAATCGCTTATGCCTCGCGACAACTCAAAATCCACGAAAAGAATTACGCTACTCACGATCTCGAATTGGGTGCTGTAGTCTTTGCTTTCAAAATATGGAGGCATTATCTTTACGGCACCAAGTGTCTTGTTTATACCGATCATAAGAGCTTGCAACACATTCTGAATCAAAAAGAACTTAACATGAGGCAGAGACGTTGGGTCGAGTTATTGAACGATTATGACTGCGAAATTCGCTATCATCCCGGCAAAGCTAACGTCGTTGCCGATGCTCTTAGCCGCAAAGAACACGTCATGCTATCTTGTGCTACCCTTCGTGTTGACCTTAAGTCCAAAATTCTTGAAGCTCAACGTATGGTTGTTTCTGAGGGTACTTTCCGAGATGAGATGAACCCTGGTGCCGATTCACAGTTAGAAACAAAAACCGATGGCCTACTCTACTACATGAATCGCATCTGGGTGCCTACCCGCGGTGTTATCCGTGAACTTATTATGGATGAGAACCATAAGAGTCGTTATTCTATTCATCCGGGTGCAGATAAAATGTATCAAAATCTTCGTCCCCACTATTGGTGGCCGTGTATGAAGGAAGAGATCGCTCGATATGTTGCTAAGTGTTTGACTTGTGCACGGGTAAAAGCCGAGCATCAACGCCCTTCTGGCCTCCTCGTACAACCCGAAATTCCTGTTTGGAAATGGGAGAGTATCGCCATGGATTTCGTTACTAAACTCCCTCTTTCAAATGGTTATGATAGCATCTGGGTGATTGTTGATCGGTTAACGAAATCTGCTCATTTTCTGCCAATCAAAGAAACTTATTCGGCGGAAAAGCGGACTCAGCTTTACGTGAAGGAGATTGTTTGTCGTCATGGGGTGCCGTTGGATATTATTTCTGACCGTGATGGTCGTTTTATGTCTCGTTTCTGGAAAGGTCTTCAAGAAGCTTTGGGTACTAAACTAAACCTCAGCACTGCTTATCATCCCCAAACCGATGGTCAAAGCGAGAGAACCATTCAAACTCTCGAGGATTTGCTTCGCTCTTGTGTTATCGATTTCAAAGGTAGATGGGATACTCATCTTCCGTTGATCGAATTCTCGTATAATAACAGTTATCATTCTAGCATCGATATGGCACCGTTCGAAGCTCTTTATGGTCGTAAATGTCGTTCTCCTCTATGTTGGACTGAAGTCGGTGACTCTCAGATTACTGGGCCAGAGATGGTTCAGGAGACCACCGATAAAATCCGCAAAATCCGAGAAAATCTTTTAGCAGCTCGAAATCGGCAAAAGTATTATGCTGATAAAAAGAGGAAGCCTATGGAATACGAAATCGGTGATATGGTTCTACTTAAGGTGTCTCCATGGAAGGGAGTTTTCCGATTTGGCAAAAAGGGAAAGCTAGCTCCCCGGTATGTGGGCCCGTTCAAGGTTCTTAAAAAGATCGGGAAGGTTTCTTACGAGTTGGAACTGCCTGAGGAATTGGGTGGTGTTCATCCCGTGTTTCATGTTTCTAATCTGAGAAAGTGTTTGTCCGATGAAAATCTTATCGTGCCTCTCGACGAGATCCAAATTGATGAATCTATGCAATTTATTGAGCGACCATTAGAAATTATGGATCGAGAAGTCAAGCAACTTAAGTGGAGTCGGATACCGATCGTCAAGGTTCGTTGGGAGTCTAAGCGTGGACCCGAATTCACTTGGGAACGCGAGGACCAAATGAAGGCAAAATATCCGCATCTCTTCGCTTCAACTTCAACTACTTCGGTTTGAGCAAATTTCGGGACGAAATTCCTTTAAGGAGGGGAGACTGTGACATCTGCCCCAAACCCGAACCCGTATGCCCGACTCAGACCCGAAGTTGTTATCCGTTAAATTGAATTGTATTTAATTTATCTTCAAAATGTAACGTTTATTATTATTGTGAATAAACGTATTCAATTCTACGTTATTCCCGTCTTAATTCAATAACCGTATTTACACCGCAAAATATTCACGCGTAGCTAATAATTACTATCCATGGCATTAAGACTCAAAATATATATATAAATAAATATATATATAGTTCGTAAAAGAAAATTAGTAAAAACATTAAGCCGAAACGTCTCCAAGTCTCTTAATGGCGTAAACGAACTAAAACTATAAAAACGTCACTTATATAAACATTACGTTTCCATTTAGTTAAGTTAGTTAGTTAAAATATATGAATAACTAACTTTGGGTCAAAACTGCCAATTTACAAACTATTAAAACTATCAATAACTAAATGAGCAAAAAACCAGAAACTACAAGGGCTGGAGTTGTAAAATTGTTTAAACCAACCCCCCCCCTTTTTTTACCCCGTGTTTCCGGCACCATCTGGCTCCGGCCAACTTGCCGGAAAAGGCCGAACTCCGGCGAAGCCTTTTCTACTCGATTTTAATGCCTAAAAACCCGGTAAAACTACAGAAATGATCCTAGGCGAGTTTCGAACCCATTGTCACATGTTAATTCCCTTCTAATTCACTAATTTAAGAGTATAATTGATTTCAAGAATCGTTTACAATACCCACTTCCTTTGAATCGACTTCAACTGATGCAATCAATGAATTGGAGTAACTGAACTCGACCTTTCGACGAATAGAAACTGATGGTTATGTTCAATTGGGTTTATCATCCAGAATCAACCACCAATTTCTGTTCCTTGGCTCGAAAATTTGCTCAAACGTGTGTGGCTATATTCTGATCAAATTACCTCTATTCCTTTGGCAAACTTACTCTACTCAACTCGTTGTTGCTCTCTGTCACTCCAATTTCATCACAAATCAGCAGGTAATCTATATGTAATCTCCATCTTGTTCGTCTCTGTTCATCTGCAATTCATCATCTAAACGTGTTTCTAATCCAAATCTTTGCTAGGGCTTTATCTTCACTCATTGCCACGAGCAATCCTGCAAGTTGAATTGAATTAAAACAGTTCCTAGATATCATTTCAAAGTTCAAGCCGTGCGTTCGTGTTCTTCACCTTCATCGCTTAATCTGATCAAAACCAAGTAAGTATTATATATCAAAATGATCACGATCCAGCGTAGATTAAAAGCCCTCTACTGGTTTTGGATTTGATTCACTAGATTAAACGAATTGGTTAGATCTTTGATCTAGGGTTTGAATGTGAAATGGGTGTTGTTGGTTATTAGATGTTAAAAACAATTAAAAACCAATTTGACTAACAAAAGCGCGCCTGGTCCAGCGGATAGGGTGTTGGTGGTGGCGCGTGTGGTCGTGGGTTCGAGTCCCACTGACCCCCTTTATTTAATTTTTACCCTTTTAACCCCTTTACTTCTAAGTTATATACATATATTTCTCAAGGTTGTATATCAATAATATATTAATTATAAAACTAGAAAATTGTTTATTATAAAAATATATATTTATATCTCGTATCTAAATCCCCAAATTGGACTTTAAAACCCTAAATTGGTTTTGAAACCCTAAATCCCCAAATCGGACGTTAAAACCCTAAATTGGATTTTGAAACCCTAAACCCCCAAATTGGACTTTAAAACCCTAAATCCCCAAATTATATTTTGAAACCCTAATTTTCAATTTATAATTTAAAACCCTAAAACCCCAAATCCAAAACCCTAGAATTTCTAAGTCTTGATTCTAGTTACTATATTATTTGTCTCGTTTCTAAATTAGGTTTTCCCGGTTAATTAGGTGGTTCTAATATCTGGGCGATCCTCGATCCTATTTAATATTTTCTTGCGTTGCTATACTATATCAGATTTGTATTTGAGGTGAGTAAACTCACTCCCTTTTTCCATTTTACTATTTTTGGGGCTGAAATACGTCTTTTACTATATTGCGTTTTCTATTCGTTTTCTAAAAGAGATCATACAAATATGTTAGTCTAGTTTGGCCGCTGGATGCAATCGTATGTGTTAGTTAAAAGTAGTTTTATTGCCTTGTAAACCCACCGGTACAATGTTAGCGCTAATGGTTTGACAAACCCACCTGCTTGTACAACATCGATAGGTGATTTAAACCCGGCCTTTCTAATTCCATGTTTACTATGACGAGATGCTATGTTGCTATACTATGTTGCTATGCTATGATGCTATACTATGCCATGTCCCTAAATTGCTAAATGATGACTTATATATCGAGACGGTAAACGACGGTTATTACAAGTTATCATTATTTACTACATGAGTGGTTCTCATGACAAATGGCTAGACGAGATACTATGGTTTCTATTGTGGTTGGTGTGCTATTCTATTCTAGGGGTCCTGGTAGGGTAATATTACAAAATTACTATACATATGGGATTGCGCAGCATATCTTGTTGATCTCGGATTTCAATATTATTACCATTCCATTGGGTTTTACTCACTAGCTTGTGTAGCTAACTTTATTTTCACGTATTTCAGGTGGCGCGTGATTTTGGCTTGTTTCTTTGCTATTTCAAGACATAGGGATTTGGACCTAGAAATAATACTAAACTTGACTATTTCATTTACTGCTGTTATGAATTTGTCGTTTCGCATTTAAGACTTGGGTTTTGCCAAATTTATGACAATAACTATTAGACTTTAATAAAAGTAATACCATGAGCTTTGTTTACTACGGATATCCAATTCTATGACAGCCCGGTGTTTTCCGCCACCGGGCGGGGTGTCACAACAGAGGTCGTGACAGGGTCAGTGTCTGGAACCGAGGTTAGAACAGGGTCAGAATCTGGAACAGAGGTCGGAACAGGGTCAGGGTCTGATTGTGAATCAGAAGACATCGTATGTTGCCTGGAATATGTGAACAACAATGGTTGAGGCTCTGTCGATGGGCCAGGTGTAGCAGGAACAAAATCTGAGGCGTCCGAGACCGGAGAAACGGATGGAACTGGAGTGACAAATGGAGTCGGGAATACAGGAATGGTGACAGACTCAGGTGTAACAGGGTCAGGATCAGGAAAAATGTCAGAAACTGGGGTGGACGACTCGGGGAAATAGGGACATGACTCATGAAACGTGACGTCCGCGCTCGTGAAGTATCGACGAAGAGAAGGACTGTAACATCGATACCCTTTCTGGACCCGAGAGAAACCAAGGAAGACACAACGAATGGCTCGGGGATCTATCTTGGTATTACCCGGACGATGATCATGGACATACGCAACACACCCAAAAACTCTGGGTTCGAGAGGAAACGGATTCCTTTTAGGGAACAGGACGGAGAGCGGAGTTCGACCATGAAGAACAGATGACGGCAAACGGTTTATCAGATAAGCTGCAGTAAGGACAGCATCACCCCAAAAACGGTCCGGTACGTGGGAATGAAGCATGAGCGTGCGGGCAACATCCAACAAATGGCGAATTTTACATTCAGAGATGCCATTCTGTTGGGGTGTGTATACACATGAAGACTCGTGTACAATGCCGTTCGTTTTCAAATACGTAGAAAATTCAATGGATAAGTACTCTTTTGCATTATCAGTACGTTGATCGATGTGCTAAACTGATTTTTCACAAATGAATGAAATTCACGAAAGACGGAACTGATTTCACTGCGAGATTTAAGTAAGTAAACCCAGGTAACACGAGAATAATCATCAATAAAGGAAATAAAATACTGAAATCCCAAGGGAGTTTTGACTGGACACGGACCCCAAATATCAGAATGCACAAGCTCAAATAAAGTTTCAGTTCGACTCGACACCTTGGGTGGATAAGAACTTCTGATATGTTTACCTAATTGACATGACTCACAATGAAATGTATCGAGAATGTGAAGATCCGGTCTCATTTTCCTCATTATGGCTACAGAAGGATGGCCTAACTGATAGTGAACCTTCATTATGCTTGAATCACAAACATTTGCAATAGGGCGTGATAACGTGGACATACGATATAAGCCTCCTAATTCAAAACCAGTACCAATTACCCGTTTCATGCCTAGTTCCTTAAAAACACAATGGGTCGGATAGAAATTTGCATAACAGTTATTTTGCTTAGTGAGTTTACTAACAGAGCAAAGGTTATCAGGAAATTTAGGAACGAATAATACAGAGGAAAGTGTAAGGTTTTCCGAATTACTGATAGATCCAATACCATGAACTGGGCATGAGGAACCATCAGCGATTCGAACTGGTGGATAAGGAATACGTTGCAGGTTAAACAATAGGTTTTGATTCCAAGTCATGTGATGAGTAGCTCCAGAATCAACCATCCAGGATGAGTCAAGGTTAGAAAGGGTACCTGAACGGGCCGAGCTGGTTTGAGCAAACGATTGAGTTGCAAGGAACTGTTGAAACATATCATATTCTTCTTTGGTGACTATATATCTTTTATTTTTGTCTCCCATTGTAATAAGCAGTACCGAAAATAATAGTCTCGAGATGACGTGCAGGATTTTTCAGATCAGAAACAGCAACAAAATAAGCTGGAACAGGCAACTAATTAGCAGGAAAAAAATAATCTGAACACTTCAGGAGATCTGAAAATGTTGAACCGAACGTGGGCGGAAACTAAAACTGAGCCGGACAAGAAACTTGAAACTAAGCTGAGCCGGGTTTATGACGAACCTGAACCGAACCTGAATTTAAACTGGTGCAATCAGATCTGAGCAACTCTGACACAACGGGACGCAGATCTGGCAGAGCTGAAACTTATTCAGGTGGAAAGCTGGAGACCGGAACGAATACGAGCAGGGGCTGGTGCAATCTGGTTTGTAGTGGTAATAAATCTACCAGATCTGGGAAAACAAGAGGCTGACGACGACTAACGTACGCAAACAGAACTGAAAAAGTTGCTAGAACTGAAAACTGAAGTCACAGGGCTGCTCAAAATGAAATTCCGATCAACGTGAAAAAACAACGGCGGTCACCGGAGTTCTCACGTGCCCTCAAGCGCCGGCGCGTGGGGAACAGCAGCTGGGTGGTGGTGGCGCGTGGCGGCGCGTGTGGCGGCGGTTCGACGCCGCACTTTCAGGGGTTCTTAATCTGGGGATACCGGAACTTTTGGTGGTGGCGGTGAGATGCGGTTATCGCTCGAAAAAAGATTTATAGTACAGAACAGGGACAGCAGCGACGGATCTGGTTCGAGACTTGGGAGTAGCAGGTCTTCAGGAACGGCAGGTGAAAACGTGAGCAGGTTAAGAGCAATGGCTGGATAAATGTGGTGAACACGGATCTGGATTCAGATTTTCTAACGGTGACTGGTTTCGTACCGAGAGCCTTGTGGCTCTGATACCAGGTAGAGAAACAGAAACTGAATAGTACTTCAAGTGTGAATATTACATGACAATAACTCCTCTATATATAGAGGTGGGAACCCTAAAAAGGGGCCCATGGGCCTAACCTACCTAACTAACACTTAACTGGGCCTTAACACTAAATGGGTTAAATCTAAACTAATATTTACAATTAACAAAAATCATGTTGTGCAATATAATACACGCATACATGACTTTTCTAATTTTATTTTCCTCCTATGCACGGGCCGGTAAACGAACTATACCCCAACGACTTTTAAGGATTCCAAAAGCTCGTTCCACATCCTTCCTAGCAGCCTCTTGTGCCCCGCTGAAACGTTTTCGTTTATCACCCGTGGCATGAGGAATAGTTTTGACGAAAACCTACCATCTAGGGTATATTCCATCCACGAGATAGTATCCATACTTGTACTCGTTTCCATTTATTGAAAATGGAACAATTGGTGTTGTTCCATTAGAAAGATTATTAAATAACGGTGACTGGTTCAACACGTTTAGGTCGTTGTTTGAACCGGACATACCAAAGTATGCATGCCAAAACCAAGTATCTTGTGACGTAGCCGCCTTAAGAATGAGAGTTGGGCAATTTTGATCACCCCTCATGAATTGTCCACGCCAAGCCATTGGACAATTCCTCCACGCCCAATGCGTACAATCGACACTTCCTATATATTTTAAAATAATAAAAAAATGATACATCTACCAACAAATATTAAAATAACGAAGAGTTTTTAATAAAATACCTAACATGCTGGGAAAACCATGACGGGTCGCATGATGATTGTATAAAATTGTTTCGTCGTGAGCGGTTGGTCGACGCAAATATTCTTTCTCGTATAATCTAATAACACCCTCACAAAATTCTTGAAGGCTTTCACGTGACGTTCGATCCGACATATTTAAGTATTCATCTAAGGAGTCGGGAACATTTCCATAACCTAATTGACGGATTGCGAATGTGCATCTTTGCAAACTCGTGAAGCTTGTCTTATGTCTTGCGTCGAACCAGGTGCGAAAATAATCATTATCGTTTTCCATATCCCTAACTATTTTTAAAAAAAGTTCTCTGTTCATCCGAAAACGCTCTCTAAACATCCTTGCGTTATATTTCGGATTCTCAGAAAAATAATCAGCAACAAGACGATCATGGGATTCAACCTTTTCAAGAAAACTTTTACATCAATCGACTCGTATTATCCTTCCGATCAAAAGGCCTAAAACATCGGTCTTAAATTTGAAAAAAACTTAACGTCGTTAAAAAAAATTTAACGATGGACCAGTGGTAACCAAAGTGATAAAAGTTGGGACCGTTAACAGCCAATTCAATAGTGGGGACCGGTAGAAGACAAAAGATGATAGTTAGGACCAATAAAAACCAATATACCTATTTATATTTATTAGTTTATATGACTTCTTATTACATAAAAACCATAAATGTCTCTAAAAAGTTAAAACTCAAATGTTTTTATTTGAATTAATTTTTTTGTAATATGGTCCGAACTGAATCCGACTAAAAATCTCTTTATACTACTACTACAAATGAGTAAATAATCTAGCACTTAACATTTAATTAGGTCATCCACCTAAACAATACAAATTATAAAAATATGTACGTGCATAATAAATCATAATAATGTTTTATTTAGATTTAAACTAGAACCATACAAATGATTTAAAAGAACGTTATTATTCTTCTATTTCATTGCAAATTATTCGAAACACATCACTCAAACTTTAAAAGCAAATCAAATATACTCAAAGTTTCATATGTTAATACGTATCCTATTTAGTTTTCAGCCTTTATATTACACGGACAACTTTAAAAGCAAATCAACTAACACGGTAACGTTACCCAAATGACCTTTAAAAAACTTCCGTCCCACGTGAAATAAAATTTTTGGGTCCGACGATGAATTATACAAACATCAACAATCATAAAAACAAACCAACAAAATTCATCTCATATCTTACATCTACATTTCCAACTATTACAAATCAAGAAACACATATCAAAAATACTAATCAAGCTCCTATCATACGTTTCAAAACCAACCCGACTGAACCGTCGAATGATACTTGACCAAAACCAAAACCAACATGACTAGGAACGCCACGCCCCAAGGCGAACATCCATCTTGCTTTCCTATGGAAAGACTCGCGGCATGAACCATGTATGGCAACCGATGCCTCATCGTCACATAGGTCACTAGAAACAAAGCAACTGGCAACAAGTAAAAGAACAACTTGAGGGCCATTTTCTCGCGTTCGATATAAACCTTGAACTCGGTGTACGTAGACATTGACATCAAGAGAATGACTAGACCCAAAAATGCTAGAAGTTGCATTGGTGGTGCGGATATTGAACCAAGTGTCTGGTCAGCCCAACTTAGCCCTGATCTTCCATCTCTTATGAACCAACCCATTAACTTTTCTTTATGTTATGTGTGTATTTTTGTGGTGTTGTTTCAATATATATGTGGTTGTAGGGTTTAAGATGCTAGTGGAAATTAACCTATCCTTTGTTCTTGAAGGTTTGATTGTTAAAAAGAAGAATTGATTCTAAAAAAAGTTGGAGTATTGATTCAAGATGTTTTTGATTGGGTATGAGTAAAGTAGACGAATTTGTGATCACTAAAAATATACTAGAGTATTTCATTTGATATTTACATATGAATAAACATTTTTAATTTATAGGTTTACATCTAGATTTTTCTAAATGAATGAAATGATTTTAAATATTACGGTGGTTTGTAGGATGAAAGTTTAAAAAGAAATATAGATTATGAGCTTGTTGAAAAAGCAGAGTCTTAAATTTGATGTGACTCGTCTTAAATTTGTGCGTTTAACGAGTAGAGTCAGTTTTGTCTTTTATCCGTGCACATCTCTAACTTGCACTTCACATGACCACCTGCAAGCTACTTACTATGTCACCTTACCAACTCTGCTTAACGAATCAGTAATCCTTGAATACGTTTGCCACACAAGTGGAGCTAGTTCTCTGACATATTCTTAGATTCCGCTTCTTCAATATTAAAAATAACCCTATTTGTTTAAAAATTTATCTAAATGTATAGAGAAAATATATATTGTTTATAACGTTACAATAATATTATTTAACTACATATTTTCTTATAGTAATAATGTATTTCAGTTTAAAGTACACGTTGTGAAACTGCAATAGTGATTAAAAAAGTGTCACATACGTGATGACTATGCGTCACGTAAAATTTGTTATGGGATGATGATAGTGATTAGAACTTAATTATAAAGTGTGTTCTGGAAAGATGATAATGATTAGAACTTAAAACTGTGTTGTGGTTAGATGATGGTAATAACTGAATATGTGTGTTGTGACTGGGTAAAGAACTTATAAAATTAAATAAAAAACAAATAAATAAAATACACAACTAAACACCTAATAACATCGCAGTGCTAGTCATCACGCCCTCGTGACGTGGTCACTCCTTTAGAAAAAAGACATGTAAGTTGTGTATAATTATGGAAGATGTTATACAAACACCTTCTCTCGTTATCTCTCTATGTATACACATATATAGAGAGAAAAGAAAATGAATGTTTGTATAATCATATAGTGTATATATAGCTACACCCATAATTATTTTTATTATTACTATTAATATGTTTATATATATATATATATATATAGGGGAGGGATCAAGAGAGAACTGCATATTAAGTTGAGAACTAGAAAACTAAAAAAAAGGTATGGATGAAATTTTTAAAGGAGGGGTAAAATTGGAACTTTAATATGTAAATCTTTAAACATTTCTATCTTTTGCATACTTTAGGTTTTTTAATTTTTTTTTTTTGCACCATTAGATCAAGAATTTCATTATCTTTCATTTGAGTATAAATAACGTTATAAAAAAATATTTTTTTCTCATTTTTTTACTTTCAATACTGCATATATGTAATATACGATACCTTATGTTTTTAAATTGGGGAAATGGATACGGTGTTGTTATGAACCTAAATTACCCAAGAAACCATCAAAACTACATACTTTGATAAAATATCAAAAGTTCAAGGGCATTGATTTCGATGACGTTATGAAAAAAAAAACATCATCATGCCTCAATTCCAAATTTGAATTTTCTCATATGATCGTATTGACATTGTTAGCAATAACTTGGTTCACGTTATGTGATGTGGTATGAATATGTGCAGCATGCGCATATCATAATACAAATTATATGAGTCATGCTATATTAATGGTATATTGGTTTTCATTGGTCCCAACTATCACATGTTGTCTTCTACCGGTCCTAATTATTGTATTGGCTGTCAACGGTCCCAACTTTTATCACCTTGGTAACCACTGGTCCCGTCGTTAAATTTTTTTAATGCCGTTAAGTTTTTTCCAAATTTAATGCCGATGTGATAAGCCTTTTGATCGGAACGATAATATAAGTCGATTGATGAAAAAGTTACCTCAAAACGGCGCTTCGAACAACGAAATAGTGCTTCAATCGGGTGTTTAAACCTAACGGTGCTTCAATCGGATGTAAAAATTTTATCGTTCAGAGAGCCTTTTCGAGAAAACTTTTACATCAATCGACATGTATTATCCTTCCGATCAAAAGGTCTAAAACATCGGTCTTGAATTTGTAAAAAACTTAACGGCGTTAAAAAAATTTAACGACGGGACCAGTGGTTACCAAAGTGATAAAAGTTGGGACCGTTGACAACCAATTTAAAAGTTGGGACCGGTAGAAGACAAAAGGTGATAGTTGGGACCAGTGAAAACTAATATACCTATATTAATCTGTTAGTTGGAATTGAGAAGCCAAATTGAGTTACGATCGATTTTTAAAGGGCGGATAATATTTTACTAAAATGAATGACGATTATTGAGTAAATGAGAAAGAGAAAAATTATGATCTAAGAGGAGAAGACTGAGTCGTCCATTAACATTGAATAAAGATCAATGAGTTAAGTTTTCTAATAAAAAAATTTAAGTTAATTTATCAAAGCTACGTAATTTTAATGGTTTTTACGTGTAACTTAGGTGCATAACATCACCATATTCACTATCCCCTTTTAAATTTTATAGTATTGCATATATGCAGTATCGTATACTACATATATGTAGTATCAACGTACTACATATATGCAGTATAGGCAATGTTGATGCATTGTTATCTTATAGTTTGAATTTCAAGTTTTTTTTTTTTACTTTTTTATGATATTTATCCTTGGTTTATTAGTTTATTATTATCTTTATGTTTAGACATAGTATAAGTATTGGTTTTCTTTTCATTTGCCATAAGTTTTTTTAATATGAAATCTTATGACCTTTGTTATTTGTTTTTTGAGATCATATGTACACTTTAAATAATTATTAGACTCTTGAGTCATTTGGTCACTTAATAAATGCATCAAGTACATTGATACTACATATATGTAGTATCAAAAAAACCAAAATGTGATTTTTAAAATTGTTTAATGTAAATAACGTATGAAAAGTTAGTAACGTTTAAAGAAAAATATAATCAAATACAATATCGCAATACTACATATATGTAGTATGAAATTTAAAAAAACGAGAAATTTTTTTTATAACGTTATTTATACTCAAATGAAAGATAATGAAATTCTTGATCTAATGGTGCAATGTTTTTAAAATAATATTAACGTATGCAAAAGATAGAAATGTTTAAAGATTTATATATTTAAAGTTCCAATTTTACCCTTCCTTTTTAAAATTCTATCCCTTGTATTTTTTGTAGTTCTCTAGTTCTCAACTTAAAATGTGTTCTCTCTTGAACCCTACCCTATATATATATATATGTATATATATATATGTATATATATATAGGAGATGTATGCTATGAAAACCATGTTTTATCAAGAAAACTCATGAAACCCAAATGAACGATTGTGATTGCACCACATCATCTATTTACCACATTTTTGTCTTTTAGTTTAAAAGGGTATTTTGGACATTCCAAACACACACTCCCCAATATCTGATATACATGAATATTCAGCTTTTCAACCATCACAATTTCAAAATTGATATTTTTTGTCTCAACATTCTCTCTCTATACAATTTCAAATTTCATGTTGTTTCATCCTCTATATCTCGATCTAGATTTCTCTTAATACATGTGGATATAAACACGACGTGTTTGCTAAAGATCTAAAGACGGCTTGCTTTGCTACAGATCTATATCTCGATCTCTTGTTGTCGCGTGTTATCTCATCCTCTCGTTATGGTTGTTTCCGTTTTATTTACGGTATGTATCCGGCTTACCTGCTAGTTGAATCTGATAATCTTTTTGTTGGCGTGTTGAAGTAGATATACGTATGGAAACAAGCGTCGTTGATGGTTCAGATCTATAAAAACGATGTAGTGAAAACAAACAAAACAGTTGAGGTGGAGATCCGGCTTACCTGCTAGTTGAATCTGATAATCTTTTTGTTTTGGGGACGTTGAATCTAATCAAGGTAAGAGTCTCTCTTTTTTGTTTTTAATCATTCAATTTTACTTTTTCAGATGTATTTCTGTGTGATATTTTGAGTTAACACATTTTAGTTTGGAAAGAGGTTGAAGAAGATGTACGGCTATGAATCCTTATATTTTTATATTTACCATGATAGTAATGACTAATGAGAGAATTTTATGGTTGGAAATTGTACACGTAAATTCCTAAAGTAACATATTTTTTTATTTTATTTATTTACCTTGAGTCTTATAATTTTTTGTATGTATAATGGCTTATAAGGGTGACTTATAATTTTTTGTGGTATAATGGCTGACATATAAACTTATGTTCATTTATTATTTGAATTGAGAATTTTTGTAGTATTTAATTTGTTTGGTATCTTTTGTTCATTTATTATTTTATATTTATTATTTGTAGTACTTTAGATCTGACTAATAATTGAATGGTTTTTAATAATGTTACACAATGTTACACACGTATCAGTCAGTCTCCATTAAATTTAAGTTTTTTAATAATGTTACTTAATCTGAGCTGACATGTAATTTTTTTGTTTTTTAATTAAAAAACCTATGTGACTGTGCTTTTAATGTTACACATTGTTACACCATCTGAGCTGACACGAGTAAACATATCTAACTTTGCTTTTAATAAAATATGTAACACGATATAGTATATGTAACTTTGATGATTCCAATTAAAATATGTAACACAATATAACATGATTGAAACTATGTAACACTATGTATGAACTCACATGTATTTTTTTTTATCAACTTTAATAAAATATGTAACACGATGTAACACATGTAACATGTATGGAGTGAACGTAATTCATTCAGTTTGTTTTTAAAAAAATATGTAACAAGATGTAACAAACGGAATCCATTAAGTTCTGTTTAAAAAAAAATGTAACACGATGTAACAAACGTAATCCATGGAGTTTTATTTTTATATAACATGTAACACGATGTAACAAAGATATCCATTCAGTTTTGTTTTTTGAAAAATTATGTAAAATGATGTAACAAGATTTAACATGTCTGGACTTACACCTTAATCCATCTAGTTTTGATATTTAGAACTTTGTAATAAACTGAAATTGTGATGTATATATTAAGGGCATACATTTTTTATGTAACACGAGGTAACATATGTAACGGTTTTTATGTAACAGTATGTAACTTATGTGATTTTGATTTATTGCTTTTTTAACTTTAAGTTAAATATGTAACAATATGTAACTTTGATTTTTTTTTATTCAAATACGTATACGATGTTGCATATGTAACTTTGATTTTTTATAGATCCAAATATATAACATATGTAACTTGTCGGATTGACACTTAATCCATCTAGTTTTTTTCTTTTTTGTAGCTAAAGGAACTTTTTTTTATTCAAATACGTATACGATGTTGCATATGTAACTTTGATTTTTTATAGATCCAAATATATAACATATGTAACTTGTCGGATTGACACTTAATCCATCTAGTTTTTTTCTTTTTTGTAGCCAAAGGAACTTTTGTATCAAAGATGAAGAGATTATCAAGAAACGAAGCATGTATGAAGCATGATTGAAACTGTGTAACACTATGTAACAAACGTAATCCATACAGTTTTGTTTTTTAAAATATATGTAACACGATGTAACAAACGTAATTCTTCAGTTTTTAATAAAATATGTATCACGTTGTAACATATGTAACACGATGTAACAAACGTATTCCATGAAGTTTTGTTTTTATATAATATGTATCATGTTCTAACATATGTAACATGATGTGACAAACGTAACATGTCTGGTGATTAATTTGTTCAGGTAAGTCATTCAAAGCTGCGCAACTTTGTTTATTTTTTAAACTATATGTGGTGAACTTTGGCATTTTTTTTAATATAGTATTAAAGGCTTAGCATTACTGCGGTTGATTTTAGATTTGAATTTCATATTGTGTTACATATTTGGAAATAATGGTGTTATTGATGATTTATAGCGACAATTTGTGTGAATATTAAATGGTTGTTACATATGTTACATCGTGTTACATATTTTTATTTAAAACTGAAAAAATTAACACGAGTGTTACATATGTTACATTGTGTTACATATGTTACGAGTGTTATGTAACTTATGATTTTTTTTATTCAAATATGTATACGATGTAACATATGTAACTTGGATTTTTTTTAGATCCAAATATGTAACACGATGTAATAAAATATGTAACACGATTTAGCATATGTAACTTGTCGGATTGACACTTAATCCATCTATTCAGTTTTGTAACACGATGTAACATGATTTAGCATTTATAAAATATGTAACACGATTTAGCATTTATAAAATATGTAACACGATGTAACAAACATAATTTATTCAGTTTTGTTTTTTCAAACAATACGTAACATTATGTAACAAGCGTACCAGCTAGCGTCAAGTATAAAGAGAAATTATATTAAATAAACGTACCAGCGCATCCGTTCATGTTTTTTTATAGAAAAAATATGTAACATGATGTAACATGTCTCGAGTGAACGTTATCCATTCAGTTTTGTTTAAAATATGTAACATTATGTAACAAACGTGATCCATTCATTTTTGTTTTTTCAAAAAACATGTAACATGATGTAACAAACGTAAAGCATTGAGTTTTCTGTTTATAAAATATGTAACACGATGTAACAAACATAATTTATTCACTTTTGTTTTTTTTTCAAACAATACAACCCAGAATTATGATTACACACTTTCCATTCCTGCACAAGCTTTAACAAAGTAAGATGGAAATAATTAAAAAAAAATATGTAGAAGTAATCAACAATAGAACATTTGTTTATCTCAACTACCTAAACTGATTGGTTGTATTCCAATACCAACATGCCATTGTTGTCATATCGCTAACCCATTTAATTTGTTTACAAACAAATACAACATGTTTTGAATAGCAAAACAAAGATTAAAGTGCATTTTTGCAAAGCTGAACGGATAAAAGTGAAACTTGACGAAACGCTAAATTTCTTCTTCCTAAAAACAAGTCATCACCTCTATTCCCCTCGTAATTACAACACTCACCTCCGGTGTTTCATGATCGATTTTCACGGTAGACGACGACCGTCATCTTCCGATTCACATCCTTCTATGTTGATATACTGATGTATTAAAAAAACTTCATCACATATATACCGAATCGTTTCGTTAGCTTTGATGTAAGTTGTAAACAATGGAGGATTGGAAACAAATTTGAAATTAAACCAGAGAAGAAAAGTGGGTTAAGGAGGTAGATGGAAAAGTGATAGGATGTGTTGTACTTTTGAGAGAGAATATGACAGTTCTTTTTACATGCAAAATTACCAAATAGCCCTGCAGTACTTTTTTATTATAAAGTAATAGGATAAGGTACATAATTAAAAAAGAAAGTGAGTAGTTTTATTGTCATCCATTGATCTTACTAGATCAACGGCTATCATAGAGTTTTCAGGGTTTTCTTGATATACTTGGGTTTCCATTCTAACCATCCCCTATATATATATATATATATATATTAATTTACAATCGGAAGAAATAGTGTGTTTCTAGTTTTAATAAATTTGGAGTTTTATATTAAGTGACAAAAATAGTAAAGTGGTAATAGTTTTTAAATGATAAGATAAAAGTTTGTTCATTTTACAATTTGGCCCCAAACTTTAATGGGTTTAGTTATTTTACGTCAGGATGACACGTTGATGTTATTAATGTAACTTGTGTAACAAAATTGCAAGGGGTACTTTTAGGGGTGTAAATGAGTCAAACCGGCTAGCAAGCTACTCGAGATCGACTCGGTAAAAAGCTCGTTCGAGTCGAGCCTTAACGAGCTCGAGCTCGATTTCGAGCCTAAAATAATGTTCGTTTTGTTATCGAGCTCGAGCTCGAGCTTTGCATTCAAAACTCGTGGAGCCTTATCGAGCCTTAACGAGCTTTTTGTTTATATGTTTATAATTAGTTTTATAAATATTATTTAAATATATATTCATAAATATAACTACAAATTATGATAAAAAAATATTAAATAATATGTATTTGTTATATATAAGATGTAAGATTATAATTATATATAAATTTAAATATGCAAAATTATATATAAAATAGTTAAATACTAAACGAGCCGAGCTCGAGCTTGAAAACTTTCTGACGAGTCGAGCTCGAGTTTTGGAATTAAAGCTCGAAACGAGTCGAGCTCGAGCTCGAGCTTTGTTAAAACTAAAACGAGTCGAGCTCGAGCCTTAACGAGCTCGAGCTCGACTCGACTCGTTTACACCCCTAGGTACTTTTATGTTTTAAGTAGCAATATATTTTTTTATTCATGCCTAACCACGTTGGCATGTTGCATGTACCGAAGTGACAATAATTATGTCATGTGCAGACATCAAACATTAATGTCACCATACAGCCGCAAATAGTTTGCGTAGTTTAGGCACCATGAGAAGCTAGAAATGCTTGACCAAATCACACAATTAAGATCATGATGAACCATCAAACAATGATATACAAAGTAACACATTCATTCAAGCACTTTGTGAAATCAAAAAACTGGAAGTTGAATTGTTGAAAGGAGGAAACAATATGATACAAAAAAACAGCAATCACACATGAACAAATCAAATGTTTATATGTTTTTTCATCAAAATGTATTTTGATCAAACAACCATATTAATCCTCATACTGCCCTTCAGCTTCTTCTTCTTCATCATACTCTTCATCCTCCACTGTAGCATCCTGATATTGCTGATATTCCGCCACCAAATCATTCATGTTACTCTCCGCCTCCGTAAACTCCATCTCGTCCATTCCTTCACCAGTATACCAATGCAAAAACGCTTTACGTTTAAACATGGCCGTAAACTGTTCACTCACTCTTCTAAACATTTCTTGAATAGATGTCGAGTTTCCAATAAACGTGGAAGCCATTTGAAGCCCGGTCGGTGGGATGTCACACACGCTTGATTTCACGTTGTTTGGGATCCACTCAACAAAGTAAGACGAGTTCTTGTTTTGAACATTCATCATTTGTTCGTCGACTTCTTTAGTGCTCATTTTGCCTCGGAACATGGCGGAGGCTGTGAGGTAGCGCCCGTGACGTGGGTCAGCTGCACACATCATGTTCTTGGAGTCCCACATTTGTTGAGTCAGCTCTGGGACGCTAAGTGAGATGTATTGTTGGGACCCACGAGAAGTGAGGGGAGCGAAACCAACCATGAAGAAATGGAGACGTGGGAAGGGGATCAAGTTGACTGCAAGCTTACGAAGATCTGAGTTTAGTTGACCAGGGAATCGTAAACAGCACGTTACACCGCTCATGGTTGCAGAGATCAAGTGGTTCAGGTCACCAACTGCAAGACAAAAAGAACAAATACAACACAGAAACATTTTTTAACTAATTTAGTTTTATACAAAACAATTACAACAACAATATCAATGGGGTGTAAACGAGCCGAGCCGAGCCCGAGCTCGTTAAGGCTCGAGCTCGACTCGTTTTAGTTTTAACAAAGCTCGAGCTCGACTCGTTTCGAGCTTTAATTCCAAAGCTCGAGCTCGACTCGTCAGAAAGTTTTCAAGCTCGAGCTCAGCTCGGGCTCGGCTCCTTTGGTATTTAACTATTTAATATATTTTTTTTATATTTAAATTTATATATAATTATAATCATACATCTTATATATAACAAATACATATTATTTAATCTTTTTTTATCATAATTTTTAGTTATATTTATGAATATATATTTAAATAATATTTATAAAACTAAATATAAACATATAAACAAAAAGCTCGTTAAGGCTCGATAAGGCTCGACGAGTTTTGAATGCAAAGCTCGAGCTCGATAACAAAACGAACATTATTTTAGGCTCGAAATCGAGCTCGGGCTCGTTAAGGCTCAACTCGAACGAGCTTTTTACCGAGTCGATCTCATTTACATCGATCAAATGTGTCATATTTGATCGGTTAATAACCCAAATCACGTCCATGGAACCAAATCGACGAGTATATGACAAAACTCTATGATTCGTAGCTAAACTGAAATGTGAGGTTAAATAAAAGAAAAAATACTTACAACTTGGAGTGGTAAGCTTGAGGGTCCTAAAACAGATGTCATAAAGCGCCTCGTTGTCAAGAACCATACACTCATCAGCATTTTCGACCAGCTGGTGGACCGATAGGGTGGCGTTATATGGCTCAACCACAGTGTCCGAGACCTTAGGTGAAGGGAAAACCGAAAATGTAAGCATCATTCGGTCCGGATATTCCTCTCTGATCTTTGAGATCAACAGAGTTCCCATACCCGACCCTGTTCCTCCACCAAGTGAATGGCAAACCTGAAAACCTGTCGTCGATCAAAACAAAAACCCCATCGTATCAGATTCATTTAGTGTCAATTGAATTATGAACCATAAATCACTGGCACATATATAACATTGTGCAATCACAGGTGACACAAATCATCAAATTAGAGTTAATAACAGAATTGACGGATAGCATGATGATTCTCATTTCTAGCATGTAATCCTCTTCAACACGTTACAGTCAAACGCTAAATATTCAAAATCAACTAATGTGTTTATCGTATAGGCGTGTACATATGACACAATTAAGCAAAATTCGCAACAAAATGTTTAAAAATTTGTCATTTCGCAGCAAAATATTCAGCACATTATACACAAAAGTGAAAAAATAAGGTTGTATGTAATTGATGTGTTTACTGTATATACAAATGCTGCTAATTCAACAAAAGATCATCAAAATACAAAACAACTTTTCATCTCTAGCATGAACTCATCTTCATCACATTATATTCAAACGCCAAATGTTCAAAACCAATGAAAACTAGAGTTCAAAATAACATAACAGTGATGCAAATTCAAAAAATCTCATCAAAATGCATAACAATTACTCATTTCTAGCAAACAATCATCTTCAACACCTTAAACTCAAACTCAATTTCACCCACTTAATGGTTCAGATATCTGAATGATTCAACAATTATTAGTTCACACCCTTTGTTTCTTTACTAAATGTCTGAATGGTTAACACATTATACTAAGTCTTAACGGTTAAGACCTCTTATCCAAATCCGTCATACATTTGTCTTTGAATAGTTAGGTAAAATAACATAACAGTGTGTAACTGATGAGATTTTTTGAATGGTTCGGCACTTAACCGTTCAGAAGTTGCGAAACAACTCCTAAACTCTAACTCTATTTCAGTGTTTAATGGTTCAGATGCCTGAATAATTCAACCCTTAATGGTTTAGACTGTTTGTTTCGCCAGCAAATGTCCGAATAGTTAACACATAATACTATATCTGAACGGTTAAAAGCTCTTAATGGTTAAAAAATTCTTAAAGGTATTCAGATAGTTCAACACGTTCAACGCTTAATGGTTCAGAAGTTGCGAAACAGCTACTAAATGTATAACAAAAACAATCAAAATTAAAGCTTTATATAAATAAATAAAATTGATACCTTGCAAAAGATCACAATTCTCAGCCTCCTTACGAACAACATCAAGAACTGAATCAATCAGCTCCGCCCCTTCAGTATAATGCCCCTTGGCCCAATTATTCCCAGCACCCGATTGCCCAAACACAAAATTATCGGGCCTAAAGATCTGCCCAAACGGACCCGATCTAATACTATCCATAGTACCAGGTTCAAGATCCATAAGAACTGAACGCGGGACGTATCGGCCACCAGACGCTTCATTGTAATAGACATTGATGCGTTCAAGTTGAAGATCGGATGATGATGATCCGGTGTATCGGCCGGTTGAATCGATGCCATGTTCGTTGCAGATGACCTCCCAGAACTTGGCACCGATTTGGTTGCCGCATTGGCCACCTTGGATGTGTAAGATCTCTCTCATGGTGTGGTTGGAGAAGATGAGAGGATCTGTTATGTTGGGGATGAAGGGGCAATTGGAAGAGGTGAAAATGATGAGGATGATGAGGGTGATTGATATAGGGGATAGTGGTTGGATCTAGAGAACATATCGGCATTATTTTCATTATAATAATCATTATCTTTGTCTACTCGTAGATATTTTTGTGTTTTTCATTATTATTTCATCTTAAAGATCCTTAAGGCGGAAGGGAGTGGTGTGACGAGAAAGGTGACGAGGAGAAGACGAGGTGGGAGAAGGGAGCTCGTGGAGGAGCTTTGGTCCTCGGCTGGAGGCAAAACGAGGTGGGGATGTGAGTGACGAGCTCGTGTGACTGACGAGGTTGACACCGAGTGGAACGAGGTCGTGGCGAGGTCGTGGCTCGTCTGAACCTCGTTCCACCACTCCGTCCTCCCTAAGAGTAGGTGAAGTTGTTCTTAATTTTATTTCAATTGGGATGAAATTTTGCACATTTCAAATATATCCTAATTTCATTTCAATTTAGATGGAGTGGTTTTCAATTCTATCTCAATCTTGTTTATGATTTTTATTTTTAATATTAATAATTCATCAAATAATACAAATAATTAAAATTTTATATTTCATTAATTAAAATCTTGAGTTACATAAAAAAAATTAAAGTACTAAAATTGCCACCCCCAACGCGCCATGACTTCTCGTTTTTGTTCCAACACCATTCCCAGCAACGGTCCAGTAAAGTGATCATGCGGCTTTGTCAAGAACTCCAAGTCCGCTCGTTTTTCCTCCTCGATCATTTTTTGTTTTTGGGCATGTAAAACTGAGTTGCCTCAAGATCACGAGCAATCCGCGCTTTAATTTTCCTTTCCTTGAGACGACGTTTCTCCTCGCGGTCCCGCTCTTTGTTTTCTATGTCGGTCTTGTTGTATGTGTTGAAATCGGCGACCATCTTGATGAGTACTTCGCGCTCGGTTGATGACGACTCAACTAGATTCTTTCCCTTCCGCCTTGGTGGGGGTCTTGGTCTCGCCGGTTACTGTTGATCATCCATTTTATCGTTTAAATCAAAAGACGGACGCTCATCTTGAGAAGATCGAGTGTTTGAATCGGACGTTTTTTACCTTTTGGAGCTCACCTCCTCTATTTCCTCAAACGTCTTCACTCCGCACCATTTTGGGCTATCTTTGACCACGTTCCATGCCAAAAAGTGATTGAATGCGGTCTTCGTTTTTTGTTTTCTCAAATACTCCATGTGTGTTCTTTGTAGAATATCCTCATCATTCCAGCCACTACCTCATCCCGACTCTAGCTTGTTCAAAATTCCGCCCCAACAACTCATCTTGGCATTCATATCCTTCCATTTCGAGTTTACTTGATGGTATATTCGTGCCGAAATGTAACCAAGTTGGGCGTTGAACTCATCAAGAACACGAATCCAAAAACCTTGAAAATGTTGTTGGTTACCCCTGTACGGGTCTTCGGATTTGGAGAGAAAAGCTTTGGCCAAAGCTTCTTCCTCCTCTTGCGTCCATTTTACCGACTTTGCCTTCAAGTGGGTGGTCGACGGTGCCTCGGTTTGTTGTTGTGGTGGTGGTGGTTGTCGTGGTTGTTGTTGTTGTTGTTGCGGTTGGATTTTCGGGATGTAGTCTTCCACATCAAACTCCTCGTCCACGGGCATTTGTTGATATCCGGGATGTAGTCTTCCACATCAAACTCTTCGTCCACGTTAGATAGTTATGCTATTGTGGTGATGTAATATGACTGTTAAGTGACTGCGGACGTATGATTTTTAGGGGAATGTCCTAGCCAAAACTTTGAAGCCAATGCGAGACCGGTTAAAGTTATATGTCTGGCCGAAGTGGGGCTATGGGACTCTACATTTAGAAAGTGTGGTGGCCCGACATTAAGAAAGTCGTCGTTCTAGAAAAGCAGAGAGTTAGATATTTAATATGTATTAAAATATATTCTTATTATTTAATAATTAGTTTTAAATTAAAAAATACATAATTTTAAAAGATCTTTTAACGCCAACCGTCATAAGAGACTCTTCAAACATAATGTTAGTTAGTAGAGTCCATGTATTGGGTGTTAGGGGGAAGGGGCGCACGCAACCATTGCAAGGAGAATACCGCTTGACATATGTGTCGCACCCGTCCACATCAGCAACATTCTCGGCATTTGAATGCCGTTCGGTATGTGGTCAAATATGACCGTTTGGCAACGTTAGATTTTTTACCAAAATTAAAATCATCATCACATCACTGGTAGTGAGTTTCAAATCATCACAAATTCACCTAATTTCACTCACCGATATATCATCTCCATCGTTAATTCGTTCAGTTTCATCTTCTTTTCAATTCTCGGCATTTAATTGCACAAACACGACATTTGAGCCCGAGTGATTCAAAGCAACTTAATACTCTATTCTATTGAGTTTTCAATGTAGCCAACACCATATCAACCTTGTTGTTCCGGTGATAAAATTAGTGTATAGAACATTCATTCACAATGGCGTATCCTTTTGTTTTTTCAGCAGAAGTGCCGATTTTTACCCCGATACCTTAAATTTGTATATATATTGATCTTGCTCTCGTGTAAAATACAAATTATGAGTCATGTAATTTTCAGTCCTCATGTCACAAACGTTCAGGATCCGCCACTTTTCATTCATGTACTCTTAGCCATACACGGTGAACAAACACATTGAAAATCTTATACCAACCTCTTGTCCAGTTTTGATTTCTGGTTTCCGCACATTTATTGGTTCATTGCATTAATTGCAGAAATCATTAACAAACACACATCTAGCAACAAGAAATAATGTTTATATTATGCTAATGAATCAGTTCATTTATAGTGGCACAGTTATTAAATAATGTCCAAGTTGTGTAAAGCAAGTATAATACGCATGAAAATGAGGATGCACAATTGATTGTTTAAAAATAGAACATAAACCAAATTATTACAGTTGTAAACAATTAACAGTACATATAACAAATGTTAAATCTGGAGGTAATCAGAACTTAAAGGCTTGAACATGTCACCGGCATGCGACTCGATGTAGTTCATATGTTTCATTGGCAAATGCATGTAGACAACCCAATCATTCTTGTTACTTGGACTAGTTAATGTCATTACATAACAGTCTTTCCTATAAGATGGAACATGACATGATCCGATCACCACCTTACCCCATCCGAAATCCATCTTGTCCATGATATGAAAGCGCGTTCCTGATGACACCATCATCGACATTTCTTTGTCGGCAAATGCTGTTGCTACTAGTGGTTGTGAGCGACGCTCTTCCACCCAGTCTATTAGATCCAAAAAATGGTCTTTTGTGGTTGCTGCCTGCAAGAACTCGTGAACTTCCATAGCTATGTTGCTTAACGACATCTCCTTCAACTCCTAATGTTTTCAAACGAAACTGATTTAGGGGCTGCTTGTTTCACCTCTTAATAGTTCAGTTCAATGCTTAATCATTCAGAACGTTTGTTTCATAAAAAAAAAGTCTCTGAATGGTTCAGTTAGGTACTGAATGGTTAAAAGATTGAAAGATCATGCTGAATGGAACTAAATGGAGCATTTACTAAATTTACCATCCCCTGAGATTCTACCTTAATATCACTCCCACCGATAGAACCTCTTAATGGTTCAGACCTCTTAAGCATTCAGCACTTTTTTTTTTTTTGGACAGCGAAACGAATAAAGCCCGGCTACCCGGGGTAACCCAATGGCGAAAGGCGACCCCAAACGCTCTGCGAACACAGACAGCGTTGGGTAGCCGAAGCCCACCTATTAAACCAACTCCAATTCGGGGGAAACCCACTAGCCCGTCCGCCCGTAGGCACGACAACAAGCTAGCGGTAAAACCCGTTTGGCTCAGAGATCGAACTTATGTTGGCCACAAGTCTCCCTTCATTGCCCCCATTTGCCCCTTCCAAAGTGGTGGTAGTGGGACTAGAACTTGGGTCTCTTTTGGAGAATCCAAGCCTCGTACCACTACACCACGTTGGAAGTTGCAAGCATTCAGATTTTGCCAAACAACCCATTAGTTTCTCAAATATCAAATAAATTTGATCTTAATTTCTAAATAAGTTCATTCATTACCTGTGATATTTTTGAACCAAAGGGCATTGATAAAACATTGCCAAAGTGAGAAGCCATTAGTTTTTGCTCCTCATCTCCATCTCCATCACTCAACCTACTCCTTCCATCAACTGCAAGAGCCACATTACACGGTCTATTATAATCACCCGAGTTGTTCATGCTAAGCGCAACTATCTTCCACAAGAAAGATGTGAAAGCCTCTAGCTTTGATCTTCGTTCACCATTTTCACTTGCCAGCATTTGTAGTTTGCTAAGTTGCGCACCCTCAATGTATTATACACGGTTTATGAGTGCATGATCGTCATTGTCATCGTTTTTGTCTTGGTCGTGCTTTGTTGGTGGTTCGAATAAAGTAAACATGTCATTAATTGATGGTGAATAAGTGGTTGGGCACCTTGGGTTGAGCATAGATCTTTGAAATGAAGGTAACAAAGATGGGGTTTCGGATCGAGTTATATCTGCCCATGACGAGATAAACATGTTGGCTGAGTACCCATCGGCTGCCCGGTGATCAAACATGCACCCTATCACTATACTTCCACATTTTAACTCTGTAACCTGCATTTTATTTACGGTAGACAACACTCTTAAAGTTAGTTGACTTGATTCATATCATTAGATTTTTTAAAAAAAAACTACATACAATTACATGGAATCAGAGGCGGAGATATGAGGAAACGAGTCGTTGTCCGGGCTACGAGCCACAACTCAAAATGTCGAATCAAGTCGTTGCCCACTGCCCAGGCTACGGGCAGAGGTATATATGAAAGTAATTTGGATATTGCTAATGGCATGCATGCAAATGGTGATAATAGTCAGGATATTGATAATGACGTGCAAGAAAATAACGATTATTATGGTAAAAATGGACGTTTTGTTAGAAAATGATTTGATGAATATTTGTGGTTAGAGTTTAGAAAAAAAATCATTATTGTGTTAATGTACGGTTTTTTTATAAATAACCATGATCTTTGTTGGAACTATTTTTTGTTAAAACAAATTAGTTTTTATTATTATGTGAAAAAACAAAATAAGAAATTGAATTGTTGGTTGTTTCACATTGAATTCAAAAGAATGTTACAACATTGAATTCATTTAGGTGTTTCAACTTTGCATTCAATGTGGTGTTTCATCTTTTGAGTAAAGATGAACTTTGGTTTTACTATAAATACTAGGGTGAACCTAGTTGTAAAGTGGACTTGAACACACATCAAAATCACCTACATGATCTTTCATTTTCTCCAATCGTTTAAGAACTTTCTCTTCTTCTCAATGTGCAATTTCGGGTGCTAGAGTCCTCCCCGGCTGTACATACAGCTTCGGCCATTGTACCCTGGGAAACATTCGAGTTCTCTTGGGAGACTCGGAATTTGTTTTAAGGGACCCGTGTCAATACACGATGCCTCGGTCACTTGTTCTTTTCTTCTTTTGTACTTGTTATTTCATTTATTTCGGTTGTAATTATCGTATTGTAATTTACTGCTTTATTTGATTTTTGTATTGTAATTGAATCAATATAAGTATCTTTAATGTTTTATGCGAACGGTTCCTACAATCTTTTGAACTAGAATCGCCACATTATGGTATTAAAGTTAGTATTTTAAAACATTTGATAAAAGAAAGAATCATAAATCAAACATACATGACTTTTGATTGTTTAAAGTTAATTACCTGTATAGCAAGTACTCCATGCATCTTCTTAGGTATCAATTTACCTTCAATGCTCTCATCTGGATTGTACAAATTGAGTTCCTTAAGCTCCACATTTGCAACAACTTCAACAAAGTCAACACCTCGGTTATTGCAGCGGATTTGATTCTCTCCGTCAACTGCATTCCACATGATCTCGCCAGCAAGAGGGTAGTACAATGCAAGAGCATGCGATAAAGAAGCTTTAAGGGTGTTTAACATGTCAAGAAAACTGATATCATGGGCGGGTTTCTTGTAGCAGAAGAAAGAACCAACGTCAAAAGGTGGCACAAGCAAATCAAGGTTTGTAAAGGGTAACCAGTGGTCAGTCCATGGTTCTTGTGCACGCACCACTTCTTTGCCGATCACCTTATATTTTTCGCTAATGCCCATGATGATATTGAATATGAGCTAGTATGAGTATGGTAGATAGAAGCTAGTGGTGTAGGTTAACATTAGCAGTGGTGGGTATATATAGTGTTTAGTTTGTGTCTCATATTGTTACATGATCATTTCAAATCTTCTATTCATTGTAAATTTAAATTATCATACTATATATATAATATTAGCATTCATATTACAACATACGTCTAAGTAGCTACTAATTGTCACATATAATATTTTTTTTCTCTAGTTTGACTAAGAGTAAACGTGTTTTGATTAAAGTTGTGCTGCTAATTTGTTCCCCCCCCCCCCCCCCCCGTCCACATTATAAGTGATGAATTATATATTGTAGAGAGAATTGTGTGTATATTATTAAAATACTTAATAATTAATTTATCATGCACGTTTTACGCAAACAGTCAATTATTTAATTAAATTGTGGATGGCAAAAAAAACGTTAACATTTTATATGGATAATATCTACCATGCACCAATGTTTATTTAAGAAGATAATCAAGCGGAATAATATGAACACCATTAATTAATTGTACTGAATTTACCATGTATTAATTAACTAACGTATATTGGATTCAAACGTTTTCAACTATCATATTTTAATTTTTATCGGCTTCAATCAGTGGCGAAATCAGAATATTTCGATCGAAGGGTCGTTATATATAATCTTTAGGTCAAGCTCATGTATGTGTCTACTGTACAAACCAATAAAATACATAACACGGTTATATACTAAAAAAAATAATAACAAATTACATTTTTCATCCTTTAAGTGTACATGTTTTTCACCGATGGTCCTTTTTTGCTAAATTTTTCACCTAAATATAATTGCTTTTAATTATTTTTTGAACAAATTACATTTTTTCTTAATTATTTTGAATTAAGGAAAGAACTCTGATAATTTTAAACAATAAAATAAGTTTTCTTTTTATTTTTAACTAAATTAACTAATAGTAGACAGGCAAGTGATATGGTAGAATTCTTTGTAAACAGGCAAGTAAATTAACTATGCTTATTATTAGCTTGTTTTCTAATCTTTGTTTGGGCTTTTATGTAGAAATTTTAAAAAGCCCACTTGACTAGTTAACTAGGTCAAATATACATCGTCCCAACTAATTAATCTTCTTCTTCACACTCTTTCATCAACAACATACAAGCATAGCAGAACCTCCACCACTTTTGCCGGAAACTTTTCCGATCATGCTTATTAGCTTGTTTCCTAAACTTTGTTTTTTCTTCATTTTTCTTCGGTATAGCCACTCTAAAGGGTCAAGACTATGAAATATGATTTCGAGACAGGTCGCTACGGCATAAATTTGGTCCCTGTGGTTCTGCCCCTGGCTTCAACTATCGAATTGGTTGGTAATGGTCTCAACTTTTATTACTTTGTCAACCAATAGGCCGTCGTTAAATTTTTTTAACGGGGTTAAGTTTTTTTCGAATTGAAGACCGATGTTTTAGGTCTTTTGATTAGAAAGAGAATACGAATCGATTGATGTAAAGCTTATTTCGAAACGGCTCCGAATGACAACATTTTACATCCGACTGACGTACCATTAGGTTTAAAAACCCGATTGAAGCACCGTTTCATCGTACGGAGCGTCGTTCCGAGGTAACTTTACACTCGTATTCTCATTCCGATCAAAAGCATTAGAATGTTGGTTTGGAATTTAAAAAAACTTAACGCTGATAAAAAAATGTAATGGCGGTCTGTTGGTCGCCAAAGTGATAAAAGTTGGGATTGTTACTAGTCAATTCGAGAGTTAGGATCGATAGAAACCAAAAAATGATAGTTGAAACCGTTTCTAACCAATATACCGTTAATAAAACAGCTTGACCAATGATGTATAAGAAATTAAGAAATCATTAGTTAATATCCTGTTGGGTTTTAACTTTATTCATAGTCAAATGTATATATAATATAGCTTGGAACTTACTGCTTTAGTTAATACTTTAAACTAGATTATAGGTCGGGGTTGCGCGTTGCGACAGCGGGGAGCGTTATATTTCCGGTTTTACGAAAGTGTTTTTAACATCGTTGCAATACCTAGATGTGTTTACATAGATAACATCAGGTTTTGCTTCTTAACAGCATGCTACAAAAGTGGTCGACACAGTGTTGTTAACCACATCTAGGTATGCTTTCACTGCTGCAAAAGTTTCACATGATCTATGGATGGTGTTTTTTGCTTGCATGTTTCTGCGAGCTATCTTAGTTACACTCGTCCGCGACTACGACTGTCTTCTGTTTTTTGTTGTTCCCTGCAGCTGCGTTAATGGTAGTCTTAGTATCTAGGTGTTCCCTGCAGCTGCGTTAATGACACTCCAATATTATCCTGCAGTTCAGTAGGTAGGATCTTTGGCTTTTTGTTGTTTTGTGTCATTACCAAGTTCTTGCAGCTGACTCCCAGTAGGTTGTGTATCGACTCGTCAATTCGTCAAAGAACACGGCTTCGGTCATTGACGTTTCATCTCTAATTACGGTGTTTAGGTTGTACCTGCAGAGGTGGACCTAACTAATGGATTCCTGTTGTAGTATTCTAGCAGTATAATACAAATTAAAACATATAAGTTGTAAGTTTCATACATGGCTAACGTTAGTGGCTCTGTTTTATAGTTCAGCGATTGTTAAGTTATGTAACAGGTGTTCCAAATGTATGACATCATCGAGATTGTTGAACCTGCATTGTTAGGTGTTAGTAGGTGTTGCAATGTTGCCTGGTTGTAGTACTTAGTTGCCTGAGAGGGTATGGCTACCTGTCAATATAAGCCTGCAGCTATTGGAAGTCTGGATTAAGTTCCACTATGGTGGAGACTGTGACTACAACTGCCTTTCCTACAGCACCTTCAAGCTGGATCAAGTTGGCTTTCTCATCCCAGAGAGTTTCGATTCGACCAATGAAGTCTGCATGATGTGTTATATGACAGCTGATTTTATATTTGGTTATTTGTGTGGGTGTGTATAGTAATGTGAGAGAATTTCCTGTAAGTTGCTTTGGGTGTGACTTCCTACCATCAAGATCTACTAAATACGAATTGTGAGTGCAGAAAACAATGATAGTCACGCAGAAATAACTTGGCGAGTAGAGATTATAACTTACAATAATGGACCCAAGTTAGAGTTTTAAAAGGCTTTTTATTAGCAGTTGAACTTTGTATTTCTTTTTCATGATACCAAACAACTCTAATATCCAATTTGCTATTTGGGTTAAATTCTAGTAGAAAACTACAAAATTTAGGTGTTGAAAAAAAATTGGTTTCTAACTTTTGTAAATGTTAAGAAAATAACCCACCCCACAATAAACAATCACCACAATAAGCAACTTTCACTATATGTTAATATGTTATCAACATTAATTGGACTCACTCAAGCTTCCCAAAGTTAATTGTAACAAAGACCCATCAGTTAATTAGATGGTAAATTATACTATAGGGCAAGATAAAATGAGAGTTAGGATTATGAATGTTGTTATGAACGTGGTTGGCTTATTCATCTCATCCTTTACTCTGTAATCAATATGGAGAGCAAGAGCATATAAACTGTAATCACTTTTCTTAAAACTCACTACTTCTAACCGGTAAAGTACCGGTACCGGTACCGCCTAGTACCGATACCGAATTTCAGGAAAAGTGGGTACCGATACCGGTATCGGTACCGAGATTACTAAGTCGGTACGGTACCGGGACGGGACCGGTACCGGTACTCGGTACCAAAAAGCTCATCCCTACCAACAAACAGTGGCGAAGTAGAACATTTTAAATGGGGGTCACAATAAAATCAAAATCTTTTTACCCCATTCACTAGTTACACCGGTTAATATATTTTATCAAATACGATACAATTTTTTTAAAAGCCCCAAGGAAAAAGTAACAATTGGCTGATATTAATCTTAACTTAAAAAATTCCATAGGTTAATCCTAACTTTCACCCTATTGACCTCCACCGAGCCTTTACCTAACGAAGTTTAACTTTGTTAGTTTTTGCGGACGTGAAGGGTTAAATAGTAAACTTATAAAACTTAAAGGACCATATGTAATATACACTATTGTCTTCCCCTGTCAACTGTGATATACCTCTAACACCTTAAACACCCATCATCATCTTCATCACATGCGCCCACCATTCCCACCCCACGACAGTCATCGTCATCTTCATCAACTGGTCGAACCCTCCTCCCCCCAACAAAGGTAGAGGAGATCTGAACATAAACAGAAACAACAAAACCTAATCGCGATGAAGTTTGAGACCCAAATCATGTTTTAAGGGTCGGGATTGGGTTTCGCATCGATGGTGGTTTGCTACATGGTTTGGTTCACAAGAATGGGAAGATACAATTTTGGTCGATGATGGTGGTGGTAGTAGCGAGATGGTTCGATTGTAGGTAGTGGTGGCTGCGTGGTGGAGGCGGTGCTTGGCGGTGAAGGGTGATGAAAGTAACAATCCGCTAGGAAAAGGTATAAGTGGTGGTGAATTGATGATCGGGGTGGTGGCCGGTGATCGCGAAAGTGGTGAGTGGTGGTAGTGATGACCGGTCGGATCGATGTGGTGGTGGAGGTTTATATCAAAAATTTCACTTTTGACCCTTTAAGTTTATGAGTTTACTATTTAACCTTTCACGTCAGAAAAACTAACGAAGTTAGTCTCCGTTTGGAAAAGGCTCAATGAAGGCCAATAGGGTGAAAGTTAGGATTAACATAGGAAATTTTTTAAGCTGGAATTAATATCGACCAATTGTTTAAAGTTTAATTTATTAAAATCCAATAACCCTTAAAAGTAATTTATGTAACATCTGATCTCTAATATATTCAAACCATTAAAACTAATTTATGTAACATGTGATCTCTCATATTTTGTTTCGGAACTTTTAGGGATGCATGAAAGGGAAATGATAGTTCTAGATGAACCGAGCTTGGATCTAGATCTGAGATTGTTTGGTGATGTTGTTTGCGATCAGTGATGCGGAATCTCACTGATCACGTATTGATACTTGAATGTTCATGAAGATCAATGCAAAGTATGATGAAGATGATGATAATATGAATAGGTGAATTGTATTAGATCAATGGAGAGGTTACAAGGGATATGGAATGAAATGTAGGCAACTCTCTAACAAATGACCTAGGTGATGGTATTTATAGTCTATACCATTCACCTTACAATGTAACCTAAAAACGTGCAATTAAACACAAACGTGCATTTAAGCACAAAACGATTACACAAATATTCTAAGACAAATACAATTAATGAACGTCTTCACCCGTGCTTGCTCGTGATGATGCTCGATATCTTCACTCGCTTATATTTGGAAAGTGACATCTTCAAATAACCCCAACAGTACTCCCCCTAAGATGACACTTTACAAATCTGACATATCAGCTTAAATCTTCATGTGGCGAGTATAGAGAGCAACTTAAAGTTTTGGTATGCATTATCTTCAAGAGGACCCAACAGTACTCCCCCTAAGATGATGCTGCCAAAACTCTGTCTTTCAACAAGCAATCTGCATCCTTCTCTCCCTTTTGAGTAACATCAGAGGCTATGGAAAGAAATAAGCAGAGAGTAGATTCCGGTGAATCTATATATCAGCAATGGGATCTTCTTCAACGGTTGAAGTAGAATGCGAAGACTTCTTTGACTTAGAATACTCCCCCTCAACTTTTTCTTTAGAGGTTAATGGGATCTGTGTATGAGATATTAAGAGGAGGATTCTTAACACTCAGCAATCTGACTTGGAGATCTTTGGACTGGAATCAGGCTTGAACAGGAACATCTTCAAGTCGCGTGGAAGATTGTTCTGCAATGGAAACTATTCCTGCAACTCAAAGAAAAACATTAAAACTCAGGCAGTAATGTGCATTTATCATCAATGTGAAGATTAAGTTCTCAACCGGATTAGATATTGCTCGATCAACAACTCCTACATCAATAACACATGTTAAACTGCCAAAACAGAAGAAAAATAAAAAAGAAAATCTTTTTGTTCTTTTTGAATTTTTCAATGTTTTTTATATATTTTTGGAATTTTCTCTTTACATTCTGAATCTTTAACCTGCAATGAGATCATACTAGCAATTTATCCAACACATGTTTTGCAGTTTTGAGAATAGACATTTGAATTGTGAATTAATTGAGTGATGAATTGTTGAACAAATCAATTAGCTCGAAGTGACACACTTACTTTTTCTATTCTTGATGATCAATTAGGTTGATTAGGAATAAGTTTTGAGTGACCCATACTTTGTACATTAGAAAGTTATACACCTCATCTAAATATCCTGAGAACAACTCAACACGTCAGGTCACTTACAATCATAAACAGTGTGAAATTTGGGTTCTATTTGGATTTGGTCCACTTTGGGACTTCTTTTGAATTCCTTTTTGGAATTTTTCTTTTTCCTATTGTTCCCCTTGGGAATCTTCTGAATTCCTTTTTGGAATTTTGTTTGGTGATAGTCCACATTTGGGACTCTTTTTGTTCCATTTTGGATTCTTTTGCTGCATCTTGAAGCTCAAAAGAGACTTCGTGTGAGACTTCAGGTCTGTGGATACCACAACAAAGAAGCTCACGATGCGGTTCATCACACTGAATAAATTGCATCGTTACCCGATGTAATTTAGATGCTTCACGAGATATCTATTTGATTTGTATAAACGTTTCACATGCACTAAGATGTTTCAACCACAAAAACTCATTAGAATTTAGTTAAATCATCAAAGAATATACTTTTTCAGTCTAATTGTCTGAGCCGTCTCGCACATCAATTTTCACGCTTCAGTCTTTATTATTTAAAATGATGCGTTGAATAACTCTAGTGTACTATCATTTCTCATGTACATGCAAGTAGATTCAACATATTTTTGGATTTTTCTGGTTTTATCATTTTTTTTTTAATAATGATTTCTCCCCCTAAACTTTTAAATTTCTTGGAAAATTGAAAGTTTAATGAAAAGAAAATGACAGATATGTTATCAACATATGAAGAGTGCATGCAATATACTTAATCTAAACAGACGAAATGAAACATCGGTTGTTTCTTGCACTGCCTTCATTGTTTGATTTTTAAAAATGTTTTTTTTTTAAATTCCTGCAATGATTCCTTTTTGTTTCCAACTCCATTTGGTGTCAGTTGCATCGAAGACATCATGAACAAGATTCGGTATCTTGTCATGATAAGGGATCAGTCACGGTCTTCTTTTCTTTGTTTGACCGGCCTCCATAACTGTCCCTAACACACTAACAAATTAGTTAGAGTGTGAAATCCAAGCCATTGCGGTCTTGGATTGTCCGAAATCATCAATATATGTAACTTTTTGATAAATTGCATCTTCTAGTGGACCATCGATTGATGAAGCACGTTGCTCATCTTGATTCTTAACAGGTGTTTTTCTCCACAACTGTTTTTGTGTGGGACCAAAGGAATGCTTTGGTTTGGACACCCATCTAGAATCATTCATGGAAGATCTGTCATAGTCATTTCTAAACCTATTTTTCAAAAATCGGTTTTGTTGACTATTTTGCTTATGCAAAAATGGATTTGTTTGATTTTGTTTTCTTACAGATCTTGGTTTCCATGAATCATTTGAATGATCACCATCAGAGAATTTAAAATTAGAAACATACCTGGCAGAATTTGCAGATGATGAATTTCTTTGGACATACCTTCTCGGCTTGTAGTAGCACTCGGATGTGTTGTGATTTACCATGTCACAAAAGGAACAGTACCTGTTGTAGTAACATTCCATTGTGTCGTGGTTGTACATCTGACAGTTGGTGCAGTACTTGTTGTAGCAGCATTCTGATGTCATGTGATTGTACATCTCACATATATCACAGTACTTCTGATGAGCCTTGAAGGGAGACTTCTTTCTTTTCTTCTGAGAAGTCTTTGCTGTTGAAGATTGTTGTTTCTGTGAAGCTTTGACCTCTGAATCTTGTTGAATCTTTCTTGAAGGACCTGGAGTCTTGAACTTGTCACCTTTTGACCCATAAGGAAAGACACCTTGACTGTAAATACAATCTGAGATATGATGAGTTTCAGAGTCACAGATTAAACAGTAGACATCACTGTTTGAATCACTTGGGGATTCGGAATCTTGAGACTTTGAAGTAGAAGGAGTCTGTGGTGTAGAATCAGATGAAGTGGCCTTTGTCTTGTTCTTCTTGGCTTTGCTTTTCTTTCTTTTAACCTTCTTCTTCTTCTTCTTTGACTGAATCTCTTGTGTCTTTTCTTCTTCTTCTTCTTGAGAAGATAGTGATCCAACAATTCCGGCTGGCACTAATCTCTCATCTTTCTTTTCAACAATCTTTTCTTTTTCGACTTCTTCTTTGATAAACACAAGATCAGATTGTGATCTGTTGAGTTTATCAGTGAGCTCCATGAGTTGAACATTCAGATTATGCTTTTCGGTAAGCATTGAATCAACATTCTGTGTAAGAGATTTGAGTCTATCTTCACACAATTGGTGATCTTTTTGTAGACTTGCATGCTTCTCTTGTTCTTCTTGCAGTTTGTTTTTCAGAATGTTGTTATCTGAATTGAACATCTCAGATAACTTCTTCAACTTTGTAATCTCTTCTTGCAAATCTTTGATCACACTGGATGAGCGTGCATTTGATTTTGCAGCTTCATTCTTGATATTCATTGCTTCTCTTTGTTTTTCCTTGAGCAACTCTTCGAGAGAAGTGATTCTTTGATCAGATATTTCATGTTGTTCTTTCAGATTCTTGTGCATTTGCTCTTCCTTCTTGAGTTTATCACAAATCTTGAAAGAGTATATTCTGTAGTGTTCAACTTGTTGAAAACATTCTTTGGTGCACATCTTTTCTCTGACTTCAATTGGCATTTCAATATAAGAACTGTTCTCATCTTTCTTGATTTCCTTTTCAGACATCAATTTCTCCATTTCTGATTTCAATTGAGCAATTGTCTCAACTTGCTTTGCAATGATTTCTGACAAGTTGCTAATTTCTTTATCTTTCTTTTCAATCTCTTGAATGGAAACAACATCATTGTTTTCACTCCAATCATATTCTTCTTCATCTTCCTGATTGTCATGAGAATTTGCTTCACTCACAAGAGCAAGTTTTGTGTGTTCATTAAAGTCTGTTCTCTTTTGATCACAAGCTTTGGCAACTTGAAGGTAAGTTGTTTCAAACATGTGATTGAATTCTGTAATAAATTCATTGATATCTTCTCTTTTATTTTCTTCTCGAATCACGGTAAACATGCCCGTTGACATTTTTCTTGAATTTTCAAAGTCATTTTGATAATTTTTCTGGGAAGTCATGGTGGCTAAAAATGACTAATTTGAAATTTTGGAAAAATGAATTTTTCGATTTTCCAGACTTTTTTTTTTAGAGACGGGTCACTGTTGGGACGTGTCAACAACTAGGGACGGCTGAACAGTGCTTCACCCGGCTGTACAGTGCTTCACCCGGCTGAACAGTGCTTCACCCGGCTGAACAGTGCTTTACCCGGCTGAACAGTGTTTCACTTCTCCTTCACCCGGCTGAACAGTGAATTTTCCTTCTTCACCCGGCTGAACAGTGTTTCACTTGTTCTTCACCCGGCTGAACAGTGAATTTTCCTTCTTCACCCGGCTGTACAGTGTTTTTTTTTTTTTTTTTCACTTCTTCACACGGCTGAATAGTATCTTCACCCGGCTAACACTTGACACGGCTGAATAGTGTATCACCCGGCTGACAACTTCTTCTTTACCCGGCTGAAAACTTCTTCAAATCTTCATATCAGATTGACTTTTCAAAGTCAAAATTGTGATGAACACAAGATCAATTCTTCAATTTTTGTTGTTTTTGTTCAATTCAATGCTTGTATTAGCTTAGGAATGATGTTTCTAACACTCCTTCAAAGTTTTTCTACCTTGAATCAAGCTAAATCTCACTCAGATCCGGATTTTTGATGAAGAACACAATAAGTGGGTTTTGACAAAATTGACAAAATATGGATGGAAATCAACAAATCAGTGATGTTTGATCATGAACGAAGCTTAGGATTATGATTTCTAGCATATCTCAGTCAACAATTTCTCAATATCAACAACAAATTCCAGATTTCAATTTTTGAGCAGTGAAATGACGAACATGAACAATTTCTTCAAAAACTCAGTCAAATCTTCACCAAATGATCTCAAACTTTGCAGTTCTTTACACAAACATGAATCAAAGCTAATGGTAGCTAAAATTCCATCAATAACAACAACAATCAAAGATCACCCAACAGCTCTGATACCAATTGATAGTTCTAGATGAACCGAGCTTGGATCTAGATCTGAGATTGTTTGGTGATGTTGTTTGCGATCAGTGATGCGGAATCTCACTGATCACGTATTGATACTTGAATGTTCATGAAGATCAATGCAAAGTATGATGAAGATGATGATAATATGAATAGGTGAATTGTATTAGATCAATGGAGAGGTTACAAGGGATATGGAATGAAATGTAGGCAACTCTCTAACAAATGACCTAGGTGATGGTATTTATAGTCTATACCATTCACCTTACAATGTAACCTAAAAACGTGCAATTAAACACAAACGTGCATTTAAGCACAAAACGATTACACAAATATTCTAAGACAAATACAATTAATGAACGTCTTCATCCGTGCTTGCTCGTGATGATGCTCGATATCTTCACTCGCTTATATTTGGAAAGTGACATCTTCAAATAACCCCAACAGTACTCCCCCTAAGATGACACTTTACAAATCTGACATATCAGCTTAAATCTTCATGTGGCGAGTATAGAGAGCAACTTAAAGTTTTGGTATGCATTATCTTCAAGAGGACCCAACAGTACTCCTGATGCGTGTAATATATATATAAAATAAATACCTAAAAACACCTAGTTCTAAAATTTATAAAACCTAGACGAACTACTAAATCACACACAACCGGCAGTGGACCGGTCGAATGTAATATAGTGAAACGTAAGTCCGGGTGTCGACCCACAGACTCTATATACTACGCTAAATTAACTAACTAAGACTCAACTGACATGACACGAACTTTAATTAGAAAGATTATTTGGAAGGGGGGTTTACTGCTAAAAATAGAAACTTACTAAAAATAGAAACTTTCTAAAAATAGTAACTTGCTAAAAAAAGAAACTGACGAATTAAAAGACGGATTTAAAACAGAGAAATGAAGATGAAGCACCTAGGCTAGAATCATCATTAACCTCAATTATCGCTCACGTTGGACTAATGGTTATGGAACCGGGATCTAAACCTATTCACTTAAAAGCTTCCTTAATTAAGACCCTCGACCCTTTTCGAGAAGAAACCTAAAGGATAACTATTAAGTTATTAGCACACCGGTTACGGGATTAAGTTTCCTCACAGTTACCTAATCATGTTACGCTTAATTGACCCACACTAAAGACCTATCTTACGATATAATCCTTAAAGCCATTTGAACCCAATCATTCGATTTAACAAGCAAGGTTGGTAATTGACACTAAGCCGGAATTTTCACAAAAACCTAAACCTAGCAAATCAAGCAACCAAGACTTATTAATAACCTATCACCTCACGGATATCTAGGTTAGCTACACATTATTATCGATTTCACTAATATATTTAATCCTATGGTTTTATTGCAAATCAACCATAATTAATCACAACGCAAGTTAATGACTAAAACGAATCCTATTACGTGACATAGACAATCACCAAGAACACGTGGATTAAAAATACCAATTCTATCAATTCAAACATATATAATGCATCAAACAGTTATAAAGATTCAAACTTTAATTAAACGTAAACCATAAACCAAAAGTTAATCCAACACAAGTTCAAAATAACGTCAACGAATCAACCTAAAGCCTAGATGGTTCTACGAGTTTAGCCAATCACAATCATACCAACAAACGCAAATTCAAAAGTAATGAACATGATTAAAATAAACGAAAACTAAAGAACGAAGTAACCCGAGTGATCCAAGATGCAATCTTCAATCCCACGAGCTTCCGACACGTTGTTTCGTCTTCGTAGCCTCCAAAAACACCTCCAAAATGCTATTTTTCGTCTCCCATTCGTACCTGGAGGCTAGGGTTTAAGTTAGAGGAGTTTATATAGTGAAACGGGCCAAAAACGCGTCAAAATAACCCTTCCACGCCACGCCACGCGGTGAGAAAAGGGGGGCTGGCCGCGTAGCGTCTTGACCCCCTTTTTCTGATCCAGATTTTCGTTTTCGCGCTCCGGTTCGCTTGTAACTCCGTTTCGCTCCCCGTTTTTTCCTACGGATTCGATTTTTCACGATCTATCCGTTTCTTTATCAACATGGGACCTAAAAAACACAAAAACATTAGTTGTGCCAAAAATGATATAAAACGTAACCGAAACGACACAAAATGCAATCAAACACAACTAGGGATTTATGTATAATTTATCCTTTATCAAATATCCCCACACTTAACCTTTTTCGTCCCTGAAAAAGCATGCACATAGAATCACAACTAATCAAGGCTTCAAATTTCATTACAGAATCATAAACAAGAACCGAACCAGATAAACAACAGTGCGTTTAATTAAACACCCTAACACTAGCCAATTAAGTTTCCCCTTATGTTTAATCTAAATTTAATTAAATCATTTATCTATAAGGTCTCACACAGAGGAAAAATAAGTTAGCCCGATTATTGTTGCTTGACGAGACACATGATTAAACCACAAAGGTTTTCCTACCAAAGTAACCTAAAGAACTTAAGTAAACTAAGAACTAGTGCCATATTAGGGTGGATTTTGATGGATGAATTTTGTGGGTATAGACTGTTATTCTTTTATTTTTTTTCATAAAACAAGATCACCTCACCCAGGGGTGTCGTATCCAAGTCGCTATCCCGGAGGTAGAGCACATGAGGTCTTGGATCACTTGCCTTATATTTTTCATTTTTTTTTTTTTTTTTTTTTTCTTTTTTGAATTGGCTCTTTGAGCTCTTTTATTTAGCAGCTACTTTGAGCGCTTTTCAGTACTATACCCGGTGGACTTTTTATTTGCGGGTGCGCCACTTCTTTCACAAGAAGTGTGTTATAATCCTAAAATGGCACTACCCCTTAACCTATTTAAGTTCAAAAGCCTACAATGGTGCCTAATTGTTATTTAGTTAAGGCCTTCCTAATTCTCCTAAGATGATGACCCACGAGATTCACGACAATTAACTTCTATTACGACACTTAGGGAAACCATCTCAGCTAATTGGGTTACCAAAGTCTATCCAAATTCATCTTTGTTTTTAAAACCACAACTCATTTGAAAACCAAAATCAGTTTACTATCATTTTCTATTTAAAAGTGCACAACTTTAACAAAGACATTTTCAATTATTTTAATTTTTTTTTGTATTTTTAAGACTCTATAAGACTCAAAACAAACAACTAAACAAACCAGAAATGACTATTTCCCATCCCCACACTTAAGTTCTACATTGTCCCTAATGTAGAGATAGAAAACATCTAAAAATAAAATAAATTGCAAAAATAAAAAATAAATAAATAAAAAATATGCAGAAATAAAAGATAGAATGGTGAATTGGAAAAGACTTAGCTGGTTTTGTGAAACGCGTATGCTCCAAGTCTTCATTCCAACTGCAGCTTCGATCGTATAGCATTTCGGTCGCGATCGAGCTTCACCGACACTCCCGAGATCCATCTTCGTCTTCACAAATACAAACTCACCCGAATGGAGATTGAGTACGGGTGAGAATAATTTAAACCTGCAAAAACAAACACAAAATACCCGAGCGTAACACTGACTCGACAAAAATAAAATAAAATAAAATAAAATGAAATGAAATAAAAGAAAAACTGACTCGATAAACGATAATTATACAAACTCTACAAACAAGTAAGAAACCTCCCCACACTTAAACTTAATCAGGAGGTTTCTCCTTAATCTGAACTCTATCCAACCCGTTCAATTCCACTCGATCCAGATAAACACTTAAAAACTTGGAAGTAGAATTGATAAAAATTTTGCCATTTGATTCTAATGCTCTAAACGGGTCGGACCACCAACATTTAAACTTTCCTGGAAAGAAACGGATCCATGACATATATCTAAAAGATTGATCATGCTTAACTTTTAAGGGCTCTATCTTCCTAGGTTTGTAAAAACATTCATCCTTACCCCAACCCCGATCTTTCCTTTTACTTTCCTTTGCCTTATCCCGTGACTTAGGTAAACTAGGTATAGCTTCATCCTCGAAATGTTTCACGGGCCGGCTGTGGTGTTCCTCTTCTATCACCACACTTACTTGATGATCCCCACACTTAGTGTTTTCATAGGATATTGGGGCAATCATCTCTACTGGTTCATCTTCTAGAAGGCCATCTAACAATGCTAAGTCACCCTCGGTATCAATCATACCTAAATCACTATGATCGGGTAAACTATCTAACTCTAGATTTAAGAACTCGTCCTCCTTAGACAAACAAACCTCTATCTCTTCCTCATCTATACCAAACATCCAGCTGAAGGAGTCTCCTAACTCTACTTCTTCCTCAGGCACTACATCCCTAACTAAGGATTCCCTATACTCGGCCCATTTTACTTCATCTAGTTCATCATGAGAATCACTATCAAAAGGATAAATAACATTTACGTTACCTGGAGGTGGGACTTCAGCATCCATTTTCGTCTCCAAGTCTGGGCTAATCGGGTCATCCTCTGCCTGCATCATCTGGTTGTACTCCTCAAGCTTTCCCCGCATGTACTCCTTCAACTGAGCATCGATTTCCTCCTTACTCAATGAATAATCAACAACTGATCGACCCTTTCGTTCTACTAGTTCTACCTGACAAACCGGAGGTGGGACTGAAACGTCCATTGTAGTCTCCGGCTGTACGTGTGATTCCTGAGAAATCTCATCCTCACAAGACAAGTGTAAATTATCTTGTGACTCATTTAAAATATCATAAGAATCAAAAGAATAAGTAAAGTTAGAGTTATCGTTACCTGGCAAGCAAGGAGTGGGCTGTGTGTGCATGATCTCATCCGAATCATCATAAAAAGTATTGAACTTAGGATAAGGACAAAGATCATTACCTGATTCCTGTTGCAGCCTCTGACGCTGAACCTCTTCCAAACATCTCTTGCTTTCCTCTACAGCTTTATAAGAATTTTCCAACATCAATTGGTTTTGCTGTACGAGGATTTCCTGCTCTGCTAACCTCTTTTGAGCATTGACATCATTAGACACTAACTGGGTTAGCAAGTCCTCTATTCTGCTCAACTTCCCGGAATGTCGCGGTTGAGGATCATAACTGACATTGTTAGACACCAGTTCCGTCAACAGGCCCTCTATTCTACTCAATCGTCCGAGATTTTGGGATGTTGAACACTCCTGTGAATAATATGTCTGTGCATGCATAAAGGAGTTAGTAACACAAGTTGGTGCGGAGGGCCTCGAATAATCTGGACATAAACAAGTAAAATGAGGTCCTCCGCAAATTTCACACATAGTTAAGTAACAAGAAAGACTCGATGGGGAGAAAAACAGAGAAAATAAAAACTACTCCTACGACTCAAACAAAACTAAAAAAACACGTGTGTAGCAGTTAAGACTCAAAAAGTTAATTAACGCAATTACCAAGAGTCCCCGGCAACGGCGCCAAAAACTTGATGCGTGTAATATATATATAAAATAAATACCTAAAAACACCTAGTTCTAAAATTTATAAAACCTAGACGAACTACTAAATCACACACAACCGGCAGTGGACCGGTCGAATGTAATATAGTGAAACGTAAGTCCGGGTGTCGACCCACAGACTCTATATACTACGCTAAATTAACTAACTAAGACTCAACTGACATGACACGAACTTTAATTAGAAAGATTATTTGGAAGGGGGGTTTACTGCTAAAAATAGAAACTTACTAAAAATAGAAACTTTCTAAAAATAGTAACTTGCTAAAAAAAGAAACTGACGAATTAAAAGACGGATTTAAAACAGAGAAATGAAGATGAACCACCTAGGCTAGAATCATCATTAACCTCAATTATCGCTCACGTTGGACTAATGGTTATGGAACCGGGATCTAAACCTATTCACTTAAAAGCTTCCTTAATTAAGACCCTCGACCCTTTTCGAGAAGAAACCTAAAGGATAACTATTAAGTTATTAGCACACCGGTTACGGGATTAAGTTTCCTCACAGTTACCTAATCATGTTACGCTTAATTGACCCACACTAAAGACCTATCTTACGATATAATCCTTAAAGCCATTTGAACCCAATCATTCGATTTAACAAGCAAGGTTGGTAATTGACACTAAGCCGGAATTTTCACAAAAACCTAAACCTAGCAAATCAAGCAACCAAGACTTATTAATAACCTATCACCTCACGGATATCTAGGTTAGCTACACATTATTATCGATTTCACTAATATATTTAATCCTATGGTTTTATTGCAAATCAACCATAATTAATCACAACGCAAGTTAATGACTAAAACGAATCCTATTACGTGACATAGACAATCACCAAGAACACGTGGATTAAAAATACCAATTCTATCAATTCAAACATATATAATGCATCAAACAGTTATAAAGATTCAAACTTTAATTAAACGTAAACCATAAACCAAAAGTTAATCCAACACAAGTTCAAAATAACGTCAACGAATCAACCTAAAGCCTAGATGGTTCTACGAGTTTAGCCAATCACAATCATACCAACAAACGCAAATTCAAAAGTAATGAACATGATTAAAATAAACGAAAACTAAAGAACGAAGTAACCCGAGTGATCCAAGATGCAATCTTCAATCCCACGAGCTTCCGACACGTTGTTTCGTCTTCGTAGCCTCCAAAAACACCTCCAAAATGCTATTTTTCGTCTCCCATTCGTACCTGGAGGCTAGGGTTTAAGTTAGAGGAGTTTATATAGTGAAACGGGCCAAAAACGCGTCAAAATAACCCTTCCACGCCACGCCACGCGGTGAGAAAAGGGGGGCTGGCCGCGTAGCGTCTTGACCCCCTTTTTCTGATCCAGATTTTCGTTTTCGCGCTCCGGTTCGCTCGTAACTCCGTTTCGCTCCCCGTTTTTTCCTACGGATTCGATTTTTCACGATCTATCCGTTTCTTTATCAACATGGGACCTAAAAAACACAAAAACATTAGTTGTGCCAAAAATGATATAAAACGTAACCGAAACGACACAAAATGCAATCAAACACAACTAGGGATTTATGTATAATTTATCCTTTATCAACTCCCCCTAAGATGATGCTGCCAAAACTCTGTCTTTCAACAAGCAATCTGCATCCTTCTCTCCCTTTTGAGTAACATCAGAGGCTATGGAAAGAAATAAGCAGAGAGTAGATTCCGGTGAATCTATATATCAGCAATGGGATCTTCTTCAACGGTTGAAGTAGAATGCGAAGACTTCTTTGACTTAGAATACTCCCCCTCAACTTTTTCTTTAGAGGTTAATGGGATCTGTGTAGAGGAAATATAAAAAAAAATTATGTAATGTAAAGCTAATTAGAAAGATGTTTGATTGTTGTTACTTTTAAAATTTTTCAAATGAGGGGGTGTGACACCTCATCTGGCGTTGTAAACACCGGGTTGTCAAGAGAATTGAATATTAATATTACAAAGCACATGGCACGCTAAAAGACATATTTTAATAGAATTAAAGCATAAGTGTCATGACATTAAAAGAAAATAAATAGTCTTAAAACAGTAATAAAAGTCGACAATTAATAATGTTTATTTCCCATTTATTCTAAGTCAAAAGAATCCTAAGTCTCGATAAACGTAAACGCTTCAAACGCCACCTGAAATATGAGTAAAATAAGTTAGCTAAAGAAATAGCTAGTGAGTAAAAACACAGTTAATAGTACATAATATGAAATCCAAGATCATTATAAATATATTTCGCAAGTTTATATTTATAGCAATTTCATTATATTACTCAACCATGACCATATAAACGTACATAGAACCAATCATGTTACAATTTATGATAACTATCGTTTAACCGTCTCAATGTATAAGTTATCAATAATTGTTTTTAACATCTAAGGGACATAGCAACAATCATCTCATTTTAGAAACTGGTAACCAACGTATAGAATCAAACATATAGAATCGTCGGGTTAAAATCACCTATCGTGTCATAAAGTGTAGGTGAGCTTGTCAGGCCATTAGCGCTAATATCGTACCGGTGAAAATTACAAAATAATACAACTACTATTGACTATCACATAATTTTGCATCAAGTGGCCAAACAAGATTAACATATTTAATGATCTCATTTGAAATAGAATAAAAAAGAAAACAAAATCCGTAGTATAATATTGGAACACATATTTCAGCCCCAAAAGCAAAACATTAAAAAGGGGAGTGAGTTTACTCACCTTGAAATGCAAAGATAATCGAATCACTAGAAACACAGCTAAAGAGAACCGAGGGTTGCCCAAATATTATTATCACCTAATTAATTGGGAAACACCATAGTTTAGAAACGAAACAATAGCAAGTACAATCAAAATCCAAAATCTAGGGTTTCGGGTTTGGGATTTAGGGTTTTAAATTACAAATTGGGATTTTGTATGAAACGAAATTATATATTCGTATTGTATATTTTTCATAAGTATTTCTTTTGAAGTTATCTATTTTTAATATATTTGTATCTATTTTCCGTTAAATGTAATGCTTTGTCATTAAAACTATATATATAAATTCGATGGAACGTTACGTTATGCTCATATTTAATATCTTATCAACCAACTTATTATTCAACGTTTACAAATTAGTTACTAAGATGTGATAAATTATATCTCAAAATATATATATATATATATATATATATATAGTTTATAAAAAAATAATCTTATAAAAAAATTGTTAAAAGAAAATGGTTCTAAGTCTCAAAATAGTCTCTTAACGTCATAACCGAACTAAAAATATAAAAACGTTACTTAAATAAACGTTACGTCTCAACTTGGTTAGGGTAGTTAGTTAACTATATTTATAATCTAACTTTGGGCCAAAATTGTAAGTTTTAAAACTTGAATTAAAAGTTAAATAACTTAAAATAAACAAAACCAAAACCGCAGGGGCTGTTTGTGTAACTTTCAAAACCCAGCCCAAACCCCCTTTTTGAACCCTGTAAATCCGGCAACATTGCCGGCGACTTTTTCCGGCCACCTATTTTTCCGGCGAAGTCGTTTTACGCGTTTTAATCAATTCCTAATCAACCGAAAACCTTCCAAATCAGTTGCTAATCAGTTTCGAACCCCCCATTATTGTCCAAAAACACGTATTCAACTGTTTTACGCCCGATTTGATTCGAGATTAAACTTGAAATTTCATTTCCATATACAAACCCGCAATCAACGAATTAAACCTTCCAAAATCTTTCTTTACACTCGAAATCCTTTCTATAACACCAAAACACCTTCATTTTTCTAAAATCATCCGAATCAAAGCAAACAAAAATAAATTCTGGCGACATTATCAATCTCTACTTTTCAGGCATCAATTCAGGTAGTTTCTGGATTCATTTTGATCCTATTGATCATTTACAACTCCCTAATCCATCAATTTGATCTTATCTATTCTAGATTCACACGAAATCATTCAAAATAGTCGACTTCTTGTTCCCACTCGAATCTATATCAAATCATCATCAATCAGTAAGTTCTATACATCAAAATGATCATGTGTTCATGGGGATTAAAAGCCCTATACTTGATTTGATTATGATTAACAGATTAAATTCAATTTGAGGGTTTCTTGATTCTAGGGTTTATGTTGAAATGGGTATTGATGAGTTATAAAGGTTAAAAGTATTTAAAAATGAGCTATTTAACAAATGTAACTTCTAGTCCAACGGTAGAGTGCTGATGCTGTGAGTAAGGTGGTCACGGGTTCGAACCACCTTCCTCATTTTTCATAAAATCTTATATTTTAACATTTTAAACAATAAAATTATATTTTCTAATAACCTAAGTGACTCCTTTTTATGTAAAAACAACTTTCTTAGATTTCAAAACTTATAAATTCTAATATATATACTAATAACGAAAATTACATGTTTATAAGCATTTCAAAATTTGTTCAAATGTTTTGTTTAGTAGAAAACTAAAATGGATCCTTATAAAAATATATACAACAACGTTTCGTATAAACTCCCCAACTTATTATTTTAAAACCCTAATTCCCAACTTATTATTAAAAAACCCTAATTCCTATATTGTATTTCAAAACCCTAATCCCAAATCTAAAACCCTAGATCTCGGACTTTTGATTCTTGTTACTATTGTTTCGTTTCTAAGTTAGGGTTTTTCCCAGTAAATTAGTTGGTACTAATATTTGGGCAACCCTTGGTTCGTTATAGCTGCGTTTCTAACGGTTCGAATATATTTGTGTTTCGAGGTTAGTAAACTCACTCCCATTTTTACTATTTTACTTTTGGGGCTGAAATAAGTACTGTTCCAATATTTTACTACAGTTTTCGTTTCTTTTGATTCTATTTCAAATGAGATCATTAAATGTGTTAGTCTTGACTCGCGACAGGATGCAAAATTATGTGATAGTCAATAGTACTTATATATTCTTGTAATTTCCACTGGTACGATGTTAGCGCTAATGGCTTGACAAGCCCACCTACACTAATAGCCTGATAGGTGATTTTAACCCGACGATTCTATGGTTGATTCTATATGTTACTAGTTACTAAATGTGATGTTTTTTTGCTACGTTGCTATGTCCCTTCGATGCTTAAACATTTATTGATAACTTGCATATCGAGACGGTTAAATGACGGTTAAACGATAGTTATCAGTATTTGTAACATGAGAGGTTTCTCATGACTTGTTGCTAAAGGTTACCCTGTGGGGTCTATGATTCTTGTTTCTATGTGTTTCTATGGTCATGGTTGAGATATATGATGATATTGCTATACACATGAGATTGCGAAACATATTTATAATGATCTCGGATTTCATATTATGTATTATTAACTGTGTTTTTACTCACTAGCTAATTCCTTAGCTAACTTATTTTACACCTATATCAGGTGACGTTTTGAGCGTTTTATGCTTTTCAAGACATAAGATGCTTTTGGACCTAGAATAAATGAATAATAAATTACTATTATTGTTGATGTTTATTTCCGCTTTGTGGCTATTTATTTCTCATTTATGTCACGACAGTTATGCTTTAATAGTATTAAAATATGCTTTTTAGTATACCATGTGCTTTGTACTATTGATATCCAATTTACTTGACGCTCCCGGTGTTTTCCGCCGCCGGCCGGGGTGTCACAGTTTATTGTAAGATCCCACATTGGTGGGAGAGGAGAACTAAGCACCCCCTTTATAAGGGTGTGGTAACCTCCCCTACCATGACGCGTTTTAAAACCGTGAGGGCGGCGTCTGAGGGTGTGTCGGCTGCCAAGGCGGACAATGTCATGGTGCAACGGGCTGGGATGTTACAGATGGTATCAGAGCCAGTCGTCGGCCGATGTGCCAGCGATGACGCTGGTCCTCCAATGGGGGTGGATTGTAAGATCCCACATTGGTGGGGAGGAGAACTAAGCACCCCTTTATAAGGGTGTTGTAACCTCCCCTACCATGACGTGTTTTAAAACCGTGAAGGGCGGCGTCCAAGGGTGTGTCGGCTGCCAAAGCGGACAATATCATGGTGCGACGGGCTGAGTTGTTACAATACTTGTACAAATTCAAAATACATATAAACATGTAAAATTATTATTTGTATATAGAAATTATAAGTTTTTAAATCCTTAAAATGTATTTAATATAAAAGATGTTACTTAGGTTATTTATAAAATATAATTAAATGTTTAAAATGATTAAAAATATAAAATTTAATAAAAACAGGTCATGTGACTTGAACCCATGACCATCTTGTTTACAACAGAACCAACAAACCACTAGACCAGATACAAATTTTGTTAAACATCTCGATTTTTAATTGTTTTATACTTTATTAATCAACAAACCCATTTTCAATTCAAGCCCTAGAACAAGAATCCATCAAATTCATTTCAACTTGTTAATCTAATCCAAATCAAATATAGCACTTTTAATCCCCATTGAATCACGAGTATTTTGGTATATTAAACTCACTTGTTGATGACGATTTGATACGGATTTAGTAAAGGCTTAGAACTCGACTGATCTTGATTGATTCACGAAAATCTGGAATAGATAAGGTGAAATTGATCAGTTGGGAAGATGAAGATGACCAAGAGGATTCAAACGAGTATAAATACTACCTGTGATGATGCCTTGAAGATAGAAATCGCTTACATCGCGGGAATAATAATTTTTGGTGTTTGATTCGATTGTTGCAGAGATAAAAAGAGTGTTTTGACGATTGATGAGTGTTAGTCGAGGGAAATGGAGTGTTTTGGAAGGTTTAACCGAAAAATGAGAGTCTAATTACGGAATGGGATTTTGAATTGACCAATCTTAATCAATTTGAGCGCTAAAACGGCTGTAAACGCATTTTAAACATTAAGGGGGTTCGAATCTGGTTGGAAATAGATTAGGAATGATTTTCGGCTAACGTGGAAATGGTAATTACGCGTAAAAGGGTCGTCGGAAAAACGCATTTGGCCTGAAACAGGGTTCCGGCGACACATCCGGAAACACGGGGTCGGTAGGGACTTGAGCTGGGTTTTAAAAAGTTACACAATCAGTCCATGATGTTTGAGTTTGTTTATTTTTTATTAATTAACTTTTAATTCAAGTTTCAAAAGTTACAGTTTTTACCCAAAGTTAGTTTTATATACTATATTAACTAATTAACTTAACTACGTTGAGACACAATGTCTATATAAGTGACGTTTTTGTATCTTTAGCTCATTTATGACGTTGGAGGATTATATTTAGACTTAGAAGCGATTTTCTTTAACGTTTTCAATAAATTTCTTTTATGAACTATATATATATATATATAGATTCATTATTACAAATAGTATTTATTTTGTACATGTAGATATTTTGCGACATAAATACGATCGATTAAATAAGATAGGAATAACGTACAATCTGCCATATTTATTAATAATCATAATACAAACGTTACATTTTCAGAAAATAAATACGAATACAAATAAAAGTAGATAATCTCAGGTTCGAGTCGGGCGTTCGGATTTGGGTTTGGGGGCAGATGTCACAGGAGTAAGGGTTGGAAAGAGTCACCACAAGAAAAAGGGTCAATGTGGGTCCGTTTGTCATATTTACGGTTGTATGGGTGTGGGTGTCATTTTGGTTTGTGTTGTTTTTAGTGTAATGTCTTGCTAGTGTTTTTTTTCATCTTAATAATATTGCCGTTAAAAAAGCCGGAAGTAGTGTAACTTGGTGGCCATCCACGTGTTACATGTCCTATCTCTTGTCTTGTTTTTACATGTGGATTAAAAGAAGGTACAACTCACAAGCTACAAGGTACGGTTGTGTTTGTTTAAGTCTGAATAACCTCTGAATCTGAGCGATTCAGAGGTGGAGGCTGATTCAAAGTGTTAGGGCGAAGATCTGAATGGAAGGAGAGGTCTGAGCGAATCAGAGGTGGAGGCTGATTCAGAGTGTTTGGGCGAAGATCTGAACGGAATGAGAGGTCTGAGCGAATCAGACATGTTGGTCTGAGCGAATCAGACATGGTGAGGAGTCTGAATCATTCAGACGACGAGGAAGCAAGCTGAAGGGAAGAAAGAAGCAGCCAAGAAGAAGGAAGATGTATTAAGAAGTGAGCTTGGGAAAGAAAGGAGGAAGAAGAAGCGACTAGAAAGGCAGGAAGAAGAAGGGGAAAAAAAGAAAAAGAAGGGTCCATATCAATTCTGTTTGCAATGTTTTTAGACTTTAAAATAGTTCAATTATATTATAAATACGCCGGACAACTAATAATGGTTGTATTAATCTTTAAATATACTACTCCATATGTCCCATTATAAGTGTCTTACTATGAAAAACATAAAGTTTTAGTCATATTAAATGATTGCATTTTGTTGTTGTCATTTGATAATAATACCCCCTCACAATAAATATTATGTGGGTCCATCATACTATTTGATTTGTTAGTTTTGTATTTTAAGGGTAAATTTGAAAAGGGTTATTGGATTTTAATATTCCAAATTTTTGTATATTGTCCGATATTAATCACAACTTAAAAAATTCTCTGTGCCAATCAAAACTTGTAACTTATTTTCCTACAATGATCCTCCGTTTAAGTTAAGTTAACATCGTTAACTTTTTTTCGAATTTCTAACCGATGTTTTAGGGCTTTTGATTGGGAGGACGATACGAATCTATTGATGTAAAAATTATCTTGAGACAATGCTCCAAACGAATAAATTTTAACATCCGATTTAAGCACCGTTAGGTTTAAAGAACCGATTGAAGACCGTTTGGAGCATCGGCTAAAGGTAAGTTTTACATCAATAGATTCGTATCGTCCTCCCGTTCAAAAGTCCTAAACATCGGTAAGAAATTCGAGAAAAAGTTAACGACGTTAAGTTAATTTAACGGAGGATCACTGTAGGAAAATAAGTTACAAGTTGGGATTGCCAAAGTGAAATTTTTAAGTTGGGATTAATATTGACCAATATACAAAAGTTCGGATTATTAAAATCACCCATTTGAAAATTGACGAATAAATTTTAAAAATGAACACATGAAATGAGACAAACAAAAAGGAAATATGGACACCTCTAATGAGACGGAGGGAGTAAATTTTAATAGACTCGGGGAGTATATAGATTTGGATCGAGCGGTTATGGTTGTGCATTGTTTTTTCGAGGGTAGGATTGCGTGTCTAAAGCGGGTAAAAAATAGTCCATATATATTTATAAAAAAATACATATAGACTAGGGAGACTTGATAATGTATGATTGTTAAAACCTTATTTGTAAGGATCATATTTGTTCATAAGCATTAGCCATGCCATGAGCATCAGCCGATTTATTAACATCTGTCATTTTTTATGATCATCCTAGTGACACAAAAAAAATGAAGAGAACCACAAGCCATGTCTATAATAATTTTATCATATCATATAAACCAGTATAAATAGGAGACATTCTTATTTACAATAACATGTGATATTAATAAACACCTTAATTCAATTTTCTCCCAACTTAACTTTTTCTTATAATCTTCTAATTCATGTAATATGTGATTTTGTTTCAATTAACCGTTTTTGTAAAACTTAAGATTTTTAATAAACTAAATCACTTTTTTTAATTCTTAAAAGGGTTATTAGATTTTAATAATCCGAACTTTTGTATATTGGCCGGTATTAATCCCAACTTAAAAAATTCCTTGTGGCAATCCCAACTTGTAACTTATTTTCCTACAATAATCCTCCGTTAAAATTAACTTAACGCCGTTAACTTTTTTTCGAATTTCTGACCGATGTTTTAAGGTTTTTAATCGGGAGGACGATACGAATCTATTGATGTAAAATTTATCTTGAGCCGATGCTCCAAACGAAGAAATTTTAACATCCGATTTAAGCACCGTTAGGTTTAAAGACCCGATTGAAGACCGTTTGGTCGTTTGGAGCATCGACTCAATGTAAGTTTTCATCAATAGATTAGTATCGTCCTCCCGATCAAAAGCCCTAAACATCGGTCAGAATTTCGAAAAAAAGTTAACGTCGTTAAGTTAATTTAAACGGAGGATCACTGTAGGAAAATAAGTTACAAGTTAGGATTGCCAAAGAGAATTTTTTAAGTTGGGATTAATATCGACCAATATACAAAAATTCGAATTATTAAAATCAAATAACCCTTCTTAAAAATATCCAAAATGGGCCTTACAACATAATCCGGTTATTTCTCTAGTTAATGGGCCGTTTCAAAAACCCTAACTGAGACACGGTTACCCCCTTTATGGCTCTATATAATATAACATCTTCATCCAATTTAATCAAACAAAAAATTTAGGGTTTAATAACTCTCATAGGTGCCTCTAGTTTTAAATTCTGTTTGTTTTCAATTCACCTGCTTCATAACCAGATGATGATTTTGGATTTAATTCTCACGACGGTCGTCTGAAATCACGCCTTTTTGTAGGGCAGTGATAAATTGATGCATTCATCCATTTTTTCTGATGGTTTTTTTTTCTTCATTTAATTCAATTGAGAATCAAAAAAATTGGAAAGATCATGAAAATTATTTTAGTTGGTTTTCGTATATGTGTATCAATGCACATGATTGATTAGTGCACATACAAAAACTAATAAAAAATTGTTCTTAAGATCTTATTAATTTTTTGGTTTTCAAATGAATGAATGATAGTGTTTAAAGGAGCATAATGATGATTGTTTAGTTATTCCGATTCAATTAGTGACTGGATTTAATAACCTCCTACTCATACTGAATGCTCTTTTGTTTGTAAAATTAAAATGTTTTTGGTTTGTTGAAATGGGTCTGAAGTTTGACACTTTGGCTTTAATTTCAATGCCACTTTGTTGAATCCAGCACCCTAAATTATATTCATAGTCCCTTAGTGTTGATTTGGTTGCTGCTTTTTGTAGCTTTATCTAACCATCATTAAGGGGTACACTTGTTAATTTCATCATTTTTATTCTGTTAAATAGCACTTTTTATAACATGTTTTTTGTCACTCCAAAACCGCCCCTAGGGGAAGTTGTTCGAGTTATTTTGGTTGTTTTGACTGCATTTTTTGATTTGTTTTTACCAAATTGTTTTAGGATCCGGTCGTATTATTTGGTTTAATGGTCGGGTTGTTCAATCGGTTGAATTGGGTTTAAATGATAAACATTATTTGTGTTTTTAAGTTAATATAATATAACTAGATTTCAGACCAGGCTGCCCGTTTCAGTTGTCAGGTCATGCAGTCGGATCTTGCGTATGTGATTTTGTCATACGTTGATAAACAAGTCTCATGTCTCTGGCGCAAAACCATAATGTGTCACATTAAAAAGTGATGAAATATCAAAATCTATATGTCAAAATGATAACAATATTGAAATCGTATTATATGTCAAAGTAGAGTAAGAGATCAAAGTTAAAAACTTATCAGAAGCTAAATGACAATTAGTAAAAGTCGAGTATTAAAATCGTAAATAAGTCAAAAGTCAGGGATTGAAACCGTCAAAAGTAAAAAAAGGTTAAAATGTCATGTTATGGCCGGTGCAAAAGCATTGACCTTACATATTAAATCTATTTAATAAATCAAGGTTTTAGGGGGGAAACTTTTGGGGGAATTTTTTTATAAAAGAAAATTTTAGAGGAAGATATGAAATACCATGCATAAGTTGATGAAAAAAAATATTTTTAAATATTAAATATTTATGAATTTTTAAACAAAATGATTATGATTTTATAAATATTATTATTTAACCTGTGTGTAACACACGGGTGTTAAACCTAGTAATATATAAATTTAAAATATAATTAAGATACTTTCGGCGTTATTACTTTTAAAGCTATAATTCAACTATGTTTAGTACCTGCGTGTTCACGCGGAATGAAATAGTATCAATGAATACTTATTTTAATTTTAAGACCTTACATTAGCATTCTAGGTTATTACCTGTGTACCACATGGGTTTAGTTATTAAATTCATGTAAGGAGGACAACCAATAAAGAATCATGTAATGTTTAAACAATTCTAATAATTAATTAACCAAAATGTGAGGTTACATGCCTGAATTAAAAATTTGTAAAAATATTTCCATGCAAACAACATCGGTCAGTTAACCATCTACATCTCTATCTCCAACTAAGAGTTTGAATCTATTTCTATTCTTGACTTTGGGTTAACAAATATACAGGCTGGCCATATAATCATTTCTTTCCAAAAGGTTTCTGTTGGATTTTGAATCATGGGTTGCCCATATAATCATTTCATTCCAAAAGGTTTCTGTTGGATTTTGAATCACGGGTTGCCTCCGTTGCGTTTTGATACAGACCTTCGAAGTGTAATCCTCTCTTGATACATCTGATTTTAGTTGTAAAACCATAAAGAAACAATATCCATTAGGACTCATGGCCTACTTAACCAAACAAATAAAGAAAAGATCTTGATAATAAAAGATTTTGGTTCTAAATATAATTTTTTAACTTATATTTAGAATTAGTTTAGTGCCCGCGCTATGCTCGGGAACATAATAACCAGATGATTTTAACGATTTCATGGGGCGTGGAAGGTTCAAATCAATTTTTAGATAAAACCGTTATAAAACCGAAACACAAGATTTATTTAAAAACTAATTTTTTAATATATTAATATTATAAATTAAAGAGAATTAAATGCTCAGTTTAATGGTGTAAATTAAAAAAATAATAATAATATCGTATAAAAAGTTATGGATGGTTAAAACATACTAAGTTATTTAATTACAGCATATTATTAATTTATTCTTAAGTTACATTTATATACCTTATTAAATATAAACCGACCCATGCACACCCTAGTAAAAAGGGTTAAAAATGTAACTATTCTTAAGTTTTTCTAGTTTCTTCTAAATATTAGGGGTTTAAAATGTAATTCGTTTTATTATAATATATTATTATAAATTATGTATACATATTTAAATTATAAAATTATTATTATGAGAGAAAGTCTTAAATAATGTCAACTAAGCAAAACAACCCTAAATGGTTGACACATAAGCAAAACTCATTTTCCTTTATTATATAGAAGATGCTTTAAAAATATAAAATGATTGTCAATATACAATCAAAACATATTATAAATCATATGAACCACCACAGGTTTAACAAAAGTTTTCAAATATCAATTGTTGATTTATAATCAAATTTGTCAGACATACTAAATATTCCATTTTGAATTGATTTAGTGAATCGATATCAATTTTGAAAGGGTTATTGGATTTCAATAATCCGAACTTTTGTATATTGGCCGATATTAATCCCAACTTAAAAAATTCCCTGTGGCAATCTCAACTTGTAACTTATTTTCCTACATTGATCCTCCGTTAAATTTAACTTAACGCCGTTAACTTTTTTTTTCGAATTTCTGACCGATGTTTAGGGCTTTTGATCGGGAGGACGATACAAATCTATTGATGTAAAACTTACCTTGAGTCGATGCTCCAAACAACCAAACGGTCTTAAATCGGGTCTTTAAACCTAACGGTGCTTAAATCGGATGTTAAAATTTCTTCGTTTGGAGTATCGGCTCAAGATAAATATTACGTCAATAGATTCGTATCGTCCTCCCGATCAAAAGCCCTAAAACATCGGTCAAAAATTCGAAAAAAAGTTAACGGCGTTAAGTTAATTTTAACGGAGGACTATTGTAGGAAAATAAGTTACAAGTTGGGATTACCACAGGGAATTTTTTAAGTTGGGATTAATATCGGTCAATATACAAAAGTTCGGATTATTAAAATCCAATAACCCATTTTGAAATGATACTAAATTTAGTATGTTTTAAATTTCAAAAATGATTTGTAATTTTTAATTGATACTAAATTTATTAAATGTTCCATAAATTCTTTTAATCTATAACTGAGTACCTTAAGTGAAGGATAGTATAGCTACTCCAACAAAATTTGACATGTAATTTAATTTAATAAATGGGGCCTTAGAGAATGCAGTGTAAGAATACTTGAAGTTAAAAAACATAATATAACCTTTTGAAGTGCTCATATGTTCAATTAAAATTGTTATGTATCAAGTGACATACTGTTTTCTACAGAGTCATTGGTGTCCATGAGAACATTGGGCCATGTTAGAAAGGGAACAAATGATTATGGGCTATCGAAGTCTAAAATGCCAAGCCCCTGAATGTTAGAACGAATAAAAATCAATATTTCAAACTGTAAATGACGAATAAATTCATATGAACTCATTACCAGACATATTTGAATCGAACACAGACATTCTCACATGCTAAATCATCTGGTCTCATTCACTCAATGTGGTATGCTACTTGACTATCTGCAAACATTCATATGACAGTAAATCAAAGAAATTCAATATAGTGTGTTCCCATAATACTCTAACAACATCATCAAACCTTGAATGTATAGGCAAGATGCACCTGTTATAGACAACTAATGAAACCAGATAATTTATCACTTAATTGCTACCGTCCATAAAAATAGTCAGATTATTAGACCTCTACTCTTTAATGGATGCATGTGTTAACCAATTTGATTTTCTAATAGCACTGAAAGCAGAATTTCAAGTAGTTTAAACAAAACAAAAACTAAATGAAGTTTCAAAGATAAAAGTTATAATACTTTAAAACAGGCGACCTTTAATTGCAACTCTTGCTGCTAAACAATCTTAAAAGCAAATGCAACATGATGATGCAAACTTCGTAACTTGTTTTGCATTTACCATGAAGCATAAACAATCAGAAAACATATTTTTATTACCATTGAACATATAAGCAAGCCCATTAGTGTTCAACTAAAAAGCAATAGGCTGATCATGAGCATCCTAGATAAAAAAAAAATACATGTTTTGCAACCAATTCAGTTTGATCAATACATAACTCACAACACACTTTTATCCGTTATTAGAAGACTAACCCTGATTCAATGTACCAAAGAAATAAAAATAAAAATCAGTTTACTACACGCATAGATGAAGTATTCAATGTTATAAAACCTTGTATTACTAAAATTATCGACGCAATGTTGTTAAATCATATTTGATTGTGGGTTATAGATCTCACTTGAAGATGACGATGATGATGATTGATTATAAGATATAGAGATGGGAGAAATTCTGATTGTGGCGAAAGTAGGCAGAGAGAAAAGATCGATCTAGGGTTTGGATTGTGAAAAATAAAGCCATTTGAGATGAAAAAAGGTTATAAAAGATCCGCGAGATCATACCGGGTCAACCCGAATATCCAAATGAATATGATGCTGACAAGTGGCGCAATGTGGAACATGGGTTAGTGATTTATTAGAAGAGGGGATTTCAAACAAAAGTTTTAACAAAGATGGTTTAATTGTTAGATTGATTTAATTGTCTGAATTGATTTGAACCTAAAATCATTTACAACAGTGGGAATATGTCATATCTACTTGCCAAGTTAAGATACAAAAAATTTATTTGTAACTTAGAATTCGAAGTACGTTAAATGGAAGATTTTTTAGAGCATTAGGTGAGGAGGATGGTTAATAAAATCTCCTAACAACCTACAAAATATTACACTTATCATTCTTTTTATCAACCATTCTATCCTTTAAAACTTCAACGGGTATCACAACAATTCCATCTTTTAACTTATTTGAATTTTTAATTAAAAAAATTAAAAAAAATTGTATTTCATAAAAATAAAAATAAAACTACATTTCATTGAAAAAAATTGAATACGCAAAGATTTAAAAACAAATTACATGAAAGAATAAACACACGAAATTAAAAACAATATACGATAAAAAAACTACTCATTGAGGAAGATGTTCGGATAACATCTAGGTGTTCTAAACCCTCTAAGTTGTAAAGATACTCGGTTAGATCGTATGGGAGACTAAAATGAATATCTTTGTTAGTCAATACCACTTCATTGTCGTCTCTAACCGGATTGATGAAGAATCTTGAATATAGATGGGTGATATGGCACGTCCATCGTGTTTTAGTAGCATGTTGTGCAAAATGCAACACGCATAAGCTATGATTGATGCCTTTTCTCTGTTATCGCTCATTTATCTCTTTCGGCTCGATTGGATACAAATAAGCTTTAACAAAAACTACCCATTTTGGGTAAATCCCATTTAAGATAATACCCATATTTGTATAATCGCTTGTTTAAGTAGAAAGATGTATTAGGTGCCGTGCCAAGAGTTATATTGTTGAACAATGGTGATCGCTGTAGAACGTTGATGTCGTTGTTCGTACCCGGGGTGCCAAAGTATGCATGCCATATCCATAAATCTTGTGAAGCAACTGCTTCAAGCATAATACTCGGGTGTGGATGATCGCCTCTCTGGAATTGACCTAGCAACGAGGTTGGACACATTCTCTACTCCCAATGTGTACAATCTAAACTCTCGAGCATCTCTGGTAAATTATGATAACTTCCATGCGTATTTTGCAAAAGTGCGACGTCGTGACTAGTCGGACAACGCAAAAATTCTTTTTCATATAAAATAATAACAGCATTGCAAAAAAAACTCTAGACATTCTCTAGACGTTCTAGCGGACATAACAAAATATTCATCATAAGAGTTGGGTGGATGCACATTTTTGAATTGCAGCAAAACTCATCTTCCTTCTTGCATCGTACCCTTCTTGAAACCATTCGAAACATGCTTCAATATCGTCAACGATTTTCATAAACAATTCTTTCGGCAAGCGGAATCTTGTTCTAAATGTCTCCGCATCATATTTCGGGCCATCTATGCCACCTCGGAAATAATCATCTAATAACTGATTGTGCGCTTGTATCCGATCACGTGACACATATCTTTTTTTTAAGTGGCTGTATCCGCCTCTTCTTGTTCTTTGGCAGCAACAACAACCAACGTAATAAAATCAAAATCTTTCTCGTCGCCACTTGAAGACGAGAGGTAATTTATGGCCGAAGACAAGCTAAACATTGTTAGGTTTATAAAAAGAGACGAAGATGTAAAAATATAAATTTGTATAGTAGAGGGAATGAGATAAATGTGTGAGTGTTTTTGGTGAAAATTAATGTTTTATATAGGTATTTAAATTAAAAAAAAAGTTTTTTTAATTAAATAAACCCAACCCAACATGGCCCACCCCCCTTTACCGTTGCATTTCAACGGTTAAAAAATAGCGGGCCCCACAATTTTTCAAACATCACTATAGCGGTGACCGGTTACCCCCAACCTCATCCCCGCCATCCCCACCACCAGGCCCGACCCAACAGCTTTGTGAGTTAAATTAGGCTCTAAGGCCCCCAATTGTAAAGGGCCCCAAATTTTTTTAGTAATGTTATGTGCTTATATATAAAAGCCCAATTATGTTTAAATAAAACCACTCATAAGGCCCAAAAAAACTTAAAAACTAATCAACTGTATAATGCAACAAATATGAACAGCAATGGGCAAGTGAAGACTTGAAAGTTTAAACTATAATCAATATCATCCATTGGAACAATGATAATCATCTTCGAAAATCTCACTGTCTCCACCAAAATTAACTCAGTAATCATCCTTTTTTTTCTAGAAAATCATCCCCTCATCAATAAAACGAAATCAAGATCTGCAATCTGTTCAATGCTCGACTCGTTTCCGTTGTGCGTTGTGTGCCTGTGCGAGTGTGCGAAATCAAGAACTGAAATCACAATCCTACTCGGCTGCTTTGATAGAAATCACGAAATCAAAATCACCATCCTTCACTGCTCGGTCACTCGGTGTGCGGCTGTAGCTGTGCGCCTGTGCTTCTGTGGCTCTGCTCTTGACATCTTAAAAGGTTAGTTTTGTTTGACTATGATGAACAAAATTAATCGGTGCTTGACTGCTTGTTTGACTGCTTGACTGCTTGTTTGATCTATGCTTGGTTTTAATCTTGTTGCCTGGTTAAGCGACTGATTTCATTATTGTAATTGATTAAAATGTCAATTCGAAAATATGAATGTGGTAATGATAAAAAAGATCAAGAAACGAAGAGTAGATGACTTAATTTAAAGCCAGAAAGGTTCATTTTTAATATGTAACAATCACAAAAAAAAGATCAATCAAATATTGAACACCAAAATATAGATGAACCAAATGATGAACAACTAAATAAAGATCAACAAAACGGTGAGCAATTACATAATGAAGAACCAAATGATGAAGAACTAAATGATAAAGAGCCAAATGATGAACCTCTAAATATTTATGATCCAAGTAAATGGAATAATATTAGTATCAATTTAAGAGATTTAGTGATTGAAAAGGGTCCGGTTAAGGTTGTTGAATTCAATTTTCCAATTTTCCAATTTAATTTTGTAACAGAAATGGTCCCTGATAAATGATAAATTATACATAAATCCCTTGTTGTATTTGCTTACATTTTGTGTCGTTTCGGTTACGTTTTTATATCATTTTTGACACAACTAATGTTTTTATGTTTCATAGGTCTCATGTTCATAAAGAAACGGAAAGATCGTGAAAAATCGAATCCGTAGGCGAAAACGGGACGCGAAACAGAGTTACGAGCGAGCCGGTACGCGAAAACGAAGAAAGTTTGGGCTTTTCTAGGCCCGGTTCGCTATATAAACACTCCTTATGAAACCCTAGCCTCCTAGAAAACCTAGGGGACGAAACTAGAGACAAAAAACGGCTGCAAAAAGGGGTTCGGACGGCTAAGAAGACGAAACGAAGTGAACGGGAACGCGTAGGATCAAAGGCTTCATCGCGATTCTTCCGGGTTTCATCTTTCTTTCGTTTTTCTCTTTAATTCTATCATGTCAACACTTTGAATCTTGTTTTTATTATTATGAACATGGTAGGCTAATCGTTTAGAACTACCTAGGCGTTGTGATGACTCGTTAACGTTTGTTTGAACTCATGTTTAGATTGTTGGTTTATGGTTTGCATTTAATTAAAAGTTTGAATCTTTGTTATCGTTTGATGCATGATATATGTTTGAATTGGTTTGATTGATATTGTTATTCCATGAATTCTAGGTGATTGTCTATGTCACGTAATAGGATTCATTTTAGTCATTAACTTGCGTTGTGATTAATTATGGTTGATTTACAATAAAACCATAGGTTTAATAATATTAGTTAAATTGGTAATAACGTGTAGCTAACCTAGATAACCGTGAGGTGATAGGTTATTAACAAGTCTTGGTTGATTAATTCGCTAAGTTTAGGTTTTTGTGAAAATTCCGACTTAGTATAATTTATTAACTTTGTTTGTTAAATCAAATGGTTGGGTTTTAATGGCTTTAATGATCGTATTGTGAGATAGGTCTTTAGTACGAGTCAATTAAGTGTAATCAGATTGGGTAACCGTGAGGAAACTTAATCCCATAACCTGTGTGCTAATAACTTAATAGTTAACCTTTAGGTTTCTTCTCGAAAAGTGTCGAGGGTCTTAATTAGGAAAGCTTTTAAGTGAATAAGTTTAGATCCCGATTCCATAACCATTAGTCCAACGTGAACGATAATTGAAGTTAACGATGATTCTAGCCTAGGTGGTTTGTCTCAATTCTTCAGTTTTACATTCATCTTTAATCTCGCCAGTTTCTATTATTAGTAAGTTACTATTTTTAGAAAGTTTCCCTTTTTAGTAAGTTTCTATTTTTAGCACTAAACCCCCTTCCAAATAATCTTTCTAATTAAAGTTCGTGTCATGTCAGTTGAGTCTTAGTTAGTTAACTTAGCGTAGTATATAGAGTCTGTGGGTCGACACTCGGACTTACGTTTCACTATATTACATTCGACCGGTCCACTGCCGGTTGTGTGTGAGTTAGTAGTTTGTCTAGGTTTTTATAAATTTAAAACTAGGTTTTTTTAGGTGTTTATTTTATATATATATTGCACGCATCAGTCCCGGACACTAACATAGTAAAACACAGATACCAAAACTGTTAAGGTAGGACTGAAACTGTTAATGGTATCAAAACACAGGGACCAAAAATGCAGTTTACTCTTATTTTTAAATTGTTAGGATGTCCTCATATGTATTGGTTATGTTGTAGATGCATTTCTTTTCCTTTTTAAGGTCAACTGGATACGTTATCGTGTCACGTGATGTGGTGGCCTGATGTCTCTTATGTGAGTTCATCAAACAATTTTTCTTTTGAACGACAAAGATATTACCATGCTTCGGAGGATAGATGTTATCTTAATCGGGCCAATCTATTCATTTTCCAGCTAGGACAGCACCCAACTCCCATAGGAGGAAACTCACATTTTATAAGAAAACCTCTGGCCCAACCTAGAACCTCCAGTTTTTTTGTCCTATGTGAGACTTGAACCCAATACCTCCCTATTTTTTGGGTCTTGGGTACTTAACCTTAGCCATTTGATCTAATGATAATTGGTTGTTCATCAAATGAATTGATAAAAAAAGTTTTATGTGTCGAACGCTACATAGTATAAACTTAATGCGTCATTTATTAAAAGGAAAAAAATGTATATCAACATTGGGCAGGATTTTCTACAAATAAGAAAAATTGATAAAAGTGTATAATCATTATCATGGGACAGGATTTTCTACAAATAAGAAAAACTAATAAAAGTGTATGAAGCAATCTGGGGAGTTCGATCATGGTGTTTACAGCCCAGATCATGCGGTGGTAATTTTGTAAATAAATGGAAGTTTTACAAACCTGCCAGTAAAGACCGAGGGGTAAAAATGTCATTTGGGCATTTTCAAAATAAAACACCTATTTCAACAAAAACCGTTCGAAAACCCTACATAACTACGAATTTAATACCTCAATCACGACGATCATGACACACTCTGCGTTTAACTTAAACATTACGAACTCGAATTAATCCATAGTAAATTGTTTATATACAATTGAGATGATCAATTTTTGTTTTTTGAATCAACATTTAATATTTTAGGTTTTGATGTTTAACGCCACAAACACGAAGAATGTAAAAAATCGTTTTGGTGTTTGTCATAACGTTGTGTTGTTAACGTTTTATTCTGTTTGCATCGCACTTTTTTGTTGCGTTTTGCTGCTTATCTATTAGGTTTTGGTGTTTAGCAAACCGCTGAAATGAAAACTGTAAAAATATAGTTTTGGTGTTTGTCATATCGTTGTGTTGTTAATGTTTTATTCTGTTTGCATGAGATGCATTTCATTTTTTTGTTGCATTTTGTTATTGCGTTTTGCTGTTTAGCTATTAGGTTTTGGTGTTTAAAAAATAGTTGGTGTTAGGTTATGGTGTTTAACGCATGCTTATCAATGTTACTTATAGTTTAGGTTTTTGGTGTTTCAGACATCATTGAGACTGTAAAATTTAAAAGAAGATCATATGAAATGTAAGTACTTACATGTTTAATTTATTGTAAATTCATTAAGTACGGGTAAAAAGAAACATTTTAGATATCTTAAAAATTTAAAAAACTTTTAGATAGAAGAAGTGAAAGAATAAGAATTAAGAAATCTTTCAGATGGACAAATGATCCTTCAACTCTTATAATTTTGGATGATGGAGGTAATTTATGTTTTAATACGCATGCTTAGCAAAAATACCATGTATCTTCTTTGATGTATGACACCATTCTGAGTACTATTCTTTACTGTAGATAATTACGAAGTGAACACCATGACTAGAAAGCCTGTAGTTCCAAAGGGCATCAAACGCAAGTCACCATAAAGAACGCCATAGAATCAAACCATCGTGAAAAAAACATTAATTCTAGTATTCACATCGATAAAAGCATCATACTCATTGTTATAAATTTGATTAACTATGCTGTCTATACATTGATAAAACATCATATCATTTATAAAAACGTCATATTGAACGTCATATAAAAACGTCATACTCAATGTTACGAATCTGATTAACTATGTTGTCGATACATTCATAAAACATCAATCAGATACATCAACATTATGCAGCATAACATGTATGCTCCATTTAACCTGAATCTTTCGATAAATTCGTGCAAAGGTCGAAGAGTCTTATAACATGGTTGCATGTGTTGTTCACCAAAAATGCAGTTGCCATCTAGAATGAATTCCGGAAGATCTAGCCGTTGGTTACATCTGAAATTTGGATAGGTTGTTCCTAACACATAGATGTTGACATCTGTCGTCTAGTTTTTGAAGATCTTACCCAGAGAGGTATGATTTCTATGTTGAAAACCGAGACTGGTCGGATTTCCTTCACCGGAAATGCAGTCTCAAAATTCGTCACTTTCCCGGAGATCCTACCGTTGGTTGGTTACAGAATTTGGATTGTAGGTCCCGAGACATAACTGAACATATCCATCGAAGGAAATTACGATCAGAGGTACGGAAGTATGGTTTTACCTCTGATCAGTTTGTAACACTTTTCTTGTTGAAAACAGGAAACTTGGTTGCATTAGAGGTCGGTGGAAATGAGGATGTATGGAAGATCCAAGGTTGGATAAATGTTCATTTTGGAGAAACGGACACAATGATATATTGATTCTCATTCTATTGTCGGTTTTGAAAGGATTCGTGTACGCGAACCGACCCTAAGGTATAAACCGAACGATTAACCTTCCATATGATTTAGGTCAAGTGAGATGAAATGGTACTTTCCAGGAAGATGCAGTGAAGTATGCGGGCGTCATGGAATTGATGATGAAGCTCGGGATTACTAAGGTTTAGCATCTCGGAAGCTGTCAATTAGATGGTAAGACTCGTTTTAGCATTACTTGAGTTATTTACCATATGTGTATGTTGATACATGTACACATGTATGTATGAGGATTAGGTTGAGGATGATGATGGTGATTAAACACGCTACAATGTTGGTCATTGTGAACGATGTTGGATTCCTCGAGATAGAACATGATTAATAAACAGGCAAGTCGAAACGCTGCCAAGTTTATTAGGTAAGGTCTTGGAAACCTTCGCCTAATTGTTTATGATTATGATTGGTTTAAGGGTAAACCAAGATTTTTCGAATAAGCCTTACTAATAAATACTAATGAGTTTACTAGGAGAATGACGATTTAATGAATGAGAATGATAAAACATTGTGGAAATGCAATGGTTTTATTAAATGGCTTTTCTTAGTAGAATCGATGTATTAGTCTACGAAAACCCTAAATCGAGTGCTAGAGTGTTCCGAGTTAGATGATTTGATTAAGGGACCAAGTCATTGCCTAAGTCATAACGTGACTAAGGCGATTGATAACGTGACTAAGGCAATTGATAAGCGGTACGAAACACCGGTGGAACACATTCCAGAAGGAATGTGTTCTGATGATCTGATTATTATACAGGGTTGCACTAGTCATCCACTTGGCCATCAGTTTGTGATACCTAGACTGGACAAGGTGAGTCTAACCGCCCTAGTTTTACATGTTTTATGATTTCGGGGCTGTATCCGAGCTTGTATGAAATGATTTAAAATGAATTTGAATATATGTGGTTATAAGTAGATCGCACCTGATGATCCAACGCATCTCAACTCCAGGTTTGTCCGGTTGTGGTGTGAGTTGGTCTGCGGTAATAAGCTTCGCGTTAAGAATCGTCTCATGAACCGGACGGTGGCTACATACCATAGGGCAAGTCATTAAGGCAGGGCTTCGCGCTAAGAGGTAGTTCTTGAGGGACTACCGGCTTCGCCTTGGGATATGTATGCGTCTAGTTGGATCCAATTAGGTAGATTGCTTGCTCGTAACAATGCCCCATCGATTGATGAGACGAAGAACAGAGATCAATTTGTCTATGTGTGTGCGTTTCAGAAGAAATTGGCATCTCAAAATGATAGAGTGAAGTCGATGGAATGTTTTAATGGTTTATATCAGATTGAACTTGGGTTAAAGGATGTAAATGGATTTGAGTTTTGTTTGGCGGTATCTAAACCCATTCAAAACCGAGTTTACGCGATTAGCATCAATTAATTTGTTTATCCTTGCTTTTCAGATCACCTTAACTCTTATTAATTTGGTTTATCATCTGTGATTAGGGTTGTTCATGAGCCGAGCCGATCCGAGCGAAGGTCTGCTCATGCTCGTTCGCTTTATAAACCGAGCCGATCAGATCGGATCGAATTTACAAATGCGAGCAAAATATGATGCTCATGCTCTGATCATTTTGAAATCGAGCAGCTCTGTTCTGCTCGTTTTTGCTCGCATTTATATAGAAAGTTTGTTTAACGACATAATTCAAATCAACTCAATTTGGTTTGGCTTTTCATTCAGTTTCATGTTCAACTAATACACCGCAACATTTTTAACAAGATAAGTTCTCAACAAAACACAAATGTAAAGCACATGAAATTCTAGCTTAAACTCAAAATACTTTAAAATAATAGTTAAATCCACGTCCATTAAAGTCGTCATAACCATCTTCACTTCCAAGTAGTTACACCTGAAAATTAAGGTTAATTGGAAGTTAATAGAGTAGTAATTTTGAATAGAGTATTGATTTCATAAAGACTTCATTTTGCACTGATATTATTGTAGGAGCTTTGTAGAAATAGCACATACCTTTCATGTCAATTAGTTGTCAGGGCACCCATCACGAATTAACATATCAATCTCCAAATTTTCTTCTTCTTCTGCAGATTGCTAGGCATTAAAACATATTACATGTGTTAGTACATAAAGTATAAAGTAGGAATGAAAGAAAAGTAAATATAAACTAACTTGCAATGTTTGTATGGTTGTTTTTGACACGGCCTTCAACCAATCACTTCCACAAACAAGAATTTCAACCATATCTTTTGAAAGAGAGCTTCTATAGTCATCCAATATACGTCCTCCCGCACTAAAGGCTGATTCCGAAGCAACTGTTGTGATCGGAATGCAAAATATATCCTTAGCCATCTTACTTAAAATGGGAAACTTACTAGAATAGTGACTCCACCATTTCAAAACATCAAACTTTGCCTCCTCGCTTGTAAAATTGGGCTCTTCCAAATATAACTCAAGTTCAGTTTTTAGTCCAGTCTCAATGGGTCTCGATTTGAGGTAAGTCAAAAAGTCATCTCCAACTATAGGTGGTTCAACAGAAGATGTTGAAGCAGTTGAACAACTCGTGGCAACCTTAGACGCCTTAAATGTATGTAAATACTTTTCAAAAAGGGTTTTTAACTTGCTAGTCACATCTTCAAGTTGTCTATCACGTTCTGCTTCTAAATACCATCTGTCAAAAGTCCACTCAACTGACACTAACTTAAAACGAGGATCTAAAATAGATGCAATAGACATAAGAATCCCGATTTCCCCCCAATACTTTTCAAACTTATCGTGCATCGGTATACTCATATCTGCCAAGAAAGTATCATCTGATATAAAAGCATTACTTATCTCTTTTTTCACTTTATAGATTTCAGTAAGAAACAAGTTTGCAGTTGGATAGGATGTGCCCGAAAACAAATTAGTAGCGTTCAAAAAAACTTTAAGAAGCTTGCAAACCTTTTCGGCTTTAGTCCACTCATCAATTGTGGGGGACCATATAAAATTGGAATCTCTTAATGCATACCCTTGGAAAGCTTGTTTGTAGTGAATAGCGGACTCAAGCATTCGATGCGTTGAGTTCCACCTAGTTTTTATATCAGTACATAGAGACCGACGAGTGTGGATACCCAAAGTTATAGCAATTTCACCAAATTTTAATAGGCGACCAGAAGCCCTCCTTAAGTACTTGACACCTTCTCTAATTTTTGAAAGACATGGTTCAATAGTTCCTAATCCATCTTGCACAACCAGATTTAAGATATGGGCACAACATCTAACATGAAAAAACAACCCCTCAAAATGTAATTTCCCTTTCCCATGAAAATTATTTCTTAAGATTAGGGATGCCCTATCATTGTTAGATGCATTATCTAGAGTAATTGTACCTATTTTGTCTTGAATACCCCATTTAATAAGACATTCTAAGATAGCATCTGAGATAACCTCACCACTATGGGGTGGTGCAAGCTCATTGAAACCAATTATGCATTTTTGCAATTTCCAGTCAGAATCAATATAATGAGCCGTCAAACACATGTATCCAACGGTTTGATTAGATGTCCAACAATCACTTGTAAGAGATATCCTATCAGCCTTTTTCAAAAGCTTTTTTATCCTCCCCCTTTCTTCATCCACCACTTTTATACAATCTCTTGTAATTGTTGACCTACTTACCTTTTGATAAAGAGGATTATTATACTTCATTAACTGATTAAACCAATAATACTCGACAAATGAAAAAGGAAACTCATGAGCTATAATCATCTTTGCAATTATTTCTCGACATTTCTTTTGATCATAACCCCCGTTTGACTCAAAATTAATGAAGCTTTTTTTATTATCACCACCACTTGACGCAAAATTAATAGTACCTTTTGTATTACCTAGCGTTCTTTTGTATAACACACAATCACCGAGGTGTCTCTTAAGACTTGTCGTGGTGCTCCTGGTACCTACGTAGCTATGCTTACAATAAATGCACTGTTTCTTTTTAACCATTTTCCCTTTGTACATACCTTCAATATCTACAAAATGCGGATGCACCTCGGAAGAATTCTTTCGCTTCTTGGTAGCACGATCTACAGATGATACATCATTTGTATCTCTCATTTCATCAACAAACTCAACGCTCTCTTCATCACTTAACTCAACATGCGATATCTCTATTCCATTGGTTTCTTTGTGAGAAGACATTCTACAAACCAAAACACAAATTAGTAACTTTTAACAAAACCTACTCGTAAAAGTCAATAACACATAGTATATATTAACATGACAAATTGACAATTATCATATCACTTGAAATATATTCTGCTATAAAAAATGATTTCAATTTTCAAGAGCACCATATTCAAGAAACATGGAAAATCAAATATGGAAAATCAATATGAACGTCAACATACATAGTATTTATCTTCATGCTTAGCCATGTTCATAGGATTTATCTATTATATGAACGTACGTAAGTCACACACATACCTACGTACAAGTTACATACTCCCATGTTTTATTGTTTTTCTAAAACTTGATTAAATAATTGACTAAGTTTGATTCTTATTCATATTCTACAAAACAAGCAAGCAAGAAAACAAGAAACAAGAATGAAGAGACACCTTGCACGTTTGGGATAGTTTGACTTTTGAACCTCAGAATATACTATCAAGTAATGACGGCTTTTGGAGGTTGGAATGCTAAGATTGCTAGGTTAAAATGTTAAATGTTCTGCTTTTAGATTAAGATTTTAATTTGTTAAATTAAAAATTGAACATGGGCCTAATTAAAACCCTAAATTGGTTATATATATATATATAGATATAGATATAAAACTTAAAATAATATAATCATTATTATATATAAATGTATACACATATAATATATATATATATATAAAGCTTTTAAAAATTCGAGCCGAACCGAGCCGAACGGACCCTTGCTCATGCTTGGCTCGTTTGCAAACCGAACCGAGCCAATCAGCTCGTTTAGAACTGAGCGAAAATCCGAACGAGCAATTTCCGAGCATTTTTCGAGCGAGCGTGAACGAGCGACGAGCGGTTTGGACGGCCCTATCTGTGATTATGGTGGATGTGGATTTCCAGTTACCGATATTGACGGGTTTTGATTGGGTTGATGGTAGAACATGTTAAACACGGTTTCAATTCGAGGATTGAGTTCGAATCCTATAGATAATCATAGGTAACGGATTTATCGGGTTTTTATGGGTTAAATGCTGGTTTTGGTCGTCGTTGGAATAGTCGCCGGAGGGGTTAGCTGGGAAAACGAGGATATGGGTTGGGTTTTAATATAATTTACAATTTGGCCCCTGCAGATTGTTATTGTTTATTCTTCAAACTTTTAAATGAGTTTCCAATTTGACATTTTTAGCCCGATTAAATAAAACTTAGCCAACACTTCTAGTCTAGTTAAATTAAATAACGTTTAGTAAATAAAATCGATTTTTATATATTTTCATCAACTTCATGTCTCGATAGTATTTACTTCATAAGTTATTAATTTATTATTATTAGAATTAATCATTGTAATGATTTAGTGTTTTTATAATAACTCGAAGATAATAAACCCGATTATTTCTCAAATGACGGGAACATGGATAACCCGAACGGGTCGGGTTCGGGTTCGAGATTTGATTCAGGGCAAGTGTTACAATTTACCCAGTTTTTGTTGTTTTATTTCTTGATGTTAGTTATGCTAAGGTTTGGGTTTCTAAAACGTCTCTTTCTTCAAGTTAATGTTCTCAAAGTTAGTTGACAAGAAAAGTTAAAATATTGGTTTCAACTATTTGTTTTGTTGATAACACATTATTTGTATTTGTTTTCGTTTGTTTTGTTGATAACATATTAATATTAGGATATTTATCAAGTTTAACATTACTACTATTGTTAGTTAAACTTGAAAATTTAGTTAACCACGAGTGGATCGGGAAAAAATGTAACCTTGGAAACACGTTTTCTCGAGATCTTTCAAGGGAATAAGTATTGTAATCCGATGTACTGTGTAAAAAAACTATAATCCGCCATTAAAAAAGTATCACGCTGCTCCGCAGCAAAGCACAAGTGCCGTAGCTAGTTACATATATGACCAAAGGGTTGAGTATAACTTGGGTTGTACAACGAGAAATTTCTTCAAAAAGAAGCTATAGAAGAATATCGGGTTGAAACCCGGGTTTCATTCGCTCACATCGCCACATGGAAGGTTATGCAACAAATAATCAAGTGTTGTTTCATCATAAAAAAAGCTGAGACTAAACAATTCAACAATCCACCTTCCCTCCATCCCCATATAAGCATCAAAATCACCACAGCCACCATCGGGAAGTTCTGAACGACTGCTTAAGGTACCCAAAAACTTGAAGTTGAAATTGTGTGTATGTGTTCATTATAAGTATGTTCATTTTGATGTTAAAAACAACAATTAAATGTCAATATGGGTAGGTGTTTTATGGTAGACTGATATAATGTATTTGTTCTTAAATGAACTTAGTAATATATCTAGTTTATGATTGATTTTGTTTTGCTAATATCTAGTTCTCTAAATCGTTGTATTATTTTAAAATTGGCAAAATCACATGTACAATTAGAGGTGCAAAAAAAATCGGAACCGGAACCAATCAAATAACCGAAAACTGGTTCTTAGAAGAACCGGTTCTACAAGAACCGAACCAAAACCGAACCGAAGGTTCTGAATAGGTTCTACTATTTTTTCTAAATTATAGGTTCCAAAAGAACCGGGACTGGTTCCTACAAAAAACCTGTTCTTGGAAAAACCGGTTCCTGGAAGAACCGGTTCCTAAAAAAACCGGTATGTTTTAGTGTTGTTACTTATTTAATGTTTTAAAAGCTATATATCTTGTAATATATAAAGTTTTTAATGTTACAACTTATTTAGTCAAAAATAATATAACAAATTTATGACCACAGACTCTAAATGAAAGCCCAATGGAGGGTGAAGATTTGCAGCAGCCTAGCGTTCCAGCCAATGCCATAGGAAAAAACTGTTTTTTTAGAACCGGAACCGGGTTTTTAGGAACCGGAACCCGTTCTTTAGGAACCGGTTACTAGGTTCTAGTTTTTCACCAAAATCTGGTTCTAGAACCGAACCGGTTCTTGTAAGAACCGGTTCCTTTACCGCCTAAAAACCGGAACCAGTTCTTCAAAAAAACCGATTTGTGCACCTCTATGTACAATCAACTTCAAAAGGAATGGGATTAAAGGCAACCTGACTAGACCTAAGGTTAGTGTGTGGCCTCTTTGTTTTTGAGACGCAGGGATTGAAGATGTTGTTGGACTTGTATGTGTTATTGGGGATCTTAATTATAATTTTAAAGTTCAAGATTTGTTCGCTTAATAATTATATTTGATTGCTTCATTACACTATATGCTAATTCAAATTGAATAAATATTTAATTTAACTATATTGATAGGAAAAGTGAATGAATAGTAACATGGCATTTTGGTAATTTTGATTGTGATGGAAGAGTATTTCTGTCCATTTGACTCCATGTTATAAGTTGAAATTTATCACTTTTGTTTTCTCATTTTGAGGTTGCAAATTTGCAGCCCACCGCCTCTGGTGGTCGTATGTAATGGCGGTGATGGTGGCGATGGTACTGGTTTCTTTCTTTTTTTAGCCGATGATGGTTGCCGATCTTCGGATCTGGGCGATCTAGGTTGCACGGTGATTTGCAGATCGATTGATCTATGGTTCAGTGGTGGTATGTGATGGTGGCGATGGTGGTGTATTCTTTCGTTTTTATACCTCGCCGCCTCTGCTGCTGGTACGTTATGGTGATGGTTTCTTTAGTTTTTCACAGGAAGATGGTTGTTGATCTTTGGATCTTTGCGACCTAGGGTCGCGCTTATTTGTAGATCGATTGATCTATGGTTCAGTTATGGTATGTGATGGTGGCGATGGTGTTTTTTGCCCGATGATGGTTGTCGATTCTCGGATCTGTGCGACCTAGGGGTGCGATGGCTTGTAGATCGATTGATCTATGTGACCTAGGGTTTGCGATGGGTTGCATGTCGTCGTTTTAGGATTTTGGGCCTGCGATGGTTGTCATCGATGGTTGGCTGATTGTTACATCTGTTTTTGATGTTGTAAATGATCTGGTTGTTGTACTGGTGGTAACGACCAGATTTGTTGAGCCATGGTTTTTTACATTGTTGCTGTTGGTGTGTTTTGTTTTATGCTATTTGTGTTTTTTTGTAATTCTTAAGGTTGGGCTGTGATGAGTAAAACGGGATTACGTTAGGTCAACGGTGATGTGCGTTGGCGTGGCATGTTTTGTGGATGGCCGTTGTAAACGTGCAACCCGGCTGTAGCTACGCTATCATCATGATATAGTCGTTGATAAATAAATTCTCTGAGCCATTGGTATTTTCGTTTATTGTTTTGGTTCATGTTGTTGGATTTAATGTTAAAGTTTTTGTTGGAGTTTTTGTGTTATTTGATTTCGGTTTTGTGTTCGGTTTTATTGTAAAACATTTGATGGTTTTCTATTGTCAATGGTTTTAATACATCATCATTTCTTTTGTTTTTTTAAAAATGAATAATAGTGTTAAAAAACGAGTATATGTTATTTGGAACTAGATATGTATCCCATAATTAGATTTATCGACAAATGAACTGTAATTATAAAACAAAAAGCTCGCGCAACGCGCGAGCGATGAATACACCTAGTTATATTGAAAAACAAACCTTATAAATAGTGTTTTTTGTGTTGTGTGAGGTGTTGTGTTGCTATCGGTTGGTGGCATGAGGTGTTATGTTCTTATTGGTTTGATGCCATGAAATATTGTTTTGTGTGGCCTTGAGGTGTTGTGTTGCTATCAATGGCGAGGGATAAAAGAGACCAAAGAGGGTCAAGGTCCCTCTATTTTTTTATTAAAAATACTGATTTTACGTTCGGTAGTTAATTTTTTTAAATATATAAGGCTTGGCCCCCTTGAAAAATAATTTATATACTAGGTTTGACCCTCTTGATTTTTAAAATTTACAACTTAAAATTCAATGAACTTTATTTTGTTTAATTAGTCCATAATATAACCAAAAATACTAAAATCATAATGGTCAAGTTCACAACTTGAGTTTCTTTTTCTCAATTTAACCGATCGATCATTCTCACAATCCCACTAAAAATTCAATATGATGTTGTAATTCTGCTCACTTCGGTCTATTGCCTTCCACCCCTCCGATTTTGTTGTCTTCCATCGGACCACTACACATTCACTATGTCCACAACCAGACCATTAGGTTGGTTTAAAGTTCAATTATAATGAATGAAGAAAATGTAGATATTAGAGTACTCACTTGTCTCTTGCATTATCATAACTATCTATACTCTTTGTGTTAAAAAGACTACCTAGTTTTGTTTTTTGTGTTAGAACGGTCTTTAGATGAGTTAGGAAAATTTTGATATTTAGAGTTTTACTATTTGCCCCGTCCCGGACCGAATCGCTGACCCAAATTTATAACCCAAACATAGCGTTATGAGAAAATTCTATGGGTCCCGTGAGTCCGTTACCGTCGGCCCCCTTATATAAAATTTCTGGCTTCGCCACTGGTTGCTATTGGTTGATGGTTTGAGGTGCTGTGTTGCTATTGGTTGATGGGATGTGCTATGTTGTGTTGTTATTGGTTGATGATTTGAGTTATAGTGTTACTATTGGTTGATGGTTTGAGGTGTTTGTGTTACTATTGGTTGAATGTGTGCGTTTGTTTGTTGGTTGTTTTGTTATTTTTTGTGTTGTGTTTTTGTATTTGATTTTTTTGTTGTGTTACATTTTTTTATTGTGAGTTGCTGGTAGGGTCTGTAAGAAGTAATAACCCGCTTCACAATTGTCGTGCAATGCGTGACAGTGTGAATATACCTAGTTAGCATTTATGTACAATACAAGTATATTTTATAATTGTATAATTGATCTCTAGCAGAGGCGAAGCTACTTACGATTGAGCCGTAGCCCGGGCTACTGCTCAAATATTCGTGCGAAGTGTAAAAATTTTCAGCTTCTTTTTCGTTTTATGTTTAGGATACCACTGAGAAGTTAAAATGATACCCCTAAGCAAATGATATTTAAGAAAATGATGACTGAACTTCGGATTTTGCTAATGATATGCATGAAATTGATGGTAAAAGTCGCGATATTGCTAACGATATATAAAAATGACGATTATTATGGTAAAATGAGACGTTTTGTTAGAAAAATATTTGATGAATACCTGTGGTTAGAGTATAATAAACTAAAAAAATAATTATTGTGTGAATGTAAAACAATTTTTTTTAATTATTGTATAAATATTCAATAAAAAAATTTAGAATATCCCTGAAGTTTTAATCTAGCTCCGCATCCTAGACATGTTTAATTTATTAAATTTGTTTGATGTTAAACATGTTGTAATATCTTTAAATTTGTTTGTTTGTCTAGAGTATTAATAGCTTGGTATGACTTTTGAAATGGATGAAGATTTGGAACTTGGAAATTGGAAGAATCAAGGGGTCTTTTTTGGAAACATCCACGAACAATCGTCGTCTTTTTGATGGTGTTTCCGCTTCTCATAGCTGCTTTTTCTACACCTCTGTATATCCGGTGCCACGTCGTCGCCATTTTCTTTCTTTTTTCGACAATATTGTTGGTTGTCTCTGTGGCATCGATTGTACAAGTTCGTGAAGAGGGTTGGACGAATGGAATGAGGGAGAGTGGCTTGATCGACCAGGTGGGCCTTTGGGCAGATGGGTTTTCCCTGGAGCTGGAGATAACTTGAGGCACTTAAGAGATTCGTATGACTAGGTTAGGTCAACTGACGATGACTTTTTATTATTTAATCACTCCATACTGAATACCTAGGTAATTCTCTATTTGTTCACCTTTTGAAGAAAATGTATGACTCATGAAATTGACGTGCACCAAAGTCCAATGTGAAACATATATGTATTGTCAACATATGACTAGGTCCAAATTTATTATTGGTTCGTAGAAAAATTGCAACCCAAAATTCACTACGCTCGCTTATCTTCATTAGTAGTCTACTGTCTTCTAGGACTTTTAAGTCTTTGACTACTATACATGCTTGCCCATTGAGGCAAATGATTTGGTCCTATTACAACTAATGCAATAAATTTATTTTATGATTTAACTTAGATTTTATTTTAGACTAAAATTATATCTAGTGGTTCATGTTTTTTTTGGATATTTTATATCATGTAGGTCATCTCGTCTTGGACATTATAACTAAATATGATGTAATGTTAATGCCCCATATCATTACTTAATTATTACCCGACTATAAAAATGGATAATCTAATTGGATGAAAGATATTTGTGTTAGATATTTGTGTTTGGGATGTGTGAGTAGGGGCGCATCCTTTAAGGAGCAGGATGAGCGCTGGTTCCTGCGCGTATTTTGCAAGAAAGTTTCGATTTTACCCCGATACCTTAAATCCTTTAAGGAGCAGGATGAGCGCTGGTTCCTGCGTGTTTTTTTGCAAGAAAGTTTCAATTTTACCCCGATACTTTAAAATTATATATATATTTATAATGTGTCATTTGCAGCCAGAAATTTAAATCGCTCCTGATCGCTGAAGCCCAAATATCTTGCTATCTTTCATGCACTTATTCCGTCACCTACAGATAATATATGGTTAGTAACAACTATATGCGTTTGATGGAACATTTATTACTGTTGGATAGATTGAGTTTTGAACTGCTAGTCTGTTGAATCAGTTTGATGATGTTGACATTTCTTCCTAAGTGCAGCTTGCATGTCTTTGTTGTTATTATGCAATTGTTATGACTTGTTTTTAAATAAGACTTTAAACTGACATCCATATGTGACTCGCTAAAACTTAAAAATTTAAGCTTAGAGATAGTGAATGCTACGGTATGCACACAACATACTGTTGGTGAATTTCTGCAAACGGAAACACTTCGGATATCTGAGAGTCGTAATACACTTTCAGATCAAAACTATTTGTGGTTCACAAATGCTTTGATCGGATAAAACTCAGAATGAATTACAGAATTAAGTATGAGTTTGAGATAATCTCTTGAACCAGAACTCGAAAATTATGATTAAGAAGATAATAACGGACACAAAACTGCTTTTGCAGTTACCAAGCGGTTTTGGGAGTTTTATTTATTAAATATGTATACAAAATTTAAATAATTGAATTTCTGCTCTGCCCCGGACCCCTGCCAATCGAGATAATTGTGCACCCCGCACCCCGATTATTTCAATTCACATTATAATGATTTTGTCAATAAGTTAATCCAATTACACTAAAATAAACAACAAACCTCCCCAGGTTAGAAGGTAAGTTACCTGGTATATTTTAATGTTAAGCTTATAAACGTTTTGTCCGCTTTTGTGCTTATATCATAAAATTTTGCAGCATATACATACTATACAATAAGATGTAGATGATAAACATTAGTGACTGGGTCGTGTTTGCCTTAAGAACCCGCAAAAAGACAATGTTCATCTTAGAAGAATGCAAAAAATGCAATAGTCTTAAATTCAAGTCTTTTATCTTATGGATTGGTCATGGGGCTTTTCTTCTAGGTTCTCTTAATGTCTCAATTTAATGTTATTTTAGTTTTTATGTCTTTAAGTTATAAAGAAGTCTTTTGATTTCTATCTTCATTATATATATTTTATATATAGAATAATGAAGATAATGAAAATTTTAGGCCAGCTTGACAAGCCTCTTGATCTGAGGTGCGAAGATCAAGATATCTTTTTTATGACTTCCATTCCACTTATCGATCCCGGCCCAGAAAAGCGACCGAGATCAAGTTGATGAGCCGTGTGATGGGAAACCTTCCCGCACGGTTCGGAGAGCACTGAATTAGAATGAGAGGTTCACCACCACATCATTGCATGCAAGGGGAGCTCGCTCGATTCGCAGATTGGTCCGACTCGTAATTCACTTCTGACCCCGTGTTCGATAGCCCGACCGTAGTGATGTTAATTGTGGTTACATCCATAAGTAGCTTGGTCCATCTTTATTCCATTTCATATATGTCTGAGGATCCGCATAGCCCTCGATTAGGTAAATGAGTAATTTATTATGTCAAAGGGGATATATGTAATTAAACTTTAGACTTGGGTAAATATGTAATTGATGGGCTTAAGAAGGGGACATATGTAAAAAAACCTAAATAATATAGCAACGTTTTTAATTTTACTTAACTTGCAGGTGAACGTGTCATGAAAATCATATAAAAAGATAAAGGAAAAATAGGAAAAACAATGTGAACAAAAGAAATGAAAATGAAAAAAGATAGCTAGTGAGAGTGACCATGGTCAAACCCTTACCCCACTCTATCTCCATTTTTTCCCAATTCCAAATCTCAATTTCACAACCCCAGCAACAGCAACAGCAACAGCACAGCAACTCACTCAATCAACGCCAACGCGTTTCTTATTCACCCTGTTCCCACTTCACGGATCTTAATCTCATCTCATTCTTTATATTACATGACTTTTGATTAATTCATCGATAAGAAGAAATGGGAGGTGTTTGTACAGGTGGAACATTAAAGCGAAACACACCGGTTGAATATAAGGGCTTTTCAGGGAAATTAAAGAGCTTTAATAATCATCATCATCAACATCAACAGAAGAAGAATAATGATTATAATGATGCTAATTGTAATGTTAATGATAATGATAATGATGATTTGAGTGTATCTTCTTCTTGTGATGATGCGTATCATAGGAAAACGACGTCGTATGATTCTGGTGAATTGTTCTTCTCCATTTCTAGAGAATTGAAACCCTATACACCTGCTAGAGTTGCTAAGGTATTATTATTAACTTATTATTATGTTTATGTTTATTTTCTTACTTTTAATTCATGTGTTTAAAATCACTAGTTTGGTTATTTGTTGGGAACATAAGCTTTAGTAGCTTTTGAGAACTTTAGTTTTTGATGTGTGAAACAAACAAGGTTATATTGTTGGTGTCAAGCATTATATTGTTGGTGTTAAGATAGGATATTACACATTTTAATGGATTTATTGGTATGTGTTATTGTACAATTTTAAGCTACAACGACAAGTAGTGTTTGCGAAACACTTATATTCCGCACACTACATATACAACTCGTAGCTTTAACTAACAACAACAGTCTACACTATAGCTAGTTTTGTGAAGCATACTTTGACGCTCTTAAGTCATAAAGATATTAGAATGCTTGTTTATATTGAATGTGGGAGTCCTTGTTTTTAAAGAAGTGTTAGTTGTTACGAGGTGTTTAGGTCCCAAAATCTAAGACGGAGAGGCGAGAGCTTTATGTATGTGAAGCTTTGTTTTATGTACATCCAAATAAGCTTTATGTACAACAAAAAGTTGCATCAACACACCATTTAGAATCTTTTTGTTCTTTTGGCTGTGTTTACATAACAACCTCTTCCAATTGCATCGTATACCTCGTGCTTTAGGTGCGCTTTTTAAAACCAAACAAATGTCTATGTAGTAATTGTATAGGTCTATGTATGTTTGTGTGTTTACAATCTCAAGCACATACACTGCAATATAAAGTCAACCAAGGTGAAATGCCTGAGGAGGAGATTAAAGGTAAGACAATAATTGTTAAGAAGAAAATAATGACCACAGACCTCGAACTATAGCAATGTACTTCTAACCCTCGACTACTTTTCAAGCTTTTTAATTTTTATTTAATTTTAATTATTGACTGACTAACTTGTAATATATTGTGGCATGCCTAAATGTTCTTTTTACTTTTTGTAACGATTTTTTGAAGTTTGATGATCACACAAGATTTCTGAGCCAATAGTTTTCTTTGGATCTCTTTTATGAGTGGATGGTTTTTTACAACAATTTGTGAAAGTTGGATGGTTTTAGTAATGATTCTAAAATTTAATGACCACTTGAAAATGAAGTTAAATTGTGTTATAATTGGATGGTTTTTACAACACTTTGTGAAAGTTGGATGGTTTTAGTAATGATTCTAAAATTTGATGACCACTTGAAAATGAAGTTAAATTGTGTTATAATTGGATGGTTTTTACAGCCGTTTGTAAAAGTTGGATGGTTTTAGTAACGATTCTAGAGGTCCAATGACCAAATAAGAAGATGAAGTGAAATTGTGTGGCTATGTATTACAATGTACCCTCTTTTTAGCGTTGATTTTTTTATATTGTAAAGAGGTGAAGTTTTGTTACATTTGCTTGTGAATGTGTCAATCGTGTTAAGTTTTATCATTACGAGTTTATGAAGTCAGATAAGTAGAAAGGTGCACATAGTTTTCTTATTAGACTATCATTGTCTTAATATATTTTGAAATAATATTTTTCACAACAATTGTTTATGAAAAATGTTCTAAAAATTGGATAACAAATTTTTCTCTGTGTACACAAAAGACACCTATTTGACCTATTAACCCACCAGTCATTATTATGTCGTTGTACTTACATTATTTCTATTATGAATTTTGATATAGACACCTCATGTAAGCACGTTTCTGGGTAAAGCTGGGAGTGTTGGTCTAGAAGTCCTTGACACCCTTGGAAGCAGCATGACAAATTTAAATGCCCATAGTGGATTTGTATCTAATTCCGTTTTAAGGGGAAATAAAGTAAATATTCTAGCATTTGAAGTGGCTAATACTATTGTTAAGGGCTCTACTCTGATGCAATCCCTTTCGGATGAAAACATTCAAATTCTTAAAAAGGAGATCTTGCATTCAAAAGGTGTGCAACTTTTGGTTTCTGCAGATATGAAGGAGTTGTTAAGAATCGCGGCTGCTGACAAGAGGTACTTTTATTCTTACAAAGCATTTTTGTCAGTGGAGTGAACAATTTTAACTCATTTATGTGAAGATAGGTCAATTTTGGTTGTGGGTTCATTAGGAATGTAAAAAAAGTAAAGTTAAAAAGGAAATGAGTAAAACGAGCTAAAGTAAGCAATTCTTATAATCAAGTATCATTTATGTGAAGATAGGTTAAGTTTGGTTATGGATTCATTGGGCACGTTCAAAAAGTTAGTAAAAAAGGATAGAGTCAAACGAGCTTAAGTAAACCATTTTATAATAAAGTATCATGACCTTCTAAATTGTTTTATTAAAAACATTGATCATATTTTACATAATAGTTTTTTGTTATCTTATTTAGGAGGTGTTTGGATGTGTGGTTTAAAAAGTAAATGTTGCTACTTGAATATAGCTTAACACAATTAGGGATGGTAGTCAGACCCGAACCCCATGGGAAAACCCGAAACCCGAGACATTTGGGACAGGGTCTGGGGTCGGGTCCATGGGTATAGGGTCGGGTCTGGGTCTTAAGAAAAAAACTTTCGCGGGTCTAGGATTACCTGCTAGACCCTATTACCTGATCCAATTACTGGATAACACAGACCCGTAGACCCGCTAGCATACCCAAAAATAATTTAATATTTTTCATATATATGTTTAATTGTTTTTTATATTACGTTTCCTATTATCCATTAATGTTTTTAACTTTTAAGTCTCGACCAAACGTTCAAACCATTCTTTTTTAGTAAGATTTTATAAATTCTCAAGCACATTTGGACATTGTGAATTTATGATATAATGATAATTTGAAGTATACTTTTAATTATATAATATGATGTATTTTATAAAACTATCAACAAGCAAACTCGACGGGCATATCCAACGGGTAAGTTTTATGTTAGAAACAAGTAGACCCGAGTACCCACGGGTAGACCCGAAACCCGACGGGTAAATACCCGACATAGACCCGATGGGTTTTGAGTCGGGTCTGGGACACCCATTTCTAATCGGGTCTGGGGTTGGGATTACTTAGACCCGTCCCAGACCCGACCCATTGCCATCCCTAAACACAATGATAATTCTCTGTCAACTACTTTTTCTACTCAATTAGTTTTGAACCGTTTACTTTGTTTGTGCAAATTTTTGTCAATATTATTGGATATTAGGTTTATTAATATGAACGCACAAGCTCATTAGTCATCTAAGGTTTGCGTGTTGTGCATGGAAGATGGTAGTATTTGTGTAAACTTAACGGATGAAATGGTTTCAAAAGGGCGCTTACAAGTTTTTTTGCATCACTTTATCAGATTTGGTTTCCTGGAGTAGCGTATTGGCAAATTTCCAATCTTAGGTTGTCTCGTTACACCGAAAAGAATAAGCTGAGAGATATAATTTGTCTCTCTTTCAGTTGCATGTGACCGACTCTTCTGAAGAGTCAGTTATTCTCTCTGTCTCGTGGTGCAATAATCACAATACGAGTGGATGATGGTTGTCATCATCACTAAAATTTATGATGGAAATTCTTAGAAGTTTAGTATGGAGAATGGGATTGATGGATATAGTTGGAGTTTGGTGAGTATTCAGATCTTAGAATTGTCAAATACTTATGACTCAAAGGTCTAGCTATATTCATCAATTCCATTTATATTACTAAACTTCTAAGAATTGTCATCCTGGATTCTAGTGATGATAACAATCATCCTCCGCTTGTACTTGCGATTATTGTGCCAAAGGACAGAGAGAATGATTGGCTCTTCTCAAGAAGAGCTGGTCTTGTAACATGCAATGTAAAGTGAGATATTTCTATATCTCTTGGGTTATTCGTGTCGGTAATGACACAACTGAGGATTGCAATTTTGCCTATAAGCTATCGGAGGAAACCGAGTCTATGTAAAGAAATTTTAAGTGCACTTTTGAAACCACTTCAACCGTTAAGTTTACATGTAGCGAGATCAATGTGTCATGTTTCTTGAACACGACATGAACATTTTTGCATGATACCATGCATTACAATATATAGAGAATGGAATGCAAACCTTAGATACCTAATGGGCCCGTGGGCTCCTACTAATAAACCTAATATCCAATAAACACATTTCTTGTCAGAATCAATTTTATTCTCATGTTGCAATATTTGTTTGTTTTCCACTTTTCCTTTAGGGAGGAATTTGAAATTTTCTCTAGAGAAGTAGTGAGATTTGGAGATATGTGCAAGGATCCACAGTGGCATCATCTTGACCGTTTCTTTGTCAGGTGAATCAGAAAATTTTGAACTGCAAATTAGTAAAGATTTCTCTTTTTTTGTTCTCTGTTGGCCTTATGGATTATATACTCGAATCAAACATACACTATGAACCGGCAAAAAAATTTGATGCAAATTAGTAGATATTTCTCTTTTGTTGTTCTCTGTTGGCCTTACGGATCATATACTCTAGTCAATCATACACACAAATTAGTAGATATTTCTCTTTTACAGACACTTTGACATTGTATTTGTAGGCTATACATGAACCGGCATAACTGTTCTGATAGTCACTATCACCTTAACTGTTTGCCAACCATTAACAGTTCTAACTTCCATAACTGTCAACTTCTAAACATAACTACTAGTTTCCTTTAGCCGCACTTAACTACTATTTCGGTTATAAGTCTTGAATTTATTAGTTCAGCTAACATGGACTTGAGACACTATAAATCAACATTCTCATGATACGGAGACATATTGTTGAAATGTTTTTATCAATCAGATTGGATTTAGACCCTGTAACAAACGGCCAGCTAAGAGAAGAGGCTGAAATTACTATGCAAGAACTGGCCGATCTGGCTCAGCATACTTCGGTAAGTCACTTCTGTGTATTTCTTCCTTAAACTGAAAGGTCACAGTTTTGACCCATTTACTTATGTTTGGCTGTTTTTAGTTATGATTTATCTCAAGATCCAAACGAGTTAAAAGTTTAAAATAAAAAAAAGATACCTATAAATAAAACAGGCAGGTGAAATTGGCTGAATATCACCCTTCAATGTGATGAACTTTTATACATCTATTAATCAAAAGAATAGATTATTATTAAAAAAGTATACATTTTGTAATGATATTGACATGTTAGTAAATTATAAAAACGCTAAAATTTTGGACAAAGGTGTCTTGGCTCAACAAATCTGATTCGTTTGCACTCTTAATTTATATCTCTGCACAAGACATCAGTTGTATTGTCCATGATGCTAAAAAATATCTGGGCAGGAATTATACCATGAATACCATGCTTTGGATCGGTTTGAACAAGATTATCGGCGTAAGCTTGATGAAGTTGAATCTTTGAGTCTTCCACGAAAAGGTATCTTAGCAATAAGAAAATTTGTGATATTGTGTGTGCATGGTATCTGTGTGTGTGTGTGTAATGTGAAAAAGGGATTTTGGCAACTAACATTTTGTCCATTTAATAGGAGAGAGTCTAATGATATTACAAAGTGAGCTGAAGCATCAAAGGAAAGTCGTGAGGAACTTGAAAAAGAAATCCCTTTGGTCCAAAAGTCTCGGAGAGGTATAAACTTGATGTAGCTCAAAATTAGATTTGGCAATTTCAAATATGCCACATGCTTTGAATGGGTCAGACAGATCATCTGAAGTTTATTCTCGATGCATACAATCTCCCGTGTCGTTTTTTCCAAGAATTATGTTATCTTGGTATTAAAATTGTTTTTCGTAATAATTGTTAACACATTCATTATTATAAAAGATAATAAAAAAAAGGCCAAAAGGTATATGCATGTCAGCCTAAGCTTGCCAGGCCTATTTTGACCCGTAATATTCGGTTCAAGCTGTTTCTAGCTTTTACTTTAACCCACATTATGATGAATACATATTTTCATTCATATTGTTCTTTTTTGCATTTCCTGGTAGTAGGTTGTGGAGAAGCTTGTAGATATAGTCACTTTCATCCACCAAGCCATTGCTGAGGCTTTTGACGAGAATGGTATTTTCAACTTAAAAAGTATACTACATACGTAATTTGTATTGGTTGCAAAAAGTGGGCGGGTTGGGTAACGGCCTTGGGCCAGAATGATTGGGTTGAACTTGCAACATTTGTTAAGAACTTAATGTATTAAATATGATATAATAACTATATAAATAAGATACTAGTTTTTTTGAATGAAGAGAGTTTAGAAGTTATAAGCGAAAAATGTTACAGTGTGATATTTTTCATCACCTTAAATGCAACATTATGATTTATGGGTTATAATATAAAAATATCCTCTACATGCACACAATAAAACAATGAAGTTCTAAATGTGTGTTTTAATTTTCAGCTGCAATTTCAACAAAGAATGACAAGGAAACTAACAAAAAGCCCGAAAGATTAGGTGTTGCTGGTCTTGCTTTACACTATGCCAACTTAATAACTCAGATGGACAACATTGTAAGCTAAAGATAATCCCTATTTTGCTTTAGTTTTTATACTTGGTTGAAATATTAGTTGTCAAAGGCACACTAGGTGCGGTGCCTGCCTATGCGTCTGAAAAACTTCTTTAACTTCTTACCAAGCTGGTTTGGAACATTAAAGATATTCTAGAATTAGTCTAAACTAGCCTTAAACAAGCGTAAAACATGTTTTAAACCGCAAATCTTTTATGTTAATGCTATGCACCTTGCTTATCTCGGGCCCTCGCTTTTTAAGCGCCTTGGCCCAAGGCACACCCTTTGCTCATTCGACAAGTATGTGACAAACATGTTTTAAACCGCAAATCTGTTATGTTATGCTATGCACCTGAAATTGGTTTATTATTGAACATGTCTCTAGACACACACACACTTATATATAGATAAATGGGGTTGATATCTTTTTGCAGGCGTCACGTCCTACATCATTGCCTTCAAATATGAGGGACACTTTATACAATGGTTTACCAGCCAGTGTCAAGGCAAGCTTACGTTCTCGCATACAAGCTCTTGATTCTAAAGAAGAGGTAAGCAGTCTGTAGTTTAAACATAAAAATTAGCTTCGAGCAATGCCTAAAACTCTCTAAAACATTTTATAAAACAGTCAGATCTTTATCCAAAGTATAATCTATATAATCATAATTGACACACTAATTTGCTAGAAAAGATGTAAATGCTAAACGTTGCGGAACAAATGTGTTTTGAGTCAACGTGATTCAACCCATATTGGTTTGTTTCAGGTGGCAATGCCTAAAATTAAGGCGGAAATGGAAAAGACTCTTTCCTGGCTCGTTCCTGTAGCTACTGATACCACCAAGTACGTTTTCTCTAAGTTGTGTTTTACGCCTCTAATCTTTTTCTATGTTCCCTAACGTATCATTCATTATTTTCTTGTGTTGGCAGAGCACATCAAGGTTTCGGGTGGGTTGGTGAGTGGGCAAACACCGGGTAAGTTGTCATTTCTTATTCTTTTTTTTAAAAAAACTTTTCGTTACCAAACGGTTAATGTTAATGCTTAGTGGTGTAAATGAGCCGATCCAAGCTCAAGCTCGCGTTGTTTTGAGCTCAATCTAAAGCTACGGCTTGACTCATACTAAAGTTAAAAGCTCGAGCTGAACTCGTTTATTATATATTTATGACATAACTTTATATTTATTTAAGTGTACTTATAGTTTATATATATTTATAATTTTAGTAATATATTCAACTTTCTTTTTTAGTTATATATATGTATATATTTTTGTAATTATATATTAAATTCTTTTATGTGTATATTACAAAGTTTTCGTTACATAAAAACTCGTTTAAGCTTGGGAGCCTAACGGAAGCCTAGGCGTGAGCTTTTTTATTGAACACGCTCAATTCTAGCCTTTTGAGTTATGCTTGATTCGAGCTTTTATCGAGTTTGTGTCTAGTGTCTTAGCTGGTTTACAACCCTATTAACGATTTACTAGTTATTCTTTAAACAGAAACGAATTCGGTAAGAAGACAGCAGGGAGCAACAACATAATCCGGCTGCAGACGTTATATCATGCAGACAAACACAAAATGGATCGTTACATACTCGATTTAGTCGTCTTACTTCACCGTTTAATTAGTCTCGTGAGGTACAGAGACAAAGTACCAAAATACACCCCGACTCGATCTCCTATTTCAACAGGGTCGTTGACCCTGCATTCAGATGGTCAACTCCGACCGGTCAACATCTCACCGGAGGACAAAAATCTTCTGGAAGAAGTTAGTAAACGGAGAACCGTTGTTCCGGGATTAAGCAAAAGTCAAGAGTTTGTGATGGTGAAGAAAAAGAAACGAGCTTTTGCTTCAAGTAGAAGCATGGGAAGTTCTCCTCCAAGAGATTTGAAGCATGCAAATGCTAATATGTTGGATGTGTTAGATGGGTTAGGTACAACTTTTTGAGCTCTTGGTACAACTTGTTAAAGCCATTTTTTGGTTTTGGTTAATATTAATATAATAATATGTATTGTCTATATACATTGTTAAGATAAATTAAATGTATATGTATCATGTATGTATAAATCCATTATATGAGGCTTGTAGTTGATTGTGTTATTATTTTGTTACAAAAAGGAGTAAATGTCAAATAGTTTTTGAGTATGAAATAATAATTATTTGTTCTAGAGTTGTAATAATTATATATTTACCATTTATACCCTACACTTTTTCTTGTTTCTATTTCTTGACCACCTTATGCGACATGATGGTTTGCTCATAATCTTTTTTCCGTTGGCTACGTGTTTATTTTATAATTGCGTGAATTTTTTCAAATACGAGTTGTGGGAAATCATAGGATGTGTATTAATGTAACGCGTCTGGTAACTATCTACTTAATCTTTATTTGTGTAAAAGTTAGATATTATCCAATCCACTAATCAAATAATAAAACATAAGGGTGGTGGAAGTGGAATATTTCTTATCTGTATCTATTCTCATAATTCACTAATTACAACACTCCACATGACAAGTACCCATTTTCACTATCCTTTTTAGTGGGTGTGAGTACCCTCAACCCTTTTGGTATTATTGCGCGCAAACCTAGACATATTTACAATTTGCATTGTTTCTTCAAGATTGCATGCGGGCTTCCATGCTTGCACAACACTACCCGTGCTCCTAACCCTAGAGGTGGCGCTGGTGTTGTCGCACGGGTACGGCGAACTCATGCTTGTACCTGCATCCACACCCATCACCCTAATAGAATACGCGCTCAAACCCTTCTAAAAAATTATTGTTTAGGATGGTGAGAGTGAATTAAGAACTCTTAGAACACATCAATCAGAACATTTCACGTCACACCCTTCTAAACCGGATATAATTTGGTAGGATCCGTCGGACCCAACCCGAATCTCAACATTTTTAGCATATGGATATATTAAAGTGCACAAAATAGTAAATACCTTACAAATGAATATGATAAATCCTTTTGTTTATTTTTAAAATAGGATATATTTTATTTTTGCACTAATTACGATACAATAAATATTTTTTTCATTTATACTAAATACCTTACATTCTTATACTTTCCTTTCTATACTAGATCTAAGACCGGGCCGCGCGATGCAGCGGTCGGGTCGCACGGTCTGGTCTTGCGTATGTGACCTCGTCACATGCGTTGAAAAAAAGAGTCATTTTGTGACACCCCGCCCGGCGGCGGAAACACCGGGCTGTCATTGGAATTGGATATCAATAGTACAAAGCACATGGCACACTAAAAGCATATTTTAATATCATTAATGTAATAATTGTTGTGACATAAATGAGGAATAAATAGTCATAAATTCAGAAATAAAGACCGGCAATCAAAGTAATTTATTGTTCAATTATTCTAAGTCCAAGGCATCCTATGTCTTGAATGAACCGCAATAACATCAAACTAATGCATCACCTGAAATATGTAAAAATAAAGTTAGCTATTTAAAGATAGTGAGTAAACCACAATTTGAATACATAGTAATATAGAAATCCGAGATCATCATAATATGCTGCGCAATCTTACATGCATAGCTATTTCATATCATTCTCGACCATGACACCTTGAACACACATTGAACACATTGAGCACATTGAACACATCATTGTATAGCATCTTGTAATCGTTTGTCATGAGGAACCAACTCATGTTATTAATTAAAGATAACATTTTTAGCAACCGTCACGTAACCGTCTCGATATAAGTTATCAGTAATTATTTAAGCATCTAAGGGACGTAGCAACATAGCATAGCAACTTGTATCATCGTATAGCAACTTGTAACATAGTAACTCGTAACATTGAATGACCGGGTTTAAATCACCTATCGATGTTGTACAGGCAGGTGGGTTTGTCAAACCATTAGCGCTAACATTGTACCGGTGGGATTACTAAGTAACAATACTACTTTAAACTACCACATAAGAATTGCATCTTGCCGCGAACAAGACTAACACATTTAATGATCTCATTTGAAAATAGAAACAAAGAAATGAAAACCGAAAACATTGAATAGTAATTGAACATATTTCAGCCCCAAAATATAAAAGTAAAAAGGGGAGTGAATTTACTCACCTTGAATACGAAACAGAAATGGTATAGAAATAAATCAACTGGAACCGAGGATTTCCCAAATATTAGTATCACCTAAATAATGAGAATCCTAACTTAGAAAAACATATAGTATAGAAACTAGAATAGAAATAATAGGAATTTACGGAGATTTGGGATTTTTGGTACGAACCGTAACCGAGTGTTTTTATACGAAACCGATTTATTAGTCTTTAAAACTTTGTATTTTACAAGAAAACCATTTTAGAAAACATTAGTAATATATTGGTATCAATACTTAGAATCTTTATTTAAACTTATACATTTTAGTCTTTAATACATATTATTAATTAAATCATTTGATTAATAACAGTTATATAATGTATAAATATATAAAAGTATAAGGATCTTAATTTAGAATTGGAACCGTGGTAACCGGAGTTAAGTCCGAAGTCAAACGTTTCGGATCAAGGTTTTTAAACGAGTTTGAACGTTCGAACGTTTCGTTTAAATATTTTATGAGAATATGTTTTTGTATAAAAATTAGAAACTTTAATCTTTGTTAAATTGAAATACACTTATACATATTTTCTTAACCTTTAATAACTATTTTTAACAATTTAATAGGTTATTAAATTATTATAATATGTTGGTTTAGTTGTTAATCAAATTTATTAAAAAATAATGGGGTGAGGAGAGGATCGAACCTGCGACCTCTTCAACCACAAACACACACACAACCACTGAACCAAGCGCGCTTTTGTTGATTAAACTGGAACATTAATTGATTTAACATATCACCTGAACCATAACCCAAATCTCATACGAGCCCTAGATTACAAAACCACCAAATTCGTTCGAATCTGATAATCCCAGACAAATTAACCATGGGGCTTTTAATCCCCATGGATTTTCGGTTCTTTTGGTATAAGAAACTTACAATTTGGTGATGTTTTGGTATGGATTTGGATGAAGAACAAGTTGCGGCCGTTCTTGATCAATTTGGTGGATTCAGGACTGAAATGAGGTCAAATTAATGGGTTAGGGAGTTGTAGGATGTTGAGAGGATTAAAGTGGAAACAAAAACTACCTGAAATGGTGCCGGATTTGTGGTAATCGGAGTCGCCGGAGCAAGGAGAGGTTCGGCGACGGGTTTGGTGATAAAATTGATGGGTTTGAGGTTTAATGGGTTACGATTGAGGGTTATAACAGATCGATTGAGCGTGTTCGGATGCGGGTATCGAAGAGGGGGCGCTGGAACAGTGGTCGGAGGAACAATATGGTCTGCCGGACATGGTTGTCGGGTGGGCAGGGGACGCGACAGAGGGGGGGGGGGGACTGGTTTGGGTAAATTTCCCTTATGGTCCCTGAACTTTAGTTTATTGTAGAACTAGTTATAACTAGTTTTAATTCATGTTTTTGAAATTACAATTTTGGCCCATAAGTTAGTTTTTCATAAACTAACTAACTAAAATGACCGAGTCGGGATGTAACGTTTTTATAGGAGACTTTTTTATAGTTTTAGTTCGTTTGAGCTATTAGGAGACTATTGCGAAACGTAGAAGCGTCTTGGTTTAACGTTTTTAATACTTTTCTTTTATAAAGCACCATATATATATTTTTGGATTTAGATAGTATAAATATTGATTATTTAGTATACTTTAAATATTTTTAGATATAAAACGATTGATTAAATACGGTAAGAATAACGTAAAGATTCGGTATATTTATTCATAATTATACTGAACGTTACATTTTTAAAGAAAATTAAATACGAGTACATTTTGCGGGAATAAATACGAATTACAATTAAAAGATAAACAACCTCGGGTTTGAATCGGGCATCCGGATTCGGGTTCGGGGCAGATGTCACACATTTCCCGTACGTTACGATGTAAAGTCATAATGTGTCACATACCAAAAGACGGAGAAATATCCAAACTTGGAGGTCATAACGATAACCAAGTCAAACCTGAAAGGTTAAAGTCGTTAATATGTCAGTATATAAGAAGTGAAAATCGTAAAATGGCTATGTCATCAAAGACCAAAAAAATAATTAGTCAAAGTCTGAGATTAAAATCATAAATACGTCAAAGTTAGAAAAATATAACTTGAAAATGAGAGAATGGTAACGTTGTTACACGTAAATATAAATAAGTATTATATCCAACACGATACATAAGTTAACGTTGAAACGACAAAATAGTATAAAACACGTAACATATGTTGGTTTATAAAACATACTAAAAAAATAAGAAACAAAAAGACAGTAAAAAAATTGTTGAAATCAAAATTTGGAAGTGGGAGTCGAACCCAAGGAGATGGGTTATAAACCGAAAGCATGAAACCAATTGATCTAGCTGACATTTGTAAACAATATCCAAACCAATTTAATATATATAATACTTAATGTAAGAAAAAGACAAAAGTAACTAACCGACCTTCATGTTTAGTAAGTATATAAATATAAATATAAATATGAAGGGTTATTTGATTTAATAAATCTCAAATTTAACAATAAATATGTTTTATTAATGATGGTTTGTTGGTTGTCAAAGTGATAAAAGTTGGGACCGTTACCAGTCAATTCGATAGTTGGAACCGATGAAAACCAAAAGGTGAAAATTAAGACCGTTTAAAACCGATATACCAAAGTTTGTTTCTCCTCTTCTATCTCCCGAGACTAAGTTTGACACAATTCTGTAGGGAACATCTCTATACCTTTGTTCCACAGAGTTGCTCTTGTAGCCAAAAGCGTTTTCGTTAGTATTCATTTATGATTCAAGCCGTATGTTAGAGTCTAGCGAGGCAGTGGTGGGTTCAGTTTTCTTTTAATCGGTGCTTTATTTTGTTGAGGGTCATGAACCACGCCATTTGATCATTTACTCAGTTTTACCGCACTTTTGGTCTCGTTTGTACTAGTGATCAGTTTTCTATTTTTGAAACTTTCTTTGCTTCAATCATCAAGTTGTTAAAGTCTAAGGTTTTCATAAAGTCTAGAACATAAGTTGCGTTTTCAATCTTAGCGTCTCGTTGTTCATGATTTTGCAATCTCTTGATATCCTGTACCCATTTCTTTTGCTTTCTCTTCAGTAAAAAGACAGATTGTCAAATATATGACAACGTATATAAAGAATTGGCCGGTTCCCCACAAATAATTACTTGTCGGGTCGTTAAGAGTTGGATGTTGCAGATTAATTTAAAAGTTCTAGATTCGAACTCAGGTATGTTAACTTGCAATGACATGCCTATTGGTTTAGTTGCTTCTTCAGTTGTTATTGTAGCAAAAATTTGTTCGTTAAAAGTTTTATCTCCATCAACTCAGGGGCGCATGGTAAGAGGGACAAACGGGGGCTCCGGCCCCTGCGCGTTTTTTATCCCGAAGTACTGATTTTTATCCCGATACTTTAAATGTTTATATATATATTGATCTCGCCCCCGTGTGAAAAAGTTACACGTGTTATATATATATATTGAGCTCACGGCTCGCTCCCGTCAATAATAAACGACACGTATACTAGTTGGGTAGTCGGGTACTCGGGTCATTAGTCCATTACAATTTAAACCGAAGTAACAAATTGTTAGCCTAAACTACACATTAGCCCATTAATTTAATTGGGTAGTGGGCCACAAAAACCCAACTACACATTACCCATATCCCATGACCCACCCATTAACATGAAACAAAAAAAAAGAACGCGGCCATTGATTCTTTCTTTTCAACAGAAGAAAATTGAACAGCAATATTCAACAGAAGAAAATTGAAGACGTAGGCAACGAACTAGTGAACGACCAGCAGCAACGACTCAACGAGCAGCACTCCAGGTCTCCAGCAGCAACGAACGACCTAACTCCTAAGGTTCGTTTTCTTTCACTTTCGTTGGTTTAATTTGAGTTTAAGATCTAGGGTTTAATACTTTTAAGTTTTTTTAGACTCGTCTTCGTAATAAGATGTCAAATGAGTATCTGGCGGATAGCTTGGTGATTTACGTGGAAAAAGAAATTGCTGAAAAGTTTGATTATGACTCCATAATCGATGAATTCAAAGATCTTAAAGGTCGTCGGGCAGCGTTGTAATTCTTTTTTAAGATACCCACAATTTCTCTCGTATTATCATATATTTTAGATCTTTGTTTTGTTAACACTTATCTAGTTTTTATGTGTTGTTAGACATCTAGTGTTGTTATTGTTTGACCCGACCCGAATCAAATCTTCAACCCGAAAAATATAACTTAAAACGTAGTGATAAGAAAAAAAATTCGGGTCCTGTAATTTTCAGCCCCCGTGCTGAAAATGTTCAGGATCCGCCACTGCATCAACTTTTAGCAAATTTATTTCAACCGTCATAGGCTCCCTCATTTAAACACTCCATCATTGTTGGAGTCCGCGTCCGCTCACCATGTCCCTCATTTAAGTTTTGTTCTGATTAAGTCATTTAAACTTTGTTTTGTTTCAGTTTGGTAACTTATCTTTACATTTTGTTTCAATTAAGTAACTTGACTTTAAAACATGTTTTAATCATAAATATTTAACTTTTATAACATGTAAAAATTGATTTTGACACACAAATTATAATTAAAAAACATTTTTGACATTTTTTAATCTTTTTTGGAATTTCTATAAATTTTTATTTATTAAAAATGTTTCACAATTTAAAAAATTAATATTCACATATATAAGATAAGTTATCTAATTAGAACAAAACAAAGTTTAAGTGACTTAATTGAAACAAAAGTTAAAGATAAGTTATCTAACTGAAACAAAACAAAGTTTGAATGACTTAATTGGAACAAAACTTAAAGATAAGTTACCTAATTAGAACAAAACAAAGTTTGGGTGACTTAATTGGAACAAAATCGAAACTTGGTTATGTTTATATAAAGTTACCCATATTATTAAAAGAGAGATAAACTATATGGGATATCCATTGTTCATTGGTATAACTTTGTTCACTTTATAAATTTTTCATATTTTTTTAACTGGTTGTGAGTGAATAAGAGAAATAATGATGATAAACTTATTAAAAAGTACTAGTAATATAAAGGATTACAATTTTTAGTGTTATTCTAAAGATATATATAAATAATCTACTATGACTGCTCTTAGGTCAATCAAAATAAAATGTTTGAAATGTTTGACAAGATAGTACCAACGCCATCACAATTAAGAATAACCGGTTCGTTTCATCGCTTGTCATGACCTTTTAGTTTTAAAAGATTTTTTTTAGTATAACCTCATCCATAAAATTAACTCATTTTTACGGCTTCAAAAGAAAACATTTGATTAGTGAAAAGAATCAATTTAATATATTTACAAATTTAAACTCTTCATTTTGACTTAAATATTATTTTGATTTTTAAATTTAAATATTCTCAATATCTTAAAATTTTAATATGCGAATTCTTACGAATTACACTTAACGTGCGAAACATGTTATTTATAACACATGTATAAGTAGGGATGCAAACGAACCGAGGCGAACCCAATCTCATTTAAACTCGAGCTCGGCTCGTTACAACTTTACTAGGCTCGAGCTTAAACTCGATCAGCTCGTTACAACTTTATTAGGCTTGAGCTTGAACTTGAATTTGTCTTGTTTCAAGTTTAAATACAGTATAACAAAGCCGGATAACAAAGCTAGAAATAAAATTTAAAGATAATTGATTTCGATAGATTCTATTTGTTTAAACTCCAAAAGGCAAAAGGCATCAACTTATCCAAATTAAGTAAACAAAACTTATAATTCCTGAAAAGAATCAATTAACGTGGGACGACCTGAATCGGCGTTTACCTGTCGGTGCATATTCCCCGGCGCCGGAAACACCGCCACCGACTAATTGCTGACTCATCATTTCTTTATTTTCTCCACACATTTATTCCAACAGATAACAAACTCTTCCATTTGGATAACAAACAATTTAACACCATTTTCAACTCCAACTCACCTCCACGTCATCACCTTTAATCCCTCAATCTTCCCCTATAAATCCCCAAACAAAATCCCCCAATCCAAATACAATCAAAACATATTCAAAGTTTTTATACTGAGACGAGATAAAAGGGAAACAGACAACAAACTGCGTTAACAACATATATTTATTTGTTACGGATAAATGGCTATTTCAAGTTCGACCGCATTTTCACCCTTCACTTGCTCTAATTTCACCAATAACATCAACTTGTTATCATCACAATCAATTCCAGCTTCAATAAGCTACAAACGATCCACCGTCACCGCCGCATACGCCACGGCGGAGAGAACGAAGATCAAATCTACTTCTTCTTTATCACTATACGACGTGCTCGGTGTTCGAATTGGAGCTGATACACGAGAGATCAAATCGGCATATCGCAAACTAGCTAGGGTTTTGCATCCTGATGTCGGAAATGGTGACTCGTCGGCTGATGAGTTTATGAAAGTGCATTCGGCTTATTGTACGCTTGCTGATCCGGATAAACGAGCGGTTTATGATCGGAGTTTGGTGCAGAGACGAGCCGGAGAGACGTTTCCGGTGAGTTATTCCGGTGGTTATCGGAGCCGGAGATGGGAAACGGATCAATGTTGGTAGATTGTATGTAAATATGGAGTTGAAATTAGTTACTAATCTCACAATACTTGATAGATTTTGGTGTTTAAGTATTGAAAATTAGGAGATTATGGTTTTAATTTCTTGATTTTTATTTTTTAAGTTTATCATTTGGTTTCTATTTATGAAAGATTTGTTTTTTTTTAACTACGACTTTCAATTTATGCAATCAATCGGTCGCATTCCCCACAATGGGGAACCCACCATTCCACTCTGGTCAATATGTTGTCTTAACCGGCCCATTTGACATCAGAGTTTGGCTAGGCGTTCAACCGGAAAAACCGATGGGGTTTTTCCTGGAAAATCTCACAAGTAGGGATAAAACCCTGGATCACCACTGTAAAATCAGGTGTCTTCAACCAGCTAGGCTGAAATCATTATACTTATGAAAGATTTGTTGTTATGATGTTGAAAACCGATAGTATGTTAGACTTTTCATTGCCGTTTTAAGTATTCGAATATAAATTACACTTATTTGTTAATGTGTGGCCATTTGGTCCACCCACCTATGTTAATGTGAAAAACTTTATGATATTTAGGTCACAAAGAGTATATTATATTAGTAATAAAATTTTACTGTCATTAAAGAAGATTAGTCACAATGTTAAACTCACGTTTAAGGAAAGAATATATCTGAGTTATGAAGGAATATGTCGTTGAATTCGAATTATTATAAACGTAAAAAAACTTATTATAGAACCAAGCACTACCATGAAATTTTATATAAAAAACACCAAAATATTATATCTAACGTTCTATGAAAACAAAGAAAGTATATTTTATAAAATTACATATTTTCTTAACGACTTCTAGATTTTTCAAGGTAAACACATGACCCTCATAGTTTTTTTAAGATAAACATATAACATTATTTAAACCGAGGTATACTACTTAAACACTTAATTAAGGTGTTCCGTTAGGGACATTTTATGTAATATTTTAAAAACAATTAAGAAACATTAATTACTGTTTGTTTTTATAAACGATATTTTACATCAAAACCTACTTCGTGTCAAGTGAAAATAGAAGATTAAACTAAGCTAGTAATTTTTACATGCCTATATACTACATACGTACGACTAAATTATATCTCTACGATACACATACTCAATTTGTATATCAAGCATCAACTTTCTATTCGTGTTTTAGCATAACATCATTTTTATGTTTTAATGACCAAAGTAGTAAAATACGTAAAGTTATTTCGAGCAAATTGTAAAAGATTTTGAGTTTAGTGTAATAAGTTGATCGATCTATTCATTAAAATTCTTGAATTTCTCATTACATCCGGGCTTTTGTTTCGCATAATTTTCTTTAACAGATACTTCGTTTGTTCTCAAGGTACACCGTACGTTGAATACTTGCCTGAAAGCCAAAGGGTTGGTTACAGCTGGCCGTGTGAACGTCATAAAGTTTTAGTGAATTTTCAACTTTAAACCCGTTTTCTGCACTCTTATTTGCGCAAGTAGGAGCCAGAGTAAAAGACAACACAAGAACTTCAAATATGACTTAGTGGTTTATGCATATAAACTAGAATAATTTGTCTACACTCTTATGTGGACAACATATATGCAATATGCAAATTATTCTGCAATATTCAATTTATCTTTAACAACCAACTATAAGAGAGTTGACATCTCATTTACACATAATATTAAACACATAATACTCATGGCTGGTCTTAAAGATCTTAGCGTCGTGTACGAGTCGGAAAAAAGGCCTCTAGGTACTAACGAAATAAATTATATAAATTGTTTTTTTACCAAAATTTGACGTTATATTAATAAACATAACAAAATCAAACTATTAGAAAAATAAAATTGATTTAATGCAATTTGTTGGTCGCACCTTTCGCACCCCTTTAGGATGGCGCTAATAATACCGTAAATTGATTATTTCTTGTCTACAAACACATTGCCATTTATCATTAAGCCATTACATTTTATGTTTCTATTGAATTATATATTCTAAGCCAACATTGATCCCAACCGTTAAATGTTGAATAATGATTCGGAACCAGAAAACATTATCGAAAATCGTTTGGATCAAACTAAGAGTCGTGTAATCACTATCAGAACAAACTATTTGATTGGTACAATCAAATGTTTGAACGGATTAAACTTAGTTTTCAAGAATCGGATTTAGTTTTCTTTGAGAAACTGAGTACCGAGAACAACATAAAAGAATAGATTTCTATGTGATTCTTTATTCATCTTGTTCCAGAGAATAAATCCTCAAAACATGAACAATTATCTCTGAGTTATTCATCAGGATATCAACATGTATCTTATCTTATTAGTATATAATACAAAATCCCATGTGACCATAACCCAAAACTAATAAGGCCCAACTCCTAATGACCATTTATTTAAAATTAGAGGAAAGATCAAATACAAAATTGATTTTGCCTAAAAAGTGTGAGAAGTGACTTAAATCACATCAAAACTGGGTCAAACGAACTCCGTTTGAGCTCATTCAAGCGGCGTTGGAACCGTCTCGTCGAGCTTTATCATCTTAGCTTCTAGGGTTTAACTTTTAGGGTTTAACTTTAAAATTTAGTTTTTACCTTAAGGTTTAGCCTTAGGGTTTAGCATTGGGATTTAGCTTTTAGGGTTTAGTTTTTAGATTTTAGGCTTTTATATGGATGAGGTGAGGGGTTTAGGTTTTTAGGGGGTGGGTGGGTCGGGTTTAGGTTTTTGGGGGGTAGGGGTGGGGGGTTTTAGGTTTTTTGGGTGGTGGGTGGGTGGTTTTTAGGTTTTTAGAAGGTGTGGGTCGGGTGATTTAGGTTTTTGGGGGGTGGGGGTGGGGGGTTTTTAGGTTTTTTGGGTGGTGGGGGCGGGGGTTTGACGACACGGTTCTAACGCCGCAAGAATGAGTTCAATCGGAGTTCGTTTGACCCGGTTTTGATGTGTCTAAATATCACTTCTCACGCTTCTTAGGCAAAATTCATTTTGTACGGTAACCTTCCCCTAGTAAATTAAGATCTAGTTAGCCCATTAATCCATTTGGCCTAAATAACACACATCCCATTAGTGACAACCAAGCACGTACTCCTGCATCTCCTAACTCGGTTAATTACTAATGAGATCAATCTATTCGACAAGTTAATCTAATATCACTAATCATGTCGATAATACTAAAATTACCAACATTAAATGCATGCATTTTCACAATATAATATGGTCATTGATACCCATTCAGAAGTGTACGTGAGGGATTAAAGTTAAAAAATTTAATTATCAATATAAATAAATAATAGAATAAAAGTCAAAGTCAAAGAGCGAGTCAGCAAACGTATGATGTGGTGTTCACGACTCTGGAGGCTCTAGAAACATATCGCCATGCGTAAGAGAAGTTTTCATTTGAATCTGAAAAGGAATATTCCTTTTTCTTTTTTGTTATATAAAAATACTAGATTAGTACCCGTATACTATACGGATTTTAGTTTTATAGGTTTTAACTCAATTTATATATCAAATTTATTTTTAACATATCTCTTATTAAATCAATTTGGATATTTACAAATATATTCATATAAAAAATCATATGTTACAATAAAGGATATGATTTATAATAGTTGGTAAATTTTTATTGAAACATATCGGGTTAGGAGATAATTCATGATAATTGTTAATTTTTTTATTTGAACATTTCGAGTTATGAGATAATTAATGATAATTGGTAAAACTTTAATTTGAACATATCGGGATAGGATAAATCATAATAATTGATAATTTTTTTTAACATATCAGGTTAGGAGATAATTCATGATACTTGGTACATATCGGGTTAAGATATAGATCATGATAATTGGTAAATTTTGTATTTGAACATATCGGGTTAGGAGATAATTGATGATAATTTGTGAATTTTTAATTTAAACATATCGGGTTATTTCGAATATGGAGCATACCATGACCCGTCTAAAAATTCTCCATCAAATTAATTTAGAACATGACACCTAAGCAAAATCGTATGTGGAGTAGTTAAAATGATGACATGTGGATGTGTTACTCAATTATTAGAATAGGTAGATAATATTTCATTCCATTTAAAAAGGAATAATCCTACTTCTAAGTAGGGCTGACAATTGGGTCACCTGTTTAGACACGATAAGATCTGTTAAGCAAAAAAATACAACATGTAATTTTTTTATTTTTTAATATAATGGAAATTATGAGCTTAGGGTTTAACACATCTCCTTCTGGGTGCATAAAATAGATAACTGTCACGCTCAAACAATCAAAGTCATTTGGTAAACGGGTCATTTTCGTGTTTGATACTTGTGTTACTCGCGTCGTCAGAAACCTGTTAAGCACGATAAGACACGATTTGCCAGCCCTACTTCTAAGACTACCTCTAATGTGTTTATTTATGTTGAGGAAATATACTTATTGGTGTTACAGGCGAGTTTCAATCTTGATTCATGTATTTTTAAATGCATAGGTTAAAAATCGCTGCACCAACCACTGGTATAAAAAAATACTGCCTCTAAAGTATGCATCCCTATATGGGGGCACTTAGCCGGCATGTTTAATGGGTTGATGGTTAGTGAATCGCGACAGGAAGTTTGTTTGTATTAAATAAAGAAATGAACACGGACAATAAATCTCGTTCGTTAAGCTAAATGAGCGGACGAACATGAACAGAGGTTGCGTTTGTTAGTGTTCGTGAACGTTCACTAACGTAGTGTTCAGTTGTTTTCGTTTATGTTCGGTACTTAATTACGTATTTTTAAATTTTAAATTTATAAGTGTTATATTGGTTTTCATTGGTTCCAACTATCACTTTTTGTCTTCTACCGGTCCCAACTATTGAATTGAATGTCAACAATCCCAACTTTTATCGCTTTGGCAACCAATGGTCTGTCGTTAATTTTTTTTAACGCCATTAAGTTTTTTTCAAATTTAAGACCAATGTTTTAGGCCTTTTGATCGGAAGGATAATACGAGTCTATTGATGTAAAAGTTTTCTCGAAAATGCTCTCTGAACGATAAATTTTTTACATTCGATTGAAGCACCGTTAGGTTTAAACACCCGATTGAAGCACTATTTCCTTGTTCGGAGCACTGTTTCGAGGTAATTTGTCCATCAATCGACTTGTATTATCCTTCCAATCAAAAGGCTTAAAAAATTGGTATTGAATTTGGAAAAAACTTAACGACGTTAAAAAAAATTTAACGACGGACCGGTGGTCAACAAAGTGATAAAATTTGGGACCGTTGACAACCAATTTAATAGTTGGGACCGGTAGAAGACAAAAGGTGATACCTGTGACAAATGAAATACAATATACCTTATAAGTTTAGTTAAACACATTACACTTCTGTTTGGTATGGGGTAATGGAATGGACGAGGGAATGGAATGAACAAAAGAAAGGAATGGGCAAAGGAATGAAAATGATCATTCCATTCCATTACCTTGTTTGGTTGCTTTACAGAAATAAAATGAATCATTATATTGTTTTGTTTGGTATGAAGGAAAAGACAAATGAATATAATACATTTCACTAACAATGACAAAAATTTATTTTCATGGTTATGGGTCGGGTCTTGGTTTGAGCCATGTGTCGGGTCGTGGTTCGATACATGGGTCAATACATGAGTGAGGTCATAAATCATATCATGGTTTCGGTTATGGGTCGGGCAATGGGCCGAGTCATGGTTCGATGAATGGGTCACGTCACGGGTTGGTTCATGGCTCGGGTCGTGATTCGGTTCATGGTTCAGATCATGGGTCAAGTTTTCATGGCTTGGAACGTGAGTCAGTTCATGGTTGGGGTATGGTTCGATACATGAGTCAATACATGAGTGGGGTCATAAATTAGGTCATGGCTCGGAACGTGAGTCGGTTCAAGGCTCGGGTCATGGTTCGAGGCATGTGTTAGGACATGGGTCGGTTCATGGGTTCTTAGGTCGGGTCAAGGTTTGGGGCATGAGCCGAGTCATGGTTCTAGTTATAAATTAAAAAAAATATTTTATTCCTTGAAGGAATGAAAAAAAAACATGGGGTGGGGATGGAATGAAAATAAGGTATTTTTCATTCATTTGTAATGGTTCATTCCATTCCATTGACCAACCAAACACACTTTTTTTCTTTCCGTCGTAATGGTTCATTCCATTTCACCTCTCATTCCTGCATACCAAACGCTACCTTATTCTATAACTAAACATGATAATCTTGAATATCATTTTGGTGGTGTAATGTTAAAAATGAACAATGTCTTGTCCATTTTTGTTCACACACAATGTTTAGGCGCTGTTTGCGAACAACTAAATAACAAATGAACACGCACATAATATTTTGTTTAGAAATTGTCTATGAATAGTTCACGGACAAGTTTAAACCTTAGCAAACAAACACGGGCAAGTTTTGTTGTTTATGTTCTAACATACACAAGATCATTCATTGACGACTTAAATTTCACTTTATGTGAAAATTGACATAACTTCCTAATTTTTTTATGAGTATGTTTATGATAATTATATCAACTATGTTAAGGTAATTCAATTAAGTACTTAGTTATTTTTGGTGAATTTTTCGTTGTATTTGTAGTGAAAAATGCACATTTTATTTTAAAATAGATATCTGTTTCTTTATGTTCATTTATGTTCGTAAACATTTGTTTGTGTTCGTTTACTTTTATTAATGTACGTGAACAGCTCTTGAATACGTTCATCCCTTAAAAAAACAGACAAAACCCATTCGGTTCATTTGTGGCCATAATGTTCATTAAGTCTACATGTACAATAACATGTTCTAGGGTTGCAATAAGTTCTAAGGTATTTTATTTCCATATTTACAAATAAAATAATTGTATGTATTAACTTGCATATCGATAAGTATTACAAAATATCAACTCCTTCTTGCATTACAAAATATCAACTCCTTCTTGCATGGGATTCTATTCAATTTTGTTTTCCACACGAAACCTCTTATTTTTAAAGGGATCCAATTAGACCACAAGACCAGGTTTAAGTCAACTGGCACTCTATTAAACTCCAAAATATTTCTTAAATTTTTCGCTGTAAAAACCCTGTTTTCATCAGCGTTCCATACCCATTCATCACGATTGTGTGGAGGCTGAAAGCTACATAATAGCTGGTGACACGATTGGAACTGAAGTGTTTCAACCCCTAGAGCCGGATATCTCGTCCAATCCCATTTCCAATCAACCGTGTTATTTACTTAGTTATCAACCTGTTTGCTTATTATTGGATGATATATAATATTCAATTGACTTTTATATACAATGCATTATGTCGTTTTCATTCGATAAATAAAGATGTTCATCTTATCGATACAAATCATACAATGGGCTGCCGGCTCACATGCAAAAAAAGTCCAACCTTCCAGAATTTAATGCTATTTACGTAACAAAAAAATATACTAAATCACGGAACAACTATAAATTTTTTTAATATAACGAAAAAGCTTTTATATTTAGATGAAGTAAAATAATGAATCATTATAAGTCTACGGATCAAATTAAAGTTAGAATTGAACGGCCATATATAATTAAGCTCGGATCTTTTGAGAAAGCATTAGTACAAAAATCATATAGGGAGTGATCAAGAGATAACTCCATATTAAGTTGAGAACTAGAAAACTAAAAAAAAGGTATGGATGGAAATTTTAAAGGAGTGGTAAAATTGGAACTTTAAATATGTAAATCTTTAAACATTTCTATCTTTTGCATACGTTAAGTTTTTAAATTTTTTTTGCATCATTAGATCAAGGATTTCATTATCTTTCATTTGAGTATAAATAACGTTATAAAAAAATAATTTTTTCTCGTTTTTTTTACTTTCAATACTGCATATATGTAATATACGATACCGTATGTTTTTAAATTGGGGAAGTGAATACAGTGTTGTCATGAACCTAAATTACCCAAGAAACCATCAAAACTACATAATTTGATAAAATATCAAAAGTTCAAGTGCTTTGATTTCGATGACGTTATGACAAAAAAACAACATCATCATGCCTCAATTCCAATTTTGAATTTTCTCATATGATCGTATCGACATTGCTAGCAATACATTGGTTACCGTTATGTGATGTGGTATGAATATGTGCAGCATGCGCATATCGTAATACCAATTATATGAGTCATGTTATATTAATCTGTTATTTGGAATTGAGAAGCCAAATTGAGTTACGATCGATTTTTAAAGGACGGATAATATTTTACTAAAATGAATGACGATTATTGAGTAAATGAGAAAGAGAAAAATTATGATCTAAGAGGAGAAGACTGAGTCGTCCATTAACATTGAATAAAGATCAATGAGTTAAGTTTTCTAATAAAAAATTTAAGTTAATTTATCAAAGCTACGCAATTTTAATGGTTTTACGTGTAACTTAGATGCCTAACATCACCATATACACTATCTCCTTTTAAATTTTATAGTATTGCATATATGCAGTATCGTATACTACATATATGTGTATCAAAGTACTACATATATGCAGTATATGCAATATTGATGCATTGCTATCATATAGTTTGAATTTCAAGTTTTTTTTTACTTTTTTATGATATTTATCATTGGTTTATTAGTTTATTATTATCTTTATGTTTAGACATAGTATAAGTATTGGCTTTGTTTTCATTTGCCATAAGTTTTTTAATATGAAATCTTATGAACTTTGTTATTGGTTATTTGAGATCATATGTACACTTTAAATAATTATTAGACTCTTGAGTCATTTGGCCACTTAATAAATGCATCAAGTACATTGATACTACATATATGTAGTATCAAAAAAACCAAAATGTGATTTTTAAAATTATTTAATGTAAATAACGTATGAAAAAGTTAGTAACGTTTAAAGAAAAATATAATCAAATACAATATACCAATACTACATATATATGTAGTATGAAATTTAAAAAAACGAGAAAAAAAATATTTTTTATGACGTTATTTATACTCAAATGAAAGATAATGAAATTCTTGATCTAATGGTGCAATTTTTTTAAAATAATATTAACGTATGCAAAAGATAGAAATGTTTAAAGATTTATATATTTAAAGTTCCAATTTTACCCTTTCTCTTTAAAATTCCATCCCTTGTATTTTTTATAGTTCTCTAGTTCTCAACTTAAAATGAGTTCTCTCTTGAACCTTACCCTATGGGGAGGGATCAAGAGAGAACTCCATATTAAGTTGAGAACTAGAGAACTAAAAAAAAGATATGGATGAAATTTTTAAAGGAGGGGTAATATTGGAACTTTAAATATGTAAATCTTTAAACATTTCTATCTTTTGCATACGTTAAGTTTTTTAAATTTTTTTTGCACCATTAGATCAAGGATTTCATTATCTTTCATTTGAGTATAAATAACGTTATAAAAAAAATAATTTTTTCTCGTTTTTTTTACTTTCAATACTGCATATATGTAATATGCGATACCGTATGTTTTTAAATTGGGGAAATGAATACGATGTTGTTATGAACCTAAATTACCCAAGAAGCCATCAAAACTACATACTTTGATAAAATATAAAAGTTCAAGGGCATTGATTTCGATGACGTTAACACAAAAAAACAACATCATCATGCCTCAATTCCAATTTTGAATTTTCTCATATGATTGTATTGACATTGCTAGCAATAACTTGGTTCATGTTATGTGATGTGGTATGAATATGTGCAGCATGCGCATATCATAATACCAATTATATGAGTCATGTTATATTAATCTGTTATTTGGAATTGAGAAGCCAAATTGAGTTACGATCGATTTTTAAAGGGCGGATAATATTTTACTAAAATGAATGACGATTATTGAGTAAATGAGAAAGAGAAAAACTATGATCTAAGAGGACAAGACTGAGTCGTCCATTAATATTGAATAAAGATCAATAAGTTAAGTTTTCTAATAAAAAAATTTAAGTTAATTTATCAAAGCTACGTAATTTTAATGGTTTTACGTGTAACTTAGGTGCATAACATCACCATATTCACTATCCCCTTTTAAATTTTATAGTATTGCATATATGCAGTATCGTATACTACATATATGTAGTATCAAAGTACTACATATATGCAGTATATGTAATATTGATGCATTGCTATCTTATAGTTTGAATTTCAAGTTTTTTTTTTTACTTTTTTATGATATTTATCATTGGTTTATTAGTTTATTATTATCTTTATGTTTAGACACAGTATAAGTATTAGTTTTATTTTCATTTGCCATAAGTTTTTTAATATGAAATCTTATGAACTTTGTTATTGGTTATTTGAGATCATATGTACACTTTAAATAATTATTAGACTCTTGAGTCATTTGGCCACTTAATAAATGCATCAAGTACATTGATACTATATATATGTAGTATCAAAAAAACCAAAATGTGATTTTTAAAATTATTTAATATAAATAACGTATGTAAAAGTTAGTAACGTTTAAAGAAAAATATAATCAAATACAATATCGCAATAATACATATATGTAGTATGAAATTTAAAAAAACGAGAAAAAAAACATATTTTTTATGACGTTATTTATACTCAAATGAAAGATAATGAAATTCTTGATCTAATGGTGCAATTTTTTTAAAATAATATTAACGTATGCAAAAGATTGAAATGTTTAAAGATTTATATATTTAAAGTTCCAATTTTACCCTTCCTCTTTAAAATTCCAACACTTGAATTTTTGGTAGTTCTCTAGTTCTCAACTTAAAATGAGTTCTCTCTTGAACCCTACCCTATATATATATATATATATATATATATATATTTATAGGGGAGGGATCAAGAGAGAACTCCATATTAAGTTGAGAACTTGAGAACCACCAAAAAGACAATGGATGGAATTTTTAAAGGAGGGGTAAAATTGGAACTTTAAATATGTAAATCTTTAAACATTTCTATCTTTTGCATACGTTAAGTTTTTTAAATTTTTTTGCACCATTAGATCAAGAATTTCATTATTTTTCATTTGAGTATAAATAACGTTATAAAAAATTATTTTTTCTCGTTTTTTTACTTTCAATACTGCATATATGTAATATACGATACCGTATGTTTTTAAATTGGGGAAATGAATACGGTGTTGTTATGAACCTAAATTACCCAAGAAACCATCAAAACTACATACTTTGATAAAATATCAAAAGTTCAAGGGCATTGATTTCGATGGCGTTATCACAAAAAAACAACATCATCATGCCTCAATTCCAAATTTGGATTTTTTCATATGATCGTATTGACAATGTTAGCAATAACTTGGTTCACGTTATGTGATGTGGTAAGAATATGTGCAGCATGCGCATATCATAATACCATTTATATGAGTCATGTTATATTAATCTGTTAGTTGGAATTGAGAAGCCAAATTGAGTTACGATCGATTTTTAAAGGGCGGATAATATTTTACTAAAATGAATGACGATTATTGAGTAAATGAGAAAGAGAAAATTTATGATCTAAGAGGAGAAGACTGAGTCGTTCATTAACATTGAATAAAGATCAATAAGTTAAGTTTTCTAATAAAAAATTTTAAGTAAATTTATCAAAGCTACGTAATTTTAATGGTTTTACGTGTAACTTATGTGCATAACATCACCATATTCAATATCCCCTTTTAAATTTTATAGTATTGCATATATGCAGTATCGTATACTACATATATGTAGTATCAAAGTACTACATATATGTAGTATATGCAATATTGATGCATTGTTATCTTATAGTTTGAATTTCAAGTTTTTTTTAGATATTTATCATTGGTTTATTAGTTTATTATTATCTCTATGTTTAGACATAGTATAAGTATTGGTTTTGTTTTCATTTGCCATAAGTTTTTTAATATGAAATCTTATGAACTTTGTTATTGGTTATTTGAGATTATATGTACCCTTTAAATAATTATTAGACTCTTGAGTCATTTGACCACTTAATAAATGCATCAAGTACATTGATACTACATATATGTAGTATCAAAAAAACCAAAATGTGATTTTTAAAATTGTTTAATATAAATAACGTATGTAAAAGTTAGTAACGTTTAAAGAAAAATATAATCAAATACAATATCGCAATACTACATATATGTAGTATGAAATTATAAAAAACGAGAAAAAAATTATTTTTTATGACGTTATTTATACTCAAATGAAACATAATGAAATTCTTGATCTAATGGTGCAATTTTTTTAAAATAATATTAACGTATGCAAAAGATGGAAATGTTTAAAGATTTATATATTTAAAGTTCCAATTTTAACCTTCCTCTTTTAAATTTCATCCCTTGTATTTTTGGTAGTTCTCTAGTTCTCAACTTAAAATGAGTTTTCTCTTGAACCCTACCATATATATATATATATATATATATATATATATATATATATATATATATATATATATATATATATATATATATATATATATATAGTTTAAATAGTTTCTCTTGATTCTCCATTGTTCGCATCATAGATCTGGGTCATTCAACATATTCTAAAAAAATCAAGATAAACATGAATTAATAATTATATAACAAGGTTAACACATGTGTGTATTCAGTTTACACATGTGTTTAAACTAGGTTTATGCATGTGTATATTCAACAATCAGTGTAGGTACAAAAGTTTAAACATATGTGTAACACAATTACAAAGAGTAACACATGTGTACAACTCAATTACATGTGTGTTTTTAGAGTCGACAAACGGAACATTAAAAATGACAAATTACAAATAATTTATGTTAATCTCTATATTTTTACCATTTAGTTACATGTGATAATACAAGATAATGCATTAGTGAATCTAACATATGTGTACAAACTTACTCACACATGTGTATTTTAGTGTACTTAAATAACCAAATAAATATATCAACCGTTTATACACTTATTAAAAAACCAATAAAAATATAGTTTACATATATATAGTTATATACAAGTGTTTATACACCAACCACTCAAAAGCAAAAAAAAAGTAACACATGTGTATATTAAAAAACTAGTTTAGGTACATTTTTTATGCATAAGAGACACAACTTAAACAAAAAACATGACCAATACATGTGTACAAACTTAGTTTACACGTGTTTAAACTCAGTTTACGCATGTGTATATTTAACAACTAATTTATGAACAATTTTTTATGCACTTGGTACAACAATTCAAAAGCAATTTTAACACATTTATAAAAAAAACTATAGATGATTTGACGAAAAAGCTATCAAGAAGTGCAATATGACTTAAGAATTAGGTTCAAATACAAAGTCTAAATTTCCTAGAAAGTCTAAGAAGGAATTTGGACCATTAGATCTAAAATTAAATGAAGATCAATGGCTTATAAACACAAGGTGGCATAATGGTAAATAGTTAGAACTTTAAATGGTAGGCCAAGGGTATATTAGTCTTGTCTCATTTTCAAATTCCACCCTCTTTTTTAAACGTCCATAACTTTTACATACGACAATACTTTTTAATAAAAATTACACCAGAAAAACGAGCGTTTTTTTATCTTCAAAACGCATATAATATTGATATATAAAAAACGAAATTTTTTTTTTGAAGTTTCAGCTCGTTGTGTTATATTTGTTAGGTCATTGTGTTATATTTTTCAGCTCATTGTGTTATATTAGTCAAGACGTTGTGTTATATTTTTCAGATTGTGTTATATTCGTCAAGTCATTGTGTTATATTCGTCAGGTCATTGTGTCATATTTTCATCAGGTCGTTGTGTTATATTTTCATCAGGTCGTTGTGTTATATTTTCATCAGGTCGTTGTGTTAAATTTTCATCAGGTCGTTGTGTTATATTTTCATCAGGTCGTTGTGTTATATTTTCATCAGGTCGTTGTGTTATATTTTCGTCAGGTCGTTGTGTTATATTTTCATCAGGTCATTGTGTTATATTTTCATCAGGTAATTGTGTTATATTTTCATCAGGTCGTTGTGTTATATTTTCATCAGGTCGTTGTGTTAAATTTTCATCAGGTCGTTGTGTTATATTTTCATCAGATCGTTGTGTTATATTTTCATCAGGTCGTTGTGTTATATTTTCATCAGGTCGTTGTGTTATATTTCATCAGGTTATTGTGTTATATTTTCATCAGGTAATTGTGTTATATTTTCATCAGGTCATTGTGTTATTTCAGATCATTGTGTTATTTCATTAGGTTATTGTGTTATAACACAATGACATGAATAAATAACACAATGACTTGACAAATAACACAACGAGCTAAAAAACGTGAATTTTTTTTTGTTTTTTATATATGAATATTATACGCGTTTTAAAGATAACAAATGCTCGTTTTTATGGTGCAATTTTTTTAAAAAAATAATATCGTATGTAAAAGTTATAGACGTTTAAAAAAATGGGGTGAAACTTAAAATATAGAGACATTACCATCTTTACCCTTCCTTCTAATTTTAAGGGAGTGCCACATGTCATCATCTCATGGCTTCTTAGACTTTGTAGGAAAATTAGACTTTGTAGTATAACTCCACTCTATGACTTAAAATTAGCGTTAGCAACTTGGACCTGCTTATTGACTTAAAATTACCGTATTATTAAATTATAAAAATCCACATTACTTCATTAAAGAATTAAATTATAACTGTATTCATATTGCAACCATAATTGATGCATTAGCTTTTGAAAAATACATATTAAAAATAAGATTTTTGCAGGCCAACCCATCCCAGTACTGTTTTCACCTGATACCCAACCCATTTGAACCACCACTTTGCAAGAAAAAAGACGTACTCGTCTGCGAGATGATAGGCATCCCAACACACACACCTGCTGAAATTGAACCCGACAACAACGTATCTGTGGTGAACTTGGTGATGAACGACGATGATAGTGGTTGCAAATCTGGTTTCTGGTAATGGTTGAACGACGATGGCTTGTAGATCGGAACAGAAGAAGACGAACAAGAGGCGAAAAATGATGAATTCGGGTAGCTGGTGTTGTGTTCGTCTTCAATGAGAGTATGGGAGTAGATCGGTTTTTGATGAGGATTTGGTGATGTTGTTAGTTGAATTGATTGATATAAAGAGGGAGATTTCAAGATTTCAAGATTTAAAATTTATTTAAAAGGGGGAAAGTAGGGATGAGCGTTTGGTACCGAAATACCGAACCGATACCGTACCGTACCGGTACCGTACCGAACCGGTACCGTACCGATAGATTCGGTACCGGTATCGGTACCCACTTTTACATGTTTTCGGTATCGGTATTTTCGGTATCGGTACCGGTTCGGTACCAATACCTTAAATTTACCTAAAAGTACTTGTTTCGTACCTATACCGTACCGGTACCGTACCGAACCGGTACCGTACCGATAGATTCGGTATCGGTACCGGTACCCACTTTTCTATGTTTTCGGTATCGGTATTTTCGGTATCGGTACCGGTTCGGTACCGGTACAGTACCAATCTCATCCCTAGGGGAAAGATACATGGAGGGAAGATGTGGTTTTAGTTCAAATTTTCAAAATTTTTATTTTTAAGAGAGAGAAAGACATATTATTATTTAAATATAATAATATATGGTATGAGTAAAATTACCTAACTACTCCTTTACTAATAAAATAAATAAAAAAGGTTGAAATAAAATGAGTGGCTCAGAATTGGTTTAATGGTTAACATTTTAAGACATGGTTTACATTTGACATCAATACTATATATATATATATATATATATATATATATATATATAGATTGAGGATTTTCTAAAAAGGCTCAAAACTCTAAGAAGTGTAGGAAGCAATCAACAACAAGCACGTGGCAATGAGAGAAAAAAAACACGGAGGGGCATCTTCGTCATTTATACGCGCGATGCTGAGATGTTCAGTTATGGTGTTTTTTCACAGCGCGATGCTGAGATGTTCAGTTATGGTGTTTTTTCACAGCGCGATGCTGAGATGTTCAGTTATGGTGTTTTTTCACAGCGCGATGCTGAGATGTTCAGTTATGGTGTTTATTTGGCGCGATGCTGAGATGTTCAGTTATGGTGTTTTTTCACGGCGCGATGCTGAGATGTTCAGTTATGGTGTTTTATCACAGCGCGATGCTGAGATGTTCAGTTATGGTGTTTTTTCACAGCGCGATGCTGAGATGTTCAGTTATGGTGTTTTTTATATGCATGTTGAAAACGCACAATGACTAATCTACCCCGGAACCTTATCGCGCGTCATTAAAAACATCATAATATTTACAATATTGCCACCGCGTTAATCTTGACCGTAAACACCCTAAATCTAACGTCCCAGATCGCTTCTTAGTCTTTTTAGAGTTTTAGCCATTTGTAGAAAATCCCTCCCCTATATATATATATATATATATATATATATAGGGGAAGGTTCCCGTACAAAATGGATTTTGCCTAAGAAGCGTGAGAAGTGATATTTAGACACATCAAAACTGGGTCAAACGAACTCCGATTGAACTCATTCTTGCGGCGTTAGAACCGTGTCGTCAAACCCCCGCCCCCACCACCCAAAAAACCTAAAACCCCCCACCCACCCCCCAAAATCCTAAATCACCTGACCCTCACCTTCTAAAAACCTAAACACCACACACCCACCACCCAAAAAACCTAAAACCCCCACCCCCACCCCCAAAAAACCTAGATCACCCTACCCTCACCATCTAAAAACCTAAACCCCACCACCACCACCCGAAAAACCTAAAACCCCCCACCCCCACCCCCCAAAAACCTAAATCACCCGACCCGCACCTTCTAAAAACCTAAAAACCACCCACCCACCACCCAAAAAACCTAAAAACCCCCACCCCTACCCCCCAAAAACCAAAACCCCACCCACCCACCCCCTAAAAATCTAAACCCCTCACCCCATCCATATAGAAGCCTAAAATCTAAAAACTAAACCCTAAAAGCTAAATCCCAAGGCTAAACCCTAAGACTAAACCTTAAGGTAAAAACTAAATTTTAAATCTAAACTCTAAAAGTTAAACCCTAGAAGCTAAGATGATAAAGCTCGACGAGACGGTTCCAACGCCGCTTGAATGAGCTCAAACGGAGTTCGTTTGACCCAGTTTTGATGTGATTTAAGTTACTTCTCACACTTTTTAGGCAAAATCAATTTTGTATTTGATCTTTCCTCTATATATATATATATATATATATATATTTCTTTATTTTATATAAAACACGTTAGATTACCTTTTTTGTAATTACTTTAACCAAAGGTAAATAGTGAATATTGTATAGAATTCTAACAGAGATGGTTGGTTAGACCTTCTCTTTTAGACCCCCAACTTTCCTTAAATTACAAAATTGCCTTGAATTAAATTTGTTAGTTATTTACAGTTTTGACCCAAAACTTTGACATATTTACGACTTTAACCCCTTGATTTTTTTCATCTTTCAACTTTTACCTCGTACTTAACTTTGAAATATTTACAACTTTATCTTCGACTATACACTTTTTACCTCCGTGTATCTCACCGTCAAATGAGACGTACGGGTTGAAGTCAAAAACGTTGTTAACGTGTGTTATGATATAAAAAACTACGTCGCTGCAACACATTACTCATGTCAAGAAACTTGTGTTGTAACGCATGCAAAAGATCAAAGTCTTAATGTTACCAATGTAACGTGTCATGAAATCAACGAGATCTGACCGCTGCATCATGCGGCCCGAAAATAAATCAAGTTTGTAAGGAAGATAGAAAGTAATTTTTAATACAAATATTCCATCTGTTTCAGTGATATATATAATTTGAATATGCATCTGAATTTAATATATTGTATTAGGTCGTTTTCATTTTGTTTTAAGATGTTTATCTTTAACCAATGGGCTAAAAAGTCCAACCTTCTAGATTTTGATGGTATTTTTTGTGTATACATTATTTAAACTAAGAGTCTAGAATCTATTGAACAAGACTCGAAAATTCAAATACTAGTTCAAATAGAATCTATTGAACAAGACTAAATACTTTAGCACACCCAATAACATTTTACATTTTAAGTGTAATATACTTTACAAAACATATAAATTCAAGTTTAATTTAAATTAAAAGTTATATCTTTATACACCCTAAATTTTTTAAAGAAATATAATTTTTATTTTTATTTATAAGTATTTAATTATAGTAAAATGAAACCAAGTTTTGTTTCTATCTCTAACATCTCAAAATTTTTGTTTAAAAATTAAAAATAAAACTATATTAACATAAACAATTATGTAAATACTTATTTTAAAATATTTTAATTCAACTTATATATTACACTTGTATAAATAGCTTAATAAAGATAAAAAGAATAAAGTAAAAAGATATACACAAACACCAACGCTCAAGATTCTTAAATCAAGAAACAACCACTTATTTGTCCTAATATTTTTCCCACAAATAAGAAACATAAAATAAAAATGATGACTCAAATCTCATTTTGTTAGAAACGGCTAATACTCATACAAATCATACATTTAACTAAGGGTATGTAACGATATGACTATATGAGTTGTAACTCTACATTATTATTTATTGCAAGAGAAATAAAAAAATAAAATTTTTGAATGGAAATAAAAAAATAAAATAGAATAAAAAATTTGTGCTTTGGATAACATTCATTTTCAATTCCAACTCACTGCCACGTAATCATCTCGGATCCAACGATTTTCGTTTATAAATCCCCAAATCAAAATCAAAATCACAATCAAAATCAAACAAACATTTCTTCCAATCAAAAAATTTCATGGCCATTTCATCTGCATCTTCACTCTTTACTTGCCCTAATTTCACCAATAACTTCAACTCATCATCAGAATCAGTTCCAATTTCTATAACCTACAAACGATCCACCATCACCGCCGCATACGCCACCGCCGAGAGAACGAAGATCAAATCTACTCCTTCTTCATCATCACTATACGACGTGCTCGGTGTTCGAATTGGAGCTGATACGCGAGAGATCAAATCGGCATATCGCAAACTAGCTAGGGTTTTGCATCCTGATGTCGGAAATGGTGACTCGTCGGCTGATGAGTTTATGAAAGTTCACTCTGCTTATTCTACACTTGCAGATCCGGATAAACGAGCTGTTTATGATCGGAGTTTGGTGCAGAGACGCGCCGGAGAGTTGTTTCCGGTGAGAACTTCCGGTGGTTATCGGTGCCGGAGATGGGACAACGATCAGTGCTGGTAGTAGAATAGAGTAAATTGGATGATTGAGGTTTGTAAATATGGTGATTAAATTCAGTAACAAATGATCTTACGATACAATATACTTGATAGATTTTGAAGTCATGGTATTGTATTGAAGTTAGGAGGTTATTAGGGTTTTAGTTTCTAGATTTTTAGTTATCAATGAGACATCGGTTTGATAATCAAAAGTTCCAAAGTAATTGTATGTTAGATTTTTAATTTAAGTTTTAACTATTTAAATTTACATCACAAAGATTCGTTAGGAACCAATGGTCCGTTATTAAATTTTAATATGCTGTCAACCGTCTTAACTTTTATCACTTTAGCAACTAATGGTCCGCTATTAAACTTTTTTAACGTCGTTAAGTTTTTTTCGAATTCAAAGGTCGATGTTTTCGGCCTTTTTATTAGAAGAAAAATACGAGTCGATTGATGTAAAAGTTATCTCAAAACGGCGCTCCGAACAAGAAAATTTTTACATATGATTGAAGCATAGTTAAGTTTAAACGCCCGTTTGAAGCACTGTTTCGTCGTTCGGAGCGCCGTTTCGAGGTACCTTTTACATAAATATATACTCGTATTCTTCTTCCGATTAAAAGACTTAAAATATCGGTATTGAATTCGAAAAATTAACGACGTTAAAAAAAATTTAACGACAGACTGTTGGTTGCCAAAATGATAAAGTTTGGACCATTGACAGCCAATTCAATAGTTATGATCGGTAAAAATCAAAAGGTGATAGTTGAAACCGACAAAAAACAATATACCATAAAAATGTCAATACATAAGTATCCTCAATTCCTCATCATATTCTCATCTATCATAAGGCCATGAAGTGTGCTTTCACGCCTCACCAATGCGCTAGCAACATCATCTTTTCACGCCCTGACACACCGCGTCGGGTGCGGCGTGGGAAGAGGCTTCGTTAACTCGTTCACGCTTGAAAGGATAAAAAAGGCAACATTTTGAACATTTATTTTACAGTTTTGGACCGTTGGAATAAAAAGAAAATTATTTACACTTTCTATTACATACCACACCAAATATACAACATAACTATTATAAACATTTCACTCTCTACAAATAAACAATATCACTTTCCTCATAAAATGGATCGTTTCGTTCAAGACGATAAGTTTTAAGTAATGTGGTTTTAAATAAGCAAACATATAATATAATGTTGTAATGTTTAAAATTTATGTATATTGATTTCTACTGGTTCCAAGTCCAACTATCACTTTTTGCCTTCTACCGGTCCCAACTATTGAATTGTCTGTCAACGGTCCCAATTTTTATCACTTAGGCAACCAACGGTCCGTCATTAATTTTTTTTAACGCCGTTAATTTTTTCCAAATTCAAGACCGATGTTTTAAGCCTTTTGATTGGAAGGATAATAAAAGTCGATGTTTTAAAAAAATAGTCGTGCGTGTAGATAAAAAAACTTATCAAAATACACTATTTATTGGTATATTTGGAGAATCCAGTATACATTCTTATAATAATTTAACAATCTTTTACAAATATTAAAAAATATTTAAAAAAGGGAAAATGTCATAGAAATGTAACCAAATTTACTCATTGTTTCAATTAAATACCTTAAACTTTTTTTGTCTCCCTAAAGTCACTAAAGTTTCATAAGTGTTCCAATAGTATGTAATATTTTTACAAATGTTTGAATTTTTTAAAATTGAGTTGGGCATATGAAACATACATGAATGATGATTATAAAAACGTGAAAGTTTTTGTCCAATCAATTTGAATCGAGATCTAAAAGTGAAGACTATGAATTTGCTACTTAATAATAAACTTCTAAATTTATTGAGTTTAAGTCAAATTGAAAAAAATAATCACAAAATAGTGTCCAAAGTTTATACATATTTCATTTGCCCAACTCAGTTTTTAAAAATTCAAATAATCGTAAAATTAGTACATAGGATTGGAACACTTAATGAAACTTCAGTGACATTAGAGATACAAATAAAGTTTCAGGTACTTAATTGGAACAGTTGGCAAACTTGATTACATTTTTACAAAGTTACCCCTTTAAAAAATCCACTAATCATCCTCTTAATTTTCTAATACTTTTTAAACAATTGTGAGTGTAGAAGAGAAAAATAATGAAAAAGATATAAAAATATATTATTTAACTAAAACTAAAAGAGAAAAAATAGTTATATTTAGTTTAATTTTAAGTACACCTAAGGACATTTCACATTGACTCAGAGTTTAAAGGTTATGTTAAGAAAATCCTCTCAGAATAAGGGTAGCGAGGCATGGCCAGTCACCATGATAACCTCACAACCCCGAAACATAGGGGTGATTATTAAGTTGAGTTCAATTTATTCGAATTAGAAATTTTCAAAACTGAATTAAACTTTGATTCGTGTGTATTTGAATAAAAAAACTAAAGAATTAAAATTATTAAATATAACAAGTCACTATTTTTGTAAATTGTTACCAATATAACTCATATCATTGCAAAATAAGCATAAACACTATAAAATCATAACCAAATAACATTAAAATTGTTTAAACTATAAGCATAACTTAATATTTTAACATGAGTAACTGTAAATATTTGAAGTTTCATTTAAGAGTACGATAATTTGATTTTTTAAATAAAAATAAAATTCTGAAATTTAAAGATGGTATATATTTATCAAAATTTAGAAATGTAAATTACTAATCCGTAAGAGGACAAACTCTATTTAAAATTTTCAACACTAATGTCTAGAAACTATTAGTGCATGTAGTATACGTTCCATTGAATTATCATAGGTCCAAACAACTGTTTAAGATAACGACAACACATCATTCAATAAGTATGAATTGAAGTTCGATACTAATTTTATGCCAAATTTAAATAATAAAAGAAAAGTCAAAGAGCAAGTCATCAAGGATGTGGTGTTCACGACTTTGTAGACTCCATAATCATCATGCCATGCGTAAGAAATGTTCTTTACATCCAAATAGAAGAATCCTTTTGTTTAGTTATATAAGAAGAGGTTTTTAAGTCTCGTACCTTACCATATAAAATCATAATACGTTACATATTTAAAAACAAATATGTATATTTAAATTTAGGAATCAAAATGATAATTATGTTAAAGCTTAAGGGTCAATGTCGATAATATATATAGTAGGAAGTTAAAGTGGTAAATTTACTAAGTCGCGACAGGTTAAAATGATAATAAGTTAAAATGAAAGTTAAAGCTATAATTATGTCAAAGTGTAAAGTAAAGAGACCAAACTTGTAAAATTGACAAAGTAGAACGACTAATTTGCAATGTCTCTCTAACTAGTAAATTAGTATTGAGATGGATATAACAAAAACTCTATTATACTGAGAAAACCCTGAAAACTCTTTCATATTCATTGATCATCCAAAATGTATGGTTGAAAATTAAAAAGGCAAATTATTTTTTATATTTTGTAACAGATCACATTGTTTAATACATAAATTGTACTTTAAGGTCAAATAGGTAAAATTACATCTGAGTTGTCTTTTTAATTTCTATCTCAAGTACACATGTGAGCTGTCTTTATATACTTATGACAAAAGAATAAAGATAAGTTTCTTTTTCTTTTTCAACTATAAGACAAATCAAAACCATCAATTTTATTTTTTCTCTTTCCTACTTTTTCAATATTATTTAATTTTTCTCTTATATTTTTTAATTTAATATAATTTCTCTCTTATACATTTTTTTTATTATTTATATTTCATTCAAATATTGAAAACTAGCGGGTACGTTTGTTACGTCATGTTACATTTTATTAAAAACTGAATAGATTACGTTTGTTACATCGTGTTACATATTATATAAAAACCAAAAACTCCATGGATTACGTTTGTTACTGTGACATCTGCCCCAAACCCGAACTCGAATGCCCGACTCGAACCCGAGATTATCTACTTCTATTTGTATCCGTATTTATTTCTTTAAAATATAACGTTCGTCATTATTATTATGAATGAATACATCGGATTCTACGTTATTCCCGTGTTAATAAGTTGAACGTATTTATGTCGCAAAATATCTACGTAAATACTATTTGTAAAAATAAAACTCAAACATATATATATATATAGTTTATAAAAGGGATTTTATAGAAATTGTTAAACGGAATCGCTTCTAAGTCTAAAAAATGGTCTCTTAACGTCATAAACGAGCTAAAGATATAAAAACGAAACTTATATAGACATTGCGTCTCAACGTAATTAAGTTGTTAGTTAGTGTAATTTATAAATTAACTTTGAGACAAAAATGTAATTTTGAAACTTAAACTAAAGTTATTAAACATCCATAAACAAACTCAAAACCCAAGGGTCGATTGTGTGACACCCTGCCCGGCGGCGGAAACACCGGGCTGTCAAGTGAATTGGATATCAATAGTATAAAGCACATGACACATTAAAGACATATTTTAATATCATTAAAGCAATAATGTTGTGACATAAATGAGGAAATAATCGTCATAAATTCAGAAATAGAAACTAGTAATCAAAGTAATTTATTGTTCATTTATTCTAAGTCCAATAAGCATCCTATGTCTTGTAAGGCATAAAACACTCAAACGCCACATGTAATATGTGTAAAATAAGTTAGCTAAAGAATTAGCTAGTGAGTAAATGTAACATCCCAAAAGTCGAATCGAGCATTTAAAATATATGGGCTTTATTTTCAGGTTTTATGGTTAAAGGTAAAGATAGATTATGGACTTAATGAGTCCATGGGCCTAAAATTATGGGTTTAAGGGTCCATAATAAGCAACCCTAATCAGCCTCCACCTCTATCATTTCCATCCATTTCATTATAATCTTAGAGAGAGAAAGTAGAGTGAGAAAGTAAAGAAATTTGAAGATTTGTTGATTTTAGGATTAAGGATTCAAGATCTGATTGTTCGTGGATAAAATCATCAAGAAAAGAGAAGGAAATCCAGGTAAGAATCATCTCCAAAGCATCTCTTTAGATCTAGATCAAATCTAGGGTTTTTGGGTTTTTAAGAAAAGTGAGCAAAAACCGAGCTGAAACCCCGTTTTGCAAAACTGCTGTTCATTTTGAGAAACTGTAGTGTCACTTATGCGACACTATAGTGTCACCTTTACGAAACTGTAGTGTCTCATGTGTCTGAGATCTGTAGTTGTGTGTCTGAGTGTGTATAAGTCCCAACGAAAGTTGGGCATGAGCCATGCGAAACTGCATGAGACACTACTTGCAAAACTGTAGTGTCACCTATGCGACACTATAGTGTCACCTTTGCGAAACTAGCAAAAAAATGACCAAATTGTACGTTGACCCTTATGCAGGCGGTATAGTGTGAATGCTTAGACTTGAAGTTAATTTTCACGTCAGGTGAGTTCTAGATCCCCTCTTTTTACTGTTTTGGGGCTATATGCATACTAGTGACGAGATTTCAAATAAAGACTTTATCACAGACTTTTATAAAGATGAAGATTTCCTAATGAACTTTCCTTTAAAGACTTATAATTGACTTAAGACATGTTTTCCTTTTTGAAAAGTTTGGACTATTTATGTGTGATTCATGTGTTGACGTATGATATAGTTATATTGTGTTACATTATATTATGTAAAACTAAAAGATGAAAGTGAAAGAAAGAAATGATCATTGGGCCCAAAGTGGAGTTACATCTTAAAGAAAGTCTTGCAAGCAAATGGGAGAATTGCATTCGTTGCATTCTCGGTGACGTTACATCTAAAAACAGTGGTGCTACATCTAAAAACAGAGGGACTCTATACTAAAGCAAAGTGAAAGGGCCTATGGGCATTAGTGGGTCAAACTATCATGGGCTTAGCTAGCCACGAATTTATTCACCTGATGGGGGCTTAAGGCCACAAAGCGGGTTCGGCCTGTTGGCGAATCCGAGACGAGGATAAAGGAGTCTGGTCCTTCGGCAGACTGTGAATTGACGGATAAAGAAGATAAAGTATAATATAAAGTATAAATAAACTAACGACAAAGTATTGCCAATGTGCTAGATTGTCTACGTGATAAAGTTAAAGTATTTTGACAAAGATTATGAGATGTTATTTGATAAAGTAAAACTAGAACTCACTCGGCGAAGCTGACTTTTGTATGCATATAGTTTGACAAGAGTGTTGGTGTTTCAAGTGGATGGCATGGTTGGCAAGCTACTCGGCAAGTGAAGTCTGGCATCTGTTTTGAGAAGACTGTTTATGTTTATTTTTAAAGACATATATTTAACTTTTATGGTTTGTAATGACGTATTTTGTTTTAAGACTTCCGCTGTGGTGATTTTTAATTAAGTAAATGTTTTTTATGAAATGTTTTATGCTGTGTATGACCAACTGTGGGGTCTCCTGGAATCAGGGGCCTTACAGTAAAAACACAGTTAATAGTAAATAATTTGAAATGCGAGATCATTATAAACATGTTTCGCAAGCTTATGTGCATAGCAATTTCATCATATTTCTTAACCTTTGACCATAGAAACACATAGAAACAAGAATCATAGACCCCGTAGGGTAACCTTTAGCAACAAGTCATGAGGAACCACTCATGTTACAGATACTGATAACTATCGTTTAACCGTCATTTAACCGTCTCGATATACAAGTTATCAATAAATGTTTAAGCAGCGAAGAGACATAGCAACGTAGCAACAAGCATCACATATAGTAACTAGTAACACATAGAATCAACCATAGAATCGTTGGGTTAAAATCACCTATTTTAACGCATTTAAACCCTAAATCCCATATCCGAAACCCTAGATCTCGGATTTTTTTATTCTTGTTTCTATTGTTTCGTTTCTAAGTTTGGGTTTTTCTCAATTAATTAGGTGGTACTAATATTTGGGCAACCCTCGATTCGTAATAGATGTGTTTCTATTTCGGTTATCTTTGTATTTCGAGGTGAGTAAACTCACTCCCCTCTTTACTATTTTGCTTTTAGGGCTGGAATATGTGTTTCGATATGATACTACGATTTTCTGTTTCTTTTTTTTTATTCTTTTTCAAATGAGATCATTAAATGTGTTAGTCTTGTCTGCAGCATGATGCAATCTTATGTGGCAGTCAATAGTAGTTGTATTATCTTGTAATTTCCACCGGTACGATATTAGCGCTAATGGCCTGACAAGCCCACCTACATGTATTTCAAAATAGGTGATTTTAACCTGGCGATTCTTTGGTTGATTATATGTGTTGGTTACTAGTTACTATATGTGATGCTTGTTGCTATGTTGCTATGTCCGTTAGATGCTTAAACATTTATTGATAACTTGTATATCGAGACGATTAAATGACGGTTAAACGATAGTTATCTGTATTTATAACATGAGTGGTTCCTCATGACTTGTTGCTAAAAGTTACCCTGCGGGGTCTATGGTTCTTGTTTCTATGTGATTCTATGGTTATGGTTGAGAAATATGATGAAATTGCTATGCACATAAGCTTGCGGAACATATTTATAATGATCTCGAATTTCATAGTATGTACTATCATCTGTGTTTTTACTCACTAGCTAATTCTTTAGCTAACTTATTTTACTCATATTTCAGGTGGTGTTTGAGACGTTTATGCTTTCGAGACACTTAGGATGCTTTTGGACTTAGAATAAATGACAATAAACGTTATTAATTGGCGTCTTTTCTTACTGTTTTTAAGACTATTTATTCTGCATTTATGTCACAACATTTATGCTTTAATAACATTAAAATATTCTTTTAGTGTGCCATGTGCTTTGTACTATTGATATCCAATTCACATTGACAGTCGGTGTTTCGGCCGTCGGGCGGGGTGTTACAGTTACATCGTGCTACATATTTTTTTAAAATATAACTAAATGGATTACGTTTGTTACATCATGTTACATATATTTGTAAAAACAAACTGAATGGATTAAGTGTCACTCCAGATATGTTACATGTGTTACATTGTGTTCATATTTTTTTTAAAGTTGATAAAAAATATACATGTCAGTTCATACACAGTGTTATATATGTTACATAGTTTCAATCATGATTCATACATACTTCGGTTCTTGATAATCTCTTCATCTTTAACACAAAAGTTCCTTTACCTAAAAAAACATGTTTCATAAGTTACATATAAAAGAGTATGTATGTTACACCGTGTTACATATTTTATAAATATCAAAACTAGATGAATTAAAGTGTCAGTCCAGACATGTTACATATGTTACCTCGTGTTACATAACAAATATATGCCTATAATATATACATCACAATTTCAACTTATTACAAAGTTATAAATATCAAAACTAGATGGATTAAAGTGTAAGTCCAGACATGTTACATCATGTTACATATTTTTTTCAAAAAAACAAGACTGAATAGATTACGTTTGTTATATCGTGTTACATATTATATAAAAACAAAACTCCATGGATTACGTTTGTTACATCATGTTACATTTGTTTTAAAACAGAACTTGATGGATTACGTTTGTTACATCTTGTTACATATTTTTTTAAAAACAAAACTGAATGAATTACGTTCACTCCAGACAAGTTACATGTGTTACATCGTTACATATTTTATTAAATTTGATAAAATAATACATGTGAGTTCATACATAGTGTTACATAGTTTCAATCAGACTTTATACATGCTTCGGTTCTTGATAAAATCTGTAACACTACGTTTGAACTAACATGTAAATTTTTTCAGTTTTTTATACAATATGCAACACGATGTAACATATCTGGATTGACACAATCCATCTAATTTTGTTTTTAATAAAATATGTAACACAGTGTAACATAACGTCTGTACTCACATGTAACTTTTTCAGTTTTTAATAAAATATGTAACATAATGTAACATATATAACATATGTAACATAGTAATCTCCATCTTAATAATACGAAATTCAACAAATGTTACGTTAAAATACTAGTTAAAGTTATTAACCCTTGTCTTATTGTAAATATCATTATAATTATAATATTCATAAAGCCAAAGATCTTTTGGCCAAACAACTACATTTAACATTGGTGCCTAAAACCAAAAATCACATCTTAATAAAATTTAATAAAATATGTAACATTTTATAACAATATTGTCTAACAAGCTTGTTAAATCTATTAAGCAACAATAAGCAAGTTAGCTTTCGTCCCAATAGACTTATACCCAGATCTCTCAATGTACATCTTCCTAAAGAAGCTATATCCATCTATCTAATAAATTAGAGATTTTAGGGGACAATTTTTTTGGGGGAAAACATAATTTATTTTATAAAAGGAAGGTTAAGAGGGAAAATTGAGAAGGAGAGTTAATAAAAACAAAATTTTGTGATTAATAATAATTTATAAATTTTTAAATATAATAATTATAATTTTTTAAAAATATTATTATTTAACCCGTGTATAATACACGGGTGTTAAACCTAGTAAAAGTATATAAATGATGAATAAATGATTGCAGGTTCATTGTCCCTAGCCCTTGAAACAATGAGAACATTTGAATAGTAAAAATATTCAATAACTAGGTTTAACACCCGTGTATTACACACGGGTTGAATAAAAATATTTTTAAAAAATTATAACTATTATATTTAAAAATTTATAAATAATTTTGTAAATTATTATTAATCATAAAAATTTGTCTTTATTAACTCTCCTATTCAATTTCCCTCTAAACCTTCCTTTTATAAAATTAACTAGTTTAGTGCCCGCACTACGCTCGGGAGCACAACATTCAAGTGATGTTTTTAAGGATATTTATGAACGTTCCAATAAGTTTTGAAACAAAACCGTGGTAAACCGGAACACGAAATATATTTTTAAAAATTAAATTTTTAGTATAGCAATATTATACTCAAATTAAAGAGAATAAAATGCTCAGTTTTATGGTGTAATTTTTTTTTTTTTACTAAAATCCATAAAAAAAAGTTATGTATATTTATAAAACACCGAGGTCTTTATATGTATATTATTATTAATTTTATCTATAAGTTTCATTTTCACACCCTATCAAATATAAACCGACTCATATACACCCCTTGTAGTAGAGGGTTAAAAGTATAAATACTTTTATATTTTTAGAATTCTCCAAAATGTTAGGGGACCAAAAATGTAATTAGCTTTATTATAATATATTTTATATACATATTTTAAATAAAAAATTATTATTATGAGATAAACTCTCAAATGATGCCACATAAGCCAGAAGCTTTAAAATGGTGCCACATAAGCTTTTTTGGTTTTGCTATATTATATAAAGATTATGTTTTCCCCCTAAAAAATTGTCCCCTAAAAACTCTAATTTATTAGATAGATACATTGCAATATCTGAACTCAGCATCATAACTTCGTCACTTAATAAAACAAACTTTTGTCTAAAAACATAAACAAACGTACACAATAATATCTCACTCGTAGTCGAAAGCAGAATCGTATAAAATAGCTGAAAAACTGAGAAAAACCCAAATATGAAATTCTTTAAAATTAGAAAGATTTTGTAAGGAAACGGATCTGTAAATTCATTAAACAAACCATGTTTTCAAGATACATTTAGTACGTAATTATGGATACATACCGTAAATAAAACGGAAACAACCATAACGAGAGGAGATAACACGCGACGACAAGAGATCGAGATATAGATCTGTAGCAAAGCAAGCCGTCTTTAGATCTTTAGCAAACACCTGGTGTTTATATCCACATGCAGTGACGGATCTAGCCCAAAAGCTCAAGGGTAGCCCAATAAAAAATTTTGGGCACCAAAATTTCTTCCGAACTACATCCTCTTTTGTTGTTAAAAAAAACTAGATTTCCTTTCGATCGAGATTACGTGAGGTTGCACACACATTAATGCTTTCTCAACTACTTGAGGACAAATGATTTATGTGTCTTTTTTTTTTATGAAACTAGTCTATTATACTCTTACAAATAACGGCAAATTGACAGTCAAACTAACCGTTAGTTGCAGATAACACATTTTAAAAAGCCCGAGGTTGCAAAATATTTAAATGTTCAAGCCGGGTTGGAGAATATTATTAAGTGTAAACCACACTGGTACATTTTACATTTAACTCTTTACGTTTTAATCCACTCCCGCATCTAATGGTTTTCTTTTCCTAAAAGTCAACATACTACAAACACAACAGCCAATGTATATTTTACACTTAACTTTTTATTTTTTAATCCACGACCAACATCTTTAAATATTATTATAATTAAATTTGTATTTAAAATATTTGATTTTGTATTTTTAAATAAAACAGTAAAATAAATAAGTTACTCATTTATACACATACCAAAGGATTAAAAATAAACTTATTGGTTGAAAAAGAAATTGGGCTTCTATTGGAATTGTCCACTTCTACCTTTAGCATTTGGTTAAAATATAAAGAAACTGGGCCGTCTAAAAAGGGCCCACATCATATTATATAGATTAGGTCATCTTCTTCCTGACTTCCTCTTCATTTGAAGGCTTCTAGCATACCTGCAACTGAAATTTGCAGAGCTTCAGCAAACTTTTTCACCATCAATCAACTTAGATCTTTTGGTTTGATCAAATTTCAGGGGTATCCTTTTAATCGTTCATGAGTATCCTAAACATAAAGCAGTAAAAAAAGGTAAAAAATTTGTTACGCACCAAAATTTGAGTCGTAGCCCGGGCTACCCCTCACCTCAACGTAGATCCGCCCCTGTCCACATGTATAAATATAAGAGAAATCTAGATCGAGATAGAGAGGATGAAACAACATGAAATTTAAAATTGTATAGAGAGAGAATGTTGAAAGAAAAAATATCAATTTTGAAATTGTTTAGGTAGAAAAACTGTATATTCTTGTATGTCAGATTTTGGGGAGTGTGTGCTTGAAAAGTCCAAAATACCCTCTTAAACTAAAAGACAAAAATGCGGTAAATAGATGACATGGTGCAATCACAATCATCCATACCGGGTTTCGTGGGTTTTCTTGATAAAACATGGTTTTCATTACATACATTCCCTATATATATATATATATATATATATATATATATATATATATATATATATGTCGATCTCTTATTGCTTCTTAACCTTCTTAGATTTATAATAATATGTAGGTGAACCTCACTCTATATATATATATATATATATATATATAGGGGGAGGTTCTTTTAAGAAGACTAAATATTGCAAGAAGAAAAAGAAATAATCTTGACCACTCATTTTTATTTAATCTTTAAATGTATTAATTAAATGAAAAGGGTATAATTGTAAAGATGACTTTATCTTTCTAATTAATTAATGTTCACTTCATTTAATTATTATCTACTCATTTAAATATTTCTCTTTCCTAATTATTTAATTAAAACAATCAAGTATTATACTCAACATTAAAAATTATATATCAATATTTCTAGATTAATTACTTAAAACTAGTCGTACGTATAATGAAACATATGCTACACATAGCGATATATATCCTACACATATAAAATAACACACTATTTCACATTCGTGAATAATTTAGAACCTACATATAAGTGCGTACCATATGTAGGTACCTATACAATGCATACATAATTACATTAAACTTTAAAATTATGTGTCGTTCTAAAAAAACTAAACATATGTAGGTATTGTATACATAGAGGTGTTCAAGAATTCATGTACTTCAACACATACCCTACACATAACAAATATATCATACACATATATAAAACACGTTACCTACACATAACAAAATATATATCATATACATATAAAACATGTTCCCTACACATATAAAATATGTTAACGCATAACCTACACATATACTTGAAACATATATTGTCTTGCACATATTAATATGATCCATGTTAAAATTAAATAAAGACTCAAAACATTAATTGTTGTATTAAATGATGTTAATGTATGAGAGAGAAAGTATTAATGTAAATGTCATTAATACCCTTTTGTCTTAATTAATTCTCCTTTCATTACTATTTATTTACCAAAATGCCATCAAATCATCCAAACCATTGATAAGATGATCTAGTGGTTGAAATTTATTCTTTTTCTTCTTGCAATATTTATGTCTTCTCAAATGAACCCCCTCCTATATATATATATATATATATATATATATATATATATATATATATATATATATATATATATATATATATATATATATATATATATATATATATATATATATATATATATATATAGGGGATGGCTAGAATGGAAACCCTATTTTATCACGAAAACCCTGAAAACTCTATATTCACCGTTGATGAAATGGAACCAATGGGTGGGGTTTTGTTGGTACAAAGTGTTATATTCAATTGTACCTTTATGTTTTTTTATTGAGATTCAAGTACACAAAAGGGTAAATTTGGAAACTGTTTGACACACAATCTCTCTCTCTCTCGTACTCAAAAGCCAGCAGGATAATAATACTCATATGTCCTTTCTTCTTTCGTTCTCTCATCTCTCTCAACAAACAGATCTCCATATCTTCCATTCCTTATCCCGTTCTCTCATTTCGTCGGTATTAACCTAGTTGAAATGTTAACGATGAGCAACCGAACTTTCTTTTGGCTTCTGAGGAGAAGAAGGTATGTTTGTAGGTGTGTAGTTTTGCTATCGGGTTTGTAGGTTTGTTTTGTTCTGATTTGGGGTTTTTTTGTTTTTTTTCACATATAATTGTTGTAATGTAATTAGGATGAAGAATAAGAAACCAAATCAGGGTAGTAAAGTTAGGGCAACAAAGCGTTTTTTGGGAAAGCGAAAGTTAAAGACGACAAAAAACGGCAAAATGAAAAAAAGAAGAATTGTTGAGGAGCCCATTGTTGAGGATCTGTCGGAAAAAAAAAGAGGATAAGCTGTCGGAGTTAAACGAAAGAGAGTTAGAGTGTGTGGTTGAGTTAACATCCAATCATCGAGATATAAGTCGTCCAGGTATTTTTTAAACAAAGTTCATGTTCAATTCTACTTGTTATTCCATTTTTATAATTTTTTTATATGGTATAGGTCGTAGAAGTGAAAGAATATTGAAAATTCTCTAAAGAAATTTGAAAACACAAAAGAAACTGCTATAATAATCGATATGGAAAGTGATTCGGCGGATGATTTATTAGACAACAGCATTCTGATAGCAGGTATGAATACCGAACATTTACACAGAGAAGTAAAAATGCTGTTACATATGGTTACATGTTACATATTGTTGCAACGTGTTCAGTTTTGCAACATATTGTTACATGTTAAAAGAAAAACGGTTACATATTGTTACATTTTTGAACTTGGTTAATTTCATATGTCACATTTAGACAAAGCAGTTACATATGGTTACATGTTTAAAGAAATACAGTTGCAACTTGTTTTAGTATAGTTACATGTAGTTACATTGTTGCAACATGTTCAGTTTTGTACATATTGTTACATGTTAAAGGAAAAACTGTTACATATTGTTACATTTTTGAACTTGGTTAATTTCATATGCCACATTTAGACAGACAAGTGAAAAACAGTGTTACATATTGTTACATGTTAAAGAAAAAGCAGTTACATTCGGTTGCATAAAACCCGTTACTTGTGAGTTTTTTAATATGTTGCAACTTGTGTAAAATTAGATTCCACCTCTAACAAGGAACTAAAATCAAGGAAAGCATCAAAACCTGTTGGAAGGAGTACTACGAAAAATGAAAACATCAAAAGTAAATCGATTGTGGGCAAGAAAAGAACGAGGCAAACCGTTAGAGAAGAGTCCAAAAAGATGAAGGGGGAGAGAGCTTTATCGAAGAAAACAGTTATTACAAAGAAAAAGGATAATAAATCTGTGAAAACCAAGAAGGTAGTTACAACAAAGAGAGAGTCAAAAATTCTTACAAGAGGTTGTATAAAGAAAAAAGACCCGGAAATTGTTAAAAGAGGTGATACAGATATTGAAGGTGATGAAGTGATGAAGAAGGGAGATTGGTTTTCAATAAGAACACGTTCATCACCTACACAGTTTCATAGATGTGTGGGTTTGTTTAGTGAAATTCAAAAGAAAGCTGTAATTGACATGGGATTCGATAAGCTGTTGAAATTTAATTTGGATGGCATACCAGGGAAACTTGGACACTTTGTTGTTGATAAGTTCATCCCCGAAAGTATGGAAATGAAGTTGTGTGGCAGGAAGATTAAGATAACGGAAAATGTCATTCAAGAATTGTTAGGCATCCCGCGTGGTTCAAAAGAAATAGAAAGTAATAATAAATCAAAGAAAAGAGATCCAAAGGTGGATAAGTGGAGGAAAAGGTACAAGGGACGTTTTATAGCCCCCAGTGAAATTGTAAACAACATTGAAGACCTTAAAGACGTTGGTGGATTTTATTTTAAGATGGACTTTTTAATGTTGTTTCTGTCCGTATTGGTCGAATGTTTGGGTCAGGGGCGATGTAAGGAAACAATATTGGACTACATTACAGAAAAAATGGATTTTAAGGAAATAAATTGGTGTTCGTATGTTGTTAAGGCAATGAAACCATGTAAGATTAGCTGGGAAAGAGAGAACCCGAAAAGACAATTTGCAGGCCCTCTTACAATTTTAACGGTAACTTTTATTTAATTTTAACGGTAACTGATTATATGTTTAATGTGTTAACTGTCTTATATTGTAGTTGATATATGTTGAGAGTTTGGAGTGTAAAGCCTTACAACGTGATCCCACAGTTGACGCGATAGAATATTGGAACATGAAAAAACTGAAGGAAAGAGAAAACTGGGATATCGAACATGGGGGGTTTGGAAAAGGCAGAATAAGACAGTTAGGAGATTCGAGTGATTTTTTGGAAGATAATACTGGTGGTGCTCAGGATTTAAAGGTACTTTTTTAATGACTACATATTGTTACATATTGTTACATATTGTTACATAAAATTGGGTGGTCTTCCTATTGTTACATAACATGTCTATTATAATGGTAATATTGATACGTAACATGTGTATTGACATAATTGTAGGATGAAATCAATGAATTAGAGGACCAGTTTGAAAACATGGTTGACCATACCGTAAATTTTAAGAGGAATCTGAAGTTAAAATTGCAAAAGTATCCAGATTGTGAGGATATACTGATTATTAGTGAAAATTTCAAAAGTTTTCTGCAAGAGATGGATGAAATGAAAACGGAAGCTGAATCACCTGAAGACATATTTAAAGATAAGGTACCTGATGATGTTCATCTGGACAGGCTTGAAGGTAAAAAATCTATATTTTTAAAAATAAAGCTCCGTAATCAGAACATTAATTTTTAAATGTTTTCAACAAACAGATGTTGAGGAGAAGAATGAAGACGTAATGCAAGTAGATGATGCAAGGGCCGGTATATGCAGTGTGATTAACGAGTTGGTGCAAAACTATGGAGGTGCCTGTTACATGGAACTATATTTAAGTTTAAGTGCTTTGGTGCCTTCATTTAACATAATTTTGTTTGCATAGATGGCCAGGATTCAGAATCATTGGATAACAGCTCTGAGAATGCACTCGAGGCTGAACATGAAAAATATGATGACCAAGTTTATGAGAGTGTATGGGTTGCGGAACTTGCATTTAATGGGAACGAAGATTTCGGTAGCGCGTTTGTTGGAAGGAGTTCTGAAAATGAGTTGGCCACAAACTGTCCACTAATTGATTTGGTGGACAAGCCTGTTAAAAATAAACAAGGTAGAAGCTGTTAGACTGTTAATGATTAAATGTTTACTACCATACGCTTAATAATTGACATTTTCAAGATTGGGTTGGTGTTACTTGTTAATGATTAAATGATTAAATGTTTACTACCATTAGGTGAGATTGACGTGGGAAATGAGCATGGATCAGAAGATGAATGTGGAAAAGTAAATGATGAGTATGGAGTGATGGAGAAGCAGTCTATAGAAACCTTGAATGTTGAAGGTATGTATACGTTATACAACAACCTCCTATGTCTGCTGTAGTTTGAAAAACTAAGCAATCTTAATAATATAGGAAATAAAGAAGATGAAACGGAAAGTCGAGAGTTGTCGGAGAGCTCTGAAACGCATGACAAGGATAATTGCAGTCATGAATTGCCATCATTTAGCTTAGGGATGACACCTTTGAGATTAGAAAACATTTGCGATGTAGAAAAAGGTGACGGTATTGTCTGACATTAGCTCATGTTTCGTGCGTTTAACACCTTTTTATATTTTGTCTTGCTTATTTCTGATTATGCAGCCTTGAAATCTGACATGGATACGAAAAATGAAACAGGTTTAAAAAAGTTACATACGGTTACATTTTATTAATTGTTTTATAAGGTTACACTAATTGTTTTCCAAAATGAATAGGAGAAACATGTAAGATACACAATTCTCCAATTCAAAATGATATACCAAAAGACAATCAAGATGAAGGTAATTCGGTTAATATTTTATGTAAAAGTATGTAACTGAGTTGAGATTTGTTTTAAATGTATTCTGATGAATACAGATTCTTTTTTTGTTAAGGGAACAATGAAACCGACTTGGATAAGCAAATGTTTGTTGAAACTATCGAGAAAGTGGATCTCCAAGATTACTGCAATGAAATGCCTTCTTTTAGCTTAGGGTTGACACCTATTGAAAATGGTATTTTAATTTGTACACAGATTTTAATTTGTACACAGATTTTAATTTGTACACAGATACATACAGATACACTAACTGTTTCGCGCAAAATTCTTAAAATTTAATTTTTAAACCCGTAGGTGAGTTGCAGGATAAAAGTGTGGAGTCAGAAAAATGTTACATCCAGATTGAGCATAACATAGACAATCAAAAAACAGGTGATTCTGGTATTGCATTACAAAAAATAGTATGTAACTGGGTAGATGCAGTCTGATGAGTAAACAGTATTTCTTTGGACAGTAGTGTGAAATCAAATGTGTTTTTTTTTATCAATGTTGAGACCTTGAATGAATTACCACACAGCAATGACATGAGAGATTGTTTTAAATGTAGTATGATGGATACGGATTCTTTTTTTGTTAAGGGAACAATGAAACCGATTTGGGTAAGCAAATTTGTGCTGAAACTCTAGAGAAAGTGGATCTCCAAGATTACTACAATGAAATGCCTTCGTTTAGCCTAGGGTTGACACCTCTTGAAAATGTAGTGGGAAAACAAATGTGTGTTGAAAATGTTGACATACCTACTGGCTATAGAGGAACTTCTTTTGATAAAGGTACTTCTTTTGTGTAACTTGATGTAACAAAAGTGTTTAGTTGTAACAACCTATCTTGTGTAACTTAATGTAAAAAAATTAGATACGGAAGAGTACAACACCCCAATTACCAAGCTTGAAGATGGCATGGATAAATCTATAAGGGAACCGAATTTGACAAATCCACACAAATCGCCGTACGTAATGAGGGCTGTGAATATAAATCAAGCCATTACAAAGGAAGAGGATTTGGTTTGGGCTTATTTGTTTAAAGAAGAATGGATGTTTTATAAGCTTTTAAACACAAATACTGAAGAACAAGAAAGAAATGAAAAAAAGTAAGTTGTCCCTTGATTTTTGGTTTCCAGATTGATTATACTATATGTCTGAAAAACGATTTAATATTTTGCAGGAAAAATAAGGGTGTATCAACCAGCTCAGATCATCTTCGGAAGTAGGTTTAACTATGACCCAAACCATTATTTATAATATTTGTAGTTTCTTGTACCACTGTTTTTTTTAAAAAATGATATTTTTTTGTTTTTTAGCGAGCTTGTTTTTATCAGTTTGGATGGGGTGGAGGTGACTAAACAGGTTATGAAGTGTTTAAAAAAAAGAGGAGTATGTGTCCAATGTGGTCATTGATGCATGGGTCAGGGTATTAAATTACCAAGAAAGGTTTAAGGCACCCGAATCTCCCCGTAGGTTATTTTGTGATACAAAAGTTGTGGTAAGTGGTTATATTTTAAATTAATCAATTTATGTATGTGGCATATTATTATAGAACGATACAAAAGTTGTGGTAAGTGGTTATATTTTATAGGTTGAATGGATGTTGGCGGATGTTAACTGCGATGAAACAAGAAGGATGACAAAATTTCATGCAAACATGCAGGGGGCACTGGAAGCTGCAAATGTTCAAGACCTTTTGAAAATAGACATGGTTTTTTTCACAATGTTGGAACAAAATCACTACTACATTGTTGTTTTGGATTTAAAAAACCCTGCTATCACAGTTATAGATAATTTGGGAAGCTCTAATGCAATCGCCAATCCAATTGATAGTCCTCATTTCTTCGAAAAGGATACCCCATACAAATTGGTACGTTACAACATGTTACATTAAAATTAATAGGGATGTTATTGGAAGTCTAACTGTTGAAATATTGTGTACAGAAGCACATGTTTGTAAAATATTTGAATATGGTGAATCATTCAAAGGTGGGGCCGCTTTTTTCTTCTAAGATACAGAGGCTAAAAATTGCATGGGCTACTACCACTAACGAAGTGGACTGTGGTATCTTCGTTATGAGGCACATGGAGAAGTATATGGGGCCAGGAGACAGACTGTGGAGTGGTTTTAGTAGCCATGGACAGAAGAAAAAAGGGCAGTTAAATCATTTGCGAAAGAAATATGCTCACCACTTATTGCTTTCTAATTGTAATTTGCTGAAAACAAAGATTGAGATAGAAGCACTGAGGAAATGATGACTGGCTGTGGTATTTATTTTTGGATGTAGTGGTACTGTCTGTACGCAGGTTAATTAGAACTAGATCCTATGATAGTAGTTGTAATTTTTTGTTATCGTGGCCTGTTACATTCGGATACTTTGAAGTACATTTTGTATGGGGTTTCATGATTTTGGCATGAATTAGAAACGATATGTGGTAGGTTAAATAAACCTAATGTAACCCCTCAATGCTGTTGATTGCTGATAAGTTACATATTGTTACATATCGTTACATGTTCATATCACGGTTTGAATTTTGGTACAAATTTTTAGTTTTGTTGCAATTTAGCGGGAGAATTTGGATTGAATTATTTCAATTTCCCTCATTTTATTGTACTTTTGTTCAATGCGTTATAAAATGGGCCCCATGGATAGTTACACACTGTTACACACTTATCACCATTTGTACTTTTGTTGTCTGTTGTAACATTGAATTTTTGTACAAATTTGTAGTTTTGTTGCAATTTAGCGGGAGAATTTGGATTGAATTATTTCAATTTCCCTCATTTTATTGTACTTTTGTTCAATGCGTTATAAAATGGGCCCACTGGATAGTTACACACTGTTACACACTTATCACCATTTGTACTTTTGTTGTCTGTTGTAACATTGAATTTTTGTACAAATTTGTAGTTTTGTTGCAATTTAGCGGGAGAATTTGGATTGAATTATTTCAATTTCCCTCATTTTATTGTAATCTTGTTACATGCGTTATAAAATGGGCCCACTGGATAGTTACACACTGTTACACACTTGATGGGTATTATACATATTGATGGGGGACCATTAACAAAGAGTTTACTATTATACATATTGATGGGTACATAGAAAGAGTTTACTTTTATACATAATGAAATCACCATACATAATAGAATAATGGCTCCTAGAAGAGTGCCCCTACCAACGTGCACTATTATACATAAAAATACTACTAGATTGCTTCTTTTGGCGACTGATCTGTCCCACCATATTATCTTGATTCTTTTGGCGATTGATCGTCATCTGAATCATCAAAACTGTATTGTAGTTGTCTGGCGAATGGTTGACTGTCCCAGTACTTCCAAAATTGACGGAATTTACAATCAGGGTTAGTGCAATATTCTGCATCTGGGTGTGTGGTTTGTTGACTGACGTTTGTTGGAGTGTTGTCTAATGAAGACGGATCTTTGTTAACTTCAAAGTCAAAATTCATAGCCCAGTCAATAACCACTGGGTCACTCCAAAACTCGTCCCAATCATCGGTTACTTCTGTTTTGACCTCCAACTTAGGTGTCTTTAGAATCTTACCGGACGAAGTTAAAGAATCAAATGACTTCCTCTTTAGGACTGGTGTGGCGATCTTCTGTTCAGAGTTTTGAACATCAACAGGCAGTTTAGTGGAGGAAGAGGCACCTACGACCTCGTTCTCTCTTTTGGGAATTTTAAGTGGGCGGAAAGATGAAGATTCCATTTTGAGAATGGTAGGAGGATGGTAGTAGTTATGAACTTCAATATTATTAAGGGAGTGGATATTTATATGGAGAGGATCACATATGGAGAGGGAGAATTTGAATTTTTGTTTCCAATTGAGCGGGTATTAATTTGGTTAGGTGGGGGAGTGAATTATAAAATCATCAATATCTAGGACCCCTCAATATGTATTTGGTTAGGTGGTGGACCATATATGTTACTAATTTGTTGTCTTTGTAAAATGGGCCCCATGCATAGTGAAAAAACTAACAGGAAGTTTAGTGTAATAAAAAAAACAAATTACAAAAGTGATAGCTGAAGAACCGTCATATCATATCCAGTTAACCAAAAAGACAAAACGTCATTGTTACACAATGTTACATACATATTTGTTAAGTGGTAGATAAACAAGATGCCACACTTTCATACTATCTTTGTTCCATTAAATAACAGTTTTAGATGTTCTATGAAAAAACAACTATTAAACTGTTATTCTATGTAACAAATAAATATGACAAAAAAAACACCCACCAAAATATATTAATAGTCTTAAACATAATAAAGGGTGTGTTGACTACTTGATATTAAGGGCCTGCGTTCTCTTGTTCCTGAGCCTGCGCAGTAATCTTTTTGCAGTTGCGTGAATCATGGTCATCAACATATTTGTTACAAGTATGGCAAAGTCTAACACGTCTGGGCTTCTTACTTTTTTTCTCTGCAGGAGCATGAATTCGACCTCGCTTCCCAGTACCCTTGTTTCTTATTCCTTCAGGATTCGCAACTGAAATTTCGCTCACAATTGGTTGACCAACCAACTCCTCAATCACAGAACAAGCGGCATCCTTACCTTCAGGTTCACGATAACCTTTTTTAATCAATTCTTGTCTCATATCTTTCAATTGATTTGCAAATGTGGAAAGACCCTCAATATCACCCCTTAAGACATCACAACACTCAGTCATCAGATCCAGTATTTCAGTTCTCAACACAGATTGTGGCTGATTGTCAACTCCATAACGACTATGCAAAGAGTATATGCTGGAAGGCAACACATTCCTTAACCAACGCTTGGAAATATATAATTCCGGGATTTTTTCAATTTTGTTTACACGGTAAACAGCGAAAATGTGACGACAAAGGTAGCCAAGTCTTGTAAAACCTCTACAGGAGCACGATGTTGACAGCGTCTCGCTTTCAAATTTAACCTACAAAAACATTATGTCAGTATGTTAGCTGATATGTAACAATATGTAACAAAATCTATTTAAAACATAGAACCATCCATAGAACCATTCTGTTTAACATTATGTAAAGTGTAGCTATCTGGGTTTTTGACATGTAACATCATGCAAATACTGTAACGGTTACATCTGAAACTTTGGAATGTACCATTATGTAACATCACGGAAACTTTGGAATGTACCATTATGTAACATCATGTACCATTATGTAACATCATGTAAAGTGTAGCTTTGTGTGTATCATTATGGAATATATATTGTAATGTGGAAATTTAAGAACATAAGGTTTTAGCCGCACCTGAAATGTGTTCGTAAGGTCATTCCGACAATCAAGATGTGACACGTGATAAACATGAACACCATCAACAAGTTCCTTGTTGGCTATGTAACAACAAAACAATCCTTTCGTAATTTCCTTCTGAACCTCCAAGAATATTGTATGAGAATACAAATCAAAGGCATGTTTTTCAATGACAAGATTGGTGGTTCCAACAAATGAAGTGTCTGATGTTTTAAATTGTGCAAGCCTTTGACGATATCGTTGACTCTCTAGTCGTGCATCATAACATAGCATGAACTGAACAAGCGTATTCGCACTACTGGAGTTCACTTTGAAAAACGAGTTAGAACTTTCGCAACGAGAGGTAGTTTTCATGAGACAACATAGCGGCAATTCACGAAAATAAGCAGGCACCCAACGGTGACGAATAGCATACATTTCAGAAAGCCATTCATGGTCTTGTAAAGAAAACATTTCAATAAGATCTTGCCAACGACTTTCAAACGTAGCAGGGGATATAAACAAATTCCACACGAGACGATGTAACAATTTACGGATATTAGTATTTTGAAGCAATTCGCCAGAGATCTGCAAAGTTCAAGAAAGATCGTTGTTGTCATAAAATTATATGCATATGAACAAAGGTAGTTGACACAAACAGTCAAATATAAAAAAATACCTTGACTGGTAACTTCTTCATTATATGCCACATACATAAACGATGTCGAGAAGCTGGGAGTACCTCTAAAATGGCTTGTCTCATTGCAGCGTCTTGGTCAGTTAACACAAGCGCTGGTTGTTTTTTGTGAGCAGTGATAAAACACTCAAGCAACCAAATGAACGATTCAGTAGTCTCGTCAAATATAAGTCCAGCTCCAAACGTGACACAATTTTTGTTATTATCGACACCAGTAAATGGAACAAATACCATGTCATACCCAATAAAGAAACAAAAACTCAACCTCAAAATACACTAGGTGTAACCGCAACTTGTCTTGAGACATTTTCATATATGGTATGTAACAATATGTAACATATAACTATATGTAAACTCTAATAAACATGAAATGAAACGTACTTGTTTGTCTGGTAAGTTGCATCAAATGCAAGTACATCTCCAAATGCTTCGTAATTCAACTTGGATATCTCGTCGGCCCAGAAAACAGATCTTAACTTACCATTTTGAACAACGAAATCAAAAAAGAAATTTGGTAACGATTCTAAACGTTCACGTAAACGTTCAAGAATCATTTGTGAATCTCTATCACCAATGAATATCCTTATAGATTGACTAAAATTCTTAAAGTCAGTGACTGTTCCGCGTACATTATGAACCCCACCCATTAATGACACTAACAACCTATGAGCTTTAACGGGTCCTACACTATTAATACTCATGTTGTGAATATACTGTTTAGTGGAAAATGGAAGCTTTTTAGATATCTTATTTAGGTCCTTGTTAATAGAGCTTACTAGAGGGTGATTGTGATATTCATCAAAAGTTACGACAACCCACTCATTTTGGGCTTCATCAAAGTTGAGTAGTATGTGTACTTTGCAATCGCAAGTCGTAAATCTACTCCTCCTCTTTTGTTTCAGAGAACCTTTATCCAAAGTATCAAACTTGTGTTTTGGTTGAGGGTTCCCTGCTTTGTTGCACCTTAGGTATTTATGGGTGACAGCGTCCTTCCACCATTTTGTTTGCCCTTTCCGAACAGAGAAACCAACCTTTTCAGCATATGACTTAAACGTTTGCAGGCCGTCTTCAAAAGACTTAAATCTACACCCCTTAACAGGTATCAAATGTTCCGCAACTTTTCGAGTATAAAGTTTAGTGCCATTAGGGGAGATGCTTACAACAATATCTTCCTCTTCTGCAATTTATTTTGAGAACAAAAAGTATAGTATAAGGACCACACTAAAACATTTCCGCAAAAAAAAAAAGAACATAAACATAAACATAAACAAAAAATATACCTTGTATTGGAACATCATTTATTATATGTTCATTGTTAACTTCAACTTCAATGTAATCATTCAGATTGTGAGCAAACACATTAATTGGAGACAGTGGACTGTTTGAATCTTCAATGTTAGTTGTATTGTTCATTACTATGGGTGAGTTTAAGGCATCGAATTTTGAAGAGAGGTTGGGGAGACATCTTTACAAAGTGGTACAATTGAATTTTCAAATAAGATTTAGTACATAAAAGTCAACTTAAAAAACCTCTTTTTATATGCAATGCATTGGATTGTTTCTTTCTTTTTATTATAGGCCACACATATGGGGAAGAAACGTGAGTATTGACAAAATAAGGTACAAGAAGAACTGAGAAAATAAATGCATCGGATATGCTTCTTCTAATACTAATAAAAGGAAAGGCCTAGATTATAATGTCCAAACAAAATCACGACAAAGTTTACAAGCAAGTTAGAACAATACAAATACACCGCTACGACTAAAACATTATTACATAAACTAAAACGATGATGATGCTTGTCAGAAGAAGCTTCTTTAGCATTCTTGTTTCGCCTACAGCTGAAGAGAGTTTTTTTGATAGGGTGTCGTTGGACTGCAAGAGCACAAAGTTTTGTGACTCCAAATCATTCTTAGCCCTAAGGAGACCAGGGATAATGTCAGTACATGCTTGGCACCTCTTTTCATCCAACCATTCAAAGAAACCGCAACGTGCCACCTAAAAAGATCCAAAAAAATAAGAAAATAGAAATATAAAGTAAAAAATGAAAATCAACAAACTGACTTGGCCAGCGCATGCATAAAAACAGCGGCCCGGGTTTTTCAGAGTCCAAGATGTACGGGTTGTCGCATCCTTACCGCAATGACAGAAAACCATCCTGCACAAAAACTCTAATGTGATTTGAGTGTAACATTATGTAACATGTATATGTATTGTGTAACATTGTGTAACTTTCGAAAAAGAGTTAAATACTGTTACATACGCACGAAATATGACTGATTGTGTAACATGATGTAACATTGACTTACAAAAACATGCCCTTTGACAATTGAAAAAGCGTGAAAATGTAACATTGTGTATCATATAAAACAGAATTATATAAATAAACATACGCAAGACATGTAACTGATTGTGTAACACGATGTAACATTGACTTACAAAATTTGGTAACAAAAAAATACGTGAAAATGTAACATTGTGTAACAAAAAAATACTAATCAAAAAATATACATCAGCACGACATGTAACTGATTGTGTAACACGATGTAACAAATTGTTACAAAAAATGGTAGGTTTAACGTAGGGGCCAAAAACATGCTTGTATAACAAATTGAAAAAGCGAGAAAATGCAACATTGTGTAACAAAAAAATACTAAACATTATGTAAAAAGCATACGCACGACATGTAACTGATTGTGTAACACGATGTAATATTGACTTACAAAATATGGTAGGCTTGGGGTAGATGGCCAGGAACATGCTTGGGTAACAAAAAGAAAAAGGACCCGGAAAATGCAACATTGTATAACAAAAAAATACCAATTAATTCAAAATTAAGCATAAGAACGACATATAAAATGGTAGGGGCAAAAAAGAAACTCATTGTCAAAAATAAGCATACAAACGACATATAACTAAGTGTGTAACATGATGTAACAAATAAAGTACGGTTTTGTAAGATTTTAAAATGTTTTTCATAAATTAGGTAACATTAATGGCTGGTAGATCTGTATTACATAGATCTGTAAATAAAAAAAGATATATTAATGGCAGGTAGGGTGAAAGTAACAAGAACTACCTTGACTGGTAAGTGCATGAAGAATATACACAACAAAAAAAAAAACATAAAAAAAATACAGATCTACCTGGTTAATGGCTGGTTGTGCATAAACCTTGTAAAAATACAAACTAGATAAACCTTGTTAATGGCTGGTAGTGCATAAACCTTGTAAAAATACTAACTAAATAAACCTTGTTAACGGCTGGTAGTGCATAAACATTGTTAATGGCTGGTACACAGATGTTCAAAAAAAAGATGTTCTAACTCGAACGATGTCGAGGTTCACAGATGTTCAAAAAACTTAAATGAAGAAAAAACATACAGATCTACCTGGTTAGAGCAAGAAGAGCTAAAAACGGTTCACGTCCAAGTTGCCAAAAGCCGAACTTATATGTAAATACTTGCCGGAGAGGTTGAAGAAGATGAGAAAAATTGGGTCGACTGAGAGAGATTTTGAAGGTCAGGTTTGAATTAAAGGGTGTGGGTAGTTGGCTTAATGGGTCAGATTTGGGGAGTGGAGAAAGGTTGCTAAATGACGGTAATACCCCCGTGCATAAAAGACAAAACAATTGGTGAGTGAAGGATGTGGCTGCTTTTAGGCCACACATAAAGTTCCTAGGGTTTTCTGAATAAAACAAGGTTTCTATACTATACATCTCCTATATATATATATACATATATATAGGGTAGGGTTCAAGAGAGAACTCATTTTAAGTTGAGAATTAGAGAACTACCAAAAAGACAAGGGATGGAATTTTAAATATGAGGGGTAAAATTGGAACTTTAAATATAAAAATCTTAAAATATTTCTATCTTTTTCATACGTTAATATTATTTAAAAAAATTACACCATTAGATCAAGAATTTGTTTATCTTTCATTTGAGTATAAATAATGTTATAAAAAATATTTTTTTTCTCGTTTTTTTAATTTCCATACTGCATATATGTAATATTGCGAATTCGTACTTGATTATATTTTTCTTTAAACGTTACTAACTTTTCCATACCTTATTTATATTAAAAAAATTTAAAAATCACATTTTCGTTTTTTCGATACTACATATATGTAGTATCACTGTACTTGATGCATTTTTTGAAGCGGCCAAATAGCTCGGGAGTTTAATAATTATTTAAAGTGTACATACGATCTCAAATGACCAGTTACAAAGTTCATAATATTCCATATAAAAAAACTTATTACAAATGAAAACAAAACCAATACTTATACCATGTCTAAACATAAAGATAACAATAAACTAATAAATTAAAGATAAATATAATAACAAAATAAAATAAACCTGAAATTCAAACTATAAGATAACAATGCATCAATATTGCATATACTACATATATGTAGTAGTATGATACTACATATATGTAGTATACGATACTACATATATGCAATACTATAAACTTTAAAAGAAGATAGTCAATACGGTGATGTTATGCACATAAGTTACACGTAAAACCATTAAAACTACCTAGCTTTCATAAAATAAGTTAAATTATTTTTTATTAGAAAACTAACTCATTGATCTTTATTCTATTTAATGGACGAACCGCCTTCTCCACTTAGATCATAATTTTCTCTTTCCCATTTACTCAATAATCGTCATTCATTTTAATAAAAAGTTACTCGTCCTTTAAAATTCGATTGTACACCAATTTGGCTTTCCAATTCCAACGAACAGATTAACATAACATGACTCTTATAATTGGTATTGTGATATGCTCATGCTGCACATATTCATACCACATCACATAACGTGGACCAAGTATTTGCTAGCAATGTGAATACGATCATATGAGAAAAATCCAAATTTAGAACTAAGGCATGACGATGTTGTTTTTTGTTATGGTATCATCGAAATCAATATAAGGGAACTTTTGTTATTTTATCAAAGTCCGTAGTTTTGATGGTTTGTCATGTAATTTAGATGCATAACAACACCATATTCACTTTCCCCAATTTAAAAAATATAATATCGTATACTACATATATGAAGTATTGAAATTAAAAAAACGAGAAATTTTTATTTTTTTATAACGTTATTTATACTCAAATGAAAGATACTGAAATTCTTGATCCAATGGTGCGAAAAAAAATTTAAAAACTTAACGTATGCAAAAGATAGAAATGTTTAAAGATTTATATATTTAAAGTTCCAAATTTGCCCCTCCACTTTAAAATTCCATCCCTTGTCTTTTGAGAGTTCTCTAGTTCTCAACTTAATATGGAGTTCTCATTTGATCCCTCCCCTATATATATATATATATATATATATATATATATATATATATATATATAGGGGATGGATCAAGAGAGAACTCCATATTAAGTTGAAAACTAGAGAACTAAAAAAAAGGTATGGATGGAATTTTTAAAGGATGGGTAAAGTTGGAACTTTAAATATGTAAATCTTTAAACATTTCTATCTTTTACATATGTTAAGTTTTTTAATTTTTTTTGGCGCCAATAGATCAAGAATTTCATTATCTTTCATTTGAGTATAAATAACGTTATAAAAAAATAATTTTTTCTCATTTTTTTACTTTCAATACTGCATATATGTAATATACGATACTGTATGTTTTTAAACTGGGGAAATGAATACGGTGTTGTTATAAATCTAAATTACCCAAGAAACCATCAAAACTACATACTTTGATAAGATATCAAAAGTTCAAGGGCATTGATTTCGATGACGTTATCACAAAAAAACAACATCATCATGCCTCAATTCCAAATTTGGATTTTCTCATATGGTCGTATTGACATTGCTAGCAATAACTTGGTTCACGATATGTGATGTGGTATGAATATGTGCAGCATGCACATATCATAATACCAATTATATGAGTCATGTTATATTAATCTATTAGTTGGAATTGAGAAGCCAAATTGAGTTACGATCGATTTTTAAAGGACGGATAATATTTTACTAAAATGAATGACGATTATTGAGTAAATGAGAAAGAGAAAAATTATGATCTAAGAGGAGAAGACTGGGTCGTCCATTAACATTGAATAAAGATCAATGAGTTAAGTTTTTTAATAATAAAATTTAAGTTAATTTATCAAAGCTACATAATTTTAATGGTTTTACGTGTAACTTAGGTGCATAACATCACCATATTCACTATCCCGTTTTAAATTTTATAGTATTGCATATATGCAGTATCGTATACTACATATATGTAGTATCAAAGTACTACATATATGCAGTATATGTAATATTGATGCATTGTTATCTTATAGTTTGAATTTTAAGTTTTTTTTTACTTTTTTTATGATATTTATCATTGGTTTATTAGTTTATTATTATCTTTATGTTTAGACATATTATAAGTATTGGTTTTCTTTTCATTTGCCATAAGTTTTTTAATATGAAATCTTATGAACTATGTTATTTGTTATTTGAGATCATATGTACACTTTAAATAATTATTAGACTCTTGAGTCATTTGGACACTTAATAAATGCATCAAGTACATTGATACTACATATATGTAGTACCAAAAAAACCAAAATGTGATTTTTAAAATTGTTTAATGTAAATAACGTATGAAAAAGTTAGTAACGTTTAAAGAAAAATATAATCAAATACAATATCGCAATACTACATATACGTAGTATGAAATTTAAAAAAACGAGAAAAAAAGTATTTTTTATGACGTTATTTATACTTAAATGAAAGATAATGAAATTCTTGATCATATGGTGCATTTTTTTTTAAATAGTATTAATGTATGCAAAAGATAGAAATGTTTAAAGATTTATATATTTAAAGTTCCAATTTTACCCTTCTTCTTTAAAATTCCATCCCTTGTATTTTTTGTAGTTATCTAGTTCTCAACTTAAAATGAGTTCTCTCTTGAACCCTACCCTATATATATATATATATATATATATATATATATATATATATATATATATATATATATATATATATATATATATATGAGATGTATCATATGGAAACTTGGTTTTATTGAGAAAACCTTGAAAACCCATTGTGTGGTTCTTATTATGCCACATCCACACTTTCTCTCAATATTGTCTTGTTGCCTTGGAGGGCAATTAAGACATTTCAATCATACTCACTCACCTTCACTTTCACCTCAAGACTTGATGTATTTCACATTCCCCCACATTGTTTTAAAATTCAAATCCCTCTCTTTCTCTCTACAAAAATCTTCTCCCATAATTGCTCTTCATGAATTGATTATTCTTGCTTCGTTTATGGATCTGGTGTTTCATCCCCTTCTCCAAATCTCCATTTATTTAAAGATTTGAATACAACACACAATCACCACTTTTTAATTCCAATTTCACTTTCCAAATCTGGTGTTTCATCCCCTTCTCCATTTATTTAAAGATTTGAATAAATTTCCAAGTTGACAGCCCGAAATTGAGAGCGAAATATCCAATACAAAATTTACTAAAAAAATCAGCAACCGTAAATCATAAAAAAATTCCACTAACATAATTAATCAAATTGACAATAAGTACCCCTCAACTTTCATCAAGTTTCACAACACCCCCTTTTCATCAAACGCCTCTCTCAATTCTTCTTCATACAGATGACGTAAGCACACCGCTGTTTAGAACTATAGATTGTTCTCTGTTCTTTGTTCTCCTTAAAAACGTATGTTTTGTTCTCTGTTCTTAACCTTTACGCCATATTTTAATGGTGTTGCTCCGGCGAAATTTGCGGTTGCTCCGGTGACGAGATTTCCAACCGGTGACGAGATTTGAATGTGGTTGCTCCAACGAGATTTGCGGTTGCTCCGGTTACGAGATTTGAATGTGTTGGGGATAAATAGCATTCATAACACATCGTTCGGGTATTTGATCAGAAAAGTGATCAGAAAATTTGGATTTACTTGAGAGAAAACAATGGGTTTTTTTTGTTTGTTGAATTGAAAATGAAGAAAGAGAGATTTTGTTGAAAAAAGATAGGATTTGATGCTTTGATTGTGACTACTCTTTGTAGTTGTTCAAGGGAGGCAGAAAATTTTTGCCTGTTATACCCTTTTAGTACTATTAATTGATTAAATAATCAATCAAAACCATCCTTCAATCTCAACCTTTGATTACAACTAATCAATGGCTCTTAAAGAGTTTCTAGGGTTTTTCTAATATGGATGAGTTTTTATTCTAGCCACCCCCTATATATATATATATATATATATATATATATATATATATATATATATATATATATATATATATATATATATATATATATATATATATATATATATATATATATAAGATTAGGTTCATTTGAAAGACTTATATATTGTGGGAAAAAAAGAAGAAACCTAAATTACCAAAAAAACTTGGTAATAGTTTATTTTTTTAAAAGATCATTTCCTACACACGAATGTGTAAGGTATAAACTTTTAAAATATCACTAAAATATTTTTTTTTGTATGTATTTTTAGCATTTTAAGTTTACATACACATGTGTAGGTTATGTGTAAGTAACATAACCAACATATGACTTTAACATCTGTAGGTTTAACAAATAAACGATATTTAACAAATTTTATTTTTTGAATATCAAAGTTAATGAATAAGTATTGCATTTTAATCATTTTTCTATGTGTTAGAAAAAGTTTGTTGAAAAAATGAAGAATTTAGTAATTTCTTTTTCTTCTTGTAATATTTAGTCTTGTCGCATGAACCAATATATATATATATATATATATATATATATATATATATATATATATATATATATATTATACATTAATAATTTGAAAACTCGATGAATAGTTACTTTTTGTGTTTTAGAATTTTGACACATGTTTTTTTTTTATTATTTTCAAGTTTAGTCCTTATAAGTTATTTATAAAGTGGAAAATAAAAAAAAATTGTTGTTGGTTGGTGTAATTTTTTGTTATTGTTTTGTATATTACAGTTGTTTTATTATTATGATTTATTATGTAGTTCGTGTGATTATTGTTTTTGTTGTTGTTATTGTGGTTCCCCGGGTTCGAGTCCCGTTTTTATGCACTCCCTTTTGTTTTAGTGGTTTAAATGTCTTTTGTTGTATATAAGTTTTGTTTAAGATGCGTTCTCCTTCTTCATCTTTGCGCATTTATTCATTTGTAACAAATACAAACCGGCTCTTTTTTTATGCACCAAATATTTGTACAAACGCCTCTTGCGCAATACAAATTGACTCCTTTTGTATATACCACCGAATATTTATACAAACACCTCTTGTGCAACGCGCAAGAGATCGCATCCACCTAGTTAATTATTAAAAGGCGAAGTTCATGAATAGTAAAAATGTTAGATGTCATGTTTTTATTGATTGTTTGTTTAAGTGTTTTAATGTGGTTGATGATTTTATCTGGGAGTTGTCATGGTTGAATGCTAGCTTTGCGCATGTGATTGAGTTTTGTTATTTGTTAGGTTTTTATCATTTTGCTTCAATTTGTGTACAAGACCATCCATTCTCTCTCTCATATTTCATATGCATCATCACGTTATCTCTCTGTCGTTTGGCTCTGGTTTTCCGGTTGTGTACCACAACCATATGTCACTGGTGGTTTGTGGAGGTGAATGGTTGTCGATTTTTGGATCTGTGTGATCTTCTTTGGCATTCATCTCTCTCTTATTCGAGTTTATCGCCAACGTATGTTAATAACATTGATGGAATCCTTAGTTGGATGTGTTGTGATTTATATGAGATCAACCAGATCTGTTGATGAAGAAATTAGAAGTGTTATCTGTTGTGTTTTTTTGTTTGGTGAAAACTGTAGAAAAAAAAACAACAAATTTGAGAAGTAGAACAAAACCGAGAAGTAAAGTGATCAATATGTTGGTATCTTTTTGCTTGGTGAAATCCTTGCATTTCTGAAAAATCATTGGTTGCTATAATCATTTTATACATTTGTTTATTACAAATGATAATGTTGAAATAACACACGCTCGTGCGTGCATTTACTTAGTTATATAGTTTACATTAGACTGTGTGTAATGGGCATTATATGGGCTAATAACGCCTCTATAATGCCTCACGTCCCACTATGTGGAGGCGTTATGTTTGAAAAAAATATTTAGGCGTTTTGCTAATAACGCTGGTGCCCAATTTTGACCAACCAATCTCATCCAATCAATTTAACATTATCCAATCAATACAATACCATTCAAATGATTAATTAATAATTATAAGGCATTATCCATTATTTAATAATTATGAGGCATCATTCATATGACGGAAAATATCCTTACGGGACATTAACCATTACATGAAGTATAATGTAGTTTTCATTTTGTTTTAAGATGTTCATCTTTTTCCAATGGGCTGCCGGCAAAAAAAATCTAACCTTCCAGAATTTAATGGTGTTTATTCAATTATTTGTGTCTATATTAAACCAAAAGTCTAGAACCTTTTGAGAGAGTATAAAATTCAAATATATAGTAAAGATCAAATATAATTTTATATCAGGGATCAATTCGAACCACGGATCCAGTACTGTTAAAATTGAGGTGTTATTAATTTGAGACGAAACTCGTTAACCAGATATTACAGGTAAAACCAGACACACACTTTTAATCATGTCACGTAATTAAACTTGGACACTAAGTCAGGTGGTAGCTTGAGACAAACTTTATTGTCTAAATTCATAAAAAGATAATACAAGTGATTATTCAACTTGAGTTTTTTTATATAAAATTCAAATAATGTTACCAGTTAATTATATACCTCTTGTCTAAAATAGATAAAAGGTAATATACCTTTTTTAAAAAAATAGATATGTCACAGTCAGATGAACTGCTTAACTTTCATGAAAAATAACATTATTTAAAGGATGTATATGAGTACCTTTTTATTTTTTAATTCGTCTATTATAAAACCTTTGTACTCTAGAGGCAAACAAGGGGCGTTTCTACATGTGCAAATGCTTTAATTTTGCAACATGTTGGCATATGTCACACGTTAAGTGGATGATAAGATGATTGATGTATGTGGTTTGAATATTTAATTAATTTTTTATATTATATACACTGATGATGTTTTTATTATACAACCCTTCATCTAATCCAATGGATCTGTCTCCAGATCACATGCAAAAAGTCCGTAACATACGTTAGTTTAATAGTATTAATTTATATATTAAACAAGTCTATAGCCTTTCGTCTAAAGGGAGAACAAGTTTTTTTAGCTGGTGAACACTGCAGTTCACATAAAAATTATATCTAGGTATCGCTATATGATAGTTTTGTCGGTTTAGTTTGACTCAAACTGAATCGGGTCATGATGTCATGTTATAAAGGAAAACTGGATTTTAGTAATCTAAATTTTAATAATTGGCCAACAACAGCTAGTCTCAGTTCTCGATTTTGTTAGTGACAACGGTCTCAGACTAATTGATTTGTTAAATCTTTTAGTTTTTTTATGACGTAACATATGATGTGATTATTGACCTGACATTTGATGAGTGGTCCAAGCTTAAAAAGGTATGAACCCATGGAGTTAATGGGTCCAACAAATATTTGTGTCCGGTTAGGGTTATCAGGTTTGAAGGGCGCTCGTCTAAAGATCCTGGATTCCAAGACCTCAAAGCCATCATCATCATAATAGATGTTCCATCTGTAATATTTTATTGATTGTTGGAATGGACCGAGTGATGTACAAGATACTTGTGATTGATCTTAGGACCCGAGGGCACAAATAATAAGGGTGATGGGGGTGGGAGAATGGACGTCAGGGACTAGTTCCGGCCACGAGCGGGTACAACGTTGCCGTAGGGGGAACAGGTTAGTGGGGTTGTGGATGGGGGTTTCGTCACCACAATGCGGGAGAGAGAAGCGGTCCCACTTTGTGACCGTTTGAAGGTGACATGTTACCGTTGGATTGTATAAGGAGTGGATTGAGGTGTGACCATTTGTGTTGGGTTAATTAATACAAAACCTTTTTATATAATTGTGTAAGGTTCACATACAAACTATTATTTTGGTACAAAGTGTAAGAAGGATTTATAGTCAGTAGATCATAAGATCAAGTTGTAGATAAATCAATTGGTGGAGGGGTATTTTGTCATAACCACTTTTGTTTTTTTTCTCTTTCCACATGCAAGGCACATGTCAATTTCTTAACATTTTTTAAACGTTAATAACTATTACATATGACATTATTTTTAATAAAAATTACACCAAAAAAACAAGCGTTTTTTTATCTTCGAAACGCGTATAGTATTGATATATAAAAAACAAAAAAAATTTCATATATTTTTAGCTCTTGTGTAATATCATGTTTTTTTCAGCTCATTGGGTAATATTTTAGCTTATGTCATTGTGTAATACCACATAATATAATACAATGATCTAGAAAGATATAAATTAATAGTTTGTGTTTCCAACAAGTATTCAAACACATAATACAACTTTGACAAAATTATCCTTAGTAAAATCTCATCTTCTAATAAATCACTAACCCATTCTCCCACATTGCGCCACATGTCGCCACCACATTCACTCTCACCAACAATATGGATTTTTGGATCCGACCCGTAAAATCCTTTTTCATCCGAATTCACACACTTTTCTCCCTTCCAACCCTAGATCAACGTATTCTCTCCGCCTCTTTCATCTTCATCGCCGCTCACATGGTCATTTTCCATTTTCATCATCGATCATCTAGGGTTTATATCCTGTTCTCTCATATGCGCTCCTCTGCCTCTTCAACATATTCAATCGCATGGATGCTCCATTGATTCGTAGAGCCTACAAAGTCAGGTAACAATCTCTTTCGCTTTAGAAACAATCATCAACTTTTCTTTCTTTTGTTATCAGTCTTACTCTAAACAAGAATACCTCTAAAATAACATTAGGGTTTCGATTTGAATCTGTCGATTAACAATTGAAGCTTATCGGACTATATGTTGAGAAAGAATACATCTAATCTGTTGTTTTACCTTTCAGGTAATGGCTTAATCTTCATCTGTTATGCATATGTTGTAAATGTTGATTTACATATTTGTTCTTTTGTTTAAAGAATATTGGTTTTTTTTCAAATAGTAATCGGATTTGTTCTTATTAATTGTGGTGGCAGGGACAAGTCAGAACATGGCCTTATATTTGCAAACTTGGCTGAAATTGGGTGCAAACTGGTATGTGAAATTGGTATAGATTATGCTGAATTTGTGTTAATTCTTATTATTCAGTTCATATCACTTGGTGCTTATATTAAAAGATGCTTATGCATAACTTGAAATTGGTGGAATCAGTTTCAAAAAGTCGCATGACGATGATGGTCATACATTAAAATGAGATTCACAAGGTATGTGCAGTAATTATACATTAAGTTTATATTCAATGTAATAGGGAAGAGATGATTTAATGTTGTATACTACCAAAATTACAACTTATCAAATCCATTTGTAGCTGTAGTTGGAGATTATATTTTCAAAGGGTGTGCTTACATAGATCAAAATAAAGTGAGCAACATTATTGTCTCTTGCTGCTTCCACAAGGATAGTTGAAGCTTATTTGTTCATGTGCGGTTCCATATATGTAAGCTCATGTTATTCATATTAACAAAAATATATTCAACTTTCAAATATCTAAACAATGCATACTGATTATGGATTCATATTACATTTAATCTAAACACAATTAGTCCACACCGTTTACAACTTAATGCTAATATAATTGGCATATTTAATACACAGGTTTTAGCGTTGTGGGAAATTTATTTGAAGGACAAAATTGTCGTGATTCTACGGGTCGTTTTGACTATTGACATTTGTTAGAGGTATTTATCGATACTGTTAAATATATACATTTAATATATTTAACATGTAATTATTGGTTCTTGTAAAATATTATGCATAGTATTTGTACATGATAGTTCATGGTGTAGAATTTGCATTTGGAGCACGTGACTATCCAAGTAGTGGTGTGTTTGAGGTCGAACCACCCAGGGGTTCAATATACTGGGACTATGTATCTGAATTGAATTCAAGTCCAAGAGTTCATGGAGCATCATGCTGCAAACTATAATGGTGACACATATCACCTAATTGTCAAGAACTACAATCATTTCTGTAATGACATTTGCTACAAATGGGTAAAAATAATTCTCTACGGAAATATAGCATGTGTTTGTTGGTAATTACCTAATCTGCCAGGGCATGATGGTTTAAAACTTAATCAGTAATTCAAGGTGTATGATTGTTGTCTACCTTAAGGGTGTCTAGATTGTGTTTTTGTAACAAATCTTTATAATCCAATGCAAACATGCACATTCAAACACAAAGTTAAAAACATAATTACATTTTATTGTTTCATCCCGTGGGTACCCACGGGTTCTAACCTAGTACACAATATAACATAATGATCTCTTGAAATTCATATTCAAACATACAATCTTAGACATAAAGGTGAATTTATCATACAAAGTGTAAAAATTGTACAAAGTGTGAGAATAACACAATGATTCAAAAAAACATAATAGAGGATTAAAAAATTCATAACTAGAGTTTTCGTTGTGTCTTTTTATAAATTTTTGACACAATGAAAGTAAAAAAAAGACACAATGAAAACGTTATTTTTTTAAATTTTTCGGAGACCTTGTTCCCCAAGTTATCATCCTTCATAAAAAAATAAACGAAATAATAAAAAAATTTACGTTTCATTGTGTCTTTTATGACACAACAAAAGACACAATGAAAGTAAAAAAAAGACACAAAGAAAAAGTTAATTTTTTATTTTATTTTTTTGATTATTCGTTTATTCTTTTTATGAAGGAGGACAACGTGGGTAACAAGGTCTCTGAAACACTTTTTTGAAATTCGATTTATATTGTGAATTATAATATTTTTTTCTAGTGTGTCATTGTGTCTTTTTTACCATTATGTCTTTTTTACACTTTGTACCATAAAAATGAATTTGTATATGAACATTTCTCTTGACACAATGATATTTTATTAACACACAATATAACACTACGATCTACTTAAATATATACATTAACAATTTGCAATTACGTGTAGTATTCATAACTTATAAAAAGACACAATGATTCAAAAAAGACACAATGGATGATTAAAAAATTCAAAACTCACAACAAAAATGCTTCGGAGACTTTGTTCCCCAAGTTGTCCTACTTCATAAAAAGATAAACGAAATAATAAAAAAATTTACGTTTCATTGTGCCTTTTATGACTCAACAAAAGACACAATGAACGTAAAAAAAAAGACACAATGAAAAAATTAATTTTTTATTTTATTTTTTTGATTATTCGTTTATTCTTTTTATGAAGGAGGACAACGTGGGAAACAAGGTCTCTGAAACACTTTTTTGAAATTCGATTTATATTGTGAGTTATAATATTTTTTACATTTTTCATTGTGTCATTTTTTACCATTGTGTCTTTCTCACACTTTGTACCAAAAAAATGATTTTGTATATGAACATTTCTCTTGACACAATGATACTTTATTAACACACGATAACACTACGATATACTAAAATATATACATTAACAATTAGCAGTTACGTGTAGTATTCAAACAAACAATCAAATTGATACAATGATAATTTTTTAACACACAATATGATACAATGATATATACAATGATATAATAACACACAATGACCTGACAGTGAGCTAAAAACAAGGTATTGCACAAGCTATAATATAACACAATGACATGATATGACACAATGAGCTGAAAAAACATGGTTGTACACAACTTATAATATAACACAATTATATTACACAATGAGATGAAAATTTTGATTTTTTTTCTTTTTTTATATATTAATATTAGACGCGTTTCGAAGATAAAAAAAACGTTTGTTTTTTTGGTGTAATTTTTATCAAAAAATAATGCCATATGTAAAAGTTATTAACATTTCAAAAAAGTTGGGGAACTGACATGTGTCTTGCATGTGGAGAAAGAAAGTCAACAAAAGTGGCTATGACAAAAATACCCCTCCACCAACATGTATTACTACAACTTGATCTCAACCACTAAAATTAATCTAACGGTTGAAAATCCTTCTTACACTTTGTACTATTTATAACTTAACTCTATATAATTTACCTATAAAATACCACATTTTACAAATAAAATAATCACTCATCTCTTATTTTCTTTACTATCTAAACCAAATAAAAATATATATTTCTCTCATTCTTTTACAATGACACCAAAACAAAAGCTCACTAAAACACCTATGTTATGCAAAAACACCCAAAATTTTCACATTTTCAACCGTTTCAAACCCCGCAACAAATTCTCAGCACCCTCAAAATCATCAACTTAACATCAAAGAATTCAACCACAACATGATGAGGCGGCACCGATCTAACAGTCCATCAACTCAACCCGAAGTGGAAATACTTAAACTCCAAATGCACCATTTTCAACGAGATCTACCTTAAGTTTACATATATACTTTTTATAATGGTAAAGGGTGATCAACAGATTAGCGGAGCTATCCATGCGGATTTTGTATGTTTTTAAATTTTTTATTTAAAAATAGACTAAGTTTGCGGTATGAAATCATTATGTCTAGGATGTAAACGAACTGAACTAACCTTGAGATTGATCCTTAAACCATGTGTAGTGATAAGGGATAAAAAGCCCCAAAAAGCCCCACTATTCCCATCCACATCCGATTTTTACCACAATCAAGACATTTGGACGCTTTGTACAAAGCACCAAACACAAATTTTACATCCAAAACGCCCCTATATAATAGTTAGTGCGTTTTGAAAGAAATGTCATTGAATTGAATAGAACAAAACACGGTTCTCATTCGGTTAAAACTATTGGCTCCAACTCAACGCCACGTAATCATCTCCTATAAATCACCCCACAAATCCAATCCAATCCAAAATCAAACAAATATTTCTTCCAATCAAATTCAATGGCCATTTCATCTGCATCTTCACTCTTTACTTCCTCTAACTTCATCAATAACTTCAACTCATCATCATCATCACAATCAATTCCAATTTCTATAACCTACAAACGATCCACCATCACCGCCGCATACACCACCGCCGAGAGAACGAAGATCAAATCCACTTCTTCTTCATCACTGTACGACGTGCTCGGTGTTCGAATCGGAGCTAATACGCGAGAGATCAAATCGGCATATCGCAAACTAGCTAGGGTTTTGCATCCTGATGTCGGAAATGGTGACTCGTCGGCTGATGAGTTTATGAAAGTTCACTCTGCTTATTCTACACTTGCAGATCCGGATAAACGAGCGGTTTATGATCGGAGTTTGGTGCAGATGCGCGCCGGAGAGTCGTTTCCGGTGAGATCTGGCGGTGGTTATCGGTGCCGGAGATGGGACAACGATCAGTGCTGGTAGTTGAATAGAGTAAATTGGATGATTGAGGTTTGTAAATACGGAGATTAAATGCAGTAACAGATGATCTTACGATACAATACTTGATAAATTTTGTTTCACACTATTTTGATTTGCAGATGATCTTACGATGCAATTGATTTGCAATATCTTGCAAATGCATGATCCTTTGAACTTCTGTTTCACACTATTTTGTTCTAGGATCAAGATATGACAATGAAGGTTCACACCATGAGATATTCTTTTCTTTATTTTTGTTTTCTCCCCCTAATGAAGGGAAAACTGATTCATCAAATTGGCAATCAGCAAAACGTGCTGTAAATACATCACCTGTTAAAGGTTCAAGATATCTTATGATTGAAGCTGTTTCGTATCCAACATATATCCCTAACCTCCTTTGAGGTCCCATCTTTGTGCGTTGTGGTGGTGCAATAGGAACATATACTGCACATCCAAATATTCTAAGATGGGAAACATTTGGCTCTTGGCCAGAAACAAGTTGTATAGGTGAGTACTTGTGATTTGCAGTTGGTCTTATACGAATCAATGAACCAGCATGTAAAATTGCATGACCCCAAATAGACACAGGGAGCTTTGTTCTCATTATTAATGGTCTAGCTATTAGTTGGAGACGTTTAATTAATGATTCTGCTAAGCCATTTTGTGTATGCACATGTGCAACTGGGTGTTCAACAACAATTCCAACAGACATGCAATAATCATTGAAAGCATGTGATGTAAATTCACCCGCATTATCAAGTCTCACCGTTTTAATAGTATAATCCGGAAAATGTGCTCGTAATTTAATGATTTGAGCCAGAAATTTTGCAAATGCTACATTACGAGTTGACAATAAAGAGACATGAGACCATCTACTAGATGCATCTATTTGGACCATGAAATATCTAAATGGTCCACTTGATGGATGAATTGGTCCACATATATCGCCTTGAATTCTTTCAAGAAACATAGGCAATTCCTTTTCAACCTTTAATTTTGAAGGCCTCGTAATTAATTTTCCATGTGAACATGATGTACATAGAGGCATTTTATCAGCCTGAGGGATCTTTTGACCTTTCAATGAATGCCCATGTGTATTTTCAATGATCCTATTCATCATTGTAGATCCGGGATGACCTAATCTGTCATGCCATAAGTTTAATGTACTAGGATCATAAATTTTTTCTTTAACTGCCATATGTGCTTGAGGCACATTTATGTATGTATAATGCAAACCAGAATGGAGCATTGGCATTTCCTCAAATATGTGATTTTTCTTCATAATGTGTAAATATTTTTCATCACCAATAGTTCTCGACTGAATATCATACCCATTATGATATATATTTTTGAAACTCAACAAGTTTCTCGTTGCTTTTGGGGAAAATAGAGCATTATCTATTAAAAGCTTAGTATCGTTTGATAATTCTAAATTTGCTTTTCCCACTCCTTCTATCAAGTTTGATGGACCTGATATTGTACCAATCATTCCCTTTGTTGGTTTTAGTTCATAAAAATATTTCTTAGATTTGAGAATAGTGTGTGTAGCGCCACTATCTGCTATACACATATCTCCAATTTCCTTTAGATCTTGTCCTCCAGTAATATTCATTTTTAATCTTCAAATATGAAAGAAAATGATAAGTGTATATAATAGGTATTATAAGTCTTGTTATGATAGTAATTATATTATATAAAAGGGGAAATCAAATTATTAAACATAGTTAAACACAATTAAGAAAACTATATAATATATTACATGAAAAGGGAAATACTAAAACATAGTTAAGCATAATTAAACATAGTTCATGACTACATGTTTATTTCATGTAATATTAAGATCCAACAACAACCCTTTTTCAAATCTCCAAGTCATCACAGAAGTCTGAGTTATTCTACTCAGTGTTAGCATTATCAAATGTGTCCACATGGTTCGCTTCTTTCTCATTTTCTTTGAGAGATGCTTGGTATAGTTTGCATAGATGTGGGGGTGTGCGACATGCTTTCGACCAGTGGTTCGAACTTCCACATTTGAAACATTGAGAGCCATGATTCTGAGATGTACTAGCTTCGTTCTTAAACTTAGCTTGCTGGTTGGAGTTGTTATTACGTGGAACATGGTATTCATTTGCTCTTTGGCTATGACCACGACCACGACCACGACCATAAGACGTAGTGTTTAGTTTAAATGAATGTTTGCGACCATTAAAATGCTTTTTATCAAAATGACCACGACCACGTCCACGGCCTCGTCCATGACCATGTTCCCATTTACGACCAGAATAATTGTTGTGAGCAACATTTGCTTCTGGTATTGCTAATGATCCTGTGGGACGAGATTGATGATTTTTCATCAACAGATCATTATTCTTTTCTGCTACAAGGAGCAATGCATTTAGATCAGAGTATCTTCTAAAATTTTGTAATCGATAATGTGTTTGTAAATTTATATTTGATGCATGAAAAGTGGAGTAGGTTTTCTCCAACTTTTCTTCCTCTGATTTAGGATGCCCACAAAATTCTAGCTTTGAGCAAATTTGGTATAAAGCAGATGTATAATCGTTTACCCTCTTAAAATCTTGGAACCTAAGAGTGTCCCATTCATCTCTAGCATTAGGAAGTAAAACTTCCCTTAGATGACCAAATCTGCTTTTTAAATCTTCCCACAACATAGATGGGTTATCACAATTAAAATACTCATGCTGTAGTAATTCATCAATGTGTTTATGGAGGAAAACATCAGCTTTTGCATTATCTTGTTCAGAGGATTCGTTGTCTTCCTCGATTGTTTCTAACACATTCATTGATTTCAAGTGTCTTTTGACATTTGCTGTCCAAGACATATAATTTTCTCCAGAAATGTTGAGTGTTGAGAATTCTAGTTTCGATATATTTGACATTTTGTTGCTAAACATGAATTGGACAAATAAGATAAATATTAGAATCCATATATATTAATAAGAAATGAGATACAATACATTGGTAGAGCCATAAACATATAAAAGAAAAGGAAAATGCCAAAATCATTAGGTGGGAGATTAAAAATTAGAAAGAGAAGTAATATAAGCATTATAGTGGCCAACACCAAAACTGGGTGAATCATTTCGAAAGCTTTACCTTGGATAAACTTAAGAAGAAGAATGTTTGTTGTGAATGAAATGGAGTCGATAATTGGTTATTTATAGTGAAAATTTATAACCGTTTTACAACGGCTATTTTACCATTTTATAACGGTTGTATTACCATTTGTATGTGTGTGTGTGTGTATATATATATTAATTAGTAAGTAATGTAAAAGAATATAATCAAATAAGGATTATAAGATAATACATAGAATTAATAATAATGAGAATGTTAGTGAACATAAATAGATGTCAGTAATCATAATTAAATGTTAGTTGAGATAAATATAAATGTTAGTAAACAGAAATAGAAATGTTAGTCGTGAGTTAAATAACATAAAAAGAAAAATTAGTTGCATAATAAAATGTTAGATGCATAAATAAAAGTTAGATTGTTAGTAGTTTCATAGTTGTTAAATGTCCATAATAAGGTATCATTTATATAGTACTTATCATGTGAATGTATATTATTGATTCTTATTAATCAATGAAATATTTACCTTGCTTTAAGATTGATATCTTTTGTGGTGGATATATCTTCTTGATTAAGAGATTAGAGCTCTGTGCTGATAACGTGTTATAATATAACAATAAATATCACAAGATTAGTGACTTAATTTAAGAACTTTAGAGATATTATAAGAGTAAGATATAGAGAGAATTGTATAACTCATTCAAGTGTATACATAAGATGTGTTTTTACTCATCACTTTGATGGAGTATATATACTACAAAATGTAGACAAGATTAACTATTTGGTAGAAAAGATAACTATTTGGAAATTGACTAATTGGTATGGAGCTAAGTTGCAATTGTTGAAAATGTATTCATCCATTAAATGCATGAAGATTTATAACAAACACCATTTTTTTCACGATAGAGTTTTCATTTTGGCTCTATTTTTTATCCAAAGAAACGAAAGGGATTTGATTTCTCCAAATACCTGACGGTCTTTCTTATCAATAGCTTTGAAAATCTTTTCATTTCTTGTCTTGCATAAACACCAAAAGGTTGTTAAGAAAATGACTCGAAATAACATTCGTTTCCCGGGTGAGAATGGCCAAGAATTCGGGAGTTTCAGAATTTCCAAAACTGTGGAGGCCGAAAAAATGGGTAGACGACACCAATTAATAACAATGCTCCAAATCCTTTTGGAGGATTGGCAATTAATCAAAATGTGATCTGTGTCTTCATCTTCATGCCCACAAGATTGACAAACCTGTGACATCCTTCCAGATTCGTGTTCTTTTTTTTTCTTTATGTAAACCGAACCTTTGAGTAATTTTGTAATCGCTCGAATTATTATGAAAATAAAGGTTTAAGTTATCTTATTTATTTACATTAATCATTAATCATTTATTTATTTACATTATTATAAAAATTTACTAAAGATAACACTAAAATTTGAACTATACAATGTTTAAGTTTTATAAAAATTTAAATTGTTAGTTAGTTAGTTAAAGTTAAAAGTTAAGGGGTTGAATGTGTAGTTTATTAAATACAATTTAAAGCATTTAAATCTTTAACCAACAAATTAACACAACTCAAAACACAAGGGGGCAAACTGAAATTATTTTTAAAACCAACCCCCCACCCCGTTTTCCCGGTGAGTTCGTCCGGCCACACTCCGGCGACTCCGGCAACTGTCCAAACATAACCGTATCATCGATTTGATCCAAATTAAATCACCCTTATCATTATCCAGCCAGTTTCGAACCCCTATCCATCCAAATTTTCAGTTAACACGCATTGAACGTCAATCTAAATCAATACCCACCTTTTCCGGCGGATTTCGATCCAATTTCAACTAAATCAAACGATAAAGATTAAATTAGACTGATCCAAGACATTCCTACAATCAATTGGAGGGATAAGAACGCGTTAACTAACGATTATCATAAAAAAATCGTCGGATTGATCTTTATCTTCACCGAAACAAATTCGAAATCGATTCAATCCAATAAGCCCATTACAGTCGCCTATTTATCAACCAAAACATCTAATTAACTTCGCAACATCTTTCTGCAACTTCAATTTCACCTGCAACATACACATAAATAAACATTTATTTGCGGCTCCTTCATCTCCGGCGGTTTGGTCGAAGGCCACCCTTTGGTTCATTATAACCATTGATTTATTGGGGTTTTACTCTTCACCAACCATCAAGTAATTCTGCACCTTTAATTGCATTATCATCATCGTCCTTATCATCAATTGAATCTTGCAACCGTGTTCTTCCTTATACTCTTTTACCTTCATCAATCGAACATCAAATAAGGTAATCTAATACATCATTACATCCATGTTATCATGTAGATGATGAATCTTTTATTTAATTTCAGTTACAATCCCCTGTTCATGTTCAATTTGGGAGATTATAGTATTAGGGTTTTATGCAGAATCTGGGTTTAATCAAATAACCGGTTAAAAGAATTTTGTTTCTGATTTCGTTAACAAAATTGAAGTTAGTTGGTTGGTTTGGTGCCGTATGTGTTAAACAAAAGGTCGCGGGTTCGAGACCCTCGACGCCTACATTTATTTTTACCATCTATTTTATGATTTAAACAAATCAATTACTTAGTTAAGTTAAATCCCTATAATTGACGTTTTACAAAGTTAAGTTATGAAAGGTTTTATATAAATTGATATTTAAGATTCGTTATGAAATATAGATTTATGACGGGTCGTTTTAATTGATATATATATATATATATATATATGTATGTGTGTGTGTGGTGGGATAAGACTTCATTTATAAAATATAGTTTTATAATCAAATCATGCATGTTTATCTGTGTGAGTAAGAGGATGAGAATTACTAAAGGATTAATTTTTGTAAAGTTTGTTTTATAAAGAATTAATTAAACGTTATGTATATACAATTTAATAACTTTTTTACTTTTATTTTTCATGAGATTGTGATAATGGTGTTACTAAAGGATTCATTCTTAGTAAATTAATTTTTATAAATAATTATTTAAGAAATACTATGGGTCAAGTCGCTTAAAGAACTATCGATTTTATGAAGAGTTAAATCTTATATACAAATTACTCAGTATATTATTTATTAGATCATCGTTATAAAATCGATTACTATTACATTATTATTTCTCTTCCATTTATACCATTTAATTTACTTAAACCCAGATTCCGATTAGATCCCTAGATTCCTTGATTCATTTAGCTATCATTTTAACATAGGCCGACATTCCTTAGGTGATCCTTAAGGAGATTCTCGGTGCCATTTTCAAGTTTTTCTTTTATTTCATTTCATCGACCAGTTATCAAGTGAGTATTCATAGCCCCTTTTCTGGTTTTCAATTTGGGGTGATATCATGTGACCTATTTAAATCAGATTTCAGTTATCAGATTTCATTGTTCAGTTATTCATTTTGATCAGTAAAACAATTCATGTTATGTCTTTACTTGCAAATTATGTGTTCATAGCTTGATAACAATTTTTGTGCAAGCGTAATCATTAATTTGTAGAAACCGACAGTTACTAATGGTAGATCTATTGGTCGAAAGGACCCACCCCCTTGATTCTTGGGTGATTATAACTGAGTATCATTATCAAGTAGACCCCCCTTATCATTGTTCAAGGTAATTTGATTATGCGTTGTTATCTTGTATGTACATGTTTTGCATTTATAAGTTCTGACATAACGACATGAATTGACTTTTTATCAGTATATTTATATGTATCTTTAAACCTATGTTTACTCACCAGCTAACTCGTTAGCTGACTAGTTATTTTTCACATGATTTCAGGAAAAGCAAGTTAGGAATTATGGATGCCAAACGACTAGGAACTTGGACCTAGTTAAATAAATATAGTAGATTATTTAGTTTTTTCTGTTTGAACTATTTGTTTCTTTTGTTTGGATAATTTAAATTGGATTTTAGTAATATTGAAACAATTTAGAGTACCATGAGCTATGAACAATCATTCACTTTCGTCCGCCTCGATGATTCCGCCATCGGTCGGGGTGTGACAAAACCGAGTCCGGTGTAATATTTCTCTTTGCTAAAGCCGATTTAGAAGCCATCCAAACAAATTTACTTTAGAAGGGACCCAAGATGTCCAAATGAAATCACTATTATGAACAAGGAGAGTTGAATCTTCAATAAGCATTCTTGTATTCTTTGTATCAAAGAAAGTGGGATTTGATATACAAGAGCTAGTGTCCATACCAAGGTGAATAAGATCGTCATTATTTTTTACTATGAATTTCCAAGGCCACGATAGTGATTTTTTTACCGGAGGATCTTGATGAGATCTACGGGAGTGATGAATGGCAAGGATGCATTTCGCCCATAAGCTATCTTTTTCATGCTTAAATCTCCACAACCACTTCACTAATAATGCTTTGTTAATTGCCCCTATTGAACCAATTCCAGCTCCACCATTAGCTTTTGAGGCTAACATTTTATCCCACGGAAGCCAACATACCTTTTTGTTATCACCCGTTGCACCCCAACAAAAGTTTCTTCGTATTTGTTCCATCGAATTAATAACATTTATCGGAGCTCGAAAAAGAGACAAAATAAATGGGTAAAGTTCCTAAGACCGACTTGATCAAAGTGATTCTCCCACACATAGATAGTGTTTTTTCCTTCCAACAATTCAATCGTTTGGCGATTTTATCAATCAAGGTTTTCCAATTCTTTTTAGATTGCATTTGAAAACCCAAAGGTAAGCCCAAATAGAAGAAAGGAGAATTGCCAATTTGACATTGGAGTCGCCTGGCAAGGGCACTCGTGACATTGTTTTCAATTCCAATCCCCATTAGAGTACTCTTTTTAAAATTTATTTTTAGCCCCGAAGAATCCTCGAAACATTTTAAAATATAACCCAGATTTGATGCATTTCTAAGAGAATCCGCAAAAAATAAGTGTGAGACATGAGGCCCATCATTTGGGAGTTTTATACCATAAAAAATGCCTTTATCTTTTGCCACCTCCATGGTAGTATGTAAAGCTTCCATTACAATTTAAAAAAGGAAGGGTGATAAATGATCACCATGACGAAGACCTCGAGAAACATTAAATTCAATAGTAGGGGCGCCGTTGATTAAGATTGAGGTCCTTACCGATGGCAAACAACTACGAATCCAATTTCTCCAAATGACTGGAAATGACATTTGGTTCATAATGTCATCCAAAAAACTCCAACACACCGAATCGAATGCTTTTTCAAAATCCACCTTGAAAAGAAAAGCCTCTCTTTTAGTTTGTTTTAACCACCCTAAAATCTCATTCATTATTAGAGGCCCATCAAGAATTGACCTACCTTGAATAAACGCCGATTGGGACTCATCAATAACCGTCCCAATACATGAATATTATCAAAAATTGGGATCCGGTGGCTGAGGTTTTCAAGGCTCGCCTCACAACATGGAAGGCTAAATCGTTGTCAATCGGGGGGCGGGTCACCTTAATAAAAGCGGTGCTCGATTCCTTGCCTATCTTCTATTTCTCGCTTTACCGGGCGCCGATGGGAGTCTTGAAAGCTCTCGAAAAAATTCGGAGAACCTTCTTATAGGGCGGGAGTGAGGATAAATTTGGTATTCCTTGGGTGGCCTGGGATACAGTCACCCTTCCTAAAGATAAGGGTGGTCTTGGAATAACCCCGCTTTTGCACTCAAATATGACGATGCTTGCTAAATGGTCGTGACGTTTTAAAAGTGAATAAAACTCTCTTTGGAGTAATGTTATTTGGTCCCTCCACCACACTAATAGATCTTGGAATCCAATTCCGATTCGTTTATCTTCCTCGGGAGTGGAGAAGCATCTATAAAGTCAAGGAGGATTTCGAAAAATTCGACATTGATCTGAATTGCACTTTTGTTGGTCTTCTAGGTCGAGGTGACAAAATCTGATTCTGGTTGGATACTTGGGGTGCTGATGTGCCCTTTAGACTCTTGTATCCTTCACTTTTTGTTCTTGAAAATGATAAGGTACTTTTATTAGTGAATTTTTGAGTTTGCAGGGTCAGGTTTGGTCTTGGAAATGGAGATGGAAAAGGGAGCTTTGCCTGCCTCAGGAGCGGGATGAATGGGCACATCTCATGACAAGGGTGCAAGCGCTAAATCCAAGCTCTGAAGAAGACAAATGGAAGTGCGGGGATGCAAAAGAGCTTGGTTTCAGTTCGAGCTTCATCAAAAGTCTAATTCAAAGCAAGATTCGGGTCGACGACATTATTAGTTTCCGGTGGAACAATTGGGTGCCAAAGAAAGTAAACATTCTTAATTGGAGGGCGAATAGGAATAGGCTCCCAACGTGTGAGTACTCCTTAGTTAAAAGAAACATCCTTATTGATTCGGATTCATGTAAGTTTTGTGGGGGTGCTATTGAAACTGTGGAGCACATCTTTACTACATGTGGCTTGGCTATGGAAGTATGGGCAAAAGTGGGTTCCTGGTGCAATATTCCGCCTATTGATGCATTCTCTTTCAAATATATTTTGGAGATGCCGTTCTTATTGCATGGAGATCTTAAGTTCAAGCGAGCAGTTCATGCGGTGTTCATGATTGCTACATGGAGCTTATGGAGACATAGAAACAAGATCATTTTTGACCAGGTGAGGCCATCGGCTAACAAGGTGTTATGCGAGATTAGGGTGCTTGGTTCTCTGTGGATGAATGCTCGAATTCAAAAAGGGACCAATTTACCTTTGCCGAGTTTTCCTTATGACCCCGGTTAATGTTTCTAGTGGGTTATTGTTTTGATTTGGTTGTTTGTTCTTGTTTTGTTCTTTCTTCACGTTTTTGTACTTTTCGGGGTTCTTAGCTACTTGTTAGCCCCCTCCTTTCTATATATCTATTTCCCGTTAAAAAAAAAGACTAATTTAAGTCTATTAGCAAGAATCTTTGAAATGACTTTGTAGATACTACCAATGAGGCATATTGGCCGATAATCATGAATGAATTGTGGATCCGAGATCTTTGGAACTAGAGCAATAAAGGAGGAGTTGACACCATTGTGGATTATACCTGAGCCATGGAAAGCATCATTAATTCTTTAAAATCATCTTCCAACAAATGCCAATACTTTCTAATAAATTTGAAATTGAAACCATCCGGTCCCGAGGCTTTATCACTACCACAATCCCAAACCCCGGTCTTTATTTCCTCCTTTGAAAAAGAGTTAGTAAAAAAGGAACATTGAGCCATTGATAGTTTTTTTGAACCTGGATGACACAAGTTTTGGCCTATTAAAAGATGTTTCAGCAAACCGAGATTCGAAATGTTTCACCGCCTCACGTTTAATATCATTCGGATTTGTAATCCATTTATTCTCCACCATAAGTCCTTGGATACGAGATGAAGAAGAATGGATTTTCAAAATACCATGGAAAAATTTTGAGTTGTCATCACCTTCAAGAGCCCATTTAACTCTTGACTTTTGTTTAACATCCATGTTTTTCATATGATCCAATTCGTTTAACCGATGAATAGCATCCTCTCTCACCTTTTTCTCTACATCAGTAATAATGCGATCTTCAGCAGCAAGTTCAATCACATTAATGGTATTTGTTAGAACATTAAATTCAGCGGTTTCAGTTCCTTGATCTCACATATCCATTTCTTTAAACACTTCTTCACATGCTTTAACTTCAATATAAGGCAAATGTCAGGAGGAACTTTGCTGTTTGCAAATTTTAACCCACCAGTAATTATTTCATCCGAACCAACACGAGTCAACCACGAATTAAATACGCGAAAAGGGGTCGGACCAAAATCACAGTTTAGAGATTTTAAGATCAGAGGACAATGGTCTGATTTTTCCCTTGGAAGGGCAATAAGGGAAGCAAGAGGCCAAGTCGCTTGAAAATCTTGAGAGGCCAATATTCTATCGATTTTGCTAAGTTTTGCACCTGCAAATTGGAAATACGTAAATTTTCGCCCACCCCCATGTTATATTCTGTTAGATGCCCATCATCAATGAATCTGTTGAAATCAGTGGCTGACGAGTTGCAAAAAGATGAATTCACACGCTCATGAGGATACCGAACCGTATTAAAGTCTCCCAATAATATCCAAAAACCCGGATTCGAAGTTAACCCGAATGCAACTTCCAATGTGATATAGTGGTAAGAGGCTTGGATTCTCCCAAAGAGATCCAAGTTCTAGTCCCACTGCCACCACTTTGGAAGGGGCAAATGGGGGCAATGAAGGGAGATTTTGAAAGTTTTCAATGGTGTTTCATTCCTTGAATTGATCATATACAAGAGCCCTATATATATCTCAATAATGCCCTAACTTCCTCCATAATATATGGAATGGATATCTATCATAATAATATCAAATAATAACAATCTATGCCAAATATACGGTGCCTAATATTCCCCCTCAGTTGGAACGTGTAGAAGAGCGAACGTTCAAACTGGACCGAAACGCTTTAAACAGTTGACGTGGCAAGCCTTTGGTGAAGATATCCGCGTACTGTGAGGATGACGGAACGTGAAGTACCCGGATATGACCAAGTAGGACCTTTTCCCTGACAAAATGTATATCCATTTCCACATGTTTTGTACGTTGGTGCTGAACCGGATTCCCAGAGAGGTACACTGCCGAAACATTATCACAATAGACGACTGTAGCTCGAGAGATTGGTACATATAACTCAAGCAGTAAGTTACGTAGCCATGTGGATTCCGCAACTGCATTCGCCACTCCTCGGTATTCAGCCTCGGCACTCGAGCGGGACATGGTAGGTTGACGTTTAGACGACCATGAAAGTAGATTATCTCCCAAAAAAATGCAATAACCCGAGGTAAAACGTCGTGAATCCGGGCATCCATCCCAATCAGCGTCAGAATACGCAGTTAACGACGATGAAGAGGAGGTAGCATAGATGCGCAAACCAAGGTGAAGGGTGCCATGAAGATATCGAAGTACCCGTTTCATAAATGCATAGTGTGAATCTCGTGGGGCATGCATAAACAAGCACAGTTGTTGTACTGCATAAGAGATATCGGGCCTAGTGAAGGTTAAATACTGTAGTGCACCGACAAGATTGCGATAATGTGTACCATTTGGTAATGGCGTACCATCTGTAGCACTAAGTTTACTGCTTGTGTCAACAGGAGTATGACATGGTTTGCAGGTGGTCATTGCAGCCCGATATAAAATGTCTCTAGCATATTGTGCCTGTTGTTGGTCCATCCGGATCGTGATTTCAGTGCTATAATGATTAAGAGATAACAAAACACACTTGATTCAAAGGGGACACAAACAAAACAACTCAAAGAGGTAAACATGCTACATAGATGAAAGATATATGCTCCTAGCACCTCTAATCTACACACAAACACAATAGAATTGCTGTGATTTTGTTTACATGTGTAACCTCCCAATTCTAGGCTATGTTTCAAGCAAGTTCAACCCTAATCAAACTAATCTATATATAGATCAGCTACAGATTCGCTGATAGATTCGCTGGGCTTATCCGCGAATCTATTCAGCGAACTATAGCTTCGCCGGGCACAAACAGGTTCGCCCGACGACAAAACTGATCTATAGACTACGACTAATCTAGACCTCCGGGCGAATCTATAGATTCGCCCGTAGGTTCGCTGGTTACAAAAACAACAAAATACATGCAAAATATATAACACCGACATGCCGGTGAGTCCAACCTATACATGTGACTATCAATACTCCCCCTAGGTTGGACCTTACCTGGGGAAGTCTTCTGATTAGCTCCGTCTTGATGGCTTCAAAGATGTTCGATAAAAGCTCCTGCCCTATCTTTGATACCGGCCAACGGATTTGTCACGTCTTCAGATCCGGCCTCTTTGTCTTCACTAAAAATCAGCATCGGCGACATCAGTATCAGGCATATCAATAACATTCGTTTCCTCCTGAATATTTTCTGTATGCTCCTCGCCTCTTACATTCCATTCAATTTTGGCCCAAAAATAAAACTTATAAAGATCCGGCCTTTTCGCTAGGTTCGCTCAAATAGGTTCGCTCAGCAGCAGCAACAGATTCGCTCGACAGCAATAGATTCGCTCGGCCGCAGAAATAGATTCGCCCGACAGGTTCGCTTGGGCAGAACGATGACTTGTGCCCAAATGAGATTGGCAGCAAGTTCGCTTGCACAATGAGCCAATCAGGTGAACTTTCGTTCAAAATCTTTGTAGATTCACTGACAACAGTTTGAAATTTCCGAATCACAAATTTGGTCTAGGTTCGCTGGATGATCCAGTAGATTCGCTGGATGAACATGCAGTTTCGCTGGCGTACGGACAAAACTGTTTCAGTCCAAAATCAACCAGAACAGCCTCAAAACTCAACCAAATTAAGATCCGTTTGTTTCAGTAGCTTCCTATAACCAAAAGCGACAAACCCCAAGCATATTCCAACTCAAAAACACAACAAACAGCCCCGAAATGAGCCAAGTAGTGTTTTGACCCAAAAACCCCAAAATCAACACAAAAATCTCTAGGATGAAACAATCAAGAGCACTAAGGCTCTGATACCATATTGTTGGTCCATCCGGATCGTGATTTCAGTGCTATAATGATTAAGAGATAACAAAACACACTTGATTCAAAGGGGACACAAACAAAACAACTCAAAGAGGTAAACATGCTACATAGATGAAAGATATATGCTCCTAGCACCTCTAATCTACACACAAACATGATAGAATTGCTGTGATTTTGTTTACATGTGTAACCTCCCAATTCTAGGCTATGTTTCAAGCAAGTTCAACCCTAATCAAACTAATCTATATATAGATCAGCTACAGATTCGCTGATAGATTCGCTGGGCTTATCCGCGAATCTATTCAGCGAACTATAGCTTATCTATATATAGATTAGTTTGATTAGGGTTGAACTTGCTTGAAACATAGCCTAGAATTGGGAGGTTACACATGTAAACAAAATCACAGCAATTCTATTGTGTTTGTGTGTAGATTAGAGGTGCTAGGAGCATATATCTTTCATCTATGTAGCATGTTTACCTCTTTGAGTTGTTTTGTTTGTGTCCCCTTTGAATCAAGTGTGTTTTGTTATCTCTTAATCATTATAGCACTGAAATCACGATCCGGATGGACCAACAATATGGTATCAGAGCCTTAGTGCTCTTGATTGTTTCATCCTAGAGATTTTTGTGTTGATTTTGGGGTTTTTGGGTCAAAACACTACTTGGCTCATTTCGGGGCTGTTTGTTGTGTTTTTGAGTTGGAATATGCTTGGGGTTTGTCGCTTTTGGTTATAGGAAGCTACTGAAACAAACGGATCTTAATTTGGTTGAGTTTTGAGGCTGTTCTGGTTGATTTTGGACTGAAACAGTTTTGTCCGTACGCCAGCGAAACTGCATGTTCATCCAGCGAATCTACTGGATCATCCAGCGAACCTAGACCAAATTTGTGATTCGGAAATTTCAAACTGTTGTCAGCGAATCTACAGAGATTTTGAACGAAAGTTCACCTGATTGGCTCATTGTGCAAGCGAACTTGCTGCCAATCTCATTTGGGCACAAGTCTTCGTTCTGCACAAGCGAACCTGTCGGGCGAATCTATTTCTGCGGCCGAGCGAATCTATTGCTGTCGAGCGAATCTGTTGCTGCTGCTGAGCGAACCTATTTGAGCGAACCTAGCGAAAAGGCCGGATCTTTATAAGTTTTATTTTTGGGCCAAAATTGAATGGAATGTAAGAGGCGAGGAGCATACAGAAAATATTCGGGAGGAAACGAATGTTATTGATATGCCTGATACTGATGTCGCCGATGCTGAGTCTAGTGAAGTCGAAAAGGCCGGATCTGAAGACGTTACCAATCCAATGGCCGGAATTGAAGAAAGGGCAGGAGCGTACGTTGAATATCTTTAAAGCCAAAATGACGGAGCTAATCAGAAGACTTCCCCAGGTGAGGTCCAACCTAGGGGGAGTATTGATAGTCACTATGTATAGGTTGGACTCACCGGCTTGTCGGTGTTACTTTTGTATGTATTTTGTTGTTTTTGTTCTAGCGAAACTACGGGCGAATCTATAGATTCGCCCGGAGGTCTAGTGTAGTCTTCTGTCTATAGATCAGTTTTGTCGTCGGGCGAACCTGTTTGTGCCCGGCGAAGCTATAGTTCGCTGAATAGATTCGCGGATAAGCCCAGCGAATCTATCAGCGAATCTGTAGCTGATCTATATATAGATTAGTTTGATTAGGGTTGAACTTGCTTGAAACATAGCCTAGAATTGGGAGGTTACACATGTAAACAAAATCACAGAAATTCTATCATGTTTGTGTGTAGATTAGAGGTGCTAGGAGCATATATCTTTCATCTATGTAGCGTGTTTACCTCTTTGAGTTGTTTTGTTTGTGTCCCCTTTGAATCAAGTGTGTTTTGTTATCTCTTAATCATTATAGCACTGAAATCACGATCCGGATGGACCAACAGTTTCATACGCAGATTCTTCTTTGTCAAGTATGCGACCCAATATGTCGTCCGAAACTGTTGCATGAATCCATTGAAGAACCAGTGCATCGATGGTTGCCCATTGGGCGTATGTCGGATCTGTTTGTGCAGGCGGCTTAGTTCCATCAATATGGTCGATTACTTTAAAGGCCTTGACTTGTATTTTGAATAACTTAACCCACTATGAGTAGGTTATTTTCTTGCCATCAAGAGTGCGTACCTTGGTTTGGATGTTAGTGACAGTATATGCAGGATGAAGGTTTTCTTTTGGCTGTGAAGGTGATGTCTCGGGTTGGGTTTCTTTGTCGCCGGCCATTGTGGGACGAATTTTATGTGGTTGTTTTTAGGGTTTGCAGAACCGTAGCTCTGATACCATGAAAGTTTTCAATGGTGTTTCATTCCTTGAATTGATCATATACAAGAGCCCTATATATATCTCAATAATGCCCTAACTTCCTCCATAATATATGGAATGGATATCTATCATAATAATATCAAATAATAACGATCTATGCCAAATATACGGTGCCTAATAGATTTGTGGCAACACAAGTTCGATCTCTGAGCCAAACGGGTTTTACCACTAGCTTGTCGTCGTGCCTACGGGCGGAGGGTTAGTGGGTTTCCCCCGAATTGGAGTCGGGTTAATAGGTGGGTTTCGGCTACCTAGCGTTGTCTGTGTTCGCAGAGCGTTTGGGGTTGCCTTTCGCCATTGGGTTACCTTGGGTAGCCGGATTTTAATCGTTTCGCTGTCCAAAAAAAAAAAGAAGTTAACCCGAATATAAGGCTGGCAAATCGTGTATATTTGTACCTGTTAAGACACAAACCTGTTAAGAGACGAACATGAAACTTATTACCTGTACACAACACGATAAGCTATCGTGTACCTGTTACCATTACCTGTACATGTTTATAACAGGTATACACGATAAGACTTGTTTAAAAACAAGTATTCAAGAACCTGCTTAGTGAAATAAAAATTGTCGATAAGTATAAGAGTAAATAAGGTAAATATGTTTATATTAAATTATATTTTTAATTTTTAAAAAATCATAATAGGTATTAACAGGTACTAACAGGTTAACAGGTAAAAACCTGCTAAATACACAAAAATTAACAGGTAGATTCGACCTGTTTAGTACATGTTACCTGTTAAGGCCTTTTACTTGTTACATGTTAAGACCTTGTAGGTTCGTGTGTCGTGTATTTGTGTCTGTGTACAAAATTACCAACCCTACCCGAATATTATATGTGTGCGGCCTCTGTTTATGTTTGTTTACTTTAACTTAACAAACAAAAATCCGTGTTTATGTTCGCTTGTTTATTAACCGAAAAGACACAAACAAGCTTTTCACCGAAAGATTCACGAACTATTCATTGAAAATTCCATTCGTTTACGTTCCTCTAGCCTAGATGCATGCCGTTACATAGAATTATCATCGGTTTAAACAATTGTTTAAGATAACTACTTCAATAAGTATGAATTGAAGCTCGATACTTTTATTCTGAATTTAAATAATGAAAGAAAAGTCAAAGAGCAAGTCACCAAGGATGTGGTGTTCACGACTGTGGAGACTCCATAAGAAAAGCTTCCTTTAAATACAAATGGAAGAATCCTTGCTGATTAGTTATATATATAAAAATATTTTGGTGTTTTAACTAATATTATTAAACCAGCCGGTCCGATTACGATTGGACTGTTCTATAAGAATCTCGGTTCAATTAGACACGGTTTGATACGTGTTTGTGAACCGGTTTGAACCGCTCGAACCAGTCTAGTCGGACCGGAACCGGACCGTAGTTGAACCGGGTTAGTCTTAAAATATATATTTTGTTATTGAGTAAATTGTCATTTGTGTCCCCGTGTTTTGTCATTTATAACGATTTGCGTACCTACGTTTTCAAAATTGTAAATTGCACCCTAACTTTTGGATTCTGTCTCAATTTGAACCCAAAACACTAACTCCGGTAACTTTTTCCGTTAACTTTTTGTAAAATGACAAAAATACCCTTGATAAAAAGGGTGCAAATGGCTATAAATAGGGATGGCAATGGGCCGGGTATGGGCCGGGTATTAATAATCCCAGGCCCGTACCCGAATGTAAAACCCAGTCCCATACCCGGCCCAATACTCATCGGGTATCAATCGGGTAATTACCCGTCGGGTATCGGGCTTACCCATGGGTATCGGGTATACCCGTCGATTACTTCCGCAATATAAAAATGATACATACATAGTAAAATGTATCAAATCCAAATAAATAAATTCTCATGATATATGAATTTAAAAGAAGCAATAGCGGTAAATATCAAAACATGATTCATTCTTTAAACAATATTAAAATGAGTAAGTAGTTTATCTTTCAAAACAAGCTTACACTAGTTCATAAAAAAAGATCCATGAAAAAATACCTAAAACAAAGATACTAACTTGTTTTCATAGAATATAAAACATATTCAAAAAAACTAGTTCATCTAATATAAAACATATTAAAAAATACTACTTCATTTAAAGGCTAAAACTAAAGAAAATTAGTGATTATATATAAGGAAAACATATATATATATGTATATATCTTCGGGCCGGGTACATGGGCCGGGTATGGGACGGGTTCATATAATCCCATACCCGTACCCGAACCCGGATTTTTTTTAAAAACAAATCCCATACCCGGTCCCATACCCGAAAATTCGGGTCATTACCCGGCCCGAATACTTCGGGCTTCGGTTTTTCCCATCGGGTTCGGGTTTTATTGCCATCCCTAGCTATAAATGACAAAACACAAGGACGTAAAAGACAATTTACTCAAAATTAAAATACTAATAACTTATGAACTTTAACCTTTACTTTCCAACCCTACCCACACATCACCTCCACGATTCCACCATCCAGCGTCAACACCAACCACCATCACAATCGGCCCCTTACCAGTGATGGGTCCATAATTTTTAATAAGTGGGTTCACTGTTTTAAGTTGCTCAAGTTTTAACATAATCATACATAAAAAAATCAGGTCGGTTCGATGGGTCGGGTCAGGTCCAATTTTAATAGAACTAGACATATAACAATGCTAAGAATAATTCAATAAATAAATAAAGACATTGTCATTAGAAACTAAAAAAACACATAATATAGATACTAATTTTTACAAATCGATGAATGATCATTCAAAATAAATAACTTAAAAACGATGATCCAATGTTTGATGTTTGATTTGTAAAATGTCTCTCAAGACTCATAATACTTTTGTTTTAAAAACAACTCTAGATTTTCTAAGATAATTTCATCACAATCTATTCATTGTAGAATTTGAACCTATTTAGTGTTTTAAATATATAAAAAATCAATAAGTCACTAACCTCATTGATAATTTAATACATAACCAAGTTTATAAACAAATTAACAACTTAATACCTAGATCAAAATTATAATCAAAAATCAATATAACTAAAAAATATAATGTTAAAGTAAATTATGCATACATAAAAGTATTATATATAATAAGTTATTTATATATAAAAGTTTTATATTTTCTGAAGACTTAGTCAATAAATAGATTTAAATAAGTAATTAACATCTATACTCAGCTAGGCTAGGGTACAAAAGTATTGCAACGTATTATTTTATTTCTCATAAATAAAGAAACAATACGGTGGTGGTAGGTGTGAACTAGGTTGTTAGTGGTGAACGATGGTTGTAGTGGTGGAGGTGATTTGGGGAGACGATGGTTGTGATTTTCCGGTGGTGGCCATCGATTGAAACGTTGGTGGGGTGGTGGGTGAGGTTCATGGAGATGGTGTTCTAGAAAGAGGATACGATAGAGAAAAAAAGAATAGAGAGATTGTGGTGGTAAGAATTTTGTGAGTTTTTATTTTATGCGTAAATTGTCATTTGCGTCCCTATGTTTTGTCATTTATAGCCATTTACACCCTTTTTATCAAGGGTATTTTTGTCATTTTACAAAAAGTTAACGAGAAAAGTTAACGGTTAGTGTTTACATGTTCTTATTTTTGTATTTTATGTGATAAAAGTCAATATGTTGATGTTTTAAGTGATTAAGTTGATGCAAAATCCAAAAGTTAGGGTGCGATTTACAATTTTGAAAATGTAGGGACGCAAATCACTATAAATGACAAAACATAGGGAAGCAAATGACAACTAACTCTTTGTTTTAATATTCTTGGATTTTATGTTTACATGTATTTATTTTTGTATTTTATGTGATAAAAGTCAATATGTTGATGTTTTAAGTGATTAAGTTGATGCACTCGTTACTAAATAATGATAATTAGGATACTTGTCGTGACTTTTAAACTTAGGACTTATGTTTTAGTTCTATTTTAGCGTTAAAACTTGTTTAAAATATTTTGTTTTGGTGATTATGGCGTTATAAATTGTTTGGATTATGACTTTTGTGGTATTATTTTAGCGTTAAAACTTGTTTAAATTATTATTTTTTTGGTGATTTTGGCGTTAGAACTTGTACGTTTGGACTATAGCATATGTGGTATTACTTACTATTATTCAACTTATGTTGTGTTTAAATTATAATTCTAATGGTATTACTTTGATAAATATATATATTTTGTCCGACCGCGATCCAACCTGTAAAAAATTATAAGACCAATTCAGTGACCGGTAAGATTTTCAAAACGTTAGTTTCAACTAATTTTATCAATTTTGCCAATCAACAAAGTTATACTATAATATGTTTAACAAATATCTTAGTAAAGTTGATAATGACTTACAAAAATAAGTATTAGTCAGTTAATGGTATCTCTTTTATCAAAATAATTCTTATGATTAATGACCAAGTTGGCAAGTTGTAAGTACGACACAAGATTTTAATAAATCCCATCAACAACAAATGTTATTGGGTGGGATGGAGGCATACCATACCTATAGATCTGTCCTAAGGGATAGAGAAGTTGCATCCAATGAAACCCCAAACTCCATTGCATATAAAAGGACCAAAGCACCCAATAAGAGATGAGGATTTTAAAAAAATGGGTAGTTATTGGCATACATAAGACCAGACACAGAAAAAAAAGAAAAACAAGAGTAACCATATACAACTATGGACAATAGGAGTTTCATGTACAACAACCAACAACAATATACAAAGACACATAAGCAATTTTTTTTTTGGGTAAAGGGATTCACCCGGCGACTTATATATTCACAACCAAATAAAACAAGTAGCGTAGAGGGTCTACACTAGTTCATTCTTGGGACATTCCCCAGAATGTAAACCAAAGAAAGACAAACTAAAGTAAAACAACCAACGCATAAAACAAAGTTCACATTACTAGACTATCATCTAGCTACCATAATCAAAACTTTCTTCCTCCTAGCCATCACCCGGACTTCCCATGCTCATGTGAATGTTCCAATCAGCCAGTGCATGCTTCGATTGATCCGTTTGCTTTATCCTTAGACCCATCAGTCTATAACGAACATTATCAAATATGATTTCAGTAAGAATGTCAGGCGGCCTCGTATGGTTGTTAAACAGTCTGTTGCACCTCTCCTGCCAAATGTAATATACTGACCCAGCCACTAGCAATTTGCTCACAACACTTGCGATAGTCTTGGACCTTGCATGATCGCAAAGCCATGTAACTATCTCGCTCCATTCGGCTGAAACATTCTGCATACCTGCTCGTACCTTAACTCGATCCCATACCTCAGAAGAATATTTACATTAAAAAAAAGATGCTCATGAGAATCAATATTAGCGAAACATAAGACGCAACACATCATATTCATGTTGCTCTTCCTTCTCGACCTCCACCTCAAGATTTTGTCCTGCGTTTGAAGTTTGGCTTCTAGGACTAGCCAAAGTAGAAACGCATGGCGTGGAATACATTGTGAGAACCACACTATATCCACCCAACATACCTCCATATTTCTATGGCGGATAGACTCCCAAACAACAGCTGGAGCATAGTTCAAACATACATCCCCATCCTTCCAATAAAGTTTGTCACTTGCGTTAGGATTGAGTGCCACATGATCAATATTAATAAGTACCGGGTAAATATCATACCAAGCATCAGGCCACACCCAGTTCCCCTTCATCACAATATCCGCCACCTTCAAATCACTAGACAACCCCGCTCGATATATAGCTCTTCTGGTGATAAATGTAGATAACGGCCCAATATCACACCATCTGTCCGACCATGCAGATACACTTGTACCGTCCCCCAACTTGTACCAAAAAAACTACCGCACCATAGGTCTAATCATCAGAATTTTCCTCCAGCTCCAACAGCAGTTTTGTGGGATATTACATTCCCAAAAATGACAATTGGACAACCTATGAGAATAAACCCAATCAACCCAAAGAGATTTTCGTTTCGAAATTATACTCCAAATATGATGGGACATAAGAGCAGTATTCATATCCCCAATTCACCTAATGCCTAAGCCTCCTTCGGTCTTGGGTAAGCAAACAGACTTCCAAGAGACCTTTGCTTTACCTTGTGAAGCCGAACCTTGAGACCATAGAAACCCTCGCATCTTAGCTTCCAACTCCGCGATAATCCTCTTGGGTAAAATAAAGACCGAAGCCCAGTATATATATAGAGCAGATAGAACTGAACCAATAAGCTGCAATCTCCCTGCAAACGAGAGCATTTTATTTTTCCAATTAGTAATCCTTCCCTCCATTTTTTCGACAAGCACTTTACAATCCTTGAAAATAAGCCTCGATGCTATAAGAGGAACACCCAAATATTTAACAGGAAGAGAACCCTCAGCAAAAGGCATAATGTTCAAAATATTCAGCCTAGTATGATCCGGAACATTACAGAAAAAGATAGTACTTTTTGGAGTGCTTGGGACCAACCCTGACATACGATTAAAATCAGATAACTATTTCATAATAACCCGTACCGAAGAACTACACCCTCTCGTGAAGATAAACAAATCATCAGCAAAACAGAGGTTCATAATGCGTTGCTTTTCACATTTATTATGGATTCTGAATGAGTTGTCAAGTCTAGATGCTCTATAGAGCATCATGGTTAAAATCTCCATAGCAAGCGTGAAAAGATACGGGGATAGCGGGTCTCCTTGCCTAAGACCACGTTTTCCCCGAAAATACCCATATTAGTTGCCATTAACACTCAACGAAAATGAAACAGATGAGACACACATCATAATCCACCCAACCATCTTTGGATGAAACCCAAAACCCCTCAGAATCAAATCCAAAAAACTCCAATCAACCGTATCATAAGCTTTCTGGATATCCACCTTAAGAGCACACCTAGGCGGTCCTTTCTTCCTATGATAATTATGCATAAGTTCTTGGGTTAACAAAATATTGTCCAAAATTCTTCTCCCCGGCACAAAAGCTGATTTGTTTACACTCACTATCCCATCGAACCCATTCTTCACCCGGTTAGCAACAATTTTACTAATGCATTTAAACAACACATTGCAACATGAAATAGGACAATAATCGGTAATACAAGACGGAGATTGTACCTTAGGAATAAGAACAATAAGAGTATGGTTCCATTCTTGAAGAAGCTTACACTTGTTGAAAAAATCTTTAATCTCCTCCGTAACATCATAACCTATAATCGGCCAAGCATGAATGAAAAAAGCAAAAGAATACCCATCTGGCCCCGGAGATTTATTCCTCCCAATAGAAAACATTGCCTTTATAACCTCCTCATCTGTAATCGGCCTAACCATAAGGTTCGGAACCCCCGAATCCAGCCTATTTTGGAACAACTCCGGTGTTGGGGTCAAGGATATGTCACCCTTGACTCCAAGGAAGTTTTCATAGTGCGTAACAAACGCCTTCTGAACATTGTCCCCTTCATAGATAATCCCTCCTCCATCCATAATCACATCAATTCTAGAACGATGATTTCTAGACTTTAGTGAATTATGAAAAAAGCCGTATTATTATCACCCTCTGCTAGCCACTCAACTTTAGATTTATGCTTTAAGAAGCGCTCTTCATTAATACTAGCCTCTTTAAATCTTGCTGTGATGTCCACCTCCATCCTTCTTAAATCACGATTAGATGGGTCCAGATTTATGTTCGTTTGAACCATATCAAGCTGCTTCCTTAACTCATTCACCTTCTTATGGAGATTCCCTGGTTTAAACAACAACGCACGAAAACAAGGTTTCAACAGTTTTAGCCTTTTAACGACCCAAAACTGGTTAACCCCTTCAACCTGAATGCCCCACACTTTACGAACCTCAACATTGAATTCCTTCTTGTAAACCAGAAAATTAGAAAATTTAAATGGCTTGGGCCTAGACATGATGGCTTTCGGAAACGTCAATATGCATGGGCTATGATCCGAAACCCTAAAAGGTTGGAAAATAGCCGAAGCATTCGGAAATCGATCAACAAAAGTAGTGTTGCAAAGAACTCTATCAATCTTCTTCATAATCCCAATGCCCTCCTTTGGTTTTTGATTCCAAGTGTAGCGTAACCCCACACTCTTAACATCAAAAACCTGAATAGCATCCAAACACTCCTTGAACTCAAGCATACCGGTATCCATTCTAGAAGTGCCCATGCTATGATCTTCCAAAAATAGAGCAGAATTAAAGTCACCCATAATCGTCCATAGGTCATCCTTAACTAACGCACTATGACACATCAAATCATTCCATAACTCTCTCCTCTTCACATATTGATTATCAGCATATATGATGGACATAAATATCATCTTTTTAGAAGCTCTAAAAATCAATCGTACATGCATAACCTGAGCTGTTTGAACAATAACCCCAACATCAAACACATTTGCATCCCACCCCAGAATAATGCGAGTACCTTTGTTGCAATGCCCTCCATTCGAAGTCCAATCGCAGCTTCTGAAGACTCTCTTACATACACTACTAAGATTATCCATGTCCACATGCGATTCCAGAATAGCACATAAGCTCAGTTTACTCTCCTTCACGATCTGACGAACCTCCTTTTGTTTAAGGGATTGGTTCAAACCCCTTATGTTCCAGCAGGCCGTACTAATCATTGGAAGCCTCTATAACAGGAGTGCTTGCCCCTTCATAATTTTGAACTAGTACCTTTAGTGATAAATTCAGCCACTTCCGTCCCATCCTCTCCCACTTCCGTACCCCCATTACCTCCACCTTCATCTATAGCCGATAAAACCTCAAAAGCATTCTGATTTTCCGGCCCCTTAGATGTAGACGCAACATCCGACCCAACACTCATTTTTTTCTTCACATTAACCGGCCTATACTCAAACCGAGACTTCTGTTTGTTGATTTGTATACCTTTTTCCTTCTACCATCCCTCCCCAACATTTCAGTAAACCCCTCTTCATCCACACCTTGTTTAGCTTTACTCTTCATTTGAATAGGTTTAGGGGTACTAAGAGGGCACTCATCAGAGTTATGTCCAAAGATCACGCAATGGTTACACTTTAGAGGTTGCCATTCATATTCAACATCAATACTCTCATTAATATACTCATTCCCATCCACATCTGGTATTGCAACATGCAGAATATCCCTGAAGTCCTTATCCGTTGAAATTTCCATTAGAGCCCTGGCATAGCTACTTCTTCCCCACATATCCGTACACATAGAGTTTGTATACGAATCCAACATAATAGGCTTTCCAATGGTAGAATATAACATGCTCAGCCCATCCGCCGTATATGCAGCAATAGGAACATTGTGTAGTTTAACCCATGTAGAGATCACTTTAACATCAACCTTCTTCAACTGAGATGAAACATGCCATTTATTTAAGATAATTGGTTTGTTTCGAACTAACCAAGGACCACCCTCAAGAACATCCATCATTCCTTTCTCATTCTCAAAGTTGAAAAAGAAAAACCCATTTGCGTTTAACATAATTTTCTGCAATCCAAAACGTTTCCACTTCAACGTGCAAAATACTCCATAACCTGAAACACAACCCTATCTCCCAAGAAATATCCGTACAACGTACAAGCCATTTTCTCTTGGACCCCTCTAACCGATTCCTTCGACAGAACAACATCAACACCATGCTGATTCTCAGTTGGTGTTACGAATCTGAAATTTACCTTTTCCTTACTCGTTGGCACTTCGGATTTTAGGGTTTGAGCATATGAACTCCCTCCTTTCTGCGAAATCTTTGCTGAATCAACCCCCTTTTCATTCGTACCTTGCGAACCAGATTTTTTCAAGATACCCCTAATGCCATCAATGTTCGTAACCTTACTTGCAAGTCCACCTCCGATGTTTATTTTTTCAGCCGCATCCAATCCCATGCACACGTAACAGCAAAACCACAATTAATCAAACTTATTCTTAAAAGGTTAATGGGATTCGTATCGATCTAGCTAAACTATAACAATAGTCGCGATCAATTACAGACCCACTAAGCAATCAGAATATGGCTTAACTAACTGGTAGAAGAACGACAAAAACAAAACCTGAAACCCTAGATCAACCTAGCCCTCAAATCTGCTAACAATACTCGTACTATATCAAAGATACAATCACAGAATTGCTACACAGAAAATACGCTAGATTAGATTGAGAGATTCAGGTGAACAAGAAACGAAACAAATAAGAAACGAATCAAGAACAAGAAATTAGGGTTCGGTTATAACCCTAATAACAAATGTAACAGCCAACTCAATTAATCAAGAACAAGAAACAAGAACCGCGATGCAAGAATCAAGATTCAAGAATCAAGAAGCAAGATCAAGATCAAGATTCAATCGGCCAAACACCCCAAATCGCCAAAATCGCCCATCTATTACTCTAACATATACTAACGTCGGTTTCGTCCACATAAGCAATTATAAACAAGTTTAATAAAAAACTAGGCATATGTTGATTAAAAAGTTACAACTTATCATAATCTAACACAAAACTTATAATGAAACATGACACATTAACAATCACTATAGGTAATCATGAGTTGGTTAAAATGGGCTGCATCAATACAAGAAGTTAAAAATAGTACCAAAAACCTTAAATACACGAAGAAGGTAAAAACAGTACTCAGGATGAGCCACAATCTTCTCAGCAATCTAGCTGATGAGTAGGTGATTGTCAATCACTAAATTTGTTTAAATATATGTTGTTAGGTGATGTGCTAAAACGGTCTATAAAAATTAACAAATAAAACCTAATCTAGACACTCTAATTTAATCCTAATTTACCCTAAACTAGACCACACAAGGCAAGTGTACCTGACGTGAGATAGTATAGTTAACGGTAGACCAGGTATCGAACCCTAGAGACACTAATGAATAACGAAATTAACTAAGTAAATAATTTGTTTGAAAAGATTTAAACCTTGTTTGAGAACAAATAAATTAAATGAATATTAAATTTAAAAACTTAAGTAAAATTAACGAATTGAAAGCGTAAAAGACTTGATTCAGATTTGAGAAAAACGTTACCTAGGTTGCTACTAATGGTGAACGATTATTGATTAAACTTTTGACTTGGCTGTTAAAACGAAACTAGGATCATAAAATGCAAACTCTACGGACTTCCTAAGGATCCTAGACCATTATCCGGGTGTGACCTTTTGGTTATCCGAAGTGTTGATTAAGCCCACTAGTTAGTTAAATCGCCTCTCGGTTCCTTTAACAGTAATTAAATACCCTATGATCGGCTCCCCTCTCAGTTTCACCGATCCAATATATCCTAAGACACAAGGGGTGGTTTAATAATTAATTCTATGACTCAAACGTACAAATTTACCTCGTTATTAGAAAAGTTCCTCTCGTACCCTATTTCTAATGACTAGACAAACAAGACACGTTGATAAATCCTCACTTCTCGGGTATTGGACTTAGTAGGACAAATGAATTTATTGGATTATTAATTAACCTCCTATGGTTCCTACGTCTAGACAACCATTCAAAACACGAAAACAAGAGTTAACGATATTGATACGCAACCATACACAAAAGACATTTGCAAAGCTACGTAAGACGATTTAACAAATAACACAATCCATTCATTCATTCAAAACACATCATAGAATATAAAAATCAAACTTTTATAAAATTACTAACTCGTTTTATCAATCAACCAAAAACCAAGTTTAATCAAATAAACGTTACCAATAGCAAACAACCTAGGTAACTAATAAGTTTAGTTCATAGTTAAAGTTAAAAACACAAAACAAGTCAAGGTAAATGTATTCATGAGTAATAACGATGAGAAATCAAGATAACGCATGTAAAACACAACTAGGTCGGATGAAAACTACCCGATCACGACCTCCAAAGCGTGATTCCGTGCTCAAAACTTCAACTTCCTTGCTCCAAATTCGTCTTTAGCAGCCTCCAAATTCGTGTATCTAAAACCGTCCATCGCGTCACCTTTTAAACTCGTCAAACTAGGTCGAAAACCAAACCCTAGCCGTAAACCACCTAGGTGGCGGTACCGCGGCGTGGATAGCAGCAGGTGGCGGTACCGCCACCTCCCCTATTTAACAGAAACTTTGAGTTTTCTTGCTCCTTTGTCGCGGCGTTTCTCCGATTCTCGATCCGTCTTTCACGTATTGGTGTTTTTACCTGAAAAACATTCAAAACTAAGTGCCAAGCTTGTTCTAAAAACATTTAAACAAAATCAAACTAAAAACAACTAAAAACAATTAAAACCGACTCAAACAAAAACAAAAACGACTTAAAACAAAGTAAAAACGAGATGTGTTTTACAACACATCAAACATCCCCACACTTGACACTTTTTCGTCCTCGAAAAATCTGCAATGGAATCAGAACTAAATCCTTGGGCCAACAAATAATAATGGTTATCTTATTAAAGTATAATCACGTATTCAACAAACGATTGACGGTATTCTTATCCAGTTAAACCCAACCACCGACTTTTCAAGTTTCAATAAAATCAGGCAATTAAGTTCAGCTTCAAAGTGATAGCTCTTGCCAAGTTAGTTGTTTCCTTAGATTTTTCAGAATCACTAGTCTAAAGGTCTCACACTTAGTACTCATATATCCACCCAATTCAACTCATGCACTTCAAAGTAAAATTCTAGCCTAACCGTATGAATGTTAAAACATCAGTCTACAGATGAATTTAATGGAATGATGGTCTGGTCAATTTCGAGCATATTTAATTAATGATTGAGCTCATTGGCTTCTTTTGATCCAGATTTATACAGTAAGTTGAGCTTTGCTCTTAAAGTGATTATTCATCCTCATCCATATATTTCATTGGATTATTGGAATTTTGTCCAATTTATACAGTGAATGCTCGTGATAATATACATGGGTGATGGATTGATGGAGCGCCACTGAAATCGACATTTACTCAGTAAACTAGATAAAAGTGTGCTATTAAGTAAATTAACATTCTAATACTCATACGGTTAAACGCTAAAACCTAACTTTTTCAACACTTGTCTCTTCAAGTTTCAATATTTTTCAAAGATGAGGACCCACAAAACCGTAATTATCTAAGTACATTTAAGACAATTTTGAAAAGCTTATAGCCGGCTGGGCCTACCAACACATCCCAAATTGAATACGCTTTCTACCCATTTAAAATGTTGTACATATAGTAATTTGAAAAACCCAAAAACTTAGCGTTTACTCATCATTTCCCATTTAACGCAGAAAATTCTAAGACATTTTTTTTAATTTTCAAATTTTTTTTTTTTTAGACTCAAAACGACACATACCAAAATAATATTCCTCATCCCCACACTTAAAACACACATTGTCCTCAATGTGGCTTTGAGAAATAAACTAAAAGACATAAATTAAAAACAAACTAATCAAGATAGAAGAAAATAATAAAGAAAAAAAAAACTAAACAAGGGAATGCAATTAGAACAAACTCGCTTGGTAATGATGATGTTTCCAGGTACTTTCACCTCTGAATTAAAGCTTTCCTTGCGAACTTTGCCCACTCTTTCTTCTTCAACAGCAACCACCGGATATAACTCGTTTGCGCCCAAATGTACCATACAACCATCCAACAATTTCATAGCATGTGGTAACACTCAAACCAACATTCAACTAACAAAATAAGCAAGAAATTGTACCGACAAGTGTTTCACATTACAGAGTTAAATTACAGACCAGCAGCAAAATAAAATAAATGACAAAATAAAATAAAGTAAAATAAGATGAAAAAGAAAAGGAAAAAGAAAAAGAACCAGTGCTGCACTTCTCTCGTTCCTGCTGCCAGCATCATCTGTCAATCATTCTGATCCATGTAGTATGGAGGTATCGGCACCCCATACTTTCCATCATCGCCCTCATGGCCCTCCTATTCTCTCGCTCATTCGACTCGTAAGTCCGAAATCGCTGGTTGATGTTTTCATTAACCTGTTGACCCATGGCCGTAAACCTCGAATCCATCTGCTGAGTAAACTGTTGGTTCATCGCAGTAAATCCCTGGTTTATTCGGTCATTCAACCCAGCAAAGCTCCTGTCCAAATTGTTATTGAATGTGGCGAAAGTTTGATCAATCATTGAGAACCTGTTCGCCATCTGGTGCTGAAGCATATCCATAGTGACTGGGCCAGTTGACTGATACGGAGGGATAGGATTCGGTTCGGGTTCCTGAACCGGTGATTGTCGTCGCCTCCTCCTATTAGACGGCCCAGCTGAACTAGACGCACCCGCGTCTCCATCCCCAACGCTATACTTCAACCGTGGCGGATTAGTTGATATCAAAATCTTCCACTTCATTAAGTCCTCCAAACTGAGCCACCCGGCCCTAGGTCCCTGTGTCAAAAACCGTTCAGGAAAGCGGTCAAAAGCACCTACATGCCTCGCTATCCGTGTGATGTACGGGCCTAAGTCCCACCGTGCGTCTCTACCCCCACGGCGAGGACGCTTAGCAGATATACAGAAAACGGAAGCAAAATTTACCAAATCTTTATTGGACATGTGATAAAGACAAAAAATGTCTTGCAGATTACATTTGTCGGCTCCTTCGCCGCGACCAATAAGAGTTGATGCTAAAATCCTTTGAAGGTATCGTAGGCATGGATCACGAATATTCTTAGCCTGACAATCTGTGTCGTAATCCCCTACCCCAATACCCGGCCATGCTAATTTGACTTGCCCCTCAACCAAGCTTGCCAAATATGCTTTCTTGTGAAAACCCCTAGTAGAATTATTGAACCAATCAGTGGCAATCTCCTCTTGGGTATAAAAACCCAATGCTACCCCGAGCTCGGGGACACTCATCGTACAAACCTGACCACCCAAGGAAAACGATACAGCATGACTGTTATCATAGTCCTTTGGGGAATACCGGAATGTGCATAAGAACTCGAGAACAAACTCCTCGTATTGATCCTCATCCGGTGTGAGGACGGCTAACCATTTGTTTGGGAGATAGTCTCGCAAGTGTCCTTCCTCTCCCATACCCCTAAATAATTCAAAGTCAATGTTTCGGGGAGTTAGGAGTCGTGTGCCCACTAGTTTATCGAAAAGATTTCTCTCCTCGGTGTCTTCAGCAAATTGAAGGAGAGCGTGGGTACTAATATCACGGTCCTCAAGGGGTACTGGAATATCATCTTCGTGAGGAAAAATAACCGGTTCTATATCAATTTGTCGTCGGGGACGGGCTCTTATTGCTCTGGGCCTTCCGAACATTCTGCAGAAACAATTTATGTGATAATTAGAACGGATGAACGAGAGAAGAGTACAGAATGATAAACAAAATAAACAAATAATAAAAAGAATTGCAGAAAAGAAATTAAAAAAAAGGAAAACTAAATGGTGACAAACGTATAGCATTACATTCGCGTTTGACCCTTAAAACTAAAAGTTGCAAAAACCTGAAATGTTGAGCTTAAACTAAAATGCATCTTTATCAAACCTCGTCCGAATGGAGATTGAGTACGGACAAGGTTGATTGAAAGCTTAAGTTTAAACTAAACATCTCCCAAAACAAACTTTGAAAAGTAAAAATAAAACAAAAATACTAGGACTTAAAACTAAACCGACACTTATCTTAAACAAAGACTCAAAGTTACTCATTTGGCAATTACGACAATTCAAGATGCTAACTTAGTTCCCATTCACCTTTCTTAGCTCTTAATTCCACTAACCATCCCAAAAAGAAAATTCCTCCATGAACTAGTAGGATATGTCATTCCTATTCCATACTAAAAGTCCATTCATAATTGCATGTAAAACATAACACCCAACATCAACTAACATTATACCTCACATCAAACATCAACCTAATTGCTAGTAGGGAAACCAAATCAACTCTTAAACCTATCATAATCACCAAACAACTAGAACACTTGCATAAAAATTAAAACTTTACAAAACTTTAAAAGAGAAAAGTTAAAAGTTCATACCTTTGAAGCTTCTAAACGAGATTGCAACTAACAAAAAGTGTAAACCAAGCAAAATTAAGCAAAACCCCCAAATTTTATACCTCAATTCGCAAATGGGTCGGGTTGGGTGAATGTGGGTTGGGTTTGGTGGTTAAATGTGAAAAAAGATGAAAGAATTGATGGAATGTGGTTGTAGGATGGATAGATTGCAAGAAAATGTGAAGAAATTGGGGAAGAAAACAATTAAAACCCGTCGGCAAGACCCTCGCGGCGCCGCGACCTGAACTAGACCAGGAGGCGGTACCGCTACCTCGCCCGCGGTACGGCGGCGTGCTTGATACCAGGTGGCGGTACCGCCAGCTTCTACTTTTAACAGAAGCTATGCGTTTGTTATAGGCTGAAAATTTTTCTAAGTGTTGGAAACTTATTGTTTTGGTTAAAATTACTTACACTTAGCCAAATTTTCAACTCCCCATTACCGAAACCTTAAAACTTACCTGGAAGCTTGCAAATCATCGTTATTCTCGCTTCGAAGCCTACAAAAACTCACAAAAGAAGACAAGAAAATAATATAAAAATAATGACTCATAAGAAATTAACTTACTTGACATGACTCGGAATTTTGTACAAACTCTACAACCGGGTAGCAACCCGATGTTTGACCCAAATTAGTTCGTTTTGGTGGGTTCGAGGAGTTCCTCTTCCTCCTCCGTGGCGTTCGTCGATCCTCCGATGTAAATCTTCAACCGATGGCCATTGACCTTCCATGATTCCCCATTCTCGTTCTCGATTTCAACCGTACCATAGGGAAACACCTCTTTCACCGTGTAGGGGCCACTCCATTTGGATTTCAACTTTCCTGCAAACAATTTTAAACGTGAGTTAAAAACCAATACCTTATCCCCACACTTGAACTCTTTCACGTTCTTCAACCGGCTATCATGCAATGCTTTTGTCCGCTCCTTGTAGCTCCATGACCTTGCATACGCTTCATCCCTCAACTCTTCCAATTCATGCAATTGATGAAAACGCTTTCTTGTTGCTTTGGGCAAATCAAGATGAACCGTCTTCAATGCCCAAAACGCTTTGTGTTCCAACTCCACCGGCAAGTGACAAGCTTTACCATATACCATCCGGAAAGGAGTTGTGCCTATAGGAGTTTTGTAGGCCGTTCGAAACGCCCACAATGCATCATCCAATTTATCCGACCAATCCTTCCTATTCTTTCCCACGGTCTTCTCCAAAATCCGCTTCACCCCACGATTTGCATTTTCCACTTAACCATTCGTTTGTGGGTGGTATGCGGTTGAAAGCCGGTGATTCACACCATACTTTGCCATAGCTTTTTCCATTTGTGAGTTGCAAAAGTGCGTCCCCCGATCACTAATCAACGCCTTAGGCGTTCCAAAACGAGAAAATAGCTTCTTTATACGGACGGTTCGTATAGGTTTTAACACTTGATCCGGTTGTTTATCTATTTAGTTTCTGACTAAAACTTAATGGATTGATGTATTGGTTAATCTAATCGGTTTACATTTGTGTTTTGAGTTTTCTTTCTTTGCAATCTTGTTCGGTTGAAGATAAAACCTAGAGCGGGTTGGGTGACTAAAGAAGAGAATTTGGCACGGGTAAATTGGGTAATTGGATTATACTAGTTTATGACACAACTAGTTGTACGGTTTGCTGACAACAATCTATCTTCAATTACTATGTTAACTGATTTTCCAACACAAAGCCTATGTGGTGTCTAATGAACAACTGAGTTATATGTGAAATCTAGAACCTGAAGTTTGAAGGAGGTTGTGTTTGCTCTTAATTTGTTTACAAGATATTAAAGTTTTCTTTTGTAATTTAAAATCAATTTTAATTCGAATTACTATTAGTTTTAGTAAGTAGTTAATTTAGATTATAAACTGACACTAACCTCCAATTCCTCGTGGATTCGACACCCTACTTATCCTTACTATTAAGGGTAAATATTTATCTATTTACTTTATTTTTGACCGACCAAACGACGTCGATTACTAGGGACCAACAATTAGTGCTACAAACCAAAATCCTTCAAAACTCTTGTGTCTTAGGTAAGCAAGACTCAAACACATGTTGATACACAAGATAGCGAACCATATGAGAATCAATATATTGATATATCTTATAACAATGAGATAGAATAGAACAATACAACAGAAACATGGGAATCCAATACTAGAAGAAACGACCGAGAGATATGTTCTACCACCAAGAGCTAATAAAGGAATCCAACCAATACGATACTCTCCAAAATTTTGCCCAATGGAACTTATCCAAAGAAGCTAATACCCTTGCTTCGTCTTTATACGATGAACAAATTCCAAACTACATCGAACAAGCCTTAGAGTAAAAAAGCTGGAAGGAAGGAAACAATGGAAACAGAAACGGTAGCATTAATGAGAAATGATATATGGGAACAAGTGTCCTCCCTTCAGGAAAGAAGCCAGTAGGATGTCGTTAGCTCTTCTTAGTTAAACACAAAACAGATGGAATTGTTGGAAGATATAATGCATGATTAGTGGCTAAAGGAGATTCCCAAACATATGGAATTGACTATTCAGAAACATTCTCCCTGATAGCCAAGATAGATACAATTCAGATACTTTTCTCAGTTGCAGCTAAGAAAGGATGACTTCTACATCAACTTGATATTACGAATGTCTTCTTACATAGAGAGTTAAAAGAAGAGGTTTATATGGAAGCTTCGTCGGGAATCACTGAAAATTTCAAGTCAAGGGAAGTATGTCGGTTGAATAATCTTAAACAATCCCCTCGAGCCTGGGTAGTAGATTTACTCTAGGAATGAAGGGATATGGATTTCAACAAAGCAACTCCAGCCACACATTGTTCCTTCAACGAATAGGTAAATTTGTAACTTGTTTCATTATATATGTTGATGACAGGATCATTACAGGTAAATATGAGGGAGAAATTAAAGGCAAGTTTGTTCACTGAATTAGAAATGAAAGATTTTGGAAGGCTTAAGTACTTTTTTGGATGATCAATTGCAAGCTTGCCGACACTCTAATAACTGTTAACCATAAACTCTATATGGAAGAAGGAGTAGAGTTAACTGACAAAGAAACGTAGCAACAGTTAGTAGCACAGCTAATATATCTTTCGCATACTCGTCAAGGCATTGCCTACACAATTAGGGTGGTTAGCCAATTTATAAAGTACTCACATGAAAGCAATATAAAGGATTCCAAGGCATCTCAAAGGATACACCAAGCCACAGGGTTCTCTTTCAACCGAATAAACATCTAAGAATCAATGCATATACAAATCCAAACTAGGTGGGAGATAAAGGAGACCGAAGATCAACATCAGGGTGGGTACTGATGTGGCTAAAACTATTTAAATAAACAAACATAAAATATTAACATAGACTCGACCTAGACACTCGAGTTAAAATTTGAACAACCTAAACTTAAACACCACACAACAAGCAAGTTTACCTGCCAATGCAGTATAGCTCTAAGAAGTTCGAATATCAAACCCAAAAGACACTACAAATAATTAGAAACTGGACAAATGAAAAGGAATTTGATTGATTGGGGGTTTCTATGAATTCTAAAAATACTTGAAATAAGAGTTAAACTAAAATTACTAACCAACAGACGAATGAAGAAACACTAGAAAAGAACTCAAAAATGGAGAAAAGCACTACCTATGTAGAATTCTGTTTGTGAATCTCGGATATGTCGCGGATATTAATACTATGATGGAATTGGGATCTAAAATCGAAAACCTAAAATAAACCTAGTATCTCGGATCATTCTCTAGATATGGCTAGAAAGAAACCTAAAAGACGTGTGAACTCACCAGTTAATTTGATTACCTCTTAGTCTCACCAACAATACTAAAGTACCATAATACTAGTTGATGTCTACATCGAACTAGTAACATGAAAATTATGATTTGACACAAAATACAGTGTAACTAAGCGATACTATGGAAACCTCCTCTCGAACCGTCTACACCTAATTACCTAATCACAAGGATGATTTTGGCTATCTTGTCCTAATCTCAAGATAGGTTTAATAAATGATTTTTTTAGTTTTTAATTTTTATTCATGTGTATTATATCGACCTAAATCATAAACTAATTGCTAATAGAAAGCAAGCAATCTAACATGAACCTATTAATTAAAAACATTCAACAAGACATCATATGAAATAATAACCAATTACTAATCATAATTAAATATGCATGAATACATCAAATTATGAAAATCTAAATCATTTACTATCAATTCATCAAGAACGTAACCATAACCAAAATAAATCCAAGATTCACAAACAATCATCATAAACACTACAAAAGTTTAGCCAACAATCATGTCTGAATCAGAAACAAAAACTGTAAAAGAGATAACGTTATTATTCATAAAAAAATATAAAAATAATTCAGCAGCTTGTCTATTAACTTAAATTAATTCGACAACTTGTTAACATGAGTAATTAGTTCTTGATTAAAATTCCTACTTATTTAGCGTGCCTGGACACCTGGTAGCTTGCTTATTTTCTTTTCTTCCTCGTTCGTTTTCTGCCGTTCTTACTCCCCTCTTTTTTTTTTTAAAAGATATCTTTTTTTTCATAACAACCATCAAGTCTTAGGTTTTCATACATGCATAAATTACAAGTCGGTTCTCTTTCATGTTCAGCCCAATCAACCTTATAGATTTTTTTTTCCACGTAAGCTTCATCTTCAAGTCATATATTTATTGTTTTCTTTGATATCCATAACTTTGAAAAAAAAGTCCAAACTCCAAACAAGCTTTTAAATTCACCAAACATTCACAATTCACGTGAGTTATGAGTTTAGCCAAAAAGATCAACTTTTTTTTATAATGAATGAATGAATAATTTCAAACATTAGATCACAAATCATCTATTCCAATTAACGAATTGACAATGACCTTTTCATTTTGATTTCCCTTCTAGTTTTGTTTCAAAACTCACGCGAACTATATATACACTAATCACATAATCTAACTATAAACTTTATTAAAAATGAAGTTAAACCTCACGGTCTCAAGTTCATTTAAAATACTTTATTTCTACTCGTGGTCTCATAAAACCATTAAAATATATATATAAACTGAGTAGGAGTAGCATTAGATCAAAATTGCCCAAAGGTATGAGGAATATTTATATGAAATATGTATATTTTAGAACACATCAGGTACGTTACCATAGTCAGTGGGAATATAGCACTTGGAGAAGCAAGAAACAAAAGGTTGTAGCCTTATCAAGCGTTGAGGCTGAATTTTAGGGGATTGCATGTGTTATAGCGAAGTTCTATGGATACACAAGCTTTTGACTAAGATCAGGTTTCCTCAAACTGAAACTAGGAGTATTATGTGTGATAAGTGATAACGAAGTTGCAATACAAACTTCAGAAATTCATGTTCAACCTGATCGTACGAAACATGTGAAAATTGATAGACACTTCATCGTAGAAAAACTCGAAATAAGGATGTAGCTCCCCTTCATTCATTCAAAGACCAATTAGCAGACATATTTTAACGAAAGCACTTAACAGAAAAATCTTCAACCATTTTCTACTCCTTGACAAGTACTAAGTACCGGAGATCCCACTACTTAACTTGAAAGACCATCATCTTTCAACCCCAGGTGTTATTGTTTGTGAAGATTGATTTATGTGATGACACATAAGCAATCAGTATAATGGTTGCTGCAATTATTAAAATTTTGAAGTATTGAATATTAACAGTCTTATATATTTGTTTTTGGCTACTACCGACCCCGGCCAGCTTTTAAAATATGTGTCGGCGGTCCAAACTTTTATCATTTTGGCACAACGTTAGGTTTAAACTCACGATTGAACCACCGTTTCGATATAACTTTTATAGCAATCGACTTGTATTATTCTTTCAATCAAAAACCCAAAAACGTCACCCCAAAATTAAAAAAAAAAATTAACGCCATTAAAAGGAATTAACATCAATCCATTAATAACAAAAATAATAAAATTTAAGTCACTGCCGACCAAAAAATAAAATTAAAACGGTTAAGATTTCAATACCCCTAAAATTTTTAATAAAAACGTCAAACGTGTGTGCATATATTATATATCACATTGTGACATGAGCAAATTAAAAAAAACAATTACTGTACATATTTTGACTCTAAAGTCGAACTTTTTGTTTATTTTGAATCAATATAATAATTATCCCATCCAACCAACACGTATCAAACTATGACGGAGAAACCGAGGAACAAACACCATAACTGGTTGTTACCGACGGTTGTGGGTCCCCGGAGCCGTACACACGGCCACCGACCCTTCGCTTAATCTCCACTAATAAACCCAACACTCACTCATCTCATTTCTCATTCATCAATGGCATCAATTTCAACTCCATCTTTTTTCTTCACTTCACACACCCCCTCAAAAACAGCTCCAACTTCCGTCAGGTTCAAAAAAGTTCTCGTTTCCGCTGCTGTTTTTGCAACGGCGGAGACGACGGGTGTTGGTGTTTCGTTGTATGATGTGCTTGGAGTTGGAGTTGGAGCAGATACGCTGACGGTGAAAAAAGCGTATAGGAGATTAGCGAGAGTGTTGCATCCGGATGTGGGGAGTTGTGAGTCGTCGGCGGATGAGTTTATGAAAGTGAATTCGGCGTATGTGACGCTTGTTGATCCGGAAAAAAGAGCGGTTTATGATCGGAGTTTGGTGCAGAGAAGGATTGGGGTTTTGTCTCCGGTGAGATTGAGGTCACGGAGATGGGAGACGGATCAGTGTTGGTAGAAATTTTTGTTTGAAATTCGATGGCTGGTTTAGAGATTTTGAAGGTTGTAAATTAATGTTGATATTGAAGTTTAAGTTAATTGTGGATATGATTATGGTTTCATCCGATGTTCTAAAATGTTTAGTTATTATTATTTAAATAGTTTAGTATCAGCGTTATGCGTTATGTTCGGCTAAATAACACATAAATGATGATTTTAAATATATTAATAAAAATACAGAGCGTTTAATTAGTTTTGAGATAAATAGTATATTTAAAATAAAATTTATTTTTTAATATAACAATATTATACTCAAAATAAATAAAGAAAATTAAATTCTTGATTTTATGGCGTAGATTATTTAAACTATAATTTCTTATAAAAAAGTTATTTATGTTTAAAAATACTGAGCTATTTAATTATAGACTATTAGCAATTTTGTCCATAAATTTTATTTTTATACTTTATCGAATAAAACCGACTCATGCACACACCCTTAGTAATTTTTTTCAAAATTCTAATAAACATTAGAGGAACAAAATGTAATTATTAAATAGAGTAAATTACATTTTTGGTGTTTATAACAAACCATATTTTGGTTTTTGATATTTTCTTTTAATTTTTTGCACTGAACGACATTTGGTTAAATTAAATGGTCACTTTTGGTCATTTGTTTGTAAAAACATAGCCAAGTTTTAATTTTGTTTTAAATAAGTCACTTAAGTTTAAAAATTGTTCCAATTAGGTCACTCATCTTCATGTTTTATTCAGATTATAGGTTTTAACATGTTGTTTTCACGTAGATTATTTAAACGATATTTTCTTTTAATTTTTTGCACTTAACTCATCTTTATTTTTGTATTTTTTAAATATAATTAAATTTTTTTATTATAATTTATTAAATATTCTGCCCTCCATATCCTCTCCTCAATTCCTTTCTATGACATTTCCCCCTTGTGTTAACGACCATCCAATTGCCCCGTTAACTTTTCTCACATGATCAATGCATAAGGGTAATATTATCATTTTACAATAACATAATAATATAAAAAGAATAACCCAATCCACTCATGCCACCCATCCATACATCCACTTCTAAGTAATCTTCCATATCTATTTTTAGAACATATCTTGTTCATAATTTGTCTTTCATTAGTATCATTATAATATTAACTCTACATGCCACTAAACCTCGTTCCCACCATCAACTTCTTCACTAGGAACCATCTGAACCCATTAACAAGCTAAAAATCAGCCATCGGTTAGACCTCAAATCTAAAACTCAGAGCTTTAATCTAAAACATTAATTAGGTCGGGATGGTGCCATGGTGGTAGTCTTCCATAATTAGAGATTAAAGAGGTGATTAGGGTCGGATCTAAGGCCTCTATTGGTGGTGACGGTGGTTGGTGGTTCAAGCAGCATGGGCGATGGTGTGGTGGGGTTTCAATTTAAGGCTTTGATGGTGGCATTTTTTATTTTATTTTACGAGATAGGAAATGCTTCGAGGGTAATGGTCGATGGAGGTGATCGTGAGAAGAATTATGGTGGTCATGGTAGTGGTTGATATGGGTGGCCAGGTGTAACGGAGAAGGATGGAGACATGGATTGAAGTAGTAGCCTACTAGTGGTGGATCTATGGTGTGGGGGTGGACTAGCAGTGTTATAGCTGTCGGTGTTGGTAGGTTGGAGATTGAATCAATGTAATTTGTTCTTCTTAATCTCTCTGAAGCTAAATCATCTTCTCTTCTTGCTCTTCTTCACATCGCTGTTCTCTACGAAACTTAACTCACTCATTTAAATTCAATCACTATAACTTGTTCATGATTGGGATGATATATAATATGGCTAGTGTTACTGCTACTCAGAACGGTTTTTCTTTTCCGGTTGCCGAAGGCTCTTAAAACTGACAGAATGACCCGATAACGTTTCAGTCCATCGACTGATTTAGTAGCAATAGCATCAGTGGCTTGGCTTTTCGGACTGAAGGAAGAATCCTAGGGTGGAACCAGAAATCAACTTATAAAACCGATTCAACAGGGACTGAAGCTGACAAGGGATAGCCAAGTTAGGTGTTTGTGTTTTGGAAAGCTTAGATGTAAACGATAGCAAGTAAGAAGCTCTACATGTTGGATTCTTAGTTTTGGCATAAGGCGACTTTCGGGTGATTTTTTTTGCCAACCTTTCTCCATTCTTGGGCTATCACTTTGGATCATTTAAAGCTATTAGACATACTTGGTATACTAGGGATTAACTAGGTTCAGTCGACGAATTAAACCGAGCCCAAACAAAGCAGAAATGACAAATAAATGTTTGAGAACGTAACTATTGACCCACACCAAGATCCACGGTTTAAATCCAATTCTCAACACCATGAATTCTGGATTACTCTCTCGCATATGATGGTACTCTAAAAATTACAAACGTAGGCGAAAACCGTGCGGAAAACTGAGTTATAACGAAGCGGGAATCACGAAAACAAGTTTGGTGTTTGTAGCTGACTTCAACACTCGATTTCCACCTTAAAATTGTCCCACATCGCCCAAAGCCATCTTTTTCCTCTATTTCACACCTATAAATACCCTTTTTTAGTTCCTGATAATGTGATAATTATACATAAATCTCTTGTTGAGTTTGTTTACGTTTTGAGTCGTTTCGAGTCGGTTTTTATAGCGTTTTACATGCAACGGATATTTTTATGTTTCGTAGGTCCCATGTTGATAAATAAATAGAAAGATCACGGAAAATAGAATCCGAAGGTGAAAGCGGGGTGCGAAACGTAGTTACGAGCAAGCCTGTACGCGAAAACGAAGAAACCTAACGAAACTGAGAGCCGGAACCCCCCCTCACCACGCCACACGACCACAGGGTCACCCCTGGCCACACAGCGCGGCGTGCCACCTCCATGGTGGCGTGTTATGTTGTACCACGCGTCCACAAACCCATTGCGTCGCCGCGCGACGTGGCGACACGTTTTCCGCAGAAAGTTTCGACGTTTTTTGGTCGGGTTCGCTATAAAAACATCTTTTCTTAAACCCTAGCCTCTAAGAAATTTTGGGAGACGGTTTTGGACGAAAAAAGATGTGTTTTTTAGGCTAGAGAGGTGAAATTGAAGCTACAGGAGAGCACGAGATTGAAGATTTGCATCTAGACGTTTCGGGTTCTTTCACTCTATTGTTTTCTTTTCTTTTTTACCATGTCATATACTATTAAACTTGCATTTTTTTGTGTTGAACATGGTTGGCTAAATACTTTAGAACTACCTAAGGTTTATAATGATTCGTAGAATGATGTTTAAACTTGTGTTGGATTGATTTAGTTTATGGTTTATGTTTAATTAAAAGTTTGAATCTTTATTAATGTTTGATGCGTTAAATATGTTTGCATTGATAGAATTAGTATTATTAATCCACGATTCTCTTGGTGATTGTCTATGTCACGGAATAAGATTCATTATAGTCACTGCGTTGTGTTGTGCCTTTTATGGTTGATTTGCAATAAAATCATAGGATTAATTATATTAGTAAAATCGGTAATAACATGTAGCTAACCTAGATATTCGTGAGGTGATAGGTTGTTAAAAAGTCTTGGTTGAATGATTTGTTAGGTTTAGGTCTTTGTGAAAAGTCCGTCTTAGTATTAATTACCAACTTTGCTTGTTAAATCGAATGATTAAGTTCAAATGGCTTTAAGGGTCGTATCGTGAGATAGGTCTTTAGTGTGAGTCAATTAGGCATAATCAGATTAAGTAACTGTGCGCTAATAACTTAATAGTAACCCTTTAGGTTTCTTCTCGAAAAGTTTAGATCCCGGTTCCATAACCGGTAGTCCAATGTGAGTGATAATTAAAGTTAGCGATGATTCTGGCCTAGGTGGTTCGCCTTCATTTCTCTGTTTTAAACCCGTCTTTTAATTTGTCAGTTACTATTTTTAGCAAGTTTCTATTTTTAGTAGTTTCTATTTTTAGCAGGTTACTATTTTTAGCACAAATCACCCTTTTCAAATAATCTTTTATTTAAATTTCGTGTCTGGTTAAGTTGAGTCATGTCTAGTTAGTTTAAAGTGATATATAGAGTCTGTGGGTCGACACCCGGACTTACGTTTCACTGTATTACATCCGACCGGTCCACTGCCGGTTGTGTGTGATTTAGTAGTTCGTCTAGGTTTTTATAAATATTAATACTAGATGTTTTTAGGTGTTTATTTTATATATATTGCATGCATTAAGTTTTTGGTGTCGTTGCCAGGGACTCTTGGTAATTGCGTTATTTAACTTTTTGAGTCTTTAACTGCTATACACGTGCTCTGTTTTGTTTTTTTTAAGTCGTAGGGGTCTAGAGTCTTTGTCATTATTGCTAGTTTGTCGTGTTTATTTCCTTTTCATTTCTTCATTCTTTCTATTTACTTTTTCATTTTCGGGGTTCTTGCAGTTATATGCCGCATCTACGCTCACAAGGACAAGTCAAGTTGAAAGTTGGACCTTTTGAATCGGAGCCGGAAGTTGTAGTTGTCTCGTCTGCGGAGGTAAAGGTAAATGCTTTAAAGTTCCATTTCACACTGCACCCCATACCGCACAACACACCACCTAGCAGTTCTAGGTCACCGATGGCAGTGAACCGTACTGTCCATCAACAGGCATTTGACGGTTTCACCGGGAACCGTTCATCCATCGCAACGCCTGCGATCACGAAGCCAAATTCGTGGCGGATTCCGTCATACATCATGACCGCCATTGCTAATAATCAATTTCACGGGCGGGATGATGAAGATGCATCCGCTCACCTTTCGCGCCTTGCGCGCATCGTGAGAACTTTTAAACTTCAAGGGGCATCTGATGACGCAATCTACTTGCATCTGTTTCCATTCTCACTTGCGGATCGAGCCAACGTCTTGCTCGACTCGCAAGCAGAGGGGATGTTCACAACGTGGGAAGCACTTCGCTCAGCTTTTCTGAAGAAGTATTTCCCACCTGCTAAGGCCTCCCGCCTTCGTGATTAGATCCACTCGTTCAGAATGGAACCAGATGTGCCCTATTATCTGGCTTGGGAGCGTTTTCAAAATTTGTCATGTCACTGCTCCCAACATGGGCTTACACCTTAGGCCTTGGTTGAAAGTTCTATAATGGGCTTACGTATGAAACCGGGGCCCGGTTTGATACATCTGAGGGGGGTCATCTAATGGGTAAAATGATCAATGGAATGAGTTGTTTGAGAGTTTTGCCCAGGCTGAACACAAATTTCGTCGTTTGGATCATCGTTTCGATGTAATTTTTATATCAATAGGCTCGTATTCTTATTCCGATCAAAAACCATAAAACGTCGACATGAAATTAAAAAAAAATTGTTAACGCCGTTAACTTTTATAACGGCGGTCCATTAATGGCCAAAATGATAAAAGTTGGGACCGTCAGCACATATTTCAGAAGTTGGAACCGATAGCGGCCAAAAACTAATAGTTAGATCCGTTAATATCCAATACTCCCTTAATAAACCCTTATTTATAAGGGCAGATATGTTTCAATTAAAGTGATCCAAATAGCATGACATGCGTGATCCAAATAGCATGACATGCTTCATGAGTTTTAACTTTTAACCTAAACATGGATCTTTAAATATTAATTTCAATTCTTGTATATACATTTCTCCACGTGAGCTGCAATTTTAACATTTAAGTCTAACTTAGAATTGTTTTCATTTGTTTTACAACATCTACCGGTTCATAATGTTATTAAAATTGCTACAAGTAACCGGCCACCAATTGAGGGAAACAACATCTTGATCATCTTGGTCAGTTTTAGAAAATCTTCAACACCATTCAAATTTAATCTTCTAACATTGCATGGACCAAGAATCTCTACAAGCTTGCTTAAACAAATTAAGTGTATCATTTAAGGCCTCTTGCTCAAATCCATAGCGTCCTCCATCACACCGTCATTGGACCCGTGCAAAATAGACCTTAACCGGATTGTATCATCACCGAGATCGCACCTGGCTCTCTCGCCTAGGAGGTGCCCTAGCGGACTGAACCTTGGGTTGGAGTTAATTTACTAAACCAAATATACAAGTTGGTAGAGTTTGAGTGAGAAATAACGAATTAGGTCAAATCTTTAATAGTTGGGAATTAAATTATTGTATACCTATTTGTATTTTAGTCTAGAGCGTGTAAATTAAGCCAATAAATATAAAGTTTGGGTAAAGGCTTGGATACATGAACAATAGAGAACTATTCTAAGAAGTTTTGACATGAGTTTTTTGCAATAATAAAGTACCATTTGTTTATCGATCACGTGCCTTGACCTCGGAAAACACCAGCACTAACGATATCCATAAACACCACCTACGGAAAACAATCGTCAAATGAGTCAGGAACCCACAATAGGAGGAGTAACTTGAATCAATGAAACTTAAACAAGTATGATGATTGATGACGGTTCAAATAGTAAGCTTCCTCAAACCCATTTGTTTATCAATTGTGTTTCATGTTGTAATGTAAACTTGTAAAAATAATTTTAAAAAATCAAAAGAAGAAAAAACTCCAAAAAAGGGAAAAAAGAGTCGTGGATCAAATCAGTGTCAGAAGAGTAGGAAGACCGCGCGAAAATGTATGAGACACAACGTTTAAACGCAACTTACAAGACATATAATACAACCATTGTAACGTGGGAACATCACATGTTAATGTCATATCGCGTATATCGAAGTCACAAACGCTGATGCACAACACGTGCACCAATTAAGACAAATACAACGCCCCGTATCACAATCTAGTTAGCTAGCAAAAAAAGGAAAGCTTCCTCAAACGCATTGATTTGGGCACGTTGTTTGTTTTTCCAGGTTTGGTTATGTTTTTACAAGTGCATGCATAATTTTGGTTTATGAAAACGATTAAACCAATCCGTAGGTTTTGGTCGGGTTATTTTGACTATACGTCTGATGTTTAGGTTTCATGCACACCCGTCGCAAATTGCCACCAACTCTAATAATATTTTATATCTGTAGTATAATAAATCAAAACATAATCTGCTTATGTGTGTTTTGATTATATGACATCGTCCAAGGGTTTATCACATAATAATATTTTTATAATTAATAGAGTACATTACACACTACTAAAAAATAATATTTTTTGCCACATACATATTGGTGACAAATTTGTGACAGAACCCATTTAGCAACAAATTTGCTACAAAATTTGTTTGTGGTAAAAAAGTAGGTTGCAAAATATTTTGCAACAATTTTGTCACAAACTTTTTCACAAAATTGCCACGAAACGTATTTGTTGCTAAATTTGTGACAAAATTCTCACAAACCATATCTATTGCTATCTTTAAGTTTTGCCACAAATTAGCCACAAAACCTAAGATTTAATAACTTTTGTTTTGCAACAATTTTGCCACAAACCTTAATATTTAATGACTTTTGTTCCGCCACAATTTTGCCACAAAAGTTAATATTTAATAATTTATGTTTTGTAACAATTTTGCCACAAAACTTAATATTAATTTTATTTAAAATTTTAAGTTGTCACAATTTTGCCACAACTTGTAAATAAACTTTTTTTTATAAATTTCTATATACATACCCCCATTGGTGACAAACTGTACACATTAAAAAAAATAAACCGGTTTTTTTAATAAAAGAACACAAAATAACAATGTTTTAACGAACAACCAACCATCAAATATATAAAACATAGGCCAATATTCAAAACAAAGAACAATTACTTATTACCATATTCTTTTTATAATATCATCCATTCACTTTTGAATTTCACACTCGGCCCGCTCGAATCGAGCTTGTACTTGCTCTTCTTCTCGATCTTTTTCTAACTGTTCCAAGTGATTTTCTAAGTTTTCTCGAGCCACTTGTTCTTTCTCAAATTCCAATTGGGCACTTTGGACCTATAATAAAAAACATATATAATTAATACAAACCTTTGTAAAATACAAAATTATAGACCAAAATATCGTACCTGTTAGCAACAAAGTAAGCTCAAAATCAAATCTCAATTTATATGGTCAAAAGGACCCGAATCCACCATATGAAACTATAATGATCTACTTTCATTTTTAACGGGTCAAAACTACATACCCACATGAAACTATAATTATCTGCTTTCAATTCAAATGGGTTTCAGGACACAAATCCATTCTATTAAACTATAACTATCAAATTTAGATTAAAGAGAGCCTAAATGACCCAAGTCCACTATACGAAACTATAACAATCTATTTTTATTTTTAACGGGTAAAAACTATCAAACTCACTTTATGAAACTATAACTATCTATTATCAATTTAATGGGGCCAACATGACCTAAACTCACTTTACGAAGCTTAAATTATCTACTTTCAATTCAAACGGGTCTTTATTAAAGCAAAACTATCAAATTTAAACTAAATGAGTCAAATGACATAAAACACACTTTATAAAACAAAAATTATCTACTTTAAAATGAGTCAAAATGACCAAACATACTTTATAAAACCAAAACTATCTACTTTCAATTCAAAATGGTCAAAATGACCCTAACCAACTTCATGAAACCAAAACTATCTACTTTATTTCAAACGGGTCAATAAAAATAATAATTAAACAACAATACCTCTAGTAAGTTGTGACCGTCGGTTATACATGGATCTTCCGATTCGCCCTCGTGTTGAACGGGAGATACCCATCATTTTACGGGTTCCCATAAATTGTTGGCCCATAGTCCTTCTGAAGTTCTTTTTAAAATAATGTCTACATTTAGAAAAACACAAGCTTTAACTTAAATCAACGTTTCGTACACACAAGAAAGGGAATGCCAATATTCTTTTATGCTATGTATGTAAATGATACCTTATTACTTACATGTGATTCTTTTGATCGTTGAGTGACAAACTCTAAGTCATCCAAGCCAATACTAATGATGCAGAATCTATTCAGAGTGAAAGGATCGGACAAAAAGAACACTTTAGAAACTAGGTTACCCCAACTTAAAATCTCCATAGGAACTAGAAATATTTCAAGACGCTTTCAAATGTTCTTATAAAATCTTTAAAACCACCCACATCTCCATGCAAACTCATAAAGTTTAATCTAGTAATGCAGGCCCATTTAGAGTGAATGATTAGGCCAAAAAGACAGTGAAGAAACTAGGCTAAAAGGATAAAGCTAACAACTTTAAAGAGAAAATGAGTAAAATAACCACTTACTTTCCAGAGTACTTATAGCATGTAAACAACTTCTCAATTGTGTGTGGCTTGTTGTCGGGTTGTGCAGCCTTGATCTGGATCAAAAGCATAACATTGAGGATTATAAAGAAAAAATATTCCGTGTATAAGATAAATACTTAAAATTGGAAGCAAATGAAACCTATATATTTCAACATACCTTTTCCATTAGTTGGTAGTAAACATCGTCAGGAAAATAGGCCAAAGTCGTACCACTGTCAACTATAGCAGCTTGCTTCTTTACAAAGTCGAATATACTTGTTGGGAGCTTTACAGCATCACCATTCACATCAATTGAATCCAATGCAATGTTAAAATGTGTCCTACATAAATCACGAATCCAAATCATGACCGGTCTGCAGAAAGCTCCTGACAGACTGCATGTCCCAGTAGTCAGGCTAAGGCGCTTAGCCATTTTGACACAAATGTGAGACCCAAATTCACTGCAAGTTCCCCCCAGTTAAGTATTCTATTTCAAATTTTCTATTCCGTTTTATTGAATATTCATGAAATTATTGGCAACAGTAGATCACATGCTATCTTAGATAGGTAAAGTTTATGTGCTAGGTGCATCATATACCATATATATCTAACAGACCCAAATGATGACTTCTTTAACTCTATTTTGACACTTTTTGTACTCCTATTCATTAACAGCTCTATTTTCTGTCATTTCCATTATGTTTCATTCTGTTCTTAATGAAATAATAATCTTTTAAGATCTTGATGGCCCGATGTGCATTTCAGTAATTCTGTTTCATTCACTATCAATAAATGCAATTCAATGACAAAGAAAGATAACTTACGTATCATCCAAAATTGGTGTTGTTTAATTTTTGGCTCGACTACTTCTCCAATAGCAAAAATGCCACCTCCTTTTTTTACCATCCAAGCAATGTGAGAACATTTTTTTCACCTTTTTAGCTGAAGCGAGCTGTGAAAGCAACGAAGTATTTGACTGTCCAAATCCAAGAATACCATCTAGCGCTTGGTCTGATGAATCCAGATCTCCAGACTGTTTGGCTCCACACCTAACTTGGAATAATGAAATTTATGTACATTATATGTAAACTCAAAGATTTGATTGTTAGACTTAGAACACACTCTTAATTTCAATTTTTAATGAAACTTCTAACAGTACTCAAGTTTGGAGATAAAAAGAAGACAGTTTGTGAGAACAAAAAAGGGGGGGCTAAGTGTATAATTAAAAGTCAAAACATGTAGTTTTTTAATTGGGCACTATATAGTATCTTATCATTGTAGGGCTATTATAACTAACCTTAATGTATCTCCAATATAACAAAAAACTTTCAAGTTATATAAAATTCCTGAGTTTATAAAGGAAAGGGAAAGGATATATCACCAAGTTACCTGATAAATAACCGCTGCTCCCTTTTGAGTACCGTCTCCAAAGAGACCCTCGGCTCCAAAACAAACTACCGACAAGCAAACGACACCAAATATATACATAAACAAAAAGCTATTGCTAACAACAGAAATGGTGCAAGGATGAGAGCACATGATAAGAGGTACAACTTTTCACATACAATGAAAAAAAGCAAAATAATGTTTATGGGTCACTAATGGCTTCACACGCACCATAACTTATGTCAAAACCGTGCTGAAACAAGATAGCAAGAAGGATCAATGTTCATGGAAAGAATTACACAAATGTCTACATTGAATACACACACTCCAATTGAATATATAGTTAATCAAACAACCTTTTTTCCTGTTGATATGAAAGTTTAAATCTTTAGACTTTAGATTGTTAACAACCTACAATACTTTCACAACATGTATCTAATAATCAATCAAATGATAATGACCCTTGATTTATGTTAAGAGCTAAAATTGTGTTAGAAAATTTCATCCACACTTAAAACTAGTCTTGTTCTTTTATTGTAACTCATTAAAAAAATCAAGTTACATAAAAGAAGGTTCATTGAGGCATTTCATCAAAGACTTAATATGCAATTGGATTGTACATGACATACCAGGCAATCAACTGCAAAAACTGAAATATAATCAAGACCATCATAATGAAAGACAAAAGGGCTTAAGTGATCAATATAACAAGGGATGAATTTGAAGTTATAGTTTACCATTGGCATGTCCATGAAAAGAACAAGCAGTTGGGGAGTTATCTTTGTCGTTATACAAAGAGTTGCACCTCAAACACCTCTTCTGCAAACTGACGATTCGTAATATTTGTTGGTGTCTGCCATGATACGTGATTTGATTTTTGTAAAATAAACCTGCAACCATGAAAACTCTACTTTAGATTAACCAATGTTAAGATCCAAATATGTACACAGAGGTAGCAAAAAAGGTCGGGTTGGGTGGAATGGTAACAGATGAGAACAAGTAAGTTTTGTACAGGGTGGGTTTGACCTTAAACACTTTTTGTCCAAATATGTTTACTAAATTGTGCCTGAACTGTGATTGCATAAACAAATTAATACAATCATAATCTAACTTTCTGAAGAAACAAAAAACAAGTTAGAAGGTTGAAGGCAACTTTCAACCACTTTAACATGTTTTCCTTTCAAGCCAACTTCTTTTATTTTACCCATTTGATGCATAACACATCAACCAGATCATAAGTAAACAGATAAAAAATGCCACCCATTTGGCATATTACCTATTTTGCTAATTTTAAGATTTCACCCATTAGAGATACAACATAAGCTAAATGAAAAGCTACAAATTGTCTTTTAATCATCATCAACATGTGGTCAAATACTTCTAGAAAAGCTAAGTGCCAGCAAAAAAACCTACAAATTCAGCCTGGAAACATGCCAATTTAAGAAAATTTATAATTTTATTAGCAACACAATTGAGGTAACAATATATGCACACTGTAAACATAGATATCAAATGAATCAAAAAAATCAAATTGCAATGTTCTAGGTCATTATTCAGCTTAAATCAAGTAATCAATTTATCACTCAAAAAGCTCTAGTTGCAAATCAGATCTCAACCAAAACTCACACCAATAAACAAAATGAAAATCAAGCTTATTTCATTACCTATCTAACGCCGGTCACTTCCAAATTCAACTACGTAAGTTCGTGATGAAGGCTGTAACGAAGATGAAATCTTATGGATTCGCTGCGTACACTGCATAAACTTAGAATTGAAGATGAAATCTTATGGATTCGTAATGCACTGCATCTGCTTATAGCGAAGTTGAAATCGTATGAAGATGTTAGCGATTTGTTAATCGAACTTCGCGATGGAGACGGAGATAACGAATTGAAGAGCAGAGGCATACATTAACTATTCGTGATGAATTGAAGAGAAGATAATGAATCGGAGGATTTTGAATTGAAGATAATAAATTAGGGTTTTGTAAATTTAAGGGTTAAAACTGGTATAGGATGAAATCTTAAAGGGGTCAATGAAAATTTATGTTTGTGGCAAAGTTGTTTTTAACATGTATAAAGTTTGCCACAACTTTGTCACGATCTACTGATTTTTGTTATTTAAATTTATATATAATAATTTACTAAACTAATGAAAAAAATATTGTTTGCTGTAAAACCATCTCAAAATTTATAATGTTTGCCACAACTTTACAACTAATTAATATTTGTTATTATTTAAACTTATGAATGAAGATTAAAGTAAATAACAAAAAATATATTATTTGCATAGTCTTAATAACTGTAATGCTTGCCATAATTTTATAACAAAACATAATTTCCATAAAAAAAATATCCGTCAAAAAATTATAAGCAATTATACAAACTTTGCAACAACTTTGTCACAAATTAATATTTTTTTTAATATTTAAACCTGTTTGTTACAAGATTGTGGCAAAACATGTAAATTTTGAAACAACTTTGCCACAAATTATAATTGTTATAATATTTAAATGTATTTGTTACAAGATTGTAGCAAGACTTGCAAGTTTTTCAACAACTTTGCCACAAGTTAATATATTTTTATATATAAATGTGTTTGTCACAAAATCGTGGCAAGACTTGCAAGTTTTGCAACAACTTTGCCACGAGTATTTAGAATTAAATAATATGTTGAAATGTTGTTGTTAAATTGTGAGAAACCACTTTAGCTTTGTAACGAGTTTGCAACAATATTTAGTGTTGTGGCTATTTTGTGAGAATTATGTATCAAATATTAAGACTTTATTATCTTTTTAACTTTTGCCAATACGTTGTTGCCATCTTGTGGCAAATAACGTGTTGTGGCAAATGTGTCACAAATATTTGTTGCAAAAAACTCATTTTCTAGTAGTGACAGTATAATTAAACTATATTTTTGTTTTTGGCATTTTCTTTAAATTTTTACACTTAACGAATTTTGGTTTAATTAAAAGGTCACTTTTGGGTCTTTAACTTAACTATCGTTAAGTTTTCTAGTTAATTCCTCTCATGTGTAAGCACATGAGGGCGTTTTGATCATTCTACCCTTGAAAGACAAAAACTAAATTGTTGTCGTCGCCGTCGTCGTCGTCGTCGTCGTCGTCGTCGCCGCCGTCGTCGTCGTCGTCGCCGTCGTTGTTGTTGCTACTCGTTTCCCATATAATCTAACTAGTTTAGTGCCCGCGCTATGCTCGGGAATATAATAACCAGATGATTTTAACGACATTCTTGGGGCGTGGAAGGTTCTAATCAATTTTTAGATAAAACCGTTATAAAACCGAAACACATGATTTATTTAAAAACTGATTTTTTTTAATATATCAATATTATACTCAAATTAAAGAGAATTACATGCTCAGTTTTATGGTGTAAATTAAAAAAATAATAATAATATCGTATAAAAAGTTATGGATGGTTTAAAGATACTAAGGTATTTAATTATAGCATATTATTAATTTATTTTTAAATTACATTTATACACCTTATTAAATATAAACTGACTCGTGCACACCCTAGTAAAAATGGTTAAAAATGTAACTATTCTTTAGTTTTTATAGTTTCTCCTAATTATTAGGGGTTTAAAATGTAATTCGTTTTATTATAATATATTATTATAAATTATGTATACATATTTTAATTATAAAATTATTATGAGATTATAAAATTATTATTATGAGAGAAAGTCTCAAATAATACCATCTAAATAAAACAACCTTAAATGGTTGACACATAAACAAAACTCATTTTCTTTTATTATATAGATTGACTAGTTTAGTGCCCGTGCTACGCTCGGGAACATAAAACACAAACGGTGTTTTTAAAGATATTAATGGGACACGGATGATTCCAATCAAATTTGTGACAAAACGGTGGTAAAAAACGTAACAAAAGATTTTATTTAAAAAAATTATTATTTTAGTATTGCAATATTATACTCAATTTAAAAAGATTTAAATCATGGGCTTTATGTTTTTTTAAAAAATGTCGTGTAAAAAAAGTTATGACTCTTTAAAAAATTGAGTTATTTAATTGTAGATTATTATCAACTTTATACATAAGTTTCATTTTTACACCCTGTCATATATAAGATGACTCATTCACACCCCTAGTAGGAGATAGTTTAAAATATAAATAATCATAAATTTCTAGAAATTCTCCTAAATATTAGGGGATTAAAATGTAATTAAGGTTATTATAATATATTATTATTATAGATATATACATATTTAAATTATAAAAATATTATTATGAGTCAAATTTTCTTATGATGCCACACAAGCAAAAACCATCTCTAATGATGACAACTAAGCAAAATTGATTTTGCTATATTATATAAAGATATTTATTTATACGGATTTTTAACCTAGTCAAGCTTATAAATTTATGACCTGTAATAATTTTGGATACCAAATGGGCCTAAACCCCAATTAATGAGCTATTGTTGTAAAGTTTTACTAATGGATGGGCTTAATTAAAGAACTATTGTCGTAAAGTTTTCAAAAGGGTTCGGACTAAATATTTTACATCTCAAAGGCTGCCTTTTATTACTATTACCATTACTTGTGGCCTAGATCTTGTAAAATACTTTTTTTAAATGTCAATTCATTAACAACAAGAAACTAGTGCAAAAAGAATCTAGTAAAATACTTGCCTATGATTATTTCGGACGAAATTTTGACGGCTTAGGGTTCTCACAAAGGCTGCCTTGAGGATGGCATAATCCAATACGAAAAAAAATACAAATCGAAAGTTTTTTTCATATAAACGTGGAGGAATGGATGACAAAATTTTAAATTAGTCTAAAATTTACACTACAAATAAAAAAAAAATAAGGGGAGGTGGGTGGCCCTTCCCGGCCCCTATAAAGCTCTATACATGCATAAGCTTATCGTGAGTTACTATTACCATTACTTGCGGTCTAGATCTTGTACAATCCCTACCTATGATGATTGTTTAAAGTTTCACGTTTAAACTTTGTTAGATGCAAATATTGGGATTTTTGTTGATTCATTTGAAAAATCATCTGTCATTGGTGAAGAATATAGCCATTAGCCCATTAATAATTGGATGATTGGGTTTTGGATGTTTTATATTAATCTAATTGATTTTTGTGTAGATAACATCTTGACATTTGTTCGTCATTGGTTTGATTTAATCAAGTGACCACAAGTCACAACCAGATTGTGGACTTGCATTAGCCTCTCATACAGTGTTTTATTATAGTGTGTTATGTCTATATTACTTAAAATTCATATTTCACTAGGTCACATATCATGCTTCATAACTTGAACTCGAAGATGATCATTCTTTTAAAGTAATTATTTCGTTCACAGTTTTAAAACAGTTATCTGAAATAAATAATCAAGAGACAGTAGGTTAGTTATTTAATTAATTTTCTTAGTTAGATAATAAAAAAATCGTATAACATTAACACATTCTCTTCATGGATACATTAAACAAAAAAATAAAAAATGAAGTTGGATACGTCCCCTGACTTTACATATCTAGGTTAATTAGGATTTTTTATTGAGTTTACGATAGTCTTTCAATATAAAATTAATTTTGTATTTTGGTTTATGTTTGTAAATTCAACATTCAACCCGACGGCTTTTTGGTTTAATTTTATTTGATCTTTTGATTTAATGTTATAATTTTAACATATACGTGCCAATTATCGTAACAACTTTTTCCGTGACATTAACAAGTGCATCCAAAACCTGACAAATAAATACTCAATGTATACACATACATATCCAAAACCAATTACATTACAACTTTGTCATTTTATACCCACTTAACTAATGTTTATTTAGTGATGGATCTATACAAACATCTCAGCTCAAAGGTAGCGCTCAAAATTTTTTTTCCACTATAGGGTAAGTTTATACGTAAAAACATAATTAAAAAAATAATTTTACTATGAAATACAAGTTAAGGGCTAGTAGGTACTACGTACCCTAAGGCTGGAAATTTCTGATACAGACATGATAACACAACACGACACAGAATTAACAGGTTTCGTGTTTGACCTTAACACGTATTGTGTCGTTAATAGGTTAACACGATAAAGACAAGTTAATTATCATGTCTTAACAAATTAAAGACATGTTAACACAATAGGTCACCTGTTAATGTTTAATTAAAGGAAAAATTGGTGCAGAATGGAGGTTGAGATGAATTTTAAAGGAGATGAGAAGAAAGATCAAAGTCTCATATGGAGTTTTATGGACTCTTAAGTTTTTTTTCACATTCGTTTATCAAGTATTATTACAATTAAAAACTAATTTTATGGACTTTTTTTGTTTTATGGTTTAAAAATTATTGTATTAAGCCGTATATAATATTTAAAAATTATGAATTTCTTTTGCAAATTTTATTATATTTAAAAAATAGGTTTTATTGTGTCTTATCATGTAAACTGCTGTTTATACATTTAACCTTAGGGATATTCTAAACTGCATTTATGTTTTAACTGATATTTTGCACGATATTCTTAACAAACACTTGTTATTTCAACAATAAATCGTCTAGCATCATTCTACAAATCAATCAAAGAAAAGTACTTAGTCTTATCTTACTAATTTGATCATAAAATTAACTTGTGTTATTTTTTTTTACCAAAACAACTCTTAGCAACATGTCATAAGGAGCAATGCAGGTAATCTAGCCGCAACAAGCATTTTTGTATTTACTTAAATTGTTTTACTTTTTAAAAAAAGTTACTAAGACTTTCATTTTTTCACAATAGAACAACGTAGATGTAGTGGTGTGTAGGCGGTTTCTTTCACCTATTATTTTGGTATTAAACATAATTTGTTAACCTTTCCAGTAATTCAGTTAAAAACCAATGTAGATGGAGTTAAAAACCAATGTAGATGGACTGATCTTGGTGTTTTTATTTGGGTCTTCGGTCCCGACTCGTAGCTAGCAGTCTTTTTTGTCAAAATATTGTTTCCTTTCACTTTTCTTAAATTTGTTTTGTTAGAAACTAGTACTGAAACCCGCGCTTCGCTGCGAAGATGCGGGCGCACTAAGCCTAAGTGCGGGTCTAATTATTTTTAGAGCTAGACTCCACCTATTCATATAGGTGTATTAAACATTCATTTGCATCAAACTTGTTCCATCCTCCACCTATTCTTGGATGTATTAAACATTCATTGCATCAAACTTGTTGTTTATAGTAGTTATTGCATTAAACTTGTAGATAATCGTTAGTTATGACATCATGTTTTACATTATGTTACTGAATCAAACATCAAGCTAGTGCTAGTTAGTTAGCTATTTGCATTAGCATAAACCATTGTAATTGTTGGTATAAATCCGGGCGCGTAGGTAGTAACGAATCTGGATTAACGGGAACCTCCTATTTTTTCACTTCTTGGTTCTACAAAGTTGGTTCTCTGCACAAGCAACAACGCATTAAGGCACTACGAAGAACCGAATGGTGGTTTCTCTGTGATAACCCTCCGGCGTGACAATCAGTATATTGATTATTGTATGATAGATAAGTGTGTGTGATTGAGTGTGAGAAGAGTGAAGAGAGCATGATCCCCTTTGTGAAAGGGAATGTCATATATATATATAGTCACTTGATTAGGGTTACCTGATGTTAGCGGGTCCCTCAAGGGGACATACCTTTTGCACGGTTCTCGTTTATTTGCTGGGCGCGAGTGGTACCAAGTACTGGTTCCTGATTGGTGGTACTCTGACTATCCATACATGGGGCGTCACGTTTCCTGACATGTCTGTCGGGTGACGTAGGCAGATGATGTTGGCAGGTCGGGCGGCGCAAATGGGTGATATTGGCGGGTCGGGTCTGACCCGTTTGGGTGCAATACCCTTGAGTAATAGTTACCAAAAGATATAATAAGAGTTTAAATTGCACATATATATTGTTGTCTACTTGTCTTGTATGTTTGTTGTTGTGATTCAGTTACACGGTGCCTAGAAGTGCTAGTTTTTCATGCCTTCCAAATGTTTTAAATTAGTAGCTGATGCTTGCCGACCAAAAGCTTAGTGCCAACAATCATGTTGTTTGATGGCTTCCGAGGCTTCACTATGCAATGTGCAACTTTATTAAACAATCTACAGGTCCAACATTAGAACTATGTAATTGCATGGCCATGTCAAATGGGTCCAACAAAATTTTTAAATACCACAGCAACTAATTAAACGTACAAAACAAAACAACTTTAAGCAATCTACTTTAGAAACTAACAACCAAGATAAAAAAAAAACATGCCGTGAACAACCACATGATCCAATCAAAGCTAAAAGCCATAACCTTTGAAAGTTTGTCACCAAAGGTTTTAAATCCACCGGAAGTAACACCATATGAGCTTATTTGTAAAATAAAAGCATTATCAACCCCCCAGAAATGCCCTTATTTAATCTAGATTTATAAAAAAAAAGTAACATGAATCTGAACATACAGTTAAGGTTGAATGACTTATAAATACATTCGAGTGGCTTATAAAGTGCTTTGGACAACTTGTCAACCAAACGAACAAAACCTTTAAAAAAATTCCACACCAAAAGAGACATGCAATTGGAGTCAAAAACAATTTAAACATAGATATACAAATAGGAAAACAAACATAAACAACAAACATAAACTTCAATCCCAAACAGACAAAAAAAAATGAAAAATCTTTGATGGAAAGTTAAACTAAAACCAACCAGCGGTGAAGAAAATCACCGGATTTGGTCCTGTGATTTACAAATAGGAGGGATGAGTGGTGAAAGAAATATGGGAATAGAGAATTGATTTGATGGGTACGTGAAGATGGAATGGAAGACTTATAAGCATGTGCATGTGTGTGTAAGAAGATACATGTAACCTAACAAATACCAAAACAATGAAACATTACACATGGAGATATGTGTGTCTAGTACACTACAAGAAAAGGGGCCTATAGCGACAACAAAAGTCGTCGCTATAGAGTTCAAAAGTCGTCGCTACTGGCTATGGCGACAACAGGTCGTCGCTATACTGTTGTCCCTTACGTAAGACACGTGTCATGCCGATAACTCACTATCAAGACCTAAATATTACACGTACATAGCTACATAAAGAAGTTGTACCTAATGCTAAACAATTTGTACGCTACTATTCACGTTTTGAAATGTAATAATGTTAATGTTAATGTTAATTTACAGTGATTCGTAACAACTTAATATGTTTTGGTTTTCATTACTTATTAATTTATTATACTCAAGTGTACGTATATCCTTCTTTTTAAGTAATTAATTAAGCCGGGGTGTTTAAAAATATCCGCATTTAAAAACTCGATATTTCGAACCTGAAAATTCGGATATTCGAACTTCGAATACCCGAAATTTTCTATTCGGGTTCGGATATTATTTTCAAATAATTCGTATATTCAGATTATCTGAAAATTTAAAAAATATTTTTTTAAATTATGTATTTAATATATTTATAAAATTATGTTTGTAGATGAGAGATCAAGAGAGAACTCCATATTAAGTTGAGAGAACTACTAAAAAGGGAATGAGTGAAATTTTAAAAGTAAAGGTAAAATCAGAACTTTAAATATATAAATCTTTAAATATTTCTATCTTTTGTATACGTTAAGTTTTTAAAAACTTTTTGCACCATTAGATCAAGAATTTCATTATCTTTTATTTGAGTATAAATAACGTTATAAAAAAAATAATTTTTCTCATTTTTATACTTTCAATACTATATATAGCATGAAAATTTAAAAAAAAAACGAGAAAAATATAACATTATTTATACTCAAATGTAATATAAAGAAATTCTTGATCTAATGGTGCAATTGTTTTAAAAAATGTTAACGTATACAAAATATAAAAATGTTTAAAGTTTTACATTTGCTCTTTAAAATTATATCCCTTGACTTTTTGGTAGTTATCGATTTCTCAACTTAAAATTAGTTTTATCTTGAACCCTACACTATGTTTGATAGTTCTAGACGAACCGAGCTTGGATCTAGATCTGAGATTGTTTGGTGATGTTGTTTGCGATCAGTGATGCGGAAACTCACTAATCACATATTGATGCTTGAATGTTCATGAAGATCAATGCAAAGTATGATGAAGATCATGATAATATGAATAGGTGAAATTGTATAAGATCAATGGAGAGGTTACAAGGGATATGGAATGAAAAATAGGCAACCCTTTAACAAATGACCTAGGTGATGGTATTTATAGTCTATACCATTCACCTTACAATGTAACCTAAACACGTGCAGTTAAGCACAAACGCGCATTTAAGCACGATACGATTACACAAATATTCTAAGACAAATACAATTAATGAACATCTTCACCCGTGCTTGCTCGTGATGATGCTCGATATCTTCACTCGCTTATATTTGGAAAGTGACATCTTTAAATAACCCCAACAATGTTTGTAAACCCTTATGTTAACATGTATTTAGTATTCCAATTCGCATTCACACTTCACAACCTCTACCCTCCCGCCTTCGACGACCCACTGACGCAAGCCTCCTACTATGTTTTTACCTTGCAAAAGCATTTGTACTTTTTCGTTAATAATGTTCTTTATAGTCTTTTTTGTATTAGTTTCTTGAATAGCAAATACATAACTTATATTTGATTCGAATAGTAGTTTCAAAAATTTATGAGGAGTTCCAAAAGAGTAAAGACCTTGATATTACTTTTTAAAGCGTGAGAAATTTCAAAAAAGCTTCATGATCATGTATTCATGTCTATAAAAATTCCAATATTTGATTTCTAAAGACTTTTTTGGTAGTCGACTTATAGCTTGTGGTCATAAAACAAGTAGCGGACTTGTCAAATGTGAAAAATGTAAGATTATTTAAATGTCTTGAAACGTTTAGGGTTGATGTTTGATTAAAAAAATTGGTTATTTGGATATTTATATATACTTCGACTTTAATTGTCTAAAGATATTTTTTGTTAGTATCTTAACATTAAGGTGAATGTTAACATTAAGGTGAATGTTGGATTGGAGAATGTTAACATTAAGGTGAATGTTGGATTGGATGTAATGCAAACTATAAAAAAAATTAAAAAATTCGGATATTTGGATACTATATGTATCCAAACTTTCGAAGATTTTCGGATATCCAAAAATTCAAATACCCGAAATCCGGATACCCGACTTTGAACACCCCTATAACCATGTCAATATCCCGCCATCAGTATAATATTTTAAAGTTAGAAAATCATAGATATAGTATGAGTTAAGTGCAAAATGCACTCCTATGGTTTACACTCAATAGCACTTTGCAACCTCGCTTGAATATTTAGACCTTTTGCAACCTTAGGCTTTCTAAAATGAGTCATTTGCATCCCCCGATTAGTTTGATTGTTAGTTGATCGTTATTTGTAACGGTAAAATAGACTATTTATATAAAAAAGGAACAAATTAATAATTTATAAGATCTAAAAAATATATACTTTTGAGTGAAATGCATTAAAAATACAAAAAATCATACCCAAAGACGATAAGAAAACATAATCATAACAACTCACTGTCGGACAACCATCGGCACCGACGACGTATCCACTTCCTTAAATATTATTTAGGTCTCGTAAGTTATTAATATGTTTATTTTTTAGGTAAATGGTCTATTTTACCATTAGAAATAACGATTAACTAACAATCAAACTAACCGGGGGATGCAAATGACTCACTTTAAAAGGTCTAATGTTGTAAAAGGTCTAAATATTCAAGCGATGTTACAAAGTACTATTGGGTGTAAACCACAGGGGTTCATTTTGCACTTACTCATATACTATCTATACATGGCACCATTGAGTATTGTAATAAAAGCAAAATAGCAGGCGATCACATGCCAATAATTGTGTTTTCGTAATAGTGATAGAAACATTTTGAGAAGGATTTGCCAATTCCAAATTAGTAGACGAATAATGTGAGGAGGCCGGTGGACTCATGACATAATAAAATTTGTTTTTTTCTTACACATCAATTTGGTAATCAAATCATTTAAGTAGGTAAAACTTTTTCAAAGCAAGCAACAGACAATAAGATGGATTGTTTTTTCATAATAAATAAATATATACAATAATTACATTGAGTGTCCTTGAACTTTCTTGTACCCCAAATGCATCTATGGTCATGGTTTTTTCAAAAATGTCATGCCACTTCTTTGATAAAATGTGTGGTTTAAAGTCAATTTTTATACTTCGAAACCCTTTAACTTACTTGTTGGTTTTGATGATCGGTAGTTCATGCTCTTGATTTTTTTTTTAGAACGGCGGTTGGTGCAACGGTCTATGACCGAAGCACTCAGAGGTGCAAGGACCGAGATCGAAACCCCGCCTCTAACACCAATAGATGTTTTTCGTCGGCATTGGGGCTCCCCCATTACTGCGAACGCAGCGGAGGCTCACCACAACCCTCCTTACGGGCCAAGTTGATCGGAGTCGAAACTCGTCAACCAACTGTTCCAGGGAAAAACCGGGCAGGAACCTTTAACCATGCCACGTAAAACCCTCAGGCTCAGACACGAAGTCGGGTGGTAACCCGGGACGAGCTTCATTGCCAATATCCACCAAAAGTGTCACTAGTAGGGATAGAACTTGAGTCTCCTTGGAGAACTCAAGTTATCTTACCACTAGGCCACAAGTTGGTTGATTCATGCTCTTGATTTACTAGATGTAACCGAGGATAAAAGTTATATGTTGATATAATAACTTGTAAACAAGCTTTGGTGTTAGAAATATGAAACTTATATATAAACCATTTCCCAATCATCAAGAAGAAAAAGATGAAAATATACTCAAATTATGTAAATAAAAAAGCTCCTAGCAATAACAATAGTGTATCAACTTAATTCAACAACATAACATTAAAGATCCAAGAGTTACAAAACAAATTGAACTTCTATTTATAGACAAACAGAAGCTAGTTTCGCTAACAATTTCATTATAGTGAAATTGCTAACATCGTGACCGGTTTCTGATCACGAGCGAAAAAATAGTTTCTCTAGCCACAATTTACATCTAAAACAAATAAAACTAATCTATTACAATAAAAACTAACAATTAGTAGCAGCATGGTAAATGTCACCCTATATGTTATCATCAATACTCTCCCTAGGGGGTATTCACCTGCGGGGTTTTTTTATTAGCTCATGCAGTTGCCTTCTCGAACAATTTTGCCAAATGTCTAACTTCAGCCTGATGTTCTTCAAACTGTTGCAAACTCTCCGCGAGTTGCCTTACCTCCGATCTGACCCCCTCGATTTGTTAGCAACTTACTCCACTCCATTTTTGCATTTAATCAAGTTTTCACACAAAACCTTCAAATCATCGTCACTGAAAGAGAATACCTCCATTGGATTGAACAACCTTATTTCATCTCCATCCAAGACTCTCATTAGTGCTTCGCCTGATTGATTATCACAGAACCATTTGACGAATTTCTACGGCTTCGAAGGTTGTTGATCAAGAACTCTCAAACGCGTAACGCTCTTTATCGACTTCAGTCTTTACACTATCTTTCCACAGTCAATGTTTTTCTTAAGTCTTCTCCTCCCAGCCTTCATAAAGCTAATTTTCTCAAAGTTATCTTCAACTCCTGAATGGATTTCCATTTCAAGGAGCTTAGCACAATCATTTAGACCTGCATTAATAAGTGGAAGTTCGGCCAATCGTCTGAGATCCTAACTCCTGCTCCGTTATTGGTGGGGACATATTCATCAATTCTTCAACTCGTTCATATCAGTAAGTAAATTTTTTATTTACTTCTGATGATCAAGAATTATCTTTCTCATATCTGCCATTTCAGCTTCTTGATGTTTCTCTGTTTCTTCTACATTCACCAGCTTTGTTTTTACCAGACTTAACTCATCAGGAAGGGATGTATTCACGTTTCTGATCACGTCTTCATTTAGTTCATATCTATCTAACCTCTTCTTATTCTTGATGATTAATTTTGGTTCATTGTTAGGGATTACTTTTGTTTTCCTTTCCTTCTTCTTTCTTTACACAAGAGTCAGATTCAGTTTGGGAAGGTGACCTATCCTAAGACTTCCTCTTTTCTTCCTAAGCTCTTTCTCGATCTCATCTAACTCATCCTTCAAACTTAGTGGTTTCTTCTAGGTATACTTCTTCTTCTTCTTGATCTCAACTACCCTTTCCTCTCTTTGTTCACTAATTCCCCATTCTTCATCAACAATCAGTTTCTTGATATACTCCCAACGATCAGTGGCGTACATGTTTTCCAGAAAATATGTTATCTTTTCTGAAAAGTCATAACTTGTTGAGGAGGAATCAACCAGAATCCTTACATTTATAGGAGTTAGAACAATTGAATCTTCCAATTTTTGCATGTTTTGTTTTAGATAATCCAATATGATCTGCACACACCTCGGTTACAACAACCATTTATCTCGCTTAGCAACCTGAGTGTTTTCTAGCATACACTTAAAGATGATGCGGGCAATGTTTACCTTTTTCCCCTACAAAAGGTGATAATAGCTCTATCCAAATCATAATTAAATCCATCTGATCCACCTTTATTGTTATCTAAACACGAGATAAAGACATGTGAAATAAATCTCCATTCCTTGGATAAATATGTCGTCTTAGTTTCTTTCCTCTTCTTGCACTCTGTTCCTTCGTACCTGATTTCCTTGAAAGCATAGAAAACTTCAAATTCTTTTATTAACACAACATCCCCACAATCTTCTTCCAAATTTAAAGCCTTAGCAATAATATCAGCAAAAATTACTATCTCCTCATTCATCATGGTTGCTTTGATAACTGACGGCTTCTGGTTCAGATAATACTCAGCAGTCTGCCAGAACTCTCTAATCTGTCTCTCATCAATCACTGGAAGATGAGAAATGGCACATTGGATGTGAGAACGCTCCAGCCAGGAGATAGCATCTCACAATCCCGCTGATTTGGGACCCCGATCTTTCAAATAAACAACCACATTTGACCTGGGATTAAATTTCAAATTTGCCATGCAGATCTAAACTATAGAAACGGAAATTCATTAATTGATATTAAATAAGAATATTCATTCAATAGTAAAACTACAACTTAAAAAGAATTTTGAGAGAATTTTGAAAAACAAATGCGAAATTATAGTTTCCCTGTGGTGAAACTATACTTTCGGATGTGCAAAACATATTGGTCATAGAGAAACTGTCTAGTGCACAAGAGCAGGATGACTAGGAAGTTTCGAACGACAGATATGAACTTTCGTTCAGTTTTGCACCAACCAGCAACTTTGCTGGTCGAATGGACAGACGTGTCGACTTCCAAGAATAAGAAACCAACGATTTTACATATGAAATCAATATTTCTTTTAAAGGGAGGTTCGAAACCCAAAATACTATATTTCTTACCAGTTCATTTTCACAAATAACTACAAATGAATCAGATTTTGTTCGAAGTTCAAAACTAGGATTTTGTTTTGCTGTCGTTGAATTTGAATGATATTTGGAGTAAAATGAAGAAACTGATTAAAAGTGTATATATATGACCCTAATTCCGCACGTGCAAAACTGCTAAATTCGCTATAAATCAGACAGACAATTCTATACGAACAAATTTATAGTTTTGCACCAAACAGAAACTTAATAATTTTTTAGTTTACTAAAAGTAAAGGTAAAAGTTTCCTCTTGACCCAAAAATCCTTCATTGAAAATTATGGCAAGACACGGTAGATAATAAAAAAAATTAAGATAGAAGGAATAAAATAAAATAAAATAAAATACGAAAAAACCAAAAGGATATCAGTTAGCATTTCAAGAGATAGTTCAGAAAAGTCACGGGTTGAAAGAATTGACAGTATTTTTGTCCTTTTAAACTCATGCCTTATTATTTTCAACAATGACTTGTAATGTTGTTATCATGTTTTGGGTTCGATTTGAGAAACTCAGATACGTTGGATCTCATAGACATTTGGCAGAGATCATATCATGTCATCATGGTTTATTGAAATGTGTGTGATGTGTGCAAATATATATAAAAATTAACAACTAAAAACACCTAAGTTTTAAATTTAAAAATCCAAGACTAGCAGACTATTTCCCACACAAACGGCAGTGGACCGGTCGAATGTAATATAGTGAACATAAGTCTGGGTGTCGACCCACAAACTCTATTATTACGTTAAACTAACGAAGGTTTGATTCGAGATAAATGCAAGAAAGTGGTAGGCGGACAGTGGATGTTGATGGAATGAAGAAGGTTTGTGGTTGTGGTTAAATCAGGTGGACTAGGAGATTGTGGTTGTGGTTATGATAAATGAACAATTGTTGCGTTTTGAAAACCACCAACCATAGCTACCTCATACAAATCACCACCCATTGATTTCTACCACAAAATTGTCATAAACCACCATAATCTTTAACTCCATCACCACCACAATATTCTTCTGTTGAGCAATATGGGTTGTGTGGTTGCAGCCTTGTAGGGTTGGTTAAGGGTTTGATTTTATATAATAATAATAATAATAGTAATAATAATAATAATATAGAAAGTTACCATTTTGGTCCCTGAGAAGTAAATAGAAAAAATACCCCTAGGGTTAACAGAAATTTTTAACGGAACGTGACGGAAGGACGAAAATGGCGGATTTTTACAAACCAAACACCAAAATGGCAAGAAAAAAACATAAGGACCAAAGTGGTCGAAACGGTACAAACCCAGGGACTATTTTGGCAATTTACTCTTAATTAAATGATTATTTAAAAGAGGGAGTTTGTTTAAAATAACTAATTGCATAAAGTAAATGACGATTTAGGAACAAGACTTAAAACAAATGATTAAAGGAAAACCACCTAGGCTAGAATGCACATTAACTTTAGTTATTCACTCATGATTGGAGTAATAGATATGGAACTGGGATCTTGATTTATTTACCTAAATACATCACTAATAGGACCCTCGACTCTTTTCGAGAAGACACCTACGGGTTTCTATTAGGTTAATATCAATATGAGTTATGAGTTTAGGCTTCTTCACAGTTACCCAAGTGAAATATGTTTTAGTGACCTTAGTAGAAAAACTGCCTCACAGTATAGCAATCTAGGTCATCTCAATCTAATCATATGACTCAATAAGCAGGTTTAACAATTAACACTAAGACGGTCTTCTAACAAAGAGTTAAACCTAACACATTATTTAAACAAGACTCATTGATAACTTATCACCTCAAGGATATCTAAGTTAGCTATGCATTTTCACTAGTTCAATTAATAGAATTATTCATATGGTTTTACTGCAATTAAACCACAAAACAATCACAACACACAGTCAATGATTTAAGAAATAACCTATCCTATGACATAGACAATCATCAAGGTTAAAGCGGAATAATAACATGTAACACCCCGATTTTTATGGTAAGTTATCTTTATGTGATTAAGTTTATATAGATGTGCATTTAAATGATTATGATTAAAATGATGTATGACGCTTATGATATATGCTATGATTATGATAAATGTGATGATTATGAAAAGTATAATGAAGAACGAAAATGATTATAAATGTACAAGAATGTAAAACGTGATGACTAATTACTTGGTAAATAGAAAAGGGAAGGATTAATGAAGAGGTTATGATGTAATTATGGACCATTAAAGGTGAAAGAATGAATTAAGACCAAAATGATAAGTGGATTAGTTAAGAGGTTTTCCTAAAATAGCCTAATTACCCAATTAAGGCCCAAAGCCTACCTAAAACCCTACCCCATATGGAAACTCCACTATTTAAACAACATTCCAGCCACCATCCTCACTTCACCATCTTCACAACAACACACACAAACCCTAATCTCTTTTGAAGAAAACTAAGGCAAGAAAGAGAAAAATCAAGAATTTTGTAAAACAAAGTGTAGATCTGAAGTTAGAGGGTGTTAAACAACAGGTAATCAAGGTAAAATCACTCCCTAAAACATGTTTTCATAACACAAAACGAATCTAGCCATTAATGGAGTTTTTAAGGTTTTCAAAGGTTTCAAAAAAATCAATAAAGGTTGAATTTTTATGTTTAAAATCATGGAAAAAGCTTAGATTTGGTCATATAAATGATAAAACAAGGTTTTGGACGTAAAAAGTTTGAGATTTGGTTGAAAAATGAAGATTTTGGGCAAAAACCGAGCTGAAACCCCATTTTGCGAAACTGCTGTTCATCTTGCGACACTGTAATGTCTCATGTGTCTGAGATCTGTAGTTGTGTGTCTGAGTGTGCATAAGTCCCAACGAAAGTTGGGCATGAGCCATGCGAAACTGCATGAGACACTAGCTGCGACACTAGCTGCGACACTAATAAAAAAATGACGATTTTCCATAATAACTTGTCCAAAAAAAATGCTGATCGTGCACCATTACCACTACCATAACCTTGTCCAAACAAGCAAGATCACCTAAGAATCAGGTGAGTTCTAGACCTCACTTTCTTTTCGTTTTAAATACTTTTTGAGGCTAACATGCATACCGATATACTTATATGATCACCCTACGGGTTGACTAAATGAAGACTATACAATTGAATACATGTTGACTAAATAAAGAGTATATGAATGAATGCGTGTTGACTAAATGAATTATGAATGTATAGTAATGGTAGAAATAGAGACAATAATCCGGCTGTGGATTTATAATACTAGTGAAGAACCGATGTATCGATAGACTCCGTAAGAGTCGAAGAGCTAAGATCCGGCCGGGGGTTATAATACCAATGAAGATGTCATGTAAATACCGGTAGACTCCATGAGAGTCGAAGAGTTATGATCCGACTGGGGAATTTAATACCAGTGAAGAACCGTTATATCGGTAAACTCTGTAAGAGTTGTAGTTACGTATTAGATGATGATATTACATATGTGTAATACAATGAAGATATGAAGCGTACTAAATGACTTTACTTTTAAAACTAGAACTCACTCAGCGTAGCTGACTTTTGTATGCATGTTAGATTGATGTGCAGGTTTGAAGATTTAGAGAGCTGCTTGGCGGGAGCTAGAGACTTGTTGAAGACTGACATTGAAGAAAATACATTTAAGATCAAATTACAATTTTGTAATGTTTTTAAGAAGTTTTTAAGACAGATATGATGATGTAATGATGTTTTAAACAAGTATTCCGCTGCATTTTTGATTTATTTAATTTATGGTTGTTTTTATGCTTATGAATGCCAACTGTGGTGCTTGCCGAAAGGCAGACGTTACAAGTTGGTATCAGAGCCAAAGTTTAAGAGAAAATGGGTAAAATGTTTTCAAAAGAAAAACCTAATACTTTAACTGAAATTGGGACCGAAGTAAGAATGCCAGTCTGCTAGCTCCACGCCAAGGAGTAAAGTATGAACAGCAATGAGCTATATAAGAAATGTCTGTGATATATATAACAATGTAAATGCTACGTTTGAGTACTGATGATGCAATATGATGATGAACTATGCCTGTATGCAATAGGACAGTAATTGAGATTCTTGTAGAAAGTTTGTATGTTATGAGCAAGTGTTAGAAGAGTAGAAGAATAGGTTTCGTGGTTATACATGTTTCGTGCCCTATATTTGCTAGAACGTTCTTGCATGATTTACATGATCTAGACTAGGTTTGAATACTGACGGGACTCAGGAGGGGTATGTTTAGAACGTGAATAGTAAAGTAAGTAGTTAATTACAACTGGCCACTGTCATTAGAAACTTACAGTACGTATCACGTCCTGAATTGCTCTAACTAATGAACGTGAGTGTTTGAATTTTATAGGAAGTAAGAAATGGCACCCAAGAGAGTAAATAGAAGCTCTGCCAAGGCTGCTAATGCTAAGGCAACCAAAGTCCCTGAAGGGAAGCGTGGGAGAAAGCCCACAAAGAAGAATGCTGAGACCGATCCTGAAATCGAAGTTGAGGATGCACCAACCTCCGAGCTTGAACAGAATTTGAAGGATGTTGTCGCACACGAAGTGCACCAGGTCCTGACTAATGTTATGCCTTCGGTTCTGAAGGAAATGATGAAAGAAATGAAGAAAGCTGAAGAGAAGAAACCCGCTAAGAAGGTTGTTGAGGGTGATGAGGAGGAAGAGGAGTCTGACAAGGGGGAAAGAGAGATCGAGTCGTCTGATGACTCGGATTTTGAGAATGAAGGGAATGGGTGCAACTATGGTGCTTTTCAAAAGTGCAAGCCCCCTACTTTAGATGGGAAGAAAGGTTCCGTTGCCACCCTAGAAAGGTTAAGTGAGATGGAGGCTGTGATTGATATCAGCGAGTGTAGGGCTGATCAAGCGGTGAAATTTGTTGCCCACTCGTTTACTGGGGCTGCGATTTATTGGTGGACTATTGTGAAACAGTCCAAGGGAAGGAAGGTGATCAAAGAGATGGTATGGGAGGACCTGGGGAAATTGATGATTAAGAGGTTTTGCCCGCAGTATGAGGTTGATCGAGTTGAGAGGGAATTCCTGAATCCGACTGCAGGAAGTATGAGTCATCTGGAGTACACTACAAAGTTCAATGAGATGGCACAGCTGGTGCCTTATTTGGTTGAAACTGAGCAAAGGAGGATTAAGTGTTATGTCCAAGGGCTGCCACCCAGGGTGCGCACGCACGTGAATGCCCACAGGCCGGGTACTTTTGAGTCGGTTGTGGATCTGGCTGGGATTGTATACGACAACGTGGCTGCTGAAGAAGTGATGGATGCGAAACCTAAATATTGGGATAATTCCCGAAATCAATCAGGGAAGAGGCACAGAGATGATGGTAGGAAGTATGATAACAAGCGGGTCAAGGTTGAAGCAAGGCAGGCACTGGTGCGAAATCATAATGAGAACGACAATTGTGCAAAGTGTGGCAAACCCCACTTCGGGGAGTGCAAATGGGGAACAGGAGTTTGCTATAAGTGTGGAAAGCAGGGCCATCGTGCCATGGAGTGCAAAGGGTCATTAAATGTGATAAGTGTGGGAAGTCTGGTCATGTGGCCAAGGATTGCTGGGCGGGAAAGGGAGGTGACAAGCCAAAGACTACTGCTAGGGCTTTCACCATGTCAAAGAAGGAGGCAAGGAAAGAACCAGAGGTTGTTTCAGGTACGTTTCTCGTCAACAAAATCTGTGCATCTGTGTTATTTGATTCTGGTGCTAGTAGGAGCTTTGTGTCTGCTTTGTTTTATGCTGCCTTAAAAGTACCCTCTAGAAGAGTAGAACAGTCTTTTGATGTAGAAACTGTCGAGGGTAAATTCATTAGAGTTAATCAAATGATAGAAGGTTGCACAGTTACTCTATTAGGACATAGTTTCCCTGCAGACCTATGTATTATGACCTTGGATAGTTTCGACGTAATATTGGGAATGGACTGGTTGTCCAAATTTGATGCCAACATAGGTTGTCGTGAGAGATTGGTTCGTTTAAAAGCTCTCGATGAAAGCCCCGTAACTGTGTATGGCGACCATGAAAGTAAGATTCCCCGTGTGATCTCGATGATGAAAGCAAACCGACTAATTCAACAGGGCTGCAACTCGTTTCTAGCATATGTTAAGGATGTAGAGGAGAAACCGAAGCGATTGTCAGACGTGCCGATAGTTTGCAACTTCCCCGATGTGTTTCCCGAGTATCTGCCCAAAACGCCACCCGACAGAGAGATCGAATTTCAAGTTGACCTTGTGCCTGGAGCACAACCCGTGGCGAAAGCACCATATCGTTTAGCCCCAAGTGAAATGAAGGAATTGATGACGCAACTGAAGGAGTTGCTAGATAAAGGTTTTATCCGACCAAGCACTTCTCCCTAGGGAGCGCCAGTGTTGTTTGTTTAAAAGAAAGATGGGAGCATGAGAATGTGTATCGACTATAGGGAATTGAACAAGTTGACTGTGAAGAATCGTTACCCTTTGCCCAGAATAGACGACTTATTCGATCAGTTGCAGGGTGCGAGTTGGTTTTCAAAGATAGATCTTCGTTCCGGTTACCATCAACAGAAAATTAGGGAGCAAGATATTTCGAAGACAGCGTTCCGCCAAGATACAGACATTATGAGTTCTTGGTCAAGTCCTTCGGACTGACTAACGCGCCAGCCGCGTTTATGGATTTGATGAATCGCGTGTGTCGACCAATGTTGGATAAGTCCGTAATTGTGTTTATCGACGACATTCTGATTTATTCAAGGAACAAAGGCGACCATGCGTGTCATTTAAAGGAAGTGTTAGAGATGCTGCAGAAGGAGAGATTATATGCTAAGTTCTCGAAGTGTGCCTTTTGGTTACGAGAAGTTCAATTTTTTGGGGCATGTCATAAACCACGAGGGGATCATGGTTGACCCATCGAAGATTGAGGCAGTTATGAAGTGGGAAATTCCCAAGACGCCGTCCGAGATCCGTAGTTTCTTGGGTTTGGCGGGTTATCATAGAAGATTCATCCAAGATTTCTCCAGAATAGCCTCCCCGCTAACGAAGTTAACAAGAAAGAAGGTTGTATTTGATTGGGGGAAAGATCAGCAGGAAGCGTTTAATAAACTAAGAAAAAGGTTAACCGAAGCCCCCGTGCTAACCTTACCTGAAGGGTATGATGATCTAGTAGTATATTCCGATGCGTCACGACAAGGTTTAGGATGCGTGCTTATGCAGCGAGGAAAAGTAATTGCCTACGCATCGAGGCAGTTGAAGGAAAATGAGATGAACTACCTGACTCATGATCTTGAGCTCGCAGCAGTCGTTTTCGCATTGAAAATATGGAGACATTATCTGTACGGAACGAAGTGTACATTGTACACCGATCATAAGAGTTTGTAGTATTTCTTTGAGCAGAAGGACCTAAATATGAGACAGAGAAGGTGGTTGGAATTAATCAAGGATTATGACTGTGAGATTCATTACCACCCAGGAAAGGCCAACGTGGTAGCCGATGCTTTGAGCAGAAAGGAGAAACATGAACCGATTCGGGTCAGAGCTTGTCAGCTGATTATTACACCCGAAGTTATGGAAGAGATCAGGAGGGCTCAAATGGTGGCCCTAAAGGAGGATCAGATTAAGGCAGAAAGAATGGTTGGAAAGGAGATAGATTTGACCCAAAACACTTATGGTGTAAAGACGATATACGACAGAGTATGGGTACCCTGAATCGGAGAGATACGGAGGGGTATACTTGATGAAGCGCATAAGTCCCGTTATTCAATCCATCCAGAAGGGACAAAGATGTACAAAGATTTGAAGAAGGATTATTGGTGGCCCGGTATGAAGAGAGAGGTAGAAGCGTATGTGAGTAACTGCCTGACTTGCCTTCAAGTCAAAGAGGAACATCAAAAACCATATGGGAAGATTCAGCCATTAGAAATACCCGAGTGGAAGTGGGAGCACATCACCATGGATTTTATTACGAAGTTACCACGAACCCCTAAGGGGTATGATACTATTTGGGTAATCGTGGATAGGTTGACAAAGAGTGCTCACTTCCTACCAATCAAGGAGGCAATAAGTTCAGAGAAATTAGCCGAGATATTTATCAAAGAGGTTGTGGCGAGACATGGAATGCCGGTGTCCATTGTGTCCGACAGGGACACTCGATTTACATCAAAATTTTGGAAGAAATTTCATGATGAGATGGGAGCGAAGCTCCATATTAGTTCAACTTACCACCCACAGACTGATGGACAGTCAGAAAGAACGATCCAAATGCTGGAAGATATGCTAAGAGCCTGTGTGCTCGAATTTGGTGGTAGTTGGGACAACCATCTACACTTGGCATAATTATCTTACAATAACAGTTATCATGCTAGTATAAGGATGCCGCCGTATGAACTGTTGTACGGAAGAAGATGTAGGACTCCCGTATGCTGGGGAGAAATTCGCCAGAGAAGGCTCGGAAGTTTGGAGGTAGTCGAGGCTACAACGGAGAAGTTAGAAAAGATTAAAGGGTGTATGAAAGCGGTTAAAGACAGACAAAAGTCCTACGCTGACAAAAGAAGGAAGGATATTGTGTTCCAAGTGGGGGACAAAGTCATGCTAAAAGTGTCCCCATGGAAGGGAATCATCCGATTCAGAAAGAGAGGAAAGTTAAGCCCTCGATTTATCGGACCGTTTAGAATTATTGCACGAGTGGGAGACGTTGCTGATCGATTGGATCTCCCAGAAGAATTGAGTGGGATTCACCCCACCTTTCATGTGTCGCATTTGCGCAAATGTTTAGCTGATGAAAGTATGGCAGTGTCATATGATGATCTAGAAATTGATGAGCGGCTGAACTACGTAGAACAGCCTGTAGCGATATTAGATGAAAAGGAAAAATATTTATGGAATAAAACCGTGAAACAGGTAAAAGTTCAATGGAGACATAGGAGAGGTTCGGATGTTACGTGGGAGTTAGAGAGCGAAATGAGAAAGAATCATCCCGCGTTATTTCGTGAATAGAAGGTTTCGGGGACGAAACCTATATAAGGAGGGGAGACTTGTAACACCCCGATTTTTATGGTAAGTTATCTTTATGTGATTAAGTTTATATAGATGTGCATTTAAATGATTATGATTAAAATGATGTATGACGCTTATGATATATGCTATGATTATGATAAATGTGATGATTATGAAAAGTATAATGAAGAACGAAAATGATTATAAATGTACGAGAATGTAAAACGTGATGACTAATTACTTGGTAATTAGAAAAGGGAAGGATTAATGAAGAGGTTATGATGTAATTATGGGCCATTAAGGGTGAAAGAATGAATTAGGCCCAAAATGGTAAGTGGATTAGTTAAGAGGTTTTCCTAAAATAGCCTAATTACCCAATTAAGCCCCAAAGCCCACCTAAAACCCTACCCCATATAGAAACTCCAATATTTAAACAACATTCCAGCCACCATCCTCACTTCACCATCTTCACAACAACACACACAAACCCTAATCTCTTTTGAAGAAAACTAAGGCAAGAAAGAGAAAAATCTAGAATTTTGTAAAACAAAGTGTAGATCTGATGTTAGAGGGTGTTAAACAGCAGGTAATCAAGGTAAAATCATTCCCTAAAACATGTTTTCATAACACAAAACGGATCTAGCCATTAATGGAGTTTTTAAGGTTTTCAAAGGTTTCAAAAAAATCAATAAAGGTTGCATTTTTATGTTTAAAATCATGGAAAAAGTGTAGATTTGGACATATAAATGATAAAACAAGGTTTTGGACGTAAAAAGTTTGAGATTTGGTTGAAAAATGAAGATTTTGGGCAAAAACCGAGCTGAAACCCCGTTTTGCGAAACTGTTGTTCATCTTGAGACACTGTAGTGTCACCTACGCAACACTGTAGTGTCTCATGTGTCTGAGATCTGTAGTTGTGTGTCTGAGTGTGCATAAGTCCCAAAGAAAGTTGGACATGAGCCATACGAAACTGCATGAGACACTAGCTGCGACACTAGCAGCGACACTAATAAAAAAATGATGTTATGTTCAATAGCAAACAAAATCTAAAGAAAACTATATAAAAACGACTCAAAACGTATACAAACTCAACACTGGGTAAACGTATAATTTACACTATATCAAATATCCCACATTTAACCTTTTTCGTCCCTGAAAAAGCATGCATATGGAATCATAATCAACTAAAGCTTTCAATATTTTATTAAGATAACTAATGAAATGCAGATCACCCATAAGCAACGAATCAAGTAAACAATGATATGTTTAATTAGTGAACATCGAATCTTTCTGTGAAAATCGCCTCGTCGCGTCACGCGTCAAGGAATCGAGTTTTTGGCCGCGTGTCTCTGCGTCTTCAGCCAACCAAACCCCCAAACGACCACGTCGCACGGCTAGGCAGAGGGGGCTAGTCGCGTAGTGAGCCCCCTGGCTCCCGTCGTGTGCTCGGTTTCGCGTTCGGTTTTGTTTCGTGTCTCATTTCGATTCGTTTAACTTTGTTTTTTTCATTTCTTCACCACTATTTAGCTTCGAGACCTACGTAACACCAAATGAAATAACGATAACTAAACTTAAATGAAAAACTAATAAAAATTACTAAAACATGTACAAAACTCAGCACGGGAACTAGTATAGTTTAGACTATATCAACCACCATCAATGTTCCGCATGGGGATAATACCATCATCATGAATCCTTGAGTCTCCTACAGAGTCGAAGTTTAACGCCTTAGGATGTAAGGGAGTAACCACAAATTTCATTAGCTTCATAAAATTTGCTTTTATAGCATGCATCCTTTAACGTTTGCTGGTTAGTCTGCTGTTGTTGAGACATGTTTCTGCATCAAAGAAATAGTAGTTAACATTTCATTATTAGACAAAAACAAAGGTATTCCCGATCTTGCTGTGGCAGATATCCCATTCTAAAATCCTAGATCCAACTATAGTCCTAGGAATTTTATTGTCATTTCTTCTCCTCTGATTCTTAACAGATTGAGGAGGATGAGTTAGAAATGAATTTAGAGTAGATGTCGTTAAGGCCATAGCAGATGATGATTGTTTGATTAAGAAGCCACCTCTAAAAAGATCTTTCACAGAAGTCGATTGTAAATGAATTTGAAGAGAGATTGAATAATGAAAAGCATTATTTAGCCCACGGTGGGCGCCAAAATGTTTTGGTAAAAAATAAATAAGAGTAATTAATGATCAAATTTGTTTTGTGAGGTGAAGTGCTTTGTGTGAAATCGAGTTTGCGATCAAAAGAACAAGTTTTAAACGCAAAGCAGACCAATATATCAATTAGGATACTGGTAAATCCGTATAAATCAATAGGGCAAATTGACAAATTAACGAAATGAAAGAAGAGCACAAAGAGTTTTTGTAACGAGGAAAAAACCTTGATTAATGATGATCTACGGCACAAAAACCTCTAGGAGCCGACTAAAAACCGTTGGCTCTATAATTATATTAAATAAGTATATCAAAGTACAACTCAAGAGTAATTGATCGTGTCTAAGTGTTACAATGGTTGCGCGTAGAATGCAGAGAGAACTAGCAAAGAGTTAGTGAAAGTGAAAGCAAGTGCCTTAAACGATCATCCAAACTTTTTTTAGAATTACAACTAACTAACAAATTACCCAAAATATACGGGATTCTCCTGATATTCCTACAATTGAAGAGTAAGTGTTCTTTGTGAATGTTGTGGGCTTAGTCAGTCAAGATAGACGTTGGTTCATATCAACCTTTTTTGAATTCTATGCCATGATCGATTCATTATGCGTTTATGCAAAATAAACATGCGCAAAACAATTTATAAGTTAAAATTCAGCATATAGTTTAGGATACCAAACCTGTTCAGAATACTAGTAAGGAAAATTGCCCACAACAATTTCCGGCTCCCTACACTTATTCGGTTACCTTGTAGCGGTTCGACCTTGTCCTTTTGATGAAACACCATGCTTTTTACTTTTTGACATATCTTTCCATTTCCTAGGTCGAGATTACTAGCTTGTTCCATCACTTTCTTTGATTTTGCTGACAATCCAAATAGGTGATGTCGCACAACTATAACAACACACTATACAAGAGATGTTTTTTTTTTGAGTTTTTTGTTTCTGTTCTAAATGTGAGATATTAAGACCCATATCATGAGCACGTATATCAGATAATAAGTTATGACTATTAACGATATTTTATGAGTGTAACTTTATTTATTATTTTAGATACTTCATTAGAGAGAGCAAATTTCTTGTGATTTTATTTAAGAGTACAAACATCGAAAATGTTTATAAGAACAAACAAAAAATTATACAAATATTATTAGGAGTATTTCCGACATATACAATTATAACTAAAGTTAGTTAGTTGGATATAGCCGAACAACCTACCATATTTTTTGACTTAAAAGCTCGTAATATCGAATGAATAAATTCTATCCTACCGAAAACTATATAGTTTATTCAATAAACGCAAGTAGTTTTAGATAATAATAATAATAATAATAATAATAATAATAATAATAATAATAATAATAATAATAATAATAATAATAATAATAATAATAATAATAATAATAATAATAATAATAATAATAATAATAATAATAATAATAATATCAAAGAGGGTAATCGGTCATATTTTGTTTCACAAAATCTAAATAACTAAGTGTTAAATTATTAAGAAGTCTGAACCACTAAAAGACTTTATCGATATGAGGAAAGTTGGCGTAAAAGTGCAGATAATGGTAAAGTTGGTATATGGTCAATTTAGTTCAATTCATAATTTCTCTGTCACTTAAGCATTCAGTACTGAACTGAACCATTAAGAAGCTATTTTTTAATGAATCAAATGGTCTAATGGCTGTTTGTTTCACCTCTTAATGGTTCAGTTCAGTGTTTAATCATTCAGATTCAGCATTCAGAGCTTTTGTTTCATAAAAAAGAGCATCTGAATGATTCAGTTAAGTACTGAATGGTTAAGAGACAGAGAGATGCTGAATAAAACTGAATGGAGCATATACCAACTTTACTCTTATCTGCATTTTTACCTCAACATCCTTCTCATTGATAGAGTCTCTTAATGATTCAGACCTCTTAACCATTTAACACTTAATGATTCAGATTTTACCAGACAACTGCTGAATGCTGAATGATTCAGCACTGAACTGAATAATTAAGAGATGGAAACAAGCATCTCCTTATTTGAACATCAATGATCATCTATAAGTTGTATTTTTTTAGAACGACAATTAGTGCAACGACCTAAGACCGAAGCATTCAGAGGTGCAAGGATCGAGATTGAAATCCCGTCTTTAACACCAATAGATGTTTTTCGTCAGCATTGGGGCTCCCCCATTACTGCATACGCAGCGGAGGCTCACAACAACTCTCTTTACGAGCCAAGTTGATCGGAGTTGAAACTCGTCAACCAACTGTTCCAGAAAAAAACCGAACAAACTTTTAATCATGCTACATAAAATCATTAGACATAGACACACAACCAGATAGTAGCCCAGAATAAACTTCATTACAAATATCCATAAAAAAATGACATTAATGATAATTAAACTTAAATCTCTTAAAAAGAATCCAAATTCACTTACTACTAGACCTCAGATAATATAAGCTGTATTAACATTTAACACTAACAAAACGTCATATAGTCATGCCTAGGTAATATGACGTTAAAATCTATCTAATAAATCAAACTTTTAGGGGGCAATTTTTGGAGGGATTTTTTTTTCTATAATAGGAAGTTTGGGAGGTAAAATTTAGCTAAATTTTTCACCATGCAAGTTGATGGAGTCAACTCCTTAAATGTTATATATTTACAAATTGTTAAATATAATGATTATAATTTCTTTATAAATATTACTATTTAACCCGTGTGTAACACACGGGTATTAAACCTAGTAAATAATAAACCATGGAGTAAATTACAATTTTGGACCTTTATAATAAGCAAAATTACGGATCGTGGCCTTTATTTTAAATTTTTGCACTGGTTGGCCTTTATATAAATTTTTCTCACGGTTTTAGGACTTTAAGTTAACGGATATTAAGTTTCTCAGTTAAATCCCCTCATATGCAGGGTATTATGGTCATTTTGCATCTAAAGAATAAAAACTAATAATTAGTTCATATTTAAGGGACCATTTATGTAATTTACACAAACAATTTAGAAAAACCAAATATATATATTACCAATCAATATTATTCACCCACTTTACCATCACCAACCACAATCAAAATCAAAACACCATCATTGTTCAAAACCAAAATCAGATGTAGGTGGAAGAGTGGTGTGAAGGTGACAAAGATGACGGTGCTAACAACCACCGCCACAACTACAACCGCCCCCACAACTAAGGTTCCGGCCACAACTAAGATTCTTTTCAGATCTTGGGATGAAAAGAATCATTAAAGAAATAAATCTTATCACAACCTGCTTGGAAGATCAACCAAAATCAGGTTCTGAAGCACTGCGGCTATGCATCATCCTTCTGTTTCCATCAGCCTGATTGATTGACTCCATAGACGGAGATGTCATTAAAGATGACATTGTCATTGTTGATTGACTAGTTAGCATCCTAAAACCCTTTTGTGGTTGTTGATGGTGGTCGTTTTGGGCACTGCCACCCGAAGTTGGTGGGACTGTGGGTGGTGTGCCACCAACAACACGTTGTGTAGTGCTATCAAAAAGGTTCCGATTAGGAGTTGATTCTTTTCAGATCTTGTTCACTTTCCGGTGATGATAGGCTACGGCCACAACTAAGGTTACGATTAGGAGTTGATTTGTGGTGGTTTATGGTGTCTAAAACTTCGATTGAAGAGCTGTTGGCCGTCTTTTTTTCCGGTGGAGTTGATCGAGAAAGAAGTGGGGTGGTGGTTGTGGGGATCAGAGTAATGAGGTGGCGGTGTTGGTCTGATGGTGGTGTGATGGTGGATTGGTGGTGGTGGTGTGGTTGGAATAATTTGCAGGTGGTAGTGATGCTTATGGAGATGAAGATATTTGAAATCATAACGATTGTTGATTTGTTAATTTGCAGATGGATTGGTGGTGGTGGTCTGATGATGGATTGTAATTTACTGGTGAGGATATTTGAAATCATGATTTGTGATATAAATGGATTTATATAAGTGGTGGTGGTGGTTGTCGAAGATGAAGATGGTAATGGTGGTGGTAGTGATGGTTATGGAGATAAAGATGAAGAAGAAGATGATGATGATCTTAATATTTGAGTAAATTATATTTTTTAGCCTTTAGATGTAAAATTACTAAAATACCCTCATGTGCATTGCACATGAGGGAAGGAATTTAACGGAGAAACTTAACTTTCGTTAACTTAAAGGTCCAAAACCGTGAGAAAAATTTATATAAAGGCCAACCAGTGCAAAAATTTAAAATAAAGACCACGATCCGTAATTTGGCTTATTATAAGGGTGCTCCTATACGGACACCTGATTGCCTAGCCAGACACCCTAAATACGACTCGTATGACCCAATACGAGTCGTATTGCTGGACGTGTCAGACGACAAATTCTGCATGTTTTAGGTGTCAGAAGGCGCAGTAATACGACTCATATCAACGTTAATACGAGTCGTATTAACTACTAAAACGACTCGTATTACTAGTAAAACGAGTCGTATCTGTCTATTTATACGACTCGTATCACGTAAATATGAGTCGTATTAAAGTTTTCTAATTATAGGCTGTCAAATGTACGAACCAATATAATTATTTGACACGATGTAATATTCCGTTAAAATTTCAATATAAACGCATAAACGATCGATCGATTCATTCAATTGAATATCAATCGTTACATTACACTGATTTTTTCTAAGTCTTATTCTTAAAATGTCTTTCTGGGATAGTAACTATATTTTCGATGGTCAATTCGAGGGTGATAATTATTTTGAATACCCGGCTAATAACAACGAGCAATATGGCGGTAATTATTATGGTGGTGATGTCAACAGTGGCGTATTTTATGGCGATGACAATGTTGGCGTAGGTGACAATGGTGGCGCAGGTGACAATGTCGGCGGTAGTTTGTTTGAAGCTAATCAGGTAAATATTTACTAATGATCAACGTTTTGTAGCACAACATAAAGTTAATATTTAAAATAAAATTTATTTTTTAAGGTTTTCACTTCACGTGAAGAACTGGTGAAATGGGCTCAAGATATCGGGAGAGACAATGGTTTCGTTATAGTCACCCAACGTTCTAAAAAAAATGCATCGGGTGAGAAGGTAAAAGTTCACCTTAAATGTGATCGTGGGGGTAACTATAAACCAGAGGGGGTAGACAAAAGAAAAAGTGGCTCCAAAAAAACAAACTGTCAATTCCAGTTAATAGGTAAATATGAAAGAAGTGTTGGTGGTTGGGTTTTAATTGTCGTTGATGATTCGCACAACCATGATCCTGCTCAACATTTAGAGGGTCATGCGTATGCTAAACGACTGACCCCCGCAGAATATAAAATGGTGGGAGAATTGTACAGTCAAAATATGGAGACACGTGACATATTACAAGCCATTCGGCAGATGAACCCGAAGTGTGTGGCAACACCTAAAACTATAAATAATGCCATTCAAAAGATTAAGGAGGAATCTAATGTTGGTGAAACTCCAATGCAGATTCTTTTCTCCTTGCTTCGGTTAAAACAGTATGTGAATTCTAGTCGTTCCAACGCACATACTAACAGAGTTGAGGAAATTTTTTTTATTCATAAAACTTCACTGGAAATTTGGCGTGCATTTCCACATGTTATATTTATAGACGCCACATACAAAACTAATATTTACAAACTACCTTTTGTTCAGATAGTAGGTTTGACATCCACTGACAAAACTTTTTGTATAGCATTTGCCTTTATTAGTGAAGAAAAAGAAGATAATTTTTTTGGGGTTTTAACAAAATTAGACAATACGCTAACAACATGCATGAAGCCAAGAGTGATAGTTACTGACTGTGATAAGGCTTTAATGAATGCATGTGGCACATACAAGAAAATATTGCCAAACACTGCAAACAAAGTTTTGATCAAAAAAGTTGGACAGAATTTGAGCGTCTTTGGTATAAATTAATTAACTCCTCAACATTTGACTTGTATAGTAATGCATACAACAAGTTGTCTGCACATCTTATGTTTGATCAGCCAAGTAAGGTTTCAACTACATTTTATTTATTTATATATATATTTTTATTTAATAAATTATAAATATTTAACTTTTAGCGGTAATAATAATTACAGGAACGCTTAATTATTTGAACGATATTTGGCTAAATGAGTATAGATCAAAATTTGTCTCCGCGTGGACCAACCGGCAAATACACTTCAACCAACACACAAACAACCGGGTTGAAGGGCAACATGCTTTGTTTAAAAAGTATCTTCATGGTACAAATAGTACCTTGGACAGACTCGTGAGGCATGTTGACAAAATTGTTGACCAACAGTACATTGCGATAAAAGAAAGCTTTGAAAAAAGCTTGATCAAGAGAAGACGTCTATTATTTGTAACACCGGTGATATAATTATAAAAATCATGCAAAACCATTACAAACTAACATAACTTTTATATTTATTACTTCACATGGGATACCGCAATCCGAATCATAACCCCGGTTTCATCAGTCATCCATGTATTAGGAGACGGATGACACCGGAGCTATGATATTGCGGTATACCATGAGAAGTAATAAATATAAAAGTTATGTTAGTTTGTAAAGGTTTGTTAGGCTGTTCTGGCGGCGTATATTTCATCCGCCATGAACCGTCTGAATCTGAGGCAGGCATCTTGTAAATTCACTTCTCGCCAGTCCAGCCCCCGATCTTGTATAAGCCTACGCAATAACATGCAGATTACTATCCCACCATCTGAACCTATATGACCAGCATTAGGTGGCCAAACAACACAGCTGGTCACAGGTATTTCAGTAACTTCACCTAAATATTGACCTGTGTGTTGCCAGTAGTTTATTTTTCTTAAAAACCATATGAAAAAATCTTCAAATTGAATATGGATTTGGTGAAGTCCAACGTGAATACATGATAAACCACTACAGCTAGTTGGAAGACAGTCGTATGGAAAAAAACAACGAATTTCCATTGTCCTTAAGTTAATTTCAAAAAGATACCATCTTACATCGTCATGGTTTATCGGTAAATACACCTACAAAAATTTTAATTATATTATTTTATGTAATTCGTCTACTACACCTACAAAAATTTTAATTGTATTTGGTATTAGTTATTAGTTATTACCGTATCAACCCCCCAAAATGGAGGATATAATGTTTGTGTCCCGTCACCGTATTGCAAAGTGTCTTCGTCCTGATTGATTAACATATCATAAAACTCAGAAGGTAGGCACGTCCAACGTAATAGGTTTTCACCGGCTCTCTCAATTTCTTGTTTGCGCCAAACCATAAGTCTAGTAACCCAAACGAAATTATGCTGAAAAAAATAGAAAATTAAATTAGCGAGATATTAAAATTTAACTAAAAATAAAGGGTGCCATAAAACATACGTATGAAGAAATAAACCCGTTTCTCTCAAAACCTAAAAGGGTTCCCCACCAGCTCCGGTCAAGAACCTGCTCGTCAACGATGTAACCATTCTTACATTCCGGTTGGTCTCCGTTAGAGTAAAAGTGCAAAACGTTGCGAGACCAGTTGTGATTACGAAAATTATGATTGTTAACGGGGGAAGGAATGTTGAGTAAAGATGTGGTAGAACGCCTATTAGACATTTTTTTAGGGGGATTTAGAAAGAATGTGGATTGAAATCGGAAGAAACGATCGTTGGTATTTATATGAAATTGGCACGCATTTCGAGGCAGACATGTGATATTTGATAAGATTCCTGATAGGTAATACGACTCGTATGAGATGATACGAGTCGTATTAAGTGACCAATACGACTCGTTTTTAGCATAATACGAGTCGTTTCACTGTATGTCAGGAATCTTGACAGAAATTGTCGAGGCTATCCGAACACCCAATATACGACTCGTATTAACTGATTATACGAGTCGTTTTATGTATGTATACGAGTCGTTATTAGTTTGATACGAGTCGTATCACTGACAGTATAACAATACGACTCGTATTGTCAATACGAGTCATATTGACAAAATGATTGGGTGTCCGGATAGTCTTATCAAGATGTCTGACTAGACACCCCCTATTATAAAGACCAAAAAATATAATTTACTCTAAACCATGAGTTAAAAAACAACAATAACTATTGTATTATATTATAATAAAACCCGTACATATAAACGTTACTACTCTGACACTTCCCAACGCCGCCTCAAATCACCCCGGCCCTCTCTTTATATATTCATTCATCTCCGGCCACCATCCCAATTCTCCACTCTCACATATCCCCCTTTTACCAAAAACCACTTTACAAAAATGCCTAAAATATTCTATCTACTTCTTCTCACAATCTCCCAATCTCTAATTCAAGGTAACAAACAACCCTTCATCAGTTCATCATTATTGTGTTTCGTCTTTTCCAAATCTTAATTTTTCAATTTTTACAGGTGTGTTTTCATCAGCAACATTTACATTTCTAAACAAATGCGATCAAACAGTCTGGCCCGGGATTTTATCCAACGCCGGAATTGCACCGCTTCAACCCACCGGCTTTGCTCTACAAAAAGGCGAATCGAAGATACTAAACGCACCGTCGTCATGGGGCGGTAGGTTTTGGGGACGAACACACTGTTCATTTGATTCAGATAATAAATTCACCTGCGGTACCGGTGATTGCGGATCTGGTAAACTTGAATGCGCCGGCGCCGGAGCTAATCCTCCGGCGACTTTAGCTGAGTTTACTTTGAATGGTGATGGTGGAATGGATTTTTTTGATGTTAGTTTGGTTGATGGGTATAATCTCCCCATGCTTGTTGCACCAACAGGTTTGTTGTCTGTTCAACGTTTCGGTTAACGATTTTCTAGATTTGTTCGGTGGTTCGGTTATTAATAATATTTTTTATTATTATAACCGAACCGAATTTAACCGTTTAAATTGATTAAGTTATAATTTGATTCGATTAAATTGTTATTATTTTGATAAATAAACCCAATTTTATGTATCAAAAACCAAATTTATAATTCGTTACTAAGACTACAAAATGTTCTTGTAAATTATGGTCAATACTGGTATATAAGTAGTGATTTCAAATCAAGAGGTTAATCGTACTCCTGATAACTTTACGTAAGAGAGTTTGGTTTTTTTTATAGAAAAAAAAATTTACAATTTGGCTTGGTTTTGTTAATAATATTTGATTTTTTTTAATACTTCTAGTTTTAGTTAATGATTTTTAGGTTTGTTTGGTTCGGTTATAAATTTTTTTTTACTGATGAGGGATCCGAATTCAACCGATTAAACTGATTTAAGTTGATAATTTGATTAAATCGGTTGTTATTTGAATAACCGAACCGAATTTTAGGTATCCAAAGATTAAATTCATAATTCGGATACGATTAATAACGAACAGAAAACGAAATTTACAATTTGATTTGGTTTTATTTTTAATATGTTTGATTTTTATAATACTTTTCTAATAGGTGGATCTGGAAGGAACTGTACGTATACAGGGTGTATGGTGGATTTGAACGGCGCGTGTCCGTCGGCATTGAAGGTGATGAATAGTGATGGAGATGGGGTTGCGTGTAAAAGCGCGTGTGAGGCGTTTGGAGATGAAGAGTATTGTTGTAGCGGCGCGTATGGTACACCGGATACGTGTAAACCGTCGTCGTATTCGGAGATATTTAAGACGGCGTGTCCACGCGCTTACAGTTATGCGTATGATGATAAGACGAGTACGTTTACCTGTCATGGGGCTGATTATCAAGTTACGTTTTGCCCGACGTCGACTACGAGGTAAATTACTAAAATGTCCTTGTGATTTTGCAACGAGATGTTAAAATATCTCGTGTGTTATTAAAAGAGACGTTATTGTTGATTTGTCAGATCAACAACGGCCATTAATTAAAGGAAAATGACATTGTTATCCCTACTGGTTGTACCTTCAACGGCCATATAAGATTAGGTTACGCACACAAAATATTTGACAGTAAAAACGTGAGATTTTTTTGAAGGGCAAAATCGTCATTTACTTGGTTTTTCTTTACCCACACAAAATATTTGACAGAATAAAAACTTGAGATTTTTTTAAGGGCAAAATCGTCATTTTCTTGTTTTTATGTTTACGCCACAAAAAATATTTGACAAAGGGCAAAATCGTCATATTCTTGTTTGTATCTTTTACTCCATCTAACGGTTTTTTTACCGTTTAAGTTTAAGGTAACGGTAACTTTCCACGTGCATAATAAGATCTGGGAGTAAAAAGGGCAAATCGTCATTTACCTAGCTTGATAAAATAGTAAAATACCCACAACATGAAATTTCTTTAAAGGGTAAAATCTTCATTTACTTGTTTTTATTTTTACGCCATCTAATGTTTTTTTACTCGGTAACTTTCCACGTGCAAAATAAGATTTGGTGTGACAAAAATTTTGAGTAAAGGGCAAAATCGTCATTTACCTGGCTTGATATTTATGTCCGTTGATGGATTTTACAGTTTAATCTAACGGTAACTTTCACTTGTAAAATAAGATTTATTTGTAGAAACAAACTGTACTTGTGATATTTTATTATTAGACTTGTAAATAAATGAAGTGAACAAACATGACACATTATGATGATTATGTTTATGTGCATTTATTTATATTGTAATGTTTACAAATGTGTTGATATTTTATTAACAAATTAATCTTCTTTTAACAGCAAGAAATCAACTGAGGAGCAACAAACTCCGGCGACACCACAGTTCAACACCGGCATGATATACGAAGGGGCCGAGGCGATGGAAAACAACAGTGCTCCACAACAATACAACTACATTCATGTTATGATAGTGGCGGTTGTTACGGTGGTTGCATTTTTATGATCCTGATCATTTCAGACCATCCAAATACGTCATTTTACGGGGTCAAAAAACGGGACCCATTTTCTTATCACATTCATTATTCCCAACCCAATTGTGTCCATTTGTGACATGGAATTGAGTCATGTTAAAAAGCTACACCCCACCAAAAACGCCCACTTTATGCTTCCGGATCCTGTTTTTTGATTCGACCCAACAACAACATTATCTTCAAGATTTTTTATTTTATGATGCATTATTAGTTTGTACGGTACACATAGAGGGAAATAGAGAATGATTTTTTATTTTTTTTTCTATATATTGTTTTATTTAGCTAGTAGGTATAAAACTATAAATATTCTTTATGGAGCAATTAGGTGTATGGATGCAACATGTGAGCCACTCTATTTAGTGGGAAATAATGAAGGAATATTAAACTATTTTGTATTTTTAGATTTTAATATATGGTGTTGATGGAGAAATGAAATAATTATTGGAAATGAATTAAATATTGGAAATGAAATAATGGATGTTGAGCAGCCCACAACAATGTCGACCAAGCTTATGGCACACGTGTAAAACACAGCTCATGTAAATGAAATAATGGATGTTTTTATTAATTTTTTAATTTATTGAATATTGAATATTATTAGATGCTTAATAAAAATATCTGATCGAATTTTGTCTGATATATAATTTCTTTTTTTGTAACAAGAAAAGGTGTTTAACCACACGTTGTGCAGGGCCCTTTTGTATACGACGAACCTGACGAGGCCGAAGGTCGTGTCACTTACAAGATTTGTTGCCATTAACGTGTTTAACCACACAAAATAAACACATGATGATAAGTTGTGACGAATCAGTCACCCGCGTCGAATTTATATCAACACGAAAATGTGATGCACACATTGTAAGAAAAACACAAAAGAAAAAAAAAAGACACTTTTGAGATGAAAATTTGTAATTGTACCAAAGTTTGAGATGGAAATTTGTAATTTATAGGAAAATGAAGTGAATAGAGTGTATTCAAACCATGTATTATCCATGTATTTTTGCTTAGTCTCTCTAGTGTATCGCTAGTCGATAATTAAAAAATCTGTAGCTCCAAAAAAGTTGGAAGTTAAAAGAGTGTCAGTATTTACTTCATTGTATGTGTTGGTGCACCTTTTAGTGAAAATATGGAAACAAATAAATTTATTACATATTAGTTATATATTTTATTATTAAATGTTTTGTATAAATCATGTTCAAATCAGAAGATGAATGTAATATTGGTGTTCGAAGTTAAGTGATTTTGAAATGAATATTTATTATCATTGATTACTTTAGTAGAGATTTTATCTTTATCATGAATTTTATTGTTTTGTTTTGACTCTTAATTTCTTTTCAAGAATTATTATGAAGCTTTTAATTATCCCTCATAATTTATTTAATTTGGCATTAACATGTCATGACTAATGAGTCATGAATCTAAAGAATGTTTCAGTCATGAATCTAAAGAATGTTTCATTTTACTCATAAAACTGTTTTAATTGTTTTTTTAATAAGGATATTAAAATAGAGTTTTGAGATGATAAAAGAATTATTATGATTCATTTTTTGAGTATTAAGTTAGGAAACAAAGAAAATGCATATGAAAGAAAAATGAACTATAGAAAGAATTTTGTTGAAATAAAAATCATAGATTTTTAAGAGGAGTACTTTCTAATTTTTTTCATCTAAATAGATATATAGATTCTTTATAAAGGTTCCAAACCTTAACTCGTAAATAGGCTCAGTGATCTCTTTCTTCGCTTCGATAGGCCGGTACGGCGCTCCGCGTGGTTATATTCATACATGTTCCGACTCGCCGGTCATTATGGATCTAGTGGCATGGAGGGGCAAAATAAAAGAGGGGGGGGGGGGGGGAAGCAACTACGAAGCTTCGTAGTCACCTTCATCTTTTTACACTATTTTCTATATACACAATTTACCCGATGATCTTGGGCTTAAGAGTATTTAATGATAGTACATATTGTTTCAACTATTTTATCTTGGGAGACGTACGACTTCCTTTGTGAAGTCAAAATGTGTTTTAAGATAAACGTATTGAATACGTGTCTCAGCCACAACCATCAACATTGTTTACTCATTGTTGCAGTCAATGAACATAGTTTAAGACTCGAACATGGTAAAAATACAAGACAAAGATCTACACGAAAGTGAGTCTAAGTACCATCGGAAAACATTGGTTTCGAATAATAAATCTGTATATAAAATGCCATTTGTATTTATTTTTATTTGGTTTGGTAAACGGTATTATACTTAGTTAATTTCTTATGTATGAATAAAGCATTGTCATTAGTTTTATTATATTATCTTTAATAAAAGTTATATATTATTCCTAGACGTGTTGTATGATATGTGCCTTAGGTTTTGTAAAAGAAGCATAAAGTTCTAATAAAAGTGCATTACGAAATAAAATGTTAGTTTTTTAAAGTCAGGTGAAAATATAACATTTGAATTACCTTGAAAAAAGGTTAATTTGGTGATTTTTTTAATATCATAATTAGGTATCGATAGCATTTTAGGTGAATTTAGGTGTTGAAACTTTAGAGTTTGGCCTAATAGCTTGTGGGGTGGTTGTGCTTTTGTCTTGTCTTGTGGTGCTTTTTTATGTCTACTCAGAAGTCATGTTTTTGTCTCGTGGATCAAATTGGGATCAAGTGTTTCCCATGTGGACGTAGTTGTAACATTTGTACAATATCAATCCGTTGCATGTCTTTTTATAATAACCAAAATATCATCAAATATGATTTTGTGTTGTTGTTGTTGGTTTAAGATGTAATTAAATCGAATCGAAAAAAAATACTTGATGTGTATCTTCCTATATTATTGTGTTATATTATATGTTTCACTAAGGATCATGTCAAAATTTTACTGTCCGCTTTGACAACGACCATGTGTTTTGTTTACTAATATCCAATTTTTATGACAATCCGGTGTTTCCGCCATCGGGTGGGGTGTCACAGAATGTCCGACTTAAACCCGAATCAGTTATTTTGTTTCTATTTATTCATATTAAATTTATCGGGTTGTAACGTTTCGTTATTAATATAAATGAATATTTCGGATTAATTCCTATGTTTTTCCCGTCATTAATAAAGCGATTGAATTTATTATGAGTAATATCTAAGTGTACCTGTTTAATCATATTTATAATGATTAATTCCAAAAGTATATAAATTGTAGAGTAAATTACTTTTTGAGTACCTATGGTTTAGGGGATTTAACTCTTTGAGTTACAAATCCAAATACTTAACAAATGGAAGCCCATGGCATTACTTTTTTTTAACAATTTGACCCTTGCGTCATTAACATATGTTAGTTTTGTCGTTAAAATCAAATATGTACAAGGCACATGATGAGTATGTGGCATCTGCCCCAAAACCCGAATCCGAGTGCCCGACTTGAATCCGAAGTTATCAATCTTTAATGTATTTGTATTCATTTTCCTTTAAATGTAACGCTTTAATATTAATAATATATATATATATATAAAGATATATATATATATATGTAGGGGTACCTTCATTTGAGAACTAAAAAAATGGAAAGAACCAAGAGAACCATTTTGATTGGTTATTCCACATGTGCATTGATGCAGTTACAAACGGTTACAAGCGGTTGCATATATGCACTAACCTCCCATGTGCATTAATGCACATGTGTAAGAACCAATCAAAATGGTTCTTTTAGTTCTTTCCATTTTTTTGGTTCTCAAATGAAGAGGCCACTATATATATATATATATATATATATATATATATATATATATATATATAGGGGCACCTTCATTTGAGAACTCATTTTTAGGAAAGAACCGAGCGAGAACCGACTTAACTGTTATATTTTTTATTATCTAAATTGACAAAAATGCTTGTAAACTCACCAATTATAAGATTTATTTATAAAAAAACATGATTTCTATCGTATTTTGTTAAAGTGCATATATGCACCCACATTATATATGCAAATATGCACACGTTTTAGTTTCTAATAAAAAACCAAGGAGAGAGATGATAAAATTCAAGACATAATGAACAATAGTAATAAAACAATATCTTTTAACTTTACCATTGTTATTGAAGCGATAAATACATGTCTTATATGGTTCTCACTGGTTCTTTTAAATTATTTGGTTCTCATTTGAAGGTTACACTATATATATATATATATATATATATATATATATATATATATATGGTAGGGTTCAAGAGAGAACTCATTTTAAGTTGATAATTAGAGAACTACCAAAAAGACAAGGGATGAAATTTTAAATAGGAGGGGTAAAATTGGAACTTTATATATAAAAATCTTAAAATATTTCTATCTTTTGCATACGTTAATATTATTTAAAAAAATTGCACCAGTAGATCAAGAATTTCTTTATCTTTCATTTGAGTATAAATGACGTTATAAAAAATATTTTTTTTCTCGTTTTTTTAATTTCCATACTGCATATATGTAATATTGTGAATTTGTACTTGATTATATTTTTCTTTAAACGTTACTAACTTTTCCATACCTTATTTATATTAAAAAAATTTAAAAATCACATTTTCGTTTTTTCGATACTACATATATGTAGTATCACTGTACTTGATGCATTTTTTGAAGCGGCCAAATGGCTCGGGAGTTTAATAATTATTTAAAGTGTACATACGATCTCAAATGACCAGTAACAAAGTTCATAATATTCCATATAAAAAAACTTATTACAAATGAAAACAAAACCAATACTTATACTATGTCTAAACATAAAGATAATAATAAACTAATAAATTAAAGATAAATATAATAACAAAATAAAATAAACCTGAAATTCAAACTATAAGATAACAATGCATTAATATTACATATACTACATATATGTAGTAGTATGATACTACATATATGTAGTATTCGATACTACATATATGCAATACTATAAACTTTAAAAGAGGATAGTCAATACGGTGATGTTATGCACATAAGTTACACGTAAAACCATTAAAACTACCTAGCTTTAATAAAATAAGTTAAATTATTTTTTATTAGAAAACTAACTCATTGATCTTTATTCTATTTAATGGAAGAACCTTCTCCACTTAGATCATAATTTTCTCTTTCCCATTTACTCAATAATCGTCATTCATTTTAATAAAAAATTACTTATCCTTTAAAATTCGATTGTACATCAATTTGGCTTTCCAATTCCAACAAACAGATTAACATAACATGACTCTTATAATTGGTATTGTGATATGCTCATGCTGCACATATTCATACCACATCACATAACGTGGACCAAGTATTTGCTAGCAATGTGAATACGATCATATGAGAAAAATCTAAATTTAGAATTAAGGCATGACGGTGTTGTTTTTTGTTATGATATCATCGAAATCAATATCAGGGAACTTTTGTTATTTTATCAAAGTACGTAGTTTTGATGGTTTGTCATGTAATTTAGATGCATAACAACACCATATTCACTTTTCCCAATTTAAAAACATATAATATAGTATACTACATATATGAAGTATTGAAATTAAAAAAACGAGAAATTTTTATTTTTTTATAACGTTATTTATACTCAAATGAAAGATACTAAAATTCTTGATCCAATGGTGCGAAAAAAATTTTAAAAACTTAACATATGCAAAAAATAGAAATGTTTAAAGATTTATATATTTAAAGTTCCAAATTTGTCCCTCCACTTTAAAATTCCATCTCTTGTCTTTTGGGAGTTCTCTAGTTCTTAACTTAATATGGAGTTCTCTCTTGATCCCTCCCATATATATATATATATATGTATATATATATATATATATATATATATATATATATATATATATATAGGAGAGGGATCAAGAGAGAACTTCATATTAAGTTGAGAACTAGAGAACTATAAAAAATACAAGGGATAGAGTTTAAAGAGGAGGGGCAAAATTGGAACTTTAAATATATAAATTTTTAAACATTTCTATCTTTTGCATACATTAAGTTTTTAAAAAAAATTCGCACCATTAGATCAAGAATTTCAGTAGCTTTCATTTGAGTATAAATAACGTTATAAAAAAAATAAAATTTTCTCGTTTTTTTTAACTTCAATACTGCATATATGTAATATACGATATTAAAGATTTTTAAATTGGGGAAAATGAATATGGTGTTGTTATGCACTTAATTTACATGACAAACCATCAAAACTACGTACTTTGATAAAATAACAAAAGTTCTCTGATATTGATTTCGATGATACCATCACAAAAAAAACAATACCGTCATGCCTTAATTCTAAATTTGGATTTTTCTTATATGATCATAATATGTGCAGTAATGGCGTATCACAATACCTATTATATGAGTCATGTTATATTAATCTGTTAGTTGGAATTGAGAAGCCAAATTGACATACGATCGATTTTTAAATGGCGAGTAATCTTTACTAAAATGAATGACGATTATTGAGTAAATTGGAAAGAGAAGAAGACTGAGTCGTCCATTAAAATTGAATAAAGACCAATGAGTTAAGTTTTCTAATAAAAAAATAATTTAAGTTAGTTTATCAAAGCTACGTAATTTTAATGGTTTTGCGTCTAACTTAGGTGCATAACATCACCGTATTCACTATTCCTTTTTAAATTTTATAGTATTGCATATATGTAGTATCGTATACTACAGATATGTAGTATCATACTACTACATATATACAGTATATGCAATATTGATGCATTATAATATTATAGTTTGAATTTCAGATTTATTTTATTTTGTTATGGTATTTATCGTTTGTTTATTAGTTTATTCTTATCTTTATGTTTAGACATAGTATAAGTATTGGTTTTGTTTTCATTTGTAATAAGTTTTTTTAATATGGAATATTATGAACTTTGTTATTGGTCATTTAAGATCATATGTACACTTTAAACACTTATTAGACTCTTGAGCCATTTGATTGCTTAAAAAAATGCATCAAGTACAATGCTACTACATATATGTAATATAAAAAAACAAAACGAGATTTTTAAATTTTTTAATATAAATAACGTATGAAAAAGTTATTAACGTGAAAAGAAAAATATAATCAAATGCAATTACGCAGTACTACATATATGCAGTATGAAAATTAAAAAAACGAGAAAAAAAATATTTTTTATGACGTTATTTATACTCAAATGAAAGATAAGGAAATTCTTGATCCAATGGTGCAATTTTTTTAAATAATTTTATCGTATGCAAAAGATAGAAATATTTAAAGATTTTTATATTTAAAGTTTTAATTTTACCCCTCCTCTTTAAAATTCCATCCCTTGTCTTTTTGGTAGTTCTCTAGTTCTCAAATTAAAATGAGTTCTCTCTTGAACCCTACCATATATATATATATATATATATATATATATATATATATATATATATATATATATATATATAATTGATTGAACGTTACATTATTTCCGTCTTTAACATCTTATCGACCAAGTCATTATCTAACGATTATCAATTAGTTACTAAGATATAATAAAATATATACTTATATATATAATATAGTTTATAAAAGAGATTTTATAAAAAAAATTGCTAAACGAAATCACTTCTAAGTCTATCAATGGTCTCTTAACGACATAAACGAGCTAAAAATATAAAAACGTTATTTATATAAACGTTACATCTCAACTTGGTTAGGTTAGTTAGTTAATTTTATTTATAAAATAACTTTGGGTCAAAATTGTAAATCTTGAAACTTGAATTAAAGGTTTTTAATCTAAAATAAACAAACTGAAACTACAGGGGCTGTTTGTGTAAAATTTAAATTAACCCAAACCTTCCCCACCCCCCCCAAGACCCTTAAATCCGGCGACACTCTCCGACGACTCTAGCGACCTCAATCACACGTTTTTTAACCATTTTAACCATCAAAAACCTTCCTAATCTATTCCTTACCAAGTTTTGAAACAATTAATCGTCAAAAAACGCGTTGACAGCTTGTTTAAGCGCGGATTGAGTTTGATATTTCAATTCGAAATTTCAATTCCGTAATTAGACTCATAATCAACAATTAAATCTTTCCATATCGTTCTCTTTCACTTGACTAACATATCTCAAACACTAAAACACCTTCATTTCTCTCTGAAACTACAGAATCAAAACTCCAAAGTATTTTTTGACGACTCAAGCGATTTCCACCTTCTAAGCACCATCACATGTAGTATTTATATTCGTTTGAATCCTCTTGATCATCTACAACTCCCTAATCCATCAATTTCATCTTATTTCATTCCAGATTCACAAAAAAATGATCAAATCAGTCGAGTTTTACATCCTCCTGAATCCATATCAAATCGTCATTAACAAGTAAGTTTAATATACAAAAATGATCGTGATTTCATGAGGATTAAAAGCCCTATGTTTGATTTGGATTAGATTAACAGGTTGAAATGAATTGGATGGATTCTTGTTCTAAGGTTTGTATTGGAAATGCGTTTTGTTGATTAATAAAGGATAAAACAATTTAAAAACGAGTTAATTAACAAAAAGTTCATTTGGTCTAGTGGTGGAAGTGGCTGTTATGGACGAAATGGCCATGGGTTCGAGTCCCATGGCCTGTTTTTCTAATTTTCTTATATTTTTGCATATTTTAACATTAATCTATATTTTTCTAATAACCTAAATAACATATTTTAAGTTAAATATATTTTAAGGATTAAAAACATGTAATTCTTAATACATATATACAAATAATAATGTTTTAAGTTTTATAAGTATTTATACAAATACTTTTAGTAGAAAACAAAAAATGTATCTTTATAAAATATACAATACGAAAGTACTATAACGTTTCGTATAAAATCCTAATTGGTAATTTAAAACCCTAATTCCCAATTTGTATTTTAAAACCCTAATTCCCAATTTGTAATTTAAAACCCTAAATCCCAAATCTGAAACCCTAGAATTTCGGATTTTGATTCTAGTTGCTATTTTTTTTGTTTCTAAACTAGGGTTTTTCCTTATTAATTAGGTGATACTAATATTTGGGCAACCCTCGGTTCTCTTTAGATGCGTTTCTAGCGTTACGATTATTTTTGCATTTCAATGTGAGTAAACTCACTCCCCTTTTTACTTTTTTTGCTTTTGAGGCTGAAATATGAGTTCCAATATTATACTACAGGTTTTCTTTTCTTTTGTTTCTTTTTCAAATGATATCATTAAATGTGTTAATCTAGTTTGGCCGCTTGATGCAAAATTATGTGATAGTCAATAGTAGTTGTATTATTTTGTAATTCCCACCGGTACAATATTAGCGCTAATGGCTTGACAAACCCACCTACACTTTATGGCACGATAGGTGATTTTAACCCTGCGATTCTTTGGTTGATTCTATACGTTGGGTACTAGTTGCCAAATGAGATGCTTGCTACTATGTTGCTATGTCCCTTAGATGCTAAAAACAAATATTGATAACTTATACATCGAGACGGTTGAATAACGGTTAAATGACAATTTCACAAATTGTAACATGAATGGTTCTATGTATGTTTCTATGGTCATTGTTGAGTAATTTGATGAAATTGCTATACACATAAGCTTGCGAAACATATTTATAATGATCTCGGATTTCATATTATATACTATTAACTGTGTTTTTGCTCGCTACCTATTTCTTTAGCTAACTTGTTTTACTCATATTTCAGGTGACGTTTGAAGCATTTATGTTTTTCGAGACACTTAGGATGCTTTTGGACTTAGAATAAATGGGCAATAAACATTTTGATTGTCGGCTTTTATTATCGCATTTGAGACTATTTGTTTCCTTTATGTCATGACACTATGCTTTAATACTATTAAAATATGTCTTTCAGTGTGCCATGTGCTTTGTACTATTGATATTCAATTCCCTTGACAACCCGGTGTTTCCGCCGCCGGGCGTAGTGTCACAGAGTACTTTTGTAAATTTAATCCAACCCTTTATTAAAACTAAAAAACCTATAAACTCATTATCTTCTTACAATTTCAATCAGTATCCGCTCATACTAACATATAAAAGAAGTTGCCTGCATAAAGGAGTGATACATCCATGTAAAAGAACCCGTTTCTTGGTGGGCTTAGTAATCTTGGTTATTTTTATGAAGTAGTAGATTTATGTCTTATGTCCATAAAACAGTAGATTTAATAACCAATAACCATATTTGTAACCATATATATAGCTAATTATGAAAGCAAATATAACCATATAGTATATGTATAGCCATATATATGAAAGCCATTTTTACATGGTAGTTTGATTGGATATCGAATGCGTAAGATTGTGATAAGGTAATGGGTTTATAGGTTTTTTTGGTTTTATTATGGGATGGGTTAAATTTACAAAAGTATCCATCATGTGCGTTGCACGTGCTTGGTTTTAACAACAAATTTAACACATTAACGGGAAAAGAGTTTTGCGACTCAAATTGTTAAAAAGTAATACCATGGGATTTTGTAACATATGTTAAATTTTAGATTAATGACTCAAAGGGTTAAAACCTCCAAACCACAGGTACTCAAAATGTAGTTTACTCTAAATTGTAATTTATAAAAAGAGATTTTATAAATAATATCAAGTTTATTACAATTAAGTCTAAAAATAACCATTCAACATAGTAAACAATGTAAACATATAAAAACGTCAATTTTATAAAAGTTAAAAGTTAATGTGGTCAAGTTAATTGGTTAATAAAGTTGTTAACTTTGGGTGAAAAATGTTAAGTTTTAAAACTTATATTAGAGTTATAACTCAAAACAATAATCAAACCAAACTTCTAGGGTTATTATGTAAATTATAAAAATTCAAAAACTTAAGCCGCATCCCCCTTTTTATTCCCGCTTTTCCGGCGAACAAAATCGGGCCACTTTGGCCGGAATCCCACGATGCTTCGGCCAACCCAAAAAACGCCTTTTTTTTACTTTTTAATAAATTTAAAGATCGGTAAAACATTTAGGGGACGATTTCGAACCCATAACATACAATTAAAACGCAAATTATTATCAAATCGTTGTTTTCTTTTAATTCAAAATCGACATTCAAAAACCCAATTAATCATTCGTCGGAATAACACTCAAAACCTCAATTAAATCCATCTTTTACATCCCCCAAAACCTATTTTAATCAATGCCGTTAAACAATTAAAACAAAACTCATGTATTGATCAGTAATCAAATCAAAGTAACGCCTAATGAAACCTAAAAGCCTCTCACGACAATTATGATCAATCTAGAACAATTAATCATAACCAATCTACTCATCCGCACGCCTGCAAACGCTCTGTGAATTCGAAGCAGATCTTACACGAATACATCTATTGCCTTCCATCTCCTTTGAAACTGCAACTGCAAGTTGCTTCATCACACTATGCCTTTATCTGCAATTGATCATCAGGATTTACTCGTGATATCATAATAAAGAGATTTAGAAGTTGAATTGGATTGTAACGTCTTAATTCCTTCTCTTTCTGTGGCATTTGTCCTGTCTTAAAAAAAACATTGGATTGATTCTTGAAGTCGATTTTATATTCTTCTTCTTACTTTTGTCAATTCTTTATCAATCAAGTAAGTATTATTCATCAATCTGTTCGTTATCATGTGTAGATCAAAAGCTTTATGATTATTTGTTGATTGCTATCAATTTTCGGATCAATTGTATGGAGTTAGTTTTCTAGGGTTAATATCAATTTACGGTTTCTGTTTGAGAGTTTAAAAGAATTAAAAACCGATCCTAGTAATAAAACAGATTCTGGTGTAGTGGTTGGAAGGTGCTGTTGTGAATTGGGTGACCCTAGGTTTGAAACCAGGGCACACCATTCTTTTTATTTATTTATTTGTTTTATTTACATTTTATCCATTTTAACTAATTATCATAATCTAAATACTACTCTTTGTAACATATATATATATATATTTTAAAATGTCAAAAATCTTATAAATGATATAAAATCATGATTTTTATAAATCAAACTTTTTAAATTTTATTTTTACAAACACTTTTAAATACCTTAAAAATAATATAAAATGCATTTAATACTTCTAAAATATATAAAGGTTATATAAATATTAGTTTATAAATATAAATTTTTATACAAGGCATTTAAATACTTTAAAAAAAGTTGTAAATATTTTAAAGTATTTTTTAGTGTGTATAATCTAATTTTGTCGTCAAATAATAAATTGGATAAATATATTACTTGAGTTACTTATCAATTAATATTAGTTATAATTCTATTGGTCGAAACTATCACCTTTTGGATTTTACTTGTCCCAACTATTAAATTGGTTTTCAACGGTCCCAACTTTTATATAACTTTGGCAACCAACTGTCCGCCGTTAATTTTTTTAACGTTGTTAAGTTTTTTTTTGAATTCAAGACCGAGTCTTAAGTCTTTTGATCGGAAGGAGAATACATGTCTATTTAAGTTGCCTCGAAGCGGCGCTCCGAACGATTAAGCGGTGCTTCAATTGTGTGTTTAAACCTAACACTTCTTCAATCGGATGTAAAAAAAGACTCAAAACTCACATTCTCCTATCGATCAATCGACTCATATTCTCCTACCGATCAAAAGACTCAAAACTCGGTTTTGATTTCGAAAAAAGTTAACGACGTTAAAAAAATTAACGGCGGCCAAAGCGATAACGTTTATGACCGTTGACAGCCAATTCAATAGTTGGGACCGGTAGAAACCAAAAGGTGATAGTTGGGACCAATAGAAACCAATATACCTTATCATTAATATATTTCTATTCGTTTACCGAAAAACCCCCAAATCCCAATTTGAAACCCTAGAATTCCAAATTACCTTAGATTCCTAATTTCCGATTTTAGCTTTCTATACTATACATTTTGCTAAGTTAGGATTGTTTATTTACTTAGGTGATCTTAGTATTTGGACATTCCTCGATTCTATCTAGTCGGTTTTCTATTTTATTTCGTGCTCGTAATTCAGTGAGTAAGTTCACTTCCCTTTTTACTTTTACATTTTAGGGCCGAAATATGTATACTATTAACATATTACATTTTCTAGTTTATTTTTCCAAAAGAGATCATACAAATGTGTTAGTCTTGTTTGTAGCTTGATTCAAACTTATGTGGAAGTTTAAAGTAGTTATTATTGATTTGTAAACCCACCGGTATAATGTTAGCGTTAATGGTTGGATAAACCCACCTACTTATACAACAATGATAAGTGATTTAAACCCGATCATTCTATTCTATGTTTACTAGTTGCTATGCGCTGATGGTTGTTGCTATGTCATGTCCCTAAGTTGCTAAATAATTATTGATAACTTATATATCGAGACATTCAAATGACAGTTGCTTGAAAAGTTATCTTTAATTAAAATCATGAGTGGTTCCTCATGACGAATGGCTAAAAGGTTGTGCAACATATTTGGGTAATAGTTGGGTAATACACACGAAATTGCTATCATATAAGATTGTGCAACATATTTATGATGATCTCGGATTTCTATACCATTATTTACCAATTGTGGTTTACTCACTAACTTTTATAGTTAACTTTATTTTACGCATATTACATGTGGTGCGTGATGAGTTATTTATTGCTATTTAAAGACATCGGAAGCCTCTCGGACCTAGACTTAATAAACAATGAATTATTGCAGTTTTATGTTCTTATTTATGACAATATCAGTTTTCTTTAAACTTATGTTCCAAACTTATGTTAAGATAATTATTAGACTTTAATAAATGTGTATCATGTGCTTTGTTACTATTGATATCCTTATCCATGACAATGCCCGGTGATTCCGACATCGGGTGGGGTGTCACACAATGACTCAAAATACGATACTATAACAATGATAGTTCTAAGTAAAATATAACACAATGACTCAAAACCTATATAATAAATCAATGTCTTGGGGGGTAGGGATTTCAATAAAACACGAGCCCGATGGGAAAAACCAAAACCCGAAGTATTTGGGCAGGGTAATGGCCCGGATTTTCGGGTATGGGACCAGGTATGGGATTTGTTTTTTAAAAAAAATCTGGGTTCAAGTACGGGTATGGGATCATATGAACCCGTCCCATACCCGGCCCGAAGATATATATATATATATATATATTTGTTTTCCTTATATATAATCACTAATCTTCTTTAGTTTTAGCCTTTAGATGGAGTAGTTTTTTTTAATATGTATTATATTAGACGAACTAGTTTTTTTAATATGTTTATATTAAATAAATAAATATGAAAGAAGTGAGTATCTTTGTTTTGGGTATTTTTCATGGATCTTTTTTATGAATTAGTATGAGTTTGATTTGAAAGATGAACTACTTACTCATTTTGATATTGTTTAGAGCATGAATCATCTTTTGATATTTACCGTTATTGTTTCTTTTAAATTCATATATCATGAGAATTCATTTATTTAGATATGATACATTTTACTATCTATGTATGTATGTATCTTTTTTATATTGTGGAAGTAACTGACGGGTATACCCGATACCCATGGGTATGCCCGATACCGACGGGTAATTACCCAATTGATACCCGATGGGTATTGGGCCGGGTATGAGACTGAGTTATATTCGGGTACAGGCCTGAGATTACTAACACCCGTCGCATACCCGGCCCATTACCATACCTATAATGGGGGGCCACCAAGACATCTTTTAGGGGGAAAATGAGAGGGAATTAGGGGAATTAAATTAGATGCCATCCTGCATCTTGAACTGTGTTTTGTTCTTCCCCCTTTTTCTATTCAATATTCTGCCCTCTTTTTTCCATAACTAAAATTACGGGAATATTGATTTTGCAATTCATCATTCCCTTCTTTCATATTTCAGTTTTTTCTTATAATTTCTTCCTGAGTTATAATTGATTCTTAAATTTAAATTTTGACTGCATATGAATACAGAAGATTGGTAATGTAACTAAATATTGAATCTAATATTTAGTAATTTTATTGAACTCGTCTCGTGTATCACACGGGTGTTAAACCTAGTATAACACAATAACAATGATAGTTCTAAGTAATATATAACACAATGACCCAATGCACATGAGTATTGAAACCTTTCTCTTTAAACATATATAATACAATGTAGCTGACACAATGAATCAAAATACAATGCTATTACAATGACAGTTTCAATTAAAATATAACACAATGACACAATGTGCATAAGTATTGGAACCTTTCTCGTTAAACATATATAACACATAAAAGTGACACGATGGCTCAAAGTACAACACTAATAAAATAATAGTTCACGAATAACACAATGCTACAATGTACATGAGTAGTGGAACCTCTCTCTTTAAAAATATATAACACAATGAAACTGACACAGTGACTCAGTGCAACACTAATACAATGATAGTTCATGTGCTCATATAAACAATGATACAATGTAAAAGCAGAAGCACACATATATAACACAATGAAATTATGCATTGTGTTATATTAATGAAAGGGTTTTTTCAGATACTTAAGGAAAAACACAATATAACAAAATAATCTCCTAAGATACACATTAACAGCTTGCATATTCAAACACGTTACAACTATGTCACAAGGATCTTTAGTGAACCACATAATATAATACAATGATTTAGTAAGATATACATTAACAGTTGGTATTTCCATCAAGTATTCAAATACACAATACAACTTTTACACAATGATTCTTAGTAAATACACAATATAAAACAATGATCTCTTAAGTTAGTCAAATAACATATTTTTTCCATTTGACTATTTGCCGTCGAGAATAGATTATATACACTAAAAATACTCTAAAATATTTATCAACATTTTTTTTAGTATCTATATGTCTTATACACAAGTCCATATATAAAACCTTTATTTATAAAACCTGTATATATTTTAGAATTATGAAAATACGTTTTATGGTATTTTTAAAGTGTATAAAAGTTTTTGTAAAATTACATCTATAAACTTTAATTTATAGAAAAAAATCAAGGTTTTATAGAATTTATAAGATTTTTGACATTTTATAATTTTTATGTTATAAGGATTAGTATTAGATCTTTGTAAAAATGGAATAAGTACCAAAAACAATAATAAAAATATATGGCAGTGACCAGGTTCGAACCCTGGTCACTTAGCCTATAGAGAACAGCCTTAACCAATTGAGCTAGACTTGCATTTAGATTAAAAACAGAATTTATTTGTTTTTATTATGTTTCATGCAAATACCCCAAATTCATATAACAACTGATCCTGAAATTGATAGATAGAAAGTAATTAACCTTGAGGATTTTGATCAAGACAAGATAAGGAGTATTTTAACATCAAATACCTACCTGATTTCACACGAATTGGATCAGGAACAATGAAGAGCACGAACACGGCGGTGAAGAATCCAAACTTGTATCTAGGGGCTGATAGAATGAAACTAAATTTCCAGATTTCTTCCTAATAAGATGGTAATAAAAAACCCCACATTAATTTCAAATAGAAACTACGAGTTGATGATGATTGATGATGAAATAGGTTCGAGAAAACGTGAATCACTTACAGCGTTTTAATGATTGTTGCACAAAACTGAACACTCAGGGAGCGAATAGGGATGGCAGTCAGACCCGAACCTGATGGGAAAACCCGAAACCTGAGTCATCTGGGACGGGTCTAGGTCGGGTCCATGGGTATAGGGTCGGGTCTGGGCTTAAGAAAAAAACTTTCGCGGGTCTGGGTCGGGTCTGGGATTACCTGTTAGACCCTATTACCCGACCCGATTACCCCATAATATAGACCCGTAGACCCGTTAGCATACCCAAAAATAATTTAATATTTTTCATATACATGTTTATGTTCTTTATATTATGTAAATTAAAATATATATGTTTCCTATAATTCATTCACGTTTTTAACTTTTAAGTCTCTACCAAACGTCCAACCAATCTTTTTTAGTAAGATTATGTGAAGGCTCAAGCACGTTTTAACATTGTGAATTTATGATATAGTGTTAATTTGAAGTATCATTTTAATTATATAGTATGATGTATTTTATAAAACTATCGACGAGCAAACTCGACGGGCATACCAAACGCATAAGTTTTATGTCATAAACGGGTATACCCGAGTACCCACGGGTAGATCCGAAACTCGATGGCTAAATACCCGACATAGACCCGATGGGTTTTGGGTCGGGTCTGGGACACATATTTCTAATCGGGTCTGGGGTTGGGATTACTTAGACCCGTCCCAGACCCGACCCATTGCCATCCTTAGGAGCTAAGAAGAGTAAAGGAGATTGAGTATGCCAATTGAATTGGATTAATTTGATCAATAGCTATGCGAACAGGTTACGAGTTGATTTCGAGTTATGGAGGATTAATTGGTTATTAATTCTTTGATTAAAACTTGATTAATTGATACCAACGGATTCAAAACGCCGAGATGATCATTGTAGTTAATTAAATTTACTGGTTTGGTGCGTTTTAAGTCGATTAGGTTATTGGGTTTGTGTTATGGTTTTGCAATCGAATTAAAACATGGATTGGATGATTATTTGTTGGTTTTAGAGGTGGTAATAGGTTCGATTATTGACTAGAAGCATTTTAACAATGTTCAATTTGATTAAAAGTGCCTAATACGTTTAAAAACGATCACCGGAAACTGTGAACTCCGACCAAAATGGCCGGAAATATATATGCCGGAATCAGGGGGGGTTCATGCGTACAAAGGGGGCGGGGGTTGGGATATTTACATAATCGGCCCCCAGCTTTCATTATTATTATTTGGATAATATAAGTTTTACGAAAATTGGATTTTATTAATCCCAATTTTCACCTATTGGCCATTATTAATCCCAACTTTAGTATTGGCCATTATTACTCCCAACTTTCACTTAATTGGCCACTATTGAGCCTTCCGTTAACCTTGACTAACTCCGTTAAAATATGTTGATGTGGCATCCACGTGGCAGCTGACGTGGCATTCACATGGCAATTGATATGTTTTATCTTTAGGGAAATTGGATTTTATTAATCACAACTTTTACTTATTGGTCATTATTAATCCCTACTTTCACTTATTAGCCATTATTAATCTCAACTTTCATTCATTGATTGTTATTAATCCTAACTTTACTATTGGTCATTTTTAATCCAGACACAAATACACAACCCTTAATTGAAATATGATCGACCATCATACAAACACAAACAAATCTTATGACTCAGCTGCATAAGCATTCGTATAATTTTCTCCAATTTAATGTATTAGAACAAGATGCAAGATGAAGTGTGAGAACAATGTGAAAATTAGGGCTTCATAATCTTTTAAGTATGATATATAAATGGTTACGAAGATTTTGAAGATTTTTTTTTGAAGCCCTAAAAGATTTAAAACCTTAATTTTTCACCTTGTTTTCACACTTCATCTTGCATCTTGTTCTAATACATTTGAATTGAAAAAAATCATATGAATGCTTAATAATATTAGCTGAGACATATGGTTTCTTTGTGTTTGTAAGATGGTCGATCGTATTTCAATTAAGGTTTGTTTGTGTTTGTGTTGAGATTAATAATGACCAATAGTAAAGTTGGGATTAATAATAGTCTATAGGTGAAAGTTAGGATTAATAATGGTCAATAAGTAAAAGTTGGGATTAATAAAATCCAATTTCCCTAAACATAAAACATGTCAGTTGCCACGTGGATACCACGCCAGCTGCCACGTCAGCATATTTTAACAGAGTTAGTTAAGGTTAACGGAAGGCTCAATGATGGCCAATTAAGTGAAAGTTAGGAGTAATAATGACCAATTGTAAAGTTGGGATTAATAGTGACCAATAGGTGAAAGTTGGGATTAATAAAATCCAATTTCCCTAATTTTTGATATAAGTTTAAGATTTGACAGTTTTGGCTCAAAATTAATTAAATACTTTTTTTTTACTAACTAACTTAACCACGTCATCTCGTATCTAATATATAATTGACGTTTTTATGTGTTTACCTCGTTCTGAAGTTTATGGTTATTTTGAGACTTTGATAGTACTTATTTTTAGTATTATTCATAAAATGTCTTCTATAAAATAAAATTTATATAGTTTGGCTATTTATTTATTATAAATGACAATAAAGTAGTAAACTTAGATATTATTAGTATTAGTTCGACCACCTAATTGAAGACAAGAAAACATGGAATTCGACTTGATCATTTATTTAAATAACGAGACGTTACTATTTAATGAATTAAATACGAAACAATTAAAAGACAGATGGCTTCGGGTTCGAGTCGGACATTCGGGTTCGGGTTTGGGGCATATGTCACAATGATACTTTATTAACACACAATATAACACTACGATCTACTAAAATATATACATTAACGATATGCATTTACGTGTAGTATTCAACAAATTATCAAATTGACACAATGATAATTTTTGAACACACAATATGATATAATTATATAGACAACGATACAATACCACACAATGACCTGACAATGAGCTGAAAAACATGGTATTACACAAGTTATAATATAACACAATGACATGATATTACATAATGAGCTGAAAAACATGGTTTTACACAAGTTATAATATAACACAATGACATGATATTATACAATAAGTTGAAAAAATGTGATTTTTTTTCCTTTTTTATTTATAAATACTATACACGCTTTAAAAGTAAAAAATGCTTGTTTTTTGTGTCATTTTTATCAAAAATAAGTCGCATACAAAAGTTATTAACGTTTAAAAAAAACAGGAGAATTGACATGTGACTTGTATTTGTAAAGAGAGAAATCAACAAAAGTGACGACAACAAAAATATCCCCTACCAACATGTTTTTTTTTCTACAACTTGATCTTAACAACTAAAAATAAATCTAATGGTTGAAAATCCTTTAACACTTTCTATAATTTTTATCTTTTGTAGGATAACTTGATTTTTATTCATATTCTTTCAAATTTTGATTATTTGTAAATACATTTCCTTCAAAATTATATAAAAAAATTTTGTAATTAACGCATGACCTAGCTAAGAAACCAATATTAAAATTTTTAAATACTAAGAATTTTGGCGAGTTGTTTAAATAAATTGAATTACCAAATACCAAGTATTAAATTTGCAAAACCTTTGAGAAACAAAGTATGAGGTTGAACCAAAGTCTTACTATTAAACTGAACCAAAGGTAGGGGTGTAAACGAGTCGAGTCGAGCTCGAGCTCGTCTAGGCTCGAGCTCGGCTCGTTTAAGTTTAATCAGGCTCGAGCTCGGCTCGATTCAAGTTTTAATTTCAAAGTTCGAGCTCGAGCTCGTCACAAACTTCTCAAGCTCGAGCTCGGCTCGGGCTCGACTCGTTTGATGATTTATTATTTTAATTTTAATTATTTATATTTAATTTTATATATATCTTTTAACTTTTTGTATTTAATTTTATATAAACTTTTTAATTATATGTATTCTATACATAACAAAATACATATTATATATTTTTAATCATAATATATACATATTTTAAATATTAATAATATATATATTTATAAAATAAATAAAAAAAACATATAAATGAAAAGCTCGATAAGGCACGCGAGCCGGCTCGAGCTCGATGTGTAAAGCTCGAGCTCGGGCTCGATAGCTTAATGAGCTTTTTTCTTAGGCTCGGGCTCGAGCTCGAGCTCGAAAAAGCTCGGCTCGTTCGAGCTTTTTATCGATCCGATCTCGAGTAGTTCGCGAGTAGCTCGGCTCGTTTACACCCCTAGGTTAATTTCTATCTTCTTAGTTTAACAGTTTTCAATCGATGCTTCACTTTGCGTTTCATGTTCCTTTCAAGGGGCATATTAGAACAATTATTTTCTAGTATCAAAACTAGTTAAAAGACTGGACAGCGCGATGCGGCGGCCGAGTCTAACGTACGCGACTTTCCACACGCGTTGATAACAAAAGTTTTATGTCTCGCACGTTACGGTATAATGCGTAATACATCATATATTAAGACAAAGATATATTCAAACTTAGAGGTTAGAATGATAATCAAGTCAAAGTCGAGTGGTCAAAGTCATAAATATGTCAAAGTGAAGTAAAAAGTAAAAGTTGTAAATTGGTTTAAACCATCAAAATATTTAACATGACGTTGGTCTCACACGTGTTATGAGACGAACTGGATAATTTTAGAGTAAATGAACGAAATTTTGACGTGTATCGCAACCTAAGAACTTTGAAAAACTAATTTATTTTTGCTCGTGATCAAATAATAAAAAAAACTTATTTATTCAAGACAAGAAAAACCAAAAGTTAAAAACCAAAAACGTTGGTAGTAAGAGTCGACCTATGGACCTTAGCATGACCCAATTACTTGAAAAGTGATTCAATTCAACAACTCAACCAACTTCACTTTGAAGTTATATCTCAAACTAAACTATATTTAACAAAAGGCAAGGCCGGATTTTAAGATCGATCTTACCTTTTAGAAGTTTATATAATATAATCTACCTAATAATTCAGACTTTTTAGGGGGGCAAAAAACCCCATTTGGGCGGCATAATCTAGGGGGGAAAACCCATTTGAGCGGGCAAAAATCAAGTAAAGGAGCGGGCAAATTTCAATCTCCGTTTTAGTAAAATTGACTGCCGAATAAACAGTATTAATCTTGGAAACAATTGACCAGCCATGATGATTCATTGATTTCATTGTTTAGGGTTTAATTTTGGAAACCCATTGACGGCATATACTCATTGTACTGGACAATTGAAGATGGAGATTTATTCAATTGGTAATCAAATATTTCATCTTTCATTTCTTCTTTCCATAACATAATATTTTTGATTGAATTAGAATATAAGGTAATCGAATAGAATATAAGGTATTGATTTACAATTTCAAACTTGCACTCAACTACATTTCATCTTTCAAGATAATAATCTTCCTTCTATCAGGTATTACATAGTTTCGTTTGGCGTTTTAAATACAATTTTGTAGGATGTTATTTATCTGTTGCAGTTATACGCCATTGATATTAGCAGTTTTTTCTCAATAGATTTGAATATTGTTTGATGATGTTATTGATCTGTTACAGTTATACGCCATTGATACGCCATTGTAATATTCAGTTTTTTGTTACCATCATTTTGATCAATGACTAAATCGAGTTTGATGGTGTATATTAGTTTGATTTTAATGTAATTATTTTGTGTTGAATATTGAAATATATGCATACGCATGATTTTTCTTTGCATTATGGCATTCATCAAATATTAGCTGTAAAAATGATGAAACATGTATTTGTATAAATTTTTTTAAACTTCCACAAAAAGAGGATAAAAAAGAGTTAATTGATAAATGGTCAAATGGTAAAAATTCAAAATTCATATTTTGATTGTGTATGTCTTTAAGCTAGTATAAGACTATGTTTATTCGTTTGAGCAGTGCCTTAAGTATTTGTTTGATTTCAATGTAATTATTTTGTCTCTGCTTATATAAAACTCTGCATCTATTTAGTTTACGTGCCACATATATTTTAAAGTCATTATATGCATCAACATGATCTGAGTTTCTTTTGTAAACAAACAGTTTTGTTATGTGCGATATCGGATCATCTTTGTATGTTAATTGTTTAGCACCCTTATGTTCATTAGTGCCCTCATTTAATTGTTTTCTCATAACAATCATGCTTTAAATATACACTTCATATGCTATTGCAGTCAAGGTTCTTTACTTTATATATACACTTCATATGCTATGTGTGCATTTAACTATATATTCAAATCTCAATTTATATACTTACATTAGCTGGTTATTCAAATCTCATTTTCAAGGTAGTAAACATAATGTTGTTTCATTTTAGAGACTGTCACAATTTTACTGTGGCAATACACAATTTTACTCAAAGTTTGACCCATTACAAAATCAACGCATTTATAAGTGAATGTGGTCAAATTTTAAGTTTTATAGCAATATTTTTTATTCATAATATCCTTCTTGAAGACAAAAATTCTCTTGATTCAACTTGATTTCAGTTAATACAGCAATACTAACTTAGTTAACTATAAAATCAAGATGATGTAGTCTATATAAATGTTTTTTGCTTCGATTCATTCTTTGAAATATAGTAACTAGAGATGCTAATTTATTTTCATTTACTTGGGTCAAATTGGGTTAGTTTAGTCTCAACCTAATTGTATTTTACTTTCTACTACATGTTATAAAATTTCCTAATAAAATTTCCTAACTCTGGGGCAGATTTTGTTACATAATAAGTAGAGTGTACTTTTGTTTCATTTACTTGGGTCAAATTGGGTTAGTTTAATCATTAATGTCAAGTTGAATTTTAACTAAATCAATTTATATATGGTCTTTTATTTCTAATGATGTGTGTTTTAATTGTATTTTTAACAGCACACTAATGGAGCATAATAACATTACTCTCATTAAGAATGTCGATCTATCAAATGCTGATCTTACAATGAAACTTAGAATTGTCCGTCTCTGGAAGTTACCTGATCATATCAATAAGAAGGAAGTTTATTCAATTGAGATGATTCTCGTGGATGAAGAGGTATTTTTAAACTCTGTAAGATCATATATATTTCATTTTTATTTTAACATCACTAACTATACATTTTATTCTTACTCCATAAGGGACTAAAATAACAGGGACTGTTAATAAAAGGTTTCTCGGAAAGTTTACCCGTCTGCTAAATGAAAACAACGTTATCTTTGTAATCAAGCCAAACTTCGGTTCTGTGAGGTCTTTGTATCAGTATGTAGACAACAATAATAAAGTGGTTTTTGTTTCAAGTACTAAAGTTGAACGTTGCAATGTTTTCAACGGACCCCAGCATGGGTTCTCTTTTACTTCTTTAAAAGCTATCAACGAACATTCTGTTAGTGAAGATCTTAGCATTGGTTAGTAGACTTATATAATAATTTATACTTAAATTTATATCCTTATTTTTAACACTTATATATTTTATTTACAGATGTCATAGGAGAGGTACAAGATCTACAACCCATTAAGACTTTCTTGAATGGTGAAGGGAATCTCACGAAACAAGCTACATTTAAGATTCGAGATTCAGAGTAATGTTTCATATATATCAAGTATAATTTAATATTTAAATAAAGTGATTTATATTTTTATTAAATCTTTATGGTTACAGAGGCCAAGTAATGTCAGTAACCTTATTTGCTGAGTATGCTGAGCAATTCATTGAGTATCTTCAAAAACATCCAGAGGAAGTTCGTCTCATAGTTATTCTTCAATTTGGAAGGATCAAGTGGTTCCAAGGTTTGTTTCTATCTTACTAGATTTTTCTTACAGCTTATTCTAAAGTTCATGTTTTGTTCTAATATATAATGTTGTTAATTCTTCGTACCATGTGACAAAGCTATTTATTAATGACGACATCGAGGAGATCATTAGTTTTAAAAAGAGGTTTATGTTTTTCATCAAAACTTTTTCCTTAATTAACCTAACCCACCAATACTAATAGCAGTCTTCCTTTTCAAACAGTGTAACCATCAATGACAAGTCCAACAGCATATCAACTAATCTGAGCAAAGGTTCTTTCATATCGATACCTACAGATGATGAGTTGTTTATCAAGACTGAATTCATCAATATTGAAGAACTCAGTGAAATAAAAGAGGTGAGACTCTAACTTTTAAATTTAAAGATTTAAGAAATATTAACTAACTTTTCTTCTTATCAATTTAAAAGCCAAAGCATGTTGTTATACTGGCAACTCTCATTAGTTTCATCGAGGAAAAGCCATGGGGGCTATCTTGGATGCACTAAATGTTACAAAAAGGTGGAACCCCTTCTTTTTATTGATGATAAGCCAAAGTCTCCCGCTGAACTTGATGAACCGACTATTTATCGTTGTCCCAAATGCTTGATCGATGTTAGAATTCCAATTCCAAGGTTTGTGAACCTTTTCGATTAAAATAAAAACCTGTTGAAATTATTATTAAATGAACTCATATTATCATTTTTAATGTATAAACATTAGGTTCCGGATTGAAATGCGTGTACAAGACCATACCGGTGTTGTATCTTTAACCCTATTTGATCGAGAAGCCAAAAAAACTACTCAAGATTTTTGCAAAGGATTTAATTGGAGGTTCTCAAAGTAGGGATTATATTGGAGGTTCTCATTCTAAGGATGTGATGCAAAGTAATCAACAGGTATACGTCTTTATTAACACAATGTATTTTAACTGTTGATATTTAATTTGAGTTTCTTTGCAAATAGTTCTAATGTATTTTTTTGTAGGTTTCTGATTTTCTTGATTATCCACCTCTTTTGAATACACTTCTTCATAGGAAATTTGCCTTTAAGATAGAAATCTCTAGCTTTGTTTTGGATCACAATTTATCGGTGTATGGAATCAACAAATTAAGTGCAGATGATGGCATCATTAGTCAACTTAACCAAAAGGTTGACACACAGGTGCAAATTCTATGCTTACACAACTTTTAAGGATACATACTTTTGCGAAGATGATTTTGTTTGTACATTTAGTTATCTACTTTTGATAGAATAGGTTGTACGTACAGTAAAACACAATTTCAATTAACTAACTTTGGTATTTTTTTTCGAAACAGGATGTTGTTTCCGTTACAGATGATAATGTTACCCCTGCTTCTAACACTGAAAAAAGCACCGCAACCAGTCCATTGGTTCGTGCTAAAAACTCAGAAGTGTCGTCAACAACTTCTCATTTAAAGCGAAACCTCTCTGAAGCTTATGATTTTGATCCTCTAACAGCAAATTTGTCTACTAAACTTCCTCGTGGTTATGTATTGACAGATCCATCAGATGCCATTAAGCTTTTGGAACCTAAAATGGAGAAGTAAGTGTTCCATTCGGCTAGCAATGGTGTTGATTGCTTTTATCATAACTATCGGTTTGTGTTGGTTTTGGTTTATTTGAGAATGACTCATATATAATTGTTTCTTATGAACATCATATCATAATATTGGCAATCATGTTTTACAACATTGTTTTTGGTTTTCTTTTACATTTTAAATGTTTTGTCATAGTGTTTTTAAAGGTTTAAATTTTCTGTTAATGACATAGACGTGTTTCAATTTGATTCCATTCTCTTGTGAAATAAGTTTTTTTAAGATGGAATTCATGTTATGTTATTTGTGTTCATTGATGTTTAACCACTTGAGGGGTATAGTAAAACCGCATAATCAGCAATATATTGTTCAACCTCAACTTTCTGACATTATGATTGAGTAGTTGTAAATAGATATTATTTTGAGTGTCCAAATCATGTTTTGATAATAATAAAACAAATGTATTATAAAGAATCAAACAAGTGTGATAGAGTCAAGTTTATAGCATGCAATTAATTTTAAAAATCATCACCATTCACATGTATGGATATAGTCCCTTAAGGAAACAAGCATGGGTTGTTCACATCTGGTTGCTACTATTGTCTGGTATCTTTTTTATGCTACTTAAGTAACATAACATGATTTCTCACAAGTTTTGTTCTTTTGTCAGTTATCTCTAATTCAAAGAACAATCATCACTATTGTTTGGATATTTACAATGATTTGGTTTTCAATTGTTAATTTGATCATTTCATCCAGAGATGCAGTGTTCTACAGTTAGGGTTAAAAGGTATTTTGTATCCATCCAATGGTGATTTATAACGTTTGCTCTAATTAAAAGGTATGGTTTTTTTATGTGTATTTTGTTTAGGTTTGTTTGATGATTTTATTACAATTTTTAGTTGTATAACAAGGAATTTTATTTGTTATTGGTGCTCTTTTACAGGTTATTATTGTAAATGAGCTATAATTTTTTAGAAACCCGAATTATATATGGTTATGTTTTGGTAAATGAACTCAATGTAATGTTGATAACAACTATAAAATATCACTAAAGGATGTACCAACTTTAAAAACTTAAATTTATTAGTTTTGTGTAATATACACTCTTCTATTTCTTATGCTAAATATTATTTATTTTTTATATAAAATTCGTTTTTCAATTACATATATACTATATTATCTATAGTATATTATAATTTTGAGTCTAAACCCGTATGTACACACGGGTAATAGACCTAGTATAATATAATATAATATAATAGATGAACTTACAATTAACCAAACCCGGATCTTTGAATCTGATCTTCATGAACACAAGTACTTGGAATATTCTCTGAACCGTTTGAGAACTATTAGACAACGATACTTCATAGGTTACATGCACGCTATTAATTACCAACAAAGTTATAAGATTTGTATATTGGTTTTCAACAGTCTAACTCTCACATTTTGTTTTCTATCGGTCCTAACTATCGAATTGGCTGGTAATTGTCCCAACTTTTATCACTTTGGCAACCAACAGGTCACCGTTAATTTTTTTAACGGCTTAATATTTTTTTCAAATTCAAAACCGATGTTTTAGGGCTATTAATCGTAATGAGAATACGAGTCGATTGATGTAAAATTATCTCGAAACAACAATCCGAATGACAAAAATTTTAAATCCAATTGAAGCACCACACCGACTAGAGCACCCTTTCGTCGTTCGGAGCACCCTTTCAAAGTAAGTTTTACATCAATCGACCCACACTCTCCTGCCGATCAAACCCCCTAAAACATCGGTCTTGATTTTGAAAAAACTTTATGCTGTTAAAATTTTTTTACGACAGTTTGTTGGTTGCCAAAGTGATAAAATTTAGGACCGTTAGCAGCAGCCAATTCGATAGTTAAGACTGGTAAAAACCAAAATGTGATATTTGGAACCGTTGAAAACCAATATACTTATAAGAATAATTAAGCTCAATCTATCTAATAATTCAAGGTTTTATGGGTACTTTAGGAGGAAATATTTGCTCTATAATAGGAAGTTTGTATGGGAAATTGGATGGAAATTTTCTCCATGCATGACTTGATAGAGTCAAATTTCTTAAATATATAATACTTACAAATGATTAAACATAATAATTATAATTTCTTTATAAATATTATTATTTAAACTTGTGTAACATACGAGTATTAAACCTAATCTATACATATTAATAAAAGAAGGTTTTTGGTGCCACGTGTCATTCATTGAGACATGTTGTGGATAGTTTTTCCCGCTCAAATTTTTCTACACTATTTTTGGTAGGAAATCGACACTAAAGATATTCCAACTTGTATGGTTCGGTCCCAATTGATCTACGTTCACTTTGCAACTACGTCTACTTTGCAACTAGGGTTTATATTATTAGGTGCTCACAATATACAATTACAATCATGGGTATATATAAGACTATGATTAGGGTTAGTAAATAAGGTAACTAGTAAACCTAATTAGGGTTAATCATAATGGGCCCCAGGCCCAAACCGGACCAAACCCAAAAACCCAAATAAAGACTTCAACCCAACAATCTCCCACTTGAAGGCTTTATGCAGTCTATAAGTCTCATATCCAAGTGACCCAGATTCAGTGACTTCAGTATCTTTAGAATTCAAGTCTTCCAAGCCTCAAACTCCATAGATTAGCTAAGACTTCATGATCATCCCTAGTTGCCACCCCCTCTCATCAATTACATGATGGGGCAGTTGAAACTCTCTCGAGCTCCAACTCATTCTCTATCTCAACTGGTTTGCACAGTCCTCCAGCTCCAGAGATAACCCGAGAATCACTCTCCTCATTTAGCAAGACTTCCATAGGAGAGATTTTCATAGTCGGATTAACGGTCTTAAAAACCCATCGTTGTTTTGTAACTGTACCCGGAACACTCCGCGCGCTCCCACTGTCACCAAACACCCGACTCGGTTTAAACCTCCGGACCCACTCAGCTTGAATCACCTTGGCACAAGGTTCACCTCTTGCAAATTGAACCTTCTTTTGCCCCTTAGATCAGCGAGCCTAACTTTGTTCTGAGGAACGGTCATACTTCCCTCAGTAGGTATTTCCACCATGTATAACGATCCACGCCTGTTTCCACGAGCAATTACCAGATTACCTTTAGTTACCTTCCATTTGCCTCCACCAAATATGACTTCCAGACGTTTATCCAGCTGACCGACAGAGATAAGTTTACTCTTCAAAGCCGGAATAACCCTGACGTCTTTCAAATTCCATGTGGTACCCAATAGAGTTACTAAGTTCAAATCAACCATTTCCGTAACATCAAGGACCTCACCATTAACTATTCGTACCTTCCCAAAGTTACCAGTTTTTAAATTCCCAATCGTCTCCCCGCTGTGTGTACACCAGACGAGTATTTATAGTTTTAACCCTTTACTACAAGAGTGTACATGAGTCGGTTTATATTTGATAATGTTTAAAAATTAAACTTATGGATAATGTTAATAATAACATACAATTAAAGACCTCAGTGTTTTATAAATATATACATAACATTTTTATCATGAAACTAAGCACTTTATTCTCTTTAATTTGAGTATAGTATTGCTATACTAAAAATCTAATTTTGTAAAATATATCATGTGTTCCGGTTTACCAGGTTTTGTCTCAAAACTAAATGAAACATTCATGAACATCCTTAAAAGCATCACTTGAAAGTTGTATTTTCGAGCGTAACGCAGACACTAAACTAGTATTAAATATTAACAAAGCCTTAATCATAATGTTCATAATTGTTTATAAATATTGTTAGTAACCCGTATGTAACACATGAGTATTAAACCTAGTGTTAAATATATTAGTGGTAAATGAGTCCGTACCCTCACGTCACGTAACTCAGTTTATCACTAATAATGTTATCTCGATACAATTAAAATTTCTGGATTAGATGTATATTAAATCAAATGGAGTGTTAAATTATATAATATATTTAGTTAATACTAAATCAAAACCTCATTTCTAAATCAATAAGAAAGTTATGGGTTCAACAATGTCGACGATTTGATCAGTCAACAAAATAGCCCTTCATACCACCCAACAAGTTTTCCAAACATATATTTATTAATTTATGATCTTTATTACATTTCTACACTGAATATAATCACATTACAATGATTTGACCAATCCTTTTCTTTGTTAAGGATATGTTTAAATATGTTGACCGAGGATGACAACATCCACTAGCATTTTTTTAAATCTAATTAAGACCATGGTCAATTAGAACATATGTGTCAATTTGAAATTAAATATAACAGCTAGAAATAAACGTTATTATAAAAGAATGGTATATATACAATTTTTGACCAGTGAACAGAGTTAAAATACTGAAACATATAAAACATGGTTATAATAAACATTGGATTTCATGTTGTGATAATGATATAGTGTTATTTATGTTTTATTACTAAAGTTGGATTTTTTTTCAAACAAAAAAAAGTCTTTAATGACACGCTAAAAGATATAGATGACACATAAATATGTGTCATTGAAGTGTCAGCTGTAAATGAAGATGACATGCGTTTATAAGTTATAACATCCATTTATACATGTCATGTTTTTTTAGGTGTTTTAAAAAAGTTGTATGTTTACTAATTTTCACATTAAACGAAAATTAGTGTATCATAATACAAAATAATTACATATATAGCAAAACAATCAATATTTCGTATCATATATATACTAACAAACATTATACAGTTGACAATATTTCATTAATGTTGAGACAAAATTTTCGCTGGAAAATAAAGTTTGCCACAATTCTTAATGAATTTCATTAACATGAAAGCAAGAATAGAAAGACTGAAAACCTCATGTGAAGTTGCTTTTTGGTATGTAATAGAAGTAAAAAAATGTGCATTGATGGTCACCAGTGGCCACTGCTGTTGCTTTTCATTTCCTCAGCATCCTCAAACCTTTGGTCCTTTATTTGGAGCTGCTATGTGTTCAGAATAACATGTTTGGGTATGTTTGTGTAATTGTGTTTATCTCAGACGAGTCAAATCAAGAGATTCAGCTAAAAGGGGAACAAGTCAAACGGATTAAAAGCCGAACAAAGTGTGTTCTTAATGCATTCTAAATCATTTAAAGTTTTTGAAATCAGATTATTGATAGAATAATGATGTAAGTAACATTTCTCAGTTGCCTTTCAACAAAAAAGATGTCCGAATGACCCATATCAACCCAGTCCTGCTTTGACCCGTTACTCAATGAGTCCATTTTGATCCTCTAATTATTCATAACTAACATTTCTGTCATTAATTTTAATTGACATGAATGTAGTTGTTATGCTTCTAAAGTCTAAAAACATCATTGTAGCTAGTAACAACTAACAATAAGCAAGAAGATAAAACATCAATAAGCAAGATGATTATTTTCACACATGGTTACCAAACACCTTTTTTTCTACTAGAAATAATGATTGGTTAGAAGCAGAACCGTTGAAACATACCAATAAGTTGCAGAAGATAAGACTTGATGCTAAAAGAGATATAAATTAGATGCGGCAAAATGGCTAGGTTACTAGGTTGGGTAACATGTTAGGGTCAAAATCAGTCCTCCTTCTGCATGTTGGGTAACATGTTAGGGTCGAAATATGTCTGGTTGTGGTTGAGTTGAGCCAACACTTTTATTTGCCAACTTTAAAACGTAGCATGCCATATATGTTTACAAAACTAATATCATATCGTTTTGTTGGTCCAGAATCAAGATAGTATCAATATTTAACAATCTATAACTGTATTTTCATTGATGTTCATCATTGATCAAGTTTACATATGATCAGTATATATACATATGTTGTCGGAGGGATATGTCGATTGGTAATCGACATGTCTATTCATTCCTGTTCATAAATTAGCATAACTATCATAACTAATACTATTAACTATTGACACAATTGATCCTTAAAGCTTTGTGAGTGGTTATATCTAAATTCACCCTCCTAAGCACGAACATCTTCAAGTTGTGTCTTGTTGCATATATTGAACTCCTAGCAAAAACTTTTATACGTCAAAGCAAAAACTTTAAAAATGACTCTCAACCCATTTAGCCTGTTTCATGCAAAGGTGATTTTTTCTTTGTTTGATCCTTTATGTAAGTAATGATTTGACCTTGCAACATCTAGGATTAAATGATGACTGAATAGCCATTATTGTGTTCTTACCTAAACCCATTTTAAGTCCCAACTGATCAGCATTGAAAATACAGTTGTGCTCATGTTCATCCTCTGAAATAACAACTAAAACTTGAGTAAACAAATGCTAAAAGGTGCAAAAAGTCTTGAAAATTATACATTATAGGGATTGTTCCAAAATGACAAGTCATACCTCACGACTCGACTCATAGGAACATGAAATGTCATCTAATGAACTAACAAGACACACTTGTGATACTAACAAGTAACAACAAAACACATTTGTTAGTCAAGAAAATCTTTTAAGTGAATTTGGAAAACTATACCAAAAATATATGTTATATACCTTCAGGTCATTGACAAGGCACTAGTGAACATAGGGAGATGTATAGTTGTAAAACGTATAATTTTTCACCATTCCTTCCTTAGTAAAATCATACTTGTTCTCTGATTTTCCATATCTTGGTTTGATCTATGTTCAGTGTTTGACTTAATTTGCGTGGGCTTATTAGACAAGTCGGTCTAGTGGGTTGTTTGGCAAGTGGGCTGAACACAAGTATTTAATTGTTATGCCATGCGGATTATACCTATTTTATGATGATCAAGATAGAGTACCAAGTATTGTAATTGAGTTATAATTAGTATTCTAGTCTTAGTTGGATAGATAGGTTATATATACTCCTAATGTGTGGAGACATATTGAAGACTTCCTTGTAATCAGTTTTGAGTTATTTTCTGATATAACACGTTAGAGTTGTTTGCGGGTTATTTTTTGTGTTCTTTATCGTGTCCTGAGCTTGAATTGGTATCAGAGCCATGTTCAAAGTCACGATTAAGAATAGCGTTCGAAGCAGTAAGCAAAGGAGGTTGTCCAAGTTGAGATTTTATCTTCCTTCTCTTCTGTTAGTGTTAATCGAAGCAACATTACTAAGGTTGATCCAAGGTGGTCCACAATCTAGTTTCTTTTGCTTCCTATCCGGGCAAATAAGAACATTATTATTGCAAGAGAAAACTCACTCAAAAACTCGTTACAATAATTTTGTATTGTTCGTCCATACCAAAGCCTCTACTGAAGCCTTATATTTATAGTTCTAACCTACACGTGTTAGACTATAATACAAATAGCTATACCATGTTTAATTCCTAAATATTAGCTAGGAATTTGACCTAATTTGTCGTATCATATTCAAACTCTACCGACTTGTAGATTTGGCCTAGGAAATTAACTCCAACAATCACCCCCTTAATTTCTGAACCAAATTAAACGGATACTTAACTCCAACCACGTTTCGTTAATCTCTATTCTAGAAACAAATCTATCCCTTGTCCACAGTTAACAGGTAATAATTACAACTCATGGTCATTGAGGATTAGAACCGTCTTCAGTGTACGAGGTATTTTGGAAGCAATCGAAATGAAAGGAGGCAAGGAAGTTGCAGTTGTGGACTCGTACAATGATGACACGGGTATGGCATTGTTACTACAGTTTGTTCTAGAAAAACTTGTTCTTCAAGTCTCACAATTAACGATGGCTAAGGAAATCTGGGAGGCTTTGAAAACTCGTTATGTTGGGCTAGAAAGGGTTCATAAGGCTAGGCTCGAGACTTTGTTAACAAAATTTGAGTCGTTGAAGATGTGCAGATCATATTCATTGGATGACTTTGCAGCCAAATCACATCAACTCGGACATGTGTTTGAAGAAAGAAAATTAGTGTAGAAGTTTGTAAGATCTCTCCCAAGTAAGTATATTACAATTGTTGCTACTATTCAGCAATTTGGTGATTTAAAACATATGACTTTTTAAGAAGCCATTGGTAGACTTAAAACTTATAATGAAGCCCTAGGGTCATCATCAAAAGAAACTGCCGATGAAAGTCTGATGTTTCAAAGAACTCATCATAAATCTTAAACTAAAAGAGGTGGTAAAGTCAATAATAATGGTTGACGATGTTATGCGAAAAAGGTTGATAATTCAAAATATCATAATAATAATAATAATAATAATAATAATAATAATAATAATAATAATAATGAAAGAGGATCCGATAATATAAAGAGGGGGAGGGGTAAAGATAGATCTCAAGTTCAATGCTACTGATGTGATCAATTCGGACACTTTGCATCCGTATGCCCGAAATGCAAGCAAAAGAAACAAGAAGCCAACTTTCATGAAGTAGATGATGAAGATTCAACACTTTTTATGATGAAGTGTGAGCAAGAAACCGTGTTCCTTAATGAAGTAAAGTTGATACCGAAACGTTATGAAACTGAACCATGAGAAAATGATGTTTGAAAAATAGACAACGGAGCGAGCAATCACATGATGGGTAACCGTTCTTTCTTCTCAGAACTCAACGAAAGAATCATTGGTAAATTTAAGTTTGGTGATGACTCATGTGTTGAGATACACAGTAAGGGATCAATACTTTTCGAAAGCAAGAAATGAGAGCAACGTCTCATGACAAACGTCTACTTTATACTCAAGCTAAAAAATAATATCGCAAGCTTGGGGCAAACAACCGAAGGCGGGTGTGAAACTCTTTTGAAAGGTAATTATTTATTTTTACATGACCATTCGGGTGGGTTAATAATGAAGGTGCCAAAAACAAAGAATCGTCTTTATAAAATAAAGCTTCAAGTTGGAAGTCTTGTACGAGATGTGATATTTGATGAAATAAAGGAATTCAATAATTTTAGAAGTGCACAAGAAGGTATCTTAAAATGGCAAGACTTCAATGTGAATTTAGGGGGTGATTTAAATTCAATTCACAATAAAGTTTTACAAGAAGAATAGGAGGTACAAGAAAATGACATAAATTCAATTTCAGTCCAAGAAAACTCAACGAATGAAACAAATCACCAAAGTCCAGATCCATCGATAAGTATAAATGAGCTCAACAATGATAAGTTTGGCTCGTGAAAGAGTATACGAGATACAAAACCACCGGCGAACTCAAAAGATTACATAGTTGATGAAAATCTATTTTTAACACAAGACGGAGAACCAAGTTCGGTCTAAGAAGTGCTGGATAAAAAGAGTGGTTACAAACTATGAAAACTGAGATGGACTCAATTGAAAAAGACAAAGGTTGGAACTTAGTTGAACTTCCACATGGTCTTGCTCTCAATGGGTTTCTAAGTTAAAGAAGATCCGGATGATACTCCAAAGAAGTACAAGGCAAGAGTTATGGCAAAGGGGTATGTGCAACAATTTAGAATCGGCTATTAAGAAGTTTTTTCACCTATGTCTCGATTTGAAAGTAATGAAGTGAAGGTCGAGTATGTTAGTAGATAAGAGGAACGATCGGATACCATTACAAAATCTTAGCTCGAAGTTTAAAGAAAATAAGAACTTGTTAGGAGTTGAAGACCTCTTTAATTCGGTTAGCGAATTAAGGGGTGAATGTTGGACTTAATTCGTGAGGGCCTATTAGACAAGTCGGTCTAGTGAGTTGCAAGTGGGCTAAACACAAGTAATTGACAAATTAGGTTGATTGCTATGCCATGTGAATTATACCTATTCTATTGTGATTAAGATATAATATTAAGCATTGTAATTGAGTTATAATTAGTATTCTAGTCTTACTAGGATAAATAGGTTATATATACTTCTAATGTGTAGAGATATATTGAAGACTTACTTGTAATCAGTTTTAAGTTATTTTCTAATATAACACATAAGAATTATTTGCGGATTATTGTTTGTATTCTTTGTCGTGTTCCGGGCTTGATTCAATAGGTGTCACCCATATTATAATTAGAGCTTTGCCATCATCCCATCATAATCTCCTTGAGTGATGTGTACATGCAAAATGAGAAAATAATGAAATAGCAACTAAAGTAAAAGAATAACAAGGATAGATGTAACTAAAACTAATAAAACTGTAAATGCATGAAAACTGACTAAACAAAATTTTGCATCATCACACATATTTTTGGCATGTCCTTCTATTCTACTGGGAATGTAAAAGAAAAAAAACAATTTATAGCCCTTCATAAAATATAGCCTTTTTCGTAAAGGGGCACTTTCTAAACTCAATCAACCTAATGAGAAAAAAACAGCAATAATCTCAGAAGCATACGTGCTGCAAAAACTTCATTTTGAAGAGAAATTTCAGCCGATCTGAACGGATGAAACTGCTTGTGACACCAACACAGACATTATTAACAAAGCTGAGTAAAATATAACTTGTTAGGATCTAAAACACACATGAGAATGAACGCACACTTGCGAGTAATAACTAACATGAGACACAAGAATTTATAGTGGTTCGGTCGGCGTGACCTACACCTACTTTGCTTCAACTAGGTATTTTATTATTCAGGTGCTTAAGGAATTATAAGTACAATGATCTCATCATATAGAGACTAATCTAGGGTTAGGAACTTGATTCCCAAGTTAGGCCTAAGCCCACGTAGACTACTCATTAGGGCAGACTAACACTAACGAGCTTACGTACCCAACAATCTCCCACTTGAAGGCTCGGACTATGCTCCACCATCTTCATCATCTTGTACCTCTTGTAATCTACGTTACCACTAGTTGTAGCCGCCTTCTCATCAATTAACTTGAACGCATGTTGAAGCTCCCTTGAACTCCAACATATAGACGGCCAAGTCTACTACTGATTCATTCTCTGTCTCTACTGGTTTCAACTGACTCAAACCACCAGATCCTGAAACACCTTGAGAATAAACACTCTCCGAATAAAGCATATAATCCTCTAGAGAGACTTTGACACTTGAAATGCTGGTTCTCTTAAGCCATTTCCTGGTAACTCTGACCGAAGCTTTGGCTGGCCGACTACCAATGCTCTCACTGCCACGAAAACCCCTGACATATTTTTCTGAACCTTTCCCAATATGTTCATCTGCAAAACAAAAGAAAAATAAACTAAAATAAATTAAATATACCCTGAATTTTAACACCAAGATTGTAGTTCTTTTATCTCAAGGAACACTTTTCAACTTTCATTTTACTTAGGCAAGCCTAGCAGATTGTCAATATGTGTGTTCTCTTAAACTCTATACATTGAATTTATTACATAACCAGCCACAAATTTTATTATGTTTTGATTCGACTTATTATGAACATGAGATTTAATTCACACTTGCACCCTAGAATAATAACCATACGTTTTATCAAGCAAGGAGTTTCCCCACCACATGTTTTCACAGGGTCCTGCCATATATGACATCGTGATTACGGCCTCAAATGACAGATTGTTGGGATCGGTTATATCTACCCTCTCAAGGGAATTTGCCACGACAGATTTAGGTACTTTACATCACTTTCTGGGTATTACTGCTACTCGCACTGGCAACAGTTTATTTTTGTCTTAGGCTTCTTATGCTAAGGACATATTACAGTGAGTAGGGATGGATGGCTGCAAACCTAGCACAACACCTCTTGACACCACTTCTAAATTGGCAGTTAATGATGGACCACTATTAGCTGATGGAAATTTATATTATCCTCTTGCGGGAGCTTTGCAGTATTTGACATTTACCAAGCCAAACGTTACTTATGCAGTCCAACAAGTATGTTTATTTTTGCACGAACCAAGAGAACCACACTTTGCTTTTATGAAAAGGATTCTTCGGTACTTGAGCGGCACCCTTGAGTAGGTCTTTCCCTCAATTCCTTCCAAGGATATGACACTTGCCGCTTACTCAGACGCAGATTGGGGAGGGTGCCCCGATACAAGGCGCTCCACGTCTGGGTATTAGGGAAACACGTTAATCTCTTGGTCATCTAAAACTTCAGGCCACCATTTATCGATCTAGTGCAGAGGGAGAATACAGAGAGGTCGCCAATGCAGTTGCTAAGACTACATAGATACAAAACCTTCTTTTTGAGTTACATATTGTGGTACCGAAAGCGACTATTTTTTACTGTGACAATGTTTCTGCAGTCTACATGTCTCATAACCCGGTACAACATCAACGTACCAAACATGTCGAGATTGATATACACTTTGTTTGGGAGAAGGTTCGGTTAGGACATGTGCGTGTCTTCCACGTGCCCTCATCATTTCAGTATGTGGACATCTTCACTAAGGGTTTGCCTCGTCAGCTGTTTCAGGACTTTCGATCTAGTTTGCACGTTCGTCCTACTACCGCTGCAACTAAGAGGGAGTGTTAGAGATATATATATTATTAGTAAAGATAAAGATATGCATTATGTTTATTATTTATTCAGTATTATCTCTTCCTTTATTATTGATTGTATATCTCCCTATATAAGGGATATTTGATTGATGGGAATGAAACGAGTTATGATAGCATAAACATTTTCACTATTCAAACCAACATATATACTTTTTACTCTTTATGTCATCTCATCATCTACTATTACTGGTGTAGATGAATCATTTTTGAATCTTTATAATGCTTCTATAACTAACCTTTCACATCCTTCTTTTACCTTTATGTTATGTATATGCAAATCAATCGACCTTTTATGGCGTTTAATAGTAAGATTCGAGTGTTTATGTTTTATAATAACTTCATAGTGCCATTGTGGCGTTTCTACAACAAACTTGCAATTTAAATACATGTTATACATACATATGTTATACATACATTAATGATGTTAATTACTCATAAACACCATATATATACTAATAAACGCCATAACAATAGCATAACATATAAAACTTGTTAATCATTTCAAACATCATATCAGGACTATTATCACATATTTTTTTGCATATTTACATACTACTAATAGTAGAGTGTCGCCGTATCTTTATTTTGTTTTTATCCCAACTCTTTGTTTATTAACTTTTCTTTTGGCATTATTACATGTTGTGAACTAGAGAAGTTGGCAAGTTGTCAATTTTGCAAATCAATGAGATGCTGAGTTCGAATCTTAATAGGACTTTTATTTTTTTTATCTTTATCTTTTGCTCTTCAAATTTGATAGTTTCTATTTTTACTTCTCGAGCTTTCTAACTTTTCTTATCTCTAAATATCCTTTTGTGAATGTCGGTGGCTACAGTGCCACTGACTAATTACTAATTTGCTCTTTAGTTGTTTGCCTAACTGCATGTTTGCCCTTAAATGGTTGTGTTTTTTCTTGTACTCTCATTTAGCAACTGTTACAAGTTTCTATTGCAGCTTCTATCTTTTTCATATACTATCCTCGAATCGCCACCGGCAAAGCCACCACCACCCACTTCTTTCTTCGAAATCGTCGACCACTCCCACCACCTCTTCTCAATCGTACCATCGCAACAACACCGATGGTTCCTCCTTTCTGTCCTAACCCCATCGTCTAATTGCAATCGATTTCAACAACTTTGGTATCCGGTCTGCAAAATCAACGATCTGGCCAGTAACTGTTGGAATGTCAGTCTAGACGGAAACGCAACGATAATCTCCGATCTAGCCTTCGCCAAAGTTGCAACTTCAATCTAGACATCGGAACTTAGAAGTGTTTGATCTTCTCTTCAATTCAAAGGGAAGGAAGAGATGAGTAGTAGTGACTTTGTGACTGAATGACAATTTGATATGAATTGGAAATAGATAATGGACTTTAAGTAATATTAGAGAGCATTGTATAACAACTGAGATTCGTAAATATAACCATTTAGCTTGTATTTTAAAGGCGTGCAACTTTAAATTTTAATTTACATTTAAATTTCTTGAAATACTAATTATTTCAAAGTCATGGTATTAAATCAACAAAGCTTATTTATGAGACGTTTGAGCCTTTTATTTTTTGACTTGCAAGTCGTGGGTTCTAATAACTTCTACAAATTGTCATTTTATCTTCTTATATTCTACATTTCTATTCGGATGACACCTCTCAGTTTTGTAAGCTCTCTATAACCATATCATCGTAACTTTATACGTTTATTGTCATCTTCTAGGGCATTTTGGTTACGGAGTTCAAGTTTTAAGCTCTTTATGTACTATCTGAACATGCATGAAATCCAACTAACAAGAACATCGCCCGCAGCAACGCGCGGGGTAACTATCCTAGTTCATATAACTCTAAAATGCAATGTCGGTTGCATTTTCGTTTTCTTTTTACTTTTTTTTCCTTGTCTTTTTATTTGTTATTTTGATATTTTCTTTGTTATTTTCTTTTTTAATTATTTACCCGTTACACACGTTAAGAACGTTTTTTAACTTCGACATGGGTGATGTGTTAGTTTGACATGTGACGTGCATTGCGTCGGTAGAGTTTTTACCTACGTGCGCATGTGCTATGTTTGAAACATAAACATGCCCACTTTGTTACTTTCTTTACATTTAGATAACAAAAAGTATTATGTGTAAGACGTTATGGTATAAACATGTCTTAACATTATATAACTTCTATAATGTAAGGTCGGGGTGGCATTCGGCCAACCACCGAATGCCACGTGTCACCACCCGATTGGTTATTTTTTTTAGTTTCTCGAAACTATTGGTGTATAACTAATATATGTTAAAAAAACTAGGTAACTAGCATGGTGTTAGAAATAAAGCGCATAAAACAGAAAAGAAGAAGAAACTTGAGTGCTGGTTGAGTCCTGCAAAACAGAATACGTAATAACAGTAAACAATATCCGGGCCTGCGTTTGACACAAATGCTGTTGTGAAACTGGAAAATCGTTGCTAATGTTGCTGTTGTGTATCTGACTTGTGTTGGTAGTATATGTAACCAAGAGGGATGACAAGTAATCTATGTCATAAAACTGGAAAAAGAATCTCAAAGGTTGGTCCGGTTTTTTTGTTAAAACACAAAAACAACCCGGTCCGATTCTGGGTTTTCGGAGCTGCATTCGTGTCCGCCGCAAGTCTAATGCGATTTCCAACCTCGAATCCAGTTTTCTGCACCCCCCTGTGCGCGGTTAGGCTTTAGAGTAAAACACAACATAATAATACAAATGTGTCTTGGAGCTTTTTGCTTATAAACCATTCCAAGTTTGGTCTCCCCTCCTATGTGGGACAAACCAAAACTTCTACCAAACCAAGACCTATCATTTATATATATATTTTTCCAACAATCCCCCACATGAATGAAGGTCGATCTCAGAAACAAAACACTATTCCGACTAAATCTCAGCAGTTGAATCTTGCAAACGATAGGTAGGTGTTACCCTTTGAACCTTCGCTTATGAAACACACTTAGTCTACTGGCTCTGAGTAGACGGTGATGTCCTTGAACTCGTCTGCCGTTTATGTAGGCGACAGTACGTTTCACACAAGACTCTCCCTGACAAAGTCAAGTCCTCATAGTTATGTTCGTTATGGTCATGAACATTTGCCTGGTTCTGCGAGAGCCATTAAGTATTGTGCCCCGTCAATACCCTTCGAAGCGACCCCACTTCTCTCTCACATAGGTGATTCTTCACGTGTGACTGTATCAGTCTGAATCATTAAAAGCCAAACGCTTATCCTCGTACCTTGTCACTTTTAGGAATGGACTAGGAAGGTTACTAAGATACTTGTAGTAAGCTCCCAAAAAAAAAGGGTTCAGTTAACCTTTCTATCAGTTAATTCCCCCCACAGTGACCTTACAAGTTCATACAAATAAGTTGTCCTATTGAACTCGGATCTTGGGATCTCCAGTCAGCCGAGTTAGGTTTCCTTCATATAAACTTATCTTTCCACGGGCTTTAGTCCCATTCCCATTGACGACTTCTGAACTAACTCTCTACTTAGGCCTTTTGTTAGCGGATCCGCAATGTTATCCTTTGACTTCACATAGTCAACAGTGATAACTCCCGTAGAGATTAGTTGTCGTATCGTATTATGTCTACGTCTTATGTGTCGGTTTTTCCCGTTATACATTGTGCTATGAGCTCTGCCAATTGCCGACTGACTATCACAATGAATACATATGGCCATTGCCGGCTTAGGCCATATTGGAATATCCTCCACAAATTGACGTAGCCATTCTGCTTCTTCACCCGCTTTATCTAAAGCGATGAATTCCGATTCCATTGTGGATCTAGCAATGACCGTTTGCTTAGATGATTTCCACGATATGGCTGCACCTCCAAGTGTGAAAACATATCCAGTTGTTGCCCTTGAGTCATTTGTATCTGATATCCAGTTTGCATCACAGTGCCCTTCAATAACTGCTGGATATCCAGTATAGTGCAGCCCGTAATCCTGAGTGTATCTTAAGTACCAGAGCATCCTGATCATACAGCTCCAATGAGCTGAACTCGGATTGCTCGTGTATCTACTTAGCTTGCTTACGGCATATGCTAAGTCTGGTCTAGTACAACTCATAAGATACATCAAGCTTCCAATTATTCTTGAGTATTCTAATTGGTTGACAGGCTCTCCCCTGTTCTTAGCTAGATGTTGACTTGTGTCAATTGGAGTTCTAGCTACATTAGAATCATTTGCATTAAATTTCTCAAGAATTTGCTTCACATATTGGGATTGACTTAAGGAAAACCCACCTGGAATTCGAGTGATTTGAACACACAAAATCACGTTTGCCAAACCCATGTCTTTCATGTCGAATCTTGCTTTCAAGGTGTCTTTTGTAGACTTTACCATCTTTTCATTACTTCCAGCAATGAGCATATCGTCTACATATAAGCACAAGATGATATATCTGTGACATCTCCCCCAAAACCCGAACTCAAACGCCCGACTCGAACCCGAATCCATTGTTTTGTTTCGACTTATTTTTATTTAATTCATCGTGATAAGACGTCCGTTATTAATATAAATAAATGTGTCAGAATTTTATGTTGTATCGCTTTTAATAAATCGATCAAATTATTATCGAACGTTTACTAGTTAGTTACTAAAAGCAAATATTAATCTCCAAAGTATATATATAATCATATTTCATAAAAGAGATTTTTTTAAGATTATTAAAAATAAATACTATCAATGTCTCGAATTAACCATTAACGTCAAGAATGAAGTAAAAACACAAAACGTCACTTGTATAAATGTTATGAGTTAAAGTGATTAAATTGGTTAGTTAAAATATAAACATTAATCTAACTTTGGGGTCATTTATGTCAACTTTGAAACTTGTATTTAAAGTGTTAAACCATTCAATATCAACATTTAAAACTCGAAGGGCCAAAGGTGTAAATAAGAAATCCCCCCCCCCCCTTGTTGCTGCGAGCCCGTGTTTCCGGCTCTGCTCCGGCAGACATTTCCGGCCAATCGCCGTTTTCCGGCGAGCCCCAAATCATACGTTTTAACTACTTTTATTCAAATCAAAAGCCGGTAAAATCTTCCTTATGCTGTAATCGAACTCGCGAGCACCTTTAAAGTGTAGTTACTTCGGAAAAGAATCCGTTTCAAATCAAATTCATAAAACCCGTTTCAATCTTGGTTCAATTACACGAATTCATCGCATTAACGCCTAATAATTCGATTCTTTAATGCTAAATCGACCGTAATATCATTTGAAACGATTTCATCAATTCAATTTCTGTCCATAACCAAAAATCAAGTCGTTTGATCCGTAAACTCCTCAACGAAATCGCTTCTATGGATCGATCAGTTACAACAGCAGTTGATTTCTCAAACCTTGGGCAAAACTATCTCCTGGTCACCTTATTGCTCCCTGCTATCTCAATTCCACGCTAACTTCATCATCAATCTGACTATGATCTCACCATAGCCGTCGCTTCTTGTTCTTTCTTCTTTCGATTCGATCTTCAAACAGGTATGTTGATTATGTTAAAATGCTCGTGCTAATCCGTTGATCAAAAGCCCTATGCTCATTCTGGTTTTCAAGATTGTTTGATCGATCAATTTTGAGGTTTTGGTTTCTAGGGTTTATATGAATTGGGGGTGATTACCTGAAACATGATAAAACTATTTCTGGTCCAAATTTAAACCAAAAACTCATCTTAGCGTGTCTGGTTAAGAGGAGCGGCTTTGAGTGTGTTGCCCAGTGTTCTAGTCCAAGGGGCAACACTTATTGTATTATTTTTGTATTTTACTAACTATCCTAAATCCAATATCAACAACACAATATATATTATTGTATAAAATGCTCAAGTTATATAAAACAAACCAAAAACCATGTTTATGTATAAACTTAATTCTATAAATTTAGTTAGTACAAATACTTTTAACATTATAAAAATTACTATAAAAATGTATTTCAAATATTTACAAAATGCATACAAAGTTGATAATTAAACAAAAGGCTATGCAAATAAGACTTTCATACGGGATTTTACATACTTCAAAATTATATAAATGTTTTAAAGTATTTTTAAAATATATTATATTTTAACATCACATAAATTGTTATAAATATCTATTTGAAGTTTCTATCATTTATCAAAATAATTATTATTTCTATTGCTATCATTTGAAATAAACGAGTTTAAATATTTTTAGACGTTTAACGAGAAAACCCCAAATCTAAATCCAAAACCCTAGAAACCCAATTTCCTTAGACTTCTATTGATTCAATTCTGGTTTCTATACAATATGTTTACTAAGTTACGATTCTCATTTACTTAGGTGATTCTAGTATTTGGGAAATCCTCGGTTCAATTTACTTTGTTTGCTATTTGTTTCGAGCCCGAGTTTCAAGGTGAGTAAATTCACTCCCCTTTTTACTATTACGTTTTGGGGCTGAAATATGTTTCTAGTTACTATACAATGTTTTCTATTTTCTATATGTTTTCCAAAAGAGATCATAAAATGTGTTAGTCCTGACTCGCGACAAGATGCAATCCTTATGTGGTAGTTTAAAGTAGTATATTATTTGTAATTTCCACCGGTACAATGTTAGCGCTAATGGTCTGACAAACCCACCTACATGTACAACAACGATAGGTGATTTAAACCCGGCGATTCTATACAATGGTTACTAGTTACTATACTATGATGCTTGTTGCTATGCTACTATGTCCCTTCGATGCTAAAACAATTTTTGATAACTCACACATCGAGACGGTTAAATGACGGTTAAATGACAGTTATCACTAATTGTAACATGAGTGGTTCCTCATGACTTGTTGCTTAAGGTTACCCTTCGGGGTCTATGTTTCGTGTTTCTATTCTATGGTCAAAAGTTGAGTAATATGATGAAATAGCTATGCATGTAAGATTGCGCAGCATATTATGATGATCTCGGATTTCTATACTATTATTTATCAACTGTGGTTTACTCACTAGCTTTAAATAGCTAACTTTATTTTCACATATTTCAGGTGACGCTTTGATTTTGTTTTGCTGCTTTGCCAAGACATAGGATTGCCTTGGACCTAGAATAATAAAAAGACAATTGCATTTATGGTTTCGGTTTTCTTATTTTTGTCGTATCCATTTAAGACTCATGTTCCAAAGTTTGTACGCCATTATTAGAATTAATAATTAAATACCATGTGCTTTGTCTACTATTGATATCCAATTCCAATGACAGCCCGGTGTTTCCGCCGCCAGGCGGGGTGTCACAATATCCATCTGGTGTATCTTTCATGTACACACATTTGTCACATTCATTGATCTTAAAACCAGAATCAAGCATGACATGATCAAACTTTTGATGCCATTGTTTTGGGGCTTGTTTTAATCCGTACAAAGATTTAACAAGTTTGCATACTTTATTTTCTTGTCCCGCGACCTTAAAACCCTCAGGTTGTTCCATGTAAATCTCTTCCTCTAGATTTCCATTTAAAAAAGCGGTTTTCACATCCATTTGGTGAACTTCCAAATTTCGGATGGCGGCGATAGCAAGTACCAACCTGATGGAGGTTATTCGTGTCACCGGCGAATATGTATCAAAATAATCTAGACCTTCACGTTGGTTATATCCTTTAATCACCAACCTTGCCTTGTATTCCTTAGTAATACCATCTGGCTTTGGTTTCTTCTTGAAGACCCATTTGTAGCCTAGAGGTTTACATCCAGGAGGAAGATCCACTAGCTCCCATGTATGGTTTTGTAAAATAGAGTCTATTTCACTTTTGATGGCCTCCCTCCATTGAGGTCTTTCTGTGGATTTCACAGCTTCTCTGTAGGTTTGAGGTATTTCTTCAACCATGTAGGTAAGAAAATCAGGGCCAAAGGATTTTTCAACCCTTTGTCTCTTGCTTCTTCGAACATTTTCTTCCTCAACCTCAGGTTGTCTTTGAGGTGTATCATTTGCAACCTCGTTGTTTGGTGCAATTTCCTCAGTTTCAACCGGTCTTGATGAACTCGGTTCTTCATTTCCCAAACATGGAAATATATGTTCAAACCATGAAGCATCCTTTGATTCAATTATAGTGCCTTTGTTTATTCCAGGATTTTTAGAATCATGCACAAGGAAACGAAGTGCACCACCAGGACGAGTGTATACTATAAATACACAATCCACGGTTTTTGGTCCTATTACTAGGCGCTTTGGTGGTGTCACAACTACTTTAGCTAGACACCCCCACACTCGCAAGTGTTTGTACGATGGTTTGTGTCCTGTCCATAGTTCACAAGGAGCTTTATCCTTGTCCTTAGTTGGTATCATGTTCAGGACATAATTTGCTGACAACAGTGCTTCCCCCCACATGTCCTGACTTATACCAGAACTTATCATCATGGCATTCATCATTTCTTTCAAAGTGCGGTTTTTCCGTTCCGCCATGCCATTAGATTGTGGGGAGTAAGGAGCCGTGAGTTCATGTATGATCCCATTCTTTGCACAAACATCAGCAAAAGGTGAGACATACTCACCGCCTCGATCACTCCTCACAATTTTAATTTTCCTGTTGAGTTGGTTCTCAACTTCGGCTTTGAATAGGATAAACTTTTCAATTGCCTCGTCCTTGCTTTTAAGCAAGTATACATAACAATATCTAGTACTATCATCAATGAACGTTATGAAGTACTTATTCCCTCCACGAGTGGGGATTGATTTTAAGTCACACACGTCGGTGTGAATCATGTCAAGAGGTTCGGAGGTTCGTTCCACGGTTTTGAACGACGTTCTCGTTTGTTTTGCCTCTACACAGGTTTCACATTTATGGTTTGAGTCTATATGAAACGTTGGTATGTAATTTAAATTGATCTAACGACGAATTGAATTAAAATTAACATGACCTAGTCTACCATGCCACATATTTGAAGATTCAAGCATATAAGCAGAACTAGTACCTGTTTTATTCATTTCATCGACAACCATTACACTCAATTTAAACATACCATTAAGGGCATATCCCTTACCAACATACACACCACTTTTGGTCAACACGACCTTATCAGACTCAAACACAAGTTTAAAACCAAACTTATTCAACAACCAACCCGAAACTAGATACTTATGAATCTCGGGAACATACAAAACATTGGTCAAAGTGAGTTCTTTTCCCGAAGTCATCTTTAGAATCACAGTTCCCTCACCTTTAACATCGGCAGTTGCAGAATTTCCCATGACCAGTTTTTCCCCATTAGTAACCTCCTTGAAAGTGTTAAAGAGGTTCTTATCAGCACACAAACATGACGGGTAGCCCCGGTATCCACCCACCATTCTTTGGTATTCGACCCAACCAAGTTAACCTCACTTATCATCATAGTGAGATCAAAAATCATAGCCACAAGATTTTCAACATCATTTACCATGTTGGCTTGCCGAGGAGTCTCTTTCTTCGGCTGCCTACACTCACTAGCCCGGTGACCCGGTTTGTCACAATTGTAACAAGTTCCTGAAAACTTCTTTTTTCCCACACCACCTTTAGGTCCAAGGTGGAAACCTTTCCCACTATTCTTTTTCCCAACATGACCTTTTGTTTTGTTACCCTTACCAAACCGACCATGTTCAACAACATTAGCCTTTGCAGATTCGGGACCATCACTCTTCTTTTGAGCAACTTTATTGTCTTCTTCAATACGAAGACGAACCACGAGATCTTCAATGGTCATTTCCTTTCGCTTATGCTTGAGATAGTTCTTGAAATCAACCCAACTTGGTGTCAACTTTTCAATGATAGCAGCAACTTGGAATGTCTCGCTAAGCACCATTCCTTCTGCATGAATATCATGAAGAACAACCTGCAATTCTTGAACTTGACTCATAACAGTTTTAGAATCAATCATTTTAAATTCCAAGAATTTAGCCACCACAAATTTCTTTGTGCCTGCATCTTCTGTCTTATACTTACGTTCCAAAGACTCCCATAATTCTTTGGTAGTCTTGGCTTTGCAGTACACGTTATAGAGTGCATCAACCATGCCATTAAGGACATAGTTACGACACAAGAAATCAGAATGATTCCAAGCTTGAACCGCGCTCACAGTTTGAGCATCCATCTCCCCATCAGTTAACAAGGGAGCGGATTCAGTCAAGAACCTTGCAAGGTTCAACGTTGTCAAATAAAAGAGCATCTTTTGTTGCCAACGTTTGAAGTTCACACCGGTGAACTTCTCTGGTTTCTCAACATAACTAAGGTTATGCAGCGGTGCAACGACCGGTGTGGTTGTAACAGTAACAGCAGATGTCATGACTGCAGAAACAGTAACAGCAGATATCCGGGCCTACGTTTGACACAAATGCTGCTGTGAAACTGGAAAATCGTTGCTGTTGTGTATCTGACTTGTGGTGGTAGTATATGTAACCAAGAGGGATGACAAGTAATCAATGTCATAAAACTGGAAAAAAAGAATCTCAAAGGTTGGTCCGGTTTTGTTGTTAACAACGATTCTGGGTTTTCGGAGCTGCATTCGTGTCCGCAGGTCGCGCGGGCGTCGCAAGTCTAATGCGATTTCCAACCTCGAATCCAGTTTTCTGCACCCCCCCTGCGCGCGGGTAGGCTTTAGAGTAAAACACAACATAATAATACAAATGTGTCTTGGAGCTTTTTGCTTATAAACCATTCCAAGTTTGGTCTCCCCTCCTATGTGGGACAAACCAAAACTTCTACCAAACCAAGACCTATCATTTATATATATATATTTTTCCAACACATGGCATGATCTAATGGTTTGTGCGTGTGTTTCCGCTACTTGACTTCGTAGGTTTGAAAGATGTGTTTTTTTCTCTCTTCTACTTTAACAATTTTTTACTTTGACCTTATAGTTTAACTTTAAAATGTTTACTATTTTAATACCTTACTATATTGTGACATATTTCTGGCTTTGACTTATAGTTTTTTCTAATAAGTGACACATTAAGTTTTTACACCGTAATGTGCGACACATGAAACTTTTTTTATCAACACGTGTGACGAAGTCACATACGAGAGATTTGGCCGCCGCATCGCGCGGCCTGAATCTAATATCTAGTTTATTATATAAAACACTAGGTTTAATACCCGTGTGTTACACACGGGTTAAATAGTAATATTTATAAAGAAATTATAACCATTAGATTTAACAATTTGTAAATATATAACATTTAAGGAGTTGGCTCCATCAACTTGCATGGTGAAAAATTTAGCTAAATTTTACATCCCAAACTTCCTATTATAGAAAAAAACCCGGTGTGCAATTATAGCCCCAAAACCCGTCGTGTTAAGCTGGTGGATATGTTTCTGATCAGTAAAGGTTAATTGTCTTCTTCTCCTGGACAAGCCCATATTTTCAATAGGTACAAGCCGATGATTATGCTCTTCGATAAACTCGTATAATATGAAGGCTGGTGTGCCAGGAACCGCCCTAACTTTAATGCATACTAAGCAATCGGTGACCTTTTGATTGCTATTACGTTTATAAGAAGACTTTGATGCGCTATCCAGTGTCTCAACATTTTTAAGTCGTGGCTTACCTTGTTAATTTGTTGCAAACAATATACCTTTGTGTTATGACACCATTAGTCCTTGCTACGGTTAAGAGCCTGCTATCAAAGCCAGATTTTGCAGCATATTCTTCATACATATTGAGAACGTCTTCCCATTTCTGAAAAACCACTCCAACCTTTGGTTTCTCCTTGTTTGGAACTGATGGTACCCACATTCTTGTTCCATTTGGTGAGTAATATGACTTATGAGGCGTAATCTCTTGAAACTTATCCGCTTAGGAAAAAAAGTCAGCATCAGTATTAGATGTTAAACATTATAGAAAGTCAATCAAAGTATTTAAGGAGAAAATTTATCATCTTTATAATACGGTTCAACAAGAAAAAAATGCATAGTGTAGGATCATACATACAAAGCTGCAATGTGTAAAAAAACATGTGTATGTGTTAATCACTTGATCATGTGTATGTGTCAATCACTTGTGCAAAGTGCAAAACCATATGTAGTTAGGATCATTAGCTTTGTACCACAAAACATGTGCATGTGTTAATCACTTATGGGTCTAACAATGATTAATCTGTTAAAGGGTATGTTGTGGTACGTTAAAAGATAACAACTATAGATTCACACATATAGAAAGGGAACACAAGATACAAAAAACAAGCATATTTTTATTAAAACGAAATCAACCCAGAATCATTAAATTACGCATAAAACAATAAAACTGGTAAAAATAGAATACTTTTTATTTGATTTCGTAAAAGAAGCATAAAACAATAAAACTGGTAAAAATAGAATCATTAAACAAGCATATTTGGTAAAAGAAACAAAGCTGCAACTTGTTATTTGTCTTGAAATAGTTGGAATACTTAATTGAGATATTTCTTCATAGGACAGGTGCGAGAATCATGTTTGGCTATTTGTTTGCATGTGTGACAAAACCTGGTGTGTTTCTTGATCTGGTGAAGATCTTTTTTATCGGGACCCTTCAAGGGGCCGGGGGTGTGAGAGTCAGTACCTTTATTTGTTATTCCTTTTGGAACAGTAACTCTAAAAATTTTTGGACATGGTTGACCAACTAACATTGTATAACCCCATTCTTAATGTTATTCCATGTCCCTACACATATGATCCAATAGATGTAATGATTAAGAAACAATAGAAAGACAAAATAATGTGTGAATCGTACACCTAAATGTTGTGGGTTTATAGATGTATGTTGGATCTATAAAATTAGTAGTGATGTATTAAAAACTGGAATAGTTCATATTACAGGAACCATTCTGACTGGATAAAACAACAATTTGGTAAAAAAAAGTGAAAAAATATAAACTTGTTAAGTATATTTAGGCCAACAATCTTAACCTTGTCAATTAACCATATGTGTACTTCACATTTTTAAAATGTGATCCTAGCCCAAAAAGAACCAACCTACACAACTGATCTTATATGTCACACCTCAAAATTCCACTAACGGAGTTTTACCGTTCGGAGCGTGACATACCAGGATCCGATCATTAGTTACACCAAACGACGTATATGATAATTGAAAAATAACGTATTGTATTAAATAATAAAAATTAAAATATGTGTTTTACATTAAATGCGAAAGCGTAAATAGTAAATGAGAATCCTTTTGGTAAAAGTGATTTGAATTTAAAAATGCAAATATAATAAATAATGTTGAGTTCTTAAATCAATTCGACCAATGAATGAATGCCCTATCTGTGAGTGTTATCTTGACAACCTGAGATAAACATGCTAAAATGTGTCAACATAAAGTTGGTGAGTTCACAGGTTTATAAAACTAGAAAGTAAGTTTTAAAAGTAAATTCGGTAATTCCCTTAGTATATCAAGTAGTTAGCTATACTACTATGCATGCTACACTAGTGTACGAAAGTGTTTACGACCAAAGCTGACAGAAATGTAAAGAAATGAACGCCTCAAGCCAATGTCTCCCAGACACGGTAAATAATAGGACAATTAAACACTCGTTCGACCTCCAGTCGTGCTGGCACGACCAGCCCGGATGGGGTTTGTCAGACCCAGTAGTACTACTCAAAATTTCCTCGCTATGCAATATAATTAACGGTCCAAACGTAAGGCAAAAGTACTGACACTAGGTACGCATGTGATCATACTAAAAAGCAAGACTGTCAAAGAAGTAATTTACGGCAAGTTATCCCCCCCAAAAAGTAAAGAAAAAGGAAAAAGGGGCCGTGAAACTCACCTTAGCTTTGCGCAGCTACAAATAATTAGCGAAAACTATAATTTCCAAGTTCAACCAACAACTTGTTTGAGGTCTACTAATTAGATACAAATTACTCCAACAGAGTCATGTTCGGTTTCGCGTTCCCGGATCGATTTCGTACAAATACCCATATAATTATTTTACAATTTACAGAGAGTTTAGATACACATCTGATTCATATAATTTGAACTAATTTTTATGACATGAGATAATGACCAAAAGTGTTAAGCCATCAACTTATTTTCCCCGTTTAAACCAACACTCATTTCACACAAATATGCTTATATATTTATATATGATAGTCACATGTATAGGTTGGACTCACCGGCTTGTCGGTGTTATATATTTTGTATGTAATTTGTATGTAATTTGTAAGCTTTTGTACTAGCGAACCTACGGGCGAATCTATAGATTCGCCCGTAGCATAGTTTAGTGATTATGGTGGTGTCGACTGGGCGAACCTGTTTGTGCCCAGCGAACCTATGTGGTTCGCTAGATAGATTCGCTACAGCGAATCTATCAGCGAACCTAAGACTGATATATATTGTAACCTTATCTTCAAGATAAGGTAAACTTTTGCACATCTTTAACCAAAACATGTTCTTACTAATTGTGTTGTGTAATTGTTCTCTGGAGGTGCTAGGAACTTATATCACTCATCTTTGTAGCTTTTATACCTCCGGTTGTGTGATTTTATCTCATTATTTGGTTTGTTGTTATTATACACTTTGTTTGTTCAACTCAAGAGTGTTTGTTGTTAAACAAGTCAATATAGCACTGAAATCACGATCATTATGGACCAACAATATGGTATCAGAGCCATAGTGCTCTTGATTGTTTGATTCAAGTGATTTTTGTGTTGATTTTGGGGTTTTTGTGTCAAAACACTATTTGATTCTGTTCAGGGCTTGTTTTGGTGTTTTGGAGTTGTATTTTGCTCAAGTATTGTCATATTTAGTCATAGGAAGCTTTTAAAACAAACGTGTCTACAAATGGTCAAGTTTTGAAGCTGTTTGGGTTGTTTTCGTACTGTTACTGGTTTGTTCGTAACCCAGCGAAACTATCTGTTCTTCCAGCGAATCTAGGTGTTCATCCAGCGAACCTAATTCAAATTTTTGTACTGTTGGTTTGTGTTGTGGCTAGCGAATCTGACATCTCATTGAACGAAAGTTCACTTGTTTGGCTCACTGTGCAAGCGAAACTGCTGCCAAAATCAGGCGAGCGAAACTGTGCTTGCTTGTCAGCGAATCTGTTTTGTTTGTCTAGCGAATCTGTCTTCAGCGAACCTAGCGAATCTGCTGTGTTCTTTGAGCGAATCTAGCAAAGCGAATCTATTTGTCTTCAGCGAATCTATAATCTGCTCAAAATTATGGCTTCATCAACACTGAATATGAATGATCTGGATAGTGTTCAACCTAACAGGCCACCGAGGCTTGTTAGTGGTGAAAACTTTGAAGACTGGAAAAGATGTTTGAAAGCCTTTTTCTACTACACGGACTACAACCAATGGGAATCTATTGTAAATGGTCCGCACGTGCCAACGACAGTTGAAGGAACTGTCACTTCAATAAACACAGATCCAAGTACTTTTACTGAAGCAGATACCAAGTTACTTGATCGTGACAAAAAGGCTCTCGGGGCATTGATACTTTGTTTGCATCAGGATATAAGGTTTGCTGAACACACAACTGCAAAAACCTTGTATGATGCATTGTGCGAGTTCTATGATGGTAATGGGGATCTGAAACTGGATAAGAAAGCTCAAGCTGAAAAAGAGTTCAACTCTTTCGTGGGGTATTCGCAAGAGAACTTGACTGATATTACAAATCGATTCCTATTTGTATCAAGTAATCTGAAGAAGTATGATGATAAGCTGGGCAATCATGAACAAGTCACAAAACTGTTAGATTCTCTCCCTCCTCAGTGGAGTCTTCAAATCAAGCTGTTGAAACAAGAAAGAAACTTTCCTGACTACAAGCTGATGGATGTTATAAACAAGCTGAAGTCATTCGATCTTGATGTGAAGAGAAGAGAATACAATCAGTCTATGATGGTTCCAAATATTCCTTCTCAGAATGCTGCACTTATTTCATCCGCTGCAAACTCTTATATCTATAGTGCCGCACCTGGAGGATCATCGAGTCATGTGTCTGCTAAATCTGTTGGTGCTTCCACAAATGCTGGTTCAAGCTCAAATGCATCTGTCACCAATCAGATTTCATCTGACACTATGGCTTTATTTGGAATGTTTGTTCATAGCTATGAAGCTCTTGTTGCTGGTGAGTTAAAGGGAAAGGGGATGACTGTAGAAGATATGTATTAGGTGGATCCTGATGATCTGGAAGAAACCGACATCCAATGGCAAATGGCCATGCTTACTCTTCGTGCCAGACGATTTATGGAAAGAACAGGTAGAAGAAACTTTGGGAATCAGGGGCAGAATAGCAAGCTGGGGTATGACAAGGGAAAGTTGAGATGTTATAACTGCAAACAATTGGGTCACTTCAAAAGGGAATGTCCTTTACCAATTGTTACTGAACCCGTAAACTCTGCAAATCCAAGATCTGTTCCAAATCAAGAAAGGCTTGAGGAAGCAAAGTCAAAGAATGAAACTGCACTGCTCACCAACTTTGATTGGAGTGCAGAAATTGAAGAAACCAAGGAGGAAATTAATCATGCCCTTGTTGCTGAGATTGTTGAGAATGATGACAACTATATAAATTGCTTTGATCCTTTCAAAGAATTTTATGGTAAAGATGAGGAAGAGAAAGTGGAGAATGTTGATAAAGATCAATCAGATGCTATTGTTCAAGGGCATCTGAATCACTCAGGATTGGTTTGTGAAGCTGCTGTTAATGAAGTGAAGAATGAGGAGGAGTCAAAGCTTAACTTGGAAGCAATGATTGAGAAGGCGAAGCTTGATGCTGTTGATGAATTCAAAAGAAACACTCCCTACTGCCAGTGTGACCGTGCTCTTGCTGCCAAAAAACTGGTAATTGGTCTTCCTTATGATGTTATTGAAGATATGTGTTCATCTGCTTGCAAAATTCGTTTAATTGGCATATACAAAGCTAATAAATTGTTAATGTCAAACGAAAACGAATTAAAAAGAACCAACAAAGAGCTTAAATTAAGTGAATCAAAATATTTTGTCAAATTAAGAGAAGCTTTGAAAGAAAATGAACATTTAAAAAGAACTCTTTTGGAAAAGAACTGTGAAATAAACTACCTGACTGAGCAAGTTACTCTTGCTGAATTTGAAGCAAGAAAACTTAAAAACAAACTGCAGCAGTGGACAATATCTAGTATGAAAAGGGAGGAACTCTACAAGAAACAACGGGGGGCCAGAGTTAAGACAGGTTTGGGTCTTAACAACAATGAAACATATGCATATCCTCCACCTAGTACCTTCTGTTACTCTCCTACACCTATTCCTCATCCCTCAAATGAGTTGATACAAGAGATTATACAGAATGATGCTAACAGTTCCATTGCAGGTTTAAGTGGAGTGAATCTTAAAGAGGTTAGAGAAGATTACGCCTATGGTGGGAGTACTGGGCTTGGTTGTTCTAGCAGTAGTGAATGTTCTAGTTCTGATTCCAAGAAGTCTTTTGAAGACATTAGTTTAATTAATTCTGTTTCTAGTAATGTGTTATATTCAGACAATTCCATGTTTAATAGTAATTTAAGGTGCACTACTTCAAACCCTAATGTGTTGAAGGATGATTTGATTGAAAATGCGTGTGTGAATGACAAAGACAAACTTTCAGGTCATGTCTCTGAAAGTCAAACCAAAACAAACTGTTTTCAAAAGTTCTTCACTCATCAAATTCCATCTTTCACACCAGTGAGAATTTCAAAACCAAAAGACAAGGAATCATCTTTTTCATACATTCTTAAACCTAAATCTGAATCTGAAAAAGTAAAAGTCACAACAGTTAAGTCAAAAGAACCTTATGACTCTTACAGTGACTGCAACTCTCAACTGTCTGAATGTGATGAGGAAATTGAAATGGATAAAATTCCTGTTAACAAAGTTTCCAAAACTGGTTTGAAGTCTCATTGCTTTAAATGTGGAAATACTGGTCATACTGTTAAGCAATGCCCTAAGTTAATCCAAAACAGCTCAAAGCAAAAATCTTTCGGAAAAAGATTAAACACATTTGTAAATAATTTCTTTTGTAATCCTTCATCTGTTCCACCACCCAAGTACACAAAGGCTTGGGTACCAATTTCAAAGGTCTAACTTTTCATTTTTCTTAATAAATGTCAGGAACATTCTAATGCCGTTGTAAATAGTCATTGGCATATTGACAGCGGATGTTCCAGACATATGACAGGGTTGAAGGACCTACTGACTAACTATCGGATCATCAATGGCGGATATGTTGCTTTTGCGGGAGACAAGAAAGGTGGTAAGATGATTGGTCAAGGAGAAGTCTCAAATGGTTCACTTACTTTGGAAGATGTCAACTATGTTCCTGAACTGGCATTCAATCTTCTCAGTGTATCACAAATCTGTGATAAGAATATTCCAGTGATGTTTCTTCCAAATGAATGTTTGTTCTTGAAGCCAGAGTTTACTATTCCTGAAGAATTGGTGATCATGCGAGCTCCGAGACGGAATGATACCTATATGCTGAATATGGGATCAAAGGAATCAAACTCAACCGTGACCTGTCTCCTGTCTAAAGCTTCATCTTTTGAATCGTTTCAGTGGCATAGACGTTTAGGGCACATTAATTTTAAAATTCTGAATAAATTGGTTAAGAACAATTTGGTTAGGGGTTTACCACTCAAAGATTTTTCAGTGGTTGAGAAATGCATGGCTTGTGCTAAAGGAAAACAGCACAAAAAGCCACATAAACTTAAAATTACAAATACAATCTTAGAACCCCTTGAATTGTTACATACTGATTTATTTGGTCCAATAAGTGTCAAATCTATTGCTAAGAAATCTTATTGCTTGGTTGTCACAGATGATTACTCTAGGTACACCTGGGTGAGATTCATGGCACACAAGAGTGAGACTGCTGAAGAGTTGATGAAGCTGATTCCTCAAATCGAGGTTCTTGGAAAGAGAAAGGTTCAAGCCATCAGAAGCGATAACGGAACTGAATTCAGAAACCATATCTTCAACTCTTTCTGTGAACAACGGGGTATTCTCAGACAGTTTAGCTCCGCACGAACACCACAACAAAATGGTGTTGCTGAAAGGAAGAATCGAACCCTTGTGGAGGCTGCTAGAACTATGCTGATTGAGTCAAAGCTTCCAATTATTTTCTGGGCGGAGGCAGTTAATTGTGCAGCTTATGTTCTAAACAGGGTACTGATTGTCAAAGAAAAGATGAAGACTTCATACCAGCTGTTTCGAGGGATTAAGCCGCTGATTGATTTTCTGCGCCCCTTTGGATGTTCTTGTACTCTTTTGAATACTCAAGATCAGAAGACGAAGTTTGGTGCTGTTTCGGATGAATGCTTCTTTGTAGGATACTCGAACACACAAAAGGCGTATCGTGTTTACAACAAGCGAACGCGGATTGTGCAAGAGTCCTACTATGTTGACTGGCAAGAGTCAAACACAACAAGTATTGGCAGTGAACCGGCATGGTTTTATGATTCCACCACTATTTTCAAATCATTCAATCTTCCTGACTCTGACGATGACGACATCATTCCACACACATCAGTTTCTATTTTCAACCATCCACCTACACAATCACAACCACAACCTTCAACTACACAACTACCCCCCACTTCATTTGACATTCCACCACCTCCACCACCTCAAACAGTTTCAACTTCTCCATCAGATATTCCATCCTCATCCACTACCTTTCAATCATCTTCCATAATACAATTCCTACAACATCACATACACCTTCACAACCATCTAATCAAACACCCTCAACCGAAACAAATCCTTTGCTCCTCAACACTGACTTAAAACTTTGAAAAATCACCCTCATGATTATATCATAGGATCAATTACTGATGATGTGCGAACTCGAAGTCAGAGTGGTTTGATTAATGAATGTCTCTATGCTGCCTTTCTGTCTCAAGTTGTTCCAAAGAATTATAAACAAGCACTTGAAGATCCTAGTTGGGTAGATGCCATGCAAATGGAACTACAACAATTTTGGAAGCTTAAAGTTTGGGAACTGGTTGATCTTCCTCCTAATAAGTGTCCCATCAGCACTAAGTGGGTTTTCCGAAACAAGCCAGATGATCGCGGTGTTGTTATCAGAAACAAGGCGAGATTGGTTGTTCAAGGATTTGCTCAAGAGGAGGGGATTGACTACACTGAAGTTTTTGCTCCAGTCGCTCGCCTTGAAGCCATCAGAATCTTTCTTGCTCATGCTGCGAACAAAAACTTTAAAGTTTATCAAATGGATGTGAAATGTGCATTTCTATATGGAGATATCGATGAGGAGATCTACGTATGTCAACCACCGGGTTTCGAGGATCCAGATTTCCCGTCATAGGTTTACAAGCTTGATATATCCTTGTATGGGCTGCATCAAGCTCCACGTATCTGGTATGAAACTCTGACACAGTATCTTCTCAGCAAAGGTTTCTCTCGTGGGACTATAGATATGACATTGTTCAAGAAGGAGGTGAATGGTGAGCTGCTGATCGTTCAAGTGTACGTTGACGACATAATCTTCGGTTCAACTAATGAGGGGCTGTGTAGAGAATTTGAAAAGGTGATGATGGATCGCTTTGAAATGACAATAATGGGGGAGATGTGTTTCTTCTTGGGGCTGCAAGTGGAACAAAAGCCTGATGGAATTCTGATCCACCAAGAGAAATATATCAAGGAGATCCTCACGAAGTTTGGCATGGATGATTCTTCTCCTGAATTGATTCCTTTCACCGCTCAAACATGCCTTACTTCCGATGATAATGGGAATCCTGTGGATGCTCATCGGTACCGCTCGATGATCGGATCTCTCATGTATCTGACTGCAAGCCGACCAGATATTACATTTGCTGTGTGTTACTGTGCTCGTTTCCAAGCCAATCCAAAAGAATCACATGAGAAAGTTGTTAAACGCATTTTTCGCTACCTTAAGGGTTCCTCTCGTTTGGGACTTTGGTACCCAAAAGGTGGGAACTTTGATTTACATGCTTTTTCTGATAGTGATCATGCTGGTTGCAGGATTAACAGAAAATCAGTCACTGGCGGATGTCAATACCTTGGAGAATGTCTTGTTTCCTGGCAAAGCAAGAAGCAAACAACCGTCTCTCTGTCCACAGGAGAAGCAGAATACATAGCTGCGTCAAGTTGTTGTTGCCAAGTGCTCTGGATTCAGCATCAGATGATGGATTATGGCATCAACTTTCTTCATACGCCACTCTTTTGTGATAATGAAGCTGCTGTTGGAATTGCCAAGAATCCTATTCATCACATTCGCACCAAGCACATTGAAACAAGAATTCATGCAATCAGGGATGCACAGGAAAAGGGGTTCATTGATATCATTCCTATTGAAACTCGAAAGCAAAAAGCTGATCTTTTCACAAAAACTTTTGACAAACCACGTTTTTATGAACTGATCTCTATGCTGGGACTTATATCTTTTTGAAAACCTTTTTCTGTGAGAATCTATTTGTAAATATGTAAATAACTTTTTCTTTTTCTTCTTCTTTGAAAATTCCGTGGGTCACTCGTTTTCCTCACTCCTTTATTATATTTTATCTTTTTTATTTTCTCTTTTATTCTGTATTTATATCAAGAAAATCTGAAAAACAAAAATTTCCTATTAGATAGCTATAATATAGAAATTTTGGGGGAGATATTAAAAGATCAACTATTTATAGTTTTTCAAATTTTGCTATTTCAGGATCTCCGTTTTGATTGATGTTGAAGAGTCGTTAAAGGAGGTCAGAAGTATTGCGTTTGGGATATGTCAGATAGGCTCAGCCCGAAAACAAAGTAAACAGTGATTGTGCAGCCAAACATAACGTTCAAGATCTCGACAACAAGGATTATCTCCTTGACATGATTGGATTGCACAAAGATAAGGGTTCTGTCAAAAATGGGTTGAGAGCGTCAAATCTTTGCCTTGATTTCCCTAAACATCCCAAATCACCCTCGCCCTATCCTCGAATCGAGTTTCTAGTTTGCAAAAAGCTGCTAGTGATGCTCTTCGGAAAAGCCTCTAAGTGAGTTACTTGTTAACTCCTCAGAACGTATTGAGTCAAGTGCTTAACTCCTCTGCTATACGGAAGTATTGACCTGGAGTTGGTGAATCTTCTCTGCTATACGGAAGTATTGACCTGAAGATTCACCGAGCACGCTCAAATGTTTATCTCCTCTGTTATACGTCAGTATAGACCTGGAGCTCTGAACTATTTGAGTTTCCCAAATAATAAGTCGCATTGTGTTCAAAAGAATCAATTGCTGACAAGCTCCACTCACAATGAAAAGATGCAAAAAATTGCACAAGTGTCAAAAGAAGCATATGCATCGATCAATATTCAAAATTTGATCCTTGAAATTCAAGCAAAGTCAATCGTATTGCTCAGATATACCCTGATGACAGAACTTGTTCTTTTTTACCTAGATGTCTGTCGGGACCAAGTTGTCTGAGCTTCTTCAATTAAACCAAAAACATGATAAACGAAGCTGCTGATCTCTTGTTGAAAGGACTAAGGCATGGGTTTAAATGGACAAACATATCTGCAATCCCACCAATCGATGATTCTCCAGATTCTGCTCAAAACATCATGAAAAATATATATATCCTTCTTAGCGTTTAAAATTCCTGTCTTTATTTTATTTTTTTAACTTCTATCTTGTTATTATTAGTATTCTTAGGATTATATGTTTATTTTTGGAGCGTTGAAATCGTGGGACGGTTTCGTGGATTTACAAAGAATTTAAAATTGAGAAAAACCAAAAATATTTTAATTTTTGTGTGCTAGCGAACCTGCTAGCGAACCTACAGGTTCGCCTGAACCTCAGGTTCGCCAGGAACCTCTTTGTTTCGCCGTCGTGGTTTACTTGACTTTTGGTCTTCTGGCGAATCTAAAGTTCGCTAGTATGTCTGCCAGCGAACCTATGTCTGTATATATATGCAGTGACGGCGAAGCATTTCACACATTCGTTGTCACTATTACTGTAGCAAGTTTTTCAAAATCCAACGGCCGTACGTTCGATTCTCACTATTTCACCGGTTTTTCACACTTTAACACTTCCTTTTTGGTCTGGTATGTCATCGCCTACATCCTAATCTCTGTTTTAAACCCTCAATCGCACTGTTAACCCCCTTAAATTTGTCGATCTGTGATTGTGTGTAAATTAAATGACCGATTTGGTGTTTGTTGTTAGGAATTTACTTCATAAATCCTCGTTTGATGTTTATATTACTTGATTGTTGCCTTGTTTGCTTGTTAATGATGTATTGTATGTGATTCTGGCCGTTTTTCAGAAACTAGGGTTTCCAGCGAACCTATGTGTTCGTCTGGCGAATCTGAACGAAAGTTCAAAACTTCGAGCGAACCTATGTCGTTATGCTGCCCGCGCATCAACATAGATTCGCCCGGCTGTTTCTAGCGAACCTATACATTCGCTCGACCAAATGACTGATTTTTCATGTCAGCGAATCTATAGGTTCTGGTGCCAAATCTCAGGTTCGCTCTTTAAGCGAACCTAATTTCCAGTGAATCTATTAACTGTTTTTCAAAATCTTCGTTTCTGATCAATCTTCGTTTATTTTTCAGGCACAATGTCGACATTATTCTTCGAAAGAAAGCACAATATGTGTGCTTTGCTTGACGAGAATCACGAAAAGGCCGGCGGCTATAGAGATTGTATCAAATGGCTGAAGTCGTCTCATATACATCACGCCATTTCTCACTCACCGACCATATACGAGCTGCACGTTCGAGATTTTTGGAGAACTGCAGTGATGAATGTGTCTACACAGCCATCTCGTATATGTGCCAAGGTTAACGGTCTCAATCTGGAGTTTACTGAGGCTGATCTGGCCAGGATTCTGAGACTAGAGGAGGATGTCGGAGAAGAGGTTAGTATGACTGCTGAGGAGGTGTATGGGGCATTCCGGACTGCGGGTTATGAAGGTCCGATGCCTGGTGAGAAAAAGATGGAGTTTGTGAAGTCCTATTTGATCCAAGAGTGGAGGTATATTGCACACGTATTCATAATGTGCTTGGATCATAGGAAAGGGGGCACAGATGGTTTGAACTTAGACTGGGCTCGGGCAATGATGCTGTTTTGTAGGGGACAAAAGGCCAATCTTGCAAAGCTTATCTTCAATTACATTCTAGAGAACATCCATGCAACTAAAGCCGCTAAGTGGTTGATGTATCCGAGATTCATTCAGATGGTTTTGAATGATAAATTGCCGAATCTGCCGGTTGTTGGCGATGTCCTGAAGATATGGGAGATGCATCCGAGGATATTCCGAGACTGCAAGTCGGTAAAGGCTGATTGTGTGGGTAGGACTTCGTTTCTGTGGGAGAACATGTACCCGGCCGATAGATGGGTACAAATTCAGAGATTGATGGAATCTGAAAGGAAACAGGGCGGTGAGAATATTGAGGAGGTTGAGAAGAAGATAAAGAAAAGGAAGGCGTATGCAAAAGAAAAAGATTATTCGTTTGATCGAGAGGTTGATGAGATTCAGGCTGAAATAGATGCGGGTAGAGAAAAGCGAACGAAGAGGAAGTCTGATGCTCCAACTGAAACGTCTAAGAAGGCAAGGCACGATACTGGGGGTACATCTTCTGAATCAGTTGGTGAATTAAAGGGTCAGATTGAAAGTTTGAGGTCAGAATTAGTGGAACTGAAAGGTAAGTATGAGGAACTAGAAACACAGGATGCTGAGAAATCGACAGTTATATATGAAATGGGAAGAATGATGAAGGATCAGCAGTGTTTGATGGTTAGAATCTTCAAAGAGTTGAACAGCCTGAAGGAAAAGGAGGGGACTGAACCTGCTATGTCTGAAGCTGAACTGAACTCCTTAACGGATGCTGCAAGGTATCCGTTAATGGACGTCGTATTTGGGGATTCTGACAAAGGGAAAGGTAAAGCTGCTGAAGAGCCGTTTGACGAGGAAATGGGTATTGATTTGGATGTTTTTGAAGGGGCTGAAGTGGTTGGTGGATCTAGAGTGAATTTTAGTCTGATAGATGAACCAGAGGTTGATATAGATGCTGATAGTGAGGAGGATTTAGATGATGAGCCGGAGACATATAAGGTTGAAGAAAAGGCGGTCAGCTATCAGTTTGAGCACGTTGAGTTAGATAAATCTGAGTGGTTCCGAAAAGAAGAAGAAGCTGTCCCAGAGGTGCCCATATTTAAACATCTGGATGAACCCAACACCAAACAGATGGATAGACAGATCATAGCGTGGAAGTACACAAGTATGGTAGACGCGTACATGATTAAGCGAAGGGGAGGTGACATCAGTTATATCAAGAATAGGAAGCATTTCGCCACCTTGCCTCGGTGGGATTTGCGAAAGTTGGCTGAGCTCCCTTTGCTGGGGAAAGAAGATAGTGGCAGGGCCTGTGTGTTCGAGGTAACAATCAGGGAGGCTGCAAAGACAAATTTTGTTGATTTTGGATACCAAAAGCCGAGGAGGATGAGACAGAAAAAGGATAGGCATTGGGTATCGTGGAATGGAAAGATAGTTCTGAAGATTGAAGCGCCGAAAGTTATGACAAGGGTCAGAGTTCCTGATACACAGCCACCGAGACTGAATGATTTCCTCAAATGGTTTTATGATAACAGTACGGGTGAAGCTATTATCAGATTGAAAGGGGAAGACCGTCCAGAGATTCGCTTGTTTGACCCAATGGAGGTTTTCTCCTTTTGTGACGAGGATCTGAGGGTGTTGTGTGAGAATAGGATTAAGCACGGGGCTGGAGATGACACAAGGATCGAAGCGAACCTGTTCGTGAAGGTCGCAAACAAAGCCCGGGGGATGCTGAATTGAGGTCGGTGAACGAAAGGCTGAGAATGACTGATGATCAGCAATTGGATATGGATGATTTATCTAGACAGCTGGATCAAACTATTGAGAGGAGGTTCGAGAAACCAGTGGAGGTTATAGATTTGGACGTGACTGGCGAGGAGCATACTGCAGAAATACAGGCGGAAATGATTGTTCAACAAATGCCTGATACAGATGTCGCTGATGCTGTTTGTAGAGTCGATGCTGATTTTTAGTGAAGATGAGGCCGGATCTGAAGACGTTACCAATCCGTTGGCCAGAATTGAAGATACAGCAGGAGCATTCATTGAGAACCTTTGAAGCCGAGAAAAAGACGGAGCTTAATTAGAAGACTTCCCCAGGTGAGGTCCAACCTAGGGGGAGTATTGATAGTCACATGTATAGGTTGGACTCACCGGCTTGTCGGTGTTATATATTTTGTATGTAATTTGTATGTAATTTGTAAGCTTTTGTACTAGCGAACCTACGGGCGAATCTATAGATTCGCCCGTAGCATAGTTTAGTGATTATGGTGGTGTCGACTGGGCGAACCTGTTTGTGCCCAGCGAACCTATGTGGTTCGCTAGATAGATTCGCTACAGCGAATCTATCAGCGAACCTAAGACTGATATATATTGTAACCTTATCTTCAAGATAAGGTAAACTTTTGCACATCTTTAACCAAAACCTGTTCTTACTAATTGTGTTGTGTAATTGTTTTCTGGAGGTGCTAGGAACTTATATCACTCATCTTTGTAGCTTTTATACCTCCGGTTGTGTGATTTTATCTCATTATTTGGTTTGTTGTTATTATACACTTTGTTTGTTCAAGTCAAGAGTGTTTGTTGTTAAACAAGTCAATATAGCACTGAAATCACGATCATTATGGACCAACAATATATGTCATGCATATACACAGATACACATCCATCTAAATTACACATACCAGCAATTCATACATTCACTCCTATGTCTATTATATATATGATTTAATATCCCATATCGATCATTCATTACTATATATCAACACACATTATTTCAATGTCTTCTCATAACAAACACACACACACACACACATATATATATATATATAGGGTAGGGTTCAAGAGAGAACTCATTTTAAGTTGAGAACTAGAGAACTACCAAAAATACAAGGGATGGAATTTTAAAGAGGAAGGGTAAAATTGGAACTTTAAATATATAATACTTTAAACATTTCTATCTTTTGCATACGTTAATATTATTTTAAAAAAATTGCACCATTAGATTAAGAATTTCATTATCTTTCATTTGAGTATAAATAACGTCATAAAAAATATTTTTTATCTCGTTTTTTTAAATTTCATACTACATATTGTCACACCCCGTTTTACGCAGCGGATTAGTATAACTAATGGGGTCGGTGTTAACGGAAGTTGGTTACCATCGGATTATAGTCAAACAACCATTTCAAAAGTTACGGAAAGTTAAAACGTCATAATATCATTACAAACGTTGTCGTAAAGATCCTTTTGTGTAAAGATCCTTTTTATGACATGGTTTTTCACTTATAAAAGTGATTATTTTAAAAGTCGGTCCCAAAACAACATTTCCGTAGCATGGCGTTTGACACCAAAACCATTCCATTCCATAGCACACAACAAGTGCTTTAATCACCTGAAAAACATGTTAAAAACGTTTATCAGTACAAGACTGGTGAGTTCACAGGTTTAGGATACGTAGTCCATAACAAAACCAATTATGATTGTACTAATAAGAGACAATATTTATCCAATCTTGTTGACTTAAAGTTGCAAAGTTTAAGTCATATGAAACAACCATAAACCCGTAATCAATCCATGACATTTACCCTCCGACATTGCAATTATATAATCTCCCGTCGTCATTGACCGGAGCTACCGGTACGGGAGTGGGCTGTCAGTACACCCGATAGATCTACCAATATAAACCAAGGACCCCTGTCACCGAGGCTAATGATTACGTTATTTTTGAGGGTTTTTCCCGCGAGAACATCTTGTAAACTTATGGTTTTTCATATAAATCAAAATATTTTCCATCTCTTACTTTAAATCATAATCAAATATATTTCACATGTTTTTCCCCCAAGTTTGAAATCAAAATATATTAAAAATGGGGTCGTGAAACTCACCTTTGATTTCCGTCAAGTTTTTGCTAGCACTTATGAGCCCAAAATTTATACTTTCCCGATCTACTAACACCCTATATTTCCAAGGGTTTCCCGTTAATAGTCGTACAATGGTCATCCAAGTTGTTCATCAACTCTAGACACTTTTTATGAAATGATTTATCATTTCGATTTAACGACACGTTGGTGACTCCGTTTACGACCCGTTTCCAAATAATATTTATATAAGTAATCTCTTTATATAAATATATTTCAGACAATACTTATATGAGTAATCTCTTCATATAAATATATCTTAAAGACAATCATTGGTCTTCAAACATTTGCAAAACCTTACATATATGATTTATCATATATAACTTTCGGTTTCGTTTTTATAAAATCCACACTTTTAATATTTATACAAAATAAATATTATCATTCTCAAAGTGTTAAGTTTTCTTAAAACCAATATCTTGAATGAAAACTTATAAGATTAATACTTTATCCATTTCACTTCGAGACCGAGTGAAAACGTGAATTTTTAAGTAACCGACTAACTTTATTTTTAGTCGTTCTTGGTGTTTTGATTTTATAACTTTAAGTATCTCTTTTCATACTTATTTTAAGTTCAAAACACTGATTCAAGTTCACTTTTTAACTCTTGCAACTTGACTAAAAACCGTTCACATAAAACACGTAATTTCGGTCATAACCGAAGCATTTTTCGTAACTAGTTATTCATATAACTACCCTTTCGTTCATACCACTTTAGACACACATAATCATGCTCATACACACTGATTATACATCAAAAGTTGCTGGTCTAAAAATTTTTTACACATGCTTACGGTTTAAGCCGAAATAGTCGGTTTTACCGTTATTTCATACATAGTTTGTTACTAAACAATGCTTAAACCACCAAATTTCATCATGTAATGATTACACATATATTTTCACATAAATAAGCATGTAAAAGCTGTGAAAATCTTATTCTCAAGTTTAAACTCACTTTCGAGTCAAAAACGACGTATTTTTACAAATAAAACGCCTAGTTTTATTATGCCATTCTTCCACTACTTACTTCCATTTTCCACATACATATTACACATTATATCTTTCTTATAACATGTCAAATATCATCAAATGTCTAGAATTTAAATTAACCATCTTAGAGCATGAGATTGTATTAATTTTCTATAATTGATCACATTTGACAATTTCATGGTTCATGCTCATATAACAATTGATTCTTGCATTTTAACACTTTTTTTTCCACTCTATACATACATGTATATACATATGTTGACTTTTTAAAGTCAAAATTACCATTTTCAAGTAATTAATCCTAGATTACTACATATTGACTAATTACCACATTTTTACCCCATAATAACTACAATACTTATTTACTACCATGTTTCATATAATCATAACTTCAACTAAATCAAAGATTCATCCAAGAATAATAACACATTTATCATCATATTAGTCAAATTTACCAAAACTTCTATAACATATGACTCACATGATCATGAAATAACATCTTGCGTGTATGATCAAATCACTAATTTCATGTTTTTACATCATCTTAACATCAAACCCATAAATTTTATTTATCAAAATTACGTTTTTGACAAACCCACATACATATACACGTTCGTATATATGTATGTATACACACATTTCTCTTTTGATTCTTTTCATTTTTAGAAGTGTTTGATTTGATGAACAACTTTATGATTCAAGGATGAATCATTCTTTTAAAACAAGAAATCAATATTAGAGTTTATACCTTGATGAACTCTAGATTGCAAGTATGTATTTCTTTGGTTTCTTTGCTTGTTCTCATCCAAATCACCTTCAATTTCACTTCTACACTTTGAATTTTGATTGAACCATCTTGATTGTTCTTGATTTTGCAGTATCTTTGTATTGATAAAAGATGAAAGTGAGAATATTAGTGTATGTATGTATGCCGTGAATTTGAGAGAGAGAAATAGTTATGGTGAGTTAAGGTGATTAATGGTGAGTTAATGTGAATATGTCATTTACTTGTATACTTTGTATGTGATGATGAGAATGGTTTGTTGTCAAAATGGTGGTGATAATAGGTGGGTAGGATGATGATTCATTCGAAAGTTGTAACAATAGATTGATGACTATTGATTTTTAATGCAATTTATGGTTTTTGGGTAGTATTTTGAGTGTAAGGTGGTATATTACTAATGTGTAGTGTTACTTGGTTTGTGTTAAAAATCTTTGTAAGTATTAATGGGTAGTATCACAAATAATATTTGTGACAATGGTAGTGATTTTGGCCGTAATTTTTGGTTAAAAAGAGTGTTACGATTGTAGTGCGGTATTTATTTGGTTGAGTGGTGTTAAATTTGGAGTGTAATTTTGTAGTTTGTAGGCATTAATCATTAGGATGATTAATGAGTAAGTTTCTAGTGGAAGTAATATTTATTGAGTTTTAACTAGTAGGATACCTAGTATCCATTTTTATAAAAACTCTTTGTCCAAATCCCATGGATTTAAAAGTTGTACTCCTTAGTATTAATCATAATACTTAAGACTTATTTTTATGAGTTTCTTATGTTCATATTATAATTATGAACTACTCAAAATTATATTTTTCTGAAAACAGGCAAAATCTGAAATGTACGCGCTTGTCAGCAGTACAAATCGTAAACTAATATTTTTAAAATTTTACCTTTGTTTTCCTTTGTAACGCTTTTATACATGCTAATATAGCATAAAATCCATTCTAGGATTTTTAAAGTTTCCCGGGTCATCACCAACGTTCGTCTCAGTACTACACTGTGACTCCACACAGTATTTTCTTGTTATTTATAAATGCAATAGCATTTATTACTTGGGCTTGGCTAGACTCAAATGACATATTTTTAATTTACTATTAATAATGCCTTAACATATAATTTAGTTTTTGTCCTAGTACGGATATTAATCTGGAATTTTGCCGGGTGTCACAGTCTTCCCCCGTTTAGGAAATTTCGTCCCGAAATTTAAGCTGTAACAACCCTTTCTATCTCAATTGCAAACAAGTGAGGATATTTGCGTTTCATCTGGTCCTTACGTTCCCACGTGAATTCCGGACCACGCTTTGAATCCCACCTCACTTTGATAAGTCTTATTTTACTCCGTCTAAGTTTTTGGACCTTTTGATCCATTACTTCAATGGGTTCTTCGATGAAATGGAGTTTATTATCAATACGAATTTCATCGGGAGGAATTACCAGTGTCTCGTCCGTTAGACACTTGTTTAAATTTGATACATGAAATACATCATGTATACCACCGAATTCATTTAGTAGTTTGAGTTGATAAGCAACTGACCTAATCCGAGCCAAGATTTCAAATGTTCCAACGTATCGTGGACTTAACTTTCCATGCTTACCAAATCTCACAACTCCTTCCAAGGTGATACTTTTAGAAACACACGGTCTCCAACTTGGAATTCTAACGGTTTTCGTCGGTTATCCGCATAACTCTTGTGTCTATCTCTTGCGGCTTCTAACCTCTTCCGTATTTGAATTATTTTATCCGTGGTTTCTTGGATAATTTCGGGTCTTGTTAGTTGTTTTTCGCCAACTTCAGTCCAACAAAGTGGTGATCGACATTTTCTACCATACAGAGCCTCAAACGGTGCAGCTTTAATTCTCGTGTGATAACTATTGTTAGGAAAATTTAGTTAGTGGTAAGTGGGCATCCCAATTGCCACCAAAGTCTATCACACATGCACGTAATAAATCTTCCAACGTTTGAATGGTCCTTTCACTTTGACCATCCGTTTGTGGGTGATATGCCGTACTCATATCCAATCGAGTACCAAAGGCTTTGTGTAAGGTTTGCCAAATTCTTGAGATGTAACGTCCATCTTTATCAGAGATTACAGACGTTGATACACCATGTCGAGATACCACTTCTTTGATATAGATTTTTTTTGCTAGTTTTTCGATAAGATCAGATTCTTTCATGGGTAAGAAATGAGCGGACTTAGTTAAGCGATCTACGATTACCCATATAGAATCATAACCACTAGATGTTCGAGGTAATTTAGTTATAAAGTCCATGGCTATTACTTCCCATTTCCATTGAGGAATTTCAGGTTGTTGCAGAAGTCCTGACGGCTTCTGATATTCTGCCTTAACTTTTGAACAAGCCAAACATTTGCTAACGTATGTTGCAATGTCTCCTTTCATGTTAGGCCACCAATAGTGCTCTTTGACGTCTTTGTAAATTTTATCCGAACCCGGATGTATAGAGTATCTAGTCTTATGTGCTTCATCCATGACTACATCACATAGACCATTCGTACGAGGTACCCATATTCTATTCATGAAACACATTACGTCATCACACTTTGGTTCCAATTCTTTCAGCATGCATTTCAAACCCTCTTTCGACATATTTTCCTCCTTTAATGCTTCAACTTGAGCATCTCGGATTTGTGTCATGAAATTTGAACTAATCGTTAGTTCTAAGGCAAGAACACGCTTGGGTTTTTCTCTTTTTTTTTTTTTGCTTAAAGCATCGGCTACAACATTCGCTTTACCTGGATGATAGCGAATTTCACAGTCGTGGTCGTTTAATAATTCAACCCAGCGACGTTGTCGCATATTCAATCCCTTTTTTTATCAAAGATATGTCGAAGACTTTTGTGATCGGTAAATACTATACATTTTGTATCGTAAAGACAATGTCTCTAAATCTTTAATGCAAAAACTACAGCGCCCAGTTCTAAATCGTGTGTAGTATAATTTTTCTCATGCGTTTTTAGTTGTCTTGACGCGTAAGCAATCACTTTATTTCTTTGCATCAGAACACAACCAAAACCTAATCGAGACGCATCACAATATATAACAAAATCCTCCATTCCTTCTGGCAATGAAAGAATAGGAGCACTACACAACTTTTGTTTTAGTAATTGAAAAGCCACTTCTTGTTTATCACCCCAATCATAAATTCTATCTTTCTGAGTAAGGAGTGTTAAAGGTTGTTCAATTCTGGAGAAATTTTCGATGAACCTCCTATAATATCCTGCCAATCCAAGAAATTGTCGCACTTCGGTCGAAGACTTAGGTGCTTCCCAATTTTTGATTGCTTCTATCTTTGAAGGATCGACATGTATACCATTCTCGTTGATAACATGTCCTAGGAAATGAACTTCTCTAATCCAGAATTCACATTTTGAAAATTTTGCATACAAATTTTCCTTCTTTAATACCTCAAAGATTTGTTTTAGATGTTGTTCATGATCTTCTTTAGTTCGCGAATAAATAAGTATGTCGTCAATGAATACAATCACGAATTTATCTAAGTATGGTTTAAATACTCTATTCATTAGATTCATGAACACAGCAGGAGCATTTGTTAATCCAAACGGCATAACCAAAAACTCATAATGAGCGTAGCGAGTCCTAAATGCAGTTTTTGGTATGTCTTTTTCAGCGACTAACAATTGATGATAACCGGAACGTAAATCAATCTTGGAATAATAACTAGAACCTTGTAATTGATCAAACAAATCATCTATTCTAGGTAATGGGTATCGGTTCTTAATAGTTAGCTTGTTTAGCTCTCTATAATCGATACACATTCTGAATTACCCATCTTTCTTTTTAACGAACAAGACCGGCGCTCCCCAAGGCGAGAAGCTTGGTCTAATAGACCCTTTGTCTAACAATTCTTGCAATTGTTTCGACATTTCTTGCATCTCAGATGGTGCTAATCGATATGGTGATCGAGCAATAGGAGCAGCTCTTGGAACTAAATCGATATTAAACTCAAGTTGTCTCGGTGGAGGTAATCCAGGCAAGTCATCAAGAAAAACTTCCGGATACTCTCGGACTATAGGAATGTCCTCAAGTTTTCGTTCCTCCTCCTTGGTAGTCACAACTTTAATTAGAAAAGTCGGATACCCTTTTTGTACATAATTGCAAGCTTTCAAAACATTGACAACTTTAAGAGTGGTTTCTTTTTCTTTTTTTTTATTATTATTATTTTTTTTTACCACGAGTGGTTAAGATTTCACCATTTAGGTCAGGAATACGAACCATAACTTCTGCATGATTCTTTGATAACCAATCCATACCAATCACAAGATCTAAACTACCGAGTGTGATAGCAAAAGATCGATAGAAAAAGGACGTTTTTCTATTTGCATTGTACACCCTTTTATTATTTCGACAGTTTCTATTTTCTTTCCTTTTGCTAGTTCTATAACATACTTTTTATCTAAATTTTTAGATTTAAGACCCAACAAAGGTTCAAAGTTCTTAGAAACAAAGCTCAAATCAGCACCGGTGTCAAATATTATACTTGCATAATGATTGTTAATAAGAAACGTACCAGTAACTACAGTCGGTTCCTGACGTGCCTTTCTAGCATTCATCTCGAATGCTCTACCCCTGGCATTTGTCTTTTTCATTTTTGGACACTCCCTTTTTTTTTGAAGTGACCCACTGCCTCACATTCAAAACATTTCCGACCCGCACCTTCAGTATTTTCTGTCATATAAGTCCGACAGTTCTCAGCTTGGTGCCCCAAACGATTGCACCTTTTGCAAGCTCTGCAAACGCCACTGTGTAATCGGTGACATTATTTACATTCAGTAGGTGGTTTATCGTTATTGTCAGATGTGTTGGCAGTGTAAAATTTCTTAGCTTCCCGACCATTTTTCTTTTGGTTTCCAAATCGACCTTTGGAATTTCCATCCCACTTTCTTTTGTTATCATATGATTTCTTATTGGTTTCACCCAATTTCTTTTCAGACTCTACTACTTTCTTTCCACGATCCTCTTTCTTGGTCAGTACACCCCTTCTCACAGCATCATCTGTCAAAGTATGTGCTATTCTGATAGCACTCTGAAGGGTTATGGGATTAGATTAAGTAACATTACTGCGAATTTACGGTGCTAATCCCCAAATGTACCTTTCAACTTTGACAATTCAGGGGTTACCATTCGAGGTATCAATCTGGCCATCATTGAATCTGGAAGTATAAGCACGAACCTCAGCCCCTTCCATGGCAAGGTTCCAAAAGTCTGTTTCAGTTTTCTGCAATTCACTTCACGGGCAATATTCATGAAGTAACCTATCCTTCAGTTGATTCTAGGTAAGACCATACGCTGTGTCTTCCCCTAGATTCTGCCTTTGAGTGTTCCACCAACTAACGCTTCATCTTGAAAAGTACAAGTAGCGTATTTCACCCTTTGACTACATGAACAGTTATTGATTGCAAATACCGACTCCATCGTTTCGATCCATATTATAATTTCTAATGGACCCTCAGCACCATTAAATGTTTTCGGTTGGCAGTCTCGGAAATTTTTTTTTATAGGTACAGCCTTGTATCGGTTCTCATGTAGGATTACCGACTACTGTTTCACTAGAGCCTATACTAGCTCCAGCTCCTCCTCTACTTCTTCCACGTCCTATTGCAGCGTTAACGTGTTGCGAGATTAATTACGCTAGTTCTTTAGCGGTAGCAGGTAATGTGGTACCTTCACTTCCGCCTCTACCACCTTCGCGTTCACCACCCCATCCTATGGTGGTTGTCGCTCGTCTTGGTGGCATTTTTTTAGCATTAAGATAAAATGACGTGATGAGTGAATATTAAATAAGTAAACATACTACGACAATGTTTACTTTGAAATAACAATTATATTTATTTTGAACATTTGTCGATATGTTATCGTATTGGAGTAATATATATTGAAACATTTGTCGATATGTTATCGTATAGGAGTATCGAGGTAACGTTCTTTTCTTTTTAGCGGTTTTACATATATATATATTGAAGTACTATAGACAATTGAGTTAGTTTTTCTTCTCTTCTCTTTTTTTTTTAAACATTTTCGGGCACATATATATATATCGAAGATATATATACATGTATCAAGATCAAACGCATAATTTTTGTAGTGTGACGTCACATATATGTATTGTTTAGAAAGTGTTTCGTCTCATTTAACTATTATATATATAGAAATATCGTGACATTATGTCGTCAAGATGATAAATAACATGAAAAGAATCCATAGTTTTTGAAGCTAATGCTTCAAATAAGAGATAGGATAAGTGTTTCATCAAATAAACGCCCACAATGCGTCAAAAGATAATTGTTTTAAGTCATTATCATAGAGAATAAAATGAAACGAAGATTGTTTTCGATTTTTTTTTTTCGACAATAATAAAGTCTAACGAGAGAATCGTAACATAGTATCCGCACGAATGAAAAAGATGCCAACATCAAACCAAATATGGCAAGAGTGAGAGCGATTTGGTTTTTCTTCTCAACGTTCATCGCCATTTGTTGTGCCGTTACTACCCCGACTTAACAATTTTCACTTTTTGCTCATCCAGTCGGAGCCTTTTCTTTTTCTTTTTCTTCTTCTTTTTTTTTAAATTATTTATTTATTTAATATTATTTATTTATTTATTATTATATTTTTTTTCTCTTTCTCCATCCAAAATACTAGGCATCACTCGTCCTTTACTACATTCTAATGAAAACATCATGCCATTAATCCAACACGAACCACAAACGATACGATAACTAACTAACATTCATTCTATTTCGAGGCCAAACCGCTTATGGCACCCGCAAGTTAGGAATCATTGCGAGAAATTTAACCAAAACGTCGTTAAAGTGAGATTTGCGAAATAGAGTAGTCTCCTAACTACTTTCTATCTCAAGAGCGAGAATGCCGCTACACGTCGTTACTTGAACAACCTATTGTTTTACTTACTAGTATAGGTAGAGGTTGCAAGAGTGAGAACTCGGATAAAATGGTCAATGGAGTAATTTTTGTGTAAAGTTAATTACGAGAACGTCATTCCAGTGGCATCCAATATCCGTACTAATTTAACTAATTATAGGCATTATTCTTTACTTGTAGCAAATAATCATGCAAGGCACACTTAGATATATTTATATATTTAGTCCACACAATGCAAGTAATAATATATTTTTGGAATGGAATGTTTTTGGGACATTTTTTTTAAAGGTTATAGATTAGATTTTTCAGAAACTTTTTCTAATTCACTATAACCGTTGGCTCTGATACCAACTTCTATCACACCCCGTTTTACGCAGCGGATTAGTATAACTAATGGGGTCGGTGGTAACGGAAGTTGGTTACCATCGGATTATAGTCAAACAACCATTTCAAAAGTTACGGAAAATTAAAACGTCATAATATCATTACAAACGTTGTCGTAAAGATCCTTTTGTGTAAAGATCCTTTTTATGACATGGTTTTTCACTTATAAAAGTGATTATTTTAAAAGTCGGTCCCAAAACAACATTTCCGTAGCATGGCGTTTGACACCAAAACCATTCCATTCCATAGCACACAACAAGTGCTTTAATCACCTGAAAAACATGTTAAAAACGTTTATCAGTACAAGACTGGTGAGTTCACAGGTTTAGGATACGTAGTCCATAACAAAACCAATTATGATTGTACTAATAAGAGACAATATTTATCCAATCTTGTTGACTTAAAGTTGCAAAGTTTAAGTCATATGAAACAACCATAAACCCGTAATAGATGCGGGTAGAGAAAAGCGAACGAAGAGGAAGTCTGATGCTCCAACTGAAACGTCTAAGAAGGCAAGGCACGATACTGGGGGTACATCTTCTGAATCAGTTGGTGAATTAAAGGGTCAGATTGAAAGTTTGAGGTCAGAATTAGTGGAACTGAAAGGTAAGTATGAGGAACTAGAAACACAGGATGCTGAGAAATCGACAGTTATATATGAAATGGGAAGAATGATGAAGGATCAGCAGTGTTTGATGGTTAGAATCTTCAAAGAGTTGAACAGCCTGAAGGAAAAGGAGGGGACTGAACCTGCTATGTCTGAAGCTGAACTGAACTCCTTAACGGATGCTGCAAGGTATCCGTTAATGGACGTCGTATTTGGGGATTCTGACAAAGGGAAAGGTAAAGCTGCTGAAGAGCCGTTTGACGAGGAAATGGGTATTGATTTGGATGTTTTTGAAGGGGCTGAAGTGGTTGGTGGATCTAGACTGAATTTTAGTCTGATAGATGAACCAGAGGTTGATATAGATGCTGATAGTGAGGAGGATTTAGATGATGAGCCGGAGACATATAAGGTTGAAGAAAAGGCGGTCAGCTATCAGTTTGAGCACGTTGAGTTAGATAAATCTGAGTGGTTCCGAAAAGAAGAAGAAGCTGTCCCAGAGGTGCCCATATTTAAACATCTGGATGAACCCAACACTAAACAGATGGATAGACAGATCATAGCGTGGAAGTACACAAGTATGGTAGACGCGTACATGATTAAGCGAAGGGGAGGTGACATCAGTTATATCAAGAATAGGAAGCATTTCGCCACCTTGCCTCGGTGGGATTTGCGAAAGTTGGCTGAGCTCCCTTTGCTGGGGAAAGAAGATAGTGGCAGGGCCTGTGCGTTCGAGGTAACAATCAGGGAGGCTGCAAAGACAAATTTTGTTGATTTTGGATACCAAAAGCCGAGGAGGATGAGACAGAAAAAGGATAGGCATTGGGTATCGTGGAAGGGAAAGATAGTTCAAAGGATTGAAGCGCCGAAAGTTATGACAAGGGTCAGAGTTCCTGATACACAGCCACCGAGACTGAATGATTTCCTCAAATGGTTTTATGATAACAGTACGGGTGAAGCTATTATCAGATTGAAAGGGGAAGACCGTCCAGAGATTCGCTTGTTTGACCCAATGGAGGTTTTCTCCTTTTGTGACGAGGATCTGAGGGTGTTGTGTGAGAATAGGATTAAGCACGGGGCTGGAGATGACACAAGGATCGAAGCGAACCTGTTCGTGAAGGTCGCAAACAAAGCCCGGGGGATGCTGAATTGAGGTCGGTGAACGAAAGGCTGAGAATGACTGATGATCAGCAATTGGATATGGATGATTTATCTAGACAGCTGGATCAAACTATTGAGAGGAGGTTCGAGAAACCAGTGGAGGTTATAGATTTGGACGTGACTGGCGAGGAGCATACTGCAGAAATACAGGCGGAAATGATTGTTCAACAAATGCCTGATACAGATGTTGCTGATGCTGTTTGTAGAGTCGATGCTGATTTTTAGTGAAGATGAGGCCGGATCTGAAGACGTTACCAATCCGTTGGCCAGAATTGAAGATACAGCAGGAGCATTCATTGAGAACCTTTGAAGCCGAGAAAAAGACGGAGCTTAATTAGAAGACTTCCCCAGGTGAGGTCCAACCTAGGGGGAGTATTGATAGTCACATGTATAGGTTGGACTTACCGGCTTGTCGGTGTTATATATTTTGTATGTAATTTGTATGTAATTTGTAAGCTTTTGTACTAGCGAACCTACGGGCGAATCTATAGATTCGCCCGTAGCATAGTTTAGTGATTATGGTGGTGTCGACTGGGCGAACCTGTTTGTGCCCAGCGAACCTATGTGGTTCGCTAGATAGATTCGCTACAGCGAATCTATCAGCGAACCTAAGACTGATATATATTGTAACCTTATCTTCAAGATAAGGTAAACTTTTGCACATCTTTAACCAAAACCTGTTCTTACTAATTGTGTTGTGTAATTGTTTTCTGGAGGTGCTAGGAACTTATATCACTCATCTTTGTAGCTTTTATACCTCCGGTTGTGTGATTTTATCTCATTATTTGGTTTGTTGTTATTATACACTTTGTTTGTTCAAGTCAAGAGTGTTTGTTGTTAAACAAGTCAATATAGCACTGAAATCACGATCATTATGGACCAACAATATATGTCATGCATATACACAGATACACATCCATCTAAATTACACATACCAGCAATTCATACATTCACTCCTATGTCTATTATATATATGATTTAATATCCCATATCGATCATTCATTACTATATATCAACACACATTATTTCAATGTCTTCTCATAACAAACACACACACACACACACACACATATATATATATATAGGGTAGGGTTCAAGAGAGAACTCATTTTAAGTTGAGAACTAGAGAACTACCAAAAATACAAGGGATGGAATTTTAAAGAGGAAGGGTAAAATTGGAACTTTAAATATATAATACTTTAAACATTTCTATCTTTTGCATACGTTAATATTATTTTAAAAAAATTGCACCATTAGATTAAGAATTTCATTATCTTTCATTTGAGTATAAATAACGTCATAAAAAATATTTTTTATCTCGTTTTTTTAAATTTCATACTACATATTGTCACACCCCGTTTTACGCAGCGGATTAGTATAACTAATGGGGTCGGTGTTAACGGAAGTTGGTTACCATCGGATTATAGTCAAACAACCATTTCAAAAGTTACGGAAAGTTAAAACGTCATAATATCATTACAAACGTTGTCGTAAAGATCCTTTTGTGTAAAGATCCTTTTTATGACATGGTTTTTCACTTATAAAAGTGATTATTTTAAAAGTCGGTCCCAAAACAACATTTCCGTAGCATGGCGTTTGACACCAAAACCATTCCATTCCATAGCACACAACAAGTGCTTTAATCACCTGAAAAACATGTTAAAAACGTTTATCAGTACAAGACTGGTGAGTTCACAGGTTTAGGATACGTAGTCCATAACAAAACCAATTATGATTGTACTAATAAGAGACAATATTTATCCAATCTTGTTGACTTAAAGTTGCAAAGTTTAAGTCATATGAAACAACCATAAACCCGTAATCAATCCATGACATTTACCCTCCGACATTGCAATTATATAATCTCCCGTCGTCATTGACCGGAGCTACCGGTACGGGAGTGGGCTGTCAGTACACCCGATAGATCTACCAATATAAACCAAGGACCCCTGTCACCGAGGCTAATGATTACGTTATTTTTGAGGGTTTTTCCCGCGAGAACATCTTGTAAACTTATGGTTTTTCATATAAATCAAAATATTTTCCATCTCTTACTTTAAATCATAATCAAATATATTTCACATGTTTTTCCCCCAAGTTTGAAATCAAAATATATTAAAAATGGGGTCGTGAAACTCACCTTTGATTTCCGTCAAGTTTTTGCTAGCACTTATGAGCCCAAAATTTATACTTTCCCGATCTACTAACACCCTATATTTCCAAGGGTTTCCCGTTAATAGTCGTACAATGGTCATCCAAGTTGTTCATCAACTCTAGACACTTTTTATGAAATGATTTATCATTTCGATTTAACGACACGTTGGTGACTCCGTTTACGACCCGTTTCCAAATAATATTTATATAAGTAATCTCTTTATATAAATATATTTCAGACAATACTTATATGAGTAATCTCTTCATATAAATATATCTTAAAGACAATCATTGGTCTTCAAACATTTGCAAAACCTTACATATATGATTTATCATATATAACTTTCGGTTTCGTTTTTATAAAATCCACACTTTTAATATTTATACAAAATAAATATTATCATTCTCAAAGTGTTAAGTTTTCTTAAAACCAATATCTTGAATGAAAACTTATAAGATTAATACTTTATCCATTTCACTTCGAGACCGAGTGAAAACGTGAATTTTTAAGTAACCGACTAACTTTATTTTTAGTCGTTCTTGGTGTTTTGATTTTATAACTTTAAGTATCTCTTTTCATACTTATTTTAAGTTCAAAACACTGATTCAAGTTCACTTTTTAACTCTTGCAACTTGACTAAAAACCGTTCACATAAAACACGTAATTTCGGTCATAACCGAAGCATTTTTCGTAACTAGTTATTCATATAACTACCCTTTCGTTCATACCACTTTAGACACACATAATCATGCTCATACACACTGATTATACATCAAAAGTTGCTGGTCTAAAAATTTTTTACACATGCTTACGGTTTAAGCCGAAATAGTCGGTTTTACCGTTATTTCATACATAGTTTGTTACTAAACAATGCTTAAACCACCAAATTTCATCATGTAATGATTACACATATATTTTCACATAAATAAGCATGTAAAAGCTGTGAAAATCTTATTCTCAAGTTTAAACTCACTTTCGAGTCAAAAACGACGTATTTTTACAAATAAAACGCCTAGTTTTATTATGCCATTCTTCCACTACTTACTTCCATTTTCCACATACATATTACACATTATATCTTTCTTATAACATGTCAAATATCATCAAATGTCTAGAATTTAAATTAACCATCTTAGAGCATGAGATTGTATTAATTTTCTATAATTGATCACATTTGACAATTTCATGGTTCATGCTCATATAACAATTGATTCTTGCATTTTAACACTTTTTTTTCCACTCTATACATACATGTATATACATATGTTGACTTTTTAAAGTCAAAATTACCATTTTCAAGTAATTAATCCTAGATTACTACATATTGACTAATTACCACATTTTTACCCCATAATAACTACAATACTTATTTACTACCATGTTTCATATAATCATAACTTCAACTAAATCAAAGATTCATCCAAGAATAATAACACATTTATCATCATATTAGTCAAATTTACCAAAACTTCTATAACATATGACTCACATGATCATGAAATAACATCTTGCGTGTATGATCAAATCACTAATTTCATGTTTTTACATCATCTTAACATCAAACCCATAAATTTTATTTATCAAAATTACGTTTTTGACAAACCCACATACATATACACGTTCGTATATATGTATGTATACACACATTTCTCTTTTGATTCTTTTCATTTTTAGAAGTGTTTGATTTGATGAACAACTTTATGATTCAAGGATGAATCATTCTTTTAAAACAAGAAATCAATATTAGAGTTTATACCTTGATGAACTCTAGATTGCAAGTATGTATTTCTTTGGTTTCTTTGCTTGTTCTCATCCAAATCACCTTCAATTTCACTTCTACACTTTGAATTTTGATTGAACCATCTTGATTGTTCTTGATTTTGGAGTATCTTTGTATTGATAAAAGATGAAAGTGAGAATATTGGTGTATGTATGTATGCCGTGAATTTGAGAGAGAGAAATAGTTATGGTGAGTTAAGGTGATTAATGGTGAGTTAATGTGAATATGTCATTTACTTGTATACTTTGTATGTGATGATGAGAATGGTTTGTTGTCAAAATGGTGGTGATAATAGGTGGGTAGGATGATGATTCATCTGAAAGTTGTAACAATAGATTGATGACTATTGATTTTTAATGCAATTTATGGTTTTTGGGTAGTATTTTGAGTGTAAGGTGGTATATTACTAATGTGTAGTGTTACTTGGTTTGTGTTAAAAATCTTTGTAAGTATTAATGGGTAGTATCACAAATAATATTTGTGACAATGGTAGTGGTTTTGGCCGTAATTTTTGGTTAAAAAGAGTGTTACGATTGTAGTGCGGTATTTATTTGGTTGAGTGGTGTTAAATTTGGAGTGTAATTTTGTAGTTTGTAGGCATTAATCATTAGGATGATTAATGAGTAAGTTTCTAGTGGAAGTAATATTTATTGAGTTTTAACTAGTAGGATACCTAGTATCCATTTTTATAAAGACTCTTTGTCCAAATCCCATGGATTTAAAAGTTGTACTCCTTAGTATTAATCATAATACTTAAGACTTATTTTTATGAGTTTCTTATGTTCATATTATAATTATGAACTACTCAAAATTATATTTTTCTGAAAACAGGCAAAATCTGAAATGTACGCGCTTGTCAGCAGTACAAATCGTAAACTAATATTTTTAAAATTTTACCTTTGTTTTCCTTTGTAACGCTTTTATACATGCTAATATAGCATAAAATCCATTCTAAGATTTTTAAAGTTTCCCGGGTCATCACCAACGTTCGTCTCAGTACTACACTGTGACTCCACACAGTATTTTCTTGTTATTTATAAATGCAATAGCATTTATTACTTGGGCTTGGCTAGACTCAAATGACATATTTTTAATTTACTACTAATAATGCCTTAACATATAATTTACTTTTTGTCCTAGTACGGATATTAATCTGGAATTTTGCCGGGTGTCACACATATATGTAGTATTGCGATATTGTATTTGATTATATTTTTCTTTAAACGTTACTAACTTTTTCATATGTTATTTACATTAAATAATTTTAAAAATCACATTCTGGTTTTTTTGACACTACATATATGTAGTATCAATGTACTTGATGCATTTATTAAGTGGCCAAATGACTCAAGAGTCTAATAATTATTTAAAGTGTACATATGATCTCAAATAACCAATAACAAAGTTAATAAGATTTCATATTAAAAAACTTATGGCAAATGAAAACAAAACCAATACTTATACTATGTCTAAACATAAAGATAATAATAAACTAATAAACCAATGATAAATATCATAAAAAAGTAAAAAAAAAAACTTGAAATTCAAACTATAAGATAACAATGTATCAATATTGCATATACTGCACATATGTAGTACTTTGATACTACATATATGTAGTATACGATACTGCATATATGTAATACTATAAAATTTAAAAGGGGATAGTGAACATGGTGATGTTATGCACTTAAGTTACACGTAAAACCATTAAAATTACGTAGCTTTGATAAATTAACTTAATTTTTTTTATTAGAAAACTTAACTCATTGATCTTTATTCAATGTTAATGGACGACTCAGTCTTCTCCTCTTAGATTATAATTTTTCTCTTTCTCATTTACTCAATAATCGTCATTCATTTTAGTAAAATATTATCCGTCCTTTAAAAATCGATCGTAACTTAATTTGGCTTCTCAATTCCAAATAACAGATTAATATAACATGACTCATATAATTGGTATTATGATATGCGCATGCTGCACATATTCATACCACATCACATAACGTGAATCAAGTTATTGCTAGCAATGTCAATATGATCATATGAGAAAATCCAAAATTGGAATTGAGGCATGATGATGTTGTTTTTTGTGATAACGTCATCGAAATCAATGCCCTTGAACTTTTGATATTTTATCAAAGTATGTAGTTTTGATGGTTTCTTGGGTAATTTAGGTTCATAACAACACCGTATTCATTTTCTCAATTTAAAAACATACGGTGTCGTATATTACATATATGCAGTATTGAAAGTAAAAAAATGAGAAAAAATTATTTTTTTATAACGTTATTTATACTCAAATGAAAGATAATGAAATTCTTGATCTAATGGTGCAAAAAAAATTTAAAAAACTTAACGTATGTAAAAGATAGAAATGTTTAAAGATTTACATATTTAAAGTTCCAATTTTACCACTCCTTTAAAAATTCCATCCACACCTTTTTTTTAGTTCTCTAGTTCTCAACTTAATATGGAGTTCTCTCTTGATCCTTTCCCTATATATATATTATGCATTATCTTTCATCTTCCCTATCAAACATACACCATTTATACATACTTACATGCTTAATACACATCATTACATCAAACATAGATAATTATACACAATATCCTAGCATGTATACACATACCTTCACATATATATCATGGCATACGAGCACAATATTTACGTATACGTCATTAATATATCGTTCTTATATCCATCTATACAATCTCATTAACATATTGGTTCATATATATTCATAACAGTCACATACAATTGATAAGATCTCTACACATATTGATAAGTATATTGTAGCTATCATATACACCCCACGTCCACACCTATATTTAATCCATCCTCACAATTTCTCAGACCCTTGCATACATCATTACATACAACACCTGCACTGTTATATTTATACAAACACACATTTATGATTTATCATCACCTTCATCAACATGATACATACACGTACATTAGCGCATATATATATACACACACGTATCACCTAAATGTTATGAATACACACATACGAATCAAACCGAGCAAACCCGACACATATTAAGCCTTAAATATACACCATAGCTATATGTACATTCACGTAATTAGATTTTGTAACCAAACCCCATTCGCGATACCAAAATGTAACGAACCGAATAAATCGACAAGACGAGTTAACAGATTATACACGTACCAGAAGGTTCACCACAAAGTCTACTAGTCTTTTTCCGGTATTCGGATGCTCTCTGGAGATGGTAATGAGAGTCGTTTAGGGTTTGCGTAATGAGGCTGCCGGGTGTGGGGAGGGTTGGGTTTAAAGAGAAACCAATTATTTTGAAATTGCATATTGGTCCTTGTATTTACTTTTTTTTAATTTTATTTGAATCTTTTGATAATTTAATTTTGACCTTATACTAAGTTTTTCTATTTAACTTGTAACCAATGTTAACTTAGTCAACTTTAACTATTTAGCGAATGTCTCGTTCGTTTATTAACATTTAAGAGTTGTTTGTGAAACTAGACTAGTAATTCTCCGAATTATTATTGTTGAAAACAAATCACTCGTGTGATCTAATAATTTCCTGAATTATCCCAATATATAATCTTTCAACACATTTATTTAATACCAACTAGTGTAACATGTATGGGTGTTGTTCAATTAACAGAAACTAATAGAATTTAGAGTTAAGTGCAAAATGCACCCTTGTGGTTTACACTCAATAGCACTTTGCAACCCCGTTTGAATATTTAGACATTTTGCAACCCTAGGCTTTCTAAAGTGAGTCATTTACATCCCCCGGTTAGTTTGATCGTTAGTTGATCGTTATTTTTAACGGTTTATTTATATAAAAAAGAAAAAAAAATTATAATTTATAAGATATAAAAAATATATATACTTTTGAATGAAATGCATTAAAAATATAAAAAATCATGCCCGGATACGATAATAAAATATAATCATAACAACTCACTGCCGGACAACCATCGACACCGACGACGTATACACTTCCTTAAATATTTTTTAGATCTCATAAGTTATAAATATGTTTATTTTTTTAGGTAAATGATCTATTTTATCTTTACAAATAACAATCAACTAACAATAAAACTAACCGGGAGAAGCAAATGACTCACTTTAGAAAGTCTAGGGTTGCAAAAGGTCTAAATATTCAAGTGGGGTTGCAAAGTGCTAGTGGGCGTATATCACAGGGGTGCATTTTGCACTTAACTCTAGAATTTAACATAATTGTAATAACGAAGTTAATCTGAAAATGCCGGGTGTCACATTATAATCTTACACACAAGTGTTCTTCCTAATTTATAGTAAGCAAGAATTAGGTATGAAATTAATAAGGATTTTGTATCCAGAAAATACCAAACCCAAACAACTTATTAAAGCAAACCTGCAAACTTACCATCAATTTGGATGTCAAGTTCAGAGCTTGCATCTTCCCGATGTAGAATCAATTGAGAATTCATGGTGGAACAACAAAAATGTATTGAATCGAAAGAGTGTGAGATGATGGAATATGAATAACTGAGTTCTTCATATATATAGCAATGTATCTTTGAAAATATATGAAATAATAAAACGCTTCATAGAAAATCTTCAATAATAATAGTGAATCAGAGGATCTGGCATCGAATATGAAATTTAATCTTCGATTGGGATGTTGATTCTTCATAAATACGGAATGATATCAATGACGATTCGATTAGCTCATGACGTTTCAGAATAAAAAAGGTTTCAATTGTAAATAGAATCTTCAATTAAATTGAATACGATATCAAACCAGTAATTGATATGGATGGTGAAGAATTGAATAAGATGATGATGATGATGATGATGATATTGAACAAGGGTTCTTTGAATAAGATGATGATTATGATATTAGTTACCGAAATAATAATTAACACATTATGTATTATAATGGTAAATTACCAAACTATCCTTGTTATAATATTAAATATAAAAATTGAAAGAAAACTTGTAATCGGTTAATATGCCTTCTTTTTCTTATTGTAGTTTTTATGTTCTCTCAATTGAACTTAAACTTATATATATAAATTTTGCAAGAAGAAAATAAAGAAATCTCAACCGCTCATTTTTTATTCAATCATAAAAATATAATTGAAGTAAAAAGGGTATAATGGAGAACACTAAAAATCCTTATCTCTCCAATTAATTATTTCTCTCTCATGTAATTTATTAGTAGTTATATTATCTTAAATATTTTATAAATTATTGTCTCTCTAGTTCATTCATTTTCGTTAATACATTAAATTAATCATACACATTTCGAAACTTATCATATATATAGTGAAACTTATACTAAAAGAGCAAATATAACTTTCACAAAACCAACCTATCATGTAATTGATAATATTTATTCGACGTGGTCATAACAAATAAAGTCAATACTCTAGGTGTAAAAAAAATAATATATAGATGAGTATAAAAAATTATGTTTAAGTGTTTGTGTAGGTATTAAATATATTAATACACGATAAGCCAATACAATAGATGATTGTTCCTACACATATCTATTCCAAAGTTACACAAAAAATAACGGCATGAACATGTGATGCTCTAGAATTTTGATTTTATCACACTGAAAGTTAAAAGTAAACTAAAAATCACACGTCCATCTAGGTTCAAAATCCTTACATGTACAATATAATTTTATGTGTAGGTTGAAACTCAAAAATTCAAATGAAGGTTGAAACTTAATATTTGTAGGTTGAAATTCTATATGTGTAGGTTAAAAATTCACATCAATAATTATAAGTAAACTAAAAATTATACGTCCATATAGGATGAAAACCTTATGTGTACGTTATAAAATTATGTGTAGATAGAAAGTCTATATGTGTATGTTGAAACTTGAAACTCAAAATCTTCAAACAAAACTTAACATATGTGAAGTTGAAACACCAATGGAGGTTGAAAATCCTTATATAAGTTAACTTAATATTGACAAAGTTTAAAATTCTTTGTGTAGGTTCAAACAAATTTACAATACTTTACCATGAAACAAACTAAGCTTAATTAAAGAACAAAATTATTGGTAAAAAGGCCAAGAACAATATTTACTCAAAACTATAATTTATTATATTTTCCGCTATTAAAAATTATCAAACTTGAAGATATGAGTATACAAAAGTTTAAATAAATTTAATTGAGACTTGTGTTTTTGAGTTTCATCAATATTGTTGATCATGATTAAAGGGGAAGAGTGTTAGAATTAATTATTGAGTATGTAAAATTCCCAATGTACCCTTATGAGTTTTAAATAATCTTTTAATATGTCATTCATTAACAACCATTGATTAAGTGACCTAAGGGTTTCGTAATATATAAGTCTTCTTAAATGAACATAATCTTATATATATATAAATAGGGAGAATTCTTTTAATAAATACAAATATTATAAGAAGAAAAAGAACTAATCGTGTCCCTACATCTATTCATCTAATGGTTGAGATCATTAGGGTTGTTTTTGTAAAAAAATTTAACTGTTACTTTTAATTTTACACCCAATAAGGGTACTATAGACAATTTGAGTGTATGTTAACTAAATATGGTATATGAGTTTTAAATAACATAAATGCAAATTACGTTATTAATTTTTAAAGGGATGCCCTATTCACACACCTAACAATCTAACCAAACACTCATTTAACGCCCTTTAAGTCTTTAACGGGCCGTTATACTACAAATGTAATTATAAAATAAAAAAATTTAAAAAAAAAAAAATTTTAAAAATTCTAACGGTCGTTAGATGCTTAACGGGCATTTAAAAGTATAGGTAATTTTTTTTAATTTAAAAAATGACTATTTTGTAAAACAATTATATGTATCATTTAGATTATTTACTTGAAACATATGAGAAACTCAAATGCATCCTTATATATATGAGAAACATACTTTATTATTTCTTTTTATTGAAAAGTTAAAATAAATACTGCAAAATATATGACCTAAATCGTGGATATTCTCATCCAACATATCTTCTTTACCCTCTTTTTGAACAAGAGAAAAGAAAAGACAAGCACAAAGAAACTCAAACTTATATATTATCGTCATACATGTCTCATAAAGCTACTTAAAATTTATTTTTATAACCTTATAATTGCATATGGTTATCATAACCTTTTTCTTTTTAGTTTTGAAACACCAAGTAATCGTCAAATAGAATTTATAATTATTGCAAATTTCATACTATAACATGTTAGGAACTTTTGAACTATTTGATATTATAATAATATGATTTAATTGCCATAATAATTATTGCAATTTTCGTTAAAGACCTAACAAACTGTTATACTACAAATGCAAAATATATATATATATATATATATATATATATATATATATATATATATATATATATATATATATATATATATATATATATATATATATATATATATATATATATATATATATATATATATATATATATATCTAACGGTCGTTAAAGGCTTAACGGGCCGTTAAAAGGGTGAATGGATAGAAAGGTTGAGTGTGTAAATAGATAGAGCCTTTTTAAAGTAACTTCCTATTTTTTTAATAATGTGTTTCTAAATTTTCACCTATTTAATAATGTGTTTCTAAATTTTCACCTAGTTAATATCGTGATTTCTTCATAATATATATCTTCATACAAGAAACCAAACCGCTTAATTTTTAATATTTCGGTGACAATTGTTTATACCATGAGCCTAGGTTATGGGCGTAACATGTGTAAAGTAATTAATAACTAAAGATGACAACTGTAGACGATAATATTAAAATAACCATGAGTTAAATACGTAAACATTCAAATCTTAACATTCGAGCTTAAAAAAATGATCCGTTGTTAGCTCATGAAGATGTGACAGAAATTAATCATACTTCCTACATATCTCTTCGATAAGATCCATATTTTCCCACTACCAAGTATCATCCAGAGGAAGCTCAGGGATTTCCGGTTTTTCTTTGCCTTTACCGTTTACATCCTTTTGTTGTTGGATATTGATGGGATTCTCCTCATTGACTGTCACCTCATTCGTTGGAGCTGGAGCAACGTTGGTCACTGAAATTTCAATGCTTAGTTTGTTAACATAAGTTTTTAATAAACACATGTGTTATTTGTTTCTTAAATATAAAGAATACCTGGCACATCATTCAAATTAAAATTAGTCTGCTCCATATTAGATTTTTGAACTCTGAAATAACAAAATGTAAAATAAGTTTGTAAGAACATTATAATAATAGTTTGAAAAAAAATGCAAATATATCAAATGAAATATTCCTAAGTCATTAATCATATGAAAACATATTCCTAAGTTATATCACACATACATTTCACCTATCATGCAAAACCTCCCGATACACGACATTTAAGGTGTACACTTCGTTCTGTTTGAAATCTCTTGCAGGGTGTACCAAAACCTTTGTATTCCCCCGTGATATTCCTCTTGATAACGCCACATAAAGCTGCCCGTGAGAAAAAACAGAATCCGGAAGATAAACTCCAACATGAGGGATTGTTTGACCTTGAGCTTTATTGATGGTCAATGGGGCACCCAATCTTCAAGCGAAGCTTATGAGGCGGGAGTCCACTAACAGTTAGTGCGTTCAAGAACTCGACAGGATAAAAGTTGTGGTGATCATCTGCTACCATATCAAAAAAAACTATAGTAAACTTTTTCCTCCCCTTGGAACAAGTCAATCATTTGATCATTTATTTCATCAACGCTTTCATTTTTTGTGGATAATATTGCTCTGTTGATTATGTAATCCGAAGAGCGTAAGTTTTCTTGAATCGCGGGAAATACAACTTTGATCAAATCTTTTACCGATTTTTTTTATCTATTCACGGAACCGTCATGTCGTCTGGTATACGGATAAATGTACCTTTGATTGACTCTTCAGTTCCATCACCCACTCTCAGTAGGAAATCAGAAAACCACGGATCTGTACGCGCTCTCATGTTTATGGTCAGACGCATCTTCTTCGTCACAGACCACAAAGGTGACATCCGTAGACTGGCGTCCACAATCTGTGCGCGAGTGCCACGTTTGATGACTGGCAACACCTGCCTGAAGTCCCCTCCCATTACCATTATCTTTCCACCAAAGGGGAGACTAACGCCTATAACATCCTGCAATGTTCGATCTACAGCCTCTATCCCCTGACGCTTTGCCATTGATGCCTCGTCCCATATGATTAATGTGGCCAACCTAAGTATTTCAGCCGCACCACTTTGTTTTTTTATCGGGCACATCGAGTTTTTTATCAGACCCTAATGTCTGTAAGAACCATATTCTGTACTCGTTCCGCGTTCTGGCAATGCAAACGATAATCTTCAGAAAGAGATTCGAAGTTTTCATTCCACAACCTACGAATATCACCAGGTTCGCAAAATACCATTATTGTAGCGAACAACCTTCTCAGTGAACCGGGGAACTGAAACAAAGAGGCTTCCGTGAGACATTATGATAAACTGTCATCGTTCTCTATTAACTCGTGCTCTAGAGCCGCTCTTCGAAATGTTGGGTGCGTTACACCATTAATCGTGCAAAGATTTTCAAAAGAAGTAGGTCCTCTTACATTTAACAAAAGCAGTCGCAAGTAGTACCTTTCGCCCTCAGCGGGATTAGCAGCAATAATACGACCTCGTTGTCCCTGAGCTTTACGTTCGTTCCATTTACGTGTGCTTGCATTCCATGTGAAGTGTTTAGGAAAATCCTTATAAAGATATTGTCTTGCATTGGGATTCGGCCTGTTTGTTTTAAAAAATGCAGTGAGCATGGAATCCTTGTCTGCCTCCATATCAACAATGTTTTCCAGCATATCATTCTTTCTAAATCTAACCATCTGCATGTTCGGGAGATGAAGCTGTAAGGCCAACACCGAAGGATGGATTTTAGAAAGGTCGAATGAAAAAATACGCCACATGGCCTCAGGAGGAGACACGTAACGCGCATCTTGATATGTTTTTATCTCATTAATAACACCTTGCCCATCTTCATCGACGTGAATAACTTGCTTGTCGTGTCCTTTGTAAACATATTTGAACAGATACTTGACAGATTTTATGCTTGAACAAACCTCGACATTCATGTGGTAGTTAAACATCATCAAAAGCCTTGGGTTATAAGGGACCACCCATCTGTTATAAAGCTTTAAGCCTCGCACATCGACACAAATATTGTTGTTTCTTCTTCTGTATAAAGGATATGAATCCTCTCCTTGCGTCGTCTGTTCATTAAACCCTCTGGGATAATGAAACCGACACACCGGTGGATCACCCTGCATACAAGGACTGTTTTTTCATAAAGCACTGCAGGGACCATGCATCATGTGCTTAACAACAACTTCGTGGAGCTTCGGATGTCGTACAGGGTCAGGAATCTCAGCACACACAACCTTATCATAACGATCCGGGTTTCCCATTTTGTCTTCCGCGTGCATGATAAGGAGGAAATGCGCATGCGGCAAACCACGCTTCTGAAACTCGATGACGTAAACGTATGACTTAACATGACCGAGTATATGTTTCTTGAATAGATGATGCTAAAGCTCCTCTAATCGGGCACGAAACACTCTAGAAACAAGATTTGGACGATCTTGTGCAGTTTGGCCCGGTTTTAAGTTATCACATATCTCAGGCCACTGTGGATTACAAGTCATCGTCGGGAAAAAATTGGGACGTCCGTCGTCTTGAACTAAAGTCATGGCATCTAAAAAACGACGTCGCATATCGCGAGGCCCTCCAACGAAACTCGCAGGCAACACAATCCATTGTCCGACTCTGTTTGGGTTTACCTCCCCAGCATGCACACAATCAACAATACCTTAGTATAGATCAGCTTGTATCTCACCTTGGTGGTGTTCAACATACTGTAAACGGGATGTCTCAATCTTTATGTAAATATCGACGACAAACTGTTGTAGCAACCGACAACCTAACAATACTAAGTTTTCGATCGGGTGAATCTGAAACTTGTAACAATAGTACTCTCGCATGGATACTGTTGTCCTACCACTTTGTTGGTTAGCACCTGGATGCAGATAAAAGATCAAATTATTAGTACAAAGTAAAACTCATCTTTAAAACTACAATAGTTTTCTGTACCTCTAGGCTCTTCGTCGATGATATCCGATTGGTTATTAACATCACTGATTGAGACTCCTTTACATGGTATATTAGGATGCCATCCTGACTCACCATTAGGAAAATACAGAGGATAGCATAACGGATCGTAACATCCAAAGTACGGCTGAATGGTTTGAGAACGCTCCGACCTTCCGTACACAACAATACTTCTTTTATATGTTGTAATATTGTCATTTCCTTCAACCCAAATACCGGAAACCTAAAGAATATGTGTTTTATGAGTAATAATCACCATAGGTGTAAATGTAAATTTATGTTAATCATATACCTCGGATGTCGTTGGTCGGTTGTACACCCTCTGGTCAACCTCAACAGAAGCGTTAAGAGTGACTTTATAGTTGTCTAGAGGACCCAGCTCGGAAAGTCTACGGAATGTCATTGCATAAGGATTTGTAGAAAGAACACGTGTCAATGTCTCAGTAATATTCCGATCAAGGTTTGGCCATTGGAGTCTATGTTCCAGCTCGGTTTCGGGGTCATAAAAGTACAGCTGTAAGTATCTGGGTGTTCCGTCCCTAGAGACTAACTGGTCAATTCTATGATAGATTCCTTTGTATGCACGAAAGGTATATACCCCGTCCCTCATATTGTTCAGTGTTTCATCTAACGTGACACCCATCGAGGCGAAGCTAAAATTGGTGTTATAAGCTCGTATGTTGGACCTAAACAATGTGCCAGTTTCATTTTGCAATGTGAAAAGCCGGTACAGTTCACCAGGGATCTCTAAATGTGCTAGTTCAGTCTAACCATTCATGCAACAAAAGGATGGGAATTCAAATTTAAATAGTTTTGCAAAACATTTCAAAAATGAACTCCGATCCTGTAAGATGAGAGACTCCGTTGGTACACCGGCATAAACAAAGTTATATGGATCATCTTCTAAGTTCATGTCTCCTACTGGTGGTTGATCGCCGACCGTAATCTGTGAAACCTCAGCATCATTTGAAATGCGTTTATCTCTCTCTTTACGTGCAACATAATATCGTCTATTACACTCTCTTCTTTGCTCAATCAAGCTACATGCCACTCTCACATTTGAATCTTGTAACGTGTTACTACTATTAGGTTGTAAGGCTCCTAGAGGTACTCTTTCACACGACTGATTAGCGGAACGTGATATGAGAGGAGTGCGTTGAGAGACACCAACGCTTGCGACATTTGCCGCTTTGTTGTTTTCTTTGTCTAAATAACGTTGTCTTTGATACTCTTTTCTCTTTAGGGTTTGTGAGGTAGATAGAGTTGAGGAGGAAACTTCATCATGATCCGTAGGTTGCCCGTTGGTCATATTAAATTTATGAATACCTTATGGGACGAAAAACTACGTTGTAAGTATGATTAGGCATTTTATCTATCAATACAACATTTGTAAGCAATGTTAAAATAACTAAGTTATATATGACATACATGGCAAGAACCTAAAGTAAAGGAAAGTCCTAACAATTTATGTATGACACACATAATAACAAAAAGAAAATAAAAACTAAGCACATACAGTCAACACGGAAGTTATTTGTTTCGTTTTATTTAATTTATTGGAATTGTGGTTTTTTTTTGCGATCTAAGTTGTATGGTGTATATTGATCCTTCTAGTTGGGTGATACTTATTTATTTATAACAGTTATATGTAACTTTGTATGAAAAAACAACATAATGTTTATCGTATATAGTAATAAATGAATATTCTATAGTATTATAGTCAATAAATAAACCGATGTAAATGTATAACAAATGTTGGTAACGAACTACATAAACTAAAAGAAGAACATCTTTTATGAAATAGAACGAGCCTCCGGAATGTTTGGTTCAACGACAACCCTAGTGAACTCAGTTAACCGTAAAATATTCCCTATAATCAAAACATGAGATGAGATGTGTAAGTTACAGAAAAATATGTCGATCCTAAAAATATATGTGAATTTTTTAAAAGTTGAAAGGCTAGCATACCCTCTGGCAAACGAATCAACTTAACCCGAGCTACAAAGACAATTGCTTTTTCTATCATCGCACGAAAGGTGTTCACCATATGAATCTCTGGCGGGTCGTATAAAGATAATTGTATTAAGCCACCACTGCTAAATCTTTAATTATATTAGGAAAGAAATATATTGTATGATTAAGGGATTTAAAAGTATGTTGTCAATGATATTAGTATACTTTAATGCCTTACGTATGATCTTTAAGAAACATACGACTCTCGCCACATAGCCGCACACCGTTGACAATCTTCCCAACAACATCTAAAACCAATAAATGCTCTTTATATTTGTTTAAAAAAATATGTAGCATGGAATCAAAAGTTGTATGTACCATTAAAAAATATACGTACCGTAGATTATGTTATTAGTGCTTTTGTTCTCCAAAAGATATTTAATGTTTGGCACTAACGGAAACACACGTAACCCTTTTGGAAGATTAGTTGAGAACCGTACAAGTTTAGTATGCTCGTTAAAATCAACCTTGAAGTCACTCCAAACCAAGAGATAGTTTTTGTGTTTGGGCCAGTCCTTGAAATCGAATCTCTCCCTTCGGAAACAGTTTAGAACAAACATGTTCCCAACCGGATCCATGTCTACGTACGTTGATATGAAAGCTTTCGGGATAAAACAAACAACCCTTTGTCTCTAAAAAAACAAATCTATTGATTTTAAAACCATGCACCTAATGTTATTTTGTAAACTTTATAAGAATTAAAGATAGGGTAACTTACATGTTGGTCTAGAAAAACTATCAACATGTTGTCCCCAGACGCGCAAGGCAAAAGAAAGTCGATCCAAACAAAGCACACAATATACCAAACGCACTCTTGTGTGACTGACGTAAAATCATCGACAACGATATGCGAATCCATGACCAATTATACCTTTCGCAATAACACAAAACAAAAAACTAAACAATTTGGTCTTTAAAGAAACATGAACATTGTGCTTATATTGGCTCAAAAGTAATACTTTGTCATCCAATTTACATAAGTTTATTATTTTTTTTATAACACGTTATATAAAAAAGCCGTACAATATAAATAGTCCAAAAGAAGTCAAATATATATTTTTTATTGTATAGTATAAATATTGGCAATGAGCATTTATAATTTATCTATAATAGAAGACAAAGAAATAAGCATGAAATAAATTGTTGTTAAAAGTCAATACCATTAAATATCAAAACAAAATCAATAATTACATTCTATCCATACGAAAATAAACAATGCAAAAAGAACAATAATAATATTTAAACGGAAGGAATGGAGCTAAAACCAAGGTGAAAGTACGGTATCCGTGTAAACAGCACCATGAATAACCTCATCAAAACATGCACGCTCAAAATGATTAACCTCTAAAAGGTTCACATCGAGTTCAAGAATTTGTCCCCAAACAGTGATGACAATTGTAGATCCATTTAGATTGTAATGAGTAAGGGTAGTCAAACGTGGAAATGGAAGACATACTCGATAACGATATACATCTATCATGTTCCAAATTTCGTTTTGAAGCTTCCATAATTCAAATGGCTTGTTAAAGTAACCGCAAGAATCATAAGCGTATAGTTCCGAGCGCTAGCTAAACAAAGCACCGTTAAGACTCAAAGTCCCAGACCTCGGATATTCTAACACCGAAAATTTATGCTTGTTTAGGTCAAACCGAATAACGCTATTGATACCATCTAGAAATTCAGATTGGGAAACCCTGAAGTATACAGCATCTCCAGAGAAGGTTGCTAAAGACCATTCGTAGCCATCAGTAGAGTAAGGTGTCTTCTTCAAGAATGGTACATGTTTCCACGATCCACGACTTAATGAATACAAATACACAGAAAGAGTACCTCGCCTACGTTTTATGTGAATAATGCTGTAATCATAGGTTGCGTCAACATAGAAACCAACTGAATCGCAGTTTGTCTTGAAGAAACCTTGCTTAGCACGGTTGGACAACATTCTGTAAGCACCTGTTAGCGGATTCCAAACAAGCAAGTCACACGCGTGTTCTAGGGTAACACATAACATGCCATCCAAGCTCGCTAAGAATATAATATTTTTTGGTTGGATATTAGCTGGGGTCGTTACTTCATTACTCGCCAAATAGTTAGGGCTTTGACGATTCAACAGCCTTGAAAGGCATGTCGGTTTGACCCCAGTGGTGATAAGTTTCAGATCTAATGAATCAGCAGCATATTTGGTGTGTGCCAATAGAAACTCCTTGCTTGATATGAAATCATACCATTCCTTGCATACGCACTTGCATTTGATTATAAGCAGCGGTGGTAGCTCCGTAATTATCTTGAACATCAAAAGCATTAGGAGTTGCGGATTCATAGCTGAGTGGATCTAGAATTGAATATAATATGAGAGAAAAAATCATGAACTTATTAGTTAAATAGAGCTTAAATAGTAACATATATGCGATCGAGCAAGGGTAATTAACGAACAACGCCATGGAAAACAATAAAATGGATTGCTCGTCTTGCAGAAAAAACAAAACTTGTTAGGACGTGAACATCAGACGAAGAACCATTTAATGGCAGTGGAATTATTGTCTTTGACAAATATTCTGGTTGTTCAAAATTAACGGGAAAGACAGACGATTCGTCACTACCGATAAAAAAAACTTTTGATTATAGGATGGGGAGATGCGATGAAATGCATTAAACGAAAATTTTGAGTAGATACAAAAGACAACCTAGATTGAAGTAGTTTGACGACCGTTGCCATTCATACATATTATTTTAGTTGATGGATGCATATCGAAGATATATAACTGGAATACAAAATGATCATGAGTTTAAAAAAATTTGTAGTGATGATAAAAATAATCATCATATTATCCTTTATAAATAATGGCCAAATAATAGTTCATTTTATTAAAGTGTAATGTTTAATTTATACAATATAACTTATCGTATACAAAATAATTTAATTTATAAAAATTTGTATTTAATTAAAATAATTATAAAAATAAATTCTGCAAAATTTATAAAAAATAGTGTTTAATAAAACAAAACATGGGCTTGGTCTTTTTGAGTTTAAACAAATTTATATGGTTGGGCCAAGTGAGGTTAATATGGGTAAACGGGTTATGGGCCGGGTCATGGGATCTTTCAGACAAAAAAACGTGTAGGTTTTTTTTTAAATACCACAACTTTCAGACAAACCCTAAATATAGTTTCAGCCGTTTCATCATCTCCTTCATCACATCTTCCACCATCCGCATCGATCTACTGCTTCATCATCTTCTTCCACCGAGAACATCTTCTCGTTGCTTCATCATCACCTTCACCTTCATCAGCCGTTGTCGGCATCTCGGGTAATTTTTATAAACCCTAGATCATAGCTATGTTGCTTTTAAACCCTAGGTATTGTTATTTGACTATATAACTTCTTTATAGATCTTTTTCGTTTGTGTTACTTATGGAGGTTGTTTTCATTGTTTCCAATGAGAAAAATGATGAATCAAAGCAGGTTTAGAGATCGAACGTTTTGGCATTCGTAGTTAGGTATACTCTGTTTTATCATCAAGATGTTCTTCCACCAAGAACATCTTCTCGTTGCTTCATCATCACCTTCACCTTCATCAGCCGTTGTCGGCATCTCGGGTAATTTTTATAAACCCTAGATCATAGCTATGTTGCTTTTCCTAGGTATTGTTATTTGATTGTATAATTTCTATTTATAGATTTTGTTCGTTTGTGTTGCTTATGGAGGTTGTTTTCATTGTTTTCCAGTGAGAAAAATGATGAATCAAATCAGGTTCAGAGATCGAACGTTTTGGCATTCGCAGTTAGGTATGCTTTGTTTTGTATTATCATCAAATTGTTTAGTTAACTGCTTGCATTAGATTTGTAAAACATGCTTTTAAGGGACATCACAGTTTTAAGCATCGCTTAAACATTATCCAAAGTTTTTCTACTTTAAAGGAGTTTTTCTGTTGTAAGCAATCACTTCCTCTTAATAAAAACAAAGTTATATTCATGTTATTGATGAAATGGTAAAGAAAGGTTATAGAATTTTTCGTATGACTACAACTCCAAATCATAAGCAACATATTTCAACATTATGCAATTTTTCAAAATAAAGTGGCACCTGAAAAGCTTGTAACTTTATATTCTTTATAAAACTATAACATATGCTTGAATATGTTGTTTTTAGCTCAGATTGTTGATGTTTATTTTGTGATTAAATTTTTTGTGTCTGTATTTGATTTGAAACTGATGATGTGCAGTTGGAGCAGATGCTGAATATGATAAAATTGTGTTAGATTCGGTTCCATCGAGCAGTAGTGGTGTTGTAGTTTCTGCCTCAGTTGGTGATGTAAGTTTCGATTAGTTTGAATGTTATTGTACTTCAGTTATCTTGATTCGTTTATTGACTTAGTTGATTATATCTTGATTCGTTTATTGACTTAGGCAGATTTTCCTTAACTTGGTTTTTTTAACATCTGTTTGATAGTATGTTGTTTTTAAAAGTTATTTTTGTAACTTTCTTATGGATTTATATAATATATTCAACATGTAAGCATCAAGATTGACATAAAGCAGTTAAAGTCCTGAATTTTTTTGTGAAAATCTTATTGTTTTTAGATTTATAAGCTGCTAGATGCATATGGATTACTTGCTAAGGTGTTGTTAGCTTTGTAGGGGTTAATGTTTTACAATATTCAAAATATAATATTTATGTTTTGTAGTTTTCGATTAGTTTGAATGTCATTGTATTTCATTTTTCTTGATTCGTTTATTGACTTAGTTGATTATATTTTGATTTGCTATAAAGACCTTTGTAGTCGTTGTTATAGTTGTATAAAACTGTAACATATGCTTGAATATGTTGTTTTTAGCTAAGGTTGTTGATGTTTATTTTGTGATTAAATTTTTTTTGTCTGTATTTGATTTGAAACTGATGATGTGCAATTGGAGCCGATGCTGAATATGATAAAATTGTGTAAGATTCGGTTCCATCGGGCAGTAATGGTGTTGTAGTTTCGGCCTCAGTTGGTGATGTAAGTTTTTCGATTAGTTTGAATGTTATTGTATTTCAGTTATCTTGATTCGTTTATTGACTTAGTTGATTATATTTTGATTTGCAAGATATGGGATAAAGCTTATTTGACTAAGCGAAACAGGCTAGTATCTATTAAGGTTTTATCTGTTGTTATTCATTTTCGTTTTATTTTTTAGTTTTACAGTTGAACTATTGCATTTTTTTAAAGAAAGTTGTTTTGTTGTGATAGTTTAAAGTTTAAAGTTTGTTTTGGTTGCTAAATCAGTAAAAAGTTTAAAGTTTGTTTTGATTCCGTGCGGTTATCCACAGCTAATAGGTAGGCAATTTGATTTATTTTGTGATAAATGTGTATAACACATGTTCGTAGTTAAATGGGAAATTAAATTAAGCTCATGTAGACTCTGTTCTTAATGCATAGGCGAGAGTCAATATGCATAGTGATTTTTAGTATGTCGTTTGTTTAACTTATATTTCAAAAATAGTGGTTTTAATCTGTTTTTACACAACTTATAACATTTTTAATCTGAAAATTAGTAAGGCATAGTTAGTATGATGCATAGGCAGATTTTCCTTAACTTGGTTTTTTTAGCATCTGTTTGATAATATGTTGTTTTTAAAAGTTATTTTTGTAAATTTCTTATGGATCAAGCTTCTGTGTTTTTTTATTTCATTTAATGTATGACTACTCGCTTTCAGTTTATTGCAAGTATGATGGTTAAATTTGTAATTACCTCACTTATTAGCTAGCTTACGCATGATGTCTTTTTTTAGTAAAATGATTTGTTATTGGTTTCAGTGCATCTTATGATGATTAACCATTGTTTTTTTATGAACAGGTGTCAAAGATGCATGCGACAATAAAATATTGGTGGATATGTTATTTTGGGATGTTGATAACCTAGCCACTGGAAATTATTTGTTAATTTCATGTGATAGAGATTTCTCGAATGCACTGCATCAATTAAGGATGAGGAAATATAATATTCTTCTGGCACAGCCTCAGAAAGGTAAATCTACTTCATACTATTGTGGTTGTTATGCATTTGGTATAGATAAAGTTATGCAAATATTAGTTAATATGTATTATGTGTTGTGCATGTTTTGTGTGGCTTTGATTCAACATATTGGCTGTGTTCAAGTCCAAAATATGGTGCTACTTCAGAGATTAAGTGTAAGAAAATATCCATTTACTAATGCTTTTAATCCCATTTATATATCAGTTTTTCACCTTACAAAACATATTTATATGCAAAATAAGTAACTAAGTCTTGTATCAAAACACTTCTAACTTTTTTGGGTTATAACAAGTTTTAAAGGTTTTTAACTCATCTTTACTAACATGTTTCAAAACAACAAAAAAGTTATCTTAGTTAATGACTGATTTATACTTTATATTGTATTAGAAGCTTATGTTTATTAAGTTGGGTGTTTGTTATTTTGAATAAGTCTTAAGAATGATCTTTTATTGTCCTAATTTTTTCATATATTTGTGTAGACCTATATCAGTGAGTAACCAAGTTATGTAATGTTGTAGGACCATTAACCAGTGAGGTTTTGATTGGAGATGGGAGTCAACTGCCCACTGGAGAGAATTTATATTAGATGGGAGTCAGTATATTGTTATGGTGGATATTAAAAAGATCACTGTAAGTACTCTAAACACTTCGACCGGTAGCAAGTACCTTCATCAGTGTGTTTCCGACTGGATTCGGGAATCAACTGCCCACTGATGTTAAAACTTGGACTATAGGTGAGCTTCTTTTAGATATTATACTTCATTCTTAACTTTCTTTTTGTTTGTTTTACATGAAGCTTGACTACTTGTCTTAAATACATTATTTTTGTTTTACATGAACCTTGTTTTTATCGTATTTTTGTAATTGAAATCAATCATACGAAGTGTCTAACTCCCTAGATGTGCTTGTCCAACCTTCAGTAGAGAGGTTTTGGAATCTGGCCTCCATCTAGGCTTCGTTAACATTGACTGTGATTGAAATAGATTATTGTAGGATTTTATATTTGCCGGTTTTTATGCTGATTTTGAGTTTTAAAGCTTTTTGGATGTGATATATTAGAGTATTGCTACTTGAAAATGAGAATGATAATCAGTGTTTGGATATATAGATAAGTTTGTTTGCAACTGCTATATATACAACTATTCAATTTAATTGTATTATAAGTTTATTAAAAACATGCTACTATAAAGGATAATTATATAACTGCTTAGGTTTTATTCGATTTAAAGCTATTGTAGTAGGTATTATTTATATAATATGTAGTATTTGTGTGCATATTTTTTCCGTAAGACATGTTATGAAAGTTTGATTAATTTAATAATGTTATAAAAAGTTTGACTAATATGTGTGTTTTTTATTGACGCTGCGTTTTTATATAATAGATTAAAGTGAAAAAAGGTAGGGCTTGGTAAAACATGATACATATACGTATTATTCAAATTTTTAATATTAAGTTTTTATTTTGATGTAAAACCAAAATATATAAAGTTTTTATTTTGGTAAAACATGATACATATAGGTTTGCTTTGATGTAAATACCCATTTTGGTCCTTAAACATGGGTTGATTCAATATTACATACGTATCATTTTATTTTGATGTTGTTTATTTTAGAGCAGTAGAATTTTTTTAAAAGATAAACATCAACTAATAATATTGATGTTTATCTATACTTAAAGTGCAAATAAATCTTCAAAACAAACCGGATTCATAGCTATACTATATATAAAAACTAAGTAAACCATAATAACTTATTTTATCAGTTTTACAGATAGCAGATTGATAGCAGATTAACAAGCCATAAATTATAAACCAACACATACAATAAAACATAATAATAATAAATGCATACGTACCTATATGAAGAGCTGAAAGTCAAAGTGGGTCGAAAAATAACTAAACGATGAACAACTAACAGGTTATGAACAGAAATACAAGAAGAAAAAACGGACAGCATTAACAAAACTTAATTACATACCTGTTTGAAAAGCTACGGAGATGGGATTAAAAAACTGCATATTTAGGAAACGCATACAGATTAGGAACATGTATATATATTTGATATATTTACTATGTAGCATAGATAGAAAAATATGTAAAAGACATTCAAACCTCTGATTTTGCGTATGGTGAAATGTGAATTTTGTTGTGTGTTTCAGTGTATATTTATACTACAAATCTGGTAGGTTATAAATTTTTTTATAAGAGATAATTATTAACTTTAATTTTTTATGTTTATATCTGAAAATATGGAACCAAATCCGAGATTTTTCAGGAGTTTGATGTTTATCTTTAAACCAAATAAAAAATTAATGTTTGTAAAAACGTTTTTAAACCTAGGCTCGAAACTGAAAAGTAAAAATGTTTTTTAAACCAAAATATAAAAAATTAATGTTTGTATAAGGATCGAAATAATTAGTATACTATATATCTATTACAAATATAATTTTAATCATTCAGAAAACAAACTAAAAAAGAAATAAAACTACATATATTTAATTTAATTTTAATGATTATAGTTGAAATCTTTTATAAAATGATGAACATAAAAAGTTAAATAGTCAATATATTTTGACCTTATATAAGTGTACATGTTTAGATTAAAGATAAATACAAAATTTTTAATTCAAACTCATTTACTAATCCGAACACCTATTACAGATTTACAGGTCATCATCTTTCCTTCTCATGTAATTTACATATCATGATAATTAGTAATTAAGATGAAGATGTGCATAAATTGTAGTAGTTTTATAATTGAAAACACATCCTTATTTCCCATTGCAGTTTATTGTTCGTTTCCCAACTGTTAAAAGACTACAAATGCTGAAAACTACAAACTCACTATATTTTTAAGCAAAAACAACTTATTTTATTAATTCATTGAAATCAAAAGGAAATAGGGAAGATCACATATATGAAATAAAACATTAAAAACGGTTAACCTAGAAAACAAGTCTAAAACCCCTTTTGAAGATCTAACATCAAACTAAATGAGGCCTGGTTCGTTTTTTAATTGAAACTTTCGAGATCTTTAGTGGACTCTTCTTGTTAGCAGAACTTGTATAATTCTTAAAAAGACTTTTTTCTTCTTCATCTGAACCGTCAAGCTCTATAACTTCACTCCAATTCCATTCCTCATTAAGCCTTTTGACCCTTTTAATTCTGTTTTCATATACCTTATCTTGTTGTTCAAAAATCCGATCCTGTCATGTATGTTAACTTTTCAGTAAGTATCAATAGAAATATATAAATTTAACTTGTAATTATAGTCTTACCTCTTCACTCTATTCTTGTTCAAGATCGGACTTGTATGGACTGAACATTAACCCATAGTTGATAATCTCAACACTGCTGTCAGAATCAGCCTGCATAAATAAGGTTGCATTAAATAATAACAAACTATAAATGATAATATCATAACCTTAAATCAGACCACAATTAACTGATTAGCATCAAAAGCATCTTTATTTAAAACTTAGAATATATGTCATAGTTGTAAACATTGTATATATAAACCTTTGAATCATCGAGTTTTGGTGAGTTCAAATCACATGATCCAATGTGTATATCCGTTTTCATAGCATTCTACAAAATAAAAACACCTCATTAAAAACACTTATAAAGGCAAATAAGAAAACACAAACACACACCTTTTCTGCAAAATGACCATCCTTATTTGCCTCCTTTAAGTCCCAATCAACCTTAAAGTACTCATCCTGCAAAAATAATCAGTTTTATTTATACTGCTTTGGTTTACATCTGCTGTTGCTGAAATATAAATATGTGTTGTAAACATGACACCTCTGTAGCATTAACTTTTGATAGTATAAATTCAGAAGAACTGTTGTTCTAATTGTTCTGCAGAGAAAAAGTAGATTATCATACATGAGACAAAATTATCAATACTCTATGTAAAGTTAATAAAACCGGCTAACCTTGACTGAGTTGTCTTTCAAACTTTTAGAAATCTGCTCCATAGTTGAAGTTTATTGGAAATGAATTGTTTTAAGCTAATCAACCCGTCTATATATAGTGGTTGTATGTATGGTTTGAAATTTGTAATTTGTTTATTTTCCCGCTTGTTTGTTGATATGAAGTTTAACCAGCCTTTTAAGTAGGCAAGTTGGTTTTTTCGGAATTAAAAGGTTTAATATTAATTAGATATTGCATGTTATATTTTAAGCTTACAAATAAGTAGGAGGTTGTTGTTCATCATATAATTATCAGAAATTGTCTTAATACATCAAGTATTATCTATACTACACATATATAAAGGTTACGATTTTGACCAAGTCATGCATTGCTTGAATAGTCTACATTATTTAAAAAACACAGCACATACATCATAAATTTATGCATCCAATCTGTGTTTGCTGGATTGAGTTTAATGAAATAATTTTATGTTGTAACATGTTTGGAACTTTGATGAAAATGTTTGGAACTTTTGCTCGGTTTCGGGGGGCAAAAAGTTGCGGTCAGATTGCTGCTAAATGGCCACATCATGAACGTTACCAGCAGATGCACAAAACTCCATAGTGGCCAAAGTCGAGCAGCGTCAAATTTATAGCAGCAACAAGCTACCATAACCTAAAATATAATGGTAAGTATCAATATTTTCGAAATTTATATTGGTCAAATAGGTTAACCTTGTATGATGTAAATTTGTGTGTTGACATTTAAATTGAAAGTATTTTATTTTATATAAAATGGGATCGAGTTTAATGTCATAATTTTATGTTGTAACATGTTTGGAACTTGATGAAAATGTATTGAACTTTTGTTCGATTGGGGGCACAAAGTTGCGGACAAATTGCTGCTCAATGGCCACATCAAGAACGTTACCAGCAGACACAAAACTCCATAGTGGCCGCAGTCGAGCAGCGTCAAATTTGTAGCAGCAGCAAGCTAGCATAACCTAAAATATAATGGTAATTACCACTATTTTCTAAAATAAAACAGATGTTTGTAACTTTGTTAGTTAGTAATGGTGTACATATGTCGTTTGTGAGTTTAATGCCTGCTGTGAACTTAATTGCATGCAGTCGTTTACTTAATAAAAGGGAATGGGCGGCAACGGTGGTGGCCTAGTGGGTAAAAACTAAAGCTTTAAATTGAATCAGCTTAGTATTGGGTTCTTGACATACCAATTTATGTTGACACTATACAAACCTTTTATTTAATAGCTCTATTTTTTATTCAAATCTTTGTTAATTGTTGGAATTAGATTAGAAAAAAATCCAACTTTTGTGAATGGCGTGGACATGTTAGCGAGCAACATTAGATGTTGTGCAGCAGCAGCAGCAGCAAGCTTAAGCTGGAACCGCAGGTATGGTTTTGTTGTTTGTGACCTAAAACTTTAGATAACCAACAATATATGCTTATGAAATAAGAAATTTGGAGCAACAACGGGCCATGCACCACTTCTATTGTAATTTGATTGTTTTAGATTGTTGATTGTATGAATTCATAGAATTGACTTATGGGTATATTTATTAACATTTGTTACTAATTTGGTTTAGGTCGATCACATGAACGAATTGTTAAAAGCCATTAGAATTATCAACTACTACAAAGGATCAAATCGGTTTGTAAGTTTTTTAACCTACTGTCATGTTAATTGTAGTTTGCATTGTTATATAAACTTGAATGTATTTATTATTTTAAAAACTAAACTGTATTTATTTTATTTTAAATATGACTGGATGTTTTTTTAGGTAAATTTTATTATTATTTGCATACTTGTTTTGCTTGAAAACAACGGAATGAATATTTCCAAATGAAATTTTGACCTTATCCAACCTACAGTACGTAAACAGTCTACAGTACATTTCAGTAACGCATGAACAGGTTTAGTTTGAAGGTATAAAACGTAGAATAAAGAATGGTTTTGGGGTACAAGGGTGAAAACGCGTCCGTTTCCTGATTTGGTGTATAGCAGTGACATTCTATTTTTGTATTTAGTCTTAAAGTAAATTTTGTTTTGAAGCATATGGTTAGCTAAATTTTAGCCTGGTTTTGTAAAATAGATTTGTCGAGCATCACATTATATCTACCAGCAGCAACAGGTAAATAGCAATTACAAGCAGCAACATGATTTTTTTGGTTTTTAATTTGTAATCTGAACTGTAGTCCAAAACTATATTGTAAAAAACTGGACTGTATTATTCTTATTATGACTGTACGAACACTGGATTGTTATTAAAATGTATTTGCGTGCATGCTGTTTTTGAAAAAGTATGTTGATTTGACCAACGATAACTCATTTGACCAATGTATTACAACAACACGTTAATAGGTTTTTAAAAATTGCAACTCAAGCAAATCCTGAAAATGTTGTTGTACTTCATGCATCCCTTGTTTGTACATTGAGATTTATAGAGAGGGTTGGTTCAAATTTTACACTAAAGTGTTCGTAAAATCATGCCGTTTAAAATGAAGATTTCAGTAGTTTATAAAAACTTATATTTCAAAAAGAAACAACTCCAAGATATAAAAAAGTTGTTTTCCTGTTTTATTGGAAATATTTTTTTGTAACACCCCGATTTTTATGGTAAGACTTAATTACGTGCTTATGCTTATCTGAATGTGCATTTAAGTAACTGTGATTAAAATGGTGCGTGACGTCTACGACATATGTTATGTTAATGATGTAATTATGGGCCATTAAAGGTAAAAAAATGAATTAGGCCCAAAATGGTAAGTGGTTTAGTTAAGATACTTGCCTAAAATAGCCTAATTACCTAAGTAAAGCCCAAGCCCACCTAAAAACCCTACCCAATATGGAAAACCCTACTATTTAAACCACCATTTTCCAGCCACCAACACACTTCACCATCTTCACCACACACACACTCAAAACCCTAATCTCCATTATTGAAAGAAAAGGCAAGAAAGAAGAAAAATCTAGATTTTTGGTTAATCCAAGTGTTAATCTGAAGAAAAAGGTGTTAAACCACTGGTAATCAAGGTAAGAATCATCCCCTAGAACATGTTTTCATAACACAAAACGAATCTGGCCATTAATGGAGTTTTTAAGTTTTCAAAAAAGTTTCAAGAAAAATCAATAAAGGTTGCATTTTTATGTTTAAAATCATGGAAAAAGCTTAGATTTGGTCATATAAATGATAAAACAAGGTTTTGGATGTAAAAGGTTTGAGATTTGGGCGAAAAATGAAGATTTTGGGCAAAAACCGAGCTGAAACCCCGTTTTGCGAAACTGCTGTTCATCTTGCGACACTGTAGTGTCACCTGGGTGACACTGTAGTGTCACCTATGCGACACTGTAGTGTCACCTATGCGACACTATAGTGTCTCATGTGTCTGAAATCTGAAGTTGTGTGTCTGTGAGTGCATAAGTCCCAACGAAAGTTGGGCATGAGCCATGCGAGACTGCATGAGACACTAGCTGCGACACTAGCTGCGACACTAGCTGTGACACTAGAGAAAAATAACAATTTTCCATAATAACTTAAATGCAGATCGTGCACCATTACCACTACCATAACCTTGTCCAAACAAGCAAGATCACCTAAGAATCAGGTGAGTTCTAGACCTCACTTCCGTTTCAAACACATTTTTGAGGCTAACATGCATACCGAGATGTTTCCTGGACAGTTGGACTTTATTATGTGATGTATGATGATAATGTAAGAACAAGTAATTAAATACTTGTATATATATAAATATATAATTATATAAACGAATGTATGCCTTAACAGAAGTCAAGCATCCTACTGGGGATCATATAAAACCAGTCAAGCATCCTACTGGGGATCATATAAAACCAGTCAAGCATCCTACTGGGGATCATATAAAACCAGTCAAGCATCCTACTGGGGATCATATAAAACCAGTCAAGCATCCTACTGGGGATCATATAAAACCAGTCAAGCATCCTACTGGGGATCATATAAAACCAGTCAAGCATCCTACTGGGGATCATATAAAAACCAGTCAAGCATCCTACTGGGGATCATATAAAACCAGTCAAGCATCCTACTGGGGATCATATAAAACCAGTCAAGAATCGTACTGGGGATCAAATACAACCAGTTAAGACTGCAGAATGGGTCTCTTATGACCAAAGAGGATACGATGATGACTTACTAACAAATAAAGATATTATGATTGTGTGTCATACGAATGTGACGTATGGTATGATGATGCAATTTACGTGTATTACATGAATGATAATGGAATGTTTCTAAAGATGTTATAAAACTAGAACTCACTCAGCGTAGCTGACTTTTGTATGCATGTTAGATTGATGTGCAGGTTTGGTGATTAAAGGAGCTGCTTGGCGAGAGCTAGGGGCTTACTAAAGACTGGCATTGAAGAAAATTCATTTAAGATTAAACTTACGTTCTGTAATGATTGAATGATGCATTAAGACAATTATGACGATGTAATGATATTTTTAAACAAGTATTCCGCTGCATTTATGATTTTATTTAAACTATGGTTGTTTTATGCTTATGAATGCCAACTGTGGTGCTTGCCGAAAGGCGGGCGTTACAAGTTGGTATCAGAGCCAAAGTTTAAGAGAAAATGGGTAAAATGTTTTCAAAGAAAAACCTAATACTTAAACTGAAAATGGGACCAAAGTAAAAATGCCAGTCTGCTAGCTCCACGCCAAGAAGTAAAGAATGAACAGCAACAAGCTGTATATGACATGTTTATGCAACTGAAAATGAAAGAAGTCATGAATCTTATATGGATGTAAATAGTAATGATGATAAATATGATGATGAACTGTGCATATATGCAATAGGACGATAAGTAAGATGCTTGTAGAAAGTTTGTAGGATATGAGCAAGTGTGAGAAGAGTAGAAGAATAGGTTTAGTGCCTATACATGTTACGTGCCTATGTGTGTTAGAATGCTCTTGTATGCTTTATGTGAACTAGACTAGATTTGAATACTGACGGGACTCAGGAGGGGTATGTTTAGAACGTGAGCAGTAAAGTAAGTAGATAATTACAGCTGGCCACTGTCATTAGAAACTTACAGTACTTATCACGTCCTGGATTGCCATGACTGACGATCGTGAGTGTTTGAATCTCATAGGGAGTAAGAAATGGCACCGAAAAGAGTAACTAGAAGTTCTGCTGAGGCTGCTAATGCTAAGGCAACGAAAGCCCTTGAAGGGAAGCGCATGAGAAAGCCTGCAAGAAAGAATGATGAGACTGACCCTGAGATTGAAGCTGAGGTTGTACCAGCCTCCGAACTCGGACAAAATTTGAAGGACGCTATTGCACACGAAGTGCACCAGGTCCTGATTGATGTTATGCCTGCGGTTCTGAAGGAAATGATGAAAGAAATGAACGAAGCTGAAAAGAATAAACCCGCTAAGAAGGGTGTTGAGGGTGATGAAGGTAGGAAGTATGATAACAAGCGAGTCAAGGTTGAAGCAAAGCAGGCAATGGTGCGTAATCAGAATGGGAGTGACAACTGTGGAAAATGTGGCAAACCCCACTCGGGGGAATGTAGGATGGGGTCAGGACTGTGTTACAAGTGTGGGAAGCCGGGCCATCGTGCCTTTGAATGTAAGGCGGCTGTTAAATGCAGCCGATGTGGTAAGCAGGGTCATATGAGTAAGAATTGTCGTGTGAACATTGGAGACAACAAGGGGGAAGATAAGTCGAAGGCTACTGCGAGGGCTTTTACTATGACTAGGAAGGAGGCGAGGAAGGAGCCAGAGGTCGATTCAGGTACGTTTTTCGTCAACAACATTTGTGCATCTGTGTTATTTGATTCTGGTGCTAGTAGAAGTTTTATATCTACCTTGTTTTATACGGCCTTAAAAGTTCCCTCTAGAAAAGTAGAACGGTCTTTTGACGTAGAGACAGCTAAGGGTAAACTCATTAGAGTCAAATCAAATGATAGGAGGTTGTACCATTACTCTATTAGGGCGTAGTTTCCCTACAGATTTATGCATTATGACATTGGGTAGTTTCGACGTAATATTGGGGATGGATTGGTTGTCCAAGTTTGATGCCAACATAGGTTGTCGCGAGAGAGTGGTTCGTTTGAAAGCTCCCGATGGAAGCCCCGTAACTGTGTATGGTGACCAAGAAAGTAAGATTCCTCGAGTGATCTCAATGATGAAAGCAAGCCGACTAATTCACCAAAGGCTGCAACTCGTTTCTAGCATATGTTAAGGATGTAGAGGAGGGACCGAGACAGTTGTCAGATGTACTGATAGTTGCAATTTCCCTGATGTATTTACCGAAGATTTGCCCGGAACACCACCCGACAGAGAGATTGAATTTCAAGTTGACCTAGTGCCGGAAGCACAGCCAGTGGCAAAAGCACCATATCGTTTAGCCCCAAGTGAAATGAAGGAATTGATGACGCAACTGAAGGAGTTGCTAGACAAAGGCTTTATCCGACCGAGCACTTCTCCCTGGGGAGCGCCAGTGCTGTTTGTTATAAAGAAAGATGGAAGCATGAGGATGTGTATCGACTATAGGGAATTAAACAAATTGACTGTGAAGAATCGTTACCCTTTGCCCAGGATAGATGACTTATTCGATCAGCTGCAAGGTGCAAGTTGGTTTTCAAAGATAGACCTTCGTTCCGGTTATCATCAGTTGAAGATTAGATAGCAAGATATACCGAAGACAACATTCCGCACGAGATACAGACATTATGAGTTTTTGGTCATGTCCTTCAGACTGACTAACGCGCCAGCCGCGTTTATGGATTTGATGAACCGCGTGCGTAGACCAATGTTGGATAGGTCTGTGATTGTATTTATCGACAACAATTTAATTTACTCTAAGAACGAAGGCGATCATGCGTGCCATTGGAAGGAAGTATTAGAGATGCTGCAGAAGGAGAAATTGTATGCTAAGTTCTCGAAGTGTGCCTTTTGGTTACTAGAAGTTTAGTTTTTGGGGCATGTCATAAACCACGAGGGGATCATGGTTGGCCCATCGAAGATTGAGGCAGTTATGAAGTGGGAAATTCCCAAGACGCCGTCCGAGATCCGTAGTTTCTTGGGTTGGCGGGTTATTATAGAAGATTCATCAAAGATTTCTCCAGAATAGCCTCCCCGCTAACGAAGTTGACAAAAAAGAAGGTTGTATTTGATTGGGGGAAAGATCAGCAGAAGGCATTTAATAAACTAATAAAAAGGTTAACCGATGCCCCCGTGCTAACATTACCTGAAGGGAATGATGATCTAGTAGTATATTCCGATGCGTCACGACAAGGTTTAGGATGCGTGCTTATGCAGCGAGGAAAAGTAATTGCCTACGCATCTAGGCAGTTGAAGGAAAATGAGATGAACTACCCGACTCATGATCTTGAGCTCGCAGCAGTCGTCTTCGCATTGAAAATATGGAGACATTATTTGTACGGAACGAAGTGTACATTGTACACCGATCATAAGAGTTTGAAGTATTTCTTTAAGTAGAAGGACCTAAATATGAGACAGAGAAGGTGGTTGGAGTTAATCAAGGATTACGATTGTGAAATTCATTACAATCCAGGAAAGGCCAACGTGGTGGCCGATGCTCTAAGTAGAAAGGAGAAACATGAACCGATTCGGGTTAAAGCTTGCCAGCTGATTATTACACCTAGAGTTATGGAAGAGATTAGAAGGGCTCAAGTAGAGGCTCTAAAGGAAAATCAAATTAAGGCAGAAAGAATGGTTGGGAAAGGGATAGAATTGACCGAAGACACTTGCAGTGTGAAGACGATATACGGTAAAATATGGGTACCCCGATTCAGGGAGATACAGAAGGGTATACTTGATGAAGCGCATAAGTCCCGGTACTCGATCCATCCACAGACGGACAGACAGTCTGAAAGAACGACCCAGACGCTGGAAGATATGCTGAGAGCCTGTGTGCTCGAATTTGGTGGTAGTTGGGACAACCATCTGCACTTGGCAGAATTCTCTTACAATAACAGTTATCATGCTAGTATAAGGATGCCGCCGTATGAACTGTTGTACGGAAGAAGATGTAGGACTCCCGTATGCTGGGGAGATATTGGCCAGAGAAGGCTCCGAAGTTTGGAGGTAGTCGAGGCTACAACGGAGAAGTTAGAAAAGATTAAAGGGTGTATGAAAGCAGCTAAAGACAGACAAAAGTCCTACGCTGACAAAAGAAGGAAGGATATTGTGTTCCAAGTGGGGGACAGAGTAATGCTAAAAGTGTTCCCATGGAAGGGAATCATCCGATTCAGAAAGAGAGGAAAGTTAAGCCCTCGATTTATCGGGCCGTTTAGAATTATTGCACGAGTGGGAGACGTTGCTTATCGATTGGATCTCCCAGAAGAATTGAGTGGATTCACCCCACCTTTCATGTGTTGCATTTGCGCAAATGTTTAGCTGATGAAAGTATGGCAGTGTCGAATGATGATCTAGAAATTTATGAGCGGCTGAACTACGTAGAACAGCATGTAGCGATATTAGATGAAAAGGAAAAACGTTTACGGAATAAAACCGTGAAACAGGTAAAAGTTCAAAGGAGACATAGGAGAGATTCGGATGCTACGTGGGAGTTAGAGAGCGAAATGAGAAAGAATTACCCCGCGTTATTTTCTTGATTTAGAGGTTTCGGGGACGAAACCTATATAAGGAGGGGAGACTTGTAACACCCCGATTTTTATGGTAAGACTTAATTACGTGCTTATGCTTATCTGAATGTGCATTTAAGTAACTGTGATTAAAATGGTGCGTGACGTCTACGACATATGTTATGTTAATGATGTAATTATGGGCCATTAAAGGTGAAAAAATGAATTAGGCCCAAAATGGTAAGTGGTTTAGTTAAGATACTTGCCTAAAATAGCCTAATTACCTAAGTAAAGCCCAAGCCCACCTAAAAACCCTACCCAATATGGAAAACCCTACTATTTAAACCACCATTTTCCAGCCACCAACACACTTCACCATCTTCACCACACACACACTCAAAACCCTAATCTCCATTATTGAAAGAAAAGGCAAGAAAGAAGAAAAATCTAGATTTTTGGTTAATCCAAGTGTTAATCTGAAGAAAAAGGTGTTAAACCACTGGTAATCAAGGTAAGAATCATCCCCTAGAACATGTTTTCATAACACAAAACGAATCTGGCCATTAATGGAGTTTTTAAGTTTTCAAAAAAGTTTCAAGAAAAATCAATAAAGGTTGCATTTTTATGTTTAAAATCATGGAAAAAGCTTAGATTTGGTCATATAAATGATAAAACAAGGTTTTGGATGTAAAAGGTTTGAGATTTGGGCGAAAAATGAAGATTTTGGGCAAAAACCGAGCTGAAACCCCGTTTTGCGAAACTGCTGTTCATCTTGCGACACTGTAGTGTCACCTGGGTGACACTGTAGTGTCACCTATGCGACACTATAGTGTCTCATGTGTCTGAAATCTGAAGTTGTGTGTCTGTGAGTGCATAAGTCCCAACGAAAGTTGGGCATGAGCCATGCGAGACTGCATGAGACACTAGCTGCGACACTAGCTGCGACACTAGCTGCGACACTAGCTGCGACACTAGCTGTGACACTAGAGAAAAATAACGATTTTCCATAATAACTTAAATGCAAATCGTGCACCATTACCACTACCATAACCTTGTCCAAACAAGCAAGATCACCTAAGAATCAGGTGAGTTCTAGACCTCACTTCCGTTTCAAACACATTTTTGAGGCTAACATGCATACCGAGATGTTTCCTGGACGGTTGGACTTTATTATGTGATGTATGATGATAATGTAAGAACAAGTAATTAAATACTTGTATATATATAAATATATAATTATATAAACGAATGTATGCCTTAACAGAAGTCAAGCATCCTACTGGGGATCATATAAAACCAGTCAAGCATCCTACTGGGGATCATATAAAACCAGTCAAGCATCCTACTGGGGATCATATAAAACCAGTCAAGCATCCTACTGGGGATCATATAAAACCAGTCAAGCATCCTACTGGGGATCATATAAAACCAGTCAAGAATCCTACTGGGGATCAAATAAAACCAGTTAAGACTGCAGAATGGGTCTCTTATGACCAAAGAGGATACGATGATGACTTACTAACAAATAAAGATATTATGATTGTGTGTCATACGAATGTGACGTATGGTATGATGATGCAATTTACGTGTATTACATGAATGATAATGGAATGTTTCTAAAGATGTTATAAAACTAGAACTCACTCAGCGTAGCTGACTTTTGTATGCATGTTAGATTGATGTGCAGGTTTGGTGATTAAAGGAGCTGCTTGGCGAGAGCTAGGGGCTTACTGAAGACTGGCATTGAAGAAAATTCATTTAAGATTAAACTTACGTTCTGTAATGATTGAATGATGCATTAAGACAATTATGACGATGTAATGATATTTTTAAACAAGTATTCCGCTGCATTTATGATTTTATTTAAACTATGGTTGTTTTATGCTTATGAATGTCAACTGTGGTGCTTGCCGAAAGGCGGGCGTTACATTTTTGCAGTACCTAACTATATATTTCGAAAATTAAGGGTGTTTTATGTAATTAGTTTTGAGGGTTAAAATGAAAATAGTGTCAAAAAGACTTAACTACCCCTAAAAATGGTTGTACATGGTGCTTTAAAAACTTGTACGTGATCAAAAAATTGGGTATCTTAAAATGCCCCTCCAATCTGTTTTATTAATAGTATAGATAGATGTATAAATAACATTTTACCTTGTGTAGGGTATAGTGTACAAGCATAAACTTTCCCTGCATGAACTTAATATTTGTTTATACAGAAACTAAAATTTTACCTACATAAGTATTTATTTTCATGTATAATACGTAAAAACTTAGGAGAATATAATGTGTGTAGGTTTAAACAATATGTGTAGCTATAATTGATATGTGTATTATTATTTGTAGATAACTATATTACTTGTAGAGTATTGTACACAAACTTAAAATTCACCTGCATGAATTTAATATTTGTTTACACACAAACTAAAATTTACCTACATAACCATTTATTTTCATGTGTAGACGTAAAAATGTAGGAGAACATAATGTGTGTAGTTTTAAACGATATCTGTATGTAATTTTATTATGTGTCGGAGGCTGTGTACGTAGGATATCACACAGTTATGGTAAAATGTATGTCTATGTGTTGTTTTTATGAACCATAAGTGTAGGAGTCTAATCAAATGTTATGAATTACGAACAATTAAAGATTTTTTCTAAAAAAAAATTCAAAATTAACAAAATGAATTTTACATCGTGGTTATTTCCGGATAAAAGTGAGTGTTAAATTAGAACATTTCAAATGACAATTCTTAAAAAAATAAATATTAAATTATAACAGGATAGTTAAAATATAAATGATAAATTTGACGATTTTTTGTTCAGTAAAGTTAACACTACATGAATGTTTTTTTTAACATCAAACACTTAACCAATCAATCTAGTAATCTATTTTGTTTTTGTAATTAGATAGCTTTTAATAAGACGATAATTTAATAAATAAAATTTATAGTTACCAAAAATATAGAAGTAACATATACTTAATTATAATGGTAAATTACCAAACAATCCTTCTTACAATATTAAATATAAACATTGAAAAAAAAAATTGTGATTGGTTAATGTATATTCTTTTTCTCTCGTAATATTTATGATTTCTCAAATGAACTTTCCAATATATATACATATACTAGTTTAGTGCACGTGTTACGCTCGGGAATACAACATTCAAATGATGTTTTTAAGGATATTCATGAATGTTCCAATCAGTTTTGAAACAAAACTGTGATAAACCGGAACACGAAATATATTAAATTAAATTTTTAGTATAAAAATATTATACTCAAATTAAAGAGAATAAAATGCTCAGTTTTATGGTGTAGTTTATTTTTTTTTAAAAAAGTCAATATAAAAAGTTATGTATATTTATAGGTTTCATTTTCAAACCCTATCAAATATAAACCGACTCATGTACACCCCTTGTAGTAGAGAGTTAAAAATATAAATACTTTTAAATTTTTCAGAATTCTCCAAAATATTAGGGGACCAAAAATGTAATTAGTTTTATTATAATATATTTTATAAACATATTTTAAATAAAAAACCATTATTATGAGATAAACTCTCAAATTATGCCACATAAGCCAGAAATTTAAAATGATGTCACATAAGCTTTCTTAATTTTGCTATATTATATATATATATATATAATATAGCAAAATTATATATATATATATATATATATAGGGGAAGGTTCTTTTAAGAAGACCAAAAATTGCAAGAAGAAAAAGAAGTAATCAGAACCCTACATATATCCATTCAATGGTTGTGATCACATGGGTTGTTTTTGTAAATTAATTTAAGAGTTATTTCTATTTATAACCCAAATGAGGGTACTATAGACAATTAAAATGTAAGCTAATTAAGGAAGGACTATGAGTTTTATTTCAAATAAATGAAATTTACGTTAGTTTTCAATTTTTCACCAAACATCATAGTTTCCTAATAATATAATATGTTACCAAAGATTTCATGTACATTATTATTTCCTCATTATATATACTCTTAAAGAAACAAAATGATATCTAAGAGTTTATATACAAAAAACTAAAACAATTTCAAACATATATTTAATCTCAAATTCCTACATATAGATCGGATTATGATTAGAAGTGTGTAGGAATTTTGTTTTTTTTACGAATCGAAGAACCATGATGCGTGTAGCTTTAAGCGGTATGTCGATGTGTAAGTAGTGTTTTACCTCATGTAGGGTGTTTTACGTAAACTTAAAATCATCTACATTAATTTAATATTTTCCTACACAAAAAGTAAAATTTACCTACATGCGCAATCATTTCATGTGTAGTAAAAGTATAGGAAAAAATAATGTGTGTAGCTTTAAACGATATTTGTAGCTATTAAAAATATGTTTAGGTAATATTATTATGTGTAGATACATACATCACTTTAACATTAATTATCCCATGTTCACTATAACTTTAATAAAATTGTAACGTTATTTTAAGAAAATCATATTTTACTTTTAATAAATATTAAAAATGAACTTTTTTTACATTCTTGAATCAAAACATGATATATATAAGTTCGTGTGAGTATATGTAGGTGATATTCTTATTTTACTCGGCTATATGTAAGAACCTACATATGATACATTTATTGAATATACACAATTACACAACCGGCTACACAAGATACATTATATTCCAAATGGCAAGAGCACTTTATTGAATATAAAGAATTCAAACAATAATGTGCAGGTAATTTTATTATTTTTCGGTGGATGTGTAATAAATACCTACTACTTTTCCTACATATTCGTGATACAATATAGTAAAGTTTTCCTACATATTCATGATGAAACACCTACTATTTTACGATATGTATATAAACACCTAAACACAATACATAATTTGAAAATTTCATATGAAAAAAATGCTTGTATTATCGAAGTAAAAAGTAATTTTGAAAAGAAATATTATAAAAGTGAAAATTCAATTTGAAAAGAAAATTAGTTGACGTTGTATAAAAAATCGATCCTTTGCTGAGTATGAAAGTAATCTAAAATTACTAAATTAGGATTCTTAAAGGTTTTTATCCAAAAGTTTGTAATAAATAATTAAAACCGATTACATGTATTACATTCCTAAATTAGTTTAGTTGACTAGGTTTTAAAACATTAATTTAGTTATAAACTTGACTATTGTGCCCTTGTGAAATAATTAAATACAAAATAATAAGAAAAAAATTGATTGGTTGAATTCTATTTTTTTTCTTCTTGCAATATTTAAGTCTTCTTATTTGAACCTAAACCTATATATATATATATACATATATATTTATATATATATTAGGCTCCGGGTATGACAAAACTAGGGTGTGGTAGTAGTCCAGGAAACCGCCCACAATAAATTAAGTTCCTTATTCTGGCTTCCTCCATTCAATATTTGCAATCTAACGACTCCCATAATTCTTGGACAGTTTTTATCCCACCATACATGTTATACAACGCCCATTAAGTCGTTTAACACATAGTTATGACGCTAGAAATCTGAATGCTTCCAAGCATCTATTGCGCTCAAAGCTTGAACGTCGTCATCCCCTTTTGCGGTTTGGGGAATGGTTTCCATGAGGAACCTCACAAAGTTCAAGGTGGTCAAGTAACAACATTTTCTGTTGCCATTTTGAACTGAGGACCCGAGAAGTAGAATGTTTCTGTTGCCAATCGATGGAGCTGATAAACTCATAAACAACACAAAATGTACAAAATTAAATGTCTTGTCCTTGTCAAATAGAAGGTTCTAAAGTATATATATTGATTAAGATTTGTTTGAAAACACAAAATGTGCAAAATTTGAGTATATAGTGGGTTTTTTTTTAATCAAAATAAGATCCCAAATTCAAAAGTGGATTTTTTTAATTGCTAAAATAATTCCATAAAAGTCATCAATTTAGACAAGTATATTGTTTGAAAAACAAAACACAAGTATTTTCACACTAACAAAACAATAGGTTTGGTATGATTTTATTTAATATAATGATTCTTTAACAAATAATTACTTGAAAAATTGACTTTTACTAAAATAAATTTGTTGTCGGGTTGTTTCATTATCTTTTACTAAAAATTGACCTATTGTTTCATCTTTACTTAAAACATGAAACAACCAATTAAAGTTAAAACACTCATATGAATTAAAAAAATACCCGTAGAAGGGCGAAAGCACGACAAGGCTACCTATCATCAAAGAAAGCCCAAGTGTAACACGCTTTTGAATTCAAAATGAAACAATCAAAACATTCAATTTATCATATTATTTTTACACAAAATAATTATTGTTTTGCATGTTTTTTCAACAAAATAATTCAACATCGGTTACTAACCCTCAAACTCAATTTACACCAATATTTAGAGGGTCTAACATGCTTCTTTACCAAACATGTAATATTTCTATCGTACATCCACCTCGGTGATAGTTAGCTCATCGATCGAACCTGTTGGATTAGTACTTGTAGAGAAATCAGCAACAAACTTATCACTTTCCATGAAATATGCGGGTTGCTTCGGTGGGGAATGTCCACACTTGCCGTCAAGTATCGATATTACCGATGACATGTATGGTCTGTCTCCTGCATTTTGTTGTACACATAGCAACCCGACTTCGATAGATCTTAAAACTTCAGGCGGATTGCACGAATCAGCTAAAGATGCATCAATTAAGTCCATTGATCTACCATCATTATATAGATCCCATGTCTACATATACATTGATGTATAATGTAATATTTAGTAGCTAGTATATATTTCAATTTTATGACTAGCTAAAGAAATCAAAGTTGTATTTGGTTAGTGAACTTACATGTGCCATAAGATTATAGTTGTGCTCTTGTTGAGTGAACCTTCTATTTCTCTTCCCACTGATAATTTCTAGTACTAAGACACCGAAGCTAAATACATCTGATTTTATTGAGAAGATACCGTCAATTGCATATTCAGGAGACATGTAACCACTACAAAGAGTACGGTCGTTTTAGTAGAAAACTTAATAGTGAATGACAAGAAAGAGCAAATAGTTGGTTTGAGTATCTTACTATGTGCCAACAACTCTTTATGTGTTTCCTTGGCTCTCGTTTCCTCCAAAACTTCTGGCTACACCAAAGTCTGATATCTTAGGGTTCATATCCTCATCAAGTAATATGTTGCTAGCTTTAAGATCTCTATGGATAATTCTTAACCGTGAATCGTGATGTAGGTATACCAGTCCGCGAGCTATTCCTTTGATAATATTAAATCTCTTTGTCCAATCAAGACACCTGCTTTGTGTTTTGTCTGCCAAACATTTTGGTTAGTTATTAATGGTTTCTTTATATGGAAGGCTCTAAATCTTCAAGGAATGGTGAAAATTATGTAGTTTTTGTGTATGATTGATCATACCAAAAATAAATGCATCTAAGCTTTTGTTTGACATGTACTCATAAATCAACAACTTCTCATTTCCATGTATGCAACATCCAAGAAGCTTCACAAGATTTCGGTGTTGAAGCTTTGAAATGCATATCACTTCATTCTTAAACTCATCAACTCCTTGACTAGAATTCCTGGATAGACGCTTAACCGCGACATGTTGTCCGTCTTCTAGCACACCCTGAAGTTTACCATTTGCATAATAAAAAACTATACAAACCTTAGATAAGTTGCCTTCCATATTGGATGTACCTTATAAACCGGTCCAAATCCGCCCTCTCCAAGTTTATTCTCAGGTGAAAAATAGGCAGTCATATTGGAAATTGTAGAAAAGGTAAATAGTGGAAGCTCCATGCCTTCTTCATGGCTTGTGGAAACATTCTTTATCAACCCTATAACATTAGGAAACATAAACTTCACACATGGATGATTTGTTATCTAAACATATCAATTGGTACTAAATATTAGCCTGCATTGGTGAATGTTTGAGAACTTTTACCTTCAACATCATCATTATTTTTCCGTGCATGCCACAAACATGAAGTAATGAACCCTATAAGAAGAACTCCCGTAACGGTTACAGGTAGTATGATTTTAATGTTTGCTCCTCCTTTCCTCATGGAGTTAGATTGAGCAACTGTTTGATATTAGTATAGCAACAAAGGCAATTCGTAAACATGATCAACAATGAAATAAATAGAGTGCTTTGATTGATAGGATTTATTACCTGATTCAGAGGAAGCCATTCTTACAAAAATTTCCCTACCGCCCGCTGTGCCTTGGGGATACACTTGGATGTCTATAAGTTCACCAAACCAAAGCAAACAACCCATTCCACCACCAAGACTCGTATCCGGATTTGCATAAGCCGTGCAAGTACAATTCTCTAAGCACTTTGCTTCACATTCTTGCATATTCATGCTTAAGTTATACCAACTATTATGTGTGTCTGGCAGTTTTACATTCACATAGTTGATGAATGTTTCTGACCCAATTTTACAATTTAATGGCGTTCGCCTAACGCAACCGTCTGACCAAATACCCATTTCCCAACTTGTTTTGTTTCTTGGTACAAAGTTGGTCTCATCCAAGCAAGCACAAGACTGTTGAATCGAATTAATGGCACAACTTCCATACGCGCTACAAATGTTGTATGTATCACACGGGTCTTTAGGAAACGATATGCCAAGCTGCCAGTTCTTAGCACCTTCTACCCAGCCCCAACTTTCGAGTTTCCCAGAAGAACTCAAAGTTAGCCTAAAGAGTGTAGAACTTTTTTCATGATTATAAACACAAGACACCTCATTTTCATTACTAACTACATCATACGTAAAGGTTAAGTTCTTGCTGAAAAATGAAATACCTTTAAGCTGTTTATTTCTCCATGGCTCACCGCGATATTTGATCAAAGAACCTTGTCTTAGTTTGTCATCAGGATACTTGTATTTTTCAGCACCCCATGTATATTCACCTATAAGTGGACGTTGATCGCTCTTCCATGACGATAACCGCAATTCGACGCCCCTTAAGTAATCATTCCCTAGCTTCATTCCAGGAAGCCAGTGTTCAGTTGGGTAATCAAAACTCTGCCAAATAATATTCTCATGTTGATCCATCATGACCAAATTTCCCGTATCGTGAAGCTTTACAGTTGTGTTCATCGATGTCATTTTCGCGTTTGATGACCAAATCACGCTCGTATTGTTGAAAAGGACGAGAACTCCCGGACGAGTGATTTTTAACATGAGTGTTGATACGTTAGCAAGTGGTTGGTCCCGGTTGGCAACCCAAACCAAAGTTGTAACGGGGATTTTCTTGTATCGAATACCGAGATATATGTCCTCAAAGTTATCTGGCTGGAAAAATCCGAGTTCGAAAATTCCCGTGTCGGATACCAAAGTGTCTTCATTTGTCAAGAACAAAGAAGGTGAAATGGTATGGAGTTGAGCAGAGTTGCTTTTGTGTAAAAAAAGTAAACAAAATTGAAGAAGAAACATGGCTGCTACATCTATTGACATGTTGTATGTCTTGGTGTTTAGGAAAATATGATGGGCTTTAGCTTGTAAAGGTATGTGAACATAAGAAATGTAAAGATATGAGAGGATGAATATTATTTCTCATTTTCTTACACTATAATTGGTTGACAATTGGTCACTTGTAGTTTCCATGTAATTCCCCAAAGTAACCTTTTGATGTTTATTTTCTTTAATAAATTTGTTCAAGTAAACAATGCCACGTCCCTCTTACGTCAACCAGTCGCAAAATTTTGTGAATGTAGGTAAATTAAACTTAAAAAAGTTTAGAAAAATAAGAGAATTGAAACCAACGTGACAAAATTAAATAAATTAAAAAATGTAAAAATGAAGACCCATGAGTAATATACTTCATTGAAAAACAAAAGTTCAATAGACTTATTTTCAATATGAAGTTGGGATTGAACTTGTTAGTTGTGGCGGGTACTATTTAGAACGACTAACATATGCTAGTGTTACGAGTTGTTAGTTGATAAACTTAGTATACTTTGCAAAAATAATATAGGTGTAAAAAAATAGGATTGCAACTAGTGCCTCGTAGTTGAGTCTTCTTACGATAAAAATCATTTAAGCTTAAGAACCAACCATCAATAAAAGAAAGGAATACACTAATGAGGTGGTGATCTATTAACACAGACAAAATTTTTAAAATACTTAAAAGTCATGAGTTCAAGTCCTACAAAATAAGAAATTTGTCGTTGAAAAAACAAAAGAAATGAATATAAAACAAAATTTAAGTCTAGATCTTTAGTAAGGGAATTATTTTATGTAATTTTTTAAAAAAAATCAAAACAAAATAATAACATTCTAAAACGAAATTGGAAAAGAGAATTTAGGGGTGAGCAGAAAACCGAATAAACCGAACCGGAACTGAAAAAACCGAACCAAACAAAAAAACGTGCAAAACAAAAATCGATAATGTTGGTTCGGTGTCGGTTATACAAGTGATAATATCCGAACTGAAACTTTTTATGTAAGTTTTTGTTAAATTTTTTCACCCAAATCTGAACATATGTATGTTATTATTAGATTTGTTAAATAGAAATAATAGACACAAAGACTCTATTATTGAGATGAAAAAGAATGAGACTAAATAGGCTCTATCATCCTAAAGCGAGGTAACGAGCTCGTGGAAAGTGATTGTCAAAAAGTAAAAGTTTTCTCGCACAAGTTTGTTTTGTTGGTTTTAAGTTAAATATTGACATCTAGAAAAAAATAATCTTGTTTTTTGTTCCAAGATAATAGATTTGACTAGGTGATTATGTTAGATGTTTTCATGAATTTTTGTTTCATCTTGTTGGATTGATATTTACAAATAATCAACTCATGTTGCCCGTTTCCGGATTTAATACAATGTATTTTTTTGTTATTTGTTGCTAGTCTCACATTTGTATGTTGTAGCCAAATTCGTTTAAGTATTAATGGATTGATAAGTAGAGAAGGAGGGTAAAAAAACGAACCACGGAAGAGCCGAGCAAAAAACTGGAGACAGAAAAAAAAACACCGAAAACCAATCGGTTTTCTTAGAGTAAAAAACGACCACTTCTGTTTCAGTGTTGGTGAGGGTAAAACGAACCGAACCGAGCACACTCCTTAAAACTTTTAAGGGTGGAGCAAAAGATTCAAATCCGCAACAATCCAACACTTGAACCTCTATCTTTCTTTTACACACCAACTTGACAACCACACCAAACCACCATCTTTAAAACCATAGTAAATCGGTATAGCCAGCTGGATTTTTGGTATTGTTTCGTCTGCTAGATCTTCTGTTTTGGTGAATGGAAGCCCTACTTTTGAATTTAATTACCAAAGAGGTATACGTCAAGGGGACCCTATCTCGCAATTTTTGTTTATAGTTGCCATGGAGTCTTTTACAGTAATGCTAAACAACTTAGTGGCTAATGGACTTTTCAAGGGGTTTGAAGCTCTGAATGGGGGGCATGTATTGTTAGGATCTAGAACACACACTCGCGAGTACTAACGAACACGAGACACAAGGATTTATAGTGGTTCGGTCCTTCTGACCTGCGTCCACTTTGCTGCAACTAGGTATTTTATTATTCAGGTGCTCAAGGAATTACAAGTACAATGATATCAATATATAGAAACTAATCTAGGGTTAGGAAACTTAATCCCCAAGTTAGGCCCAAGCCCATGTAGACTACTCATTAGGGCCGGCTGCCACTAACGAGCCTACACACCCAACAATCTCCCACTTGGAGGCTCGAACTACGCTCCATCATCTTCATCATCTTGTACCTCTTGTAATCTTCCTTACCACTAGTTGCAGTCGCCTTCTCATCAGTTAACCTGAATGCCCGTTCAAGCTCCTCTGAACTCCAACATATCATCACGACTAAGTCTGTCTTTGACTCATTCTCTGTCTCTACCGGCTCCCACTGGCTCAAACTGCCGGATCCTGAAACACCCTGAGAACAAACACTCTCCGAATAAAGCAGATAATCATCTGGAAAGACTTTGACACTTGGTATACTGGTTCTCTTAACCCAGTGTCTCGTAATTCTGACTGAAGTTTTGGATGGCCGACTACCAATGCTCCCACTGCCACGAAAACCCCTAAATGATTTTTCTGAACCTTTCCTAATACGTTCAACCTGAATCTGACCTGAAGCTCTGGGTTTGTCATCTGCAAAACAAACCTTCTTCTGCCCCTTAGATTCTGTGAACCGGATTTAGTTTCTCTTCTGAACTGGAATAACATTTCCTTCAGACGGTAAACTGACCATATAAAGCGAACCCCGTTTCTTTCATTGAGCTATGACTAGATTACCTTTTACCACTTTCCACTGCCCGTTCCTAAACTTAACTTCATGTCCTTCTTCATCCAACTGCCCAACTGAAATCAACTGTTTCTTTAAGCTAGGAATGACCCTGACATCTTTCAAAGTCCACTTAGAACCGACTTAAGTAAATAAATCCATGTCACCCATGCCCGTAACATCTAAAACTTCATCGTTCGCAAGCCTTACCTTTCCAAAATCACCTTCTTTTAGATTCTGCAATGCTTCATTGTTGTGGGTAGCATGAAAAGAAGCACCAGAATCCATAACCCAAGAATCCACACTGTTCTCCACGCTACAGATAAGAACATCATCATCTTCGTAGTCTTCTACAGTGTTAGCATCTTTCTTAGGATTAGGACACTGATTCCTAAACTGCCCTGCTTCCTTACAGTTCCAACATATTACATCCTTACGAGCCTTAGACTGACTCCTCCTCCTGCCCTGACGACTTCCCCGTTCATTCTTTCTTCCCATGCCCTATGTACTCAACAAAGAACTTGAAGATTCACATGAACCTCTGCGTCGTACATCCTCTCCCAAGATAAAATCCCGAATTTTCTCAAAGGTAAACTTACTAGTATCCGATGAGTTGCTAACTGCAGTTACGGTTCCGGACCAACTCTCAGGCAACGAGGATAATAACAAATGGGCTTGAAATTCATCATCAAATTTATTATTCACAGATATTAAACGAGAAAAAATCGAATTAAGATTATTGATATGAACTGTTACCGAGTCACCTTCCTTCATCCTAGTATTCACAAGCTCACGGATCAGATAAACCTTATTCGCTGCAGAAGGCTTCTCATACATGTTTGATAATGATGTCCTCATACCACTAGATGTGGTCTCCTTCTGGATGTTATAGGCAACATTCTCAGACAAAGAAAGCGTTATCACTGCCCTGGCCTTTTTATCCATCTTATTCCAATCTGCTTGTGAAGTCTTTTATGGTTTTTCACCCTCAAGCACTACATCCAAGTCTTTCTCACAGAGGAGTACTTCAATCTGCATCTTCCACCAACCAAACTTTTTTCCATCAAACTTTTCAATTGTTACTTTCCCGTCTCCTGCCATGATAATAGCTAGACGAGAAACTGAAACTTTTATTTTTGTTGTGATACAAAAATAAAATAGTTACCTTTCTTTTCTCTTGTTATTCGAACTCCAAAGAAAAGAAAAGGAGAAAAGAAGTGATTAAAGCTTTCTTTCTTTTTCTTTGATCGATGACCCCAAAAAATAATTAAGTAAACTTCTGCCCTTTAAATTCTTTGGTGTGAGCGCACAAGGCCAAGCAATTAAAGGTCAACTTCCTTCTGCCTTAGCTTCTAGAACGAAGGGCTCCAAAGAATAAACAAAACAAGGCAAGTTAATTATTCTTTCTTTTTTTTTTCAATCGAACAATCTGAAAATCTCGGTGGTGACGGTACCTCGATCTGCTGGGTCGGCGGCGTACTGCCGTGCGAATAACCCTAGATCACAATTCTCTATCGCGTTGTGTTCTTCCTGTGTAACGAGCCGTAGCTCTGATACCAGTTGTTAGGATCTAGAACACACACACGAAACTGAACACACACTCGCGAGTACTAACAAACACGAGATACAAGGATTTATAGTGGTTCGTTCCTCCTGACCTACGTCCACTTTGCTACAACTAGGTATTTTATTATTCAGGTGCTCAAGGAATTACAAGTACAATGATATCAATATATAGAGACTAATATAGGGTTAGAAAACTTAATCCCCAAGTTAGGCCCAAGCCCATGTAGACTACTCATTAGGGCCAGCTGCCACTAATGAGCCTACACACCCAACATGTATCTCCCATCTTCTGTTTGCGGATGATGTTCTTATTATAGGGGATTGGTTGGTGGAAAATGTGGCAGCAGTGGCTAGATTTTTTAGGTACTTTTTTATGCTCTTGGGGCTCAAAATCAACCTTAACAAATCGATGTTATACAGGGTTGGTACGACTGACCAGGAGGTGAAAAACATGGCTGGGATTTTAAGTTGCAAATCTGGTAAGATTTCTTTTTATTATCTTGGCCTCATTGTCGGTGCAAACATGAACAAAGTGAGTAGTTGGCAAGTTGTTATGGATATTTTTGTCAAAAGATTAGCATATTGGAAAGCTATAACTCTTTCAATTGAGGGGTAGAATCACTCTTGTGAAGTCGGTCCTTGAGACATTACCCAGAAAGATGGAGGCTTGGGCTTGTGTTCGCTAAAAAATTCTAATCTCGCCCTCCTTTTCAAGTGGTGGTGGAGATTCAAAACGGAGAAAAATGCTTTATGGAGAGACTTTTTAGTGGCCTTGCACCACACTTCGAGATCATGGCCGGCGTTACCGTGGAATAAATCGTTGACTGGCACGTGGAGTACCATTGCAAAGATAGATAATTATTTAACTTTTGCAAATGTTGCCATGTCTAAAGCCATTAGAGGGGTGGTGGGAACTGGCAGAGACATTCGCTTTTGGGTTAATTCGTGGTTAACAGATGAACCCCTTAGAGTTGTTTTTCCAAACTTATATGCCAAAGAAACAAAGAAAGGTTGTGTGGTGGCAGATAAGGTCTTGAACGTAAATGGCTCGGTCTCTGTTCATTGGGCTTGGAGAAATCCAATTGTGGGGAGTGAAAAATAAAATGAGCTGCTGAATATCATATTAAAATTGCAAGGTGTTAAATTGAATAACAATAAGGATACATGGCAATGGAAGGGGATGAGTCGGGGACGTTTTCAGTGGGTTCGGTCAAGAAGATGTTGTCTTCCAATGTCCCGGTTCCGGAGCAGAATATTATGGAATGGAACGCTTGGATCCCTCTTAAGGTAAATCTTTTGATTTGGAGAGCCCTGCTTTACCGGATCCCCACGTATGACGAGCTCGTGAAAAGGAAAATAGTGATGGGTTTGGGGATGTGTTGTTTGTGCCAGTCAGCTGAAGAATCCGCTGATCATATCTTCACTTCTTTCTGTGTCTCGGCTTTGGTGTGGCAGCAAGTTAGTTCTTGTTGTAACATCCCGACTATTTACGCGTTCTCGTTCTTGGACCTAGCAAGGATACACAAGTTCATCACATACAATAATAGAAAAAGAGAGCGGTCAAGGCTATTATCATGGTTTCTTGCTGGAGCGTATGGAAAGCACGTAATAATTATATTTTCTCAGGTACTCCGATAAAGATGGACAGCATCATAGGAGAAATAAAGTACAAAGTTATTATGGGTGAGGAATATAGCAAAAAACATAGCTCTAGATTGGGATAGATGAAAGGTCTTTGATCTTTAATATTTATGTTGTTTGGTTTGTTTTTGTTGTGTTTTATTATGCCTCTGTTCTAACTTTTTTTGAGCAGTTGGTTTTGATTAATGAAGGTTACATATAAAAAAAAAGTAAATCAGTATAACCATTTGAGTTAACGAGAGTTGTCGCAAATAAAATTTGTGTACGTTTGCATAGGGATGTGCTTTTGGAACGAGTACCGGTACCGGTACCGTCCTGGTACCGTACCGACTTAACAATATCGGTACCGGTACCCACTTTTCCTGAAATTCGGTACCGGTACCGGTACTTTACCGGTTAGTACCACGTTGGTACCAGTTAAGTAAAAACTAGTTTTTTAGTATATTTTAAATAATTTTAGATGTTATGAATGTTGTGTGTTACATGCTTAATGTTATAAAGTGTTTTCTTTACATTTTGAGTCATTTTATAATATTTTTTAGATTATCAACTTTTAAATTTAATGAAGTTGATATGATTTTTAATTAATTTATACCATATTTCATTTCTTTTTCTTATATTCAAGTATATTATTATATAGTTATATTAAAAAGTATAAAATTAAACCGAAATAAGTGAATAAATTTTATTAAGAAGATAAAAACATGAAACCGGTACCAACGTGGTACCAGTACCGAAAAACCGGTACCGTCTTGGTACCGTCCCGCTAAATTCGGTACCGGTACCCACTTTTCTTAAAACTCGGTACCGGTACTAGACGGTACCGGTACCGGACGGTATCGGTACTAGACGGTACCGGTACCGGACGGTATCGGTACCCGTCCCGATCTCATCCCTACGTCTGCAGGTAAAAGAAACTGAAAAAATAAATGCACGTCATTCGTTATTCATTTAATAAGTTTTTAAATAAATTAAACAATCACTTTACCTTAAACAAGTTATTTTAAAGATATACTTAAAAACTTATTTATCGAATAGATGTAATTAAAAAACATTTACTAAAATAGTGTAGATTATAAAAACACTTATTTATCAAAATAAAACTAGGTGTATTCGCAAGGTTGCGCGAGCTTTGTTTAATATTAGTTATAACAACGATTGTAATCTTTAACCAACCGAGTTATACTAAACCAAATCATTCTCACAATAATGAGTGTGGTTTTTACTTCTCGCACATTGTGGCTCGTTGCCACTTGGTTCTTTTGTATTCCTTTATATGATGTTTTATGTGTAATCTACAGTTGGAGTGTTTGTTCAATGTTATCAACACTCCAAAGAACACTAAATGTTTTGTGTACAAATTGCTTCAATACCCAACTAATGTAAAGCTCTTTCTTCATTACTATTAAGATGATTTGTAGTTATATGTTGCTTCTAACATACATGCATGTCTTTTGCTAAACATTTTAATTAAGCTTTATAGAATACGATATACACTATTGCAAACTCAACTTAACCCAAACCTTCTAACCATCCTTTAAAAGATAATTCTTTATGACATGCAACCATGTTTCTCAAACAACACACCATTTGCACTTGATCCACATCAGTACTTTCAAAACAAATTATAGGACAAAATGACTGTTAAAACAAAAAAATCCAACAAACAATCAGAACTATCATACGACACAAACCAAAACAACAAAACCAAAACAGCAAGGGCTCAGAAAATATATGTATCAACGACTATATCATGACGATAGCGTGGCTGCAACGGGGTTGCGCGTGTACAACGGCCACCGACCAAACCTGCCACGCCAACGCACATCACTGTTGACTTAATGTGACATCGTTTTACTCATCACAGCCCAACATAAATAATTACCAAAAACACAAATCCAACGTACCAAACAACAAAGGATGAGTGTTGATCAGCAACAACATAACCAGCGCATAACATCACAAGCATATCAACAACTTCAGTGTAAAAAATCAAAGGTTTAACAGATCCAGGTGTGATAACCATATACCAAATGTTAATCCTATTATAGATCAACACCAACAATCAAGCATGGGGCTACTTTGAAACCATCATCCACATTGATCACAACAACAAAAACGACAGGAGAAAATGAATGGTTTCACCCAATCGTCACCACCATTACAAAAACAACATGATTATAATCGAACAAAAAAATACCAAATCGCAACATCACAAACAGACATAACAATCAGCCACCACCGCCTATCACCACAATCGGTTGCAACCATCGCAATCGCATGCTCAAAAGCAAAAACGCCTACATGCAAAATAAAAAAACATTAAACCACCCATGGCTGCAATCCATAGTGCTCACAGATCCATCGATCTAATCATCGCAAACCCTAGATCGCATAGATCACTCAATTTGCAAACCATCGCAACCCTAGGTCGCACAGATCCGAAGATCGGCAACCATCATCGGACAAAACGAAGGTAAACAATACCATCGCCACCATCACATACACCAGAGGCGGCAAGTTGCTGGGACAGAAGAGGAGAAAGGAACGTTTTCAAATGAGGGAATATGGAGAGAAAAAGCTATTTATAACATAAAGTAAAATATCCATAATACCCCTGCGGGTGAAAAACCAAAAATACCCATCAGGGATTACTGTTCATTTTCCAATATCTTCCTACCCTTTATCAATATAAAGGGGAATAGCATAGTTAGAAAACTGTTATAATTAATTATCACAACGTACAAGTGGATGATCTTTTTCTCAAACTTAGAGATAAAATGTATTATACTATATAATTAACTTTGTCTATCAATGATTTACCTTTATAGTATAAATGTCCCATTAAAGTGAATGAGTAAATACACCTCTTGTATACATTTGTATGAATATACATTTCTCATCTTATCATTCTTCTTGCAAATCTCTCTAAAGTTTTTAAGTCAAGTCACTAATCTTGTGATAATTTAACTATATTGAAAGGTAAAGTGAATGAATAGTGTTTTGTAATTAGTTGTTAATTGATCATGTTGTTTGGATGATGTGTATTGTTTTTGTTGGTTTGTGTTTCTAATTGAATGTATAAAGCCTTTGTGGGTCTTTTTTCTTTGCCTTTGGTTTGACACGTTGTTTTTGAGTATTTTTGGGACACATGTAATTTTTTTTTTACATGTTGAGTAAAGGCTTATATATTGTTTGCTTTTGTCAGATCATTTGTTCTTTGTCTTCTTTTCTTCCTGTCGTCTTCAGTGTATGTGAGTTTTGTTTATTTGGTGTAAATGCTTATCGATTTTGTTTTAATGTTGTTTTATGTGGTTGACTAAAAGGTTTGTGTGATTTTGCAGGTTTGTTTATTGTGTTTGATTCCCGGTACTTTGTGAAGTAATTTCGGTTGTTTTGTTATGGTTAGTTAACTGTTGTTGTAATGTGGGTAACTTGATCTTGCATGTGCTTTGTTGGTGTTGATTTTAGCATGTTGCATATTGTTTCTTGGTTCTTTTGGTGGACTGTTATCTCTGGTTTGGTTGTCTGTTTCTTGGTTCAGGTAATTGGTTGTTGATACTGGTTTTTTAGTTAAATTTATGTGTGCTTTTTTAGTTTTGTGTTATTTCTTATGTTGATTAGTATAATGCTGTTGCATGTGCTTGATTTAGTTGTATATCTGTTACTTTTGTGCTTTTTATGTGTTTTATTTTCAGAGATTTGCTTTCGTGTGTAATGGCGGTATGCCGGTATGTGTTTTTGGGTTTCTTTTGGTTTTTACTGGTGTTATGTGTTAGTATTTGTTAATGGTGTGTTTGATCTGTTTGTTAGTAACCAAAACGTAAGCGTGTGTGTAAGTCAGGTGTTAATTTAGAGGCTGGTAGTTCATCTTCGGGTCAGGTTTCACGTAGGGTTGCTATGTTGTGTTGTGGTAGTAGGGTTGTTGATGGTTTGGTTTCTGCTGGTATTGCTGAAGTTGTAGATAATGCTGATAGTTTGTTATCGCCTAATTATTTTGACTTGGGGAGTTGTACTGAGGTTTGTGAGTTTTGTGGTACCCTATTTTGGTAACAATCATTCATGAAGAACAAACCACTGATGGAAACACGGTTTATTCACCAACAAAGACAGTCGTTCACGAAGGTTAGAACTCTGAAGGCAACCTCATCTCTGCTGTTGATAAACCAACTCCAGAAAAGAGCAAAGCAATCTAAACAAATATTGTAAATCTTTTGAACGAGCCGTTTAGTAATAGTACTAAGCACTTCACACTAATCATCAAAGCTAAAAAGTTAGATGTATCTTTTGTAAATGTTTTCTATGTGTAAGTAGCATGACTACTAATATATATGCAGGAAATATGCAACTCTTTATAACAACAAGACCATTAAAAATGTCGCGCAACGCGCGACAACTGTATATACCTAGTTATATTTATATTATAACACGTTATCAGCACACGAGGCTCTAATATTATAATTGATGTGCGTGAAAGTATATATATATTTAAGGGTTATTGGATTTAATCACCTTCAACTATTGGTTATTGGCCGCTGTCACCCTTAAGTATCACTTTGGCCAATATAACTCCCAACTAAACACTTTAGTGTCTGTATCACCAAAATTTAACAAAAATTAATCAAAAATTAACCAAAAGTGACTTGAATTGGTTAACTTTTGGTGATACGGTGTCCGTAACACCAAAAGCTAACCAAAAAATAATCAAAAGTTAACCAAAAGTGACTTGAATTGGTTAACTTTTGGTGATACGGACACCAAAGTGTTTAGTTAGGGGTTATATTGGCCAAAGTGATACTTGAAGGTGACAGCGGCCAATAACCAATAGTTGGAGGTGATTAAATCCAATAACCCTATATTTAATAAAGATTTTTCACACAAATTTAGTTTTAAAAGGGTTTTCACCTAAAAATACTAAATCACACACAGAAAGGCAAGTGTACCTGTCAGCTAGTAATATAGTAAAAATGGCAAGAACCGGATATCAATCCGTGGACACGGTAGCTCTCGATACTAAACGTTTGTTAATGTTTGTCCGATTAAAGAGCGAATTTGGGTTTTTCTTAAACTAGCATACAAGGAAAATATTAAACTAAGAGAATTTTAACTAGAGGAATAAAACTATGGAATTAAGATATTATCTAGACTAAGAATCCACTTAACCTTGATGATGAAAACTATTAATGGTGAAGTCAATTTTTCTTATAGGAATAACTAGACTCCGATTAAGGATATCTAACTAAAATGATTCTTTGGAAAACTAGAACGATAAACACATCCTAATCACCTAAAATCATACAATTAAGTCCAATTGATGTCTTTTATGTCAAGAACTAAAGGTAAACTAGTCATTCGCTAAAATGTCCTAGTTTCATAATTAAAAGAAAACTAGAACGATAATCACATCCTAATCACCAATAATTACGTAAAATAGACAAAATTATGAAATATTCCAACATGTAATTCTCAAACTAAGTCATGCAAATCTAGATATTGTGGCCACAATTCTAAACCTACACATCTAACATGTTTAAGAAATTACAACATCACAATCATCTTTTCAAATATCTTGTGAAAGAAAGCACACTTGTCTAATTTTATGTCATCTAACATTCCAATCATCATTTCTAATATCATGGCATAAATCCTACAAAATTCATTTATAATATTTACAAACAAATATCAAGAAGATGGGTTTTTCAACATGTCAAACTTCCTAATGTTCATCAACATCATATGACAATAAACTTGGACAAGCATACAACATCATTGAAATCTCAACATAATTTCATCATTGATCTTAACATAAAACATCACCAAAATATTCAAGTTTCATTCATCATCAAGGCATAAGTATATCCTAATCTAGATAATATGAGTATTTAGCCCATAAGGCTTACAAAAACTACAAGAAACATGATTAAACTAGCTAAAAACATGATTAAACTAATTAAACGTTCAAACCAAAAACAAGCAAGGAGAAGGAAAGATGGCTGGTTGGTGATTCTTGAGTCTTCTATGGCTTCCAATGGCTTCCAAAACACTCAAAATCAGTGAAACTTAGTGTAATTTTGCTCCAAAAACTCAACAACCTGTAATGAATGAACACAAGGCTTTTTTTATAGCAAACAGCAGATGTGCACTACCTGGTGCACGGTCGTGCTGGTAGCTACAGTGTTTTCTTTTTCGCCCAGGCATTTCGCATTTCCATTTTCAGCAAAATCTCGATTCCCGTCTCGAGGTAGCAGGCGCACGACCGTGCTTAGACCAAGCACGGTCGTGCTTGAGTCAAAATCACGGGCACGACCAGTACATACACGGCACGAGCTGAAGACGATCTCGGAAATGACTTGAGCACGGTCGTGCTAGTCTTGCGCACGGTCGTGCTCTGACCAATTTCACCGGCACGCCCTTGTGCACAGCCTGTGCTCCCGAGGAACAGCTGAAGCACGATCGTGCTGGATCTGAGCACGGTCGTGCTTGTGACCTGTTTTTCGTCAATTTCTCTTGAAAACGCGTCTTTTCTCCGTACTTTTCTTCGGTGGTTTGTCTTGGCTGTAAAATCACAAAGACCACAATTTAGTACTGAAACTAATGAAATTACAACCAATTAATAACCAAATCCGGGTTAAATGTGAAGAATAAATATGTATATTTCTATACATATCAATAATCAAAAAGCACAAAGACAACATCATAAGCAAGATATATAAATACTTCATTAAGTTCATTATATATATGAGCTAAAAATCATAACAAATAATATAAAGTAGAAAAGACATCTTATGGGCTTTTGAGATACTAACCATCTAACATTTTATCTATGAATCTAACTTTTGATTATGCATCTAACTTTTACTTATGTCAACTAAATTTTATTTATGCAATCTAAGATTTAATTATGTTTACTAACTTTTATTGTTATGCTAACGTTTATTTATGTTACTAACATTCTTACTCTTATTCTTATTCTTTTTATTGTGCATACTAATATTGTATCTTATATGATATTTTTATTTATGTCATTTATCATTTCATTTACAAAACCATTTATATATAATATATATAACTCTTCTATAACGTTATAAAATGGTAATATGACCGTTGTAAAACGGTTATAAATTCACCACTATAAATTGCAATTATCAACCTCATTTTCTTTATAATAAAAACTCTTCCTCTCCAGAATATTTAAGATAAGTTTTCAAAGGTGTTTCACCCGATTTTGTTGTTAATCACCATAATGATGATCCTAATTCTTATCCCTATTTCTGAACTCTCACCTAAAGAATTTAAACTTTTTGTGTGCTTATATATGTTTGTAGCTCTACCATTCTATTGTATCACAATGTTTATTGATATATATGGATTCTAATTAATATTTATCTTATTACTTGCTCAAATCATGTTTAGCAACAAAATGTCAAACATCTGAAAACTTGAATTTCCAGCCCTGAGAATCAACGAGGATAATTATATACCATGGACAACACATGTAAAAAGACATCTCAAATCAAAGGGTGTCTTACAAACCATAACCAAGGGCAATGAATGCTCAGAGCAAGACAAGGCTACAACCGGCGTCTTCCTCAACAAACACATTGATGAAATGCTCCATTTCGAATACTCAAATTGTGATGGTCCTTACGAGTTGTGGAAAGATCTGAAAAGCAGATTTCATCATCAGAAGGAAGTTTTGCTTCCTGCTGCTAGAGACGAATGGAACAAATTAAGGTTCCAAGATTTTAACAAAGTAAATCCGTATGTCTCTAATTTTGTTTAGGATATGTTCAACACTCAAATTTTGTGAGGTTACTAGGATTGATGAAGATATGATAGACAAAGCTTTATCCAAATTTCATGCATCAAATATGAATTTGCATAAGCAATATCGGTTGCAATAGTTTAAGAAGTTTTCTGATCTAACTTCATTTCTTCTCGTAGCAGAGAAAAATAACGATTTCTTGATGAAAAAACATCAAGCTCGTCCCACTGGTTCACTGGCAATTCCAGAAGCAAATGTTGTTGACACTAATGATGCTATAAATTCTAGACGTAAATGGGAACAATGCTCTCAGCCCAAGCGATATCGATGCTGCTCTTGCCAACCTGGACATGAATTACAGTGATCCTCGCTGGCATATGGACACAGGGGCATCCTCACACATTACATCTGATCCAGGTAAACTAATTACTCCAGATAATTTTCCTATAAATCCTATTTTTGTCGAAAATGGACAACGTTTGCCTATTAGTGGTTCCGGTTATGGCTTTTATAAAACCCCTCACAAAACATACAAATTAAACCAAATCATACACTCCCCTCAAGGCATTAAAGACCTGTTGTCTGTCAGAAAATTTACAACTGATAACTGGGTTTCTGCTGAATTTGACCCTTTTGGTTTTTCTTTGAAGGACCTCAAGGATGGACGCCTCCTTTCCCGTCACAATAGCACCGGGGATCTCTATCCACTTACACCACCTGCTTTTTCAGTTTTGTCATCATCAACATCCACACCATGGCATGATCGTCTAGGGCATCCTGGAGAGAATGTGTTGCAGTATTTGAATCGTAATTTTTTTAAATGTAATGTTGATCATTCCGTTTGTCAATCATGTCAACTTTCAAACAGAAAGCGCTTACCTTTTCATGATTCTGTTTCTAGTACAATTAAACCGTTTGATATTATTCACTGTGATCTGTGGACATCACCAGTTTTGAGTAACTCAGGGTTCAAATACTACATGGTACTTATAGACAACTTTACAAACTATGTGTGGGTGTATCCTTTAAAGTATAAATCCGAAACATTCCCTAGATTTTCAAAATTCCACAAACTAATTCAAACCCAATTTAACTCGGAAATTAAAACTCTTAGGGGGGAATTTGACAACAACGACTTCAAAAAATTTGCCAACAACAATGGTCTTACCTTCCGGTTCCCCTGCCCTCAAACGTCTAAACAAAATGGCAAATCCGAGAGAATGATATGTCGTTTAAATGATATCATTCGAGCCCTTCTTGTTCACGGTCGGCTTCCATCTCAATTTTGGGTGGAAGCTCTCCACACAGCGGCTTATCTCCATAACATCCTACCCACCAAAACACTACACTTTCAGACACCCGTATTTGCACTCTATCTTCGTCATCCGACATATGACCACCTTTGAGTTTTTGGGTGTGCATGCTATCCAAATATGTCGGCTACCCAACCCAACAAACTTTCACCTCGATCAATCCGTTGCATTTTTTTAGGATACCCAGCTGATTTCCGGGGATACCGGTGCTATGATCCAATATCCGGTCGAGTACATCTATCTCGTCATGTCGTCTTTGACGAACACACCTTCCCGTTCAACGCCCCACTTTCACCCGATCCATACATTTTTTTGGATGACCAACCCTCACCTATATCTCCACTATTTCAACCTACATTCCCACTAACAACACCAACAAATAATACCAACCAAGCTTCACAAACACCCACACCACCCACATCGCCTACATCTATCAACACCAGTACCACACCCCTTCAACCCACACCTTCCGCAAATCCACCCACACCTGTCACCTTACCCCACCAATCACCTCTAGTGGTTACTGTCACAAATTCCTCACAACAAAATCAATCTCAAACAACCAATGATCACCCGATGCAAACTCGATCTAAAGTGGGCATCGTTAAGCCAAACCCTCGGTACAACCTTGCCATCTCATCTAATATCTCACAGGTCCCCGGCCACCAATTATATAAAAGCTATGCCGGATCCTAACTGGCTACGTGCCATGCACGATGAATTTAATGCTTTGCAGGTTAATAACACATGGGAACTAGTTCCTCGACCACGTGACAGCCCGGTAATTCGCTCAATGTGGCTCTTCCGTCACAAGTTTAAATCAGATGGCACTTTGGAACGATACAAAGCAAGATTGGTATGCAATGGTAAATCCCAAACTCTTGGAGTTGACTGCACAGAAACATTTAGTCTTGTGGTGAAACCTGCCACCATTCATACCGTTCTCTCATTGGCAGTCTCAAGGTCATGGCCTATCCATCCACTTGATGTTAAAAATGCGTTTCTAAACGGTAATTTGCAGGAAACCGTATTTATGCACCAACCACCGGGTTTCAGTCATCCATAGGTACCCAACCATGTCTATCATCTAAAGAAGGCCTTATATGGATTAAAACAGGCTCCAAGAGCATGGTACACGAGGTTTGCAACATTTATCACTTCACTCGGATTTCGAAGTAGTACTTGTGATACATCATTGTTTATCTACAAAAATGGAAATCAACTTGCTTACTTGCTTACTTGCTTCTCTATGTTGATGACATCATTCTCACGGCAAATCAACCTGGTCTCATTACTAACACCATCAACCGGATATCTGCTAAATTCAAAATGACCGATCTCGGACCGTTACATCACTTTCTTGGAATTACTGTCTCGCGCACAACACATTCTCTATTCCTCGACCAGTCACAATATGCACGAGACATTCTTCACCGTGCAATTATGTCTTTATGTAAGCCATGCCACACTCCAGTTGATACGAATTCTAAACTTAGTGCGAACGATGGTGCCCTACTACCGGATGGCACTTTATATCGTAGTTTAGCAGGAGCGCTACAATATCTCACCATTACCAGACCCGACATATGTTACGTTGTCCAACAGATTTGTTTGTTTATGAATGCTCCTAGAGAACCGCACTTTCCTTACCTAAAACGGGTATTGAGATACATACATGGAACAATAAATCATGGTCTTCGATTTTATGCATCTCATGATCACTCCCTTGTTGCCTATTCTGACGCTGATTGGGGTGGATGTCCAGACACGCGACGTTCAACATCAGGTTAATGCATTTTTTTGGGCAACAATCTTCTTTCGTGGTCATCAAAACGTCAACCGACTATCTCTTGATCCAGTGCAGAGGCAGAGTACCGGGGGGTGGCAAACGCTGTTGCTGAAGCTACATGGATACGGATGTTGCTATTAGAACTTCATGCTCCAGTTCGAAAGGCTTCGGTAGTCTACTGCGATAACATCTCCGCTATCTACTTCACAGGCAACCCCGTTCAGCACCAATGTACCAAACACGTGGAAATGGACATTCACTTTGTTCGGGAGAAAGTTCAAATCGGTCACATTAGAGTCCTTCACGTCCCATCCTCCATGCAATATGCTGATATATTTACGAAGGGTCTACCAAGACAACTTTTTGACTCATTTCGAGATAGCTTGAACGTGACAACGCATTCCAGCTAAGGGGGAATATTAGTAGAATAGATATGATAAGACTGAGTCATTAGTTAGTTCCTATGTTTATGCATTTTATTATGGTCTTTGATATGTTTTATGGCTTTATATATGAATGCCTAGACTCAATTGAGATCAATGAAACAGATTACATCGTCCTTCACCAAGTTGAAGAAATATTGAAAAGATCGTGTTTAGTGACTTCGATTTTGTTATTATTTTCATAAACATGGTTGTTGGCTAGGCTTCTTAGATCGCTTAAACTAATGATAAACTAATTGCAATTGTTTGATTGTTTGTTTGGATTATGTTTTGACTTTGGGTATTATGACTTAGTAAAACGATTACTCTTGATTTGTTGATGCATTTATATATGTTTGGTTTAACTTGATAATGTTAATTTGTTTCCACTTGAATCTTGTTGAATGTATTTCAAATAATAGATTTAAGTTAGGTTATGGACTTTGTGTTAATGACTAGTTTGTGGTTTAAGTGCACTAAAATCATAGGAGTAATAAATTGAATTGGGTTGATAAAAATGTGTAGCTAAACTAATATCCGTGAGGTGATAATTGAACTGGTAGGTCTAAGTAGGTTGAATTTCTATGCTTATTTTTGTGAAGAGTTGGTTTAGGTTCAGTTTAACTACGGTGTCTAAAAATGTCAATTGAATCAAAGTAATTACCTTAGGTTACTATATTGTGAGATATGAGTCGATATAGGTACTAAGTCATATTCCTTAGAAGACTGTGAGAGAGACTAATTAACAAATTGATCCGCTTAATAACTTGATAAAAACCCATAGATTTCTTCTCGAAAAGGATTGAGGGTCTTATAGGTGTTTGGGTCAAGTAATCATTTTAAGATCCTAGTCCATAATCAAAGGCATTTTCTAATAAACTAATAATTTGAGCATTAGTGAGTTGGGTCTAGGTGGTTACTTTTAACCATCTGTTTTCAACACGTCGTTCATTTCGTCTACCATTTACTTTTATGCACTTTAATAATTTAAAGCAAAACCCTCTTTCAAATAATCTTACATTTTAATAGTCGAGTACTCTAGTAGAGTCTTAATTAGTTAATTTAATTTTAATATATAGAGTATGTAGATTCGACACTCGGACTTACTTTAGTTGTATTACATACGATTGGTACACTGCCGGTTATGTGTTTAGTTTTAATTGAGTCTTAGCTTTATAAATCTAAAGCTTAGGTGTTCATAGTTTATATATAGTATTGCACGCATCAGTCCTCGAGCAAGGTAACATACTACTTCAGTGTCCTAAATTATCAGAAACTAACTACACTATGTGGTCTATTATGGTTGAGATGGTGTTAATGGCACGTGGTTTATGGGATTCAGTGGATCCCGTAACAGGAGCCATCGTGGTTGAGAAGAAAACCTACACCATAAAAGCCATTATCCTCCAAACCTTACACGAAGATGTCTTCCTACAAATTACAAAACATAAGGATGTAAAAGAAGTTTGGGAATCCATTCAGGTTCTATATATAGGAGCCAATCAAGTCCAGAAATCTCGGTTGCAAACTCTAAGGAGCGAGTTGGAGAAGTTGAAAATGAAAGAGAACGAGACACTCAATGATTTTTATGGTAAGATTAGTGGAATAGTAGCAAATATCAAGACACTTGGTTCAAGCCTCGATGAAGAATTGATTGTGAGAAAGTTTCCGAATTCAATGCCAAAGAAATATTTACCAATCTTAGTCTTGATCAAGCAATATTCAAATCTTAAAACTATGACTTTTGAAGATGTCGTGGGAAGACTTAAAGCATTTGAAGAAAGGCTCAAAAGTCACAATGAAAAAGACAAAGATCAGGGGCAACTTTTGTTATCTAACAGGGAGCATGATGATAGGCATTATGGACAAGGAAGAGGTAGATGTAGAGGATCTGGTAGAAATGAAAGAGGACTTGGAAGAAGCTCTGGTCGAGGAGACAAGAGTGGGTATAGATGCTATGAGTGTGGAGCATTTAGACACTTTGCAAATGAGTGTACAAAATGGAACGACAATGTTAGGTTAACATTTCGACTTCGACGCGTGTTGTTCAAGGCGACAAAGAGGCGGTGGGGTCTCACGTTTATGACTTAGCCACTCGCGTTAATTAAAAAAGTTTATTTTTTTGTACTAAATGTAAACAATCAAAGTTAAGAGTCAAAATGATAATTAGATCGGAGATAAATGTTGTAAATCCGTCAAGTAGACATACCAAAGTTGCAAATAGTTGAAATTCAAAGTAAGGGACCAAAATTGCCAAAAATCTAAAGTTAAAAAAGGAGACAAAGTATGGTCAAAATGACAATTACATCAGATTCATAGATAAAAGATGTAAATGCATATTGATCAAAGTTGTAAATAATTGAAAGTTAAAATCAACGTACTAAAACAAAAACCAAAGTCACAAAAGACAAACCCTAAATTCGTAAAGTCATATTCGGTAATATGTACTAGATATAGGCGACAAACGGTGTAGGCTCAATTGTATTTAAAAGACATGTCGTTTACCATGGAGACCCGCCATTTCGTTGATAGGATAACTACCAAACAACGAAGGTAAAAATACCCATGTGAAGCTTGAGAAGAGTTTATATGATTTAGACAATGGTATAAATTAGTCTGATGACTAGGGGCTGAAATGGGAAATTAAGATGATTATCGGCTCAGACAATGTTAGAGATCCACAAGTTGAAGAAACAAAGAACTAATATGCCAACAGTTCCTTATGCATGCATCATTAGTGGGGCGGTGTTATGTATGCAATGGTCTTCACAAGGCCCCACGTAACTCACAACAAGTTTAAGGAAATTTTATAAATGTATATTTTTAAAAAAAAATTACAATAATTAATACGAGTGGTACATATTGACTTTTTATATGTTCATGATGTCAATTCTATAATTACTAGTTGTTCACATCTTAAAAAATCAAACATACAAGACGGCACGTGTCCATATAAATATTTGAGATTTTTTAAGAAAAGACAATCATATGACTAGAAAGAACAATAATACCACAAGTAAGGACAATCAAACAACTAGTAAAGACAGTCGAACAGCTTGAAAAGACAATCGTCATAAAAAAATCGTCTAAAAAGGTTCACTTTTGTGTTTTAGTCGAACGACTAATAAAAAACAAATATTACAGGCATAGAAAATCAACTTAAACATTCTTCAAAAAATGAAGAGTTAGAAAATGTTGTCTCAAGTTTATTATTGTTTATTTACCTAATGGTTTATGATAGTTTTTCTTCTTTCTTTTTACTTTTAAAGTTGGTTTAAGTCATGAATAATAGTATCGATCGAAGTCATTATTCATCACTTCTATCATTCTTTTATTTTCAAACTAACAAATACAACACAAGTGAAAAGTATACCTGAGGTTTGTTTAACAGTTGAATGAAGATACTTCTGAATCCTCCAGGTGAAACCCAATATGCTTGATGACTTAGAAGAATTTTGAATTTGAAGCTGTAGATCAAGTATAGCCTTAAGTGAGGCCACTACCTCAGTCATTGTAGGGCGTTTTTTCGGAACATTGTGCACACATACAATTGCCCGCGACTCGAGCGAACTGTCTTAAACATTATATTAGAATCAACTATTTCATCTAAAGTTCCGTGTTAATTTAACATGTCTTTGAGCCCATCTTACCAAACTACATTCGTCCTCCATGTTGCGTTCATCTACTGCTAGCCTCCCGGTTAGCATTTCAAATAAAACAACTCCAAATGCGAACACATCCGTTCTCCTTGATAACCTGTTAGAATAGAAATACTCTGGATCAAGATACCCAAAAGTGCCTTTAACGCTCACATCATCCCATGATATTAATTGATTAACCGGTCCTATTTTAGACAACCCAAAATCTGAAATCTTAGCTTCCATTGTGTCATCCAAAAGAATGTTTGAACTTTTCACATCACGGTGTATGATCCCTTCTTTGGTGCCGAAACCAGTGTGAAGGTAATCCAACCCACGTGCGGCACCTATTGCAATCTTCATTCTTTGAACCCAATTCAAAGTTGTGTGAGCTTTGTGTAGATGATGATAGAGGGTTTCATTCGGCATATATTCATATACAAGAATCATCTCTTTGTTATCATCACAATAACCAATAAGAGGCACCAAGTGACAGTGACGCAACTTAGAGAGGGTCTCGGTCTCGGCTCTAAATTCATCTCCCCCCTGGTTGGACATACATTCAATCGTTTGATTGCCACAACATGACCATCCTCTTTATTAGATATTTGAATTTGACATTTGTTAACTTTTCCGAATCCTCCCTGTCCAATGACTAGTTCATCATCAAAGTCTTTGGTTGCAGATTGAATTTCAGCTAAAGGAAAACGCTGACATGGTACCGAAGTGGATGTTGAAACTTCACCAGTTGCAGAGTACATTATCTTGGTTGGTTTCTGAGATTTACGCTATATAAAGAGCATAAAAACAACTTGTTGTATGCTGTATGATACTTACAAAAGCCAGTTCTCAAGTTTGGTACTTGCAAGGAAAATCATAAAGAATGATAAAAAAAACCTTATTAATTTAAAACCAAGTCAATGCGCATGGCCTATTTTCACGTTGTCCCACTACCTAATTGAATGCATAAAGAATGATAAAAAAAAAACCTTATTAATTGGTTATATGTTGACAACCAATTCAATAGTTGGGATCGGTAGAAGACAAAAAGTGATAGTTGAGACCAGTGAAAACCAATATACCTAAAATAATTGACTCGATTGAAGTTCCTTTAGATTCTCTCTTCAATATTGCTTCCGGTATTTAAGCTTCAAGCTTGTTTGTAGGTACAGAACATGTGGTTAGTAATGATAATGGTGATTGAATGGTGTTTGGTGATAAGTAACGGTGACCGGAAGTTTGACAGCGGTGGCAGGTGGTGGTGGTGGTGGTGAAAGTTTCAATGATGTGGTGGTGATAGTGGTGGAAGATGGTGGTGGAGAAGGGTTTTTTTTTATAAATGGTTTAATTGCTAAAATGGTCCCTAATGACATTTTCGTCATTTCACTGTCACTAACGAAATTTTTTTAACGGTGTTAGTGCCAATGACTATTTTAGCAACAGGTTTAGGGGGTAGGGACCATTCAGGCAAAAAATGTAAAAATTATAAATTTGGCAAAACCATACAAACCTCAGGGACCATTTTGACAATTAACTCTAAGGGTGAGGGGAGTCCACCCCTCACCACCCCACACCACCCCACACTTTTTACTTCATCCCACGTTCACCCCACATTCACCCCAAATCACCCGGTATCCACCCCACGCCACCCCACACCACCCCACATCATTTTCTAATTTTTAATTTCACAAAAAATAGCCCAAAAGGTAATAATTGAAGGGTGGGCCTAGGGATGGCAGTTAGACCCGGACCCGATGGGAAAACCCGAAACCCGAGACATTTGGGACGGGTCTGGGGTCGGGTCCATGGGTCTAGGGTCGGGTCTGGGTCTTAATAAAAAAACTTTCGCGGGTCTGGGTCGGGTCTGGGATTACCTGCTATACCCTATTACCCGACCCGATTACCCAATAACACAGACCCGTAGACCCGCTAGCATACCCAAAAATAATTTACTATTTTTCATATATATGTTTAATTGTTTTTTATATTACGTTTTCTATAATCCATTAACGTTTTTAACTTTTAAGTCTCGACCAAACGTCCAAACCATTCTTTTTTAGTAAGATTTTGTGAATTCTCAAGCACATTTGGACATTGTGAATTTATGATATAATAATAATTTGAATTATTAATTATATAATATGATGTATTTTCTAAAATTGTCGACGAGCAAACTCGACGGTCATACCCAACGGGTAAGTTTTATGTGAGAAACGGGTAGACCCGAGTGCCCACGGGTAGACCCGAAACCGGACGGGTAAATACCCGACATAGACCCGACGGGTCTTGGGTCGGGTCTGGGACACACATTTCTAATCGGGTCTGGGGTTGGGATTACTTAGACCCGTCCCAGACCCGACCCATTGTCATCCCTACCGTGGGCCCACCTTAAACGGTCATTGGATTCGGGAAGGGACTCGGGGAAATGACACCAAATGAAACACCGATTTTCGGGGCCGAAGGGGGGTGGGACGGTGTGCCCGTGCGGGGCCGATTCGGGGCCGAGCCCACCCCACACCCACTCCGGTTGCACTAATAACAATGATGGTTAATACAATACATATATATTTATGTAACGTGTATGTATATTTGTGTTTATCAAAAAGAAAGAAAAAGAAAATAATGGTGTAAGATGTAAGTATGATCTAGAGGTGTTCATAAAAGTGTATTTTGTTCGGAATAAATATTATTATAGAAGGGCTAGATATGTTACAAATAAAAGTGTGAGGTTAGTTCACAATTTGATTAAAGCCAATGGAGTAGATATTAAAAGTGTGTACATGAGAATTCATGTGTCATTTAAAGGGATGTACGTAGGAGGTGATTTCACTTGGTGCAAAGACGGATCCAATGTATTGAGCAATGTTTTCAGAACCGGTTCGGACATCAAATCGGACGACTTACTGGTTCACTGGTCGAACCGGTCGAACCGGTCGGACCGGATGATGTAATAAATAATATAAATATTTAAAATATATATATATATGAATATAACAAATAAAAAATCCAACAACATACAATTGCATAAGGGACTTAAGGTATAAAAAATAGTTTCAAGGACTTGATTGAAATATATTTACTTTTTCTCTCACTTTAGTTTTTCAAGATTTAACTTTCTCTCTCTGCTCACCATTTACCTGATGAAGATGAAGAAAACTAGATCCAACATTGGAGAGATTCAAAAACTAACATAAAGTCCTTCAAATCATATGGTTTCTTCAAAGTTTTATATTAATCGAAGTTTCACTTCTTCAAATCTTCATCTGACAACTCGTTTGTTGAGAAACAAAGATCTGGTTCTGAGTAAAACACACAAAATATATACTCACAGAACTAACCGGAAGTTCGGAAAATACCGGTTGGACCAGAGAATCGTTTCAAACCGGCCGGTTCTTTGAACAAAAAACGAGCCATATCAGATCGGATCGTCCCACCTGCCGAATCCCGGTCGGACCGGTTGAACCGGCCGGTCCGATCCGAGCTTGAAAACACTGGTATTGAGAATGGGTTTACGGGAACCCACCGCGTCTTAAAATTTTAATATAAATTATATAGAAAATTTCGGAGTGAACCCATAGAAATTTTTTAAGTGAACCCATATAGATAATTGGAAGAGGAATAAGGTAATAAAGTTCTCCTAGTTGAGTTGGAATAAAGTGGATTTTGCTTACAAAAGGTCTTGGGTTATATTCTTCTTACAAACATTTTGTTAGAATTTTTTTTTAATGGATTTTTAACCTTTTAGGACTCAAATTCATGAAATCCTTCTCATTTCATTTCAATTTCTAAAGTGTAATATTGACTTATCATATCACATTGTTATAATGTGATGAACATAACCCACTAACCCGATTCGAACCGTTGAACCGACCCGGATTTTTTAATGTCCGGTTTCATTAAAATCAAAGCACCTAAAAATAGTGAACCCAGTAATAAAAATTCCTGGATCCGTCACTGACTTGGTGGTTATGAAAACATAAAATAAACAAACTAGTATTTTACAAGACCTCGTTATTACTTGGATAAGATCGAATGAGAGGATGGTTTATATATAATACTCAAAGGCCAAAGCAGGCAAAGATTTTTGTGTATATATAATTATATATGAACACCCAACGTATAAAAGTTTAAAAAACATAACAACAACTAGCTATGAAAGTTATATGGGTAGCTTGAAGAAGTAGAGTGGAGTTATACTATAAAGTTCAATTTTTCTAAAAAGTCTAAGAAGCCATGAGATTATGACATGTGACACTCCCTTAAAATTAGAAGGAAGGGTAAAGATGGTAATGTCTCCATATTTTAAGTTTCACCCCATTTTTTTAAACGTCCATAACTTTTACATACGATATTTTTTTTTTTAAAATTGCACCATAAAAATGAGCGTTTTCTTATCTTTAAAACGCGTATAATATTCATATATAAAAAACAAATTTTTTTTTCACGTTTTACGCTTGTTGTGTTATTTGTCAACTCATTGTGTTATTTCTTCATATCATTGTGTTATAACACACTAACCTAATGAAATAACACAATGATCTGAAGTAACACAATGACCTGATGAAAATATAACACAACGACCTGATGAAAATATAACACAACGCCTTGATGAAAATATAACACAACGGCCTGATGAAAATATAACACAACGACCTGATGAAAATATAACACAACGACCTGATGAAAATATAACACAATGACCTGACAAATATAACACAATCTGAAAAATATGACACAATGTCTTGACTAATATAACACAATGAGCTGAAACATATAACACAATGACCTAACGAATATAACACAATGAGCTGAAACTTAAAAAAAATCATTTTTTATATATCAATACTATATGCGTTTTGAAGATAAAAAAACGCTCGTTTTGTGGTCTAATTTTTATTAAAAAATATTGTCGTATGTAAAAGTTATGGACGTTTAAAAAAGAGGGTGGAATTTGAAAGTGAGACAAGACTAATATACCCTTAGTCTATCATTTAAAATTTTAACTATTTACCATTATGTCACCTTGTGTTTATGAGTCATTGATCTTCATTTAATATTAGATCTAATTGTCCAAATTCCTTCTTAGACTATATAGGAAAATTAGACTTTGTAGTTGAACCTAATTCTGAAGAAGTAATCATACATACATAGTTATTGAGTTCATTAAAGGAGGAAAATATAAAGGGAAAAGTAAATATGGTATTGTTTGGCATATACTGCAGATGACAAAACAATCAAAACTACTGATTTAGATTAAAAATAATCTACCTATTCTAATAATTGAGTAACATATCTACATGTCACCATTTTAACTATTCCACATATGATTTTGCTTAGGTGTCATGTTCTAAATTAATTTGATGGAGAATTTTTAGACGGGTCATGGTATGCTCCATATTCGAAATAACCCGATATATTTAAATTAAAAATTCATAAATTATCATCAATTATCTCCTAACCCGATATGTTCAAATACAAAATTTACTAATTATCATGATCTATATCTTAACCCGATATGTACCAAGTATCATGAATTATCTCCTAACCTAATATGTTCAAATAAAAAACTTATCAATTATTATGATTTATCCTAACCCGTTATGTTCAAATTAAAGTTTTACTAATTATCATTAATTATCTCATAACTCGATATGTTCAAATAAAAAAATTAACAATTATCATGAATTATCTCCTAACCCGATATGTTCCAATAAAAATATATCAACTATTATAAATTATATCCTTTATTGTAACATATGATTTTTTATATGAATATATTTGTAAATATACAAATCGATTTAATAAGAGATATGTTAAAAATAATTTTGATATGTAAATTAAGTTAAAACCTATAAAACTAAAATCCGTATAGTATACGGGTACTAATCTAGTTTAGAATATACTTATGATGATTTTATCATTATGGGTCTCTATCTTTGTTTTTCCATACCACCACTAACTTTAATTCTTCGATCCAAATCTAACAAACTTGTTTTCTTTCTATTTCATTCTTCAATATCTTACATAAAACTAATTTGGATGTTTTTATTTTCAATATGGATCCTTCCAGTTTTTATGAAAAAAACTATAAAGTAATTCATTTAATGTATTGCATATTATTGACATGAATAAAAACTAATCAAACGTAAATTTAAAAGTAAACTTCTATTTGCCTCCCTAAGGTTTATATCAAATAACGGTTTGCATACAATTGTTTAAAATTGCGTTTTGCCTCCCTGAGGTTTACCTAAAATAACAGTTTGCATACAATAGTTTCAAAATTGTGTCTTGCCTCCTTAAACTTACCAATTTGTCACTGTTTGCTACATTCGAAATAATTTTGCCAAAAGCAAACGTTAGTCGGTCCATGAGCACCTCACGTGAGGGGCACTTTAGTCGTTTTCAAGCCAAAACCCATTTAAGGAAGAAGAAAAAAAAAGGTTTGAAAATGACTAACGGGACACATTGGACTGACTAACGTTTGATTTTGATGAAATTAATCCGGATGTAGCAAACGCTGACAAATTGGTAAGTATAGGGAGGCAAAACGCAACTTTGAAACTATTGTCTGCAAACCGTTATTTTAGGTAAACCTCAAGGAGGCAAAACGCAATTTTGTAACTATTGTATGCAAACCGTTATTTTAGGTAAACCTCAGGGAAGCAAAACGAAGTTTACTCTAAATTTAAATATATCTTTATTTCAGTATATGGCCTCCATTAAATTTAATAAACTTCGTTATTCTTGTTACACAAAATAACTAATATTGTTTATTATTTCAATGGATCTGATTCTTTGCCATAATCGTTTTCAACAAATTGGTGTTTCAACACTACTTTTAATCGATTTGGAAAGAAGAACAAGTAGCAACGTGGATAAAAAAAAATAATATAATACGTATCGATCAAAACCCAAAAATAAATGAATGAACAAGTAGTGATCTTTACCTAGCATAAATGGCAGAAGTGGTGATTAGCAGGTAGAGTGACTCATGATTAGCAAGAAGAAGATAATATTGAAATAAATTGGAGAGGAAGCAAGTGATAAAATCTTTTTATATTATTATAAATTGTTTTTAATCAAAACTACATAGTTTTGATTGTTTTGTCATCTAAGTTATATGTCAAACAACACCATATTCACTTTCCCAAATATAAAATAGATATACTTAGAGTAAGTTTGATGGAGGCTCATAGTAAAAGAAGAAAAAAAGTGGTGGTATTGAATAAATATTAACACTAGTAAGAGAACGGGTGTGTGATGAGTGTCATTCATAAGTCACCGATACCGAGTGGTAAGTACACTAACTCATAATTAAATCATTTGAATAATTATTAGGATGTTATATGTGTTATTTACCTATGAAACTGTATTATTTTGTGGAGATGAAACATATTTAAATACATGTTATATGTTGTTATTATGCATTACTTTTGGGAATGATTTATGGGATTTTAATCAAAATATGTGTATTGATGATTTAAATTGGGATATAAAGATAAATCCCAGCCCCACATATAAAATAAAAAAAGAATTTGAGTTAATAATCATCAAGTGTTAAAATCATAGGAAATCTGTGTGAACTCCAATGGAGTAATGATGATTAAATATAAAAGAGAGATAATAATCCTCAGTGGTTAAACCCATAGTAAATCTGTGTGAATTCCAATGGAGTAATGAAGATTAAATATAAAATGGAGATAATGATCCTCAGAGGTTAAACCCATATGAAATATGTGTGAATTCCAACGGAGTAGTGATGATTAAATATAAGAGTGGAGATAATAATCCATAAAGAAATCTTTGTGAATTTTTACTGAGTAATAAGGATTAAATATAAAAAGTGGAGTTAGTAATACCTAAGGGTTTTTATTAAACCCATAAGAAAAATTGTGTGAAATCCAATGGAGCAATAGGGATTAAATAAAATAATTTTGGGTGTTGATCTCATAGAAAAGAAAATATGTTTTGAAAGAAAAAAAAAGTGTACTTACTTAGCAAAAGCTAATAAAAGTATTTTTAAACGTTTTCAGGAAAAGCGCCTTTAGATGATTAAAGCTTCGTGGACACGACTGGAGAACTCTACTATCGTATTTAATAATTTGTAATAAAGTCGTTCTAAAATGATGTTGTAATAAATATATTAACGAAATGACATGTCATTAGGAGTGACAAGTTTTGGATGTAAACTGGGACCTACTCTGACTCTGATAAATATATTTTCGTGAAACAATATTTTTTAGAAAAATCAGGCTGTTTAAATTTGTGTGGAAAGCGAATGAATTTTGGATTAGAAACCTAAAAGGCGGCAGTTATATGCATGTCAAAATTCGGCTCTGGAGTCTGCATATTCAACATATCCGGGTGATAAAGATCTGCGTGTAAAAAGTTTTGTGGCTCTGGAGTCTGCATATTCAACATATCCGGCCCCTCATACCACCAATATTGTCCGCTTTGCTACATTAGAGCTCACGGATTTGCTTTTGGTTACCCGGGTGAAACCTTCCCAGGATGGTCACCCATCCTGAGACTGCTGTCATCCGAGCACGCTTAACTGTGGAGTTCTCCACTCATCCACTAGCATTAAGCCCCAAAACGCGTTGTTGGTATTTGAGGTCGGACATCCCTTATAAATCCCAGATCTCTCCTGCCCACGGCGGATGTGGGATTTGCCTAGGGTGTTACAAACACCCCCCCTTTTGGACTCATCGTCCTCGATGAGGTTTGCCCCACCATCTTATTCTTGGATGTGGGATTTGCCTAAGGTGCCCCTCTGAACACCCCCGGGGACTCACCATCCTCGATGAGGTTTGTCCCACCATCCCGAACGGCACAGGAGTTGCTCTGATACCACTTGTAACATCCGGCCCCTCATACCACCAATATTGTCCGCTTTGCTACATTGGAGCTCACGGATTTGCTTTTGGTTACCCGGGTGAAACCTTCCCAAGATGGTCACCCATCCTGAGACTGCTGTCATCCGAGCACGCTTAACTGTGGAGTTCTCCACTCATCCACTAGCATTAAGCCCCAAAATGCGTTGTTGGTATTTGAGGTCGGACATCCCTTATAAATCCCAGATCTCTCCTGCCCACGGCCGATGTGGGATTTGCCTAGGGTGTTACAATAACTTTTGCTAAAATCTTTCTCAATGAATGTCATGTGACATACAAAACCCTTTTTTAATATTTTATTAAAAGATACAAATTTTATATTTTCTTTGACCAGAATAAATAGAAAAAACAATAAAAAAATATATAAAATGTGAATACGGGACGGGGCTGTCATGCGTATAACTTGCATGTGAACCCTCCATGTGGTTGTCATAGTTTAAATTTGGTACTTTGTCATAGTAACCAAGTCGGTAATTTTTTTGGAATAATACAATGTATATATTCAATATTCTCTTCATCGACTAAAAGATGGCAAACACTAAAGGATCAGGTGCCTAACTTAAGTCTTAAACCATTATCACAAACACGTGGGCAAGTATGGTGAAAAATGTTTAGGCAATTAGATATTAAGCACAACAAATAAAAGATATATAATAGGCCTTATATAATGATGGCAAAGATAGAAAACATAAAACGTATGATTGATGCTAAAGAAATTACGAAAGAGTTAATGTAAAACCTAAATTTGTGAAAAAACATATCATTCATAAAATAAAAACATTCATCAAAATATTTAAACTGATTACTACAAACATTTTAGTTTATTTAAGCATGACACATCATTAACACCACATAAGATGTGCTTAGGTGTTAATCTAACATTAAATTAAAATCCTCTCAATTTGCTAATAAAATATTAACTCCTTATTAAGGAAAACACACACCATTTAATAATCGAATTTAAGGCCACTTTGTTAGATGTGCAAGTTTTAATCACCAAACCTAAGCTCATTTTCAAAATAAATAATATGTATTCATATATTTATTGTTTATTTTTATTATTATAGTTTTAGTTTTTTTCTTATATATTATTTTTTTATTATATTTTTCAGTCCTTGTAATACACAGGTTATTAGCCTAATATATTATAGAAGGTCTCAATTTTTATTTCGTCTAAGGCCCCAAATTAGTTGAGCGATCTGAAATGAGCATACCCCCTCGTACTGAATTTAGAGACCTAGCAAACTGCGATTCCGTTCCACATTACCATACCGAAGCGTATCGTGAACTAATAAGGGTGTAACTACTACGGAACCGGAACCAATTAGGAACCTGCGGCTTATATCGATTCCAAACCTGTTAACCTGTTTGGTTCCAAAACCGGTTTTTCCCGCCTCTATCATCAATAACAGCCATAACTAATCTTAACTGAGGGTCATACTAAAGCATGTTGTGCAAGAACAAGATTTACACAATGTTTTTAACAAAATCCAAATTAAATACCATGTTTTTCAAGGTCTAAAGCATGCCGTGCAAGAACAAGATTTACACAAACCGTTGTGAACCCAAGTCAAGAAGGGTACGGAAGAACGTATGAGGGTACATTGGTGGTTCCTCCGCAAGCGCCTGCAACAAAAGCAAGGGGAGATCAGAGCTTAAAGGAAGATAACATTTGTAGTTGATAGGATGACAAAAATAATTAGTTTGACTATCAAAAGTCAAAGAGGTACTTTAAACCATATAACTGTGCTGTTTAATTTAGGTTTTAGTAAAATGTTTGACAACATGTAACATGACCTTCAAGGTAGAAAAATATAATAAACCTTCAGAAATACCTGATGTATCAATACGGTTGATGGGGTCATCCCGGGCACAGTATTGACTTCTATGACTAAAACCTGCAATCAGAAGCGAGATTAGGATACTGCATTCGTTAGACGGCTATTAAATTTTCTTTGCAGCATGATGATGACAAGTTGACAAAACACATATTGGGAGGCAGAAAACGATGAAACGATCATGGGACGTTTGTTTCTTCTTGTAATTTCAAGCGAATGCAAAAGTATGATTATATTACATTTTTCATTTTATTCACAAAAACATAAAAATCATTAAAAAATGCCATTTTGAAGAACAAATAAATATCAACGTACCTCTCCACTGTCAACGTTTACAAATGCATCAATACGAGAAAATCCTTCAAGCTCCAGAGTGTTAGCTATAAGCTCGATCCGTTCTTTGCATCTCATTAGTGCCTCAGTACTAATTCAAGAATAAGAATAAAACCCACAGAGAAGAAAATTAATAAAATTCGTAACAGGACATAACGTTGCAAAAACCTTTACCGTTTTCGAGCCTCAAATTTAGCAAACAATTACAAAACACTTTGAAGTATAATTTTATTACATAACTAACCTCATTATTGACAGTGGGGGTGGGGTAAGATTAATTCCTGTTCCACCTGCAAGGAAGTACTATGTTAAAACACAGCTGCTTAAATTTATTTTTATTTTTTGTTTTTAGAATAATTTGTCACTTATATTAAACACCAAAGAATTTACAATAAGGTGGCAGGTAAACGGGCAACAAGTTGCTGCTTAAATACTCTATCTAAAATGAAATTAAGGTACTTGATACCTTGAAACTTCTCCTCAAGTGATAATATGTCACCACTTTCTTTAACAGTGACACTCGGCATCAAAGAGCGCATGGAACCGCGTTTGCCTATGACCCCAACAGTTATTTCAACCCATCTACTATTTCCTTTCCACAACAGACCTTCATTTTGATTTTTTGATTTGGATACACTGTTAATAGTGATGTCGTCCGTTTCAATAAAAGGTTCAAATATTAACAGCTCGGGTGGAGGAACCGGCATCTCAATCAATCCATGTGCCTATGCAACGATACCATAAAACTTTATTAACCAATTTTAAAAAAAATATAAATGAAATATTATCATTTTTAGCTTGGGTCAGGTCTGGTTTATCAATGTGCAAATATTTTTAAATTGTGAGCTAACAGAAAATACCCTAGTTTCAGCCTGTGGACGTAGGTCACCTCGACTGAACCAGGTTATATTCATGTGAGCGCGTGTGGATTGTGTATTGCTTTTGTTGTGCCAGTTTTCCAACTATATATATATATATGTATATAATCGGTACCTTTGTAAAGCTATTTGGAGGAATTCGAGGAAGACAGTCTTCCAATGCTTTCACGTAAACGCCAAGGTCCTCTGCACATCTGAGTTTTTAAACAGAAAAATTATAACCGAAACATAAGATATGATACACTTGTTTATACGTAACTTACCGGAGTCTTGCAACTCCAGTTGAGCAACCGTCTCTTGCTGGTTTGATACAAACAGTTTCACATTGAAGTTTTGAAACAATCTCACGCCAAACATCAGAATTAGAAGACTTCACAAGATCTTCTTTTCGCCTAACCTCCTTGTTTATAGTAAGAACCCCCAAGTTTGTAAGCTGTTCACACAAAGCACATTAGTCTACAACGGCTTATAAAAGTACTCATTTCGACCCGTTACCCAACCCACTTGGTTCCATATCTAAGGAGCATGTTAAGTAATTACTGTACATGTTTAACAGCAAGAGATGTTGCCACTTTGTCCATACATATCTTTGACGCCGAATATCCGGGACCTAAGGGAAGGGTAGAATACGTAAATAACTTCAACGTAATAAGCATTTAAATCTTTTAATATCAGCGAAAAACACAAAAAAAGCACCTGTATAAGGTACTCCTTCAGCCTCCAGCATCGACTGAAGCGTACCATTTTCGCCAATACCTCCATGCACTGTTCAAGTATTTAAATTAACACATTTTATCAATATTCCATTTAAATTTAAATTTCAATATCAATATCGGTTTACGAATCTCGACACAGTATCTGCAAACCTGCAATAAAAACCGTGGCTTGAACTTCCTTGGCTAGTTTTATCCAGTTTTCGAGTGTGAATTTAACAGGTTGTTCATCGGATATATCAAAACCAGTAAACCAATTGTGGTTATCCAAATTTTTGGCAAGTTCTTCCATCACTTGCTTTCTTAAATGAGACGTCAATGCAACACGAGCAGGTTCCAACGCTTCTGTGCACGCATCAACAACTTCTTCTGTAGTATGTCTTAGCACAAGAGAATAACTATATGCACAAAGGAACAAATAATTCAGAAAAAAAGGTAATTGTTGTTTACAGAAAATATATTGCCATGTTTATTTTATATTAGAACCATCTTTTTCATGTTAGTTTAGTGTATATATGAAAAAAAAAACTTTTTACCAGCATGTTATATGCATCTCAATCTCACAATTTACCAACATGAACCAACTTATAATGTATTTGTTAAGCGCGTAGCAATATAAAAGTCAACTTACGGTAATGACCAAACTGTCCTAGAGCCGATATCATTTCCAGGAGCAAGTAAACAAGGAGTGACTTCCAACTGTAAACAACCAATATTTATACAAAAAGTTAACGAAGAATGGGCGACCATCATAACGGATAGTTTTCGAAGAAAAAAGCTTACATCACCGGATACTTGAAGATTGAGCCAAACATTAGTCCCACTCATAAGAGACACTTGACGTTCAGACGTGTCACCGCCAAATATCACAAAAACCTTGCGAGGACCTTCACGTTCAGAAAACTGTTGACCAAGCTTTGACTTTCTAGGTGACTTGTTTGATTCACTAGAATGTGAAGCAAGGCGCGGGAAACGCAAACAGGCACGTTGGATAATGGTTCTCAAGATATTTGAGTGCGAGAACCCAACCTAAAACATCATTTTTCCATGTAATGTATAAGTTTAGTGAAGAAAAAGAGTTGGTAACTAAAAAACACAAAGAACATATTGCTAGTTTTACAAATAAACTCTTCTTTACAATGTTAAAAACATGCAACATTTTACAAACCTTTGAAGCTTGCTGAAATAAGAAGCTAGTTTGTTCCATTCCACTTATCTAAAGGAGAGAAAAAAGTTAATAAATGTGTGCTTGGTTATAAATAAATTAATAAAAGTCTTACCAAGTTGATATCAGTAAATAAGATGGTTCCTGATTCAGTCCGCCCGTAATTATTTGTTTCTGACGATGAAATACTAGCCGCCGGGGGTAAAAACCAACCATCAATTCTTGCAAAATCGCGTAATCCAAATTGTTTGAATAATATAGATGCTCCTTCCCGAATTTTTTCTATTACATCTAATGGAAAACGCGGTGGAGTGTGATAAACGACCTGTGTAACAGATGTACAGTATGTTTATTTTTAAAATAAACAGCCTGCTATAAATGATAAGACTTGAGGCGGCAATTCTCGACACAATGTACTAAACCTGCTGAGTGGGAAGATATTTCCTCCGGTAGTTAAATATTGCATCTTTCTCACTTAAGTCGGTACTAACGCTTGACTGAAGTTCCACCTGATTAACAATGCAAATTAAAACATAACTTTATTATTTGGCTAACCACTCCATATTTTCATTTTGATGTCGGTCCCGTTGACTTTCAGTGAAGAGAAATGAATACGGGACCCACAAAATGGAAAGAAGAACACGACCGGTCGACAGTCAAATGAGACAGTTAGATGTTAGTTACCTCTGTAGGAAGGAACACGACCGGCCGACAGTCAAATTCAGAACCAACATCAAGAACAATTGCTGTAAACTCTTTACCTCCTTCAAGAAATATTTCAACTATAACCTTATCATCAATCCCCTGACAAGTAGAAGTGTACATAAACCGAAATCGATAAATATATATATCAGAGACAGGGAATAATCTTCATATAAGGTGACATGCCCAGCTAGTTTGGCGGGTTGGCTTATGGGTCAAAATGGTTTCAAGTCAAACGTGGTATTTTTTGTACTGAGTTGAGTTTTTAGATACCACTTTTGGTCCAAAAAACACTATCATGTTATTGTTTAGTGTGTGAAGTGTGATTCAATACACATGTTATTTCAATAATAGTGAAAATTTTAGAATAAAATGACTTAGAAGGTTTTACGCATTGAAAATAAACTTTGAGCAATTTTTTACCAGCTTGACCGAATTTTCTATAGCTTCATATTTCCCTATTTGATCCGTTGAATCGACTCATTTACAAGTAAATGGACCGAAACTTGCCACCACTAGTGAAATAAATCACGTGTACGGTCATAAACCAAAGTGAAAGAAATGAATCCAAAGTCAAAGATTGCGAAAGCAAAAAAGTTGGAAAAAAAATACCTCAGAAATTATTTCTCTAACTTTTGAAAGGGAATCAGCAACACCATAGGCAACTGTAACTCCAATACTTGATCCTGCTCTTGTCGGTTTTACCTGCAACCATGTCAGTAAAACTCAATCATGCAACACCATCAAGATTTTAACGTTTTTCGCATTACTGGTGCTTATAATTCGAAAAGAAATACTACCACAACTTTCCCTGAATTAGCATCTAGTTGATTGTCAAGGAACCATCTTGAAAGACCAGAGTCATCCACTTCATTCCCCTGAAACACAAATCTTAAGAATGAGAACATAACATTTAGGCACCATAACAGCATCAGAACTAAACGTCTCCAAGTATCTAGAGATGGAAAGATTTGGACGATTGGTGGGTCGGTAATGGGTCAAAATGGTCAACTTGTTGACTTGTAGTATGGTAGGAGTCAGGCTAGATTGACCCACTGTCATAACTTTTTGTGCTTCTTTTAACAAATAACTAATGCTCTCAATTATGATTACACATTTTTTCATATAGCAAAACTTATCTAAATCTTTCAATAAAACGATTTAAGAGGTTGAATGCTTTAGAACTTGGCATCTGCTAATTTTAGCCCATTTGCCCCATTCCCTCCTAGCTCATTTTTTATGACCCTTTTGAGATAACATATGCACACAACATACCTTGACGATTTCTATACTCGAATTGGCATATGTTTTATGAGAAATGTTGACTATTTGTCAAACATCAGAAATATTGTTAATATATACACAAAATATAGAAAATTAGTGGACCAAAATCAGTATCATAATTGTGATTATGAACACTGATACAGCTGGGCCAGCCCAATTAACTGTTGATTCATCACACAGCAGCCCAGTTAACAACTTGGATCAGATGCAAGCAGACCGGCCCAAAAGAACCATCATCAAGCCAGCTAGGCTCATGGATTAAGGCGCAAGACAAGCTGACTTTTTCAATTCTAGTTTCACACGTTTAATTCACATGCATGCATTAGTGGGTAGTTCTCATTCCTAAAGTTAAGCAAGTAGTGGTAAAGGTAGGATTGCATTTGCATATTTAATTCTGATGTACTTTCATTTTGGTGTCAAGAAAATATCCAGAAAATTGCTCCATCCTTGTGTTTCCTCTCATCTTATTCTTGGAGATTGACCCACTCACGGGTTACTAACAATTGGTGCTTTCATTCACGTCTCAACCTTCCATCATGTCACAACAAAAAAATGATAACCCACCACCGTCCACCGATCAATTGCTCAACCGATTGATTGCCATCACCACCGAAAACACCAACCAAAACCAAACATTGCTCACTGAACTTGTCCAGAAAATGAATGCCCTCACCACTTTTGTTAATGCAGAATCTACGGGTGGTGACACCCCACCACGCCATCGTTCACCACCACGTCACCGATCACCGATTCGCAACAACAACCCACGCCAACCCAAAATATCCTTACCTCTATTCAACGGTTCCAACGTACTCGGTTGGATATTCCAGGCCGAGAATTTTTTCTCGTATCATCAAACACCAGTTACCGAACGTGTTGATTTGGCTGTGTTTTATTTCGTCGATGAAGCTTTATCTTGGTACCAACACTTAGCCAACAACGAGTTGTTGGGAACATGGAGGGCTTTTAAACATGAAATGGAACTCCGATTTGGACCGTCATCGTATGAAAACCATGAAGCAACGCTTTTCAAACTTCGTCAAACGTCAACAGTGGCGGCGTTTCAGGCAGAATTTGAAAGAGTAAGCAACAGAGTCGTGGGCCTTACACCTCAAGCCCTCAAAAACTGTTTCATCTCGGGCCTACGAGCTGATATTCAAAATGAATTGGCTATACTCAAGCCCACCACTCTACATCAAGCATATGGCCTGGCCCGTTTGGTAGAAGAAAAGCTACAATCTAGCAAACCAAAATCTTCCTTCTATAACCGTGCAACAACCTCCACATATACCACTCCTACATCTTCTACTACCATCACAACAAACCCTACTACCCAACCTCTGCTACCACCACCCACAAAAATCCCAATGAACCTCCCATTCACAAAACTTTCGGCAGAGGCTTTACAGCAACGTCGTAAGGATGGGTTATGCTTCAAATGCCCGGAACGATTTTTTCCCGGTCACAAGTGTTCGCCGCCCCAGTTCCTACTGATTGCTGACAATGATGAACCCGAAGAACCACAACCACCGCTGTTAGAATCCCATCATGAAGAAACACCACCACCCCATTTCCTTTCATTATCCGAAGCGGCTTTTTTTGGATTGTCGTCCGGCCAAACCTTGCGGGTCACTGGATTCATTAACGGGAATCCAGTCACTGTCCTTGTTGATTGCGGTAGCACACATAATATCATCCGAAACCGCATGGCCTCATCCCTTAACCTCACAACTAAACCACTTGACCCATTTTCAGTTATGGTGGGTAATGGCCAAAACATACAATGTGAAGGCTTTTGTCCAGCAGTTAACCTTTCACTTCAAAAAACCCAATTCACCCTACCATTCTTTATCCTACCGGTTGAAGGAGCCGACGTTATCCTCGGTATAGCTTGGTTGAGTACACTAGGAAGATTGACAGCAGATTTTTCAATACCTGAACTCTCATTCACAACCAATGGTGCAACGTGTACAATCAAAGGAGAACCTTTAATCCAACCCGTTTCGTCCAGTTCGGTAACATCACTTATACGTCATGATTCTATTGCTTCATTACACACCATGCAAATCCAAGAACCCAAACACAACCAACCCCCTCATACCCATGCAGATTCAACCATCTCTTCACTCCTATCAACCTTTTCCACACTGTTTGTTGAACCCCACTCCTTACCCCCTAACCGCCCACACGATCACCGCATCCCTTTAACCAATGAATCGGAGCCCACCATCGTTAAACCATACCGCTATCCGCACTACCAGAAACAAATCATGACGGGGTTAATTCAAGAAATGTTGAAGGACGGTATCATCCGACCAAGTCAAAGTCCGTTCTCATCACCGGTTCTCCTAGTTAAAAAGAAAGATGGAACGTGGCGTTTCTGTGTTGATTACAGAGCATTAAACGCCGTTACCATTCGTGACAGGTTCCCAATACCAACTATAGATGAGTTGCTCGATGAACTACATGGCTCTACGGTTTTCTCCAAAATCGATCTACGATCGGGATATCACCAAATTCGAGTTGCAAAAGAAGACATAAAAAAAACAGCTTTTAGGACGATGGACGGCCACTACGAGTTTCTTGTGATGCCATTTGGCCTCACGAATGCACCATCGACATTTCAAGCCGCTATGAACGATTTATTCAGGTCGGTCTTAAGAAAGTTTGTTCTTGTCTTCTTTGATGATATACTTGTGTACAGCACCACATGGGAGGAACATTACAAGCATCTTCAGTTCGTTTTTGAAACCTTAGTCACCAACCAATATCATGCCAAACCTTCAAAATGTGTTTTTGGAGTACACGAGTTATCATTTTTGGGACATCGAATCTCGGCCGACGGAGTCGCTCCTGAACCTGAAAAGATAATTGCAATTCAACAGTGGCCTACTCCTTCTTCAATTACAGCACTTCGAGCATTTTTAGGCCTAACCGGGTACTACCGTCGATTTGTACCAAACTATGCAAAGATTGCAGCTCCATTAACCGATCTACTTAAGAAACAAGCATTCGTATGGTGTGATGCAGCTGAAGAAGCATTCCAAACACTCAAACATCACATGGAAAGGTTAGTCACTTTGGCCTTACCGGATTTTAATACTGATTTTGAGGTTACAACAGATGCGTCGGGGGTAGCTATTGGTGCCGTGCTTTCACAAAACAACCGACCAATATCGTTCTTCAGTAAGAAACTATGTACCACAATGCAAGGTCAATCTACTTATACAAAGGAGTTGTACGCAATTACTGAAGCGGTAAAAAAATGGAGACAATATTTGTTGGGTCGACGGTTCAAGATTTATACAGATCATCACAGCCTAAAGCACCTGGTTACTCAAGTGATCCATACTACGGAACAACAAAAATGGCTTACTAAACTCATGGGCTATGACTTTGAGGTCCACTACAAGCCGGGTAAAGAAAATTTGGTAGCGGACGCTCTGAGTCGGGTAGATCTTGCTTCCTTCCTTGCATTTTCTCATCCAACTGCACCATGGTTGGAGGATATTCGAGACTACTTTTCGAATAATGAAGTGGGAAAACAACTATCTCATCAAGTCAAAACTGACGCAGGTTCATTTCCACATCATCACATTCGTGATGGTTTGATTTATGTAAACGGTCGAATATTGGTTCCACCAATTCCGGGTGTTAGGGATACACTGTTACAAGAATTCCATTCATCCTACTTAGGTGGACATGGTGGTATACAAGCTACATACAAACGCTTATCGGCATCATTCGCTTGGTTCGGCTTAAAGAAAGATGTCACAGCCTTTGTTCGAAACTGTGTGGTGTGCCAATCTACAAAATCCGAAACACACAAACCATATGGTCTCCTACAGCCACTACCAATTCCAGAAGCAACGTGGGAAGATATTTCAATGGACTTCATCACCCATCTTCCAACATCAAAAGGTAAAACGGCTATATGGGTTATCGTTGATCGATTATCCAAGTTTGCTCACTTCTTGACCCTACCAACTCATCACACGGCAGCATCTTTGGCATCATTGTTTTTAAGAGAGATCTACCGACTACACGGGTTGCCAAAGTCCATTGTTTCAGATCGTGATCCGTTGTTTGTTAGTCGTTTTTGGAAAGAATTGTTTCGTCAATTGGGAACAAAGCTTCACCAGTCTAGCGCTTACCACCCACAAACGGATGGCCAAACCGAGGTGGTTAACCGTTGTTTGGAGTCGTATTTAAGGGCTTTCGTGTTTCATGAACCGTCAACATGGGAAAGATATCTTTACTTAGCAGAGTTTTCATATAACACTAGCCATCATTCATCAATTCAAATGACACCATTCAAAGCACTATATGGTCGCGATGCTGCTCAAATTCATGACTACACTCCAGGTTCTTCAAAAACGGCTTCCATAGAAGCCTCTCTGCTGGAACATGACAGGCTATTAGCCATTCTAAAGGAATCTCTACAGAAAGCAAGGTCAAAGATGGTTAATCAAGCTAATAAGAAAAGAATTGATAAAGAATTTGAAGTTGGTGACTTTGTTTATCTAAAGCTACAACCATACCGTCAACAATCAGCAGCTCAAAGGAAAAATCACAAGCTATCAAAACGATTTTTTGGTCCATTCGAAATCAGCGAACGCATTGGTAATGTAGCTTATCGTCTGAAACTTCCAACCAGTTCTCGAATTCACCCGGTTTTTCACGTCTCGTTGCTCAAGAAAAGCTTCAACAACTCTGATCAAACCAAAGACCCAACAACACCTGAAGTGTTACCTGATCAACTAGCCTACTTACCTGCAGAAGTTTTGGAAACTCGCAAATCAGCTGAAGGCGTTCAGGAATTACTAATCAAATGGGAAGGGAAGCCATTAGAAGAAGCAACTTGGGAAATGGAAACTGAACTTCAACTAAATTATCCCTTTTTCAACATTGGGGACAATGTTTATTCTAAGGAGGGAGGATTTGATACAGCTGGGCCAGCCCAATTAACTGTTGATTCATCACACAGCAGCCCAGTTAACAACTTGGATCAGATGCAAGCAGACCGGCCCAAAAGAACCATCATCAAGCCAGCTAGGCTCATGGATTAAGGCGCAAGACAAGCTGACTTTTTCAATTCTAGTTTCACACGTTTAATTCACATGCATGCATTAGTGGGTAGTTCTCATTCCTAAAGTTAAGCAAGTAGTGGTAAAGGTAGGATTGCATTTGCATATTTAATTCTGATGTACTTTCATTTTGGTGTCAAGAAAATATCCAGAAAATTGCTCCATCCTTGTGTTTCCTCTCATCTTATTCTTGGAGATTGACCCACTCACGGGTTACTAACAAACACATTACACTAATTATAAAACTTTCCCAATAACGAATGTGTTGCAATTTTCACTGAATATCTCATGACGAAACTGTCGTAATTTTCATAAGACAAAGGGAGTACTGCTTAAGAAACGTTACAGGTGATATAATATTTGGTATTTAATCATTAATGTCCAGAAAATAATCACCATTTAAACGAAAGAAAAAGGTAATAAAGCTTATTTTACTCAAGAAAATTACCTGAAGTACAAAGTTGGGTACTGTTATAAATCCTTGTCTCTTAAGCTCCAAGGAGGCATCATACTGCCAAAGTCGACAGAACGAAAAACAAGCACTTATCAAAACAATATGTCTAGAAAACAGATATTTGTATGTGTATGTAAGTTGACAAATTAATAAAAAAATATAAAAAGAACACGTAATCTTACTTTGTCAAATGCTGCACGACATTCTTTTGATCTTGTTCCAACAAATGGAACGTTTGATTTTTCAAGAACCTCCTGAAGAGTCAACAATAAGCAAAAGCCTCATACTTTTAACTAATAACAAAAAGTTTGCAGCATTTGTTTTAACATATATTGGACCTGAATGCCGCCATCTTCACCAAAACGACCATGTATGACAGGAAAAACTATGTCCACAGACGTCGCTAGGTGTTCTGCAAACTCAGTCAAAGAGTCGAAACCTTGTGCCACGCTGGCAAAAAGGTGTAATAAATAAATTTCAGTGTATTAAAAAAACCAACAGAAAGAAACTGGAGACACAAAAATGGAGATAGCAAAATGGTAAGGTTGGTAACGGGTCAATTCGGTAGCTTTTGGTACAACTCGGGTCAACAACGGTTTTCGTCTAAAATTTAGCCTTTCTTGTTTAATTTAATAGTTTAGGTGTCCATACACTTAACCTATTAGAGATAAAGCATAAACCAAACTGACCCATTATGTTTCTATGACATTTTCCCATATATAAACAAACTGAAGTTCTCATTTATAGTTACCTTTCAAGTTTGAAATCAAAATCAGCAGGAGTATTTGAATAAACCTGTAAACACAAGTTGAAAGTTAAAACTAGTATTTAGCCACTGACATATTAACACTTCTACTATTTTAATGTATTGAAAAAGGATATGAACCTGAGCAGAGGATATTGCATATGCATTGAGATTGGGATCAATGTAATAGCATTTTACATGCAGATCAGCCCCCTGACAAACAAATCCTAAAACTTTAACATATAAAAAAATGAAATTTTTTAAATCTGAATCTTAACAAGGATTTTAATTTATTAAAACTTCTATTTCCATGTATTTATTGAAAAAGTTCATTCTTTGCTATTTTCATGTCACTTTTCAAACTTTATTTATTTCAGAATAGAAGGCAAACCAGCAACAAGTTGGGTCATAACAACGTTCATAGATAGCAAAACAACGTTCATTAGATATTGGGTCATAACAAAGCTATGAATAACCCGTTGGACTCGATTAAGTAGCTGCACGGCCTCAAGAACAAAGAATCGAAAGTATCAAATGCAAATGAAAAAAATATTTGTCGGTTGTCAATAATGCATGCTTTCTCGTGTTTGTTACAGCACTGAATTTCAAAGAAACATGTTGTTATGGACCGAAACTATTACAAGGTACGAGACTTGTCCAACAATGGTAGTATGACAATTAATGTGAGGTTTATAACCTAAATAGCCCCCCTCCCATCATATTAGTCTTTTCACTCTGTTCTCGAGTTTAGGAACGGAAAGAGTTTAGTAACAAAACCATAGTCACAGGATTCGCTCCTCCCCCCCACGTATTTCGTACCAGATCGCGCGAACCAGATTCGGGTACAGTCGCGAATGGTTCGCCTGTGGTTCGCGATCCAGTTCGTTAAAATTGGCGAATTCGATTTCACCCATAAACGAACTTGGCAACTGCAATTCGCGATTTATACGGCACCGATTCGTGAATCTGATCAAATTGGTACGCGAATGAGAATAAAAAGTCAAAGTTTACAGCCTCAATTTTGCTAATTACAGTAATATTATGGTTAGACTTTTAAGTTTTGAACTTATGATAATGAGATTCTTTTGTTATATTTAATAGCTTTATGTTTTAGTTATGAATTTTTCTAATATAATTATGAAATGTGTCATTTTAATTTGTAATTGTGTAAAAAAATATACTATAGGATGTTTTGTATATGATACGGCGTACCAAACTAAGTGGTACACCGTACCGCGTACCGAAATGGCGTTCCGAATGAACCTACCCCCCTTCGTACCAATTTTTAGAAATTGCCGAACCGCGTACCAGTATTCGTACCGCGTACCTGATCGTACCGCGATCCATGTGACTATGAACAAAACGAAAAGAAAAGAAAGGAAGTTTAACGAAAAAAAAAAACAAAATATGTAAATTCATTTCTTGTTCCGTTCAAAGGAAAGAAAAAAAAATTTAATATGAGTTATACCGTTTGAATTGTAACACATATAACACAATATTATAATTTGAATTGAAAGTGAAAAATAAATTATTGCAATTGTAATTAAAATGACCTGAATATGATCAAGCACTGATCTAGCAGAGTTAAGTGAAATGCCACGTTCAGCAGATGGCCCACCACAAATTAACCCAACTTTCAAAACTCTCTCTCCTATATCATCATCACTCACTTTCTCCCCATCAATAACCACCGCCTCACTAAACGACGACACGCTTCCAACGCCGCCACGAAATCCATTCGTTCTGTCTTTCTTTAAACCGAAAGATAGAGCGGAAGGAAACAGGAGTGTATTACAAGAGTTAACTCTTTTTTCAGTTGAAAAATCAACTCTCGGTTTGGTTGAGAAAAAAGTAGAAGAAGAAAAAGTGGCCATTTTGAGTATTGAGTTGATGTGGGAGTGGTGATGGTATGTATAGTGTGTATTTAAGTGGTTATATTTCTGTTGTGGCCGGCCAGAAAAGATCAAAGTGGTTGGCTTTAGATCGTCATTTGTTGCGTTTTATTCTCTTCATCTTTTATTTATGACCATAACAATACAAAATTTAATATCAAGACAGACAATAATGATTCTAAAGTGTGAGCTATTTTTAATCCGAAAGAAACAAAATAATGAAGTTAGTTTATTGTAATAATAAATTTGAAGTCTAGTGGGATGTTTGAATAATTCAATTAATTAATGAGAGGTTTTTAACCCATGACATTTTCCAATATTTTATGGGATACCCTATTCACACACCTAACAATCTATCAAAACACTCATTTAACGCCTATTAAGTCTTTAACGGGCCGTTATACTACAAACGTAATTATAAAATTAAAAAAATTAAAAAAAATTAAAAAAAAATTAAAAATTCTAAAAAAATTTAAAATTATTGGTAATTTTTTTTTAATTTCAAAAATGACTATTTTTGTAAAACAATTATATGTATCATTTAGATTATTTACTTGAAACATATGAGAAACTCAAATGCATCCTTATATATATATGAGAAACGTACTTTATTATTTCTTTTTATTGAAAAGATAAAATAAATACTGCAAAATATATGACATAAATCGTGGATATTCTCATCTAACGTATCTTCTTTACCCTCTTTTTGAACAAGAGAAAAGAAAAGATAAGCATAAAGAAACTCAAACTTATATATTATCGTCATACATGTCTCATAGAGCTACTTTTAATTTATTTTTATAACCTTATAATTGCATATGGTTATCATAATCTTGTTCTTTTTAGTTTTGAAACACCAAGTAATCGTCACATAAAATTTATAATTATTGCAAATTTCACACTATAACATGTTAGGAACTTTTGAACTATTTGATATTATAATAATATGATTTAATTCCCATAATAATTATTGCAAATTCCGTTAAAGGCCTAACAAACCGTTATACTACAAATGCAAATGCAAAAAAAAAAAAAAAAAAAAAAAAAAAAAAAAAAACTAACGGCCGTTAAAGGCTTAACGGGCAGTTAAAAAGATTTAACGACCGTTAAGTACTTAACGGGCTATTAAAAAGGTGGATGGATAGAAAGGTTGAGTGTGTGAATAGATATAGCCTATTTTAAATACAAGGTTAGTGTTTGTATTACGTTTGTAAACATAACACTAAGGAAATGATTTAAGAGTATTTATGATACATGGACGGTGTATACAGTTTTCAGACAAAACCGTGATAAAACTAGAACACAAACTTTATTTAAAAAACAAGTTTTTTAGTATAGTAATATTATACTGAAAATAAGAAAACTAAATGTTCAGTTTTATGGTGTAGTTTTTTTTAAGAAAATAATGTCGTATAAAAAATTTATTATGTCGTATACAAAATATTTAGTTATTTAGTTATAGATTATTATCAACTTTATCAATAAGTTTCGTTTTTATACCCTATCAAATGTAACCACTCATAAATTTTTTATAATTTTACTAATTATTAGGGGATAAAAGTGTAATTAGTGTATTAAAATTATTATATAAGTAGAATATAAAATGATAAATTATTATTATTATTATGAGGGAAACCCTCAAACGATACTACATAAGCTATGGTGTAAGAATCTCTAATGGAGCTGAGGCAGTGTTCCATAGTGCGAATAGATTCTTGAATGAGTTCCTCTCGGATGGGTCCTTAGCTATGCTTATTGTTGATTTCACTAACGCCTTCGACTTGGTTGATAGGAGTATCCTCTTGCGAGAAGTTCGGACGCGTTGCCCTTCTATTTCTCTTTGGGTGGGCTTTTTGTATGGTCAATCTTCTAGGTTATATGTAGATGATGACCATATTTTATCCACCACATGAGTCCAACATGGGGTCCCCTTAGGGCCTCTCTTTTTTGCACTTGTTTTGCACCCATCCGTGCTTCGGAACAGAGATAGTTGAAAGCTTCTATTCCATGATTAGTATCTTGATGATGGCAAGATTATTGGAGATGCTAAAGAGGTGGTCAAAGCCTTAGATGTCATCATAGCTGAGGGGTCACATCTTGGCCTTCAACTAAACATTAAGAAAACCAAAGTCTTTTGGCCATCGTGTGATAGGGTGAAGGTAGAAGATGGATTATTCCCTAGTGCACTTGGGGGGATTGGTTTGGATGTGAAGCTACTTGGTGGTGCTGTCAGCCGTGAATCGTGATGCTGGGTTTATCCGTAATTTGGCTAGGATAAGAGCATCTCGGGTTGTGGAGCTGATGAAATGCCTCCCGCATCTGCGAGACCCTCAATGTGAACTTCTGTTGCTCCGCACATGTATGGGAGTCAGGAAATTATTATTTGGCATCAGAACATTTCAACCTATATATGTAGGGAAAGCTGTTTCTATGTTTGACAAAGGGCTTCGAGAGGCGATTGGGGATATCGTAGTTTGTGGGGGACCTTTTTTTGGGGATCTTCAGTGGCGGTGTTGTGACATCTACCTCGAAACCCGAACCCGAATACCCGACTCGAACCCGAAGTTATCTTCTTTATTGTATTTGTATTTATTTTTCTAAAAAAAATGTAACATATCATTATTAAAAGAAGTAAATATGTCGGACTTTCTGCTATATCCCATCTTTAATAAAAACGGCCGAATTATTATCCAAAGTTTACTAAATTAATTACTAAATACAATTATTAAATCTCTAATATATATATAATTTGTATGTTATAAAAGTGATTTTATTAAGATTATTAAAGATAAATACTATTAATGTCTCGAAACAACCATGAACGTCAAGAACGAAGTAAAAACATAAAAAGGCCAAGAACATATTCGATGCGAGATAATGTGGTTAAGTTAGTTAATATAAGTATTTACTTAACTTTGTGCCAAAACTGTCAAATCTGAAACATATATTAAAGTTTTTAGTTAAAACACAAACCACTTGAAACTTCAGGGACCAAATACATAAATTTATAAAGTCAAACCCAGCCCTCGCATTCCCCCCCTTGAACCCGTTTTTCCGGCAACCATTATTTCGGCCATTGGCCGGAATTTTACAATCTCTAGCGATACCTAAAATGCAGTTTTAGGTCATTTTTGGCAAAATTAATCGATGGTAAAACGTTTAGAACCCTCGACGCTCATTAAAAAATTTAATAATCAATAAAATCTCGTTAATTGTCGATTTCAAGAACTGTCACTCATAAACCCACATACTCAAACGGCGAATTAACTCGTAATTAATCAAATTGAATGAGTAGAATCGTTCTAGTAATGATTTTGGGTGTAACTACACCTTCAATTCAAACTTAATTGTTGTCATTATCTCAAATCAATCCAATTTTTATCAAAACTTAAACCGAACCCGTTCGTATCTCTTCCACTCGAATTGTAACTTATTCTGTTGGGAAAATCACTCTCTGGTCATCATACTTGCTCTCAGATTAACCAATTTTACTCTAAACAATCGAAATCTAAATTCCCAAATTCTAGGGTCTACCAATTGTTCTTCAACCGGGTCGACATCAAATCGTTGGTTTTATTCTAAATTGTGTTAGGGCTTTTGCTAGACTCATCACAAAGAGTAAATTTACAAGTTGAATTGAATTTTAGCGGTCTCAAAGTGCCATTTTGATTATCAACCCGTCCCCCTCCTTGTTCTTCATTTCATCGATCCAATTCGTCCATAATCAGGTAAGTTATCCTATATAAAGTTCTAGTGAACAATCAGGGACAAAAGCCCTCTATCAATTGTTCATTTCATTGTGTCAATCGGAAGTAAATTGTGAATCTATGTTTTCTAGGGTTTATGTGATATGGGGATTTTTGTTGAAAATCTGTTAAAACAATTTAATTTGGAAACCTTATCACTAAATGAATCTAGTCCAATCGTTTGTGTGTGTTAGGATGAACCAAAGGTTCCTATGTTTGAAACTTGGATGCACCATATATTTTTACCTTTTTGATTAATTAGTTTGTTAGCCATTTTCATCATTTTTTTTAAACCTAAACCTAATGCTAATATTATATTATATATTTATTAAAAGTGTTAAAATCTTACAAAAATATCAAAACCATGATTTTATATAAACTTAGTTTTATAAATTTAATTATTACAAATACTTTTAATACTTTCAAAATACTATAAAAATATATTTTAGATATTTATAAAATACATACAAGTTTTATAAATAATATGATTTACAAATAAGACTTTTATATGAATTTTTGTATACTTTAAAATTGTGCAAATGCTTTAAAGTATTTCTAATAAATATAACATATTTTTTTTGACAAAATATAACTGTTGTTAGAAATATATTATTAAAGTTTCTATTGTTTTTCAAAATAATTATTATTACTATTGCTAGAGTTACGAACAAATGAGTTTAAATATTTTAGTCGTTTAACGAGAAACTGTCACACCCCCAAATTCCACTAACGGAGTTTTACCGTTAGGAGGGTGACAAACCAGGATCCAAGTCATTAATTACACAAACGACTCTAAATGAGTTTAAAAATAACGTATCTCAATAAATGAGAAAAACCAAACGTCAGAGTTTAACCGTTTAAAAATAATGCGGAAGCGTAAAATAAAGTAAACCAAAACATTTGCGCAAAATAGCGCCCCAAAGTATAAGTTTAAAATGCAAGTAAATAATAAATGAAAATGTTTGAAACCCAATGTTGGGGTTATTTGAAGATGTCAACAACAACAATCAGAGATCACCAAACAGCTCTGATCTCGATTGTTTAGAGTAAAATTGGTTAATCTGAGAGCAAGTATGATGACCAGAGAGTGATTTTCCCAACAGAATAAGTTACAATTCGAGTGGAAGAGATACGAACGGGTTCGGTTTAAGTTTTGATAAAAATTGGATTGATTTGAGATAATGACAGCAATTAAGTTTGAATTGAAGGTGTAGTTACACCCAAAATCATTACTAGAACGATTCTACTCATTCAATTTGATTAATTACGAGTTAATTTGATTAATTACGAGTTAATTCGCCGTTTGAGTATGTGGGTTTATGAGTGACAGTTCTTGAAATCGACAATTAACGAGATTTTATTGATTATTAAATTTTTTAATGAGCGTCGAGGGTTCAAAACATTTTACCATCGATACCTACATAAGAGTATTGGTAAGTGGTACTCTAGAAACACTAAATTCACTTTTGTGATAGTTCTGCATCGCTATTTTCAAATAATCAAGTAACATAATGGCTTGACTTAATCAAGATTGATAAGTTTGTTTGAAGTATACACTTTAACTGAAAAAACGTCTTCAACTATGAAGTAGGAACAAATATACAAATTTAAAAATTATATTTTAGTTTAGTATATGGTTTGTTAAAATGGAGAGATAAAAGTAGAACTTTTTTTATAGGTGAAACATAAATACCTTGTTGTTTTTACTGCCCTTCTCATAATTAGGTTTCCATTCACAATCAAGACCAATGACTTTGCATCCCTCAATATGGCAAGTTGCTTCATGCAGACCTACGGGCTCATCAACCCAAACGATGTCATCTATTGCCAACTCATCAAGATGCAAATACCGGATATGTGGAACGCCTGCATCAGTTTCTGTAATACATAAAAAAACATCAATAAAAAGAGCAATTTGTTCCAAGGTAAAAAACATTTTGAACAGAGAACAATATATTAAAAGACCAGCCAGAAGCTAGGAAACCACAGTATAGATGAAAACAACAAAAAAGAAAAAAAGTAGACTGGTCATAAGACCCACACATGAAAACCAAAGTCTAATTGATCTCTAAATTGTGTTGACTTTATTGTCTCCGACCCGTTGCCTTACTCCACTCTAACCAACTATAATTTTTGTTAATCATCCAGCATTTTCAACTCTTTTCTTGCACTGTATCATAATTTGTCTTCCACTCGAAAATGCATTTCTTAACCAACATAGACCAATCTCACTAGTTCAACCCAACCTACTTACTTCAACCCCACAATTCCATCTTTACTAACTTTCTTTTCGCCAACCAACCTTTCTCCATTCTGATATTAACTATTTCAATCTTACTTCATAGATAAAAGCCAGAATACCTTTAGCCTTTATGAAACCTGTGAGTGAATATTTATTACACAGTTCATCAACTTTCTCAAAGTAACCAGCTTCCATTGCCAAATATACCTGAAAAACAAATGATTTTTAACTATTAATACATCATTCTTGAAAATCCTAGAGCACAAAAAAAACACTATTTTAACTTCATAATATAACATCTACTGCATGCATAAAATTCTAAATTATCAGAAAAAAAATGTCAAATACTTGAAGACACCTACGGCCTACCATATATTCAAGAAGTTGTCGATCAGACTTGGCCCTCATCTCTGCTATGTCCCAGCATCCTTTTTCTGCTAGCTTTTTAAGTGAGCTGCAAATATGACTGATACCAATTGATAGTTCTAGACGAACCGAGCTTGGATCTAGATCTGAGATTGTTTGGTGATGTTGTTTGCGATCAGTGATGCGGAATCTCACTAATCACGTATTGATGCTTGAATGTTCATGAAGATCAATGCAAAGTATGATGAAGATGATGATAATATGAATAGGAGAATTGTATTAGATCAATGTGAAGGTTACAAGGGATATTGAATGAAATGTAGGCAACTCTTAAACAAATGACCTAGGTGATGGTATTTATAACCTAAAAGCGTGCAGTTAAGCACAAACGCGCATTTAAGCACGAAACGATTACACAAATATTCTAAGACAAATTCAATTAATGAACGTCTTCACCCGTGCTTGCTCGTGATGATGCTCGATATCTTCACTCGCTTATATTTGGAAAGTGACATCTTCAAATAACCCCAACAGTACTCCCCCTAAGATGACACTTTACAAATCTGACAAATCAGCTTAAATCTTCATGTGGCGAGTATAGAGAGCAACTTAAAGTTTTGATATGCATTATCTTCAAGAGGACCCAACAGTACTCCCCCTAAGATGATGCTATCAACACTCTGTCTTTCAACAAGCAATCTGCATCCTTCTCTCCCTTTTGAGTAACATCAGAGGTTATGGAAAGAAATAAGCAGAGAGTAGATTCCCAGCAACGGGATCTTCTTCAACGGTTGAAGTAGAATGCGAAGACTTCTTTGACTTAGAATACTCCCCCTCAACTTTTTCTCTAGAGGTTAACGGGATCTGTGTATGAGATATTAAGAGGATGATTCTTAACACTCAGCAATCTGACTTGGAGATCTTTGGACTGGAATCAGGTTTGAACATGAACATCTTCAAGTCGCGTGGAAGCTTATTCTGCAATGGAAACTGTTCCTGCAACTCAAAGAAAAACATTAAAACTCAGGCAATAATGTGCATTTATCATCAATGTAAAGATTAAGTTCTCAATCGGATGAGATATTGCTCGATCAACAACTCCTACATCAATAACACATGTTAAACTGCCAACACAAAAGAAAAAGATTAAAATGACAATCTTTTTGGTGTTTTTGAATTTTTCAATGTTTTTGATATTTTTGGAATTTTCTCTTTACATTCTGAATCTTTAACCTGCAATGAGATCATACCAGCAATTTATCCAACACATGTTTTGCAGTTTTGAGAATAGACATTTGAATTGTGAAGTAATTGAGTGATGAATTGTTGAACAAATCAATTAGCTCGAAGTGACACACTTACTTTTTCTATTCTTGATGATCAATTAGGTTGATTAGGAATAAGTTTTGAGTGACCCATACCTTGCACATTAGAAAGTTATACACCTCATCTAAATAACCCGAAAACAACTCAACACGTCAGGTCACTTACAATCATAAACAGTGTGGAATTTGGGTTCTAATTGAATTTGGTCCACTTTGGGACTTCTTTTGAATCCTTTTTGGAAATTTTTTTTTCCTATTGTTCCCCTTGGGAATCTTCTGAATTCCTTTTTGGAGTTTGTTTGGTGACGGTCCACATTTGGGACTCTTTTTGTTCCATTTTGGAATCTTTTGCTGCATCTTGAAGCTCAAAAGAGACTTCGTGTGAGACTTCAGGTCTGTGGGTACCACAACAAAGAAGCTCACGATGCGGTTCATCACACTGAATAGATTGCATCGTTACCCGATGTAAATTGGATGCTTCATGAGATATCTATTTGATTTGTATAGACGTTTCACATGCACTAGGACGTTTCAACCACAATTAATGACTCATTAGAATTTAGTTAAATCATCAAAGAACGTACTTTTTCAGTCTAATTGTCTGAGCCGTCTCGCACATCAATTTTCACGCTTCAGTCTTTATTATTTAAAATGATGCGTTGAATAACTCTAGTGTATCTATCATTTCTCATGTACGTGCAAGTAGATTCAGCATATTTTTGGATTTTTCTGGTTTTATCATTTTTTTTTTCATTTTTTTTAATAATGATTTCTCCCCCTAAACTTTTAAATTTCTAAGAAAATTGAAAGTTTAATGAAAAGAAAATCGCAGATATGTTATCAACGTATGAAGAGTGCATGCAATATACTTAATCTAAACAGACGAAATGAAACATCGATTGTTTCTTGCACTGCCATCATTGTTTGATTTTCGAAAATGTTTTTTTAAAAATTCCTGCAATGATTCCTTTTTGTTTCCAACTCCGTTTGGTGTCAGTTGCATCGAAAACATCATGAACAAGATTCGGTATCTTGTCATGATAAGGGATCAGTCACGGTCTTCTTTTCTTTGTTTGACCGGCCTCCATAATTGTCCCTAACACACTAACAAATTAGTTAGAGGGTGAAATCCAAGCCATTGCGGTCTTGGATTGTCCTAAATCATCAATATATGTAACTTCTTGATAAATTGCATCTTCTGGTGGACCATCGATTGATGAAGCATATTGCTCATCTTGATTCTTAACAGGTGTTTTTCTCCACAACTGTTTTTGTGTGGGACCAAAGGAATGCTTTGGTTTGGACACCCATCTAGAATCATTCATGGAAGATCTGTCATAGTCATTTCTAAACCTATTTTTCAAAAATCGGTTTTGTTGACTATTTTGCTTATGCAAAAATGGATTTGTTTGATTTTGTTTTCTTCCAGATCTTGGTTTCCATGAATCACTTGAATGATCACCATCAGAAAATTTAAAATCAGAAACATACCTGGCAGAATTTGCAGATGATGAATTTCTTTGGACATACCTTCTCGGCTTCATCGTTGAGCTTTTGTTGTAGAAGCAATCTTGAGTGTTGTGATTGACCATGTCACAAATGGAGCAATACTTGTTGTAGTAACATTCCATTGTGTCATGGTTGTACATCTGACAGTTGATGCAGTACTTGTTGTAGCAGCATTCTGATGTCATGTGATTGTACATCTCACATATCTCGCAGTACTTCTGATGAGCCTTGAAGGGAGACTTCTTTCTTTGCTTTTGAGAAGTCTTTGCAGTTGAAGCTTTGACCTCTGAATCTTGTTGAAGCTTGCTTGAAGAAGCTGGAGTCTTGAACTTGTTGCTTTTTGAACTATATGGAAAGACACCTTGACTGTAAATACAATCTGAAACATGATGAGTTTCAGAGTCACAGATTACACAGTAGACGTCACTGTTTGAATCACTCAGGGATTCAGAATCTTGAGACTTTGGAGTTGAAGGAGACTGTGGTGTAGAATCAGATGAAGCGGCCTTTGTCTTGTTCTTCTTGGCTTTGCTTTTCTTTCTTCTAACCTTCTTCTTCTTCTTCTTTGACTGAAACTCTTGTGTCTTTTCTTCTTCTTCTTGAGAAGATAGTGATCCAACAATTCCAGTTGGCACTAATCCTTCTTTTTCTTGTTCCGATGACTTTACTTTTTCAGCTTCTTCTTTGATAAGCACCAGATCAGATTGTGATCTGTTCAGTTTGTCAGTAAGCTCCATGAGTTGAACATTCAGATTATGCTTTTCGATAAGCATTGAATCAACATTCTGTGTAAGAGATTTGAATCTGTCTTCACACAGTTTGTGATCTTCTTGAAGAATTTTGAATTTCTCTTGTTCTTCTTGAAGCTTGGTTTTCAGACTGTTGTTTTCTGAATTAACCATTTCAGAGAGTTTCTTCAATGTTGTAATCTCTTCTTGCAAATCTTTGATCACACTGGATGAGTGTGCATTTGATGATTCAACTTCATTCTTTGCATTTGTAACTTCTTGTTCACTTTTCTTGAGTGACTCTTGAAGAGATGTGATTCTGTGCTCAGATATTTCGTGTTGTTCTTTTAGATTCTTGTGCATGGTTTCTTCTTTCTTTAGTTTATCACAAATCCAAAGTGAATATAATTTGCACTCTTCAATTTGTTCAAAACATTCTTTGGTGCGCATCTTTTCTCTTTTATTTTCTTCTCGGATCACGGTTAACATGCCCGTTGACATTTTTCTTGAATTTTCAAAGTCATTTTGGTGATTGTTCTGGGAAGTCATGGTGGCTAAATATGACTAATTTGAAATTTTGGAAAAATGACTTTTTTGATTTTCCAGACTAATTTTTTATTTTTTTTTAGAGACGGGTCACTGTTGGGACGGGTAACTGTTTGGTCGGGTCAGCAACTTGGGACGGCTGAACAGTGCTTCACCCGGCTGAACAGTGCTTCACCCGGCTGATCAGTGCTTCACCCGGCTGATCAGTGCTTCACCCGGCTGAACAGTGCTTCACCCGGCTGAACAGTGTATTTTTCTTCTTCACCCGGCTGAATAGTGAATTTTTCTTCTTCACCCGGCCGAATAGTGAATTTTTCATCTTCACCCGGCCGAATAGTGAATTTTTCATCTTCACCCGGCTGAATAGTGAATTTTTCTTCTTTACACGGCTGAATAGTGTATCACCCAGCTGAAAACTTCTTCAAATCTTCATATCAGATTGACTTTTCAAAGTCAAAATTATGATGAACACAAGATCAATTCTTCAATATTTGTTGTTTTTGTTCAATTCAATACTTGTACTAGCTTAGGAATGATGTTTCTAACACTCCTTCAAAGTATTATACCTTGAATCAAGCTAAATCTCATTCAGATCCGGATTTTTGATGAAGAACACAATAAGTGGGTTTTGAGACAAATTGACAAAATATGGATCGAAATCAACAAATCAGTGATGTTTGATTATGAACGAAGCTTAGGATAGTGATTTCTAACACATCTCAATCATCAATTTCTCAATATCATCAACAATTTCCAGATTTCAAATTTGAGCAGTGAAATGACGAACATGCACAATTTCTTAAAAACTCAGTCAAGTCTTCACCAATTGATCTCAAACTTTGTAGTTCTTTACACAAACATGAATCAAAGCTAATGGTAGCTAAAATTCCATCAATAACAACAACAATCAGAGATCACCCAATGACCGGTGTCGAAGCCCCGGCCAAAGATAAAGATTTTCCTTACCTTTTCTATTTTTAACTAGATAGGGCAAGTACTTTGTGGTTAGCTACTAACTTTCATTAATCAAAAAGGAAATTGTAAAAGTTGATTGGTTGGTTGTTTTATAAACTAGTTGCATAAAAAAAATAAAGTTTAATGAAAGAGTTGTTACGATTTGGAGATAGCGTAATCACTTCCGGTGTCGGGGTTTATGACCAAGTTGTTAATAATAATGTTGATATCAATATTGATTTGGTCATATAGACATAATCTAATTCAATTTCACCACTAACCTAGAGCACAATTCATATACTTACACACCAAACGTCCGTTCCGTAACTAAACTAACTAGGGGTGTACTGGGCACGTTCGGGTGGCGTATGATAAACTGTCTGTCGAACCAACGTGAAATCAAACACATATAAATAGCTATAAACGATCACATGTCAAAGTTTACAACTACTCATATATTCAAGAATGACATCAAAATATATTTTAGACAACTAAAATCAAATACCCTTCATACCGGAGTGACTACGAGACGATTAGCCAATCATTATGGAGAGAGTTGAATGCACCAAAGCCTTTGTCGAATGGTTCATCAAAATCAACAGACTTGATCTTTGATTCTCGTCCAAAAATCCCGTAATTGCTATCCGTAATATTTTTATCTCCAAAACGTGATTTCCTGTTTTGTGAAAAAGATGGGGTGATCGATCCACTATGTTTGATGGTGCTGCCCCAATGGATTGGAATGTGTGTGTGAATGACATCCCCCCTTCCCTTTCTCTTTTTTTCTCTGCGCCTCCCCTCTTCTTTTTTAACCCTATGGTATACGTTTTTTTTCTTTTTACACTAGTCCAGCCCAACATAAGAGAGTATATTAAACACAATTAAATTTCACTAGCCCATATGATGGTTTGTAATTTGTTGAAGCCCATTATGATTTCATGTTGATGACATGTGATGCGTAGACTTCCATACCACAAAAAAAAAGTTCTTTTATTTCTTTTTAATCACCATATTTGATTTTTCTTCAATTACTCTTCATTCATTTACTAAAACACCAAACATGGTTTATTTTGCTTACTCTTTTAGCTCCATTCATCTTGATATAATTGCATCATTTTGACATGTTTTCTTTGTAAACTACAAAATATAAAAACGACACAACGTAATATATTTTGTAATCATATAAATGCAACTAATGAATTATTAACATGAACTAAGGTTAATCTAAAATGAACCGATCAAACCTCCCCAACTTATCTTTTCTCGTCCCGAGAAATTGATAGAACAAAATATTAAACACACCAAAAATTTGCAAACTTCAGGCATCAACTAACACATATCATGACACTTTATAATACATGTGGATGCATTATTATGTGAAGATAATATCTATCAAATATGGAGTTCTCTCATAAAGGCTCACTCTATCAATAATTCCATGGGCTTTGTGTTTCACTCATCAATTCAAAAGAATTGTGTTCCATAGGCTTGCATAAATTTTCAATTCTCCACTACAAAGTTGTACTAAAACATATGTCAAATGGTCTTTTTAAGGGTTGTAATGGGGCAGGGCTAAGGGTATGGAAAAAAGGCTAAAATTGGCTCGGTTAATTAAGCATGGTAATTCCCAATTTAGTTTCCCTTTGCACTTGTTCCCATTTTACATTAAGGACTTGTTGCTCATTTGACGTTTTGGTTCATATTGTCTTCATCTTTTCTTGAGACCAACAACCTCATTTTCAATCAATTTTTTTTTTCTTTTCAATGGACCCTCTTTTTTTTTCGCTGCAAGTTTTTTTTTTCCACTACCTTGATTGCAGTCTTCATTTTTCGCTTTCTTTCAACAACATTTTTTTTAAGTTGAGGCCATTTTTTACCTCTTTTAATTGAAACTTTGATATCCCTTCTTTGATATTATCACCAACCAACCCAACCCAACCCATTACACATGCTCAATTAAGGGTTCAAACTTTAAGAAGGCTTGAAATGGCTAGGCTTAATTGGGTTAGAACAAAAAGATGGAATTAACGTTTAGGCTCAAAGGGGCTTACTAAGGGATATATATACGGGTAGAAGAAAACTGAAAGGAATATACAAGAAGGCTCGCCTAATTTGCCATTATCATCCATATGCTTGAATACTTGTAATTTTGAAGAAACAATATGCAAGTTCTAGATAACAATTCAATTGAAAAGTACCCTCATGAAAAGATATTAGACTGATTATGTATATGTCAGTCATGAAAGGCTCAATATCTCACCAGGGCTTTATGATAGACAAAACCTTCACATAACAAAACCATAGCCTATGAAAGCATGGTATTATAACTATCAGATCTAACCGATTAGTTGACACATATTCATTTGCACATGCAATGGTGGTTTAGTCAAAAGTTCTGCCAATATCTAAGGACCCCACATCAGGTTAGTTCACTATACTAATAACAAACTAGCATTAACTTGACTTAATGTTTTTTTTTAACTATTATAAGTACAAAAATATCAAGTTAGATGCATAAAAGGAACGAAAGAACCTGATGGATGACGTCGAGCAGCTGGTAATCTTGATCTTGAGGTAGCGCATGGGTTTTGGACGACTTCTTGATGATTCTTTGATGTTGCAAGAATTAGCGGATGATACAACCACTCTCGTACTCCTTGAAAATGTAGAAGGGCCTTTGACACTATATATTTCTTCTTCTTCTCTTTTTTTTTTTTTCAATTTTTTACGGATTAAGATCGTAATTTTACAGTTGTTTTGAAAAACTTTCAGTTTCATCAAGTTTACGGTCATATTTACGAAACCGAACAGTAAATTTACGAAGTTAAACAGTACTATCATTGTTTCATTAAATTTTTTTTTTTTTTTCAAAAATTTACCGTATAATTACTTTAAAATAAACTCCCCTCCCCAACTTTATGAATTGCATTGTCCTCAATGCATAAAGATTGGAAATGAGTTAAAAGTTCCTTGATTATGTGTATTTAAACAACCAAAATGCCCTCCCCAACTTTGAACCTTTCAAAAACTGGCCTAATGAATTATATATAATTGTTGGGAGGGACTTGCAAAAAAATATATAGCAAAAGATTAGGTTAATAATATAGCAAAAGATTATGTTAATGTTAAATCACGGGTTGCCTCCCGAGTAGCGCTACGTTTAATGTCTGCAGCCTGACATTACCTGTGTGGTTTAGGTGGTGTGATACTTGGATGAGTCTGCACAAAAACTCACAACATCGATTTTAGCACCTTCTTGGTCAACTGCAGTAATATATGGTTTCAGTCGATGTCCGTTGACCATTTGCCTCTGACCACCTTTCATATCTTCTATTTCTACAGCTCCAAACTTGTTGATGTGTCTGATGATGAATGGACCCGTCCATTTGCTTTTGAGCTTACCTGGGAAAAACTTGAGTCGAGAATTGAAAAGCCACACTTTTTGTCCAATCTCAAATGTTTTGACCCGTAGTTTGGCATCATGGACGGCTTTCATCTTGGCTTTATAGCTTGCTGCGCATTCATAAGCCTCATTTCTAATTTCTTCTAACTCATTTAGTTGAAGCTTTCTTTGTACACCTGCTGCATCATAATCAAAATTGACAGTTTTCACTGCCCAATAAGCACGGTGAGCAAGTTCCATTGGTAAATGGCACCCCTTTCCATAAACTAGTCGATAAGGAGACATTCCAATTGATGTCTTGTAAGCCGTTCGATAGGCCCACAAAGCATCGTCAAGACGTAAAGACCAATCCTTGCGATCAGGTCTTACGGTTTTTTGTAAAATCTCTTTTATTTGACGATTAGAAACTTCGACTTGTCCACTAGTTTGTGGATGATAGGGTGTGGCTATTCGATGATTAATACCATAATGTCGGAGTAATTTGCCAAATCTAAAATGTTTAAAATGCGAACCCCCGTCACTAATAATAGCTCTAGGGATACCATGTCGTGAAAATATATTCTTTTTAACAAATTTACACACAACATTATGGTCATTGGTCCTGGTGGCTTCGGCTTCAACCCATTTAGACACATAGTCGACTGCCACCAAGATATAAAGATAGCCAAATGAGGTGGGGAATGGCCCCATAAAATCAATTCCCCACACATCAAATATGTCAACAACAAGAATAGGGTTCATGGGCATTTGATCACGTTTAGAAATACCCCCAAGTTGTTGACACCTCAAACACTGTTTTGCAAAAATAATTGAATCACGAAAAATAGTAGGCCAAAATAAACCACAAGATAGAACACGATGACCAGTTTTTCGTCCACTCAAGTGACCTCCACAAGCAGATGAATGAGCATGAGTTAAAACTTCTTGTATCTCATCATTTGGAACACACCGCCGGATTATTTGATCTGGTCCAATCTTGAACAAGTCCGGTTCATCCCAAATATATTGCTTGGCTTGCGATAGGAAATGCTTTCGTTGCTGCTTAGTCCAATGTTCCGGCATTTTACCTACAGCCAAATAGTTAACCAAATTAGCAAACCAAGGTACATTAGAAATAGAAAACAATTGCTCATCTGGAAATTTATCTGAGATTTCATCACTAGACTCAACATTCACATTGGGTATGCGTGAAAGATGATCCGCAACCACGTTATCACACCCTTTTTTATCACGGATTTCAAAATCAAACTCTTGAAGTAACAATATCCAACGGATTAACCTAGGTTTTGCATCTTTCTTTTCCATTAGATATCGTATAACACTATGATCCGAATAGATTATGACTTTTCCACCCCAAATATAAGAACGAAACTTATCCAATGCAAAGACCACCGCTAGTAGTTCCTTTTCGGTTGTGGTGTAGTTAAGTTGTGCATCCGATAAGGTCCTACTAGCATAATAAATGGCAACGGGCTTTTTATTCACCCGTTGACCCAAAACGGCCCCCACCGCATAGTCACTTGCATCACACATAATTTCAAACGGAAGTGACCAATTAGGTGACTGTAAAATGGGGGACGTGATGAGTTGGTTCTTTAATGCATTGAAAGCTATAAGACAATCTTTATCAAAGACAAATGGTGCCTCTTTTGAAAGTAGATTGCAAAGAGGTTTAGAAATGGCACTAAAGTCTTTGATAAATCGCCTATAAAACCCAGCGTGTCCTAAAAATGACCTTACACCCTTAACATTTGTTGGGGGAGGTAGTGTAGAAATGACTTGTACTTTGGCCGGGTCAACCTCAAGTCCCCTCTCAGAGATCACATGGCCTAGTACAACTCCTTCCTTAACCATGAAATGACTTTTCTCCCAACTTAAAACCAAATTAGTTTCGGTGCATCTTTTCAAAACATTTTCAAGTTGACTAAGGCAATTTTCAAAGGTGGATCCAAAGATTGAAAAATCATCCATGAATATCTCAAGAGACTCTCCCACCATATCTGAAAAGATACTCATCATACACCTTTGAAAGGTGGCGGGAGCATTACATAGTCCAAATGGCATTCGCCTAAATGCGAAAGTACCATAAGGACAAGTAAAAGTAGTCTTCCTTTGATCTTCTGGATGTATTGCAATTTGATTATAACCTGAGTATCCATCAAGAAAACAGTAAAATTTCTGACCTGACAACTTTTCAATAATTTGATCAATAAAAGGTAAAGGAAAATGGTCCTTAGATGTCGCCGCATTAAGCTTGCGGTAGTCAATGCATACTCGCCATCCCGTTACCGGGCGGGTGACAAGTTGTTGTCCATCTTCACCCTTTACAATTTGAATACCGGCCTTCTTTGGAACAGTCTGAGTGGGGCTGACCCAGTCACTATCTGAAATTGGATACACAATTCCTGCATCTAGCCACTTAAGAACTTCCTTTTTAACAACTTCCCGCATATTCGGATTCAATCTTCGTTGAGCATCACGAGATGGTTTTGTTGTTGAGTCAGTGATGATCCTGTGCATGCATATAGACGGACTAATTCCCTTTAAGTCCGCTATCGTCCACCCAATTGCACTCTTGTATTTTCCTAACACTTTGAGGAGTGCTTTTTCTTGGTCCTCCAATAGATCAGCTGCAATGATAACAGGTAAAGTGTTATTCTTTCCCAAGAAAACATACTTCAAATGGGTCGGCAATGTCTTCAACTCCAACTGAGGTGGGATTTCTAATGATGGCTTCAAATCACTGTCAATCTGATCTGGTAAGCTTTCAAATTTGTGAGTCCATGGAGGGCGGTCTTCTTCTAAACCCATTACAAACTCTTCTTGCATTTGCTTCATGCTTGCATCCTCATCCATGCTAACCTGTTCATCAAAAAGAAACTGCTCCAAGGGATCGTCCGATATTACACGAGTTGTGTAAGAATGGACACATCCATCAATAATGTCTGCCATGAAACAATCACTATTGATTGGAGAGTTAGGAGCATGCTTGAAAACATTTAATCTAATCTTTCTATTACCAAATGTGATATCCACAGCCCCTTCTCGGCAATTAATTTGGGCATTTACGGTTGCCAAGAATGGTCGGCCAAGAATCACATTAGGTTGTCTATCAGTGTATTGACATTCAGAATCCAATACAAGGAAGTCAACCGGGTAATAAAAATCAGCCACTTTAACAATAACATCTGCTAACACCCCTCTCGGAAGCTTATGAGATAAATCTGCCAACACCACGGTGGTATCGGTTTTTTGCAATGGACCAAAGTCGTATTGGTCGTATAAGCTTCCGGGAAGTATGTTAACACTTGCCCCAAGATCTAAGAGTGCTTTTGAAATTTTGAATTCACCAATTTGAATGGAAATTAAAGGAGCACCTGGATCTTTCATTTTTAGTGGCAAAGGGTTCGATAAAATGGCACTAACATGTGCAGTTAAGTCAACCTTTTTGGGAATCTTATGGTGTCGTTTATGCGAACATAGATCTTTTAAAAACTTTGCATAAGCTGGAATTTGCTTAATTGCATCAAGGAGTGGTAAATTAATTTTGACTTGTTTAAATGTTTCCCACACATCTTCTGATTGTGGGTCTCGTTTACCAAAAACACTTTTCTTAATTGGTTGATTCAAAGCCGATGGATAAGGGGTGGTATTATTCTCCACACTTTGGTCCTCATCCTTCGTTTTGTTCAAGTTTTCAGATTCTTTTGAAATTGGTGCTTTCTCCTTGTTTTTAAATTTGTTTTCATTTAAAGATGCATTTTCCAACTCATGTTTATCATCATCAGATGTGCAATCCTCCACCTCACCCTCAACTGGGCTTGATGGAGGTTTAACTGGATTTTCATAAGTCGTACCACTTCGTAGTACACGTACCTCATTTACCCCTGCATTGCTAGAACTTGCCTGGTTTTGCTTTGGCATTTGATGTTGGGGGTTCACTTGGGTATTGCTGGGAAGTGTCCCTGGTACACGATTGGCAAGTTGTTCTGCTAGTTGGCCAATTTGTTTCCCTAAAGAGATGTTCGTCTTTTCTTGAAGCTCGAACTTTTGATCAAATTTTTGATTCATCTTCTTGATCTCTTCTAAAAGTTGATAAGCCACACTGTCAGCCATTTGAGGAGCTTGTCTAACTTGACCCTGCTGATTTTGTTGACCTTGAGATGAACTTGAATACTGATTTGGTCCTTGGTTGTAGTTTCTTTGATAATTTGCAGGTCGATTCATCCCTTGTTGTTGATATTGGTGGGAATAATTGCCCTGTTGATTGGAACCTTGAAAGTTAGGATTTAACTGATTAGAAGGATTTCCATACCTGAAATTTGGATGATTTCTCAATCCTGGATGATACACATTTGAGTTCATGTTGTATGGCCTCCTTTCTCCATATGCCTCGTTCACTTCTTCTAATCCACCATTAATTCCTGAGCACATGTCGGATGTATGACCAACATTCCCACATTCTTCACATATATCTTCCACCTGTGACACATGAGAAAAATACCCTTCTCTACCTCTCATTAGCATAGCCATCTGTTTTTCTATCATTTCTAATCTATCATTATTTTGAGAAGTAGTGACATTATGCACAGCTTTCCCAGATGAAGGTGGCTTTCGTCGATTCGCTGAAGCTTGGATTTTTGATCCTTTACTTAGCGACTCAAGAAAATCCCATTCAACATCTGGGGGGCGGGTTAAAAATTTACCACTACTACTTGCCAAAACAAATTTTCTGTCATCTTCTAACAAACCTTCACAAAATATTTTAACCAAATCCCATTTTTCAAAGTTATGATGTGGACACAATCTTAACATTTCTTTGAAACGAGCAAAAGATTCATGAAGTAATTCACCCGGATATTGATGAAAAGAGTTTATATTACTTCGGGCTTCACTTGTTTTACTCATTGGATAATACTCATTTAAAAATTGTTGTTGCATCTCGTCCCACGTGTAAATACTACCCGGGGACAGAGATATAAACCACTGTTTTGCTTTATCTTTTAAAGAAAATTGAAAAAGGTGAAGTTTTACCTCATCCTGAGTGAAACCTTGCCCATTTATTGTGCCACATATTGCTGCATACTCTTGAAGGTGTGTATATGGCTCTTCAGAAGACAATCCATGAAAGGTTGGAATGATATTTAGATGTTGAGGTCGAATCTCAAAGTGTCGGCCTTGCCATTCAGGTACAACAACGGGTGAGGGATTTTGCACAATTGTAGGACGAAAATATGATTCAACACCCCTTTGTTGCCTCGCATTGTAATTTCCTCTATATTGCTGCATGTATGGCCGATCATTGTTCCTTGGATCATAAAAATATCCACCATCATTGTTGATGTTTTGGTTCCTGAAATGAGGCATTCTTCTTCTTTGTTGATCATTTTGATTTTCATTGAAGTTTCCACCACCAAATAGATCATTGTAACCACGAACTCTAGTTTCGAACTCATCCTCATGATAATATCCATCCTCCCAGTTAACAATATCTTCATCAGTTGGAGGACTGTTGTTGTTGGTTACAGGTTGGTTTGGTTCTGGTATATTTGGTGAGGGTTGTTGATTTGTTGTTTGTGGTGGAATGTCAAGTTTTAGAGGGTTTTGAGTTTGGTTACCAGGTTGTGCCTTTGAGGTTCCCCCAAACTCGTGTACAACAGAAAATTTAGGTGGTGATGGTGGTTCCATTTCTACTTGTTCACTTTCTGAGCTTGATGAATCAAGTGTTATATCCTCAAAGTTCAATGCTCGTGTTGCTACTTGAGTTTTGTTTTGATTTCTTTGAAGAGCTCGATTGCTTCTTGCAGCCTTTTCTATTTCTGGATCAAACTTCAAAGGTGATCTTCTTCCCGAATATCTTGTATGCATATATTGAATCGTTACCTACACACACAAAACAAAAGACCAAGCGTAGTAGAGAAAAGACAAAAACTAAATAAACAACTATATATGCATTTTTTCTATATATATATATATATATATATATATATATATTTTAGAGAAAGTAAATAAAGTAAAAGACTAACAAAAACTAGATAAACTAAGCGCACTCACTCCCCGGCAACGGCGCCAAAATTTGACCGGTGTCGAAGCCCCGGCCAAAGATAAAGATTTTCCTTACCTTTTCTATTTTTAACTAGATAGGGCAAGTACGAGTATCGTATCCACGAGGAGTGTTTGTGGTTAGCTACTAACTTTCATTAATCAAAAAGGAAATTGTAAAAGTTGATTGGTTAGTTGTTTTATAAACTAGTTGCATAAAAAAAATAAAGTTTAATGAAAGAGTTGTTACGATTTGGAGATAGCGTAATCACTTCCGGTGTCGGGGTTTATGACCAAGTTGTTAATAATAATGTTGATATCAATATTGATTTGGTCATATAGACATAATCTAATTCAATTTCACCACTAACCTAGAGCACAATTCATATACTTACACACCAAACGTCCGTTCCGTAACTAAACTAACTAGGGGTGTACTGGGCACGTTCGGGTGGCGTATAATAAACTGTCTGTCGAACCAACGTGAAATCAAACACATATAAATAGCTATAAACGATCACATGTCAAAGTTTACAACTACTCATATATTCAAGAATGACATCAAAATATATTTTAGACAACTAAAATCAAATACCCTTCATACCGGAGTGACTACGAGACGATTAGCCAATCATTATGGAGAGAGTTGAATGCACCAAAGCCTTTGTCGAATGGTTCATCAAAATCAACAGACTTGATCTTTGATTCTCGTCCAAAAATCCCGTAATTGCTATCCGTAATATTTTTATCTCCAAAACGTGATTTCCTGTTTTGTGAAAAAGATGGGGCGATCGATCCACTATGTTTGATGGTGCTGCCCCAATGGATTGGAATGTGTGTGTGAATGATATCCCCCCTTCCCTTTCTCTTTTTTTCTCTGCGCCTCCCCTCTTCTTTTTTAACCCTATGGTATACGTTTTTTTTCTTTTTACACTAGTCCAGCCCAACATAAGAGAGTATATTAAACACAATTAAATTTCACTAGCCCATATGATGGTTTGTAATTTGTTGAAGCCCATTATGATTTCATGTTGATGACATGTGATGCGTAGACTTCCATACCACAAAAAAAAAGTTCTTTTATTTCTTTTTAATCACCATATTTGATTTTTCTTCAATTACTCTTCATTCATTTACTAAAACACCAAACATGGTTTATTTTGCTTACTCTTTTAGCTCCATTCATCTTGATATAATTGCATCATTTTGACATGTTTTCTTTGTAAACTACAAAATATAAAAACGACACAACGTAATATATTTTGTAATCATATAAATGCAACTAATGAATTATTAACATGAACTAAGGTTAATCTAAAATGAACCGATCACCCAACAGCTCTGATACCAATTGATAGTTCTAGACGAACCGAGCTTGGATCTAGATCTGAGATTGTTTGGTGATGTTGTTTGCGATCAGTGATGCGGAATCTCACTAATCACGTATTGATGCTTGAATGTTCATGAAGATCAATGCAAAGTATGATGAAGATGATGATAATATGAATAGGAGAATTGTATTAGATCAATGTGAAGGTTACAAGGGATATTGAATGAAATGTAGGCAACTCTTAAACAAATGACCTAGGTGATGGTATTTATAGTCTATACCATTCACCTTACAATGTAACCTAAAAGCGTGCAGTTAAGCACAAACGCGCATTTAAGCACGAAACGATTACACAAATATTCTAAGAAAAATACAATTAATGAACGTCTTCACCCGTGCTTGCTCGTGATGATGCTCGATATCTTCACTCGCTTATATTTGAAAAGTGACATCTTCAAATAACCCCAACAGTACTCCCCCTAAGATGACACTTTACAAATCTGACAAATCAGCTTAAATCTTCATGTGGCGAGTATAGAGAGCAACTTAAAGTTTTGATATGCATTATCTTCAAGAGGACCCAACACCCAAGCAGACCCATGATGCATCTGTAACATCCCAGCCCGTCACACCATGATATTGTCCGCTTTGGCAGCCGGAACGCCCTCAGGTGTCGCCCCTCACAATTTTAAAACGCGTCATGGTAGGGGAGGTTACAACACCCTTATAAAGCAGTGCTTAGTTCTCCTCCCCACCAATGTGGGATCTTACAATCCACCCCCCTTGGAGGACCAGCGTCCTTGCTGGCACATCGGCCAACGACTGGCTCTGATATCATCTGTAACATCCCAGCCCGTCACACCATGATATTGTTCGCTTTGGCAGCTGGAACGCCCTCAGGCGCCGCCCCTCACGATTTTAAAACGTGTCATGGTAGGGGAGGTTACCACACCCTTATAAAGCAGTGCTTAGTTCTCCTCCCCACCAATATGGGCCCCAAATCCCAATACGAAACCCTAGAATTCCAATTTCCTTAGACTCCTATTGTTTCAATTTTAGTTTTCTATACAATATGTTTTATTAAGTTAGGGTTGTCATTTACTTAGGTGATTCTAGTATATGAGCAATCCTCAGTTGTATTTAGACTATTTGCTATTTGGTTCGAGCCTGAGTTTCAATGTGAGTAAACTCACTCCCCTTTTTACTTTTACATTTTGGGGCCAAAATATGTGTTCTATTACAATGCAATGTTTTCTAATTTTCTTTCAATTTTCAAAAGAAATCATACAAATATGTTAGTCTTGCTGCAGCATGATGCAGTCTTATGTGATAGTTTAAATTAGTATTATTACTTGGTAATCCCACCGGTACAATGTTAGCGCTAATGGTTTGACAAACCCACCTATATGTATTATAAAGATAGGTGATTTAAACCCGGCCATTCAATTTCAATGTTACAAGTTACTATTCAATGTTACAAGTTGTTATACGATGATGCAAGTTGCTATGCGATGTTGTTATGCCATGTCCCTAAGTTGCTAAATAGTTATTGATAACTTAAATATTGAGACGGTAAAGTGATAGTTGCTTGAAAAGTTATCTTTAACTAATACATGAGTTGGTTTCTCATGATAAATGGCTACAAGTTATATTACAATTTCAATGTGTGTTCAAGAGGTCATGGTTGAGAATAATATGAAATAGCTATACACTTAAGATTGCGTAGCATTTTTATGATGATCTTGGATTTTTGTATTATTAATTATAAATTGTGGTTTGCTCACTACCTTTCATTAGCTAACTTTATTTTTCACATATTTCAGGTGTTGTATGCGATTGATTTTATGGTTAATTATTTATTCAAGACATATGGATGCCTTGGACCTAGAATAATAATGAAGACTTTGCAATTATTGTTTCGATTTATTATCTTGTCGTTTCATTTATGTCTCATGTTCCAAAACTTATGTTAGGGAAATTGTTAGAAATTAATAAAAAGTGTGTCATCTGCTTTGTTACTATTGATATCCAATTTCTATGACAACCTGGTGTTTCCGCCGACGGGTGGGGTGCCACAGGTGTGACATCTGGCCCGAACCCAAATGCCCGAATTGAATCCAAATCTGTTTCCTTTTATCTAATTCGTATTTATCTTCCTTTAAAAGTAACACTTTGTTAGTAACCCAAATGTCGAGCTTTACGTTATCTCTCGTCTTTAATATATAACGACCAAGTTGTTATCTAACATTTATTAAATTAATTAGTAAATACCATTATTTATCTCCAAAGTATATATATGTAAAAGTGTATTTTACAAAAGAGTTTTTATAACGATAATTAGTAAATACCATTATTTATCTCCAAAATAACTATTCAACGTCAAAAGAACGTAATGAAATAAAAACAACAATTATATAAACGCTATGTTTCAACTCCGTTCAACTCCGTTAAGTTAATTAGTTAATATAATTTATAAATTAACTTTAGGCCATTTATGTAAAATTTGAAACTTAAATTAAAGTTTATAACACAAAATAATAATAACTCAAACTCAGGGGACCTAATGTGTAACATTGAAATTAAAACCCAGCCCCCCCATCACTCCCGCACTTCCGACAACACCCTGTTCCGGCCATTTGGCCGGAATTGCACGATTTCCGGCAAGACATCAAAAATTGGTTTTTACTTCGTTTTAATCCAATCCAAGTTATATAAAATGTTCCTTTGACCATCTCGAACCCGTAACGTGTATCAAACCAGTCAATTATCACTTAAATCGTCGTCTTTAATCGATTCAAAATCGTAACCCATAAAACCCATTTACTCAATCGGTGAATTAACGGATAATCAATCAAATTGTATGAACCAAAACGTCCCAATAGTGAATTCGAGTGTAGTAACATATTCAATTAAACCTTAATTCTGTTAATGCCATCATTTGATCCAAATGAATCAAATCGCAAAAATTGAACTCAACCACATTATTGTAACAAACATTTCAGATCGATTCGTTGTGCAAAATGCTTCCTTGGCATCTCACTCTCTGCTCAAGAAATTCTAGGGTTCATCTTTCGTTCATAAATCGGGTCAGCGCGAAAACGTTATTACTCTTTTCAATTATCTTGGGGCTTTTACTTAGCACATCATCAAGAGTATTTCTGAAGTTCAAATTGCATTTTAACGGCCTCTGGATACCATCTTGTTTTTATAGCAGCATGCTCTTTGTTCTTCAATCTCTTTGATCGAATTTATTTGTAATCGGGTAAGTGTTTATGTTAAAAATACTCCTTATGATGTTTAGATCAAAACCCCTCAATCATTTTCTGATTTAGTTGTTTCAATCCGAAGTAATTTAGGTATTTGTGTTTCTAGGGTTTATATGAATGGGGATTTTATTTGAATTCATGCTAATAACTATTTTTGGTTGGGTTTTAAACAACAATAGGTAATAGTACAGCTGTTAAGGTGTTTGATTATATCAGGGAGGTCCTTGTTTCGAAACCAGGGACGAAAATACATTTTTATATTATACTATATACTTTATAAAATGCTCAAAACTTATAAAATATAGCCAAAATCATGATTTTAATAAATCTAATTATTACAAACACTTTTAAATATTATAAATATGTATTTTAAATATTTACAAAGTGCATACAAAGTTCTATAAATAATAGGCTATACAAATAAGACTTTGTTATGGATTTTATATACTTTAAAATTGTGTTAAAATATTTCTAATAAATATAATATATTTTTGACATTATATAATTGTTGTTAAAGTTTATTATTAGAGTTTCTATTATTTATCAAAGTGATTATTAATACTGTTGCTATCGTTATAAATAAACAAGTTTATATATCTTTTTGATGTTTAACGAGAAACCCCCAAATCTCAATTCGAAACCCTAGAATTCCAATTTCCTTAGACTCATGTTGTTTCAATTCTAGGTCTCTATATAATATGTTTTACTAAGTTAGGATTGTCATTTAATTAGATGATTTTAATATTTGAACGATCCTTGGTTCTATTTAAGCTATTTACTATTTGTTTCGTGCCCGAGTTTCACGGTGAGTGAATTCACTCCCCTTTTTACTTTTACATTTTTGGGCCGGAATATGTGTTATATTACAATGCAACGTTCTCTAAATTTCTTTCAATTTTGTTTCAAAAAGAGATCATAAAATGTGTTAGTCTTGTCTGCAGCATGATGCAATCTTATGTGGTAGTTTAAAGTCGTATTGTTACTTGGTAATCCCACCGGTACAATGTTAGCGCTAATGGTTTGACAAACCCACCTGCCTGTACAACATCGATAGGTGATTTAAACCCGACCATTCAATTTCAATTTCAATTTTAAAAGTTGCTATGTTACAAGTTGTTACCCAATGTTACAAGTTGCTATACTATGTTGCTATGTCATGTCCCTAAGTTGCAAAATAATTATTGATAACTAATATATCGAGACGGTTGCTTGAAAAGTTATCTTTAATTAATACATGAGTTGGTTCCTCATGATATATGGCTACAAGTTGCTATACAATGATGGTTTTCAATGTCTGTTCAAGGGGTCCTGGTTGAGATTGATATGAAATGGCTATACATGTAAGATTGCACAACATATTTATGATGATCTCGGATTTTCTATACTATTATTTATCAATTGTGGTTTACTCACTAGATTTCATTAGCTAACTTTATTTTCACATATTTCAGGTAGTGTTGATGTTATTTTACTGCTTTTACCAAGATATAGGATTGCCTTAGACCTAGTTAAAATAAAAAAGACAATTGCATTTACTATTTCGGTTTTGTTACTTTTGTCGCTTCTGTTTAAGACTCATGTTCCAAAACTTATGTTATGAAAATTATTAGAATTTAATAAAAAGAGTTTCATGTGCTTTGTTACTATTGATATCCAATTTCTATGACAACCCGGTGTTTCCGCCATCAGGTGGGGTGTCATAGGCGGCCGGTATCTCTTCCAACTCATTTTGCGGGGCTTGGTTTATGTTCTGTTAATGATGTATCCACTTATGCTTTTGTGGCCTCTCGGGCTCAAACGTGGGATTTGCAAGACAAATTTTTCGCAAATGTGGTTTGGACGGCTTAAATTTTAACTATGGGTGTGTGTTAGAACTCCTACAGACTTCTCTTCCCGATTTTGATATCAGCGGGTTCTCGAAAAAGGACACCGCCCCTAAAGCCCAACATGTTTTTGCGAGTGATTTATTTAGTAGGATCGGTCAAAGTTTGGAAGTGAGCTTTGATTTGTCACCCTGTCAGAAAGTAGTGGTTGCATGTCTCCAGGCTCCTCGGGCTCAAGATTTTCTAACTATCATCCCCATTGAAGGACTAGGGCAACACATGTTGCCATTGGAATACATGGCTATCCTTAAGTATCGGTTAATCATTCCTTTATTCTCGATTGATGAGCTTTGTCCCATTTGCCGCAAGGTTTGTTTAGATGCTTTTGGTGATCACGTAGTCCATTGCAAGGAGTTACCCGACTTCAAATACATACATGATTTGGTTAGGGATGTCTTATGTGATATCCTTAGCGAGCAGGAATTTCGGCTAAAAAAGAGGCGCCTATGAACTTTCTGACATATCTGCTCGAGGGGAGGTCTACTTTAAGGCCGGCTGATATTCTAGTGTTTGGTTGGACCGTGGGGGGGGGGACATGCTTGTGTGGTCTTTACGGGAGTTTCCCCTTGGTTGCGATCAGGGAAAATGAATTTGTTGCACGACAGGCTGCGTGAAAGGCAAAATCATGCAAGACTACTAGACACGAGAAAGAATGTCTGGATAATTAACATGTTTTTATTCCATTAGCCTTTGATACGTTTGGCTTCCTAGCCACTGGGCAGTGAACTTTTTGACCAAGGTTCAACGGGTCATTCATAGAAATGTTTTGACCCCTAAGGGCAAATTTTTTGTGTTCAGTAGTGTGACATCTGCCCTAAACCCGAACCCGAATGCCCGACTCGAACCCGAATCTTTCTATCTTTTATATATTTGTATTTATTTTTCTGAAAAATGTAAAGTTTTGTTATCAATGCCAATAAATGTGTTGGATCTCATGCTTTTCCCTCCTTAGTAAAACGATCAAATTTACTGCGAATTAATATCTAAAGTATACTTTGTTAATTTATATTTACAATGATAAATTCCAAGAATATAAAACGTGTGGTTCATAAAAGAGATTTTATAAAAAAAGATTATCAAATCTATTACTATTAAGTCTATAAATAACTATTCGATGTCAAAAACAACGTGAACGTATAAAAACATCAATGTTATAAAAGTTAAAAGATAACTCGATTAAATTAGTTGGTTAAAAATAGTTTTTTATTTAACTTTGGGTCAAAAGTGTCATGTTTGAAACTTATATTAAATTTTTAATTAAAATTATTGACATTTGAAATTAAAGGGACCAAAACTGTAAATTATATTCCAACCCAAACCCCCCCTCGACTCCCCGTGTTTCCAGCAGCCAACTCTCCGACCAGTTTGGCCGGAACTTCCCATTCTTCGGCAAGCCCCAAAAATCACAATTTAACCAGTTTTAAGCTAATTAAAATCCGATAAAACGATTGTGGGTAGGTTTCGAACCAGTTTTGTAATATTATATTAGAGATATGTTTTGGTTATAGTTTATTTTAAATATTTGTTTTAATTTATGGTTTATCAACAATGTACGAGATGTTTCAACTTATTTTAACTATAAATATTAAAGTAAGCATTGATTAAAAGACACATCAAATAACATCATCAAGCACCAACTCTAACTTTCTAAAGAAATCTCAATCTTTCATTCTAAAGAATTTTACCACCTTTTTATCATCTTTTTCTTTTTCTTTCAAGTGTAATTCGGGTTTTTGAGTCGATCTCAGCAGTACTAACTGCTTAGGCTGTTATAATGAGAGACAAACAAGTAAACAAGTTATGTTAGGAGTTTTGAAATTTGTTTTAAAGGATTTTTGTTGAACATAATCATCAGCCGATTTCATTTTATTTGTCATAGTTTCATTGTACATTTCTTGCATTTTATTTTTTTTAATCGTTTTTCTATTGTAATTTACTGTTTTCTTTATTCTGTTATATTGTAATCGAATAATAAAGTTATTTTGTTATTATTTTACAAACGCTATTCCTCCGTAAACTTCTTTCCGAGAATATATTAATAAGTTAATTGATGATAGTCCATCTCATTTGTTAAAACTACACATATATCCTCTTATTATTTAACTTTTTTTTAACATCTAAGTCTGAAGTTCAAAATACTTTTGTAAGGATTCATAAGGTTAGACCGACGCATCAACCAACGAGCAAGACACATAAATGAGTTTTGGTTTTGATAGCATCGAGTACACAAGTGTGTATACATTGTACACACATACATGTGTATACATGTACACACGTGTGTACGCGAAATAGTATAAATAGTGGTCTTGGGTTTCAATTTAAAGCTGTTAGTTCGGTTGTTTGGTTTTTCCCAGAGAAACTCTGTAATCAATCAAAGACAAAATATAAAAGTTTATTCAGTGTTCTTCGTGTTTTTTACGATTTATTTGAATTCTGCATGAATATTTCATACTCGTTATCGTTTGTAACAGATTCACGGATTTCCGGGACTAACAAATTTGCATTATAGAATCAATCCCTTCCTCCCACAAATACTTCAAATCATATTTGCTCTTCAAATTAAAATTCTTCCGTTTCTAAATTCATATTCACGCATTCCTCTCATACTCTTTATCTATGAAACGAACCGAACATCAAACCCGTCTACTTAAAGATCACAGGTCTATTCATTTGAATTGGACTTGAAAACCAGATGATGTCATAAATAATTTAAACTTCTAAAAAATAGGAAAAATATAGACATATAAACGATAGACATGAAAAAAACTGGTTTCAGACCGGCCTTTGCGGTTCCAAACCGACAAGCCCCGTACCTTGCACCCGACCAGGTTGTACCCGCTAGTTATGCACCGGCTCCTACCTACCTTGCACCCGACCAGGTTGTACCCGGTTTGGAACCAATTCTAACGTTTTTTTAGTTTTGCACTTGGGTTCCAATCTAGTCGTTGGAAAACAGCTTTATTACTTTTTTCTTGCCAATTCACCCTTTTTCACCCTTTTAACACCCATAATCCACTTACAAGCTAGTATAAATACATGTTTGATTACTGACTATGTGTCAAGGCTCGATGAAAGGGTAAGCAGGGATCGTTTCCACATGAAACTAATGGAAAGTGTTTAATTTAATGAAACTATATGAACTAAATTAGCTAATGACTTAAAAGGAAAAATTGAAACTTTGGTTTGGTTTTAGAAACTAAATCGTAGCCAGCAACAAACTTGAAAAAGGGTTTTAAACAATTAACTAAAAAGGTAATTACTTACGGGATTCAAGTTCAAAGATCGATGCTAGTTACTTTTAACCTAGTGACATCATGTATTATGACTTGTATACCTAATTTTTACTAAAGTGATAGCAAAGGAACAAACTCCTAAGCTCGCTCATTCACTGTATCAATCAAACTATATCAAATTGCCCGCTTAGACTAATGAGTTCACGATACAATAAATAGAAGAACTGATGACAAAAACATACAACTTTATTAATAACAAGATTTTTGAAGTTAGTAAAAAACATAAACTTGAATGATAGAATCCAAATTCAATACAAAGCTGTACTAAAAAACAACTAAGCATCTCATTTACACGAACTCTTCACTCAGAAACAACAACAAAGGAGATTAGCTACACAACATCATCTTCATTCTTCATGTGTTGGTGATGATCAATGATGTTTGGCAATGATTTAAGAGAGTTTGGATGATGACAATCAACTCTTGAATGCCCAAGTTCGCCTAGGGGAAGTTACCAAACAAAACCATAATGATTGGGTTTAAATAACATTCAAAAATCCTAAAATTCAGAGTTTTTCCCGACCTTCAGTGTATAATACGCCCCTAATGCGCCCAAAATCAAATTCCAAACAACAACTTTTTTTATGGCCAACGTCTGATACGCCTATATCTGGATTTTCACCATCTTTTTCAATCTTCAACTTGAGTCCTCAGACTTTCTTCTAATGCATTATTTGGCTCCATATTTGGTCCTTTTAAGCTTCATTTAACTCCAAACACCTACGACACATAACACATACAAAGTAACTCGTTTCAACACAAAAACAACTAAAAATCATGTATTTATCTATAATAAACACTAACAAAACACTACGTGATCAATTACCCCACTCGAAAACGCAAAACCGAAAGCAGAAAACACAACAAATACTTTCGTTTTCATCTCTCTCGATATGGAATTGCATTTATTCGTTTGTGAAGGTTCTTCCCAAGCCCTAACCGTTGTTAAAGTTATTCATGCATAGTTGAAGCCAAAGAGTTTGGTAAAATTAGGATTTGTGGAGATATAGCTGGTCTCAAAAGACTCGTTGCAAGTATATATTTTGGAGCCATGTTGGGAACGGCTTCAAACTCCACTTTAAACAAACATTTCTGCTAAAAAGGAGGCCCCTGTGAACTTTCTGACAGATCCGCTTGAGGGGAGGTCTACTTTAAGACGAGCTGATATTCTAGTCTTTGGTTGGACAGGGGGCAAACACGCTTGTGTGGACCTTACGGGAGTATCCCCCTTGGTTACACTTCGGGGCAATGGATTTTTTGCAGGGCAGGCGGCGTCAAGGGCGGAATCATGCAAGATTGCTAAACACGAGAAAGCCTGCCTGGATAATCAGCATGTTTTTATTCCATTAGCCTTTAATACATTTGGTTTCCTAGCAACGGGGGCGGTGAAATTCTTGACCAGGGTTCAACGGGTTATTCACAGCAATGTGTCTACCCCTAAAGGCCAATGTTTTGTTTTCAGTCGGCTAGGGTTTGCTATTCAAAAGGGGGTTGCGGCGCAACTTGTTGCTCGTTTACTGCCACGCTATTGTAAATTCCAATGGATTGTTTAAGCTAGGATGATGGTTTGATTTCCAAAAAAAAAAAAAAACAAACATGTCACAAAGAAGTTTTGTCTGGTGTTGAAAAATGCCCTAGATTTTTGAGTAATCCAAAATGGGGGCAGTGACGAAGTATTTCATTACAATGTCAAACTGGTTCAAGATCGTATGACGAAGTTCGTGATTCAACAAGCTTTGCCATTCAACCACTTCGACAACCTGAAGTTGACATCTTTGATTCGCGAAAGCTTCGTCCTCGTTACATCCACGTGAGTCATTCTACTCTTAACGTTATTGTTTAAAACTAAATATGCCAAAAAAATATTTAATTGTATTTTTTCAACACTAAAGAATGATATATTTTAACACATGACGTTTGGTCGGCTTTACATAGTTGCGTTGAACCGTATATTTGTGTAACCGTCATGGCTTGTGATTTACTAACCGTGCAAGCTTCTTTGGTAGCTTCGGACTTTTCTTTTAGCGGGAAGGTATTATCGTTAAGGAGGACCTGACTCTCTCCGACAACGGTAGAAATGTGCATTTGTCTTAAGGATCACATGGACGTGGTGGATACAAAACAAAACAACCTTAGAAGATGAAATTGAACTAGAAGCAAAAATACACGAAGAAGAGATCTAAGAAGGAATATCCTCTAAAATATCTGATGATGAACTCGCAAACGATGAACAAATAAGATAATAAAGATGAAAAAGAAACCAACAAATCTTCTACTAATCTAAAAATCACTAAGGAGAGGGTATGTGGCAGCCTCTTAGCCACCCTATCCACATTAATCACGTGTCAGCACCACAGAGCTCGTAGCACAGGTTTCACGAGGATCTTCGGGTTAACCCGTTTGTTTAGTTCCGATCTAATATTGATGACCACGTGTAGGGTGGTATTCACCTTGCCGTTATTATTATTGTATTTATCTTTATTTGTAATAGATTAGTCTCGTATTTGTATTTCGTTGTAATAGTTAGTTGGTGTTGCTTTATTAATGTTTAGTGTTTTTGGTTATGCGACACTGACTGTCACATGCAGCGTGGCATGTTCTAGCGATTAGGTAGTTTCGCAAGTTTGCGAAACTACTTGCGAAACTACTTGCGAAACTAGCCACTGTATATATAGTTGTTTAGGGTTTCATTTGTAAAGAACTCTTGGAACATTATTGAATACAATTGTGTTTGGATCTGAGTTCGATTCTGGTTATTGTTATTGCAAGGAATTGTTTGTTATATCTTTGTTGCATTATTCCAATTCATCTTCATCTAATCATTCTTCTTAATCAAGTACTTAATGGGTTGTTATGGTTTATTTACTTTTTGATCAATCTTCATAAGCTTTTGTTACTAGATCTAGTGGTAACAAAGTGTTTGTGATCAGATCTATATCAACATAGCATGAATTATCGATCTTCTAAACCAATAATATGGTATCAGAGCCATTGTGTTCTTGATTTAAGTGTTTTTTGAGGGTTTTTGATAAAAAGTTCATTTCAATCTCTCTGGATCTGATCTATTGTTATTTTCTATGGAATTGGATTGAGAACTTAGTGTTTTTGGTATTTGAATCACTTAAAATCTTCAGATCTATCATCAACATATAGATCTGAGATCTGGGTTTGATTTTGGGGTTTTCTCATTAAGTTTTAGTTAAAATCTATTTCAATCAAAATTGGATCTGAATTGTTGTTGTTTTCATTGATTTTTGATTGAGGATTGATTTATTATGCTTGGTAAACTCATCGGAGTAATCAGATCATTCATTGGAGATGCTGTGTGCAATCTGAGTGAATTTTAGTGTGTTTTTCGTGGAAAAGGGGTTTTCCAGATACATTTTGCGACACTATACATTCATCTTGCGAAACTGTGGATCACTTTGCGAAACTAAGTGATCATTTGTTGGTTTGTCTGTTTGCGATTCTGATTTGCGAACCTACTGAACGAAAGTTCATCATTATTGTGTTGTGCTTGCGAAAGTGCTGCTTAATTGTTGCTGTGTTTGCGACACTGTCTGCGAAACTATTTGTGACATTGTCTGCGAAACTATTTGCGACATTGTCTGCGAAACTGAGACCAAAATTTAAAATTTGAAAGTTACAATGTCAACTTCATTCACCTTTGCTGATCTAAAAAATGTTGCACAAATTAGCCCACCAAAAGTGATAGATGATGATAATTTTGATGATTGGAAGAAGAGACTGGAGGAATTTTATTTGAATATGGATTATACAAAATGGGATTCGATTGTAATGGGTCCACACATACCTATTACCGTCATAGGAGATGCTACAATTCAAAACACCAACCCGAATACATACACCGATAGAGATAAAAAATTGATAGATTGTGATAACAAAGCTTTTGATACTCTGTGCTTAAAAGATGAAATTCATAGCAAATTCGCTGAACACAAGAATGCAAAATCTATGTATGACGCTATGTGTAGATTTTATGATGGGTATAAAAAATGGGAGATGGACAAAGGGTTGCTGGCTGAGAAGGAGTTTGTCGCTTTTGTTAGTCATAAAAAGGAGAAACTTTCGGATTTGATCAATCGCTTTCTAAATGTGACAGGAAATTTAAAGAAGTATGATGACGATCTCAGCAATTATGAACAAGTACACAGACTTCTAGATTCTCTTCCAGCTGAGTGGAGTGTCTACGTTAAAACCGTCAAGAAAGAAACTGGATTCTTGGATTACAAACTCACGGATATAAATGATAAGCTTAAAGTTGTGAACTGGAAATGAAAAGGAAGGAGTTTTTCCAAGAAGTGCTACCATCTCAAACTAACACCTTAAACATTGATCTAACTTCATCCATGTCAAGCATACTCAATTACAAAACCAAACTGAATAAAAAGCTCAACGTTATAGCATCTGATTCTGAGTCAATTGTTGAAATCTCGTAAAATATAAGAGAAAATTGTGGAGTATCAACAATTGATATGAAGGAGGATCTGGTTGTGGGATAACTAATGCCGATAAAGCAGAGAAAGATAAGGAAGGTCAAAATAAAGCTAAAAGAAGAGATGGCTGAAGTCAGGAAAGAAAAACATAAAGAAGATACAAGAATGTGCAACTGTGAAAAAGCTCTCGCAGCCGAAAGAATCATCATGGATCTTCCTTATGAGACTGTTCAATATCTGTGTTCCTCTGCGTGTAAACAACGATTATTTGGTGTTTATAAAGCAAACAGGATAATCTTGCAAAACCAAAGAGAGATCACGGCAATGAATGATGAACTTAAGAAAAATGAAGTTTGTTATTCTGTAAAATTTAATGAAGCCTTGGCTGAAGTTGAACTGTTGAAGAGAAATCTCTATGAAAGAAATGTCGAGATAAATCTTTTGAATGAAAGGCTTCTTTTAGCTCAACTTGAATCCACGAAACTTCAAAGCAAACTTGATAAGTGGACCATATCTCAAATGAAACTAAGTGAGCTTCTTGTCAAACAAAAGGGGGCTCGAATAAAAGATGGAATCGAATACAATCCTGATGTTGAAACTGTTTTTCCGCCGCCATAAACTCTTTGTTACTCTCCCTTGCCCAAACCACACCCAAAGAATGATATGTTTGAACAAAATACTAGACTGGAAAGATTCAGTATCTCAGAGGTGAGGGATGACTATGATTCTCCGATCGGCATTGGATACAACAAACCACTTGATGATAATCAAGACGATGAATGTCATGCTTCCACTAATCCGAAATCCATACCTACAGATTTCACTAACCTGCATGAAAAGTTCAAAACTGGTGATATTCCTATTTTCGAGCCAATCAACAAGGAAAGAGAATATGCTCAAAGTTCATCCACATTAAATTAATCAAGTCAAGACAGTCAAGGTTCACTGAAAACAGGAGTTATTCCTAAAAAATTGACAAGTTCAGAAGATGAACCAGAGAAAAAGAGAGGTCAGGAAAATTCAAAGACCAAGACATTACCTAAAATAGTCAAAATCCAAATGCTTCCAAAATCTGAACCAAGAAGAATTCAGATCCCAATTCCCGATCATCCTTCCAAATCACAAAAGGCGAAATATCCACCTCAGTCAAGACCTTTAAAGACTCATCACAGTAAATCAACTGCACAATCAAGAGTATCAACAGGCAAATCCAAGGAAATGTATGTCTTTTACAGCGATTCAGACTCTCACATGTCTAGCTGTGATGAAGAAATCTGTATGGATCATGTGCCCACTTTCAAGATCAAAAAGACAGGTTTAAAATCACATTGTTTCAGATGCAATAAGACAGATCATGTGGTAAAAAAATGTCCTGATCTTGTTCAAGGCAGCGCAAATAATAAATCCTTAGGAAATAGAATTAAACAATTCGTTAATAATCATTTTTGCACAAATTCCTTCTTTCAAAAGCCCAATTTTATTAAGACTTGGGTTCCTGTTTCTAACTGATTTTCTTTTATAAATGCAGCTCATTCGTGAAGGTCTATCAATTGTTCTTCGGTGAATTGGTAGCGGATGATCTTTTCATTTTTTCTGGGTTGAAAGACTTTTTTATTATATATTTGCCGCCTTATTGCTTTATTAAAAAAAAATAAAAAAAAATAAATAAAAAAATAAAAATAAAAAATAAAAAATAAAAAAAATCTGATTTCTTACGTATAGTTTGTGATAATGTTTGCCATCCCTTTGAGTATGTTTTTAAATTCGTGAAAGTTTCAGTTTGTGCTGAAAATTAAAATTTTGGGGGAGTAATACTACAAATGAATCATTTTGTGTTTTGTGCTTCACCCTATGTAAATATTGTTTGTTTCTTGCAGGGTTCAGATCTGTGTGGAAAGCACCTAAAGGAGGATATTGATTTGTGTGATGATGTGTCAATAGGCTCAGCCCGAATATAATTAGACAGCAACTCTGTGATTAAACTAAATCCAAAAGAGCTCGGTGATTAGGAGCATTTTTACATATATTTGGCCTACACAAAGTAATAAGTTTTGACAAAAAAAGGGGTTGAGAGTATTTGATTGCTGCTTGATTTTTCCCAAATCCAAACCCTTAACCTTAACCCTGAATGACGCTTCTAGTTAGCTCTTCAGAATCTTATCTCGTGCTTATCTCCTCTGCTATGCGAAAGCATTGACCTGGAGTGATGATCTTCTCTGTTATATGTAAATATAGACCTGAAGCTCTCATCAGCACGCTCAGATGATCATCTCCTCTGTTATATGTAAATATAGACCTGGAGCGCTCATCATCTGCAACCCACAAATGCTAAGCTCACAACGTTTCTACATCAAGATCGTTATTTGACACTTCATACAAAAGAATATGCTCACAATGTTTCTACATCAAGATCGTTGTTGATGCTCTAAACCAAACTCCAACTCACTCCCAAATATTACATTCACAATAATTATTAAATGATCAATGTCTATGTCCATCAAAATAACAAAATCTTGCTGAATCATCTAAACTCAATAAGTCATGATGTCAAAACAAGTTACTTTGCTGAATGTCTGTGGAAACCGAGTTGCCTGAGTTTCTTCAAATCGAACTCAAAACATGATAAGATCGTTACAGGTTGCTTGTTGAACGGAACAAAGCATGGGTTTAAATGGACTAACATATTGACAATCTCGCCCAATCTATGTCTCTCTGGATGGTTGCTCGAAATGCATTATCTGACTTCCTCGTGATACATTCTGTTTACTGTTATCTGTCCTTCAAAGTGAAATCTTTGTATTACTATTTTTCAACAAATGGGCTTTCGTATTGCTATTCATCTTAAAATTCTCAAGGGATGTGTTTGACTTTATCTTAAAATATTTGTAATTTAATTAGAGTTGACTTAAAATGTTTTCAAAATATTTTCTTAATTTTTAGGTTTTTTGCGAAACTACAGTTTCGCAATTCTGCGAAACTGCTCTCTGATAACCGGGATTTTGGGTCATTTTAGATCATAATTCACTGTAATATCACTTTTCAAAACCCAAACCTAAACCCTAGTTTCACATAACTTTCAATCATACATTTTGAAGTGTTTTTGGATACATGTGATCGGTAAGTATTATGTTTTAACAAGTTTCGAACCTTCGTTCTTATTTTGATTCAAGTTTATGCTGATCTGATATGTGTATTGATCTTGTGTCTGTTGGTGTTCTTGTCGTTTTGTGAAACTATGTTTCTTTTTTGCGAAACTGAACGAAAGTTCAAACATGTGTTTGCGAATCTACCCTGTTATGCTGCCCATGCACACTCGGTAGTGTCGGAAACACATGTGTTGCGAAACAATAGTGTCGATGACATGCGACACTGTTGTGTCGCAGTTTCGACACTGTTGTGTCGCAGTTTTGCGTAACTAACTTCTGAATTTTTTTTATATTTTATTTTATTTTATTTTATTATTATTATTATTATTATTATTATTATTCTTATTTTATTTCTCTTACTAATCCACTCCCGTTTTGCGTTACAAGATAAATATGGATCCAAAACCCCCCCTCCTTTAAAGTTCGAGCGTCGATCGAACGTCGTAGCTTATCTAAATAAATGAGAGGGATCCAAAGTCGGTGAGATTCCGAGACGCAATCTCTTGGCTGAAGTCGTCTCCGATATTCTATTCCATCACTCACGATCCAGTAATGGATCAGCAGCACATTCGAGATTTCTAGAAATCGGCGAACTATGATTTGAACAAGAAACCAGAAGAGATTACGGCTACAGTCATGGGGGAGCATACTGTTATTACTGCTGAAGCTGTTGCACGGATGTTGAGGATGGAGCGTGACGTTGGATCACCCGTGTTGCTGAACATGATCGACGTGCACAATGGATTTATAGAGATGGGATTCGAGGGTACAGATTTTATGGCGAGAAAGGATATTAAGAATTCGTTCCTGTCCAAAGAGTAGAGGTTTATTGCTCACGTGATCATAGTCTGTCTTGATCACAGAAAGGGGTGGTTCTTGTCACACCCCCAAAGTCCACAAACGGAGTTTTACCGTTAAGTGTGTGACAAACCAGGATCTCAGTCATTAGTTACACCAAACGACACTATATGAATTTAAAATATACGCGTCTCATTAAATGAGAAAATTTAATACAGAGTTAACGTTTAATAATTTGCGGAAGCGTAATCGAAATGTAATGTTATTAATATTAAATGGAACTAAATGCGGAAACACGCGCCCAACATAAGAAACATAGTCTAAATAATTGTTCAAACCAAACATAGTTTTTAAATGCAAGAAAGTGTTTAAATGCAAAGTTGTGACTCCATGCCATGTCCTAAGTGCGCTGAACCTCAGTGACCTGTAAAAGTGAGAGACTAACAAGTGTCAACACGACGGTTGGTGAGTTCACAAAGTAAGTATGAAATCAAGTAGTCCAGTTGCAAGCAGAAATATAAATTAAGTATGTCATTGTAGGTAGCTAGTCTACAGCACATGTCCTTAGAGGCGTATGTATCTGACCGAAGCTGACGTATGTACACATTAAGTGCAGTTTGCCTGTTCGTACATCCCAGCAGGATGCACTGTAAGTATGTTAGGTCATTCAACACCCGTTCGACAGGTCCTTCTGTCGTGCTAGCGCGACTAGCCCGGGTGGGGTTTGTCAAACCCAGTAGTACTACTCAAAATTTCCCCGCTATTTCACAAATACTAACGGTCAACTAGGTATCCATGAGGTCTTTCATGAACAAAATAAAAGTTGCTCTAATCCAGACATGCGACATACAAAATTTGTAAATCCGTAAAAGTATTCGTCCGAGTTCCAGCCCAAAAAGGGTAGAATAGTAAATAGTTTAGTTCAGTGAACTCACCTTATGTTGCACAGCAAAATAGTTAACAGCACACACAGTATGTAATACGGCAACCTAAATAACAATAGGTCGATTAATGTGCGTTCATGTAGGGTCATAGTACCCTATGCATCCAAATGGTCAACAGTTTATGCGAGTGTGGTTAAGTTTGACTTTTTGACCACGTTTGACTTTTTGTTGACTTTTGGTCCAAGTTTGACTTTTAGTTGACCCGAGTTGACCCATGACCCGTTGGTGATTTGTCAAGTGTAAATACGTTACATTTGGTGTATTTGACCATATTATATTCACATACCACATCACACTTCACGTATTCAACAAATAGAAGTTCCAATTTCACAAAAGTTTCCTTTATAGGAAAGTCGAACTTTTAAAGAATGCGTGCATAATTCAACATCCTAAGCATGTCAACTATTATACTAATACCATAGCACGTTACACAAGTCATCAACACTTACCATTACTTTGTAGTTCCTAATATACAACACATTGGCAAGCATGGTCATTTCTAGGCAATATAGTGTTCACATGTTTTTGTGCAACTAACAAAGTAGCAACTTTCATCATGGCATCCTAGTTATTAGCACACCATTTAGACTTCAACAAAACAATTCCAAGCAACCGTCCTACTAACCAACTAGCACCTACCAATGTCCTTTCATGACCAAGGCATGTTTACTAAGCATCACATGCCTACAAACATTCATATGCAAGTCCCAACCATGTTTATACATTCGAAATTACTAAACATGCTTCCTAGTAAATTTTCATGTCAAAAAGTTTCTACCTTTAGCAAGTGTCCTAAGCCAAGACGAATTCATACGTTCAAGCAATCAAATTTCGTCTAACACATCTTCTAAACACGCTAGTAAGTCCATAACAATCACTAGACGTCCATAACATGCAATTTCACATGATCAAGAATACAAAAGTTACTATTTTTAGTAATCTAACATAACAATCATGCAATTTCACAATTAAGAAATCAATCTTCATCCGAATCATCATCTAATTACAAATACAATCCTATTTTCTCAATTCCAATCATGCAACATCAAGTTTCAATGATTCCATACTAAACCCTAGTTTCATAAACACACTTTTTGTACCAATTTCATCATCTAATCACCAAACTAGCCATTAACACACAAACAATAAACCAATTCCACAACATGATATCGATTTGGCCAATTTGGATGAACTAGGGTTTCATGCCTTACAATTTTCGAAACATATATGAAGTTTTTAGGAATGAAACTTACTCGTAATGTGTTTATAACTTAAACTAGCAAGCAATAACACCACCAAAGATCCAACACAACCGAACATCATCACTTGACGAACCAAGCAGCCGAATTATTCAACTGGCCATAACTTTTTCATCGCTACGAGTTAGAAGGTGTATTTACTATCATTGGAACCGTCTCGTCGAGACGAAGATTTTGATATATAATAGGCCTCGTGACGACGTCGGAGCTGGCCGGAATCTGGTCGGAAAGGTGACGGCTTCAAGGAAAGAAAAACATTTTTTATAAAACTAGGTTTAGAAATTGTTAACTTTTGTTAAATGTTAAGTTGGGTTGGGCCTTGGGCCATCATGGGTCACATGGGTGATCCACGGGCCCCGTTTTGTTTCGGTTTTACAAACACCATGAAAATCTTTCTCAAATGTTCATTTTTGTTTCGTAAGGGTTACCGAAATCCGCAAACGGTTAAAACCGGTAAATACGCGGTTACACGAAAATTCAACAATTAAGCACACATAACAGTTAAAATGTATTATTATTGTATTCGCATTCATTTAAGATCACCAACGCCCGGGTATTAACTCGTGTGGTCGTTTCGTGTGAATATTTATATAACGGTTTGCACATTTAATTCATCAAATTAAATGAAAAGTATAATTGCGTTAACGTGACTAACAGAGTTTAACTAACGAAGTTAACCTGAATTTGTCGGGTGTCACATCATCCCCTTGTTGAAGGAATTTTCGTCCCGAAAATTGGATACGGTCGTTAAAATAGGTTTCGAGTTGTCACACAATGTTCCCAAAAACCTTTCAGTCACATAACGTATAAGTTCACTAATTTTATATTTATTTAGTTGTTCGGAATTATTATTTTATTAACTCACCAACATCCGTGTATTAACTCACGTGATCTGGTAATTCCTTGGATTGTCGTTACATGTAACTGTTTGTGTAATATGTAGCACGTTTAACTCAACTCATTAAAGATGGAGTATAATTTCATTAATAGAAGTAACGAGATTTTGTTAACGGGGTTAATCTGAAATTCTCGGGTGTTACATCATCCCCTTGTTGAAAGAATTTTCGTCCCGAAAATTTAACCAATAGTATTAGTATTAGATGTTGTCATTTGAAATAATTAAAGATGCTTGTACATTATTTGATTTTTCACACTACTACGTAACTCTGGTCCATGCTTCTAAATTCTAGCAAACTTCGGCTATAGTGGTCTTATAGTGTTTGGGTATTCTGAATTCTTTGCCTAATATTTTAACTGATTTTTCCGTGAAACGTTGTTGTTCATCGATTGGGACGACGAGTGTTCCATTACGTAAGAGCTTGATTAGGTTGCAGACATCAGAAATGTTGTGTACCATGTTTATCCTTTAACACTGATCCAGTCAATGGTCTAGAAGGCCAATACCCTAGGGTTTGAAATGGTCTAATGTGTATTATGATTTTGATGGAATTCCAGATTTTTTTTTTGTTTTTTTTTTTGAATGGGATTTACAAATTGCGATTTCTATACTGTATATTTCGGGGATTTAGGTTAATGCGTTCCACGTTGTTATTAGCTACCCGAGGACCGAGTACTAACAGAAGGGTTCATTTATTGGTATAGATTATTAGACTAGGACACTTGTGTACAAGTTACACCATGTATAGGTACTTGACTTCATTAAAGGAACGTTGCCAAAACACGGTCTAAAGGATGTCATGGACCTTCTAAAAATAGATGAGAAATGAGTTTTGATACTATCTATATGTTCGGACGTACGTGAATTAAGCAAGAATGATCAAGGAACTTAATAAGTATTCATGATTCGTTGTAGTCGATAGAAAAGTTGTTGGATGATGATGTAGGGTAAAATGTTGTTAATGTTTGCTTACTGAAATAGTATAAAAATGAAAGTGTCTATGTTACATGAAGCGTTCCTAATCCTTTGGACTACAATCGATTTTCTCTTTGATGGGATCCGAGTGTTACGGTTAGAAGTGTGCCCGGGGGCATATGATATGTCAAACATTTTCTCACTGAGAAGGTTTTCAAGAATGTTATCTTAGACTTCGCCATACCTTTGTTTCCATAGTTGTTACAATTACAATGCCTCAATATCTCGTTCCACTTCCTGCGTATGATCACAGTTTCATACTGGTCATCTCATTACTAAGTTCCTAATTTGTTGTTTAGTGTTTCAACCTAGATAGTTTTATGACTGCGTTACCGTATTATCAAGCTCTTGTTGTTACGTGATTTCCGTTGTATCTTTAGATTTTAATTCCTACAATATTAGTCGAAAACAGGTGTTTTTATGGGCACATATTTTAATTGAACTCCAGGGTAGTTTACAAGGGTGTGAGGGAGTATCCGATAAACAAACCATTTTCTCATAGAGGCAGGTTCCATTAGATTTGTAAGCCGACATTAGGTGGGGATTTGATTCGGTTATTCTTTATGGAGAGATCGTTTTAGTCCAGTTTATTATTTGTGATTATAGCTCCCTAACCTACTAGGTGAGGGTTCCCGTATTAAACAGTAATATTCTAACTGTGATTTTTATAACGGGATTCATCGTATGGTAGTGTTTAGATTCACCATTTGAGGATATAGAAGACGATGAGGTATAACAGTCCGATTTAAAGTCTAGGGTTCCAAGTTCATTAACGGATTAGAAAGGATCTCATGTTATATCATTACATGTGTCGGGTGGCTTCAGTATCATCATATCTTATATGGTTTCCTCTACTAGGACCTTCACAAGTTAAAATAGCTAGGTTAAAGTTTCTTACATGGCGGCTAAACACTTTTTACTAAGGAAGCTAATTAAGTTTAATATGGAAATTGCTGGATAATAGAGCTTCTATGAAGGGACGTCAGGCGTCCAAAGTGCCAAAGGATAACCAGAGTATCAATATTATGTTTCTTGGCAATTACAAAGGTGTACCGGGAATGGAACAAATTAGAAAGCGGTTACCCTGGACCGTAATGAGTGAATCTCCCTCAGAACATCAACTGGTAGTGTTGGTTTATTGTTGATGGTGGTAATCATCAACAGAATTCTTAGAGTCGTGAAATGTATTCCAGATCAGAATTTATATGCGTGTGTCAGTTATGAAATGTTTGGTTTTTGTTGTTATTGTGAATAAAGGATATATGAAAGTTATAATTTATCTGAGTAAATAGTAGGTTACCCTATAAGTGATAGATCAAACAGCTTTATAAGAAGTTTCGTGTTTTTTTTTTTGTTTTTTTGTTTTTTTTTATATTTGAGTTTCCCGGATTAATTATCGGCTTGGTTTCAGGTCCACATCCAACGTACCGTTAGCGTTTATATATAGGGTGTACCGCAGCTAATCCACCGCACCACCAGCACTTTGAAGGCGTACACGTCACGTACTGACCTTCTTGCCTGCTTTACTAAGTCATTCAAGGGTCGGGAAGAAGGGAATATACTTTAAGTGAAATGAAAACGTTATAATATATATGGTAATTTCGGGTATGCATTAAAATTTTATGTGGTTCGAATGTGAATAATCACAAACTTGAGATTTTTAAGAAAACTTAACTTGAATTCTGCTCTACCAAGCAGGTAAAGAGGTTTGAATATATATCGCGATGTACAGAATGTAGATAATGTTTTTGAATTACATATAGGTTCTTTAAAGAGGAGAATAATAATAATGATAATAATAATAGGATAAATTAAATCCAATACGTGTTTTACAATAATGGGGATGTAGATTGGGTGTATTAGTTAACGTTTACAAGAGTCCTGGATCGAGACAAGTCATCCAACTAGATCGAACCGTATACGTACCACTCGTGTGGTTCGCCAGTGCATCGTTAACATTTGGAACGTCTTGAGTCGGAAATATTTCTAGGTAACTTATTATCAGGAATAACTTAAATTCTGTTTATCTTGGAGAATCGAGAAAGAAAATTGAGAATAGGTTACGATTAGGTGAAGTACTTCTCGGATGAGCCTGGTATGTTACGAGGTATTCAGATGGAGGTTTAAGTGCTACAGATTTACTTCACACGAAGTGGTTTTGAATGGGGAATATTACGTAGTTGGTTCGTCATATCAACAGGAGGTTATTTTTAAATAAGTTGTTAGCTTTATAAGGCTCCTCCATGGAGTCTTAACAATTATAGAGTTTGTTTAACAATCTTTTGTAGATACAATGATGTTAAGATATTACTGGTGTGCTAAAGGATTATAGTCCGTAGACTAGAATTTATAATTTTTGGGAGTTAAGTAAGGCGAATGTTTTGACTGGAGGATTCAGATAGTTTGTATGAAGGATGAGTCATCATCCTTAGGGGTCAAATATAGTAGTAATTAAACATTATGAGGTTTGTCAATATAGATATTTGTTCTTATTTGTGTGTTATCAATGCAAGAATTTAATTATCTGTGATTTAGTTGCATAATCGTAATGTGTAGGTAGTTTTAAGATAAACTGGTGATATGCCATCACAGGTTGTATTGTAACTGTCTACCATCCATAGGTGGGTTTTATGGGTTCAGTCAAGCATAAACTTGGTATTAGTGCGTTATTTAGAGATGGATGTTTGTTTCAGATGAATTTGTACTGATTGGTTCATTACCGTTGTGTGTCTTCTTGGGTACTACCGACATGGCAGACTTTGCCAGGATCATCGTGTACCTGTAAATTCACCATTACGTTGCGCACCCGTAATCGTCAATTTACCTTACACAATCACCCAAGTTCGTCTCCCACCGGGTACATTAATATTACGTTTAGTTATGTTCTTGGATTTACATTCATCCGTGTGGCATTGCTATTCCATAACAAGTATTGAGCGGTATAACTGTATGATAAACCTATAAGTAGGAGATAACTACACTAGATGTATAGGACACCAACAGACTATCAGTGTGCTGTATCAATGGGTCGCATGTATCAGGTATGGTGTAAGTTCATACTAAGTGTAAGACTACTAGTCTAGGCATAATCTGGGTGTACAATGTGTATAAGCAGTAGTAATATCAAATCAAGTGAATAACATGTAGTGGATCACACAGTAAGTGACATGTTACAACTAATAATGTCTCATATTAAGTAACATGCTGTAGCACACGAACGTGTCGTATAATAAGTAATTTGTAATAGCACGTAGGAGGTCACATAAGTAATAAGTCATGACCTCACTAGGAATGAGTTTCTGGACAAAAATCCATTACTGTTGTTCATGTACCTCTATACCTTAGGCATCGGTCTCTGCCGGTTGGTTGCCATAATGAGGTAGGTAATTCAAAACTGACTTCATACGAAACCAGTTTGCTGCCATAGTCATGTAAGTTTCAAGTTATAATGAAATGTAATCGTTTCTCAACTAAGGCCCCTAAAAAAAAATTTTGGCCTAAAAAGCGGGATAACTTTTGAACAAGGTCATTGTCAAATATTTCTCATGTATACTTCAGTGAACAATTCAAAAACTAGCAGATACATACCTAGTTTAAACTTCACTAGCAGAGCAAGTCACTAAAAAAAAACTTTTGCTCTAAAGTGTTACATAATACAAACTAGTCACTTCATGTAATGCTAGTGTAGGCGTGTGTATGTGTATATCACATGTATGTGGGTCATAAATAAATTTTCACAAGTCCAACTAATGTCAGTTTTGAAATCACGCGTGTACAAGTCACTAACCAATACTAAGTTCATAAATAATTCACTCGGTGCAACTAATGTAGTGTACAGTTATAGTCTAGAATGCAATGCAATGCAAACCTAGTTCGCTATAACCAATGGCTCTGATACCAATCTGTCACACCCCCAAAGTCCACAAACGGAGTTTTACCGTTAAGTGTGTGACAAACCAGGATCTCAGTCATTAGTTACACCAAACGACACTATATGAATTTAAAATATACGTGTCTCATTAAATGAGAAAATTTAATACAGAGTTAACGTTTAATAATTTGCGGAAGCGTAATCGAAATGTAATGTTATTAATATTAAATGGAACTAAATGCGGAAACACGCGCCCAACATAAGAAAAATAGTCTAAATAATTGTTCAAACCAAACATAGTTTTTAAATGCAAGAAAGTGTTTAAATGCAAAGTTGTGACTCCATGCCATGTCCTAAGTGCGCTGAACCTCAGTGACCTGTAAAAGTGAGAGACTAACAAGTGTCAACACGACGGTTGGTGAGTTCACAAAGTAAGTATGAAATCAAGTAGTCCAGTTGCAAGCAGAAATATAAATTAAGTATGTCATTGTAGGTAGCTAGTCTACAGCACATGTCCTTAGAGGCGTATGTATCTGATCGAAGCTGACGTATGTACACATTAAGTGCAGTTTGCCTGTTCGTACATCCCAGCAGGATGCACTGTAAGTATGTTAGGTCATTCAACACCCGTTCGACAGGTCCTTCTGTCGTGCTAGCGCGACTAGCCCGGGTGGGGTTTGTCAAACCCAGTAGTACTACTCAAAATTTCCCCGCTATTTCACAAATACTAACGGTCAACTAGGTATCCATGAGGTCTTTCATGAACAAAATAAAAGTTGCTCTAATCCAGACATGCGACATACAAAATTTGTAAATCCGTAAAAGTATTCGTCCGAGTTCCAGCCCAAAAAGGGTAGAATAGTAAATAGTTTAGTTCAGTGAACTCACCTTATGTTGCACAGCAAAATAGTTAACAGCACACACAGTATGTAATACGGCAACCTAAATAACAATAGGTCGATTAATGTGCGTTCATGTAGGGTCATAGTACCCTATGCATCCAAATGGTCAACAGTTTATGCGAGTGTGGTTAAGTTTGACTTTTTGACCACGTTTGACTTTTTGTTGACTTTTGGTCCAAGTTTGACTTTTAGTTGACCCGAGTTGACCCATGACCCGTTGGTGATTTGTCAAGTGTAAATACGTTACATTTGGTGTATTTGACCATATTATATTCACATACCACATCACACTTCACGTATTCAACAAATAGAAGTTCCAATTTCACAAAAGTTTCCTTTATAGGAAAGTCGAACTTTTAAAGAATGCGTGCATAATTCAACATCCTAAGCATGTCAACTATTATACTAATACCATAGCACGTTACACAAGTCATCAACACTTACCATTACTTTGTAGTTCCTAATATACAACACATTGGCAAGCATGGTCATTTCTAGGCAATATAGTGTTCACATGTTTTTGTGCAACTAACAAAGTAGCAACTTTCATCATGGCATCCTAGTTATTAGCACACCATTTAGACTTCAACAAAACAATTCCAAGCAACCGTCCTACTAACCAACTAGCACCTACCAATGTCCTTTCATGACCAAGGCATGTTTACTAAGCATCACATGCCTACAAACATTCATATGCAAGTCCCAACCATGTTTATACATTCGAAATTACTAAACATGCTTCCTAGTAAATTTTCATGTCAAAAAGTTTCTACCTTTAGCAAGTGTCCTAAGCCAAGACGAATTCATACGTTCAAGCAATCAAATTTCGTCTAACACATCTTCTAAACACGCTAGTAAGTCCATAACAATCACTAGACGTCCATAACATGCAATTTCACATGATCAAGAATACAAAAGTTACTATTTTTAGTAATCTAACATAACAATCATGCAATTTCACAATTAAGAAATCAATCTTCATCCGAATCATCATCTAATTACAAATACAATCCTATTTTCTCAATTCCAATCATGCAACATCAAGTTTCAATGATTCCATACTAAACCCTAGTTTCATAAACACACTTTTTGTACCAATTTCATCATCTAATCACCAAACTAGCCATTAACACACAAACAATAAACCAATTCCACAACATGATATCGATTTGGCCAATTTGGATGAACTAGGGTTTCATGCCTTACAATTTTCGAAACATATATGAAGTTTTTAGGAATGAAACTTACTCGTAATGTGTTTATAACTTAAACTAGCAAGCAATAACACCACCAAAGATCCAACACAACCGAACATCATCACTTGACGAACCAAGCAGCCGAATTATTCAACTGGCCATAACTTTTTCATCGCTACGAGTTAGAAGGTGTATTTACTATCATTGGAACCGTCTCGTCGAGACGAAGATTTTGATATATAATAGGCCTCGTGACGACGTCGGAGCTGGCCGGAATCTGGCCGGAAAGGTGACGGCTTCAAGGAAAGAAAAACATTTTTTATAAAACTAGGTTTAGAAATTGTTAACTTTTGTTAAATGTTAAGTTGGGTTGGGCCTTGGGCCATCATGGGTCACATGGGTGATCCACGGGCCCCGTTTTGTTTCGGTTTTGCAAACACCATGAAAATTTTTCTCAAATGTTCATTTTTGTTTCGTAAGGGTTACCGAAATCCGCAAACGGTTAAAACCGGTAAATACGCGGTTACACGAAAATTCAACAATTAAGCACACATAACAGTTAAAATGTATTATTATTGTATTCGCATTCATTTAAGATCACCAACGCCCGGGTATTAACTCGTGTGGTCGTTTCGTGTGAATATTTATATAACGGTTTGCACATTTAATTCATCAAATTAAATGAAAAGTATAATTGCGTTAACGTGACTAACAGAGTTTAACTAACGAAGTTAACCTGAATTTGTCGGGTGTCACAGTTCTGATGGTTTGAATTTCGAGTGGGCAAGAGCGATGCTGAATCTGTGCAGGGGGGACAAGGCAAATATACCACAGATGATTTTTGAATATATGGTTGAGAATATCCGGGCATCTAGGAAGGAGAAGTGGTTGTTATACCCAAGGTTTGTGCAGACCTTTATAGATCATCTGAAGCCGAACTTACAGAAGTTCGGAGATGTGTTAGTGCTGACGCCGATGAATGTTTGTATATTTGCTGATTGTGCTGCTCGGCATGACTTTCAGGAAAGATAACATATTTATTTAGAAATATGTACAACGATGAGATGTGGGAGTATATTTAGAAGCTCAAAGCTATTGAAGAGAAAATATTTGAGGAGCAGAGAGAGATGATTGAAGCTGAGATCAAGAAGCGGAAGAAGTATGTTAAAGAGAAGGCGGTGCCGTTTGAGGAGGAACTGGACGAGAATGAGGCTGAGATTGCTAAATCAAAGGGTAAGAAGAAGAAGTGAAAGGCTGCAGATTGGTCGCCCTCCCGAACCGAATATGATTCAGAAATCAAGGAGAAAAGATCAAAGGGGAAATAACTGGTATTTTCAGAACACGTGCCTGAAACTTTTAGAAGGAAACAGGAAAAGAAGGCTACTTCTGGATTAGATGAGAACGTTATTCGTGAGTTGAATACGTCGCTCGCAAATGAATTGGGCATGGTGAAAACGAAATTGATAAATATGGAGGAAAGTGAAAGGCATAGGGAAACCGAAATGGAGGATCCGAGGAAGATTGTTCTTGATCAACAGTACTTGACCAAGAAATTACTAACTAAGTTAAATGAAGTGAAACAGGAGACGAAGGTAGGTACCACTAAGACTAATGAAGAAATTGATGAATTAGTGAACATATCGAGATATCCACGCTGAAAGAGATGGTGCAGATGGGAACTAGTCGGAAAGATTTCGGAGGTTTCAGTGGGGCTGGTGGAAGCGGAACTACAAAAGAAACAGAATTTACTGATGACTTTTGTTTCGATGTTGAGACTGATCTGGGTGGAGATGAAGTGATTGTCGAAAAACTAAGCCTGATGACGTAAAACTGGTTGATGAGCGCGGAGGTCGAGGAACAGTTGGTTGATTACGACTCTAAACCCGAGTTTTATGAAACGAAAGAAAAAGATTTAGTGTATGTTGCTCAGAGGAGTCAGGTAGAAGGAGATGTGGTGGAACTTGATAAATCAGATTGGTTTAAAAAGGTGGAAGAAGCAGAGTCGGTGACACCACTATTCCAGAATATTGAAGCCCCGACCTCTAAAGAATCTGATAACAAAATCTTTAGCTGGAAATTCAGTTTGGAGCTAAAAATGTCTATGATAAAGAGGAGAGGGGCGGGATCAACTATATCAACAATCGTAAACACTTCAAGACATTCCCGAAATGGGACTTGAGGCGGTTGGCTGTTCTCCCACTGATCAATGCAGATCTTAGTGATCGTGCAAAATTATTGTAAGAAGAGATTCAGGCAGGTTTAAAAGATAATTTTGAGACATTCGGATACAATAAGCTTGAAAGGAGGAGATCGAAGAAAGACTTAGACTAGGTTACTGGAAAAAGGAAGATCGTGTTGAGGTTGAAGCCGATAAAGACTATACAAAGATTGAGGGTGCCAGATCCTAGTCCGTCGAGATTGGAAAATTTCGAGAAATGGTTTTATGATAATTAGACTTGGAGGCAGTTGTACGAGTTAAGGACGGAGCTGAATTCAGACTTTTTGATCCAATGGAAGTGTTTGGTTTCTCGGATGAGGACTTGAAGATCTTGTGTCAGAACCCGATAAGTGTGGAGCCGGAGCTGAGATAAAGAAAGAAGCTGCTCTGTTTGAGACAGTAGCAAATAGGGCTCGTGGGATAAGGTCTGAAGTTAAACAGCTCGCGGAGAGCGTGCAAAAACATGAGGAGGTTCAAGCAGAGCTTCATGAACTTGCACATCTATTTGAATCTGCAAAGGCTGGAGCAAATCCCGAAGACCCGGCAGATGAATACCCCCTAGGGGGAGTATTGATGACCACGTGTAGGGTGGTATTCACCTTGCCGTTATTATTATTATTATTGTATTTGTCTTTATTTGTAATAGAGTAGTCCCGTATTTGTATTTAGTTGTAATAGTTAGTTTGTGTTGCTTTATTAATGTTTAGTGTTTTTGGTTATGCGACACTGCATGCGACACTGAGTGTCGCATGCAGCGTGGCATGTTCTAGCGAGCAGGTAGTTTCGCAAGTTTGCGAAACTACTTGCGAAACTAGCCACTATATATATATATATATATATATATATATATATATATATATATATATATATATATATATATATAGTTGTTTAGTGTTTCATTTGTAAAGAACTCTTGAAACTTTATTGAATACAATTGTGTTTGGATCTGAGTTCGATTCTGGTTATTGTTATTGCAAGGAATTGTTTGTTATATCTTTGTTGCATTATTCCAATTCAACTTCATCTAATCATTCTTCTTATTCAAATACTTAAAGGGTTGTTATGGTTTATTTACTTTTTGATCAATCTTCATAAGCTTTTGTTACTAGATCTAGTGGTAACAAAGTGTTTGTGATCAGATCTATATCAACATAGCACGGATTATCAATCTTCTGGACCAACAATATAAACCCCAAAAACCGTGTTTTCTTCACTTTTCACACACACAAACCATATTTCTTTCTGCGTTTCATCCACCTCCACCTTCCATTTTAAACCATAGTGTTTGATTCAAGTCTCTAATGATAGTTATCATGTTATTCTGGTAAGTTTATGTTCATGTGTTTGATTCAACGTTTTTATTATTTCTGTTGTTCATCTGTCACCGTCGCTGGATATGTTTGATTTCAATTGTTGTTCTTTGATCTATGTTTCCTTATTGTTTTGATTTTGGTTAATATATATGTGTTCTGAATAAAATTAAAGTTGAGACTGATATAATGATAAATATACATAAATCCCGTGATAAGTTTGTTTACATTTTGTGTCGTTTCGGTAACGTTTTTATATCATATTTTGATACAACTGATGTTTTTGTGTTTCGTAGGTCCCATGTTGATAAAGAATTGAAAAGCTTGCGAGAAATCGAATCCGTAGGCGAAAACGGGACGCGAAACGGAGTTACGAGCAATCCGTGGCGCGAAACAGAACAAAACCGAAAGCCGAAACTACATGGGGCGCCGAAGTCGAGCATGAGGCGCATGAACATGGGCTCGGGGCGCTGCGCGACCACCAAGGCCATCCTCACCGCGTGACGCGGCGTGGAGGATTCTTGGTGGCGTGGTGACGTCACCCACGCGGCCACACTTCGTTTCGTCGCCGCGCGACGCGGCGACGCGTTTTCGGCAGATTGTTTCGTGATTTTTTGGCCCGGTTCGCTATATAAACTCATCATAACTTAACCCTAGCCTCCATGCAACTTTGGAGACGATTTTGGGGACGAAAAAAGGCTGGAAAAGGAGTTTTTGAAGCTCAAGAACACGGAATTGAAGCAACGGGAACGCGTAGGATCGACGATTGCATCGCGGCTCTCTCGGGTTTCATTGTTCCTTTGATTCCAATTCTTTTTATCATGTTTAACATTATTAAACTTGTGTTTATTTTTGTTGATATGGTTGTTGGCTAAGCTTCGTTAGACCACCTAGGCTAATGATAAACTAATGCTTACGTTTTGAATGTTTGGTGATTTCGGTTTGAACTATGGATTGTTTATGATTTAGTAAAAGTTTGTTTTCATTTAATTGATGCAATTGTGTATGTTTTGTTTGACTTGTTGATGATTATAAATTCCATGAAATCCTTGATGAGTGTCTATATCATATAATATGGTTTCGTTAGGTCAATTTACTGTGTGTTCTTTGACTAGTTTATGAATTGGATATATACTTTTCATAGGAATTGTGATTTAATGCAAGTCGATATTAATGTGCATGCTAGCCTAGTAACTGTGAAGTGATAGGTTAATTGGCAAGTCTCGTTGGTTAGGTCTCTAGTTTGGATATCTGTGAAGAGTCTAAATTAGGTTCGGTTTAATCGGTCTTGTTTGCTAATGTCAATTGGTGTTTTCAAACTACCTTAGATTTCCGTACTGTGAGGTAGGTAATCATATTAGGTACTAATTCATAACTATTAGACGATTGTGAAAGAGTCTAATTAACTGGTTAATTTAATAACTTGATAGAAAGCCATAAGTGTCTTCTCGAGAAGGGTCGAGGGTCTTATTCGTGTTTGAGTCAAGTAAATATATTACGATCCCAGTCCATAGTCAAACTGATAATTACCAAACTAATAACTTAGCATTAGTGAGTCGGGTCTAGGTGGTTTATCTCTTCTCATCTGGTTTCTAATTCGTCTTTCGTGCTAGTTTCCATTTTTAGTAATTTCTATTTTTAGTAAGTTTCTATTTTTAGCAAAAACCCCCCTTTTCAAATAAATCTTTTATTTAAGTCGTGTTTAGTCTCGTTGAGTCTTTTCTAGTTATTTAACGTAATATATAGAGTCTGTGGGTCGACACCCGGACTTACGTACACTATATTACATTCGACCGGTCCACTGCCGGTTGTGTGTGATTTAGTCGGTTCGTCTTGGTTTTATAAATATTAAAACTAGGTGTTTATTTGTTATTTATTTTTATATATATTTACACGCATCAAGTTTTTGGCGCCGCTGCCGGGGACTCTTGGTAATTGCGTTATTTAACTTTTTGAGTCTTAATTACTTTTCACGTGCTTTTTGTTTTGTTTGTTTGAGTCGTAGGGGTCTAGTTTTTATTGTCCTTATTTCCTGTTTTTCGTGTCTAGTTTGTCTTCTTGTTTGTTTAGTTTTGTCTGATTTGTTTCGTTGGTTTCGTGCAGGTTTATGCCACACTTGAGATCGCACGGACCAGTGAGGCAATCATTCGAGGAGGTTGATCAGGAGCTAGAGACTGTAGCTGACTCGTCTGCGGAGGTTAAGGTAAGTGCTGTTAAGTTTGATTTCACACCGCACCCAACACCGCACAACACACCACCTAGCAGTCCTAGGACACCGATGGCAGCGAATCGTACTGTCCATCAACAGGCGTTCGACGGTTTCACCGGAAACCGTTCGTCTATCGCAACGCCTGCGATCACGAATCCAAATTCGTGGCAGATTCCGTCATACATCATGACCGCCATTGCTAACGATCAATTCCATGGGCGGGATGATGAAGATGCACCTGCTCACGTGTCGCGCCTCGCGCGCATTGTGAGCACTTTTAAACTCCAAGGTGCATCCGATGACGCAATCTATCTGCATCTGTTTCCATTCTCACTTGCGGACCGAGCGATCATCTGGCTCGATTCGCAAGCAGAGGGGACGTTCACAACGTGGGAAGCACTTCGTTCAGCCTTCCTGAAGAAGTACTTTCCACCTGCTAAGGCCTCCCGCCTTCGTGACCAGATCCACTCGTTTAGAATGGAAGCAGATGAGCCCTACTATCTTGCTTGGGAGCGATTTCAAAATCTTTTATCTCGCTGCTCCCAACATGGGCTTACTCCTTGGGCCTTGGTTGAGAAATTCTATAATGGGCTTACATATGAAACCAGGGCCCGATTTGATACATCTGCGGGGGGTCATCTGATGGGTAAAATGAATGTTGATCAGTGTAATGAACTTTTTGAGAGTTTTGCCCAGGCCGAACACGAACAGCGGTCCACTCACAGGAATTCCACTCCTGTCGCTGGCACACCTTCTACTTCCACTAGAGGGTTGCACCATGTTAGCATGGAAACGAGTGTGGCCGCTGCCTTAGAAAACCTAACCCGTGAGATGAGGGACCTAAAAGCTAAAGTGGATAAGTGTGAGAGGTGTCGTGGAGGGCACAACACTCTAGATTGTCCGTTGTTGTCTAGGGAGGAGCAGGTTGAGTTCGTAGCTAATCAGAATATGTTCCCAAATTCAAATAGTGGTAATTCTAATTGGAACCGAAACTCGAATTTTAATAATAACTCAACTTGGCGTTCCTCAGGTACCCCACCTGGTTATCAATCTAACTATACCAATAATAATAATCAGGGGGCGGGTAGTTCGTATGGTGGTGTTAGTGGTGATCAGGCTAGTGGGCAAGGTTCTGGAGATAGCATACTTAGGATAGAACAGATGCTAATGCAGTTAGTAACTAAGGATAAGGCCACACAGGAAACCTTAGCTACACATGAGCTCATGTTGAAAAAGCAGGAACTTGCCCTGCAAAATCAGCATTCCATCATTTTGGATATCCAGAGGATCGTAGGTGATTTAGTGAAACAGTCTCCTAACCAAAGGCCCCAAGGCCAGTTCTCGGGTTCAACCCAAACGAACCCTTCTGCTCAGTTGAATGCAATCTCTACCCGTAGTGGTAGAGTCTTAGAGCCCGTTAGGAAGAAGGTGTCGTTTAGTGAGCCACTAGTGAGTGAGAAGGTAGTTGAAGAGAGTGAGGATGAGTTAGTCGATGAGGAGATAGTTCTAGAGGGTCCGGGTAGTAATCAGGCTGAGTTTAGTAATCCGAAACCCGTGAGTGACCCTGAGTCTGAGTTAAGTGTGGGGAGGAAGCCGGTGGATGTTAGGCCCTCCCCTTTGATTGATCATGCTCGTGTCCCATATCCCGCTCGGCTTAAGCAGCAGAAGTATACGCGGGAGTATGGGCACTTTTTGGATATGTTTAAGCAAATCAAGATCAATCTGCCGTTCATAGAGGTTCTCCAGCAGATGCCTAAGTATGCTAAGTTCTTGAAGGACATCCTCAAGAACAAATGCAAGCTGGGAGACCTCTCTTCAGTTCCTTTAAGTGGTGAGTGCTCGGCAGTTGTAACGAATACACTACCGGAAAAGCTTTCTGATCCAGGAGTCTTTACGATTCCTTGCTTATTCGGTAGTAATCTAGAAGCCCGAGCTTTAGCTGATCTAGGTGCTAGCATTAATCTGATGCCCTATTCATTGTACGAGAAGCTAGGTCTAGGTGAGTTAACTCCCACAAATATGTCGTTGTCCTTAGCCGACAAGTCAATTAAGTATCCACGGGGGATTGTGGAAAATCTGTTAGTTAAAGTGGATAAGTTTGTTTTCCCCGTGGACTTTGTCGTGCTAGATATGGAGGCTGATGCGAAAGTCCCCATTATCCTTGGTCGTCCTTTCCTTCGCACTGCCCACGCGAATATAGATGTCTTTAAGGGACAGATTAGTTTGCAGGTAGGAGAGGAGATAGCTGTGTTTAAGATTCCTGATCCGATAGAAAAGGTTAAACGTTGGGATAGTCGGGTTCAGGTGATAAACGCCGAGGATAAGTGGGTGGAGGGCTATGAGAGTGGTAGTGTGTTTTTCACGAAGGAATGGGCTGAAGTGAAACAGTTGCTAAGAGCTAAGTGTGGGGATCCTAGTAGGTTTGAGGATCCCCCAGATGATGCAGGTTGATCTTGGTTAGGAAGGTGGGTTTGTAGAGTTTGTATACTTAATCGTTATCGAGTCAGTTTTTATTTTATTTTATTTGATCTTTATTTTTATTTTTATTTTATTTTTGTCAAGTCAGTGTTATGCTCGGGTATTCTTGTTTTTGCTTTTGCAGGTTTAAATCATTCTCACCCATACTCAATCTCCATTCGGGTGAGTTTGTATTTGTGAAGACGAAGATGGAGCTCGAGAGTGTCGGTGAAGCTCGATCGCGACCGAAATGCTATACGATCGAAGCTGAAGATTGGAACGAAGACTAGGAGCATACGCATTCTGCATATTACCAGCTAAGTCCTTTCCAATTCACCTTTCTATCTTTAATTTTTGCATTTTTAATTTTTATTTTTAGTTGTTTTCTATCTCTACATTGAGGACAATGTAGGACTTAAGTGTGGGGATGGGAAATAGTCATTTCTGAGTCTTGTTTGTTTATTTGAGTCATATAGAGTCATAAAAAATCCAAAAAAAAATTGAAAAAATTGAAAAAATGTCTTTGTTTAAGTTGTGCACTCAAATAGAAAATGATAGGAAACTAATTCTGGTTTTCAAATGAGTTGTGGTTTTTAAAACAAAGATGAATTTGGATAAACATATGGTAACCCAATTAGCTGAGATGGTTTCCCTAAGTGTTTTTAATAGAAAGTTAATTGTCGTGAATCTCGTGAGTTGTCATCTTAAGAAGAATAGGAAGGCCTTAACTAAATTAAATTAGGCACCATTATAGGCTTTAGAACTTAAATAGGTTAAGGGGTAGTGCCATTTTAGGATTTATAACACACTTCTTGTGAAAGAAGTGGCGCATCCGCAAATCAAATGTCCACCGGGTATAGTACTGAAAAGCGCTCAAAGTAGCTGCTAAATAAAAGAGCTCAAAGAAGCCAAATCAAAAGAAAAAAAAAAGAGAGAAAAAAAAATATATATATATAAGGCAAGTGATCCAAGACCTCATGTGCTCTACCTCCGGGATAGCGACTTGGATACGACACCCCTGGGTGAGGTGATCTTGTCTTATGAAAAAAAAAGAATAAACAGTCTATACCCACAAAATTCATCCATCAAAATCCACCCTAATATGGCACTAGTTCTTAGCTTAGTTAAGTTCTTTAGATTATTTTGGTAGGAAAACCTTTTTGGTTTATCCTGTGCCTCGTCAAGCAACACTTAATCGGGCTAACTTATTTTTCCTCTGTGTGAGACCTTGTAGATAAATGGTTTAATTAAATTTAAATTAAACATAAAGGGAAACTTAATTAGCTAGTGTTAGGGTGTTTATGTAAACGCACCACTGTTTATCAGAATTCGGTTCTTGTTTATGAAACTGTGATGAAATGTTGAAGCCTTAGTTAGTTATGATTCTATGTGCATGCTTTTTCAGGGACGAAAAAGATTAAGTGTGGGGATATTTGATATAATGATAAATATACATAAATCCCGTGATAAGTTTGTTTACATTTTGTGTCGTTTCGGTAACGTTTTTATATCATATTTTGATACAACTGATGTTTTTGTGTTTCGTAGGTCCCATGTTGATAAAGAATTGAAAAGCTTGCGAGAAATCGAATCCGTAGGCGAAAACGGGACGCGAAACGGAGTTACGAGCAATCCGTGGCGCGAAACAGAACAAAACCGAAAGCCGAAACTACATGGGGCGCCGAAGTCGAGCATGAGGCGCATGAACATGGGCTCGGGGCGCTGCGCGACCACCAAGGCCATCCTCACCGCGTGACGCGGCGTGGAGGATTCTTGGTGGCGTGGTGACGTCACCCACGCGGCCACACTTCGTTTCGTCGCCGCGCGACGCGGCGACGCGTTTTCGGCAGATTGTTTCGTGATTTTTTGGCCCGGTTCGCTATATAAACTCATCATAACTTAACCCTAGCCTCCATGCAACTTTGGAGACGATTTTGGGGACGAAAAAAGGCTGGAAAAGGAGTTTTTGAAGCTCAAGAACACGGAATTGAAGCAACGGGAACGCGTAGGATCGACGATTGCATCGCGGCTCTCTCGGGTTTCATTGTTCCTTTGATTCCAATTCTTTTTATCATGTTTAACATTATTAAACTTGTGTTTATTTTTGTTGATATGGTTGTTGGCTAAGCTTCGTTAGACCACCTAGGCTAATGATAAACTAATGCTTACGTTTTGAATGTTTGGTGATTTCGGTTTGAACTATGGATTGTTTATGATTTAGTAAAAGTTTGTTTTCATTTAATTGATGCAATTGTGTATGTTTTGTTTGACTTGTTGATGATTATAAATTCCATGAAATCCTTGATGAGTGTCTATATCATATAATATGGTTTCGTTAGGTCAATTTACTGTGTGTTCTTTGACTAGTTTATGAATTGGATATATACTTTTCATAGGAATTGTGATTTAATGCAAGTCGATATTAATGTGCATGCTAGCCTAGTAACTGTGAAGTGATAGGTTAATTGGCAAGTCTCGTTGGTTAGGTCTCTAGTTTGGATATCTGTGAAGAGTCTAAATTAGGTTCGGTTTAATCGGTCTTGTTTGCTAATGTCAATTGGTGTTTTCAAACTACCTTAGATTTCCGTACTGTGAGGTAGGTAATCATATTAGGTACTAATTCATAACTATTAGACGATTGTGAAAGAGTCTAATTAACTGGTTAATTTAATAACTTGATAGAAAGCCATAAGTGTCTTCTCGAGAAGGGTCGAGGGTCTTATTCGTGTTTGAGTCAAGTAAATATATTACGATCCCAGTCCATAGTCAAACTGATAATTACCAAACTAATAACTTAGCATTAGTGAGTCGGGTCTAGGTGGTTTATCTCTTCTCATCTGGTTTCTAATTCGTCTTTCGTGCTAGTTTCCATTTTTAGTAATTTCTATTTTTAGTAAGTTTCTATTTTTAGCAAAAACCCCCCTTTTCAAATAAATCTTTTATTTAAGTCGTGTTTAGTCTCGTTGAGTCTTTTCTAGTTATTTAACGTAATATATAGAGTCTGTGGGTCGACACCCGGACTTACGTACACTATATTACATTCGACCGGTCCACTGCCGGTTGTGTGTGATTTAGTCGGTTCGTCTTGGTTTTATAAATATTAAAACTAGGTGTTTATTTGTTATTTATTTTTATATATATTTACACGCATCAGAGACCATTAAGAATACTTTTGAAATAAGAAACTGTTGTCGATCTATAGTTAAAACGTTCGATTAATTAAATCTAATTTTCCTCCGTTATTAAAAGAAGGCAAATTTGCCAAAAATAATCCCAAATTACATCTATTGGCCAAAAATAATTCCAACTCGGTTTAATCCCTCTAGTGGTCACAAATTCAATTTTTTTGGCCTACAATGGTCCGCCGTTAAGTGTACTTAATGGCCGTTAACTTTGTTTCGATTTTTTCCGAATTTCAAACAGATGTTTTAGGGATTTTAATCGAGAGAAGGATACAAGTCAATTGATGTAAACCTAACTCCAATTGTTGCTCCAAATGATTTAATTATAACATATGATTGAAGCACCATTAGGGTTTAAACACCCGATTGAATATCGTTTTGTCATTTGAACACCGGTTCAAGGTAAGGTTTACATCAATTGACTCGTATCTTTCTCCCGATCAATATCCATATAACATTGTTTTAAAGTTCAAATAAAATAAAAAAAAGTTAATAGCCATTAAGCATACTTAACACCGGACCAATATAGACAAAAAAAATTAAATTTAAAACCATTAAAAAAAATAAACCGAGTTAAAATTGCTTTCAACAAATCTAGAAACAAAATAAAAAATTTCATATCCATAAATGCATCCTCAAATCCTTCACTCATAAACCCTAGAGACATTCATCTTCCTCCATCATCAAATTCAAAATGTCAGACAACTTACCTCTCGAGATGCAACTTGAAATCATGAAAAAGCTTCCTATCAAATCGCTAATTCAATTCAGATCCGTCTCTAAAACCTGGAAACATCAGATCGATAGTTCTGATTTCATTTCTCATTATAACGGTAACAACAATCTTCTCATAACATATGATCCACCAGGTTATCTAAACCCTTATTACGTTTCAATTGCTGATGATCACACTTTTCCTCAGCACAAAGTTTCCTTGAATGTTCCATTGTTGGTTAATTTGCTTGAGTGTTGTTGCATAATTGGAAGCTCTCACGGCTTGCTTTGTTTAGGTGGTTTTTATTATCACATCACTAGTGATTGTTATCCATCTAGAGTAGATATGGTTGTTCTTTGGAATATGTCGATTCGAAAAACTATTCCCATTGTCGTGCCTAATAAGGAAGTCGGGATGACGTATGGATCCGTTGTTGGTTTTGGTGTTTGTCGTGCGACTACGGACCCTAAGATTGTTAAGATTAGATACATTGCGAACGAGAGTGATTTGGATAGTATAACTAGCATCCCTTGGCAAGTTGAGGTTTTTACGTTAAGCACTGGGGCGTGGAGAAGTTTGTGTAATAATCTCCCTCGTAAATCGATTAAATTTGATGGGTTGCAAGTGGTTGTTGATGGGTTTCTTTATTGGCGTGGTACTGATAGGATTAATGCGATTGGTGGATATACTTTTTATAATATGATTATGTCGTTTGATGTCACTACTGAGGAATTTAGAGAAGTAAACCTTCCACGTAGTTTAGCACGTGAGTCGGTTGAAAATTTGTCCATGTCTAAGCTAAGGGAGTCTCTTGTTGTGCTTCACCATGGTGTGCAGTCTGATAATCCTATTTTTGATGTATGGATGATGGAGGACGGGGTTTCTAAGTTGTTTACAAAGTTATTTACTATTAATGTTAACATACCGGATGAAGTATACGTAAGGGGATTTAGAAAGGGTGGTGAACCTATAATTGAAGTTTTTAAAGATGATATTCCAATTTACAACCTTGGTGTGTATGACCCTTACTCGAAACATGTTGATTTTCTCGAGATTAATGGAATGTGTGCTTATTCAGTGTTTCCCTACATGGAAACGTTACTTATGCTTGATCAACCAAATCTTGAAGTTTATAACGAAACGGAAACCATCAGGATTCTAGATGATTTGGCTTCAGAAGGTTCATGACTTCATGTCGGGTATGCCATTTGATCTCCCAATGTAACCGTAAGTCTTTTGCTTATAACTAGAATGTCTAATCTTCCTTGAAAGATAATGTTTATGAACTTGGGTATGTAAGATTGCAATAGTGGAATGAAAAGAACTCATTTGTGTTAAGTGTTAATGTTTGTCATGCATTTATGATCCACGTTTCATTAAAAAGGTATTATTAGTATTTTGATCTTTGATCCTTCACCATTTGACACATCCCACACTACCTCTTTGATTCTCTGCACCTCTTAACTGATGATTCATAGCTAATCTGTTCCTGATCCATATGTTCATATCTGATGATTCGCCCCTGCGAACGACCACCACATCGCTTCATTTCATTACCAACATGTTCCAGTCAATCGCATGGTATTTTTTTCACCCACTTCCTTCATCTATATTGTCTATGCACCAAATCCCTTTTAGCAGAGAATATTAAAAAAATAAAAAATTCTTATAAAGCATTCATGATTATATCTCTGTTTGTAACCAAATTCAAAACAACAGTTTACAAAGATGACAATATTATTAGCATGCTATTTGCTTATTGGCAAATCTAGAATTGAACTTGCAATGCAGTTGATCGTTTGCAGCTAGTGTTTGCTTTGGCAAGTCCTATATTGAGACAATTGGTTTGTAGTCTGTAACTCTGTATATAGCTGCATCTATTTTTTTAATCTTTGATGCTGTTAATATTGAAAAGAAATTCATGTGAGATTCAGCTGCTAAGTGTGATATATTGGACAACATGATTTCCATTGCTTGATATGTATGCACATGAGTGGTAGGTAGACTTGATATGTATGTACCTAAGGGCTAAGGCAGTAAGGCTGTTGCTTTATATACTGACATAATCAAAACACGTTGGTGTTGGTGTTGGTGTTGTTGTTGTGGTTGTTGTTAAGTTGAAATGGTTCATAAAGTTCGTCAAATTTAGTTAAACCTGTGTGTGAGGTTTTCTTCTCACAAAAATATGAATTAGACCTAATATTTTATTTTGTTAAGTGATGATTAATATTAAGCAAATGTTTGTTCTCTTTTTGCGGGTTTTGAGAGGGATTGGATTTGGGAATCATAGAAAGTCAGCAGCAACCGTTGTATTTTCCTTAGCAGGGCTAAAAATGATACAATTTACTAAGTTTGAGGCAGTGTTGGAAGTTTAAGCATAGTGTTTTTCTGATAAAGGACAATTATGGGGTGTTATTTCGGTTGCTACAAGCCTTAATGTCTTAGGTATGCCCTTCGATCGCCTCCTTGTTTCAGAAACTAAGTTTTAGTAATTGTAAGCCGTTTGCTTATATTTTTTTCAACAGAAAATCTCCATGAACTGGGTATGTAAGAATGGAACGGTGGAATGAAGTTAACTCTTAATTGCTAATGTTTGTTAGCAATTAGGATCCATGTTGTGTTAAAGATAATGTTTAGTATTGTGGACCTTTCATAAAGCTGTAAAAATAAACATATTTGGCTGCAGGCAACCTCGACGAGGCCTTTAGGTCATTAAACGTGCCTCTGACCAAATGCCCGCTCAATAAGAGATTTCTGTTGTTGCTAAGTCTTGGTCTCTCATTTCATTTACAGCTCAGCGGCTTAGAAAATCTTTAGGATGACTCCGGTTGGTATCTTGTAGATTTTGTACAGTTGTTGAATCTAGTTTCATTAGAAGAGAACTTTGATTTGTTTATAATAATTATGCATCTCTCTGCTTTTCATATTAGCTCTCTTATCCTCTAATTACTTTATAAAGGTCTCTAATTTCAGTTATGCAACACAAATATTTAAAGTTTTTTATTGCAATACGAAAGTAATCCTGACCCGTTTCGTTTTTGTTCAGGTGGATGAGGTTGCGTATCTCATCTGCAACGATTAGATCTAGCCGAATGATGTCTTTTTTTTACCGTCGATGAAGACGGGTCACCTCATCCAAGACTCTAGCGTAGCATGCTGGCTTCTTGTGGCCGTATCTGGTAGTGTAGCTTGCCTGCTGTTTGTGATGTTCCACTGTAGGCGTTCTTTGTGTTGACTGATGTGATTTTTGTTTTATGATGTGATTTTTAAACTCTATACCCGGGTACTAAGCAGTTAATGCGGAAAAATAGCGGTTCGCGGTCGAGGACCGCTATTTGAGATATCAGTTTTCGCGGTGGGATAACGGTTGTTTTAATATCATGCATAAATTTATACTATATATATAATATTTATTTTATTAATAATACAAACAAGACCTAATTAATATTAATAATAAAACCAAAAGTAACAACACAAAAGTGAAAACGTTTTATAGTAGAAAGTAGAATTTCGAAAGTTAGAAACATAAAACACGATCTAATCATAAGTCATGAAATCTTTCTTTAAGTCGACATCAACCAAACCATTCAATTGTTGATCAAGATCTTCCACTTCAACTACAATATGTCAATATCATTACAACTATCTAATTGTAATGGGCTAAATGTGAATTTTTTTTATAAATAGGGTAATTAAACAAAAGGGGCAAGTCTCTTTGGCTTCTGACAAAAGGGGTACTCGTCCGTGACCGTGAAATTGACGAGTTCTGCAGTTTTGATCAACATGCCAACCGAGAACATTGAGGTATTCTAATATTTTGTCTTCTACCCAAGAAATCACCGCTGACAATGACGAGTTCTGACACGCTCTCACGAGACTATTTATATATTCACTTTATCTCAAACCACAGACATTACTCTTGAAAAGTCTTCTATGTTTCCCAACCATCCAATATTTTATTCCCTTTTCCTTTGTTTGCTTTAGAGCATTCATAGTGGAGTAATAAAATGTTTGAAAGTGTGGGTTTATATTTTAGGGTGTTGTTATGGCTTGTTGTGAGTGATGGAGAGAAAATTTGATGGTGGAGGAGAGAGAAACTTTATATTTAAAAAGCTACTGTTCACCCCTATAATTTTTTAATAATTTTAAAAAGTGATTGTGAGTGAAGGAGAGAGAAACTGTAATAATAAAGGAAAAAAATTATTATTTAATTAGAATGAGAGAGAAAATATAGTTGTTTTTAGTGTAATTATAGAAATGGAGATAATGTTCCTACTGTGAATGCTTTACATCTTCATGACATCCTCACTTGCCAGAACTGCCCTATCACCACCACCTTTTTATTTTTTGAACCACAAATTATATTAAGACACAAGGCTAACAATAAGCTAAAACCTCGTAGTAGAGACAATGAAAAAGAAAACAACAAACATACTAAAAGGAAAAAAAACGCAATACAATTTAACCGAGATCAAAGGGGAAATTATTTAAAACCGGAATTTTTTTTATAAATAGGGTAATTAGACAATGTTTGTTGACTACAAGGGTGAGTCTCTAGTTTTTGACAAAAGGAGTACTCACTCATGGCATCGGCGAGTTCTACAATTTCGAACAACGTGCCAGAAAAAAGAAATGACAACTTTTGATTAGCCATTGACCACACGTTTTACAAAACACCCATCATATAATCGGTAGAAAATTTCTAGTTCCCTTCTTCCAGTTTCCCTCAAATCTCTACTCACTTCTTTAGATTTCCTCTCAATATCATTTTTTAAACGATATCTTCATCTAACTCCCCATCAAAATGAAAGATTTTCCTTCTTATTTCGATGAAAGTGGAGCTCAAATTGCATATGTGTTCCACTGTAACTAAAGGTAAAGCATTTAAAATTTGGTCAATTGAAGGGCTCAAAATCGATAGAAGATCATGATTTCATCACAAATGCATGACGTCTATAGGGTCCTCACAAATGCTAAATTCAGAACCACCCCGTTACCCATTGAGAATTTCTTTTTTGTGAAGAAAAAATTGGATTGTTCATCTTCAACCTCATGTTTTTACTTTTTCCTATGGCCGACGATACAGAAAATGTTCGGTATCACTCCGGCGGTACAGAGAATGCTCGGTATCTCTCCGGCGGTACAGAGAATGCTCGGTAACTCTTTGGCCATGACAAAAAGAACCGAATATTCAGCTTCCATTCATTTTCACCAAGCCAATATATCAAAATTGTCATACTCCTAGGTATGCATAGCAAATATAAAATATGTTTCACTATATCTATCGAACTCGTTAATCGGGGTACGACCCTTTTGTTTTACTGTTGATGAGGTATCATCATAATCAAGCCAAAGCCCAACAAATTAGGCCCATCTTATATGAGTCCATTTCTAACAAGTCTAAAGACAAAGGCCCGTTAAGGCCTTAACCATTCCAAACCTTTTATAAATACGAGGTCTCTTCCATCAGAAGGAACATGTTGTATTCTCTAACCTTAAATTATCTCTCTTGTGTTTACACACTTGTATGCACGAGGGGATCACAATGAAGGCGGTGATGATGTTGTTTCTGAGCCGGAGGTGTTCCCTCCCTTAACACCACCGCACCATACTTTACCTTGCATCTTAGCAAGAACATCATGACACCAGGACGGACCCGAACCGGGCCTCTCTCCTCCTTGCACTACGACCCGAGTCCATAAACCTCCCGGTTGGATTTTGGTAGCAACAAGTGGCGCCATCTGTGGGACCACGAACAAATTGTGTTTCCGTGCTCCCCATACAAGAGTTAGATCTCCATCGCATACGGAGTTCAGATCTACATTCATATTCCCCGGTTACAGAAAGTCCCAATGTGATGATGTTTCCAAAGCCCGGCAAGGGCGAGCACTAACCTGTCCTGGAATTATGACGCTTCCAAGCCCGGAAAAAACAAACTCGGGCCAGTCTCCACCAAGGAAGATCGAAACCCGAGCTTCACGAGATATATTTTGAGCCCCGGAAGCTTGTTTCCAACCAACAACCTACTAATCCCACCGAGCGACAATCAATTGGCTCGGCGTGTTGCTCATTTGATATTTAGATCTGCAGAGAAAACTCCAGTTACAGGTCCAATGCTCTAACTCTATCTTGGTCAAAATAACCAACATATAATGAATCTTTCTTTTCCAAAAGACTACATGTGTTTTTGTTTCCATGTAGTGTATATGCCCACTTGAAATGTTAATTAAGCTCATGAGGCACACATATACAAGTGTAAGCTAGTTAAATTAAACATAGCAGCTTACGTCCCCTTAATATATATATATATATATATATATATATAATCCTATATATATATATATATATATATATATATATCCATGGAGCACATACTTGTATGGGTTTACCGGTCTACTTAACATGTAAATAAGCAAAGTGTGTGAGGCGTGCCTTGCTGTACAAGTATACATCTTATGACCAGTCCGAATCACTCCAAAATGTTAGGCTTAATATTTCGAAAAAGGATGAGATTTACCCACCAACAACCGTTTTTTAGTAAATATATGGAGATAGCAAAAGCATACTATCTATACTTTTAAGTTATTTAATTTATGGCATAGTTAAATGCAGTATGTTCCATGGTAAAAAATGATTTATATAAATCATTTAGTGGTTTACTTCCCAGAAGAGTTAAAGTTTTCCATATATTTTGTAGTTTAATTCCTATTTTTTAAATAAGGAGAAAAGTAATATTATACTTGCAAAAGCCTAGTCAAAAGCATGCTATCTTTTAAAAAACTCTAGACTTCATAACTTGACAAACACATGGGAAACAATGATGGTGACCACACCTAAAAATAAGGTCAAAGGTCAAGACCTACTCTATAACCAACATATAAGAGGGTTGTTATGTAGAATCTAGGGAAAATGCCTAAGCGCCGCGCTAAGGTCTTAATGCAGCATATGCCATTCTCGAAACAGCCATATGCAGCGCTAAGGCCTATGCGCAGCATATGGCTTTTTTTCACACCCACTCGACTTTTTTACAACTTTTTTATAAATAACTAACAACTTTTTTTAATAAAAATTCAGTTATATTTGTTTATAAAAAACAACTTTGTTTTTTGGTTGTTAATCATAAAAAAATTGGTTGTTAATAAAAAAAACTTATGCTATATATACATACATGCATACAAAATCATTAATCATAAACATGCAAACCCAAATATTATTAAGTAAGTAACGTGATAGATAAACTTGTTTCGAAATAATATAAAAGTTAAATACATCACTAAAATTCAGATAACAAACCAAAATACTAAACATTAGAAATACAAATCAGTCATCCTCTTCATCCTCCTCCTCCAACTCTGATAATCTCACATTACCCATCCTCAAATGCAAACGTATAGCATCAAACATCTGTAACGACCTTTGCCCACTCAGTTCTACTCGACGCTCCACTCGTTTGAGAAGACGATCGAAGTGCCGAGCTACTGTCTGTGCACCCGGAGGCATGTCGCTGTATATATGTTGTGGGTGTTGGGGTGGCACATGCTGCTGATCTGGTTGTTGGTGCTGCTGGTCTGGCTCCTGATCCTGTTGGTGTGGCTGTTGGTCCGGCACCGGCACCCCCGGCATCTGCTCTAAAAAAACAGGAATCTGGTCCCACGGCGGTAGCGGGACAGGCACAAATAAATGTCCATCCGTGTTCCGGAACCGATAACCGATGCCCGAGAATCTCTTCAGCACACGCATGCTCCTCACATTATGCATGCCTAATCTAGTAAACGGGATTTGAGCGGACAACAGCATATCCGCCTCAGGAGCAAGACCAAATGATCGCGCGATAACTGTGACATAAGCACCACCTAATAACTGTCCGCGCGTCTGTCGATGATATGCAGACTCAAAATACTCAGCTAAACATACAGCAAGCGCACGACCAGTGAAGAAGTAGGCAATACAAAAAGAAAAGGTCACTCGTGTTGACCTTGTCTTTGCTACAGTTCCGTGCAGAGATGGACGACGCAATGAGACGCTCAAAATATCGGTGAAAAGGGTCCGTGATAGAGGCGGCCTTGGCCTGAGACGCTCCAAAATGCGTCAAGGCAATAACCCTCCAGAAGCTGATGAGAGGTTCCTGAGGCAAGATTCTGAGCCCTTAGTGTAAAGCGGGGTGTCCAGCTCCTCAAAAGTATACAAATCGGAACGCAAAGCAAACTCCCGAAGACTCATCGTACGCTGAACCCCGGCCAGACGGAAAGATATATCGTTAAATGGTTGGTTTGGGTTCTCAACAAAATCGAGCGGTCGACGCTCATAAACAAACGAGGAGAGGAACTCGACAGTGAGTTCGCGAAACGAGGGGTTCGCTGCTGCCTCGAACAATCTAGCCCATGGAGTGTCAACACCAATGATCTCTCTGACTCGGTCTGTCTCTGCAATCTCGTCCAAAAAGGTCCAATCTATAGCAATATGTCCCCCAACAGCCATCTTTTTAAGTTTATTGCACTTTTCTTGAGCCACCTCGTCTTCTGGAAACATCAAATACTCGTGTCCGGCAAGTGCGTCAATGAAATCATCTTTCGGTGGTAAGTCCTCCATGCGTATATCCTCCAGAAAATCTTCTACATTTAGATTGAGATTCATGGTAGTGTGTAGTGCGTTTAGTTGGAGTGTTTGAATGTGTGGTGCGTATAGGTCACAATGGAGCGTATAGAGTTAATATGTTCAGGTTCGTGCGACTGGTGGTATAGGAAGAAGAAGACCTTAGCGCAACGCATAGGGCTATGCGCTGCATATAGCTTTTTAGGCTATATGCAGCGCATAGGCCTATGCGCTGCGCTAGGGGTCCTTTTTTTAAGTCTCGGAGAAAAGAAGAAAAGACGGGGGGAAAGATATTATGGCATACGCAACGCATAGGCCTATGCGCTGCATATGCCTTTATTTTATTTTTTTAATCAGAAAAAGCTATATTTATTTATTAAAGAAATCAATTAATTTTTTCAATTTTTTTTAAAGAAATCAAAAAATTATGAATGTATGTATATGTATATTTTTTAAAATTAATGTATGTGCATATATTTCAACCTATATAATGTACTATTGTATTTATATTAAGGTCGGGAAGTATCAACCTTTGATACTCGAGGATTCGGTCTCGGTATAAGTCATACCAACCCGCTGCATCATCTGATCTATGGCTAAACCAAAGAGGGTGCACGGGAGGCACTGGATACGATCCTTCAAGATTTAACCGAATGAAATGTCCATTGTCGACATGCACAAGCGTAACCACTAGTTCCAACTCTACGTGATCGGGACTGCCTGTTAGGGGGAATATTGTATAGCTACCACCATTGTTTAAGATATAAACAACTACACCCCATCTCTAAGCTATAAGTAATCCCGACTCAGGTATTTCCATCCAATGATGTGGTGGAGCTCTACCAACTCCATAAAATTCTATCCGATTATATATCTCTCTATAGTGGCCTTCGTCTTCCGGATCGAATAACCGCCTCCAAGTAGTCTCGTTCATACGCATCTCCAGTAACAACTGTGAACGAATATTCAAATATTCGTTTTGTTTTTTCCCTAACGCCACAACTGTAGCTCGAAACCCACAATGACCATCCGGTTTCACATCCTTTATTTTTGATATATACGGGTGAAACATTTTTGGAATTTCATCTGCATACCTCTTGATCAATCCATCTAACTTAGACCCCGGCTCCAATAATGGGAAACCAGGGTTGCGCTGTGGCTCTCCTTTTGTAGGAGCAGCTCCCTTTGTACGTTGCAACAATGTATTTTTTAGTAACAGCTCCATAAATGGGAAACCGGCGAAACTATCCGACGAGCTCGGTCTCTAAGAGGCTTGAGATGAAACGTATGAACTATGACGAGGAAGGTCGTAGGGGACGTCGCTCGCCCTTTTTGAAGACGGGACATGCGTACTTTTTCTGGCGGCTTCTTCTCTCTTTTGTTCTTGTGACTTCAATGTTGGACGTCCTCTAGTATTAGTTTGTACAACAGGAGGTTTATTACTGGTCGTGCCCGGTGTGAAGACTTCTCTTATTTTATCTAAGTAGCTTTTTTGCACTAGTGGAGGAGTAAATTTAAGTTGGCCTTTTATTTTGTTGAGTTCCCCGTCCACATCGATATATTCACTTTTATTTGCAGGCTTGAAGTCAAGCTTTTTCCAGAACATGTCTATTGACTTGATCGAGATTTGTTGACCTGTAAATGAAAACACATGATATTAAGTTACTTAATGACTACAAATCATTAAATAAAACTGACAGCCACATGGCTTGAAGTCAAAGCAATAAGTACCTTTATTTTCTATCTCTTCTAGTCGGCAAGCACATGACAAACCACAACTTGTAAAAAGCTGACAGCCACATGTGAAACCGTGCTTTTTTAGACTTAATTCTTTTCGCTTGAGCTCGATAACCATCAGGTCGAGGGAAAAAATTGAAACCTTCCGAAGTACTCCCGCAAGCATTTGGATATTCTTGTGGTGGTTCATTACTTTCCTAATGCTTGTCTCAAAAGATCGTTTGATCTCCGTGTATTGTCTATTAACAATTTTGTCGACAAGCTTCACAAGCTTAACGAGCGTGTTTCGATGACTTGGAAGGTCTCTTTTCAGTAAAGCGTGCATGCCCTCGGCTCTGTTGGTTGTAGTTTGGTGAAAGTTTAGTGTCCGGTTAGTCCAGGCAGCTACAAACTTATCACGATACGGCTCCAGCCAAGAATCATTAGTATAGTCAAAGACATCTGAAAAGAAAATGTTAGCTATGTTATTTGTGTAAAATAAATATGTATATATGAGTAATTATGTAAATAATACTCGCCTCGACGGCCCGTTTCTTTCAGATGAGCTTCAAAGTTAGCCAGATTATACTCGTATATACGTTCGGTGGTAGACTCACACAACGTTGAAAAAACCGGACAAATTTTTTCCACTCATTATCCGCAAAGTGCTTTTTGCTGTTTCTGAATATGTTTTGTTGAATATGGAACCGACAGAGATACTTGTGCGCGTTTGGAAAAATAGCATCACAAGCGTTCATTAGCGCCTTGTCTCTGTCTGTTAAGATTACTCGCGACTCCATACGTTTTTCCAACATATCATTGATCTTGTTTAGCACCTATGCGTAGTTTTCCTTCTTTTCATTAGAAATAAACGCATGAGCAACAGCAAACGACTGGTTGGTCGACGTCATACCTACAACCTGAACAAACGGAAGACCGTAAATGTTTGTTTGGTAGGTGGCGTCAATCATCAGCACGTGCGGGAATGCACACCACATAGTATATGAATACTTATGCATAAAGAAAATATCTTCAACAGCTTGTGTGGTCTGATTCACGTTTGTGAAATAAACGTAATCTTTAACTTTGAAGAAGTTTTCGAGTTGCTGCATTGGAGATTGACCAACACTATTTTCTTTGTTTATCTTCTGAATAGCGTTGTCAATGTCTTTCTTAATTATCTACACAATAAACAAACGTTAAATATTATAGTATATAAATTTTTGTTGGCTTTATTTTAAAAACGGTAACCTTTTTTTCTGGGTTCTTTTTCGTCAGTGCTGACCATATGCTACGTGCAGGAATATCTTGGTCTGCCAGCTCACCAATCAGTCTTTTCTCTTCCACGGAAAGCCTCCTTGCATACGCGTGACCCTCTAGGTTTTCAATTGGAGAGTGGTTGTGCATCGGGTTCTTCACCTCCAATTTCCAATAACTCCTCTTTGACACGAATGACCCCTTCAACTCAAATGGGCAACCGATTTTCTTGCTACCAGTTTTTCTCACAGTTACTACAGTCTTATATTGCCCACCAAGATTGCACTATAACCAGATAGCTTTTTCTTTCGTTCTTTTAATGGTAATGACATAACCATGCTCGGTTCCCCTGCTTTGCACCCAATTAAGCAATTCCTCACGTGACTTAAAAACCTGGTCAGTCTCAAATGAAACTATAATTGGGAAAGAGTCTTCCGCATCATCTAACGTAGTCTTTTCAACAAATGACGGATCACCACCGTCAACGTAGTCTTTTTGAACAAATGACGGACCACCACCGTCAGCGTAGTCTTTTTGAACAAATGACGGACCACCACCGTCACCGTAACCGTAACCGTACGGGTCTTCCAAGGGATCATTCAAGTCAAACTGTAGCGCATTGTTACCGTAGTTCGTTTGAACAAATTGCTCACCGCCGTCACCGTAACAGTACGGGTCTTCCACGGGGACATTCAAGTCAAACTGTACGGCATTGTCACCGTAGTTATTTTGAACAAACTGCTCACCACCGTCACCGTAGCCATATCCGTAAGGGTCATCAACGGGAATATTCAAGTTGAACTGAACCTTATTGTCAGGATATTGAATGCCCGATACAACCTCGTCCTGCTCCTAAGTGTTGGACGCCGGTTGATTCCACGTGTCAAAAATACCGGTGCCTTCATAAGAATCTGGAACAACGGTCTCATCAGAATAATCACCAAAAATGTAGTTGTTAAACCACGACATTGTAATTACAAACTCGGTATCAAGTGAAATGTGAGAATGAAGTTAGAATTGTAAGAAAAAATGGTAACAGTCGGGTAAATAAGCATTATAGACCCATATGCTGCGCTAAGGGCTATGCTCAGCGTATAGGTGTTGACCAGCGGATATTTATTCGGTACGAGGTGCAACAAAAATGTCTGTCGCACAAAATAAGTCCCAGGCGCCGCACATAGGTCTTAGCGCGGCGCATAGACCGTTACGAGGTGTAATAAATGTGTACGAGGTATATTAAATGTTGGTCAGGAGCCATATGTCGCGCTAAGGCCTTAGCGCGACGCTAAGCATGAGTGGAATAAATTATTATGGTGTGGGAATAGATTATGCGTTTACAAAAGAAAAGACAGTTGATTACAGAAAAAGGAAAAATATATATATAAATAACGGCTATACTTCATGGATATAAGAGGGAAGCTACACCTTGTTACTTTGAAAAGCAGAGATACATTTATGTCAAGTAGTCTTTTTCCTGGTGTTTCATTAGAAAGTCCAAACGTGATGCTTCCAAGCTTGGAAAATACATAGGGACATCCAAGTCCTGCCAATCTCCACTAAGAAAGATCCAAGCCCGGATTTCCACTTGGTTGATTTACATATGTAAAAGCTACGGCTAGTTTTCTTCTTGCCCGGCAAGAACAATTAACGTCCGACAGTCTCTTCTCGGCCATGGCCGGTCTCAACTCGCCGTCACCTATCCCGGATCTCCAAGTCCGGCCAATCTTCGTTAAGGAGGGACAAAGCCCGGATTTCATGGGATGATTGTCTTATTCTTGCCCGGCAAGACCCATTAATGCCCGAAAATCCTCTTCAAGCCATAGCCGGTCTCGACTCGTCATCTCCTATCCCGGAGACGGTCTAGAGCTCGATTCCCGGGGGTAATGCCTCTTATGTTGTTCAGATCACGGAGCTCGATTCCCGGGGGTAATGCCTCTTATGTTGTTCAGACGGCAGGACCCATTAATGCCCTACAATCCTCTTCAGGCCATAGCTAGTTTACCATTCACAAGATAGCCTAAAATTCCATAAGCAAATTTATTCATGTTTGTATGTCAAAAGTTACTAAACATGCACCCTAGTGAAAATTTATGACAAAAAGTTTCCACATTTAGTAAGTCATACCAAATCAATTCGGATTTCCACTTTCAAACAATCAAAATTCGTCTAATACATTATACCAAGGTGCTAGGAATCTCATAACAACTCTTAGGCATCAACAACATGCAATTCCACATGAGTCCTAGACAAAAAGTTACCATTTTTAGTAATATGGCCAAACGATCATGCAATTTCAAAACCAATTGATCAAACTTCATCCAATTCATCATCTAAACACTTATTCAATCACATTTCATCCTAATCATGCATGCAACTTCATGTTTCAATAACTTCCTACCAAACCCTAATTTCACAAGATCACAATTATGTATCATTTCATATCTAATCATTAAAATAACAAATAACTCATAACCAATAACCCATTTCCACAACACAATCATCAATTGCCCATTTTGGATGAACTAGGGTTTTCAAGACTTGTAATTTACGAAATATATAATCACAATTAAGATAAATACTTACTAGTATTGCGTTTATCACTTCGATTAACACCCAAAAACACCACCAATGGATCAAAATTGCAAGAAATCAAGATGATATGTGTGTGTGTGATGTGCGACGGCCAAAAGGGAAGAAAAAAGAATGTATGCCGTTTTTTTTATAAAATTTTAGGTTTAGGTTTTGTTAAATTTTGTTAATTTTTGTTAAATGTTAAGTTGGGTTGGGCTTTGGGCCATCCATGGATCACATGGGTGATCCATGGGCTACGTTTTTACTTCGGTTTGTAAACACATTGAAAAACCTTCTCAAACGTAAAATTTTTGTTTCATACAATTTACCGAATTTCACAAACGGTTAAAACCGGCAAAATACGCAATCAATTTGAAGTTCAACAATTAAGCACACACATTACCTAAGATGTATATTTATTGTATTTGTATCAATTTATGTTCACCAACGCCCGAGTATTAACTCGTGTGGTCGTTTCGTGTGTACGTTTGTGTAACAGTTTGTACATTTAATTCATCAAATTAAATGAAAAGTATAATTGCGTTAACGTGACTAACATAGTTTTATTAACGAGGTTAACCTGAATTTGTCGGGTGTCACAGTAATAAACTTTTATCGAGTTCTTGCCGGTTAAGGAAGTTGATTTTCATTAACTAATAATTTTCTACTTTGAAACTTGTCTAAAAATAAAAATATAAACTTAATTATGTGACACCCCGCCCGGCGGCGGAAACACCGGGCTGTCAAGAGAATTGGATATCAATAGTAACCAAAGCACATGGTAATTATTTATTAAGCCAAATAATAATTAATACGTTTGGAACAAGAGTCTTAAATAGAACAATAAAAGTAACAAAACAGAAACAATAATTGCAATTGTATTTATTATTTAACTAGGTCCAAGACAAATCCTAAGTCTTGGCAAAGCAGCAAAATAATATCAAGCACCACCTGAGATATGTAAAAATAAAGTTAGCTACTTAAAGCTAGTGAGTAAAGCACAATTTATACATATTAATATAGAAATCCGAGATCATCATAATATGATGCGCCATCTTACATGCATAGCTATTTCATCATATTACTCAACCTTTGACCATAGAACACATGAACACATTGAACACCATCATTGTATAGCAACTTGTAATCATTTGTCATGAGGAACCAACTCATGTTGCAATTAGTGATAACTGTCATTTAACCGTCTCGATGTATAAGTTATCAAAAATTGTTTTAGCATCGAAGGGACATAGTAGCATAGCAACAAGCATCATAGTATAGTAACTAGTAACCATTGTATAGAATCGCCGGGTTTAAATCACCTATCGATGTTGTAAAGTGTAGGTGAATTTGTCAGACCATTAGCGCTAACATTGTACCGGTGGAAATTACAAGTAATATACTCTTTTAAACTACCATGTAAGATCGCATCAAGCCGCGAAGTAGATTAACATATTTTATGATCTTATTTGAAAATAGAAACAAAGAAACGAAAACCGAAAGCATTGTATAGTAAATGAACATATTTCAGCCCCAAAATGTAATAGTAAAAAGGGGAGTGAATTTACTCACCTTGAAGTGCTATAGATAACCAAAATAGAAACGCAACAATAACGAACCGAGGGTTGTCCAAATAATAGTATCACCTAATTAGTTGGAAGAAACCCTAACTTTGAAACAAATCAATAATATAGCAACAAGAATCAAAACCAGAAAATCTAGGGTATCGGATTTGGGATTTTAGGGTTTTGAAATACTATTTGAGAATTTATACGAAACGTTGTACTTTCGTGTTGTAAATATTTTAAAAGATTCTATTTTTAGTTTTTATATTTAAAACACATTTGTGTAAATACCCTTAACCATGAAACAGTATTTATACATATGCATTTAAATTTATAAGTTTTTAGGCTATTTTTAAAAATATATATAACTTAAATATGTTGTTAAGGTTTTTAGCAAAGTGAAATTAAGTGTTTAAAATGATTAAAACTATATAAATTAAAGAAAACGGGTCATGGGACTCGAACCCATGACCTTCGCGTGCAAATCATAAGAATCAAACTAGCAGACCAAGTTCTTTGTTTTGTTATTAAGATCGATTGGAATTAACTTTATCTCTCTATAGTTAGCAACACCCATTTCATTGCAAGCCCTAGAAATCAAGAACCACTAAACTGGATTCAAAATTGATAATCAAATCCCAAAACAGGTTAGGGCTTTTAGTCCTCAAAATTGGTGAAGATTGGATACAGATTGATTAGGATGGACAACTCTACTGCTTGATCAACTTTTTTTAAAATCTGGAACTGAAATGAGATGCAATTGATGTGTTAGAGAGTTGTAGATGATCGGTATGATTAAAACGAAACCAGAATTTACCCGATTTGGTGCCTTGAAGGTGGAGAACCATAAGGTCGCCGGAGCAATGTTGTTGGTCGAATGATTTTGATTATAGAAAAGATATAAGAGTTTATTGGTAATTGAAATGTGATAGGAGTGAAATGGAATGTTTTAATCGTTGATTGTGGGTCTAATATCGGAAAGTGATTTGCCTTGTACGAAAACAATTCCATTCGGGTGCTAAAACCGCTAATCACGCGTCTTTTTGGCGTTTAAAGGTTCGAATCATGGTAAGGAATAGATTAGGAAGGTTTTAGTATGATTTAATTTGGTTAAAGCGCGTTAAAAGTGGGTCGTCGGAGTCGCCGGAGGTCGGCCGGAAAACTGACCGGATTCATGGGCTGGGGGGAAGATGCGCAGGGACCTGGGTTGGGTTTTTAATATTTTACAGTTATGGTCCCTCTAGTTTAGTTGTTGATCATTAAGTTGTTATAACTTTAATATAACTTTAAAAACTTGGCAAAGTTAACCCAAAGTTAATTAAATAACTATTTTAACTACCCAACCTAACCAAGTTAACTCGTAACGTTTATACAGTTGACGTTTTAGTATATTTACTTCGTTCTTGACGTTAAGGGCCTATTCTTAGACTTAGAAGCGGTTTTTGTTTTACGTTTTCAATAAATTTTCTTCTATAATACACAATATATATATTTTTTTGAGATTCATTAATATATATAGTATTTATACGGTCTACGTTGATATTTTTGTAACATAAATACGATCGATTAACTAAGACGGGAATAACGTAAGAATCCGATATGTTTATTCATAAATAATAATAACGAACATTTCATTTTTAAAGAAATAAATACGAATACAATTTAAGAGATAAACAACTTCGGGTTCGAGTCGGGCATTCGGGTTCGAATTTGAGGTAGATGTCACAAATTAAAGACTAAATTAAAACTAATAACGAAAGTAGCAACGAACAACAGACGTAAATACCAAATATGGAGAAACAACTACCTAGGCTAGGAATCATATTGATGACTCGACTACTCTCGGTTTAATCACACGGCACCGGACTCTAAAAATACAACTATCTCAAGAAATCACTTAAGTTTGCTAGATCTCCTCTCGGACTCACTAACTCACCTAACCAACTCCTAAGGGTTGTGTGAAGCACACCGTGGTAAAGATTTGGTTCTCCTTCCGGTCTCACCGTGGTAAATATTATATCACCTCCCGGTCTCAATAATACGTTATCCTAGGAACCAAACTTACAGTTCTAGGGATAAAGGGATAATTCTATTTATATTATTTTAAAATACGAAATCACAAGAATCTAAGCCAAAAAGGTAAAATTCACTCCCGTGCAATTTTATCCTAACCGAACCTAAAGACTAGATGACCTGACACCCTATAACCTCCCGGTCTCAACGTTGGTAGAATACTAGTTAGATTTACACAAAAGTTTGTCTCTATGATTGACTATTCCTAGCTCAACCACCTAACGATCCAAATACGAAGTAAGGAATCTAGCATGCGGTCTATTAATCAAAACGCAAAGTTCAATAACGAAACCACAAGAAAGACGAAACAAACATGAAAATCTTATAACTAGTACGCAAACACATCTTAAATTAATAATAAATAAAAACTTCAATAATATTCAACCATGTGATTAAACAAAACCGAACATAGCCTAACATCAATAATCAATCCATACCTAGGTAGTTTTTACGATTTAGCCAAGACAAGTTTGAAGAAAAACCAAATAAGAGAATAGATCTTATAGTTAATCAAGTTCAAAAATCAAATTAAAAACAACTATCCGGATGATTGCTAACCGATTTATGCTTCAAACTTGATTAATTCGCTTTAGTTGCTCTCCAATAAATCTCGTATGTCGGCTCCTAATTTTGCAATCTCTACTCCCCCCTTTTCTCTTCTGTCGTCGACACCCCTATATATTATTTGACCGACTTTGAAGTTACTTGTGGGCCGAACATGAATATCTTTGAATATCTTTGTTACATGGACTATTAACATTTGTATTGCAACTTGGGTTGACTCTTTGCATGCCTTTTTTTTAATAAACAAAAACTCAGTATCATAATTTATATTGTATATTATGAGTTCTTGAATCCTTACTTTTGAATTTCCAAAATGTCTCGTATCATTGCGTTGAAACATAATATATTAACCATTAGACTTTCAGCAAAGTAACAAAATAAATACTAATATCATATTGTATCAATTTAACTCGCTTACCCTTTAAATCAAAATATAAACCAATTATAAATAGACTTTAATCAAAAATTAGCAAAAAGTATAGAAAAATTTATATAAAAATATGAGTAACTAAGAACACATCAAATATCTTCACACTTGTATCTTTTTCGTTCCTGAAAAAGTCTGCAATGGAATCATAATCTGGAGTTAACTTTCAGAACTTGAGATTTTTCTATTCCACCAAGACAATGTATTAACAGTATTTGTCAGTAATTATTTCCAAGTAACCCTAACACTAACTAATTAGGTATCTTTTTTTGTTAGGTTTAGGTTCAAGTGACATCATTTCATCTAAATGGTCTCACACTCAGAAAGCCACAGTTCAGCCTGTTTAATTGTTTCTTGACGAGGCACATGTTAAACCATATAATTTTTCCTACCAAAGTACACTAGAGAACTTAACCTAGTTAAAAATTATTACCATATAAGGAATTATGGATTTATGGATGAAGTTGTTGAGCATAACTGATTTCTTTATCTTTTTTTTCATTTTTTTTCATTAGGTACTTAGGATCCACCTCAGAGGTGTTTCAATCACTGGTGCAATGTTAGCGCTTATGGTCTGACATATCGATAGGTGATTTAAACCCGGCCTTTCTACTTCCATATTTACTATGCTGCTATGCTATGATGCTATACTATGAAGCTTGATGCTATGCCATGTCTCTAAGTTGCTAAATTATTATTGATAACTGATCAACGGTTGATTACGGGCATTAATTGTATTCAAGTATATTTTTAGGCTCAAAAGTCACCCTAATTGGTTCATATTTAGAGTCTTATCATTTTAAACGGTCATAGCTAAAAGTATGAATTTTAACTAATAAAAGCCACGCGTAAAATTGATGTATTTTGGTTCAAGTTGAGACCGACGAATAGACGTAGAACTAACTTATGATTTGGTTAGTTGTTTAATTTGATTTGTTACTTTAATTTAATTCCATGTAAGTCACGTGAGCTTGAGGTTAAATTGAGATACAAGACATGCATTGCAAATTGAAGGTGTACATGAAAGTTTATAAAGGCTACCAAAACCAAAATTATTATGCATTAGTTAAAAGCCACGTGAGGTTATATGAGAAGATTTCAATTGGGCTAAAGGCCCATCACGTGAAGACTAGCATGCAATTGCAAATAAAAGATTTAAGGGAATTGATTTTGACAGAGGAAAAAAAAACGCACGAAGAAGGAAGAAAAGAACAACAATTTTAGGAGCATGCACGGCTAAACATCTTGTGGCTTCCTCCAGGTGGACGGTTCGTATAGGTTTTAACACTTGATTAAGTTGTTTAGATCTATTTAGTTTCTGACAAAAACTTAATCGATTGATGTATTGGTTAATGTAAACAATTTATATTTGTGTTTTGAGTTTTCTTTCTTTACAATCTTGTTCGGTTGATGATAAAACCTAGAGCGGGTTGGGTGACTAAAGGAGGGAATTTGACACAGATAAATTGGGTAATTGGATTACACTGGTTTATGACACAACTAGTTGTATGGTTTGCTGACAACAATCTATCTTCAATTACTATGTTAACTGATTTTCCAACACTATGTCTATGTGGTGTCTAACGAACAATTGAGTTATATGTGAAACCTAGAACCTGAAGTTTGGAGGAGGTTGTGTTTTCCTTCAATATTTTACAAGATATTAAAGTTTTCTTTTGTAATTTAAAATCAATTTCAATTCGAATTATTATTTGTTTTAGTAACTAGTTAATTTAGATTATAATCTGACACTAACCACTAATTCCTCGTGGATTCGACAGCCTACTTATCATTACTATTAAGAGTAATAGGAATCTATTTACTTTATTTTTGATTGACCAAACGACATCGATCAATAACTTAAATATCGAGACGGTAAACGACGGTTGGTTATACACGTAAGATTGCGCAATATATTTATGATGATCTCAGATTTCCATACTACTATATATCAAATTTGTTTTTACTTACTAGCTTTCATAGCTAACTTTATTTTTCACATATTTAAGGTGGCGCTTGATGTTGATTTATCACTATTTATCAAGACATAGGGATTCCTTGGACTTAGAATAAATAATAAAGACTATTGCAATTATTGTTTCGTATTTAATGTTTTTTTCGGTTTCCTTTAGACAATTATTCCAAAACTTATGAGTATCATTATTAGACTTTAATAAAAGATTACCATGTGTTTTTTACTATTGATATCCATTTTATAACAACCCGATGTTTCCGCCATCGGGTGGGGTGTCACAGTTTGGTATCAAAGTCATGGTTATTGAGAACTAGGATATGGTATTAGAAACACACCGACCTAGACTATAACTTAAGAGTCCTTAGTGCAAATAGCTTGTATCTAGAAAACTCTTCTAGAACATGTTCTTTCTTTGAACCTTTCTATCCATTTTCTTAATCTTATTTCTTATTTGATTTCGTGAAGGATCTACAAGAGACTCGTCTACGTGATTAGAATCTTTTATCTTTGCGGGATCTCATCATAGTCATAAGTAAGTTCGAAACATGGGGAACGTGTGCAATCTGGAAGGGGAAACTCTTGTATCATACACATCATGGCATACCACATACGTGTAATACTATTGGCTACCAAGAAACAAACAAAATGTACAAATGAAACAACAAACCATTCTCGGAAGATCTTCAACAGACACTAAGGTTACGGTGCCTCCACTACTCTTTAGCTCAGACACAAGTATCTTCTGAAGATCAGCAACATATAAACTACCTGCTAAATAACTGTGATTCAACAGATGCAGTTATCCGGCATGTAATAGAAGTATGCACAACCTTCAAACATATAGGCTTATGAAATGCAATAGTTGGACTTTTAGTAGGAGCTAGATTCATGTCCAACAATCTACACGTGTTCTAGGTAGCTTCATCTTTTATTTTCCGACAGTCTTTGATAGTTTGGTAGTTTGGCATTCTTTTTAGTAAAAGTTACCGCTGAAAGAAATTAATACGTGTTTTGTCATGAGCTGGTTTATTTATAGATTAAGAAATTTGTAAAAAAATTATGGTTACCTTAATTCCACCAACCAAACCCTTTACCCTTACTATTTTGTATAGGTTGAAAACTTTTGGTTTAAGCTCTTCAATGAAAAGATCAATATATATTGAATGATGAGTTGGTTCGATCAACCAAAGAAGTATTACAATGGTATGACTTGAAGGTTTTGACTCACTTTTGAAAGATGTCATCCTTTTGTGACAATATGATATTGAGGTGGTTAACATGGAAAATGAGAATGTTAACCCAAAGTATAAAAGAAGGAAGACTAACATCACCAATCATCATCACTATGTAGTAATAATCTCAACACAGTTCTCGATATGAAAATTCAATAGCTTGGTAACCTTTTTAATTTCACATTGCTTTTATGCGAAGAACCTAACCTAGTAAGCCAATCCGAACCATTACGACCCGATTTTTTATTTCCAGTTTTATTAGAATTGGAGTGCCTGCAAATAGTGAACTCACTGATAATAGTTCTAGGATCCGTCACTATTGCATCCAAGAGATTTGACCAGCGTAACATGTGTAATGAAGTCATAAATGCGTATGTTGCATCCTTCGTGCTAAAAAGTTGATGTTAGCATTGTAACGTGGGTCGACACATTAATACCGCCATCGTAATACGTGTAACAAAGTGAAAAACAAGATACTACTTCCTCAACACATGATACGTGCTGAAGTTGAAATCATGTCAACTAAGACTTGACCACCAGCTCTCGACTCCATCATGCGGACCGGGTTTAATGCTAGTTTAGATTTTCAAGCATATGTAGATTTATAACATCACATATTAAAGCCTTTTGTATGGCTAGATTCATGTATCCATGCACTATTGTTATGAACTTGAACCCATTTTTTTTGGTGTTAGACCCCGGATTTCCATCATATGTTATACATTTTTATTCAATCGCATGTAAAAAAGGGTTGGAGATATAACATTTTTACTCCGCATGTGAGGGAGATTTAACGGAAAACTGAATGGAGTTAGTGTTCGGGACCATTTCTGTTAGAAAATAAAATCACAAGGAACAAAACTGTTAAGGCGAAATTGAAACTGTAAATGATATCAAAACACATGATTTTATTTAATTACATAATGCACCCAAACGTATAACAAAATGCATCATAAGAGTTATGAAATGACCTTGTTGTAAGTTTTAAATTGAATCATCCCTAATAGAACCCATTTGTTATCTCCAACACAATTAGGTAAATCCTTGATTACTTTGATCATAAATTAAGATTCATGTATGTGGCGGCTCAATCATTTCGAAAGCTTAAGACAAATAAAAAATACGAGCCTTTTGCCAAGTTATATGCCGTAGAGCATCAACTAATAAGATCATCAAGTAAATATTATTAATTTATTTTATTATTTTAAAAGCAACTATTATTAATTTATTAAGGAGAACTAAGTCTCATATGCAGAGATTTCATGAAATACAATGGTTATTTATTATCGTATATGTTCATAACATGAAATGCGTTGTAAATTTCTTTGCAAAGATTAAAGGTATCTAAATTTAAAAGTAAATAATATTTATCTATCTTAAAATATAGGAAAAAGGGATTTTAAAATCCTAACTTTCACATGTTGGCTGGAAAAAAATCCCAACTGAGAAAATTCTTGCTAGAGATCCCAACTTTCAAACATATTTTTTTAAAGAGCATCAGTTAAAAAATACTTAACGTTGCTAAGTTTTTTTCGAATTGAAGCTAATGTTTTAGGGCTTTTGATCAGAAGTAAGATATGAATGTATTAATGTAAAATTTACCTTGAACCGGTACTCCAAAAGATTAAACCTCATCTATCAATGGAATACCGTTTTGAATTACTGGATTGGAAGTATGGATTTCTTATCAAAGAAAGTGAACAACGAGAGGTTGGGAATGTCAAGGTTGGAGAAAATTCAAGCAAACAAAGGTGATTCTGTTTACAAATTGAAAAAATAGTTGCTGAAGAATTAGAGATGGAATTTGTTGTGGTTGATGATGTTGTGAAGGAATTGGGAACATGTTATTAAGAGCAAGAGACTGAATGGTTAGACTCGATTGAAGACATTGTAGATCATGAAGAACTAGTAACTAAGGTAATGGTGATGTATCTTGCATTTCCTCTTGAAAGTGTTATCTTAAGTGATGAAGTGGGGGAAAGGAGTTTGAATATGAAGAAAAGAAAGGCGAGATGGCAAGACATCGGAAAATTTATCATGAAGTGGATCCACAACAACTTCTTAGTTTACATGCTAATTATTGAGAAACAATTATGGAATTGGGATGTCAACTACCAAGCATTTGCTGGAAACTTAGTAGGCAAATGTGCACTTCAACCACCATAATGAAAGTCCAGGTATAAAGTCTGGTCAGAGACTTTAAAACTTAGCGCTAGGGGAGGTAACCTAAGGTTTGTCTTTATTTCTATTTTTATTTTTGATTTTTATTTGTTTTTTTGGATCTTTATTAGTGTTTCGTGAGTTTTGAAGTAGACCCATAGTAACAAACAAGTGTGGGGACGTTCCATCGCCATATATGTGCTTCGGTATTAATTTCAAGAGTCGAGGACAACTCTAGTGTTAAAAGGAGGGTATGGACATTAAGTATGATGGGAGAGATAAAGGACTTATGTGCAAGAAAACTGTGCTTATAATAGTTTAGATCTTTTGGTAGTGTCTAGAATTTTGAAGCACTAGCTAGATTGAAGAGTTTGGAGTTGTTTTTAGTTTCACATGATTTTGATATACTCAGACTTCCATATATAAACCACCTCAGCCACGTTACTATTAGGTACTAATTATTTGACTGATAAGGTCTATGTGCTAATTTCTAACTTTTATTTTTATGTCTTTATGTTTTATACAGTTTTTATGGTTTTGTTAATTTTTATTTTGTTTGCAACTTTGGTGGTGTGAACTTCACATGTTTGGGAGTGGTAATTTATTTGTTTTTGCTTATTTGGTTATGTTTGGGATGGATAACGAAGGAAATAGACGTTTGTGAATTGCATGATTTGTTAAAAACTTACCTTTGAGCTAAAAACCTATATATTTGGGTCAATGTATTCCGAGTGTGGGGTTGAGGGGATTTTTGAAAATTGGAAAGATTTTTTAATTTTTTTAAAATTTTTGTCCTTTTAAGTCCCAATTGTGCATGAAAGCTTAGTTGCAATGTAAATCGTGAATGTAGTTTAAGTAGTGAACAAGTTGAGGTCGTTAGTCATGGTTGGATTTATTAATTAAAACTTATTTTTTTTTTTGAATTATTAGAGAAGTCTAGTCAGGTCTAATAAGCTAGAGTTTTTTTTACTTAGGATTGAGCCTATAAATGATCATTAGAACATTGTTAGGGTTGATTATCTTTTCATGTGTAAATTACCAGAATGATTTATGATTCTAACAGTTGCCTAATATATACGTTTCGAGATTAAAAAACCAATTTGTTGCACAAAGATGATTCAAGCATTAGGATTAACCCATTTTCTGTTTAGCATTTTTTCTATTTTTGTTCCCTACCTTTACAGTTTCCCTTAGTAGCCCTATATAGCCTATCCTATCTTTTGTTAACCCACATATGTTAAACCTTGTTAGCTTGTTTAAACTCCCTCTTGTGTTCACCGGTGTAGTGAGATATCGCTAAGTATGGTTCAATTATTTTCTTGTAAAAAAGGTTAGAAAAAAGAAAAAAGAAAGAATGTTAGTATTGGGTCGAAAATTGCCCATATATGTGAATAGTTATGTTTTGTTTGAGCAAAATAAGAACGGGTCAATTTTACATGAAGTTGAGTAGTATATTAGTTTTTTTGTTATTAGTTTTGTTAGCATGTTTAATTGGATCTCACTATCATTTAATCATTTTAAATTACCTTATCCGCACCCTACCCCTAGCCTAACATTACAACCCTGAAAAGTCCTTTTGATTTGTGCATAGCTTGTGTTAAGTGGTGGAGTTACATTTATTAGGAAAGATTATGGTAATTGTGTTTCTTTTCATGGTCTGAGAGTATTACAGAATTATACTAGTGTATCTTTCACTAGTCCAGAAAGAAAGCCGAGTGGAGTGACACTTGTGAGGGGTGTATTTGCATGCATAGGGAATACTTGAAAACTTATTAGGCCCGGACAGTATTAGTGAAACATGATAACTTTTCTTGCGAAGTATGTTGTGTTAAATGGTTTTATTAAGTTTGGTATGAATTTCGACCATAACTAGTATTAGTGAAAATGAAGCATGATCGTATTTGTTGACAAAATTCATAGTGTTATGAGCAGGTTTTCTTGGGGACAAGCAGAGGTAAAGTGTGGGGATGTGATGTGTTCATGAATTGTGTGCGTATTAAGTTGTTAACTTAATAATAATAATAATAATCTCGACCGCATGTACTTTGATATGTATTTTCTTTGTAGGTGTTGGGAGCTAAAATGATGATTATCAACGCTAAAATGAAGTTTGGTTAGCACATGGCCGAAACCTATTTTTAATTCGGATTTTTAAGAGTATTTAAAGGGTTTTAAGATTCTTTACAAACACTAACTTCATCTCTAGCCTCCAAGACATTTTTAGACGAATTTGAAAGGTTTCTCCTCCTCCAAACATCATTCCATCATACACCATGTCGGTCTACATCAAATCCGAATATCAATTCACAAGCATGAGTGGCTAATTCCGTTGTAGTTATTTTTGGGTGAAGTATTCTTACAAGATACATGTTTGGTTCATTTGTCTAGGTTTATTTCTATTAGATGATCTAGGTTGAACTTTGATCTAGATATTGTTTGGATTGTTACTAAACTAATTGATTGGTTTTCGATTTTCAATATTTTCATTCTCTAATCATAAAGATTAGTAATTAGTAATGAGTCATCCTATTCACACACCCCATATCCTATTCACACACCCCATGTTTTTATTTCCCACACCCTCAGGCACCGCACATAAACCTCGGCGTCACGCCTGGGTTACTTCTTATCCCAGACACATCCTCGAACGTAGTCAATCACGCTTCAACACCCTTATGCGCCGCGCATGGCCCTCGGCGTGGCGCCTGGGTCATATATGCGGCCAACAACATCATCGGCGCCTAGGTCATATATGCGACGCATATGTCCAGGTTTGACCGAATTCCACCTCGTTTACGACATTCCTCGGTTGACGTTGACAGAAAAGTGACTCAGGCGCCACATCAAGGCCTATCCGTGACGCCTGGTTTTAAAACAGATGTGTGGATAGAATTTTAGTATGTGTGAATAGACAAGGCCTTAGTAATTGTTTGGCAATTGATTTATAATGACCACCTTTTTAACTAAAAGTTAATTCGTTTTTAAAAGTTATTTGTTTTCCACGTGCAAGACAAATGAATCCAACTTAAAGTTCAAGTTTATATTCATGCAAATGTTTAATTTCCTTTTTTTCAATTCAGTAACCGAATAGTTAACTTAATCATTAGCAAAAATTCCTTGGGGATAGGACCTTACTTACCCGTACTTCTATACATAATTTAGTCTACAAATTAATTGTTTTTACTTAGCCCACGACAGCTTGATTAGTAGCATCAACACACCAGACACGTAGAGATTGATATTCACTTTATTCGTGAGAAGGTACAAATTGGGCATATACGAGTTTTATATGTACCTTCGTCAATAAACACGTCATATTACACCATGAGATGTGAAGTGTAAAGTGCATCATAAACACGTCATATTACGCCCATCACCTTCGTCCCGTGTTCATGCCCCAACATGTTAGGTGTTTCACACTGTCACACCCCGACCGATGGCGGAAACCTCGGACGGACGCAAGTGAATAGATTGTTCGAACACGAGGTTGATGTCGACTGGCGTGCAGTAGATGGGGAAAACGAAGATGAATGGAATGTGTGTGTATTGTTATGGCGAAATTATTGTTGCAGAATGGTGTAGTGAACTCGTATCAATAGTTTGAAAGGGAACTCATAATTAGGTTTGATCTAAGGTCAAGGGATACGCACGCGTATTAAGTAGGTTTCGGGTTGATTTGGATCGATTCAACAGAAATTCCGAGTTTTGTGGTTAAATCAAGTATAGAAGGATGTTTTTTTGAGGAACTATTATAGACCGAGGGAAGTTTGGTTTGAATGTCGATTCGGGTTCGAACTTCACTTATAAAGGACTAGCATTGGTTTAATTGGATTTTAAGTGACTAAAATTGGATGTTATAGATTATAATTTATCACTTCTGGGGTAGATATGATTTAAATGAAAAACTAATAATTTGATATAGATGAATACAAATAATGAAGTATGCGTTCTTATTTTACGATAACTTGTAAAAATTAAAATGAGTACCGAAACAGGTAAGGTTTGGATTCAAATCAGGTTTATCTAGTTATTTATATGATATATTTTTTGATATAAAGATAGATTTACATGGAAATAGAAGGTAAACGGGCAACAAGCTGCGCCGCTAAACCTTTTTGGATAGCAAAACCAAGTCTTTTAAACACTACATTCATAGACCTCGGGGTCATAACAAAGCTATGCATAACCCGTTGGACTCGATTAAGTACCTCCACAGCCTCAGGTGCAAGAAAACCAAAGGTGTCAAACGCAAATGGAACAAATACGTGTTGGTTGTCAATGCATGCTTTCTCGTGTTTAGCCACTTTGCAAGAAGCAGCTTTTAAAACAGCTTGACCCACCCTGAAAACACCATTTCCCAGGCCCACTAGTGGGGAAACACATGTTAAGTCCACACATGCATGTTTACCTCCTGTCCATCCAAATATCAAAATATCAGCCGGTCTAAGTGTAGATCTACTTTCTGACGGGTCAGTCAAGAAATTCACCGGTGCTTCTTTCTTAACCGAAACCCCGGCTCGCCTGAATATGTCAAAAAGAACATCCCTCACTAAGTCATGTCGGTACTTAAACCCTGGAAGCTCTCTACAATGTACCGCATGCTCCCCGAATGAGTCCAAACACGCCTTGCGACAAATAGGACATACCTCATCATTTGGAAAAATGGGAACCATTAGGCGGTACTTAAGAATAGTTCGATACTCAATTGACGACATATGTTGGCCTAGCCCAGCAATTGGGATAGCAAGAAGAAAGTCTTGAGCATGTGGTGCTTGTAGACACTCAAAAACAGCTTTTTGTCTAATGGTCATGTTACACACACCCACTTGCTTGTTATTGGGTGTCCCTTCTCACAAATGAGCACATTCCAAAGGTAGCATTAACACGGTTTGATATAAGTAAGAAAAAGAGAAAAAATACTATGTATCACATGTTATGAGCACATTCCAAGGATTTCACCCGTGTGACTTTTACCATTGTTATACACTCAAACCACTCAACCAAGATGAAGTTTGTTTGCTAGAAAGGAAAACATATACATAACATAAACCACAAGTAAAAAAACAATAAAAACTATCTCTTACTAATGATTAAGAGGGAGCTGACATGTTTCGTCTTGTTCAAACAGTAACATAATTTAATGTAAATAAACTATAAACTGTTAGATGTTAAAACAACCACCGTACGTGTATGAAAACTAGAATGTTGAACAACTTCTAGAACACTAATAAGCCTCATAGCGCCTCCGATTCTAAACGGTCAACAAAATACATTGAAAAGTGAGAGTTTATTATTGTTGCAAGGAAAATCTAAATGAACATTAGATTATAACAAGATTTTAACAGTTCTAAGTATTTGTTATTGATCAATACCAGTACCAACTACCTAAATATGTGTTGGCAGTCCCAACTATTATCGTTTTTGCCACCAGCAGGACCGCTTTAAAAAAATTAAGGATGTTTGTTTATTTAGGATTCCAAACCGACGTTTTAGGGGTATTGATCGGAAGAAGAATATGAGTCAATTGATATATAAATTACCTTGAAATGGTGCTTCAAACAACGAATTTGTGCTTTAATCTTATGTAAAAAACCCGTCGTTTTAACATCAATCGAATTGTGTTCTCCTTCTGATCAAAATATCTAAAATATCAGTCTGAATTTTGAAAAAAACTTAACACCGTTAATATTTCTTATTTGCGGTCTGTTGGTGGTAAGAAGGATAAAAGTTGGGACATACAACACATATTTCTGTAGTTGGACTACTAGCGGTTAATATTAAATAGTTAGGACTGTGAAATCTAATATTCCAATATGTAAATACACTTATATATCTAAAATTTAACCCCATTTATAAATACACAAATTAAGTTGTATTACATACTCTACTAACATATCTGTGGGTGACTAAATTAATTTATATATTAAAAATGGAAAGAAGCCAGACCTTTTTGCAATATTACTGACTAAAACTCTCATTTACACTTAAGAATGTTGATGTTGATGTTGATGCACCATATGTGATCATGGATATTTCCTCACCGTGCATCATTTGGCCGATGTTGATTTGAGCCATAGATGCCACGTGTGATGTTCTTATGATTTCTAACTGTATAGAAACTTCTTTCATCGTGGGCCTATTTTTTCCTATTGGATTCAAGCATCGCATAGCAAGGTTTGCTATCGCCATAAGATCATCCCTAGTACCCTCTCTAACTACAATTGCGTCAAAAATGGACATACCTCTCCCTTCTTCCATAGCTATCATGAAGTGTGTTGCCAAACTTCTATTTCCACCGAATCTAGTTAAAGAAATTGGCATTTCACCTGTTAATAATTCAACGATAACAACCCCAAAACTATACACGTCACTCTTTTCAGTGAATTGGCTTGTCTGAAAATACTCCGGATCTAGGTATCCTAAGGTACCTTTGATTAGGGTAGTCAAGTGAGTTTGATCAATTGATACAAACCTTGAAACTCCAAAGTCTGAAACTTTGGCTCTGAGCTTATCATCTAAAAGTATATTGGCGGTTTTTACATCCCTATGATATATTGGAATATACGTTGCTGAATGCAAGTAAGCAAGAGCTTGTGAAACCTCTGTAGCAATTTGTAGTCTCATGTTAAAAGATAATGGAAACTCAGGATTTTCTTCGTGAATACGATCATGCAAGGTCCCATTTGATATGAACTCAGAAACTAGCAAAGGAACCTCTGTCTCTAAGCAACACCCTAATAGCTTGACCACATTCTTATGATTAACTTGTGAGAGAATGACCACTTCATTGATAAATTGTTCTAATAGGCTTTCATCTTCAAGCTTTGACTTCTTAACTGCTACGATCCTTCCATCCTCTAACATACCTTTGTAAACTGTACCCTGGCCTCCTCTTCCGAGAATTCTGTTTTCATTGAAGTTGTCTGTGGCCTTTGTCAACTCACGTGATGTAAATAGTATGGTTTTATCAACTAAAGATGGGTCAATCTCTTCTTGTTGCTTCAAAAGTAAACTACCATTAATGCGTTTAAAAATAGCCTTTCTTCGTCTCCTGGTTATTGTTTTCTTGATTAGTTTGTATGATGTATACATGAATGCTATTAAACCTAATAGTGAGGTTATGATAATACCTGAATGCAAAGCAATACCAAACGGAAAATCAATTAACATGTTGTCCAAATGGTTAAAAAAATACAAGGATTCTTTTTTTTTTTTTTGACAACAACACCTTAATTTTAAATGCAAAAAAGATAACAATTCTTGCTTATATGTTCTAACAAGTAATCGAAAGACAGTATTCATCAGAATTTAGGTACCAAACGGCTGCAAATGGCAAGGTTGCAAACATTATTAAGATGCATAATTACCTCTCATTATTTTACTTTCGGTCACAATATTATGTGAATATGTTTAGTCGTATATTTAATTTCCTTTTGTGGGTGATTGTTTTGCCTATGTAGGCTTTCTTGCTTGCCTGTATCAATCTATTCAGAAATATACAAAACCTTTTTTGACCAAAACCTTTGGTATCAGAGCAGTGATCTATCACGCTTGATCCAAATCCCAATATCCAGAGAATTATGCATCTTATTAATACTAGGATAAGATAAGTTATATAGTTGAAAAGTTTAAATTCTTGGTGATGAAGAAAAGTCAAAATATGGTCAACATTTGGAGTTTTAGCTATAAATAAGTGTTGTAATCATTGGAGATAACATATTTAGTTATCTTCAAATTCACTTTCACATTGTTTCTTTCTTTACAATTGTAATTGTTTCAAGATCAAAGGCATTGCAATAAGTTGTGTTCATAGTTTGATTTGGTGTGATAATTGGGTGTTTTTCATTTACAATTGGTATCAGAGCTACGATATGGCTCGATCCGATTATCAACGATCAATTGAATCTTCGATTCGATTGCTATTAAGAGATTGATAGAGAGATCAATTGTAGAAGCTTGTTCAATTGTAAGTTGCAATGGTTACCACCAAGTTTGATCTAGAAACGTTTGATGGTCGAAATGATTTCTCATTATGGAGAATAAAGATGAGAGCGTTGTTAGTTTACCAAGGTGTAGTGAATGAATTGAAAGGAGGTGATGCGGTGATGCCTGTAGACACTACACCAGAAAAGCAACTTGAAATTGAAACTAAGTGGAAGGATATGATGGAGAAGGCTCATAGTGCCATCATATTGAGTTTGGGAGATAGAGTATTGCGAGAGGTGTCCAAAGAAACAACAACAGGAGGGGTTTGGACTAAATTAGAGGGATTATACATGACTAAGTCATTGGCAAATCGTTTGTACTTAAAGAAGAGGTTATATACTTTTAGCATGAGTTCTGGACAAACAATGGAGGATCACACTGATGAGTTTAATAAACTCATCTTAGATCTTAAAAATATTGAAGTGAAAATTGAAGATGAAGATCATGCCATTATCTTCTTGTCATCTTTACCATCAAATTATGAGCACTTTGTAGAAACTTTGATGTATGGTAAAGATTCTCTTTCCATGGAGGAAGTTCTAGTAGCCCTAAACTCAAAGGAATTGAAAAGGAGATCTGATCATAAAGATCAAGGTGGAGAAGGGTTTTTTGTAAAAGTGAAATCTGATGGAATACGGAGAAGATCAGATAATAGGAGTGATGGCAAGACCATAAGCATTTCAAGGTCTAAGTCCAGATTCAAGAGGATATGTTATGTGTGCAATTCAGAACACCATTTCAAAAGAGACTGTCCCGAATGGAAGCAAAAGAAGGGGTACCAACATGGGTACAATGGGTCAAAGTCACATAATAATTGTGTTCCACAAGAAGATATGTCAGATGGATATGATAGTGTAGTTGTGCTGTGTGTTACATCTGAGACAACACATGATGAGTGGGTATTAGACTCGGGATGTTCCTATCATATTACTCCTACAAAAGATTGTTTTAGAGAGCTAAAGTATGAAGATCTTTATGTAGTTCAGTTGGGAGATGATAGATCGTGCAAGGTGGTAGGATCAGGCACAATTACCATCAGATTGACAAATGGTGTGAATTTGGACATAGAAAATGTTAGGTATATTCCTTCCTTAAAGAAGAGTCTTTTGTCTTTGGGTACTTATAAGAAAGATGGGTATAATGTCAGTCTTAAAAATGGGAAAGCAAAGGTGATAAGGGGGTCTATGGTATTGTTATCTGGTACTAGAATGAATAATACCATTTACCTGATTGATGGTAGAGTTTTGTGTAAAATTGACCTTGTGGCTGCCGTTTTTGAAAGTGATAAAAAGGCAGAGTTGTGGCATAAAAGAGTAGCACACATTAGTTATCAAGGATTAGTTGAACTTAACAAATAGCAAGTGTTTGGTAGTCTAAAGAACACAGATTTTGGGTTTTTTGAAACTTGTATTATGGGCAAACATAAAAGAGTCTAGTTTGAAAAGGGAAGCATAACTCAAGGGGGTGTTAGACTATATACATTCAGATTTGTGGGGTCCTGCAAAAGTTGAATCTATAGGTGGGGCTAAATATTTCATGTTTACCATTGATGATTTTTCTAGAAACGTTTGGGTGATCATATTAAAACATAAAAGTGATGCATTTGAGAAATTCAAAGAATGGAAGGCCATAGTTGAATATCTGACTGGTAGAAAAATCAAGAAGATAAGGACAGATAATGGTTTAGAATATTGTAATGGAGAGTTCAAAAAGTTTTGTGCAAAGCATGGCATATCTAGACACTTAACCATTCCAGGAACTCCACAGCAGAATGGGTTAGCTGAAAGAATGAATAGAACATTGCTGGAAAGAGTCAGATGTATGCTTTCAAGTACAGGTCTGCCTGCTGTTACTGCAGCTTATTTGATAAATTTATGTCCCTCCTTAGCACTTGATATGAAGTCACTTATGGAATTTTGGTCAGGAACTAAGCCAAATTATAGTGAAATATAAGGGTATTTGGGTCATTATAAGTCAAGGGAAACTGGAGCCTAGAGCTATAAAGTGTATATTCATAGGATATCCTGAAGGGGTGAAAGGGTTAAACTATGGAGGTTAGATGGTGAAAGACCAAGAGTGGTGATTAGTATAAATGTGACATTTCAAGAAAATAACTTGTATAAGGATATTGGTTCTTAAGGAGGAAATGAACAAATTTTGAAGATACAAAAACAAGTGCAGATTGAGGTGGAGGTAGAGGATAATGAAGATCAAACTTGTGAAACTCAAGATAAGGAGAGTGTTGAAGAAAGTGTTGGTACTGAATCTGATACTCAAAACCCTAGGTTGGCTAAAACTAGACCAAGAAGACATATAGTACAACCTTTAAGGTTCATAGATGGATTCAATATCTCTGCTATGCCTTTCTTGAGTGCAGAAAATGAAAGTTTGTTTGAGCCTATTAACTATCAAGAAGCAGTGAACTCTAAAGATAAAGAGAAATGGTTGAATTCAATGCAGGAAGAGATGACTTCATTGTATAAAAACAAACTTGGATATTGGTGGATAAGCCAGAGGATCAAAAACCAATGTCTTGCAAATGGTTGTATAAGATTAAAGATGCAGTGGTGAAAGGGGGTGAACCAAGATATAAGTCAAGGTTGGTTGCTAAAGGGTTTACTCAGAAATAAAGGGTAGATTATAATGAAATATATTCACCTATTGTGAAATACTTTACAATAAGAGTCATTTTATAAATCACTGCATCTATAGATCTAGAAATGGAACAATAGGATGCTACTACTTCATTTCTCCATGCACTACAACAAAAATGGCTTTTTAGGACCTTTTCTGTGGGACACTTGTAAAATATGGTCGTAAAAAACTATTTAATAGGACGAATAAACTCTTGGGGTCCTTTTATAATATACGCTACTAAACTGGTGTCCTAAAAAGCTATTTATTAGGATGGATGATTCTTTAGGGTCCTATTATCATATAACTTAATAAGACGCTTAGAATGTAGATCCTAATAAAGTAAATTATAAGACATTAATTTTTGATGTCCCATTATGTGGTAATCTAATAGGACACTGGATCAAATGAGGTCATATTATAACATTACGTATTAGGACACTTTGTAGTTGAGTCTTAAATGGTCAGTGTTATAGGACCTTTTCTAGTTGAAGTCATATTAGAACATGAGTTAATAGGACACTTGACACTTGTGTATTATAACTTTAACCTTTATAGGACGCTTAATCATTGTGGTTTTATAATAACGCATCGTAATAGGACACCTGATATTTGAGTCATAAAACATCAGTTTTTTGTAGGACGCTTATTTGCTAGAGTTTTAATATAATATAGCTTAATAGGACACTTGACACTTGTGTTTTATAAATTTACCTTTATAGAACGCTTATACATTGTCGTGTTATTATAATACTCGGATAATTATCCGAATATAATATCCAAAAATTATAGATTAAAAAAAATTGTATAGTTTTTTGTATTAATAATAACTTCCAACTATGGTACTTAACATGTACAATCGGTATTTGAGTTTTTGTCGGTTTTGGTATCAAGAAATCGGTGTGATACCGAACGATGAAGAAAATCAATATAACCTGAATTATATACATACATGTGATATGGCCTAAATTTACATATTTTATAACAGATATTTGCTACAATTTTAAGTTATTTTTGGTCGATTTCTACTCTTAATGGTTCATATTAATATTTTGACAATGTTAAGAAACTATGGGCTAAAAATATATCATTTTGATTATTTTTCTTTTAGACGGATATGTAAGTGAAACCAATAATGTTATTTGAAAATAATTTTTATACATTGAATGAAAGTAACGTTGAAAGTTGGTGTTCACATTTCATGGTTTAGTTCAATTCAATTATTTCAAATAATATATTAATTTCATTTACTAATATTTGTCAGGGAAGATTTGCAAGTGCATATTCAATTCACTAATAATAAATCAAAATCACTACAAGAAATTGGAAGCAATCGCAAAAGGGCCAGCTCACGAGTTATATTGGGCTTATTTGTGGTTCTAGTATTTGCAAAAACCTAAATTAACCAAGGGAAGAAAAAAAACAAAAAAAAAAAGAAAGACGGAATAGAGGAGGGCAGAAGGTTACGAACGAAAAAGAAAACAGCCGCAAGAAAAAGAAAAAAATCAAGCACCCTAGCTAGCACGTCAAAAAAAGTCCACTTTGATCGATCGTAATTTAATTTAAGCTATGCAGAATACTTATTACAGTTTTTCGATGAACGGTAACTTTATTCGTGTTCTAGTTTTTGTTTATTTTTCGAACATATGTTTATTGGCTAAAAGTTTAATACTACTTAGGTATGATGAACGGTTGTTGAAACTTGAATGATTTTTTGTTATGGTTTTGATTGTTGGATGATTTCCACTATTACAATCAACGTCGGTCAACGTGTTATTCAGAGTCGCGAACTACCGTCGCTGCCATAGTGCGTCACAGTTCCGGCAGTTCTTGATCATCCTTTTTTTTTCATCGCCGGAAGCCACCGAACAACCCTACAGTCTTCCTTCGTCGTATCTTGGTATGTTATATATCCCGAAAAATCGTTGTTATATTGATTCGATCTCATTGCGGGTTCGGTTTCGCGGGTATGGTTTGGATTAAACGAGTTAATGCGTGTGTATATATGTGCTAGCTACGTATGTATCAAGTATCAACCATGGTATATGAACATGCGTATTCATGTATCACCTGTATATTTAATAAGATGTTATGTATGTATCTCCATAGGTATATGTGTGATGATTATTGAAACGATAACAGAGTATGATATGAATGTATATATATATATATATATATATATATATATATATATATATATATATATATATATATATATATATATATATATATATATATATATATATGCGCAACGTTAAACATATGTGTGTGCACTATAAAATTAAAATGATATGAATGTATATATATGTGCAACGTTAAAGAGGATGCATGAAATTATTTTATATACCTATATATGTGTTAGCAGTAGGTTGAAGATAAAGAAACTAAAAGGGTGATTTTAATGAATGGTGTATGTTTGTTCTTGTGTATGTGTTAATATGTGAGTGAAAGTGACTATGCATGTGTATACATAGTATGTATTGGTGTTCGTTAAGATGGTGGTATATATATGTAGCAATGGATTTCAAGTTTGTTGTGCATATATCGATATATAATTCTTTGGCATGTGAGATATAGGATTGTGATCAAAAGTGATTGTATGATTTAATGTGTTTTTATTTATTCATGCATGTTATTTGTACCATTTGGTGAAAATGGTGTGGTTTTTGTTAATTAACATCCACATGGCTTTGTTTATATTCAAATGCTTCTCAATCATTTGATCCCTAAAGTCAGCACTTCATATTGAAATCTGCATTTTATCATCACAAATAACAACCATAGTTGGCCAACACAATAATTCCCACTTCATTTAAAATCAGTAACCAAACTAAGTACTATAAACTGTATTTCCACATGACATTGTTTATATTCAAGTGCAAACTCCTTTAGTTATTTAAAATTTTCTTATGTAATTATGCTTTGGTAAAGAGCTTGTTGGTAGATAGAGCTTGGACAAGAATGGTGTGAGGTAAACGTTCAAGTACCAATAAAAAAGATGAAAATTTGGTGAGACCATATGGGTTATTTTCCACAATTCAAGATTGTGTTGATGCATCTATCGCATGGCCTTGTCCTTTCATCTCGGTATGTATTTGTAAAATATGAGATACAAATAATTCTAATAACATGAAACTTAACGCTTACACATGGATGGTTTATTTGTAGGTTTCCGTGAGGATTGAGGACGCATTGATGACTTGAATTTTATGTTGATCGTCTCTTTCATTGCTTTTAATTTCTTTGTTAAATGTTACAAGACTTTTTGTTGGATAATGTTTTAACTTATTTATATATGTTTAGTGGTTTTGTTATGAACAAGCTTATTTGAAATATAATAAGGTTTTATTTCATTCATTAGTTGATTTTATATACACAATAACTATCGGGGTTTTATATTGATGGTCATTTTATTGTTTAATTTGATGTCCATAACCATATCGTAAAATTGTGTGTGTGGATGTTTAAGAAAGCATTGTAACATATGACTTGTTAGGACCCTTTTCTTAGTACTAAAGTACCTATATTGTTACATTATAAGGGTCCTATAAATTAATTTTTAAGGACGCTTGTACGTGTATCATAAGATTAAAAGTAAGTAGCCATATATTGTAACATTGTAAAAGGGTCCTTATATGTTTTTATTAGGACGCTTTTTGAGTTGTTCATCGACATATTATGCGACCATCAAATTGGTTTCATAATCTTATTTGCGATATTAGGACCCTTTTCTTAGTACTAAAGTACCTATATTGTTACATTATAAGGGTCCTATAAATTAATTTTTAAGGACGCTTGTACGTGTATCATTAGATTAAAAGTAAGTAGCCACATATTGTGACATTGTAAAAGTGTCCTTATATGTTTTTATTAGGACGCTTTTTAAGTTGTTCATAGACATATTATGCGACCATAAAATTGGTTTCATAATCTTATTTGCGATATTAGGACGCTTTTTATGTTCCGGGACTTATTACAACCCCTTTACATGAAACGCTTTTACTATTGGTCCTATTAAATGAAAGGTCCTATAAAGTACCATTATAGGACACTTTTGAGCGTACTAAAAGCTCAATTTTGTTGTAGTGATGGTAATCTGGAAGAAACAATCTATATGAATCAACCATTGGGGTTTAAGATACCATGGGAAAAGGTTAAAGTGTGCTTGTTATAAAGATCACTCTATGGGCTCAAACAGTCACCAAGGCAGTGGTATAAAAGGTTTGATTTGTTTATGATCACCCATGGGTTTAAAAGAAGTGCATATGACAGTTGCTTATACTATAAAGAGTATGAAAAGGGTATGTCCTTTTATTGTATGTTGATGATATGTTAACTGCTTGTAAAAGTAAATAACAAATCAAAGATACAAAAGAGATGTTGAAAGAGATGTTGAAAGAGATGTTAAAACAAGAGTTTGAGATGAAGGAATTAGGGGAAGCTAGAAAAATCTTGGGTATGGAGATCAAAAGGGATAGCAAGATTAAACAGTTGAAGCTAACTGAAACTGCATATACCAAGATGGTGTTGAAGAATTTTTCTATGTAGGATTGTAAAGATGCTACAACCCCTATGGCATCTCATTTAAAACTATATGCAGAAGATTCAACGAAGTCAGAGGAGGATGAAAGGTACATGAGAAAAGTACCTTATGTAAATGTGGTGGGCAGTCTTATGTACCTTATGGTATGTATAAGACCTGACTTAGGGTATGAAGTAAGCTTGATTAGCAGGTATTTGGCTAATCTAGGGAAATTACACTAGGAAGTTGCTAAATGGGTCTTGAGGTATCTAAAGGGTACAACTGATTGGCGATTAACATTTGGTCACAATGATGTGAGGTCTAATATGTTAATTGAAGGTTTTTCAGTTACTGATTATGCTAAAGCTGTGGATAAGTGCTGATCAATTACTGGTTATGCATTTAAGGTGTTGGGGAATGTTATAAGTTGGAAATCTCAATTACAACATGTTGTAGCCCCTTCCTCTACAGAATCAGAGTGCATTGCTCTTACAGAAGCAGTTAAAGAAGCCTTGTGGTTAAAAGGTATGGTACTTGATCTTGGAATTTAGTTAAATGATATGGCTGTTTATTGTGACAATCAAGGAGCTGTGCAATTATCAAAGAATAGCATGTATCATGAAAAGACCAAGCACATTGATGTGAGGTTGCATTTTATTAGAGATGTGGTCAATTATAAAAGGGTCAAGGAGATGGATATTGACACAAGTGAAAATCCAGCAGATTTCTTCACTAAGCCTCTACCTGGAACCAAGTTCAAATTTTGTGTTGGTATGTTGGGAATTGGTTGACTTAAAAACTATTTGTTTGACTTTTAGGTGAAGATTGATGAAGAAAAGTTATGGTTTAGGAGTTTTGGGGTCAAACTGTCAAATTGGTTAAAGTTGAAGGGCTTACTTGGCCTAATCTTTCCAAAATGTTGTTAATAGTTAGTTAGCTTGGGTTTAGCTATAAATAAGTGTTGCAATCGTTGAAGATAACAAATTAAGTTATTTTCTAATTTACTTTCACATTGTTTCTTTCTTTTCAATTGTAGTTGTTCCAAGATCAAAGGCATTGCAATCAGTTGTGTTCATAGTTTGATTTTGTGTGATAATTGGCTTTTTTCATTTACACTTGGTTCATGTCTTAATTAAAGAATAGTTCACAGAAAGTTTCTTAATCCGGTTCCAAAGAAGAATTTGCCAATTATATCTCCTATTAAAAAATATTCCGGCGTTGCAAGCAGTATGCCGTTTGAAGAAGCAGTAGGAAGCTAAAAGTGTATGAAGAAAGAAAATAAAGTCATGAAGAGAAAGATGGAGAGAAAAATTAACTTTGGTTAGCTATAAGAATGGAGAAAGCAAGATTAAAAAGCAATATGGACTGGTAATGGTCCTGGTAGAGGAGGAGGAGGACGTGGAAGATCAAGTCATAGGCCGCGTTGATAAAAAATGGTTTTAATATGAACGCACCAAATGGGTCCATAGACAACGAAGCAAGTTTGATCCAAGAAGAAGAACTGGCTCTACAACGCTTTGATGTATACCTCACGTCATGCTCGCTTTGATGAAAATACTTTCCCTTTTGCGGATAAGGCATCACCTACAACGCTTGAATTGTTACAGTTCAATGCCTTTTTAGAAGATGGCATTTTTATGTCTCCATCACATGAGTCACCCACTGTTTCATCTAAAGTCCCTTTCAGCTCCACCCAAAACATGTAGTTTATGCACCGATCACGACCCACTTCACAATAATAATAGGCTTATGGAACTCATTAAAATTCCGTTTTGTATCCTCCTTTGATGAAGGTACATCGACTGCATTGAACCTTCCTCACTCATATTGAACCTACACTCTAACAACAACAAACCAAGCCTGCTTCACAACACTTATCAGTCCTACTTGAAACTCAGACCATACCCCTACACCTATAAATCACCCCACCGGAAACCCTATGTTTACAAGGTCCAAGACTGGAAATAACTATTTACTTGGTCGTGAGGTTGCTTATATTGACAATGGCATATTCCTAAGCCAATCAAAGTATATGCGTCATGATATTCTTAAACGTGCCAAACTCCTATATTGCAAGCTGGGTCACTCTCCACTATCTGCCAACACTATGTTTACCATTACCAAGGATCCCTATGATGCTCCAACTCAGTATCAATATCTCATTGGAACCCTTCAGTACCTAACCATCACCAGACCTGATATTAGTTACGCTGTCAATCAGATGAGTCGATTCCTTCAAGCTCCAACCATCCATCACTATAAACATGTGAAACAGACACTTCATTATGTAGGCATTATTGCCTTTGGTCTCACTTTCACCAAACCTCAACATAAGTCCCTACTTGGTTCTTCCGATGCCAACTAGGGCACGATCTCTTGAAACCCAACGTTCTAACTATGGTTACTCCATCTTCTTAGAGGAAACTTTATCGATCTCTTGGAGTGCCAAGAAACAACCCACCATATCTCGGTCCAGTTGTGAATCTAAATACCGTGTCATGGCAAACATTACAGCTAAATTAATTTGTACCACTCATCTGTTATTGTTGGATTTAATATGTCCGGACTCGATAAATTAACGTGGCTAACCGAGTTATGACCCGTAAGAGTTTACTGAGGGAAACAAACATTAAATCCACTTAACTCGTTTAATTGGTAATCATGAACGAAAAACGTGGTTATAATTTATACCATTTATAAATTATATTTATTCATTTAATTTAATTAAATGAGTAACGAGTTTATTGTTGTGTTGGTCTCAAACTAATTTAACCGGGCTTATGGTTCGCTAAATAAGATAAGTATGTTGTAATTAAAGAAAGGAGCACTAGGTTTTTTTTTGCCTTGATCTTTATTTTCTTTGAGATCGAATACACAAAAAAATCAAGAAGTGAGAAAACCAATTGGATTTTTGTCTTGTTCGATATACACAGCCGCAATATCAAAAGCAAAAGGCAAAAAGTTCCATTTTGTAATATTAATGATTGGAACAAGGAGCCAAGCAAGCACCTGTTCCTTCTGAGATCGTTTTCGGTAACGAGCACTCGTTTGTTTTGTTCCAGCTCTCGTTCGTTAAACTCTTGGTGTTTTAAACGGTTAATTTTAACCAATTTGGTATAGGTTTTAATGTTAACTTTCCGTTGTGTTAATAATTACCGATTTAATTATTATATTTATCAAACCCATTTTGATATAATTAAAATCTAAAGATACCACTGAAACCCAACAGTTACAAGAACTACATGCCTTACCAACAAATAGACCAACACTCTTATGTGATAATCGCATTGCCCTTTTCCTAACTTAAAATCCAGTCTCTCATGAAAGAGCAAAGCACATTGACCTTGACTACCATTTCATACGTGAACTCGTTGCTTCTGGAAAACTTTGCACCAAGTTTATACGGACCAAGCTTAATTCAAGTCGCTGACATCTTTACAAAAAGCCTTCCGCGAAAACAATTTGAGTTCTTTCGTGACAAACTACGTCTTGATCCACCACCGTTCTGCTTGAGGAGATGTTAGACGCTAGTGTCATAGATTGTATTTATCTATTGCATTTATCTTATTCTTAATGTACTTTTTAAATTTTAAATTTTAAATATATTAAACATCAAAGAATTTACAATACTCTTCTCTTAATGTACTTAAATGTAACTTACGGCTTTATATATACTCTCCTCTCGTACTTATCAAGTTTGATATACAAATTAAGGTTGCGGGTCAGGTTATATTAGAAGTTATAATCCGTATTTTGTGTTGAAGGGATGCGTCAGTATGTTGGGCCGGTCTGTCCTTTAGTTCATATATATACGCAACGATGATATAAACATTGTAATGCATGTTCATTATAATTGCGTGATTATTTCCATGTTTTTTGCGACTTAGATTATTAATGTGCGATGATATTAATGTGCGACTTAGATTATTAATTGCGTGATTATTTCCATGTTTTTTTCATGTTAATTCCATCAATGCGTGATGTTTATCACGCAATTGCAATTCGTTCTTGGATGTTATTTTTTTTCTTTGATTTGATGATTGCATAAATAATCCATTGGACAAGATTAATAAAGGATAAAATTATATAATAATCTATCTAATAAATCAAGGTTTTAACGGACAAATTTTGAGGGGAAATTTTTTATAGGAAGTTTGAAAGGAAAAATGTTAAGTGTCATGCAATGAGTTGATGAAACAATATCATTAAATATTAAATATTTATAAATTAAAATTTTTAAACATAATGATTATAATTTCTTTATAAATATTATTATTTAACCTGTGTGTAACACACGAGTGTTAAACTTAGTTTATTTAATAAATCAAGGTTTTAAGGGTTAATTTTGAGGGGGAAATATTTTTTTATAATAGAAAGTTTGGGTGACAATTGAATGGAAATTTTTACCATGCATAACGTACTTGATAGAGTTTAAATTTTTAAATATAAAAAACTTAAAAAAAGTTAAACATAATAATTAAAATTTATTTATAAATATTGTTATTTAACTCGTGTGTCATACACGGATATTATACCTTATGAATTATAAGGAAGGATTTTTCAGACCCAAATTTCCAAAGTAATAGTTGGTCTCAAATTACAAGGAGTAAACTTTCGTACGGAAAACCTTAATTTTACAACTTGTATATAGGAATCTCGTTTATTCAAATAATTTTACTTTTTACGTCCATTTATGCACTTTTTTAACAGTAACACCTTGATTTTCAAGGAGAAACACACTATCACCACTACCTGTGATCAGCAGGACTAGAACTTCTAACTTAGTGCTCCTAACATAATTGTGTTACCAATAGGCCACTAACCCCATTGGCCCATTTATGCATCTAATATGAAAACCTTACTTATTTTAATGCATCTAATATAAAAACCTTTTTATCCTAGAAAAATAGATTTTGTCTAGTTGTTATGTTTGGTTACTTGGAATCATCACAGGATTTATATCATAATATAATATTTTTATATTTTAAATATGTATATATCTATAATAATAATCTAAATCTTATAATAAAAAAGGTTTTAAGGACACGTGTCATTCATTGGAGAGATGTTAGAGCATTTTTTCCACTCAAAACTAGAAATCTTTTCTTCTAAACTATGTATGGACTAAAATCGATAATATTAAATCACTCATATATTTTTCTTCCAAAGTTTCAATCTACCTTATTTGCATCTTTAAAATCATTGTGAAAATGGAAAACATATAATTTATCGCTATCTACCATCTTAATCTTTTTTAAATTAACTGTTAGGATTTATAAGGCACCAAGTTTAAAAGCGTCGATATCTAAAATTTATTTGTTTAAGGCTAAAATTAGAGTTTAAATGCAATATGTGTTTCTATTTTCATATATATTTCATATAATGTGTAGTTTATTTTCAAATGTTATTTTTTCATAAAGTTTTATAATTGTGTTTTTTATGTTTTCACGTGTGTTACACACGGGATTTAATCTAGTATCTTTCTTTATATAATATAGCAAAACGAAATTTGCTTATGTGGCGTCCGTTGAGAGCAACTTTGCCTATGTGGCATTAGTTGAGAGTTTTTCTCCATAATAAAGATTTTTTATTTAAAATATATATACTAAATATATTATAATAACATTAATTACATATTAGTCCTCTAATATTTAGGAAAATTTTAAAAAACTTAATAGTAGTTACATTTTAAACCCTTTACTACTAGGGTGTACGTGAATCGGTTTGTATTTTATATGGTATAAAAATGAAACTTATGAATAAAGTGATAATAATATACAATTAAAGCCTTCCGTATTTTTTAAGCACACATAACTTTTTTATATGAAACTTTTTTTAAAGTACACCATAAAACCGAGCATTTAATTATGTTTAATTTGAGTATAATATTGCTATACTAAAATATATATTTTTCTAAAAATAATTATGTTCCGGTTAATTTTACCACGATTTTGTCTCAAAACTGATTGGAATCGTTCCTGGCCCCATGAATATCCTTAAAAACACTATTTGAATGTTGTATTCTCGAACGTAGTGCGGGCACTAAACTAGTATTATAATAATCACAATTACATTTTGTTCCCTTAATATTAGGAGATTTATTACAAATTTTAAAGTATTTAAATTTTAAACATTCTCCTACTATGGGTGTGTATGGATCATTTTATATTTGATAAGGTATAATAATAAACTTAGGGATAAAGCTGTTAACAACATACAATTAAAAAGCTCAATATTTTTTAAGAATACATAACTTTTAATCTCGCTAAAATTGTGTTACTTTCATTAGATTTATGTTGTATTAAGCTATGCATTTAATTCGTTGGTGCATATCTACTAGGGTGTTCAAGGTAACTGAAAACCAAATCGTATTTGTAACAGTAAAAATCAAATCGTATTTGTAACCGTAAAAACCAAAACGAATGTGAATTTGGTTTTTGATTCGGTTACTAATCGTATTCAGACGGTGAATTCGGTTGTTTGTGCGGTTAACGGTTACACAAATACGGTTTATTCGGTTAGGTAATCCGAATAAACCATATAATAGTTTGACAATGTAATTAAATAAACCAACTAAAGCTGTTGAGTTCAGTTCAGTTACTGGTCATGCCAAAACATTTCATGCCGAATGGACCATTTACCGAAACATTACACGCCACTAGTACCCACACGTGACATTTTTGATGTAGGTGTATTATTAGTTAAATAATTTCGTTAATTAAGAAACAGAATTATTTTAAATGCAAAAGATATTTTTCAAGAGTATTATAAAAAATATAATAAAAGGCTGTTTATAACTGCTCCTAATTGTAAAAAAAGTAAGAATAAAAACTATGTAGGAAATATTAATTAAACTAATGCCTTTTGACGGAAAAAACGAAGAAATAAATTAAAATACTTCAGTTGTCCAAAAATTTAGAAAAAAATTAAATTCACATGTAAATCGTTAAGGGTGGATGATTTTGATCAAGTGTAGTGTTATAATGCACTCCCATGTTACTCCATCGGATTTTTTAATTAACTTTTCATAAATAACAAAAATATTTTTAAGAATGTAAATTGTTGAAACCTTAATCTTGATTTGTGCGAGATTCAATTCGAAGATAATTATTATTATTAGTTTATTGTTTATCAAGTAAAGTTTAAATTAGATTAGGATTGAGTTTGTTTATTTATTTGATTTAATAGTATTTGAGTTGTTTAGGATTAGTATCTGTTTAGTATAAATATAGGGTTTAGGATCATTGTAATTTGTGGTTTTTATTAATAATAATATTTTTAGAGTTGAGATGGGTAGTCTCCTAATTCCAGGTGTATTTTATTGTTAATGTATTGAATCTGGGCCAATAATTATCACTATAAATTCTAGTATATGTATGTGTGTGTTTATATAAATATATTAAATTATACTAGATTAGTACCCATGTATTACACAGATTTTAGTTTTATAGGTTTTTAACTCAATTTACATATCAAAATTATTTTTAACATATCTCTTATTAAATCGATTTGGATATTTACAAATATATTCATATAAAAAATCATATGTTACAATAAAGGATATAATTTATAATAGTTCGTAAATTTTTATTGGAACATATCGGGTTAGGAGATAATTCATGATAATTATTAATTTTTTTATTTGAACATATCGAGTTATGAGATAATTAATGATAATTGGTAAAACTTTAATTTGAACATATCGGATTAGGATAAATCATAATAACTGATAAGTTTTTTATTTGAACATATCAAGTTATGAGATAATTCATGATACTTGGTACATATCGGGTTAAGATATAGATTATGATAATTGGTAAATTTTATATTTGAACATATCGGGTTAGGAGATAATTGATGATAATTTGTGAATTTTTAATTTAAACATATCCGGTTATTTCGAATATGGAGCATACCATGACCCGTTTAAAAATTCTCCATCAAATTAATTTAGAACATGACACATAAGCAAAATCCTATGTGGAGTAGTTAAAATGATGACATGTGAATGTGTTACTCAATTATTAGAATATGTAGATTTTTACCATCGATATCCTTAAGAGTATTTTAGTTATTTATGATAAAATTAAAAGAAAAAATTTTCTAATAATTAAGATGCGTTACCGATAAAGACACCAAAGATAACAGCCGTGTATTGCCAAAAAGGATAAGGACGACAAGTGAAGTTCCATTCTTTAGCTAAGCCATCAGCATCATATATCCTCTCATAGTCACAGGAACCTTTACACCTTGTACACTCTTCCATAACTAGATGCACATCGAAAAAGGGAGACTTCAATGTTAAATATTAACGGTGTTAACTTTGTTTTGAAATACATGCTGTTGTTTTAGGCTTTTGGATCGGAAAAAAATAATAATAGTTGATTGATATAAAAATTAGAGATTTTTACATATTTCTCTTTTCTAAGCCTATTAATTACATATTTACCAAAGTCTAACGTTTAATTACACATATCTCTTTGACATAATAAATTACTGATTGACTCTTTATTTTACACAAATCATAAGAAAATATAAGCATATATTTATTAAGATCATTAAGGGTAAAATAGTAAATCAAAATACTATTTTAAAGAAATTGGGTAAATATATAATATATTTGGTTTAGAATGAGAAATATGTAACTGAATTTAAGGATGAAGGTAAATATGTAATAAATGATCTTACGAAGGTGATATATGTAAATGCCCATTACATCGAAATGGTGCTCCAAAACTGACGAAACGATGCATCTCCGAGGTGTTTAAACCTAACGGTTCTTTAATCAGATGTATAAGTTTCGTAGTTTAGAGCATCGTTTCAAGGAAATGTTTACATCATCGACTAGTATTTTAACGGTTCTTATAGTCGGAGTAACTTAAATTACCTTCACACCTTGCACATTCCTCCCTATCTAAATGCACATCGAAAAAGGGAGACTTCCATATTAAATTTGAACGGTGTTAAGTTTGTTTGAAATTCTGCCGTCATTTTAGGTTTTTGAATCGAAAAAAAAATCCCGAGTTGGTTGATATAAAAGTTACATTGAAACGGTGCTCCAAAAATGACAAAACGATGCATCTCGAAGTTGTTTAAACCTAATGGTTTTTTAATCAGATGTATAAATTTTGTAGTTTGAAGCACCGTTTTGAGGTAATTTTTACATCAATCGACTCATCATCAACTCGTATTCTCATTACGATCAAGAAATTTAAAAATTCGGTTTGTAAATTAAAGAAAACTTAACACCATTAAATTTTTTAATGACTGTTTATTAGTGTCAAAAATAATAAAATTTATAACTGCTAGCACATTCAAAAATTAGAACCGTTAGCAGGAAAAAAAATAGTTGGTACCGTTAAATACTCCTTAAAAGTAAGAACATGCACACACAAATATATACAAAATATATAATCACATACCATCGCATCCATCTTTTAAATAAGCACTTCCTCCCTTGAAAGGCCAATCACTCGAACATTTCCAACTATTCACTACATGAGTACTATTGCCCGTATCTACTTCAACCAATACTTCTCTCGATTGCGATACAACATAACAACAAGTTGTTTGATCGCGATCATCGTCAGATAGAGTCCACAATAGCGATACAGGAATAAAGGATTTGTTACGGTCTGAAAACCCTCTTTCCAGCATAGACAAATTCTTATCCACGAAGAAAGCGGATGGGCAAGCTCTTCCTCCATCTTGTCGTTCCAAACGTGTGATATTGACAGTGTATGACTTAACATGATGAGGTATTGTTGTTTGGCAACAAGTGATGCCAATGCAGTTGTTTTTGTCACTAACACTATCATTAAAACAGTTTGTAGAACACCCAATGAGCGTGCTACCACGGTCCATCATAACAGCACTACCACACCCCTCAAAAAGAAATTTATTGTGTGATTTGGAGAACAAGAAGGGGCTCCTACCAAGAGCGATGCTCATGGTCTGACTGTTATTTTGGCAATAAGAGATTGTTGGAGTGTTGACAGTAACAATTTGATCTTCCAAGTTTACATCCAATATTTCAAGGTGCTTGAGTGCAGATAGATGTGGCGTTGAGGAGTTGCAAGAAACATTGTACCATTGGTTGATAGAACAATTCAAACCGATTCCAAAAGGGTATGGAATCCTAACGCTCCCACATGTATCGTTACATCCTGGCTTCGAGTACCTCGGAACTGCTACTACTAAGGTTGCTATTAGTGAAAGGAAGATAACTAAACAATAAGCATCAGACATTTTCATTTTGTGAGGAACAAGTATTGATACAAGAAATGAAAAGATGAGATTTATCTTGCTTAATATGATGTGTTTAAGTATCGGAGGAAGCTACTTAGAATATGAATATTTATAAGGGGAAATTCATGAAAACATAATAAAGTTTAGGTCATTTAAGATCATTTATTACGTATTTACCCACTCCTTAAATTCAATTACATATTTCCCCTTCCTAAACCATATATATTACATATTTACCCAATTTCTTTAAAATAGCCTTTTAATTTACTATTTTACCCTTAATGATCTTCATAAATATATTTTTATATTTTCTTATGGTTTGTGTAAAAGAAGGGGTAAATGAGTAATTTATTATGTCAAAGGGGATATATGTAATTAAACTTTAGGCTTGGGTAAATTTATAATTGATGGACTTAGTAAGGGGAAATATGTAAAAAAACCTAAAGTTTAAAGTTTGTTTTGATTAGGTCATTTAATCATATTTGCTCACATTGGGTGACTAAACTTCTAAATCGAGCAATTGTTGGATTTTGTTTGTGTCAAAGAAAGTAATCGAGGAGAAGATGTGAGGGTTGGACTATTAATAAGATTTTTTTGGTTGTATTAAAAATTTAAAAACTTGTTAATTATATTAAAAAAGATAAAATAATAAACCTACAATTCACATCATCGTTTCACATTAACATAAAAAAATGTAAAAAATAATTTATAACTGAAACATAAAAAAGTATGTGAAAACAACATGTTAAAACTTATAATTTGAATAACACATAAAATTAACACTTAGTTATATTTATACAAATATAAATATGGGATAATGGAATTTCATACAAACCAGCTGTTTCCAAACTTAACTTAATATATTACGTAGATATATTTTTTTTCTTTAATTTCATATTAATTTTTCTTTACAATCCATGCACATCAAATCAAATTTATTTGTTTAAATTGTTTTAACTAAAACAACTTTATCTTTTTTACTTATGCTTGTCCTTTGGAGTCATTCAAATATTTGGAATATTTTTACAATTTGAAGTGTGGCTTATTTATGAATGGTTTCTAACTTTCTATTACGATAATTGTCGCGATCGAACATAGCAGAAACGCGTTTCTGGAAAACCTCAAAGAAGACCAATATGAATTATTATAAGAATCAAACAAGTTTAAGAAGACTACATGGAAGAGGGGCCTCAATATTAGCCACATGACTTCAGATTTTTTTAAAAGTTATTTGGATAACCTTATAATCGACTTACTACTCCTTACTCGCCGATCAAATCATCTTCGTGGTTCTTTTTTAAGATCATGTGTAATAAAGACGTTTTTGGGCTTTTTATCACTTAAAAACGTCCAAAAACTCCTAAAAACGCCATCTTCTCACTGCGTAGGGGCGTTTTGGGGCACTTTGAAGGGTAAATTCCTTCTTGGCGCTGTGTAGAAGACGCTTAAAAACCTTGCCAAGCTGATGTGGATCTGCCATGAGGCTCTTTAAGAGCTCACCACTACATATGATCTAAGGGAAAACTTATATCAGGTGTGAAAACATCTGACTCAATCTAGAACTTGTTTTTCATTATAAATAAGACTTGAACTTAAGACATCTCATTTTAATTAAGCTTTTGACATCTTGCATCAACCACTTAGGTTGAAGATTATTAACCCTCATTATGAAAAAAAAGTAATTTGTTTTATTGATTACTTAAGGGAGTAACTTTATAAAAACACTAGTTTGGTGCCCGCGTTACGTTCGGGAACACAACAATCAAGTGGTGATTTTAACGATATTCATGACGGTTCCAATAAGTTTTGAGATAGAATCGTGGTAAACCGGAACAAAAGAATTATTTTAGATTATGTTTTAGTATAACAGTATTGTACTCAAATTAAAGAGAATTAAGTGCTCGATTTTATGGTGTAGTTTATTTTTAAAAATAATTTTGTATAAAAAAGTTACGTATGTTTGAAAAACACTGAGGTTTTTACTTGTATGTTATTATCAACTTTATTCGTAAGTTTTATTTTATACTTTATCAAATAAAATTGACTAATGTACACTCCTAGTATGAGAGGATTGAAAATATAACTAATATTAAATTTTTTAAAATTCTACTAAATGTTAGGGGACCAAAATGTAATTAATGATATTATAATATATTTTATATACATCTCTACTATAATAAACCAAAATCTATTTTGCTTAGGTGACATCTACAAAAAAAGCGAGCATCAGGGACTAAAATATTAGGGAGTGATATATCAGTCTCAAATATATAATATCTAGGACTAGTTATTCGGTCGCTAATGGTATTTGAAACTGATTCTAATGTTAAAAAAAATAGGGACTAAAAATCAGTAGCTAACACATTGGTCCTTATTAGAGACTAAATTTCAGTCACAAACAATGTTTATGTTTTAGACTTTTTTAGAGGGAAAGTTTTTTTGTTACTGAATTTCAGTCTCAAATATATTCCATTTAAAATGGAAAATGGCGCTAAGTGTTAGAGACTAATATTCAGTGTCTAATGGAGATGAAATGTATTAGGGACATAGTTTTAGGGCTTCTTAGCTTATGTGTTATTTTTTTAGAGTTTCTTTCATAATAATAGTTTTATATTCAAAGTATTTATGTATATATCTATAATAATATATTTTAATGACACTAATTACATTTTGATCCCTTAATATTTAATAGAGTCTTATAAAATTTAAAAATAATTACTTTATCAACTCTCTCCTATTAGGGTGTGTATGAGTCGGTTTATCTTATTATAATAAAGCAAAACGAAAAAAAGCTTACGTGACATCTTTTTAAAGGCCTCTCGCTTATGTGGCATCGTTTGAGAGTTTTTCTCATAACAATGATGCGTTTATTTAAAAAAAATATATTAAAAATTTATTATAATAACACTATTTACATTTTGGTCCCCTAATATTTACGATAATTTTGAATAATTTAAGAGTAGCTACGTACATTTCCAACCTCTCATACTAGGTGTGTGCATAAGTCGGTTTATATTTGATAAGGTATAAAAATGAAACTTATGGATATAGTTGATAATAACATACAATTAAACCTTAGTATTTCACAAACATAAATAACTTTTTATACAAAAGTATTTTTAAAAAGGGTTATTGGATTTTAATAATCCAAACTTTGACATATTGGCCAATATTAATCCCAACTTAAAAAATTCCCTCTACCAGTCCCAACTTGTAAACTATTTTCCCCCACTGAGCCTTTTCTAACTGGGACTAACGCCGTTAGTTTTTTTGCTGACGTGGCAGCTAATTTGGACCATTCTTGTATATCATTTTAAACAGGGACTGTTTTTGTAATTATTTGTTATAATATTGCTGCAATCAATGTTTTTAAAACAGGACCGGACAGCAAACCGGTTGTGTTACCGGTTCACTGGTCGGACCGGTTGGACCGGTCGAACCGGAAATAAGAGCTCGGAAATATTATAAATAATATAAAGTTTAAAACTATTTAAGAAAAACTATAGACACTATAAAAGTATAATAAAAATGTATTATATCTCATATGAAAGTTGTGGAAGTTTGAAACTATTCAAGTATACTTACAATAATTATTCAAGACTCACAAAAGAGATAAAAGTGTAAATAAATATTTTATAATACAAAATGAGGTAGATCAGAAGTCTTAGGGGGTTATTTGAAACTTATTTAGCATATGCATATACTATATAAACACATAGTTTGTTTACAAACCCTAGAAACACTGCCAATATTTTACAGCCGTCATAACTTAGAGCACTATCCTCCTAACTCTAACCTTCAATCTACTGTCGATTCTCTTAAGATTAACTTCTTTCTTGTAATTTATGGTTTTTAACTTGAAAATCATTCAACAACACAAGTCTCAGAAATTTCAAAACTTCTTCTCTTCTATTTCTGCATTGCCAACCGGTCGGACCGCCGGCCCGGTCCACCGGTTCAACCGGGAAGATTTATGGACCGTCCGATTAATTTGCAGCCCGTTTTAACATATAGAACCGGACCGTTGCCATCGCCGAACCCCGGTCGAACCGGTCCGACCGGCCGGTCCGGTCCGGGTTTGAAAACACTGGCTGCAATAGGGGCCAAAGTTAATACCCATCATCATCACCATTATCAGACCATCACCCACCATTGCCATCTTCTTCCTGAAAATTCATTCGCCTCTTCACCTTCAAGTTTGCATTGTTCTTCTAGTTTGTCTTCTTTCTGATAACCCAAGGCCACCGGAACCTTAAAAATCTCATCGGTGCCACCGGAAACACAATGTCTCCAACCTACGCAGCGCCTGTGGTGACGTTTCCGACTCAATCAGAGCCGGAACCATCGCCAAAAACATCCAGAAACACAACCATGGATTCGGCTTCTATCGATTCATGTTGTTTATTGGTTAGATCTGCTTCTTTTGAGATGATGGATGTGATTTCTGATATGAATGAGTTGATTAGAGAGTTGAGTGAGGCAACTCAGTTGGAATCGGAGGTGGACCGAGTTGAGTGGATGCGACAGAACTATGGTTAAGGTAATGGTGTGGTGATGGTGGTGGTGATAATGATGTGGTGGTGGTGGTGGTGGGTTTTAAAAACATATACCTACTCTATTGCTTTTGAACTTAATTACAAAAACAGTCCCTGTTTAAAATGATATACAAGAATGGTCCAAATTAGCTGCCACGTCAGCAAAAAAACTAACGGCGTTAGTCCCAGTTAGAAAAGGCTCAGTGGGGGAAAATAGTTTACAAGTTGGGACTGGTAGAGGGAATTTTTTAAGTTGGGATTAATATTGGCCAATATGTCAAAGTTTGGATTATTAAAATCCAATAACCCTTTTAAAAATAAACTAAACCACAAAAACAAGCACTCAATTTTCTTTAATTTGAGTATAATATGCTATACTAAAAAAAATTTAAAATAAATCTTGTGTTTTGATTTAACACGGTTTTGTCTCAAAATTATTGGAACCATCATGAACATAGTTAAAGTAACAAACTGAATGTTGTCTTCCTGAGCGTAGCGCGGACACCAAACTAGTATTTTAAATAAAAATTATTGTTTTGAGAAAAACTCTCAAATGATGTCACATAAGCAAGAGGCTTTGAAAAGATGTCACGTAAGTTTTTTTTTTGTTTTGCTTTATTACATAAGAGATAAATAAAATTTGATTTTATGTAAATTATGTCACTCATACTTTGTTTTATTTCAATTAAGTAGTTTATTTTTGAGTTTTATTCCAATTAAGACACTTAAACTTTGTTTTATTTCAATTAGATAACTTATCTTTAAGTTTTGTTTCAATTTAGTCACTCAAACAGTCAAACTTGATTTTGTTCCAATTATATAACTTAAATATATTTACTTGAATGTTTCAATCCTATATATGTGAAATATTTTTTTTAAATTGTGAAACATTTTTTTAAAAATTAATGATTTTAAAAACTCCAAAAAAGTTATAAAAATTGTAAATAGTTGTTTTTTTATTATAATTTAAATATTAAAAATAACTTTTACATATTATTCAATTTAACTATTTAGGATTAGAAAACATTATTAAATTATGTTAAGTTACCTAATTGAAACAAAAACAAAATTTGACTGACTTAATTGGAAGAAAACTTAAAGATAAGTGTAACACCCCGATTCTGGGGCTAGAAGAACAGTTGGTATTTTACAATACATAGCCGTTTAAACATAGTACAGCGGAAGTCATAAAGGTCCATACCTATAATTTATAAACAGCTATGCACTAAAAGTCTATCTATGCCAAATTTAAGCCTTGCTAAGTAGTCATCTGACGCTTCCATGACTTGTAACGCCATGTCCTAAAATACTGGGGTCCTTAATGTGCCTGAAATACATGCTAAAACAAGTCAGATACAAAGCTGGTGAATTCATGATAATGACACATAAATCATTTCCAAAAGTATTATTAAATCAATTGTACACAAATCAATTCTGGTTCAAAATTGTTTCCCTACCAAATAACCTTCGCATAATATATATACACATCTGAGTTTCACCTGTTACACTGCAAATGATTGCATTCAATTATAGACGGTACCGACTATACGTATATATATCCCGAGCCATTGTGCTTAATGATTTGTCATCGTACAAGTAATATTAATAATACACAAAAATCATTTGAACTCAAAAACATTCTTAAGCATGTATTTCACCCCAAAACATTTAAAAAGGGGAGAGTTTGGTCATGAAACTCACCTGTGTGAAGCGTGTTAGGAACTCGAAGCCTAGCCCGTATCTAAGCAAACATAGTGCCACTCACAATTATCCAACGGTACTCGTTGATTCCCGTTGGTCCTAGCTCAACTCTTGAGCAATCCAACACCGTCTCACAATGGTCAATATTGTGACGGGTTTACAATCATCACCATCAGCATAGGCTAACCGTTCGTTTATACCGGGTCGGTTTGCATGCCCGAACCCCTTAAAAACCGACATGCAATAAAAATAAATACATCATTACGTTCATTTTTCTATTACGAACATTTATCTAGCCTCGGATCATTTGTACATCCTCATCTATACCAACAAACAGCACAACCAAGTTTCCTGTTTTCATCATAGAAACTGTTACAAACTGATCATAGCCAAAACCATACTTATAGACCTCTGATCGGAATTTCCATTGGTGGATATGTTGATATATGTCTTAAGAAGTTACAGTCCAAAAGTCGTCACAATCCAACGATCGGATCTCCGGGAAAGTGATGATCTTAGGGGCTGTGTTTCCAAAGATGGAAATCCGATCAACCACACTATTCAACATAAAAACCATACCTATGTGTATGATCTTCGAAATCTGAACGGTAGATGTTAACACCTATGTGTTAGGAACAACCCATCCACATTTCAGACATATCCAACGGCTAGATCTTCCTAAATCCATCCTAGAACCAGTTGTGTTTTTGTTGAACAACACATGCAAACGTGTTTCAGAATATTTCGGACATTTTCACGAATTTAATGATAGATTGAGGCTAAACGGAGCTTACCATTGCGTTCAGGACGTCGAGAAATGGTTCCGGGTCAAAAACGACATCTCCGGCCGCCGCCGACCGCCGTCGGACCACCACGAACCACCACCGGACCGCCATTGTACCACCACCAGCCACCTCCCTGAATCAGCAGCTCTCTCCCTCTCTCTCTCTCTAAACACACATGTAGTGTGTGTTTGTGTTTGTAAAATGAAGATGAATAAGCAAAATGCTTCATATATATAGTACGCATCGTACCATCCGGCACTGCGTACGAACTCGATTTTTTTTGCGTGTTAAATTTTTATTTGTCGAAGATAATAATCAAGAAACATAATAAATATTATCGAGATATTTATTTCGTCAGATATTACGTATTTGGTGATAAACTGGCTCGGTACGCATTAATATCGTGTATTTAACACGTTTAACCGTTTTAGGCGTTTTCTCTCGTCAAACTTCCAGTTTTTATACATCTTTACATGTTCAAATCTTTGTGTGACTCATTTCTATATTTATTTCTCAGTCACAGCACGTCGCTCAGGGTCGGGGTGTCACAATAAGTTACCTAATTAAAACAAAACAAAATTTAAGTGACCTAATTAAAACAAAATCAAAACTTAATTTTGTTTATATGAAATTTTTCTATTACTTAATACATAATATACTAGGGTTTGAAGGGTTAATTTTGATTACAAAATTTACAAGTCAAAGACAGAATAAGTATGGTTCACTTTAAGAATGTCTTTTATATTCCTTTGTTGTCTTGATTGTTTGTTTGGTAAGGCTTTTTTTTAATAGAAACTATGTTAATAGTTAGTTATTAAAACCTAGAGTCTTTAAAAGAGGTAAAATCTTCAATCTATCTCTTGACCACTAGGCTAACAGATCATTGATATTTATTTGGGAAGCGTATATCTAGTTAGAAAATTTGTAAATGCAAGACTCGGCGCCTCTATTGCCGCAACACACAACACATGTCGAATTCGAAACGCAGCAACTAAGACTCGGTCTCAACACGACTCAATTAGTTAAAACTTAAAGTCACGGTACAAGCATGTTAAATAAATAACTTGGCAACATTAGAATTTCGAAAATAAGATATTGGAATAACATATACATGCAAGTATCTTGTCACTTGGCTCGACAATATTTTTGAAGATGTGTACGAAAACGAGTTCAGGGCGCACTTGGATTACTACTATTAACTTTCACCACCATAAACCGGTTGTCACCCACTAACAATCGTTGATAGTTTAGTGAATCTCTTGCCATAGAACCTTAAAGAGTTCAAAATTTTCAACCGTGGTTTACCCACGGGTGAAATTCCTTCTAACTGTCAGACCCCACTTCATGTCATGACTTGTTTCGTCATAACTAACCAATAATAAATACATAATCATAACTACAACGAAAGTCTTTCGTAATAAAGACCACTAAATGTCAACCCAATTTGAACTTTTAACAATGTCATTAAATTAAAACTAATTTACGCTCTTTTTGAGTGTGATACAAAACAATTATTTAAGGACACCGCTCCCAGGTTTCAAAATCAGGATCTAAGGACACTGCTCTTAGGTCTCTAAATCGGTATCTACCTCCTATGTAGATCGAGCATCAACCATGAACCTAGCTAAGCCTCTTCAACCTACTTTACGCCCTCAGGCATTTTATGTACATGTATCACGAGCTAAAAGACCTCAACAACATTGTTGTTTGTGAGTCATAACCAGTGACATAAAACATAAATCATTATTCATTTCATAAGCAGGTAACATATGTGTATAAGGGTCACCGATTTTCTAACAAGCAAATCTTCATTCCAGGCTTGCCCTGACAATGCTTGTTAATATATATATTCCGCTATAAGTATAACCAACGGATTTTTGGGAACAACTTCCCAATCATGATGGGCCTCCAAACTTGTTATGACGACCCTTTTGGTCACATCGGTAAACATAATTTCAGCCGGACTGTATAATGAGACTTCTTCTACCTAGATGGATCCAAGTAGACGTATATACATCCCGAGGTAAAGTCGGACTTCCTATCTTGGAACAGTCCCTTAACACGAGACCCTACTTTAATACTTGCCATGTGGTATAATCGTCCCACTCAATAGTAGGCACACGCTTTGTGCTCTGGCCCCTTGTGAATCATTACCATGTGATTGAAACAACCATGAGCTGGACGTACCTTGAGTAGGGCATGCCCCTCACCAAGTACAATAAACCTTAACATATACAAAGTTTCATAAATATTTCATTACATAAAGCATTCTTTATTTCATAACAAGCTTTAGTACAGCCCTGAAAACATAAAACATATAAAAGTAGGACGATTAGACTTACCTGTGTGAAGCCTATTGTGAACCTGAAGCCTAGCATGTATCTAAGCAAATATACTACGACCCACAATCATCCAATGGTACTCTTACTAATTCTCGCTGGTCCTAGCTCAAGTCTTGAGCAATCCAACACCGTCTCACAATGGTCAATATTGTGACAGGTTTACAATCATCACCATCATCATCACCATCCTTATACATACATGTGTATGCATATTACCATATATATACATGGTAAATAACTCAAATAGTACTAAAACGAGCCTTAACATACTAATTGAAAGATTCCCGGATCCTAATCCTATCAATCCCAGACTTTGAAATCAATTCTACAACAGCCTCATACATCATTGTAGTTTCCCCGAGTGCTACATTTCATCTCACTCGACCGACATCATTCGAAAGCTTAACCGTCTCGTTTATACCTTTTAGGTCGGTTCGCATGCATGAATCTCATCAAACCGAAAACCCATGAGAACCAATACACCATTATGTTCATTTTCCCCTCAGGAACATTTATCCAGCTTCAGATCATCCGTACGTCCTCATCTCGACTAACATGCAACACGATCAAGTTTCTTGTTACAAAATGATCATATGCAAAGCCATATTTCCGGACCTCTGACCGTAATCTCCTTTAATTGATATATTCACCTATACCTTATTAGGAATCTAAATTAAGTATAAATTTCTTCAAGATCCAACGGTCAGATCGCTAGGAAAGTGACAATTTTTAAGACTGCATTTCTAGTGACGGAAATCCGATCATTCATGTTTTTCGACATAAACTCCGTACCTCTTTATAAACTCTATAAAAATTGAATGGTAGATGTTAACATCTATGTGTTCGAAACAACCTATCCACATTTCAGAGGCATCCACGGGTAGATCTTCCATAATACGAACTAGAATACAACTGCGCTTTTTAAGAAAAAAACATGCAAATGTGTTTCAATATATTTCGGGCGTTTTCGCGATTTTAAGAAAGAATTCAGGCTACAAGAAGCTTACCATGATGTTCGGGACATTGAGAATAGCTTTCAGGTCAACAATGGCTTCTCAGGCCTTCACCGGACAACGTCGCCCGCCACCGGACAATCACTAGACCGTGGCCGGAAATCCTCCAACCATCTTCCTCCCTGTCTCTACTCTCTCACACCTTTGTGTATGTGTTTTAGTTGTTGGAATGAGAAACATGAACCAAATTTATTCATATATATACATGAGTTTGTGAGTCGGGTGCTTTCTTTGCGTTAGCTGTCATGGCATACGAACTCGACTTTCTTTGCATTTTAAATTTTATTTCTTGAACACATTAATCAAGAAACATAATAAATATTATGGGAATATTTATTTCGTCTGAAATTACCTATCTGGTGATACTGACTCGGTACGCGTTAATATCGCGTATTTAACACATATAATCATTTTAGGGGATTCCTCTCGCCGAACTTCCAGTTTTTATACATCTTTATTGGTTCGAATCTCAGGTTGACTTATTTCTATATGTTATTCTCAAACACAACAAGTCGCTCAAGGCCGAGGTGTCACACTAGTATCGTAAGCCTTAATGGTGGGTCTATGTGCAGGCAACATAGTGCCATCTTGACCAACATCTCAGCTTCATCATATGTCACACAACCAACTAAGCTTGATTCAACCAGGTCCTAGAATCGACCCGCCTCTTGCGTCTTAAATGCTTGTAAGGGGAAATATAATGAGTGTGCACGAGGACGGTTCTAGAAGCAGATAAACAAAGGATTGGCTGTCTGTGCTAGTATTTTGGTTTTCCAAGCCATTGGTCAAGGCCTCTAACCAGTTCTTTCTACCTTGAATAAGTTCCACTAAAACCATACCAAAGCTATAAACATCACTTTTATTTTGGATGACCGTATTTGTGAGCCACTTAGGTGCTAGGTATCTGCGTGTCCCTGTCACTGTAGTAAACAAACTGGAATGCTTAGCACTTAACAACTTTTACAACCTAAAGTCCAAAATCTTTACTTGCATATTGTCACTTAAAAGAATATTTTCCGGCTTAACGTCACAAGGTATGATCTTTGATGAAGAGTGACTCAAACTGTTGCATGTGCTTGCAGCTCAAGTTTTTTAATATGTCATGCACATTAGGCTGTACCAATAATCACACGATCACCCACGCAGTTACTTCTTTTATGCATTGTTTGTTAGCTAAATAATAGGTCAACTGGTTTACCCAGTTGCCTCTAGTTTCCGTTAGGTTGTTAAGTATTTTCAGGGTTTCTCATTATTATTAAGTTAGGTGTATGCAGTCTATGTACTATCACTTTCATATTAATAAAAAACTACTTGAGCTTTCAGTTTGTGTACGATTACAATTGCTTGGTTGAGTTAAATACCAACAGTCTTATGCTCACACCCGCTATTCAAGTATGCAAGACCATGAACTGTCCCAAGCACGAACTCAAACCGCTCTCGCCATTCCCATCTATGGTCCTGGCCGGAACATGGTCCAGTATAGCGAACCCCAATTCATATACTCATACACCAAAAACCATTCATGAACATGCGCACAAAACCCCTTAAGGGTAACCAAATTCACATGATAAAGGTTGCCAATTATAGCAATTTCGGTACCAACATCTTATCGCGAAGATTAGGAAAACTAAAACTTCCGTACAAAACTAAAACTTCTATTTTGTACAAGTACAACTGTACAAGGTTTACATTATTTTGTTCATATTAATTTGGAGGAAGATGTTGCGTTAAATAATGGATTAAGAAACACAACAAAAAAATGGACAAAAAGGGTTTTCAAAATTGTTCCTACTGTTCGAATATGGTTACGAATGAAACAAGGGGTTGTTGTTTAAATTATAATTGAAAATATAGGGTTGCAAAGGGTTTATGCTTATTTTTATTTTTGATGTAAGAAGTCTATTTTACCATTCCAAATAAAAGTCAACTGATAGTTAAATTAACAGAGAAGTGCAAATGACCCATTTTAAAGACTATTGTTCCAAATAATCTAAATATTCACGTGGGATTGAAGAGTGTTATAAACCACAGGGGTGCATTTACACTTTAACCCTTTACTCTACTAACTAATTAAATTAGTAGATTGATAGAATCTAAGTCTATTTTTAGTTCTCGTATTAGAGTTGGTTAGCATGTAGGGTATTATATAAACCAAGTTATGAGTCATAACTCAATTGAGTCTCCAACTTTTTTTTATCATTTTCTTTGTTTACAATTTAGGTAGTGTTTGGTATGTGAGAATGAGAGGTGGAATGAAATGAATCATTATGGGTGAATGAAAAAAAGTGTGTTTGGTTAGTCAATGGAATGGAATGGACCATTACCAAGGAATGAAAAATACATCATTTTCATTCCATCCATTACCCATGTTTTTTTTTTCATTCCTTCAAGGAATGAAGTATTTTTTTTAAGTCATGACAAGAACCATGAACCGACTAATGCCCTAAACCTTGACCCGACCCAAGACCCCATGAACCGATCATGTCCTGACTCATGGTTCGAACCATGACTCAACCCATGAACCGACTCACGACCCGAGCCATCTACCAACTCGTGACTCGACCCATGTCGATCCATGCCCTGAACCAAGACCCAAACAATGATTCGGCTCATGACTTGACTCGTGTCTCATATCATGACTCGACCCATGTCCCGAGCAACCCATGACTTGGTTTATGAAACGACTTATGACCAGATCCGTGAACTGACTCATGACCCGACCTATAAACCGACCAATGTGCTAACCCATTCCTCGAACCATGACTCGAACCATGACCCGACCCATGTGTCGATCCATGACCTGACTCATGTATTAACCCATGTATCGAACCATGAGCCGATCCATGGTCCAAACCAAGACCCGACCCATAACCATGACTAGTTATTTTTGTCGTTTATAGAGATTTGAATTTCTTTCATGTGTTTTTTCCAGCCTACCAAACAACAAGAAGTATTGATTCATTTTATTTCTATACGGTAACTAAACAGGAGAATGGAATGGAATGATCTATTTCATTCCTTTGTCCATTCATTTCCTTCATTCATTCCATTCATTCGTCCATTCCATTACCCCATACCAAACAGACCCTTATAGTTTTTAAGCAAATCACTATGTGTGTTTGGTTCTTGGTATCACTTGATTGGATTCAACAAAGTGGTATCAGATCCGAGTCAGTTAGCGTAGAAATAATCCGGGTAGAATACTTGAATGACGATCGAGAGTCACTTGAAGAAGACGACCTCGGACGACTGAAGTTGATCAGTAAACCAGTCCTCCGATCAGAACTATTAAACACAAATCCTACCAGCGATCAATATCAAGAACCAAAAAAAAAAACGATGGCCGAGATGCAGTTGATAGGTAGAATCAAGAAATGCAATCATTCAAACTACAACATCTGGTCTACTGGGCCAAGACTTGTGGGAGGTGATCACGGTACCAAAACTTGACAACCTGTAAATGACATTAACGGTGCAATCCGTTGGAATATTTTTGTAAAACACAAATAATATTTTGTGAAAAATACAAAATAATAAATATATTGGTGTTTCAACTCTTTATTCAATGTGAGTATTTTATTACATGAGATGTTTCATCTCATTATTCATGTTTAATTGGATGTTTCAATATGGACACTGAATAGGGTGTTTGAACTCTTTTTTGTCCTATAAATACCAAAATGAGCCTTTGTTAGGAGACAAACAAATACAACACCAAAGAACCAACTCTCTAACATTCTCTCATTCTTTCTCTTCTAATTTTTTCAATAACTAGTTGATCTTCTTCATCTTTTTTCTTTAAAGTATAATTTGGGTTGTGTGTCAATCCCGTTAGTACATACTGCTTCGGCTGTTGTACCCTGGGAAACAAACGAGTTCTCTTGGGAGACTCGGAATTTGTTTTAAGGGACCCGTGTTGAACACGAATCCTCAGCCGAGATTATGCTTCTGCTTCTACTCATTTCTTGTATTTCTAATTTTTCAGTTGTAATCGTATTATAATGTACTTCTTTTCTTTATTTTCTTTGTATTGTAAATGAATTTATTGAAGAATTTTGTGTTTTTGTACGAATGGTTCCTACAATCTTAAAACAATTTTTTTTAAATCACTGTTCGTATTTAAAAAAAAGTCATTGTTTGTCTCTCAAAGTTGGACTTAGAGAACTTGCTCTTGACTTTTTTCTAAAACTGGATTCTATTTACATTTTATCAGAAAGTGGTTCATTTTTACCATTTGTTGGTTTTGATTGAGTGTAATTTTTGTTAATGTATAAAAGCTTTTGTAGTTTTTAATAAAACTTGACTCAATTACTTTGAGAGTTTCAAACTCTCATGAGTTTTCATAGCATTCAAAAGTGATTTTATTTTCCTTAAAATATTTTTGTTGAATGTTTCAAGGTGTTAAAACAAAAAGGTTGAAGATCCAACTTTGTTTTAAATCAAAGATTTCAAAACCTTGTGTGGTTTGAAGATCAAAATTTAAATTAACCTTTTGTAGGTTTCAAGATTAGTTTTCATATGCGTGTTAAGAATGGTTATGCTTGTGTACGCATCTTATGAAAACCAGTATTTCTTATTTGCGAGTAAGAAATCTTTCATATGTGAAACTTGTGTTTTAACATGTGTGTTAAAACCTAATGTTGTTCTAATTAAGTATTAGAAGAGATTCCTTATAATATAATCAATTTTGTATGGATTTAGTATTAATCTTTTAAATCTAAAATCATTTTTTTTTGTTAGAAACAAATGATGAAATCATTATTCACTCGCGTTGACAATCATGATCATTAATTATGCGTGCTTTACAAATGATTAGTTTAAAAAAAGGCTTTAAAAAGTTTGTGCAAACGTTTTGTTGGAACCTTTCATTACATAAACCACATGCTTAGAATGTTTGATGTAGACTTTTTGTTGACTAATGTGCGTGTTAGAACCCAATTACTCATCTAGCATGTGTGTTAGATATGACCTAAATTTTATGGTCTAAAAGCGTCTTATGTAGGCGTTTATTCTTAACATGTGTGTTAATGATGAATTTAAATTAGTGTGTTTTATGTAAACATCTTATCTCTAACGTGTGCGTTAAAAGTTATTTATTCAATAAAACCATTTACAATTTTGGGTATTGATTTCCGTAATCAAAACATAAAATTAAAATAGTTTATTTCGAAACTTCTAAGTGCATGTTTTGGCAAAACTAAGATTTAGTTTAGAATGAAATAAACCAAAGGTTTCACATAAAGTGTTAATATACTTGTTACTTTTGCAAAAAGTAACACGTCATAAAACAAATAATAGTTTCAAGTTGACTATTTGATGGAAAGATAATTCATTTTTTCTATGAACATATATAATTGTTCAAATTCTAATACTTGAGAACAATTTACTATATAAGCAACATGATATTTTTATCAATTTTGTAATTGTTCAAAGTGGGAGTACTACTATGGGAGATCAATTTTGTGATTGTTCAAAGTCCATATGACTCATGATTAAACCTTTTGAGAAAAAGAAAAAAAGTTTATGATCCTAGATTAAATGATGATCTAAGTATGTTTGTGTAACTTACATATTAGACTTCCCTAAATATTGAGATTTTGGGATGTTGAACAACTCTCATTGTTTGTTTAAACTATGAAATGAATGTTGTGAACGAATATTGGGATATTCCTTAAAACCTGTGAAGAATCAGAATGATGCATCTTCTGTTCACATGCTAGAGTATTGTAGTCTAAAGTATGCTAGACTAGTTCTTGTTAATTACGGTGATCTGAGGAGACTACTAATGTGAAACATTCAACTCATATACAACATAAAGGTAAAGTTGTGTATAAGACAATTTGAGTGACGGTTGTCATTCAATCTAAGAAAAGTCATATAGCTTATAGAGAGCTTAATTTTCTAGATTTAATCTAGATGGTAACTTAAAATTATTTTGAAGTTTGAGATGGTAGATAAAAACCTATGACAAGGCATATGTTGCTTTAGTCGGTAAACAAGTATTGATGACATCATTGATACAAAGGCGTTGATCTTGTTCAAATCATAGATGTCTAATACGATATTTAAACATTTTCTATATAAGTGCAAGAAATGTGGGGAAGCCATTTGAGAAATGGTATTTGAGAAATTTTCTCAAACCCGTATCAAAAGGGAACCTCATGTTGAGCCAAATATAATGCAAATATGTGACCGAATCGACTAGTTAGACTCAAAGGTCAGTTAGTTATATTTAGCATCCAATTACTAATGGCATGGATATGTTAGCCTTGAAATGTATTTTTAAAGACAAAAATGTATCTACATTCGAGTTGATACCTGGGGTTACAGTCTTAAAAAATGTAAAAAGGCAAGATTAATCTGTGAGTTAATAAAACATCGTAACAACTCATCTCACTCCAATTATCTCTATTGACTTGACGAAGTCATAGATAATGGTTTTGGATCCAACAACCGTGGGTTGATGAGAGATGGAGTTGTGGAATGAGACTAAAGCCCATGAAAGATGGTATATGAAGGAAAACATAACTTAGTTGACTGGAGATCCCAAGATCTAAGTTCAATAGGACAACCGACTCATATATCTAAAGGTGGGTACTGTGGGGGCATAGTTAATATATCAGTCGATATATAAGCTAATATTTTAAAATGTTTGTACATGTCCTCCTAAATTATAAAGGGAGCTTAAATACTTCCTAGTCCATTCCTATAACAACAGTGACACGTTGTGAGGCTAAGCATTCCGTATGGTTAATGATTTGCGTAATCATAGTAACCTTAATGCTTTTAATGATTTTTAGATAAATCACCTATGTGAAAGAGAAGTGGGGTCGGTTCGAATGAAATTGTGGTGTGCACAATTCCTAGAGCTTTCACAGAACCAGGCTAGTGTTCCATGACTAAAACGAACACGACAATGAAGGGTTGACCAAACTAGGGAAGGTAATGTCTGAAGTGTATTGTCGTCTCCATAAACGGTGGTTGGTTCAAGGACATCATGTCTACCGAACCACTAGGAGACTAAGTATGCATCACAACGGACGGCTCGAAGGTAACACCTACCTATACGGCAATACTCAACCGCTGAATTATATCTAAGAAACTTGTATGTAACGATCAATCTGGATTTTTGGAATAATCTGTGAAAATGAGTTTTTCACATGAGAAAATATGTTTTTCATTTGAGAAAGATTTTGTCTTTTTACCATGTGGGGGATTGTTGGAATATTTTGTAAAACACAAATAATATTTTGTGAAAAATACAAAATAATAAATATATTGGTGTTTCAACTCTTTATTCAATGTGAGTATTTTATTACATGAGATGTTTTATCTTATTATTCATGTTTAATTGGATGTTTCAACTCATGTTTATGGGCACTAAATAGGGTGTTTGAACTCTTTTTTGTCCTATAAATACCAAGGTGAGCCTTGGTTAAGAGACACACAAATACAACACCAAAGAACCAACTCTCTAACATTCTCTCATTCTTTCTCTTCTAATTTTTCCAATAACTAGTTGATCTTCTTCATCTTTTTTCTTTAAAGTATAATTTGGGTTGTGAGTCAATCCCGATAGTACATACTGCTTCGGTTGTTGTACCCTGGGAAACAAACGAGTTCTCTTGGGAGACTCAGAATTTGTTTTAAGGGACCCGTGTTGAACACGAATCCTCAGCCACGATTATGCTTCTGCTTCTACTCCTTTCTTGTATTTCTAATTTTTCAGTTGTAATCGTATTGTAATGTACTTGCTTTCTTTATTTTCTTTGTATTGTAAATGAATTTATTGAAGAATTTTGTGTTTTTTTACGAACGGTTCCTACACAATCAATAAATGGCGTAACAAGGTTGGTCGGGCGATGTTTCTGATTAATACCACCGTCGAGCTAAGAAGACCTTCTAGAACATGTTCAAGAACTGTGAAGACCCAAGCAAGCTTGGGACATCTTGTCTGCTTTGTTTTCTAAAAAGAATGATACAATGCTTCAATTACTTGAGAATGAACCTTTGTCAATTACTTAGAAAAAGATGAGTATACAATACTATTTTCATAAAGCGAAAACACTATATAGAGAAATTGGGGTGTTGGATGAAGAGTCTAAAATCAAGGATGCAAGAATGAAACGAATTGTTATACATGGATTGCGATAAGAATTTTAGAGCTTCGTTGATGCTGTGCAAGCATGACAACCAACTTTGTAACATTTGCCCCGATCCATACCCAATCCAAATTCACACCCGAACCCAATCGGATATCAATGAAATTTTTAGTCGTATCATAAAATAAAAGTAATTATATCATATTGATTTAATCAAGTTATTACATTAAATTATATAATTAAATCATTAATTAAGTTGATCAAACAGTTTGGAGGCCTCGTGAACACAATTAACACTCTTATCCCGACTTTTCTTATCATCCAAGTTTATTATATAATCCTTAGGACATTGTGTTTTGGAAAGCATAGATGTAAAGGATAACAAGCAAGAAACTCTACATGTTGGATTCTTAGTTTTGGCATAAGGCGACTTTCGGGTGATTATTTTGCCAATCTTTCTCCATTCTTGGGCTATCACTTTGTATCATTCAAAGCTCTTAGACATACTTGGTATTCTAGTGAGTAAGTAGGTTCATTCGGCGAATCAAATCGAGCCCAAACAAAACAGAAATCACAAACAAAAGTTTGAGAACATAACTCTTGACTCGCACCAAGATCCAAGGTTTAAACACAATTCTCAACACCATGAATACTGGATTACTCTCTTCCATATGATAGTACTCTGAAAATTATGAACGTAGGTAAAAACCGCGCGGGAAACAGAGTTATAACGAGGCGGGAATCGCGAAAACAAGTTTGGTGTTTTTAGCTGATTTACCACACGCGATTTCTGCATTGAAATCGTCCCACATCGCCCCAAAGCCATTATTTCACACCTATAAATACCCTTGTTTGGTTCTTTATAGCTTGCAACTCCTAGTTTGAGTCTAAACAAAAGTAGAATCACCAAATTTTGGTGGTTCTGCAAGTGCAATACCTTTTTGGTTGTTGTGCGTAGTTTTTTTATTCTTTCGACGAGGAAGTGCCACCCTACGAAATCGTCTCGTTTGTTAAAGCTTCTTTTAGGTAATCTTCATCTTTTTATTACTTTAATCAATCATTTATCGTTTTCTTAGTTTTATTAGCTTAATATTATAACATTTGCCCCGATCCATACTCGATCCAAATTCAAACCCGAACCCAATCGGATATCAATGAATTTTTTTTCCGTCATATCATAAAGTAAAAGTAATTATACCATATTGATTTATTTAAGTTATTACATTAAATTATGTAATTAAATCACTAATTAAGTTGATCAAACAATTTGGAGGATTCTTGAACACGATTAACATTCTTATTCCGACCTTCTTATCATCCAAGCTTCGTTATATTTTCCTTAGAACATTGTGTTTTGGAAGACTTAGATGTAAATGATAGCAAGTAAGAAGCTCTACATGTTGAATTCTTAGTTTTGTCACAATGTGACTTTCGGGTGACTTTCTTGCCAATTTTTCTCCATTCTTTGGCTATCACTTTGTATCATTCAAAGCTCTTAGACATACATGGTATACTAAGGAGTACGTAGGTTTGATCGGTGAATCAAAACGAGCCCAAACGAAGCAGGATTCACAAGCAAAAGTTTGAGAACGCAACCCTTGACCTATACCAAGATCCGATATTTAAACCCAATTCTCGACACCATGAATACTAGATTACTCTCCTCTATAAGATGGTACTCTAAAAATTATGAACGTAGGCGAAAACCGCGGGAAAACGAAGTTATAACGAAGCTCGCGAAAACAAGTTTGGTGTTTGTAGCTGATTTGCCACACGCGATTTCTGCATTGAAATCGTCCCACATCGCCCCAAAGCCATTATTTCACACCTATAAATACCCTTGTTTGGTTCTTTATAGCTTGCAACTCCTAGTTTGAGTCTAAACAAAAGTAGAATCACCAAATTTTGGTGGTTCTGCAAGTGCAATACCTTTTTGGTTGTTGTGCGTAGTTTTTTTTATTCTTTCGACGAGGAAGTGCCACCCTACGAAATTGTCTCGTTTGTTAAAGCTTCTTTGAGGTAATCTTCATCTTTTTATTTCATTAATCATTCATTTATCGTTTTCTTAGTTTTATTAGCTTAATTTAGGTTTGTAAGTTAAGGATAGTTTTCTTTAGGCTTGGTGTAGTCTTGTAGAGGTTCAACGAGCACAACCTATCATGTCCGTTTATTTAGCTATTCCTTAAAACATTTACCCATCCTTGTTGTCTTCGTTTGACTAGGTTGAGTCACGCTTGTATTCGGATCATATACATATTTATTTGAGTTGCTGTCTGATCACATACGTTCGAATCCCAATACATCCAGCGTGAAACGACTGTTAATCTTGATTATTTTCCATCATACACTAGTTTGCTTGAGCACCATTAAAGTGAGTAAATTCACTCCCCTTTTAACTTTTACATTTTTTGGCTGAAATATGTTCAATTACTATACAATGCTTTTAATTTTCCATTTGTTTTTCAAATGAGATCATTAAATGTGTTAGTCTTGTTCCGCGTCAAAATGCAATCCTTATGTGGTAGTTTAAAGTAGTATTGTTACTTAGTAATCCCACCGGTACAATGTTAGCGCTAATGGTTTGACAAACCCACCTACATGTATTTCAAAATAGTTGATTTAAACCCGGCTATTCAATGTTTCTAGTTACTATTCAAAGTTACAAGTTGCTATACGATGATACTAGTTGCTATGCTATGTTGCTACGTCCCTTAGATACTAAAACAATTATTGATAACTATTATATCGAGACGGTTACGTGAGGTTGCTAGAATGGTTATCTTTAATTAATAACATGAGTTGGTTCCTCATGACAAATGGTTACAAGTTACTATACAGTGATGGTTTCGATGTGTGTTCAAGGTGTCATGGTCGAGAATGATATGAAATAGCTATACATGTAAGATTGCGCAGCATATTATGATGATCTCGGATTTCTATATTATTATGTATCAAATTGTGGTTTACTCACTAGTTTTAAATAGCTAACTTTATTTTCACACATTTTAGGTGATGCTTGATATTATTTTGCTGTTTTGACAAGACTTAGGATTGCCTTGGACCTAGTTAAATAATAAAGACAATTGCAATTATTGTTTATGTTTTATGAATTTTGTCGTTTTTATTTAAGATTCATGTTCCAAATGTATTAATCATTATTAGGCTTAATAAATAATTACCATGTGCTTTGTGTACTATTGATATCCAATTTACTTGACAACCCGGTGTTTCCGCCGCCGGGCGGGGTGTCACAACTATGCCTTAAACAACAACAATCAAACTAAAGCAGAATTAATTGAACCAGTGGATCATAGACTTTGGTAGTTCAAACCACATGACCAGAGACAAAGAAAGAACCTCGAATCCGATAAAGTATAGAGGAAACCATTTTGGGGTAATAGCTGAGAATTCAAAACACCATATAGCACACATACACATCGGAGACGTAAAATTTATCAAAGCATCGAATGAGAGAGAGAGAGAGAGTTTGTCATGAAGGAAGTCTTCCATGTACTGGGTATGAAGAAGAATCTCTCTCTTCTTAGTACCTTAGTTCGTGGAATCGGGTAGGTATGTAGTTTTCGGTCCTAAAGATGTACGTATATACAATGACTTTGACACTATATGGATACCGGTTTAACAAGGAATGAAGAATGATACCGTGTACGTGCTATCGACTGAAACTATATACATGGAATGAACAAACATGACACAAAACGCTGATTTGTGGCAGAACTGGTTGGGTCACTTTGCTTATGACAAGCTCGAGTTAATGATGAATAAAAGCCTAGCCATAGGTCTACCCAAACTAAAGGTAAACAAAGAATCTTTTAACGCATGATGTCAATATGGCAAGGCTCATCAATTGCCATTCGAATACTCAACTTACTAAACCAAAGAGCCTTTGGAATTAGTTCACTCCGACATGCTTGATCCGCTTAAATATGTGTCCCTAACAGGTATATGATATATATATATATATATATATATATATATATATATATATATATATATATATATATATATATATCGATACCGGTTTTACAAGGAAAGAAGAATGATACCGTGTACGTGCTATCGACTGAAACTACATAAGTGCAACGAACAAACATGACACAAAACGCTGATTTGTGGCACAACCGGTTGGGTCACATTGTTTATGACAAGCTCGAGTTAATGATGAATAAAAGCCTAGCCATAGGTCTACCCAAACTAAAGGTAAACAAAGAACCGTTTTACGCAGGATGTTAATATGATAAGGCTCATAAATTTTCATTCGAAGACTCAACTTACTGAGCCAATGAGCCTTTGGAATTAGTTCACCCTGGCGTGTTTGGTTAGGTTAAATATGTGTCCTTATCAGGTATATGATATTTATATCGATACCGTGTTGGTCCATCTAGATCGTGATTTCAGTGCTATAATGACTTGTATAACAACAAACACTCTTGACTCAAACAACCAAAGTGCAATATAACCCAAAGACCAATAACGAGATTAAAACCGCACAACCGGAGGTAAATACGCTACAAAGATGAATAATATATGCTCCTAGCACCTCCTGTAAACACACACACGACACAAAGGTTTGGATAAAGTTTTTGTCAAAGTTTTCAAAGTTTTCATTTCATGAAGATAAGGTTACAATATATAACAGACTTAGGTTCGCTGATAGATTCGTTGACAGCGAATCTATCTGGCGAACCATATAGTTTCGCTGGGCACAATTAGGTTCGCCCGGTCGATACTAATACATAAACTATACTGTGCTACGGGCGAATCTATAGATTCGCCCGTAGGTTCGCTAGTACTAAACATAACAAAATACATACAAAATACATAACACCGACATACCGGTGAGTCCGACCTATACAGTGACTATCAATACTCCCCCTAGGTTGGACCTCACCCGGGGAAGTCTTCTGTTTTAGCTCCGTCTTTTTCTTGGCTTCAAATACTTTCAACGTATGCTCCTGCCCTCGATCCAATCCCGGCCAGAGGATTTGTAACATCTTCAGATCCGGCCTCTTCATCTTCACTGAACACCAGCATCGACTCCACGAACTCAGCTTCGGCGACCTCAGTATCAGGCATATCCAGATCAATCGTTTCCGCCTGTACATTTTCAGTATGCTCCTCGCCTTCCACATCCAAATCCACAACCTCTACTGGTTTCTCGAACCTCTTCTCGATAGTTTGATCAAGCTGTTTAGACAAGTCGTCCATATCCATTTGCTGATCATCTGTCATCCTCAGCCTTTCATTCACACTCCTCAGCTCAGCACGAATACCCCGGGCTTTGTTTGCAACCTTCACAAACAGGTTTGCTTCAATCCTAGTGTCATCTCCAGCCCCGTGCTTGATACGGTTCTCGCACAATACCTTCAAATCTTCATCGCAGAATGAGAAGACCTCCATTGGATCAAACAGACGTATTTCTGGACGGTCTTCTCCTTTAAGTCTGATAACCGCTTCTCCCGTACCATTATCATAGAACCACTTCAGAAATTCTTGCAGTCTCGGTGGCTGTGTATCCGGAACCCTGACCCTAGTCATGATCTTTGGCGCTTCAATCTTCAATACAACATTACCCTTCCATGAAACCTAGTGCCTATCCTTCTTCTGTCTCATCCGCCTCGGCTTTTGATACCCAAAATCTACGAAGTTATTCTTAGCAGCTTCTCTGATTGTGACCTCAAACGCATAGGCTCTTCCACTGTCATCCTTTCCTATCAGAGGAAGTTCGGCCAACCTTCGCAAGTCCCACCTCGGAAAGGTGGCGAAATGCTTCCTATTTCGGATATAACAGATGTCACCGCCCCTTCGCTTAATCATATATGCATCCACAAGCGAGTTATACTTCCATGCGATCACTTGTCTGTCCAGTTGGGAGGTGTTTGGTTCGTCAAGATGTTGGAAGATGGGCACTTCAGGAACGACCTCTTCATCCTTTCTAAACCACTCCGATTTATCTAAGTCAATGTGCTCGAACTGATAACTGACCCCTTTTTCTTCAACCTTGTATTTCTCCGGCTCATCCTCCAAGTCGTCCTCACTGTCAGCATTTACATTAACCTCCGGTTCGTCTATCAAACTGAAATTCACGCTTGAACCTCCAACAACCTCAGCCCCCTCAAATACATCCAGATCTATACCCATATCCTCATCAAACAGCTCCTCAGCAGCTTTACCTTTACCTTTATCCTGATCCCCAAACACACAGTCCATTAACGGATACTTTGCAGCATCCGTTAAGTTTTTCAGTTCAGCCTCAGACATAGCAGGTTCTGACCCATCCTTTTCTTTCAGGCTATTCAGCTCCTTGAATATTCTAACAATCAGGCACTGTTGGTCCTTCATCATCCTCCCCATTTCAAAAATAACAGTTGACTTCTCAGCATCCTGGGTCTCCAAATCCGCATACTTACCTTTCAGATCCACCAACTCTGCCTTCAAACTATCAATCTCACCCTTCAACTCATTAACTGATGCTGTAGATGTACCCGGAATATCATGCTTCGCTTTCTTTGACGCTTCAGTCGGTGCATCAGATTTCCTCTTCGTTCTATTTTCCCTACCTGCATCAACCTCAGCCTGTATCTCATCTACTTCCCGATCAAACGAATAATCCTTTTCTTTAGCATACGCCTTCCTTTTCTTTATCCTCTTCTCAACAACCTCTATGTTCTCACCGCCCCGTTTCCTCTCATTTTCCATTAACCTCTGTATTTGTACCCATCTATCAGCTGGGTACATGTTTTCCCACAAATATGAAGTCCGACCAGCACAATCCGATCTCACCGATTTACAATGCCCAAAAATCCTAGAATGCATTTCCCAGATCTTCAGCACTTCACCGACAACAGGTAGATTGGGCAGCTTGTCATTCAAAATCATTTGGATAAATCTGGGATACATCAACCATTTGCCCGCTTTCGTTGCATGGATGTTTTCTAGCATGTAGTTGTAGATGAGCTTTGCTAGATTTGCCTTCTGCCCTCGACAAAATAGAACCATAGCACGAGCCCAGTCCAAATTCAACCCATCAGTTCCACCCTTCCTATGATCAAGACACATGATGAACACGTGTGCTATGGACCTCCATTCCTTGATCAGATAGGATTTAACAAATTCCATCTTCTTGTCACCTGGCATAGGACCCTCATAACCCGCAGTCCTAAACGCCCCATATACCTCCTCAGCGGTCATATTAACTTCATCTCCGACATCATCCTCTAACCTTAAAATCCTAGCCAGATCGGCTTCAGTAAACTCCAAATCAAACCCACTAACTTTGGCACAGATTCGTGATGGCTGCACTGACACGTTCATCACTGCTGTTCTCCAGAAATCTCGAACATGCAGCTCGTATATAGTCGGTGAATGAGAGATGGCGTGATGAATGTGAGACGACTTCAACCATCTGATGCAATCTTTATATTCCACTGCCTTCTCATGATTCTCGTCAAGCAAAGCACACATATTGTGCTTCCTTTCAAAGAATAATGTAGACATCGTGCCTGAAAAATAAACGGAAATTGATCAGACACAAAGTTCTTTGAAACAGTCAATAGATTCGCTGACATAATTAGGTTCGCTGAACGGGCGAACCTGAGTTTTGACACCAGAACCTATAGATTCGCTGACATGAAAAATAAGTCATTTGGTCGAGCAAATGTATAGGTTCGCTAGAAACACTCGGGAGAATCTATGTTGATGCACGGGCGGCATAACGGCATAGGTTCGCTCGAAGTTTTGAACTTTCGTTCAGATTCGCCAGACGAACACATAGATTCGCTGGAAACCCTAGTTTTTGAAAAACAGTCAAATCTCAGTCTGAAAGCGATAAACATACAATCAATGCAATAAACAAGCAACATAATCATGAAACGAGCCTAATACACATGAATAATAACCCTATTATCAGTTCAATGAAACATTCACACAGAATCAAAGCGGGTCGATGGATTTTAAGAAGATTAACGTGCAATTGATGAGATGAAACATTGATTAGAGTAGAAACGATGACATACCAGACAAAAGCAAAGGAGATTTAGTGAGAAAAAGTCGGTTGTGGGTGAGAATCGAACGTGTGACGATTTTTTTGAAAGATGAAACGGCTACAGTAATAGTGACAGCGAATTTGTGAAAGGTTTCGCTGTCACTACATATATATACAGTCACAGGTTCGCTGACCAAAACACTAGCAAACTTCAGATTCGCCCGAAGACCAAAAGACAAGAGAAACTACGGCGGCGATGTGAAGAGGTTCCGGACGAACCTGAGGTTCGGGCGAACCTGTAGGTTCGCTAGTAAATTTGCTGGGACACAGAAAATAAAATATTTTTGGTTCTTCTCAAATTTTAAATTCTTTGTAAATCCATGAAAATGTCCCACGATTTCAACGCTCCGAAAATAAACACATTAACCTAAATAATAATAATAATAACAAGAGAAAAATAAAATAAAATAAGATAAAAGAAAAAGCAAGAATTAAAAGCTAAAGAAGGATATATATATTTTTCATGACGTTTTGAGCAGAATCCGGAGAATCATTGATTGGCGGGATTGCAGATATGTTTGTCCATTTAAACCCATGCCTTAGTCCTTTCAACAAGAGATCAGCAGCTTCTTTTATCATGTTTTTGGTTTGATTGAAGAAGCTCAGACAACTCGGTCCCCACAGACATCTAGGTAAAAAGAACAAGTTCTGTCATCAGGATATATCTGAGCAATACGATTGACTTTGCTTGAATTTCGAGGATCAAATTTTTGAATATTGATCGATGCGTTAGCTTCTTTTGACACTGTGCAATTTTTGCATCTTTTTGTGAGTGGAGCTTGTCAGCAATTGATTCTTTTGAACACAATGCGACTTATTATTTGGGAAACTCAAATAGTTCAGAGCTCCAGGTCTATACCGACGTATAACAGAGGAGATAAACATTTGAGCATGCTCGGTGAATCTTCAGGTCAATACTTCCGTATAGCAGAGAAGATCCACCAACTCCAGGTCAATACTTCCGTATAGCAGAGGAGTTAAGCACTTTGACTCAATACTTTTTGAGGAGTTAACAAGTAACTCACTCAGATGTTTTTCCGAAGAGCATCACTAGCAGCTTTTTATTTGTTTTGCAAACTAGAAACTCGATTCGGGGATAGGGTGAGGGTGATTTGGGATGTTTAGGGAAATCAAGGCAAAGATTTGACGCTCTCAACCCATTTTTGACAGAACCCGTATCTTTGTGCAATCCAATCATGTCAAGGGGATAATCCTTGTGACTGAGATCTTGAACATTATGTTTGGCTGCACAATCACTGTTTACTTTGTTTTCGGGCTGAGTCTATCTGACATATCCCAAACACAATACTTCTGACTTCCTTCAACGTCTCTTCAACATCAATCCAAACGGAGATCCTGAAATAGCAAAATTTGAAAAACTATAAGTAGTTAATCTTTAATATCTCCCCCAAAATTTCTATATTATAGCTATCTAATAAGAAATTTTTGTTTTTCAGATTTTCTTAATATATATATACAGATAGGAGTGGGTAAAATGAAGTACCCGGCCCGACCCGCCAAATACCCGGCCCGACCCGTAACCCGAAATTTAAAAAATATGAAGCCCATTAACCGGCCCAGTATATAAAAACAAGATTTCGGGCCCAACCCGAATTTAGTTTACCGGGCTCTTTAAAAACCCGAGACCGAAGTTTGTTCTTTTTAGGTTACCGGCTTCATCTCCCTCTTCCTCTATTCTCTGTGACTTTGTTTTTTTAAGATCTGAAGTTTTCAATTCCATTGTTCTTTCAAGATCTCTTGCTTTGGTTCTATGCAACTCTATTGTACTAGTGTTTCCACTTTCTTTGGCTTTTTGCTTTCTGCTGTATCAAGAATTCAAGATGACAGGATCTGAAAATTTTCAATTGGTGAGTTTGTTCTATCACAATTAGTTTTGATTTCATATTCGTAGTTTATTGTATGATTGGCTCATGAAATTGTTTAATTTGGCACTCGATCATAAATAAAAATAGAACATATTTTAAGGTTAAAAATTTTAAACTAAGTTTGTGTTTCAGGAATAAAGGCTACAGCAGTACAACCGAATATTACTAAATACATTTTAGTGGTCATTTCCGGGCTTTTTTTTCATGGGTCTATATAATGACTTGGGCCCGGGCCCGACCCGAACCCGGCCCGAACCCGAATTAAATAGGATTATTAGACCCGAGGCCATTCATAAACATAAATTACATTCCGGGCTTTATGTTATTTTCGGGTCGGGTTCCGGGTTTCCGGGTTAAACCCAATTAATGCCCACTCCTATATACAGAATAAAAAAAGAAAAATAAAAGGAAATAAAATAAAATAAATGAGCGAAGAAATGAGTGACCCTCGGAATTTTCAAAGAAGAAAATGAAAAAAGTTATTTACATATGTACAAAGAAAGACAAATTAGACTTTTGAAATCGGGACCCAAGCCTTAGTGTACTTAGGTCTTTGAACAGTCGGTGATTTACAGAAAAAATTATTTACAAAAGTATTTAATCTCTTTCCAAAAGATCTATGCTTTGAACTATTTTCAACAATCACAGGGCAGTGTTTGACAGTATGATCAAAATTTCCACACTGAAAGCAATGAGATTTTAAACTTCTTTTAGAACATTTAGCAGTCTCTTCATTACTATCAGATGTTTGAGAGTTACAATCACTGCAAGAGTCGTAAGACTCTTTTAACTTACCTGTTGTGACTTTTACCTTGGAGGGTGCAGATTTAAATTTATCAGAGTGATTCATGGATGAAAAAGATGATTCCTTGTCTTTTGGTTTTGAAATTCTTATTGGTGTGAAAGGTGGAATTTGATGAGACAAGAATTTTTGAAAACAATTTGTTTTGGTTTGACTTTCAGAGTTTTGACCTGAAAGTTTAGCTTTTTCGTTCACACAAACATTTCCAATGACATCATCATTCAAATTACTTAAGTTTGAAATTGAGCATCCAGAATTAATATCACACATAATATCTTGTGAAGTTAAAACTTGACTAGAAATAAAGACATTCAAACAACTGTCTTCAACAGTCTTCTTTGAATCAAGGCTAGAGTTACTAGAACTTCCAAGACCACTACTTTCACCATAAGCATAATCCTCTCTCACCTCCTTAAGATTCACTTCACTTAAATCAACTCATTTGTAGGATGAGGAATGGGTGTAGGAGAATAACAAAAGGTACTAGGTGGAGGATATACTTGTGCATCATCTTTATGACCCAACCCAGTCTTAAATCTAGCCCCCTTTTGTTTCTTCCACAACTCCTCCCTTTTCATACTAGCAATGGTCCATTGTTCCAGTTTATTTTTGAGTTTTCTTGTTTCAAATTCAGCAAGAGTGACTTGCTCAGTCAAATAGTTTACTTCACAGTTCCTTTCTAAAAAAGATCTTTTCAAATGTTCATTTTCTTTTAAAGCCTCTCTTAATTTAACAAAAAATTTTGATTCGTTCTGTTTAAGCTCTTAATTAATAGTTTTCAATTCCTTTTCATTTGTCATTAACAGTTTATTTGCCTTATAAATACCAATCAAACGAATTTTGCATGCGGATGAACACATATCCTCAACGACATCATAAGGAAGACCCACTATCAGTTTTTCGGCCGCAAGAGCACGATCACACTGGCAGTAAGAAATATTCCTCTTGTATTCATCCACAGCTTCATGCCTTGCTTGTTCAATCATGGCTTCTATGTCAAGCTTTGATTCCAAAACATCGTCAGCATCGGTATCAGCATTTTCTGCCCCAATACCTGCGTTGACAGTAACCTCCTTTTTCTTTTCAGTAACAACTTCACACAATAATCCAGAATGAACAACTTCTTCCTGATTCTTTCCCTCTTCCGTCAAACCATAATCCGCAACCTCTTCATTCAAACTATCCTCAGCAACCTTTGCTGTATTTGTTTCCTCTTCGAACTCATCAAACACTCTAACATTTTCAACCTCTTCACCGTAAAATTCTTTAAAAGGATCAAAACGATCAATGTAATCGTTATTTAGAACAGATTCTTCAACAACTTCACGAATTAAAACTTCGTGATTTTGAACAAGCTTCCCAGATGAGGCCGTAGTGTCAGATAATATCTGAGTGTTGATGGATGCATTTGAATCGGCACCTACACTTGTGGAACCACCACCGGATTTTACAGATTCATAACTTGATAATCCTCCAGAGACTGCACTAGGTGAGTTTGCAGCGGATGTAATCAGTGCAGAATTCTGAGGAGAGACAGTTGCAAACATCATGGCTTGATTGTATTCTTTTCTCTTTTGATCCAGATCAAGTGACTTTAACTTGTTTATCACTTCCATTAGTTTAAGATCAAAGAAATTTCTTTCTTATTTCAGCACCTTGATCTGAAGACTCCATTTGGAAGGAAGAGAATCCAAAAGATTTGTCACTTGCTCATGATTTCCCAATTTTTCATCATAAGTTTTGAGATTGCTTGACACAAATAAAAATCGATTCGTTATTTCAGTCAGATTTTCATGCTTCAATCCAACGAATGAGTTGAATTCATTTTCAGCCTGGGCTTTTCCATCCAGTTTAAGCATGTTCATTGTTGATGTAGACATAATCACAAACAAACAGATTTTAGATTCGCCCAAAGAACAAACAGATTCGCTGGCAGATTCGCTCGACAAACAAACAGATTTGCTGGACAGCAAGCACTGTTTCGCTTGACAGATTTTCTGTTAGATTCGCTCAAAAGATTTTGGCAGCAGTTTCGCTTGCACAATGAGCCAAACAAGTGAACTTTCGTTCAGTAAAATACAGATTCGCTACACAGAAACACTGAAGTACAGTACCACAAGATTGTGTTAGATTCGCTGGAAGAACATGCAGTTTCGCTGGATGAACAAATAGGTTCGCTGGGTTACGAACAACACAGTTTCAGTTCAAAAATGACCAGAACAGCTTCAAAACGCAACCAGTTGTAGATTTGTTTGTTTCAAAAGCTTCCTATGACTAAATGCGACAAATTTCAAGCAAAATACAACACAGAAACACACAAACCAGTCCAGAAAAGAATCAAATAGTGTTTTGACACAAAAACCCCAAAATCAACACAAAAATCTCTAGAATCAAACAATCAAGAGCACTAAGGCTCTGATACCATATTGTTGGTCCATCTAGATCGTGATTTCAGTGCTATAATGACTTGTATAACAACAAACACTCTTGACTCAAACAACCAAAGTGCAATATAACCCAAAGACCAATAACGAGATTAAAACCGCACAACCGGAGGTAAATACGCTACAAAGATGAATAATATATGCTCCTAGCACCTCCTGTAAACACACACACGACACAAAGGTTTGGATAAAGTTTTTGTCAAAGTTTTCAAAGTTTTCATTTCATGAAGATAAGGTTACAATATATAACAGACTTAGGTTCGCTGATAGATTCGTTGACAGCGAATCTATCTGGCGAACCATATAGTTTCGCCGGGCACAATTAGGTTCGCCTGGTCGATACTAATACATAAACTATACTGTGCTATGGGCGAATCTATAGATTCGCCCGTAGGTTCGCTAGTACTAAACATAACAAAATACATACAAAATACATAACACCGACATACCGGTGAGTCCGACCTATACAGTGACTATCATACCGGTTTGACAAGGAAAGAAGAATGATACCGTGTACGTGTGCTATCGACTGAAACTACATACGTGCAACGAACAAACATGACACAAAATGTTGATTTGTGGCATAACCAGCGGTTGGGTCACATTGTTTATGACAAGCTCGAGTTAATGATGAAGAAAAGCCTAGCCATAAGTCTACCATAATTAAAGGTAAACAAAGAATCATTTTACGCAGGATGTCAATATAGCAAGGCTCATCAATTGCCATTCGAAGACTCAACTTACTGAGCCAAAGAGCCTTTGGAATTAGTTAACTCCGACGTGTTTGGTCCGGTTAAATATGAGTCTCTAACATGTATATTATATCTAATTACATTCATAGATGATTTCTCACGCTTCAACTAGATAGGTTTTATGAAAGAGAAAAGTGACGCATTCAAGAAGTTTAAAGCATTCAAAAGTGAAGCAGATTCTTCACCTGAGAAACTTATACCATGCCTACGATCATATAATGGAGAGGAATACTTATCTACTGAGTTCCCTATTTTTTTGAAAAAAAATCACATCAAGAGACAACTCACATGTTATAACACACCACAACAGAACGGGGTGAGTGAACGAAAGAATCAATATTTAGCTGAAGTATGCCGAAGTATTATGAAGACTGCAGTGTATCTAAATAACCGGTTGCCACAACAAAATCTGAACTATATATCTCCATATGAAAACATGTACATATCAAAGGAAACCATATGTAAACATCTTAAGGTGTTTGGTTCAGTTTGCTATGTTGTACGTTGTTCCAAACCACCTCCAAACCAAGCTAGAAAAGAAATCAATAAGGTGTATTTTGTGGTTTATTATTTAGAAATGAAAGGGTGGAGATGTTCTAATCCAACAACCAGGACATGCTACATATCAAGGCACTTAGTGTTTGTTGAAAATTCGTCTTGTTGGTCTGAAAATAAAGAAATAATACCTGATACTCAACAACTTCAAGAGAGTTTAGAATATATCATCACATTTATCATTAAGTTTTAATGAAATAACCGAAACAATAAAGGTGAACGAATCAAAGAAAGCCCAACTAGAAATGAAAACCAAGAAGACCGAAGTTCAAGTCAAAATCCCACCCAACGACCATTGTAAATGGGCTCTCATCAGTAGCCTAGAACATGTCCAAAATAACAAGAGCTGAGACGAACTTGAGAAAGAAGGTATAACCCTAAGTATGTAGAAAACGTAGCTATAACTGAAGAAGAATAAACACAATTGGAGACCTTCTACGAAGCTTCAATGAACACCGAGTAGGTGCAGGCCATGAAATCAAAGATGGAAGCATTGTATCGGGTTTAGGATTTGCGGTGGGTGAGCTAAGTCGGTATATGCAATTGCCAAGAAAGCCTCGATTGGAAGCCATTCTAAGGGTACTAAGGTATGTTAAGTCAACTATTAACTATGGAACTAAGTTCAAGAAAGGTTCTAAATTAGAGTTGGTGAGATATAGTGATGCGGATTATACCGTTTGTCTGACTACGACTTCCATCTTCACTACCACCCAGGGAAGGCAAACATCGTCGCTGACGCCTTGAGTAGGAAAGAGTGCGCCAAACCCAGACGAATCCGAGCACTGAGAATGAATGTGCAAGTGAACCTCTTGGACCAACTGAAGATGGCCCAAAAGGAAGCACTAAAGGACGAAAACGCCCAAAAAGAAGAAATGATTGGAGTAATAAAGAAGTTAGAAGCAGGAGAAGATGGGTTCATCCGCATGAAATGCCGAATTTGGGTACCAAACTTCGGAAATTTGAGAGGACTCATATTGGATGAAGCCCATAAGACCAAGTACCTTATTCATCCTGGAGCAGATAAGATGTACTATACCATGAAAGACCAATTTTGGTGGCCTGGAATGAAAAAGGACATAGCAACTTATGTGGAGCGTTGGATGACATGTCTCCAGGTGAAGGCTGAACACAAAAAACCATCTGGTATGCCCCAACCCCTTGAGATCCCTACGTGGAAATGAGAAATGATCACAATGGACTTTGTGATGGGTTTGCCAAGAACAAGAAAGGGGAATGATGCCATATGGGTAATCGTGGACAGACTCACTAAGTCCGCCCACTTCCTACCTATGAAAGAAAGTGCCGGAGCTGAACAGCTCGCTCAACTGTACGTTGACGAGATTGTGGCAAGACACGGAGTACCGGTATTCATTGTTTCCGATAGAGATGGAAGATTTACATCTCGATATTGGAGGCAATTCCATGAAGCTCTCGGCACTAGATTAGAGATGAGCACGGCCTATCACCCGCAAACGGATGGTCAGAGTGAAAGGACCATTCAAACCTTGGAAGATATGTTGCGGGCGTGTGTGATAGATTTCGGTGGTATCTGGGACACTCACCTCCCATTAGCCGAATTTTCTTATAACAACAGCTACCACAAGAGTTTGAAAGCATCACCATTCGAAGTTTTATATGGTCGACGGTGTCGAACGCCTTTATGTTGGCTTCAAGTGGGAGAAGGTCAAATGACCGGCCCCGAAATGGTACTAGACACCATTGAAAAAGTCAAGGTGATCCGGGAGCGACTCATAATGGCACAAAGCAGGCAAAAGAGCTATGCCGACAGGCGTCGAAGGCCACTAGAGTTCGCTGAAGGAGATAAAGTCATGTTAAAAGTATCACCATGGAAAGGCACGATTCGTTTTGGAAAACGGGGAAAGCTAAGTCCCCGATTTATCGGATCTTTTGTGATAACCAGCAGAATAGGCAAAGTAGCATATAGACTCGAAATTCCGGAAGAGCTGCGTGGGATCCACCCAGTCTTCCATGTCTCTCAACTCCGAAAATGTCTATCTGATGAAACCTTGCAAACGCCACTGGAAGAAATCCAGGTGGACGAAAGACTAAATTTTGTTGAGGAACCAACAGAAATAGTCGAAAGGCAGGTTAAGAAGTTAAGGAGAAAACACATTCCCATCGTTAAAGTCAAGTGGAATGCAAGGCGTGGTTTTGATCTTACATGGGAACCAGAGGACGCCATGAAAAAGAAGTACCCTCATTTATTCTCAAGGTGATTACGGGACGGAATCCCAATAAGGAGGGGAGAATGTGACACTCCGACCCGTACGAGAATAAAAAGACTTAAAAAAAAATGTATTCTAAGCGATACGCGCAGATGAGGCTCTATCCTGCGCGTATCGCCTAAGACGAGCAAACCCGGGTACGCGAAACAGGGGCAGCCGCAGTATTCAACAAAACCACCCCTCCTACGCGATACGCGCAGGAGGTATGTGTGTGTTGCGCGTATCGCGTAACACGCGTTCACCAGCTATAAAAGGAGGCCGACCCCCCTTCACTTCTTGCACCAATCCCTCTCTCTCTCTAGCTTTCTCTCTCTAAAATCCGGCATAAAACACCCGGTGAAGTCCCGACGAAGTCTCGGCGGGTTTCCGACAAGTAGCGGAAGCCTCCAAAAGTTCGGTTCGAGTACGATTTTGCTCACAAGGCGCCTACGGAGTATCTTCGGTGTTCGGTAAGACTCGTCACAAGGCGCCTAGGGGAATGAATCCTAATAAGTACGAAATGTTTAACAGGGTTGTCTTGATTAGCCACAAGCTTGTGATACATAGGCTACATCAGAAGGTGAGTCTAACCGCCCCTCTTTTATATGTTTTATGATTTTGGGGCTGTATCCGAGCATGTATGAAAAGTATGAAATGTTTTATGAATGTTATGAATATATATATATATATGTATACGCATATATATATATGTGGTTATAAGTAGATCGCTACCTGGTGATTCAACGCACCTCAACTCCAGGTTCGTCCGGTTGTTGTGTTGTTGGTCCGCGGTAATAAGCTTCGCGTTAAGAGTCGTCCGACGAAAAGGGCGGCGGCTACATGCCACAGGGCAAGTCATTAGGGCAGGGCTTCGCGCTAAGAGGTAGTTGGTTAAGGAACTACCGGCTCCGCCTCGGGATGTATATGCGTCTAGTTGGATCCAATTAGGTAGACTGTCTGCTCGTAACAGGAGAGGTACCACCCGCCTAGGCAACATGATGCGACCGAGAGAGGTCATAAGGGTACTTTGGTTATTCCTGTATGCGGCATATACGTTAACAGGCTCTGACGAAAGTTGGCCACCATTAGATATGGCGTCAGAGAAGAGTTGGCTTGTAGATAACTTATTACCACACTCATATATGAATGATGATGTCTAAATGTTTTGTATGTCTTACGTCACTAGTTACGACTCACCAACAACGTTGTTGTTGACGTCTTTTAGCTCATGATGCAGGTGAAAGAAATAACCGTGGGCATTAGCTAGGAAGGCCTAGCTAGAGACGACCGGATGATAGTACTCCACATAGGAGGAAGGAAGACGCTTGGGATTAGTGTCTTTAGTTTTGTTATGATGATGCAATACACTCACTTCGAGTGTCAGACAATGTTATTATTTTAGACAATTAATGAAAATTAAATTTGGGACCGTATTCGTGGTCTTTTTATTAAGTCTTCCGCTAAATTATTTGATTGGCTGATGTTATGCAACGTGTCAGGCCCTGGGAGTCGGGGTGTGACAGGTTGGTATCAGAGCCAATGGTTTTAGCGAATTAAGGTTCACATAGATCCTTAAGCTTTAACCGAGAGGCTCGAAAGACCACTAAGATAGGAAAAACCCTAGGAGATGTTATGAAATATGATGAGTAAATATTGATTGAACACCTAAGGAAATGAGACAAATACGCCTGATCAACGTAGTTGTCGATTATCCTTCGTGTGAGCATGAAAATAGTTACAAGTCATGTGGATTAACTTAGAAACCTCGTCAGGAAAGGCGAAGGAACTAGGCATTAATATATGATATAAATATTATATGCTTATATTTCAACTTAAATAACAGGAAATGACAGGAAAAAGCTTTCTCCTCAGAGCAATTGGTATGAGCAGATCGTCCTCCAAAAAGAGTAGTTCCAGTAACAACAACACTGAAGAAAGGGAACGTTCTGTTCAACCGCGAGAGTCTCACTCACCCGATGCTTCGGGTTACTATACTCACATACCCTCACCTGCAAGGGCGATGAATGAACCCCAGCAAGAACCCGAACCCCAGCCTCGTCGTGCACGGACCAGGTTGGCCGCAAAGAAAACGTTTCGGAGAGGCCACGTGGAAAGATTTAGGCTCACAGAAGCTGACTGGACTGCGATTCGTGAGGCTGAAAACGCCAACGTTGACGAAGAAGATGAAGAAGAGCATGGGGAGCAAAACGAGGAGGAACCTGAAGAAGAGCCCGAAGAACACCACTCTCCCATTTTCATGATGACTGATAGCGAGAGAGCGCGGATCCGAGCTGAGATGGAAAGCGATAATGAAGAAGTAGAACGCAACGAATATGAGGAGGAGCCTGCCGAAGATGGAGACGAAAACAGGGGCGAAATTGATCACTATCACCGTCCGGAGGAATCCATTCCTATGGACTATGAGTACAGTGACCAACCTTCGAGGGGAAAAGGGAAGAAGAAGATTAAGGAACTATCAAGCGCCAAGTCACGCGCTATAACTATACCCAAGAGGGATCCATATCTAGCACCATACGACTACAAGCAACGGGAGCGCGATGAGCTAGCCGAGGTAATGCGGCGTAGTCATCATGAGTACTATCATCAAACTCACGCGGCCCCAGCTTACCCACATCCCTCGATGTACCCGCCAGTTCCCACCTACCCTCAACCCCCGATGTACTCACAACCTCCACCCATGTATCCGTCGCCTCCTATGTACCAATCACCACCGGTGGGTTACGCTCCTCATCCATACCCTATGTATCCATCCCCTCCATCCTACGCTCCGTATCCATATTCTCCACCATCTTACGCTCATCCAGTCTATCCCCCTCCTAACTATCAGTCACCTTACCCTTATCTCCCCGAACCAGGAAGAAGCTCAATGGGGGCAGGATCTTCCAGTCATCACTATAGCTTAGACCCTCCAAGGCGATCAACAGAAGATGCCAGAGCCATGGAACGATACCGAGTTCCACTTGAAGGTGATGAGCAAAAGTATAAGGAAGACGAAAAGGAAGAGTACTGGAGGAAATTCTTTGGGTGAAGATCAAGAAAAAAAAAGAATTATGTTGTATTCTGAATTATGTTGTATTTGTATTCGAATTATGTTGTAATTTATTTTGAACTATGTAATATCGTACTATGTTTTATTGTATTGAAACTATGTTATAACCTTGATTAGTTGTACTTAAATTCTTATGTTGAATTATGTTATGAATCCCTATCGTATGTTCCTGTACCTCTAAATTGTATTTGAATAAACTGTATTAAAGATTGTAATTAACAAAAGAAAACGTCTAAATTATAGTATGGCTAAGGACAAAAGTAGCAAGATTGTCTCTGAAATTGGACCTTCCACAAGAGGAAGAAATAAAGACCCGATTAACCCAAATCAAGACAAGGAACCCTCTGTTGAGATTCACCCAGAAGAGCCATTAACCACTGAACAAAAGCAAGAAGCGGAACAAATGGCTAAATTTCAAGAGATGCTAACTGCAGGAATCACCGCGGCTATGCCGGCGATCATCGCAGGAGTCACGAAAGCTGTACTGAACAGTGGAGAGTCAGGAAGCAATAGGAAGAAGGACTCAAAGAAGAATGATACTGATTCTGATTTCCGCCACATCAAGAAGAGCAGCCATGGAAGCAGTAGCCCAAGTACGGAAGATGACGATGAAGTCAACAAGCCTAAGGGAGAGGCAGATCGAGACCCGAGGGCCAAGGGCCAAGGGCTGCAGCTATAGACACTACATGGCTTGCAAACCCGAGCAATTTAGAGGAGACAAAACAGCCACCGATGCATTGAGGTGGATAGAAGAAATCGAGACTACTCTCGAGGTGAGCGGGTGCAGCGATGAGGATCGAGTTTTATTTGCAACACAGTCGTTCAAAGGGTTGGCTCATTCGTGGTGGAAAACAGTGAAGGCTTCAATGAACCCTAGAAAAGCATCTGCAATGGGATGGAGAAACTTCCGCCAGAGATTCTTAGAGAAATTTGTACCGCACCATGAGATAGAACAATTAGAAGATGAATACCTCTACTTGGAGATGAAGGGGACAGATCACAAGAAGTACACTGAACGCTTCCTAGAGTTGGTTGGATTATTACCCGAATTCACTGGATCTGAGTCCAAGAAAGTGGGACGTTACATCTGGGGAGTCATCCCCGAGATCCGTGGTGATTTACGAACCTCTAAGCCACCAACACTACAAGCAGCTGTGGATTTAGCTGCCGAACCGAAGACATTATTCGGGCCAGAAGTAGCCGAATGAATGTAGGAAGCAGTGAAGGTGGAAACAAGAGGAAGTTCGGAAAATTCAACTCAGGGAAACGCAGGGAAGGATCTGGTCCCAACAAATTCAAGAAGATCAACACGGGGGAGAAATCTACCGCAGCCGAATGTGGGAAATGCGGAAGATCTAGTCATGTGACCGCGGATTGCTTAGTTGGTTCTAACAAATGCTATGGCTGTGGGCAAGAAGGTCACATTAGGGCAAATTGCCCTAAGGAGATTAAGGGAGGAAACGATAGAAGGAAGACCGCGGGCAAGGCAAATGCCCGGGTTTTCCACATGACCGCGGAAGAGGCCCGCAACCATGATGAAGTACTCACTGGTATGTTTCCAGTAAATCATACCTACGCTTGCATACTGTTCGACTCAGGAGCAAATAAGAGCTTTGTTTCTAATACATTTTTGCCTTGTTTGAACGGCTTGATAGCTAAGTTAAACGTACCATATGTTGTAGAAATAGCTAACGGCCTTGAGGTAAAAGTCGAAAACGCCCTTAGAGATTGTTACCTTAAGATCAATAACCAAAATATTCCCTTAGAACTCCTCCCTATGAAATTAGGTGGATTTGATATAGTTCTAGGAATGGATTGGTTAGCTAGACATAAGGCGCAAATTGATTGCGAGCGGAAAGTGCTAAAAATCGAATTACCCGATGGTCAACAGGCAGAGATTAAGGGGGACACGCCGCGTAAAACTTCCAAACTTTTGACGATTGCTAAGGCAAGCAAATATCTACGGCGAGGGTGCGAGGGATTCTGGTTATACCTTATGACCGAAAAAGAAGAAAAGAAGGGGATTTCAGAAGTCCCAATAGTCGCAGAGTACCCTGACGTGTTTCCCGACGAATTGCCTGGTTTACCTCCAGACCGACAAGTCGAATTTCACATCGACTTAATGCCAGGCACAGCACCAATCGCAAAATCACCTTATAGATTAGCGCCATCGGAGATGAAGGAGCTTATGGCCCAACTTCAAGAGCTATTGGAAAAAGGATTTATCCAACCTAGCTCATCACCATGGGGAGCCCCCATTTTATTCGTGAAGAAGAAGGACGGGTCATTGAGGATGTGTATCGATTACCGAGATCTTAATAAAGTAACGGTTAAGAATCGATACCCATTACCCAGAATCGACGATCTATTCGACCAAATGCAAGGATCAAGCTATTTCTCGAAAATAGACTTGAGATCTGGGTACCATCAAGTGAAGGTTCAGAAGGAAGACGTGCCAAAAACGGCATTCCGAACTAGATATGGCCATTACGAATTTTTAGTAATGGCCTTTGGGCTAACTAATGCACCAGCGGTATTCATGGACTTGATGAACCGAGTGTGTAAGCCATATCTAGACAAATTCGTGATTGTATTCATTGACGATATCCTGATCTACTCTCGTACCATGAAAGAGCACTCTGAACACCTACGAAAGGCACTCGAGCTCCTCAGAGGAGAAAAGCTCTATGCCAAATTTTCTAAGTGCGAATTTTGGCTACGAGAAGTTCAGTTCTTAGGACATATTGTCAATGAGCAAGGAATTCAAGTTGATCCTTCAAAGGTTGAAGCAGTGATGAAGTGGGAAACCCCTAGAACGGCGACTGAAATTCGGAGATTTCTTGGGTTAGCCGGCTACTATAGAAGATTCATTAAGGATTTCTCTAAGGTAGCCAAGTCTTTGACTAAGCTAACTCAAAAGAAGGTCATGTTTAAATGGGGTCCCGAACAAGAAGAGGCATTCAGAACCTTGAAAGAAAGGTTGAGCAGCGCACCAATCCTTGCATTACCCAATGGTAATGATGACTTTGTCGTGTACTGCGATGCATCTGCTACAGGATTTGGTTGCGTCTTAATGCAGCGTAGCAACGTAATTGCTTACGCCTCAAGACAACTGAAGGGCGCCGAAACAGGATACGCTACTCATGACCTCGAGTTAGGCGCAATAGTGTTTGCATTGAAGATATGGCGACACTATTTATATGGCTCAAAGTTTACGGTGTATTCTGATCACAAGAGTTTGAAGCATATATTTGATCAGAAAGAGCTTAACATGAGGCAACGGCGATGGATGGAAGTTTTGTCTGACTACGACTTCGATCTTCACTACCACCCAGGGAAGGCAAACGTCGTCGCTGACGTCTTGAGTAGGAAAGAGTGCGCCAAACCCAGACGAATCCGAGCACTGAGAATGAATGTGCAAGTGAACCTCTTGGACCAAGTGAAGATGGCCCAAAAGTAAGCACTAAAGGACGAAAACGCCCAAAAAGAAGAAATGATTGGAGTAATAAAGAAGTTAGAAGCAGGAGAAGATGGGTTCATCCGCATGAAATGCCGAATTTGGGTACCAAACTTCGGAAATTTGAGAGGACTCATATTGGATGAAGCCCATAAGACCAAGTACCTTATTCATCCTGGAGCAGATAAGATGTACTATACCATGAAAGACCAATTTTGGTGGCCTGGAATGAAAAAGGACATAGCAACTTATGTGGAGCGTTGGATGACATGTCTCCAGGTGAAGGCTGAACACAAAAAACCATCTGGTATGCCCCAACCCCTTGAGATCCCTACGTGGAAATGAGAAATGATCACAATGGACTTTGTGATGGGTTTGCCAAGAACAAGAAAGGGGAATGATGCCATATGGGTAATCGTGGACAGACTCACTAAGTCCGCCCACTTCCTACCTATGAAAGAAAGTGCCGGAGCTGAACAGCTCGCTCAACTGTACGTTGACGAGATTGTGGCAAGACACGGAGTACCGGTATTCATTGTTTCCGATAGAGATGGAAGATTTACATCTCGATATTGGAGGCAATTCCATGAAGCTCTCGGCACTAGATTAGAGATGAGCACGGCCTATCACCCGCAAACGGATGGTCAGAGTGAAAGGACCATTCAAACCTTGGAAGATATGTTGCGGGCGTGTGTGATAGATTTCGGTGGTATCTGGGACACTCACCTCCCATTAGCCGAATTTTCTTATAACAACAGCTACCACAAGAGTTTGAAAGCATCACCATTCGAAGTTTTATATGGTCGACGGTGTCGAACGCCTTTATGTTGGCTTCAAGTGGGAGAAGGTCAAATGACCGGCCCCGAAATGGTACTAGACACCATTGAAAAAGTCAAGGTGATCCGGGAGCGACTCATAGTGGCACAAAGCAGGCAAAAGAGCTATGCCGACAGGCGTCGAAGGCCACTAGAGTTCGCTGAAGGAGATAAAGTCATGTTAAAAGTATCACCATGGAAAGGCACGATTCGTTTTGGAAAACGGGGAAAGCTAAGTCCCCGATTTCTCGGACCTTTTGTGATAACCAGCAGAATAGGCAAAGTAGCATATAGACTCGAACTTCCGGAAGAGCTGCGTGGGATCCACCCAGTCTTCCATGTCTCTCAACTCCGAAAATGTCTATCTGATGAAACCTTGCAAACGCCACTGGAAGAAATCCAGGTGGACGAAAGACTAAATTTTGTTGAGGAACCAACAGAAATAGTCGAAAGGCAGGTTAAGAAGTTAAGGAGAAAACGCATTCCCATCGTTAAAGTCAAGTGGAATGCAAGGCGTGGTTCTGAATTTACATGGGAACCAGAGGACGCCATGAAAAAGAAGTACCCTCATTTATTCTCAAGGTGATTCCGGGACGGAATCCCAATAAGGAGGGGAGAATGTGACACTCCGACCCGTACGAGAATAAAAAGACTTAAAAAAAATGTATTCTAAGCGATACGCGCAGATGAGGCTCTATCCTGCGCGTATCGCCTAAGACGAGCAAACCCGGGTACGCGAAACAGGGGCAACCGCAGTATTGAACAAAACCACCCCTCCTACGCGATACGCGCAGGAGGTATGTGTGTGTTGCGCGTATCGCGTAACACGCGTTCACTAGCTATAAAAGGAGGCCGACCCCCCCTTCACTTCTTGCACCAATCCCTCTCTCTCTAGCTTTCTCTCTCTAAAATCCGGCATAAAACACCCGGTGAAGTCCCGACGAAGTCTCGGCGGGTTTCCGACAAGTAGCGGAAGCCTCCAAAAGTTCGGTTCGAGTACGGTTTTGCTCACAAGGCGCCTACGGAGTATCTTCGGTGTTCGGTAAGACTCGTCTTTAGATTTCTTCGAGTACTTAGCATTTTATATATATATATACACCTTAGATATTAAACGGGATAGAGACCCTGTCGTTGTAGTAAACGGTGTCCTCCCACACACACGTGAGCTCGAGACTGCTGAAAGAGGCGAAGTGCTGCTCAAGTCCAGAGAGACTTTCGTACCCAGGCCCTCACTCTGCTCGATTCATTAGGTAACGTCTCAGATCCCGTACTCATTTAAGATACGTATGACTTAAGTCCATGGAAAAACCAGGGTTTTAGAATAGAACATTCCTAGTCATATAATCGTACTAGGAATACAATATGTTTTCAATGAACGATATGATTGTGTGAGAAACACAAAAGATATAATGATGTGGCTTTTCAAATAAAATGATAAGGAGGATATAGGATAACCCTGACTCAGATGTTAAAACACTCTGAGAAGAATGATCATACCAAGGACTAAAGTTATCGCCAAAGTCACATAGTATGACTACGGCAATGCATCAGTGAGAAGACACTGATAGGATTATCCCTAGGGGAATGAATCCTAATAAGTACGAAATGTTTTACAGGGTTGTCTTGATTAGCCACAAGCTTGTGATACATAGGCTACATCAGAAGGTGAGTCTAACCGCCCCTCTTTTATATGTTTTATGATTTCGGGGCTGTATCCGAGCATGTATGAAAAGTATGAAATGTTTTATGAATGTTATGAATATATATATATGTGTGTACGCATATATATATATATATGTGGTTATAAGTAGATCGCTACCTGGTGATTCAACGCACCTCAACTCCAGGTTCGTCCGGTTGTTGTGTTGTTGGTCCGCGGTAATAAGCTTCGCGTTAAGAGTCGTCCGACGAAAAAGGCGGCGGCTACATGCCACAGGGCAAGTCATTAGGGCAGGGCTTCGCGCTAAGAGGTAGTTGGTTAAGGAACTACCGGCTCCGCCTCGGGATGTATATGCGTCTAGTTGGATCCAATTAGGTAGACTGTCTGCTCGTAACAGGAGAGGTACCACCCGCCTAGGCAACATGATGCGACCGAGAGAGGTCATAAGGGTACCTTGGTTATTCCTGTATGCGGCATATACGTTAACAGGCTCTGACGAAAGTTGGCCACCATTAGATATGGCGTCAGAGAAGAGTTGGCTTGTAGATAACTTATTACCACACTCATATATGAATGATGATGTCTAAATGTTTTGTATGTCTTACGTCACTGGTTACGACTCACCAACAACGTTGTTGTTGACGTCTTTTAGCTCGTGATGCAGGTGAAAGAAATAACCGTGGGCATTAGCTAGGAAGGCCTAGCTAGAGACGACCGGATGATAGTACTCCACATAGGAGGAAGGAAGACGCTTGGATTAGTGTCTTTAGTTTTGTTATGATGATGTAATACACTCACTTCGAGTGTCAGACAATGTTATTATTTTAGACAATTAATGAAAATTAAATTTGGGACCGTATTCGTGGTCTTTTTATTAAGTCTTCCGCTAAATTATTTGATTGGCTGATGTTATGCAACGTGTCAGGCCCTGGGAGTCGGGGTGTGACACCGTTATACGGGTGACCTAGATACAAGAAGGTCAATAACGGGTTACGTTTTATTCTCGGTGGTAGTGCGGTAGTGTGGAGTAGTAAAAGACAGCCCACCGTTTCGTTGTCCACTACTGAAGCCGAATATACGGTTGCAGCAACGGCGACCCAAGAACTAGTGTGGCTATAGTTAATTTTGAGAGATTAAGTGTGGCTGGCTAATGAAAAGACAGTTTTATATTGTGCTAACATGTCATCAATCATGCTTATAGAAAATCCTACTTTTCATGCTAGAACCAAACACATAGACGTTTACTACCATTTTGTGAGATAGAAGGTGCTTGAGAAAGAGATTAGTTTTTAGTATGTGAATGCCACAATGATTAAGTGGCGGATATGTTAACTAAAATCTTGTCAAGGATAATGTTAATCAAGTTAATTTTACACCACAATGAATATGAATGTTGATGTTGAGAGGGATGATAAAGTTTACAACATCAAGGGTAGTTCGGTAGATCTTAAAGGGCTGGTTATGGAAGAGATCAAAAGCTAAAAGATGAAATGTGTTTTACTTTGAGTCAGAGTTTAAGATAACTAATTAAATAAAATGAGAGAGAAAGAGAGAGGGGTGTAATTTATACTCAAAGAAAAACCCCAAAATACCCTTACAATCCATGTTTGAAATACCAAAACTAACCATTTTACTGTTCAAAATCTTCATTTTTCATTAAAAGGAGAATTAGTAGATTGGTAGAGTTTGAGTTGGCATGTAGGGTATTATGCAAACTCAAGTTACGAGTCTTTCATAATTCAATTCAGTCTTCAACTTTGTTATCATCTTCTTTGTTTACACTTATAAAAGTTTCTCTTAAAGGTTTTAAAATAATCATTGTGTTTGGTTCTTGTTATCACTTGATTGCATTCGACACAAGTATTGATACAAGAAATGAAGAGTTGAGAAATATTTTGTTTGTTATATGAATAATTTTCTACTGAGGTGTTAGTGTTTCGGAGTTAGTTATTGAATCTTTTGCTGATTTGGTTAATTATGTGCAAAGTTGGCACAATTCCTTTGGACTATCTCAGATTAACCGTTGGTTCTAATGAGAATATTGCAAAGAACTGGATATCGGTAGTTGATTCATTTGATCCAAGACTAATTAACTACATGAAAGAAAAATATCTTTTTATGGGTGGTAAGGTCACCCTCATTCAGACGGTTATGAATAGTCTTATTACTTCTCTCTATATAAAGCCCGAATAAAGTCATTTAATGACTTGATAAAATAAGAAGAAAGTTTATGTGGGGGAGGGAAAGAGAATGAAAAGAGAATCAGTTGGGTAAAATGGGATCTCATGTGTGCTAAGATTGAAGATGGAGGGTTTGGGCTTGGTTCCTTAAAATCTCTCAACTTGAGCCTCTTGACAACGTGATGGTGGTTGTTCTTCATTAGGGTCATCCACTTTAGAAGGAGGTTATCTCTTGTTTGCATTACTCAAAGAGATGTCATGATCTCATTCCCGGTAAGAGATATATCTCTGGTTATTGGCCTATAATTAAAAAAATTTGTAAACCCGGCCCTTATGGAGCTTAATATCAATCTGGACAACATTCTTGTGTCATCAAATGGTTCATGGACATGGAATGTGGAATCAAATGGTATATTTTGGTACAAAGTATGAGAATGACATAATGATAAAAAAAGATACAATTATGACACATGAAAAAAATTATAACTCCCAATATTAATCGAATTTCAAAAAAGTATTTCGGATATCTTTGCTCCCACGTCGTCCTCTTTCTTAAAAAAACTCAATGTTTTCATTGTGTTTTTTTATTTTAATTTCATTGTGTCTTTTTTTGTGTCCAAAATTTACCAAAGACACAATGAAAAAAAAGACACGATGAAAACTCTATTTTTTAATTTTTTATTTTCGTTTACTATTTATATGAAAGAGGACGACGTGGAGAGCAAGGTCTCCAAAACACTTTTTTGAAATTCTATTTATAATGTAAGTTATAATTTTTTTTACACTTTGTAATATAACTTCAGTGTTAAAAAATATACAAATTTGTACAACTATGTCATTAATTTAAATTTCCAAACATCTATTACTTATAATGAGCAATTGTATACAGATTTATCCAAGTTAATATGTAAAAACCCACAAAATCTATTATGATATGTAGGTTAGATATTATCTAAAGCTTCAAATAATTATTTAGTAGTGACATGTTAAAAAATAAAATTGAATTGGAATGGAAAAGATAAAATTAAAGTTCAATTTTTGAAAACTAAAACGGGATTTAGCGAGGTACGTTAGGGATTGAGGAAGCCATCATATATTTTTTATATTTTCAAAACAAGATTATTTTTAAAAAAAATTAGGTTGAAATAAATAAATATGAGAGAAGCTTTAAAAATTAATAATATATGTGGATATTATTCTAACGTAAGGCATATCATGACGCTGAAATTATTTGTTTGTGTAACTTCATATTTTTCTTTACAATCCATATATGCATCTCTTGCACATCAAACAAATTTAGTTTGTTTAAGTTTAACTGAACCAACTTAATTTATCTTTTTTACTTATGGTTGTCCTCTTAAATTGAAGTGTCGGTATGTTAAGGAGTGGTTTTCTATTACGATAGTTGTCACGATCGAACATATATTAATCACAAACGCGTTTAAGAAGACAAGCTACATGGAAGTGGGGCCTCAATATCATAAAAACTTATTTCTTTATTGTTTGTTTGGTATCTGGTAATAGATAGAATGAACGAGAAAATGAAATGAATGATAGAAAAGAATGGACAAATGAATGAAATAGACTATTTCATTCCTTTATTATGTTTGGTTATCTTACAAGAACGAAATTAATCAATACTTCTTGTTGTTTGGTAGGCAGGAAAAAACAAATGAAATAAATACAAATCTATAAAAATAATAAAAATAAATAATCATGATTATGGGTCGGGTCTTGGTTCGAGTCATAGTTCGAGTCACGGTTCGAGGAAGTGGTCACGACATTGGTCGGTTCATGGTTTGGTTCAAGGTTGGGTCATTAGTTAGTTCATGGACCAGGTTATTAGTTGGTTCATGGATTGGTTCATGTGTTGGGTCTTGGGTCGAGACATGGGTCGGTCATGGTATGAGACACATGTCAAGTCATGAGTCGAATTATGGTTTAGGTCATGGTTCAGGGCATGCATCGACATGGGTCGGGTCATAGTTCGGTTGATGGCTCGGGTCATGACTAAGTTCATGGGTTGGGTCCTGGCTCGGTTCATGGGTTGGGTCCTGGCTCGGTTCATGGGTTGGGTCAAGGTTCAAGCCATGGGTTAGGACATGGGCTGGTTTATGGGTATATGTGTCAGGTCAAGGTTTGAGTCATGGGTTAAGTTATGGTTTTTGTCATGAATTAAAATTTATTCCATTTCTTGAAGAGATGAAATAAAAAACATGGAGGATGGATGAAATGAAAATAAGGGTTTTTTCATTCATTCGTAATGGTTCGTTCCATTCCTTTGAACAAGCAAACAGGTTTTTTTTTCATTCCCTCATAATGGTCAATTCAATTTCACCTCTCGTTCCTATATACCAAACACTACCTAAGTGTGAAAACTCCTGATCAGATGAATTTAGGTGGACTGGTAAGATTGTTGCTTGATGTACCAAAGGTTTCAGGTAATTTAACTTTCACAAGCCTTAGTTTTCAGCGATACCAGTTAATGAATTAGTTAATGCCGGTGAAACAAACGGGTTTTACACACGGGTGAGAGTTCAATCATTTTTAATGGTTGTTACGCCGGTATCTTTGGAGTTTTTCCTGTGAGCCCCCTGCCAAATTAGATGCACCACGCGTATACGGTTAATAATGTATATAATTGCATAACTTGGTTTAGTGATCCCATATGACGGAAGGATGCGACCGTCACAGTTAATGAAAGTCGTCTTTCAGAAGAAAATTACAAAAAACCCATTGACCGTACTTAGAACCCATTTTTCTTTTTCACAAATAGGACTTCACCTAACGCCTTAGATTTTAATAAAGTTTTTGACATGTCGTCTCAACCATTTGACCAGGAGACTATTGACGCTCATGAGTCATGATGAAAAACTTAATTTGTTTTATTGATTACTTAATGAATACTTAATATACCAGGCTTGGGTTTTGATGGGTTAATTTTAATTACCAATTTGCAAGTCAAATAAGTATGTTTCAGTTTAAGAATGTCTTTTATATTGCTTTTGAATTCTTGATTTGTTTATTTGATATTTTTTCTTATCAACAACGGTGGTTTAGTTTATAGGTTAGAACTTACAAGTTACTAAATAAATGTCAGTAATAATTAGAATCAAGGGCTTTGAAAAGAGGCAAAACTTTTCCACATACCTCTTTACTACCAGATCAAAAGATCATTGACATTTATTTAGTCAGCGCGTAAGAAAAATCGTAAACGCGAGACCTTGCCGCCTCAGTCGCCACAACATATGACACGTGTCAAAGTCGAAACGTGACAGCTAAGACTCGACCGTCAAATCGTGCGACCCAATTAATTAAAACTTAAAATTACGGTACAAACATTTTGACTATTTAATTTCGTAACGATAGAATTACGAAAATAAGATATTGGACTAACATACACCAGGGGCGGACCTAGCTACTAGGAAGGGGCAGCGCCCGTTATCCCTTAACTTTTACCCGTATCGGAGAAAAGAAGTTTCACCAAATGCCTTTGAATATATATATATATATATATATATAGAGAGAGAGAGAGAGTAAAAGCAATGTTTTCAAACTCGGTTCGGTTCGGCCGGTTGAACCGGTCGAACCGGGATTCGGAATCGACACCGAACCGGTCCATATATGTTCGTTTTTAGCATAATGACTCGGGTGGTTCGAACCGGTCGACCGGTTGAACCGGTTGGATCGGATCGGAAAATTGATTTTTTTTTATTTTTTTTAAGTTGGTTGTGTCTTTAAAATTAGATTATCTTTGTTTAAACTCATAGTATTAAACTTAAATGTTTGTTTAACATGATTAATGTGTTTATTTTATGGTTTTAGAACTATAATACTTGTGTTTGAGCGTCTAACTTATATTTGAAATTCTAATACTTTGAAATATATATATTTATTATTTATATTGCTTAAAACCGATCCAACCGGTTCGACCGGTCCAACTAGTGAACCAGTAAGACGACTGATTCACTGCCTGATTCGATCTCGAAAACATTGAGTAAAAGTGAGTTTAAAGCAACAATTGACCATATGATGTAGTGGATTAGCACATTTGACTTTAGATCTAAAGGTTGTGGGTTCAATTCCTACTATGGTTGATTTATTGCATTTTTATGAAACATTAAATTACATTTTGGTCTTCTTATTCTTAACTTGTGCTCTATAAATTATGTTATGGTAATAGGTTTATAATGATTAACCAAACAAATAAATATATTCACTAAAATAGTGTAATGCATGCAAATATTTTTTTAACGTTTTTATGTATAACACTGCTCCGTAACGAAATTTTTTTGAGCGCTACCCCTGAATTTTTTTTTGTCTAGATCCGCTACTGACAAACAAAGACAAGTATTTTGTCAATCTTATCTTGGCCCCGACAATACTTGTGAAGACATGTACGAAAACAAGTTGTGGGGCGCTCTCGGATTGCTGCTATCAACTGTCGCCACCATAAACCGGCCGTTTGGAATCTCGATCTCCGGCCCCATGACAATCATTGATGGCTCGGTCAATCTCCTACCATAGAATCTCAAATAGTTCAAAGACTCCAACCGTGGTTCGCCCACGGGTAAAGCTCCTTCTAGCATCGCCACAATATTAGCCATCGTTGGCCTCAATGACGGGTCTTCGTGTAGACAACACAATGCCACCTTGACCAACTTCTGAGCTTCATCATATGTCACACGACCAGCTAACCTCAATTCCACCAGGTCCAAGTATTGACCCGCTTGATGCATCTCCAATGCTTGTAAGGGGAAGTATAATGCGTGTGCACGACGACGGTTCTGAGGCCCGAGTGAAACCAAGGACTGATCATTTGTGCCAGTAATGGGGTTTCCCGAGTCACGGATGAAAACCTCCACCCAATTCTTTCTACCTTGAAGAAGTTCTAGTAAAACCATACCATAGCTATAGACATCAGTTTTATCTGATATGGCCGTATTCATGAGCCACTCGGGTGCTAGGTACCCGCGTGTCCCTCTCATTGTAGTAAACAAATTAGAATGCTCAGGACTTAACAACTTCGACAACCCAAAGTCCGAAATCTTTACTTGCATAGTGTCACTTAAAAGAATATTTTCCGGCTTAACATCACAATGTATGATCTTATGCTCACACCCACTATGTAAGTACGCAAGACCACGAGCTGTCCCAAGCGCGATCTCAAACCGCTCCCTCCATTCCATCAATGGCCCCGGCTGGAACAAGGTCCGATCCAGCGAACCCCGGTTCATATACTCATACACCAAAAACCATTCATGTGCATGCGCACAAAACCCCTTAAGCTTAACCAAATTCGCATGATGAAGGTTGCCAATGATAGCGATTTCGGTACCAAATTCCTTCTTCCCTTGAGCACCTAACGCGGTTATCTTCTTCACAGCAACCACCGTCTTATCCCGGAGAACGCCTTTGTAAACAGTTCCGAATCCACCCGAACCGATCGGTGTACTGAAATTCCTCGTCGCTTCAGCTAGATCTTCAAGACTGAACCTTACAGGTAAACCTGCTATTGAAAAAAACTCCAAATCATCCGTGTTTTCGCTTGATTTTGTTGATTTTCGTTTCATTTTGTTCATATTCATTCTTCTAATCATCCAAATCGCGAAGATTAGGATAACTAAAACTCCCGTTAGAGTCGAAAATAGTATGATTCGGGTCATGATAGGGAAACCTGAATCATTGTTGTTTTGAAATGTGGATGATGTAGATAGATTTATTGTTTTGATAAACCCTAATTTATCATCTGTTATGTTGTTCGACTTTATACCAATAGACCCTAAACTGTTTTCGATCAAATGACATGATCCTGAATAATTTGCATGGAACAAACCTAAACACGAACAACTTGCGGAACAAGTAGCTTTACATGTCGATAAACTGACGCCGGATGCAACCGGATCCATAAAATCAACTGGAAAATACTTCATTCCGGGTCCGAGCTGAACGTAAACAAAATCCTCAGACGAGTTTGTTTTCGGCATTTCATTTTGCTTTCCATTACACGATTCCAGTAATGTTAGCGAATTATCCGAAAACAAACAACCAGATATTGTAACATCAGCTCGAAACCCGGTAGGACATGAACAACCGTCACCGGTGCAATGTCCGAGCTTACCACACCGGAACGTCGGCCGACAGCTGTCGGCCGGTGTTGAAAAAACGGTCACCCACTCGTAGTTATGCGATGTGTATCGCATAACAACTAGATGACCGTCGTTTGTGAGTTTCACTATCATGTAATCTGAATCCGCCGTGGCTATTGAAATTGTGATAGCCACGTCTGGTTCAGAACCAAGGTAAATTCTTGACCCGTTAAGCATCATATACTTAACGGGTCGATTTGAGTTCCTAACTGATTTAGGATCCAACAACAAACTGTAATATGTTGACGTTTGCCACTGTAACATCCCATCATTGGATGTTACAGTAAACGCGTAATCTCCGTAGGAGAAATCCGACAGAGATTTAACCGTGATTAGCGTTTTACCAACTGGTAACTTTTGTCCGGCGACTATTGTGTCCATTGGATGATCAAACGATTGCCATAACGTTTTGTTAAATGGATCGATGAGAACAAAGTTACCGGAATCGAGTAGATGAAATGAAGCTACGGTGGAGTTAAACTCCGGCATTGACCAAACTTGTTCACCGGGATCATTATGGACTTTGATCCCGGTGATCGATAGGTGAACTTGACCAGAGTTTGATATCGGGTTGTTGCGATTTGCGGCCCATACAACGTTGTGGGACGCGGAGTGGTAAACGAGGAGGTAGAATGATGGTGATGTTGGTTGTGGGTTGAGTATTGCGGCGGTGTAATTACGGTTATTTGATCGGAGAAAGTCGCCGGAGTTGTCAAGTAAGAGTAAGGAGGAGGCTGTGAAGTTAGGGGTGATGGAGCCGGTGTAGATTGGGGCGGAGTTGGAGGTTGTGAAGATGGTGAGAAGGAGGAGGATGGTGGCGGTGGTGGTGCTCATGGTGGTTGAAACCATCCATGCAAAGGGAAATGTCGCCGGAGATTTTTGTTAGTTTGGAGTTATATTAAAACGAAGGTGAGTTGTATTATTGACTTATTGTGAGTTTGTGTTTGTTTGATGACTTTGGGGATGTAAGACTTGACTTATGGTGTCATTTGCTACGTTATGTTTGAATATTTTTTGTTAGTAATGCATTAATGCCAGTTTACTTGGTGGTGGACTGGTGGTGCTAACGTGATCTGCTAATTGACATTCACCCTTGAATTTGGTTAAAGTAGTTACTTAGCTAGATCTTGTGATACGGCTGTTGTGTTTTAGTATTTACGTTTTAACTTCGACACTTGTCGTGCTTTGAGGCGACAACGGTGGTGTGGTCTCACATTTGAGAGTTACTCACTTGTGTTAATAAAAAATTGTTTTTTTAATACATGTAACATTCAAAGTTAAATGTTACAATGATAATTAGATCAAATCAAAAGAATTTTAAATTAAGTTAAAGTAGGAGGTTTAAACCAGCCTGTAATACCCTAAAAGCCGAAATTAATCATAAAAGGTCAAAACAAGGGTCACCGACCACATTATTAATATTATATAAAATGTTGTTAAATCTAAAGAGGAGGTCGACGACCCTTTCTATAAGCATTATATAAATTGTTACTAAATTTAAACATGAGGATGAAAAACAACAAGTGTATATTAATTTGGTTGGTTTTACGTTTTTACCTGGTTAGTTTTTCATATATTTTCTCTATAAATTTCGTTAAAAAAAGAAATGCTGGGAGTTAGAATCTCTACGTTTCAAAAGCTACGAGGGAAATTACACAAGCATGTTACACCAATATTTGTAAACAAGAGTATCTAAACTCTAAAGGGGATGTATTTTTAATTCATGTGTAACCGAGAGATCTAATTTTTTAAAAGAACCACGATAACATGATTTCTTTGTTTTTGAAAATCATACCGTTTCTTTCCTTCCACAAACTCCAACAGGCAAAGTATGTTACTAATTCTAGAAAGTGTATGTCGTGTTTGATTAATTTAGCAATTGTTTTGTGTACGGAAAAGGCTCTGATAATGAGCACGTGTGTATATATGATGTATGTATAGATTGGAAGTTAACAGGTTGTTGTGAGTTAGTTGAGTTAGTTCCTCTCATTATATAAAGATGATTGTATTGTAATTTAAATTTAATCAATTCATATGAAATCAGTTGTGATACTTTCTTTATGGTATCAGAGTTGTTGCTCGAAAGCTATTAGATTTCCGGCGAACTTCTCCGACAAGCTTTGTCTTCTTCGGCCAGATTTTCCGGCCATTTCTCAAGTTTTTTAATCCTCTTTCACATCTTCTCCCTAAATTTCAATCTCCAGATTCTTTGTTTTCTTTTCATGACTATCCGTGTTGCTAGTATGACTTCTTCTTCTTCAAGTTCTTCATCCAGTTCTTCAAATATCACCAGATTGATGCCTATAAAGCTTGATAATACTAATTTTCTGAATTGGCAACATCAAATTCTAACAATCTTAAAAACTCTTGGCTTACTTGATTTTGTCAAGAAAGAAGCAATTCCTCCAACTGATGCTGAACTAAAGCTCTTGGGATCGATCTGATGCTTATGTCACCGCCATCATTACCGCGAGTTTAACATCAGCGCTTGTTCATGTTGCACGAGGATCTACTTCTTCTTCTGATTTGTGGAAATGGATCAAAAATATGCTTCAACAACAAGTTTTTTCCAATCAAAATCTGCCTCACACTCAGTTTCACTCCTTGTTCATGTTGCACGAGGATCTACCTAGATGTTTGTTACTAGTATCGAAAGTGTTGATGTGAAACCTTCATTCGATCAATTACGAGCAAAGTTAATGACTCACGAGTCACGGTTGAAGCAAAATCATGCTGCATTTTCTTCTTCGGTACCAATCATTGCAATGGCTGCCTTACATGTTTCTCAACCTCCACATACTTCTTCAACAAACACTGTCATTTGTCAAATTTGCGAAAAACCAGGCCACAAAGCATCAAATTGTTATTATCGTCATACAAACGGATCTGGATCTGGTGGCCGCTCCGGAAACAGAGGTCAATGGAGGACTAATCGGAACTCTGGTAGTCGTTCCGGTGGTCGACGTGGTGGTAGGTGGTACTTGTAGGAAACTCAGTGGTCGTGGTGGTTATAACAGTGATCATTATGTTGCAAATATGGCTACGGCTGATGGTGGTTTTGGCAGTTCTATACTTGCATTTGGATATGATAATGGCTATGGTGGTTTTGATGGTTTTGGTAACTCTGGTGGTTTTGATGGTAGAGTTTTTGGACAGAGTTCACATCCATCTCACATGTCATACTTAGGTCAAGGAATATTAGGATCTGGTCCAACTCATGCATCTGGACAGTCAGCCCCATTCTCAACAGCTAGGCCAAGTCCTTCTAGGCCAGAGGTTTCTGCTGGTTTTGGGTCTCAACATTTTGCTTAATGGGCTTGTACCACTCCACACTATGGTCTTGCTACTGATTTATCTTCTATTTGTGATCGGGTAGATTCTTGGATACCTGACTCTGGTACGACTGCTCATATGACTGCTGATCCTACAATTGTTTTCGGCTACACTCCTTATACCGGTTCTGAACGTGTTATTGTGGGTAATGGTATGTCTTTAACCATTTCTCATATTGGCTATGATTATCTTCATTTATCTGGTAGTACACTTTTACTTAAACACGTTCTTGTGTACCCGGTTTAGCAAAAAAAAACCTTTTATCCATTACACAGCTAGTTATTGAGCATCCCATCACTATTACCTTCTCACGTTTTGGGTTACTTGTTCAAACTCTCATTGGATGGCTCCTCCACCACACACGTGGTAGTTCTCATCAATTTTACTCTTTGACTGTTGTTGTATCCGTTCCACGGGAGGCATGGCATTCTAGGCTCGTACATCCGTCTACTTCCATTTTATCTAGATTTTCTTTTATGATTCTGTTGTTTATCACTCTACTGTACCTTTGCATGTTATACATTGTGATATTTGGGGTCCTTCCCCTATTGTGTCTCGTGCTGGTTTGAGATACTTTATTACATTTATTGATGATTTTAGCAGATTTACATGGATTTATCCATTGATTCATTGTTCTCAGTGGTTGATTCGTTTAGACATTTCAAATCGCTTGTTAAGAACCTTTTATCATGCACCATCAAGTATCTTTAGTGTGATGGTGCTCCTGAGCTTACTCGTGGTCATATGGCTCAGTTCCTTGATGAGTCTGGTATTGTGTGTCGTATTTCGTGCCCATATACACCCCAACAAAATGTGGTTGCCGAGCGTAAAAATCGCCACCTTTCTGAAGTTGCTCGGGCACTCATGTTTCATGCTCATCTACCATAGTTATTTTGGTATGATGCTTATGCTACCGCTGCGTACCTCATAAACCGGTTGCCTACACCGGTTCCTCATCATTCTTCTCCTTTTGAGATTTTATTTGGCTCTCGTCCTGATTATTCTATCCTTCGTACTTTAGGGTGCTTGTGGTATCCTTTTCTTGGTGATACAAGACTGGATAAACTTTCACCCAAATCTGTTCCTTGTCTTTTTCTCGATTATGCTCCATCTCATATGGGTTATCTTTGTTATGATCCTTCCTCATCTCGTACATATACGTCTCGTCATGTTCATTTTCATGAGACGACATTTGATATTCCTGGGGTTTCTCCCAGTCTTTCTTTTTCTTCTTCTCCTGTTTTGTTTTTTATTCCTCCTCCCCCTCCCTCTCCTCCTCCACCACCACCTCCCCCTCCTCCTTTGTTTTCTAATTCATCTAATTTACCTACACCACCTCACCCCCTTCTCCTCCCTCTCCACCTACTCCTCCTTCAACTTCCGCACCTCCCCCACCTCCTCTACATCATATGGTCACTCGTTTTCGAGATCATACATTACAGTCGCGACAGTTTCCTAATCATGTTCTTTTTCAGGCCACTACTATTCCCTCTATTGAGCCGTCTACTTTTAGCCAGGCTCAGCAGTGGTCTGTTTGGTGGGATGCGATACATTCTGAGATTTCTGCATTGCATTCTAATTAACCAGACTTGGTCTTTGGTTCTCGCACCCACTGTTGCTAACATCGTTGGTTGTAAGTGGGTTTATAGGATTAAGCACAATCTTGATGGCTCTGTTAGTCGATATAAAGCCCGGCTTGTTGCCAAGGGCTTTCATCAAACTAAAGGTGTTGACTATACTGAGACTTTTAGTCCAGAGGTCAAACCTACTACCATTCGTATTGTGTTGTCTATTGCTTTCTCTCGTGGATGGTCTATTCGGCAGGTGGATGTCAACAATGCTTTTCTTCATGGAGATTTATCTGAGACTGTATACATGACACAACCTCCTGGCTTTGTTGACTCCACTCGACCACGTCATGTTTGTCTACTGAAAATGCTCTTTATGGCCTGAAGCAGGCTCCTCGTGCTTGGTTTTCCAAGCTATCATCTGCTCTTCTTACTAATGGCTTTACCAGTATGTATATGACACTTCTCTATTTGTTTACAGTCGGGATTCAGTCTTATCCTATGTGTTGGTTTATGTTGATGATATTATTATCACTAGGAGCTCATCTACATTTGTGAGTGGCTTGATTGAGCGCTTACATTCTCAATTGGCGCTCAAGGATTTGGGGGAGTTATCTTATTTTAGGGTGTTCAGGCTACCTTTTCTGAGGATATACTACATCTATCTCAACAGCACTATCTACTTGATTTACTACAGCGCACTGGCCTTGCTGAATGTCGACCATTGTCAACTCCAGTTTCATCTGGCCAACAGCTTTCACGTTTATCAGGTGATCCTCTACCTGATCCTACCCTGTACAAGAGCACTGCTGGAGCTCTAGTGTATTTGGTCTTGACTCGCCCAAAGATTGCTTATGCGGTTAGTAAGGTGTCTCAGTTTCTTCAGACACCTACTGATCGTCATTGGATTGAAGTCAAGCGTATTTTGAGGTACCTTAAGGGTACTATTACTCATGGTTTATGTATTCGATGATCTTCTTGTGTTGATTTACATGCTTATTCTGATGCGGATTGGGTTGGATGTCCTGATGATCGACGTTCGACTACTGGTTATTGTCTTTTTCTTGGACCTAATATCATTAGTTGGAGCTCCAAGAAACAACACACCATGGCTAGATCTAGTACTGAGGCTGAGTACCGAGCTCTTGCTCATACAGCTGCGGAGCTTCGATGGATTACTTATGTGATGCATGAGCTACATATTCCGTTGACATGTCCACCTACAGTTTGGTGTGACAATATTGGGGCGACATATCTTGCGGCCAATCCTGTGTTTCATCAGCGCACGAAGCATCTTGAGATTGACCTATATTTTATTCGTGATATGGTACTAGCTCATACATTACATGTGCGGTATGTTCCTATTACTTCTCAGATTGCAGATCTTTTGACCAAAGGGTTATCTTAAGTTTGTTTCGACACTCTTCGGTTCAAGCTACACGTGGGTAACCCAGTTGAGCTTAGGGGGCATATTAGAGCATGTGTGTATATATGATGTATGTATAGATTGGAAGTTAACATGTTGTTGTGAGTTAGTTCCTCTCATTATATAAAGAGGATTGTATTGTAATACAAATTTAATCAATTCATATGAAATCAGTTGTGATACTTTCTTCAATGCCTTTGGTAAACTCGATTCGGTAAATTTCTAGAATCAAGCAACATAAATAAAAACTAAAGTACTTAATCAACCATCCGTTAATATTGTGGAGGTCAACATTTTAAGCATAACTGAAGGCGCATGGATAACCCCGTTGTCACACCCTTAATTTTTTCACAAACGGGATATTTGTTAGACGTTTGACTTCCAGGATCGCAAGCCATTAATTACAGTTAACATTGACTCAACTATTTAACAAAACATTTAATTTATGACATAAAACCAAACTTGAGGGTTTAAAATGTAAATAAGAGTTTAATGGAAGTATAAATAAAATTCGCGTACGCAAAACCCGCGTACATAACCAAAACAGTTGTTATAAAACCAAAGCATTAATATTGCATTTAAACAATCGAAAAGGGATGAGTCCATGCATGCATGCCCTAAGTGCACACTCTTTAATTAGCTCAGAAAACATAGTTAAATGTCAACATAATGGTTGGTGAGTTCAAAGATGGTGGTCCAGGGTTCTAACCTCCCTGTCTGTGAGATTTTCCAGGAAAAATCTCATTGGTTTTCCCGGTTGAATGCATAGCCAAACTCTGATGTCAAATGGGCCCGGTTAAGACAACATATTGACCGGAGTGGGGTGGTGGGTTCCCCATTGCGGGGGATGCGACCGGCTGGTTGCATAAATTGAAAGTCGCCATTAAAAAAAATCATACAATAATTAAAGAAACATTTGACCTAATATAGTAATCTACTAAATGTCTGTTTGATTTGCAAAGCCGTTTACTTATTACTTGCATGTTTGAGACTACTGCTGAATGTTTAAGTTTGTGCGTTTTTACCATCTTAACTAGCATGTCCATAAGTTTAAGGACAATTTGCACGACTTGGCTCCAAGCCAATTGTTGGGTTGTCAAACCCGTAGTACTACTCAAATTTCCTCGATATACCCAGTATATTCAGAGCTTGAATAAAAGTAAGGACTTGATATGGTTAAAGCTTTCATGCCAAGTAAAATAAGTACGCGACAATATAGTATTACAATATCCAAAAGAGTCTCCCGAAGGCATTGTAAAAGTATTGTATGTTTCCTCCGTGAAAAACGTTAAAAGTCGGGAAAAGACCTCACATATAGGATGTACAACAACAGAGAAAGATTATGAAAAAGCTAACCCCTAGATCGTCAAAATTAATCACTAAATATTAACTCTAGATTATACAACATGATTGTACATGAGACTGGTTTTCACGTGGGTCATGTTTCACATATAGTCCGATGTGCTCGGTTCGGTTTCATAATTCCCATCAACAAGTAATGATGCATTCCTGCAATCATATAAGTACCACTTATATGATTAACCTAATTACATACATATCCATGCAACACATACTCACAATTACTACATGTACTTCATAAACGCACATAAACTATTGCATGTATATCCAGTGACCATTAGGGCATGCATCCAAACATCACAATATACATCCATTCATCATACGCATACCCATGTACACACCTACAACTTGCATATATACACTTTATCACTCGTACACACACTTCATCATACATACACACGACATATGTACATACATGTCATCACACCTACTTACGGTATGAAACAAAAACTCCTTGGCCCAATGTTTTAGCTGCGAAAATGAAATTTTGCTTGACATTTTAAACTTTTGTTCAAATATGGTGTAATTTCGCTTTTGAAGCCTCAAGAACACACACCCAACTATGTGTGAGAGAAAATACTTTCGATCTAAATTTTTTTAGTTTTTATGTACAAATCAGCTTTAGATATGAAATTTGTTGTTATGTGTACTGTGTAGCAAATCTGATGTTGTTTATGAAGAATATTGAATCATATCTACTTTCTCTCTCTAAAACATTAACTTTTTATCTCTAAAATTCTTCACCCAAACTTGAAACCGGTAAACTAAAATTCATAGAAAATGATTCACATGGATCTACTTTAGGCTGTGATATCATTTTGTTGGTCCTAAAACACTTTGAATCATGTAATTTGGTGAAGGATTGGATCAAATGATATAACATATGAAGAACATAAAGATGAATATGAAGAACAACATAAAACCCTTAATTTGATCTTGAATTGGATTGCAAAGTATGTTTACAAATGAAAGCGTATTTAAGCTTAACCCTAAGTGCTCCATAACCTTCTATTTGTAGTCTAATGACAATAGACTAAGGGGTTGTTTGTTTAATTTAGCCTCTTAATGGTTCAGATGTTTGAATGGTTCAACACTTAATGGTTCAGACTGTTTGTTTCGCAAAAAAATGTCTGAATGGTTCAGACATTTGCCTCTGAATGGTTCAGACATTATACTTAGTCTGATTGATTAAGAGGTCTCGTCTGAATTGGTCAGACATTTGTCTTTAAATAGTTAAGAAATATCTTAGCTCTTAATGGTTCAAACCTGTTACTGATTCAGCACTTAATGATTCAGACCTCTTATTGATTCAACACTTATCTATTCAGAAGTTGCCAAACATATATATGTTAACTCTAAACCCATTACTCTTTCATGTCTTGAACGTCTCACTTCTAATCTTCATCCCAAACATGTTGTGTTGCGTTTTGCATTGACTTTGACGTTGGTGTTGACTTTGATTGTGTCAGTAATATTAGACTATTATTTAGACCTGATAATCACACCAACAGGTGTAAGCAGATCAAATAGGGCCTCAGATTCCAAAGAGTTAATAAAATACATTAGAAAGAATACATTGTTGTTTCAAGGAAAAACGAATATACACGTATATCTAACATTTAACACTATTTATGAATACACAAACTTGTATTAATTACATACTCCACAACCATATTTCTAGATGACAACATTATTTTATTAAAAATGTAAAAAAGATAGAATTTTTTGTATTATTGACTAATTCTATCGTTGAAACTTAATAATGTTGATGTTGATGTTGATGCACCATATGTGATCATGGATATTTCCTCACCGTGCATCATTTGGCCGATGTTGATTTGAGCCATAGATGGCACGTGAGATGTTTTTATGATTTCTAACTGTATAGCAACTTCTTTCATCGTGGGCCTATGTTTTCCTATTGGATTCAAGCATCGCATAGCAAGGTTTGCTATCGCCATAAGATCATCCCTAATACCCTCTCTAACTACCATTGCATCAAAAATGGACATAACTCTCCCTTCTTCCATAGCTATCATAAAGTGTGTTGCCAAACTTCTATTTTCACCAAATCTAGTTAGAGAAATTGGCTTTTCTCCTGTTAATAATTCAACAATAACAACCCCAAAACTATACACATCACTCTTTTCAGTGAATTGGCTTGACTGAAAATATTCGGGATCAAGGTATCCTAAGGTACCTTTGACTAGGGTAGTCAAGTGTGTTTGATCAATTGATACAAACCTTGAAGCTCCAAAGTCTGAAACTTTGGCTCGGTGCTTATCATCTAAAAGTATATTAGTGGTTTTTACATCCCTGTGAAATATTGGAATAGAAGTTGCTGAATGCAAATAATCAAGAGCTTGTGCAACCTCCGTAGCAATTTGTAGTCTCATGTTCAAAGATAGTGGAAGCTCCTGACTTTCGTCATGAATACGATCATACAAGGTCCCATTTGATATGAACTCGGAAACTAGCAAAGGAACCTCTGTCTCTAAGCAACACCCGAGTAGCTTGACCACATTCCTGTGATTAACTTGTGAGAGAATGACCACTTCATTGATAAAGTGTTCTAACTGGCTTTCATCTTCCAACTTTGATTTCTTAACTGCTACGATCCTTCCATCCGCTAACATACCTTTGTAGACAGTACCCTGGCCACCTCTTCCAAGAATTCTGTTATCATTGAAGTTGTCAGTGGCCTTTGCCAACTCACGTGATGTAAATAGTATGGTTTTATCAACTAAAGATGGGTCGATCTCTTCTTGTTGCTTCAAAAGTAAACTACCATTAATTCGTTTGAAAACACTCTTTCTTCGTCTTTTCGTTATTCTTTTCTTTATAAGTTTGTATGATGTGTAAATGACTGCTATTAGACCTAACCCTGACATTATGCTAACACCTGAATACAGAGCAATAAAAAAGGAAAATTAATTAGTATGCCGTCTCAACTTTAAGAAATGTCAAAGATTTAGTTAAACCAATAATTTTAATATAGCTAATAAATCAAGGTTTTAGAGTGACTATTTTTTAAAGGAAAATATTTGTTCTATAATAATAATTTAAGAGGAAAAATTAAGTGAAATTTTTCAACATACATAATTTGATAGAACAAATAATTCAAGTAAGTTGTTACGATGGAGAGGTTCGTTTTATATTAATTAGCTTTCGTGGATACTGAAATTGAAGCTGCCTACAACTACCAAAATAGTCATCACATGTGTTCTACGGTATAAAACATATTCGAATATTAACAGCTAGCTAGCTAAGAATTAATGAAAGATAGATGGATTATAAGAACCATGACTACTAGAAAGTTCTGTTGTTCCAATAACCAAAGTTTTTCACAAAAAGAAGTTGCTATGAAATTCCAAAATATGATAAAATATAAATTGTTATTAATTTTTTTTAAAACTAAATACCATGTCTTAGTATTATAAAAAATAAACTTTGAAGTCAGTGTGGATTTGATTAAAATAACATAGTTTGGTTGAAGGGAGATAATACGGCTCTTCATTTAGTAAGTACGGTAACCTTTTAACATCAAAGAAAGTCATCATTCAAAAATTGTTAGAAAATTAAAAGATAATTAAAAAACAAAGTTAAATATGTTGTTGGAAAAAATAATTAAATATTGTTGAAAGTTAAAACAAAAACGGAAAAATTGTCCCCATGTGTTGCGGCGAGGCATGACACACACGGGGCTAACTTTTAATAAAATTAAAATGTCTGAGCTTTAAGAAGAATGGCTAAAGCTTAGACCCGTATTTATTTATTTATTTATTTTTTGCCGTTTTGTGTAACACGTATTTCATCACTTTATTGGTGAGCGTATTTTGAAAACCGCTAAAAATATGTTTGTGTTCTCCTGAATCGACCCGCTAAACTTTTTTTTTTAAATTAGAAAGAAAGCTATATGAATTAAAAATAATTCTCAAATAGGGGACAATTTTCTAGTAGTGAGAATATGCATTACCAACATATATACTAATGACAATTCGCCAGTATGAACTATCACTACTAGAACTTTGAAAATGCTGACAAGTGAAGTTCCATTCTTTAGCTACACCATCAGCATCATATATACTCTCATAGTCACAGTAACCTTTATCACCTTCACACCTTGCACAATCTTCCGTAACTAGATGCACTCGAATAAGAGAAATTAACTTCCTTGTTTAAAAAAAAAGTTATTGGATTTTAATACTTTCAACTATGAGGTATTTGCTGCTGTCACTCCTAGCTAACAGCTTCATGTACTGTCACCACTCCCAACTTAACATTTCACTTTTCGTGTTACTCTGTTTTTGCCCACATGACGTTGTTATCCTACGTGACATGCTTATGTTGTACAGCAAATGAAGTGTTAAGTTGGGAGTGATGACAGTGAGGATGTTAGTTATGAATGACAACAGTCAATACCCCATAGTTAAGAGCGTTAATTAATCCAATAACCCTAAACCCACAGAGATAAATAAAAAATATAGAATCACATACCATCGCATCCATGTTCTAAATAAGAATTTCCCTCGAAAGGCTGATAACGGGAACATTTCCAACTATTCACTACCATACTATTACTCATATCCACTTTGAGCAAGTTTATTCCGGATCCATTGTAACAACAATTTATTTGATCACGGTCAAGGTTTGCTAGAGTCCATAGTAATGATACCGGAACGAAAGAGTAATCGCTAACAACAGATGAATTCTTGTTCATCAAGAAAGCAGACCCGCATGCTCCACCTCCACCTTGTGGTCCATGCCGCGTGAGATTGACGTTGTATGACTTAACATGATGAGGTATTGTTGTTTGGCAACAAGTGTTGCCAAGGCAGTTGTTTGTGTCACTAGCCGTACCATTAAAACAATTTGTGGAACACCCAACTAGCACACTTTTATGGTCCATCATAACAGCGTTACCACACCCCTCATAAACAAATTTATTGTGTGATTTGGAGAACAGGAACGGACTCCTACCAAGATCAATGCTCAACGACATCTGACTACTATTTTGGCAATAAGACATTTTTGGAGTGTTAACAGTTACTATTTGATTTTCCAAGTCTACACTCAAGATTTTGAGGTGGTTGAGTTCAGATAGACGTGGCGTCAAGGAGGTGCAATTAACATTGTACCATCTGTTGACAGAACAATTTGAACCGATTCCAAAAGGGTATGGAATCCTAACGTTCCCACATGTATCATTACACCCTGGCTTCGAGTACTTTGGAAGTGCCGTTGATACTGCAATTAGTGAAAGGAAGATAAGTAAACAGTTATAAGCATGAAACAATTTCATTTTGTAAGGAAAATTACTGATACGGGAAATGAAATGGTAGGCATAATTATATATGAGAGGTATGTGATCATAAAATACTTAGAATGTGGTGGATATTCTTCTACTTTAAGCAAGATTTTGACGTTTGAGTTATGTGGATATTTTTCTTTGTTGTTTAATCATTTGTCACAACAATTTAATTTTCAGCTCAAGTTATCCATATTTGGCTTTACAATTCATGCAACTCTAGCTATGCACATGAACCATAGTTATTAATTTTAGTTTAAAAAAATTTATCTTTTGTTTTAATGGCTGACCATTTAATTCAAGTTGTTTTAGAAAAAAAATTGTATTTTGGAGTATAGGAATTTTTAGGAATGGTCTTCTACTTTTCTATTATGATAAATGTCGCAATTCAACGTATTAATTAACGATGAGAAACACACTTTTGAAGTAGGGGTGTTCATTATTCGAATACCATTTGAATTATTCAAAATTCGATTCGAATCGAATTCGATTAAGGCCATTCGAAATCGACTTTCAGTCATTCGAATTCGATTCGAATAATTTTGTCGAATGTGGATCGAATACTAATATGATTTTCTGTATTCGCATTCGATTCGCCAATTCGAATAAGAAATTTATATATTTTTTAATATATATTTTAATATATATTTTTAATATATCTAATTAATTATCTATATATGAATATGATTTAATGGGCTTGAAGTAAAGTTAAAACTACTCAAATCCAACCCATTATCCAATCTTAATTGTTCATGATTTGGTGCTGTGACAGCAGCTTAATTGTTGTTTCTACGAGCTTTAAACTTGTTTATAGTCATTTTTTTGTGTTTGATTATGCTGTTTTAGACCTTTTGTTAACATGTTTTAGATTTGTTGATGTGCTAGTATTTTGCATATTGTTTGGGTGATGTTTTGCACATTGTTTGTGTGATGTTATAGACTTATGTTATGTTGGTGCTACATTTGTATTGTTACTTGATGTGTTTGTTTATTTTTATTTTTTTAAAGCGAATACATTCGAATGTATTTGAATTCAAATAACTTAATCGAATCGAATACATAGATTTTTATTCGAATGTGGATCGAATACGAATACAGTTTTTAAAAGTCCTAATTCAACCAATTCAATTTGCCTAATTCGCATTCGATTCGAATGAACACCCCTATTTTGGAGTACGTCAAAGTATCTAACACGAAAAATATCACGTATCAAACACGTTGAAGGGGCTTGGTTTCCACGTATCAAAGTGGGGTATCAATGTCAGCCACATATTGATTGATATTTAGTCAATGATGAAAGACTTACAAGGGGTTTGGTTTCCACGAAATTTAATGAAATTTAAATTTAAATTTAGATGTTTGTTTGAAATAAAGCTTAGCAAGTTGGAATTGAAATTTGATTTACATTTAGGTTTGGTGGTGTTTTTTAACTTTATTTAAGTGTCACATCAGCTCTATAGTTAGATTAGTGGAAATATTTTACCCCTTAACCTTATGTAAGTGTTACATTAGCTCAAGTATTCATGTTTATTTTTAAAAGTTAGTGATGCTAATTTTGGGCAAGTTGATGGATAATGATCCTTTAATAAGTAGTCCTTAATTACTTTGCTATAAAATCCGTGGTATGCTATAAAGCATAAGCTAAAGTAATGAGTTTCATTAGGAAGGAAAAGTTTAAAGATATAAGTTACATTCAAGGACGGATTCAGTGTGTTGAGAACGGGTTCACGGGAACCTATCGCGTCTTAAAATTTTAATATAAATTATATAGAAAATTTCGGAGTGAACCCATAGAATTTTTTAAGTGAACCCATATAGATAATTAGAAGAGGATTGAGGTAATAAAGTTCTCTTACTTAAGTTGGAAAGGAGTGGATTTTGCTTACAAAAGGTCTTAGGTTCTATTCTTTTTACAAACATTTTATTAGAATTATTTTTTTTAATGGATTTTTAACTTTTTAGGACTCAAAATCGTGAAATCCTTCTCATTTCATTTCAATTTCTAAAGTGTAATATTGACTCATCATATCACATTTTTAACTTCGTCCTTCACTCCCTCCATGCGTCATTCTTCAGTACATCGGTTCATAAAAGTACCGTACCTCATCAAGACCCCCTAGTCTATTTGTATGAATACATAAGAATACATGTAGACTCTCATCGGCTATATATACAAAAGAAAAATAACCACGCCCTATCGGCTTCTACAGAAATTACATATATATATACAGACACTCTTTTACATGGAAATTTTTACACACATATCTAACCCCAAACCCCCCCCCCCCCCCTTTTTCTTCCTCGTACCCTTGTCTCCTTCAATTCACACATTTCTCCTGCCATATCTTGTATCCATCCCATTCTTCGAGCGTCGTAGATTTGCACTCAGTCGATTCAGAATATCATCATGTCAATTTATGAAGGTAATTGATCGATTCTTGTCCCAAACCCCTATTTTTAAAATTTGTTACTGTTCATCACTGCTTATAACTCCTTGATTTAGCTATTACCATGTCTGATAACGTGAAATGTAATATGCATCTGTGTGATTCTAAATTCAAAGAATCACAATTGCAAAAATTAATTAAAAAATACGACATTCCGACTGATCTTCATCCATTACTACCTCCAGAACAAAATGTTGTGTATCCATTTCCGTCCCACCGTGTTCCCCTGTATACTCACCTGTTTAAAACCGCTAACTATAGAATACCATTCACGCGTTTCTTAATAAAAACCCTTTTGTATTATGACATCCATATATCTCAATGTGCACCCCTAGGAATAGCAAAAATACTACATTTTGAAATTACATGTAGAGCCTTAGGAGAAGTACCAGACTCGATTGTTTTTAGAAAATTTTTCCATATTACGAAGGCCAGAGACTGGTATACCTTCGAGCGGCGTAGGTCTGCTACCCTGTATTTCTTTACCACTGCTCTCACCGGTCTTAAAAACTGGAAAGATAACTTTTTTTATGTGGAGAACCGATGCCTACCCCTCGAAATGCAATGGAGGCCCAATAACGCCCCCTCCATTAAAGATACCGAACCTCCCTCACATTTGGTCAACAACACCCTTTTTCTTAATATAGTCAGTCTATCCCACCCCGTTCGTAAATATCCGGAACATATACTGGTGATTGGGTGGATCAGTCGGAAATGGGCGCACGACCAACGGTGGCCATCCATCTCGAAAGATGAACAAGGTATTTTACCATACTTCCAAGTAACTTTTGTCTTAACAAAAACTATTTTATTTTAACATCATTTTCTTTGTTTATTATTTTCTAGAGGTCGATTTATCATATGTGCCTCAAATGGATAGTTTTGCAGAACTATCTTTTGAAGGGCTAAACATGGATCTTTCAGATCAACCTTTTTTAGAACGGAACAAAACCGCTTTCCAAGACATTCGACAACCTTCTGTTTTCCTGTATACCTCAAGAATCTACTGAAACCGAAACCTCTGTACCCCCTTCTCAAAGAACGGCTATTCCCGTTGTTGATATTGACGGTCCTCTTAAAAGAAAGAAATCTACCGCAAGTGGAACAAGGAAAAAAACTCAAAAGAACCCTAAAAAATGCCCCGAGTATCTCTAATCCTACCCAATCCAGTAGCCTAGGGAACCTTTCCATCCATCTTCAGGGAGAAGACATCAATCGGGAAACTCTTGCACAGCGCATAAGGCAACAAAAAACTCCAGAAACCCTCGACCCTATCACTTTCCTGAACAAGACTCCAACAAAAAATCTAATTCACCCAGACCCTGAAAGGTCTCTTGAGCACACCCCTTCTCCTCCCACTTTTACAGCTCATGATCCTCCATCCCCTCAAAAAACCCCCTCCCCCTTAGCCAAAAATACCTCAATTCCATCATCCAGTCAAAAAACTACCGACCCAAAAATTATTACTCATCCTCAATCACAAAATCCCAACCCTCCACCTTTTAACCAAACAACTGACTACTCCGATTGGATATCCCACGAACTGAACATGTCTCCCTTTATTGGCCAAACCTTTCCCCAATCCACCTTGCCTGAACTTGACCAACCATTCATTCCTCACTGGAAAAACTTGAACAAAGATTCTGTACCTGATGTTGATGTGGCCCGTCAGTTCCTTCATCATAGCACCACCCCATGGAATTCTTAAATGGTTCACATCTAAACCAGGCGCAAGCCACAGGCTAGTTTTCAGAAATGCATCGTCGTTGGGTTGAAGCGGAAATGAAAGTGCATCAGTTATCCCAAGAATTATCCGCTGCTCAAGAATCTACTGCATCACTCCATCAATTACAACAACAACTTTCCTTAAAGACACAAGCTCTCCAAGAGGCTGACTCAAGATTCTCAAGTCTTCAAAAAGAACTTGACCTGGCCCTCCGAGTGTCAGCCCGAGACGTGAAAAAAACTACCGAACTATCACAGGAGAAAAAACAGCTCGAAGAGACCCTAAAGAAAACTCTTCTGGATCAAGATGAAACGACAAAGAATTTCATGAATCAGATCAATGACCTTGTGGCAAAATTAAATACCGCCGAGCAAACGCAAAATGTTTTAAGAAAAGGTACGATGCTACTGCCTTTTTATTCTACGAACATTCAGTTTGTCATTCATTTTTTTTTTAAAATCACATATTATTTTTGTACTCAGAAAATGAAGAGCAAAAGAAAACGATTCAAGATCTTACACAATCATCCAAAGTGCATGAAGAACAACTTGCTATTACCCAACAAGAAAAACAAGATCTTCAATCAATGAAAGAATGGTTGTTCACCGAAGCGTTAAGCATAATGGCTAGGAAAATAGCTAAAAGTCCAGAGATAGTTGCTGGAATCGCATTAGTGAACACCGGCATGTTTCTGACATTCCATACATGACTGAAGCTCTGCAACGACACTTTTATGCATCCCTGGCCAATAACACCCCACATTAATGATCTTGGCTACAACCATCCTTGGCCCCGCATGTATCCCACATATACCACAATGTATTTCTCTGACTACATAACTTGCCTCTTCCGGATCCAAACATTGTAACAACGGCCCCAAAAAGGTACGCCTATATAGACTATTTTCTGCCATCTGATATTGTAAGGACCGGACCTGCACTTTTCTAGCTTCAGCCTTAGCCGTCGGCAACCTGCCATGAACCATGTAGTCTACTATTAGAACCATCCAACTTTTTGGTGCCACGTCTACAACGAAAACTTCTACCACCTGTATCGAAGGCTTCTCCAATACCTCCACACGAACATCTTTAGATAAATGGTTACACGCTACTGAAGCCATTTTACTCAAAGCATCGGCTTTTTTATTCTTGCTTCGACTACATGTATTACCTCATACGCATCAAAGGATTGCAACAACATTTTAGCCCTCTTCAAATACCTAGCCATATTTTCCTCCTTTGCTTCATATTCCCAGAAACCTAATTACCAATTAACAATGAATCAACATATGCCTTTAATCGTTTAGCACCCACCTTGTGGGCTAGATGCAACCCCGCCAAAAACGCCTCATACTCTGCTTCATTATTGGAACTCGGGAAATTTAACTTTAAGGCATACGTCAGTTCATCTCCCTCCGGACTTACCAGTATTAACCCCGCCCTACATCCGTCATCATTTGATGCTCCATCAGTATGTAACGTCCATTCTTTAATTTCACTAGAACCTCTGCCAAAAAATCTGCAAGTACTTGCCCTTTAAAAGATACCCTTGGCTTGAATTCAATCTCAAATGACCCATTTTATCAATCGTCCTGACACTTTCGGCTTTCTTAACACCTGCTGCACCGGCTGGTTTGTTAAGACAATTACAGTATGTGCTTGAAAATACATGCGCAGTCTCCTAGACGTATACACCAATGCCAAAGCCAACTTTTCCAGCATCGAATATCGTTCCTCATATTCTTTCAAAACACGACTCACATAATATATCGGAATCTGCACGTCGCTCCTATCTACCATTAACACCGAACTAACCGCCAACTTTGCTAAAGCCAGATACAAGTACAAATTTTCCCCCTCTTTTGGTGCAACCAACTTTGGTAAAGCACAAAGGTGTTTTTTGAAATCCTCAAACGCCAAATCTGCTTCCTCTTTCCACTCAAAATTATTCTTTCCCAAACTCTGCTTTAAAACTTTCATAAAGGGGAGAGATCTCTCTACAGCCTTGGATAAGAACCGTTGCATTGCCACCAACCTTCCATTGAGGATCATTATATCTTTCACTGATTTTGGAGCTGTCATTTTCAAAACAGCTTCCACCTTAGAAGGATTTACCCCAATACCATCGGAATCAACCATCACCCCCAGAAATTTCCCAGCCTCCATTCCGAAAGAACACTTTTTTGGATTTAGACGCATCCTGATCTTCCGAAGCCTGCCAAAAGTTTCTTCTATATCTTTAACCATATGGTGTTCTGAATCACTTTTTATCATAATATCATCCACATAAGCTTCTAAATTCCTCCCATACTGTTGAAGAAAAGTCTCATCCATTAATTTTGAAAAGTAGCTCCGGCATTTTTAATCCGAACGGCATTTTAGTATAACAAAACAGTCCCTCCTTTGTGATAAATGCAGTCTTGTCCTCATCCTCCTTGTTCATTTGAATTTGGTGATAACCCTTATAAGCGTCCAGGAAACATTTGAACCTGAAACTTGCTACCGCATCCACCCTTTCATCAATATCTTGTAATGGATAACAATCCTTCGGACATGCATTATTTAAGTTTTTGAAATCAATGCACATGCGCCATGATTATCAGTCTTCTTCACCATGACCGGGTTAGGTACCCAGGTTTGATACTGCACCGGTCGTAAAATTGCTGCTTCAACCAATTTCCGGACCTCTGCCATCACAGCTTTACTCCTTTCAGCACCCAAACTTTTCTTCTTTTGTTGCACCGGCTTCTTAGAATCATATACCTTCAGCTTTCCGCATATTCCCTCGGTACCCTAGTCATATCTGAAGGTTGCCATGCAAAAACGTCTAAAGAATTTCCCAATAATTCGCATAGAGCTAACTTAGTTTCTTCTGACAAATATGCCCCTAATTCCACTTTTCGATCAGGAAATTGATTATTTATCAGCCACTGCTCGGATCTTCTCTTTTCTATTTCTTCTGAAAACCGTCCTGACATACTTCCCATAGACTGTCGAATTTCAGCCACTTGCATCATTGACTTTGTTGCATCATTGACTAAGTCGATAACAAATAAAAACTAACTAAAAATCAAATATTCGAATTTCATAAACATGAGTACATGATTATGAAGTTTTTTTGTAATTTCTCATACATTTGAAAAACTAATAATGAAATCAAATATAAGTTATGTCTTGGTTATTTTAGAAAATAATATTAAAAAAGACTATAAAGAATACTATAAAAAAGTACAAATGCATTTACAAGGTAAAAACATGATCGGAGGCGTGCACCGGTGGATTTTCGACTTGTCAGAGGGTGCGACAGTGGGTCGTTGGAGCGTGCACCGATTTGAGGTCGGAGGGTAGAGGGCGTGAATGTAATTGGAATACTAAATACATGTTAACTTTAAAGTTTATAAGCATAGTTTTATAAATATATTAAATACATAATAAAAAAAATAAAAATAAAAACTTGGTTTTCTGATAATTGGATAATCCGAATATCCGAATTATGCCAAAATTACTATCCGAACCCGAATCCGAAATTTCGGGTTCGGAATATCGGATTTTCGGATCGGGTTTTCGGATGCAGATATTTTTGAACACCCCTAGCATTGACTGGCAATATTAACTTTTGAACTTCATCATCTAGCTGTTGGAAACATTGAAAATACATAATTTCCAGAGCGCTTCCATTGTCTACATATATACGCCGAACCTGATGACCGGCTAATGTCGCAGAAACTATAATGGGTCCCTCATGAATCTCCTCCGGACTAATAGCCGGGAAAGATATTTCCTTGTACATCCATCTTTTTGAATCCGCACCAGCCCTTTTTCTATTAATGTTTGCACCAAACTCCCCGACCTGCACCATACCAATTACTTTATGTGTCACCGGTCCTCCCTTCCACTCTTTAATCATTTTTATCAGATGCGCCAACCAACCTGTCTTGACCGCCTTTTCAATTTCTTGCTTTAACACCCTACAATCATCCATATCGTGCCCTTTATCCTGATGGTATTCACAAAACTTGTTCAAAGCTTTGTTAGTTGTTGCCCTCTGTTTTTGTGGTACGGGAAAAATGACTCCCTCTGTTGCTAAAATTTGTCTTGGAGTTTTAACCAACTATGTGTACTGTATGAACCGAGGGTGTGATCCTGTGTGCCTTACCATGTTAGTTACCGTTGGCCTTACATACGACTGGAACCTGTTATTACCAGTCCATTGTTGTCTCCGGCTTACAAAAGTACCATGCGATCCGCTCCCACTGAAATTACTTCCCTTGAAAGGCATTCTTACCATATTGCTACATGCCGCTTTCCCTTTTACGAATGCTCGAGCTTTGTCCATCAATACTTCCAAAGTATGTAACACCCCAAAACCAAAAGTTGATATTTATATGTTATGTTATACATTATATGTCTTTTAATATGTGTGTTGGTAGTAAAAGTATACTATAGATGACACTATTTTTTTGCATGGATTTAAAAGAAAATCATGTACAAAGTTGAGGGGTTAAACATGTAAATTTTAAAAGTTGAAACGAAAGAAGATCGATTTTATAAGGGGGTTATTTGGAAATAATTTCAATCTCTATCTCTCTCTCTCTCTCTTCGTTGTTGATGTTGTTAATCAGGGAAGTAAATGGGTTTCATGTGCCCAAATTGGAGATTAGAATGAAGGTTAAGGTCTTGCATGATTGAAGAATTGTGATCGTCTAGTAATTTCATACATGAGGGAGAGGATTCATGTCAAAAAGGACTCAAGCTTGGAAGGGGTTATCAGGTCAAGATGAGGCAAGTCAACAAGCAAGGACATGGAGAACTCGAGGTAAGTGACTTATGAACCCAACTCTTGGATTGTTAAGTCATGTTTATGTAAAATGTAGAATGAGAATTAGAATGAATTGTTAATTTATAGTAAGTCAAGGGGAATGGATGTTGTTAGTGAATAAGTATAGTAAATACAACAATGTAAGTAGTTGGAATAATCTAGTTTTCTTTTAAGGCCACAAGATAATATTGGCGGAAAATTCAAGATATATATTTTTGGTTGCAAATGTATACGGATGGTCATTTAAGTGTGACCTAAGTGGATTTTTATAGTTTTTGATGGCCGCAAGGTGATATTGGTGGAAAACTCAAGAAACCAGTGAAGTTTAGCTTCTGACATGGCCATGTCTGCTGGCGACATGGCCATGTAGTGCCTGAGAAGCCATTTTTAGTAACATGGTCATGTTACTTGACACATGGCCATGTTCTGCACATATTTCCATTTTGTTTATATAAGTAATTATTTCTAACTTTTTATGGAACCCGCATTTACAAATATGATATGAGCAAGAATATTAGTCACTTATAAACACATATGTATGAAATGGTTGAGTATGTAATGGTTGTGTCATGATAATACAATAATGGGAATGATATGTATGCATGTATTATAATGTTATTAATAGTATCGTTATGTCATAGGCAATGAAAATGCATGTATACTAAGGAGGAGCACATGAGAGGTAAAAGTTAGAATATAGGGCTCGGGTTCAAGTTAGTAATAAGAATGGATCCGAACTTGTAGAGACAAGTTAACACGATCATGGAGTTTTCTTTAGATTATTTCTTTATTATTCAAATAATGTATGAAGCCATTTGTTTAACTAATTAATGACATGATTATGTGGTGGCCGCAGGTACTTAGGGTCTCCCTCTTACGAAATGAGGAATGTTTGAAGATCGAGTTAGGACCTGGATTGTACGGGGTCGTGGTCATATAGTGTTTACACGCCGTGTTTTAATGCATGTTATAAATATGAAAGACGTAACTCTTGAAATGTAGTATCAAATGGTTTTCAAACGTTTATGAATATTATATAAAGCAATAAATTTTCTGTTATGATTTCTGTTAACCCAAAGGGTATTTTAGTCCTTTTACTATTCCAAGGACCAAAATGGCAATAATGTTATGTTATTGTTATTACTATTATTATTATTATTATTATTATTATTATTATTATTATTATTATTATTATTATTATTATTATTATTATATAATATCCCACCCACCCACCTTTTCTTCTTCCTTTGACTTGCTGCAACACCACACCATCCACCATTTCTCTACACCTACCACCAACGTCTCCATCTCCGATTTTCGGCCACCCTCCTGGCCACCGCCGTCGCAACCTCCTCCATCATCATCTTCATCACCCACCACAACCATCACGATCATGTCTCTTTTGAAATCAAAACCCTATCATCATTGTCCATAAACTGATCCAACCATCATCATTGTCAAGATCTGCAAAAACAATTCGTGTTTCACCATCGCACGGCTCCATCTCCGACCACTGATGAAAACCACCACCGCACTGCTCCATATCCGCCACTGACGAAAACCACCACCACAAAATTCCTCTCTTCTTCCTTGATATCGTGGTGATGGTGCTGGTATGAAAGACGATCTAGTGGTGCTGCTAATCAGAGAGTGGATTGTCGTCGGTGGTGTTTAATTTGGGTTTTGTGTTGATGAGTTTGGGTTAGAGATTGAGTGAGAGAGCGATAGAGAGGGGTGTTGTGGCTGAGATGGTGGTGTAGACTGTTAGATGATGATGATGATGATGATGATGGGTGGTGATGGGTTGTGAATGGAGTGGCTTTAAGTGGTGGGTTATGGTTGAATTAGGTGGTGGTGGTGGTGGTAGTGTTATATTTATAAATTTAATAAACAGGGGTAAACTCGTCATTTAACATAAAATTAACGGAAATCGTTGACGAATGGACCAAACTGACAGTTTTTTACAAAACCAAACACCAAAATGGCAGAAAAAAAAAACATAAGAACCAAAGTGGTCGAAACGCTACAAACTCAAAGACCTTTTTGGCAATTTACTCTTACATTTATAATTTTTTTGTTTTTTTGTAATGAAAATTAATATGTTGATGCTTTAAGTGAAGAAGATGATGAGTTCGGTTTATTTTAGCGTTAAAACTTGTTTAAATTATGATTTTTTGATGATTCTTAGCGTTAAAACTTTTTTGGATTACTACTTTTGTGGTATAATTTAATATTATTGAACTTATGATGTGTTTAATTAAATTAAAATTCTTATCATATTACTTTGATAAATATATATTTCATCCGACCCCGTCCGACCGGTTCAACTAATAAAATTATAATACCGGTTCAGTGTCCGGTCCGATTTTCAAAACATTATCAATAACATCTGTTAATGCGTGCAAAATTTTATAATTAGTAAGATTGAACTCGTGACCTTAAAATCATAAAACTCTTCATCCACTAACAAAAGCCCGTGGATAAAATGACCACCGGGTTCTTTTATTTTTATGTATAGTTTATTATTTATTATTCACAAAATTTTATGTTATTGTTGCAACATCACGATAATCTTGACCTACGTTAGTGGCACGGTATGTTTTTTGTCTTTCTATATTTTAATTTTCTATTTGTTTAAACGTCTCATTTGAACTGACGTGATGTAACACGGACACGTACGTGTTGTTATTTCAGTGTACAAATTAAACTTCAGAAAAGTTAAACGTTGACAATTACTTTTGTAAATTACGTAGTACTAGTGTATTATATGGAATTTTAGTTTAATAAGTTTTAATTAAATTTAGATAACAAATTTATTTTTAAGATAGCTCATACTATATTGGTTTAGATATTTAGAATATGTTAAAACAAATAAGATGATCTACAATAATTGGTAAATGTTTTATCTTAACGTATCGGGTTAGAAGATATTCATGATAATTGATAAGTTTTTATTTAAACATATCGGGTTAGAAGATAATACATAATAATTGGTAAATTTTTATTTGAAGTATCGGGAAATAAGATAATTCATGATAATTGGTGGATTTTTTATTTGAACATATTGGGTTATTCGAATATGAAGCATACTATGACCCGCCTTAAAATCCTCCATCAAATTAAATTAGAGCGTGATACTAAGCAAAATCATATATGAAGTAATTAAAATGTTGATATGTGAATAAGTTAATTACTCAGTGTTACTCAGTTATTAGAATATGAAGATATTAGTCGATTGCTGATTTTTTCAGAAACAACAGCCGGTCAACAATGGAGAAAGAATATTCATAAAAGATAAACCATTCATATATATCTTGTAAATTAGCGTCCCTTTAGGTTCATTTTAGTTCGCATATCAGTCACCTTACTAATGCATTATATATTTCATGATATAAACACACAGAGCATCTCAATGGAGGTACTAACCATTTTTGTTCTTCTTTTATGTTTTATATTGCTACACAACAGCTACGCTGTTGAACTCGATACCATTTCAGAATCTCGGTTCATGACAAACGAAGATACTTTGGTCTCAGACACTGGAATTTTCGAACTGGGATTTTTCCAGTTAGATAGTTCCAGTTCCGAGAACACATATCTTGGTATTCGGTACAAAAAAATACCTCTTACAACCTTGGTTTGGGTTGCCAACCGAGACCGGCCGCTTACCAAGGCATCAACACTTATGTTAAAGATTACTAAGAAAGGAAATATAGTTCTTTACAACAACATGAGCATGTTCTGTGTTGAACCAGAGAATTACTAAACAAAGACACACTTTTATTTAATAAGTTTGACTTACAACTATCTCTTTGGATTACATAAATCAAAACCTACAAAAGGTTTATATAACCAAACTATTCTAATCATATTAGAACTAGGAAACATAATTATAATAATAAACACAAACTAATTAGAGACTAACTCAAATACTAATAATATTAGATAGATCTCAATAACAAACTAATTGTTATTAGTTAATTCTCCTTCAAGCCATCAAATGAGAATTACTGAACTGCCCTTAATGAATTCTAATATCGTCAAGTTTAATATTCTGGTCATCAAACACCACAACAAAATCAATGAATGCAACGGTAAAACTACGCGATACCGGAAATCTAGTCATGATGGACCTAGATGAGAAGGTTCTTTGGCAGAGTTTTGATTACCCAACTGAACACTGGCTTCCTGGAATGAAGATAGGTAATGATTACTCGAGGGGCATCGAATGGCACCTATCTTCATGGAAGAGTGGTAAACATCCAATTATAGGAGAATTTACTTGGGGAGTTGAGAAATACAAGTTTTTTTTTTTTTTGGACAGCGAAACGAATAAAGCCCGGCTACCCGGGGTAACCCAATGACGAAAGGCGACCCCAAACGCTCTGCGAACACAGACAGCGCTGGGTAACCGAAGCCCACCTATTAAACCAACTCCAATTCGGGGGAAACCCACTAGCCCGTCCGCCCGTAGGCACGACAACAAGCTAGCGGTAAAACCCGTTTGGCTCAGAGATCGAACTTATGTTGCCACAAGTCTCCCTTCATTGCCCCCATTTGCCCCTTTCAAAGTGATGGTAGTGGGACTAGAACTTGGGTCTCTTTTGGAGAATCCAAGCCTCTTACCACTACACCACATTGGAAGTTGCAAGAGAAATACAAGTATCCTGATGACAAACTAAAACAAGGAGCTATGGTCAAATTCCGCGGTGGGCCTTGGAGAAATAACCGGTTTAGAGGTATTTCATCATTAAGCAGGAACATGACGTTTACATACAATGTTACGATTAACGAAAGAGAGGTGTCTTTTACTTATACTTATGAAAACAGTTCTACCATTGATAGAATTACATTGAGTTCTTCTGGGCAACTAGAAAGTTGGTATTGGGTAGAAGGTGGTAAGAACTGGCAGCTTGGTGTATCATTCCCTAAAGATCTATGCGATACATACAACATTTGTAGCGCGTATGGTAGCTGTGTGATTAATATGATCGATCAGTCTTGTGGTTGCTTGGATGAGACAAAATTTGTGCCAAAAAACAAAAAAGCTTGGGAAATGGGTAATTGGTCAGATGGTTGTGTTAGGCGAACACCGTTAGATTGTAAAAATGGATCAGAAACGTTTATCAAGTATTCAAATATTAAACTTCCCGACACACATAGTAGCTTGTTTAACATAAGCATGGATATGCAAGAATGTGAAGCGCGATGTTTAAAGAATTGTAGTTGCATGGCTTACGCAAATCCAGACCCGAGTCTTGGAGGAAGGGGCTGCTTGCATTGGTTTGGTGAACTGGTAGACACCCGAGTTTACCCTGAAGGCAAGGGCGGTAGAGATATTTTTGTAAGAATGGCTTCCTCCGAATTAGGTAATAAATACTGTTTGGCAAAATCTGAACCCTTAGAAGTCTAAATCATTAAAAGGCTCTTTTGATGCGAGGAAAGTTGGGGTAGAAGTACAGATTATGGTAGAGTTGATATACTCTCAATTCTGTTCCATTCAACATATCTTTGTCCACTAACCATTCAACACTGAATTGAACCATTAAGAAACTTTGTTTAATGAAACAATCGCTCTTAATACTAAATGATTCAACTTTGAACTGAATCATTCATGGGTGAAAGAAACAACCACTAATAGAAGGGGTGGGGTGACCCCCCCTCCTTTTGTCTTTTAGTCGTTTTCAGCTTTAGTCCCCTACTTTGACTTATTTTCAACCTTTCACCATCAACTATCGACTATGACCTTATTATTATCACATTGACCCTTAATTTTATATGTTTATACTTTAGACAACTAAAATTTTTTTTTCAGCGCGTGCGATTAAGTAGCAAACACAAGGCCACACCGCCACGTGTCAAAGTCAAAACGTGACAATAAGAATCGGTTGCCGCATCGCATGACCCGGTTACGTAACTAATATCAGTAAAAGCACACCATATTAAAAATTTTTTTCCATTTTAACAAGTTATCTGTGACACAGCTAGTGAACCAAATTTCTTAAAGAAAGTGAGAGCAAACTTTAAAATCATCATACCTGTGATCTTCGCGGGAGTTGTGCTTATCGGCTTCATCACTTCATGGGTGTAGCATGCGCGAAAAAACATCGATCATGCTAAACCAAAAGAGGAAGGTAAAAACGTGACATGTTCACCAACGAGACTGAAAAAAAACTAGACTAATGAGCCTTGTCAAATTTGTATAATTTTTACCAGGTCATCCAAGTGTCTATAAAAGCCAGGAAGAAACCATGGAGCTTCCATTATTTGCCTTCTCTACAATTACTAATGCCACTTCGAATTTTTCTCCTAACAACAAACTTGGAGAGGCTGGATTTGGATTAGTTTATAAGGTAAAAACTAGACTTCATAATATCATCCAAAAAATATGGAACCACATTTGGAATTTGTATAGTTATTAAGTTTACAAAAACATGCATGCCGAGTGATATGCTATTGGTAGGGGTTGGGAATGGTGGGATGATTGCAAACGTTTCCTCTATCCCGGCGAGGTAGACAATTACTCCCACTGAGACGCTAGCTAACTCCTAGAAGCTTTTCATACATGTACATGTACCGAATACAACATACAATATAGTATTCCGAATAACATAAAATATGGGTAGAGTTTTTTACTTAACAAATGAAAAATTGTCAGGGTGTTCTAGAAGAAGGGCAGGAGATCGCAGTTAAGCGTCTCTCCAGGAATTCAAGTCAAGGGCTTGATGAGTTTAAAAATGAAGTGATATGTATTTCAAAACTTCAACATCGAAATCTTGTGAAGCTTCTTGAATGTTGCATACATGCAGATGAGAAGCTACTGATCTATGAGTACATGCCAAATAAAAGCTTAGACTTATTTATTTTTGGTAAGAAACTTATGCATAAACTACCTAATTTGAACTCTTTGGTCAAGATTTGGAGCCTTTCATATGAATAAACCATAAACATTTAGCCAAAATGTTTGATAGATCAAGCACAAAGCACAATTCTTGATTGGAAAAATCGCTTTAATATCATCAAAGGAATAGCTCGGGGACTTGTTTACCTGCATCAAGATTCGCGTTTAAGGATCATCCATAGAGATCTTAAAGCTAGCAATATTTTACTTGACCAAGATATGAACCCCAAGATATCAGACTTTGGCATAGCTAGGAGTGTTGGTGGAAACGAGAGCCAAGGAAACACAGAAAGAGTTGTTGGCACATAGTAAGACACATGAGCAAACTATTCGTTCTTTCTTTGTCATTTGTTATCAATGTCTCTTTAAAGCATTTACTACTCTGTGTAGTACGTGGTTACATGTCTCCTGAATATGCAATAGATGGTATCTTCTCAATGAAGTCAGATGTATTTAGCTTTGGTGTCTTAATGTTGGAGATTGTGAGTGGAAAAAGAAATAGGGGGTTCAACATGCAAAAACATGGCAATAATCTTATGGCACATGTAAGCTCACTAGTCAAACAACTACCAGTTTGATTTTTCAACTGTCTCTAATTGAAGTGCTGCCAAGAAGTATTAATTGCAACATTGTATCCAGGCATGGAATCTCTATAATGAAGGCATGTGGATGGACTTAATTGATGCAAGGATAGCTGAATCTTGCCACCCGCCCGAAGTTTTAAGATCAATTGAAGTTGGTTTGCTATGTGTACAACAAAATGCAGGAGACAGGCCAAACATGTCATCGGTAATTATGATGTTAGATGGGGAGCGTGCATTGCCACAACCTAAGCAGCCGGCATATTTCATGGAAAGCAATTTATTTGTTGCAAAATTCTCTGCGAGTACTAATCCAACAGGTTCGATCAATGAGTTAACTATCACCCAGGTGGATGCTAGATAGAAAGTATTTGTGTATATATGCGTGTGACTGTTAGTCACGATTAAATTGGTCAAGTACATAAGGTATGGGTAAGATGCAAGCTTTCAATATATGGATAAAAAACATAATTATATGTAATACAGGCAACAACTTTGATATATCCTATCGACGAAAATGGTTATATTTTAAGAACACTTTTATCAAAATTGAATATGTACATTGTACAACAACGAGGAGGATTGTGAATGAATGAAGAGTGAAATGGATGGACTATTGTGACGGAAAGAAAGAGAGTGTGTTTAGTTGGTCAATGTAATATAATATAATGGATCATTACGAAGGAATGCAAAAGACTCTATTTTCATTTCATCCACACTTCATGTTTTTTTTTATTTCTTGAAGGAATGAAATAACTTTTTATTTTATGACTAGAACCATGATCGACCCATGCTCCAATCCTTGACCCGACCCAAGACCCATGAACTGACCCATGTTCTGACCCAACCCATGAACCTGCTCACGACCCGAGCCATGAATCGATCTGTAACCCAAGTCACCCAACCATGGCCCAACTATGATCTAAACCGTGATTCGACTCATGACCTGACCCATTCCTGAAACCATGACTTAACCCATGCCCCAAACCATGACCTGAACCATGACTTAACCCATGCCGCAAACCATGACCGTGTCTCGAACCATGACCCCACCTGTGGCATGTTCCAGGACCTAACACATGAACTGACCCATGACTCGATATGTGTACTGACTCATGACCTGATCCATGAATTGACCCATGACATGAACCATGAACCGAATCACGACCCAATCCATGAACCAATCCGTGACCCGACACAACAACCGACCATGATTCAACTCATGACCCGACCCATTCATCGAACCATGACTCAACCCATGGCCCGACCCATGTCTAACCATGCTCTAACCTATAACCCAAAACATGATCTGACTTATGAGTTGACTCATGCATTGATTCATGTATCGAATCAATTGTTTTAACCACTTTCATTTTCTAGCTACAATGATCAAAGGGTTGTTGAAATCAATCATTATTCTAAATAAGTGTGACTAAATGGCCGTTAAAAAAATGTGATTAAAGGGTAGTAAGAACCACAACATCATTTGGATTGAATAGTGACCAAACACATGGTCTCTGCCACATCTGTTTCTAAGAAACCGTGGCTAAAGAGTATCAACAGACATCCATTTATTGTGGTTCTAATAATGTGGTCATTTTCGTGTGATTGTCCATTTTAATCTTAATTATAAATTTGTAAAATAAAAAACTATGCAACATGAGAAAGTTAAGAAGCAATTAAATTGTATATTAACAATAATAAATCATAGTACATACAAACATTGTTTTCAATCAATATATATACAACTACTTAGCAACTGTTTGGAATTTTTTTTTATATTTAATTAAGCCGTGTACAGTTGTGTGCCTCCTCGTCTAACCTGCAACTTTAGTTTGATTGGGTTTTGGATCTGTAACTGCAACTACAAAACATGGAAATATGCAAATATAAATACCCAAATGGAAAAGAGAGTGGAAATTACTGCATCATCGGGTATACGAATGTTCACCGTCCTACGTCGATCATCAAAATATAAATTACCAGCCAAATGGAAACAAATAAACTGGTTGTTCCCGGTCCTTATCATCAAAATACATCATAATTAACAAAATTAATGCTTACAAATATGAATCGACAACTTATAAGTTATTAACTAAACTAATGGCAAAGAAACAAACATTTGATTTATCATATTTGACCATATTATTTGACAAAGCAAAGAAACTTCATACTACAGCTCCAACTGTATTCATGTCACCTGCATCATATGGTAAAAGTGCAGTTGCCTTCACAGCTTCATCAATAAAAACTCTAAAGCAATCATCTTGTAATGGACACGATGAATGAGAATATTTGGTTACGTTGAATACTGAATATCATCTTGGGTAGTACCTTGTCCTTCCGTACAGTCGTTTCCATGATCTAAACTCAAGCCTTTTTTGATTTTTTATCTACTTCCTAAAAAACTTTAAATTGATTATGTATTTAAAAATATGCAATCAGATAGAATAAAATGAATTGCTGATAATGTGTTAAATATACATAAATCCCATGTTGAGGTTATTTACGTTTTGAGTTGTTTCGAGTCGGTTTTTATTGCATTTTAGATACAACTGATTTTTTTGTGTTCCGTAGGTCCCATGTTGATAAAGAAATGGAAAGCTCACGGAAAATCAAATCCGTAGGCGAAAACGGGACGCGAAACAGAGTTACGAGCGAGCAGGTACGCAAAAACGAAAAAACCGAACGAAACCGAGTCGCACAACACGACCAAGGGTCTTGGCCGAGCCACGCGACCAGGAGGGGCATTGTGGCCGCGCTACGCGGCGTAGTGTTACTGTTGGGCACGTGCTGACGTCACCCCACGCGGTGATGGATCCGTTTAGTCGCCGCGCGAAGCGGCAACACGTTTTTGGCAGAATGTTTCGACGTTTTTGGCCCGGTTCGCTATATAAACACATTTTCTTCAACCCTAGCCTCCTAGAGACTTTTGGGGGACGGAAAAGAGACGAAAAACAGCAGATCGGAGGCGATTTTAAGTGCAAGAAAGCGAAATCAAGACACCGGATACTCGTGGGATCAAGGATCACTTCCTAGATTGGCTGCGTTCTATTGTTCTTTCGTTGTTTTTATCTTTTATCATGTTCATTACTTTAAAACTTGTTTTTATTGCTTTGATTATCGTAGGCTAATCGTTAAGAACTACCTAGGCGTCGTGATGATTTGTTAACTTGGTTGGATTTCATGTTTGGTTACGTTTTGTTTATGGTTTATTATGCATAATTAAAGTTTCAATATTTATTGCTAATTGATGCGTATTGCATGTTGATATTGGTTTGATTGAGGTTATTAGTCCACGTTCTCTTGGTGATTGTCTATGTCACGGAATATGATTTGTTTTAGCCATTGACTAGTGTTGTGGTTTTTATGGTTAACCTGCAGTAAAACCATGCATAGGATTAATATTATGAGTTGAATTGGTAAAAACGTGTAGCCAACTTAGAAATCCGTGAGGTGATAAGTTGTTAATTGGTAAAGTTGATTAATTTGCTAGGTTTAAGTCTTTGTGAGAAGTCCGGCTTAGTTTATATTAACAAACTTACTTGTTAAATTAATTGGTTGGTTTGAAATGGCTTTAGAGTTCGTATCATGAGATAGGTCTTTAATCTAAGTCAATTAAGCATAATTAAATTAGGTAACTGTGAGGAAACTTAATCCCATAACCGGTGCGATACTAACTTGATAGTGATACTTTAGGTTTTTTCTCGAAAAGGGTCAATGATCCTATTTAGCGTCAGCTTTAAGTGAATATTTGTAGACCCGGTTCCACAAACATTAGTCCAAACATGATTGATAACTGAAGTTGGAAATGATTCTAACCTAGGTGGTTTGTCTTCATTTCTTAGTTTTAAATCCGTCTTTAATTCGTAAGTTTCCATTTTTAGCAAGTTTATATTTTTACTAAGTTTCAATTTTAGCATGTTACTATTTTAAGCACAAATCCTCTTTTCAAATAATCTTTTATCTAAAGTTCGTGTCTAGCTAAGTTGAGTCTTAATTTAGTTAATTTATCGTGATATATAGAGTCTGTGGGTCGACCCCCGGACTTACATTTTACTATATTACATCCGATTGGTCCACTGCCGGTTGTGTATGATTTAGTCGGTTTGTCTTGGTTTTATAAATTTAAAACTAGTTGTTTTTAGTTGTTTATTTTATATATATATATTGCACGCATCAATTGCCAAATTGGAAAATTTTAGTTTTGGTCCCTGTGGTTTGTATATATAACGATTTTAGACCATTGATTTTCATTTCATGTTTTTTTATCGCTGTTGTTTCAAAATAGTATCTAATAAGTCCAAGACACTAACGTCATTAAATTGATTAAATTGATTGGTTAAGCATAACGATATTTTTACCTATTTTCACATTAGGGCTACTTATGTAATATAATAATAATAAAACGTAGGATTATTTATGTCAGTTGTTGAGAATAAATCATCATCATCATATTAGCCATCATCCACCAAAATTCACAACCTGCACTAGTAAACAGTCACCAACTCGACCAAATCGCCCCTTCATCATCAAAAACCAACTAAAGTCACAGATCGAGGCCGTTTGGTCAGTAAAAAATAAGGTAAATAGAGTTCCTATTCACCCTTAATAGTAAGGGTAAGTAGGGTGTCGAAGAGGAATTTGTGGTCAATGCTTAATGTAACTAGTTAATTATTGAAATGAAAGAAAGATATTAAACAAATGTGTGAAAATAAACTTGAGTTGGAGTTGATTTGAATTGACTTTGCAAATTGAAAGCAAATAACTTTAAACGATGGATTAACTATTAATTAAAAAGGTAATCATTCTCGGGATTCAGATTCAAAGACAATATTAAGTTCAATGGTTTAAGTTTTCATCATGAAAATATGACTTCTATGTAATGATAAATCAATTGCCAAACAATTACTAATTGCTAATCTTTATGAGTAGACAACGAAAATGTTGATAACCGAAAACCAATCATTTAGTTTAGTAATAATCACGACAATCTCTAAATCAGAGAGTTCATCTTCGAACATCAAATAGAAAACAAACCTAAACAAGGAACCAAACAAATGTCTTGAAAGAATCCTTCACCCGGAAATAACCACAATGGAATTAGCCATGGTCCAAGGTCATACCCAAATTAATTTTTACGCATTTAAACACATCACACTTTGCAAGCAAAGAGTTTTTATGAATTTAAGATCTATCTACTTGAGCCTACTAAGCTTATAAGTATTCTTCATGCATGCTAACACACCCCTCACAATGTCACTCTTCTCGGTTTTATCTTGTCACTAGTGGAAGATGCACTAGTATAATTCTGTAACACTCTTAGACCAAGAAAAGAAACACAATTACCGTAAGCTGCTTGCCTAACAATCATAACTCCACCACTTAACACAAGTCGTGCACAAATCATAAGAACTTTACAGGGATGTAATGTTAGGCTAGGGTTAGGGTGCGGATTAGGAACTTGAAAGTGACTAAATGGTAGTGAAATCCAATTAAACATGCTAACGAACTAATAACAAAAACTAACATACTACTCAACTTCGGGTAAAATTGACCCGTTCTTATTATGCTCAATCAAAACTTCATTTTTCACACATATGGGCAATTTTCGACCCAATACTAACATTCTTTTTTTTCTTTTCATTTTCTTCTTTTGTTCTTTTCTTTTTCTTTTTTTTTTCTTTTAAACAGAAATAATTCAACCATACTTAACAATATCTAATGGATCTCAATACACGGGTAAACACAAAGCTGGGTTTAAAAAGGTTAACACGGCTTAACATATGTGGGTTAACACACGAAAGGTTGGGGCTCTGTAGGGCTACTAAGGGAAAATGTAAAGGTGAGGAACAAAAATAGAAAACGGCTAAACAAAATAAAAAGGGTGAATCCTAATGCCTTAATTATGTTTACGCAACAACTTGGTTTGTGGTCTCGAAATTCACACATAAAAAGAAATTGAGCTCAAACTTCTCACCATCAAACTGTGTGGAAAAAGGTTGCCGATGTGTAAGCATGCATATAAGTCCACTCTCTAGCTTATTACCCCTGGCTAGACTTCTCTAATATTCACATATTTTTCTTCCTTTTTAACTAAGTTAACCATGACCAAGGACCTTAGCTTGTGCACTAGTTAAACAAGCATTCCCGATTTACATTGCAACCTAAGCTTTCATGCGCAATTGGGAGTTAAAAAGGCAAAAATTTTCAGAAGTTGTTTAATTTTTCAACGTTTCCACATTTTAAAAATCCCCTTAACCTCACACTTTGGATAAATTGTCCCCAATGTATTGATCTTTAGCTCAAAGGTTAATTTTCCCCCAAGACATGCAACTTCCTTTAAAACGAAACTAAATAAACCTAATAAACACATCAACAAAATCATTCCCTCATAAAAGTTGTACACCACCAAGATTACTTACCAAAAGAAAATAAACATAAAACTAATATGTCACAATCACCACCCAAACCCAAGTTTAATACATGACACAAAGACAAGGAAGAACACATGGACCTGATCAGGTTATCAAACCCTGTTTCACTAATAAGAAATCCATGTGATCCCGACACTTTGGTGTTTGCATCTGGTGCTTGAAACTGAAAAAACAAAGCAAACAAAAATACCCAAAACTATAAAATAAATAAAACTCACTTTCCTAGGAATCACGGTTGCATTTAACATATGTAACAAACCTTTTAAACCCCTCGGTAGGCCCGAGTGGACGAGTGAAGTCTCGTGAGGGTTTCTAGGGAACATACCCACAAAGTTCTCAATACTAAATAAATAAAACTAATAAACTAAAAGTAAAACCACAAAAAACCTTGGGTTGCCTTTAATTAGCGCTAAGTTTAAAGTCTTCAGCCAGACTTGATATCTATGACCACTCATGGTGGTTTAGATGCTTGCCCCCCAACTTGTTGGAATTGGCCAGATTCCAACGATCATATTAGTCTACTGCATATTTCATGGAGCAATATCCTCCATCACCATCAATGTATTCAATGTAATTATGTAGTCAATAGTTTCTTAGGTAATATAAACCTGGTTTAGGTAATATAGATGTAACAAAAACACGACCAAGTTTATTTAAAATAGAAATTGTATCAAAAGAAACATGTCCTAGGCGACTATGCCATTTATTGAATGAAGCACGAAGGTGCGATGCAGAAAGCGCAGCAACTAGAGACTTGTGACCTTCGGTGAGAACATAGAGACCATTTTCGCATGTGCCTTTAGCTAGTACCTCCGCTGTTTTTCGGTCCTGTATTTGGAAAAAATTATTAGAAAACAACACATCAACCGGAGAATCATTCGTTAACCTACTAATTGAGAGTAGATTTTTTGTAAGATTGGGAACAACTAAGACATTGTTTAGTGTTAATGAATCATTTAATTTAGTGTTTCCAATGTAAGAAACAGGTGATGATTTTCCATTCCCAAAAGTAACATGAATGCTACCATTGTGAGGTTTTGAATTTTGTAAACCATGAATTGAGGGTAACATATGTGTTGTAGCACCTGAGTCAGCGGTCCAATCTGGAGAGTCGGAGGCTACATGGCATTGAGCAAGAAAAGCCTCGGCAAGATTAGCATCAAGTGGGACCGATTTTTGGGCAAAGGAGGCGAGTTGAGGACAAGCACTAGCATAGTGACCGGTTTGACGACAAAGTTGACAGTGTGGAGGTCTTTTGGTGTAGGAGTGGTTTCGGCCTCTAGAGGAGGACACACGACCTCGTCCCCGAGATGAAGAAGGGGTACGGACGTGTGAAGTTTTGGTCGAGTGGACATAGAAAGCGGCTTGGGGTGATTGAGGACCATGAAGTTGTTGAACAAACATTTCTTGATTCTCGGCATTGGCCAAGAGGTCACGAAATGAAGGAGCCGGGTGAATGGTTCTTTGAGAGGTGGAAAAATTTTCAAAGGAAGCGCCAAGTCCACAAAGGAACCAATGACGTTTGTCTTCGTCGCTTATGGGATGCCCTATAGCCGAGAGTTGGTCGACTAAAGCTTTGAACTTTCGACCGAATTCAGAAACCGAAGAGGTTCCTTTTTGAAGGGTTCGAAGAGAGTCTTTGAGAATATGGATTCGTTCAATGGAGGAGTGGCTATAGGCATCGGCTAGTGCTTTCCAAACGGCCTTGGCCGTTTTGTGTCCAATGGTTTCGGCCATGGCTTCTTCGGTTAGGGTAGAATTGATTAGTAGAAGGACTTTCTGATCATCTATTTGCCACTTCAGAAAATCGGGGTTGGCCACAGAATTGTTGTTGGTTAGAGTAGTTTCGGGTGGTGTGGGGGTGGTTCCGGTGACATGGCCGAGCAGTTTGATGTAGGAGAGGACCGGAGTAACTTGTTTTTCCCATGAAAGATAATTTGTTGAGGTTAATTTGATGTTGATTAGGTGACTAAGGGAGTGGAGAGGTGTTGAAGTTGGATCGGCAGCCATGGTGGCAATTAGGAAGGAGAAGGAAAAAAATTGCTAGGGAAAAAGGATCTTGTAATGTTTAGGCTGATACCATATGAAATCACAATGGTCAACTTAAGTTTCATTGCAATATGGCAACCCTTTAAATACAAATTACAAGACTAATAATATGGAAAGAATTACTCTTCTAAACTAAGAAACTATTGACTACATAATTACATTGAATACATTGATGGTGATGGAGGATATTGCTCCATGAAATATGCAGTAGACTAATAGATCATCTGGTAGGTCGTTAATTTTTTTCCAGCTTGGGACAAACTTGCTTTCATTGACCAATGAATTTACACAGTCAAGTGGATCGCTCAGTTTGAACTCCATTCTCAGCTTTTCCTTCCTTATTAGCTCCCATTTCTCTACCTCTTCCTTCTGGAGATTCCCGAGCTTAAACATGTAAGACTCAAAACCATTCTCATCTGTGATGTCCTTGTTTACACGCGAAGTGTATTGAGGACACACCTATTAGTAGCATTTGTTGCATGACAGTCATCAAGAGCATCATAAGTAATGGATTTGAAAGTACATTAAAAGACAACTTACGATTTTTATAGGCCATGTCGATTATTCCATCTCGACAGTTGATTTGAGCTTGTTCTATTACCAACAATAGTCGACCCAAAATTACCTTTGGTTGCTCAGTTGTCCTTACTTGTTCATAATCTAGCACCAAAAAATCAACCGGGAAGTAGAATTCCCCATATTGAATCATTACATCCTTTACCACCCCCTAAGACATTTGCAGGTTAAGTCAGCTAACACCACGGTGGTTTCAACTTCTTGTAGAAGGTCAAATTCATATTGATTATATAGCATGCCTGGCAAGATGCTCATACCCGCTCCATAATCTTAAAATGCCCTGTTTATCTTAAATTTCCCAACTTTGATTGGAATTATTGGTTGTGACACACGACATTTTCAGGATAATCTTGTTAATATAACTCTGTTAATTATATTATCTCAATCATGATTTTTAAGTGAAAGGGCCTAAAGGCCCAACATGATAAACAAGGTTCATTAAAGGCCCGACATAATATAATGGGTGCTATTCCTACATATGAATATGAAAAATGCTTTATAAACTTATAAGAAGTCAAAATAACTGATTCTATAATGAACAAACGTAATTAAGTACGAACGCCGTAGGAAACACGTATACGGAGCCGTATCGACATTAGTTGACATCTGAAATGATAATCTGAGCTTTGTAATATTATTAATATTCGGAAAGGATTTGGAATGTCGTGAAAAAAATGTAAGCTTTGACGAAGATTCGAGACGAGAAACGATACAAGACGCGATGTGTTATACACGATATCAAGTTAAAAAGAACCCACTTGTAAAACCCTAACATATAACATCTCATTCTCCAAATTTCTCTCACTTTTCCAAAACTTAAACCCTAGAACCTTTCCCACAACTTCCAGCCGCCACTTTTCCAGCCAGCTCCGACGTCCCCAAGAGGCATATAATATATCAATCTCTTCCTCTCGACCAGATGGTTCCAATGATAGTAATTGCATTTTCTAATACATAGCGATGAAGAAGTTATGGAAGTTAAAGTTAGCGCCGGCTAGGGATTCATCACCTTTCTTCTTCTTTTTTCCGGGGAGATTCCAGCCAAATCGAACGTCCCTAAGAGGTGTATTATATATCAAAATATTCGTCTCGATGAGACGTTTCCAGCGGTGATAACCTTTTCTTCTAACTCGCAACGATGAAGAAGTTATGACCATATAAAAATTTTGGCTGCTATGGTTTTCATCTTTTTTCTTCTTCGTTTTCGAGCCAACTACACTAATTTCCTTCCCTTCTCTCCGACCAGTCTTGGTAAGTGTGTGAATGGGAGTGTTTGGGTCTGTTATGATAGCGTGATTCAGTAACAAGGGCGTGGTTGTGATGGTGTTCAAAGGCAATGGTAATTGGTTGAAATCAAGAATACATCATCCAAGTAAACCAACAATGGTAATCGGTTAAACAAATCAATCCTTGTAAATGCGACACATGTACCATATGTATAAATATAGAGACAATTATGTAGATTATATATATTACGAATACAAACGCGAGTTATTAACCAAGTGTTAGTTGGTTTTTAATTAGATTAAGTATAAACACTTTTGTCATTATCATGATCTTTATTATTACTACCAGTAATTGTTCTAAACTAAAGATGTTAATAAACACAACATAGAATTAACATAAGCACATGTATTTAAAAGGACATGATAAGTGGTAGTTATATATACCTACATATAGGTATGCGAGCATATATGTGTACGATTGTAGAACAGAATCACATAAATATTTAAATGTGCAACCTTTGTTTATTCAAGTGATACGATGGATTAGACAAGAAACATAGATACAATCGACTTGTAATAATAATAAATCATTTCATTCAATTATCACGAAGAGCTCAACCACACAAATATATTAATATAGTGCTAATATTATAGATCGACTATTTGCTATGTGTACATATAGGGATTTTATTGCTGAATTTCGATGTAAGATTGGGCTTATGTGGGCTTTCAACTTTAATCCGCTTATACTTGCTTGCTACTCTAAGGTGAGTTCTTTGCCTGCTTTTAACCTTTTTGGTTAGAAAACATACAAATGCATTTTACAGCACCTTCGGGTGGGCTGCGTTTTACAGCACATTCGGGTGGGTTGCGTTTTACAACACATTTTTATGGGCTGCATTTACAGCGCCTTCGGGCGGGCTGCATTTATACCTTCGGGTAGGGCCTTCGGGTAAGATTCTATCGGCTTTCGAGCTGCGTTTTATGCTTTTGATAAATCAACTCATTGAACTCACCAACCTTTGTGTTGACACCTTTTAGTATGTTTTCTCAGATAATTAAGGAGCACGAGCACGGTTAGGGCATGCATGCATCATTGTGTCTGCATATTTTCAAGTTTTTAATTTGTTATTGAACTTATTTGTATTAAATACTTTTAATGCATTTCCTTTACTCAAAAATGTTTTGACATTCACTTATCGTTACGCTTCCGCAAACATTTAAACAATTACGTGCATTAAATTTTCTCATTTAACGAGTCACGTATGTTTTAAATTCATATAGTGTCGTTTGGTGTAACTAATGACTTGGATCCTGGTTTTGTCGCACGACTAACGGATACCCTGTTTGTGGAAAATTGAGGGTGTGACATTGGTGTTCCCGGGTCACTCTCTTCAGCTTCATCAACTCCCTTTATTGTACTTGTAACTACTTGTGGAGGAGGTGTTAAAAAATTATCAATACATTCAGAGTCAGGAAGGATACTAACTGAATTTATGTTCATATTCCTACTAAAACACTAAAAGATTAAAAAGACTAGTACAATGGAAATAGGTATCGTATCCACTGAGGAGTCTGTGGTTAACGCTAGTTGTTTTTTGTTTGTAAACTTTGAGATTGACTTAATAAAAATAATTGAAAACACTAACAAAAATAATTACTTAAAGATTGTAAAAACGATGGTAAGTAAAACGTGATCACTCGGGGATTCAGATTCTGTTATTACGAATAACGTAGGTCTTGTTTTATTGGATACCATTGATTAAATGATAAACGCGTCACACATTATCAATTACCTATGCAAATCCAACATCACTTGAACAAAAAGATATCAAACCAATCATCCACAAATTAAACTATATTGAAAAGAAAACGTAATGAATAGTGTTTGGGTATTATTGTAATTTTCCATTTGTTCCAGCTGTTAAGTGAATTGTTTGTAAAGCCAACACGTATTTGAGAGAGAGAAATGGAGATCTGATTTCAGCCATTTTCTTTGCTTTATACACATGTGTTGTAGACTTTACAGTACATGTTAATAGAGAGAGAAAATTGGGAGATGGAAGAAACCATCTCATTTTGTTTTAACAGCAAGAAACCATTTTATTTGGTTTCCATTGTTGCTTCCATCGTGTACATCGTTTCCACCATTGCTTCGGCCGTTTCCGTCAACGATTTTGCCGTTGTTTTGTTTGTTTGGTAGACGGTGGCTAATCGCCTACGGGCGGTGGCGGGTGGTGGAGATGATGACTGATCAGTGTAACTCTTTGTCTTTCTGCCGTTTGTGGTTGTGTTGGTAGTTCGTTTTGTATTCGTTGTCGATGGTGGATGATGACGACGATTTGTGAGGTCGATGACGATTTCATCCGAGACCCGTCGTTGATGATTTTCATTTATGTTCGGGTTATTCTTATTAAACCCTAATTTGATGTTGTCGTAGGGTGTTTGAAACCATGTTTATGGATATTTTCAGAAAACCCTAACAAGGCTATGATGATGGGGTGTGGATCTTGCCTTGGCGTGGCATTAACTGCAACCATGGTGTTTTGATCCATTCACATCCTCTGAGCCTTATAAATGTTGGTTTGGGGTGTTGAATGTTGAGATTTGAACATAATGGCTAAAAATATACCTTCATATTCTTAACCTTTTGATATTCTATATGAATAGTGTGAAGGTTGTGATGATGAGTTTGTGTTCATCTGAGCCTAGGTTGAATGTGGGTTTTGTTGATGATTTTGAGTATTTTTTTAGATGCAAGTGAAATGTAGTCTTGATGGTTGTGATGATGAACATCTTTTCACATGAGACTATATTAAAAAAAAAAGAAAAAAGAAAAATAGAAACTGATGTGCGTTGTGTTTAGTTTGGGTATGCAGTGCTGCTAGAAGTCTTGAACATTTATAAAAATGGTTGTTATGAGTTGGACCCTATTTCCGAGCGACTGAAATGATAATGGTGTGTCAATAATAGTGGATGGTGGGTTTTGACTCGCAACGTCAAGAAACAGGAAAAAATAAGTCTCGCGCAACGCGCGAGACGCTGTATAAAACTAGTAATTATTTAACCAACAAAAGCATAATTGGACTCGTCTGTCACACGGGCACACAAGCTATAATTACACAAGTAAAACCCGTCTGTCACACGGTTACAAATTCAAATTCAACCAAACAATAAACTAAACTAAAAGTGTTTTTCAGAATCATTCACCTAAAGTACCCACAAGAGATTTAGCAAAACATACCTAGCAAAGAAATAAACATCCTCTTGAATTTGTCTTCTTGCAAACACCCCTATGCAGCCGTTTTTTCCAAGCACCATCTCCCTCGAACACTCTCTTTATTCTTAAAACCCTTACGTGTCTACCATCCATTTCTTAATGGGCCATTTTCTCAATTAAACATTTCAAGTACTCATGGGCCTCTTCTCACTTTGACAATTTAAATATTGACACATTTGATTCACGTGATTTGCACGGTTGTGGCCTCCAATTAACATAAAACTCATTTGAATTTGTTTTTGCAAAGTATGTTTAATCCAATGCCCTTCACCTGAAACCCAACATAAACATACACATAAACAAACACTTACACAAATCAAGTTCATATATTAACTTTTAATCAATCAAACAAATAAATTATGAATTTAATTTACGCTCACACATAACATGTTATTTTGTTGAACTTTTATATTCTAGATGTTATCTTTATATGGTTAAATATTTTAATCATTTTTACGTTTTCACATCTACTTAAAATTCATATTTTTAGCACACGGTCTCCTGAAACATTAAAACTCTAAATGTGAACCAGTTAGGGATACTTTATGGCATAAAAATATATATTTTAACACAATAAATACATGTTAATTAACCGTTGATCACCTACCACCACCTTGCAATTGGTTCACTTCCTCAAAGTTCTCTTCATAAATCAGACATTGCTTAGGTGAATGCCCTATTTCATTACAATTGACTCAAAAGGCATAAATTTGATTACTTTGTTGTGTCCCAGATCCTATTTATGCTATTTGTTGCTCCAACTTTGTCAACCTCTCATTTTTCGTAGTGGTACTAGCAATGGTTTTCACAACTGGATGCGTTGCCCTTCTACCAACTTGAGCTTGTCTTTTCGAGTTTATTGCCATCCTTTCCAAGTATTCCCAGTCCATATCTTCATCATCAGTACCAAATGTTCCATTTGAGATGGAATTGAGGTCACGAATATCCTCTGGTACTAATCCTTCAAGGACCGCATTGAGTAACTCCCACATATCTAAACCATGATGAGGACAATTCTTTATCATCATTTTGAAGCGTTTTAAAGCTTCATGGAACATCTCACCTAGTGCTTGTGTAAAACCGCTCAGATTTTGCCTTGTGATAACGTGCAAAATATACATAAACCCCATGTTGCATTTATTTACGTTTCATGTCGTTTCGGTTATGTTTTTATATCATTTTCGACACAACTGATGTTTTATTTTTCGTAGGTCCCATGTTGATAAAGAAATGGAAAGAGCACGGAAAATCGAATCCATAGGCGAAAACGGGACGCGAAATGGAGTTACGAGAGAGTCGGTACGTGAAAACGAAGAAAGTTTGGGCTTTTCTTGGCCCGGTTCGCTAGCCTCCTAGAAACCCTTGGGGCACGAATTAGAGGTGATTTTTGGCAGATCGGAAGCTCTCGGACGGCTAGGAAGACGAAACGAGGTGAACGGGAACGCATAGGATATCAAAGGCTTCATCGTGATTCTTCCGGGTTTCATCATTCTTTCGTTTTTCTCTTTAATTCTATCATGTCATATACTTTGAATCTTGTTTTTCTTGTTATGAACATGGTTGGTTAATCGTTTAGAACTACATAGGCGTTGTGATGATTCGTTAACGTTAATTTGATTTCATGTTGGATTGTTGGTTTATGGATATGTTTAATTAAAGTTTGAATCTTTATAATTGTTTGATGCGTTATATATGTTTGAATTGATAGAATTATTATTATTAATCCACGTATTCTTGGTAATTGTCTATGTCACGTAATAGGATCTGTTTTAGTCATTAACTTGCGTTGTGATTAATTGTGGTTGATTTGCAATAAAACCATAGGTTCAATAATACTAGTTAAATCGATAATAACGTGTAGCTAATCAAGATATCCGTGAGGTGATAGGTTATTAACAAGTCTCGGTTGATTAATTTGCTAGGTTTAGGTTTTTGTGAAAAATTCGGCTTAGTATTAATTATCAACTTTGTTTGTTAAATCAAATGGTTGGGTTTAAATGGCTTTAAGGATTGTATCGTAAGATGTGTCTTTAGCGCGCGTTAGTTAAGCATAATATGATTAGGTAACTGTGAGGAAACTTAATCCAATAATCGGTGTGCTAATAACTTGATAGTAACCCTTTAGGTTTCTTCTCGAAAATGGTCAAAGGTCTTAATTAGGGATACTTTTAAGTGAATACGTTTAGATCCCGGTTCCATAACCATTAGTCCAACATGAGCGATATTTAAAGTTAACGATGATTCTAGCCAAGGTGGTTTGCTTTCACTTCTCTGTTTTAAATCCGTCTTTTAATTTCATCAGTTTCCATTTTTAGTAATTTACTATTTTTAGAAAGTTTCCATTTTTAGTAAGTTTCTATTTTTAGCAATAAACCCCCTTCTAAATAATCTTTTATTTAAAGTCCGTGTCTAGTTAGCGACTCCTAATTTAGTTAATTAAACGTAATATATAGAGTCTGTAGGTCGACACTCGGACTTACGTTTCACTATAATACATTCGATCGGTCCACTGCCAGTTGTGTGTGATTTAGTAATTCGTCTAGGTTTTTATAAATTTAAAACTAGGTGTTTTTGTTTGTTTATTATATATATATATATATGTATACATATATATATATATATATATATATATATATATATATATATATATATATATATATATATATATATATATAGGGTGAGGATCATTACAGAACCACTTCTTATTTACAGAACTACAGAACCACTGATTTACATACATGTAAATTAAGCCTTGTGATATTTAGGTTGTTTTACATATGTGTATATTTGCCACAACAAAAAATGGTTGTGTTTCTATATTAAAATACTTATGTCTAATTTACACATATGTAAAGACCACTTAATATCACCAGACTTAATTTACATGTATGTAAATCAGTGGTTCTGTAGTTCTGTAAATAAAAGTGGTTCTGTAAGGATCCTAACCCTATATATATATATATATATATATATAGTACACGCATCACCTTGCATCACTAGTTCTTTGGTTAATGTAAAACTCGTTCAAGAACTGTTGTTGTATGTCCTCCCATGTGACGCTTGAAGTAGATGGTAGAGACTAAAACCACTGTTGTGCCTTCTCCTTTAATGTGAATTGAAACAATACCAATTTCACCTCATCCGGAGTAAACCCTTGTCTCCCAATCGTGTTGCACCTTGCATCATATGCTCCAATATGTTGGTATGGTTCTTCAGTTACCAATCCATGGTACTTTGGAAAATTTTGAATAGAGTGAGAACAAACCTCAAATGATCTCCCTTGACAGACCTGTAAAACAATTAGCGAAGGGTTAATAGCAAGAATTAGGTTGAAGTAAAGCTCAATTCCTCGTATTGGACCCTGATTGCGTCATCTCGGTATTCCTTATGGAATGTTCCCATGTGGACCTCTATTCAAGGGAGTTCCTCTTAGTCTAGGCCCAACTGTTACACACATCAAGTTTTTGGTGCCGTTGTCGGGGACTCTTGGTAATTGCGTTGAATTAACTTTGCTGAGGTTTTACTTGCTATACACGTGCTTTCTTTTTTGTGTTTGTTTATTTGAGTCTTAGGAATAGTTTTTACTTTGCCCTGTTTTTCTCCTAATAGAGTCTTTCTTGTAATAAGTATGTGTGAAATATGCAGAGGACCTCATTTTACTTGTTTATGTCCAGATTATTCGAGGTCCTCTGCAGCAACTTGTGTTACTAACTCCTTTATGCATGCACAGACATATTATTCACAGGAGTGTTCAACATCCCAGAATTCCGGGCGGTTGAGTAGAATAGAGGGCCAGTTGACGGAACTAGTGTCTAAAAATGTCAGCTATGATCCTCAACCGCAGGATTCCGGGAGGTTTAGCAGAATAGAGGACTTGCTAACCCAGTTAGTGTCTAATGATGTCAATGCTCAAAAGAGGTTAGCAGAGCAGAAAATCTGCGTACAGCAAAACCAGTTGATGCTGGAAGAATCTTATAAAGCTGTAGAGGAAAGCAAGAGATGTTTGGAAGAGGTTCAACGTCAGAGGCTGCAACAGGAATCGGGTAATGATCTTTGTCCTTATCCTAAGTTCAATACTGTAACATCTGACCCGATTCGTTTTATGTAAACCCGAACCATTTAAATAATATTGTAATCGCTCGAATGATTATGAAAATAAAGGGTTATATTGTCACAATTTATTTTATGATAATCATTTAGTTATCAAATACATGTTATAAAATGATTCTTATAAAACTTTCTAAGAGTTGAGTCATATAAAAGTCTAAGTTTTTTATAAATAAATTGTTAATTGGTTAGTAGTTAGTTAAAGTTAAAATTAAGGGGTGGAATGTGTAATTAATGAAACACATTTTAAAACATTTAAACCTTTATTAACACAACTCAAAGTTAAAGGGGGTAAATTGAAAATTAATTCAAAACCAACCCCATCCCACCCGCATACCCCGTAAATCCGGCGACCAAGTCCGGCGAGGCTCCGGCAACTCCGGCGAAGCCCAATTCGACCAAATTTCTATCATTTCGACGCGTTTAAACTGGCCTTATCACTTAATCTGCAAGTTTCGAACCCCTACCCATCCAAATCTTCAGTTAACACGCGTTGAACATCAATTTAAATCAAAACCCACATTTTCCGGCCGATTTCAACTACAAATCAACTAAAACAGTCGAGAGAATTCAAATTGGCTTAATCCAAAATACTCCTATAACAGTTTAGGATGATCTGGACGAGTTTAATCGGTGATTATCAGGATAAATCTCTCGAATTGAACTCATCTTCACCAAAACCCACTCGTCATCGATTCAATCCATTAAAGCCCATTTCAATCATCTATTTATCAACCAAAACATTCAATTCACTCCGCATAATCTTATGCAAGTTTAATTCCACTTCCAAACACACACAGCAGCCGATTGAAACCCCTGATCGTCATGCCTCTGCTGCTCAGTCGATCAACACCTTCGAGGTGTTATAATCAACAATTAACTAAGGTCTTCTATTCATCATCCATCAACGAGTAATTCTGCATTTGTAATTACATTATCATCATCGTCTTCATTATCAATTGAGTCACCGACTGTGTCGTTCTCTTTTCTTCCAAAACTTCATCATATTTTCATCAAATCAGGTAATAAAATTGATTGTTATACTCGTTTCATCAAGTCGAGTATGAATCTGCCATCTGATTTCAAATACATATCTATGTTGATGTTTAATTCAGGCAGTATTGATATTCGGGTTCATATATGAATGTGGGTTTAAGAAACAACAAGTTATAACTATTTAGTTTCTGACTTCATTAACAAAAATCAATTTGGTCCGATGGATGACTGCTTGTTCGTTGAATCAGGAGGACCCAGGTTCGATCCACCGGACTTGTATATATTTTTACTTTTTTATGATTTAAACAAATTATTTTCCTAGCTACATTAAATACCTTTAATCCAATTCAACAAATTTACATGCAAATAGAAGGTAAACGGGCAACAAACTGTGCCGCTAACCCAAGTTAATTTATGAAATATATATATATATATATATGTATATAAGTTCTTTTATGAAATATATATTTATGACTGAAACGTTTTCTTTTATATATATAGATTTATGATCGAATCGTTTTAATTAATAGGGGCATTTACATATATCCCCTTCTTAAGATCATTTATTACGTATTTACCCACTCCTTAAATTCAATTACATATTTCTCCTTCCTAAACCATATATATTACATATTTACCCAATTTCTTTAAAATAGCCTTTTGATTTACTATTTTACCCTTAATGATCTTCATAAATATATTTTTATATTTTCTTATGGTTTGTGTAAAAGAAGGGGTAAATGAGTAATTTATTATGTCAAAGGGGATATATGTAATTAAACTTTAGGCTTGGGTAAATATGTAATTGATGGACTTAGGAAGGGGAAATATGTAAAAAAACCTAATTAATACATAAAAGATTTCTTATATAAAACAAAGATTAATGATCGAGTCGTTTAGTTAATTTATATATATAAGACTTCTCTTAAAAAATATAGATTTATAATCAAATAATATTTTACTTATCTGTTACTAAGATGATGAGATTAATTAAAGGAATAATTTTTGTAAATTAATTTTATAAGGAATTAGTTAACTTCATTATATATAAGTTATACCCAATATGGATCTATTAATTCTAATTAATTTCATAGCAGTTAAACTATATATATACACTTTAACCATGATATTACATACTTAACCATTTTTATAAAAAATGTATTAAAATACATTATTATCTCTTTTTATTTATACAACTTAATTACCTAAACCCATATTCTAATTTGAACCCTAGATACCTAGATTCTTAGATCATTTTAGTTATCAATTTTAACATAGGCCGACATTCCTTAGGTGATCCTTAAGGAGATTCTTGGTGCCTATTTCAAGTGTTATTTTATTCATTTCATCGACCCGTTTTCAAGTGAGTATTCATAGCCCCTTTTTTTGTTTTCAATTTGAGGTGATATCATGTGAACTATTTAATCAGATTTCAGATTTCAGTTTATCAGTTATTTCCCTTATCAGATTTCAGTTGATCATTTAAAACAATTCATGTTATATCTTTACTTGCAAATTATGTGTTCATAGCCTGATAGCAATTTTTGTGCAAGCGTAATCATTAATTTGTAGAAACCGACAGTTACTAATGGTAGATCTATTGGTCGAAAGGACCCACCCGCCTGATTCTTGGGTGATTATAACTGAGTATCGTTATCATGTGGACCCCCCTTATCATTGTTCAAGGTTTGATTATGTGTTGTTATCTTGTATGTACCTGTTTTGCATTTATAAGTTCAGACATAACGACATGAATTGGATTTTCTTTATCAGTTTATCTATATGTATTTCAAACCTATGTTTACTCACCAGCTAATTCGTTAGCTGACCAATTATTTTTCACATGATTTCAGGATGAGCAAGTTAGGAACTTTGGATGCCACACGACTAGGAACTTGGACCTAGTTAATTAGATTAAATAAAGTAGATTTCTTTTTCAGTTGTTTCTGTTTGAATAACCATTTAGTCTTGTATGGATAATTTGATTTAAATAATATTTAAACAGTTTTGTGTACCATGAGCTATGAATAGTCACTCACTTTTGTCCGCCTCGATGATTCCACCATCGGTCGGGGTGTGACAAATACTTTTTATGATGATTCGGATGAGATCATGCACACACAGCCCACTCCTTGGTTGCCAGGTAACGATAACTCTAACTCTACTTATTCTTTTGATTCTTATGATATTTTAAATTAGTCACAAGATAATTTACACTTGTCTTGTGAGTATGAGAATTTACAGGAATCACACGTACAACCAAAGACTACAATGGACGTTTCAGTCCCGCCTCCGGTTTGTAAGGTAGAAGTAGTAGAACGGAAGGGTCGTTCCGTTATTGATTAATCATTGAGTAGGAGGAAATAGACGCGCAGTTGAAGGAGTACACGCGAGTAAAGCTTGAGGAGTACAACCAGATGATGCAGGCATAGGTGGACCCGATTAGCCTAGACTTAGAGACGAAAATGGACGCTGAAGTCCCACCTCCAGGTAACTTAAATGTTATTTTTTCTGTTGATAGTGATTCTGATGATGATCTTGATGAAACAAAATGGGCACAGTATAGGGAATCCTTAGTTAGGGATGTAGTGCATGAGGAAGAAGTTGAGTTAGGAGACTCCTTAGGCTGGATGTTTGGTATAGGTGAGGATGAGTTAGAGGTTCATTTGTCTGAGGAGGATGAGTTCTTAAATCTAGAGTTAGATAGTTTACCCGATTATAGTGATTTAGGTATGATTGATACCGAGGGTGACTTAACTTACTTAAATAGCCTCCTAAAAAATGAACAAATAGAGATGATTGACCCTACAACCTATGAAAACACTAAGTGTGGGGATCATCAAGTAAGTGTGGTGATAGAAGAGGAACATCACAGCCGGCCCGTGAAACATTTAGAGGATGAAGCTATACCTAGTTTACCTAAGTCACGGGATAAGGAAAAGGAAAGTAAAAGGAAAGATCGGGGTCGGGGCAAGGATGAATGTTTTTACAAACCTAGGAAGATAGAGCCCTTAAAAGTTAAGCATGATCAATCCTTTAGGTAAATGCCATGGATCCGTTTCTTCCCAGGAATGTTTAAATGTTGGTGGTCCGACCCGTTTAGAGCTTTAGAATCAATTGGCCAAATTTTTCTCAATTCTACTTGCAAGTTTTTAAGTATTTATTTGGATCGGGTGGAATTGAATGGGTTGGATAGAGTTCAGATCAAAGAGAAACCTCCTGATTAAGTTTAAGTGTTGGGAGGTTTCCTATTGGTTTGTAGAGTTTGTAAAGTATGTCGAGTAGTGTCTTTTTGTCGAGTCAGTGTTATGCTAGGGTATCTTTTGTTTGTTTTTGCAGGTTTAAATCCTTCTCACCCGGACTCAATCTCCATTCGGGTGAGTTTGTATTTGTGAAGATGAAGATGGATCTTAGGGTGGAAGCTCGATCGCAACCGAAATGCTATACGATCGAAGCTGAAGATTAGAACGAAGACTTGGAGCATACGCGTTCTACAAATTACCAGCTAAGTCTTTTCCAATTCACCTTTTATCTTTTAAATTTTTGCAGTTTATTTTTATTTTTCGATGTTTTCTATCTCTACATTGAGGACAATGTAGAACTTAAGTGTGGGGATGAGAAATAATCATTTCTGAGTCTTAGTTGTTTGTTTTGAGTCATACTTTGTTCTAAAAATAAAAATAATTAAAAAAAATAAAAATTCAAAAATTCAAAAAAATGTCTTTGTTAAGTTGTGCACTTTAAATAGAAAATGATAGTAAACTGATTTTGGCTTTAAAATGAGTTGTGGTTTTTAAAACAAAGATGAAATTTGGATAAACATTTGGTAACCTAATTAGCTGAGATGGTTTCCCTAATTGTAATAGTTGAATCTTATTTGTCGTGAATCTCGTGGGTCATTATCTTAGGAGAAATAGGAAGGCCTTACACTAAATTAAACTAGGAACCAGTTTAGGCTTCAAAACTTAAATAGGTTAAGGGATAGTGCCATTTTGGCATTTATAGCACGCTTCTTATGAAAGAAGTGGCGCTTCCGCAAATCAATGTCCACAGGGTGTAGACTGAAAGCGCTCAAAGTAGCTGCTAAATAAAAGAGCTCAAAGTAGCCAAATCAAATAAAAAAAAAATAAAAAAGAAAAAAATAAGCAAGTGATCCAAGACCTCATGTGCTCTACCTCCGGGATAGCGACTTGGATACGACACCCCTGAGTAATGTGATCTTGTTTTATGAAAAAAAAAAGAGAATAAACAGTCTATAGCCGTAAATTTCATCCATCAAAATCCACCCTAATATGACACTAGCTAGTTCTTAGCTTAGTTAAGTTCTTTAGGTTATTCTAGTAGGAAAACCTTTATGGTTTAATCCTGTGCCTCATCAAGCAACAATTAATCAGGCCGACTTATTTTTTCCTTTGTGTGAGACCTTGTAGATAAATGATTGAATTAAATTTAAATTAAACATAAAGGGAAATCTAATTGGCTAGTGTTAGGGTGTTTAATTAAACGCACCTTTGTTTATCTAAATTCGGTTCCTGTTTGGATTCTGTAATGAAGTTGAAGCCTTAATTAGTTGTGATTCTATGTGCATGCTTTTTCAGGGACGAAAAAGGTTAAGTGTGGGGATGTTTGATAACGTGCAAAATATACATAAACCCCATGTTGCATTTATTTACGTTTCGTATCGTTTCGGTTATGTTTTTATATCATTTTCGACACAACTGATGTTTTTATGTTTCGTAGGTCCATGTTGATAAAGAAATGGAAAGAGCATGGAAAATCGGATCCGTAGGCGAAAATGGGGCGTGAAATGGAGTTACAAGCGAGTCGGTACGCGAAAACGAAGAAAGTTTGGGCTTTTCTTGGTCCGGTTCGCTATATAAACACTCCTTATGAAACCCTAGCCTCCTAGAAACCCTTGGGGCACGAATTAGAGGTGATTTTCAGCAGATCGGAAGCTCTCGGACGGCTAGGAAGACGAAACGAAGTGAACGGGAACGCGTAGGATCAAAGGCTTCATCGTGATTCTTCCGGGTTTCATCATTCTTTCGTTTTTCTCTTTAATTCTATCATGTCATATACTTTGAATCTTGTTTTTCTTGTTATGAACATGGTTGGTTAATCGTTTAGAACTATCTAGGCGTTGTGATGATTCGTTAACGTTAATTTGAATTCATGTTGGATTTTTGGTTTATGGATTATGTTTAATTAAAGTTTGAATCTTTATAATTGTTTGATGCGTTATATATGTTTGAATTGATAGAATTATTATTATTAATCCATGTATTCTTGGTGATTGTCAATGTCACGTAATAGGATCCGTTTTAGTCATTAACTTTCGTTGTGATTAATTGTGGTTGATTTGCAATAAAACCCATTGGTTTAATAATACTAGTTAAATCGGTAATAACGTGTTGCTAATCTAGATATCCGTGAGGTGATAGGTTATTAACAAGTGTTGGTTGATTAATTTGCTAGGTTTAGGTTTTTGTGAAAATTCCGGCTTAGTATTAATTATCAACTTTGTTTGTTAAATCAATTGGTTGGGTTTAAATTGCTTTAAGGATTGTATCGTGAGATGGGTCTTTAGCGTGGGTCAGTTAAGCATAATATGATTAGGTAACTGTGAGGAAACTTAATCCAATAATCGGTGTGCTAATATCTTGATAGTACCCCTTTAGGTTTCTTCTCGAAAAGGGTCAAGGGTCTTAATTAGGGATACTTTTAAGTGAATACGTTTAGATCCCGGTTCCATAACCATTAGTCCAACATGAGCGATAATTGAAGTTAACGATGATTCTAGCCAAGGTGGTTTGCTTTCACTTCTCTGTTTTAAATCCGTCTTTTAATTTCATCAGTTTCCATTTTTAGTAATTTACTATTTTTAGAAAGTTTCCATTTTTAGTAAGTTTCTATTTTTAGCAATAAACCCCCCCTTCTAAATAATCTTTTATTTAAAGTCCGTGTCTAGTTAGCGAGTCCTAATTTAGTTAATTAAACGTAATATATAGAGTCTGTGGGTCGACACCCGGACTTACGTTTCACTATAATACATTCGATCGGTCCACTGCCAGTTGTGTGTGATTTAGTAATTCGTCTAGGCTTTTATAAATTTAAAACTAGGTGTTTTTGTTTGTTTATTTATATATATATATATATATATATATATATATATATATATATATATATATATATATATATATATATATATATATAGTACACGCATCACCTTGCATCACTAGTTCTTTGGTTAATGTAAAACTCGTTCAAGAACTGTTGTTGTATGTCCTCCCATGTGACGCTTGAAGTAGATGGTAGAGACTAAAACCACTGTTGTGCCTTGTCCTCTAATGTGAATTGAAACAATACCAATTTCACCTCATCCGGAGTAAACCCTTGTCCCCCAATCGTGTTGCACCTTGCATCATATGCTCCAATATGTTGGTATGGTTCTTCAGTTACCAATCCATGGTACTTTGGAAAATTTTGAATAGAGTGAGAACAAACCTCAAATGATCTCCCTTGACAGACCTGTAAAATAATTAGCGAAGGGTTGATAGCAAGAATTAGGTTGAAGTGACGCTCAATTCCTCGTATTGGACCCTGATTGCGTCATCTCGGTATTCCTTATGGAATGTTCCCATGTGGACCTCTATTCAAGGGAGTTCCTCTTAGTCTAGGCCCAACTGTTTTTTTGCTGTTTTGATGGAATTGGAGCTTGGTACCATTGAGTTACTGGTTCAGTCTATTGTTGTGTGTACCTTACCCCTACATGTTCTCTTCTATACCTACCATACCCCAAATGTACATCATAATCATCTTTATTTGTCCCCCTTTCACCTTGGTGATTAAATATGTTCCCCTTTGGCTCCTCATATCCCTCATAATCATATCATGATCTCTTGTATCTTTCTCATAATGAACTGTTGAAGAATAATTTTGGATCTTTGGAGGTAATTGAAATGATGCATTATTGTTTGAAGGTGATTGTTGGTAAGTTATGGTGCTAGATTGTGGTTGTTATTGAGGTGGAAGGTCATCATCCACAACCGTCACATAATGTGATGAATGTGTTAATATTGGGATTGGTGGTGTTTGGCTGAATGTTTGAGTTGCAGTGAAGATTGAGAATAACCCTGAATTGGTTGACTGAGTACTTTGTTCTGATTTTCCTAACACTGGTTGCACTCATTATGGTGGATCAAAGAGTTTCTTTTCTATATTGAGGTCATCATCCATTTTGATATTCTGAGGACTACTAAGAATGCTTGTTCGGTGAATGATTCTGTTGTGGCGAGCAGTCTTCTCAATTTCAGGATCAAAAACCAGTGGGGAAGTCTTTCCTGATCATCTTGTATGATGCATGCAATTTAAAATTACCTACACAACACAAACAAAGAAAACCACACGTAATACCGATTTTAAACAAGCAAGCAATGAAACAAAAACAAGAAGAAACATGTTTTTTAATAAAAACTATCAACTAAATTAAACTAAACGTTAAGCGCACGGATTCCCCGGAAAAAGCGCCATTTTGATCAAGGTCGTTTGCTCGGTCAAAAATAAAGTAAATAGAGTTCCTATTCACCCTTAATATATAGTTAAGGTAAGTAGGGTGTCGAATCCATGAGGAATTTGTGATCAATGCTTAATGTAACTAGCTTAGTTGATTATTGAAATGAAAGAAAGAAATTAAACAAATGCATGAAAATAAACTTGAGTTGGAGTTGATTTGAATTGACTGGCAATTTCTTGAAAACTAAAAACCAATCAATTAGTTTAGTAATAATCACGACAATCTCTAAATCACAGAGTTCATCTTAGAACATCAAGTAGAAAACAAACCTAAACAAGGAACCAAACAGATGTCTTGAAAGAGTCCTTCACCCGAAAATAACCATAATGGAATTAGCCACTCATATTAGTAAACTGATCTTCAGATTTGATGTTGAACGACATGGTGGATGATGGATTGATGATTTGTGAGCTTGGAATGGTGGAAAATTTAGTCAAACGGTGGCTCAGATTCCTGTTACGACCATAACTCTCTGTCTTACGGCTACCCTTTACGGACATGAATTTCAACACCATCTTGTGGCCTTTCCAACGCGTACTATGTTCCCTTTAACTCCGAAACATCCGTTTAACCTACAAATACACATTCAACCATGCATAGTCATCTAATTCCAAAGAGTTAACCATATTAAAACACAAAAACATTAGCATTTAATCACATATATTATCAATCCAATACCCACTCATAAGTCACCTCCTTCAATCGATCCCAAAATCACCACCATCATCTTCATAAATCTTTGGCACTTACGAGACAACCACCACTCCACCCACCAAAATGCAACTGAAGATTTTTTAAACATCGTTCCTATTTCTTCTTTTTTGATTGAGAATTTCACAGCAACAAACTTTACCCTCCTTTCGTTCCTTGAGTTAAATCGAAAGGTTTCAAGAAAAATGATACCACGATTGGTGGTGGTTACTGTCATGGGTTGCTACAACGGACAATGAACCAAGGGATGCCACGGTTAGTGGTGGTTACTATCAAATGTTTAATGACGGAGACAGACAGAAATGATGAATTTGAGAGGAAAACCAACTCGTATAGACAATGTTCTTTATAAGTTACAAAAATGGTCCTTACACTAATAAGTTATTCGACTAAATTACATGACTAGTCTTTATGTATAAAAAGACAAAAATGCTCTTCTATTAAACAAAATAATTTAATGATGTTAGTGTCTTGGATTTAACTGAGACTATTTTGAGACCACAGACTAAAAATTGAAACAAAATTATTGAAGTAAATACTTTATAAGGTTCAAACATCATGGACAAAAACCAAAATTTTCAAACCTCATGGACAAAAGCCAAAATTTAATCTTTCAAAAATTATACATGCATTTTCGAAGTTTATCATAGATTGGTTATTGTCATATCTTTACACTTATGTTTTAGCATTAGCATTTCCATCGAATGACCTACAGTTGAGTTAATTGAGTCATATGTTAAATCAACTCATGTATGGAAAATAATAACAATAATGAAATTGTAAAAGTAGTAAATATTATTACACCATTACTTTAACTTTAATATCCATAGACACATACTTGACCTATAACTAATTAAATTAATTAATCAGGCATTGAAAAGAAGCAAATTATCACATGGAAAATTGTCAAATACTTACTTCATTGCATTAGAGGCAACATATAAGCATTAGATGCAACTTAATTCTCCACACAATTTCTCTACTAAAAATAATAAGCAGGGTATATATAACGGATTTCACTTGTGTACACGATTTAAAGGTTTAACAAGTGGTATCGGAGCAAACCCCATTGAAACGAAGTTGGTGGATTTCCAAACTTTCGGTGGAATCAAGAAGTTGAATCAAACAAACTACAACATGTGGTCTACGAGCATGAGTTCGAATTTTCTTGGGCAAGATTTGTGGTAGGTTATGAATGGTGATAACATGAGAGAATTAAAGATCGATTCCAATGGGGATATACACAAGTGGAGAGTAAAGACAGGGAAAGCATTAATTGTTTATCCTGAAATCAACTATCTGAGAAGAATTGATCGAGCACATCCGGGATTTCATTATGCTGGTGAAATCTAAACCACGTAGGTTAGAATCCCTGTTCTTTCAATTATCACTTAAATGAGAATGCTTGTTATGGAACTAGGTGATATAACGTTAATTATACATTAATCCGGTGTATAGTTTCTATTCGTTTTTGAGCCGTTTGAGTCGGTTTCTATTAAGTTTTATCTACTGCTGATAGATTATTGTTTCGTAGGTCCGATGTTGAGGTATTAATGGAAAGCTTGCGAAAAACGGAGACCGTAGGTGAAAACGGGACGCGAAACGGAGTTACGAGAGAACCAGAACGTGAAAACGAATAAACCGAAGCACGTCGCGCACCCAAAAACGAATAAACATATTTTATGATCTCTTTTGGAAAACAAATATAAAATTGAAAACATTGTATAGTAATTGAACATATTTCAGCCCCAAAATGTAAAAGTAAAAAAGGGGAGTGAATTTACTCACCTTGAAATACAATAGATAACCGAAATAGAAACACAGCTATAACACTTAGAAACGAAACAAAGTAACAAGAATCAAAAACCTAAGGTCTAGGGTTTCGGATTTGGGATTTAGGGTTTTAAATCACAAATTGGGAATTGGGGTTTTGAAATAAAATTTGGGAATTAGGGTTTTGAAATACAATTTGGGAATTTATACGAAACGTTATTGTATTTTCATATTTAAATATATTTTATGCGAAACTATTTTAAGTTTTCTTGAAATGATATTTGTAATAATACTTGTAAACTTAAACCAATATCATTTGTATAAATGTATTAAAACTTATATATTTTTAAGCTTTAAAATATATTTAACTATGTTATTTGGGTTATTTAGAAATATTAATAAGTGTTTAAATGTGTAAATATGAAAATTAAAGAAAAAGAGACAGTCAGACTCGATCCCGGGTTGTCACGTCCACAAACCAACGGTTAAACCACTACACCAATTTCTGTTTTTGTTAATGATCTTGATTTTTAATTATTTTATCATTTAATAAGCAACAAAACCCATATTCAAAATACAAGCCCTATATTTCAAAAACCATCAAATTGAATTCGAAGATGATAATCAAACCCAAACCAGATTTGGGCTTTTAATCTCCATCAACCCATGACCATTTTGATATATGATACTTACGTGTTTATGATGATTTGATACAGATTCGATAGGGGTTAAAATTCAACAGTTCATGATCAAAATTTGTGAATCTGGATTGAAACAAGATGAATTTAATTAGTTAGGGAGTTGTAGAAGATCAAGAGGATTGAAACGAGTATGAATATTACCAGAAAAGGTACCGGGAGTAAGGAGGATGATGAACTCGCCAGACTTTAGTTTTGGTCGAATGACTTTGTCAAATGCAGAAGATAATAGAAGTGTTTTGATGATTGTGGTGTGTTAGTCGAGTGGCAATGTCACACCCCCAAATTCCACTAACGGAGTTTACCGTTAAGAGGGTGACAAACCAGGATCCAAGTCATTAATTACACAAACGACTCTAAATGAGTTTAAAAAAAATAACGTGTCTCATTAAATGAGAAAAAAAACCAAACGTCAGATTTAACCATTTAAAACAATGCGGAAGCATAAAGTAAAGTAAACCAAAACATATGCGCAAAACACGCGCCCAAAGTTTAAGTTTAAAATGCAAGTAAATAAATAAATGAAAATGTTTGAAAACCAAGCAGACCCATGATGCATGTCCTAATATGAAGCTCAGCTAACCTTGGCCACCTGAGAAAAACACGCTAAAAAGTGTCAACGCTAGGTTGGTGAGTTCACATGTTTTAATAACAGTTCAAAAACAAGTTTTCCAGATAATGTAAATCACAAATATATCAGTAGGTAGCTAACCCAAGTTTTCATGTTACTCAAACGTTTCGAATCCGAGCTGACTGTTTATGTTGTGCCTTGTTACCATTGTTAACATTCAATGGCCCATGAGATTAGGACAATTCACACCTGCCCGGCTCCCAGCCAAGGGTGGGGTTTGTCAAACCCAGTAGTACTACCCAAACTTCCTCGCTATGCCCCGTATATTAACGGTTCGAGAGAATTGTAAGGACTTTCGTATGTTAAGTTTAACGTTTAGTAAGCCATGATGATATATAAGTAAATACAAAATCAAAAGTGTTTTCATGCGTGCTTTCTCCCCCAACAGGAAAATAGTAAAGGGGCCGTGAAACTCACCTTTAGTTGCACTGCGACAAATAATTAGCAAAAGTAGAAAGCCTAGGTAGTCCTGCTACCTGTTTATATTCTCTAATTGGTTACAAATGAGTTTTATAGAAGACTTGTATGGTTTTCTCGTTTCCGATTCGGTTTCGTACCCAAAACCCAATATTAAAGAATAATGTTATACAATAGCTTTTTGACACATGACCTCGATCAAAAAAAAGTTTAGACTATTATTATCATTTGATCACTTTCTCATACAACACACTATGTACCTATCATCATGTCATCCTACTCACATAAGATCATCATGTCCAATACAATATTAACATACAACTATATTTATTACACATATACCATATATATCATTTTCACCACATCATTTTTCCACCGAACACATTTTTCATTGCTGTCATCATGTTAACAACACGTTTATATTATACGCCGACCAATCATGTACACACAACAATTTATTTATCAACTCACGTAAGTATTTGTCGCAACCCAACCTTTATACATTTGCATATTATTATAATATAATCATCTCTAACCTACCCTATCAACATACACATATTATCATTTTTCCCACACATACATACACTTACAACTCACGCACACACACACACAACACCATCTGCTAAGACTAATCACACATATGCTTGTGCCTACAATTTATATTTCATTTTTCATATGCCCACTATATATATCACATATTTAATTGAAGCAAACACATATATATATAGACTCTAAACACACGCACATATCTACCTACAAACGTTCTTGCCCATATATTTTCATACTTGCGCCTTCTGTCATATACATATATATTCATACCTACACATGATCGCATACACATCCTAAATATATATATATATATATACTAGTAGGATACCCGCGCGATGCGGCGGCGAAATCAATTTGTAGCGTGATGGTGCGGCAAAAACAATTTACAACGCAATACTCATTTCAATGTTACTTTGCATCAAAAATGTGAACACAATAGAATTTACCAAATCCAAACTAATATTATTAAATATTAAAAAATGCATGAAAAAAAGGCAATAATGTTTTTTTAACAACCATTACCATTTACATCTAAAATATATCAAAATAAACCCCAACTTTCACACAAACTTTTTAGCAACCTATAGTTAAGTAACAATAGTCGACCAAATACATTAAAAATTATAGATAAATGGCTCTATACACATTCATAAGTCCATTCAAGTCACTTGTGTTTTATGTTACTTGAACATAACCAATTCATAATGATATTTTATCTTGTGATGTATATATTGCTTGTTTATGTGTTATACCAACCTCACACACATCTCAAACAACCAAAACATCCACACATCATATTCATATGAGTTGTTACAGTTATACTGTGCAAATTTTACTGTGATCTTAAATATGTCATGTTGCAGCTGTTGTAATGTTGTTATTGTTGTTGTTTTGATGTAACTTGATCTGTGATTGCTTCTGTTGTTGTTTTTTTGTTATATAAATGTTGGTGCTTCGTAAATTATCACACATACCACACAGATCATGTAAAGCTTTTTAAAACTATCCGTAAACCAACTTTAAAAACATTTGTAGATCTCTTGTTGCTGTGTCGTTTAAGATGTTGTGATGTTTAAAGCGTTGTTTTCTCTAAGATTTTGCTGGAAGCTACAAATTTCTCACAAAATAAACTACAAATGACACACATGCGTACAACTTAAAACAGAAAAATAAAAATCAACAAATGATAATGGCAATTTATGGATTATAAAGTGATAACAGATCCCGATTTTCTATTAATGGAGTCTACAAAGAGAGATCAGGGTTTGGTTACAAAATCAATATAACGTATAATAGGTCAAAATAAGGGTTTGCTTACAAAATCAATATAAGGGTTTGCTTACAAAATCAATATAACGTATGGGTTCAAGTTATGATTATTACTTAAAGATAGATAGCATAGTTCAAGTTATGATTATTACTTAAAGATAGACAACATGGGAACTTGAAGAAGCAGGGCAAAACAAACAGAACAACGTGAACTTATCCAGTCAATTAATCATTAATCAAGTGTATGCCATATTCTAAAAGAAGCTAAATGTATGCCAGCCATAATTTACACAAAACATCATTCATAACTAAATGTCTTACCAAGTATTTTGTATCACACCACATATCGCAAAGACATCATCCACGTAACGAGATACAATAGTTCAAGCATCAACGACAATAGGTGCTTCAGTAATAGAGGTATCAAGAACCCATGTGATGTTCAGTCCCAAACACCCATCTATGGCCTTGGGTCAGTTGTAACGAAGCTTGTGAGTATACCACAGAAACCGCAACAACCAAAGCACCTACATCTTCTAAAGCAAGGTCAGCACACAAGTGAAATAACTGAGTATAACTCAAACAACCTTACTTTTACAGTGTGCCAGCTATTATATATAAAGAATCAGCATGTATAAGCTAATTTGAAACTTAAAGCCTCGAGATTTCAAATTCTAAAAACAGAATCCAAACCATCATCTTCAAGATTGACAAAACAATATTTGGTTGGCGCTGCAGCAGCAAACATAAAAAACAATACATTCATATGCATGTACATAATTCATTGAATTTAAACCCCCCATCCCCAAATAAAATCACAAAACATATTGATTAATGAAACCTGCTGGCACTGCTGTTATTGTTGAGAGAGTGTTGCTGTTTTTATGATGTGCAGCTGTTTTTATCATTTCCACACTTTCTTAAAACCTTTGAACCAGATTTCATTAATCAATTCCAAAGACACATTCACACACGCCACTTTAAGATGTACCCCCCACCCCCACGCCACATTTAGGACAAAAACTATGTAGTCTACGTCATGAAGTGAATAGAAAAATTATAACTTGTGTATGCATGTACATAGTTCACTATGTTGACCAAAAATTGCACAACACACACACAAATCTCACACACACGGCCAGCCATAGCATAGTTCACTGACATCTAACACACATATACTTAAAACATGCAGTCTACAGAAGGAACAAATAGAAAACCAACCTGATTGTCTCGGTCGTTTAATTCAGTCACCTAAACGACACCTAAAGTACTCATTCAGCCTATTGTACTATGAATAGTCTGCATATTAATGGTATATCAAAAGTAAGAAAAACAAAGCATGGTAATATAAATGAAATCCGTGTAGAAAATTTACTTGGATGCTCGCCTATTAACAAAACTCATGGTATGATTAGGCAGTTTGGGTAGCAACATTCACCAATGGTTTTCTTGAAGATAAATATACTCTCTAATCTCTACACATTAGGATCCCATGTAACACCATTGTCATCACAAACAAGAACACCTTTTAGATCTCTGCAATTTGAGACCTGAAAAAAAAAAGAAGAAGATATGATTAAAGATGATACATGAGAAGTAAAGTAATGCATTAAGAATGAAACAAACCTTTAAGCTTAAAAAGATTTCATAACATCAAGAAACTCCTTCATGTCACTTAGCATGTCTTTCACATTATTAAGGCGTGTGTGTATCACTCTTTTAAAGCTTAACCAATGACATTTGCATCAGCGAGCCTTGCAACAACTCTACACCAACAATTGAAAAAAATGCCCAAACACGATTACTAAATAACCATGACTAACATGCCAAGTGCTACATTTGTGCGATAGCCCCAAACCAAAATAAAACCATAATGGGTCTCAAACTTGTCATGTTTCATTTCACGTGACACAAGTAGTTCTAAATGTAGATTTATACCATTACAACGCTAGAAGCCAATTGGAAATTTGTGATTAACTTACAAATAAAACATATTCATAACGAATTTGTCCTTCAGCCTCAAATACTGCTCTTTGTTCAATCACCTAAATAAAACACAATTTTATTACCATAATGGAATCAATGATTTGATAATTATCTGGTTTCAATGCAATCTACAAATTCTTAAGATAATAAAAGAAACAAAAAATAAAATGTTGCCATCAACACCTTGTTCTATAGCAAGGTCTTGCTTTCATTGTTGGCTAAGTCATGCTTCCTCTCTTAAAGATGTTGCACTCAGGGTCTACAAACACCTCATGTACACAAAACAAAGAAAATGAAGTTTAAAACACAATTGAACCTAAAGATGACCAAGAACTAATTATAAATATACTGTGTTAATTTGAGAGCAACTGGAGTTAAAACAACAGCTTCAAAAATTCAAAGTGAGATAAAAACCTGATGATCAAGAGCTTCACAAACATAACTCACATCCTTCAAAAAAATCAAATTTAACAGCTAAAAAGCAATAATGTAAAAACGCATAAGAAAGAAACAGATATTTAAAAAACCAAATGTAAAAAACCTGAAACCTAAGTGGAAGCCTCATCTGCATAGTTATTTCGAACAAAGGCAAATCCCCAAGAATCACCAGTCCTAATATCACCAACATAATTGCTTACCAAATATACCTTCAGCTTGCTCCTGTCAAGACAACACGGAGAGAGTGAACCGGAGAGCTCGAAAGAAACCAGGTGAGGCTAAGCTTTAGATGTGTAGATGATGACCGAAAGGTTAGAAGTTTCCTGGAATCACCACATCTGTCGACAAATTGATCTGGGAAATATGTGAATCAGGATAATTAGATATTGAGATCTAGGGTTAGGGTTATTTGAATTTTGAAACCGGATGTCGTGATGATGGCGATGATGGACGGAAAAACACAGAGATGGTGGTGATGAGCTGGTGTGTTGTATGCAGCAGAGAGAGGCGGATGTTGTGATGGTGCCGATGATGGTGGCGGACGTTGTGATGGTGTCGAGAGGCGTTAGTGTTTGTGAAGCAGAGAAAGAGAGTCGGTACTTTTTAAGTTTTTGAAAATTGGATGTTGAAATGGTTAGTTAGGGTTTAGTTTTTATAGTGTTGAAAGTTTAAGGAAATAGTTAAATTACCCTTTTGCCCATTGTATTTGCTTAATAAGATAGTATAGATATACACTCTGTTCGAACACATACATATATTTGTTGTTTCTTATTGTTACACATATATACATACACCGATATATATATACATCTACATATATTCACCAATTCAGTTTTTGAAGCCAAACCATATCCCGAACGAAACCGAAACGAACCGAACGAGATCGAATCAATATAACTACGAATTTTCAGAATATACAACGTACCAACTAAGAAGGATTGCGAGTGTGTTTGGTGATTTCCGGCGATGAGGGAGGCGATCTTGTACGGCTGAAACTACAGTAAACGGTGGTAGTGACGGTGGTACACGGTGATCAGCGATTCCAAATAGCAGCCGCACTGGACAATGATTGCCAGGTGGTTGCCTGAGATGGTGGAGGACGACGAACGGTGATGGTCTATGAATAGGGTTTGGTGTGGTTGCAAAGCGATGAAGACGACATGTGGGAGGGGGTTAGGTTTATTATATAAAAATCTAATATTTACAATTTAGTCCCTCAACGTTTAAGCATATTAAACTTGTTCCCAAAGTTATAAAATTTAACTTTCATTAATTACTAACTAAACCCCATACTTTTTACGACGTTTATACTTTACGAAATTATCTCGTTTATTCTTCAGTATGCATTCGAGTTATAAGAATTTGTTATTCCCCAAGGTACTAACGGTTAACGTCATTTGTTGTAATATAAAAATTCCTCGAATTTTCCTCTTTATGACAAATAGTTATTTGGATAATCATTTAAATTAATATAATTGATTTATTATTGGCGTCATGTACAAAAAAGGATTTCATGTCGATAAAGCTTAACGGAATTTGGTTAAGGTGTGTTAACCTAAAATTACTGGGTGTCACAGGCAAAGAGTATAATGGAAAGGTTTAATTGAAGATTGTGGGTTTATCTATGGAAATGAGAATTTTCGGTTTTGAATTGGAATTAATTCGCGTTGATTAAGCTGTTAAAACGCGTTTTAGTTGTTAAGGAAGGTTCGAATCAGGGTCAAAGATGTTTAGGAATGTTTTTAGGTGATGAAAACTGATCAAAAATGCGTGGATGGCTTCGCCGGAGTCGCCGGAGACCGGCCGGAGGTTTGGCCGGCGTTTCTGCCGGAAAAACGGGCTGCCAACGTGGGGAGGGTTGGGTCAAAAATATTTACAATTATAGCCCCTTTGGTTTCTGGTTTTGTTTTTTTAGTTAATATAAGTTTTAATCTAAGTTTGTAAAGTGACAGTTATGGCCCAAAGTTAGTTTTTAAATGAAATTAACCAGCTAACCTAACCAAGTTGAGACGTAATGTTTACGTAGTGACGTTTTTCTAACTTTAGCTCGTTTATGACGTTGGAGGATTATTTTTAGACTTAAAAGCGTTTTCCTTTAGTAATTTATATAAAATCTCTTTTATAAAATACGATTTATATATTTTTGAGATTCATGCAATATAAATAATAATTATTTATTACACTTAGGAATTTATTTGTAGTCGTTGGATAAACGTTTGGTCGATAAGCATTAAAGACGGGAATTAACGTAGCGTCCATTGATATTTATTTATATATATTTAATACGACGCGTTACATTTAACAAAAATAAATACGAATACATTAAAGTATAAACAACTTCGGGTTCGAGTCGGGCGTTCGGATTCGGTTTCGGGGCAGATGTCACAAGAGACACCCCCTGGCCGGAAACGCGGTGTCCTGCCACGATGGTGGTGTGCTGACGTGGACCATGCGCACATGATCCCAATCCCTCGTTGTGTGATGCGATGAGTGCTTTTCGACAGATAGTTTTCACGCTTTTTTGGCATGGTTGCTATATAAACTTATATTTTTGAACCCTAGCCTCTCATGCAAGTTTGGGGGATGAATTGAAGGCGAAAAGAGGCTGCAAGGAGTTTTGAAGGCTAGAAAGATGAATTCAAGGCATTGGAATCACGCGGGATCAAGAATTGTTTCCTACACTTCTCGGGTTCCATTGTTCTCTCGTTTTCTCTTTATTCAATCATGTTTACTACTCTTAAACTTGTGTTTATTGTTTTGATTATGGTTGGCTAAGCTTTTAGAACTACCTAGGCATTATGATGAATTGATGGATGTTTGTACTCATGTTTCATTACTTTTGGTTTATGGTTACTATACTTAGTTAAAGTTTTGATCTTTTTGCCATGTGATGCGCATTATATGTTTATATGATTTTGTTGAAATTGTTAGTCAACGTACTTTTGATGATTGTCTATGTCATAGAATTAGGGTTCGTTATTATCATTGAATTTATGTCATGATTATTATGGTTAAACTGCAGTAAAACCATAGGATTAACTTTATTAGTTGAATTGATAAAAATGTGTAGCCAACTTAAATAGTTGTGAGGTGATAAGTTGTTAATAATTTGAGTTAAGTAATTTGCTAGGTTTACGTCTTTGTGAGAAGTCCAGTTTAGTGTCTATTGTTAAACTTGCTTGCTAAATCAAATGGTAGGGTTGTAATGGCTTTAAGGTCCGTATCGTGAGATAGGTCTTTAACTCGGGTCAATTAAGCATAATTATGTTAGGTGACTATGAGGAAACTTAATCTCATAACCAATGTGTTAATAACTTAATAGTAACCCTTTAGGTGTCTTCTCGGAAAGGGTCGAGGGTCCTAATTAACGATGCCTTTAAGTGAATACGTTTAGATCCCGGTTCCATAGACATTAGTCCAAACGTGAGTGATAATTTAGTTAACAAGGATTCTAGCCTAGGTGGTTTGTTTTCACTCTTCTGTTTTTAAATCCGTCTTTTCATTTCTTCTGTCGTTATTTTATGCAATTTATATTTTTAGTAAAAAAACCCCTTTAATTAATCTTTTCGTTTAAAGTTCGTGTCTTGTCAATCGAGTCTTAATTTAGTTAGTTAAACGTGATATTAAGAGTCTATGGGTCGACACCCGGACTTACTTTAGCTATATTGCATTCGACCGGTCCACTGCCGGTTGTGTGTGAGTTAGTTCGTATTGTGGGTTTTATAAATTTAAAGCTTTTTAGTGTCTGTTTTTATATATAGAATTGCACGCATCACTGGGATAACAACACCGTATTCACTATTCTCTTTTAAATTTTATAGTATCGCATATATTAGTATCGTATACTACATATATGTAGGACCATACTACTACATATATGCGGTATATGTAGTATTGATGCATTGTTATCTTCTAGTTTGAATTTCAGGTTTATTTTATATTGTTATGATATCTATCGTTTGTTGATTAGTTTATTATTATCTTTAAGTTTAGACATAATATAAAATATTGGTTTTGTTATCATTTGTAATAAGTTTTTTTATATGGAATATATAGAATTTTTTTATTGGTAATTTGAGATCGTATATAAACCTTAAATAATTATTAGACTTTTGAGTCATTCTGCCGCTTTCAAAAATGAATCAAGTACTATGATATTACATATATGTAGTATAAAGAAATCAAAACCTATTTTTAAAAAAATTAATATACATAACGTATGAAAAAGTTATTATGCTTAAAGAAAAATATTTTTAAAAATCATATATATATATATGCAGTATGAAAATAAAAAAGTGTGAAAAAATATTTTTATACGTTATTTATACTCAAATGAAAGATAAAGAAATTCTTAATCTATTAGTGTAATTTAAAAAATATATATTAGCGTATGCAAAAGATAGAAATGTTTAAAGATTTATATCTTTAAAGCTATAATTTTACCCCTCATCTTTAAAATTTCATCCTTTATCTTTTAATTAGTTTTCTAGTTCTCAACTTAAAATGAGTTCTCGTTTAAACCATATCCATACTGTGTATCACACTAGTTTATAATCTAGTAAAAAATTTAATAACTATTAACTATTTTCCTTTAAAGATGTAAAGAACAGAATATTAAACCGACAATAAATAGTGTGTTTGACTAATACTCGTAGAAAATATCTAAAGAATTAACTGCATATTGTCACGGACTTATCTTCTTCAAGTCGCGTGCGGCACTTAGATACGTTCTAAGTCAGCCTTTGAGTCTTGTTGAGATGGTTTACACAGCGGAAGTCTTGTAAAGGGAACGTTGGATTGGTAGTGCACAAGTGTAGAATGCTTGTGATGCTTGTTTACAACACAAGAAAGAAGTTTGTATTACTAGAATACAAGTACAAAGTGCTTACAATGATGTAAGTAAGATGTGAAGTATGCTAGGTAAGTTGCAAATGATCCTACATTACCTATTTATACTACTTGGATCATGATCTAGATACTTCTAATTCTAGATTAATCTATACATATTTTAGATATTATCTAGTTAAATATCTTGCTAATCTAGATCCTTCCTTGATGATATTTTGGTTGATCATTCAAGCCCTTTCTAGATTGTTCCATGGTTCCTTGATTGTTGATTTTTGTAGTTGAAAATGGCAGCCCCATTTTGAACGTCTTCCGGCCCTTTACGGAATGTTCTAGGCCCTTCCGACATTGCCTAGTTGTAGTAGAATGGTGTGGGTTGTTCCGGAACCTTCCAGGCAGCCATTGTTGCTTCTGAATAGCCCCTAATCGATGAGTATTAGGGTGTCGCGATCTGAAATTAAGCGGGTCGTGACAATATGTTGATCAAGCTACAAGTTGAGTTAAACAAAAGCCTATTAAAGTAGTAAGAGACCATCCCAGTCATTATGTAAAACATAGGTATTTCTCAAATAAGGGCACGAGGTGTGGTTTAACCATTTAATATTACGTACGGCTGTTTACGGTTTGGTTTGGTTTGGGCGTAACTATCTCTTAACTGTTGGTACAATCTTCTAAGATTCACGATCTTTTGAAAGTTATTAATTCTTAGCCTCGACTTGATCTCGCAACGGGAAATTAAGAAAGGTTTTATCTATGACATATATTTTAGGACCTTATGATGCGTTTGAAAGACTAGAAACAAAATCCACTTCAACAACGATTGCAGCTCGTTTTATTTTTGTGTTTCTAGCTTCTTGTGACTTTTTTTAATAAATTTTTACTTTAAAAAAAATGTAGAGAAACAATTATTGCAAGGAGATCCACCTACCACCAATGCTGACCAACGTAGCACATTCACAATCACATACTTTTGAAATACACCTTAGAAAATGATTGAGTAACAAAACAACATCTAGCTAATCAATTATCTCCTAGATCAAACCATTTCGGGCCTGCTGATCTAGATCCAATCACTCTCAACTTGCTTCTCAACAAGCTCCAACAAAGAAAAACTGGATTAACGATTCACCTGATCGAAATGGTTGCATATAACAGTTGCGGTGTAAGCAGCTCCCACCTATAGCATACTTAATAATTGCCTTTAATTTGTAAGTGCTTGAATTTTTCATAATGCCTGATCGTTGACCTTCTTAGTTGACTTATTGTATTCATTTTTTCTTTGATCATCTATGTTCGATCTTCACTAAAGTTGATGTGGTGATATCTATAGGCAACCAAATATTATATATGTCTTCTGCAAGTGAGGAGGGTGGCAAATTGTCATCATCAAGTTCATGTCAACGTTTTTCTCTGGCGGAGATTCAAGCCGCAACAAAGGACTTTGATGAAGAACTAGTCATTGGAGAGGGAGGGTTTGGAAAAGTTTACAAAGGTCAAATATTTGGTGAAGGTGTGGCAATAAAACGGTTAAGTTCAGTGTCTAACCAGGGGGAACATGAGTTTAGAGCGGAGATCAAGACACTTTCTAAGTTGCGTCATTGTCACTTAGTGTCTTTGATAGGTTATTGTGACGATAACAAGGAGATGATCCTTGTATATGAATATGTACCTAACGGAACCCTCTATTACCATCTCCATAAAGCAATAACTTATTTAAATTGGGTTCAAAGAATGAGGATTGCAGTAGGTGCTGGGCGTGGACTCGATTACCTACACACTGGTGTTGGTACCCGAGAAGGAATAATACATCGTGATGTGAAGAGTTCAAACATTCTTTTAGACGAGAACATGGAAGCTATGATTTCAGATTTTGGGTTGTCCAAAATGGGCCCCATTAGTCAATCTTCATTATGGGTTGGTGCGAGTGCGAGCATTAAAGGCACTTTTGGGTATCTTGATCCAGAGTATTTTTATACTAATAAGATATCAACCAAATCGGATGTTTACGCGTTTGGGGTTGTGTTATTTGAATTGCTAACGGGAAGGCTTGCTATAGATGAGCGCAACCTGGATGACGAATATAGTTTGGTAAGATGGGCTCAAAGACATGTGAAAGAAAGAAAATTAGATGAAATTGTTGATTCTAAAATCAAGGGGACAATTTTTCCCAAATGCTTAAGACAGTTTGCTCAAATTGCATATCGTTGTGTGCATAGTAATCCGAAAGACCGCCCGACCATTACTGAGGTAGTAGCCTCACTTCAGGCTATACATGAACTACAACTGAAATCTAGTTATTCTGCGAAGTCATCAAAAATAATGGGTTTAACTCGGATTTATAAGTATGTTACGAATATGCAATACTCAGGTATGAGCTCCAACTATTCATTTGTGTTGTATTGGCATATATTTTAGCACTGAACAAACTATGTGATTGAATACCCACATTTATTTGATCTTCATCTGACCTTTTGGACTTCAAATCTATATTCAAACTTGTAAGAGCCATCCTTTACGAACGCACATGCTTATTAATTTCAAAATCTTTTTGCTGACTTGCCCCATAAGTCAAGCCAATCGTTGATGCATGGTCATGAAACCACGTCTAGACTGAAGGGTCGTAACCATTTGTCTTTGAAAAAGAAGCTAGCAACCCAAAATTCAGGGGTATCCTAAAAAATTTTTCCCAGATGTTCATACAGTAATAAAAATAACACCATAAAATTATAAAAATACCTAATAGACTTATCCCCTCTATTCTTTCATAGTTTAAAATCATGGATTCAGTGGTATCATTTTAATTGTTTATAGGTATCCTTATACATAAAACCAGAGAATATATATATTTTTTACACCTCGCAATGAAATTCCAGCCGTAGCCCAGGCTACCCTTGCCCTACACTTGGCTCCGTCCCTGTATTGAGTGGACATATATGTGTAGTTTGAAGTATGGAGTTATCATTGTTTGAATACATATGCACAAAACCCAGATATACAAGTGATAAAAACATGAAAAACTACAGATCATTCGGGTTTGATCGAAGTCTGTTTTTTTATAATGTGCAGGGGCTATATGGAACGTCTCAAACCAAGAAGAAGCCATAGAGCTTCCACTGATCAGCTTTTCTACAATTGCCAAAGCCACTGCCAACTTTGCACCTAACAATATTCTTGGAAGGGGTTCATTTGGAAATGTTTATAAGGTAAAAATTAGAGTTAAATATATCATCCAATACGGAAGGAACCTTATTTACGCTTTGTTTTTTCACTTTGCAAATGGTAAATCTTAAGGGTGTCCTAGAAGAAGGGAAGCTGGTAGCAGTTAAGCGTCTTTCCAAAGATTCTAGGCAGGGACTTAATGAGTTCAAAAATGAAATTATATGCCTTTCAAAACTTCAACACCAAAATATTGTGAAGCTTCTTGGACATTGTATACATGGAGATGAAAAGTTGCTGATCTATGAGTACATGTCAAATAAAGGCTTAAACTTGTTTATATTTGGTCAGAACCTTATACACAAACTATATATAATTTCCTCTCTTTGTTCAAGGTTTGGATCCTTCCATAGAATGAGAACATAAATAACTAGCAAAGCTTTTTGGCAGGTAACGCACAAAACATGTTTCTTAACTGGAGTACACGCTTTAAAATTATCAAAGGAATAGCTCGAGGACTTGTTTACATGCATCAAGATTCGCTTTTAAGGGTCATTCATAGAGATATTAAACCCAATAACATTCTACTTGATGAGGATATGAACCCTAAGATATCTGATTTTGGCATAGCTAGAAGATTTGAAGGACAGGAAGGCCAAGAACATATTTCAACAAGGGTTGCGGGAACCATGTAAGACACGCAAACCAACTATAGCTTCTTTCTTTGTCATTAGTTATTAAGTTTTGCGTCGTTTAAAAAATGTAATTTAGTTCTCTTTAAAAATATTCTATTGTGTGTAGTGGTTACCTTGCTCCTGAATATGCCCTGAGAGGTCACCTATCGGTGAAGTCAGATGTCTATAGCTTTGGTGTCTTGGTGATGGAAATCGTAAGTGGGAGGAAAACTTATCGTCCTAGTGCTAGCCATGGCAACAAGTATCTTATCGAACATGTAAACTTCACTAGCCGTAAAAAAATACACCTTTAGTTTTTAAATTAAACCTCATCTAATTGAAGTTTTATGTTCAATATGGTATTTAGGCATGGAATCTCTATGATGAAAGTAGATTAATGGACTTAATCGATGCAACTTTAGCTGAATCGTGCAATCCACTTGAAGTTACAAGATCAATTGAAGTTGCGCTGTTATGTATACAAGGCAATACAGGAGACCGGCCAAACATGTCATCAGTAATCATGATGTTAAACGATGAGTGTTTGTTGCCGCAACCTAAGAAACCAGGATATCTCGCTAAAGAATTTTCATTTACTGCTAATTCATCTGTAAGTACCAGTCCAACATATACAATCAACGGATTAACTATCACAGAAGTGGAGGCTCAATAGAAATATTCCTTATCCTGTAAAAAAAACAAATTATGCTCTAAGCATTGGTGTAATACGTATGACACAAAATCGTGCACTATTACGCAAGTTGTTTCAACATCTCTTGCTTCAGAACGAGCTCTCTTTCATTCAACATCAGCCTGAACATAAATGAGCATTAAATAATTTATAGGAGTACTCTCTTGCGAGAAGTTCGGACCCGTTGCCCTTCTATTTCTCTTTGGGTGGACTTTTTGTATGGTCAATCGGCTAGGTTATATGTGGGTGATGACCATATTTTATCCACCACGGGGGTCCAGCAGGGGGACCCCTTGGGGCCTCTCCTTTTTGCACTTGTTTTGCACCCACTCGTGCTTCGGATCAGAGATAGTTGCAAGCTTCTATTCCATGCTTGGTATCTTGATGATGGTACGATTATTGGTGATGCTAAAGAGGTGGCCAAAGCCTTGGATGTCATCATAGCTGAGGGGCCACGTCTTGGCCTTCAACTAAACATCAAGAAAACCGAAGTTTTTTGGCCATCGTGTGATGGGGTAAAGGTACAAGATGGATTATTCCCGAGTGCGATTGGAAGGCCGGGGCTGGGTGTGAAGCTTCTCGGTGGTGCTGTCAGTCGTGATGTTGGGTTTATCAGTAATTTGGCTATGAGAAGAGCATCTCGGGCTGTGGAATTGATGAGATGCCTTCCGCGTCTGCGAGACCCTCAATGTGAACTTCTGTTGCTCCGCTCATGTATGGGAGTTGGGAAATTACTATTTGGCCTCAGAACATGTCAACCTATGTATTTTGGGGAAGCTGTTTCTGTGTTTGACAATGGGCTTCGAGAGGCGATAGAGGATATCGTAGTTTGTGGGGGACCTTTTTTTGCTTTAGTGGCGCCTGGCTTCGCTTCCGACTCGGTTTGGGGGGCTCGGTTTGTGTTCTGCTGAGGATGTATCCACTTATGCTTTTGTGGCCTCTAGGGCTCAATCATGGGCTTTGCAAGACCATATTCTTCGCATATGTGGTTTGGACGGCTTAGATTCTGATTATGGGTGTGCGTTAGAACGCTTACAGACTTCTCTTCCCGATTTTGATATCAGCAAATTCTCTAAAAAGGACACCGCCCCCTAAAGCCCAACAAGTTTTGGCGAGTGCTTTATTTAGTAGGATCGGTCAAAGTTTGGAAGTGAGGTTTGATCTTTCACCCCGTCAGAAAGCAGTGGTTGCATTTCTCCAGGCTCCTCGGGCTCAAGATTTTTTGACTGTCATACCCATTGACGGTCTAGGGCAACATATGTCACCTTTGGAATACCGGGCTATCCTTAAGTACCGGTTAATGATTCCTTTGTCCCCGGTTGATGAGCCTTGTCCCGTTTGCCGCAAGGTTTGCTTAGATACTTTTGGTGATCATGCGGTCCATTGCAAGGAGTTACCTGGCTTCAAATACAGACATGATTTGGTTAGGGATGTCTTATGTGATATCCTTAAGCGAGCAGGAATTTCGGCTAAAAAGGAGGCTCCTGTGAACTTTCTGACAGATCCGCTAGAGGGGAGATCTACCTTAAGGCCGGCTGATATTTTAGTGTTTGGTTGGTCGGGGAGGAAACACACTTGTGTGGACCTTACGGGTGTGTCCCCCTTGGTTGCGCTAAAGGACAATGGATTTGTTGCACGACAGGCAACGTCAAAGGCGGAATCATGCAAGATCGCCAAACACGAGAAAGCCTGCTTGGACAATCAGCATGTTTTTATTCCATTAGCTTTTGACACATTTGGCTTCCTAGCCACTGAGGCAGTGAACTTCTTGACTAGGGTTCAGGGGGTCATTCATAGCAATGTTTCAACACCTAAGGGCCAAGGTTACGTCTTCAGTAGGCTAGGTTTTGCTATTCAAAAAGGGGTGGCGGCGCAACTTCTTGCCCATTTACCTGCCACTTTATTGTAAATTCTTTGAAAGATGTTAATGGATATAGGTTAAATCAAACTTTACATATGTGTAAATAGGTCTAAGTCTTAATGGGTCGAATGGTTAAGTTTAGTAGTTCGGGTCTTAGTATTGTAAACAGGTCACAGGTCACAACCCGATAATTAAGGCAGTTTTGGTGGGAAGATTAACGATTAACTTCAACAGTCATAACCGTCTCTTTGGCAGTTGTCTTCCCGGGGTATCCATATAGTATATATATGTATGTATTGTATAGAACAACAATTAATTCATGTAGTATAATCAATTATGTTGTCATTCTAATGAATGAATCATATCTATTTATCTTTGTTCTTCATACCATTATCGCACACACACGACATGAAATTTATAATCATCTTATTTTCAATTCAATCCGCTGCGTTAACGATCCTATATTTATGACTAAAGCAAGATAAAGACCAGATGGCCCAACAGCCAAACCCTATGTGACACCCCGTTCGGCGGCGGAAACACCGGGCTGTCAAGAGAATTGGATATCCATAGTAACCAAAGCACATGGTAATTATTTATTAAGCCAAATAATGATTAATACATTTGGAACAAGAGTCTTAAATAGAAACGATAAAATTTACAAAACAGAAACAATAATTGCAATTGTATTAATTATTTTACTAGGTCCAAGGCAATCCTAAGTCTTGGCAAAACGGCAAACTAATATCAATCAACACCTGAAATATGTAAAAATAAAGTTAGCTATTTAAAGCTAGTGAGTAAACCACAATTTGAATACATAATAATATAGAAATCCGAGATCATCATAATATGCTGCGCAATCTTACATGCATAGCTATTTCATATCATTCTCGACCATGACACCTTGAACACACATTGAACACATTGAATACCATCATTGTATAGCAACTTGTAATCATTTGTCATGAGGAACCAACTCATGTTATTAATTAAAGATAACCTTTTTTTGCAACCGTCACGTAACCGTCTCGATATAAGTTATCAATAATTGTTTAAGCATCTAAGGGACGTAGCAACATAGCATAGCAACTTGTATCATCGTATAGCAACTTGTAACATAGTAACTTGTAACATTGAAATTGAATGGCCGGGTTTAAATCACCTATTTTGAAATACATGTAGGTGGGTTTGTCAAACCATTAGCGCTAACATTGTACCGGTGGGATTACTAAGTAACAATACTACTTTAAACTACCACATAAGGATTGCATCTTGCTGCAGACAAGACTAACACATTTAATGATCTCATTTGAAAATAGAAACAAGGAAACGAAAACCGAAAACATTGTATAGTAATTGAACATATTTCAGCCCCAAAAAGTAAAAGTAAAAAGGGGAGTGATTTTACTCACCTTGAAATGCAAAAATAATCGAATCACTGGAAACGCAGCTAAAGAGAACCAAGGGTTGCCCAAATATTAGTATCACCTAATTAACTGGGAAAAACCCTAACTTAGAAATAAAACAATAGTATAGCAACATGCAAGAATCAAAATCAGAAAATCTAGGATTTGGGATTTAGGTACGAAACGTAATTGTATTTTCATATTGAATATATATTTACAAGAATCTAGTTTAGTATTTTTCTTTAAATACTTGTATAAATACAAATACTTATAATCTTAAAACATTATTATTTGAATATATGTAGTAAATTTTTACATGTTTTTAAATCCCTAAATATATTTAACTTAAAACATGTTATTTAGGATATTGAAAAAAATATAGATTAATGTTTAAATGGGTAAAAATATAAGTTTTTAAATATTTAATATAAAAAAAATGTTACTTAGATCATTTAAGAAATATAATTAGATGTTTAACATGATAAAAGTGTAGGATTTTATGAAAAAAATGAGAAGGGGACTCGAACCCGAGACCACCATGTTCACAGCATAACCACATAACCGCTGAACTAGCTCCTGTTTTGTTATTCAACGTCAACTTTAAATAGTTTTAACCCTTTATGAATATCAATACCCATTTCCATTATAAACCCTAGAATCAAAATCCCCAATTGAATCTAAAATCGATAACTAATATCAAAATCAGGTTAGGGCTTTTGATCCCCCTAATATCACGAGCATTTTGATGTATAAAAATTACTTGTTGGTGAAGGATTGATATGGTTTCGAGTTGGAGAAAGAAGTCGACTGTTTTGGATCAAAATCTGCAAATCTGAGATGAAATGAGATGTAATTGGTGTGTTAGATAGTTTTATATGATCAAGAGGATGAGAATGGTTACAGAAATTACCAGGATTGACGCTCGTAGAGTAGAAACACTAAGTTGCCGGAGTTGAGATATTTGGTCGATCGATTTCAAATATGCAGTGATAACGAAGGTGAGTTGGTAATTGCAAAGTGCTATTCGGTCATATGAGAGTAAAAAAATGAATGATTAATTGTCGATTACCGAGTTAAATACGGAAATGAGATTTTTGATTTTGAACTCATAATCAAAACGGGTCAATTAGCTGTAATCGCGTAATTATATGTTCGAAAACATGGTAAAAACAGTTTAGGAATGTTTAGGTGATTAAAGATCAGTCAATACGCGTGTTTAAAGCTTGCCGGAAACATCTCCGGTGGCCGGAAGTCACCTATGCTGGAAATGCGGGTTAATAAGGGGGGGCTGGTTTGGGTTTTTGATAAGTTACAAGAAAGCCCCTTATATTTTGAGTTTTGTCTGATTTGATTTAGTTAATATAAGTTTAATTCCAAGTTTGTAAATTGGCAGTTTTTGCCCATAGTTAGTTTATAAATTATATTAACTAACTTTCTTAACCAAGTTGAAACGTAACGATTATATAAGTGACGTTTTTATAGTTTTAGTTCGTTTAAGTCATTAAGAGACTATTCTTAGACTTAGAAGCATTTTGTTTAACAACTTTTATAAATCTATTTTATAAGACACGATTTATATATTTTGAGGTTTATGTAATATAAATAGTAATGATTTACTACACGTAGATATTTCACGAAATGATTCGAATGATTAATTAAGACGGTGAAATAAAAACGTAAAACCCGACATATTTATTAATAATCATAATAACGAATGTTACATTTTTAGAAAATAATTACGAATGAAACAAAAGACAAATAACTTCGGGTTCGAGTCGGGCGTCCGGATTCAGGTTCGGGGCAGATGTCACACCCTATATTGGCCAAACAGCCAGACGTCAAAGAGCATTTGTCATGGCACTTTCTAAGCTAAATCAGTGTCTCTGATTGGTTATTGTGATGATATCAAGGAGGTGATCCTTGTATATGAATATATACCAAATGGAAGTCTCAACTATAATCTCCATAAATCTAGGATTACTTTAAATTGGGTTCAAAGGATGAAGATTACCTTCACACCGGTGTTGGCTCCCGAGAAGGAATTATACATCGTGATGTGAAGAGTTCAAGCATTCTTTAGATGGCATCGTGGAAGCTAAGATCTCAAATTTAGGTCGGGTCAATCATCATTGTGGGTTGATGCGAACATTAAAGGCACTTTCTTCAAGTATCTTGATCCAGAGTATTTTGATACAAAAAAAATCAACCAAGAGAGATTGATGACGTAGGCCTAGTAAACCCTACAATTAGCATATTAATTACCAAACAGTCAAGGAAGCTGAGAAGCTAAAGAAGCTCAGAAGCTAAAGAAGCTCCATAAGAGCATCTTGCTACAGTAATGGTAAGCCACCTTTTCTAAGTGATCAGATGTCAGGTCAAACCCTGAACACAAGAGATATCCTCATTTGGTATCAGAGCTTTGGTTTTCAAATGGCTCTACGTGAGGGCGGATGTTTTCTTGCTCGAAGAGTCGCCGATCGAGGCATCGCCAAGAACATTGGTGGTTCACGTGCTCGTGGTAATCGATTCAACTGTGACCGTAGATCCGCCGATCGAGGCAACGAGATCAGGAACCGTGATCCACGGGATTTTGAGATCGAACGACTCAAGAAACGAGTCTGAGATCTCAAAGCATCGTCGACATGGAAGGAAACGTAACCGGAAGAACTCGTCCGGGACGAGTTAACCGGGGATGAGGAGCATCCTACGAATGGCGATATTATCTATGATTCTCCTCCCGTGTTTGATGAATATGAGGATGAGGATTGGTATTTTGGGCAACCGGTGGTGTGGTTGAACGATTTGAAGAACGTGAGTCAACTACAATCTTACCAGGTATGTTTTACGAGTTACTGAAAGAGTATAAAGTTGTTGCTGATGGTGATCATACGATGGTTCAAGGAGATCATACGGTGGTAGAGGGTTGTTGGAGTAACCCTAGGGAAAATATGGATATAAATCTTCTACATATGAAAATCGAAACAAACTCATCAAGTTTACGGATAGAATCAAATATTTCATTGGAGAATATAGATAATCATATAATTTTTTATATTCAAATTGAAGATATTTTTGGCAAAGAATCTTTTGTTGAAAATATTAATTCATATGAAGATAATGCCATATTATCAAACTATTTTAAATATTACAGTGAGATTTTTGTACACCCATCAAGTCCATGTGTGCATAATGATGAGTTTGATGATTTTGTCACTAGCCCAAACAAACTTAATTTTCAACCGAAGGGAGGTGTCCATGAAAGCATTACTAGGCCAATAGTTAATTTCATTGGTAACTTTCATCGGCCATCAAATGTGGAACAACAGTCTGGCCAATTGAAATCAAAGACATTGTTGGTCCAATTGGGGCCCGGCAACCCAATAGACCCGAGAGAAGACCAAACAAATGACATTGATTTGAAACCGAGCAAGATGAACCATAAAGTTGAACAGTTTGAGCGGGATATATTAATTGTTAATCATGAGCGGTTTGATGTTCCATTTGATCCCGGTGGCTTTGATCTTCCGACAAAACTCGAGGACGAGTTTTTTTCGAAGAGAGAGAGTATGATGCAGGAGCATCACGATCAAGATTATATTTTAATAACTGTTTGAATTTGAATTATTATCTTTTTATTTTTTGTTTATTTAGTTTATCATTATCTTTAGGGTTGTTAGGATTAGTATAAGTATTTGGTTTCTAAGCTTATTTTCAGAAGTTTTTGATATTGATATTGAATGAAGAACATTGTTCTTTGAACCTTTGGTTCGATTTATGGTCTTTGATTAACTATTGTGACTTGAGCCATTTGATCGCACGCGAAACTGCATCACAAACATTTGATTTATCATATTTGACCATATTATTTGACAAAGCATAGAAACTTCATACTGCAGCTCCAACTGTTTTCATGTCACCTGCATCATATGGTAAAAGTGCAGTTGCCTTCACAGCTTCATCAATAAAAACTTTAAAGCAATCATCTTGTAATGGAACATGATGAATGGGAATATTTGGTTACGTTGAATACTGAATATGATCATGTGCCACTAAGGTGCTCTTTTGTAAAGCATACAAAGAGCATTTGACACTTATCTACAAACTTATGCTAACATCATAAATATGTTGTCAAATATCTATATATGTGCAAGTGACAGTACATTAATACATACTCCAAGATCAGTTGTGACTTCGGTTCGAGAAGCCACAAGTCTTTTTCATGATCCAAAGTAGATGTTGGCTGTGATGTAGACACCCCTGCATCATTTTTTGTGGTTTTTTTCCTATAAAACATTCAATTGATCCATATGTATATTGTTAATGATTCCTTTGTTCCCAGTTGATGAGCCTTGTCCCGTTTGCCGCAAAGTGTGTTTAGATGCTTTTGGCGATCATGCCGTCCATTGCAAGGAGTTACCTGGCTTTAAATACAGACATGATTTGGTTAGGGATGTCATATGTGATATCCTTAAGCGAGCAGGAATTTCGGCTAAAAAGGAGGCTCCTGTGAACTTTCTGACAGATCCGCTAGAGGGGAGATCTACTTTAAGGCTGGCTGATATTCTAGTGTTTGGTTGGACGGGGGGGGGGGGGGGGGGGAACACGCTTGTGTGGACCTTACGGGATTGTCCCCCTTGGTTGCGCTCAGGGACAATGGATTTGTTGCACGACAGGCAGCGTCAAAGGCGGAATCATGCAAGATCGCCAAACACGAGAAAGCCTGCCTGGATAATCAACATGTTTTTATCCCATTAGCATTTGACACATTTGGCTTCCTAGCCACTGAGGCAGTGAACTTCTTGACCAGGGTTCACGAGTCATTCATAGCAATGTTTCGACACCTAAGGGCCAAGGTTTTGTCTTTAGTAGGCTAGGTTTTGCTATTCAAAAGGGGGTGGCGGCACAACTTGTTGCCCGTTTACCTGCCACTTTATTGTAAATTCTTTGATGTTTAATATATTATGATGAAGTGTTATTTAAAAAAAAAATAGAATCACATAGAACAAAATGAATTATCAAATTAATACTTACATTTTGCAACCATGTGATAGATTGGGTAGTGCCTTGTCCTTCCGTAAAATCCTATGTATTAATTTTACAATTATTTGAATTTTTAAAAATTGACTTAGGCAAATGAAATATGTATAAACTTTGGATACTATTTTGTGATTATTTTTGTTTAATTTGACTTAAACTCAATAAATTTAGAACTTTGTTATTAAGTTACAAATTTTTAGTCTTCACTTTTAGATCCCGATTCAAATTGATTGGAAAAATAAATTTCACGTTTTTATAATCATAATTCATGTATGTTTCATATGCCCAACTCAATTTTAAAAAATTCAAACACTTGTAAAAATATTGTATAGGATTAGAACACTTATGAAACTTCAGTGACTTTAGAGAGACAAAAAAAATTTGAGGTATTTAATTAGAACAGTGAGTAAACTTAGTTACATTTCTATGATGTCTAAACTTAAAGATAATAATAAACTAATAAACAAACGATAAATATCATAACAATATAAAATAGATCTAAAATTCAAACTAGAAGATAACAATGCATCAATACTGCATATCACACATATATGTAGTAGTATACGATACTGCATATATACAATACTGTAAATTTAAAAGGGAATAGTGAATACGGTGTTGTTATCCTAGCGGTGCGTGCAATACTATATATAAAAACAGACACTAAAAAGCTTTAAATTTATAAAACCAAGACAAACCAACTAACTCACACACAACCGGCAGTGGACCGGTCGAATGCAATATAGCTAAAGTAAGTCCGGGTGTTGACCAACAGACTCTATATGTGACATCTGCCCCGAACCCGAATCCGGACGCCCGACTCGAACCCAAAGTTTTTTATCCTTTAATGTATTCGTATTTATTTTCGTTAAATGTAACGTGTTGATATTAAATATATATATAAATATGAATGGACGCTATGTTAATTCCAGTCTTTAATGCCTAAGTGTAATAAGTAATTATTATTTATATTGCATGAATCTCAAAAATATATAAATCGTATTTTATAAAAGAGATTTTATATAAATTACTAAAGGAAATCGCTTTTAAGTATAAAAATAATCCTTCAACGTCATAAACGAGCTAAAGTTACAAAAACGTCACTTACGTAAACAATACGTTTTAACTTGGTTAGTTTAGTTGGTTAACTTCATTTAAAAACTAACTTTGGGCCAAAACTGTCAAAAATGAAACTTATATTAACTATTTAACACTATGTGTAACTACAGGGACCAAACATGTAAAATCAAAATAAACCCAGCCCAGTCCCCTGTAATAACTAGGGGTGCTCAAAATACCCGAACCCGATTAACCCGACCCGACCCAAACCCGAATAAGCTAATTAGGGTCGGGTTATATAGGGTCAAAAGTATTAATCGGGTTATTCGGGTTAACCCGAATAACCCGAATTGTTAATAGGGTCGGGTTGCGGGTTTGTTTTTGGAAAAAATATCAGGTTTGGGTTAACCCGAATAACCCGATTAGTGTTCCATGCCTATCAATTCAATTTACATATATTTGCATATGGTTGGATCGTTCACAAACAACCACTAGTTCTCGGTCCTTTCTTCTCACTAATTTTCACAAACTCAATATTTAATCATTTATAATAAATTGAACGAGAAAAATGAGACATAATTATAACTTATTCACATAAATATAAAGACTAACGCTTTATAACTTTAGTTGCTCGCGTTGTGAAATAGTTAAAATTACTATACAGCTGTAAATAAACAATAAAAACCAACAGAGATGATCACATTTTCCAAATTATTGTACTTTAAATTGATAGTATAATGGCATTTTGAAGTGGATTCGAACCTGAGAACTTTAATTAGGTTAGAAAGTGTTGTAGTTACCAAATTATTGTACCCAATTAACCCGGCTAACCCGACCCGAATAACCCGAAACCCGATTAACCCGGACCCGAAAAACCTGAACCTTAATAGGGTCGGGTTGCGGTTTAGATTTTTTTTAAAAAACCCGACTAACCCGAAACCCGATTAACACCTCTAGTTATAACCTGTTTTTCCGGCGAGCTCTTTTTACACGTTTTACCCATAATTAAACCTCCGAAACCTTCCAAATCTACCTATAATCTATTTATGAACCCCTTAATGACGAAAACAACGAACGTACAACAATGTTTATCGCGGATTGATTGACTAAAGGTCAACCCATAATCGACCTTCCGTAATTAGGCCTGTAATCGACAATTAAGCTATTCCATACCACTCTAAATCAACCGACTAACATTTAGTAACACCAAATCATCTCTATTTTTCTGCAATTTATCGAATCCAAACACCCAAATCCTTATTCCGGCGATTTCATTGTTTTCTACCTTCCGGGCATCGTTACGGTAGTTTATACATTCATTTTAATCCTCTCAATCATCTTCAACTCTCTAATCCATCAATTTTAATGTTTTTTTCAGTTCCAGATTTACAAAGTTTATCAAAAGCAGTCGTGTTCTTCTTTTCTTCCATATCCGTATCAATCGATCATAATCAAGTAAGTTTGATACATCAAAATACTCGTGGATTAATGGGGTTCAAAACCCTATGTTCGAATTGGTGTTGATTATCAGATTAAATCGAATTTGATGGTTTCATGTTCTAGGGTTTTGATGAAGACGGTGGGTGGTGGTTTATAAAATATAAAAGAAATTAAAGCAAGTTAACTAACAAAAAATCATTTCTGGTTCAATGGTTAGTGTGTTGACTGTGTGTATGTTTGGTCCCGGGTTCGAGCCCCATTGCCCCCTTTTCTTAAATTTTCACATTTTCACTATTTTAAACATTAATCCATATACTTCTAATTACCTAAATAACATATTTTAAGTTAAAAATATTTTAAGGAGTAAAAATATGCAATTTCAAATCAAGTATTCATTAAAAATACTATTTCAAGAAAACTAAAAAATATATATAGATTCGTATAAAATATATTCAATACGAAAATACAATTTCGTTTTCTCTACAATTTATCGAATCCAAACACCCAAATCCTTATTCCGGCGATTTCATTGTTTTCTACCTTCCGGGCATCGTTACGGGTAGTTTATACATTCTTTTTAATCCTCTCAATCATCTTCAACTCTCTAATCCATCAATTTTTATGTTTTTTTCAGTTCCAGATTTACAAAGTTTATCAAAAGCATTCGTGTTCTTCTTTTCTTCCAAATCCGTATCAATCGATCATAATCAAGTAAGTTTGATACATCAAAATACTCGTGGATTGATGGGGTTCAAAATCCTATGTTCGAATTGGTGTTGATTATCATATTAAATCGATTGATGGTTTCATGTTCTAGGGTTTTGATGAAGACGGTGGGTGGTGGTTTATAAAAGATAAAAGAAATTAAAGCAAGTTAACTAACAAAAAATCATTTCTGGTTCAATGGTTAGTGTGTTGACTGTGTGTATGTTTGGTCCCGGGTTCGAGTCCCGTTGCCCCCTTTTCTTAAATTTTCACATTTTAATTATTTTAAACATTAATCCATATACTTCTAATTACCTAAATAACCTATTTTAAGTTAAAAATATTTTAAGGAGTAAAAATATGCAATTTCAAATAAAGTATTTACTAAAAATACTATTTCAAGAAAACTAAAAAAATATATAGATTCGTATAAAATATATTCAATACGAAAATACAATTTTGTTTCGTACCTAAATCCCAATTTGTATTTCAAAACCCTAATCCCCAATTTGTACTTTAAAACCTAATTCCCAAATTTATAATCTAAAACCCGAAATCCCAAATCCAAAACCCTAGATCTCGGACTTTCGATTCTTGTTACTATTGTTTTGTTTCTAAGCTAGGGTTTTTCCCCAATTAATTAGGTGATACTAATATTTGGGCAACCCTTGGATCTCTTTAGCTACGTTTCTAACGATTCGATTATATTTGCATTTCAAGATGACTAAATTCACCCCCTTTTTTACTTTTCATTTTTGGGGCTGAAATATGTTCAAGTACTGTACAATGTTTTCAGTTTTCTATTTGTTTTCAAAAGAGACAATAAAATATGTTAGTCTTGACTCGCGACAAGATGCAATCTTTATGTGGTAGTTTAAAGTAGTATTGTTACTTAGTAATCTCACCGGTACAATGTTAGCGTTAATGGTTTGACAAACCCACCTACATGTATTTCAAAATAGGTGATTTAAATCCGGCCATTCAATGTTTCTAGTTACCATTCAATGTTACAATTTGCTATACGATGATACGAGTTGCTATGCTATGTTGTTATGCTACGTCCCTTAGATGCTTAAACAATTATTGATAACTTATATCGAGACAGTTACGTGATGGTTGCTAGAAAGGTTACTTTAATTAATAACATGAGTTGGTTCCCCATGACAAATGATTACAAGATTACTATACAATGATGGTTTCGATGTGTGTTCAATGTGTCATGGTCGAGAATGATATGAAATAGCTATGCATGGAAGATTGCGTAACATTTTATGATGATCTCGGATTTCTATATTATTATCTATCAATTTGTGGTTTACTCACTAGCTTTAAATAGCTAACGTTATTTTTACATATTTCAGGTGACGCTTGATATTATTTTGCTGACTCTTGATATTATTTTGCTGACGTTTGATATTATTTTGCTGCTTTGCCAAGACTTAGGATTGCCTTGGACCTAGTTAAATAATAAGGACAATTATAATTATTGTTTATGTTTTGTTACTTTTATTGTTCTATTTAAGACTCTTGTTCCAAACGTATTAATTATTATTTGGCTTAATAAATGATTACCATGTGCTTTGGTTACTATTGATATCCAATTTACTTGACAGCCCGGTGTTTCCGCCGTCATGCGGGGTGTCACACTATATATCACATTTAACTAACTAAATTAATACTCGACTGACAAGACACAAACTTTAAATGAAAAGATTAATTGAAGGCGGGTTTTTACTAAAATATAAATTGCATAATATAACGACAGATGAAATGAAAAGACAGATTTAAAAACAGAAGAGTGAAAACAAACCACCTAGGCTAGAATCCTTGTTAAATAAATTATCACTTACATTTGGACTAATGTCTGTGGAACCGGGATCTGAACGTATTCACTTAAAGGAAATGCTAATTAGGACCCTCGACCCTTTTTCGAGAAGACACCTAAAGGGTTACGGGATTAAGTTTCCTCACAATCACCTAATCTAATTATGCTTAATTGACCCGAATTAAAGACCTATCTCACGATACGGATCTTAAAGTCATTTTAACCCTACCTTTTGATTCAGCAAGCAAGTTTAACAATAGACACTAAGTCAGTCTTCTCACAAAGACCTAAACCTAGCAAAGTACTCAACTTAACTTGTTAACAACTTATCACCTCACAGCTATTTAGGTTGGCTGCACGTTTTTACCAATTCAACTAATAAAGTTAATCCTATGGTTTTACTACAGTTTAACCATAATAATCATAACATAAAGTCAATGATAATAACGAAACCCTATTCTATGACATAGACAATCATCAAGAGTTACGTGGACTAACAATATCAATCAAATCATTATAAACATATAATACGCATCACATGACAAAAAGATTAAAACTTTAACTAAGTATAAACCAAAAGTAACCAAACATGAGTTCAAACATCCACTAACAATTCATCATAATGCCTAGGTAGTTCTAAAAGCTTAGCCACCCATAATGAAACCAATAAACACAAGTTTAAGAGTAGTAAACATGATTGAAATAAAGAGAAAATGAGAGAACAATGGAATCCGAAAAGTCTAGGAAGCAATTCTTGATCCCGCGTGATTCCAACGCCTTGAATTCGTCTTTCTAGCCTTCAAAACTCTTTCTATCCTATTTTCGCCTTCATTTCGTCCCCCAAACTTGCATGAGAGGCTAGGGTTCCAAAATAAAAGTTTATATCGCAACTAGGCCAAAAAAACATCAAAACTATATGTCGAAAAGCCCTCGTCGCGCCACGCGGCGAGGGAACGGGATCATGAACGCGTGGTTCACGTCAACACGCCACCATCATGGTGGGATGCTGCGTTGTGCGGCCAGGGGGTGCGCCTATGGTCGCATGGCGTGGTGATGGTTTCCAGGTGCTCGACGTGCTTCGATTTCTTCGTTTTCACGTTCCGGTTCGCTTGTAACTCCGTTTCACGTCCCGTTTTCGCCTACGGTCTATGTTTTTCGAAAGCTTTCCATTAATATATCAACATGGGACCTACAAAACAATAATGTATCAGTAGTAGATAAAACTTAATAGCAACCGACTTAAACGACTCAAAAACGAATAGAAACTATACACGAGATTAATGTATAATTAACGTTATATCACCCAGTTCCATAACAAGCATTCTCATTTAAGTGATAATTGAAAGAATGGGATTCTAACCTAGGTGGTTTACATTTCACCATCATAATGAAATCTCAGATGTACTCGGTCAACTCTTCTTAGACAATTGATTTCAGGATAAACAATTATTGCTTTCTCCGTCTTTACTCTCTACTTGTGTATATCCCCATTGGAATCGATCTTAAATTTTCTCATGTTATCACCATTCATAACCTCGCACAAATCTTGCCCGAGAAAATACAAACTCATGCTCGTAGACCACATGTTGTAGTTTGTTTTATTCAACTTCTTGATTCCACTGAAAGTTTCGACATCCGCCATCTTCGTTTCAATGGGGTTTAGCTTCGATTCCAGTTTTAAACCTTTAGATCCTTTACACAAGTGAAATCCGTTATATATACTCTGCTTATTATTTTTAGTAGAGAAATCATGTGGAGAATTAAGTTGGATATAATGCTTAAATGTTGCCTCTAATGCCATGAAGTAAGTATTTGACAATTTTCCATGTGATAATTTGCTTCTTTTCCATAGCCGAATTAATTAATTTAATTAGTTATAGGTCAAGTATGTGTCTATGGATACTAATGTTAAAGTAATGGTGTAATAATATTTACTACTTTTGCAATTTCATTATTGTTTTTTTATTTTCCATACATGAATTGATTTAACATATGACTTAATTAACTCAACTATAGGTTATTCCATGGAAATGCTAATGCTAAAACATAAGTGTTTATTCCAAGGAAATTCTAATGCTAAAACATAAGTGTCCAGATATGACAATAACCAATCTATGATAAGCTTGGAAAATGCAAGTATTAATTTTTGAAAGAGTAGATTTTGGTCTTTGTCCATGAGGTTTGAATCTTATAAGGTATTTAGTTCAATAATTCTAGTTTCAATTTTTAGTATGTGGTCTCAAAATAGTCTCAGTTAAATCTAAGACACTAACATCGTTAAATTATTTTGTTAGACGGATTAGCATTTTTGTCTTTTTACACATAAAGACTAGTCATGTAATTTAGTCGAATAGCTTATTAGTGTAAGGACCATTTGTGTAACTTATAAAGAAAATTGTCTATACGAGTTGGTTATCCTCTCAAATTCATCGTTTCTGTCTGTCTTCGTCATTAAACGTTTGATAGTAACCACCACCAACCGTGGCATCCCTTGGTACACTGTCCATTGTAGCAACCCTTGATGGTAACCACCGCCAATCGTGGTATCATTTTTCTTGAAACCTTTCGATTTAAATCAAGGAACGAAAAGAGGGTAACGTTTTTGTTACTGTAAATTCTCAATCAAAAAAGAAGAAATAGGAATGACGTTTAAAAAAGCTTCGGTTGGATTTTGGTGGGTGGAATGGTGGTTGTTTCGTAAGTGCCAAAGATTTATGAAGATGATGGTGGTGATTTTGGGATCGATTGAAGGAGGTGACTTATGAGTGGGTATTGGATTGATAATATATGTGATTAAATGCTAATGTTTGTGTGTTTTAATATGGTTTACTCTTTGGAATTAGATGACTAGGTTGAATGTGCATTTGTAGGTTAAACGGATGTGTCGGGAGTTAAAGGGAACATAGTACGCGTTGGAAAGGCCACAAGATGAAGAAAAGAATAGTTTTGGTGTTGAAATTCATGTCCGTGAAAGGTAGCCCTAAGACAGAGAGTTATGGCCATAACAAGAATCTGAGCCACCGTTTGATTCAATTTTCCACCATTTCAAGCTCATAAATCATCAATCCATCATCCACCATGTCATTCAACATCAAATCTGAAGATCAATTCATCAATATGAGTGGCTAATTCTATTGTGGTTATTTCCAGGTGAAGGATTCTTTCCAGACATTTGTTTGGTTCCTTGTTTAGGTTGTTTTCTATTTGATGTTCTAAGATGAACTCTGTGATTTAGAGATTGTCGTGATTATTACTAAACTAATTGATTGGTTTTCAGTTTTCAACATTTTCGTTATATAACTCATAAAAATTAGCAATTAGTAATTGTTTGGAAATTGATTTATCATTACAAAGAAGTCATATTTTCATGATCAAAACTTAAAGCATTGAACTTAACATTTTTTTTGAATCTGAATCCTAGGAATGACTACCTTTTTAATTAATAGTTAATCCACTTTTTAAAGTTATTTGCTTTCGAATTGCAAGTCAATTCAAATAAACTCCAACTCAATTTTATTTTCATGCATTTGTTTTATTTCTTTCTTTCATTTCAATAATCAACTAGTTACATTAAGCATTGACCAAAAATTCCCCGTGGATTCGACACCCTGCTTACCCTTACTATTAAGGATGAATGGGAACTCTATTTACTTTATTTTTGACCAACCAAACGACCTTGATCAAAATGGCGCCGTTGCCAGGGAATTCGTGCGCTTAATGTTTAGTTTAATTTAGTTGATAGTTTTTATTAAAAAGAAAACCAAAAACATTTTTCTTCTTGTTTTTCTATTATTGCTTGTTTGTTTAAAATCGGTATTACGTGTGGTTTTCTTTGTTTGTGTTGTGTACGTAATTTCAAATGCATGCATCATACAAGACGATCTGGAAAAGACTTCCCTACTGTTTTTGATCCTGAAATTGAGAAGACTGCTTGCCACAACAGAATCATTCACCGAACAAGCATTCCTACTAGTCCTTAAAATATCAAAATGGAGGATGACATCAATGTAGAAAAGAAACCCATTGATCCACCATCATCAGTGCCACCAGTGTTAGGAAGATCAAAACAAAGTACTTAGTCAACCAATTCATGGTTATTCTCAAGCTTCACTGCAACTCAAACATTCAGCCAAGCACCACCAACCCCAATATTCACACATTCATCACCTTATGTGAAGGTTGTGGTTGATGACCTTCCACCTTAATAACAACCATAATCTTGCACCACAATTTACCAAAAATCACCTTCAAACAATAACCCATCATTTCAATTACCTCCAAAGATCTAAATGTATTCTTCAACAGTTCATTATGAGAAAGATACAAGAGATAATGATATGATTATGAGAGATATGAGGAGCCAAATGGGAACAGATTTAATCACCAAGGTGAAAGAGGGACAGATAAAGATGATTATGATGCAGATTTGGGGTATGGTGGGTATAGAAGAGAACCTGAAGGGGTAAGGTACACACAACAACATACTGAATCAGTAACTCAATGGTACTAAGCTCCAATTCGACCACAACAGCAACAACCAGTTGGGCCTAGACTAAGAATAACTCCCTTGAATAGAGGTCTACATGTGAACATTCCACAAGGAATACCAAGAAGATACAATCAGGTTCCAATACGAGGAATTGAACGTGACTTCAGACCAGCTCTTGCTATCAATCCTTCGCCAATTGTTTTACCGGTCTATCAAGGGAGATCATTTGAGGTTCGATCTCACTCTATTCAAAAATTTCCAAAGTACCATGGATTGGTAACTAAAGAACCATACCAACATATTGGAGCATATGATGCAAGGGTTTACTCCGGATGAGGTGAAAGTGGTATTGTTTCAATTCACATTAGAGGACAAGGCACAACAATAGTTTCAGTCTCTACCATCTGCTTCAATCGCCACATGGAAGGACATGCAACAATAGTTCTTGAACGAGTTTTACACTAACCAAAGAACTAGTGATGCAAGGAAAAATCTGAGAGGTTTTACACAAGCACCAGGTGAGATGTTTCTTGAAGCTTTCACACACTTCAAAAAGATGATAAAGAATTGTCCTCATCATGGTTTAGATATGTGGGGGTTACTCAATGCGGTCCTTGAAGGATTAGCACCAGAGGATATTCGTGACCTCAGTTCCATCTCATATGGAACATTTGATACTAATGATGAAGATATAGACTGGGAATATTTGAAAAGGATGGCAACAAACTCGAAAAGACAAGCTCAAGTTGGTAGAAGGGTAAGGCATCCAGTTGTGAAATCCATTGCTAGTACCATTGCGAAAAATGAGAGGTTGAAAAAGTTGCAGCAACAAATACCACAAATAGGAACTATGACATAACAAAGTAATCAAATTTATGCCTTTTGTATCTATTGTAATGAAATAGGTCATTCAGTTGAGCAATGTCTGATTTATGAGAGAACTTTGAGGAAGTGAACCAACTGCAAGGTGGCGGTAGGAACTTTGATATGAACTCCAACACCTACCACCTACGGCTAAGAAACCACCCAAACTTCTAGTTTGGTAACCCTAATAATCAATCTAATCCTAATTTTCAGGGAAGCGGTCAAAGGACGGGGCAACAATCCAATCTCATTCTTAGAATGGCCAAGGGGGTTATCAAAAATCATATCAACAATCAAGTGGTCAAGGAGTTTAATCAGTTGTTGGAAATGAAACGTTAGAGATTTTGAAGGCTATACAAGCAGATCAGAAGGCCATGCAACAAGATCTACAACAAAGAAATCAAAATGATGAAATAAGAGACAAGACAATTCAACCTCTGACAATACAAGTGGGTCAACTAGCAACATAAATTAATGATATGAAGAAGAACAATGGGAGACTGCCTAGTGATACACAAGTCAACCCCTCACATCAGAGTTCAAATCCAGAGAACATGAGGAATGTGAACATAAATTCGGTTAGTATCCTTCTTGACTCTAAATGTACTGATAATTGTTTAACCCCTCCTACACAAGTAGTTACAAGTACAATAAAGGGAGTTGATGAAGCTGAAGAGAGTGACCCAGGAACACCAATCATTCCAATCAAATTTAGGAAATTTAACATAAACAGGGCACTCTTAGATTATGGAGCGGGTATGAGCATCTTGCCATGCATGCTATATGATCAATATAAATTTGGCTTCTACAAGAAGTTGAAACCACCGTGGTGTTAGCTGACTTAACCTGCAAATGTCCTAGGGGTGGTAAAGGATGTAATGATTCCATTGGGGGAATTCTACTGCTCGGTTGATTTTTTGGTGCTAGATTATGCACAAGTAAGGACAAGTGAGCAACCAAAGGTAATTTTAGGTCGACCAATTTTGGCAACAGCACAAGCTCAAATCAAATGTCGAGATGGAATAATCGACATGGCCTACAAAAACCGTAAGTTGTCTTTTAATGCACTTTCAAATTCCATTACTTATGATGCTCTTGATAACTGTCATGCACAAATGATACTAAGAGTTGTGTTCCTCAATCCACTTCACGTTTAAACAAGGACATCACTGATGACAATGGTTTTGAGTCTTACAAGTTTAAGCTTGAGAATCTGCAGAAGGAAGAGGTAGAGAAATGGGAGCTAATAAGGAAGAAAAAGCTGAGAATGGATTTCACACTTAGCGATCCACCTGACTGTGTAAATTCATTGGTCAATGAAAGCAAGTTTGTCCCAAGCTGGCTAAAAGTTAACGACCTACAAGATGATCGTTGGAATCTGGCCTATTCCAACAAGTTGGGGGGGGGGTAAGCATCCTACTAAACCATCATGAGTGGTCATAGGTATCAAGTCTAGCTGAAGACTTTAAACTTAGCGCTACTTTCAAGGCAACCCAAGGTGTTTTGTGGTTTTACTTTTAGTTTATTAGTTTTATTTATTTAATTTTGAGAACTTTATGGGTATCTTCCCTAGAAACCCTCACGAGACTTCACTCGTCCACTCGGGCCTACCGAGGGGTTTAAAGGCTTGTTACATATGCTAAATGCATCTGTGATTCCTAGGAAAGTGAGTTTTATTTATTTTAATTATAGTTTTTGGTATGTTTTGTTTCCTTTGTTTTTTCAGTTTCAAGCACCGGATGCAAACACCTAAGTGTGGGGATCACATGGATGTCTTATTAGTGAAATAAGGTTTGAAAACCTGATCAGGTCCATGTGTTCTTCCCTTTCTCTATGCCATGTCTTAAACTTGGGTTTGGGTGGTGATTATGACATATTAGTTTTATGTTTATTTTCTTTTGGTATGTAATCTTGATGGTGTACAACTTTTATGTGGGAATGGTTTTATTGATGTGTTTATTAGGTTTATTTAGTTTCGTTTTAAAGGAAGTTGCATGTCTTGGGGGAAATTAACCTTTGAGCTAAAGACCCATAGGGGACAATGTATCCCAAGTGTGGGGATAAGGGGATTTTTAAAGTGTGGACACGTTGAAAAATTGAACAAATTTTGAAAATTTTTGCCCTTTTAACTCCCAATTGTGTATGAAAGCTTAAGTTGCAATGTAAATCAAGAATGCTTGTTTAACTAGTCCACAAGCTAAGGTCCTTGGTTATGGTTAACTTAGTTAAAAAAGAAGAAAAATATGTGAATATTAGAGAAGTCTAGCAGGGGCTAATAAGCTAGAGAGTGGACTTATATGCATGCTTACACATCAGAAATCCTTTTCCACACAGTTTGTTGATGAGACGTTTGAGCCTTTCTATATCAGCATTTGAACACCATCAGGATTGATTGCTCAATTTCTTTTTATGTGTGAATTACCAGATTTATTCAGAATTCTAGAACTTGCCTAGTAAATGCATTCGAGACCACAAACCAAGTTGTTGCGCAAACATGATTAAGGCATTAGGATTCACCCATTTTGTTTTGTTTAGCCGTTTTCTATTTTTGTTCCCCACCTTTACATTTTCCCTTAGTAGCCCTATAGAGCCCTAACCTTTCGTTTGTTAACCCATATATGTTAAACCTTGTTATCCTTTTTAAACCTAGTTTTGTGTTTACCCGTGTAGTGAGATCCATTAGATATTGCTAAGTATGGTTTAATTATTTATGTTTAAAAGAAAAAAAAGAAAAAGAAATGAAAAAAAAGAAGAAAAATAAAAATAAAAAAATAAAATGTTAGTATTGGGTCGAAAATTGCCCATGTGTGTGAAAAATTATGTTTTGATTGAGCATTATAAGAACGGGTCAAGTTTACCAGAAGTTGATTAGTATGTTAGTTTTTGTTATTAGTTCGTTAGTATGTTTAATTGGACTTCACTACCATTTAGTCACTTTCAAAATCATAATCCGCACCCTAACCCTAGCCTAACATTACAACCCTATAAAGTCCTTATTATTTGTGCATGACTTGTGTTAAGTGGTGGAGTTATGAATGTTAGTCAAGCTTACGGTAATTGTGTTTATTTTCTTGTCTGAGAGTATTACAGAAATATACTAGTGCATGTTCCACTAGTCCCAAGATAAAACCGAGAAGAGTGACATTTGTGAGGGGTGTGTTTGCCTGCATGGAGAATACTTAAAAGCTTAGTAGGCTCGGGTAGATAGATCTTAAATTCATAAAAACTCTTTGCTTGCAAAGTGTGATGTGTTTAAATGGGTAAAAATTAATTTGGGTATGACCTTGGACCATGGCTAGCATTGTGAAGATAAAGCAGGAATGTATTTGTTGACAAAAGTGTAGTGTATACACGGGTTTGCTTAGGGGCAAGCAAATGTTATTTGTGGGGATGTGATAAGTGGGTATCGGATTGATAATATATGTGAGTAAATGCTAATGTTTGTGTGTTTTAATATGGTTAACTCTTTGGAATTAGATGACTATGTTTGAATGTGCATTTGTAGGTTAAACGGATGTTTCGGGAGTTAAAGGGAATATAGTACGCGTTGGAAAGGCCACGAGATGAAGAGAAGAAGAGTTTTGGTGTTGAAATTCATGTCCGTAAAGGGTAGCCGTAAGACAGAGATTTATGGCCGTGACAGGAATCTGAGCCACCATAAGCTACGGCCTGGCCGTAGCTTACGGCAGCGCCTGACGGGATTGTATGTTAAAAAGAAAATTTTAGGGTTTTGGAAGATATCTATTCACTCTATTCGACTTTGGAGGCTAGGGGACGAACCAAGGGGGATTTTGACTCAATTTTCCACCATTCCAAGCTCACAAATCATCAATCCATCATCCATTATGTCGTTCAACATCAAATCTGAAGATCAATTTATCAATATAAGTGGCTAATTCTATTGTGGTTATTTCCGGGTGAAGGATTCTTTCAAGACATTTGTTTGGTTCCTTGTTTAGGTTTGTTTTCTATTTGATGTTCGAAGATGAACTCTGTGATTTAGAGATTGTCTTGATTATTACTAAAATAATTGATTGGTTTTCGGTTTTCAATATTTTCGTTATCTACTCATAAAGATTAGTAATTAGTAATTATTTGGCAATTGATTTATCATTACATAGAAGTCATATTTTGATGACCAAAACTTAAACCATTGAACTTAACATTCTTTGAATCTGAATCCCGAGAATGACTACCTTTTTAATTAAGGGAAAATGTCATAGAAATGTAACCAAGTTTACTCACTGTTCTAATTAAATACCTCAAACTTTTTTTGTCTCTCTAAAGTCACTGAAGTTTCATAAATGTTCCAATCCTATGCAATATTTTTACAAATGTTTGAATTTTTAAAAATTGAGTTGGGCATATGAAACATACATGAATTATGATTATAAAAACGTGAAATTTATTTTTCCTATAAATTTGAATCAGGATCTAAAAGTGAAGACTAAAAATTTGTAACTTAATAACAAAATTCTAAATTTATTGAGTTTAAGTCAAATTGAACAAAAATAATCACAAAATAGTCTCCAAAGTTTATACATATTTCATCTGCCTAAGTCAATTTTTAAAAATTCAAATAATCATAAAATTAATACATAGGATTGGAACACTTAATGAAACTTTAGTGACATTAGAGAGACAAATAAAGTTTCAGGTAATTAATTGGAACAGTTGGCAAACTTGGTTGGCAAATTGGCTAAAAATAATCCCAACTAACACCTATTGGCCGAGAATAATCCCAACTCAGTTTATTCCCTACAATGGTCCCAAATCCAACTTTTTTGGCCTCCAGTGGTCCGCCGTTAAGTGCACTTAACGGTCGTTAACGTTTTTTTGAATTTTTTCGAATTTCAAAACAAGGTTTTATGGATATTGATCGGGAGGAGTATACGATTCAATTGATGTAAACCTTACTTCGAACTGGTGTTCCAAACGACAAAACGGTCTTCAATCGGGTGTTTAAAACCTAACGGTGTTTTAACCGGATATCAAAATTAAACCATTTGGAGCAACAATTGGAAATAAGGTTTACATCAACTGACTCGTATTCTCCTCCCGATCAAAACCTCTAAAATATCGGTTTGAAATTCGAAAATAATAGAAAAAAGTTAACGGCCGTTAAGTGCACTTAACGGCGGACCACTATAGGCCAAAAAAGTTGGATTTGGGACCACTGGAGGGAATAAACTGAGTTAGGATTATTTTCGGCCAATAGGTGTTAGTTGGGATTATTTTAGGCCAATTTACCAACTTGGTTACATTTATATATATGAATTATATTTAGAAGGATTCACTCGACCTTAGGTGAATATAATCCAAAATACTATATTATCTTGTCTCTGAACTTCATGTTTACTTAGTGATTTCTCTTGTGTATAACTACACACACATATCCTACTATGGATGCTCATATGACACACCAAAACTTTTACATTATTTATACTTGTAAACTCGCCAGCTTTTTAGTTGACATTTTCAGCAAATCTTTTCAGGCTGGACATAGACTTGCGTATTGGATATCAAAGACTTTATGGTTTAGCTTGTTTGGTTGTAAATGTAAAATATAGTATGAGTTTAGATAGTGTTTTGTATAGAATTGTTAAAGACAATGTACAACCATTTTAGAACTTCTCTTGTATTACAATGTGCTCTTTGATCCCTACATCCCGTGTTTCTGTCATAGGCAGGGTATGACATACGATGAGGTATTGATAGTACTATTGGGTTGACATTCTCACCCTTGTGGTTGGTATGCTAGCTGCTTAGACTAACCTTAGTTTGAGTCAACCTTGGGTGATCGAATATAAGCTGCATACTATATTATTCTTTGTTGACCCTAAAATAGGAGGATTATACAGGACAATGTATTTTATAATTATCATTCTTATATATGAGATACACTGAATATTTGAAGTAAAATAAATGTCTAACTTTAACTGTTGCTAATGTTTTAAAAAGGGAAATCACAAGTGTTCGAGTTCAGTCTATGTACCGGCTATCACTGATAAGGCTAGATCAAGCAAGAAAGCCACCAAATATGTTCGAGTAATATAGCATCGACTATCGGAAAAGATAACAAAGATACAATAAAGATGTGACACCCCGCCCGGTGGTGGAAAACACCGGGCGCGTCAAGCGAATTGGATATCAAAAGTACAAAGCACATGGCACACTAAATCATATTTTAATATTAATTAAGTAATAATGTCGTGACAAAACAAGTGTGACACCCCGCCCGGTGGCGGAAAACACCGGGTTGTCAAGTGAATTGGATATCATTAGTACAAAGCACATGGCACACTAAAAGCATATTTTAATATTTAATTAAGCATCAATGTCATGACAAGGAAAAAGTAAATAGTCTTAAATACGAAAGCAAAAACCAATAATTAAAGCTATTTAAGTAACTTTTAATCTAGGTCCAAAAGCAATCCTACGTGTCTTGTAAAGCATAAACAAATCAAACGCCACCTGAAACAGGTGTAAAATAAATTAGCTAAAGAATTAGCTAGTGAGTAAAAACACAATTGATAATACATAATATGAAATCCGAGATCAATATTAATATGTCACGCAAGTTTATGTGTATAGCAATATCATTATATCGTTCAACCATGACCATAGAATCAACATAGAATCAACCGTGTTACATTTATTGATAACATTTAATGAACCGACAAGTAACCGTCATTGAACCATCTCGTTGTATAAGTTATCAATAAATATTTTTAGCATCTCAAGGGACATAGCAACTTAGTAACAAGCATCTCGTTTAGCAACTCTAACCTATAGAATCAACAAAAGAATCGCCGGGTCTAATCACCTATCAGGCCATTAGTGTAGGTAGGCTTGTCAAGCCATTAGCGCTAATATCGTACCGGTGGAAATTACAAATAATATAATTTCTATTCGTAACACATAAGATTGCATCAAGCGGCCAAACTAGATTAACATATTATATGATCTCATTTTTGAAAAAGAAACAGGAAACAAAAAGAAACCATAGCATCGTAATAAGCACTTGTTTCAGCCCCAAAAAGTAAAACTGAAAAGGGGAAGTGAATTTACTCACCTTAACGAGCAAAGATAACCGGAAAAGAAACGTCTATGACGAACCGAGAATCTCCCAAATATTACCACCTAATTAGTTGGGAAAAACCCTAACTTAGAAACAAACAAATAGAAACAAGAATCACAAATTCGAGATCTACGGTTTCGGATTTGGAATTTAGACTAAAATTGGGAAATAGTGTTTTTAAATTATAATTTGGGAAATTAGGGTTTTGAATTACGAATTATGATTTTTGATTCGAAAAATAGTCGTATTTTGGTATTTGGATAAATATTTATATTTCATAAGTATTTTTGTAGTTAAATAAGTATTGTTGTATTTTACTTAACATTTTGTATAAACTAAATACTTATAAAAATATATTGTTATTTAAATATAGAATTAAAATGTATTTAATATAGTTAATATTATTTATTTGTTCATTTATAATTAAAAGTTAATGTTAAGAAAGGGTATAGGACTTAAAACAAAAATTTAAATAAACTACAGCAAGGAGACTCGAACTCGGGTCCCTCAACCCACATACCAACGCCTTAACCAGTAAACCAAATTCGATTTTTGTTATAATAATCAGTTTTTAAATTAATTTATGTTTTGTTTGTTAAGAACACCCATGTTCATACAAGCCCTAGAACTCAAATCGATCCAATTCGTTTAACCTGTTAATCACCAGCCAAATCATCCTTAGGGCTTTTAATCTACATCATCTCGTGATCATTTTGATATAAAGAACATACCTGTTAGAGATGAATGGATACGGGTTAAAGAAGAAGCAAATCTCGACGGTTTTTGGATCAAAATCGTAAATTTGGAATGATATGCGACAAAATTGAGGTGTTAGATAGATGTAGATGATTAGTAGGAGTAAAACGAATGCAAAAACTACCTGAATTGGTGCCCGGAATGTGGTAAACGACTACGTCGCCGGAGACGGGTTTTGGTCGATCGTTTACGGTCAAAAGCAGCAGATTTGAAGTGTTTTGATGATTGGTAAATGGTTTTTGACGGTTGTAGAATGTATTGAAATAGTTTATTTGATTGGTATAAGTCTATTTACGGGAATGAGATTTTGTAATAAAGTTACGGATTCGATTCGGTTTATTTGGAGACGTGATTACGCGTATTTTGGTTAGGAGAAGATTCGGAAATAGTCTAGGAACGATTTGGAAAAATTTGCGGTAATTTTGGAATTGTTAAACGTGTGTATTAAGTCTCGCCGGAAAATGACCAGTTGGCCGGAGCTTTTTTGCCGGAAACGCGCCTGGAAGGGATGCGCAGGGTGGGGTTTGGGTAAATGAAAATGTTACACAAGTAGTCCCTGTTGTTTAGTTGTTGATTATTTAGTTGCTAAAACTTTAATATAACTTTAAAACTTGGCAAGGTTAACCCAAAGTTAATTAAATAACTATCTTAACTACCCAACCTAACCCAGTTAACTCGTAACGTTTATAAAATTGACGTTTTAATATATTTACTTCATTCTTGACGTTAAGGGCCTATTCTTAGACTTATAAGCGGTTTTTGGTTTGACGTTTTCAATAGATTTTCTTTTATAATACACAATATATATTTTGAGATTTATTAATATATATAGTATTTATTCGGTATACGTTGATATTTTTGTAACATAAATGAAATCGATTAACTAAGACGGAAATAACGTAAGAATCCGTTATGTTTATTCATAAATAATAATGACGAACGTTTCATTTTAAAGAAATAAATACGAATACAATTTAAGAGATAAACAACTTCGGGTTCGAGTCGGTCATTCGGGTTCGGGTTTGGGGCAGATGTCACAGTCTCCCCTCCTTATAGAAATTTCGTCCCGAAATTTGCTCAACCCGCAGTGGAAGAAGATGAAGCAAACAGATGCGGATGCTTGTCTTTCATTTTGTCTTAAATTCATGTTCATGTTTTGAGTCCCAACGAACATTAACGATTGGTATTCGATTACGCTTAAGTTGTTTGACTTCACGGTCCATCATTTCCAATGGCCGTTCAGGAAAATTGCATAGACTCATAAATTTAGATATCACCGAGAGGCACAGTGCGATTTTTATCGGATAAACTCCTCTTTAAATTAGAAACAAGAAACACAGGATGAACACTACCCAATCCCGTGGGGAGTTTCATCTCGCAAAAACTTTATTATATGAGAATTCGATCAATGGAAAGATGAGCATTTTGGATGAGGCGAGATTAAGAAATTATTTATTCTTAATTTATGTTGACTTATTGAGAGTTGTTTATTTAACTCTTTTCACTTATAAGAGTTTGGGTGAACTAATTGTATGGAGATTCGAATGGGTATTATTTGTTACTAAGTATAGGAATAGAATAGTATTTAGGTATGTGGATTTAGAATCATTTAAATGATCATTGAGAATAATCATGATTAATAGAACGATGAAACTGATAAAGTAACTTTATACATAGTTAAGTAAAAATAGAAGGATTAAATGTGGCCCAACTATGCAAGTTGTCCATAGTATTGTACCTTTCCATCGTAACTGTACTTGAGTTATTTAGCAACTATGGTTTGAACAAGAATACGTTAGTCTTGATGAGTTGAATTAGAATATGTCAACTTAAGAATTGGACGATGATGATGACAAGTGGTAATTGCGAAAACAATTGTCAGATTTTGATTTCTATAAGATAAGAATTAGTTTCTGATTTCTGCATCGGTTCAAATTGTAATTATTTATTATTTTAGGTCAACGTAGAACATAGTTTATCTTACTCGATAAGATACGATAGGTATTGTTATATGGATATAATACTTAGGACAATACAAAATTCACGGATCGAAACAACGCTTCATTTGACAGTATGACAGAAACATTTATATATAGGATGTACCAGTGGCGTATCCACCATGCCCCTTGTCATACTACATTTGTCGCATTGCCCTTCAACACAAGACAAACTTACTATGGTTTCCATGCACCAACTCTCATAATTCCGTGTGCACCCGTAATTATTTTAGTTTTTACATGGACCCCACAATTTATTTGATCATGTATGAGTCAAAAGACACAAAAAAAATTTCAGGTTAAAGTGACGTTACGCTTAGGTTCCGATATCATACTCAATAGAAATATTACTAGGGAGAATCAGTTAAGATGATAAGTAAGTTGATGATTCAGAAGAACTAAAGCCCACTAGGTAAACATTGCTCATATAAATAGTTTTGTTCATCGATATAGATAATCAAGTTCAAGTACTAGAATAGTAACATTTAAGTTTGTGAAAACCGACTTTATTTGTGTAAGATGTAGTTATCTGAGTCTTCTGATATTGACCGGTTCATAATCATTTGTTGGTGGCTTACATGTAATAATATAGTTTATTAGGATTTTCTGAAAAATTAGCTTAATGAAAGTTTGATAATGCGGATATTCCAATTTATAGTTCGAATGAATAGATCACTTAGTTCCTATTGGATTCGATTTTTAAGAAGTTTGAATTTATGTGACCAACAGCTTTAGATAAACCAGATATATTGACCATGAAGGTAAATAAGTTTATAAGAGATGATCTTGTTTTTCTATAATGCATGTTTTAAAAGCTAAGTAAAAAGTTGAAACTTTTAATCTTTATCGTGGATAATATGATTGATTTGAAAATAAATGACACAATTTAAGTTGTAAGTATTGGAAAACAGAAGACGTAGTGTTCGTTGCAAGTCTTTGTGCCAAATTTGAGAAAATGGGAAAATCTTGTGTAAATATTTGACCATCGTTAAAATAAAGAAGTTATTCATCGTGAAATGCATATATTTTATCTTACAAATAGTAGTTCCAAAAGGTTATTTTTAATTATTTCATTCTATTAATTTTTTTTAAAATTATTTTAAGATATATATTTTTAAAAAAACAAACAAATACAAAAATAAATAAAATAAGAAAATTATTTTAATAGAATTGAATTTCGGTAGTTTTAAAAAATCCGTTGATTATACATTGCGTTAGAGTAACGAATTTGTAAATGAAGTACATTGGGTCTAGATTTGTGCATGAAAACTAGCTGCGTAAAAATTTCTTTAGTGGTCATATGTATAGATGAAAACATTTAGTTGAATGAGCTCGAGTATAGTTATGCAGCGAGTTCTTGTTAGGTCTAGATAACGAATTCGTGGATAGCATCGTCGAGTACTTTGTTTTGATGGTCAGTTCATAATTTTTATAGTTTTAATGATGGATTAGAAATTGGATTAGAATCTTATAGTTAGATGAGTAGTTTTGAAACAATCTGAGTATAGAAGTCAAGTTGAAATATTTTGAGGGTGAACGTTCGATTCGCATACGTCAGCTTATAAGGATAGCGAAATCCGTTAACCTTTATTTAGTTATGGAATTTAGCTTTGACTAGAGTTCAGAAATCATGATAAACCTTTGACTGGAGAGTCGATATGGATTTAGGATTAGAAGTATGCCTTAGTTTTGATAATTGATATGTGATTTGAAGTTTTGGATAATTCAATTGAAGTTAGTCGATATGTCTTAGTTTTGATTTGAAATGTTTGGTTTACAACGGTGTAATTGTGTTATATGGATAAACCAGCGAGTATGGTGCATAAGTATTATTGTAGCTTAGAAACAAATGAAATGATGGAACGTAGAATAGCATCTCGTTCCATTTAGAATATCATAGAATCTCGTTCCATTTAGAATATCATAGAATCTTTTGAAACATACCGTAGAAAATCACTTAGAAACTTTAGAAATTTTGATTAACTGAAATAGTAATAGTACTGGTAGTATCATAGAATCCTTTGAAACACGTCATAGAAATCACTTAGAAATTTTACAGAAACATTAATAAATGAATTTTGAAATAACGTTTGAATTAATAAGGGAAGTCATAGAAATAATCGTAAATCGTTGGAAAGAAAAATCATAGAATCATTAACAAAAATAAAATTTGAAGGCTTAGGAATGTGTCTGGGTTTTGACACTAATGACTTATCAAAGTGTTAAGTTCGTTTTCAACATATTCGAGAAAGCGTGCTTTAGCCTATAGGTTCACACTCACCCCGAACATCCCCAGGTAAGCATACAGGTCTCTTAAAGAGATTTATACGAAATGCTTTGCCTTAGTCAGGATGTTCGTGATACAGGCGTTCCCCCTTCCGGATTGCACACGTTCTCACGTTTTCAAACTTACTTAAGACGATGACGAGATTCCACAAAGAGAAGATTCCAATCATACAGACGAGTCTCTTGTAGCTCCTTCGCGAAATCGGATAAGAAATGAGATTAAGAAAAGCATAGAAAGGTTCGTAGAAGGAAAGCAAATAAGTTCCGAAGAATTCCTAAGTACATCTATTTGCACTAAGGACTCTTAGGTTATAGTCTAGGTCAGTGTGTTTCTAATACCCTATCCTAGTTCCCTATAACCATGGCTCTGATACCAAACTGTGACACCCCGCCCGGTGGCGGAAAACACCGGGTTGTCAAGTGAATTGGATATCATTAGTACAAAGCACATGGCACACTAAAAGCATATTTTAATATTTAATTAAGCATCAATGTCATGACAAGGAAAAAGTAAATAGTCTTAAATACGAAAGCAAAAACCAATAATTAAAGCTATTTAAGTAACTTTTAATCTAGGTCCAAAAGCAATCCTACGTGTCTTGTAAAGCATAAACAAATCAAACGCCACCTGAAACAGGTGTAAAATAAGTTAGCTAAAGAATTAGCTAGTGAGTAAAAACACAATTGATAATACATAATATGAAATCCGAGATCAATATTAATATGTCACGCAAGTTTATGTGTATAGCAATATCATTATATCATTCAACCATGACCATAGAATCAACATAGAATCAACATAGAATCAACCGTGTTACATTTATTGATAACATTTAATGAACCGACAAGTAACCGTCATTGAACCATCTCGTTGTATAAGTTATCAATAAATATTTTTAGCATCTCAAGGGACATAGCAACTTAGTAACAAGCATCTCGTTTAGCAACTCTAACCTATAGAATCAACAAAAGAATCGCCGGGTCTAATCACCTATCAGGCCATTAGTGTAGGTGGGCTTGTCAAGCCATTAGCGCTAATATCGTACCGGTGGAAATTACAAATAATATAATTTCTATTCCTAACACATAAGATTGCATCAAGCGGCCAAACTAGATTAACATATTATATGATCTCATTTTTGAAAAAGAAACAGGAAACAAAAAGAAACCATAGCATCGTAATAAGCACTTGTTTCAGCCCCAAAAAGTAAAATGGAAAAAGGAGAAGTGAATTTACTCACCTTAACGAGCAAAGATAACCGGAAAAGAAACGTCTATGACGAACCGAGAATCTCCCAAATATTACCACCTAATTAGTTGGGAAAAACCCTAACTTAGAAACAAACAAATAGAAACAAGAATCACAAATTCGAGATCTACGGTTTCGGATTTGGAATTTAGACCAAAATTGGGAAATAGTGTTTTTAAATTATAATTTGGGAAATTAGGGTTTTAAATTACGAATTATGATTTTTGATTCGAAACATAGTCGTATTTTGGTATTTGGATAAATATTTATGTCATAAGTATTTTTGTAGTTAAATAAGTATTGTTGTATTTTACTTAACATTTTGTATTAACTAAATACTTATAAAAATATATTGTTATTTAAATATAGAATTAAAATGTATTTAATATAGTTAATATTATTTATTTGTTCATTTATAATTAAAAGTTAATGTTAAGAAAGGGTAATAGGACTTAAAACAAAAATTTAAATAAACTATAGCAAGGAGACTCGAACTCGGGTCCCTCTGCCCACATACCAACGCCTTAACCAGTAAACCAAATTCGATTTTTGTTATAATAATCAGTTTTTAAATTAATTTATGTTTTGTTTGTTAAGAACACCCATGTTCATACAAGCCCTAGAACTCAAATCGATCCAATTCGTTTAACCTGTTAATCACCAGCCAAATCATCCTTAGGGCTTTTAATCTACATCATCTCGTGATCATTTTGATATAAAGAACATACCTGTTAGAGATGAATGGATACGGGTTAAAGAAGAAGCAAATCTCGACGGTTTTTGGATCAAAATCGTAAATCTGGAATGATATGCGACAAAATTGAGGTGTTAGATAGATGTAGATGATTAGTAGGAGTAAAACGAATGCAAAAACTACCTGAATTGGTGCCCGGAATGTGGTAAACGACTACGTCGCCGGAGACGGGTTTTGGTCGATCGTTTACGGTCAAAAGCAGCAGATTTGAAGTGTTTTGATGATTGGTAAATGGTTTTTGACGGTTGTAGAATGTATTGAAATAGTTTATTTGATTGGTATAAGTCTATTTACGGGAATGAGATTTTGTAATAAAGTTACGGATTCGATTCGGTTTATTTGGAGACGTGATTACGCGTATTTTGGTTAGGAGAAGATTCGGAAATAGTCTAGGAACGATTTGGAAAAATTTGCGGTAATTTTGGAATTGTTAAACGTGTGTATTAAGTCTTGCCGGAAAATGACCAGTTGGCCGGAGCTTTTTTGCCGAAAACGCGCCTGGAAGGGATGCGCAGGGTGGGGTTTGGGTAAATGAAAATGTTACACAAGTAGTCCCTGTTGTTTAGTTGTTGATTATTTAGTTGCTAAAACTTTAATATAACTTTAAAACTTGGCAAGGTTAACCCAAAGTTAATTAAATAACTATCTTAACTACCCAACCTAACCCAGTTAACTCGTAACGTTTATAAAATTGACGTTTTAATATATTTACTTCATTCTTGACGTTAAGGGCCTATTCTTAGACTTATAAGCGGTTTTTGGTTTGACGTTTTCAATAGATTTTCTTTTATAATACACAATATATATATATATATATATTGAGATTTATTAATATATATAGTATTTATTCGGTATACGTTGATATTTTTGTAACATAAATGAAATCGATTAACTAAGACGGAAATAACGTAAGAATCCGTTATGTTTATTCATAAATAATAATGATGAACGTTTCATTTTAAAGAAATAAATACGAATACAATTTAAGAGATAAACAACTTCGGGTTCGAGTCGGTCATTCGGGTTCGGGTTTGGGGCAGATGTCACAGTCTCCCCTCCTTATAGAAATTTCGTCCCGAAATTTGCTCAACCCGCAGTGGAAAAAGATGAAGCAAACAGATGTAGTAACTAGTAACATAGAATCAACCAAAGAATCGCCGGGTTAAAATCACCTATCAGGTCATTAGTGTAGGTGGGCTTGTCAAGCCATTAGCGCTAACATCGTACCTGTGGAGATTACAAGATATTATAACTAATATTGACTATCACACTATTTTGCATCATGCGGCCAAACACGATTAACACATCTAATGATCTCATTTTCGAAAATAAAAACATCAAAAGAAACCGTTGTATTATAGAAACACGTATTTCAGCCCCAAAAACGTAAACAGTAAAAAAGGGAGTGAGTTTACTCACCTCGAATGCAAATATATTCGAACCATTAGAAACGCAGCTATAACGAACCCAGGTTTGCCCAAATTTTGGTACCACCTAATTAATTGTGAAAAACCCCAATCTTAGAAATGAAACAATAGTAACAAAAGTCGAAATCTAGGGTTTCGGATTTGGGATTTAGGGTGTTAAATCACAAACTTAGAAATTAAGGTTTTGAAATACAGTTTAGGATTTAGGGTTTTGAAATACAATTTTTTTGGAGTTTAGGTTTTAAGTTACCAATTGGGATTTTAGTACGAAACATAACTGTATTTTTGTATTATATACATTTTATACAAATCTATTTTTAGTTTTCTATATAATATTGGTATATGTATATTAAACTTATGTTTTTAAGCTAACAAAAATAGTTTCAACTTAAATATATTATTAGGTTATTAGAAAAGTATAATTAAATGTTTTAAAAGTGAAAAATATGGAGATTAACGAAATGGGGCCAATGGGTTTCGAACCCGTGACCCTTGGGTACAAACCAACAATACCAGACCACTAGACCAGAAAGACTTTTTGTTAATGAATCTCGTTTTTAATTGTTTTAATGTTTGTTCACCAACAAAACCCATTTCCTAATAAAACTCTAGAATGAAGATCGATCCTATTGATCCAAACATGTTGATCTCAACCAAATTAACCATAGGGCTTTTAATCTACGTTGAATCTTGATCATTTTGATATTTGAAACTTACTTGATAGGTGAAGAAACGAGGTGATGAAACTGATGAACAGGGGCGACGGATTTGAGAATCAAATACGAATTTCTTGATGTTTTGTTTGCAATTAGGATATCAGCGAAATAGAGTAGTCGTTTGGCATTGTTTTATCAGTAATCAATTTGATTAATTGTGTTTAGAAACAGTCAAGAACGTTTGAGATTGATTGCGAGTAAAGTGCATTGATTTGGTGATTAATTTGGCGTTTTAATTTCAATTAAAATACATAGACGGTTTCTATTCAATTCCATGAACGATTTGGACACGTCTTTTTGGATTGAAACGGGTTTTTTCGATGATTTGGATTTTTGGGTTTTGAGCTTCGGTTTATGAAACTGATTTACACATCGAGTAAGATGATTATTTGCTGTTTAGATGTTGGTCATGAGTTCGAAAATCCCCTAGTGACATTTTCCATTGATTTAATTTGGATAAATTGGTTAAAAAAACGTCTTTTACAACTCGCCGGAGATATGGATATTCCGGCCAAGTGGCCAGAACAGTGCCAGGTCGGAAACACGGGACAATTCGCGAAGGGGGGGTTCATTTGAATGTTACAAATCTGGTCCTTCTAGTTTAGATTGTTAACATTTTTTATATTATAATTTTTAATGTAACTTAATACAACTTTCAGTTTTGACAGTTTTAACCCAAACTTAATTAAGTATATATATTTTAACTAACTAACATAACTAAATTGAAACGTAACAAGTATATAAGTGACGTTTTTATAGTTTTAGCTTGTTTAAGCCATTTCGAGACTATTTCGAGACTTAAAAGCGTTTTTGTTTAACATTTTCAATAGTTTTCTTTTACGAACTATATATATTTATTTATATATATATATATATATATATATATATATATATATATATATATATTTTGAGATTTATTGTTCTAAAAAATATTTATACGTGAATGTTTTGTGATGTAATTGCGATTATTTAATTGAAACATGAATAACGTAAAATCCTACGCGTTTATTCATAATATTGAACATTTCATTTTGAAGAAATAAATTCGATTACGATTTAAAGGATAACAATTTCGGGTTTGAGTCAGGCATTCGGGTTCGGGTTTGGGGCAGATGTCACAGTCTCCCCTCCTTATTGAAATTTCGTCCCGAAATTTGCTCAAACCGAAGTAGAAGAAGATGAAGCAAAAAGGTGCGGATACTTAACCTTCATTTGGTCTTAAATTCATGTTCACATTTTGAGTTTCAACGATCATTAACGATTGGTATCTGATTACGCTTGAGTTTTTTGACTTCACGGTCCATAATTTCCAATGGTCGTTCAATGAATTGCATCGATTCATTATCGATATGCACAATGAGATTTTTATCGGATAATTACTTCTTCAGATTAGAAACATGAAATACGGGATGAACACTGCCCACTTCCGTAGGGAGTTTCATTTCGCAAGAAACTCTTGAGAATTCGATCAATGGAAAGGTGAGCATTTTGATTGAGACATGATTTTAAATAACGAGATTAATAAGTTATTTATTTTAATTTGCTTGGTCTCATTGAGAATTGTTTATTTAACTCTTTTCACTTATAAGAGTTCGGTTGTACTATTTGTATGTAGATTCGAATAAATTTTATTTGCTACCCAATATAGGAATAGAATAGGATACCAACTTGCAAATGAAATATTTTAAGTATATGGATTTAGAATTATTTAAAAGATCATTGAGAATAGTCGTGATTAATAGAATGTTTGAAACGAATTAAGTAACCTTACACATAAATAAGTGGCTTATATGCAATTAGTAAAATGAGTAAACAAGTCAAGTGAAAATAAGATGATTAAATATGGCCCAGCTACACAAGACAAAACTTACTATGGTTCCCATGCACTAACTTTTATAATTCTGTGTGCACCCGTAAGTACTTCAGTTTTTGCATGGACTCCACAGTTCATTCGACAAGGTGCGAGTCATAAGTACACAACAATTTTAGGTTTAAATGATGATACATATAGGTATTGAGATCATACTTGATAGAAATAGTACTTGGGAAAAACATATTAAGATGATAAGTAGATTGATGATTCAGAAGAAACTAATGTCCATTAGGTAGACATTGCTTCATATAAATAACTTTGTTCAACGATATAGATAGCCAAATTCGAGTACTAGGATAGTAACACTTAAGTTTGTGAAAATCGACTCTATGTGTGTAAGATGTAATTATCTAGGTTTTCTAATATTGACCAGTTCATACGCATTAGTTGATGGTGTACATGTAATAATATAGTTTATTGGAATCTTTAGAAAAATTAGTTTCATGAAAATTTGATAATGCGGATAATCCAATTTATAGTCCGAAAGAATAGATCACTTAGTTCCTATTGGATTAGAAATTACCAACAGCTTTAGTTAAACTAGATGTGTTGACTATGGAGGTAAACAAGTTTATAAGAGATGATGTTGTTTTACTATAATGCAGTTTTAAAAGCTAAATAAAAAGTTGAAAGTTTTAATCTTTACCAAAGATAAGAGGTTTGATTTGAAAATAAACGACACAATTTAAGTTGTAAGTACTTGGTATTGGAAAACCATAGATAAGAGGTTTGATTTGAAGACATGGTGTTTGTTGCAAGTCTTTGTGTCATATTTGAGAAAACGGGAAAATGTTGTGCAAATATTTGACAAACGTTAGAATGACCAATCACTTTTTGAAGAAATCATTTATCACGAAATACAAAATACTAAAACCCAAAGGTTATTTTAATTAAAATCCTTTTTTTTAATATATATATTTTTATTTTGGAAAATAAGAAAATAATTTTAATAGAGTCGAATACCGGTAGCTTTGCAAAGTCCATTGATTACACCTTGTGTTAGAGTAACGAGTTGATAAATGAAATGCATTAGGTTTGGATTAGTTCATGGGAACTAGTTGCGTAGAATTTCGTTGGTGGTCATATGTATAGATGAAAACATTTAGTTGAATGAGTTCGAGAATAGTCGTGTAGTGAGTTCTCGTTAGGTTTGGATAACGAATTCATGGATAGCATCATCTAGTTGATTAACGAGTACTTGTTTTGATGGTTAGTTCATAATTTGATAGTAGATTTATAGTTGTAATGATGGATTAGAAATTGGATTAGAATCTTATAGTTAGATGAATAGTTTTGAAACTATTTGAGTATAGAAGTCAAGTTGAAATATTTTGAGGGTAGACGTTCGGTTCAAATACATTAGCTTATAGGAATAGCAAAACCCATTAACTTTTATTTAGTTATGGAATTTAGCCTTGACCTATAATTTAGAAATCATAACGAACCTTTGATTGGAGAGTCGATAATTGATTTAGGATTAGAAGTACGACTTAGATTCGGTAATCGATATATGCATGATCTGAAGTTTTGGATAATAAGATTGAGATATGTCTTAGTTTTGATTTGAAATGTTTGGTTTACAACGGTGTAATTGTGTTATATGGATAAGCTAGCGAGTATACCGCATAAGTATTATTGCAGCTTAGAAACAAATGGAATGAAGAATCGTAGAATAACACGGTTTTGTAGCAACATCTTTGACCAATAGAAACATCCGATGTAATAATAGCACCTCGTTCCACTTAGAATATCATAGAATCTTTTGAAACATACCGTAGAAAATCACGTAGAAACTTTAGAAACCTTAGAAATTTCGATTAAATGTAATAGTGATAGTACTTAGAACATCATAGAATCCTTTGAACATATCATAGAAAATCACTTAGAAACTTTAGAAACATTAGTAAATGAAGTTGGAATATTATTTGAATCACTATAAAAATTCATAGAAGTAATTATAAATCGTAGGAATGAAAATCATAGAATCATTAAGAAAATGAAATTTTGATGGCTTAGGAGTGTGTCTTGGTTTTTGACACTAATGACTTATCAAAGTGTTAAGTTCGTTTTCAACGTATTCGAGAAAGCGTGCTTTAGCCTATAGGTTCACACTCATCTCGTACATCCCCAGGTAAGCATACAGGTCTCTTAAAGAGATTTATACGAAATGCTTTGCCTTAGACAGGATGTCCGTGATACAGGTGTTCCCCCTTCCGGATTGCACACGTTCCCACATTTTCAAACTTACTTAAGACGATGACGAGATTTCACAAAGAGAGGATCCCGATCATACAGACGAGTCTCTTGTAGCTCCTTCGCGAAATTGGATAAGAAATGAGATTAAGAAAAGCATAGAAAGGTTCGTAGAAGGAAAACAAATAAGTTCAAAAGAATTCCTAAGTACATCTATTTGCACTAAGGACTCTTAGGTTATAGTCTAGGTCGGGGTGTTTCTAATACCATATCCTAGTTCCCTATAACCATGGCTCTGATACCAAACGGTGACACCCCGCCCGGTGGTGGAAAACACCGGGCTCGTCAAGTGAATTGGATATCAAAAGTACAAAGCACATGACACACTAAATGCATATTTTAATATTAATTAGGTAATAATTGTTGGTCCCAAATAGCTTTTGAATCAATGTTTTGGTGAAGTTTGGATCAAAATGACATAAAATTGATGAACAATGGATGAACAATGATGAACACACTATAAAACCTTCATCTGATCTATTTGAATTGCATCAGATATTACAAAAGTGTTAAGACCCCAATTCTAGCTCATACAAGCTTGATGAAACCCTAATTGCCATTTACTATTTATAGCCTAATGATACTTTGGACTAATGACAATTAGGACCCTAAACTTAGACTAAAACATGACAAATAGAAATAATACAAATAAAAGGCTAAAACATGTCTAAAACTAGATTAAATATATTTTGTTGATACAAAATATATTTATTACATTAACGATCCTAGACATAAAACAACTTCAACGTCTTGACTCGGTTCTTTGTCTCTAACGCGCCATTTGACTTTTACGTTGACTTTGACCGGACGTTGACTTTTGTTGACTTTGACTGTGTTGATAATATTAGACTACAATTCAGGTCCAACAATACTCCCCCATAGTCTATTATTATCAACGTCTTGCATCGTGTTCAGCACCGATAAGTCAAATTATGTTGCTGAAAATCCTTTATCTCACAAGCTCCCCCATATTGTATGCTCCCCCATTTTACGTGCATCATTTCGTAAAATCTGGAACGGCTTTTCAACTATCTTTTCTTGAGTTCTTTAGGAGATGTAGGAGGAGGATTCCTAGCTCGGTATCTTCTGCAAACTTTGAGGAACAGGTTCTCTGGTCAGGTGCTTTGCTCAACTGATGATCGGCCATCGTTTGCAGCAAGTATCTGTAACACAACAATCATAGACAAAATATCCAGATTTCTCATTAGATCATTTCATTAAACAAAATAAACCCGTGTTTATTTGTGTATGAAGACAAGCGAACCGGTGTCCGTTTGTGTGTGCAATTTCCCGTGAAATGCATGTGAAAATGATAACATTTTAATAGCATAATATGGAAGACTTGAAAATAATTTGAAAGGAAAAACTTTTTGGATTTTTTTTTTAACTAATAAAATTTAAAAATTCGGAAATAAGAGGACGAGTCCGACAAGATCACAAATATTTTAGACAAAGTGAACACATCCCAAAAGGTACACACGACCAACAAGACTCAAGAACCCAAACATAAAATAAAATAAAATAAAATAAAAACTTCATGAAAGGTTATCAGATAATGCATTTCGAGCAACCATCCAGAGAAACAAAGACTTGGCTAGATTGTCAATATGTTTGTCCATTTAAACCCATGCCTTGTTCCTTTCAACAAGCAACCTGTGACGATCTTATCATGTCTTGGTTTGATTTGAAGAAACTCAAGCGACTTGGTTTTCACAGACATTCAGCAAAGTAACTTGTCCTATCATCAAGGTTTATTGAGCAATATTATTGACTTTGCTTGAAATTCTTGGATCAAATCTTGAATATTGATAGATTCATGAGCCACTTTTGACATTCTGCAATTTTTGCATGTTTGGGAGTGGTGCTTGTCAACAATGATTCTTTTGAACACATTGCGACTTATTATTTGGGAAACTCAAATGGTTAGAGCTCCAAGTCTATACTGACGTATAACAGAGGAGATAAACATTTGAGCATGCTCGGTGAATCTTCAGGTCAATACTTCCGTATAGCAGAGAAGATCCACCAACTCCAGGTCAATACTTTCGTATAGCAGAGGAGTTAAGCACTTTGACTCAATACATTCTGAGGAATTAACAAGTAACTCACTCAGAGGCTTTTCTGAAGAGCAACACTAGCAGCTTTTTATTTTGTTTTGCTAACTAGAAACTCAATTCAGGGCTAGGGTGTGGGTGATTTGGGATGTTTTGGGAAAATCAAGGCAAAGATTTGACGCTCTCAACCCATTTTTGTCAAAACTTATTACTTTGTGCAGGCCAAATGTTTGTGAAAGTACTCCTCATCACCGAGCTCTTTTTTGAATTTAGTTTGATCGCAGAATTGCTGTCTAATTGTATTCGGGCTGAGCCTATTGACACATCATTACACAAATCAACGTCCTCCTTTGGCTGCTTTTCCATGCAAACCTGAAACCTTCAAAAGACACAAAATATTTACACAGAAAGGACTTTGCACTAATGATATTCAATTCATTTTCATTTGAGATTTTACTCCCCCAAAATTTCTATTTCAGCACAAAATTGAAATTTTCAAAAGACACAAGAGCGACCTCAAAGAGATGTGAAAACTTGATCAAAAATACAAGTAAAAATGTTAGGCTCCCCCATTTTTTTTTTGTTTTGTTTTTTTTTTTGAATTTTTTTTATACTATCTACTAAATATAAAACAGAAATTACCAAAGAAACGTCTTCCATATTACCCTATCAAAAGATTATAAATGAGGTATCAAGAAAAATGCAGTGGCAGTGAAAATCGATATGTGAAAATCAAGGAAATATCCAGAATGTGGATAAGATACCAAAACCATGACCTGTTTATTCCGCCTCAAATTTGAATAAGGAACATTCCCTGTCAGTAAACCGGATTACTAACAGTCCTCCTGAAATGTTCCTGCACTCATCAACAGATTAGTTAGAAAGGGGAACCCAGGCCATCGTAGTCCTGGGCGTTCCATTTTCATCAGTGTAAAACACTTGTTTAAGCGCACAATCTGTTCTTGTATCGATCATCTTTTCCTCTTTCTTTTTAATTTGCCAAATTTGTTTAGGTTCAAACATTTTCGATTTGAAAGAGTTAAATTTGGAAATTATTTTCTGTTTAAGTCCCGAGGAAAAAGGAATTGGTTTTGATGATTTTGTCATATTCTTCTTTGAATCATGTGAAACCGGCTTCACATGAGAAGGTGGGGATGGAATGTTCGTCATCCGACCATTCAAAGATGTATGATTATTAACTTGAAATTCAAATAAACAAACCTGTTTACCTTTACCATGTGGAGGATTCTTTCTAGACTCTAATCCGGAGAAGCAAACATGTTTGCCTTTACCGTCCGAAACATGTCCTTTTGGGCATTTCTTGAGCACATGATCATCCTTTCCACACTTGAAGCAAGCCTTGAATGGCTTTTGATGCTTGACTTGCTCGTGTGAAGCAGCTGGGGGTGGAGCTTTCTTTGAACATGATGCGACTTGTTGGAAGACTTGTGGCTTCTTTTGTTGAGTTGTGGTTTGTCGGATAGGAGATGAGATCTTCACTTGCTTGTTCTCAAGTCTTTTACTAACTTGAGATAGGATGGACAGAGGTGAAGGCTTCTTCTTTTGAGCTTTTGAAAGATGACCGACTTGTTTTGCAGCTGCGACTGAGATCCTGATTTGACTTGATTCATATTTTGAAAGCATTTCAGATTTGACGGTTGCAGGTGACATCTTGATCTTTGAAGCTCCGAGTCTTTCCTTTGTGTTTGATTCATCATCTGAACTTGTCCAGTCTTCAATAAGTACCTCTGCTTCCAACGGATCTTGATTGATGGGAATTGAGTGTGTTGATGTAGTTGCAGCTTGATGATTAAGTGATTCCTGAATTATCTCTTCCTTCTCACTCTTGACAGGCTCAAACGTAGGAATTTCACTTGCTTTAAACTTATCAAAGAAGTTAGAAGTAACAACCGTTACAGGATTAGAAACAACAGGAACCGAGCAATCATTAGCTTGACTGTCAGTACCCGTTTTACTATATCCCATACCAGTCGAAGAATCATAATCATCTCGCACCTCCTTCAGATTAACTCCCTCTAAACCTGCTTGCAAACTGTTAGATTCTTGTTCAAACAAATCATTTTTAGGATGGGGTTTTGGTGTAGGTGAATAACACAAAGTGAATGGAGGCGGAAAAACCGTCTGAGCATCTGTGTCATACCCAACCCCATCTTTTACCCTAGCCCCCCTTTGTTTTGAAGCAAGCTCATTCATTTTCATACTAGCAACAGTCCACTTATCAAGTTTTGTTTGAAGTTTTGTGGATTCAAACTGTGCTAATATGAGTCTTTCACTTAAAAGATTTAATTCCACATTTCGTTCATAAAGATTTCTTTTCAAAAGATCAATTTCAGCCAAAGCTTCATTGAGTTTTATCGAAAAAGAAACTTCATTCTTTTTAAGTTCTGTATTTATGGTGGTTAATTCAGCTTGATTTGTTAACAAAAGTCTATTAGCTTTATACACACCAAACAGACGAACTCTGCATGCAGATGAACACATGTCTTGAACTGTCTCATAAGAAAGTCCCATAATGACTTTTTCAACAGCAAGGGCTTTATCGCAGTTGCATACCCTTGTGTTTCTGTTGCGTTCCTCTTCCTTTGCCTTCAGCATCTCTTCATTCTCAGTTCTCTTCTTTTCTTCATCATCTTTCAAACTTTCTTCACATTTACTCTTCAATTTTTGAACATCCACAATCTTTGTCATTAAAGCATAATTGATTTGACTCTGAACCTCTCCAATCTCAATCTTATCCTCAATACAAACATTTCTCCCAGTCCTCTCCATAAACCGACGTGCTCTCACAGTTAATGATTTTATTTGCCATTTTAAATCCTCTTCTTCCATATCATCATCATAACTAACCTGCAACTTATTTTCTTTCACAGTCTCCTCGATTTCAGCAGGAAAATCGGGATCGGTTACCATCGATTTCAATTTTTCCATCATCCTAAACGGTTTGTAATCAGATTTGCTAATCAGAGATGAAATGAGAGCAACATTCGGTGTGTTGGTTTGTGGTTGGATCATTGCTTCAAAAAATTCCTTTCTTTTAATATCCAACTCAAAAGATTTCAACTTGTCGATCACATCCAACAGCTTGTAATCTGAAAACATTTTCTCTTTCTTAAGATTTTTAACATGAAAACTCCATTCTGGTGGAAGAGATTCAAAAAGCCTTTGAATTTGTTCATAATTTGTGAGTTCATGATCATGTTTCTTCAGGTTACTTGCCACCATCACAAATCGATCGAGAACCACGGGCATCCTTTCATTCTTTAAAACTGCAAAATTATCAAACCGGCTTTGTGCCATTGTGAGATCATCAGATTTAAAGGAGTTAAAAAGTTCTGCATAAGCCATTTTTTTATTAAAATTTTAAAAATTTTGCAATTAAATCCCGCTCTTGAAAAATAATATTTTTTCAAAAAAAATTAATTTTCCCAAAAACTAAGAATATTTCTCCCCCTGGAAAATTGCTTTTTCGTTTCACTGAAACACCCCAAAGAAACTTTCGGTTCAAACAACTCGGCCCAAAGAAAAACTTTGAAATTACCCAGCCAACAAACAAAATATTTTTCACTCAACTGAACAAAAATTTGGCCAAAATGATAGTAACAACTAATACCCGGCCACCGCAAAACGAGCCGAATCCAACACGGCCCAAAATTTTAAAACACAAACTCCCCGCCAAAAACGTACCTTTTTCAAATTTTAATAACAACTATAACAAAAACGCCCAAAAGATTTGAAATCTAACACCCGGCGACAAAAACAAATCAACCACAACACGGCCCAACAAATTTTATATTAAACACCCGGTGATTACAAAAATTTAACACATGTTCACTTTTAACTCATAAGAGTCCCACAACCCGAATCAAATTCTCAAGCCTACATGTTGGTCTCGTCCATTATGCATTAAAACAAAAATCTCAGCCCACAAGTATTTTGGCCCAAAAAGCTTATAACCCTAACCCTAATCCAACCCAACTTTTTTTTTGTCAGCCGTTAAAAACGAGTTTAAAGACAACAACAACACACTACTTCAATACACAAACACAATCATACACTCTCTCTCTCTCTCTCTAACCCTTTCGGGTTAGGGTAAGGATGTAGTTCGGGTTTTGATTTCGGGTATGGTTTTGGTTAGTTGCAGGTGTTGGTTGTTGTAATTGTTTGTTAGTTTTGGTTTGATGTTTGTGTGATTTTTGGTGCAGAAAAGGTGTCAAGAAATGGTTATTGTCGCACAGATGTGGTCTAGTGTCGCACAGATCTGGTCTAGTGTCGCATTTACACGAAGCTGTACTTTCAACACTATGTCGAAGCAGTACTGTCGCATGGGATGATGAACTTTCGTTCAGTATGTGGTGTAGTGTCGCAAAATGAAGATTTCAAGTCCCAAAAACACCAAGAACACACACACAAGTGTGTGTGAGACAAAACACTCAGATCTGGAAATTTTCTTCTATTTTCTTACAGATCTGAGTTTGTAGATTTCAAATGTGTTGTTGTAATCAACAGATCTGATGATTGTTGATGAAGATCTGTTTATTTTAAACTCAGATCTGGTTTCTCTCTCTAAAAACCCATCAGATCTGGTTTCTCTCTCTACAATTTCTTCTACTCATTCTTCAAAATTAGTAATCAATCTTCATAAACATGATTCAGATGGATCTCTATTAGGCTCTGATACCATTTGTTGGTCCCAAATAGCTTTTGAATCAATGTTTTGGTGAAGTTTGGATCAAAATGACATAAAATTGATGAACAATGATGAACAATGATGAACACACTATAAAACCTTCATCTGATCTATTTGAATTGCATCAGATATTACAAAAGTGTTAAGACCCCAATTCTAGCTCATACAAGCATGATGAAACCCTAATTGCCATTTACGATTTATAGCCTAATGATACTTTGGATTAATGACAATTAGGACCCTAAACTTAGACTAAAACATGACAAATAGAAATAATACAAATAAAAGGCTAAAACATGTCTAAAACTATATTAATATATTTTGTTGATACAAAATATATTTATTACATTAACGATCCTAGACATAAAACAACTTCAACGTCTTGACTCGGTTCTTTGTCTCTAACGCGCCATTTGACTTATATGTTGACTTTGACCGGATGTTGACTTTTGTTGACTTTGACTGTGTTGATAATATTAGACTACAATTCAGGTCCAACAATAATGTCGTGACAAAATAAGGCAATCAAACAGTCTTAAAGTCGTAACAGAAACCGACAAATAAATATTGTTTATTGTCTTTGTATTCTAGGTCCGAAGCATCCTACGTGTCTTGAACCAAAACGGTATCCTACACCACCTGAAAAACGTGTAAAATAACTTAGCTAAAGAATTAGCTAGTGAGTAAAACACAGTTAATAGTACATAATATGAAATCTGAGATCATTATAAATATGTTTCGCAATCTTATGTGTATAACAATTTTATCATATATCTCAACCATGACCATAGAAACACATAGAAACAAGAATCATAGACCCCGCAGAGTTACCTTTAGCAACAAGTCATGAGGAACCACTCATGTTACATTTATTGATAACCATCGTTTAACCATCATTTAACCGTCTCGATATACAAGTTATCAAAAATGTTTAAGCATCTAAGGGGCATAGCAACGTAGCAACAAGCATCACATGTAGTAACTAGTAACATAGAATCAACCAAAGAATCGCCGGGTTAAAATCACCTATCAGGCCATTAGTGTAAGTGTGCTTGTCAAGCCATTAGCGCTAACATCGTACCGGTGGAAATTACAATATAATATAACTAATATCGACTATCACACAATTTTGCATCATGCGGCCAAACACGATTAACACGTCTAATGATCTCATTTTCGAAAATAGAAACATCAAAAGAAACCGTTGTATTATAGAAACACGTATTTCAGCCCCAAAAACGTAAACAGTAAAAAGGGGAGTGAGTTTACTCACCTCGAATGCAAATATATTCGAACTGTTAGAAACGCAGCTATAACGAACCCAGGTTTGCCCAAATATTGGTAACACCTAATTAATTGGCAAAACCCACAATCTTAGAAACGAAACAATAGTAACAAAAGTCGGAATCTAAGGTTTCAGATTTGGGATTTAGGGTGTTAAATCACAAACTTAGGAATTAGGGTTTTGAAATACAGTTCAGGATTTAGGGTTTTCAAATACAATTTTTTTGGAGTTTAGGTTTTAAGTTACCAATTGGGATTTTAGTACGAAACGTAACTGTATTTTTGTATTATATACATTTTATACAAATCCATTTTTAGTTTTATATAAAATATTGGTATATGTATATTAAACTTATGTTTTTAAGCTAATAAAAATAGTTTCAAATTAAATATATTATATTAGGTTGTTAGAAAAGTATAATTAAATGTTTTAAAAGTGAAAAATATGGAGATTAAAGAAATGGGGCCAATGGGTTTCGAACCCGTGACCCTTGGGTACAAACCAACAATACCAGACCACCAGACCAGAAAGACTTTTTGTTAATGAATCTCGTTTTTAATTGTTTTAACGTTTGTTCACCAACAAAACCCATTTCTAAATAAAACCCTAGAATGAAGATCGATCCAAATGATCCAAACCTGTTGATCGCAACCAAATTAACCATAGGGCTTTTAATCTACGTTGAATCTTGATCATTTTGATATATGAAACTTACTTGATAGGTGAAGAAACGAGGTGATGAAACTGATGAACAGGGGCGACGGATTTGAGAATCAAATACGAATTTCTTGATGTTATTGTTTGCAATTAGGATATCAGCGAACTAGAGTAGTCGTTTGGCATTGTTTTATCAGTATTCAATTTGATTAATTGTGTTTAGAAACAGTCAAGAACGTTTGAGATTGATTACGAGTAAAGTGCATTGATTTGGTGATTAATTTGGCGTTTTAATTTCAATTAAAATACATAGACGGTTTCTATTCAATTCCATGAACGATTTGGACACGTCTTTTTGGATTGAAACGGGTTTTTTCGATGATTTGGATTTTTGGGTTTTGAGCTTCGGTTTATGAAACTGATTTACACATCGAGTAAGATGATTATTTGCTGTTTAGATGTTGGTCATGAGTTCGAAACTCCCCTAGTGACATTTTACATTGATTTAATTTGGATAAATTGGTTAAAAAAACGTCTTTTACAACTCGCCGGAGATATGGATATTCCAGCCAAGTGGCCAGAACAGTGCCAGGTCGGAAACACGGGACAATTCGCGAAGGGGGGGGGGGGGGTTATTTGAATGTTACAAATCTGGTCCTTCTAGTTTAGATTGTTAACATTTTTAATATTATAACTTTTAATGTAACTTAATACAACTTTCAATTTTGACAGTTTTAACCCAAACTTAATTAAGTATATATATTTTAACTAACTAACATAACTAAATTGAAACGTAACAATTATATAAGTGACGTTTTTATAGTTTTAGCTCGTTTAAGCCATTACGAGACTATTTCGAGACTTAAAAGCGTTTTTGTTTAACATTTTCAATAGTTTTCTTTTACGAAATATATATATTTATTTATATATATATATATATTTTGAGATTTATTGTTCTAAAAAATATTTATACGTGAATGTTTTGTGATGTAATTGCGATTATTTAATTGAAACATGAATAACGTAAAATCCAACGCGTTTATTCATAATATTGAACGTTGCATTTTGAAGAAATAAATACGATTACAATTTAAAGGATAACAATTTCGGGTTCGAGTCGGGCATTCGGGTTCGGATTTGGGACAGATGTCACACAAGACATCATCTAAGCTGGAGTAATAGTGTCAGCCGATGTAACCAGCTATCTCTATAGCAAAGACAATGGAAGATACCGTCTAGTCGATGCAGGCTCAAACCAAGACCAGTTGATTATTATCAGACATGAACATCGACTGTAGATCAAGATAATCAAACCAAGTCCTAAAGCATAGTCGATGTATTTACACGCAGACAACGTCTATAATAGACATGAAGAGACTAAGTCATGAAATTTAGTCGATATTATTGACTAAAGCCATCAGCACAAGAACACAAGCTCAAGATAAGTGTTGAAGCTCTTGACAAACATCAGTTGTGAGCTCAAGTCAAAGACCAAGTGTCAAGTCATAGCCGATAACAACAACTAAAGAACAAAGAAGAAAGTAGAGTCGATGTCATCGCTCTCTTAAGCATCGACTACTCCACTCAAAAAATCATAACTCTAATATGAAATTGGAAGATCTAGGATAGGCGACCAACCTCTTGGAGTGAGCGATGTGCATGGACTAGTCAAGTTAAGCTCAGCCGATGTAAAAGTTGAAGAAAGAGAGTGATGAAACCAACTGATACCGTAGCAACGACTAACACTATATCATCGACTTCATCACTAAATCAAAACAGACGATTAAGAACAAGAGTCTTACATTAAATACAAGAACAAGACCTGAAGAACACTTCTGCCCAGGCGGCAGTCGGTAATATCAACTAACATAAAAGTCTTGGTAAATTTATTCTGTAAATAGTGTACGGTATAAATATTACTGCAAAGGGTATAATACTCACGTTATGTCATAAATGTTAACCTAGGAGCATGCCTATAAATGGAAAGGTCATGCTATCATTCTTGTAACCCTAAAACAAGGAACTTACAAAAAACGACGATTGCAATAGTCAATACAAAATGTGATTGAAAAGTTTCTTCTAGTGCATTCCATATTCTTTCCATCAAACTCAAACAACTAATCAATCAGGGATTCCGCACTTGATGGATTAGAACACACTTTGTTTCGTATCATAATCGATATTGGAAATCCACCCAAATCCATGGGGATTCTTTGCTAGTATCAGAGCTTGGTACTCATTCTTTCAAGAATTCGATCACAAAAAGTGTTTTGATTGAGAGATCTAAGAACCATCGTCACGGATCTAAATTTGTCTTGCACCTTGAAAGCATTTAGAAATAAAAACAATTTCAGATATGTCAAATTTGAACATAATCTGATTTATTTGTTATTCATGCAAAACTTGTACTAAATCTCAGTTTTATAACAAGTTCTTTACTTCTTTTGAATCGTTTCTTAAATCTTATTTAGGGTTGCAAATCTAAAGATTTTACAACATTTCATCTTAAAGTATTACAGATCTGAAAATATTTTAGCTACAAATCAGTGCAAAAAGAAACCAAAAACACCAAAGTAGGGTTTGTTGTTCATAACCATCAACTTCACTAAAAACCATTTGTAGAAGAAGACAACAGAATAGAGTGTAGAAAACAGGTGTTAAAAACAAGTTCTAACATAAAGTTTCATACTTGAAACAAAAATCAATCTAGATCTTGAAATCAAGTTGTTCATCATATTAACAAAAATCTAAAGCGAATCACTCAAAATCAATTTGAGTTGTTATTTGTGGTTTCCCAGCTTCAAATCTTCATCTAGAGCCGATTCTAGGTTGATAGTTTCCAGAATAATCATCCTTTACTCCCAGGTCTTTAAATCTTCAAATTTCATAAACTACACTTTTACGTGTTTAACTTTTTAAGTTTGACTCTGTTTGACTTTGTGGACAAAAGTCAACAATTGCACGTTAGGTTATTGGATCCAAAAAAATCTAGACTGTTAATCTATTAAAACAAATTAGACCATCACAAAATCATAATTGAATGAAGCCATAAGATGCTTTATCAATCATACTACAAAGTCTTGAACAAAAGCAAGCTTACACTTCATTCATTACTAGTTTTAAATCATATCCTGGTACCAAGTGATGAGATCGGGACCACACTGGTACCGTCTCGGTACCAGTACCGCCTAGTACCGGTACCGAGTTTTAGGAAAAGTGGATACCCGGTACTGAATTTAGCGGGATGATACCGGTTTTTCATTACTGGTACCACGTTGGTACCGGTTTTTCGGTATGGAGATAATGGTTGAGACTTCCATTTGGTATATATTCATATACAAGGATCACATCCTCGTTATCTTCACAATAACCAATTAGAAAGTGCCATGACAAATACTCTTTAACGTCCGGCTGTTTGACCAATATAGGATTTGGTTGTCGGGCCATCTTGCCTTTATCTTGCTTAGCCGTAAATGTAGGAACGTTAACGCAGCGTATTGAAAGTAAGATGATTATCAATTTCATGTTGTGTGTGTGCGATAATGGTATGAAGAACAAAGATACAGAGACATGATTCATTCATTAGAATGACAACATTTTTTATTACAGTACATGAATTAATTGTTGTTCTATACAATACATACATATATACACTATATGGATACTTCGGGAAGACAACTGCCAAAGAGACGATTATAAGGGTTGAAGCTAATCGTTAATCTTCCCACCAAAACCGCTTTATCAGGTTGTGATCCGTGACCCGTTTATAATACTAAGACTCGGACTACTAAACTTAACCATTTGACCCATTAAGACTTAGACCTATTTACACATATGTAAAGTTTCATATAAACTATATCTAATAATAAATTGCATACTGCATATTCTTTATATATTATTTAATGCTCATTTATGTTGAATGAAAGAGAGCTCGTTCTGAAGCAAGAGATGTTGAAACAACTTGCGTAGTAGTGCACGATTTTGTGTGATAATAGTAGCAGCTCTGAATTGGCAGCCCAAAAGTTTGATGGTTCGAGAACCGAGAAGACAGCTCTGGATTGTATTACAAATTATCATCTTTCTTACACATATACGGTACTTATCTGTGGTAGGATAGATCACCACATGCGTTATGCTGACTAACTGTCATACGTATTACACTAATTCTTAGAGCATAATTTGTTTTTTTACAGGATAAGGAATATTTCTATTGAGCCTCCACTTCTGTGATAGTTAATCCGTTGATTGTATATGCTGGACTAGTACTTGCAGATGAATTAGCAGTAAATGAAAGTTCTTCACTTAGATATGCTGGTTTCTTAGGTTGCGGCAATGAACACTCATCGTTTAACATCATGATTACTGATGACATGTTTGGCCTGTCTCCTGCATTGCCTTGTATACATAACATCGCAACTTCAATTGATCTTGTAACTTCAAGTGGATTGCACGATTCAGCTGAAGTTGCATCGATTAAGTCCATTAATCTACCTTCATCATAGAGATTCCATGCCTAAATACCATGTTAAACATAAAACTTATTAGGTAGAACTACAATTAGATGATGATTAGTTTAAAAACTAACGGTGTATTTTTTACGGCTAGTGAAGTTTACATGTTCGATAAGATACTTGTTGCCATGGCTAGCACTGGGACAATAATTTTCCCTCCCACTTACGATTTCCATCACTAAGACACCAAAGCTAAATACATCTGACTTCACCGAGAGGTGACCTCTCAGGGCATATTCAGGAGCAAGGTAACCACTACACAAAGTAGAATATTTTTAAAGACAACTTAATTACTTTCTTTTTAACGATGCAAAACTTAATAACTAATGACAACGAAAGAAGTTATAGTTGGTTTGCGTGTCTTACATGGTTCCCGCAACCCTTGTTGAAATATGTTCTTGGCCTTCCTGTCCTTCAAATCTTCTAGCTATGCCAAAATCAGATATCTTAGCGTTCATATCCTCATCAAGTAGAATGTTACTGGGTTTAATATCTCTATGAATGACCCTTAAAAGCGAATCTTGATGCATGTAAGCAAGTCCTCGAGCTATTCCTTTGATAATTTTAAAGCGTGTACTCCAGTTAAGAAACATGTTTTGTGCATTACCTGCCAAAAACCTTTGCGAGTTATTTATGTTCTCATTCTATGGAAGGATCCAAACCTTGAACAAAGAGAGGAAATTATGTAGTTTGTGTATAAGATTCTGACCAAATATAAACGAATTTAAGCCTTTATTTGACATGTACTCATAGATCAGCAACTTTTCATCTCCATGTATACAATGTCCAAGAAGCTTCACAATATTTTGGTATTGAAGTTTTGAAAGGCATATAATTTCATTTTTGAACTCATTAAGTCCCTGCCTAGAATCTTTGGAAAGACGCTTAACTGCTACCAGCTTCCCTTCTTCTAGGACACCCTTAAGATTTACCATTTGCAAAGTGAAAAAACAAAGCGTAAATAAGGTTCCTTCCGTATTGGATGATATTTTTAACTCTAATTTTTACCTTATAAACATTTCCAAATGAACCCCTTCCAAGAATATTGTTAGGTGCAAAGTTGGCAGTCGCATTGGCAACTGTAGAAAATCTGAATAGTGGAAGCTCTATGGCTTCTTCCTGGTTTGAAACATTCCATATAACCCCTGCACATTATAAAAAACAGACTTCGATCAAACCCGAATGATCTGTAGTTTTTCATGTTTAGTTTTATCACTTGTATATCGGGGTTTTGTGCATTGTATTCAAACAATGATAACTCCATACTTCAAACTACACATATATGTCCCCTCAATATGAAGGTATTAGCCTAATCATCCACATATATATGAAACTTGAAACTTGGTCTGAAGAGTGTGAAAGAGACAAGCTGCTGTTGGATTAATCTTGATGTTTCGGGTCAGTTTGGGTCGAATATGGGTCAAATCAGTTACGAGTCATGGAGTAGCAACTAAAGGGTATGGAATTGGTCTACTTAAGTTGACCGAATAAAGTGGAAGTGAGTGACGGGTTTGCTGCTAATAACTAATAAGTAGGAGAACATGGATTTGTTTAAGTCAAAGTAGTGGGTTAGTGTTTTCCTTGTTTTTAAGAGTTATTTATGTTAGATAGGTTAGTGGCTAATGGTTATATATGTACTCAAGTTTGATGAATGAAGTGTGTGTGTGAGTTTACAGCAGTAAACAATTCTGTTCGTGTGTGTTTGGGCCTGAAACCAACAGCTGCAATGCTTGAGTATAGCAGACTTATGGACTCTAAGGAATCAACGAGTCATAAAACCTGTAATAGGGTTTTAAATATTGGGGAGGGGGTGGAGTTGCTAGCTTTTTTTTCAACGAAAAATGGATACGACCCTTCAGTCTAGACGTGGTTTCATGACCATGCATCAACGATTGGCTTGACTTATGGAGCAAGTCAGCAAAAAGATTTTGAAATTAATACGCATTTGCTTTCGTAAAGGATGGCTCTTACAAGTTTAAATATACATTTGAAGTCCAAAAGGTCAGATGAAGATCAAATAAATGTGGGTGTTCAATCACATAGTTTGTTCAGTGCTAAAATATATGCCAATATATACAACACAAATGAATAGTTGGAGCTCATACCTGAGTATTGCATATTCGTAACATACTTATAAATCCGAGTTAAACCCATTATTCTTGATGACTTGGCAGAATAATTAGATTTCAGCTGTAGTTCATGTATAGCTTGAAGTGAGGCTACTACCTCTGTAATGGTCGGGCGGTCTTTCGGATTACTATGCACACAACGATATGCAATTTGAGCAAACTGTCTTAAGCATTTGGGGAAGATTGTCCCCTTAATGTTAGAATCAACAATTTCATCTAATTTTCTTTGTTTTACATGTCTTTGAGCCCATCTTACCAAACTACATTCGTCATCCAGGTTGCGTTCATCTACAGCAAGCCTTCCCGTTAGCAATTCAAATAAAACAACCCCAAAAGCGTAAACATCTGATTTAGTTGAAATCTTTTTGGTATAAAAATACTCTGGATCAAGATACCCGAAAGTGCCTTTAATGCTCGCACTCGCACCAACCCACAATGATGATTGATTAATGGAGCCTATTTTGGACAACCCAAAATCTGATATCTTAGCTTCCATGTTCTCATCTAAAAGAATGTTTGAACTCTTCACATCACGGTGTATTATTCCTTCTCGGGTACCAACACCAGTGTGTAGGTAATCGAGTCCACGTCCGGCACCTACTGCAATCCTCATTCGTTGAACCCAACTTAAAGTAGTCCAAGCTTTATGGAGATGATGGTAAAGGGTTCCATTTGGTATATATTCATATACAAGGATCATCTCCTTGTTATCATCACAATAACCTATCAAAGACACTAAGTGACAGTGACGCAACTTAGAAAGCGTCTTGATCTCCGCTCTAAACTCATGTTCCCCTTGGTTAGACACTGAACTTAACCGTTTTATTGCCACATCTTCATCACAAAATATTTGACCTTTGTAAACTTTTCCAAACCCGCCCTCTCCAATGACAAGTTCTTCATTAAAGTCCTTAGTTGCAGCTTGAATCTCCGCCAGAGAAAAACGTTGACATGGTTGTGCTGAAGTGGATGATGACAATTTGCCACCTTCCTCACTTGCAGAAGACATATATAATATGGTTGCCTATAGATATTGGCAGTTTGGAACATCAACTTTAGTGAAGAACGTAGATGATCAAAGAAAAAATGAATACAACAAGCCAACTAAAAAAGTCAACGATCAGGCATTATGAAAAATTCAAGCACTTACAAAGGCAACTTTTAAGTATGCTATAGGTCGGAGTTGCTTACACCGCAACTGTTATATGCAACCATTTCAGGTGAATCGTTAATCCAGTTTTTCTTTGTTGGAGCTTGTTGAGCAGCAAGTTGATACTGATTAGATCTAGATCAACAGGCCCGAAATGGTTTGATCTAGGAGATAATTAATTTATTAGGTGTTGTTTTGTTATTCAATCATTTTCTAAGGTGTATTTCAAAAGTATGTGAATGTGAATGCCGCAACGTTGGTCAGCATTGGTGGTAGGTGGATCTCCTGCAATAATTGTTCCTCTATATTTTTTTTATTTTTCTAAGCTATATTGGTTTTTATTGGTCCCAACTATCACCTTTTGTCTTCTATTAGTCCCAACTATTGAATTGGCTGTCAACGGTCCCAACTTTTATCACTTTGGTAACCACTGGTCCGTCGTTAAATTTTTTTTAACGCCGTTAAGTTTTTTTCAAATTTAAGACCGTTGTTTTAGGCATTTTGATCAGAAGGATAATGCGAGTCGATTGATGTAAAAGTTTTCTCGAAAAGGCTCTCTGAACAATAAATTTTTTCCATCAATCGGAGTGCCGTTTCATAGGAAATTTTCCATCAATCGACTTGTATTATCCTTCCGATCAAAAGGCCTAAAACATCAGTCTTAAATTTGAAAAAAACTTAACGGCGTTAAAAAAAATTAACGACGGACCGGTGGTTACCAAAGTGATAAAAGTTGGGACCGTTGACAGTCAATTCAATAGTTGGTACCAGTAGAAGACAAAAGGTGATAGTTGGGACCAATGAAAACCAATATACCTTTTTCTAAAAGTTAAAATTTATTAAAAAAAAAAGAGTCGCACAAAAATAAAACGAGTTGCAATTGTTGTTGAAGTGCATTTTGTTTCTATTCTTTCAAACACATCATAAGGTCGTAAAATAGATGTCATAGATAAAACCTTTTTTAATTTTCCGTTGTGAGATGAAGTCAAGGCTAAGAATTAATAACTTTCAAAAGATCGTGAATCCTAGAAGATTGTACCAACAGTCAAGAGATAGTTACGCCCAAACCTTAGAGGCTAAACAACAATTAAGTAGTAGGTTTGTCGAAAAATCTAAACCGAACCATCCAAACCAAACCGTAAACAGCCGTACGTAATGTTAAATGGTTAAACCACACCTCGTGCCCTTATTTGAGAAATACCTATGTTTTACATAATGACTGGGATGGTCTCTTACTACTTCAATAGGCTTTTGTTTAACTCAACTTGTAGCTTGATCAGCATATGCAGTTAATTCTATAGATATTTTCTACGAGTATTCGTTAATCACACTATGTATTGTCGGTTTAATATTCTGAGTCTTTACGTCTTTAAAGGAAAATAGTTAATAGTTATTATATTTTTTACTATATTATAAACTCATATGATACATGAAATAGATATGATTCAAGAGAGAACTTATTTTATATTGAGAACTTGAAAACTAATAAAAGGATAAAGGATGGAATTTTAAAGATTAGGGTAAAATTATAGCTTTAAAGATATAAATCTTTAAATATTTCTATCTTTTGCATATGTTAATACTTTTTTTAAATCTACCTATTCTAATAATTGAGTAACACATCCACATGTCACCATTTTAACTACTCCACATAGGATTTTGCTTAGGTGTCATGTTCTTAACTAATTTGATGGAGAATTTTTAGACGGGTCATGGTATGCTCCATATTCGAAATAACCCGATATGTTTAAATTAAAAATTCACAAATTATCATCAATTATCTCCTAACCCGATATGTTCAAATACAAAATTTATCAATTATCATGATCTATATCTTAACCCTATATGTACCAAGTATCATGAATTATCTCCTAACCTGATATGTTCAAATTAAAAACTTATCAATTATTATGATTTATCCTAACCCGATATGTTCAAATTAAAGTTTTACCAATTATCATTAATTATTTCACAACTCGATATGTTCAAATAAAATAATTAACAATTATCATGAATTATCTCCTAACCTGATATGTTCCAATAAAAATTTACCAACTATTATAAATCATATCCTTTATTGTAACATATGATTTTTTATATGAATATATTTATAAATATCCAAATCGATTTAATAAGAGATATGTTAAAAATAAATTTGATATGTAAATTGAGTTAAAATCTATAAAACTAAAATCCGTGTAGTACACGGGTACTAATCTAGTTACACCAATAGATCAAGAATTTCTTAATCTTTTATTTGAGTATAAATAATGTATAAAATATTTTTTCTTGTTTTTTTTATTTTCACAATGCACATATATATATATATATGATTTTTAAAAATAATTTTATTTAAACATAATAACTTTTTCATACGTTATGTATATTAAAATTTTTAAAAATCGGTTTTGATTTTTTTATACTACATATATGTAATATCATGGTACTTGATGCATTTTTTAAAGCTGCACAATGACTCAAAAGTCTAATAATTATTTAAAGTTTATATACGATCTCAAATTACCAATAAAAAAATTCTTTATATTCCATATAAAAAAACTTATTACAAATGATAACAAAACCAATATTTTATATTAGGGGTAACTTTGTAAAAATGTAACCAAGTTTGCCAACTGTTCCAATTAAATACCTGAAACTTTATTTGTCTCTCTAATGTTACTGAAGTTTCATTAAGTGTTCCAATCCTATGTATTAATTTTACGATTATTTGAATTTTTAAAAATTGACTTAGGAAAATGAAATATGTATAAACTTTGGATACTATTTTGTGATTATTTTTGTTCAATTTGACTTAAGCTCAATAAATTTAGAACTTTGTTATTAAGTTACAAATTTTTAGTCTTCACTTTTAGATCCCGATTCAAATTGATTGAAAAAATAAATTTCACGTTTTTATAATCATAATCATGTATGTTTCATATGCCCAACTCAATTTTAAAAAATTCAAACATTTGTAAAAATATTGCATAGGATTGGAACACTTATGAAACTTCAGTGACTTTAAAGAGACAAAAAAAGTTTGAGGTATTTAATTAGAACAGTGAGTAAACTTGGTTACATTTCTATGATATTTTCTCAATTTATAATTATACATCTTATAAATAACAAACTAGTTTAAAGCCCGTTTGTCATACGGGTGAAGTATAAGAAACGCATAACTTTACAAATTATATGAAAGTTATTATTTAAAGAGTAACTAGGTTTATGTGCCGGGGCCGCGCGTTGCGGCGGTCGGGTCTCGCGCATGTGATTTCATCACACGCTTTGATAAAAAGGTTTCATGTCTCGCACGTTATAGAACAAAGTCATAATGCGTAACATATTAAAAGACGTGTATATAACAAACGTAATTGCCAAAATTAAAACTAAGTCAAAACCGGATGGTCAATACTAGAAATATGTCAAAGTAGATTAGTAGGAACAAAGTCGTAAAGCACATAAAAAAAATTTATGCCTCGTACATTATGGTGTAAAGTAGCATATTAAAAGACGGAGAAATATCCAACTTTAGATGTCAAAAATATGTCAACGTAGAGTGACGGTTCAAAGTTGTAAAGCGACTAAGTCATCGGGTTTCAAAACGATAATAAGTCAAAGTCGATGGTTAAAAAGATAAATATGTCAGAGTTGGGAGTCAAAACCGTAAACATATAAAAATCAGGGGTCAAAACCGTAAACATATAAAAGCCGGGGGTCAAAATCATAAACATATAAAAATCGGGGGTAAAAAACGTAAATATGTAAAAGTTTAAAATTAAAAAATAAGTTAGCGAATCGGTCGGTGACACGTGTCGGTGTCACCGACCTTTGAAATTAGAATTATATAGAATATTGAGCTAAAATTATTATTTTAAACGGGTTTGTATAAAATAGTATTACTAATTATAAATGCTACTTTCAAATGTTATCTTTTAAATTACACTAGGTTTATTCTCTCCGCACGCGATGCGCGCGGTTTTTATAGCTTATGAAACCTTATACAGGTATATCGGGATTGATTGACATCCTTTACGTGCTGAAATAACCTAGGCTTGTTTGTACGCTAATTCTTAATAACAAAAAGCTTGCTGTCAAAATGATTGCACGTGCAACATCATGTTGCCAAAACAGAATTATGTTGTTTGATGTAGTAAGTGCCTTTTTTCCGTTTGATCTATTAATCATTGATCTGACTTTAAGATCTGTACATATAATGCAGCCTTGTCCAAAGATGTGTTGTTGGTTCTTTGATGTGCATCAAGTCCATGTATCTAGTTCTCTTCGTATCGCTGATTGTGTTCGCTATATTTTTGTCTGTGTAACCTTCTTTGATAATAACATCAGAGCCTGCATCTCAACTAAAACATTATGGCAGACTATTGCTGCGGCTTTGGAAAATGACGACAATACGATATCTGTTTATTTTGATTGGTTAATGTAGGTGTTTTAAGTAAGGTGTTGTATTGGTGCAACAACTTACATGCATTTTGGTGTATTGCACATTATGAAACGTAAATTTTTTTTGTGATTGTGGCCTTTCATGTAACAACACACCGTGTTAAACAACGTTTACCGAAAACCCTAAAGCTCGGTACCAACTTCCAACCTGACCTGAAACCAAAAACAAAAACCGACCCAATCGACAAACAAAATACAAAAAAAAAAAGCAATTTAAAGAATCAATTTATTTACAAAGGCAGATGCAGTTTAAGGATACTATCGATCTCGAACGCAAATGAAGAACCGTTCTTGCTCACCTTGTTTTTGTAGGAACCGCTCGTACAAAAAACTAAAAATACTTTTATAAATTCAATTACAATACAATGAAAGTAAAGAACATAAGTAAATTACAATATGATTACAATTGAAAAATTGGAAATACAAGAAATGAGTAGAAGCAGAATAGTAATATGGGCTGAGGATTCGTGTTCAACACGAGTCCCTTAAAACAAATTCCGAGTCTTCCAAGAGAACTCGTTTGTTTCCCAGGGTACAACAGCCGAAGCAGTATGTACTGCCGGGATGGACTCTAGCACCCGAAAATGCATCTTGAGAACAAGAGATAAATTATAGAATTTTAGAAGAATGAGAGAGATCAAGTAAAGATGTTTAGTGAGTTCAAGTCTTTCACATAACTAGGTTCACCCTAGTATTTATAGTGATCAAAAGACTTGAAACATATTCAAGTCATTACTAAAGAATTGAATTCAAAATTGAACTTTTCTTCAAAATTAAATTCAAGATGAAACACCCAAAGTTGTAACATCTATATTTAATTTCAATATTGGAGGAATTTATTCAAATTTAAAACAACCAACTCACTCATTTTTTATTAGTTATTTATTTTCACATAATATTTTCACATCTAAAGAATTGGTTCGTCCATTGATGATGTTCGGTTGTGTTGGGTCTTAGGTGGTGTTTTTGGTTGTTGATTGAAGTTACAAACACATAACAAGTAAGTTTCATCCTTAACATTATATTTATATGTTAGGAAAATTATAGGAATGAAACCCTAGTTCATCCAAAAATGGTCAAATTGATGTTGTGTTGTGGAAATGGTTTATTGATTATGTGTTAATGGTTATTTTGATGATTAAATGATGAAGTGGATACAAAAAGTGTGTTTATGAAATTAGGGTTTGATAGGAATTAGTGAAACTTGATGATACATGCATGATTAGTCTGAAATGTGATTGATTTTGTATTTAGATGATGAATTGGATGAAGATTGGTTAATTGTTTGTGAAATTTCATGAGTATTATGCTACATTGCTTAAAATAGTAACTTTTGTGTTAGAGATCATTTGAAATTACATGTTGTGGACATCTAATGATTGTTATGGGTTTACTAGCACGTTGGTAAGATGTGTTAGACGAATTTTGGTTATTTGGACGTACGAATTCGACTTGGTTTGGAATACTTGCTAAATGTAGAAACTTTTTGTCATGAAAATTTACTAGAAAATATATTTAGTGATTTTGGACGTACAAAAATGTCTTGGGTTGCATATGAATGATGGTAAACATGTTTTGATCATCAGATGACATTGCAAGTACTAATTGGTTACTTGAAATTGATTATTTGAAGTCTAAGTTGTATGTGCAAGTTAACTAGGATGCATGATGAAAGTTGTTACTATACTAGTTGAACAAAACATGTAAACATTATATAATACCTAGAAATGACCATACATGCCAATGTGTTTTATATTGGAAACTATGAAGTAATAGTAGGTGTTGTGGTCTTGTGAAGCATGCTATGGTATGTGTGTAATAGTTGACATTCTTAGGATGTTGAATTATGCAAGTATACTTTAAAAGTCCGACTTTCCTATAAAGGAAACTTTTGTGAAATTTGAAATTCAATTTGTTGAATGTGTGACGTGTGATGTGGTATGTGAATATAATGTGGTCAAATACACCAAATGCAACATATTTACACTTAACAAATCACCAGCGGGTCGTGGGTCAACTCAGGTCAACTAAAAGTCAAACTTGGACTAAAAGTCAAAGTGCTAAAAAAAGTCAAACTAAACCAAACCCGCACAAACTGTATGACCATTTGGATGCATAGGGTACTATGACCCTACATGAATACACATTAATAGACCTACTATTATTTAGGTTGCTGTATTACTGTGTGTTTTTGGAAACTGAATTGTTGCGCTACCTAAGGTGAGTTCACCGAACTGTACTTTTACTGTTTCACCCTTTTATGGGCAAAGAACGCGAACGATTACTTTTACGGATTTACAAATTCTGTATGTCGCATGTCTGGATTAGAGCAACTTTTATTTTGTTCATGAAAGACCTCATGGATACCTAGTTGACCGTTAGTATTTGTGAAATAGCGGGGAAATTTTGAGTAGTACTACTGGGTTTGACAAACCCCACCCGGGCTAGTCGCGCTAGCACGACAGAAGGACCTGTCGAACGGGTGTTGAATGACCTAACATACTTACAGTGCATCCTGCTGGGATGTACGAACGGGCAAAATGCACTTAATGTGTACATACGTCAGCTTCGGTCAGATACATACGCCTCTAAGGACATGTGCTGTAGACTAGCTACCTACAATGACATACTTAATTTATATTTCTACTTGCAACTGAACTACTTGATTTCATACTTACTTTGTGAACTCACCAACCGTCGTGTTGACACTTGTTAGTCTGTCACTTTTACAGGTCATTGAGGTTCAACGCACTTAGGACATGGCATGGAGTCACAACTTTGCATTTAAACACTTTCTTGCATTTAAAAACTATGTTTGGTTTTAACAAAATTTTAAACTATGTTTCTTATGTTGGGCGCGTGTTTGCGCATTTAGTTTCATTTAATATTATTGACATTACATTTCGATTACGCTTCCGCCAACTTTTAAACGTTAACTCTGTATTAAATTTTCTCATTTAACGAGACACATATATTTTAAATTCATATAGTGTCGTTTGGTGTAACTAATGAATGAGATCCTGGTTTGTCACACAATTAACGGTAAAACTCCGTTAGTGGATTTTGAGGGTGTGACACAACCTATCTCTGTGGGCTTGACATCAACCATTTGAGTTTTGGGGTCCACTCGTACCCCCTTGTCAGGATCAAACCAAGTACATCTAAACTTAACAACCACACAACGTCCTATGATGATATGATATTCCAACTCTAAGATCTCATCTATCAACCCATAATAGTCGCTTTCTTGTTCGTTGTGCGTAGTGCCTTTGACACATACACCACTATTTTACGTGACTCGCCCATCATAAGCTGTTTGTGTGTGAAACTTGTAACCATTGACAAAATAGCCTTTATGTAACTTAACATAAGGAAGAGGCCCTTAGGCTAGAACTCTCATATGTTCCTTATTTGGATCATTCATAACCTGAATTCATAAAAATGGGTTATTATATTTGCAATGCTACAATATTAAGATATAGATTGTGTGTTAAAATGTTTACATGCTTCTGGAACCACTCAACAAATTCTTTATCTTTCATTTCATCAAGGATGTCTTCGTCATAGTTTGGGAATGAATCTTTCAACTCTTGATCATATAACGAAATGGATTCGAGAAGCCCTTCACAGTTAAGCAATATATAAGTATGGGCGTTGTCAATGTCTTTCTGTAGAAGAATTTTTTCCTTCCCACTCTTTTCAAATAATCTTCGAGATGGATGTTTAAATATACTTAACCAAAGATCAGTACTCGAAGAACATGAAATGCACGACGTAAAATTGCGTGCTTTCACGAACAGTCAACTCAAGATACAAAGAGCAATAGTTAGAAAGTTCATCCACAAGATTAGACTGAACGATAGAACCTTCAACCCTTCCTTTATTTCTAATCATTCTTTTTAATCGACCCAACTTCCTAGAAAATAAGATGAAAGTGTTAGCAGTTATCTAATTTTTAAAAGCGAAAATAATTATTTCGTAGGCTACAACGATTACCTCTCATAAGGATACATCCACCTAACTACACCGGACCACCGAGAATAGCTTCATTGGTCAGATGTATAGCAAGGTGCTCCATAGAATCAAATAACCCAGGTGGAAAGATTTTTTCTAACTTGAAAATAGTTACAACGATACTACTCTTCAGTTTTTGTAAATCTTCAATGTGTAAAACCTTTGAGCATATAACATGAAACATATTTGCCTTGGTAGCATCCCTCGTTAGGTGATAGACAACAATCTTTGCATAAAGACATGACACTCATGGCTTTTAAAATTATAAAAGGTGTCATCCGTAACGTTTACACATCGCCCTATGTTTGAACCTTTGAACCGTTACGTACTCTGCGTTGACATCTTTACGACTTTGCTACCCGTCTTTGATATCTAAGTTTGGATATTTCTCCGTCTTTTATTATGCGAATTTACACTGTTTGACATATTTCTGGCATTGACCAACCGGTTTTGACTTAGTTTTAATTTTCTCATTTACGTTTGTTATATACACGTCTTTTACTATATATGTTACGCATTATGACTTTGCACCGTAACGTGCGAGACACAAAACTTTTGTATCAACACGTGTGATAAAGTCACATACACGAGACCTGACCGTCGCAATACGCGGCCTGACACATAAACCTAGTTAATGTTTAAAGACCATGTGAATTTTCGCCCACTTGGTATGTTGCTAATTAAGATCAAATCCGGTTGTTCGATCACCAAACCCGTTTGAAGACTAATTAATGTATCAGAAGTTATATATGTATGTGGTACCCACATTCTTGATTTTGTTACTACCTAAAAAGTTAATCCATTTTGATAGATCTTCAAATTTTCAAACACCACCTTGCCACAATTTCGATTAAATATGTGGCTAAAGGTCACTGATACGTGTGATTAAGTATTGGCCATATTTTTTATATGTGTGATAAAAACAACACCTTATTCGAAACCTCTACTCATGCTTTTAAAAAAAAGTGTCATTTACTATGCTAATGATTTTTTTATTTGAAACCGTATGGCACCTACAATGACACGAATTTTGACCACACTTGAGCTGAAAAAAAAAGTATGCAAAGGCCTGCGACTACACTTTTTTGTGTGGTAGAAGGCTTTTTTAAGCAATAGTCTAGCATAATGTAGTCTAACTACATTTACGAGACTGGAGCACTTGACGAGCTGATGAGTGGTGTTTGGAATGATACTTTATGTGTTTAAATGTTAAGGTTTATATGTTTTATGTGGCTAAATCACTTGGAATAGTTTAACTATGTTGGAATATATTTTTGTAAGTTAAACAAGTGATTTGGGGGTCTTAGGTGCCAAGTTTCAAATCAGAAGGACCAAAGTGAAGAAAAACAAGAATATGAATTTTGTCTCTTCAATAGACTACGGATTTTCAGGAGGTTTACGGTAGGCTACGGAACTTGGGCCCAAGATGGAGTTAATATACGAAATTTAGGTCAAATTTAGGTCAAACTTTTGCCTCCACACCTAAGACAAACTTGGAGACGATTTTGGGCATTCTCTACATCAAAGCTCAAGATTCCAATCCATTCAGTCATCATTTCATCACCAATCATGTCTTCTAACATTAAATCTAAAGATCAATTCACAAGCATGAGCGGCTAATTTCATTGTGGCTGTTTCCCGGTGAAGGATTCTTTCAAGACATTTGTTTGATTCTTTGTTTAGGTTTGTTTTCTATCTGATGTTCTAAAATGAACTCAGTGGTTTAGAGATTGTCGTGATTATTACTAAACTAATTGATTGGTTTTCGGTTTTCAACATTTTCGTTGTCTACTCATAAAAATTAGTAATTGGTATCATTACATAGAAGTCATATTTTCATGATCAAAACTTAAACAATAACTTAACATTATCTTTGAATCCGAATCCCGGGAATGACTACCTTTTTAATTAATAGTTAATTCATCTTTACAAATTATTTGTTTAAAACTAAAAAAATCATATATTTCTGTAATTGTTTAGTTTATTAATTTCTTTCAGTCGAATAATCGACTAGTTACTTTAATCATTAACCACAAATTTCTCGTGGACTCCACACCCTACTTATCCTTACTATTAAGGGTAAATAGGAATCTATTTACTTCATTTTTGACCGACCAAACGACCTCGATCACGAGCTATAGTTGATAATGGGCTTAGGCGCACCATGTTGGGCCCAAGTTTAATAAAGCCCTGCTCATAAGGTCTAACTACATTTTAATGCTCGTTATATATCTAATGGGCATTATATGTTAGTTTTAGAAGAAAAAAAATTTTGCCTTTGTATTTTTTTTCTTTCTATAAATACACGTTCATTTTTTCAAAAAATAATTACACACAATCTTGTTTCACTGATTTACATATAAACAAGAACAAAAATGAATCCATGGACGGAACGAGAGGAGTTGGCTTTAGAAAAATCAATAAAACTATAAAGGAGTGAGGAGCCAAATTGGGATCGGGTGTGCACTCGGTTCCATCTTCACCTTTGACGTGATGAAGAAACCCATATCGTCATTCAACTCAGCAGTAAATGGTTAGATATGCATCATAAAACGATTAAGTTTGACACTTACTATGACTAAGATTTTTTGAACGACACTTACTACGACTAAGTAATCGCAGAACAAAACGGCTTCGAAGTGTTAAATGAGTCCAACGTTACTTTCTTGGCTAAAAAAAGTTTGGAATTCGGTATCCTTTTAGTCATTTTGCTACTATGGAGTATTTTAAGTCATTATAAGTTTTGAAACATGAGTCTTAAATAGAAATGACAAAAGTAATAAACCAAACAGTAAATGCAATAGTCTTTATTATTTTAACTAGGCCCAATGCATTTTCATTCCTATGTCTTGGTAAAAACAACAAAATAACATCAAGCACCACCTGAAATATGTGAAAATAAAGTTAGCTAATGAAAGCTAGTGAGTAAACCATAATTGATAAATAATAGTATAGAAATCCGTGATCATCATAAATATATTGCGCTATCTTACATATATAGCTATTTCATATTATTCTCAACCATGACCCCTTGAACAGACATTGAAAACCATCATTTTAATATAACTTGTAGCCATTTATCATGAGGAACCACTCATGTATTAATTAAAGATAACTTTTCAAGCAACCGTCACTTAACCGTCTCGATGTGTCAGTTATCAATAATTATTTAGCAACTTAGAGACATTGCATAGCAACATAGTATAGAAACTTGTAACATTGATTAGTAACTTGTAACATTGAAATTGAATGGTCGGGTTTAAATCACCTATCGATGTTGTCCAGGCAGGTGGTTTTTCAAACCATTAGCGCTAACATTGTGCTGGTGGAATTACAAAGTAATAATAACACTAGTAAGGATTGCATCATATTTATTCGTAATGATAACACTAGTAATAATAATAATATTGATAAACGATAGAAACTAATAATATATTTGTAACAACTTATATAATGCCAAAAATATATTATATATTTAGAAATACTTTAAAACATTTAACACAATTTTAAAGTATACAAAAATCTATAAAAAAAATCTAATTTGTTTAACTTATTATTTATAAAACTTTGTAGGTATTTTAGAAGTATAAAAATAACTTTTTGTAGTATTTTTAAAGAATTAAAGGTATTTATAATAATTTAATTTATAAAACTACTTTTATAAAAAATCATGGTTAGGATATATTTTATAAGTTTTGAGCATTTTATAAAATATATAGTATGGTATTGGTTTTAGGTTAGTAAATATAGTTAGTAATATAGTAAGATAATAAGTAAAAAAAAAATAGAAGACATATTCATGTCCCTAATTTTAAACTAGGGACCTCCCCTGACACTGCCATATACACAAACCAAATGCTCTAGATCCAATTAGTTGTAATATATCAAAACAAAAGAGTTTTAACACGTTTTAGACAAAAACCCCAATTCACATACAAACCCTAGAACACAAATTATTTCTAAGTCCAATTGATGATGAACAAGAACAATGAATATGAGAATAACATATGTAAATCTTGATTATTTTTTATGAAATTGAGATTGTAGGGAGTGAATTGGATTAATTTGATCAAAAACTATACGAATGGGTTGGGGTTAATTTGCGAGTTACTTGAGATTAATTGGGTGTTAATTCATTGTTTTTAACTCAGATGAATGCTACCAACGGTTTCTAATTGATGAGATGATTGTTTTAATGAAGGAAATGAACTGAATTGATGTGTTTTAAGTCGATTGAGATATGTGGGTTTATGGTTCGGTTTTAAAAGTATTAAAACATGGATTGATTCGATAAAAGGGTGATTATAGGTTCGAAACGAGCTAAAATACATTTTATATAGGTTCGTTTGCTTAAAACTGCTTAAATTGTCTCGCTGGAATACGGGATTTTCCGGCCAAAGTGGCTGGAGCACACTTGGCGGGAAACACATGACTTTTAGCGGCGCGGAGGGGGGGAGAGGAGTTCAGGGGTAATTACATTGCAGGTCCCTTAGCCTTTCATTAATATTATAAGTTTTAATATAAGTTTAAGAATTAACAGTTTTGACACAAAGTTAATTAAATACTTATTTTAACTAATTAACTTAACCGAGTTCACTCATTACACATATATAATTGACGTTTTTATGTTTTTACTTTGTTCTTGACATTAAATGGTTATTTTCTTGACTTGGAAACAATTATCTTTATTGATAACTATAAAATCTCTTTATAAAATACAATATGTATATATATATATATATATACATACATACATACATATATATATATATTGGAGATTTTAATTATTGTATTTAGAAATTAATTAGTAATGTTAGATAACAATTTAGTCGTTCTTATTTAAAATAACATAAAGTCCGACATATTTATTTATATTAATAATGACGAAGCGTTACATTTTGATAATTTATATACGAATACAATAAAGGATAGATGACTTCGGATTCGAGTCAGGCATTCGGGTTTGGGCAGATGTCACATTTGTAATAATCATATGTGTTTTATAATAAATGAGACCTTTGATATTGTAATAATCATATGTGTTTTGAAATAAAGGTAGACAATGTATTACTATAACTACTTTTACAAATATTTTCTGAAACTATTTAATTGCGTATATTACATCAGCCATATATAAACCGCTTGAATCTCAAGCAAACATCTTGTATATTTCCTTGTCGTCACTCCAAAGACCCGTTTTGAACAAGTCTATGCATTAACATATACAAATTACTATGCCAGCATCAACACCAATATGACTGTCGTCACCGGGCCAAACATTTGGAGCAATTACCGGTAAGGATTGTACCACTTCTTGACGTGTGTGTTCCTAATAATATATCCGGCCTAGAAACCATATGAAATAATCTTCAAATTCCGATGAATGCACGATAAACCATGACACATATTTAGACAATAGTCATATGGAAACCATATATGAATTTCTAATGTCCCCATATTAATCTTGAAACGATGCCAGTTTATGTCGTCAGTATATATCAGTAAATATACATGCAATTACAAAGAATAAATCAATTGTGCTTACATAAAAAAAAAGTAATAACTATTATACTATTACCATGTCAACATCCCCAAATGAAGGATAAGCTGGGTGATACACATCACACTATTGTAGTGAGTCTAAATCTCATTGGATTATCAAGTCAAAAAAACTCACTAGGAAGACATGTGAAAAACAAATTTTTCCCGGTTCTTTGGATTTCTTGTTGACACTAATGCTTAAGTCTGCCTACCCAAGCAAAAATATGCTGAAAAGAAAACATTTAAATAAAATACAATACCATGACATAAATGATTCTGTTAAAAACGTACGTATGACCAAATTAAACCATTATTATCAGACCCTAGTAGAGCACCCCACGAGTTCCGATTAAGTTCATCGGCGTAAAGACACGCATACCCAAGATTATAACCATCTGGTAAAATCGTACAACATTTATTGACCACCCAACATTACTATGCCAGTTATGGTTTTCAAGAGGTGTAGGAAAATCCTCTCTGTTTGAATATGAACGACCTCTTCTAGGCATTTTCACTGAATTGAAGGTTTGAAAGTGAATGAAAATCGTTATCGTTCGAACGATATTTATATTTGAAAGTGAATCTTATGTCAAATCAAATAACTGTTGGCTTTAACTTTCTAACAAACCGATAAGAGATTGTTAGCAACGTAACGGTCGTTATGCTATCACAACTAACGGTCGTTATGTTTATAACGGCCGTTATATTTTTATTTGGTAACAAATGCCCGTTAAGGTGCTAAAGGACGTTATTATGGTGGCTGGTTAGACTTTGAGGGTGTGTAAATAAACCAGACCTTTAGTAAATAAAAGTACTCTCTACCAGTTCTCTTTCTAGAACGGAAAATTGGGGTTTTTTTATATAATAGTTTTCAACATCTCAATATTTACGACAAGTTTATGACAACTATTTTGACAAATAATAAAAACAATAAGGCCCAAGTTTATTACACAGTTTTCCTAAAAAACAACCACAATATTCGATATTTGGTCACAAACCAAAATGTATAACTAAAGGGGTGTTTGTTTTTTGTTCAAACATCTTCAAGGGGGCTAATGTCTGCAAGCGCGCAGACATTACCCTTGAAGACTGTTTTTTTATAAACAGATCTAAACTCAGTTTTTTTCATCTTAAAAAATCAGTTATGGAACCCTTGCTTAAAACATCTTTACAAAAAACATTTTCACTTTCCCCACTATCATCACCACCACCGCCAGCCACTACCACCGCCGGCCACCACCACCTCTGAAGACCACCACCACATTCAGCCACCACCACTGCTCGTCCACCACCATCGCCGCTCACTACCACTTGCTAGCCACTACCACCTCTGTCCACCACCACCACCTACATTACCGCTCGTCCACCACCGCCACCACCACTCACCGGCCACCAGTTGACAGTTATATATATTCAGTTTATGCAAACGATATCCAGTTTATAAAACAAACAATCTTATATTTACAGCTTGCAGATTTTCAGACCACATCTTCAGTTATAGATATAAAATCAGTTTCCAGACAATTTTTGTCTACACAAACAAATAACACCTAATTTATAAAAAAAAACTAAATTTGTATCTAATTTGTCGTAATATTGTCTAAAATAAACTTGCTACGAAGTTTTTTCAAAATAAAATATTTTATAAAGTATGTTGATACTTTCATTTGTCAAGAGAGTATGATGAATGTATTAAAATGTTTGTCTCAAAAAGTTCTATTTTTTTAGTAGAGTTCTCTCTCTCACACACTATTTGTTATGCATACAGTTATACAAGCATGAGAGGCACATATGGTAACAATGATGAAAATTAAATAGATTTGAGCCGGAGGAATCCACAAAGATTTTCTTAGGCTGAAGTTGTTAAATTCGTGCTACCTTTTGGAAAAGCCACCTTCACACACCGCTATATAACATTCGTGCTACCTTTGGAATTGACACTGATATTTTGAGGCGAATTTGTTAAATTTTATGCTTGTAAATGTTAAGACTTTTGAGCAGGTCACATGTTTTTTCTATAATTAGAAAATCAAAATATCTGGATTGATAAATTTTAATAAATCTGATTAAAACACGTTGCAAATCATTTAAAGTCTTAGTTCAATATATATACAAATAACAAATCTATCTCAATCATGACATAATGCTGATATGCCAGTATTGAAACAACGGGTCATGTAGCCTACTGTAAAATTTAAAACACATGACATGATACTCGACTTTTGGCTCATCTAATTAACCTAATCTACATCAATATGTTGCATAGTCAAAGCGAGGGTTTGACTCTATGTAAATGTTTCTATCGGATCTATATAGATTAATGAATAAATCCTTTTCTATTATAAATTAAATAAATATCAGCAAACTATTCAACAACACAATAAATAACATTAGTAACAACGATGTATAACAATCCCCACTGCCACATACAAAAAAAGTCCATGAAAAAGTCACTTGTTTACAATGCAAACCTAATAATTGCGGACACCAATTATGAAAATGTCAAACCAATCAATTTATATATATTTAGCATTGAAAGCAAAAGCTTGTACACCACAAATTAGTTGCATATCACCAACGTTATTCAACTATACACCTCAAATATTAAATTAAGTAAACTTCGTTTTGCCTTCCTACGGTTTGCCTAAAATAACGATTTTCATACAATAGTTTCAAAATTGCGTTTTGCCTCGCTAAACTTATCAATTTGTCACCGTTCTCTACACCCGATTAATTCCATCAAAAGAAAACGTTAGTCAGTCACATATGCACCTCACGTGAGGGGCACTTTAGTCATTTTCAAGCATTTTCTTTTCTCATTTGCTTAAATGGGTTTGGGAATGGTAAACATATTTAAGCAAGAGGGAAAAGAAAAGATTTGAAAATGACTAAAGTGCCTCTCACATGAGGGGCACATGGACCGACTAACATTTGCTTTTGACGGAATTATTTCGAATGTAGCAAACGGTAACAAATTGGTAAGTTTAAGGAGACAAAATGTAAATTTGAAACTGTTATATGTAAAATGTTATTTTAGTCACCTTAGGAAGGTAAAACGAAAACGAAGTTTACTCAATTCGTCTGTAAAATTTGACAGATATTTTATGTAATGCATAAGTCTTAGTTACCACAAGCCGACAATGGTCCCCATTTGCAATATATCAAAGTCTCTTTACTTCATTAGATTTGTTATGATTCAGTACTTATCATTTCCAAAAAACAAGGCAGCATCTCAATGGAGTTAGCAGCCATATTTCTCATTCTTTTTTGCCCACTTTTATTTCACAAAATCTACACGGTTGAACTTCGAACCATTTCGCATTCCGGGTTGTTGACGGTTGGAGACACTTTGGTCTCGGACACTGGAATTTTCGAACTGGGATTTTTCCAGTTAGATAGCTCCGCGAACACATATCTTGGTATTTGCTACAAAAATATCCCTATTACAACATTGGTTTGGGTTGCCAACCGAGACCAGCCGCTAGCCAACTCATCAATGCTTATGTTAAGGATCATCAATCCAGGAATTTTCGTACTTTTCAACAACATGAGCATGATATGGTCGTCAAACACAACAACGACTTCAACGAATGCAACTGCAAAGCTTCATGATACAGGAAACTTGGTCTTGATAGACCAATACGAGAACGTTCTGTGGCAAAGTTTTGATCACCCGACTGAACACTGGCTTCCTGGAATGAAGTTGGGTGTTGATTATGTTCGTGGCATCGAACGACACTTGTCATCATGGAATAATATTAATCAACCTCCACTTGTGGGTGAATACACATGGGCTGCTGAGAAACATGGGTATCCAAATTTTGTACTTAAACAAGGTTCTACAATCGTATTTCGTGGCGAGCTTTGGAGAAATCAACAACTTAGAGGGATTTCATCGTTCAGCACGAACTTAACGTTTACATATGAGACGATTATCAACGAAAGCGAGGTGTCTTATTCTTATGATATTAATAGAAGTTCTACCCTTTTTAGGATCACTTTAAGTTCTTCTGGGAAGTATGAAAGTTGGGGTTGGGTAGAAGGTGGTAATAGTTGGGAGATTGGCACCACATTTCCAAGAGATATTTGTGATACATACAACATTTGTAGTGCATATGGAAATTGTGTCAATAATATGTATGATCAATATTGTACTTGTTTGGATGAGATAAACTTTATGCCAAGAAACAAAAAGGGTTGGGATGCAGGTGTTTGGACTGATGGTTGCATAAGGCGAACACCGTTGGATTGTAAAAATGGGTCAGAAACATTCGTTAGATATGCGAATGTAAAATTGCCAGACGCGCAAAATAGGAGTTGGTTTAATAAGAGCATGAATATGATAGAATGTGAAGCGTTATGCTTAAAGAACTGTAGTTGTATGGCTTATGCAAATCCAGACACTAGTCTTGGAGGAAGAGGTTGCTTGCTTTGGTTTGAGGAGCTGATAGACATTCGAGTGTATCCTGAAGGGAACGGAGGAAGGGATATTTTTGTAAGAATGGCGTCCTCAGAATTAGGTAACTACGGCTCCTACGGCTCCTAGTAAAAGCATAAATCTTTGTACTTTTGTTTCATGCTTACAAATAAATTTGTTTGCAAAACTAGCAAGACGCTAGGATATAACAGAAATCAAAAAAGCAAAGTTACACCATTGCTTCTAAGTTAAACTACAAGTTAATTACCTTTGTTTCTTTACTAATATGATGCAGTTGCTAAATCAAATCCCCGAGAGAAAGGAGCAAACGTAAAAATCATCTTACCTGTGGTCTTTAGCGGAGTTTTGCTTATAGGCGTCCTCACTACATGGTTGTGGCATAAACGCAAAAACAACGAGGAAGCTAAACCATTTGACGAAGGTAAAAATGCGCATAATCAGCCAGCTTGTTGGATCTTGAAAAATTCAAAGACAAACCAGAGTGTATATACTACAAACTGATAAACAAAAAAAATTTAACGAATCGTCCATGTGTGAAGTTTATTTTTCGTAATGTATAGGTGATTTATTGAATCTCTCTCAAAGGAAGGAAGAACCCATGGATCAGCTTCCCTTATTTACCTTCTCTGTAATTGCTAATGCCACTGACAATTTTTCACTTCAAAACAAACTTGGAGAGGGTGGATTTGGACCGGTTTATAAGGTATATTAAGACTAGATCTAACTAGATCATCCAATATGCAAGGAAAATTGTTTGTGGTGTAAGTAGTTAATCTCTTTACAAATGCTAACCTTCAGGGTGTGCTAGATGACGGGCAACATGTCGCAGTTAAACGTCTCTCTAGGAATTCTAGTCAAGGACTTAATGAGTTCAAGAATGAAGTTATATGCATTTCAAAACTTCAACATCGAAATCTTGTGAGGCTTCTTGGATGTTGCATACATGGAGATGAGAAGCTATTGATATATGAATACATGTCAAATAAAAGCTTGGACTTGTTTATTTTTGGTAAGAAACTTATACATATACTACATTATTTCGTATGAAGAAGCCCCTATATAACTAACACAAATGTTTGGCAGATAAAATAAAAAGCACGATTCTTGATTGGACAACCCGATATAATATCATCAAAGGAATTGCTCGAGGACTTGTTTACCTGCATCAAGATTCGCGATTGCGGATCATCCATAGAGATCTTAAAGCTAGTAACATTTTGCTTGATCAGGATATGAACCCCAAGATATCAGACTTTGGCATAGCTAGAAGTTTTGGAGGAAACGAGAGCCAAGGAAACACAGAAAGAGTTGTAGGGACATAGTAAGACAATCAAACCAACCATTCATTATATCTCTATCATTACTTATAAAGTATACTCTTATGAAACATAATACTATGTGTAGCGGCTACATATCTCCTGAATATGCATTGGACGGTATCTTTTCAATGAAGTCAGATGTATTTAGCTTTGGTGTATTGGTATTGGAGATAGTGAGTGGGAAGAGAAATCGAGGCTTCACTCAACTAGATCACGGTACCAATCTTATGGGGCATGTAAGTTCACTTGTTAAAAACTAAACCTTTGATATTTCGTTAGCAATCAAATTATAGTTCTACTTAGTAACTGTTATTTCCTACGATTTTTTCAGGCATGGAATCTCTATAACGAAGGCAGATCAATGGATTTAATTGATGTAGCGTTAGCTAAATCATGCAATCCGCCTGAAGTTTTAAGATCAATTGAAGTCGGGCTGCTATGTGTACAACAAAATGCAAGAGACAGACCAAACATGTCATCAGTTATTATGATGTTAGATGGCGAGCGCTCATTGCCACAACCTAAGCAACCAGCTTATTTCATGGAAGGTGACTTTTTTGCTGGCAAGTTCACTGGAAGTAGTAACCCAACAACTACGACGAACCAGATAACTATCACTGAGGTGCATGCTCGATAAAATGATTACATGTTCAATAGAGGTCCTCTAAATACCGTTGTAATACGAGTGACTGTTAGTCACCATGTATAATGTCTGTCAAATACACATAAATGGGTAAGATACACATATATTGTTGGGTTTCAGTGGTATCTTTAGATTTTAATTGTATCAAAACGGGTTTGACAATTGTAATAATTAAACCGGTAATTATTAACGCAGCGGAAAGTTAATATTAAAACCTATACCAAAAGTGAAACCGATAGGATCCGTTTACAGACATGCAAATACGGTCTAATAATTAATCTACCGATGAGATAAAATTATACCTTTGGTTAATAAATAACCGTTTGAGACACCGAGGTACAACGAACGGTTTGTAACAGCCCAGTGTAACCGCACCATGATATTGTCCGCTTTGGCGGTCGGAACACCCTCAGGCGCCGCCCCTCACGGTTTTAAAACGCGTCATGGTAGGGAAGGTTTCCACCCCCTTATAAGGCAGGCTTTGTTCTCCTTCCCAACCGATGTGGGATGTAACATTCCACCCCCCTTAAGGAGTCCAGCGTCCCCGCTGGCACATCGGTCCGGCCCCTAGCTCTGATACCATCTGTAACAGCCCAGTGTAACCGCACCATGATATTGTCCGCTTTGGCGGTCGGAACACCCTCAGGCGCCGCCCCTCACGGTTTTAAAACGCGTCATGGTAGGGAAGGTTTCCACCCCCTTATAAGGCAGGCTTTGTTCTCCTTCCCAACCGATGTGGGATGTAACATTCCACCCCCCTTAAGGAGTCCAGCGTCCCCGCTGGCACATCGGTCCGGCCCCTAGCTCTGATACCATCTGTAACAGCCCAGTGTAACCGCACCATGATATTGTCCGCTTTGGCGGTCGGAACACCCTCAGGCGCCGCCCCTCACGGTTTTAAAACGCGTCATGGTAGGGAAGGTTTCCACCCCCTTATAAGGCAGGCTTTGTTCTCCTTCCCAACCGATGTGGGATGTAACAGTCATCAACATGTGCTCAAGTTGTTGTATTCTAATTCAACTCCTCGAGACTAATCATATTCTTATTCAAATCAAAAGAGCTAAGTAACGTAAGTACATTTATCATGGAAAGCGTAATCTCATGGTCAACTTGTAGAGTTGGACCACATTTAATCATTCTATTTTCACTCGATTTATTTACTCATTTGACTGATTGCTTCTAATTCGTTTAACTATACGTACAACTACTTCATTCGTTTCTTCCGTTCTATTAGTCATGATTATTTATGATCTTCATTTAAATCAACCTAAATCTATTTACCTAAAACATTTTATTCGAATGGAGAACTTATTCCATTTCTTGAATGAGTAACAAATAATTTTTATTCGAATCTCCACACAATTAAATCAACCGAACTCTCACGATTCAAAAAGAGTTAAATAGACGACTCTCAATAATTCCAAAGCAAATTATGAATAAATAACTTCCTAATTTCGTTTTATTAAATGCAGTTCACCGAACGGCCATTAGAAATCATGGACTGTGAAGTTACGTAACTTAAAAATAATCGAACATCGATCGTTAAAGTTCGTTGGAACTCAAAACGTGAACCTGAATTTAAGACCAAACGAAAGTTAAGTAACCACATCTTTTCACTTCATCTCCTATCTTGGTTTGAGCAAATTTCGGGACGAAATTTCTATAAGAAGGGGAGACTGTGACATCTGCCCCAAACCCGAACCCGAATGTCCGACTCGAACCCGAAGATATCTCTCTTTATTGTATTCGTTTTTATTTTTCGTAAAGATGTAACGTTCCGTTATTATTAATATGAATAAATATGTCAATTTTCACGTTACGCTCGTCTTAAATAACCGATCAAATTATGCGTATAATATTCAACGTTTACTACTTAATTACTAAATACAATAATAAATCTCGAAAGTATATAAAATGTATTTTATAAAGAGATTTTGTAAATATTGCTAAAGATAAATACTTTCAAGTCAAGAATAACCATTTAACGTCAACCGTAACTTAAATATTCAAAAACGTCAATTTTATATGAACGTTACAAGTTAACGTCGTTAAGTTAGTTAGTTAAAATAAAGATTTAATTAACTTTGGGTGAAAAATGTTAGTTTTAAAACTTGTATTAAAGTTTTAACTTAAAATAAATAACATATAAAACTTGGGGGGTGCAATGTGTAATTTCGGAATTAAATCAAAACAAAACCCATCAACCCCCCCACTAAAACTCGTGTTTCCGGTGGTTGGTTTCCGGCCATTTGGCCGGAATGTTTCTTTTTTCCGGTGAGCTCTGTTTCGAGCGTTTTGACACCTGTTTAACATAATAAACCTATATAAAATGACCATATGGGAGAATCGAACCCCCTACCAACCTTTAATTTCGTTTTAATCGATCCAGTTCCTGCTTCAATTCAATTCCTTAAACGGTTTCAAAACCCATTTAATTCAAACCAACCAAAACGCTGTTTTCAATCAAAATCGAGTTACCTAATCATTCATTGAATTAATCTGAGTCTGTCCATATTGTTAATTGCATTATAATCAGGTAATTGATTGTCAATTAAACGTTTTTCATCCGGAAACGAAACCGAACGACAAATACCATTTCTGAATCAAATGAAACTAAATGGATTTATGGAAAACAACCCTTTGATCTCGAACTCATTCACTGATGTTCCAATTGAAATCAAAACTAACAAAATCTTGGTCATTGATCTCCATCTCGCTCAAAACCTGCAACTGCCATTAACATCATCAATTCGTGCTCGTTATCTGAAATTGGAATCAAATATCTACTCATCATTATATTAAGACGCAATCTGGAGGATTAATTGACTTATATCCTCCTAAATCGTTCGATTGAATCATGAAGCCGACGTATTGTTCTTCGTTCCTTATCAATCCAATTAATCATCAATCAGGTAATTTCCTCACGTTAAAATACTCATAATCATCCAATGATAAAAAGCCCTCTATTGGTTTTGGATTTGATTCACTGGATTAAACGAATTTGGACGATCTTGAATCTAGGGCTTGATTGTGAAATGGGTGTTGTAGGTTATTAAATGTTAAAACAATTAAAAATCATTTTGATTAACAAAAGTTCCGCTTGGTCTAGTGGATTGGTGGTGTCTTCGTTAACGCTGTGACCCGGGTTCGAGTCCCATTGCCATCACTTTCTACTGATTTTAATTTTAAACCCTTTTTACCTATGTTATAACGCTAAATTATAATTACAAATACTATTCTACCCAAATTGGATTTTAAATCCCTAAATTGGATTTTAAAACCCTAAATTGGATTTGAAACCCTAAATCCCCAAATTGGATTTTAAAACCCTAAATTAGATTTGAAACCCTAAATTCCCAAATTGTATTTTAAAGCCCTAACTCCCAATTGGTACTTTAAAATCTCAAAGAAAAACCCAAATTATATTTTGAAACCCTAATTTCAAATATATAATTTTAAACCCTAAAACCTCAAATCCAAAACCCTAGAAGTTCTATTTTCTTGATTCTAGTTATTACGCTACTTGCTTCGTTCCTAATTTAGGTTCTCCCGGTTAATTAGGTGATTCTAATGTCTGGGCGATCCTCGATTCTCTCTAGTTACTTTCTAGTGTTACTATTATCTTTGGGTTTCAAGGTGAGTAAACTCACTCCCCTTTTTCCATTTTACTATTTTGGGGCTGAAATACGTCTTTTACTATATTGCGTTTTCTATTCGTTTTCTAAAAGAGATCATACATATATGTTAGTCTAGTTTGGCCGCTGGATGCAATCTTATGTGTTAGTTAAAAGTAGTTTTATTGCTTTGTAATCCCACCGGTACAATGTTAGCGCTAATGGTCTGACAAACCCACCTGCTTGTACAACATCGATAGGTGATTTAAACCCGGCCTTTCTAATTCCATGTTTACTATGTCGAGATGCTATGTTGCTATACTATGTTGCTATGCTATGATGCTATACTATGCCATGTCCCTAAATTGCTAAATGATGACTTATATATCGAGACGGTAAACGACGGTTATTAAAAGTTATCATTATTTATTACATGAGTGGTTCTCATGACAAATGGCTAAACGAGATACTATGGTTTCTATTGTGGTTGGTGTACTATTCTATTCTAGGGGTCCTGGTAGGGTGATATTACGAAATTACTATACATGTGGGATTGCGCAGCATATCTTGTTGATCTCGGATTTCAATACTATTACTATTCAATTTGGGTTTTACTCACTAGCTTGTGTAGCTAACTTTATTTTCGCGTATTTCAGGTGGCGCGTGATTTTGACTTGTTTCTTTGCTATTCAAGACATAGGGACTTGGACCTAGAAATAATACTAAACATGACTATTTCATTTACTGCTATTATGAATTTGTCGTTTCGCATTTAAGACTTGGGTTTTTGCCAAACTTATGATAATAATTATTAGACTTTAATAAAAGTAACACCATGTGCTTTGTTTACTGCTTTGTTTACTACGGATATCCAATTCTATGACAGCCCGGTGTTTTCCGCCACCGGGCGGGGTGTCACAGTAAAGCCTGCCTTATAAGGGGGTGGAAACCTTCCCTACCATGACGCGTTTTAAAACCGTGAGGGGCGGCGCCTGAGGGTGTTCCGACCGCCAAAGCGGACAATATCATGGTGCGGTTACACTGGGCTGTTACAATGACAATGACAAATGGTAATTTGTGAGAACAATTGTTAAATTTTGATTTATATATGATAATAAATGATTTATGATTTCTGCATTGAATCAAATAGTAATAAGCTTGTTATTTTAGATCAATTTAGAATGTATAAAGTTTATCTCCATTGAGGATGTACGATAGGATACACGAAAATTCACAGATCGAAACAACACTTCATTTGTAGTATGACAGAAGCGTTTATGTATAGGAAGTACCAGCGGCGTATCCACCATGCTCATGTCATACCACATTTGTCGCATTGCCCTCAAACACATGACAAAACTTGCTATGGTTCCCATGCACCAACTTTCATAATTCCGTGTGCACCCGTAATTACTTTAGTTTTTGCATGGACCACACAATTTATTCGGTCACGTGCGAGTCAAAAGTACACAAAAATTTCTAAGTTAAGGTAATGATAAACATAGATTCCGAAATCATACCCGATAGCATTTAGTTCTTGTGAAACATAGTTTAAGATGATATGCAAATTGATGATTCGAAAGAATTGAGTTTATTAAACAGTCATCACCCATAATAATAGTTTTGTTCATAGATACAAATAAACTAGTTTGAGTACCAAAATTATAACAACATAAGTTTTTGAAAACCAACTTCATGTGTGTAAGATGTAGATGTCGATTGTTCATGGTATTGCCAACTTTGTAAGCATTAGATGATTAAATAATCTGGTTTATTAAGGTTTTGAGAAAATTTAGTTTCATGAAGATTTGAGGCCATAGATAATCCAATTTATAGCTCAACTGTTTAGATCACTCAGTTCATAATGGATTCGATGTTTATTTCCTTTAGATTCGTATGAAACATAAGTTAGGTAAACTAGGTGTATATATTATGGAAGTAAACAAGATTGTAAGGGGTGATGTTATTTTTCTATAATGCGGTTTAAAAAGAAAAACTAAATAACTAAATAACGAGTTTCGAAAAAGTTTTAATATTTACTATCTATAGAGGGATTGATAAATAAATAGCACAGTCTGAGTTTTAAATATTCGATATTGGAAAACATGAATCACGACGTTTGTATCACATTTGAGAAAACATGGAAACGTTATGTAAATATTTAACAAGCGTTTAGATTAATCAATCCCTAGTTAAAGAAATCATTTGTCATTAAATATATATATTTTATATATTTTACAAATACTAAAACCAAAAGAATTTTTTTTTATTTTATTTTATTAATACATATATATTTATTTGAAAAAAAATAAGGAAATCATTTTTTTGTATTAGAATTAACTATTGGTTGGTAGTTTTACAAAAACCGCAAATAAAACATGGTATTTTATGTAGAAGGCTTATACGTAAGACAAGTTGGGTTTGTATGAGTTTATAGAAACGAGGTTTGTAGAATTTCATTAGTGATCATATATACAATTGGAATGCTTTAGTTCAATGAGCTTAAGAATAGTTGTGTAATTGAGTTCACGTTAAGTTTGGAAACGAATTTATGTATAGTATCGTGTAGTTGATTAACGAGTACATATTTTGATGGTTAGTTCATAATTTGATAGTAGATTTATCGTTTTAATGATGGATTAGAAATTGGATTAGAATCTTGTAGTTAGATGAGTAGTTTTGAATCTATTTGAGTGTAGAAGTCAAGTTGAAATATTTTGAGGGTAGACGTTCGATTCAAATACATTAGCTTATAAGAATAGCAAAATCCGCTAACTTTTATTTAGTTATGGAATTTAGCCTTGACTAAAATTTAGAAATCATAGCGAACCTTTTGATTGGAGAGTCGATATTTGATTTAGAATTATAAGTACGACTTAGATTCGGTAATCGATATATGCATGATCTGAAGTTTTGGATAATTCGATTGAGATATGTCTTAGTTTTGAATTGAGACGTTTGGTTTACAATGGTGTAATTGTGCTATATGGATAAGCTAGCGAGTATATCGCATAAGTATTATTGTAGCTTAGAAAACAAATGGAATGATGAAACGTAGAATAACACGGTTTTGTTGCAACATCTTTGACCGATAGAAACATCCGATGTAATAATAGCAGCTCGTTCCACTTAGAATATCATAGAATCCTTTGAAACATACAATAGAAAATCACGTAGAAACTTTAGAAATTTTAGAAATTTTGATTAAATGAAATAGTGATAGTACTTAGAACATCATAGAATCCTTTGAACATATCATAGAAAATCACTTAGAAACTTTAGAAACATGAGTAATTAGAATTGGAATATTATTTGAATCACTATAAAAATTTATAGAAATTAATTGTAAATCGTAGGAATGAAAATCATAGAATCATTAAGAAAATGAAATTTCAATGGCTTAGGAGTGTGTCTTGGTTTTGGACACTAATGACTTATCAAAGTGTTAAGTTCGTTTTCAACGTATTCGAGAAAGCGTGCTTTAGCCTATAGGTTCACACTCATCTCGTACATCCCCAGGTAAGCATACAGGTCTCTTAAAGAGATTTATACGAAATGCTTTGCCTTAGACAGGATGTCCGTGATACAGGTGTTCCCCCTTCCGGATTGCACACGTTCCCACGTTTCAAACTTACTTAAGACGATGACGAGATTCCACAAAGAGAAAGATCCTAATCATACCGACGAGTCTCTTGTAGCTCCTTCGCGAAATTGGATAAGAAATAAGATAAAGAAACAGCATAGAGAAATTTATAAAAAGAATAAAGAAATAAGTTCTAGAAGAGTTTTCTAAGCACAAGCTATTTGTACTAAGGACTCTTAGGTTATAGTCTAGGTCGGTGTGTTACTAATACCCTATCCTAGTTCCCTATAACCATGGCTCTGATACCAACTGTGACACCCCGCCCGGTGGCGGAAAACACCGGGCTGTCATAGAATTGGATATCCGTAGTAAACAAAGCAGTAAACAAAGCACATGGTGTTACTTTTATTAAAGTCTAATAATTATTATCATAAGTTTGGCAAAAACCCAAGTCTTAAATGCGAAACGACAAATTCATAATAGCAGTAAATGAAATAGTCATGTTTAGTATTATTTCTAGGTCCAAGTCCCTATGTCTTGAATAGCAAAGAAACAAGTCAAAATCACGCGCCACCTGAAATACGCGAAAATAAAGTTAGCTACACAAGCTAGTGAGTAAAACCCAAATTGAATAGTAATAGTATTGAAATCCGAGATCAACAAGATATGCTGCGCAATCCCACATGTATAGTAATTTCGTAATATCACCCTACCAGGACCCCTAGAATAGAATAGTACACCAACCACAATAGAAACCATAGTATCTCGTTTAGCCATTTGTCATGAGAACCACTCATGTAATAAATAATGATAACTTTTAATAACCGTCGTTTACCGTCTCGATATATAAGTCATCATTTAGCAATTTAGGGACATGGCATAGTATAGCATCATAGCATAGCAACATAGTATAGCAACATAGCATCTCGACATAGTAAACATGGAATTAGAAAGGCCGGGTTTAAATCACCTATCGATGTTGTACAAGCAGGTGGGTTTGTCAGACCATTAGCGCTAACATTGTACCGGTGGGATTACAAAGCAATAAAACTACTTTTAACTAACACATAAGATTGCATCCAGCGGCCAAACTAGACTAACATATATGTATGATCTCTTTTAGAAAACGAATAGAAAACGCAATATAGTAAAAGACGTATTTCAGCCCCAAAATAGTAAAATGGAAAAAGGGGAGTGAGTTTACTCACCTTGAAACCCAAAGATAATAGTAACACTAGAAAGTAACTAGAGAGAATCGAGGATCGCCCAGACATTAGAATCACCTAATTAACCGGGAGAACCTAAATTAGGAACGAAGCAAGTAGCGTAATAACTAGAATCAAGAAAATAGAACTTCTAGGGTTTTGGATTTGAGGTTTTAGGGTTTAAAATTATATATTTGAAATTAGGGTTTCAAAATATAATTTGGGTTTTTCTTTGGGATTTTAAAGTACCAATTGGGAGTTAGGGCTTTAAAATACAATTTGGGAATTTAGGGTTTCAAATCTAATTTAGGGTTTTAAAATCCAATTTGGGGATTTAGGGTTTCAAATCCAATTTAGGGTTTTAAAATCCAATTTAGGGATTTAAAATCCAATTTGGGTAGAATAGTATTTGTAATTATAATTTAGCGTTATAACATAGGTAAAAAGGGTTTAAAATTAAAATCAGTAGAAAGTGATGGCAATGGGACTCGAACCCGGGTCACAGCGTTAACGAAGACACCACCAATCCACTAGACCAAGCGGAACTTTTGTTAATCAAAATGATTTTTAATTGTTTTAACATTTAATAACCTACAACACCCATTTCACAATCAAGCCCTAGATTCAAGATCGTCCAAATTCGTTTAATCCAGTGAATCAAATCCAAAACCAATAGAGGGCTTTTTATCATTGGATGATTATGAGTATTTTAACGTGAGGAAATTACCTGATTGATGATTAATTGGATTGATAAGGAACGAAGAACAATACGTCGGCTTCATGATTCAATCGAACGATTTAGGAGGATATAAGTCAATTAATCCTCCAGATTGCGTCTTAATATAATGATGAGTAGATATTTGATTCCAATTTCAGATAACGAGCACGAATTGATGATGTTAATGGCAGTTGCAGGTTTTGAGCGAGATGGAGATCAATGACCAAGATTTTGTTAGTTTTGATTTCAATTGGAACATCAGTGAATGAGTTCGAGATCAAAGGGTTGTTTTCCATAAATCCATTTAGTTTCATTTGATTCAGAAATGGTATTTGTCGTTCGGTTTCGTTTCCGGATGAAAAACGTTTAATTGACAATCAATTACCTGATTATAATGCAATTAACAATATGGACAGACTCAGATTAATTCAATGAATGATTAGGTAACTCGATTTTGATTGAAAACAGCGTTTTGGTTGGTTTGAATTAAATGGGTTTTGAAACCGTTTAAGGAATTGAATTGAAGCAGGAACTGGATCGATTAAAACGAAATTAAAGGTTGGTAGGGGGTTCGATTCTCCCATATGGTCATTTTATATAGGTTTATTATGTTAAACAGGTGTCAAAACGCTCGAAACAGAGCTCACCGGAAAAAAGAAACATTCCGGCCAAATGGCCGGAAACCAACCACCGGAAACACGAGTTTTAGTGGGGGGGTTGATGGGTTTTGTTTTGATTTAATTCCGAAATTACACATTGCACCCCCCAAGTTTTATATGTTATTTATTTTAAGTTAAAACTTTAATACAAGTTTTAAAACTAACATTTTTCACCCAAAGTTAATTAAATCTTTATTTTAACTAACTAACTTAACGACGTTAACTTGTAACGTTCATATAAAATTGACGTTTTTGAATATTTAAGTTACGGTTGACGTTAAATGGTTATTCTTGACTTGAAAGTATTTATCTTTAGCAATATTTACAAAATCTCTTTATAAAATACATTTTATATACTTTCGAGATTTATTATTGTATTTAGTAATTAAGTAGTAAACGTTGAATATTATACGCATAATTTGATCGGTTATTTAAGACGAGCGTAACGTGAAAATTGACATATTTACTCATATTAATAATAACGGAACGTTACATCTTTACGAAAAATAAAAACGAATACAATAAAGAGAGATATCTTCGGGTTCGAGTCGGACATTCGGGTTCGGGTTTGGGGCAGATGTCACACGGTTGCTAGAAACAAACACGAACTTGTCACCGTAATCAAACGCGGATGAAAGAATTAATTGATTCTTGTTTAAATCCAAAATAAAAAGGACCTTCCTTTTGTTTCTTTGAATTGCGGCTGTGTCAAGAAAAGAAAAAGAATAATTGCTAACTTTTCTTTTCTTTCCCTTTTATTATGCGACGGCAATAGTAGGGTGAAGGGATTAGTTTAATCTCTAATGATCCCTTTTAACCTAATACTAATCTTACTTAGCGAGCCCTAAGCCCGGTTAGATTAGTTTGAGCCCAACGCAATAATAAAACCCGTTATTCATTTAATTAAGTTAAACGAATATATATAATTTATAAATAGTATAAATTATATAACCGTCTTTCGTTCGTGATTACCAATTAAACGAGTTAAGTGGATTTAATGTTCGTTGCCCTTGGTGTAACTCTTACGGGTCATAACTCGGTTAGCCACGTTAATTTATCGGGTCCGGACATATAAAATCCAACAGTCTCCCACTTGGTCGGACCACGATAAAATCTCAACGCAAACAGTCAGCGGCGCTCTAGCTACACATGACTGCCCCTAACAAGTTATGATACTTTAAAGTCATTAACCAAGCAATATGTTAATAGTAACAACTTACTATGACAATACAAAGACTTATGGTAATCGTCGTCATTTATCCTTTCTGTAAAAGACATCAATCGAAACAATGAGACATGGATTAAGTTCATTCTCATATGGGTTCAATCATTATAGTTCTCGATCGAGATTCAAAATGGTACATTCAAACACACAGTCTGTTTGGGTAAGGCCTTACACTTCTCCAGTTTGAATCAACGAGGGCGCCAAGATGTCTATCTGTTACATAGAATGTAAGAGTACAGAATCCCTTATTGACTACATACAGCTCCCACGGAACTTCAGAATTATTCCTAATTAAAGCCTTTATAACTGGCAGTTACGCGACAGCGGTTGACATTAATTAAGGAATATTTCTTTGGTAAATAGGAGTTCTAGTATATATCTCAGGTCAGAGGATACTAAATGAGTATACCAATATATCAAAAACATCTTATGACAACAATCCATGAAGATGATTTGAAACGAGTTACTTCCAACGTCATTCACAATGAGGTCTGTGAATTTGGATGTCAACTACTTGAGCCCAAATTCAGAATAGTCTTAATTCAGAATCATTCCCATGAGTCTGAGCGACTACGGATAATTTAGAATACAATATTCATGGATTAAACGTATTAAAATCGAACACAGTTATAAACTTCAGAATTCAAATAAATAAATTCAAACGAATTCAGAAAATGTTAAATGTTCGTACATCCAAATACTAAATCAAAACTCAAAGTTAGCTACTCTAAGCCCGATGGCATTCCTATGCTCATCATGTTTGTCCCGTGTCATTTATTTTGAAACCCTAATTTCTAAATTGTATTTCAAAACCCTAAATCCCCAAATTGTATTTCAAAACCCTAAATCCCAAATTGTATTTCAAAACCCTAAATCCCAAATTGTATTTCAAAAACCCTAAATCCCAAATCTTAAATCTGAAACCCTAGAAGTTCTAGTTTCTTGATTCTAGTTATTGTGTTACTTGCTTCGTTTCTAAATAAGGTTTTCCCGGTTAATTAGGTGATTCTAATATCTGAGCGATCCTCGGTTCTTTCTAGTTGCGATTCTAGTGTTACTATTATCTTTGGATTTTAAGGTGAGTAAACCCACTCCCCTTTTCCCATTTTACTATTTTGGGGCTGAAATATGTCTTTTACTATATTGCGTTTTCTATTCGTTTTCTAAAAGAGATCATACAAATATGTTAATCTAGTTCGCGGCTTGATGCAATCTTATGTGTTAGTTAAAAGTAGTTTTATTGCTTTGTAATCCCACCGGTACAATGTTAGCGCTAATGGTTTGACAAACCCACCTGCTTGTACAACATCGATAGGTGATTTAAACCCGGCCTTTCTAATTCCATGTTTACTATGTCGAGATGCTATGTTGCTATACTATGTTGCTATGCTATGATGCTATACTATGCCATGTCCCTAAATTGCTAAATGATGACTTATATATCGAGACGGTAAACGACGGTTATTAAAAGTTATCATTACTTATTACATGAGTGGTTCTCATGACAAATGGCTAAACGAGATACTATGGTTTCTATTGTGGTTGGTGTGCTATTCTATTCTAGGGGTCCTTGTAGGGTGATATTACGAAATTACTATACATGTGGGATTGCGCAGCATATCTTGTTGATCTCGGATTTCAATACTATTACTATTCAATTTGGGTTTTACTCACTAGCTTGTGTAGCTAACTTTATTTTCACGTATTTCAGGTGGCGCGTGATTTTTGGCTTATTTCTATTTTGTCAAGACATAGGGACTCGGACCTAGGAAAAAATATTAATAAAGACTGTTTCATTTACTGCTATTATGAATTTGTCGTTTCGCATTTAAGACTTGGGTTTTGCCAAACTTATGATAATAATTATTAGACTTTAATAAAAGTAACACCATGTGCTTTGTTTACTATGGATATCCAATTCTATGACAGCCTGGTGTTTTCCGCCACCGAGCGGGGTGTCACAGTTGGTATCAGAGCCATGGTTATAGGGAACTAGGATAGGGTATTAGAAACACACCGACCTAGACTATAACCTAAGAGTCCTTAGTGCAAATAGCTTGTGCTTAGAAAACTCTTCTAGAACTTATTTCTTTATTCTTTTTTATGAATTTCTCTATGCTGTTTCTTTATCTTATTTCTTATCCGATTTCGCGAAGGAGCTACAAGAGACTCGTCGGTATGATTAGGATCTTTCTCTTTGTGAAATCTCGTCATCGTCTTAAGTAAGTTTGAAACGTGGGAACGTGTGCAATCCGGAAGGGGGAACGCCTTTATCACGGACATCCTGTCTAAGGCAAAGCATTTCGTATAAATCTCTTTAAGAGACCTGTATGCTTACCTGGGGATGTACGAGATGAGTGTGAACCTATAGGCTAAAGCACGCTTTCTCGAATACGTTGAAAACGAACTTAACACTTTGATAAGTCATTAGTGTCCAAAACCAAGACACACTCCTAAGCCATTGAAATTTCATTTTCTTAATGATACTATGATTTTCATTCCTACGATTTATAACTATTTCTATGATTCTTATAGTTATTCAAATAATATTTCAACTTCATTTACTAATGTTTCTAAAGTTTCTAAGTGATTTTCTATGATATTTTCAAAGGATACTATGATGTTCTAAGTACTATCACTATTTCATTTGATTGAAATTTCTAAAGTTTCTAAAAGTTTCTACGTGATTTTCTATGGTATGTTTCAAAAGATTCTATGATATCCTAAGAGGAACGAGTTGCTATTATTAAATCGGATGTTTCTATCGGTCAAAGATTACAAAACCGTGTTATTCTACGTTTCATCATTCCATTTGTTTTCTAAGCTACAATAATACTTATGCGATATACTCGCTAGCTTATCCATATAGCACAATTACACCATTGTAAACCAAACATTTCAATTCAAAACTAAGACATATCTCAATCGAATTATCCAAAACTTCAGATCATGCATATATCGATTACCGAATCTAAGTCGTATTTATAATTCTAAATCAAATATCAACTCTCCAATCAAAGGTTCGTTATGATTTCTAAATTATAGTCAAGGCTAAATTCCATAACTAAATAAAAGTTAGCGGATTTTGCTATCCTTATAAGCTAATGTATTTGAATCGAACGTCTACCCTCAAAATATTTCAACTTGACTTCTATACTCAAATAGTTTCAAAACTACTCATTTAACTATAAGATTCTAATCCGATTTCTAATTTATCATTACAACTATATCTACTATCAAACTATGAACTAACCATCAAAACAAGTACTTGTTAATCAATTACACGATACTATCCATGAATTCGTTATCCAAATCTAACGAGAACTCCTCACACAACTATTCTCGAACTCATCCAACTAAATGTTTTCAATCATATGCATATGACCACCAACGAAATTCTACGCAACTAGTCTTCATGAACTAATCCAAACCCAATGTGTTTCATTTATAAACTCGTTACCCTAACACAACGTGTAATCAATGGATTTTGTAAAACTAACGGTATTCGATCCTATTAAAATAATTTTCTTATTTTCCCAAACAAAAATATATATACATATATATATTTAAAAAAAAAGGAGAGAAATTTTAATAACCTTTTGGTCTTAGTATCTTGTAAAAAAAAATAGATATATATATACATATAAATTTCGTGATAAATGGTTTCTTTAAAAAGTGATTGGTCAGTCTAACGTCGGCCAAATATTTACACAAACATTTTCCTGTTCTCAAATACGACACAAAGACTTGCAACAAACACCATGACTTTTGTTTTTTTTTTCCAATGCCAAGTACTTATAACTTAAATGGTGTCGTTTATTTTCAATTCTCTTATCTATGGTAAAGATTAAAACTTCAACTTTTTAGTTAGCTTTTAAAACTATATTATAAAAAAACAACATCACCTCTTATAAACTTATTTATCCCTACATCTGGTATACCTAAAGTTGTTGGTCATATAAACACAAACATCTTAAAAGTTAAATCCAATTGGAACTAAGTGATTTATTCATTCGAACTATAAACTGGATTATCCGCATTATCAAATTTTCATGAAACTAATTTTTCTAAAGATCCCAATAAACAATACTATTACATGTACACCATCAACTAATGCTTATGAACTGGTCAATACCAGAAAACCTAGAAAATTACATCTTACACACAGACACTACTAAAAAATGAACATATTGTAACCTTTTTATAACCTTTTTGCAACCTTTTTATTCAAAACAGTTGCATTAGAAGAAGTTGCATTAGATCTAATGCAACTTTTTTGTTACCTATTGCAACTCTTATTTAAAGAGTTGCATTAAAAAAAGGTTGCATTTGAATAAAAATTGCATTATGTAAAAAAAACAGTTGCATTATGTAAAAAAACAGTTGCATTATGTAATAAAAAAAGTTGCAATTGATCTAATGCAACTTCACCTAATGCAACCTTTTTTTACAAAAAAAAGTTGCAATAGGCTTATTTTCTTGTAGTGAGAGAGTCGATTTTCACAAACTTAAGTGTTACTATCCTAGTACTCGAATTTGACTATCTATATCGTTGAACAAAGTATTTCATATGAGCCATGTCTACCTAATGGATGTTAGTTTCTTCTGAATCATCGATCTACTTATCATCTTAATATGATTTTCCCAAGTACTATTCCTATCAAGTATGATATCAATACCTATACGTATCATCATTTTAACCTAAAATTTTTGTGTACTTCTGACTTGCACGTGATCGAATGAACTATGGAGTCCATGTAAAAACTGAAGTAATTATGGGTGCACACGGAATTATGAAAGTTGGTGCATGGGAACCATAGTAAGTTTTGTCTTGTGTAGCTGAGCCATATTTAATCATCTTATTTTCACTTGATTTGTCTACTCATTTTACTAATTGCATATAAGCCACTTAATTATGTGTAAGGTTACTTAATTCGTTTTAAACATTCTATTAATCACGACTACTCTCGATGATCATTTAAATAATCCTAAATCCATATACTTGAAATATTTCATTTGCAAGTTGGTATCCTATTCTATTCCTATATTGAGTAGCAAATAAAATTTATTCGAATCTACGTACAAATAGTTCAACCGAACTCTTATAAGTGAAAAAAAAAAAGTTAAATAAACAATCCTCAGTGAGTCAAAGCGAATTAAAACTTCTTAATCTCGTTATTTAAAATCATGTCTCAATCAAAATCTTTCCATTGATCGAATTCTCAAGAGTTTCTTGCGAGATGAAACTCTCTACGGAAGTGAGGAGTGTTCATCCTGTGTTTTATGTTTCTAATCTGAACAAGTACTTATCCAATAAAAATCTCATTGCGTATATCGGTAATGAATCGATGCAATTTATTGAACGAACATTAGAAATTATGAACCGTGAAGTCAAACAACTCAAACGTAATCAGATACCAATCATTAATGATCGTTGAAACTCGAAGTGTGAACATGAATTTAAAACCGAATGAAGGTTAAGTATCCGCACATCTTTGCTTCATCTTCTTCTACTTCGGTTTGAGCAAATTTCGGGACGAAATTCCTTTAAGGAGGGGAGACTGTGACAGCTGCCCCAAACCCGAACCCGAATGCCCGACTCGAACCCGAAACTTTTCATCTTCATTTGTATTCGTATTTAATATCTCGAAATTATAACGTTTTTCTTAGTATGAATAAATATGTCGAACCCTATGTTACATCATCTTTAATAAAACAACTGAGTTATTATCTAAAAGGTAGTGTTTAATTCCTATCTACAATAATTAAATCTCAAATATATAAATCGTAAATTATAAGCGAGATTTTATAAGTATTATCCAAGTTAATTTCTAATAAGCCTAAAAATAACTATTTAACGTCAAATGAAGTAAAAACATAAAAACGTCAGTTATATAAACGTCACGAATTAACGTGGTTAAGTTGGTTAGTTAAAATGTATACAAATTAACTTTGGGCTAAATATGTCAATTTTGAAACTTCTATTAAAGTTACAACCTAACTTGCATAACGATCAAACAACAAGGGCCGGAACTGTAACTATTTTAACCCAACCCCCACCCACGCGAATATCCCGTATTTCCGGTAGACTCCCGGCCAACGCCGGCGAGTGCTCCGGCGAACCCCAAAAACCGGTTTTTACTTCGTTTTAATCCAATCCAAGTTATATAAAATGGTCCTCGGAGTGTTTCGAAGTCGTTACCAAGGTTTAATCTTACTTTAATCGAACCTATTCACGTTTTAACTCAATTTTGTGATCGGTTACGAAACCCACATAATCAAATCACTCCGAAACGCTTAATGTAATAAATTGAATCAACCAGATCGTTTGTCTCGATGATTAGAAACTGTCTACAACGTTCAATTTACTTTTAATCGATTAATTACTCACCCTTTAATCTCAATTAACTTCTAATCAACTCCAAACCCGTTCGATTATGTTTCAATCCTATTAACTGAAATAAACTGCTGTAAAACACTCCAATGTTATCGTTTTTGATACCTGGATAGTCAATTTCAAACAAATTCATCAACAACTGAAGCTTTGATTCTATAACAGCCGTTTCTGTTCTTCATCCCATTCGTATCAAATCTTCAACAATCAAGTAAGTGTTATATATAGAAATGATCGTGAGTTCGTGTAGATTAAAAGCCCTCTGATGATTTTGGGTTTGATTCACTAGGTTGAACGAATTGGATCGATCTTGAATCTAGGGCTTGTATTGAGGAAGTTGTTCTTGGCAAACAAAATACAAAAGAATTAAAAACGAGTTTATTAACCAAAAAGCGCGCCTGGTCCAGCGGTTAGGGCGTTGGATTTGGTGTGTTTGGTCGTGGGTTCGAGTCCCACTGACCAGTTTTTCCTTAACTTTTATGTTTTAATTCATTTACTTATTTAAGTTATATATATATATTTTTCAAAGTTATGTACAATTATTATTTCAAGTATAAAAACTAAAAATGGATTATTATAAAAATATATACTATACGAAATCACAATTACATCTCGTATCTAAATTCCCAAATTATATTTTGAAACCCTAATTTCTAAATTGTATTTCAAAACCCTAAATCCCCAAATTGTATTTCAAAACCCTAAATCCCAAATTGTATTTCAAAACCCTAAATCCCAAATTGTATTTCAAAAACCCTAAATCCCAAATCTTAAATCCGAAACCCTAGAAGTTCTAGTTTCTTGATTCTAGTTATTGTGTTACTTGCTTCGTTTCTAAATAAGGTTTTCCCGGTTAATTAGGTGATTCTAATATCTGGGCGATCCTCGGTTCTTTCTAGTTGCGATTCTAGTGTTACTATTATCTTTGGATTTTAAGGTGAGTAAACCCACTCCCCTTTTCCCATTTTACTATTTTGGGGCTGAAATATGTCTTTTACTATATTGCGTTTTCTATTCGTTTTCTAAAAGAGATCATACAAATATGTTAATCTAGTTCGCGGCTTGATGCAATCTTATGTGTTAGTTAAAAGTAGTTTTATTGCTTTGTAATCCCACCGGTACAATGTTAGCGCTAATGGTTTGACAAACCCACCTGCTTGTACAACATCGATAGGTGATTTAAACCCGGCCTTTCTAATTCCATGTTTACTATGTCGAGATGCTATGTTGCTATACTATGTTGCTATGCTATGATGCTATACTATGCCATGTCCCTAAATTGCTAAATAATGACTTATATATCGAGACGGTAAACGACGGTTATTAAAAGTTATCATTACTTATTACATGAGTGGTTCTCATGACAAATGGCTAAACGAGATACTATGGTTTCTATTGTGGTTGGTGTGCTATTCTATTCTAGGGGTCCTTGTAGGGTGATATTACGAAATTACTATACATGTGGGATTGCGCAGCATATCTTGTTGATCTCGGATTTCAATACTATTACTATTCAATTTGGGTTTTACTCACTAGCTTGTGTAGCTAACTTTATTTTCACGTATTTCAGGTGGCGCGTGATTTTTGGCTTATTTCTATTTTGTCAAGACATAGGGACTCGGACCTAGGAAAAAATATTAATAAAGACTGTTTCATTTACTGCTATTATGAATTTGTCGTTTCGCATTTAAGACTTGGGTTTTGCCAAACTTATGATAATAATTATTAGACTTTAATAAAAGTAACACCATGTGCTTTGTTTACTATGGATATCCAATTCTATGACAGCCCGATGTTTTCCGCCACCGGGCGGGGTATCACAAAAGATGTGTCAAAGTATTCTGAAGAAGACCTTAGAAAACTAGAGACTGATTCAAAAGCTCTATAGTTTGTGAGAATGAGTATCCCAAACCCCTTTATACATGGCTTCAAGACTTACAAGTCTGCCAAGTCTTTAGGATGCATTTAAGGCTAGATATGAAGGGATTGAAGAGCTCAAAGAGAACAAGAATCTCAAACAAAGATTTGAGAACTTCAACTATACGCTTGGTGAAACCATGACTGCCACATATCTTAGATATGTTGAGTTAATGGATTAACTTTAAGAAACCCAAATCATCATAAAACAGACTTAACTTTTAAATATTTACAAATCAAACCCCGAACATTATTTAATTTTTAATTAACGAAGACGAGTGTACAATTAGTTACGAGAAATTAACTGTGACACCCGGCAATTTCAGGTTAACGCCGTTGACTCAACTTACCGAATTCCGTTAGTCTCTTTCAACTTGGAAATCCTATCTAGTACATTATCACAATAATTAATTAAAAGTATTACTTTAAATAAATATTTAGTACAAAAATTGTAAATCGAGCAATTATTGGACCACAACGACCAACATTTAAACATTAGTAATACGAGGAATTACTAGCTCACACGACTCGAAAGCGTTGCTGAAGAATTTACGGAATAATTCTGTAAGTTGTATACGCCGTACAAAGTATGGGGTTGAAATTGTAATTAATTAAAGTTAATTGTTAATAACCTGGGGAATAAGTTTTATTCCTTTGAAAGTAGAAGGACTAAATTGCAATTAGACTAAATATAAATAATAACCCAAACCCCCCACCATCCTCTTCACGTAAACAAAAGAAAGAGAAAAAAAAGGGCCAAACCCTACATCACCCGTCGCCGTTTTGTTCACCGCCTGTAACCACGTCCGGCCAACCCCTGCTGCAACCGAGCGACGAGCACCGTAACACTCCGACGGACCTTCGTTCTATCCTGCGAAACGATCTGGTAAGTTTTCCAACCTGATTTATTGTTCATACATGTTACGGTTTCGGTTGCGGGACACGATTCGTACTCGTTTTAACTTGGTGGATATGTATATAAGTGTATACGGTGTATATATAGTTGTGTAGGTGTTTCGGCTTGACCCGGGTTCGATCGTATGTGTGGTTGTTTGAAACAGTATGCATATATGCTTGTGTATTACGTGTATATACGTATATATATATACATATATATAGGGTGAGGTTCTATTGAAAACACAATTATAAATGAAAACACTAAAAACCAAACACAATGGCAATCTTGTAATATTTGGTAATTTGAAAGGTGGAATGTAATAAAAGGGCAAAATTGGAAAAGTTAGTATTATTTTTTGTAACCACTCAATTAAAAAACCCAATAAAATCGGAAATCATCCTCCTCCTTTCTCGTTTGATTTATTTGAATAACAACAACCAATTTAATATATAATTTCATTTGACTTGTTTTATAATTACAAAAAGTTGGGAAAAACTATAGAATGCATCTAAGTTTATTAGACAATTATTCAACGCATTCCTTTATTAATTTTTAAGTTGTATATACGTATACGTAAATTGAATGAATATTAGTGTTTTCTTAAAAATTATAACGTTTTCTTTTTTCTCTAGATTTCATTGTTCTCTCTTAATCCATTTTTCCTAATTTTTATTTCAATCTCATCTATCCTAATTCACTTTTATCTCGAAAGAAGAATTAAAAGACGTTTTACGCATATGTAAGTTTGCTATTACATACACATAGTCATCGATCTAGCCAAAATTACAAAACACGCCATTAACCAAAATCATAGTTACGTATACTAGACTTAATAGCACTCTTACGTATACATTGCAACACTCTTACATATAAGTAACAATATATAGTGCTCATGTTGTTTAAAACTTGACAATTTCAAAACCTCATGTCTATAAATAAAACAAAAAAAAACATTTGTAAAAAAAGTAGTAATTTGTCAAGATTTCAGTTTTTAACTCATGCATAATAATAAATTATCCAACATTCAAAAATATATATTACAATATTCTGTTCAGAAACCAAAGGTAACCATTATATGTAACTCATCAAGTTACATGTATGTATACGTAACTCCCCAAGTTACATGTACGTAAAATTATTTTTTTAAAAAAAAAACTGTACAAAAGAAATATTTGACGTCAAATACATATATTAATTAGAAGCATATAATAAAATCAGGTTAATTACAATCGATTAAAAAAAGAGTGAAATGGCACAAAACATATGAAGACATTAAATATACAAACATCACTTGTTGTCATTGTTACAAATGTGTAACAACGATCTTACGTATACGTATCCGCATTTTTACGTATACGTACCAGTAGTGTTATGTATACGTAACTTCAATGTTTGTGATGCTTATTTTGGTCTTCGTGTTCAAAACCATACGCTTTGATAATTTTTCTACCCATCATTACCTTTGATGCAATATCTTCTCCGACTCATCACCAACTTCATGCATCTTTTTGGACTCATTATAAAAAACTAATCCATCTCTAAACAACATAAAACTAAGGTTTCGAGTTCGTCGTCAATTGCCTTTCAAGTTCATCATCATCAAACTTCTTCACTAACTAATTGTTCTCCATAGCTTCTAATTAATTAAAAAACCGTTAAGAAACTCGAACAAATTTTATCACCATCCAACAAATTAATTGAAAAGTTTTAGAAGAATGAGATGGAATAAAAGAAACAATATATTATATGTAACTTGCTAAATTACATATACATAAAATAAAAGAAACACATGACATGGATTTAAACATTTTTATTAGAAGAATGAGATGGAATGAGGTTATAACCAATGCAAATACAAGTGAATGTAGGTGTAAAGATAGTGTTACTTAAACGTAAACGTAGTGTTATGTATACGTAAACGTAGTGTTACGTATACGTAAAGGTAGTGTTAAGCATATGAAACGACACTATACGTATATGTAACGACAATGTTATGATATAAAAACCTGATCAAACAAAAATTACAAATGCAAATGCAACTATTACTACTATCTATATGAACATATTATGATTTCATGATTACAAGTGCAACTATTACTACTATAAAACAATATAATTACACAAAAGGCTAAAAAAATCAAAAATTACAGCTACTTTACGTATACGTACATTGATCATGACTACTATACAACTACATAATTACACTAGACACATAAATAATTATAAATTTCAACTAATGTACGTATACGTACCTTCACTATTGCTGCTATATAATTGTACGCTTTTGTCCATCTCCTGATGAAGACAATATATCAACGATAGTTAATAACCATACAATATAAAAACCTGATCAAACAAAAAATACCAAAACAAAGCAAATTACTCACAAGAGATTAAAAAGGAAGTTAGGAAGAGGATCAATGAATTATGGAATTTGTCGATTGAAATGAAGCCGGATTCAAATTAGAATAAAAATTTACGATTAAAAAAAAACTGAATGGTAGTTGAGAGAAAAATATGGAATGAGATTAAAAAGGAAGTTGAAATTAATAAGATAAGCATTGCCAATTATACCCTTTTTGATTTTTTAAAAATAAAAACTAAAATAAAATTAGTTTCTTTGGTTTTTAGTGTTTTCAATTATAAATCATGTTTTCATTTGAACCTACCCCTCTCTCTCTCTCTCTCTATATATATATATATATAGGGATCCATTCAAATGAGAACACTTTTAACTTGAGAACAACTTAGGAACCGCTTTAACTGTTGATTTTTTTATAATATAAATTGACCAAAATGCTTATAATTAACATAATTTTAACATCTATTTAAAAAATATATGATTTGTGAAGTCGTTTGTTAAAATGCATATATGCACCCACATTACTTGTACACAAACACACATTGTGGGTGCATATATGCATTCTAACAAACGACATCACGAATCATATTTTTTTTAAATAAATGTTAAAATTAGTTGAATTATAAGCATTTTGGTTAATTTATATTACAAAAAATTCAATAGTTTGACTCCATTTATGATTCGTTAAAGTTGTACTTTTTGTACTCAAGTTAAGAGGTGTTCTCATTTGAGTGTCCCTCTATATATATATTCATAGGTACTTCTATAAGTATATACTAGTGTTATACGCTCCTCGCGCGTTGCGCGAGAGTTGTTTATAACTTATGAACATCACCGCGCCTTGTTAGCTATTACTGCTCCTCACATTCTTCATTTTCTTCGAGCCACTGTATCCATATCTGTTGAAAGGTGAATGTTAATTAGTTTTTCATGTAGATGATGTTTAGGATGGTGTTGATACCTTCTGTGAGTTGAATCCGCTGCTGCTCGAGCTTGATGTTTTCTAGTAGCCTGTTGTTATTATGGAGTTGTAGTAATTGTGGAGTGATTGCAGTTGGATTGTTTTCTAGTAGCATGTTGTTATTGTGGAGTGATTGGAGCATCGCTGCTTGGGATTTGCATGCTTGTTGTGATCTTGTTGTTGATGTTAGTATCTATCACGCATTTGGTCATGCTCTATCATTCTTTTGTGATTGTATACCGATTTAGTTCGCTTAATTTCCTATGGTTTCTTGCGAAGGGATGGTGTTATTCTCAGCTTCATTCAATTGCAAAGAGGCGTAACTTAAGAGGCGAAGAACTACCTAGGCTGACGTATTGCAGATTTCAGGGATTATTTATTGACAACAAAATCAAGCGTCACTTTAAGACGGCCGAGAAAAACTTACAGATAAAATATCAAAGCTTGCCACTGATCTAGCTATGCGCAACCCCTGTTGAAATGAAACAAATAACCAATGAACTAATTATTAACAAATCAAAGTCTTAACAATAAAATGCAGGGTGGAGAAACAATTGTATATAGAACAATTGTCTTTATGGCAAGCTTACTCTTTAACAACCTAAAATGCAAATAATTAATGTATAGAAAGAATTTGCAATAGCAGAATAGGTCGACTAAGCTAGGATTCAGTATATTCATATAATAATAAGCAAAAATTGACACAACTCACAAAAGCTGTAAATGAAAAAAAAATTGGCATAAAACTAAATGATTGAATATATCTATCAAATAAGGAAAATTTCAAATCACTTCCCGTCATTTGAATTAACAGTCGCGACACCAAACAAAATCCATAAAATGATAAATAAATCATTACCTTGGTAAATCTCCGACTCCCGAAACATGGATGACAACACAATATCAATCAACGAAGTAGGACAATTGCTAAATCTACGAACCCAGCAGCGGTCATTAGTGACGGTAACCATGAAATGATATCTGCGCGCATGTGCTTGTCTTGGTTTGCAGGAGACTATGACCACCGTACCCAGCTAACAGACCGTCCGACCACCCCCGAAATATACCACCAGGCAATTGGGCGAACAAATTACAAACCCTAATCGATAGCCGCAACTACAAATCCACCACAACGCCGACATCACCGGACAATGATCGCAACCTATGTTTATAAAAACTGGGCAAACAAACCATAACCACCGCAACATGCAATGGTAATCGATGATAAGCAATAAATAAAGCAAACCCCGTTGAATAGATCGATCTAAAACTGTAAAAGAGAAAGAAGTCAAAGAACCGAAAACTATTCACACTCATGACTCATGTTTTTTTCTCTCTCTGAGACGTGGAAGATCCTAAAAGAAACAAAAGGACAAGTTGCATCTTGTGTATAATCCAATCAGCACCTGCCACAGAGATGAGTGCTTGCTAAGAGGCGAAGAACTACCTAGGCTGACGTATTGCAGATTTCAGGGATTATTTATTGACAACAAAATCAAGCGTCACTTTAAGACGGCCGAGAAAAACTTACAGATAAAATATCAAAGCTTGCCACTGATCTAGCTATGCGCAACCCCTGTTGAAATGAAACAAATAACCAATGAACTAATTATTAACAAATCAAAGTCTTAACAATAAAATGCAGGGTGGAGAAACAATTGTATATAGAACAATTGTCTTTATGGCAAGCTTACTCTTTAACAACCTAAAATGCAAATAATTAATGTATAGAAAGAATTTGCAATAGCAGAATAGGTCGACTAAGCTAGGATTCAGTATATTCATATAATAATAAGCAAAAATTGACACAACTCACAAAAGCTGTAAATGAAAAAAAAATTGGCATAAAACTAAATGATTGAATATATCTATCAAATAAGGAAAATTTCAAATCACTTCCCGTCATTTGAATTAACAGTCGCGACACCAAACAAAATCCATAAAATGATAAATAAATCATTACCTTGGTAAATCTCCGACTCCCGAAACATGGATGACAACACAATATCAATCAACGAAGTAGGACAATTGCTAAATCTACGAACCCAGCAGCGGTCATTAGTGACGGTAACCATGAAATGATATCTGCGCGCATGTGCTTGTCTTGGTTTGCAGGAGACTATGACCACCGTACCCAGCTAACAGACCGTCCGACCACCCCCGAAATATACCACCAGGCAATTGGGCGAACAAATTACAAACCCTAATCGATAGCCGCAACTACAAATCCACCACAACGCCGACATCACCGGACAATGATCGCAACCTATGTTTATAAAAACTGGGCAAACAAACCATAACCACCGCAACATGCAATGGTAATCGATGATAAGCAATAAATAAAGCAAACCCCGTTGAATAGATCGATCTAAAACTGTAAAAGAGAAAGAAGTCAAAGAACCGAAAACTATTCACACTCATGACTCATGTTTTTTTCTCTCTCTGAGACGTGGAAGATCCTAAAAGAAACAAAAGGACAAGTTGCATCTTGTGTATAATCCAATCAGCACCTGCCACAGAGATGAGTGCTTGCTTTTACTGTTCAATTACGTTTGTTTTTCAATATAGAAGAGAATATGATCATGCGTGTGTAATTATTGTATGTATGCTTGGATGAATTGTATGAGTCATAGACATTAGATAGTTTTATAGTGTATTATATTTTTTTTTAGAACGGCGGTTGGTGCAACGGTCTATGACCGAAGCACTCAGAGGTGCAAGGACCGAGATCGAAACCCCGCCTCTAACACCAATAGATGTTTTTCGTCGGCATTGGGGCTCCCCCATTACTGCAAACGCAGCGGAGGCTCTCCACAACCCTCCTTACGGGCCAAGTTGATCGGAGTCGAAACTCGTCAACCAACTGTTCCAGGGAAAAACCGGGCAGGAACCTTTAACCATGCCACGTAAAACCCTCAGGCTCAGACACGAAGCCGGGTGGTAACCCGGGACGAGCTTCATTGCCAATATCTCCCAAAAGTATCACTAGTGGGGATAGAACTTGAGTCTCCTTGGAGAACTCAAGTTATCTTACCACTAGACCACAAGTTGGTTGATGTGTATTATATAATAGTATATGTATATAGGTAGCATTACATTGCAAATTGCAAAGCATTTTTATAACTTATACATTCTTGTGCTTAAGCGTTAAATGTATATTGGTTTTAATGGAGGCCGGTTGAAATTTAATGATGCATATACAAGTAAGGAATTAAGTAAGCTTGTGGGATTGGATATATTACATGTATGATATGCTAGTGTGCATAATTAAAAGGAATATGCTTGCATGAGATGTATCACATATATGTATCTGGGTAATTTGAAAATTATATGTGTGATTTGTATGTGTGTATATATGTAACAACGGATGTGATGTGTGGTACTCATTAGTACCTATATACGTGAAATCAGATATGCGCATGTATATGTTTGGGTATGTGTATATATGTAAATACATTTATGTATTAATGAGCGAGTATGTGTAAATGCAAATTTAATACTTACACTTATTGAGTTCTACGAGTTAGATAAATTATTAGGTGGATGAAAATGTAATAGTATGATTCGAACAATATATACATTCTTTAAATTAGTTAAAGTTAAAGTATCTTTGGTGGTTAGCTAAATAATATATTAAATAAATAGTGTAATATGTGATATTCTTTGTCATATGTGAGTGGCCAAAAACTAGTTGGATTTAGACTATATAAACGGTGTGCTTAATGTTGGACCTGAATTGTAGTCTAATATTATCAACACAGTCAAAGTCAACAAAAGTCAATGTCCGGTCAAAGTCAACGTAAAAAGTCAAATGGCGCGTTAGAGTCGAAGAACCGAGTCAAGACGTTGAAGTTGTTTTATGTCTAGGATCGTTAATGTAATAAATATATTTTGCGTCAACAAAATATATTTAATCTAGCTTTAGACATGTTTTAGCCTTTTAACTTGTTATTTTCTAATTAAACTAAGTCTAGGGGGTTAATATGTAATTAAGTGGATTGAACATTCACTATATATAGATTAGTTTGATTAGGGTTTTGGAAGGGCTTGAATGAGCATTTGATTGGGGTCTTTCCATGTAACAATATCTTATGCAATCAATACAAGATCAAATCTGAGTTTTTCATTGTGTTCTTCATCTAGTTCATCATTATTTTACCATTTTGATCCAAAATCTTCACAAGTTACTGATTCAATAGTGTTATGGGATCAACAATTAAACTTTCTATTTTATGTAACAAATTATATTTGCGATTTGTACGAAACTGAACCGGGAACACGAAACCGAACATGAACTCTATTAGAGTATTTTATCTAACTAGTAGAACTTGTTCAGGTCGTTGGTCGACCTAGGAAATTCTGTTCTTGTTGACTTAATTATAGTTGCGCAAAGCTAAGGTGAGTTTCACGGCCCTTTTTTACTATTTTCCTGTTGGGGGAGAAAGCATGCACAAACATAAATTTGATAGTTGTATTTACATTATATCTCTTGATTATTAAGCGTAAACGTAACAAGTTGTTAAAGTCCTCACTAAATCTTCGAGCCGTTAATATACGGGGTATAGCGAGGAAGTTCGGGTAGTACTACTGGGTTTGACAAACCCCACCCTCGGCTGGGAGCCGGGTAGGTGTGAATTGTCCTATGTTGTTGGTCCATTGTTGTAGCAATATTGGTGTCGAGGCGCATATAAATCTCAGTCAGCTCGGTATCGAAACGCTTAAATAATAAGAAACTGGGTTCGCTACCCAACGATATAATTGTATTTTACATTATCGGCTGTTGTTGTATTTTTACTTATCTAAACCTGTGAACTCACCAACCTAGTGTTGACACGATTTAGCATGTCTTTCTCAAGTATTGTGCACGGATTAGGAGCATGCTTTGGCTGAGTCTTAGCTGCATTCAAAACTTATTTTATTTTATTTTATTTTATCTTTATATAAACTTGGTTTTTGGACGCGTGGTTTAAGCATTGGATGTTTGGATTTTATTTATGCTTCCGCACTGAAACTTATTTTAAACTTGGATTTTTATAAATGTTGGTTTTTAATTTCATATAGAGGTCGTTCAACGTAACTAATGGCAATGAGATCCTGGCATGTCACGCCCCGAACGGTAGACTCCGTTAGTGGAAATTGGGGGTGTGACATTAACGGAATTAAATAGAGATAAGTTAACGTTGTGAACCTGAATTTACGATTTGTCACATTTTATAGTTGGTATCGGAGATAGGGTCTGTTGTGAAGATGAGGATGTTGGGCTTTCTCATGGGGTGGAGATGCAAGTTCCACATTGCTTGAGGAGGAAAATGAAGCCTTCCTTATAATGTGGATGAAATCTGCTCAATCAAAACATATTTTACATGGACGAACAATTAATCTAGTGAAAACAAAATCATGAGTACCTAAATGGGTAACCCATCATATGTAAAACAGACAATATTCTGATATGGTTTACTTAAGAAGAAACTACCATGTTAATCCAATATTGTTCTACATAGCATAATGACACTTGTAGATTGACATATAAATTAAAAATGTAACATATTTTATTTTACAGCATAACAATCATCTTAATAATTCAACATTTCATGTTATCAGTATATATGTATGTCAAACTGAAAGGCAACTTCTTTATTAAATGGGAGTATTACATCTTAACTGTCCTAACTATTTGTTATTAGTTGTTACCGGTCGTAACTTTTATCATTTTTGCCACCAATGAACCGCCATGAAATAAATTAACGACATTATGTTTTTTTCGAATTCCAAATAAGTTTTTTAGCTTCTGATTGGAAGAAAAATACGAGTCAATTGATATAAAAAAATTTCATCGAAATGGTGCTCCAGATGAAGAAATTTTGCTTCAACCGGGTGTTTAAACCTAACAGTGCTTCATTCGGATGTAAAAAAATTTCATTGTTTGGAAAATTGTTTTGAGGTAATTTTTACATCAATATACTTTTATTTTCTCTCTGATCAAAAGCCCTAAAATGTTGATCTGGAATTCGATAAAAACTTAAAGCTGTTAAATTCTTTTAAAGGCGGTCCATAGGTGACAAAAATATTAAAACTTGGGATGACCATCACATATTTCAGTAGTTAAGACCGATAGCGATAAAAAACAAGTAGTGGGACTGCTATAGTTATCATTGATTTACTTCATCTAATAAACCGAACGAATTCTTTTCGCGTAATATTTAATGTTTACTATTTAATTACTAAATACAATAACTAAATCTCAAAAGTATACAAATTGTATTTTATGAAATAGATTTTGCAAAGATTATTAAAAATAAATACTATTAAATCTCTAAATAACCAATTAACGTCAAGAACGAAGTAAAAACAGAAAAACGTCACTTATATAATCGTTACGCTTCAACACGGTTAAGTTAATTAGTTAAAATAAAGGATTAATTAACTTTGTGACAAAACTTCTCAACTTCCAAACTTATAAGTTATAATAAAGTTTATATTATCTCATATATAATAACTAAAGTATAAGGATCAAATATGTAAAATTATTTTTAACCAGCCCAAACCCCATCAAGCCCCCGCATTTCCGGCAGCAGGTCGCCGGAGCATTTTCCGGCCGAAATCGTTTTTCCGGCGAGGACCTAAAACACGTTTTTTACACTTTAATCCAATACTAACCTATATAAAATGCCTCTAAGCACGTTTCTAACCTGTTACTATCTATTAAACCTTAATTAGTCGACCCAAATCCATGCTTTAATCACTTCTAAAACAGAAACCAATACCCACTTAAACCAATCGATTGAAAACGCCAAAATTCAATAAATTGGATTAACTACAACGACCATCTCAACATTTAGAATCTGTTTGCAACAATTAATCGAATTTTAATTCACCTAAGTAACACCCAATCAATCCAATTAACTCGTCATTCAAGCTTGAACCCATTCGCATACTTCCTGACCAAATTAATCAAACATTCGACATTTTCATCTATCTACCTCCCTTTCTCTCCCTGCAACTTCAATTTCTCGATTCATCAGTCAAAATCCGTAAGTGATGCGCATATTCATCATTCTTGTTAATCATCAATTGGTCGTATAAATATCATTTCATCTTCTGATTTGTTAGGCCTTTCATTTGTTACTTCATAAAGTGTATTTCTGCAAGAGGAATTGCATTTTAAAGATCTATAGGTCCATGTTCGAATTCAACCCGTCGCATCTCGTGTTCTTCTTCTTCTTCATCGATTTATTCGTTGCCAATAAAGTAACTGTTTTATGTTAAAATGATCCTTACCATGCGTAGATCAATAACCCTCAATCAATTTCTAGTTTCATTGTGTAAATCATATGTAATTGGTGATGTTGTGTTCTAGGGTTTATAGGAAATTGGGGTTTGTTTTTAAGAAAAGGTTAAAATCATTTATGGTCTATTTGTAAACAAAATTCAAAAAGGAAGCTTAGTGCAACTGGTTTGTGTGTGTGTCTGTGACCAGAGAGGTCCCTGGTTCGAAACCAGGGACATGTACATGTTTTATTTCTTTTTTTACTTAACGTTTTACCTATAATACCAACTAAGTGTAACACCCCGCACCTTAACGTAATAATTTTATACATAATAAATACGAGATTATACTTTATATATTGTCATACGAGCAATGTGGCAATTAGAAATATCAAATGTTTAGACAAATGTTATCGTTTTAGGAGACCGTCTAATATAATAAATATATTATATTTTGGCCTAACTCCATTTTTAACGAAACTTTGGTCGATACGTAGAGAATGATGAGCTCGTTCTAACGACATATTTGTATTTTTATAAAAATGTTATATCTTTAAAGTTATAACATAAAAACGAAATATGAGCTAAATTAAATAATTATTATAATAACAATATTATAACAAATATATGGTATAAAAATAAAACATTCACACACATAACGTGTGTTTGCATATCAGCGTGAACTTGGTGCTCAAGTAAAATTTAAATATGTATATAATAGTTTTAAAGGTGTAAGCCGACGTATATGAGTCGGTTGAAGATTTTTATAAATATTATATTCCCTTTCACAATCTTATCATTACTTCAGCTTTCTCATGTCTTTCGTAATTAAGATATGAAACTCTTTTTTTCTCGCTAAGTAACATTCATAATTTAAGGTGAGTTTAACCGCCTCCTCTTTTATATGTTTTTATGCTTTGGGGCTGTATCTGAGCTATGAAATATGCTATATGACTGAAAGCGTTTTTATATATATGTGTATGTTTTTTGAATGAAGATGATTTATGTATATGTTTGATGTGAAATTAATTATATTCCTGGTGAGAGACACGTCATAGTACAGGTTCGTCCGACTCATGGTTGTGTTAATCACGTGGTGGGTTCTCGAGGAACCAGCCCATGAAGGGCAAGTCCAAGAGGGACATATGTTACACCACAGGACAAGTCATTAAGGTAAGGTCCTCGAGGGACCAATGATGTTTATCTCGGGATGTATATGCGCTTAGTTGGATCTATCTAAGTAGAAAGTCTCACTAGTCAGGTATGACACACATGTTGGGTCTTGAGGACCTGTTAGACCACGATGGTCTTATGTTAGCCCTGAGGGCTATTTATGCGGGAGTCAGTCCCGGTGCTTTGTTATACCTCTAGTGGCATATATGTTAACAGGCACTGCCATGTCGAGCGTGGAGTGAAGAGTTGACTTGTATTATAATTAATTTATTTTATACGGAAGTAATATGTATGTATGTAACTATGATGAATGTTTTATATATGGTTATGACTCACCAACAACGTTGTTGTTGACGTCTTTTAGCTCATGATACAGGTGCATGTAATAACATGAGGTATCAGCTGGGTCAGAAAACTAAGCTGCTAAGAATAAAGAAATAATCTCCTAATAGGAGATAGAGACCAAATTGGACGCCTGGGAGTAGTGTCCGTAGTTAGATGATGATTTGATGACATCATTCTTGGCGAGTGTCTGTCTTTATGTAAACACTGTTAAGTTCGAATTTGGTCTGTATTTAGTGGTCTTATGTAAAGACTTCCGCTGTATATGTATTATTTCATTATTATAAATGGCCATTATATAAGTTATTGTTGAAAATATTTTATTAGAGTTTTATCATTTTTCAAAATAATTATTTTACTATTGCTATCGTTATGAATAAACGAGTTTATATATTTTAGTCGTTTAACGAGAAACCCTAAAATCCTAATTCGAAACCCTAGAATTTCAATTTTCTTAGGTTCCTATTGTTCGTATTCTAGTTTTATATACAATATGTTTTACTAAGTTAGGATTGTCATTAATTAGGTGATTCTAATATTTGGATGATCTTCGCTTCTATTTAGACTATACTATTTATTTCGACCCGAGTTTCAAGGTAAGTAAACTCACTCCCCTTTTACTTTTACTTTTTGGGGCTGAAATATGTGTTCAAATAATATACAATGTTTTCCATTTTCTATTTTGTTTTCCAAAAGAGATCATAAAATGTGTTAGTCTTGTTCCGTGGAAAGATACAAACTTATATGGTAGTTTAAAGTAGTATTATTACTTGATAATCCCACCATTACAATGTTAGCGCTAACGGTTTGACAAACTCACCTACATATACAACAACGATATGTGATTTAAACTCACCCATACAATTAAAGTTACAATTACAACATTACAAGTTACTATTCAATGTTACAAGTTGCTATATGATGATGCAAGTTGCTATCCTATGTTGTTATGCAATGTCCCTAAGTTGCTAAATAACTATTGATAACTTAAATATCGAGATGGTTAGGTGACGGCTGCTTGCAAAGTTATCTTTAGTTAATACATGAGTTGGTTCCTCATGAAAAATACAATATATATTACAATTTCAATGTGTGTTCAAGTGGTCATGGTTGAGAATAGTATGAAATAGCTATACATGTAAGATTGCGCAACATTTTTGTGATGATCTTCGAATTCTATATTATTATTTATCAATTATGGTTTGCTCACTAGCTTTCATTAGCTATCTTTATTTTCACATTTTCAGGTGGTACTTGATAGTCTTTTGCAGCTTTTGCCAAGATATAAGATTGCGTTGGACTTAGTTAAAATAATAAACACAATTTCATTTACTGTTTCGGCTTTATTACTTTTGTCTTTTCTATTTAATACTCATGTTCCAAACTTATTATATCATTATTAGACTTAATAAATAAATATCATGTGCTTTCTTTACTATTGATATCCAATTTCTATGACAACCCAGTGTTTCCGCCATTGGGTGGGGTGTCACATTTAAACCTAACGATGCTTCAATCAGATGTTAAAATTAAAACATTTGGAGCAACAATTGAAGGTAATGTATACATCAGTTGACTCGTTTCCACCTCCCGATCAAAATACCTAAAACGTCGGTTTGAAATTAAAAAAATAGAAAAAAAGCTAATGGCTATTAAGTGCACTTCTCGTCCAATATGTGTTAGTTGAGATTATTTTAAGGCAATTTGTCAAAAAAATTAAGGACCCTACTTTTTTAAAAAAAAAAGTCTGGGAAGAACTTCACAATTAAGTTTAAACATGTTTTTTGTTAAATTAATGTTGGCTTCTATGTGATATTTGAAAAGGTTAAGCTCTATACAGTAAGTATATGATTTGGGGAGTAAACTACACATCACAAGCCAACCTTTTTAACCTTTTTCTTTTAAAAAAAGAAAATTAGATTTTATTAATACCAACTTTCATCTATTGACTATTATTAATCTCAACTTTACTATTGACCATTATTAATCTTGAAAAAATGGCCACCATTAAGCCTTTCGTTACCTTAACTAACTTCGTCTAAAATTACTAGCGTGACATCCATGTGACAGCTGACATGTTTTTTTATTTTCAGATAAATTGGATTTTATTAATCCTAGCTTTCATTTATTGGTCATTATTAATCTCAACTTTACTATTGACCATTATTAATCACAACACAAACACAAACCCTAATTGAGATATAATCGACCATCATACAAACACAAACAAACTGTATGTCTAAGTTGAAATCGTTGAGCATCGTATGATTTTCTCCAATTCAATGCATTAGGACAAGACGCAAATTGAAGTGTGAGAACGCGGTGAAAAATTAGGGCTTCAAAATCTTTTAAGTATGGTATATAAATGGTTAGAAAGAAGAATTAAAAAAAAACATGCCAACTGCCACGTGGATGTCACATCAGCAATTTTAGACTGAGATATTCAAGGGTAACGAAAGGCTTAATGATGGCCACTTAAGTGAAAGTTGTTAAAAGATGAGTATTCATCTTTTCAAATTCAATTATTTACACTTTATTTATTTAATCCTCTTATTTTTTACGTGTATGAATTTTTTGGTTTATATGGGCTGAAGGAGCATGATCTAATGTTTTAGCCCAAGTTCATTTGGAGTGCAGCCCATTTCCCACAAATTCACTCTTCTTGACATCTTTCAAGACTCACAACTCCCTCACTTGCTCATCTTCTACATACAGAGCCATTAGATTAGATGCGTCATTTGAGCCATAAGCGCTGATTACATTTAGTTAATAACTGTCAGTCTCATTTACGATTTGGTATCAGATCAAAGCATACTAACCTAAGCGGGTAGACATTTAGAAACGGGTAGTCTGGGCTGAATTTGAATCCTGTTAGTACCGACCCATTGAACAATTACTCTATAATTGTCAGATGACACATCTATTACTGGTCTTTCCAAGGTTAGTATTCTACACATCTTGTTGCTGATTACATTTAGTTAATAATTGTCAGTCTCATTTACGATTTGATGTAATTTTCATTTTCTTGTTACTAAGTCTTAGTATTGTTACTCTATATTTTTTCGTTTCGTGATGATTACTGATTCACGGGTTTATGTATGGTAGATTACTTACCACATTCATAAATCATCTTGAACATCATATTTGTAACAGCTTTTGGTTCGTTTTAATTGATTAACTTTTTGTTGAAAGCATTTGTTTACATAATTTTGTCAAAAGTTGTGATTATTAATGATCAATAGTAAAGTTAGGATTAATAATGGACAATATGTAAAAGTTAAGATTAATAAAATTTAATTTCTCTTAAAAAACATAGAATACTCTAACATATTAAAAATCGCCCTTATTTTACCTTATAATACATGTGTTATCCATTATATATGTGAATTGAAACCTAACTAGCTTGTTTATTAAAGGTATAAGATCATCCACATCTTTCATGAAGTTTGATTTTTCTTCTCCTTGAAAAAGTTTTTAGATTTAAGAAACAACCCAATGAAAATATGTTTGAATTCTCTCCTGTATCCATAAAAGTATACCTCTTTGCACTAGTTATGGGATTTAGGGAGTAGGTTACACATCACATACCTATCTTTTTGACATTTTCCTTTTTAAAAGAAATCATGTTCTAATTGCCTTATGCACGTTCAATACAACTTGTGTGGTTCTTTATGTTGATCAACATAAAATATAAAACCCTTCTTTTACACTATTAAAAAAATTGCATTTTTGACACAAACATAGTCGTCGCAATATAGTTAAAATAAGGTCGTTAAACAACAAATTTTCTAAAAAACCCTATTGTAGGAAAAATAACCCATAGAAAATTTATTTTTGACAATATTACAATATTTTTAGCTACAAAATTACGACAATACTGAGTTGTAGCAACATTTGCGACAACTTAGCCACAAAACTAGTCTCTATATAACTGAGTTATACTTTTAATTTTCATAAACTTATCATAAATATTGAGTTATCAAAAGTTTGAAAGGGAAAAATTAAGTCGGGGAGTTAATGAAGCCAAAATTTTGTGACTAATGATATTTTATACAAATATTTAAAAATTCTTAAATATTAAATTAAATATATACAAATATTTAAATATAACAGTTATATATACTTTTAATATTATTATTTAACTCGTGTGTAGCACACGAGAAATTAAACATAGTCTTCTAATAAAGGAGGGTTATGAATACATCACATTAAATCGCATTCAATTGAGCCCCTCTTGGCATCCAATTCCCACTTAAATGCGTAAAATCCCGTATATGTTTCGACATCCATTCCTCCACCCAAGTTTCTTCTTTAAAAGATCGATCAAATATGGTTTCCATTTTGTTCATGATTATTTTTTAAAATTCATTTCTCGTTAATTGATTAAAGGATTTAAATATCCTTCATGATTTTCTAGCAAATAAGTTACTACACTTTTAATTTAAAATGCAAAGTGTCAACCAAAGTATGTAAATACTTATCAATATTTGTTTTTATTTATAAAATAGGTTGAAAACTCATATATTAAAGTTTGAAGAAATAAAATATTAAATTTTAGTCTATTGAATTCAAGTTTTCAGAAGATTAAAAGAAAATAAATAAAAAACAATCAAAGAACTTTTTTATCTTTAGTAGATATATTAACAATACTAAGTGAACGAAATAAGAGTAAGATTCATTATATAAAAAAATAGTAAATTGTCATTTTAGTCTCTGGGTTTGTAAAGATTCAACTCTTTTGGTCCTTAAGTTTTTTTTCTTGCCATTTTAATGTTAGATTTTGTAAAAAATGTCATTTTGGTCCTTCTGTCAGCGCCTGTTAAATTTAACCGTTAAATCTAAGGGTAATATAGTCATTTCATATTTCAGGGATCAAAATGACAAATTTTTACAATACCAAACACTAAAAATGACAATTATATCATTTTTATGGACCAAAATGACAATTTGATTATTGATATTATTATTATTATTATTATTATTGTTATTATTATTATTATTATTATTATTATTATTATAAAAAACACCATCATTAAGCAACTTTTCTCCATAACACCACCGATGCCACCTCCGTTGACCCTTCTATTCGTCTTCTCCGTCGCTACACACTATTCAAATAAAATCTTATCGAACATCTATTCCCTTCCCTTCGTCCACAACCAAGAAACCTCATTTTCTTTCTCTCTTTGGGAGAGCAAGGACGGCTTAATCGTTTTGGGGGCCTTAAACAAAGTTAAATTTTAAGGTATTTTTTATCTTGTTCAAATGTCATTATTAAAAAAATTTCATATCCTCTATTACATATTTTGTGATTATTACATATATCTTTTATGAATATTACATATTTTAAAAATGAAACTTTTTTTAGTTGAGTCATCGATCTGTTTTTTAGGCGTTTTGCATAACCAGATTCGTATTTTGAGTTTGGTGTATAATAAAATAAATAAACTGATAAGTAATTAATAATTAATTTCAATGTGTTTAATTTTTAGCATTTTGTTTATGTTTTATATAATGTTTTACGGTGGAAGAGAGTGTCACAGTGGGACGGTTGTTATGACATTGCTTAAGGTGGAGATGATATCAAAGATAAAGCTTGAGAAAATGACTAAAATAACCGACGTTGGGAAAAATGATCAAATTGACAAAAGTTAGGAAAATGACTAAACTGACAGAAGTTGAAAAAAAGTCCAAAATGAAATAAAGAATTTTGAAAAATGACCAAAATTACAATTTAACAAATAAGGGTATATTTGGCATTTAACACAAATCTAATCGAAAACGTTGAAGGAAGGACCAAAATGACATTTTTTTTACAAAATTAACACCAAAATGACAAGAAAAAAACAATAAAGACCAAAGTGGACGAATTAGTACAAACCCATATAACAATATGACAATTTACTCTAAAAAATAAATAAAACATTAACTTATGTGGAGTTTATAAAAATTTGAATGTCATTAATGAGTATCAATTTTAAAAAGTTTGACAATATTGAATTTTAATTAATATTCATTAAAATAAATTAAAAAGTGAAAAGGTTTAATAGAGTGACAACTATTAATTTGGTAATGAGTTTGATAGCTTAAAAAATAAAAGTCATAAAAATTACTATCTATTGTACAGGTAAAGGTAGATATTAATAATTTAGCAATATGTTATTAATTATTATTAATTATGTTTATACAACGCTCGTGCGCTGCGTTAGCCCTTTTTACATTATTAAATTTCCGTTATCACAGTCGTTAAATTATACACTGGCTAAACACAACGAAAAAATAAATGTCATTCGACTTCAAACAAACATATTGAAACAACATTACCCATCATCACAATAAAATACATTCATACATAAATATCATCATAGTGAAATTATTGTACACAACACCACAATACTAAAACACTACAATATAATAATATATACAAATTACTAAAATGATACAACATGAAACATTATAATATATAAAATATATATAAATTATCAAATTGTCACAAATAAAGTTACCTAATTGCTACCAAAAAGTGCCACAACAACATGAAACATTTTAATATAATAATATATATAAATTACCAAAATACCATAACAAACTAAATTACTAAATTGCCCAAAAACATTATTTTTGAAGTTTGTAAATAATATAGTAACTATTATTGGTATCAATTTTTAATATTAATTTTTTGTAAATATACCGTAGTTCCATATGTTTTTACGAGTTGAGTTGTATATGAAAAATATGTTTCCACGCACAGGAGTATTGTGTACCATTTATAGAGTTAAAAGAAGAGGCAGATGTAAATAGCTAATGTTAATAAAAAGGGTTAAAATAAACATGTTTCTACTTTATTAACAAATCATTATTTCATGTAATGTAGTTTTCTTTTAAATATAAGTTTTGTAGAAACCTAGAAATTGTAACATACGAGATCGATCTAAACTAGTATTAAGGAGTTAAAATAATAAGACATGTTTAAGGACACGGTAATTAACACCAATTCATGGACACGATAACTAATAAGAATCTTCAAATCAGATAATACGTACACTAATAAGAAGAAAAACAGTTAGGTTATTGTTTGATTTTGAAAGTTTAAACTATATCGTTGGTCCATGAATGATGAATCTTAAATATATATTTAATAAATTTAAATATTTAAAATAATATAATAGTTAACAGGTTAACAAGTGTTGAGACAAGAATTTCTATTATGTCTTAATCATGTTGACCTATACGTTTATGAACACAACTTATTAAGTCTAAAGACTAATTAAGTCGGTATAAATAATTTGTGTCGTTTAACTTGTCATCTAAAAAATTCTCAGCCATATAACTATGTGGAGATATGTCACCCGAATTCGGTATTCTAAAATCTCACATTTAAGCAAAAAATAGAAATTTAATGGAAGCATCCGTAAAGCCTCTCACTTTCTTATCAAAGGGAGACAAAAAGTCTTTTTAAAATTATAAAGAGAAATGTTTAGAGAAAAAAAGATTATCCATAGATACTACATACCACTTTCCACGACACATAACATGTCAAAGGTTGATAGTGGTTGTCTCCTAACCGTGTAAATCAGCCTAACATTTTAAAATTCAATAAAGTAAAGAATTAGAGATAAAGTTTTCACTATAATAGGACGAGTATGATTAATATCCATGTGATTACATAACTTCCGTAAGTTTAGTTGAGTATTTTTAACAATTACCCCTGAGAAAACCCATAATGAAGAATTGATATGTACCGCTTACGATTAAGATAATTTAGAAGAGAGGTTTAAGATAATCAGGAGAATTATATAGAGAAACTAGAATCAATTTTCATATTTTTCATTCATATCTTTAACTCATAACATAATTGACTATTTATAGCCTTACAAGAAAAATAAATAACTACCCACTAATCTAACCATTACTCACTAATACAAATTTTAAGGAAAATAAAGAGTGCATGAAAATAAACATGACATATACAGGTAGTGAAAACGTGAGGTTTGACTTGACACATAACAGAATCGTTTGTGACACTCGATCATATATGTTACAAGGTCTAACGACCTCTAACGTTCTTTATGGCAACAATAGTATTCATCACATATAGACAGAAAGTGGATGTTACGATTGTACCTATCCAAGATGCCATAGAGACTATGATTTCAAACATAAAAATATATGGATGTAACGATGATTGAATACGAAAGTATAACTATACAATAATATACACATCTAACCAGATTAGATCCCGCATGTGTTACACGGAGAAATTTATTTCTAGTATGTAGGAACTTTTTTGGTTATTGAATTTTTTTCTATGGTTTTAAAACTTTTCGGGTTGGTCAAATATTAGGTCAGGTCATGTTAAAAACGTGCCTTAACATGGGTATCACAATAGGAACCTTCTAACATTTGCTAAATACACCGGTCAATCTTTTTTTTTTTTTCAATCGTAGAAATGAGAACAACTCTCAACCGGTAGTTAAAACATTTGATCTTGCGTATTAAAACTGACATAAAATAAGTTTGTATTTGACATAGTCAAAACCATATTTCTTCCTATAAAACACAAATACATTTAAAAATCTTATCAAATTTCATCTATAATACGATTTTAATAAATTTGTTGTCAAAAAGAATTTTGATAAAAGGTAATTTTTCAAGTAAGAAATATATATATTTTAAGATTAGAATTATACTATAAAGTCTAAATTTTTGTGTCCACTGATACCATACTTGAAAAAGTATATGCTACATTAAACCGAAAAAATATTTGTGTCCACCGACACCATACTCGTAAACTTAGGTCGGCCCCTTAGGTTTAATCATTAAAAATATATAAATCTTAAGTTTCTATAAAAAATGTTATTTGAACGTGTGTTACACGGATGAATTCGTTAATAATAAATACTTTCAAAGTTTCTATAAAACTTATATTTGTTAAAGTAAATTAACGTTTGTTAAAGCACAAAACCGTTTGTTAAAGCACAAAACCGTTTGTTAAAGTAGAAAAACGTTTGTTACATATTACATGCAATAAATACTTGGTAAAGTAACAAATATTTATTTGTATGATTAAACTTTTTTATTTAATAATAGTTATTTTCATTCATTTCATTTCGATCTAATTTTTACTCTATACAATGATACACAAAATTACCTTCCATGAAAACATATTCTTATAAATACAACCCAATTTGTAAAAATACGAGGGAACTTAATTAGGTATAATTATAATTAATATTTATTTCAATATTAATAAATAATAGATAATAGCATACTACTAAAGTGGTAATTTTTTAAACTAAAAGAGCATTTTTTTTAATAAAAAATAAAAATAAAAGAGACGTTAATAAAAATCTTAAAATACCCTTGTTGACACTTCGTATTTCAATTAAAAGATATTTATTAGAGCGAAAGTAGTAAGTGTATATACTAGTGAATCATGAAAGAGATTTTAAAATTCTTTAATTAATTAGTAAGGAATGAAATTTAAAATAATAACTAATAATATATTACTAAAATAGTAATATTTAAAAATGGACTTTTTGCATATATCCCCCTACAAACCAATGTATTTGCGTATTTACCCAACTCAAATTTAATATTGCGTATATACTCATCCTTTATGATAATTATTATGTTTACCAAACTACCCTTTCAAATACTAAAAACCCTACTACTAATCATCTAAAAAACACCATATAACCAAATGTCGAAGTCTCCTCCACCTATATCGTCTTCTATGTATCACGCATACGTATCCATCGTTTAATTACTATTAGTGTGTACTTGAGATTAATATTTTGGATGTTTTTGTTGTATGGTGGTTTTCAATATCCAATTATGATTGAATATGCAATATTTTTATAAACTAATTAAGTAAGGGTAAAATAGGTAATGTATAATTTAGTTTTTCCTAAAATATATCAAAAAGGGTAAATATGCAATATTATTTCCTAATAAGGGGAAATTTGCAATAAAATTTTTTTGTTAGGTAAATATGCAATTAATAAGATTTAGAGGGGGATATATGCAAATGCCCCTTTAAAAATTAAAGAGAAATTAAGAAAAATCATTAAATACAAGGGTTAACATTTCATATATTTAATTAAAAATTGTTTATTAAAGCGAATGCAGTAAATATATATATGTAAACAAATCATATACGTAGGAGATTTAAACACACTTGGTAAATGTTTCAGACATAGTTTGTATTAACTTATAACATATATCTTACTAGGTTTAAATTTCGTGTGTTACACACGGGCTAAATAAAAATATTTGTAAAGAAATTATAATCATTATGTTTAAACATTTTTAGATATTTAATACTTAAAAATTTTAATTGGCTCCATCAACTCATGCATGGTAAATGGTTTCACTCAATTTCCCACCAAAGCTTCCATTTATAAAACACAAATATATTTTTCCCCCCAAAAATTGCCCCTAAAACTTAGAATTATTAGATAGATTTTGTATGATCAAATTGAAAGTTTATTTCATAGTAAATTCACAGTTGCATCCTTTACGTTTACTAGTTTGTACCATTTGTATTCATATAGTTTCAAAACTTTATGGTCACTCATGGCCTTTCTTTTTATTTCTTATTTTTATAATAATTAACTCTATTAGATTTTTTATTTATGAAAATTTAACTGAAAAATCCAACATAGTTATTTAAATGCAAACGGGAAAAAATTGGAATTTTTTTATTTTTTTATTTTTTTACTATAAAACCCTTTAATAAATGATCGATCAAAGAATTTACAACAAGGTGGCAGGTAAACGGGCAACAAGTTGTGCCGTCACCCCCCTTTGAATAGAAAAACCTAACTTATTGAAGACAAAACCTTGACCCTTAGGTTTCGAAACATTGCTATGAATGATCCGTTGAACCCTGGTCAAAAAGTTCACCGCCTCAGTAGCTAGGAAGCCAACATGAACATAACCACCCCCCCCCCCCCCCCCCCAAAACCCAATTTATGTTTGATTTATATAAAAAAATTTCTTTTTATTTTTTTATTTTTAAGTTTTTTTAGTGTTATAGTCGACCGACTATAACCATGGTCGAACGACTAAAGTTGAGGAGTTTAAAGGTATAGTCGACCGACTATACTACCTAATCCACGACCACGTTAATTAAAGGACATTAATGATGGGTATTAAATTAAAATTTTAAACATAGTTGGGCGCCTGTTAAGTGTGGGAGCTGACGACCATGGTCGAAACGCCCAAGAATTTTAAAAAAGAAAAGAATAGTCGATGACGCCTACGACATAGATGTCAGAAGGTCGTCGACGCCCACTCGGGGGATGGGTGTTGTCGGTAAAACTACTATAGTCACCGACGTCTATGTTGGACACGTGGGATGTTGTAATTTGTTAAAATCTACAGTCGTCGACTTTAACGACTATAGTCGAGGTGCCCATGACAGAGAAAGTCAAAAGGGACATTTTGAGAAGTCAACGGTCATAGAGGACATTTTTGAGAATTTTCCATTTATATATATTACTAATCCTGTCGTCAACAAACAGTAGCAACCCATGCATCTTCTGGTTTGGATTCAATTAAATATGGGTGGGTGAGGATCCAGAAAAAGATATATAACATTGATAAGTACCAAACTTAAATCAAGAAAAAAGATGAGAAAACCAGAAGAAATATAGAGAGAAATCGGATTCAATTCATAATATTTTCATTCATAATAAAAGCAAATTGCATGATGACTATTATATAGCCTTACAAAAAATTGAACAAACATAAAAAAACACTAAGCCCACTAACCCCACTAACCTAATACTAAGTAAAACAAATTAACCAACTAAAACATCAATTACGTGTGTAGGCACATATCATTCCACCCCCGTTGAAAACGTCCTTGTCCTCAAGGACGAAACCAAAACAAGTTTAGCGGTGCACCACGGAGGCCGCCATTCGAGACGCCCAACAACATTTGTATACGTCTTAGCAAAGTACCAAGGTGGCCGCCACTCATTTACGGGACTCATCTTTGTTTTCAAATATGCCTTTGCAAGATTGCTATTGATGCCTTCAATTATACCATCCACATGAAGCATGGAAACCCTTTCACAAATTTTTGCAAAGACCACATTATCCAATACCTTGATAGCTTTGTTTATCCTAATTGTGGGTTCTTCATGTGCGCCAACATCAAAAGCCATACCAACTATGTCTCTTTGATCCATCCACTTAATCATAATAGTATCTTTTCTAAACGGTTGAAGCTTTTTCATTTTCTTTGACGGTGGAGCTTTGAGCTTGGGTACGGGTTTGAGTGTTGGGGCGGTTTTTGGTATAGGCAGTTTGGATGGAGGCGAGTTGGCAACGACAACATGTGATGAGGCGGGTAATTGTAACCAAGATTGATTCTTGAGCAAATCAATCATCTCAACAATCATTGAATCGATTCGAGCCAAGGACTCTTTCCATTTTTGAGAGTCCATAAGAGTGGATCAAGACCGCTCTGATACCACTGATAAGTACCAAACTTAAATCAAGAAAAAAGATGAGAAAACCAGAAGAAATATAGAGAGAAATCGGATTCAATTCATAATATTTTCATTCATAATAAAAGCAAATTGCATGATGACTATTATATAGCCTTACAAAAAATTGAACAAACATAAAAAAACACTAAGCCCACTAACCCCACTAACCTAATACTAAGTAAAACAAATTAACCAACTAAAACATCAATTACGTGTGTAGGCACATATCAAACATCAACTTGCAGATCGTATATATACGATTTACATGAATTTGTCAGGTTGATGTAACGTTAGATGACTGTCGATTTAAAGTAGAAAACAAAAGCGAAAATCGGATCAAATATCAACCTATCTTGCCACTTTATTTAGAACCGAATGTACTAACTAAGTTAAAAAAAAACATAATGCGTTAATGCGAACGTCACATGATGAGCTTTAACAACGATGGCAAAGTATAGCTTTTAGTTAGTTTGGGACATCAGTTGTCATTGTAACTTTGCACGTCACCTACGCATTAAAATCAAAAAAATTGTCCCACTTTTGACGTCCTAAGTTTCCTATAGTCAACCACTATCCACTCAAACAAATTAACTAAAACTGTACACCATTTTTCTTCACTCTTATCCTCACATAAAGTAGTTTTTTTTTCCTTTTTTGGGAAATGCTTGTTTTATACATATTAAGCCTAATGCACATCACATCGACACCATATTTACCTAGGCTAAAAGTACAAGCTGTTTATCTATTTATAACGACAATCTATTATATTTTTTAGTTTTTACTTACACTCCAAAACTACTTTATGTAGTTTCGAAACATCGTGTGCTGGGTATTCTTTTCTAGCGGTAAACTTTTATTAAGGAACCACTAGCAAGATGCTAAGGTCAAGAAACCTCGGCAATACAACTAAACAACAAAACAAAAACACAAATACACCGGGAATCTAGAAAACGAGAAAGAGCACCACTTATGCCACATTAAGTCCACCAACTTGGCTCTTGATTTTAACCATGAAAACGAGTGGTTCTTGATCTTATCAATCACCCCTTGAACGGACACCGAAGTGACGTAAAAAATCTTATTATTTCGAGCCAACCATAAATACCAACAAGTAGCCCATAACAATTGCACTCACAACTTTATTTTTTACACTCGTACATGTCGCTTCATCCGAAAATTCCTTAAGCTCCCTTAAGCTAGACACCCCATCTAAAGATATGCCACTCCATCCCACAATACCTTCCCAGACTCTAGATACAAACGGGCATGACCACAACAAATGATCAACATTTTTTTCCGTCCCGACACACATACAACACTCTGTACTTGGCAGTTTAACACCCCTCGAAACCGGGCAACCCAATTTTAGCTGGAATCCTACCCCACCGCGTCCCGGCCTCCACACAAAACATCTAACTTTTACTAGAAACCAATGACACTACGACATTGGACATAAGTCCGAAGGGGCTCGATTATGCTCTAAAATAAGCCTTCAGCGACTTAACCGAAAAGTACCTGAATCATCCCCTAACCAGCCCCATTTATCCTCCCTACTCCCAAACGAATACGCATCAACTAGCCCCTTTAAATGTTCTAGCAACTGCAGCTCATTCAGTGTCCTCAATCTGCGTTTCCACTCCCAATTCCAACTCAATGTATTAACTATTAATGGGTAACCTTGTGTGTGTTAGTGATTATTACATGCGAAGGACACAAAAACTCGTGTTGTCAAGGCCGACCCAAGCCTAAGCCTCGTGCATATTAATGGCAACCTTTGTGTACGTGCGTGTGTGTTAGTGATCTTTAAGAGGTACCTATTAAAGAAGAAATTAAAGGGGCCTCGTTTTTTGTAAAGCTTTAGGCCCCTAGCACGGTTCAGTCGGCCCTGCGTGTTGTACATATATGTCTCAGTCTTAATATCCTCAGGAACATGTGGTTAATCAATGTAGGAACGGTGGAAACGAAATGAAATAAACCCAAAGTGGGTTTGGATGGTCTCATGCATGTAGTCTAGATTACAAGGTGGTGGGTTATATACATGGGAACCAATTATGATAAGTTGTGGGCTCCGATCCATCTCGGGTCGGGCTCGGATAATTAGAAGACCAAGAGGAAGTTAGAGACCGGCCGGCCCTAATCCTAATGAAGCCCAGTTTACTAATCTATTTTTGGTAAAGGGTGTTAACCCTAATTATCTAGCTCTATAAATATATCTCTTGTACTTGTAATGAATTATCACTCAATAATAAGAAAACCCTAGTTACCCGAAAGTGGACGTAGGTCATACACCGTGACCGAACCACTATAAATCGCGTGTCTCGTTATTGTTTTGATCGTTGTTTGTTTTTCGTGTGTGATCTAATCCTAACAACTGGTATCAGAGCTTAGGTTCTCGATCAGACACACGAAACCGTCGTCAAAGTTCAGCCGTCGTTTACAGCCACCGCCACCGCAGTATAACCCCGTCGCCGCCGCCGTCGCTCTAAGCAGAATAGTCGCCGTTATTACCGCTTTTATTCGACGGCAAGAAATTGAGTTCAATCGTTGGCCGTTTTTCGGTAAGAACAAGTCGGACTCTGGCCTTTGGACATTGTTGCCGTTGTTCGAAGTTTGTGCCACGGCTTGGGTGTTTTTTTGTGTGGTACGTTGGTTTTGCTTTTCAATTATAAAGTCAACGTTTTTTGGTTAATTGGTAGTGTCATCAATTAAAAAAAAAAAAAGTGTTCTTTAATTGGAAGAGTAAAGGTGCTGGGTTGATTCGTAGTGACTGGCCTTTTTTAATTAAAGGTTAAGATAGCTCATTATTGTTATTATTTGAACTATTGATTATTTACTAATAATAATCAAAGATTTTGTTCGAATAATGGCCGATGACGAGAAAGTTAGAATCGACAAGTTTGATGGAAAAGATTTTGGTTTTTGGAAGATGCAAATAGAGGATTTGCTGTGTCAAAAAGATCTAATGTCAGCCTTGGAAGAAACTAAACCAGAAGGTATGACCGATAAAGACTGGAAAACTCTAGACAGGAAAGCCATGGCTGTTATCAGACTCTCACTAGCAAAGAACGTAGCATTCAATATTGTGAAAGAGACTACTACCTTCGGTCTAATGAAAGCCTTATCAAACATGTACGAGAAGCCGTCCGCATCTAACAAGGTATTTCTGATTAGACAGCTAGTTAACACCAGATTGAAAGAAGGTGCGTCAGTTACCTCTCATGTTAATGATTTCAATACCATTATTTCTCGTTTGCTTTCTGTTGATATCAAGTTTGATGATGAATTGCAAGCATTACTTTTGTTATCCTCGTTACCGGAAAGTTGGTCAGGGACAGTTACTGCAGTTAGTAGTTCTTGTGGGACTACTAAGCTTACCTTTGAAGGGGTCCGTGATTTGATTCTGGGGGAAGACATAAGGAGAAAGAATTCTGGTGAGTCATCTAGTTCATTACTGAGTACTGAAAGGAGAGGTAGAAGGAAAGAAAGAGGTAACAACAGGGGCCGGTCAAAGTCTAGAAACAGAAGTCAGTCAAAGCCGAGAAAAGACATCCAGTGCTGGAACTGCAAAGAAAATGGTCACTTCAGAAGTCAATGCCCTAAACCATCAACATCAAAAGAAAAGAAGGAAGTTAATGCGGCTACAGATGATTCAGATGATGCTCTTATCTGCTGTGTTGAAAATTCTACAGAGTCATGGATTATGGATTCGGGGGCATCTTTTCATGCTACTTCTAGCACGAAGACGATGAGGAATCTACGAACAGGTAACTTTGGTAAAGTTCGTTTGGCTAATAATCATACTCTTGATATTACAGGGATGGGAGATATAGATCTGAAGACTCCATTAGGCACCTCGTGGACCTTGAAGAACGTTCGGGTCATCCCTAGCCTTAAAAAGAAGTTAATCTCTATAGGGCAATTAGATGACCAAGGTTATGACGTTAAATTCGGTGGAGGACAATGGAAGGTTGTGAAAGGGAATTATGTAGTCGCAAGAGGTAAAAAGAGGGGCACTTTATACATGGTTGAAGTTCCGGAGAATGGGGTAAACGCAGTTACTAGTGGTCCGAGTCAATCCAGTTTGTGGCACCAACGACTCGGCCACATGAGTGAAAAAGGTATGAAAATGCTTGTTTCTAGGGGAAAGCTTCCAGAATTAAAGAAGGTAGAATCTGAGTTCTGTGAACCGTGTGTATTCGGGAAAAAGAAGAAAGTATCTTTTGTGAAGACAGGAAAGACACCGAAAGCTCAGAAACTGGAGCTCATTCACACAGATGTTTACGGACCTACCTCAGTCTCTTCAGTGGGAGGATCTCACTATTATGTCACCTTCATAGATGATTCGACACGCAAGGTATGGGTTTACTTTCTTAAAAATAAATCTGATGTTTTTTATACTTTTAAGAAATGGAAAACTGCTGTTGAATTGGAAACTGATTTGAAGGTGAAATGCTTGAAGTCGGATAACGGAGGTGAATACGTCAGCAAAGAATTTCGGGATTATTGTGCAGAGAACGGTATTCGAATGATTTATACGGTCCCAGGCACTCCTCAACAAAACGGAGTGGCCGAACGTATGAACAGAACTTTGAATGAAAGAGCCAGAAGTATGAGAATCAATTCAGGGCTTCCAAAGATGTTCTGGGCAGATGCAGTGAGTACTGCAGCTTATTTAATCAATCGTGGACCTTCTGTTCCGTTGGATTTCAAGATACCAGAAGAAGAGTGGAAAGGGAAAGCAGTTAAATATGAGCATTTGAAAGTATTCGGGTGCAGTGCCTATGATCTAGTGAAAGATGGTGACAAGCTTGATGCTAAAGCCAGGAAATACACTTTCATTGGATATGGGTCAGAAAGTATGGGCTACAGACTTTGGGATTTTGAGAACCGAAAGGTAGTTCGAAGCAAGCATGCTACATTTAATGAGGCAGAGTTATACAAAGACAGAAACACAACAAACTCAGAGGTTCAGAAAGAGCAGGTTGAATTTGAAGTTGATGCTCAGAGTCAAACAACAGAGCCAGTTACTGAATCAGAAACTGAAACTGAAGAAAATACAGTTCCTGAGTTTGATAATGGTAATACAGGTGGAGATGAAGAGCCAGTGGGAGCTTCTGACAGTGGGAGTTCAGATTCTGAAGAAGAACAGTCACCACAGTACCCTGACCAGACTCAAAATCAGGTCAGGAGATCCACCAGAGTTACTAAGCCGCCAGCCAGATATGATTCCTATGTCAATTATCTTCTTTTAACTGAGAATGGCGAACCAGAAAGTTATTCTGAAGCAGTCAGGTTGAAAGATTCGCTCCAGTGGGAGCATGCCATGAAAGATGAAATGAACTCTTTAATGAAGAATAATACATGGGAATTAATCAAGCTTCCGCCAGGTAAAAGAGTTTTACAAAACAAATGGACCTACAGAATCAAGGAAGATCATAACGGATGTAAACGATACAAAGCTCGTTTAGTGGCCAAGGGTTTCCAGCAAAAGAAGGGGGTCGATTATAATGAAATTTTCTCTCCGGTAGTGAAGATGACCACAATCAGATTGATCTTGAGTATTGTAGCTGCAGAGGGTTTGCATCTAGAGCAGCTAGATGTCAAAACAGCGTTTCTACACGGTAACCTTGATGAGGAGATCTATATGGCACAACCTGAGGGGTTTCAGGTTGCTGGAAAAGAAAATTTAGTCTGCAGATTAAAGAGGAGCTTATATGGTCTTAAGCAAGCACCCAGACAGTGGTACTTGAAGTTTGATGACTTTATGGCGAGAACTGGGTACAAGAGATGCGAGACAGATCATTGCTGCTACCAGAAAAGGTTTAAAGGTTCCTACATCATCTTACTTCTATATGTAGATGATATGTTAATTGCAGGTTCTGATATGGAAGAAATTCGCAAGTTGAAGAAACAATTATCTGATGAGTTTGAGATGAAGGATCTTGGTCCCGCCAAACAGATACTTGGTATGAGTATTAGCAGAAAGAAAGATGGCTCCATAACACTATCCCAGGAGAAATACATTGGGAAGGTGTTAGAAAGATTCAAGATGAATGATGAGAAGATGAAACCGAGAAACACACCTTTGGGAAGTCACTTTAAGCTTTCTAAAGATCAGTCTCCTAAATCTGAAGATGAAAGAGCAGAAATGGCTAAAGTTCCTTATGCATCTGCTGTCGGGAGTCTCATGTACGCAATGGTTTGCACGAGACCTGATATTGCTCATGCGGTTGGGGTTGTTAGTCGCTTCATGTCAGATCCGGGAAGAGAACACTGGGAAGCAGTAAAGTGGTTACTCAGGTATTTGAAGGGCACTTCTAGACTTGGGTTATGTTTCAGGGGAAAAGATACTATTCTCAGGGGCTATTGTGATGCTGATTTGGGTGGTTGTAATGAGACTTGTAAAAGCACTACAGGGTATGTTTTCACAGTGGGAGGAACGTCAGTTAGTTGGATGTCCAGACTTCAGAAAAGTGTTGCTTTATCAACTACAGAAGCAGAGTATATGGCTATAACTGTGACAACCCTGAAATTTCTGGCTTTTCTCTTCAGTTTGTTCCCTAACGTATTCAAATTTTCGGGACGAAAATTCTTTCAACAAAGGGATGATGTGACACCCGACATTTTCAGATTAACACCGTAACTCAATTCTGCTAATTAAAAGTTAGATATAACAAAACTTTGGATTAAAAACAAATATTAAATAAAACCTAAAGGACTTTTATGCAATTTTGCAATAGTTAAAAATCATATATAACAAAACCCAATCGTAAACCTACTCCATTCGATCTCACCGCCGCACCCGATTACCGGTAACCATCTCCACCACTTGTAACCGCCGCCGAACACCACCACAGCCATCGGAACCTCCATAGCACACTGGTGAAACTTCTTATACATCTCGCGATTCGTTTTGGTAAGTTTTAACTCATTTATTTTCAATTTGTTTTCATTACGGTTCCGATTTCGGTTTCGGTTTCGGTTTCGAGCTACGGTCTGGATTAGTTTTGATACGGTTGATATGGGTGTATGTATGATCATGATTATGCGTTGAGTTGTATCGGTTTGGTCATGGTGATGAAACAGTAGATAATGGTATATATGTGTGGTGTGTATATATGTGTATGTATATAAATTCTTGAATGAATGATTTCATATATATATGTTTATATATATGTATGGATGTGTACTGTAACAGTTTGCTAATATGTATTGATGATTAAGATGTAGAACATGTAAGGGTTAGTGTATTAGATTTTATGTATAGCTATTTGTTTGTGTTGTGTGTGTGCGTAAATATGACTATGTATGTATATATGCGTCATAATGTGTGCATGCTTAAACATACCTCGGATTGTCATGTGGTTTCGTAATGGAGTGAGTGCAACAAATTGTAAGTGACTTAGTTTATGCGTTATTTGTGTAAAGTTTGTATGTGAGCGTGCATAGATAATGTGGTGATGAATGTGTATATAAGCATGCTCGTGCGTGATCAGAGTTGTGATTTGCATATGAATGTATGTATGTATGTTTGGTTATAATGTGTGTATGTGATGGATTTGTGTAATATAAAAATGTAAACATATATATGATTTAGATGTGTGACTTATATGTGTATATATATGATACTACCAACTTTGGTTGCATATAATTATGGATTAATTTAACATTATGAACATATGTGTTGTGATTAAATGTGTCAAGTAAGCATGTATATTACGTGATATACTATGAGCAATTATGCATTTGAGTGACTAGGTACAAGAATGCTATTGGTTTAGATGAATTATTAATCTAAGAGCCTAAACATCTTTAAATCATTGTCATGTGTCAAAACTTTATATTTTATTTTATTACACGCCATGTTATGTTGGGCAATTGGGTACGAAACCGAACCGGAATCGAGAAAACCGTCTAAGTTTCCTATTAAATCACTAATAGCTAATTAGTGGTCATGTTTAGGTAGTGAGACTACCTAGGGTTATTACTTGGTTAAGTATTGGTTGCTGCACACTCTAAGGTGAGTTTCACGGCCCCTTTTACTATTTTCCTGTTGGGGGAGAAAGCACGCACGAAACACTTTTGATTTTGTATTTACTTATATATCATCATGGATACTAAACGTTAAACTTAACATACGAAAGTCCTTTCATTCTCTCGAACCGTTAATATACGGGGTATAGCGAGGAAGTTCGGGTAGTACTACTGGGTTTGACAAACCCCACCCTCGGCTGGGAGCCGGGCAGGTGTGAATTGTCCTAATCTCATGGCCATTGAATGTTAACAATGGTAACAAGGCACAACATAAACAGTCAGCTCGGATTCGAAACGTTTGAGTAACATGAAAACTTGGGTTAGCTACCTACTGATATATTTGTGATTTACATTATCTGGAAACTTGTTTATGAACTGTTATTTAAACCTGTGAACTCACCAACCTAGCGTTGACACTTTTTAGCGTGTTTTTCTCAGGTGGCCAAGGTTAACGGAACATCATAATAGGACATGCATCATGGGTCTGCATAATTTCAAACATTTTATTTACATTTATTGCATTTTAGATTCTACACTTTGGGGCGCGTGTTTTGCGCATATATTTTTGCTTAACTTACTTTACGCTTCCGCATTGTTTTAAACGGTTAAACTCTGACGTTTGGTTTTCTCATTTACTGAGACACGTTATTTTTAAACTCATTTAGAGTCGTTTGTGTAACTAATGACTTGGATCCTGGTTTGTCACGCCTCAAACGGTAGAACTCCGTTAGTGGAATTTGAGGTGTGACAATAACTGAAGCTAGTAAGGAGCTAGTGTGGTTGAAGAACTTTCTTGAAGAGTTGGGAAGGAAACAAACTGAGTTTCCTCTATTTTGTGACAATGAGAGTGCAGTGAAACTAGCGAAGAATCCAGTCTTTCATAAGAAGACGAAGCACATTAAGATGAGATATCACTTTGTCAGAGATCTGATCAGGGATGGTACGTTCAGTCTGAAGAATATCTCAGGTGCAAAGAATCCAGCAGATATGTTTACCAAATCTGTGACGCTGGATAAGCTGAAGCTTTGTGTAGCTTCAGCTGGCCTTCAGGAATAATGTTGAGAAGGCGGGGTAACTAGGAGGAGCAAAAAACCAGATGGGTTTTATTTTACAGAAGTACACGATAATACAGGTGAAGACATTTAACGCATCCAGGTGGGAGCAGGTTTAAATGTTTGACGCATTCAAGTGGTGGTTAGAGAAGATGTCTCGAAGCCCAAGTGGGAGATTGATAAGTTGTGGGCTCCGATCCATCTCGGGTCGGGCTCGGATAATTAGAAGACCAAGAGGAAGTTAGAGACCGGCCGGCCCTAATCCTAATGAAGCCCAGTTTACTAATCTATTTTTGGTAAAGGGTGTTAACCCTAATTATCTAGCTCTATAAATATATCTCTTGTACTTGTAATGAATTATCACTCAATAATAAGAAAACCCTAGTTACCCGAAAGTGGACGTAGGTCATACACCGTGACCGAACCACTATAAATCGCGTGTCTCGTTATTGTTTTGATCGTTGTTTGTTTTTCGTGTGTGATCTAATCCTAACAAATTATGCATATGTACTCACAAAGTGCACGTTTGTTTTGAACCTTCAATTATTTCTGTAGAAATATATATATTGAACCCTTGCTGACTTGATGTATCTATTACAAAACCATAGATATGACACCCTCTTTATTTCTAAATCTCCATATAATCATCTACCAACTTAATTAGCCACACTATCCATATGCAAGTCATATTGGTCATATTGCATATATACGTACACACACATATAAGATCGACCAACACCTCCGTCCCTTACTTTATTTGAAAATTTTGTTGTCCCCTTATGTGTTAGTGGACGTTAAAAGTTTTTTTATAAGAAGACACAGGAAGTTATAAGCTATAACAACGTACTCATTTGAAAAGTACATTGCATTTGCAAATCTTAAAGATACACAATGGCAAAGCGTAATAGGGACCAAGGAGGGTCTGGGCACCCTCAGTTTTTTGTTCAAAGTGTTGTTTTATTGGTCGGTTGTTGATTTTTCATATATATATTGAGTTTGGCCCCACGAAACAAAACATTATAAAAAAATTTATGGGTTTTTTAACTTCGGCCCCCCAGGCAAAAAATCCTGGCTTCGCCACTGAAGATACATTATATTAAGGTATATTGGTTTTTACTGGTCCTAACTATCACCTTTTGTCTTCTACCGGTCCCAACTATTGAATTGGCTGTCAACGGTCCCAACTTTTATCACTTTGGTAACCACTGGTTCCGTCGTTAAATTTTTTTAACGCCGTTAAGTTTTTTCCAAATTCAATATCGATGTTATAAGCCTTTTGATCGGAAAGATAATATAAGTCGATTGATGGAAAAGTTACCTCAAAACGACGCTCCGAACAACGAAGTAGGGCCTCAATCGGGTGTTTAAACCTAACGGTGCTTCAATCGGATGTAAAAATTTTATCGTTCAGAGAGCCTTTTCAAGAAAACTTTTACATCAATCGACACGTATTATCCTTCCGATCAAAAGGTCTAAAACATCGGTCTTGAATTTGGAAAAAACTTAACGGCGTTAAAAATAATTTAACGACGGGACCAGTGGTTACCAAAGTGATAAAAGTTGGGACCGTTGACAACCAATTTAATAGTTGGGACCGGTAGAAGACAAAAGGTGATAGTTGGGACCAGTGAAAACCAATATATCTTATATTAACAAATCTTTTAGATAAATCATATCTTCTATATAATATAGAAAAATGAATTTTGCTTATGTGTCAACTATTTAGAGTTATTTTGCTTACTTGGCATTATTTGAGAGTTTCTCTGATCATAATAATAATTTTAAAGTTAAAATATGTATACATAATCTATATTATATATTAGAATAAAACGAATTACATTTTGAACCCCTAATATTTAGGAGAAACCATAAAAAATTAAAAATAGTTACATTTTCAACCCTTTTTACTAAGGTGTGAACGGGTCGGTTTATAATTAATAATGTATATAAATGAAACTTAAGAATAAATTAGTAATATGTTATAACTAAATATCTTAGTATCTTTCAACCATCCATAACTTTTTATACAATATTATTTTTTTTCTAAAAAATTACATCATAAAACAGAGCATTTAATTCTCTTTAATTTGAGTATAATATTGCTATATAAAAAAACAGTTTTTAAATATATCTTGTGTTTCGATCTTATAACGGGTTTTGTCTAAAAATTGATTGGAACCTTACATGCCCCATGAATATCATTAAAATCATCTAGGTTTTATTTTCCCGAATAACGCGGACACTAAACTAGTTACATATATAGCTAGTTAGATCAAACACATAATTAAATTTGCTTCTTTTTTTTTCCCGAACACATGGGGATAGACGTACGGTCACTAATAGTACGTTAACACCAAAAGACTATATTGAAATTAGAATTTTTTCGCCCTATTTTTCTCCATTAGTGATATGTGAATGCTAGCTTATCAGCCAAACCCACGGCACGTATTTGTCGCTCATACATCAATATATTTGTTAACAATATTTTTAAAAATGGTGGAACCTACTCGTCGATTACTCTTTGGTAGTTACTGGGCGTTAAATCAAGTTTCAGGTTAATCGGGATAGGTTAGTAGGTTTTTTTAACCGTAACCCGACCCTATTAAGTTTTAGATTTTTTAGTTTCAAGTTAGTTGAGCTGGCTAGCCAGGTTAATCGGATTACTTAGAAATTATGTACAATACTTACTAATTAACCTAAAAATGAGATTCAAATCTACATCAAAATGTTATTGTACTACTATCTTAACAACAAAATCGTACAATGATGCCAAAAAGTCAAGCTAAGCAACTATCGGCTCTCTAAATAATTATGCTTTTGATTTCTACTAACAACTCAGAAAAAAAAATTATCTGAAAACTAAATGTAAAATAAATTTAGAATTATTTGAAAACCGTTTGATTCTTTTTTTTGTTAGTTTTGTTGTTGATTTACAATTGTATAGTAATTATGGTTACTTCAATGAGTAACTAAAGTTATAAAGGGTTTGGGGCTGTCTGATAACATCTGAATAACCAGTAAGAATCTACCTTTTAATGGTTCAAAATCCATTATAAGGTAAGTTTTAAAACTATGATGAATTGGGTGAGGTTTTACCATTCAGCATCTTTTTATCACTTAATGGTTCAGAGGTTTTGAATCATTCAGCATCTTTCTATATTTATTTGAATAAGTTGTAACTATGTCACGCTACCCGCCCGTATTATAAACTATAAACTATAAAATTTGAGTTTGTGAATTTTAGTGAGTTAAAAGGGCTGAAACTAGAGTTTGTTTGTGAATGACCAACCCTAATCCAAATATGTGTAAACTCAAATGATAAGCATGAGAACACTAATCGGGTTATTAAGGTTAACTTGAACCTTTTTTTTTTCAAAAACAAACCCGAAACCCAACCCTTTTAACAATTCGTGTTAACCCAATAACCCGATTAATATTTGTTACCCCATAAACCTGACCCTAATTAGCTTATTTGGGATAGGATCGGGTCGTGTTAATCGGGTCAGGGCATTTTGGACACCCCTAGACTTAATGTGTCGGTCTATGTCAATCCGCCAGTGACACTCATTTGTTTACTAGTGTAATCTATCAGTAAATGATGATCCTTTCTCTGTCACTAATCCACTGGTACGTGAAGTACTCACGGTTATAGTCATTAAACTCTATCAATAATGTGTCGATGATATCCCTCATTAATTTCTGTCATTTAGTAACAAAATACTCCGTTTATAACATTAACCTAACTTAACAAACTTCAAGATCATACCAAATTAGGTTTACAAAGTGAAGGAGAAACGAAAGATATGTTAACACGTCTCTTCCGGGTCCATTACCAACATAGTTAATAAAGGACGAATAAAAGGAAAGATCTATTGTCGATAAAGCTTGTAATGAAAATCATTAACTTTATTTGGATAAGATAAAGTATTAATTGTTAGTCTTAAATTTACAACATGAGATGTTTGACTACAAAAATCACATTTCACATGGTGTGGCAAATGAGGGTGGGGTACATAACTACATATATATGAATAGATAAAGCATGATGACAAGTGTTTAATGAAAGCAAAATCCAAATGATAACGGATAATATTTTTATTATTCTTTTTAACTTTTATATCAATTTCAGGATTAGTGATTAAAATGGGCTACACGGCAGCATAGAGATACCGTGGACCATACCACCTTACCAACCCTAGCTCTTTTGATTCGGTGGTAATCATCTACTTAACACAACCAAAAATTTTTAAAAGAAATATTGGATCTAAATATGATATTAACTTTTGACTATTGTCTCTTGATAATTTAAACTTTAAAAATTCATGTTAACAGTTCATTTTATTAACTATTTTTCATCATTGGTCTAACCGATAAGCTTACGGAAGTCCTTCATCTTTTTTGTAACGTAACTGCTTACAGATTTAAAAATGACATGGCAAACAATATTTTATTTTTTTCAAGAAAAGCTCGTCACAAATTCACTTTATATCACCTTGTGATTGATACGGAGATACGAATTTTAGAACTGCAAGAATTCGATGTTCGATGTCTAAGGGAGATACCGATTGAATTATGGCTGGACTTTATAAAATAAACTAACCAGCATTGGCCGATTTAGCAACCACGTTTTAATGAAGTCAACTATATTCAACTGTGGGAGCATTAATGAAAATAGTTAAAAGTTGGGACAAGTGGTAAAACTTTTTAAAGTTGTGGTTATTAGCGGCTAATAGTCAACGATTTAGATTATTTAAACCTATTTTTTTCAAAATTTATATCTGATTTAATTAAGTTATATATTCTTTCATTATGATAGCAAATATAAAGTAGCTCACAAATTAAGTAATTTAAGATTAGAAATAAGATATATTGCTGTTAATTAAAAAATCTATCTATCTATTGGATCACGGTAAACAAGTTATGTGAATGACAAGACAACCAAGTGCGGATTCCTTATAAGATTGTTAAGATAAAACCACAATACAATGAAAGATTCACTGTAATACTAAACATAGAATACAACTTTCGAACTATTATTCGATTATATTGCAAAGTGCACAAGTTACAATATAAACGGTTAACCACAATACTAAACACAAGTGTGGTTTGTAATATACCACATACATTAAAATAGAGCATAATCATGTATTCCAGATAAGAGATCAATGGAAAATTACATAAACAAATCTTACGCATCATGGCATACCATGAATGCGCATTCTAATTGGCTAATCAAAATGTAAACATAGAAGAAAAACAATTGTGCTATCTGCTAAATGTGGGAGTTTCCACTACTATTCAGCATTGACAACTTCGAGCAACAGATAAGTTGATTGCTAAAATATGTTGCATTCAGATTATGCAATACATTTCAGTGCATGTAAGTAGCCTTCCATCATTTAAGCACTTGGATTAGTTTCAAAAAGAACCTTGGTATGTTTTGTGTAGCTTAGTCCTTAACATCCCAACAAATTCCTCCTAGGATCATGCTACCAAAATTTTCTTCAGTTTTCATTCAATCTTCTTTTATAAATGTACCTCATGATTTGTTTTGTGACTTGAGCACTATTATTAAAGTTAATTACTATTACGTCTAAAAATAACCATCTAACGTCAAAAACGGCGTAAAGGTATAAAATATCAATTTTATAAACGTTACCGGTTAAATTGGATAGTTGAAATAAATAATTAATTAACTTTGGGTAAAAATTTACAAGTTTTAAATTTGAATTAGAAGTTATAATAACAAATTAATAACATTTGAAACTTAAAGGACCAATATGTAAATTATTAAAGTTGATTGACCTAGCCCCCACCCCATGTTTTAAATTTTTCAACCAAAACGTTTTTAACATACAAAAAAATGCTAGAAATGTAATATTTATTCATTAACTTTGATATTCTAAAAATAAAATTGAATAAATTTCATTTATTTGTTAAACCTACACATATGGAAGTCATGTGTAGATTATGTTACTTACACATAACCTACACATGTGTGGGTAAATTTAAAACGCTAAAAATACATACGTAAAAAATATTTTAATGATTTTTTAGTATATATCTTACACATTTGTATGTAGGAAGTGAACTTATTTAAAAAAAATTAAACCATTGATAAGTTTTTTTAATGATTTAGGTTTCTTCTTTTTCTTCTTGCAATATATGAGTCTTCTCAAATGAACTTAATCCTATGCAGTGTTTTTAAACCGGCCGGTCGGACCGCGGTCGGACCGTGTTTTTTGAGAATCACGGTTCGATAGGTCACGGTCTAATAGGTGTTTGTGAACCGCTGCGAACCCCTCGAACCGTTATCGAACCGCTCGAACCGGACCGTTTTGAACCGCTATCGAACCGTTTTTTCTTGGATTTTATGTTTATATCTATAATTTTTTTGTGTTTTAGGTGATGAAACTCAATATGTTAATGTTCTGAGTGATGAGGATGATGAATTAGTTTTACTTAATGATGAAAAATTGGATGTGTGGCGTGACATTTGAACTTAGAACTTATGATGATGATTTGGTTTTATTTTGGTGTTAAAATTTGTTTAAATTATAACCTTTTTGTGATTCTTGGTATTAAAATATGTTTGAATTATGACTTTTGTGTTATAACTTAAGATTATTGAACTTAAGTTGTGTTTAAATTAGAATTCTTATGGTATTATTTTGATAAATGTATATTTCATCAAACCCCGGTCCAACCACGGTCCGACCCCGGTCCGACCAATAAAATTAAAATAACGGTTCGGTGTCCAGTCCGGTTTTCAAAACATTGATCCTATGTGTGTGTGGTGTGTGGTGTGGGGTGTGTGTGGGGGGTGTGGTGTGTGTGTACGTGTGTGTGTGTGTGAAACCGAACCGAATACGTGAAACCCTACGGATTCCATATATGCATATAAGTAGAAGTATAAGTTAATAATTAGTGATTATTTATTAAGCAAATCGTATGAAGATCTAGGGATTCTCGTTTGCATATTTTTATCTATTGCAGCGCTCACTAAGATTAGTTCATTGCTCGCTTTTAAACATTTTATGGAGAGAAAACATACACCAATTTACACTTGGATTCTGTATTTACTTTTGTGCCGCACACTTATTTACTTCGCATAAACACAATAATATATATTAAAGTCCTACCATTTTATCGAGCCCTTAATATACAAGCTACAACTAGAAACATTTTAGTAGTACTACGGGTTGTGACAACGAAACTCTTTATAGTCACCAACTTTATGTTTATACTTATTATTATGTTTTTCTCAGGTACTTAATGACACAGAAGCATACTAGGTCATGCATGTATCCGGAGTCCTTAATTATCATGTTTTCAAATAAACAATTGTTGTTGACTTTAAACTATTGTTTATCTATTAAGTGCACATGTTTATGTAATGGTTTTCATAAATGTTTCAGATGAATGGTTAAACTTACATTTTAAATCTTCTGATTGGTTTTATTACTTAAATCAACTGGTTTTTATTAAATGTTGAGTCTGTGATATGTGATTAATGATTAAGATCTTGAAAATCACACGTCTAACGAATAACCTATCAGTGAAACATTGATGGATAACCTATGGTTTTTTTTTTAATTAGTAATAGCCTTAAAATTTTTTATATTATTTAAAAAGTAAAGCTAAACACTTAAATCTTTATTATTTTTTTTTTCTTCCTTTAAAAATATACATTATTTTTTTAGGGCTAAATGCATATTTTCCTTTCAAAAAACCTTTAAATGCATATTTACCTGGCCAAAAAAATCAACTGCATATTTCCCCTTAGGCAAATTGACCTAAAATAATTCCAACTAATACCTATTGGCCGAGAATAATCCCAACTGAGTTTATTCCCTCAAATGGTCCCAAAAGCAACTTCTTTTGCCTGTAGTGGTCCCCCGTTAGAATCCCCTAACGGCGTTAGATTTTGGGTTACGTGGACTGCTGAGTTGGACCCTTTTAGCTGACATGTATTAGAAATGTTGGCAAATTGGCCAAAAATAATCCCAACTAACAGTTTTTTCCCCTAGTGGTCCCAAATCCAATAAAGTTGAGATTATTCTCAAGCAATATGTGTTAGTTAGGATTATTTTAAACCATTTTGCCAACATTTTTAATACATGTCAGCTAAAATCGGCCAACTCAGCAGTCCACGTCACCCAAAATCTAACGTCGTTAAGGGATTTTAACAGGGGACCACTACAGGCAAAAGAAGTTGATTTTGGGACCATTGAAGGGGATAAACTCAGTTGGGATTATTCTCGGCCAATGTGTGTTAGTTAGGATTATTTTAGGCCAATTTGCCTTCTCCTTACAAACAACTTTAACTTGCAAATATATTCATTTTTAATAAGGTCATTTAGTTAACATTAAATAAATATATAATTGATTTTTTTAGTTAGGAAAACATACAATTAGTCGGTATTTATAAGTGTAAATATAAAATTATTTTTTTTAATGATGAGTTTTAATGGTCACCTTAATTAATTAAATAAAGATAGTTATAGGATTAACATTTCATATGTTTAAAAAGGAAAAGAGAGGACAGTGATTTCTCTTTTCTTCATACTTTTCAAAAGGTTTAAAAGTTTAAATACTAGTAATAAAAATCTTATGATTGGTTGATTTTTATTACCTTTTTATGCAAATTTGAAACATGGGTTTATAATTTAAAAAGTCACATGTATATACGATCATATAATAAAGTGATTTAGAGATCAAATATCTTGTTTTTTTATCAATTATTAATCTACTTTTATGTATATACTGCATGGTGTCCGAGATTATGGTGACGCGAACCTCAGGGTTTAATGGAAATATAGAATGTTATAATAATAAACACACGAGCAATCGTATGAAATTATGTTAGCGTAGGCGAATGGCTTCAATAGTTCAATCATTTAATGCAGTTAGTGCTCGCCACTAATCCATATTGCCGAATTAATAGAACCCTGAACCCATTACCATAGTCAGGGTAGGATCCTATAAGGGGCCGGGATGAGCGCCGGCCCCTGCGCGTTTTCTTGCCAGAAGTTTCAATTTTTACTCTGATACATTAAATTTTTATAATATATTGATCCTGTCTCTGTGTAAAAAAATTACATATTACATATTATATATATATATATATATATATATATATATATATATATATATATATATATATAGGGGAGGGTTATTTTGAGAAGACCAAATATTGCGAGAAGAAAAAGAAATAGCTAAATTTTTCATTTTTTCAACAAAAAAACGTTTTTAACATACAAACAAATGATAGAAATGCAATATTTATTCATTAACTTTGATATTCAATAAATAAAGTTTAATAAATTTCGTATATTTGTTAAACCTACACATGTGGAAGTCATGTGTAGGTTAGGTTACTTACACATAACCTACATGTGTGTAGGTAAATTTAAAACGCTAAAAATACATACGTAAAAAATATTTTAATGATTTTTTTTAATTTATACCTTATACATTTATATGTAGGAAGTGAATTTATTTAAAAAAATTAAACAAATGAAAGTCTTTTTTAGTGATTTAGGTTTCTTCTTTTTCTTCTCGCAATATATGAGTCTTCTCAAATGAACCTCCACCATTTAATTTTTTATATATATATATATATATATATATATATATATATATATATATATATATATATATATATATATATATATATATATATATATATATATATATTATATCGCTCTCGTAATTTTCAACCTCCGTGCTACGAGGGTTCAGGATCCGCCACTGCCCATAGTGATGACTGTTACCGAATACTTCAAATTTCAAACCTTTAATGCCACTTACTTGAATCTCAGCCAAACCTATAAATTGAAGTCCAAAGCCTTAGTGTTACATATAATACGTATAAAGACAAGAAAACAAGAAGAAACATGCTGCTGGTTGAGTCCTGCAAAACAGAAACAGAAACAGAAAAAGGTGACGGAAAATATCCGGGCCTGTGTTTGACACAGTTCCCTTAAACATATTCTCGGTATGTTCCCAGGGTACACCGGATGCTAACAGTGTGAACTGCCGGACTCGAGCACTTGCTTGAAACAAAGTCGAAATGCTGATGTGATCTGAGAAAACGTTGAAAGTTGCTGTTGTGTATTCTGATTTGTCTTGGTAGTATTTGTAACCAAGAAGTGATGACAAGAGTCTTGATTTATGACAATTCAATTGTCATAAACTCAAGTAATTGCAGTAATCAATGCATAAAACTGGAAAAAGAATTCCAAAGGTTGACCTGGTTTTGTTGTTAAAACACACAAAAACGACATGGTCCGATCCTAAGTTTTCGGAGCTACATTCGTGTCCGCAGGTCGCGCGGGTGTCGCAAGTCTAATGCGATTTCCAACCTCGAATTCAGTTTTCTGCACCCCCTGCGCGCGGGTAGGCTCTTGAGTAAAACACAACATAACATTTCAAATGTGTATTGGAGGTTTTTGCTTTTAACTAAGATTTAGTTTGGTCTCCTCTCCTATGTGGGACACACTAAACTTCCACCAAACCAACACCTCTCATTCATATTTTTCCAACACTTAGTACTCCGATAATGTGTCACTCAGATTGAAATATACCAAACAAAGAACTTCTACTAAGTAGTCCCTTGCTTCCGACTCACTAGCCACCACTAAGTGTACCATCACAAGTCTACATAGACCTCGTGAATGTCAGAATAACCAACACACAGTCTTGGAGGTAGGTTGCTTGTTAATGAAAGTAGAATATTAGTTAATGAAAGTTCACTTCACTGAAAAACATAACTTTAACTATTACACACACCAAAAGTAGAATTTAGACAACAATCATAACAAGGATAAGCATAAACAAGTCATCTTACCCAAATAGATCAAAAAACCTAGCCAAGCATGACAATGAAAACAACATAGACCTAACTGGCATTATTGTAAGAACATATGTTTACCAGATTTGAAGTTTGTTGAATCGGTTTAAGCTACATGAAATGATCTAACATATGGCCTACTGAGCTGAAACAAATAGAGAACAACATTGAAAAGTGTGGGTGGAGACTCTAGAGGTGCTCCCATAACACTTGGTTAAAGATTGGTATTTATAGGCAGAACAAGTGGTCAGGCACGCGTGTGTGCCTCTTAGGCAATTTTTGATGTTGTTCTATTCTGTAGAGTTTCGTTGATGTATGAGGATTTAAAGCCCAAGATTTTGATTAATAACGTTGAATTGTTGTTGAACCAAATCCAAGAAATCCAAGATGAAGAACAAATCGATTTTTAAGTGTGTGTATGTGTTGTAGGTAAAATTGTGATTACCAAAAGTTAAAAAGAATTCATGTGACTGATTTACGTATGATTAAATGAATAAATGTGATTTAGAAATAGTTGAACGTGCTTTGGGGAACTGATTTGATGATTATGTTTGAAATGATTGTAGGAACGTTTTAGTCAATTAAATTTGATTAATTACGTGTGTTTTAATCGAATGTAGGTTTAGGTAGCTTGCAACCAAGGTACTTGAATATGGTGGAACAAAAGCGGGAATTGATTTTAAATGGTTGTATTAGGTTCAAGTCTTGTTGGTTAAACGTGACAACCAAAAGTTAAAAAGAATTCATGTGACTGATTTACGTATGATTAAATGAATAAATGTAATTTAGAAATAGTTGAACGTGCTTTAGGGAACTGATTTGATGATTATGTTTGAAATGAAGGTAGGAACGTTTTAGTCAATTAAATTTGATTAATTACGTGTGTTTTAATCGAATGCAGGTTTAGGTAGCTTGCAACCAAGGTACTTGAATATGGTGGAACAAAAGCGGGAATTGATTTTAAATGGTTGTATTAGGTTCAGGTCTTGTTGGTTAAACGTGACAACCAGTTTATTTGAGTAAAACTGAAGTTATGACATCTTCGGAGTTCGGCTGATAGGTGGCCGGAACTCCTACCGGAAAAAATACAGCAATAAGATAGTTTCATAAATGACAATAATGGCCCAAATAGTTAGTTTTGTTTAAAATTTACTATCTAATTAGCTAATACGACTAACTTAATAGCTTTTTTTTATTAATTATAATGATTTTAGTTCCTTTTATATGATCACATATTTAGAGAACTAGATATATTCGCTTGTCTCGCACCTTGCGTGGGAGTTTATTTCCTTTTTTTCTAATCACTATTTCATGTTTGATGTCCTTAGGCTCAAATTAGATAATCGTGCTCAAAACAAATTTTTATATTGTTATTATCATAGCCTCATCATAGTCACAAACAAACAAAAAATCACTAACAACAATCTAATGAAACAAATGCAAAGAAACATGCACCTAGAAACCACATTAACAACCTAAAGAGTATGTATTGTCATTAGATCGCAACCATTTTGAATCTAAACTAACAAATATTGAATAATCAAACAAAACTGACACCAAAAATAGTATTAAAAGCACGAGTTAACAACAAATGAAAAACTATTAGGCTCAGGGGTGTTAAAGATGAACACAATCATGACTACAATGAAAGTCACACTATGGAGAATTCACACCCCATTATCATCATAGCCTTCCATGAAAAAACCAACACAATCAACATAAGACCGGGGCTCATTGAGAACCAATTCGTCATATATAACAGTGTAACAACATCCATGGTAACAACCAAATCAAATTGATGAACTATTCTAGGTTGCGAATACATGATGCTAACAACCAAATCAATGTGACACCATCCATGCTAACAACCAAGCCTGCAAGATTTTTAGTTGTACCACACACAATAACAACAATACCCTGCATAACAACTTGAAACAATACACCCAACTTGAAACAATACAATAATCGACGGCCATGCTCACCAAGATCAACAATCACAAAACCCACGAAGTCACAGAATCCATAACATAGTAGATACACAAAATCATAGAATTAACCACAACATCACAAAACCCATAATTTCCCAAACATGAAACCCTAGTTCTACAACCGTGTGAAACGACCTCAGATCTAAAAAATATAACCATCACCTGCATCAACCATGTAAACAAAAAAAATTAAATTCATATAATGGTAACCATCACCGGATCAACAGCCAGAAATAACAGACAAGACCAATTCGCACACTGGCACAAACCATAGACCACACATATCTAAGGATCAGCACCCATCACCCGAAAAACCATAGGCCACACTAATCCAAGGTCGGTAACCATCATGGAAAAACAACTTGCATTAAACGATGTGAGAACAAATCAAGAGATCCAGAAGCCCTCTATGAAAAAACCACATGCATGCAGCTAGTAAAAGACCAGCAACGCCAACCCGTTAAGGCCACTAAAAACACCAGTGGCAACTTGCGTACAAATGAGCAATATCATGGTTTTAAAGAAACAACCAGAGAGAGAAAGAAGCCGGTGTATACAAATGAGTAATATCATGGTTTTAAAGAAACAACAATACCTGATATACCACAAACAGCCTCAAATCTGATTATAAAATTACCTAAACCTTCTTTAATGTTCATCCGATTACTAATTCAACATAGGTAAATAAATTATACTTTTTATAGAAGTTATTTATAGATTATAATTTCATTAATTAATAATTAAATCATATAATAAATGATTTAAACATATTAAGTTAAACAAAAACATTATGTTTTTAACGGCCATGCCAGGGGGAGTACTTTTATTAAAGAAACACTAGCAAGATGCTAGAAACAAAGAGTTTAAAACATAAAATTACACATAAATGTTTTATAACTGTTTTTATTACATGATAAATTGAATAAAAAAAATTACTTGAATACGCAAACGCATTTAAGTTTGTGATAAGTATCGGGTCAAAATTACAAACTGGATGAGAAAGGTACCGTTCGATGAATAAAAAATCATCCATTGGAGGCACATCCGCACACGAGTCAGATATATGGCTTAAGTTGGTCTGGCTACATGTCATGACAAACCAACCTATCAAATGGAGTGATGAATAATTTCTGAGTGTTATGGTCGTTGATTATGAGTTGGGCTTCGGTTCCCCATTCACAATAATTTATTGACGGAAAATTTTATGAGAAAATGATTTTAGTTATCTTGCACTTGTCATTTTAATGTTATTATGTTTAAAATTTTGAGTAAAAGAAAATTTTATAAAATTAACAATTAAAAAAATAATTAAATAATACTTACATGTTCAACTGTGTAACACATTTTTTTAGAGTGTCTAACAATGACTGCTACACTAACCTTTTGTATGACCCTCATCTCAATATTACACATTAGGCCATGAGTGCCGGTAGTAAGTTATAGGAAGTATGATAGGAGAATATGTTGTCAAGTTAAATGTCGTGTTATGATTGAGAAAGTTTTTAGTAGTGGTACGATATCACGTAGTTTTGTAATTACTACCTAACAATTGTTCGTTAATTATAATCATAATAATAACTACTATTATTATATTATTATTATTATTATTATTATTATTTTCAAATAATGAATTATAAAATCATATATTTAAAATTAAATTAGAAACAGAAATAAAATAAAAAGTAACATTAATTTCATCAAACATTAGATAATAATAAAAGAACAAATAAAAATGACATGAATTGAATCCTTATATAATATAACAAAATATAAAAATCATATGTGGCATGTTTTCATAGCTTTTAGCTTATATGACATTATTTGAGAGATTATCTCACAATAATGATTTTTATATTTAAATTATGTATATAGAATTTATTATAATAAAATTAATTACATTTTTGGTCCCTTAATATTTTAGAAAATTATGAAAAATTTAAGAGTATATTTATATTTTTAACCCTTTACTACAAAGGGTATACGTGAGTCGGTTTATATTTGATATGGTATAAAAATGAAACTTATTGATAAAGTAAATAATAACATACAATTAAAGACCTCAGTGTTTTATAAATATACATAACATTTTTATATGATTTTTTTTAAATAAACTACACCATAAAACTAAGCACTTTATTTTCTTTAATTTGAGTATAATATTGTTATACTAAAAATCTAATTTTTAAAAATATATCATGTGTTCCGTTTTACCATGGTTTTGTCTCAAAACTGAATGGAATATTCATGAACATCTTTAAAAGCATCACTTGAATTGTGTTCCCGAGCGTAGCGCGAGCACTAAACTAGTAGAATAATAAAAACAAATTTTTATATATTGACTGTTGACTTCATGCATGTCTTGATAAAGCGTTTCTGTCAATCCATGTCAATGATCTCTTAGGTGAGAGAGATCCAATGCTAGCGTCCTCAAACGTTTGGGTCGAATAAATTGTAATGTGTATGGTTTGTGTTTATAACTTTTTTGTGTTTATAACTTGGTTGTGGTTTGGGTTATTGTAGGGGTTCTTCATGTTATTTTAGGGATTTATTGTGACAATGAGATGCGTAGTGGAATTAATAAGGATGATATGAGTAGTGAAAATATAGAAAAGTGAGTTGCGGTCAAAATTTGTGTGATTTATGGGTTAATTTATCTAGTACTATTTGTGTTTAAAATTGATAAAAAGAAAATTAATTTAGAACCTCAAACGGTAAAAAGTTTAATGTCAAACAGATCTTTTGCGTGATAGTGGCCATGAGATGGGCAATAACGCCCGCAATAATGTTGATCGGGGCGGTGTGCTCCCGTGTCATAGCCCACCCACCACTTATGGGTTACCATGTCCATTACGCATCTACCTACATTGATCTGCTTAAGTGTTAATCTTATATTGAATTTCATCATTACCATAACAATTTTCTTAATTTCTTATTAAAATATTAACTATTTGTGAAAAAACTCATGACCTTATAACTTGCGTAAGTTTTAACCATTAAAGCTGAACTCTTTTTTATTAACTATTGCGAACAAAAAATATGTATTTATACCTTTGCCGTCTTATTTATTAATATATTATATTTTTATTTTTTTATTACATATCGTTTACATTTTTCTCAACAAACGTGTTACTAACCTAATATATTTAATAACTCAAGATTTTAGGGACATCAAAACCATTTTGGAGATGAGGAGGGAATTAGGGGAAGGAAACTTTTTAAAGATTTGTAAATTATTTTATAGATTGTATTTAACAAACATTAATTTTCAAGTAATATGTAGAATACTCACTCATTATGTCACCTCGATATAATTTTAACCTGTCGTTTTTTTCTTATATGACATTTGATAAACGATTATATCTTAGGTTTTCTTTATTATAAATTTTGAAAACTTTAAAATGTTTTTTACAATATAAAATTTGATAGTTTATTCAAATAACTAAATTTTGCAAGTTGTATTACCAAATAATCATATAATAAAACATTTTTAATCAAACCTATTTGACGTTTTCTTCTTGTAAGTTACAACTTTTGTTTGTTTGCTTTTTAAAAATTAAATTTAGTTATGTAACTAAATATTTAATCTAATATTTAGTAATTTTATTTAACACGTCCCGTGTATCAAACGGGCATTAAATATAGTAACATAATATCACACAATAAACCTAAATATCACCAAGATTTAAACCTTTGCTGCGAGTTGACAGTAAAAGTGTGAATGCTAGAAATCCCACCAGAAAATATGGTGGGTGCATATAAATATGTATATACTCCATAAAATACACAAATGAAATTATAAAACAAATATTATCCTTAAATAGTAATGCAACCTCACCATTCACCATCTAAAGTGATACTTAAAAATTAATGTGTAGATTTGAATGAAAGAATTTGGGGAAAAAAGTTACTTTCAATTAACAGCAATTGCTTATATACAAAATTAGATAACGGAAATTTAACAACTAACTAAAACTTGTTAAAACTAACAGAATCGTTTATTACTAACTCTAGTAACTAACTTATTCACTATGCTTACACCCTGCCCCCCCTCTACTTGGAGGCAATAAAAGACGCAACTTGGAAAGTAAATCAACATGCTTGTGACAGGGTAAACTCTTTGTAAATAAATCAGCTGGTTGATCTTGAGTGGCAATATGATGTAAAGCAATGAGACCATCCTGAAGCTTTTCTCGTACAAAGTGACAGTCTAACTCAATGTGTTTTGTTCGTTCATGGTACACTGGATTTCGAGCAATATGAATTGCAACCTGACTATCACATTTGACAGAAATTGGTGTAATGTTTGGAACAGAAAATTCAGTCAACAATCGAGATAACCAAGTAAGCTCTGCAGTAACCCGTCTCATGGATTGATATTCAGCTTCAGTAGAGCTTAATGAAACATAGTTTGTTTCTTAGATTTCCATGAAATTGAGCTTCCTCCAAGTAAAACAAAATATCCTGAAACGGATCTTCGAGTATTGGGACAAGCTGCTTCAAGTTTAAACTCAGGATTATTATTAAAAAACAATCCTTGATCAAAAGTGCGATTCACATAACAAGAGTATGCAAAGCAGCATCCCAATGTGGTATGTGAGGAGATTGCATGAACTGGCTCAAAAACTGAACTGCAAATGATAAATCTGGTCGAGTATGGGTGAGATAATTCAATTTTCCAACTAGTCTTCGATATAATAAAGGATCATGAAAAGATGAACCAGATTGGAGAGATAATTGAAAATTGGGAGGTAAAGGACACAACTTTTCTATGGAAGGTAAAAAATCTTTAAAATCTTGAAGCAAATCTTTTACAAATTTTCGTTGAGTTAAGATAGTACCCTTTGGAGTATGCAGCACTTCAATACCCAAGAAATAATTGAGAGTACCAAGATCTTTTATTTTAAAAGTAGAGTCAAGAAAAGCTTTAAGATCTGCAATTTCTTGATCATTGTTCCCAGTTAATAAAATGTCATCCACATACACAGCAATACGCACCTCTGAAGATCCCATATATATCGAAAATAAAGAATGATCATTATAAGATCTCACATATCCTTTAGATTTTAAAGCATCAGACAAACGTCCATACCACTATCTGGATGCTTGTTTAAGTCCATACAACGATTTTTGAAGTTGAAGAACTTGAGTTGAATCATCAAGTAACATACCAGGAGGTGTTGCCATGTATATTTCCTCATCGAGATCAGCATGGATGAATGCATTATTCACATCCAATTGTGAAAAAGACCACTTCTTCTTGGTTGTTGTAGCAATTAAACTTCGAATTATGGTCATTTTTACCACAGGAGAAAAGGTTTCATGAAAATATATTCCAGCAGTCTGAGTATCTCCTCGAACCACCAATCTAGCTTTACATCTTTCAAGTGTGCCATCAGCTTTAAACTTGATTTTATAAACCCATTTAGATTTAATAGCTTTCTTTCCTGTAGGTAAAGTGGTAATCTTCCAAGTATTGTTTGCAGTTAAAGCATCAATCTCAAGTTGCATGGCAGCCTGCCATTCAGGGTAATTGGCAGCCTGTTTGTAAGATATGGGTTCAATTAAAGTATCAAGATTATGAAGAAAGTTTTGACTTGAAGATTGTAAATCAGAAGTGGAAACATGATTTGCAGCAGAAATGTCTGTAAGAGTGTGAGGACATGAAATAGCAGAATTGCAATGATAATCAGACAAATAGGATGGAGTTTTAGTAGTTCTGGAAGACCTTCTAGGTGGAATAGAAGGAGTAAGAACAGAAGATGAAACAGGTGAAGAAGTGTAAAGGATAGGATCAATGAAATCAGGAGCAAGTGAAGGAAACATTGTATTCGTCAAAGATTTCGAAGTAGAAGGAAAGATGTTCTCAAAGAAGATAACATCTCTGGAAACAAAGATGTCATGAGTTTGAAGATTATATAGTTTGTAACCCTTTTGCCTGTTGGATAACCAATAAACAAAGCAGGTGTAGCTCTTGGTTGGAATTTGTCTCTTCCTTGTTGAAGGATTGATGCAAAACACAAGCAACCAAATACTCTTAAATGAGTATAAGATGGAATTTTACCAAATAAAACTTCACTAGGGGATTTGTGTTTCAACAATTTGGTAGAGAACAGATTAATGAGATATGTTGCAGTCAAAAGACAATCACCCCAGAATTTAGTAGGTAATTTGGATTGAAATAAAAGAGCTCTTGATATTTCCAAAAGATGTTTATGTTTTCTTTCAACAATACCATTCTGTTGTGGTGTAGCAACACAACTTGTTTGATGGATTTTGCCTTTGGATAAAAGATATTGAGCATTATCAAATGAAAAACCTAGCTCAAAGGCATTGTCTGATCTTAAGCATTTAATTTTGGTACCAAATTGTGTTTCCACCATGGCAATAAAATTTTGTAACACAGGAAATGCATTACTCTTTGTGGATAGTAAATGTGTCCAAGTGAATCTACTATAATAATCAACTATGGTAAGAAAATATCTAAAACCATCATAAGTTGATATGTTATATGGTCCCCATACATCAACATGGATAAGATCAAAAATGTGAGAAGATTCTTTTGTACTATGTGGAATCTGTGATGTCTAGCAAGAGGAAAAACATCACAACAATTTAAGGACTCAATGTTTGATGAATTGAACACAGATAATTGTTTGAGTTTGTACAAGGGTAAATGACCAAGTCTATGGTGCCAAGTTATAATAGAAACAACATTATTACAAATAGACTGGTTTATTCTAGAAACAAAATTTGAAAAAGGTTGGTGAACAACTTGATTGTGCTTGAGTAGATATAAGCCATCAAGTAAGCTACCAAGAACCATTGGCCTCTTCAGAGAAGGGGCCTGCAACATACAAGCTTTGTTAGAAAAGAAAACTAGACCATTATATAAACACATAGTCTATGAATGGAAAGCAAATTGTTCTTGAAATATGGAACTAAAAGAACATTATTCAAAGACAAATTTGGTAACAAGTGCACGGTTCCAGATTGAGTAGCTTGTAAAACAGATCCATTAGGGAGATGTTTAAAAATAGGTCTAATCAAAGATTTGAGATTAACAAGTAATCTAGGATTAGAACACATATGATCATTGGCACCTGTGTCAATTATCCAAGTTGTATTAACAGTAGAAATGGATGAACAAGCCATTATACCTGCAAAATTTGCATAACGAAGTTTAGTGGTAGAAGAATTAGCTTGAGTATCATCTTGTTCTCCATTTTCAACTTGAGTACTTTGGATAAACTGGATTAGTTGTTGACACTGATCTGGCGTGAGAATTGAACCAGTACTCAAAGGATGAGTAGCAACTTGATTAGAATCATCATTTATGCAAGCATTTATAGTAACAACCTTAGGTTTAGTGAACTTGAAGTCTTTTGGGAAACCAATCAGCCTATAACACTTGTTCACTGTGTGTCTAGATTTCTTACAGTGTGTACATGTAAGTTTCTTATGATCAGACTTAGCGTTTTCATTCATTGAAGAAACATCTGGAAAATGATAAGCAATCGGATGTATCTCTCTCTGTCTTTCATCTTGCATCAATATAGGGTATGTTTTGCTAATGGAAGGCAATGGTTGCATCATGAGTATATTACCCCTAATATTATCATAACTAGGGTTTAAACCCATAAGAAATTGAACCAAATGTTGTTCTTCTTCCATTTTTAAAATTGCAGCATATGAACCACAAGAACAAGTAGGTATATTCGAACAAGAATTAATCTCATCCATAAACACTTGATTCTAGCAAAATATGTTGCAATATTGCTATTTCCTTGAGAAATTTCAGACAAACTCTTCTGCAACGGATAGTACTTTGCACCATTAGATTGTCCATATCGATCATTCATCTCTTTCCAAAGTTGAGCAGAAGTTTCAACATACAAAACACTTTCTGCAATTTCTCTTGATAAAGTGTTGAGGATCTAGGAAATTATCATATTATTACAACGATTCCACAGGTTTGAAGTGGAGGCATTAGCTGTATTCACAACAGATCCGTCAACGAATCCAAATTTGTTCTTTGCTGAAAGCGCGATAGTCATTGCTCGTTTCCATGCACCAAATCCGACGCCGTCGAGTTGTTTAGAAACATGGATTAAACCAGGATGATCAGATGGATGTAAATATAACGGATCTGAAGCATCAATAGTCATTGAAGTATGTGGAGGAGGAGGAAGAGGAAGATTGTTGTTTGTTGTCATTGAAGATGAAGAGAAATTAATGAATATGAATGATTTGATGAAGACAAAGCAATGAAGAAGATGAAATCGAGAGCAAAAATAAGAGATTTTGCTCTGATATCATGTCGATTTGAATGAAAGAATTTGGGGGAAAAGTTACTTTCAATTAACAACAATTGCTTATATACAAAACTAGATAACGGAAATTTAACAAGTAACTAAAACTTGTTAAAACTAACAGAATCTTCTAACATAATCGTTTATTACTAACTCTAGTAACTAACTCTACTAACTATGCCAACATAATGAGACATGAGATTTTGCTTGTTTTGAAACTTTAGATCGATGAAATTCAGACGGTAATATTTAAATCTTTGTGTTGAAAGCATTTAGTCTTGAATTTAAAATCTTGTTATTAATAGATGTTATGTATTTTTCCTTAAAAGTTAATGTTAAAAGAATAGTGATACTAAATATTAACTATCTAGGTGATATTGAATATAGTGATGCTAACTATGTAGGTGATACTAAATTTTAATATTAACCGGTTGTTTATAAATTAAAAAAAAAAAAGTTGCATACTTGCATGTGCAAATTAAAATAATAAAAAAAATAAAGACTCCATCCACCTAAATTTATATATATCGACACAACTTTACAAAGTTGACATCACCTTTACACCTCCAATTCTCCAATCTCAATCCTTATATTCTCTCTTCCCCATAATACTATATGCATACACAAAATTATATCTATATATACTTAATACTTAATACTTAATTCATAAGCATTATGCATTGAGCCACCCTATAAAACTTAAGCCCCTCAATCTCACAAGATCCCCCCTTCTTTCATCATCTACATTTCTCTCTTTTCAAAGTTTACTAGATCCAATCACAATTGTTAGATCTTCAAGTTTTATGGGTGGTGATCAAGATACAATCAAAACCCTAATCAAACTTCATTTCTATACTACCAACAATCAAATTTAAATGGCAACACATTCATTTGTTTCATGTTCTTCCATTTTAGCCTTTGTTTTCTTGATGATTTGCAAAGGTAAGTAAATGATTCCATTATTCGCATTTTTTAAAATTTCGGTGTATCGATTTTTTGAATCTTTAAGAAACAGTTTATCGATGAATTGTTAGGGATGGATCAGTTGAAGCTCCATCGCTTGATTCATCACTATCATTGGTATTTGATGATTTTAAGTGATATATAAGAAATTAAGCTTAACACAATGTATTAGTTTATGATTTGTTTTTTTAAGTATTTTTTTATTTATTTCAGGAATATGTGGAAGTACATTCACTTTTAAAAATAGATGTGATTACATGGTATGGCCAGGGATATTATCAAGTGCTGGTAGCACTCCATTGGATAGCACGGGGTTCGAACTGAGCCCGGGCGAGTCACGCGCCTTCCAAGCCTCGCCCGGTTGGTCAGGTCGATTCTGGGGCAGAACCGGTTGCACCTTCGATGAAAATGGTCAAGGAAGTTGTGCAACCGGTGACTGTGGGTCCAACCAAATTACATGCAATGGGGGTGGCGCGACCCCACCAGCAACCCTAGCTGAATTTACAATAGGGTTAGATTCGGGGTCAGGCTCAAATCCCCAGGATTTTTATGATGTAAGCCTAGTAGACGGGTACAATTTACCAATGGTAGTTGAAGCAAGTGGCGGAACAGGTGCATGTGGCACAACCGGATGTGTGACCGATCTAAACCGAATGTGTCCATCCGAGTTACGTGTAGGAGACGGTCAAGCTTGCAAAAGCGCGTGCGAGGCTTTTGGGAATCCGGAATATTGTTGTAGCGGATCATTTGGATCGCCAGACACTTGTCGCCCATCGCCTTATTCGGAAATGTTTAAATCCGCTTGTCCGCGGTCATATAGTTATGCGTATGACGACGCTACGAGCACGTTTACCTGCACAGGTGCAGATTATACCATCACATTTTGCCCGGGATCAACAAGGTAAATAAATCTCTCACTTTTTTACTTCATTTAGTTACTATATTTATCATAAAATATAAAAAATATGTTATTGACAAATCTTTTTATTGTACTTTTAGCCAAAAATCATCCACAAATTCATCAACAGGAACTGCAAATGCTTCACCGGTTTTTTATACGGCACCCGAACCCGAACATGACCCGAATGGGTCATCATGGCTACCAAGTTTTGCCATTGGAGGATCATCAAGAACAATTTCTAATAATGCCATATTGACGCTAATTTCATTTATTGTGTTTTGTTTTTTTCTAGTTGTGAAATAATTTATGTTAGTCAGACGAGAAATATTGTAATTATGTGAGCAATTTTGTGTAGATATGTTCAAGAATTGCTTAAGCACATTATGAGACACACAAGTTGATTTTTTTTAGAAAATGTAATTGTGTATTTTGTTTGAGTTGTGATATTGTTGGATACTTTATTGTTGATTTTTTATCATATGTTTTATGGAAAAGAAAAAAATTAAAGGTTAGTTTATTTTTTACCAAGTGGTTATCACTTTTTTTTAACTTTAATTCTAAGCTAAGTTTTTTTTATTTTCTTTTTATTTATTGATGATTAGAGTACTTGTAATGGAATGTAATAAGACCGGTGTAATGGCTGCCACCCCTAGCTACACCGTCCCCTTGATCCCTCGTGATACCTTTGTGATCGATTGTGTTTTATGTAATGAGCTTCACGGCCAAAGTGGAGACAAAGAGAGGACTACGTACGCCAAAATAGGCCTACACCTGCCACACATTTTTTAAACCGTTATGTCACACTTTTAAAAAAATGTGTAACTAAAGTTTATAATACCATTTTGTAACTTTCTTGCCTAGTTTTCGTCACATAGTTTTTTTTTTAAAATATATTCCAACCACACTATACATCATCAACTTTATTTATTACAAATTTCATCATTATATATCACGCATCAAAACCACCATTTTTCACTATTATTGGCCATCCCCTAAGTGGGAGCTAAGAACAACTATTTAACGTCCTGAGCCCACACTTTCAAATCAATTCCAGAGGTCACGGGTTCTAGTTTAAAGATAATGTCATTTTAGCGGTTGGCTATTTGGTCCAACGGCATTCCAATGATGGGCTAAAACACTTGACTTCTTAGAGGTCACGGGTTCTAGTCTTGAGGAGAGAGGTTTACACAGAAAAGGTTAAAGGTTCCTGCTGTGGTTTTCCCCCGGGGCGGTTAGTTGACGAGTCTTAGACTCCGACTTTCCTGCTCTTTGGAAGGGTTGGTCGGGGCCCCGAGAAGAGTATTCTTCTCTTAGGGGAGCTGCCACACTCTGCCGCAAATAATCCCTCTTACAGGGGATAGGCCGTGGGCTTCTAGGCTCGGTCATTGCACTCCCCTGAGCCACCGATTAGCTGGTAATGCAATTGTCGTTCAAAAAAAAAATCTCTCCTTATAAAGAGAGACATATGGTGATCCCATCTTAATGATATTCTGTAAAGAGAATTTCAAATGAAGAAATCTATTACAACTCATATATTCCTTCTCTAGGTTACTTGTCATTTAAAAGACTTATTATTACTATAAATATTGAATATAATAAATCATGATTTTTTAAACGTTTTAAAACTGTCAAATAATCAATCAATTGATTTGTGATGGGTTCTAGCTCAAACTTTGAAAATAAAGCTTGAAACGAGACGGGATCAAGCTCAAACCCTGTCAAGCTTAAATGAGTCGAGCTCAAGCCTAAAAAGCTCAGGCTCAACTTGATTTGACTCATTTACACCCTAAAATACTTTCTGCTACTCTAAACTAACTTTAAAAGATATTTTAAGGAAGTTTGTGCGGTGGGTGGGTGTGTTTTAAAATAACTATATATACTTAAAATACAAGACTAGGCCTAATCATAACAATTCATAGGACAACGGGGACAACTTTTGGCCCTCAAAGATAGCAAATTAAAGTGCATCCCATGGACGGTGCAAATTAAATTAGTCCCTAACTTGTTGGGTGGTTGTGTGTTCATTATAATAACAATACTTATGACCAATCTTCCCCTTAAATCAAGCTTTGTGTAAGTTACACTCTAGTCACATGTAATTTCACTGATAATGCTCTTTTTTAGTGTACGAATGTAGATCTAAAGTTTTTAAATTGTTTAAGTGAACTTAGTGGGTTTAAATGGGTTAAAATTGTTGATAATGCTCTTTCTAGTCATATTTTCATGATTAAAATCTAATTGTGTTAAAATGACATTATTTTTGAACTTGAATCCTAGGAACAATTACTCTTTTTTTATTATAAGTTTAATTCAGTGCAAAATTTGTTTTCAATTTGCAGGTCAATTTAAACTAACTCAAAGTTCAAGTTCGTATTCATTCAATTGTTTAATTTCTTTCTTTCAATTCAATATCATTTGGTTAACTTAAGCATTAAATACCAATTTCCTGTGGATTCGATACACTACTTAACTTTACTATTAATAGTGAATATGAACTCAATTTACTTTATTAAATTTTGACCGACCAAGCAACATCAATTAGCCGCGCTATGCCGCTACCGGGTGCCCAGGTCTCATGTATGTGACTTCGTCACACGTTAGATAAACCAAAATTTCATGTCTCTCATGTTACGGTCTAATGTCGTAATGTGTCACGTATTAAAAGACGGAGATATATCCAAACTTAGAAATCAAAATGATAACTAAGTCAAAACTGGGGGGTCAAAGTTGTAGATATGTTAAAGTTGAGCATAGGGTCAAAGATGTAAATCGACTCATTCTTCTGGGGTCAAAATGATAATAAACCAAAGTCGTAAATATGTCAACGTTGAGTTGGGGGGTCAATGTAGTAAAATTGACAATGTAGAGGGTCTAATACACCGACCTTGCTTATTAGAACTATAGACAATATGCCAAAAAAGGGTTCAAAATTGTAATTTTCAAATCTGGGTGCCACCGACCTTGAGAGACTGGGTTGCGCAATGTGACAGTCGTGTCTTGTGAATGTGACTTCGTCATACCCGTTTATAAAAAAAAGTTTCATGTCTCGCACGCGATGTAAGGTCGTAATGTGTCATATGGTGAAAGATGTAGTTTAAAAGTGTATTTATTTAAATTTAGGGCTCAAAATGATAACTATATAAGTTTTGAAAGTCAAAGTTGTTAATATATCAAACTTAATGATTAGGTCAATTATAAATTAATGAAAGTTTATGATTAAACGAGAAGGTCTTTCACCGACCTTATCATTTAATATATATAGAAATATGACAAATATATAATTACATGATAGAATTTACTAAACAGTATATACTTTATCTTGCATATATAACGATTCATAAATACTTCAAACAAAATAAAAGCGGAAGATCCTCTTTATTTGTCATTTTATATACATGTAAAACAATTATATACGCACACAAGTTAAGTAATAAATAGGTAATAAACGACCAAACATCGAATTTAAAAAAGTTATTTACCAAACTAGCTCAATCTTTAAGTACAATGTTTTAGAGTCGAGCACAAGTGATTTTAGACTAAACGAGCTACGATTGAGATGCAACTCAAGTCATTTAACCATTAAGTTGAGAACCCAAAATCCACCCTTGTTTGATTCCCGTGAGCTCACTTGAAATGGAGAATCCATGAGTTAAAAGGGGCAATTGCATATATTTCCCTTTAAAGTTTAAACTTATAAAATTACATGTCTAAGACTAGAACAATGCTTCCCTTTAGCGATGAGGTTAGGTGTGCTGGTGAGGTGCTGGTCTCCTTAAAGTGAGCCATGGGTGTCTAGATTAATATAGACAGTGTGATTTTTGGTAAGATGTACCAACACATTTTATGTTTTAGTATTTAGATTTTTAAAAGCATATTTCGAGTTTAACGTTATGATAAGCCATAAGAGCATTCACAGTGGAAAAATTAAATATATTTAAGTGAGGTTTTATAATTTAGGGGGTGATTGTGATTTTTTGTGACTAAAGAAGAGAAAATTTGATGGCGAAGAAAAAAACTCTAGATTTTAATATTTTTTTAAGATGGTTGTGAGTCGCAGAGAGATAAACTATATCAAAATATTATTATTTCAATAAAAGGTTAGAGAAAAAGATAGTGATTTTTTATAGTAGTGGTGCATAAAAATACTCTGAATCAGAACCGATCCAATAACCGAAAATGATTCTTAGAATAACCGGTTATACAAGAACCGACCGGAACCAAACCTTAGATTCTAATATGTTTTTCAAATTCCAGATCCTGCAAAATAACTGGTTCCTACAAAAACCGATTCTTGAAACAACGGTATGTTTTAATGTTTTTAATTATTTAATGTTTTAAGAATTATCTATCTTATAATATTTGACATTTTTAATATTACTATTTATTTAGTCTAAACTAAATAAATAGAAACCAATTATACAAAACCGGTTTTTTAAAAACTGAAACTAGCCTTACAAGAAGCGGAACGGAACTAGTTATATAAGTTTTAGTTTTTTCAACAAAAACCAGTTCTAGAACCATAGTGCGAACAAGAACCGAAACTGGAACCGATTCTTCAAAATTACCGAGAGAGATGTGCACCTCTAGTCCTCTACTAAAGTACTAAGCAGGAATCAATTATGTCATGGTTATGAATTGGGCCTGAACTTGATCAAATCGGCCCAGATCAGAAACCAAATAAAATAAAATAAAATAACAAAAAATCCACAGCCACATACTAAAGTGGAAAGAAATCAAAGAACCGGTTTGGTACCAAGCAGATACCGTTTGAAAGAGTTGGTTTGAGACATGACAAGAACCGGAATTGAGAAACGAAACTCTTCAATTGGGGAGTGCGGTAGATTAACATCAACAAAGTCACATTTTGTTAAATAAAAAGATATTTCATTTCTATCAACCCACCATTACATGTTACACAAAACTTAACCCGCATGTGGTTTACGATTGGAACGGCACTATTTCGATAGAGCTCTCTCGGTATTATTTTTTTAAGTTAGAAATGAAAAGGTAAGAGGTGGTTTTCGGAACATGACCATGATTCATCAATAATGAGTCTTGCTGTAACCATCTAAGGTTCATTGATATGAACCTTATACGTATCAAATAAATGCACATCTTCCTACTTGATTAATGTTCATTGTATACGATCTAGTGTGTTTCAAAACTGTTAACCGAAAACAACCATTATATGTGTATTTTACTTCGTAATTGTGTCTTGAAAGACTTTCAGATTACAACTCTTAATATTTCCAACATAAAACTGTAAATGCTTTCTAAGAAAAGCTTTACTAATAAAGAAGTTCTAAACACAAAAAAAAAACATATAATGTCAATATAGACGTATAAACCTCACCAACTTAACCGGTCGATTTGGGTTTAGGCGGTTCATTAACTCCTTCCCCATGTTAATGGTTTATGAACAATGTCCTCAAGACTTGTGGATATATATGATTAGGTCCTATCATAAACCAACATTTATACCATCTAGCAATGATCCATGGACCCTTGATGGAATTTTTCTCTAAATTTCTTTGATATTTATATATGAAGAAATTACAACTCTATGTAAACAAAGTTCTGAAAAAGGAAATTAAGAAATAAATCACTGTAAAAAAACCTACTATCTTCTTGCCAATTAATCTCATGAATAAGATCACACCTTGTTTCTCCTCCCCTAGACACTTGAACATTTTTATTTGACTTCTACTAACACCCCTCCCAACTAAAAGTTAACCGCTCGCCTAATCTATAAAACTATGGCTATAAAAACCGATAAATAGGGAGCAAGATCAACATAAGTGAAAACAAACCTCTATTGCCATGGTGGTTGTTGATGCTTGTAATTCATCGGAAATAATTCCCAACCGCTATCTGGCTCTTCACGTTTCCCTCCAATGACAGAGCTCGAGGAAGCTTGATTGTGGTTGAAAAACTGTCTCAACCCCATGTTGTTGCTGTTGGTGTAGTTCTCCCGATTTCCCATTTCGGTTATGAAGCCAGGGTTCAGATCAAGGCTGTTACGTGACGGGCCAGCACCGTTTGAACCAGATGGTGCACCACCTGCAGCCATGTTGAAGAAAAACGGTTGTGTTGGTTGAGAAAATGAGGGTGGGATGGGTGGTATTATAGGGGCTCCTCTAGAATCAACCATGTATGGGATTGGCGCACCAGGCTGTCCATACATAGGTCCCAATGAATAACCATTGTGGCCATAGCCATAAGCAGGTGGATTGGTGTAAGGCATGGAAGCTCCAAGCCCCAAACCCGACCCAGGCCGACCCAAACTGAAATCCACTGAAGGTACTGTAATCCTTCCATTAGTAGGCTGAGGATGAAGAATATAATCATTGCGGTTTAGTTCAACTTGAGTACCAAAAATGGATATAACAGATTCGTCTCGTTTTTTGTTAAATTGCTTGCCAAGAAACGGATCATTGAACGACGCATTATTTTGATTACTGAAGCGGTCATTTAAATTCAAATCATTGTTCTTATAATTTGGTTGCATTGAAGATGATGACTGAACCTGGGGCCCGTTTTGTCCTACGGACCCTACTCGACCATCACGTTTCCAATCTAAAGAAATTAGTCCAGCATCACCAGCCCCAAGACTATTAAGATCCAACTGGAGTCTCGAAGACTCTTCGGCTTTGTCTCGAGATAAGAAGTCATGGATTTTATCGTCACTGCCTTCAGCTACGTTCAGATCAAAATCAAGGTGGTTCAAACGTTGGTTTGAGTTGTTGTGGCTTGATGAGGACGAATTTGTCTTTTCAGCTTCAGGGATCCGTCTAAAAGCACTGGTGGCTGCAGACCCTTTCCAACCAAGAGTACCCTCAAATTGCAAAGGGGCAACCGGCAGCCCATCGACTGCTGTCGCCCTAGAGGCCGAAACAACTGAGATTGGGGTCAAAATCTGATCAACTGGATGGTTGGTTTCGATTTCAATTTCATCAGAAGAAACTTCTTGATTCAGATCAAACCCAGAAAAACCTTTTTCAGGATTAAGTCCTGATTCTTGACCCTCGTTAATTTTAGTTGTTTGGATATCAGGTTCGGCTTGGCTAGGTGAACCTTTTGAAGATGGCACAGGTCCAGGTCCAGGTCCAGGTCCGGGTACAGATGAAACCTCTTTACCTGACCCCCAAGTGGATTGATCTTCTTTTTCATCAGTAGAAGTACTGCAACTTTGTTCCTGGGAATCAACTTCTAATTCCACTTCATTAGCAACTTGTCTAGCAAGCTCTAACGGGTCCACTATTCCATAATCAAGTTCCATGTCCGATGGTCTTTTGCTAATCAAATCATCCTCTTGGCTTTTCATTGGACGTTTAGAAAAACGTGAACGACTTCCCGAGTCATCCTCACTTTCGGTTCCATCTTTTTTCTCATCTTCGTCGGCCTCACCACTTTCTGTATCTGATGTCGTTTTAGGATTATCAGCATCAGGTGATTCCTGCAAATCACCACCACCGCCACTAGCAGGATCATCAATTCTGCTAGTTGTATCCATTTCTGTTGTGGTATTCCCATTGTCTGGAGATTGAGATTTCCCACCATCCGTCATCTCCTCATCTTTGTCAATAATGACCTCCAATGTTTCAGTCTTTGTAGCAGACTGCAAACCATGGTCAACATCAATATCTGAAGTCGAAGTTTTTTGTACAGAAGGACTAGATAAAGTAGCCGTACAGTCATTCTCCTGATTCTCCTTCACATCTTCCAACAGACTAGGTTCATTGTTTTCAGCCTTAATAATTTCGGTTTCTGATTCCATAATTATATCCTGCATTGGTATCTCTTCTTTTACTGTTTCTTGGTTAACAGTATCAGAGCATACCGATTGCTCCACATTTTCTACATTAATGTTTCCACCAGAAGAAATAGCAACCAAATTGACTTCTCTTGGAGGTCCATCGACGTCCTGAACCAGGGCCCAACTTTCACAAAGATCTTTAGCTTTCTCCCGAACCACTAAACTACTATGACCAAGAAGACCTTGCACAGTTAGCCCAATTCCTGAACCCATGGACCGATGGTGGTCCACTTGCAGCCTCTCAAGTCCACGTAACAAAGCAATGATTAATTCGTCAGAACCATTTCCACCATCATTCATAAGCTTTTGAGCTTCTTTAAGCCATTTATCAAAAAACCAGAGTCCATCTAATTGGATGAAAAGATCAAGGCACTCTTTATTTTCGGTGGCTGCAATAGTGGTTGCAACAGCAGACCATTGGCGGGTAGCGTCACTAACATTTTTCACAATATTTTCTTTCTCATTTTGCATAACGCTTAAGAGTTCATTGACTCGTGCTGGAGTTGTGAGCCCATCTTTTGACTCGGATAAGGTAAAGAAATTCTCAAGTGTCATATTGCTTCACCTAATGGGTTAATATTTCCAAGATTGAGCTGAACAAGGACCATGCTAGTACACTACTTCTCATCAATGAACCGATTAACCAAAGTACCCTGTGAGCATAAAACAGGAAAATCAATGTCACCAAAAGTGAATAAAATCAGAAGTAGTAGTTACCATAAAACTGGTCAAAAGTCGGCAAAAGTGTGATTTTAATGCATAGAAGCTCCTAAATTATTTTATTTAATAAGTTAGGCTAGCACTGAAATAGTATAATTTTCATAACCATATTTGATACACTAACTATTTTTAAAAGAAAAAATATATATAACCTAGCGTAAAAACCAGGTTGGTACCAAAAATAAGTAATCTTAACCCGACCCACCAATTTTGCCACCTCAAGTACATGCTAAGTTGTCAACCAAATCAGCTAATAAATTATATATGGACTGTTCACGTTTTGTAGGATGCTCTTATTGAATTCTGTCTCATAAATCATTATTGAATAGTGAAATTGAATACAACTAGTGAAGTAAATTTTTGCAAATCTCATTTCTATAGATGCAGCTGGCATATATAGATAACTTATGGAGAGTGCTAACATCAAATCGTCCAATTGAGGAAGTTATTATCTATCTAATTGAAGATTTAATTTTGTTAGTTGAAAGATTATCGCGTAGAGTCATAGAATCTCAGAACTTTTAGGTTATGGAATAACATTGTGAAAATAAAAAAATATCAGATGAGATATGTATCTGGTTCCCTATTCAATTAGATATGTATCTATCTAATTGTACCAAAATGCTTTTGGGGCATGTTTTATACAATACTACAAAATATTATCATAAAATGAAAATAAAAAAATGGGGATGTACCAAAATAACCACACAAAATTCATGAAAAACATCAGATGAGATATGTATCTGGTTCCCTATTCAAATTTTATTGGTTATCTCTAAGATATCGTAGTCCGTATATAATTATTTTATTTATATATTATTTGCTCTATTAGATGACAAGATGACATTGAATGCATGTGCAAAGAAACCATAACAAATCTACACTGAATTTGAGCTACTAAGAACAAAGGAAGTAATTCAACTGAAGATGAAAGATGTTGATAATGATGGCCCAGAATCATAATGAACAAAAGAAGAACACGAAAACAGAAACTTGATATGTGATCAAAGCCACTAATTAACACTTACGTATTATTATCGTCATTAGGGTACACCGTTACAAGAAAACCAGAGACCCCTATTTATAATAGTGATAGACTCTTAAAGAACAAAAAACACACCCAAAATAACTCTACTAAACTTGAGAAACTTTCCTGACTAAGCCTACCCAAATCTTTTAGGATCTTTTGTTGCAAAACAAAAAAATACACTCAAAAACAAAATTAAGACTCAACCAACTCAAGCGAATAAACCCGGAATGAACCCCCTACTATACTTTGTATCGAAAGTTTTTGAGCAGGTAGACACTGTTAGTAACTATGAGCATATATCTATTGCTTAAGGAAGTAATAGTAACGTAAATTAACTCTTACACACAAATATAAGAAAATCCATCCAAGTTAAACACGCACATCATGACAACACAATAGTGAAATTAATATGGTTGCATTACTCTTTAAGAGATTACGCAAGACTTTAAGCTTACTGAATGCTGAATAGCACAAAAATCGCCGCATCGTAAAACTAACATTTCTTTATTTGTCGTAAAAAAAACTCATGAGATAGTATAAAGTTTCCAAAAGTTAGCCAATCTCACTGCAACTTGGAAGTTATTTGCATGTCGGGTTGACAGCATTACTATATATGTTGTTCCGAAAAAAAATTGCTAATTTTATAGAGAAATAATTAGACATAAATCCTGTATGATCAAAGACCTGAACTCATGAACAAAAAAAATTATAATTTCTAGTACCTGTTTATCAAGCTCTGATTGTAATGCAACTACAGCCACCACATCACAGTTTAGTCAACCTGCAACTAAATCAAAGCAAAAAAAAGTTTAGACAAATGCACATACAAAACCCTAAAAAATAAATAAATAATAAAAAAGCATTTACCACAGCTCAAACTAAGTTCATTTTCAAACAAAACCTCAAAACAAATAAAAAAATCAATGATTCAAAGTTGCCAATAAAACCAAATAGTTAACCCCAAAACGCAAATTTTTCAAGTGAAATACGAAACCCTAATTACAAATTCAATTTCATCGTTAAACAAAACAATCATTTGTAATAATGAAAACAGTTAATATACTGATTCTACCAGATTTGTTCAGCTCACATAATTAAACCACATAATAACTACAAAAATCATAACTCAATTCATCTTTTAAAAAAGGAAACATCTGAAAAATTTACAGTAAAAAACTTTATACAAAACTTTCATTTCATAACAAAACGATACAACAATTATGTACACAAACTGAACTCGTAATTGAAATCAAAACATGAAACGAGAAAACACGGAGTGAAATTGAAGCTTACAGTGCGAATTAAGGTCAGTGTTTGTGTCTGTATATAAAAGGATTGAAAAAGTGTGTAGGTTGATGATACCTGAGAGAAGATGTTAGTCGTCTCCGGCGAAATTTCCGGCGAAAGTGTACCGGAGTGATGTTGATTGGATTGGCGTACAAATAGAGATCGATCGCACGTTCCTTTCTCGCTTTGGTTCTTCAGGGGCACTTGTTTTGTTAATGTTAATAGTTTTGGTTTACAAAACCATGCCTAATACTTTGACTTGTTCATGTTTTGCCCCCAAGGTTTTTTATCAATTGTATAAAAGAAAGGGTCAAACTAGTTTTAACAAGTCCTAACGAGTTGCGTGGCTTCGCTCCGGTTTCGTTTTCCCTCTTTCGAATCCATCGAGCTAGCATTTTCATATATTTTTAGTTTGTGTTCTGAAAACCGCATGGAATTCCGCTCGTGTAAAACAAAGAAGGGAACGTTGTTTCTTATTGAAGTATAATAGGGTTTACAAATCTGTCGTCGATGAATTCATTAAAGACAGGGGCGGATCTAGGTTGTTTGGGTGGATTCACGGAACCCATCACATAATGAAATTTTAACAGGAATCATATAGAAAAACTGAAGCGAACTCATATGTATTATTAAAATAAAATCCATTTAAGGAAAGTTAGAATAGTTCAGCTGGTATGCTTTCTTATTTCAATACAATAGGTCTCAGGTTTGATTTTGTTTAGTGTAACCTTTTTCTAAAAAAATTATAGAATAGTTTTCGTATATGTGAGATTTTTATTTCCCATTGTAAATAAGGTCATGCTTCCATCTAATGCAAATCAAGACTCATAATTAAACACAAATCAATCTTATCATCAACAGCATCATCTATGTGAGATTTTACTTCCCTTAGTTTAATTTCTTTAAGTTGAAAAATGTGAGTTTTATTGGGACTAAAATCAACCCCATATTCTTGAATCGCAATTTCACACCAACACACACTAGATCGTCACATATTCGAATATGTGCTTCATTTGTAGAGTAAAAATAGAAGACATAAAAACATATTTTCATTAAAGTTTCCTTCTTGTTTGAGAAGAAACAAGCCCATAAGAAATACACCCAAATACTTTAAGACGAGCTACAGTTGGTTTAGTACCTGACCAGGCTTCAATGGGACTTAGATCAACTAGAGCTTTAGTGGGTGATCTATTGATGACATACATGAGGTTAAGTAATTCTTTCTCCTTAAACATATTTCTGAATAAGTTCATAATGGTACGGTTCTTCCTCTCCACTACACCATTATGTTGAAGAGTGTATGGTATAGTCAGCTCCCTTTTAATACATGTTGCTTCACAAAAACTATCAAACTGTTTGGAAGAAAATTCTCCACCCCTATTAGATCTTAGAACTTTTATTGTACTGCAACTTCCCTTTTCAATCATAGTTGTAAAGATCTTGAACTTATCAAGTGCCTTATGTTTGTTAGTTATAAAGTAGACCCAACACATTCTAGTAAAATCATCTACAAAGAGTAAGCAACATAGACTTTTACCTAGACTTGGTTCTTTCATTGACCCACTTAGACCTGTATGAATCAGTTTCGGTTTAGACTTTACATACCAAGATGAGGATTGGAAGGGCTTTCTTGTTTGCTTGCCAAGTACACAAGCTTTACAAGCAATTGATGTATTGATTTTAGGTAGCCCCCACATCATATTCTTCTCATGTAGATGTTTAAGGCTACCAAGGTGTAGATGACCATACCTTCTATGCCACTTCATTACTTCTACTTCTTCCTTAGTTGCTTTAGATTTTTACACACTGAGAAGACTTTGCGCATCAAATATGAACACGTTCTTTGAGGCAACATACATTTCTAGCAACACTTTACCAGTTTTCTTATGTTTGATGATGCACTTCCCATCATCAAACATTAGATTATTGATAGAATGATCATGAATAATTCTCATTGATTGCCCTTGTTCACAACGTACAATCCATATATATAATTAACCAATCAAACTAATTAACCTATAAACAAGGAAAACAATACAATCCAAAAATAACTATCAATATCATCCATTAATACTCCCCCTCAGTGTGAACGTATACGTGTGCAAACGTTCAAACTGGACCTGAAAGACTCGAACAAATGTCTCGGAAGTCCTTTTGTGAAGATGTCGGCATACTGTAGAGCAGAAGGGACGTGTAGAACCTGAATGTGTCCGATAAGAACCTTTTCTCGAACAAAGTGGATATCCATCTCCACATGCTTGGTGCGTTGATGCTGCACAGGATTACCCGATAAGTATACAGCTGATATGTTGTCACAGTAGACAACAGTGGTTCTACGAACCGGGGCTCGTAGTTCAATCAATAAGTTTCGAAGCCAAGTAGCTTCGGCAACTGCATTAGCGACCCCTCTGTATTCAGCTTCTGCACTTGATCTAGATATAGTAGGTTGCCGTTTAGAGGACCATGAGATGAGGTTGTCACCCAGAAAAATGCAATATCCGGATGTAGAACGACGTGTATCCGGGCATCCTCCCCAGTCTGCGTCCGAATAAGCGGTCAACGTATGATTAGGCGACGCAGTCAGTCGAAGACCCATATCAAGTGTTCCATGAATATATCGGAGAACCCGCTTGAGGAATGCCAAGTGAGGTTCACGTGGAGCATGCATAAACAAGCATATTTGCTGAACGGCGTAGGCAATGTCGGGACGCGTAATAGTGAGATATTGTAGTGCTCCGGCAAGACTGCGATAGTTCGTATCATCTGTTAGAAGTGGCCCCTCCGTGGCACTGAGTTTTGCGTCAGTGTCCACTGGTGTGTGACATGGTTTGCATGATGACATATTTGCTCGATGGAGAATATCCCGAGCATACTGAGATTGAGAGAGGAATAGTGACTGATGGTCTCTAGTAACTGTGATGCCAAGAAAGTGATGCAAGGATCCCATATCTGTCATAGCAAATTCCGTAGATAATCGTTCAATAATTCGGTTCAGTAAACTTTGATCATTTGCTGTAAGAACAATATCGTCGACATATAATAAGAGGTAGGCCATGTGAGCTCCATTCTGATAGATAAATAATGATGTGTCACACATGCTGCCTCGAAAACCCAAGGACTTTACAAATCCAGAAAAACGTGAAAACCATGCTCGCGGTGCCTGTTTGAGTCCGTACAGTGATTTCCGAAGACGACACACATGGTTAGGGGCCGTTGGGTCAATGAATCCCGGTGGTTGGTTCATAAACACGGTTTCCTGAAGCGATCCATTGAGAAAAGCGTTCTTGACATCAAGCTGGTGAATCGGCCATGATCGTGATACCGCTAAAGACAATACCGTGCGGATTGTTGCCGGTTTGACTACCGGACTGAATGTCTCTGTACAGTCAATACCCAAAGTTTGTGATTTTCCATTACATACAAGTCTCGCTTTGTATCGTTCCAAAGACCCGTCAGCATTGAATTTATGATGGAACAACCACATAGATCGAATAACCGGTTGGTCCGTTGGCCGAGGAACCAGTTCCCATGTATTATTATCCTGCAATGCTTTAAACTCATTGTTCATGGCATGTAGCCAGTTAGGATCCGATAATGCTTTAATGTATGATGTGGGGACAGGTGACACTGGGGTTGTGGTGGCGAGATTGTATTTTGGGTTTGGTTTTATGATGCCGGCTTTTGACCGAGTATGCATGGGGTGCGATTGTTGTGTGGTGAATTGAGACGGGGGATTGGGTTGGGTTACGGTGTCAGGTGAGGATGTAGATGGGGTTGTGGGAGTTATGGTGGGCGAAGACTGGGAAACCGTGGGTGGAGGGGATGGTTGAGGGGATGGTGGAGTTGGATGTTGGTTGGGAGGCCGGGTTTGAGTCGGTATAGGGGGTGGGGGTGGGGGTGGGGGTGGGGTTGGGGGTGGGGGTGGGGTTGGGGGTGGGTTGGTTGCAGTAGTTGTGTTTTGGTTGGTAGGGAATTGAGTGTGAAAATGGTTTTGAAGGTCGGGTATTGGGTCATCAAGAAATTGGTAATTGGCGGGAGGTGAAGGTGTTTGAAACGGAAAATCAGTTTCATCAAAGACAACGTGGCGAGAGATGTGTACTTTTCTAGTGACAGGATCATAACACCGATACCCGCGGAAGTCGGATGGGTAGCCTAAAAAGATGCAACGGATAGACCGAGGAGAAAGTTTGTGCGGTTGGGTGGAGGATGTGTTGGGATAGCATGCGCAGCCGAACACCCGTAGGTGATCGTATGTTGGATGGCGTGCATAGAGGGCGAAAGCAGGTGTTTGGTAGTGAAGACGTTTTGTGGGTAGAATATTATGAAGATATGAGGCAGTATGGAGAGCTTCTACCCAAAAACGAGGGGGGGCGTGTGCATGAAACAACAGGGCCCGAATAATGTCGTTAATGCGACGAATCATTCGCTCCGATCGCCCGTTTTGTTGGGATGTTTGAGGGCATGAAAATCGAAAGATAAGGCCGTGTTGGGCGGCGAAATCTTTGAAATTGTTGTTATGAAATTCTCCCCCCAAATCACATTGAAGTGTTTTAATGGTTTTGTTAAATTGTGTTTGGACAAGTTTGTGGAACTTTTTGAAAGTGGTGAAGGTTTCAGATTTGTATTTAAGCGGGTACACCCATACATAATTTGTAAAGTTGTCAACCAAAATTAAATAGTATTTATAACCAGTGTTGCTCTCAACAGGTGAAGTCCAAATATCACAATGAATAATATCAAATGGTTCAAAAGTGACAGAAACAGAATCAACAAAAGGCAACCGTTTACTGTTTGAAAATTGACAAGAAGAACAAACAAAAGAACCACAAGTTTTATGACAATTAAAAATGTAATAACGGCGAAGATAGTCAAGCACGTTCGCGCCGGGGTGCCCGAGACGATCGTGCCATGGAAGTGGTGATGAAGCAGATAGCAGTGAAAGTTCCGGCTCCGTGAACGGATACAGATCTCCAGTGCTATTGTGTCGGGAAAGGTGGTTGCCATCCATGTCCTTCAAAGTAAAACCAAATGGATCAAATTCTATTTTTACGTAATTATCCGTGGTAAATTTACGAACAGAAAGAAGATCTTTGATCACCTCGGGTGAGTGGACAATTTTTTTTAAGGTTGTAAATTTTGTTTGGGTGTTTGACTAAACCATTACCGGATCCTTTAACTTGTAAACATTGACCATTTCCAACAAGAATAGGCATAGTAGGAAATAAACAAGGGGAGATAATTTTACCTTGATCCGAAGTGATATGTTGAGATGCTCCGGTGTCCATGTACCATTGCGGATCATGATAGTTGAGGTTAACATTAGCCATAGCCGAGCCGATATCACTGGGATTCAAGGCGTTGTTACCAAATGGGCCGAAAGCTGGTGGAGCAGCGCCCTGGGCCTGAGGAGTCAAGTGTGCATGCTGAGATGGGCCTGTAGAGTGCTGCTGAGATGGATAGGGTGATGGTGGACCAGCCCACTGTTGCTGCTGGCCCATTATTTGATGTTGCCCATAACCAAAATGTGCCTGGCCCATGTGACCCATGTTATTAGGTTGATTCCAATAACCAGTGAAACCCCCACTACCACGACCATTACCATCAAACCTGTTAGTGCCGCCGCCGCCTCTGCTAGGGGTCCGACCACCTCTGCCCGACGCACCACGGCCACGCGCTGCCTTTGCGGGATCGTAGTTGCGACCCCGGTACCCATTTGGGTATGGGGAACGATTATTGTCAGTGCTTGATGAGGAGGTACGGTCGTGGGTTGCGGAAGTGTGAGGTGTGACCAGGGCAGTGTCACGAGTGGAACCCCCACGAGCCGCCTGACGTTGCTGTTCTTCTTCTATCATACTTCGGGCATCGTCCCACGACGGCTTGCTTTGGTTTATAATGGTACCGATGGTGTCGTATTCAACAGGTAACCCCCGTACCATTTGAATAACCAATCTTGTTTCAGTGACAGGCTGATCGACATCATCTAGTTGGCCAGCAATGTCTTTTAGTGTTTGACAATATTCGTCAAACGATGAACAGGAAGATAGAGTGGTGTTGGTGAACTTTCTTTCGAGGGTGGCTGCTCGGGCATGTTTATTGTTGATGAAGATTGCTTGTAGAGCCAGCCAGGTGTCACGAGCGTTTCGTTCTATACCGATTAGGCGGGCAAAAAGTTCGTCTGATATGGTGCTGAATATCTATTGGGTTACCAGTGCATCGAGTTCGAGCCATGTGTTGTATTCCGGATCAGTTTCTGCTGGTGGTGCTTTGGTTCCGTCGATGTGATGGATGAGTTTGAAGGCACGGGCTTGAAGTTTGAACAATCGAACCCAAGATGAATATTGTATTTTCTTGCCATCTAGGGTTCTGACTTTGGTGTTGATGTTGTTGAGGGCATAGGCAGGGTGTAGAGATTTTTTGTCGTTGTTGCTGTTGTTGTTGGAGGAAGTATCGGATGGTTCAGCCATGGCGGCAGTCCCGTAGGATGACGGCTGAGGGAGAAAAAAAGAATTAGGTTTTGGTTTTGGTTTTGGCTCTGATTACCATGATAGAATGATCATGAATAATTCTCATTGATTGCCCTTGTTCACAACGTACAATCCATATATATAATTAACCAATCAAACTAATTAACCTATAAACAAGGAAAACAATACAATCCAAAAATAACTATCAATATCATCCATTAATACAAACATTAGATTATATCCTTTTTTCATAAGCTACCCAACACTGAGTAAGTTATAGTCAAGGTCAGGAGCATAATAAACATGTTCTAGAAGTTTGAAGCCATTATTCTCAGTTCTTATCTTAACAATGTCTTTTCCTTCCACAACTAACTTTTTCTTATCTCCCAGTCAAACATCAATATATGTGAAAGGATTCATCAAGGGTAGTAAAGCTTTCTTTAGCACTTGTCATATGGTTAGAGCAACCAGAATTAACAAACCATAAGTGATGTGATTTACCATTCTTACAATTGGTTGTCATAAGCAAGGGTGGGTCTTTGGCAAGCAATTTTTCTAGTCTAGTAACTGCTAGTAACAGATGTTGATCATCCTTGGTTAACTTGGCCCTCATCATTGTACCAACATTCCTTGGTTAAATGCCTACTTTTTTTACAATAACATTGTGGTGCTTTGCTTCTTTTAAAAGACCCTCTGCCACGACCTCTCCCTCTAAAGTTTGATCTTCCCCTTACTCTACCTCTTTGGAAATTGTTTCCTTGGTACCTGTGTATTTTTTACTGTAGCCAGTATACTATTAATTCTTTCTTCCTGACACTGCAGTATTCCCATCAGTTTGACGGGTGTCACTTCCGATAAATCATAAACCACCTCAATAGATGGTATGTCATAGTCGAATTTGGTGATAGGCATCTCAACATTTTTTCAACTATTTTTTAGTCTAGCAATCCTTCTCTAGAAAAATAGCCACCAATATTTTCATCATCTTTCATAGACAAATTTTCAAAGACACTTCTTAGCCTTTGTAATTTAATTGACTGGACTTATGAATCCCCCTGATAATCAAATCAAAGGACGTCCCAAATGTCTTTGGCAGACGCGACTGCAGCAATCCTTGAAAACAAGTTGTCATGAACACCCTGTTGAATATATGATGGTCATGGCTTGTGCATCCTTCTTTTTAGCTTCTATTCGATCTTGTAGACTTTCAGCACTGGCAGTGACACCCAAATACACCACATCCCATAATTTTTTTCTTCTCAAGAGAGTCTTCATACAAAGACTAATGTTCATATCCATCTCCTTTGAACACAAGTACATATGAAGCACTAGAGTTTCCATGAGTGGAAGTTTCAGCCATAGTGATGATTGAGAGTGAATTGGGTTAATGATACTCAAGCTCTGATACGAGAATGTTGGTATTAAAGCTATTATATCACACAATAGATTTGCTTAATGAGATCTCACAATGAACAGAGAACACTCGTAAGTTTGTTTATTAACAATGATTCACCGTGCAAAATTAGACACTAGAGAAGCTAATTTATACTACTGCATGGACTAACTAACTCGTGAGAAAGACTAGATCAACTTAAGACTCAGTCCTTTAACAACCACACGTTGAGGACTTATTCAAAATTTAAAACCAAACTACTACACAAGACTACGAGCTCCTTGAAAAACCTCTTGAGTTGAATCATTCTTCATCAAATTTAAGACTACAAAAACATACACGTATTGAGGGAGCAATTTGAAATCGCAACCAAATTGTCCGATCCTTTCTTGGACCAGATTATGAGCAAGCTAATGGTATCATTCCAAGTCATTGGATTGAAACTTCATCTTTTGTAGTTTCTTAAAATTCAAGTATTTTTTTTGTTCAATTGATTTATAGTTTTATACTACGGTTCCTTAACTTACATTGTATTTGTATGGTTTTTTTTGGAACGGCAGTTGCACCACCAGCTAACCTGTGGCTCAGGGGAGTGCAATGACTGAGCCTAGAAGCCCACGGCCTATCCCCTGTAAAGGGGATTATTTGCGGCAGAGTGTGGCAGCTCCCCTAAGAGAAGAATACTCTTCTCGGGGCCCCGACCAACCCTTCCGAAGAGTAGGAAAGTCGGAGTCTAAGACTCGTCAACTAACCGCCCCGGGGGAAAACCACAACAGGAACCTTTAACCTTTTCTGTGTAAAACCCCTCTCCTCAAGACTAGAACCCTTGACCTTTAGGAAGTCAAGTGTTTTAGCCCATCATTTGTATGGTTTTTTGTTTATATTGTGTAGGGATGTAGCAAAAGTTGAACATTGAAATTTGATTATGTTTTGATATATAATGTTTTGTTCAAACTATTTATGTTTGCAATGCGATCATATATATGATGAAGATGTCTAAAGGTGTGATCTTGTATTTAGCTGTTAAGAGGAACTTTTTTTCAATAATTCTTGGGTATAAATGCAACTGGTGAGTAACCATTAAAGGGTACCTTGATTTCTTTTAATTTGGATACATTCGATTCGTGTTGGGTGATTTTTTTTCTCGGCAGGAACATTAATGGTCTTTGTATGTTATTAGATTAGGACGTTTTAACTTTTAGTAAGTTGGATAGAAGTGAGCTTACAAGTTCAAACTTGAGCGAGTTACCAAACATTTGTTGATTATATGTAGCGTGATTTATATGTTATTTAAAAAATCGTTTTACGCTATAACTTTTTACTAATATACTTTATATTTAGCTCGTGTGTATATGCGGGTTTTAAACCTAGTTTGAAATATATTATGCTAAATTTGATTATATTATATTTAAAAGTAATCTGTATGCTTATAAAGTAGGATACCATTCAACTTTCATTATTTGCTATAGTAAAATTCCTCAAAATCAGACGAATTCTCATGTCACACCCCGATCGATCGATAGTAGAATTCTTGGAGCGGACGAAAATGAATCGACTGCTAATAGCTATGGTACTAAAAGAATTAAATAATGTTAAATTCAAATTATGTTGATTTCAAATGTATACATACAACAAGACAACAGTCACAACACAATATAATAAATTATTCACTATTAATCTAGCTAGGTCCAATATGTCCTAGATGAAACATCTTGATAAGTCATATAACTGCATTTTATAAAAACATATGATGCATTTATTTAACTAATAAATTAGCCGGTGAGTAAACATTGATTTGTATACATATAGATAAAGATTAAAATGATTAAAAAGATTCAATTATCTTGTTATGTCAAAACAATATAGATATATTCATTTGATCCAAAACTTCAGAGCATGTGCTGCTTTAGTCCCTCCAAGATAGAACCTAAAACAAAACTCAAACCCGAAGTAAGAATAAAATAGAAACAATATGTTTATCATGGAATTGATATTTTTAAAAAAACTTCGATTTATTTGTCTCATAACACCACCAGCAACCCACATTGTCTTTTTCAAAACTATAATTTTACTGATTTAAGTGAACTAGATGTATTCGGTGTTGCGCAAGCCCAACTTTAACGTCGGGTTTCATAATTGTAACTCTATATTATTACAAATTGTCTTAGATCATAAAACGAATAACACAAATACTGGGTTGGTTTTTAAAGTCATCGTAGCCACGGATGCCCATAGGCAATGACCGGTTTCTCCGGTTTCTCGCCTTAGATAGCAACCCAACGGCCAACATCATCATTGACATAGAACCAACCAAAATCACCCATCCATAGAAAACCCAAAAAACTCAAACAATAAATATTTAGATCATAATTAAAACGCAGCCACAAACAACTACAAATGGCCATCACCATCAAAATAGAAAATGAGAAGATCAACTAAACAAAATCAATGAAAACTACATTTTTTAGGCTCAGAGCAAAAAAAGTTATTGACTGCTAGGTGGGTTGCAAGTATCAAACCCACTATCCACACCTGCCACGCCATCTACAATGTAGTTCAGTAAAAATCCGCAACTCATCATAGCCATTTCATAAAACAAACACCCAAAAAACATCCATGAAACAATCAGTTTCAACAACAGAAACAGAACACCAAACACCCACCACCATGCATCATCACTGTTACAGCATAATGGACAATTTACCTTAAGGGAACTGTTCATTTTTACTCAAAATCCACCATCATCAGAATCACATAGATCAAATAACAACAAACACTGTTAACACCAGAGAATAAAACGTCGTCGGCATCAGTCGTCACCGACAACAATAACCCAAAGATTTAACATGCAATAACAAATCTCACATCGGTGACAACCATTGTAAAGCCTAGGCCACACAGATCCGAAGATTGGCAACCATCATCAGCGAAGGCAAATAACATCGAACAATGTAAACACCATAAAAACACAAACGTCGCTGACATCAGCCGCCGCCGACAACAACCCAAAGATCTAACAATATGCAATAACAGATCTCACATCGGCGACAACCATCATAAAGCCTAGGCCACACAGATCCAAAGATTGGTAACCATTATCGGCAACTCTCACAACATCTCCGGCAAAACTCACCGGAAACCGAACACAAAAGAGAGAAGTGTGTGTTCATAGAAGAGGCTGCAAAAAAAAATACCCGGTGAGAGAGATGCAAAGAAGAAAACAACATATATACCCGTGTGCCAAATTACCAAAACACCCTAGCACGTGAAATGACACTTTTACCCTCGAAGGTCACTGTTCATTTCCACCAAATTTCAATATAAAGAAGAATTATTGGTGGCACATTTTACAGAAGATAATGATTTGGGTTATGTTGATGAAAAAGAAATAATATAAAGAAGCAAGGTGAGTTAATCTAGCATTTTATATGATTGGGTTATGTTATGTGATTATGATTTATTAAAGATTATATATTTTAAGGATTTTTATTTATTTTTATTTTGTGCATCTAACATACACGACTTAAAATCTCACAAGCACAAGATGGGTAGTTAGCCATTTTTTGTATGGATTTGTTTCTCAAAGTAATAAACTATTTTTACCGGATGCATGCATGTATCTTTAATTAACACTATTCTCTCGACTATTTTTTTGGTTATTGGATTTAAACACTTCTAACTCTTAGTTATTGGCTGTTGTCACCTCCAAGTATCACTTTGGCCAAAAGAACTCTCAACTAAACACTTTGGTGTCCGTATCACCAAAAGTTAACCAAATCACTAACGCCGTTATGTTTTGCTGACGTGGCACAGTGACGTGTCTCTCCTTACGTGGCACGATGAAGGCGGCAAATGATCAATAGTTGAGGGTGTTTAAATCCAATAACCCATTATTTATCTACATTTAACTGGGAATTGACCTGTGTCACATGATGCGAAGACCGGGTTTTAGTTGGTGCATATGTCATGTAATATTTGTGACTTCGTTACATGCGTTACGTTATTGATTATCTCATATGCATTCTGGTGTAGTATCATGTCTCGTAACTTGCAACGTAACGTCGTCAAAATAATTAAAAAACTAACTAAAACAAAAGAATATACAAAGAAAAAAGAAGTTTAAAAAGAAGAAAAAAAAAAATATATTCAGCCCTCGTGTAGATGTTCAATGCACATCACGGCCACTTAGTCCAATATGACACTGTTAACTGAGATTTTTTTGTACAATATAATTGTAACACCCCGATTTTTATGGTAGGACTTATTTTACGTGCTTATGCTTATATGAATGTGCATTTAAGTAATTATGAATAAAACGATGTATGGCGTTTACGATATACGTTAATACGTTATGTTAATGATAAACATGATGGTTATGATATATACGAAGGAGCAAGAAAATGATTATAAGTATATGAGAATGTAAAACGTAATGCGTAATTACTTGCTAATTAGAAAATGGAAGGATTAACGAAGAGGTTATGATGTAATTATGGGCCATTAAGAGTGAAGGAATGAATTATGCTCAAAATATAGTAAGTTAATTAGTTGAAAGATTTACCCAAAATAGCCTAATTACCTAATTTTAGCCCAAAGCCCACCTAAAAGCCTACCCAATATGGAAAACCCTACTACTTAACCTCCATTACCAGCCACCATCCTCCATTCTTCACCATAACAACACACACACACACAAACCCTAATCTTTGAAAGAAAAGGCAAGAAAGAAGAAAATCAAGATTTTTGTGAATCAAAGGCTTAATTCGAAGTTTGAAGGTGTTAAGCAACAGGTAATCAAGGTAAAATCATCCCTTAAAACTTGTTTTCATAACACAAAACAAATCTGGCCATTAATGGAGTTTTTGAGTTTTTCAAAAGTTTCAAAAAAAAATCAATAAAGATTGCATTTTTATGTTTAAAATCATGGAAAAAGCTTAGATTTGGTCATATAAATGATAAAACAAGGTTTTGGATGTAAAAAGTTTAAGATTTGGTTGAAAAATGAAGATTTTGGGCAAAAACCGAGCTGAAACCCCGTTTTGCGAAACTGCTGTTCATCTTGCGACACTGTAGTGTCACCTGGGTGACACTGTAGTGTCACCCATGCGACACTGTAGTGTCACCTATGCGACACTGTAGTGTCTCATGTGTCTGAAATCTGAAGTTGTGTGTCTGAGTGTGCATAAGTCCCAACGAAAGTTGGGCATGTGCCATGCGAAGCTGCATGAGACACTAGCTGCGACACTAGCTGCGACACCAGCTGCGACACCAGCTGCGACACTAGCTGTGACACTAGAGAAAAATAACTATTTTCCATAATAAATTAAATGCAGATCGTGCACCAATACCACTGTCACACCCTCAATTTTCTACAAACGGGGTATCCGTTAGGCGTGTGACATACCAGGATCTCAAGCCATTAGTTACAGTTAACATTGACTCAATCGTTTAACGAAATGTTTATTTTTGTAAATAAAACAAAATTCAGAGTTTAAATGTTAAAACCAACTTTTAGCGGAAGCATAAATAAATCCAGTACGCAATCCCGCGCACAAAATAATAAACCAAGTCAATAAAATAAAATAAGTATTAAATGTAGTTTTTGAAACAGTCCAAAGGACGACCCAATGCATGCATGTCCTACTCGTGCTCGTGCTCCTTAATTACCTGAGAAAACATACTAAAACGGTCAACACATAATGTTGGTGAGTTCAATGAGAATTGTACATAAATAAAAAGTACCGTTTATAACCAAAATAAACAAAATCCATTTTATTAGGCGGTTTGCAAGACCGTATGCTTATTGCTTGTCAACACGTCGAGATGAAAGCTAAACGTTACTTTTGCCTTGTCGCCATCTAACCAGGATGACCCATAACCTTTAAGGACAATTTGCACCACATGACGCCCAGTCAAGGGTGGGGTGCCGTCGCAACCCGGTAGTACTACTCAAATTTCCCCGCTATCATATATTAATCAACCTCGAACTTTTATAAGGACTTGAATATGGTTCCAATTCGTGTAAAGCACTATAAGCCCTAATAAAATCCTGCCCGTAGGCACTTATACTTTTACCGAAACCTGCCCGTAGGCATTTATACTTTTACCAAAACCTGCCCGTAGGCATTTATACTTTTACCGAAACCTGCCATAGGCATTTATACTTTTACTGAAACCTGCCCGTAGGCCCTACCCGAAGGTATAAAAAGTAGCCTCAGTTGGCCTGCCCAAAGGCATAAAGTTTTGCCCGAAGGCCCTGCCCAAAGGCATAAAAATGCAGTTCGCCCGAAGGCACTGAAAAATAGTTGCCCGAAGGCGTTATAAAAACATTTGTATGTTTTCTCCCCGAAAAAGAATTAAAAGCGGGCAAAGAACTCACCTTTGCAGCGCATAGCAAATAAACAGCACAATGCAACCAAAGGCCTAGATCGCCCTACGACCTGCTTAATAATTAATTACTAATCAATTACTAAGAACTTGTAATTAATATAGTATGACATTCGCTAGGGTTTCGAGTGTTCATTTCGTTTTTCGTATGATAAACAATTTCCCCAAACAAGCTTACAACTATATCATGTATCATAATCGCACATTTGTACTCATATAAATTTTCATGTCATGTAGCTCATGTACTTCATACAAAATTCACATTTATGCCTACACGTTCTATACATACAATGACATAAGCACACATTACTCATACACTTATTTACATGCGAGCATTCATCTTACAAGTTCAGATACTCATATTCATTTAAGGTTCACAATACATAAGAACTCATACACTTGTTACCCGATCTCGTTCCAATTCACAATTACCTACGGTAGTACATACATACATCCTACCTGCACAATGACCTCTTCATGTTTTTGAAACATAATCGCATACATACGCATCGCTCCACATTAGACACATATTTATACCATATCCTTCCCACATTATAACTACTCATTCTATACGCATACCCACTGTATATTACCTATTGATTCAGACTTATATATGTATACACACGTTCACATTCAGCATACACATATACATATAAATATTAACTACTAATGCATCCATGCACACATATATAAATATACATCGTTGTTCTGCTGCATACGCACATATATATACATAGCATATATATAAAACTCATGTTCAGTCCAGTAACACATATATATATGCGCTTCAATCACGTCCTAGCTTCTTATTCATATATTGAAATCAAGATCACTATAAACATGAAGATACAATTACTGTTTCTGTTGTTCGATCGGAATATATACATACGTACATAGCTAGACATGCAACACATCATCTTACACATAAACACGGATTACATACATTTGATCGCACTTTTATACATGTCGTAAATCATCCCGCCATAACCGAAACAGCTAACAATACATTATCATATAATCTAAATTCAACCGAATCCAAACCACATCTCGTAACGAAACCGAAACCCAAGTCGAAACCGTGATGCGATGAATAACAACAATAGTTCAACAGACACGTACTAATTTTCAAGCAGGGTACGGAGGCTGGTACGACGACAGAGATATTCGGAGTTGCATGTTTTCCGGTGGCGCGCGAAAACTGTGCGGCTGCTGCCTTTTCTGTTTCCCTGCACCGGCGAAGATTATGATGGTTCACGGTGATGAAGATGAAACAGGAATGATCGAGAGATTGATTGCTGATGTTTTTTTATCATGAAACGGCGATGATGATGGTGATGATATCGACCGGACGATGCTGCTGTTGCTGCTGCGTTTCCGGACAGTGAGGATGAAAGACGATGATGAAGGTGTTGATTTTGTTTTTTTTTTTTTTGAGCGGCTGATAGGGTTTATGGTGTGTGTGTGTGCTCGACATGCCAAGAACAAAGAAGAAGAGGGAAGGCGACGGTGGGTTGGGCTTTTACTCGATAAAAAGGTTTGTGTTATTTGTTTTCACATTTACACACATAGTCCTTTTAGTTTGATGATTTGCAATTTGATAATCAAAGTTAATAAGTTTAATTTCCGTTAATTACTAAACAAACCCTGAACATTATATGATGAAACAAAATAGTTAAAGAATGGTTAACGGAGTTAATCCTGAATTTGCGGGGTGTCACAACCACTACCTTAACCTTGACTGAACAAGCAAGATCACCTAAGAACCAGGTGAGTTCTAGACCTCACTTCCGTTTCAAATAAAATTTTGAGGCTAGCATGCATACCGAGATGTTTCCTGGACTGTTGGACTTTATTATGTGATGTATGATGATGATGTATGAACGAATGATTGAATACTTGTATATATATAGAAATACATAAACGAACGTATGCCCTAGCGGAAGACAAGAATCCTACTGGGGATTATATGAAACCAGTTAAGAATCCTACTGGGTATCATATAAAACTAGCCAAGAATCCTACTGGGATCATATAAAACCAGCCAAGAATCCTACTGGGGATCATATAAAACCATCCAAGAATCCTACTAGGGATCATATAAAACCAGTCAAGCATCCTAATGGGGATCATATAAAACCAGCTAAGAATCCTACTGGGGATCACATAAAACCAGTTAAGAACCGCAGAATGGGTCTCTTATGACCAAAGAGGATACGATGATGACTTAATTCAAAGACAAAGATATTATGTTACGTATTATACAAATGTGATGTCTAATACGATGATGCTGTTTACATGTATTACATGGATGTTATGGAAAGTTTCTAAAAATTTTATAAAACTAGAACTCACTCAGCGTAGCTGACTTTTGTATGCATGTTAGATTGATGTGCAGGTTTGAAGACTTAGGGAGCTGCTTGGCGAGAGCTAGGGACTTGTTGAAGACTCGCATTGAAGAAAACACCTTTAGGATCAAATTTATCTTTTGTAATGTTTAAAAAGAAGTGGTTAAGACAATTATGAAGATGTAATGATGTTTTCACATGTATTCCGCTGCAAATTTTATATTTTATTTAAATTATGATTGTTTTTGTGCTTACGAATACCAACTGTGGTGCTTGTCGAAAGGCGGGCGTTACAAGTTGGTATCAGAGCCAAAGTTTAAGAGAAAATGGGTAAAATGTTTTCAAAGAAAAACCTAATACTTAAAATGAAAATGGGACCAAAGTAAGAATGCCAGTCTGCTAGCTCCACGCCAAGAGGTAAAGAACGAACAACAACAAGCTATATACGATATGTTTATGCAATCGAAAACGAAAGAAGTCATGAATCGTGTATAAATGAGGTGCATGAATATAATAGGACAGTAATTGAGATTCCTGTAGAAAGTCTTGTGACATAAACAGGTATTAGGAAAGTAGAGGAATAGGTTTAGTGCCTATACATGTTATGTGCTCTATACGTGTTTAAATGCTCTTAAGTGCTTTATGTGAACTAGACTAGGTTTGAATACTGACGGGTCTCAGGAGGGGTATGTTTAGAACGTGAGTAGTAAAGTAAGTAGTTAATAACAACTGACCACTGTCATTAGGAACTTACAATACTTATCACGTCCTGAATTACTCTGACTGATGAACGTGAGTGTTTGAATCTTATAGGAAGTAAGAAATGGCACCCAAGAGAATGACTAGAAGCTCTGCCAAAGCTACTAATGCTAAAGCAACCAAAGTCCCTGAAGCGAAGCGTGGGAGAAAGCCCACAAAGAAGAATGTTGAGACCAATCCCGAAGTCGAGGCTGAAGTTACACCAACCCCCGAGCTTGAACAGAATTTGAAGGATGCTGTTGCACATGAAGTGCATAAGGTCTTGACTAATGTTATGCCTTTAGTATTGAAAGAAATGATCAAAGAAATAAAGAAGGTTGAAGAGAAGAAGCCCGCTAAGAAAAATGTTGAGGATGATGAAGAGGAAGAGGAGTCTGAGAAGGTAGAGAGGGAGATCGAGTCGTCTGATGACTCGGATTTTGAGATTGAAGGGAAAGGGTGAAATTACGGTGCCTTTCAAAGGTGCAAGCCCCTACTTTTGATGGGAAAAAGGGTTCCGCTGCCACCCTTGAGTGGCTAAGTGAAATGGAGGCTGTGATTGATATCAGTGAATGTAGGACTGATCAGGCTGTGAAATTTGCTGCACACTCGTTTACTGGGGCTGCGATTTACTGGTGGACTACTGTGAAACAGTCCAAGGGAAGGAAGGCGATTAGGGAGATGGTGTGGGAGGATCTGAAGAAACTGATGATTAAGAGGTTTTGCCCGCAGTATGAGGTTCATCAAGTGGAGAGGGAATTTTTGAATCTGACTGCAGGAAGTATGAGTCACCTTGAGTACACTACAAAGTTCAATGAGATGGCACAGTTGGTGCCTTATTTGGTTGAAACTGAGCAGAGGAGGATTAAGTGTTATGTCCAAGGGCTGCCACCCAGGGTGCGCACACACGTGAATGCCCATAGGCCGGGTACTTTTGAGTCGGTCGTGGATTTAGCTGGGATTGTTTATGACAACGTGGCTGCTGAGGAGGTGGTGGAGGTAAAAACGAAGCATTGGGATAATTCCTGAAATCAGTCAGGAAAAAGGTTTAGGAATGATGGAAGGTGGTATGACAACAAAAGGGCAAAGGTTGAGGCGAATCAGGCAGTAGTTCGTGACCAGAATGGTGGGAGAGACTGTGGAAAATGTGGCAAACCCCACTCAGGTGAGTGTAGGATGGGGTCAGGACTGTGTTACAAGTGTGGAAAGCCGGGCCATCGAGCCTTTGAATGTAAGGCGACTATCAAATGCAGCCGATGTGGGAAGCACGGTCACATAAGTAAGGATTGTCGTGTGAACCTTGGGGACAACAAGGGGGAGGATAAATCGAAGGCTACTGCTAGGGCTTTTACTATGACCAGGAAAGAGGCAAGGAAAGAGCCAGAGGTCGTTTCAGGTACGTTTCTCGTTAACAACATTTGTGCATCTGTGTTACTTGATTCTGGCGCTAGTAAGAGTTTTGTATCTGCTTTATTTTATACGGCCTTAAAAGTTCCCTCTAGAAAAGTAGAACGGTCTTTTGATGTAGAAACAGCCGAGGGTAAATTCATTAGGGTCGATCAAATGATAGAAGGTTGCACCATTACTCTTTTAGGGCGTAGTTTCCCTACAGATTTATGCATTATGACCTTGGGTAGTTTCGACGTGATATTGGGAATGGATTGGTTGTCCAAGTTTGATGCCAACATAGGTTGTCGTGAGAGATTGGTTCGTTTGAAAGCTCCCGATGGAAGCCCCGTAACTGTATATGGCGACCAGGAAAGTAAGATTCCACGTGTAATCTCGATGATGAAAGCAAACGACTAATCCAACAGGGTTGCAATTCGTTTCTAGCATATGTTAAGGATGTAGAGGATGAACTGAAACAGTTGTCAGATGTGCCGATAGTTTGCAATTTCCCGGATGTATTTCCCGAAGATTTGCCCGGAACACCACCCGACAGAGAGATTGAATTTCAGATTGACCTAGTGCCGGGAGCACAGCCAGTGGCAAAAGCACCATATCGTTTAGCCCCAAGTGAAATGAAGGAATTGATGATGCAACTGAAGGAGTTGCTAGACAAAGGCTTTATCCGACCAAGCACTTTTCCCTGGGGAGCGCCAGTGTTGTTTGTTAAAAAAGAAAGATGGAAGCATGAGGATGTGTATCAACTATAGGGAATTAAACAAGTTGAGTGTGAAGAATCGTTACCCTTTGCCCAGGATAGATGACTTATTCGATTAGCTGCAAGGTGCAAGTTGGTTTTCAAAGATAGACCTTCGTTCCGGTTATTATCAGTTGAAGATTAGACAACAAGATATACCGAAGACAACATTCCGCACGAGATACGGACATTATGAGTTCTTGGTCATGTCCTTCGGACTGACTAACGCGCCAGCCGCGTTTATGGATTTGATGAATCGCGTATGTAGACCAATGTTGGATAGGTCCGTGATTGTATTTATCGACGACATTTTAATTTACTCTAAGAACGAAGGCGATCATGCGTGCCATTTGAAAGAAGTATTAGAAATGCTGCAGAAGGAGAAATTGTATGCTAAGTTCTCAAAGTGTGCCTTTTGGTTACGAGAAGTTCAGTTTTTGGGTCATGTCATAAACCACGAGGGAATCATGGTCGACCCATCAAAGATTGAGGCAGTTATGAAGTGGGAAATTCCTAAGACGCCATCCGAAATCCGTAGTTTCTTGGGTTTGGCAGGTTATTATAGAAGGTTTATCCAAGATTTCTCAAGGATAGCCTCTCCGCTGACAAAGTTGACAAGAAAGAAGGTAGTATTTGATTGGGGAGAAGATCAGCAAGAAGCGTTTAATAGATTGAGAAAGCGGTTAACCGAAGCCCCCGTACTAACATTACTAGAAGGGAATGATGATCTAGTGGTATATTCCGATGCATCACGTCAAGGCTTAGGATGCGTGCTTATGCAACGAGGAAAGGTAATTGCCTACGCATCGAGGCAGTTGAAGGAAAATGAGGTGAACTACCCAACTCATGATCTTGAGCTCGCGGCAGTTGTTTTTGCTTTGAAAATATGGAGACATTATTTGTATGGAACGAAGTATACACTGTACACCGATCATAAGAGTTTGAAGTATTTCTTTGAACAGAAAGATCTAAATATGAGACAGAGAAGGTGGTTGGAGTTAATCAAGGATTACCATTGTGAAATCCATTACCATCCAGGAAAGGCCAACGTGGTGGCCGATGCTTTAAGTAGAAAGGAGAAACATGAACCGATTCGGGTTAAAGCTTGCCAGCTGATTATTACACCCGGAGTTATGGAAGAGATTAGAAGGGCTCAGGTAGAGGCCCTAAAAGAAAATCAAATTAAGGCAGAAAGAATGGTTGGGAATGGGATAGAATTGACCGAAAACACTTACGGTGTGAAGACGATATACGGTAAAATATAGGTACCCCGATTCAGGGAGATATGAAAAGGTATACTTGATGAAGCACATAAGTCCCGATACTCAATCCATCCAGGAGGGACAAAGATGTACCAGGATTTGATGAAGGATTATTGGTGGCCTGGTATGAAAAGAGACGTAGAAGCGTATGTAAGTAAGTGCCTAACTTGCCTTCAAGTCAAGGCGGAACATCAAAAACCTTATGGTAAGATCCAGCCGTTGGAAATACCTGAGTGGAAGTGGGAGCACATTACCATGGATTTTATTACGAAGTTACCACGAACTCCTAAGGGGTATGACACTATATGGGTGGTCGTTGACAGATTGACGAAAAGTGCTCACTTCCTACCAATCAAGGAAGCGGTAAGTTCAGAAAAATTAGCCGAAGTATTTATCAAAGAGGTTGTGACAAGGCATGGAATGCCGGTATCCATTGTATCCGACAGGGACACCCGGTTTACGTCAAAGTTCTGGAAGAAATTTCATGAGGAGATGGGGACAAGGCTCCATATCAGTTCAGCTTACCACCCACAGACCGACAGACAATCGGAAAGAACGATTCAGACACTGGAAGATATGCTCAGAGCCTGCGTGCTCGAATTTGGTGGTAGCTGGGACAGTCACCTGCCTTTGGCGGAATTCTCTTACAATAACAGTTACCATGCTAGTATAAAGATGCCGCCATATGAGATGTTGTATGGGAGGAGATGTAGAACTCCCATATGCTGGGGCGAGATTGGCCAGAGAGAACTCGGAAGTTTAGAAATAGTCGAGGCCACGACAAAGAAATTGGAAAGGATTAAAGAATGTATGAAGGCAACTAACGACAGACAAAAGTTCTACGCTGATAAAAGAAGGAAGGATATTGTGTTCCAAGTAGGGGACAGAGTCATGCTAAAAGTGTCCCCATGGAAGGGAATCATCCGATTCAGAAAGAGAGGAAAGTTAAGCCCTCGATTTATCGGGCCGTTTAGAATTATTGCACGAGTGGGAGACGTTGCTTATCGATTGGATCTCCCAGAAGAATTGAGTGGGATTCACCCCACCTTTCATGTGTCGCATTTGCGCAAATGTTTAGCTGATGAAAGTATGGCAGTGTCATATGATGATCTAGAAATTGATGAGCGGCTGTACTACGTAGAACAGCCTGTAACGATATTAGATGAAAAGGAAAAACGATTACGGAATAAGACCATGAAACAAGTAACGGTCCAATGGAGACATAAGAGAGGTTCGGATGTTATGTGGGAGCTAGAGAGCGAAATGAGAAAGAATTACCCCGCATTATTTTCGTGATTTAGAGGTTTCTGGGACGAAACCTATATAAGGAGGGGAGACTTGTAACACCCCGATTTTTATGGTAGGACTTATTTTACGTGCTTATGCTTATATGAATGTGCATTTAAGTAATTATGAATAAAACGATGTATGACGTTTACGATATACGTTATGTTAATGATAAACATGATGGTTATGATATATACGAAGGAGCAAGAAAATGATTATAAGTATATGAGAATGTAAAACGTAATGCGTAATTACTTGCTAATTAGAAAAGGGAAGGATTAACGAAGAGGTTATGATGTAATTATGGGCCATTAAGAGTGAAGGAATGAATTAGGCCCAAAATAGTAAGTTAATTAGTTGAAAGATTTACCCAAAATAGCCTAATTACCTAATTTTAGCCCAAAGCCCACCTAAAAGCCTACCCAATATGGAAAACCCTACTACTTAACCTCCATTACCAGCCACCATCCTCCATTCTTCACCATAACAACACACACACACAAACCCTAATCTTTGAAAGAAAAGGCAAGAAAGAAGAAAATCAAGATTTTTGTGAATCAAAGGCTTAATTCGAAGTTTGAAGGTGTTAAACAACAGGTAATCAAGGTAAAATCATCCCTTAAAACTAGTTTTCATAACACAAAACAAATCTGGCCATTAATGGAGTTTTTGAGTTTTTCAAAAGTTTCAAAAAAAAATCAATAAAGGTTGCATTTTTATGTTTAAAATCATGGAAAAAGCTTAGATTTGGTCATATAAATGATAAAACAAGGTTTTGGATGTAAAAAGTTTGAGATTTGGTTGAAAAATGAAGATTTTGGGAAAAAACCGAGCTGAAACCCCGTTTTGCGACACTGTAGTGTCACCTGGGTGACACTGTAGTGTCACCCATGCGACACTGTAGTGTCACCTATGCGACACTGTAGTGTCACCTATGCGACACTGTAGTGTCTCATGTGTCTGAAATCTGAAGTTGTGTGTCTGAGTGTGCATAAGTCCCAACGAAAGTTGGGCATGAGCCATGCGAAACTGCATGAGACACTAGCTGCGACACTAGCTGTGACACTAGAGAAAAATAACTATTTTCCATAATAAATTAAATGCAGATCGTGCACCATTACCACTACCATAACCTTGTCCAAACAAGCAAGATCACCTAAGAATCAGGTGAGTTCTAGACCTCACTTCCGTTTCAAATAAAATTTTGAGGCTAGCATGCATACCGAGATGTTTCCTGGACTGTTGGACTTTATTATGTTATGTATGATGATGATGTATGAACGAATGATTGAATACTTGTATATATATATAGAAATACATAAACGAACGTATGCCCTAGCGAAAGACAAGAATCCTACTGGGGATTATATGAAACCAGTCAAGAATCCTACTGGGGATCATATAAAACGAGCCAAGAATTCTACTGGGGATCATATAAAACCAGCCAAGAATCCTACTGGGGATCATATAAAACCAGCCAAGAATCCTACTGGGGATCATATAAAATCAGTCAAGCATCCTACTGGGGATCATATAAAACCAGCTAAGAATCCTACTGGGGATCACATAAAACCAGTTAAGAACCGCAGAATTGGTCTCTTATGACCAAAGAGGATACGATGATGACTTAATTCAAAGACAAAGATATTATGTTACATATTATACAAATGTGATGTCTAATACGATGATGCTGTTTACATGTATTACATGGATGTTATGGAAAGTTTCTAAAAATGTTATAAAACTAGAACTCACTCAGCGTAGCTGAATTTTGTATGCATGTTAGATTGATGTGCAGGTTTGAAGACTTATGGAGCTGCTTGGCGAGAGCTAGGGACTTGTTGAAGACTGGCATTGAAGAAAACACATTTAGGATCAAATTTATCTTTTGTAATGTTTAAAAAGAAGTAGTTAAGACAATTATGAAGATGTAATGATGTTTTCACATGTATTCCGCTGTAAATTTTAGATTTTATTTAAATTATGATTGTTTTTGAGCTTACGAATACCAACTGTGGTGCTTGTCGAAAGGCGGGCGTTACAATAATGGTATAAATGATTTTCCAACTTTATGGCGTTTATGGATTAAAGGTTGTCTTAATTATGTCTAGTCATCAATTTTATTAAATAGGTCGCTTACTCGGAAGTTCAATTGAAAAGAGGATCAAGACATGGCGACCCCATTTCTCGCTTTTTGTTCTTGCCGGTGATGGAAGCGTCTAATTACTTTGACGACGTTAGGTTGCAAGGTACGAGACATTATACTACACCAGAACGTGCATGAGATGATCAATAATGTAACGCATGTAACATAGTCATAAATATGACACGACATATGCACCAACTAAAACCCGGTCGTCGCATCACGTGACACAAGTCAATTCCTAGCTAGTTCAATATAGATAAATAATAAGTTATTGGATTTAAACACCTCAACTATTGATCATTGGCCGCCATCACCATGCCACGTAAGGAGAGATAGGACACGTCACTATGCCACGCCAACAAAACATAACGACATTAGTGATTTGGTTAACTTTTGCTGATACGGACACCAAAGTGTTCAGTTGGGAGTTCTATTGGTCAAAGTGATATATGATGGTGACAACGGCTAATGACCAATAATTAAGGGTGTTCAAATCTAATAACCCTTTTTTTTAATTAAAGATCTCATGTATCATCTGGTTTTAAAAAATTTGGCTACTTTAATGCAGTACAAGTGATCATCCTCCATTGCCATAAAAATGCACATTTAAACACCACTTTAACCTTACAAAGATTTGTTATAAGGGTGAGGGGAGTCCACCCCTCACCACCCCACATCACCCCACACTTTTTACTCCATCTCATGTTCACCCCACCTTCACCCCAAATTACCCGGTATCCACCCCACACCACCCCACATCATTTTTTAATTAAAAATAATTGTTTCTAGCCTTTTGTAGGGTGGGCCCCCACATTCCAACGTTCAAATGCTCGGGGAATTGGTCGGGAAAGTCACCCCAAATGGCACCCTAATTTTCGAGGTCGTGAGGGGGTGGGGCGGTGTTCCCACGCGGGGCCGCACCCACCTCGAGTCCACTCCGGTTGATCTAATTAACATGATGTAATGTTATGTGTTAGAGGTATGGGTATACCGTTGTTCTTTGTTGTAATTGATGTATGTTTTTTCTGGGTTATGTTTATATATATATATATATATATATATATATATATATATATATATATATATATATATATCAGGTTAGGGGAAGTAAAGATGAATACATGCAGGGGGAGTGAATAGAATAAAAACCCTGTTATATTGAGAAAACCCACGAAACTCTTTTTGGGCCATTGATTATTTTAATCTACGGCTGAGATTTAAAGATGACTTTGATGACTTATTTTAATAATTAACGGTACAAAAAGTTATAATAGGAAAAATTTGATCATTTACTTCCATGTACAAGTACAACTTGTACATCAAACATCAAATCCATATGCTCTCTCACATCAAATACATTCACATCATTCTCTCTCTAGTACATTCTCTCTCCTACTTTTTTATTTAATATAATTTTTCTCTCATACTTTTTTATTTAATATAATTTTTCTCTCATACTTTTTCTATTTAATATAATTTATTCCACATACTTTATAATTTCTCTCTCATACTTTTTTTTATTTCATTGACACTAGCGGGTATGTTTGTTACACCTTGTTATACTAGTTGATAGTTTGTTACATCTTGTTATATATTAACAAAAATGAAAGGACTACGTGTCACTCCATGATTACGTTTGTTACATCGTGTTACATATATTTTAAAAAACAAAATTGTATGAATTACGTTTGTTATATCGTGTTACATATATTTTAAAAAACAAAACTGTACGGATTACATTTGTTACATCGTGTTACATATTTTGTTAAAATTGATAAAAAAAATACATGTTAGTTCATACACAGTGTTACATAGTTTCAATCATGATTCATACATGCTTCGTTTCTTGATAATCTCTTCATCTTTGATACAAAAGTTCCTTTACCTACAAAAAAGAAAACTAGATGTATTAAGTGTCAATCCGACAAGTTACATATGTTACATCGTGTTACATATTTTATTACATCGTGTTACATATTTGGATCTATAAAAAATTAAAGTTACATATGTTACATCGTATACATATTTGAATAAAAAATCAAAGTTACATATTGTTACATATTTAACTTAAATTTTAAAAAGCAATAAAGCAAAATCACATAAGTTACATATTGTTACATAAAAACCGTTACATATGTTACCTCGTGTTACATTAAAAATATATGCCCTTAATATATACATCACAATTTCAATTTATTACATAGTTCTAAATATCAAAACTATATGGATTAAAGTGTAAGTCCAGACATGTTACATCTTGTTACATCATTTTACATAATTTTTCAAAAAACAAAACTGAATAGATTACGTTTGTTACATCATGTTACATATTATATAAAAACAAAACTTCATGGATTACGTTTGTTATATCGCGTTACATTTTTTTTAAAACAGAACTTAATGGATTACGTTTGTTACATCTTGTTACATATTTTTTTTAAAAACAAAACTGAATGAATTACGTTCACTCCAGACATGTTACATGTGTTACATTGTGTTACATATTTGATTAAAATTGATAAAAAAATACATGTGAGTTCATACATAGTGTTACATAGTTTCAATCATGCTTCATATAGGCTTCGGTTCTTGATAAAATCTGTAACATTACGTTTGAACTAACATGTAAATTTTTTTAGTTTTTAATAAAATATGTAACACAATGTAACATATATAACATTACGTTTGAACAAACGTAATTTTTTTCAGATTTAATAGAATGTGTAAAATGATGTAACATGTCTGAATTGACACTTAATCCATCCAGTTTGCTTTTTAATAAAATATGTAACACAATGTAACATAACGTCTGTACTCACATGTAATTTTTTTAGTTTTTAATAAAATATGTAACATAATGTAACATATATATGTAACATTTTGTTACATATTTTCTTACATCGTATTACATAAGTTAATATAAAAGAGTAAGAATAAAAAAATTAAACAACGTGCTGAAAACTAATTAACTAATACTCGATTTAATATTACCCATATATGACGCTTTCATCTCACTGTTTATTCGATTTAATAAAGTGAGAATAAAATATTAAGTTCAACTTTATATTTATAAATATTATGGAGACAAAAGAAAGATAAGCAAACGTACATGAGGAGGAGGAAGAAGGCACCAGATCTGAACAACGTGAGGAAGAAGGCACCGGATCTGGTATTGTGTGTGACATTTGCCCCGAACCCGAACCCGATTGTCCGACTCGAACCCAAATCTGTCTATCATTTATTTATCTGTAATTATCTTTATCAAAGGTGTAACGTTTTATTCGTTACTCATATAAATAAATATGTCGAACTTTATATTATTCCTGTTTTTTTTAATAAACCAATCGAATTATTTGCATTGATAGTTAAGTTACTACTTAAATACGATCTATAATAAATAAATCTCATGAAAATATGAATTATAATTTATAAATGAGATTTAATAAATATTATTAAAGTTAATTACTTCTAAGTCTCAAAACAACCTTCAACGTCAAAAGCAAGCTAAAGATATAAAAACGTCAACTATATAAACAATAAGAGTTAACGTGGTTAAGTTAAATAGTTAAAATAATGATTAAATTAACTTTGGGCCAAATGTGTCAAGTTTGAAACTTAAAATATAAGTTACTATATCCAATTAATAACAATTTAAAGAAGAAGGGCCAGATCTGTAAATTTAAATTTAACCCAAACCCAGCCCGCCTCCCAGTCAATTTTCCGGCAGCAATTCCCGGCGCCACCGGTGCAATTCCGGCGAAGCCCCAAACGCGTTTTTTTAGCTATTTTAAAACAAATTTAGGCCTGGTAAAACGTTGTGGAGAAGTTTCGAAGCTATGATCATCTTCTAATTCGATATTACAACACAATTTAAGCCAAAAAAACATATATTTCCGTTCGGTTTAAAACCCACATTTTGCTTTTGACTCAAAACGCATTAAATCAGTAAATAGACCCAACCAAAACGTATATCTCAACGTATAGAATCTGTCTGCAACAATTAATCAGATTTTAATTGGCAAATTAACATCTAATTAATCTCAATTAACCCGTCTCATAACTCGAACCCGTTCGACTGTTATTACCAAACCAAAATCCAATTCGTTCGACAGAAACAATCCCCTGGACTCATTTTCACTCTCGGTAACTCCAATTTCAAACAAAATCATCTAAATCTCAGTGTTTGATCCGAAACCGTGGACCCTGTTCATCATCGTTCATCGGCTCTTTTCTTCATCAATCCAGTAAGTTTAATATACCAAAATGATCCTTAACTTGTGTAGATCAAAACCCCTCTATCAATTTCTAATTTCGTTGTGTGAATCTGATGCAATTTGAGGATTTGTGTTCTAGGGTTTATGTGTTAAAAGGGGGTTTTATCTAAAATTTGTTAAAAACCATTTCTGATTCATTTCTTAAACAAAACGAAACATAGCATGTCTGGTTTGTGCTTGTGTTGTTTAACCGGGTGACCCGGGTTCGAACCCAGGCGCCCCAAATCTTGTATTTTTTATTATAACACATTTTATTCATTTTAACTACTTTGTATAATATAAATCCTAATCCTTTTCATATATATAAATGTAACTTGTCAAATTTTATAAGTTTTATAAAACCACGATCTTGTATAAATTAGATTTTATAAATGTTATACAAATAAGGTTTTTTTTGTATAGAATTTTATCTATTTCAAAATTGTATAAACGTTTTAAAAGTATTTTTAAAATATATAATATATTTGACATTACGTAAATTGTTAAAAAAATATCTAATTGAAGTTTCTATTATTTATCAAAATAATTATTAGTTCTATTGTTGTTGTTTCGAATAAACGAGTTTATATATTTTAGATGTTTAACGGGAAAACCCTCAAATCCCAATTCGAAACCCTAGAATTACGTTTTCCTTAGACTCATGTGGTTTCAATTCCAGTTTTCTATACAATATGTTTACTAAGTTAGGATTGTCATTTAATTAGGTGATTCTAATATTTTGACGATCCTCGTTTCAATTCGGAACTATTTACTATTTGTTTTCGTGCCCGTGTTCAAGGTGAGTAAATTCACTTCCCTTTTTACTTTTACATTTTGGGGCTGAAACGTGTTCTATTACAATACAATGTTTTCCATTTTCTATTTTATTTTCCAATAGAGATCATAAAATATGTTAGTCTTGTTCCGGGCAAGATGCAAACTTATGTGGTAGTTTAAAGTAGTATTATTACTTTGTAATCCCAGCGGTACAATGTTAGCGCTAATGGTCTGACAAACCCACCTACATGTACAACAACGATAGGTGATTTAAACCCGTCCATACAATTACAATGTTACGAGTTGCTATTCGATGTTACAAGTTGCTATACGATGATACAAGTTGCTATTACTATGCCATGTCCCTAAGTTGCTAAATAATTAATGATAACTTAAATTCGAGACGGTTACGTGACGGTTGCTCAAAAGTTATCAGTAATTAATACATGAGTTGGTTCCTCATGATAAATGGCTACAAGTTACATTACAATTATGGTTTACAATGTGTGTGCAAGGGGTCATGGTCGAGAATGATATGAAATAGCTATGCATGTAAGCTTGCGCAGCATATTATAATGATCTCGGATTTTCTGTATTACTATGTATCAATTTGTGGCTTACTCACTAGCTTTAAATAGCTAACTTTATTTTCACATGTTTCAGGTGATGCTTATGATTATTTTGCTGCTTTTGTCAAGACATAGGATTGACTTGGACCTAGAATAATAAATCAGACAATTGCATTTACTGTTTCGGTTTTATTACTTTTGTCGCATTCATTTAAGACTCATGTACTAAACTTACTACATCATTATTAAACTTAATAATTAAATACCATGCGCTTTGTTTACTATTGATATCCAATTCCAATGACAGCCCGGTGTTTCCGCCGCCGGGCGGGGTGTCACATTGTGGTGGTTTGGCTAAAAATCAAAATGGTGGCCCCGGGTCTGACGGTGGGAGGAAGAAGGCATCGGATCTGAACAACATGAGGAGGAGGACGACGGTGTGAGGAGGATGACACCGGATCTGAACATCGTAAAAAGTGGAGGACGACGATGGGCGAAGACGTTGTGAAACAGTGACTACCAGACGGATCAACGACGGAAGGGAGGAGGCAGATCGCAAAACGGTGACTTCCAGACGGAGTTGCTAGTAAAGATGTTGAAAAACCAACAACAAAAATTGAGATTACAACATATTTCAAAGCTTCATTTTTCGTCTCTGAACAAACCTGGAAAATTTTATAGAGAGTAGTAGAGATGATAATGAAGAGAGATGATGATCTTGAAATATTTGAATTGGTATTGAGAATGGATATGATATAATATAGGGAAGAGAATTTTCAGATTTAGGGAGATGTGATGTGAGTAAAATGTCTATTCTACCCTCATAGAGAAAAGACAAAAGGGTGAAGAAAGTTTGTATGTGGCTTAATCTCAGCCACACAAATGAGTTTCATGGGTTTTCTCATTAAACCAGGTTTTCATTACATACATTCCCTACATGAAGGATGCATATATTGATAAAATTCCCAAACAATGGTTGACTATCATGGCAGTTTTTTTTGTCGATATTTTATTATCTTTTATAGATAGACAATATTTTTGTTAACTTTTGGAATATTTGTTAGAATTGTATGGAATTTTTTCTTTTAGCAGTGTATAAAATGGATGGTTTTGTTACATATATTTTAATTGTCAATTAATGTAAAAGTTAGTAATTCTAAGAAAAAGTATATATTTTTTAAAACACATTAACTATGACCCACATAAGAGCATCTCCAATAGCAGTTATAAAAACACCTAAAAACATGTCCAGTCACTTGTCACATCAAAAAAACACTCATTCTTCAAAATCTTCAAAAACATCTCCAATAAGGACACCTAAAAACACCCAAAAAGTTTTCCACATCATCACTATCTTTAACATTTATTTTAATTACCAACTTTTTATATAGAATTTTTATATTTTTCATTTTGAAAAATACTAAAATTAAAAATTTTAAAAATTAGTTATTTTTTTCGTTAGGTAAAATTTATTACTTAATATTTTTTGTTGGAGGGAAAATCTAAATTTTTTATAGTTTTCATTTGAGAGAATTTTTTTAAATCCTAAAACATTACATGTATTAAACAAGTCCTAAATGTTACATAACATTACATAGATTAAACATTACATATATTAAACAAAACCTAACTTTACATACCTAAATGTTACATAGATTACAATACGTAAAACTCTTACCTAAAGATCATACTTTACCCTAAGAGATCTATTAGGGTTCGGAATTCGGTATTTCATTATTCATGTTTACGAAATTCCAATATTTGATTTTTAGTTAGTTTTTTTTGGTTGTCGACTTATAAGTCGTGGTGATGAGACAAGTAGCGGACTTGTCAAATGTGTAGAGTGGATGATTATTTGAATGTCTTGAAACGTTTGGAGTTGATGTTTGATTAAAACAACTTGTTATTTAGATAATTGTACTTTGACTTTAATTGTCTTAAGACTTTTTTGGTTAGTTGCTTAACATTAAGGCTAATTTTAGATTGAATGAAATGCAAATACAAATGCAAAAAAAATATCAAAAATTTTGGATATTTGTATACTATTCAAATATGTATCCGAACTTTTGGGTATCCGAAATTTGGATATCTAAAATTTCGGATACAGATAGTGAAAATCACTATCCAAAATTTTCGGATATCCAAAATCCGGATACCCGACTTTAAACACTCCTAGTACCAATATTTGTTCTTTTCACTTCAGCTCATCTTTTGACAAGGTACCAAACATGATCATATGTAAACTTTGTGTCTTCTTGGGCCTCATACGTCTCCTTAGCTAAGCAAGAGGTCATCAGACCAACCACTTGAGTTTTGCTTTCATAGTTGGATGCAAAAGCTGTTAAATAAGTCACCTTTCGTTTTAACATATTGTCACACCCCCAAAACCCACTAACGGAGTTTTACCGTTAAGTGTGTGACAAACCAAGATCTCAGTCATTAGTTACACCAAACGACACTATATGTATTTAAAATATACGCGTCTCATTAAATGAGAAAATTTAATACAGAGTTAACGTTTAAAAGTTTGCGGAAGCGTAATTGAAATGTAATGTCAAAATATTAAATAGAAACTAAATGCGCAGAACACACATCCAACACAAGATACACAGTCTAAATAGTCATATAAACTCAAAACATGGTTTGTAATGCAAGAAAATGTTTAAATGAAAGGTCGTGACTCCATGCCATGTCCTAAGTGTGTGGTACCTCAGTGACCTGTAAAAGTGAAAGTCTAACAAATGTCAACACGACGGTTGGTGAGTTCACATAGTAAGTATAAAATCAAGAAAGTTCAGTTGCAAGCAGAAATATAAATTAAGTATGTCAGTGTAGGTAGCTAGTCTACGGTACATGTCCTTAGAGTCGTATGTATCTGACCGAAGCTGACGTATGTACACATTAAGTGCATTTTGCCTGTTTGCACATCCTATCAGGATGCACATGAATGTATGTTAGGTCATTCAACACCCGTTCGACAGGTCCTTCTATCATGCTAGCGCGACTAGCCCGGGTGGGGTTTGTCAAACCCACTAACTCAAAATTTCCCCGCTATTTCACAAATACTAACGGTCAACTAGGTATCCATGAGGTCTTTCATGAACAAAATAAAAGCTGCTCTAATCCAGACATGCGACATACAAAATTTGTAAATCCGTAAAAGTAATCGTCAGTGTTCAGCCCATAAAAGGGTAGAATAGTAAAAGTGCGGTTTAGTGAACTCACCTTAGGTTGCACAGCTAGGGATGGCAATAGGCCGGGTATGGGCCGGGTATTAGTAATCCCAGGCCCGTACCCGAATGTAAAACTCAGTCCCATACCCGGCCCAAAACCCATCGGGTATCAATCGGGTAATTACCCGTCAGGTATCGGGCTTACCCATGGGTATCGGGTATACCCGTCGATTACTTCCACAATATAAAAATGATACATACATAGTAAAATGTATCAAATCCAAATAAATAAATTCTCATGATATATGAATTTAAAAGAAGCAATAGCGGTAAATATCAAACGATGATTCATTCTTTAAACAATATCAAAATGAGTAAGTAGTTCATCTTCCAAAACAAACTTACACCAGTTCATAAAAAAAGATCTATGAAAAAATACCTAAAACAAAGATACTAACTTGTTTTCATAGAATATAAAACATATTCAAAAAAACTAGTTCATCTAATATAAAACATATTAAAAAATACTACTTCATTTAAAGGCTAAAACTAAAGAAAATTAGTGATTATATATAAGGAAAACATATATATATATGTATATATCTTCGGGCCGGGTACATGGGCCGGGTATGGGACGGGTTCATATAATCTCATACCCGTACCCGAACCCGTATTTTTTTTAAAAACAAATCCCATACCCGGTCCCATACCCGAAAATTCGGGCCATTACCCGGCCCGAATACTTCGGGTTTTGGTTTTTCCCATCGGGTTCGGGTTTTATTGCCATCCCTATGCACAGCAAGTCAGTTTAAGAGTACACAATGTAATACAGCAACCTAAATAATAGTAGGTCTGTTAATGTGTGTTCATGTAGGTCATAGAACCCTATGCATCCAATTAGTCATACGGTTTGTGCGAGATTAGAAAGTTTGACTCTTTGACCAAATTTGACCAAAGTTGACTTTTGTTGACCCGAGTTGACCCACGACCCGTTGGTGATTTATTAAGTGTAAGTATGTTTCATTTAGTGTACTTGATTACATTCACAAATCACATCACACGACAAGTATTCAACGAATTAAATTTCTATTTCCATTAAAGTTTCCTTTATAGGAAAGTAGGACTTTTAGAACACGTTTGCACAATTCAACACCCTAAAGATTTCCAAATTCACTACGCATATCAACTACTACACATTAGCCATAGCATGATTCACAAGACAATCGCACACCAACACTTACGGTTTCCAAAAAAATAGACAAGTAGCACGTGTAGTCATTTCAAAGCACATATCATTGTCCACATGTTTTGTTTCAATTCACATAGCAATACTTTCATCATGGCATCCTAATTAGCTAGAATGCACATTCTATATTCCTTCACCACCAACTTCATGCAAACAAGTTATTAACCAACTAACACTTTCAAATGCCATTTCATGTCCAAAAGCTAGTTTACCATCCACAAAGTTGCCTACAATCTTCCACATGCAATTCATTTATGTTTGTATGTCCACAATGACTAACATGCACCCTAGTGAACATTCATGACAAAAATTTCCACATTTAGCAAGTCATACCAAATCAAGTCGGATTTCCACGTTCAAATAACCATAATTCATCTAATACATCATACAAACATACTAGGATCATCATAACAACCCTTAAATGTCCACAACATGCAATTTCACATGAACCCTAGTGAAAAAGTTACTATTTTTAGTAATATGGCAAAACGAGCATGTTATTTCAAAACCAACTAATCAACTTTCATCCAATTCCTCATATAAACATATATTCCATCTCATTTCACCATGATCATGCATGCAATAACAAATTCTAGCGATTTACTATAAACCCTAATTTCACAAACATACCAACATGGATTCAACTAGTCATTTGATCATCAAAACACCAAATAAACCCATAATCAATAACCAATTCCACAACAAAATTACCAATTGACAACCTTGGATGAACTAGGGTTTCTTTTTCGCAACATATATAATGATTTTAGGATTAAAAATTACTTGTATTGTGTTAAAACTCCAATTAGCAAGTAACAACACCACCAAAGATCCAACACGACCGAACATCATCACTGGACGAACCAAGCAGCCGAAATCTTCAACTGGCCATAACTTTTTCATCGCTATGAGTTAGAAGACGTATTTACTATCATTGGAACCGTCTCGTCGAGACGAAGATTTTGATATATAATAGGCCTCATGACGACGTCGGATCTGGCCGAAATCTGGCCGGAAAGGTGACGGCTGTAGGAGGGATTTTTAGGGTTGGGTTTTAATTTTTGTTAAATGATTAAGTTAGGTTTAGGTTAAGTTGAGCCTTGGGCTACGTTTTGTTACAGTTTGTAAACACTGAAGCTCTTTCTTAAACGTACTTTTCCCGTCTCCTAAAATTTACTGAATTTCATAAAAGGTTAAAACCAGTAAAATACGTAATTACTCGAAAGTTTAACAATTAAACACACATGTTACTTAGGATATATATTTATTGTATTTGTATCAATTAAATTCACTAACGTCTGGGTATTAACTCGTGTGATCGTTTCGTGTGTACGTTTGTGTAACAGTTTGTACATTTAATTCACCAAATTAAATGGAAAGTATAATTGTGTTAACGTGATTAACATAATTTGACTAACGAGGTTAACCTAAATTTGTCGGGTGTCACACATATGCTAGTGAGAACGTAAATTATCCATAGTTCTCACCACATTGCTACCATTTTCAAAGTACGTGTGGATCCTACGCCAAAAGTCATTGGTCTTTTGGGATTTCCCGATAATAGAGTCGTTTGTAATGTGTAACCATCCCTTTGTGAGCAGTTTTTCTTCCTTAATTGACCATGCTTGTCTTTTTTGTTTTTCTGAAGACGCAACTGATTTGCTTTTCTTCTTTTTAGTGGTCTTGACCTATGGGGATGGAGATTCATCCACACTACCACCATGTGGTGCAAATGTAGATGTTTGGGTGGTTGAAATAATTGGATTAGGGAATTGAGAGAACCCGAGATTTAGGAATTGAGAATACCCATGATTAGGGACCATGGGCGAAGCTTCTTAGAGGCGGGGGAGGGTCACCGCCTCCCCATTTTTTTTCGTCCGAAGTGTTGATTTGTTAGTCGGTAGTTGATTTTTTTTATATATATATTGGGTTTGGCCTCCCAGAAACAAAGCGATTTAAGATTTTGGCCCCCCGAAACAAAACGTTTTAAGATTTGGCCCCCTTTGACTCTAAATCCTAGCTTCGCCACTGTTAGGGACCTGAGAGAACCCAGGATTTAGGAATGGAGACAACCCTAGATTTGGGAATTAAGACAACCCTAGATTTGGGAATTGGGAGAACCCTGGTTTGGGAATTGGGAGAAACCTGGATTTGGTAGTTGGGAGAACCCTGGATTTGGTAATTGGGAGAACCTTACATTTGGAAATTCTGAGGTTTGGGTATCCTTGGAATTGGGAATATCCATGATTTGGATACGGGTATTGGTTTAAGTTGGGATTTGGGTTAGGGTTTTCATCTGAATTGGATTCATTTAGCAATTGTAGAAGCGAATTTACATTAGAATCCTTGATTCTTAAGAATGATAAGAGAAAAGATGTTTGGGGTGTGAAAATAATGAAGGAATACAATTAGTATTTATAGTGATATGAGAAGCGGGAGCTTAAATTTTGAACTATATTATTGTTTAGGGGGAAATCTGAAATTGTTGAAAATTTAAAATAATAGCGGGAGCTTAAAATTTGAATTATATTACCGTTTCGGGGGAAATTTAAAAATAATTAGAAATTTAAAATTAATATATAAAGTTTAAATGATATTATTTTAAATTTTGAAAAAGTATACGTTTGGAAAATATTGCAATGATAACAAATTACAATAGTAAAAAAACTACAATAACATCAACACAAAAATAATAAAACATTTCAATAATAACAAATTACAATCCACAAATAAATACACTACAATAACTAGACATGCAAATATTTATTCTTTAAGAGACCATATATGTTCCACCAAATCAGCTCGAAGTGCATGATGAGCTTCTTGATTGCGTAAACTTTTGAACCTTTGCAAATAGCTTTCAAAACCTACTGAGGCTCCGTGCTCATAAGTTATTGGTTCATCTTCATCATTATCACTAGCTCAATCACATATGGCATAACCTTCATCCTCTACAATTATATTATGCATTATAATACATGCATGCATGATATAGCTTAGTTGTTGCAAGCTCCAAGCTCTTCCGGGACCACATATCATTGCCCATCATGCTTAGAGGACACCAAAGGCTCTCTCGACATCCTTTCTTGCAGACTCGTGACGTGTTTTAAATTCTTTCATTTTATCGGTTTGTGGATATGTAAAGCTTTTCACTAGTGTAGCCCATTCAAGATATATACCATCGGCAAGATAGTGTAGTGTTGTGTATGGAGTTCAATTCACTGTAAAATTGCAGGGTGGAGTATTACCTTATAAGACTTGGTTGAATATGTAAGATTGATTGAGCACATTGATGTCATTGTTAGAGCCCGCTACACTTAGTTCATATGATGCAACCGCCTCTAGCATAATGGTGGGATATCCATGGTCACCTCGTGTGTATTGACCTTTCCATGCTACTGGACAATTTTTCCAAGTCTAATGCATACAATCAATGCTTCCTAACATTCCGGGAAACCCGTGCTAGGATGAATGTGATACTAGTAATTGTTGTATGTCGGAAGCATTTGGACTTCTAAGATACTCATTTGAGAAAACTTCAACAACACACCTACAAAAATTTTGAATACATTCGGTGCCATTAGTTTCACCAATTAGTATGTATTCATCACATAGGTCAGCTGTTGTGCCATTTGCCAACTGGCGTATGCATTTTTGCATTGGCGAAAAACCTTTTCTACTTGTAGAATCATATCTTTGTCGAAAATAGGAAGAATGATTGGATATACCTTCAACAATTCGGTTGAAAAGTTGTTTGCTCATCCCGAACCTTTGTCTAAAATAACTTTCAGGGTACACCGATCCAGAAAAGTAGTCATTCCAAAGACGCTTATCCCCATCTTCACGATCCCGTTGTATGGTTCTACGTTTTCTTGTTGTGCTTTGAGAACTTTCAGCAGCATGAGCCTCCAACATTTCAGCAAATGCTTTGTCGACATCATCATCCATCAATTCTTTTAACATTGTATTCATAAGATCCATAAATGGCGAACCGTGTGGGGAAATGGGTTGACTTTGATCACCACCTGCACTCATTTTTTTGTAAAAATAAGAAAAATAAGCAGAGAATGAAAGTTGGAGATAATGAAGATATTGAATTAATGAAAGACAATGGATATATTTATAGTGAAAATAAAATCTAGCCGTTAGAAATCTAGCCGTTGGAAATATAGCGGTTGGAGGAAAAGTTTATATATATACCAACATAAATATTAGAATTAATTTTATTTACATTTAATACAAGAAACATTTTTTTATATATAACTATATAAAGATTAGAATTGATTTTGTTTTTTTAAATCAATTACCCAACCCCATGCACCCAACCAAACACTAGGCCCACCAAAACTTGGTTTTTTCAAGTTCTTGCACATGAAAGCTTAACAAAAAAATGAAAGTCCACAATAAAGGTGGTTATGAAGAACAGCCACATAAGCATAAAAAACCACCAAAAATCTCCTATTGGAGATGCTATAACTCTATAAATATGTCATAGATGTGTGTCATAGATATATGACACACAAATGCATGTCTTTATAGTTTATGGCTGAGGCTTTAATGACACGCATTTGTATGTCAATAATATCCTTTTATGACACGCATTGTGTGTCATAAAAGTTTTTTATTCTAGTAGTGGCTTGGGCTACGCTTCAATTTTGTTGCGTTGTAGATTTTTTTTATCTATTTTTTCTTTCGTTTTATGTACAGTATAAGATACTAATGATCAATTACAAAGAAACCCCTAAGAAATGATATTCATTAAGATGATGATAAAATTTTGGATATTTCTAATGATATGCAAAAAACTAATGATAAAAGTCTGAATATTGTTAACGATATGCAAAAGAATAATTATTATTATGGTAAGAAGACGGTTTTCTTTTCATTGATATATGGAAACAAAATAAGGATACATCTAATTTTTGGGTTAGATCCACCATTGATCAATGTTGATAAAAATATCTCCAATGTCTCTCATACTCGTAGGAGCAACTTGGACATGATCATCCATTGCTCCTTTGATTTCAATTGTTGGTCCCAAAACAGCTTTGAATCAGTGATTTGTGAAGATTGTTGGATCAAATGACATAAAAAGTAATGAATATGGATGAACAAATGAAGAACACTAATAAAATCCTCACTTTGATCTATATTGATTTGCATCAGATGTTGTTTACATGGAAAGACCCCAAATCTGGCTCATTCAAGCCTGATGAAAACCTAATTGCCATTTACTATTTATAGCCTAATGACACTTTGGACTAATGACAATTAAGACCCTAAACTTAGACTAAAACATGACAAATGGAATTAATACAAATAAGAGGCTAAAACATGTCTAAAACTAGATTAAATATATTTTGTTGACACAAAATATATTTATTACATTAACGATCCTAGACATAAACAACTTCAACGTCTTGACTCGGTTCTTCGTCTCTAACGCGTCATTTGACTTTTTTTACGTTGGCTTTGACCGAACATTGACTTTTGTTGACTTTGACTGTGTTGATAATATTAGACTACAATTCAGGTCCAACAGCAATCCGTTCATACGCTAGACTAAAGATTTTAAGGATGTAAGAACAAATACTTGATTCAGTCATTAGAGTAACCAATCTTTTTGGAGTTGAAAATTTTATAGCCCCATTGAACGTTGATGCTACAGCTCTTAAAGCGTAGATACTGGTTCTCTCCAATATCACGTTATGCACTGATCTAGCATGTACCATACAAAATGTCATGGGAAGCGTTTGCATCATATATCCTTCTCTAGTATTGACTGACAAGATAATCTGCCACAATGGATTCACCATTTCTCTAGAAAAACTTTACGATGATCCATTAACTGGTAACAACAATTTTGAGTTGTTTCATTCAGTTGTTGAAAATACTAGGAATACATTATTTCTAGGGCACTTCCATTATCAACATAAATACGACGAACCAAATACCCAGCTAGAATCGCTAAAATAATAACTAGACCATCATGAGCTTCTTCCGCTCTAATTACTGGAAACGAATTTTCTCGGCACATCCATCCCTCCAATGCTTGACCCCATCTCTTATGCACTCTGCTAGAACCGGTTTGCCCCCACTGAACCATTCCAACTATTTTATGTACAACCGGTCCTCCTCTTCACCATCTATTCAATTTCTTGTTTTAATATCCAACATTCATTGGTATCATGCCCTTTATAATTATGATATTCACAAAATTTAATAGATTTTTTTATTTACCGAAGGTCTTTGCTTTGGAGGAAAGGGAAACATCATATTTTCAGTAAGTAAAATATGTCTGGGTGTTTTAACAAATTCTGTGTGCTTGATAAAACGAGGATGTGAGCCTCCAGATCGAATTTCTTGATTAGAATTTGGTCTTACATTGGGTGAAAACGTTATTGCCCCCAAGATGGCATCCTTTATGCAGAAAAGTTCCGATGCATAAAACCTCCTGGACCTCCATCTATATTTTAGGTCACAACCATATTAGTACAAGCTGCCTTCCCCTAAAAAAATCACGAGCCCTATCCATCAACACCTCCATAGATTTGGTAAATCTTCATGACGCTTTTCTACCAACTGATTATTTCTAACTCCATGACAAAAACCATAAATTCTTAAATGGTCTGAAGCACCACTTATTTGCATACTTTCTTTATTAAACCTTATTATGAACTGTTCCAAATTCTATGAATCATGCCTCTTGATATTATGAAGTACCGTCACTTCTTGAGAAGACTTCCTTTGTTGACTAAATTGCTTAATAAACAAACGTTGTAATTCCTCAAAATTATCAACACATTTATTCGGCAGATTATTAAACCATATCCTAGCCGCATCTACCAGAGTTTAAACAAACATTTTGCACCATACTAGCATGGACAACCTCTGAATCTAAGCTGCTCCAAAAAATTCAAACAAATGTTGATCTGGATCATCCAAACATGTATATCTTTTAAATCCATTTGGCATTTTCAACTCTTTCAGGAATCACCGCATCGTCGATGCGTTTAGATAATTTAGATACCTTTATCATAGAGGATTGTTTATAAGGTCCAACCAAATCATTTACATCATTACCGTAGAAATTCTTTGCACCAACAACAGCATAAGGATCACTAAGACCACCTATCCTCTTTGTGGCAGTCCATATAACGCCTCATACATCATGAATTGACTTCCTGAGTGACACCCGTCCCGGCGGTGAAAACACCGGGTTGTCATATGTCACACCCCGACCGATGGTGGAATCATCGAGGCGGACGCAAATGGATAGATTGCTCGTAGCTCATGGTGCTAAAATGATTAAAATATATATTATCATCCTTTTCATAATTCCAAATAACAAGTTTACATTGTTTCAATCATAAATAACCAAATAAAACCCAGTTAAAGCTCATTAAACTAGGTCCAAGATCCTACATGTGAAGGCATCTCAAAATCCTCTTAAGCTGCATATCCTGAAATCATGTGAAAATAATATTTGTTCAGCTAACGAATTAGCTGGTGAGTAAACATAGGTTTGTATATATACATATATAGATAATGATTAAAAGATTTGAAATGATTAAAATGAATAAATAGATTCAATGCTTATGTATTATGTAAAAACTATAAATGCAAATTGTATCACACAAGATAAACATATAGCACAAACAAACCTTATAACTAGCATCCACTTAATCACACAGACTAAGTGACGTTGATAAAATGATCAAATGAAAAGTAGGTTAATCATCCTCGGATAAAATATCGGATAATTAAACCAAAATTAGTTACAATCACCATCGGATAACGTATCAGGTGATTTAGTTAAAATGTGGTTACAATCACCCTCGGATAAAGTATCAGGTGATAAAGTTAAAATGAAAACATAAGAGTTACAATTACCCTCGGATAACATATCAGGTAATTAAACCAAAATGAATAAATAAACGGTTACAATTACCCTCGGATAACATATCAGGCAATTAAACCAAATAAATGAAAACATGTCGCAATCACCATCGGTTAAAGAATCAGGTGATTAATAAAATGAATAAAAGCGAACATAAATGATAAACATGATTTAGTAAGGAACATAATTTCACCCCAAAACAGAAAAGTAAAAAGGGGCTATGAATACTCACAAAATACTTGATCGACGAAATAATAGAATACAAACTTGAGCAAGGCACCGAGAATCTCCCTAGAACCACCTAAGGAACGATATCTTATGTTAAAATGATAACTAAATGAAACTAGGAATCTAGGATTCAGAATCTGGGTTTAAGTAAATTTATTGATTTAGATAAAACAACTAATAGACTAACTGTAATAGATTTGAAAATAATTTGTAATACACCACTTAAATTATATATAAAGTTGAATTCTTTATGAGGTTTATCAAAACTTACAAGATTGGTAAGCGACATAACTGATGTAAATATTTATTTATAAAAATTAACGTAAAACTAATCTCTTAACTATCCCAGTTTCACATAATAATAAGTACACAATAAATTCCTAAATCTTGAGAGTAGTAAATGAATTGTTTTCCTTAAACTCTTATAAAGTTTAAACGCGTTTTCATGTTTTACAAGTTTAAGATTCCATCGCTTCTCGTAAAATGAACGTAATTATATAAATGTAATTTATACATTTATATATTTTGTTTTGTGTTAGTTTATATGTAAAATTATTTCTTTTTAAGAAGAACTATTGAAACCTTTTAAAATAATTGTAAGATAAGCTATATATAAAAGACAATATATAAAAACGTCAAAAAGAAATAACCCGGTCCAGAGAGAGTCGAACCCTGGACCTATCGATACAAACCAAACAACAGTAACCATCAAACCACCTTTTACTTTTGTTACCAAAGCAGAAACTTATTTACATAACTTTACATTTCCTTAAACCCAATTCCTTATAGAACCCTAAAACCCTAATCGCTAAATCTGAACAAAATTGAATCTGTATAATGAAATCCAACATTACAACGATGATTAGTATGTGATAACGAATCAAATGAAGTATTCTTTTACCTGAATTGATGGTCGTTTGATGAAGATAAAATAACGAACAGAAAGCGCGATTGCAGACCAAATTGATGATGCAAAGGTTGATAATAATGGAATTAAAGATGCAGATTCACTTGTTGATATATGATGATTAAAAGCCCCAAGAAATCAAATGATAAAACCGGTCCGAGTATGGTGGTCGACTAATGAACAAAGACACGAAGAATAGTGGATTGGATCGACAGTGTGTGAGTGTTAAAGTTACAATTGATGTTGCAGAGAGTTAAGATGAAGTCAATGAAGTGTTTCGGATAATATATAAGAGGCTAAAATGGGTTTAATGGATTGAATTGAAATCGAGTGGGTTTCGGATGAAGTTGAGTGCAATTCAACTGATTTATCTTATTATTTACCGATTAATCACGCCCAATTCATCTTAATCGGTTGTATGAGTGTTTTGAATCAAGTTAATTTGGTTTTAGTTGATAGATTTTGTTGAATTTGATCCAATGTCGCCGGATTTAATGGGTTTAGTTGATATTGATCTTAATAGCCCATATTTGTATTGGTATGGATGCCTAGAGTTCGAATTCAAGAGATATAGACGAGGAGACGGTTTAATCGGGTTCAATTGGGCGATTTGGTTGCGCTTTGGATACTACCGGAGATCCGCCGGAGTCGCCGGAATCTACTCGCCGGAAACACGGGAATAAAATGGGGGTGGGTTGGTTTTAAACAAAATTTACAATTTGAGCCCCTGCACTTTGTTGTTGTTATTATATAAAACTAAAACCTTTAAGACAAGTTTTAATTTTTAACAATTTTTACCCAAAGTTAGTCAAAAGTTAAATTTAACCATTTAACTTGACCCAATTAACTCTTATGTAATTATTTGACTTTCTTTATAAACTCGTCTCTTTTAGAAATCAATATTTATAAATTATGTAGTTAATTTCACGTTTTATAAATTTAATGATTAAATTTGAGTTTAGAGTTGTTAATTAATGTTTGATTTAAATAACTACAAACCATGAAAATAATGAAATGGGTCGGATTCGGAATTGGATTGGGTTTGATTCGGAGCAAATGTTACATCATAGAAATTGGATATCAATAGTAAACAAAGCACATGGTAATTGTTTATTAAATTCTAATAATTTTCATAATATAAGTTTTGGAACATGAGCCTTAAACAGAAACGACAAAAGTAATAAAACCAAAACAATAAATGCGATTGTCTTTATTATTTTAACTAGGTACAAGGCAATCCTATGTCATGGTAAAAGAAGCAAACTAACAACAACACCACCTGAAATATGTGAAAAATAAAGTTCGCTATAAAAGCTAGTGAGTAAACCACATTTGATATATAATGGTATAACAATCCCGAGATCATCATAAATATGTTGCGCAATCTTACACGAATAGCTATTTCATACTATTCTCAACCATGACCCCTTGAGCACACATTGAAATTGTAATATAACTTGTAGTCATTTTTCATGAGGAACCAACTCATGTCTTTATTAACGATAACTTTTCAAACAACCGTCACGTAGCCGTCTTGATATTTAAGTTATCAATAATTATTTAGCAACTTAGGGACATGGCATAGCAACATAGCATAGCAACTTGCATCATCGTATAGCAACTTGTAACATTTAATAGTAACTTGTAACATTGAAATTGAATGGCCGGGTTTAAATCACCTATCTTTGTAATACATATAGGTGGGTTTGTCAAACCATTAGCGCTAACATTATACCGGTAGGATTACCAAGTAACAATACTACTTTAAACTATCACATAAGACTGCATCATGTTGTAGCAAGACTAACACATTCGTATGATCTCTTTTGAAAATTGAAAGAAAATTAGAAAACGTTGCATTGTAATAGAATACATATTTCGGCCCCAAAACTTAAAAGTAAAAAGGGGGTGAATTTACTCATCTTGAAACTCGGGAGCGAAACAAATAGTAAATAGGCTAAATAGAACCGAGGATCGTCCAAAAATTAGAATCACCTAATTATTTGACAATCCTAACTTAGTAAAACATATTGTATAGACAACTAGAATTAAAACAATATGAGACTAAGGAAATTGGGAGTCTAAGGTTTCGAATTGGGATTTGGGGATTTCTCGTTAAATGTCTAAAAATATATAAAATTGTTTATTCATAACGATAGCAATAGTGGAAACGATTATTTTGACAAACGGTAGAAACTCTAATGATATATTTCTAGCAATAACTTATATAATGTCAAAAATATGTTTTATATATTAGAAATAATTTAAAACACTTTACACAATGTTAAAGTATACCAATTTTCATATAAAAGTCTTATTTGTAAAACCTATTAGTTATATAACTTGGTATGCATTTTAAAAGTATTAAAATATATTTTTATAGCATTTTTAAAGAATTAAAGGTATTTATAATAATTAAGTTTATAAAACTAAGTTTACATAAACTCAAGGTTTTTATATAATTTTATAAAAGTTTGCCATATTAGATATTAAATAAAAAAAACTAAGGTTTAGGTTATAGTGATTAGTGGAAAAAAGTTGAAAATGAAATAAAATTGGAAAATAAATAAAACCAAAAAAATGGCTCCTTGGATTCGAACCCAAGTATCATGGATCACACAATCAACGCTAAACCAGAAGCGTTGCGTATGTCTTTTGTTTAAAATCTGTTTTGAAATATTTTTATTTTGTATCTAATGAACATATCCCAAATCTCATAAACCCTAGATCACAAATTCGGCAGTTACATCGAATTCAAACATTGAAATAAGAAATTGGTAGAGGTATTTGAATCTAGATATGATAAGGATCATTTTAACTTATAACACTTACTTGATTGGCAACGAATTGAATCGATGAAGAGGAAGAACAAAGATGTGACGGGTTTAGATTCAAAAGAGGACTTAGAGGCTGTTATAATTCAATTGCTCTTGCAGATTTGATCTTTGCAATGCGAAAAACAAAAGCCACAAAAAATCAGAAGATTAAGATGATGTTTGGGTGATAGATTGATAACGAACAGAAACGAAGAAGATGAAGATTACTCACAAATTTCTGGAGTTTGATGCTTGAAATTGAGATTGCATGGAGCAAGAGGGAGGTTAGGAGATTGAGAATGTCGAATGAATTAGATTATTGTTTTGTAAAAACAGTTGAACGGCTCGCGAGTTACGAGATAAAAGAGATTAATTGGTGTTTAATTCGTTTATTTTAATCCAATTAATTGTTACCAACGGATTCTAATCGACGAGATGATTGTTTTTGTTGCTTCAATTTATTGAAATCGGTTGTTTTGAATCAATTGGGTTTAATGGGTTTAAGGTTACGGTTTAGAAACCGATTATGGTGATGTTTTGGTTGATTACACAGCGTTTAAAGGTTGGTACCGGGCTCGATTCACACCTAAGATCATGTTACATGGATTCGGTTGGTTAAAAGGAGTTAAAAACATACATTGGGACTTGTCGGAAAACTGAGGACTCCGGCCAAAGTGGCTGGAATATGTTGGAGCCGGAAACACGGGTTGCGACCAAGGGGGAATGGGTTCTGGATATTTACATTAACGGTCCCTCATCTTTCATTATTATTATTTGGATAATATAAGTTTTTATATAAGTTTAAGAATTGACAGTTTGACACAAAGTTAATTAAATACTTATTTTAACTAACCAACTTAATCATGTTAACTCGTAACTTATATATAATTGATGTTTTTGAATGTTCGCTTCGCTTTCAATGTTAAATGGTTATTTGATGGCTTAATAGTTTTTATCTTTAATAAACTTTATAACATTTCTTTTGTAACATACAATTTGTATATTTACTTTGGAAATTGTATTTAGTATTTATAAGAAGTAATTAATTAGTAAACGTTGGATAATAATTCATTTGTTGTATTAAAAACGAGAAAACATATTTATATATATTATTAATAATAATGTGTTACATTTAATGAAATATAAATACGATACGATACAAGATAGATAACTTCGGGTTCGGGTCGGGCATTCGGGTTCGGGTTTGGGGTACATGTAACATTCTGCCTCCTTATTCATCATCAATCCTTCATGTTGAACAATATATTTAGCAGAATCCGGTGTTCCTAACAATTTAGTACGCAACTCTTATAATCTATCATCATATTCTTGCTGCAAGCGTAAATGTTTCAATATTCCAGGTTTCGTTCCAGAAAAATTAGGTCAAATTCAGCAAGTACTTCAACATCTTTTTGTGATTGTTGTTCCATCATGAAAAATTGTCAATAGTCGTTTAACTCTTGAATTCATGTAATCTTTACATAAATATCGCATTAGTTACCTGTAATCCCTTTCAACTGATCGATATAGTGTTTGCTCTTATATTGAGCTACTAGTAGGACCAGCATGAGGAAACCTATATGCATACTTCTCTCTTATATCTTCAATGTTTTTAGGCTTGGATGATGTTGGTTTAGATGATAGATGGATTGAATGATGTTTGTAATATATTCTATTAACTAGATTAGTACCCGTGTATTACACGGATTTTAGTTTTACAGGTTTTAACTCAATTTAAATATCAAATTTATTTTTAACATATCTCTTATTAAATCGATTTGGATATTTACAAATATATTCATATAAAAAAATCATATGTTACAATAAAGGATATGATTTATAATAGTTGATAAATTTTTATTGGAACATATCGGGTTAGGAGATAATTCATGATAATTGTTAATTTTTTTATTTGAACATATATCGAGTTATGAGATAATTGATGATAATTGGTAAAACTTTAATTTGAACATATCGGGTTAGGATAAATCATAATAATTGATAATTTTTTTATTTGAACATATCAAGTTAGGAGATAATTCATGATACTTGGTACATATCGGGTTAAGATATAAATCATGATAATTGGTAAATTTTGTATTTGAACATATCGGGTTAGGAAATAATTGATGATAATTTGTAAACTTTTAATTTAAACATATCGGGTTATTTTGAATATGGAGCATACCATGACCCGTCTAAAAATTCTCCATCAAATTAATTTAGAACATGACACCTAAGCAAAATCCTATGTGGAGTAGTTAAAATGGTGACATGTGGATGTGTTACTCAATTATTAGAATAGGTAGATTCTCCACATCAAATATATGGGAGATACATTCTATATATATATATATATATATATATATATATATATATATATATAGGGGAAAGTGAATATGAGGCTGTAACGCATCTAAGCTTACATGCGAAACACTCTAAAACTACGTAGTTTTGTTTAAATCATCATCAAAACTACAATTTCAATTAGTTTAGTTCAAATGATATCTCCTAAATTCAACATCAAAACTACAATTTTAAAAGTAATGAATGATTTTCGAATAGTCTTCTTTGTTCGATCCATTCAAATCACATATTGATTTATATCACCAATTTAAAATAATAAAATTTACTACATTCTCTTGATCCTATATGAATTTCCTTTCGGTTGGTTAAATACATTTTTTAAATGCAATGATTCATTTTGAATCAATACATTACAGCATATATATTGAAATATAGTATGCATACTATAATCGTAATTGTGAACCTAATAGACGAGAAAGATACGTGATAATAAGGGAGTAATCTAATAGAGTTAAGGAATTCTAGTTAAATCTAATGAATCTATTGGCTGAAACTACGTAGTTTTGATGTTGATTTATACAAAACTACGTAGTTTTAGAGTGTTTCGCATGTAAGCTTAGATGCGTTACAGCCTCATATTCACTTTCCCCATATATATATATATAACAATAATTTACAAAGTAAGCCCATGAGAATGAATAAAATATATGTAGCAGTAAAGATACAATTGAGTAACTTAATTGTGTTTAATATCTCCCTTCAAGCGAAATGGTGGCGGTCCAAGACGAAGTAGTCCTCTAATGAACTCAAACTGATGCCTAGAGAGACTCTTGGTGAAAATATCAGCCACTTGAAGCTTGGCCGGAACAAACTTAGTGTGGAACTTTCCTGACGAAACAAGTTCCCGAATGAAGTGGTAGTCTAGATCAATATCTTTAACTCTTTTGTGTGAGACCGGATTTTACGAAAGAAAAAGCCCACTCTGGTTGTCACATAAAATGGTCGGTCTAATTGAAGGTAACGCTTGAAGTTCAAGTAGTAAATGAGTTATCCAAATAATTTCACTTGCTGCATTGGCTATCGCTCGATATTCTGATTCACAGCTAGAGATGGACTATCCATATGTAGACCGATGTGTCTCGATTCAACGTGCCCAATCAGCATCCGAATAACCTAAGATAGTGGTGGTTTTTGGACGCGAAAATGTGAGACCAAAGGAAATAGTGCCTTTGACATATATGAGTATCCTCTTTACACACTGATAATGATAGATGGTCGGGGATTGGATAAACTGGTTGACTTGGTTAACGGCATATGGAGTGTCAGGTCTCGTAATGGTTAAATACTAAAGAGCACCAACTAGAGACCGATAATGTGTGGGATCTTTGTACAAGTCCCCACTTATGACAAATGTGGTAGATGAAGCTAAAGGGGTGGTGACCGGTTTACTGTCAAGAAGATCTGCTCGATCAAGAATGTCATAAGCATATTTGGGCTGACTTAGAAACAAGCCATCATCTATGAGTGACCTCGAGTTCGAGAAAATAGTTTGGTTTCATTATATATTTAATGGCAAACTCATTATGTAGTTTTATGATGAAGTAGCGCATGACATGATCTTGATTTCCGGTTAAAATTAAGTCATCAACATAAACAAGAAGATACGTAATGCAAGAATCCCTTTTGAACACAAACAAGGACGTGTCAGACTTACTACAGGTCGAGCTTTATGCCTTTCCACAAATCCATCTGCATTATATTTAGTACGAAACAACCACTTTGAACCAACCACATTATGAATTTTAGGAAGAGGCACCAACGTCCATGTTTTATTTGACCGAAGGGCATCCATTTCTTTAAGCATAGCTTGCATCCATTTTGGATTTTTTTGCAGCGGTTTTAAAACCCTTTGGAATAGTAGACGCAAATAGAGCAGAGAAAATCCCATTATTGTAAGTATGGGCTAAGTTGGCACAATGTTTGGGCTTAAACATTCCGGCTTTAGCTCGAGTCGTCATAGGATGACTTGTTATCGGTGGAATAGTAGTTGGTGTTTCAACTGTGTCAGCTGTAGCAGAACCAACAGGAACCTAAGCCGAGGTTGGGGGCGGCTCCGATTCAATGATTGAGGTTGTTGGGTCCGATGAACCAACCTCATCATCTGAGTATGCTACATCAGGGTTGGTTGTGGTACAATTGGTGTATGTTCAACGTTATCACATAACCCACAAGAAGTTGTTTTAATATTATTGTGCCGAGTATTTGAGTCCATTAGTGAGCTTGTATTATTTGGTAATGGAGCACAAGGAAGTTCATCCAAAAAGCTTGTCAGATGCAACATGGAAACTTGCGACTGACTTGATGGGAAATTTTGCTCATCAAATTTGACATGTCGAGTAACGTACATTGACATTGTGAATGACAGACTTTTGCTACCCGAGGGCACGAGTAGCATAGGTTGAAAGGTGAAGGCAAGCATTAGCATAATGTCTGTCCTCAGGGTCGGCTCAAGGTTTGTTGAGGCCTAAAGCAAAAAACATTTGAAGGCCTATCGTTAAAACATTCATCTTTTATCCGTGGTTGGGACCGGCACTAATAAACAAACAATGACCATTTTTATAATTAAACTAAACTAATTGAACAATTTTTTTCTCCTCGATCCAACCCTAATCTTACTTTTTAATTGGTTTGACATGACTAAAAAAACAACAAATCTATGTATACATGCTAAAAAATAATAATTATCTGACTACTAAATTACTATCCGGCCTTGCAAACAAATACATTCTATTCAATAATAGGATATAACATATTTTACCAAATTAAAAATTTAAAATTGTCAACCAATGGAATACCATTTACCAAATTACCAAAATATTGAATGAAAAATATTTATTATAAGACTACAAAAATGCAGTACCAAAAAATTTATGAAAGTGTGGGAGAAGAAAGACTTAATCTTATCTTGATAAGTAGATTGCTTCGATTTAGAATTGCAAGAACATAATCAATTTCCGTCACTTTACGGTCCCAGAGATGATTTATATTGTAATTGTCGCTTTGAATTCACAACATAATATTAAAGTTTTAAAATTTTGAGGCCTCTAAAAAAGTAGGGCCTAAAACAAGAGCTTATTTTTTTACTATAAAGGGTCGGCCCTGTCCGTCCTCACAACATAACTGACACTTAGGGGTACGTTGACCACGCCCTCTACCATCACTAAAAGGGACATTCATTGGTAGAACTGAATTAGAGGAAGAAGAGGAGGCTGCCATGCAGAGATGAGAAGTGATCGGAGAGAGATAAGATGGATGAGGAAACAGAGTGGGAAGGGATAGAGACCAGAAAGTTTAGGCCTATGATACCATAATGGATTCTATTAATTCTCCACATCAAAATATATGGGAGATACATTATATATATATACTAGTTTAGTGCCCGTGCTACGTTCGGGAACATAACACACAAACGGTGATTTTAAGGATATAAATGGACACGAATGATTCCAATCAATTTTAAGATAAAACGGTGGTAAAAACATAACAAAAGATTTTATTTAAAAAATAATTATTTTATTATTGCAATACTATACTCAATTTAAAAAGATTTAAATCCTCGGTTTTATGGTGTAATTTTTTAAATGATCTCGTGTAAAAAAATTTATGACTCTTTTAGATAAAGTTCCAACTTGTAATTTATTTATGTATAAAGTTGGGAACTTTATACATAAATTACAATTAATTAGGTTTTTTGAGTATCCGCTAATTAATTGTAGATTATTATTATCAGCTTTATACATAAATTTTATTTTTATGTCCTGTCAAATATAAGATGACTCATTCACACCCCTAGTGGGAGAGGGTTTAACATGTAAATAATATTAAATTTCTAAAGACTCTTCTAAATATTAGGGGATCAAAATTGTACTTAAGGTTATTATGATATATTATTATTATAGATATATACATATTTAAATTATAAAAATATTATTGTGAGACAAATTCTCTTATGATCTGCCACATAAGCGAAAACCATCTTTAATGATGACAACTAAGCAAAATAGATTTTGCTATATTATATAAGGATAAACAATAATTTACAAAGTAAGCCCATAAGAATAAATAAAATACCTGCAGCAATAACGATACAATTGAATAACTTAATTGCGTGTAATAGTTTGTTTGGAAGATGATTGCTTAGATAATGATTTTGGTTTCTTTGTAGTAGGTTGTTTGACGTATTGCTTGGTGTTATAAGCAGGATTGTCACGATTGTCCCAAATTTTTTTGGCCTACTTAAAAAAATCAATGGTTCTATCAATATCAATATAATGCCCTTTATGCTAGTTCGAGACAAGGGTCATTTTAAGTAAACACCCTCACATCTCTAAAATAATGTGTTTAAAACGAAGCTCGGAAAAAAGTATTGGATTGCGTTAGCTAAGGTTTTGGTAAAAATTGGTAGTTTTAGAAAGAAAAAAAACGAGGTTCATGTCAAAGGAGTTAGGCATACATGATTACCCGTGTACTACACGGGTTGAAAAACATATATTGTATGTAGTGGCAACCAGGTAAAAAGATGGGTGGGTGGTTTTATTTGATTTGATCCGTTTGAAGGATCCCCGTGTCTTTTAAGTTATAGTTCAATATGGTGTTGTCATATAGGATTTTTTACCTATGCAGATAGCGTGAAATTGTGACATACGGTAAAAATTGATCATTTTATTAGTTTAAGTAGATAGGTAGATTCACTATTTGCTTATAAAGTGGCTAGCTAACCCTCATAAACTTGTTTTTATGACGGCTAGTTGCAACAACGATCAGAGGCAGTGACGGTAATGAAGATGATAGTGGTGGTGGTTGCGGAAACTGCAAAGGCGCAACGACGTATTATTGTTTGGTTTCATTATCTATTTAGGTATAATCTTTGATGAAAATTCCACAGTTATTTTATGATTCTCATTTGAAGACAAATACATGAATATATTTGAGACTTTACAAGTACAATCATTCTCAGTCTTTAGTACATTATGTACATCTTTGTGTTCAACAACATGTTTAACGATTAAAGAAACGTATGTGATACAACTAATCACGCGACAACTTATGATACAAATCTAGATGCAAGTACAGTCAATTTACAAGTGCCTCATCTTTAAATCATAAGCAGTCATATAGAAAACTTCAGAACAAAATCTCTAAAAGAGAGATATTAATAAATCTTGAAAAAAATGTCCATTTTAAAATTATTTAAACATGAGCAGCACAACCCAACAAAATAACGTTGTAAGAACTAGAATTATACTCTACAATGCTGCATAAAAGATTAGATTGTTTCGTCAGTGTTTTGCCTTTTTCGGCATCCTGTTAATGTCATCCTTGGACAAATCTCGATTCTTTGTAATTGTGATACTTGTTTTATTACCAGTAGATATCACCTCAGCCGAAACATTCAAAATTCCATTTGCGTCCATGTTAAAGCAAACCTTCAACTTTTCTTCGCCTCGAGGGGCTGCTGGTATACCATGAAGGGTAAATGTGTCAAGAAAGATATTTTGTTTGGTATATCTACCCTCACCCTGGTATACGTCAATCGACACGAACACTTGGTTGTTCATGGAGGTATGATAAACCTGCTCCTTGATAGTGGGTATGGGTGTGTTTCTAGGGATCAAAACACTCATATCAAAATGCTTATTAATCCTAATACCAAGAGAAAGAGGGGTCACATCTTTTAACACGAAATCTTGCACGTCTTTGTTCCCATAACCACTTAAGTTTGCAGCCAACACTGCAGCACCATAAGCCACAGCTTCATCAGCGTTAATGCTTTTACAAAGTGGTTTCCCGTCAAAAAACGTCATCAACATTTGTTGTACCTTGGGAATACGTGTCGACCCGCCAACGATAACAACTTCATTAACATCTTTCTTGTGCATCTTTCCATCTCTCAAACAACTCTTCACTTGCTTAATGCACTTGTCAAAGAAACCTGTATTAATCTCCTCAAACTTTGCCCTACTAAATTTCAACGACATATCAATACCCTCAAACAAGCAGTCAATTTCAATCGTCGTTTGTGTTGTTGAAGACAAATCCCTCTTTGCTTTCTCACAAGCAATTTTCAACCTCGTCATTGCTCTTGCGTTCCCACTCATGTCCTTGTTTTCTTTCTTCTTAAACATTTCAACGCAATGATTCACCATCAACTTGTCAAAATTTTCCCCACCCAAATAAGTATCACCGCCCACTGCTTTAACAGTAATCGTACCCGCCTTAGTAATGTTGAGAAGAGACACATCAAACGTTCCTCCACCCAAATCAAATACCAACACATTCTTCTCTTCAGGACAGTTCACATCAGCGCTCTTATCTAAACCATACGCGATTGCTGCTGATGTCGGCTCGTTAATCAAGCGCTTAACATTAAGACCCGCTAACACACCAGCATCCATGGTTGCCTGTCGTTGCTTGTCATTAAAATAAGCAGGAACAGTTATGACCGCATCAGTAACGGTTGTTCCAAGGTATGCGTCTGCAGCCTCTTTCAAACTCTTTAAAATCAACGAAGATATTTCTTCAGGTGAAAACTTCTTCTCTTTTGACTTGTGTTTAAATACAATAACTGGCTTTTCACCAGGTCCTTCAACAACCTTAAAAGGTCTTGTGTCAATATCTTTCTTCACTACATTATCATTAAATCTTGCTCCCATTAAACGTTTCACATCTGCACATTAATACTTATATCAATGTATTGATTGGTCCTAAAATAGATATGAAAAAATGTTAATCATCATATATATATATGAAGTTACTTACCAACAACAGTGTTTGTAGGGTTCCTGCTGATCTGATTTTTTCAAGAATCACGGTTCGATAGGTCACGGTCTGATAGGTGTTTGTAAACCGCAACGAACAGTTCGAACCGGAACCGAACCGTAGTTGAACCGGGGTTGAACCGGAATAGTATTAAAATATATATTTTTGTGTTTGATTTTTTTGGATTTTATGTTTACATCTATTTATTTTTGTGTTTTTTGTTATTAAAGTTAATATTTTGATGTTTTAAGTGATAAATATGATGAGCTTGTCTTATTTTGAAATTAAAACTTATTTAAATTATGATTTTTTATTGATTTTTGGCGTTACAACTTGATTAATTATTAGTTTTTTTGGTAAAACTTATTAATATTATTGAACTTAGGTTGGGTTTAAATTAGAATTCTTATAACATTAATTTGATAAATATATATTTCATTCAACCCCGGTCGGACCAATCCGACCAGCAAATCATAATACCAGTTCATTGTCTGGTCCAGTTTTCAAAACATTGATTTTTAAAGATTTATCTAACATTACTTGACTCAACCCCTTTTATCCTATGTGTCAGTTTTTCTTTTCAAAGAATGATGGTTTGTTTATGTTTCTTGAAGATGTCTATCACAACAGCCTGTATATCTTGGTTTTCAAATTCACAAAACAAGATACATCTTCAACTCTCAAAACCTAGCTGCCAAACATGGCAACCAAAACCTCCCGTTGCAGACCATACAAAATTGCTTAATCGGAGGTTCGCAAGGGGATTACGACTTGTTCTTTCTTGCATCGTTTAGGTTGTTTCTTAAAACGTTATATTTTACTACTCCGGTGATCAAGTATGTCAGCTCTTGTGTTATTGATAAAGAAGATGACAATTGTTTATTTATTGATAAAGAAGATGACAATTTTTCAAGGCAACATTACAAAACTAATGAAATAGCTAGCCTGAGTTGTCTGTCAAACACCATTGCATCTCTTACCCTCATGCACCGAGTTGTATTCGATATTAAAATCTTCAATCACCACCACCATTTTCAATTCAATGACTTCCTCTAGTATTTACTTTCATCCTATTTTTTCCTGTATTTGTTTTTTTTCAATAACTTGGAGAGACTGGACCTCACCTTTAAAAATTTGCAATCTCACGAGGTAATAATATACGATAGTTTCATTTGAATTTGAACATGTTTGATTGTAGACTATGGTTGAATTTCTAAAATTTATTACGGTTTTCATAATTGTTAGCATGCAATTTGATGTCTAATGGTTATATATTGATTACTTTTCATTGTTAACTTTGAATTTTGGATGTTTAATGTCTGAATGTGGTTATCAATAAAAAAAAGCTTTGAAACAATTAGGCATGTATAAGTTTGTTTAACGATGAGTTGCAATTTTCTTTCTGTCCATTGAATTTTAGAAATGGTTAGTCATATGCCACTCATTTTATTTTTCCATTTGCAGTGTTTTGTAAGAAGTTAGATCATAGTTCGTTTTATCCTCATTATCCTAATATTTGTTATAGTAACATCCTCAAAATCAATTTTTAAGATAAGGGGATTTCAAGTGCTAAAATATAAACCAGCTGGGTAACGGGTCAGGTTGGGTTGAGTTGAAAAGACTTTCAGCCAAGTTAAGTGAACTAGAGGTTTGCTGCAAGGTTAAATTTTTTTAAAGATGCTACATGTGTGTGATTTGGTATTTGACCGGCCAAATGGTTATCAGGTCACAGATAAAGAATGCAATTGATTTTTTTGACTGGATAAATATACATTTGAAGTGTTTTGGAAGGGAAATATGCATTTAGCCCTTTTATATACTAATATATCAATTTGTTATTGTTATACATGAATTCATGGCAGGGCTTAATACCATATATTTCATTTCTAACGGATGATAGTGAAGCATCATAGTCTTTCCGATTGTATCCTTCATAATGCATTTGTAACCTACTCGAAGCTTTTAATTTGGAAATCAAAAGTATGTTTGAGGTCGCTTATTAGACCTGCTTGGATAATTATGAAACCATATTTATTGATTCATCTTGATGGATTGGTGGAATGTGACACTTTAGTTTCAAGCGCATTATGTTCATCAATCCTCTATGTTTGATAGAATGTGAAAAGGCAGCGTTCTTCAAAATGAACATGTTGGACGTCTTCCGATCTAAAGAGATAAATTTAATGCAAATCAAAGAAATACTCCAATGGTTTTATTTATTTCTTGTAAAGAGACTTACTCTTCTTTTCATTTTGATCTAAAGAGATAAATTTAGTGCACACCAAAGAAACATAAATAATGAGTTATTAAATTTGAAGTTATATTTTTTTAACTCGTGTAGTTCTTTAGATTTATTTTTCTATTGAACATACTTTATAACTATGTAACTTAAGATGTTTAAATGTTAAGAAACATAACATTTTTTATGTTTGGTTGATAAGATGTAAGGTCTGAAAATCTATTTTAATATTTTATCATGTTATGCTTGAAACATACACTAATTGGTTGGTATGTATTGTATATTTGTATTTAATAATTATATAACTAATTTATATTGTATAACATACTTTGTTTACTGTATATTTTAATTATTAATACTTATTTTATGGCATTTTTCTTTCTCATTTTTTTATATATTTGTTTTGGGATGTAGATCCCAAATAAAAGGTTAAAAGTTTGTGCTAGTGTGACTTAGTTGTATAATTTTAGGTAGCAAATTATGTGTAGCACATTTGATATAACCTAGTATAAAATACAGATAATTAAGTTTTAATTGTTAATGTTAATATAAAAAAAATAATGTGTAACATAATAAAAATATAGTTTTACAATTTTTAACATAATTAATAAAGGTATATTCGTTTTTACTGGTTCCAACTATCACATTTGGTCTTCTACTGGTCCCAACTATTGAATTGGTTGTCAACGGTCCCAACTTTTATCACTTTGATAACCACTGATCCGTTGTTAAATTTTTTTTAACGCTGTTAAGTTTTTTCCAACTGATCCTTTTCTAGAAAAGTTTTACATCAATCGACTCGTATTATCCTTCCGATCCAAAGGCCCAAAACATCGGTCTTAAATTTGAAAAAAAACTTAACGGTTTTAAAAAAAATTAACGACGGAGCAGTGGTTGACAAAGTGATAAAAGTTGGGACCGTTGACAGCCAATTCAATAGTTGAGACCGGTAGAAGACAAAAGGTGATAGTTGAGACCAGTGAAAACCAATATATCATTAATAAAACATCTTTTATATAATAAAGCTAAACAAAAAAAACTTACGTGACATCTTTTTAAAGCATGTTGATTATGTGGCATTATTTGAGAGTTTTTTCATAACAATATTTTTTTTATTTAAAATATGTATATAAAATATATTACAATATCATTAATTACATTTTGGTCTCCTAATATTTAGGAGAATTTTGAAAAATTTATGGGTAGTTACATTTTCAACCATCTCCTACTAGGGGTGTACATAAGTCGATTTTATTTGATAGAGTATAATATAAAAGTTACGAATAAAGTTGATAATAAAATACAATTAAAAACCTCAATGTTTTAAAAACATACATAATTTTTTATACAAACATATTTTTAAAAATAAACTACACATAAAATCGAGCGTTTAATTCTCTTTAATTTGAGTATAATACTGTTATACTAAAAAATAATCTAAAATAAATCTTGTGTTCCGTTTTACCATGATTATGTCTCAAAATTTATTACAACTGTCATGAATATCGTTAAAATCACTACTTGATTGTTGTGTTCCCGAGCGTAGCGCGGACACTAACTAGTTACTTTTATATAGGAAATAATAATAGTATGAATAATTGTGGTTTTATTAATATTCAAACAACTTAAATACATATCATTATAAATAAAAAATATATAGACTTCTAAGAAAATTACACCCCTGCCTCTAAAAAAAATAACAGAACCGTCTAAATCTTCCAACACTGTCTTTTAAAAAAAACTAGTGTAATTCGCCCGCTCGCGCGTTGCGTGAGCGTTTTATTTGACGGTTAAACAAACAAAACAAAACAAATATAACGGAGTTCATAGCTCGTTATCACAACATAGCCCAATAACAATTATTAAAAACCAAAACAAATCAATCCAAACAAAGTTTAAAAGGGGCTCAGAGATCCGTGAACGAATAGTGGCTGCAGTGGGATTGCACGTGCTATCCTATGATCCACAGAATCTGCCACGCCAACGAAACATCATAATGGATTAACATCACCTCATCACAACCCAATTTCACCAATGCAACAATCAAAACAAAATATGTTCTGCAATGGTTCAAAGGATAACGTTTTCAGCAAAATCCAATGGTCTATCAACTAAAAGGGGTCAAACCAAGGTTACACCAGGGTCACAACACCAAACAGATCCAAAGAATTACAACTATCCATGCTACCACCGTCATAACCGGTTACAACCAAACAAACCAAAGATCCAAATAATCACAGCCAAGTAAATGGGTCCAGAGTTCGGCGCAAATAATATGACCGTCAGAAAAGGTTACAGTCAACGAAACAGATCGAAACCCATGCCATCAACAAAGAAAAATATCACCAAATTGCAATCTGTAAGTTGCAACACATTTAGTTAGATTTTGCATCACATAAATCTAAAAAAAAATCACCAACCACACAATTAATTATCCAAAGTACTAATTCTCTCATCATTGATATCATGTAAATCGATTAATTCACATGCTTCCAATATCTCAATGGATACTTTAATTTTGTGTTTCCAATTGTGAATGGTTGTGAAATCTTGAAACGGTTCGATAGAAACGGATTACGAACAATCTCACACCGCCGTCACAACCACTTACCAACACCATGCAACAACAGATCGAACACCGCAGGTCACACAGATCTAAAGATCGACAACCACAACGGTAACAATCATCACAAACCATAGGCCGCGCAGATCGAATGATCGGCAACCATCATCGGTAACAAACACTGACAAGAACAGCCGTCGGTGCTACTCAAAAACCACAGGCCGCACAGATCGAAAGATCGGCAACCATCATAGGTAACAAACACTGGCAAGAACAGCCGCCGGAGCTACGCCGGAAACACATGTCGTCTCATCTTCTTCCATTCTCTATTCCACCTCATTCTCTTTCTCTCTCTATTTCTCTAGTTTTGACAAAGAAAGCTAGGGTGAAGGACACGTTTTCTGGATACAACTATGAGTCATCCAGTCATTCAGACAATTACACAAATACCCTCGTGAAGTTACTGTTCAATTCCTTCACTTTTCAATATAAAGGATAATAGCAGAACTGTCTAGAATGTGTCAAATACTATCTTTTAGACGATATCTAAGATATGGGCTTAGAGAACATCACCCATAAGCCTACATCGTATCGGCTTAGGGAACATTAATACCGATTGAGCCGTCACGCAAAGCAAGAAATTTTGAAAAAGGTGTCAATTATTGTCTTTTAGCCGGTATTTGACATATGGGCTTAGGGAACATCACCTGCTTAGCCTAAATCTTATTGGCTTTCCAGCTTGAGCTGTCATACTCCCATAGTCCCATGTAAGTGGCTCAGTCGAGATGTTAATTTCCTTAGCCAACATCTAATTGTGTGTTAAGGGATCTTCCCTAAAGCCCACAACATCAAACACTTGTCACAAGCTGAACGCACCCACGTATTGTTTTTTTCGTGATGTAACGGACTTTTTTTTTATCATATATACTCATGGATCACAATTACGTTACACAAACCAAGAGAACGACGGTAATGCGTGTCTACGTTTATTGATGTTTATCAGTAAACTTTAGCCTATTTAGAGATAAATACTAAATTGGTATTTTGTGATACCTGTTTAAAAGCACAATAGTTCATATATTTAAAGTTCATTCACTTCAAGGATTATTCAAAGTCTTTCACGTGATAGATTATATATAAAAGGTGTTTGAGATTGGGTTTGAAAATCACTTATTGACTTATTAGTTTTTTTTAAAAAAAAATACCTATTCTAATAATTGAGTAACACATCCACATGTCACCATTTTAACTACTCCACATAGGATTTTTTATATGAATATATTTGAAAATATCCAAATCGATTTAAGAAGAGATATGTTAAAAATAAATTTGATATGTAAATTATGTTAAAACCTATAAAACTAAAATCCGTGTAGTACACGTGTACTAATCTAGTTTATACATCAATAAGTCATTTTCTTGGCTTTTTGATAACCTTTTGACTCAAGGCCGGCTTAACCGTATTTAAGGCCTTAGGCGAAATAGAAATTTGTGGCCTTTCTTTTTCTTTATCCAATATATTTAGTCTAATTTCCGTTTTGCCTTTCCAACACTCACTTTCATATTTCAAATTCAATTTGATATGGAATCATGTAACTAGCTATTTAACTAATAACTCATAAGCACCAAACGACATGTAGGAGGAAATTGCACCGAAGTGTTGAAATAGTGTTGTTTTTGAATGGTTAGATCTCACGTCTTATTGTGAAAAAATGTTGTCAATCCAAAAGTAGGCTTAGCTTATGTGTAAACTCATCAATAAAAAACTAATAAACATAAATAAAGTAAAGAACTATTTAAACTTTATTAAACTAGATTATTTAATTTCTTAAAGCAAAATAATTAACTAAAAGTGTGATTATTTAATAATTAATAATGTGTTTGATAAACACAAAACTATAATTTTGTTATTTACGTTTTACTGGTTAGTGACCAAGGCACTATGCTAGTATGCCATACCAATTACCAAATGAGGCTCACTTAGGTTCAAGAATGTGCGTTTTAAATTTTTATATTTCCAAATAAAAAAAGCCTATAGCACATAAATTTTGAGGCCTTTTTAATTGTGGGGCCTTAGGCTCATGCCTAAATTATTTCTACATAAGGCCGGCCTTGTTTTGACTTATTGGTTTTTTCAAAAAACTAATAAGTTAATAAATCATTTCAAAACTCAATCTAAACACCCTAATATATAGTCATGCGACAACATAAATAAAATTTGAGATGCATATTAATACGGCCATACATGGTAAGTTTAGTATGTTGTGATTAAACGGTATAGTCATGCGCTAATATAGATAAATTTCAACATGCATGTTTATTCAATTTACGAGTACATTTCTTGAATTTCATAGTCATCAATACCAAAATTCAGATCAAAAACTTGAATATAGAAGTTGTACAATCTAGAAAAAAATGTGATAGTCTAACATTTAAAATGCAACAAACACTTCCATAAGAGTTAACTAGTTTAGGCGTCCAATTCTCAATGTACGTTTTTCCTTTTTCGCCATCCTGATAAGCTACAGCTTCATCCACATTAATTCCCTCGTAAAGTGGCTTCCCGTCAAAAAACTCCATCAACATTTGTTAATATAACTGGCCAAAGTGATACTTGGGGTTAACAACGGCCAATGACCAATAGTTAGGGGTGTTTAAATCTAATAACCATGTTTCTTAGTATCACTTTGGCTAATATAACTCCAACCTAAACACTTTGGTATCCATATCACCAAAAGTTAACCAAATCATTAACGTCATTATGTTTTGCTGATGTGGCACGCTGACGTGTCCCATCTCTTCTTATGTGGCACGGTGATGGTGACGTGTCATTGTGTCAAATCAGCAAAAACATAACGACGTTAGTGGTTTGGTCAACTTTTGGTGATACGCTCACCAAAGTGTTTAGTTGTGAGTTATACTTGCCAAAGTAATACTTGGGGGTAACAACGACCAATGACCAATAGTTAGGGGTGTTTAAATCTAATAACCATGTTTCTTTAGCTCTAAGTTTTAACATCTTACTCAAACAAGACGATCCATTAACGCAGGACCATATCAAGATAATATTGCACTGTTTAATACTCCCTCTCGATATTATCTTCTTCAAGACCCCCTCTCAATCTTTATTTGTTCCATCGAGGTCTTGTATTTCTAACAATGCTCATAACACTTCCTGGGTTATGTATCTACTAATATTATCTTTTCCTCGACTTCTCCACCAAGCGTCTTAGTTTCTACGACAATCTGTCCACTCAAGATTGATGCGATTAGGCTAGCCGTTACCGAACCACAACAGTCTATTCTAGTAAACACGTTACCGTTCAACCTATCATCAATTCTTTTAAACCGTGGATATCTATACTTGCATAGTGAACCTTTTTGTACCTTTCTATAGACCCAATCACCTTTGTTTAATTCTTTATTAGGTCATTGAGATTTAAAAACACGATTTTGTCGGCTTTATCCTTTTATTTTCGTAACACTCTGGTTGCATTTTCATTCGACGGTTTTACTTTCTCAACACCGTTAACAACGCCCCATAAATCTTCACCTTGCAGACATGAAATCATGCACGTGGACCAGACTTTTAATTTCGGTTATTGAGTTTTTCCACAAAAATAATATCTAGAAGATCAAACATCATCGAAGGTTTACTCGTTCCACTATCTCTTTAACTAGATCATTCCTCTAGATAACAACACATGATCGGTTTCTTTTACCTTTTTCGATCGGTTTCTTCTACTTTAACCGGATCAAACTAACACCCCCATAGCTTTTTAAACATGAGTTTTTAAAAGTACTAGAAAGTAAATGGACAGATTTACTCCTCACAAGGATGGAGAAACTAAAGTTGTTTTCTAACGACAACATTTAACCCTGTAACAAAACCAAAACAAAAAACAAACCTCAGGCCATCATTTCATAAAAAACATATCAGGACCAAACCGTTAAATTACCGAACCTTAAGGACCAAAACCGAAATTTTATTTAAGAAAAATGTGAGTGGTCAAATATGACATGGTGAAATATGATTGGGTGAGTGACGAACGTTGGTGCTTCCTTTTTCTTCCTTAATGAACAAGATTGAATGAATAAAAATCCCAAATAATTCTTCAACTCCTCTGTTTCCTAGAAACTTCCCCTCTTTAATTCATCCATCCTCCTACTACATATCAATCTAATCTTTCTCTTCAATTTTATTTTCATACCCACTTCTAATGGAACAAGATCTGCTTAATTTTACTTTTTCCGATGATGTAAACCCAAACCATTGTTTGCCGCTCGATCAATCTCCGTTGTCGGTTGAAGATATCGAGCAGTTGCTATTTGAAGACGACGACGACGATCAATTAAATTTTGTTGATGATATTCTTCTTGATTCGCCATTAGAGGAAGTGGGTGAAGTTGTCGATCATGTTTCAGAGGATCAGAACAAGAATAATGTTGAAGAAGAAAAAGATAACCCAGATGCAAAGAAGAGGAAAAGGTTATATTTTTACTATATGTGCATGTTTAAGAGTAATTATGCTTGTTGTATTTGAAAATGGTTTGTTCTATAATCTATATAAGATATTTGATATGATGCTACATCAATGGCGGAGCTTCAAGATTATTATTGAAGTGGCGAAAAAAGTTTCATAGAAAAATGGGTGTCTAGGCCAATTTTTGTAAAAGTAGGGTTTTTTTTTTTTTATTATTGTTAGTAGTTGTTTTTAGCTTCAGAAAAATGTTGTTTATGGTGACTTAAGAAAAAGTAGCAAATTTATTGTGTTGTCAAATCAAATTTTAATCTAAAGATAAATTTCTTAGGATTTGATTTGCTAGTTCAACTAGCAAAATCCAACATAAACAACATTTTTTTCATTCTCAACACACAACTACAAAATACCCTTTTTTTACAAAAAAATTCCCCTTTTTAGCTTCGCCTCTTATTGGCGAAGCTTCTTTTAGGTCCACAGAGGTCTCCGCCTTTTTTTTCGGTCACTAGTATAGTTTTTTGGCCATGCAGCTTAAAAATGTAAGGTTGCTTAAAAAATTGGCCTCGGTTCCCCCACCTGCAAGGGCGAAGCATTATGGAGACGGGGGAGGGTCACGGCCCTCCACTTTTTTTCGTCCGAAGTTTTGGTTTGTTGGTCGGTAGTTGATTTTTTTATATATATATTGGGTTTGGCCCCCCTGAAACAAAACGTCTTAAGATTTGGCCCCTTGAAACAAACTTTTTAAGATTTGACCCCCCTAGCCTTCAAATCCTTGCTCTGTCACTGCCAACCTGTTATATGAAAATTTTTTGTTCCCTATAAGAACTCCCATTAAAACTTTCAAGCTCCGTCACTATTACTAAGTAGTTAAGTAATAATGGGGCTGGCAGGATGTGAATATTGAATTTGAAGGTAATGTTTGATGTTTGACAGGCAACTGAGGAATAGAGATGCGGCGGTAAGATCAAGAGAGAGGAAGAAGATGCATGTAAAAGATCTGGAGTTGAAGAGTAGGTACTATGAAGACGAATGCAGGAGATTGGGGTCGTTACTCCAGTGGTATATGGCCGAGAATCAAGCTCTACGCTTTTCGTTACATACTAGTACTTCCATCACCAAGCAGGAGTCTGCTGTGCTCTTGTTGGGTATGCATCTTTTTTTTTTCGCTTTTTTTCATTCAAACGAAACGTTAACTGAACTCGAGTGTTGAAATTTAATTGCAGAATCCCTGCTGTTGGGTTCCCTGCTTTGGTTAATGGTTGTACTTCTACTACCGCACCGCCAAAGTCAAATGGTGGCGGTAAGCGTAGTAGAAGAAGAAAAACATCTACTACCGAGTCTTCCGGCTCCAAGTAAAACACAATTCAAGTGTTTGGTTGGGAAACAATTCAAAGCCTCGCGTCCAAGGATGAGGCAAGTTGTAAGAGCTCTTTTCGTTTAATTTCGTTTTCTTACTCCTATGTGGTGTTAGTTTTAGCTTGTTGTCTTGATAAGTAAGAGAATAGTGTATGTCTTTTCTTTTGACTATCTATCTTATTTTCATCTTTGTTGACTTGCTATGTTCAATGATTTGCCTTTGTTTCTCTACGGATTTGAGTATTAAGGTTGTATAAATTAGTTAACGTGATCTACTTTCGAGTTATGATTCTCAAGTCTAAGTAGAATAAACGGATAAGAGTTGGCCTATGATGCCATAGGTTTGTTAAGCAGATGTAAATACAAAATTAAGGAATTGCAATAAAGATAAATAGTTTTCAGCTACGAAACTGAAGGGGTTGTCGGTAGGTTTATATGGTTGCATCTGTTGGCCGAATCAAAAAACCATACGTTGCTACCCTAAACCCTTCTCTGTTGCCACCAACAACCTCGGCCAACAGCGTTGACATTGATTGTATCACATTCCTCTATGTTGATCGATGCTGTCGATTGGATCAGGCCATCAACGTTTGATTGAATGATAGTCGATAGATAGTTTGGAACGTTGAACATGTATATTTGATTTCATAAGGATTGAATTTAGAGGACTTCATTGTTTTACAATGAAAATTTTGATTTCATAAATGTTAACATGTTATTTTTGTTTTACATCAGATTTGCTTTTGTTTCAACCTGCTGCTGTACATCACTAGTTCAGAATTGGCTTTATTGTACAGTTGCATGATTATTTTTATCTTTTTAAGATTAAGAGGTGAGTAGGTGATACGGACCCATCACATGAGCCAATTCATTTGCATGATTATTTTTAGTTTTTTTCATCTATGTTATTAGGAAAAGTATTTGTTTCCCAATTCCCATTTCTGCATTTTCACCCCATGATATATTAGCTGCATTAGTTTAAGAAAACATGTTCACTTAAAAATTTGTGATCAAAGTTTTTAATTCTCACTGTTGTTCTTGTGAGTGTTTGCTTGCTACAAAAGGCTATTGGGAGATTGACCATCTCGAATCGGTCTATAGCAATGGTGCTTTCATTCTTGACCATCTCAACACAAGGGAAATCAAACTATTGACAAGATGGTGGGCGTTATGTCAGAAAAAACTACTACTCTTCCATATTTCCTACCTCGCTCAACATTCTGGTACCAAACCCGCCACCTCCAATACACGCCACAACCCTCATCCTGGAACACTACAATGTACCGCCATCATTGCTATCGCGCAAACCCATCACTCCACACACTTCATTGACGCCACTATTAACAGGGGTCTTTCGGGCACTTTGTTTCTTGTTTCCCCTCAAAGAACACGACTCCACACCACAAACGAGTCCCGAGAACTGCATGTGCACATGCTAAAAGTGGCAACTCCAACAATTGAGTCGTGCAATTGAACGAGGAACCAAAGGCAACAGATACATGTGAATGGCGACCATCGTGGTGCCCGACAAACACCACTTCAAATGCTATGGGATTAGACTGAATGGCTATCTCCCTTTGGAAAAATCATTATGTCCTTAAGGACAAGGACATTTTTTGGAGTGAGAGTATTGATACTGACCCGTCGCATGAATCAATTCATTGCATGTTTATTTTTAGTTTATTTCATTTATGTTATTAGGAGTGGGTAGCGCAAAACCCGGTCCGACCTGTGAATAACCCAGTTTGGCCCGAAATCCGGTTTTAACTCAACTTGAAGCCTGATAACCGGTCAATATAATAAAGTGGGCTTTGGGTTTAATCCATTAACGGGCTTCGGGCTTAGGTCAAAGACCCGTAACCTAGTTTTAACTTTGCATCACCACCAGATCTAATCGAATTGAACCTCATTTTCCTGCTCAATTCAACCATCAGTCTGTTGTATATCTTGATTTTTCTTAATCAATTCAAGCTAATGTTGATTTGGTAAGGTTTTTCGATCCATATTATTAAGAAAATGATGGTATTGAGTTTGATTTACTTCTCATCATCTAGGGAATCAAGTTTGCATAGACAGTTTAATCATGATAATATCGTAATCATAACTCTCCACTTTATCATATTTTCCTATGTGTCACAGTATGGGATTCAACACTCTATCTCATCTCCACCGTGCATGTAAATTGTAATGCAACCTCAATTTAGTATTCGACGCTCTAACTTTTATGTGTGATTGACAAATTGTCATGACTACCTAAAACTTATGATTCGCAACTTCATAACCCAAATATCAAATAGCATGCTAATCCAAATCTCGAACTCAATGGTGTTTATTTTAAATTTATATGGGATTTTAATTTTATAACATACCGTAATCAGCAATTCATTAAAATAAAACATTCAGATGTTTTTTGCGATGGGCGTATTGGGCCCGAGCCGGCCTGAAACTCGTCATTGGAGAAAATCAAAGCCCGAAGCCCAGTTGTATACAAAAAATACACTTCGGGTTTATGCAATTTACGAGTCGAGTTATGAGTTTTCCAGGTCCAACCCGAATCATGCCCCCTCCTATATCAAATTGTGTTCGTTTTATAAAATGCATTAGTTTTCCTTCAATCTCTAATATAATAAAGGAAGACAAAAAAAGCTTATGTGGCATCCTTTCATAATTTTTGCCTTATGTGGTATCATTTGAGAGTTTATCTCATAATAATGATTTTTTATTTAAAACATGCACATAAAATATATTATAATAACACTAATTACATTTTGGCCCTTAATATTTTGGAGAATTTTGAAATGTTTAAAAGTAGTTACATTTTAACCTTGTGTTTAAAACATGCCAATGAATATGGGCATGATGGGTGAACCAGAATATGATGGGTATGAGTATGGACCCTAACATGATGGGTATGGGTATGAACCCGAATATGATGAGATCAGCACAAAACCGTTGATTTGTAAGAAGTCATCCCGGAAAGACAATCAGTGCCAACTCAAGATGTTGGTTCGTCCCAACCCAAAAACGGTCACATAAGAAGAAAGCGTCAGGAAAACCGAGAGCACCGATATCATACCTCAGGAAGCATTTCAACTGGCTCTTGCTTTTCTATCTAGTTTCGAGATCATTGATAAATATATATTTTTTAAATAACGTTTGTTATTTTTTAATAATATTGTTAATAATATTTTTTTAATGTTTATTTTGGGAACCACCAAGACCGAAGTGTAACATCCTAGCCCTCGCATCATGATATTATCCGTTTTGGCAGCCGGAACACCCTCAGGCGTCGCCCCTCACGGTTTTAAAACACATCATTAGTAAGTAAATGTGCTATAGATATGACACTTTAAGTAGTGGTAGGACTCGATGTTGAACATATTCAGGGGTAACCATTCGAGGTACCAATCTTGCAAGGTCATTGAACCTAGAAGTGTAGGCTCGAATTTTAGCACCATCCATCGTAAGGTTCCAAAATTCATCTTCAATTTTTCGTAACTCATTTCGTGGCAATACCCGCGAAGAAACATTTCTTTCAATTGTTCCCAAGTGAGTCCATAGGCATTTGCATCTCCCAAAAGCTGACGTTGAGAGTTCCACCATGACAACGGCGCACGCTGAAAGGAACAAGTCGCTTACTTGACTTTTTGGTCGTGGGAACAACTGCTTATGGATCATAGATTCCATTGGACAATGCCTAATGGCCCTTCTTCAATTGTCCACCTGGTTTCATATTTATTAAAAACCAATACTCATTAATTGATTATTAACTATAGAATTATAAAAGAAATTTTTACTCAAAATTTCATAATTCATTTATACCCGACGAACTACCCGGGGTTCCATTCACACCAAAATCATTATTTGCACTAATTCCAAAACCAACTCCTGAACAGGGCTATTCACGAGCCGAGTCGAACCGAGCAAGGGCTTGCTCGTTGCTTGGCTCGTTTACAAATCGAACCGAGCCGATCGGCTCATTTACAATCGAGCCAAAGTCGAGCAGAGCGTAAATGAACCAACATCGAACCGAACATTTTTCGAGCGAGTACCGAGCGAATTTGTGAAAATTATTATTTTTTTCTTTTTTTCATAATGTATATAAATATAAATTAATAACTTTAAAAAAAACTAGTAGTAGATTGCAGTTTTAAAGAATTGAACTTTATTGCTGATATAATAATGTAAAACAATTATAATAAAAAAAATATTTATATATATAACTATAGATGCACAAATAAATAATTTGTTTTTATAGTTATATGAAATATTGAATTATTAAATGTTATAAATAATTATTTTTTTAATTTTTAATTGTATTTAAAGTACTTGAAAATATTACGATATTTTACAAAAAGATAGATGACTATTATTTTCATGTACTTCAAATAAAATTAATAACTTTAAAAAATATATATTTAATATCAACATAATTATAACAACATATCATATACTTATGCATGTATGATTATAATAATTCAAAAATATTCGAGCTGAACCGAACCGAATCGAGTGGACCTTTGCTCGTTGCTTGGCTTGTTTACAAACCGAACCGAGCGGAGCGGCTCGTTTACCATCGAGCGTAAAAACAAGCGAGCGTTTTCCGAACGAGCGACGAGCGGGCGGCGAGCGATTTGGACAGCCCTACTCCTGAACTATTACCCAAACTATTTCCTACACCATTTCTAGAACCATTACTAGAATCTCCACATCCTCTCATTTGACCTGCAGCTATATTTGCGTCATGATGTTCAAGAGCTGTGTTGACATGTTGAGCTATTAATTGGGCAAACTCTTCTACTGTGGTATGTATATTAGCATCTCCACTTGAAGATGTGGCTCGAATTCTAGGTGACATTTTATTTCTGTCAAATAAAATAGGAACGTGAGGTTTAATATAACTTATAGATATACATATGATAATGTTAATAAATAACTTTTGACGTAATTACACAATCAACAACAATTCAATATATATATATATATATCATTATCATATATATATATATATATATCATAGTATATATCATATATATCATAGTATTTCATTGAGGAAAAGATGATACATTTTTTGATTACGGAATCAACAATACAATAACATACATCCAAAGGTTTCCTAATAAAGTCATTACAAAAGTACTATCTAGATAACTAATCCTTTCCATCCTAAAATGCTTGAGCATCCCATGCCCGCACTGACGTCCTAATGCTGAAATCGCGTCATACTACCGACACGCATCATAAATGCTACCATCATCAAGCAAAAGGTAGCTATAGCCATGGTAGTCTCAGTACTCTTCTCCATTGTAAATTTGTAACCAACTGTTGTTGTGCGGCCTCAACCGCAAACTCGGCAGCCTCCACTCTTTGATAACTAATCTTTTCCATCCCAAATGCTCGAGCATCCTATGTCCGCACTAACTTCCTAATGCTGAAATCGTGTCATACTACTGACACGCGTCATAAATGCTACCATTATCAAGCAAAAAGTGAATATAGCCATGGTAGTCTCAGTACTCTCCTCCATTGTAACCGATTGCTGTTGTGCGGCCACAACCGCAAACTCGACAACCTCCACTCTTGGCTCCGTCATCATCAATCGGTTCTTGGTTTCCAAAAGATTAGTTTCAATGTTTGTCACCCCGAAATGCATTTGGTGGAGTGCACTATCATCCAATACCCTTTGTTCCTCCAAGGTCGCCACTTTTCCATTCAAATCTTGATTCACCATCTCTTGTTGCTTGAGTTTTTCCTGCAAAACAAACATATCATACTCATGATTAGTGCATCGAGCGGCCAATGTGACCACAATCCGCTCGATGGATTCCACAGCTATAGTGACCCCTCGAGGTGCAGAAGATGACTCCCCTACCTTAAAAGTGGATGGAATCATCTTCTGCACCTCGAGGGGTACTATAGCTGAGGAATCCATCGAGCGGATTGTGGTCACGCTGGCCGCTTGGTGCATTAATTATGAGTATGAGATGTTTGTTTTGCAGAAAAAACTCAAGCAACAAGAGATGGTGAATCAAGATTTGAATGGAAAAGTGGCGACCTTGAAGGAACAAAGGGTATTGGATGACGGTGCACTCCACCAAATGCATTTCAGAGTGACAGACCTTGAAACTAATCTTTTGGAAACCAGAAACCGATTGATGATGACGGAGCAAAGAGTGGAGGCTGGCGAGTTTGCGGTTGTGGCCGCACAACAGCAGTCGGTTACAATGGAGGAGAGTACTGAGACTACCATGGCTATAGCCACCTTTTGCTTGTTGATGGTAGCATTTATGATGTGTGTCGGTAGTATGACGCGATTTCAGCATTAGGACGTTAGTGCGGACATGGGATGCTGGAGTATTTTGGGATGGAAAAGATTAGTTATCTAGATAGTTGCTTTTGTAAGGACTTTATTAGGAAGCCTTTGGATGTATGTTTTTGCATTGTTGATTCAGTAATCAAACAATGTATCATCTTTTTCTCCATGAAATACTATGATATATGTATATACATATATATATATATATTAATGGTTTATTAAATTGTTGTTGATTGTGTAATTACATAAAAAATTATTCATTATCATGTATATATTTATACGTTATATTAAACCCTATCTTTCTATTTTATTTGACAAAAATAAAATATGTCACCTAGAACTCGACCCACATCTTCAAGTGGATATGCTAATATACATACCACGCAAAAAAACCTTGCTCAGTTAATAGCTCAACATGTCAACATAGCTCTTGAACAGCATGATGTGAATATAATTGCTGGTCAATGAAGAGGACATGGAGGTTCAAGTAATGGTTCTGGAAATGGTGTAGGAAATAGTTTGGGTAATGGTTCGGGAGTTGGTTCTGGAATTGGTGCAAATAATGGTTTTGTACGAATGGAACCCCGGGTAGTTTGTCAGCTATAATTAATAATCAATTAGCGAGTATTGATTTTCAATAAATATGAAACCAGGTGGACAATTGCACGGATATTCGCACAAATCATTTCAAGGATGCAATCCAAAGATTTTTAACGGTGAAGAACGGCCACCATGTATTGTCCGATGGATTGAGAAAATAGAATGTGATTGCCATAAGCAATTGTTCCAACGACCAAAAAGTCAAGTACGTGACTTGTTCTTTCAAGACACGGCGTTATCATGGTAGAACTCTCAATTTCAGCTTTTGAGAGATGCATACGCTTATGGACTCACTTGGGAGCAATTGAAATAAATGTTGCTTTGCGGGTATTGCCCACGAAATGAGTTACGGAAAATTGAAGATGAATTTTGGAACCTTACGATGGATGGTGCTGAAATCCAAGCCTACACTTCTAGGTTCAATGACCTTGCAAGATTGGTACCTCGAATGGTTACTCCTGAATATGTTCCAATTGAGAGATACATATGGGGATTGGCACTCAGATAAGAGTTAGTGTTACAGCATCGAGTCCTACCACTATTCAAAGTGCTATAAGCCTATAACTATGGCGCATTCACTTACTGATGACGCGTTTTAAACCGTGAGGGTTCGGCGCCTGAGGGTGTTCCGGCTGCCAACGCGGACAATATCATGGTGCGACGGGCTGGAATGTTAAAGATGGTATCAGAGCCGATTGTCGGCCGGTATGCTAATGAGGACGCTGGTCCTCCAAGGGGGTGGATTGTAAGCTCCCACATCGGTGGGGAGGAGAATCTCCCCTACCATGACGCGTTTTAAAACCGTGAGAAGCGGCACTTGAGGGTGTTCCAGCTGCCAAAGTGGACAATATCATGGTTCGACTGGCTAGGATGTTACAGATGGTATAAGAGACAGTCGTCGACCGGTGTGCCAACGAGGACGTTGGTCCTCCCGGGGGTGGATTGTAAGATTCCACATCGGTGGGAGGAGAACGAATCACCCCTTTATAAGGGTGTGGTAACCTCCCCTACCATGGCGCGTTTTAAAACCGTGAGGGGCGGCGCCTGAGGGTGTTCCGGCTGCCAAAGCGGACAATATTATGGTGCGACAGGTGGGATGTTACACAAAGCGTGTTTTGGAGTAAGGTTCGGGAGGATTTTCACACGTTAGTTGGTAAACCGTTAGGCTACCGTATAGAGGATAAGATTTCCTCAAAATGGGAGGAAATGGGAGGGAAATCAACTCGAAGTGTATTCAATAGTGTTTACCAACGTCTTTTTTATGGTTGGGCTAGCGGAGAGAACGATGCCGACATTCAAAAGGCGGCTATGGAAGAATATCGTGGTACAAAAGGGTCGTTTCCTTATCTTGCCTTATGGGACTTTTTGAGAAAGTTTCCAAAATGGCTAACTTTGATGAACCCGGTTACGGTTTCAGGCCGGGTGTCGAAGAGGTCAAAAACCTCTTCGTCCATCGAACCGACAAGTCAATCTTCTATGCCAAACATCATTGTATTGATTTGAACAAGATTGAGGAAGAGTTCAAGCAAGCGCAACATCTGGAACGACCAATCAGGAGGGATAAAACAAAGAGGAAAGGCAAGAAAGCATGTCCTCATCTTCTTCGGGTATTGACTATAACGAGCGGTTTTTGGAAATGAATGATAAGTTGGAAAGCCGTGTCGTCATCTTCTTCGGGTATCGACTATATCTTGACTTATTTAATAATTGGTCATTGTCAAGATTCATTTAAATGCTGACACAAACAACATGGTGTGGCGGATAATGTGGATGCCCTTAAAAATTGACATATGACAGTAAGTTATTGATGTGATAGTATATGTAGATTTAGTGAGTGAAGGGTTCAATTTCAAAGTGCCACACTCCCAAGGGTAGTAAACAATTGAAAATTGATAAATTGTTGGTTATTAGTTTTGTGACAAAAGTTTGTAATAGATTAATTGTTAGTTTGATTATCGTTTGTGGTAGTCTGGTGTGTACGTTGAGGTTGTGACTTAGGATGAAGGCGTCGCATACCAAAGTGTCACAAGAGATAACCTATATGAACAATTGGGTGTTAACTGTTTTAGTTAGTTGTCCAATATAAAGGTTTAGCATTTGCTCAATAAGAAATTCCGTTTGATAGTGAATTTGATGTTTGGGTGTTCATGTTATTATCTCTTATATTCGTGTGATTGTGTTCGTGCTCTCAATGTGTTTCTTTACGTATTTCGCGCGTCTAGAAACATTTGTATCGTCTGCTATCATCGATCTAAAGAGAAACCAGAACATACAAAAATAGCATGACATATTTTCATTAAAAGAGATTCAAAGGTTGACATGTTTATTTTGGTACACTTCCCTTACCCTTATACGACCACACAAACTTATCTCATGAAATAATCATAAGAAACTTTTAACAACGTAAGTCATAATGACATAATATATTATTAATTGTTATTGAATGTTTATTAGTAGACTCATAATTTAGGTAGTGTTTGGTATGCGGGAATGAAAGGTGGAATGAAATGAATTATTACCAGGGATTAAAATAAGTGTGTTTGGTTGATCAATATAATAGAATGGATTATTACAAAGGAATAATCATCCATGTTTTTTATTCATTCCTTCAAGGAATAAAATAATTTTTCAAGTCATGACAAGAACCTTGAACCAACTCATGCCTCAAACCTTGATCCGACCCAAGACCCTAGGGCTGTTCACGAGCCGAACCGAACCGAGCGAGCCTCTGCTCGTGCTCGGCTCGAATTGAAAGCGAGCAGCTCGGTTCGGTTCGAATGTAAGGAAACGAGCACAAAACTGCTGCTCGCACTCGCTTGGTTTACAACCGAGCCGCTCGTTTCTGCTCGATTTTACCCATAACATAAAACTTAAAATGGAGATTTCAAATTTAAACATCATTAGAGATACATAATAAGTTTAACAAACATAACAAACCCAAATTAAGTTCCAAATGCAGCAAAACAAATTGTTTCATTCAAATATTAAACTAAAACATCTTAAAATTCAGCTTTCAATCTTCAATTCCTCATGCAAGTCTTTAACAAATGTCTCCATTCTTCATTTACCTATAACAAAAGAATTATTTAAATCATTCTTCATGTATATTTATAAAATGGAAGACTTGAAGAATCAAGCTTCTTCATGTAATAAAAACTTCATTAGTGGGTCGATTTGGTTATGGTATCACAAATCAGTTTCAATAAAAAGTAAAATCAACAATACTAATATTTGATCAAGTTAACAAATCAAGTTTAATAAAAAATACCTCTTTTCAAATATTTGCCTCACACCCATCTGGAATCAACACATCAAACTCCAAGTTTTCTTCTTCTTTTGCAGATTGCTATCCATTGAAAATTGAAAGTAATATAAAAAATGTAAACAATTGTTTATTTATAAGAACAAGTTATATAAATAAGACACATAATGTAAAAAAACTTACCTTTGAGGCTGCCTTTAACCAATCACTTCCACAAACAAGAAGTTCCACCATATCCTTTGAAAGAGAGCTTCGGTAATCATCTAATATGCGTCCCCCGGCACTAAAGGCTGATTCGGAAGCCACGGTAGTAATCGGAATGCCAAAAATATCTTTAGCCAACCTACTTAAAACGGGAAACTTGCTAGAATGTTGACTCCACCATTTCAACACATCAAACTTTGATTCACCACATTCATCATTTGGCTCACCCAAATACACCACAAGTTCAGAATTTTGTTCTATTTGAACAGGCCTTTTTTTGAGAAAAACATGAAAATCATCATCTAAATCTTGATTCGGTTCATTAGAAGATGTTGAGTTTCTTGAGCGACTTGTGGCAACCTTGGATGCCATAAAAGCGTTATGATATTTTTCAAAAAGAGTTTTTAATGTGTTATTCACTTCTTCAACACGACTCCTACGTTCATCTTCTTGATACAACCTTCCAAAAGTCCATTCAACCGACAACATCTTATAACGAGGATCTAAGATAGAAGCAATGGACATAAGCACCCCAATTTCTCCCCAATATTTATCAAATTTTTCATACATGGGCTTGCTCATGCCCTTCAAGAAAGGATCATTGGAAATGAAAGCAAGACTAATCTCTTTTTTCACTTTATAAATTTCTGTAAGAAATAAGTTTGAAGTAGGATATGTTGAACCTGAAAATAAACTAGTAGCTTTAAAACAAACATCTAACAAGTAGTAACTTTAAATATTCTATAAGAACAAGGTTGAAGTTAGATATAACATACCTGAAAACAAATTAGTAGCTTTTAAAAAAACTACTAATAGCTTAGAAACTTTTTCCGCTCGAGTCCACTCATCCTTTGTGGGGCACCATACAAAATTAGAATCTCTTACTGCATAACCTTCAAAAGCTTCTTTGTAATGAATAGCTGATTGAAGCATCCGATGCGTTGAGTTCCACCTAGTTTTTATATCCGTGCAAAGAGAACGCCGAGTATTGATACCAAGAGATACCGCTATTTCACCAAACTTCAATAACCGACCATAAGACTTTTTAAAGTACTTCATACCTTCTCTAACTTTTGAAATACACACTTCTATTGTAACCAAACCATCTTGTACTACTAAGTTTAGAATGTGAGCACAACATCTAACATGAAAGAAATGTCCATCAAAATGTAATTTTCGTTTCACTCGGAAATTGTTCATCAAAATAATGGCTGCCCTATCATTGTTAGATGCATTGTCCAAAGTGATGGTACCTATCTTGTCTTGAATACCCCACTTAATCAAACATTCTAAGATACCATCAGATATAACCTCACCACTATGGGGTGGAGCAAGTTCATTGAAACCGATAATGCACTTATTCAATTTCCAATCAATATCAACAAAGTGAGCCGTTAAACACATATAACCAATCGTTTGGTTTGATGTCCAACAATCACTTGTAAGAGATATCATATTAACCCTTTTTAGCATCTTTTTTATCCTTTCTTTTTCTCCATCTACCACTTTAACACAATCTCTAGTAATTGTTGACCTACTAACTCTTTGAAATAAAGGATTTGCATACTTCATTAGTTGATTAAACCAATGATACTCAACAAACGAAAAGGGCAACTCATGCATAATAATCAATTTTGCAATTATTTGTCGACATTTCATTTGGTCATAATTCTCATTTAAATCAATACCAGATAAACCCTTGTTACCATCACTACCAATCGACTCAAAACTGATAAAACCTTTTTTTTTACCTTGTGATTTCAAGAATATTGCACATTCCCTAAGGTGTCGCTTCATACTTGATGTGGTGCTTGAGGAGCTTTTCACAAAAGTACTCTTACAATGGATGCACTGGTTTTTCTTCACCATTTTGCCTCTGTACAAACCATCAATCACAATAAAATGCGGATGAACATCAGAATAATTCTTACGCTTTCTCTTTTGACCTACGGATGCTCCATCATCCTTATCAATCAAATCATCATCTAGCTCGATGCTCTCACCATCACTTAAATCAACATGAGAAGTCTCCATTCTGTTTGATTCTTTCTGAGAAGACATCCTACAAGAATCCAAAGAAACGACCATTGATTTAAGACATTGAAACTGAAAGTGACGAGCAATTTAAATACATGTACATACCTGTCAGTGACGAGTGACGAGCAGAGGAGGAGGAGGCGACGAGCAGAGGAGGACGAGGCGACGAGCAGACTGCAGGCGGAGGCCGCCGACGACGAGCAGGGTGCAGGAGAAGGCGGCGAGTTGTGAAGTTGTGAGCTACTGAGCTGTGTCTTGTGAAGTTGTGAGTCAAATATGGTTAGGGTTTTGAATTTTGATAGTTAATTGGGTTAGGGTTTTGAACTTTTGATAGTTAATTGGGTTAAGACTTAAGTATTAACATAAAACTTGGGCCAAAATAAATTATATTGGACTTATATATATTATATATAAATTAAATAAAAAAATTCGAGCCGAACCGAACCGAACGGACCCTTGCTCGTTGCTTGGTTCGTTTACAAACCGAACCGAGCGGAGCGGCTCGTTTACAATCGAGCGAACAAACGAGCGAGCATTTTCCGAGCAATTTCCGAGCGAGCGGCGAGCGAGCGCCGATCGGCGAGCGATTTGAACAGCCCTACAAGACCCTATGAACCGATCATGCCCTGACTCATGGTCCGAACCATGACCCAACCCATGAACAGAATCAGGACCTAACCCATGAACCGACTCACGACCAGAACCATCTACCGAGTCGTGACCCGACCCATACCATGATTCGACTCATGATTTGGCTCGTGTTCCATACCATGAGCCGATCCATGGTCCGAACTAAGACCCGACCCTTAACCATTTGTTTGGAGATTTGTATTTCTTTCATTTATTTTTTCTTTCTATCAAACAAAAAGAAATATTGATTCATTTCATTTCTATAAGGTAACCAAACAAGAACATGGAATAAAATTATGCATTTTGTTCCTTTGTTCATTCATTTCCTTCATTCATTACATTCCCTCATTTATTCAATTATCAAATATACCCTTAGTAACTTCATTTAAATACGACACTAAAGACAACTTATTGTGATAATGTAAGTAACCTGGTCTATTTCCCCGATAGATACAATTTGAGAGGAGTTGCATTAAGTTACGATACGAAATTATAATTCAAGCACTGGAAACTAAATCTTTGTATCAAAATACATCCATGTTATGCTTATGGATCTAATAATTAAAGGTTTATCACCCACAAGTCTTTTTTAATAGACGGTTTTTACTAATCACCATATGTAACGACATATCATATTGTGAGGGATTAACTATTAATTTTTAATTTTACCTCATTCGTTTAGAACTTGTTGTCTCTGAATACATGCTTAATGTAACATTTGACAAAATCAAACTCGAACCTATTTGGACATTCATTTAATTTTTCCAATTTATTAAGAGAACACACTTTTTTAATCAAATGTGTTCTATTTAAATTATCGAGTTAAAATCATTATTCATGGCATTTAACCATTTAGTAAGGAATTTGTAATAATTCTTAGGGTGGAAAAGGTGCTTGAAACTTTCTCTGAAACTTTGAGAATGCAGTGTGGCATCTGCATCCCCACTAACTAGATAAACTAGAAACTTTCTTAAACACTACATTTGGTTGCCAAGTATAATTTTACATTTTAAACATTGAAACATTAAATATTTACTTATTATGAAATCTCCACCCCTACCACTTAGGGTAGATAAAGATAGGGTGAGGGTACTTGTATGTTGGCATTTTTTAATTGACTAATAGTGAAACCAATGAAACTACATGATCCTTCCACCCCTTCCACCCATAAAGTTTTTTTTAGAACGACGGTTGGTGCAACGGCCTATGACCGAAGAACTCAGAGGTGCAAGGTTCGAGATCGAAACCCCGCCTCTAACACCAATAGGTGTTTTTCGTCGGCATTGGGGCTCCCCCATTAGTGCGAATGCAGCAAAGGCTCACCACAACCTTCCTTACGGGCCAAGTTGATCGGAGTCGAAACTCGTCAACCAATTGTTCCAGGGAAAAACCGAACAGGAACCTTTAACCATGCCACGTAAAACCCTTATAAAAGGAATCACAATACTTATAACAAAAAAAACTACCCATATATGATAAATAAAATTTTGTAACATTTAATTAGTTAGTTAGTTAATTAAGTTAATGCATAAATAGATCATATTGACTAACCAGATTAAGCAAAAGTAGGCTAAATCAAATCATTTATTTTTATCACTTTTAACTTAGGATGTAAAGAGATACTTAACTTACCTTGAAGGCTTTCCGCTTTGGTGGATATATCAATAGAACGTCCTTCATTTCTTGTCTTCACTTTATAACTTGATGTTTGCTCTTGGAAACTCTTTGGCTGTATGTTTTGAACCAAATAGAACTTTGTCTTCCAATTTTGCACACTAATTTAAATATTAGATTCAACTTCCCTTGGTTGTTTCACCAAAGGGATATTATTCACTACAAGTGTTTTTCTTTCAAGAACTTTCATTATTATTCTTTTTTAAACTTGCTCGTTAATAATAATCATTATATCAAGTTGTAACTTTAAAGAGATCCATTCATTTTAGATTTTACAAATGTCAACCTCATTTGAAGATTTTAGATTGTTAGTACACATCTTCTTGACAGACAAACACTTGATGTTGATTTAGTAATAAAGACCATAAAGCTTTTAATGTGAATAAGTTAGAGTAAGAAGAATGACACCCGGATTTACAGAGGTTCAAGAGATGTTAACAAATCTCTCTACATCATCTCCCCGAGAGTTTTCTTCATTAAACATCGTCTCCTTAAGTGGTATGGATCACTATTACAACATCTCTCTAGTCCAAGGTAGAGATCACATTCTTCACTAGTCCCACCACAAGACTAGTTTTACATTTTTTCAAGGGTTATTGGATTTAATCACCTTCAACTATTGGTTATTGGCCGCTGTCACCCTCAAGTATCACTTTGGCCAATATAACTCTCAACTAAACACTTTGGTGTCCGTATCACCAAAAGTCAACCAATTCAAGTCACTTTTGGTTAATTTATTACTATTTTTTGGTTAGCTTTTGGTGTTACGGACTTACGGACACCGTATTACCAAAAGTTAATCAATTTAAGTCACTTTTGGTTAATTTTTGGTTAATTTTTTGTTAACTTTTGGTGATACGGACACCAAAGTGTTTAGTTGCAAGTGATATTGGCCAAAGTGATACTTGAGGGTGACAGCGGCCAATAACTAATAGTTGAAGGTGATTAAATCCAATAACTCTTTTTTCAATAAACAAAGGTAGTGAACACCTTCTTCACCAATCTCAACAAGAGACTAGCTTTACATTTGTGAATCACCACTATATCAAGATAGTGATATTCCTTAAAACTATGTAAAGATAGTGTTTTCTCAACAAATACAAATTAGCACTATATCAATATAGTGCATCACTGATTCTCACAGAATACAAGTATGACACTATTACATAATAGTTCATTACCCATCCCAACCTAACACTAGATCAAGATAGTGTGTTCACCTGCACTATGCCAAGATATTGTTCTACAAATACCCCTTTGAGTATGATTAAATTGATATTAAAGCTTGACCCTTTTTAAATTCATAACTCTTCTGATCTTGATTCATTTTTGTGACACCTCACCCGATGGCAGAAACACCGGGTTGTCATAGAAATTGGATATCAAATAGTAAACAAAGCACATGTTATTAATTTATTAAAGTCTAATAATGATATTATAAGTTTTGGAACATGAGTCTGAAATAGAAACGACAAAAGTAATAAAGCCGAAACAATAATTTTAGTTCTTTATTATTTTAACTAGGTCCAAGGCAATCATATGTCTTGGTATAACAGCAAAATAACATCAAACACCACCTGAAATATGTGATAAAGTTAGCTAATGAAAGCTAGTAAGATCATAAATATGTTGCGCAATCTTACATGTATAACTATTTATCATGAGGAACCACTCATGTATCAATTAAAGATAACTTTTCAAGCAACCATCAATTAACCGTCTCGATATGTTAGTTATGAATAATTATTTAGCACCTTAGGGACACGGCATAGCAACATAGCATAGCAACTTGTAACATTGAAATTGAATGGTCGGGTTTAAATCAACTATCGATGTTGTCTAGACAGGTGAGTTTGTCAAACCATTAGAGCTAACATTGTACCAGTGAGATTACAAAGTAATAAAACTACTTTAAACTAACACATAAGGATTGCATCAAGCTGCAGGCAAGATTAACGTATTTGTATGATCTCTTTTAAAAATGGAAAGAAAAATATAAAATGTAGCATTGTAATAGAACACATATTTCAACCTCAAAACGTAAAAGTAAAAAGGAGAGTGAATTTACTCACCTCGAAACACGAGCACGAAATAATAGCAACAATTAGATAGAACTGAGGATTGCCGAAATACTAGAATCACCTAAGCAAATGACAATCTTAACTTTTTAAAACATATAGTATAAAAAACTAGAATATAAATAATAGGATCTAAAGTAATTTAGAATTCTAGGGTTTCAGATTGAGATTTGGAGGCTTTTTGAGTATATGATTAGATTTATATTAAACACAACGTTGAAAGAAAACATAGTTTTGGTAAATAATATTTGGTGGTGACGATTTGACACCCCACCCGGCGGCGGAAACACCGGGTTGTCATAAAAATTGGATATCAATAGTAAAAAAAGCACATGATAATTATTTATTAAGTCTAATAATGATTTAATAAGTTTGGAACATGAGTCTTAAATAGAAACGACAAAAAGTAATAAAACCGAAACAGTAAATGCAATTGTTTTTATTATTTTAACTAGGTCCAAGGCAATCCTATGTCTTGACAAAAGCAGCAAAACACTATTAAGCACCACCTGAAATATGTGAAAATAAAGTTAGTTATAAAAGCTAGTGAGCAAATCACAATTGATAAATAATAGTACAGATTTCTGAGATCATCATAATATGTTGCGCAAGCTTATGTGTATAGTCATTTCATAAATATTACTCAACCATGAACATAGAAACATCAATCATAGACCCCGCATGGTAACCTTTAGCAACAAGTCATGAGGAACCAATCATGTTACAATTAGTTATAACTGTCATTTAACCGTCTCGCTGTGTAAGTTATCAAATATTGTTTTAGCATCGAAGGGACATATTAGCATAGCAACAAGCATCACAGTATAGTAACTAGTAACAATTGTATAGAATCAAACATATATAATCGTCGGGTTTAAATCACCTATCGTTGTTGTAAAGTGTAGGTAGGTTTGTCAGATCATTAGCGCTAACATTGTGCCGATGGAAATTACATAGCAATAAACTACTTTAAACTACCACATAAGATTGCATCTTGTCGCGAGTCAAGACTAAACATTTTATGATCTCTTTTAGAAAACAAATTGAAAATTGGAAAAACATAGTATAGTAATAGAACACAGTATTTCAGCCCCAAAACGTAAAAGTAAAAAGGGGAGTGAGTTTACTCACCTTGAATACTCGGGCACGAAACAAATAGTAAATAGTCTAAATAGAACCGAGGATCGTCCAAACATTAGAATCACCTAATTAAATTACAATTCTAACTTAGTAAAATATATTGTATAGAGAACTAGAATTGAAACAATAGGAGTCTAAGGAAATTGTAATTCTAGGGCGAATTGGAATTTGGGGGTTTCTCATTAAACGTCTAAAAATATATAAACTCTTTTATTCGAAACGGTAGCAATAGTAATCATAATTATTTTGGTAAACAATAGAAACTTTAATAATATATTTTTTTAACAATTTATGTAATGTCAAAATATATTATATATTTTAGAAATACTTTAAAACAATAACACAATTTTAAAATATGCAAAATTCCATACAATCATCTTATTTGTAAAATATATTAGTTGTACAACATTGTATATATTTTTATAAGTATTAAAGTACTTCTTTATGGTATTTAGAATATTTGTAATAATTAATTGTATAAAACTAATTTATATAAATCATGGTTTTTACTAGGGCTGACAATTTTTGACACGAACACGATAACACGACACGAAACGACAAGGAATTAACAGGTTTCGTGTTTGACCTTAACAGATCCCGTGTCATTAACAGGTTAACACGATAAAGACCTGTTAATTTTCGTGTCTTAACAGGTCAAATCCTGTTAACACGATGGGTCACCTGTTAATATATTTATATTATTAAAAATATAATTATATATTATATTATTATTATGTACAAAATATCTAATACCTAAATACCCTTACCCTAATCCTTTTCAATCGCAAATTCACAGTTCACGTTCTTTCAAGTTTCAAAATACAAACCCTAAACCTAAATTGCCTCCGCCGGCCGCCGCTCATCAACCATCGCCTCCGCCGTTCGTCGACCACCAACTCCGCCGTTCGTCGACCACCAACTCCGCCGTTCGTCGACCACCACCTTCGTCGTAAGTCTCCATTCCATTCTAAAATTATAGTTCTATTGTAATGTCCCTCTCTTTTGATTTTTGAGTTTTCTTGTGTATTTTCATTTGTTGTAGATGGATTCGGAGTCTTCTGACTATATCAAAATTGACCTAGAAAAGCATATCATAGATGTGGATATGGATGATGATAAGGGTGAGTATGTGGATATGGAAGGACTTGGTTGTTTTGTCTCTTAAGACTTTAGTTGTTATGGTTGTTTTGGACTTGGTTGTTTTGAACTTAAGAATTTGGGCTGTTAATGTTATGGTTTAAGACTAATGAATTTTTAGAACTTATGAATTTTATGGAAATTTTATTTTATTTAAAAGTGGGTTCTTATCGTGTCTTATCGTGTGATCTGCTTTTTATCGTGTTCGTTTTGGAAAAAATGACACGATAAGTTATCGTGTCGTGTTCATGTTTGGGCTTATCGTGTTCGTGTCTTATCGTGTTTGTGTCTTATCGTGTCGTGTCTGACACGATATGCCAGCCCTAGTTTTTCCTATAATTCATAAGGTTTCTAAGAGAAATCATGTTTTTAATGATTTAAGATTTTCTTTACATTTTATAAAGTTAGTATTAGTATTAGAGTAGGTTAGTTAGTAAAAATGATTAGTAAATTTAGTTAAAACAAAAAATTAAACATGCGTGGATGTCCTAGTTTCAAACCAGGGACCTATCTGCTCACAAGAAATGCTTAAACCAAACGCGCTGATGCTACTTCCTGTTTAAATTGGATCAGAAATAGTTTTATAATAAAAATACCAAAACAACCCAAATCCATATAAACCCAAGAATCATAAGTTCGCAGATTACTTTGGATTGGAACATTGAAACAAGAAATTGGTTGAGGGCTTTTGATCTAGACATGCTAAGGATCATTTTAAAATAAATAACTTACTTGATTTCGCAAGAATTGGAACAAATTTGATGAAGAACACGAGTCGACTACTTGAGATTGAATTTGGATGATTGGAGGTATTAAAATTCAATTAAACTTCCAGGATTACACTAGATGACGAGATGAAAGAAAGCCCCAGATCAATTTCAGAATACATCAAGGATTGGATGCCCAAATGTCGAGTTGCAGGTTTCGGCATAAACGAGATCAAACATTGCATTGTTGATGATTTTGATTGAAATTGGCATAGCAGAGAGTTAGAGTGGGTTCGTAGGATTGTTTTGCCAGTATTCAATTTGATTCGGAAACATCCGAGAACATTTGAGTTTGATATGAGATTAATTATGATTAATTGGTGTTTAATTAGTTTATCAAAGCTTGATTCAACGTTGAAGGCAGTTTCTAATCAATAGTATCTTCGTTTTAGTTAATCCAACTTATTGAATTGAGCCTTTTGAATCGATTTGTATTATGTGGGTTTTATGTTACGGGTTAGAAACTAGAATTAAAGTGGCAAATTCATGTTTAGGAAACAATTTGGTGTTCGAAACCCACTTAGAACAAAGTTGTGATGATTTAATATACGCTTGATTGGCTTAAAAATAACAAAAATTCGTTTTTTACCTTCGTCGGAGCCGGCCAAGTTCCGGCCAAATTGGTCGGAGACCAGTTCACCGGAAACACGGGGTCAAAGGGTTGGGGGCTGGGTTTTGAAATTTTTCAGTATTAGTCCCTGCAGTTTGGATTTGCTTTTGTTTTGGTTATAAACTTTAATTTAAGTTTCAAAATTTACAGTTTTGGCCCAAAGTTAGTTTATAACTTTTATTAACTAACTTAATCGAGTTGAGGCGTAACGTTTATATAAATGACGTTTTTATGTTTTTATTTCGTTCTTGACGTTAATGGTATTTTTTAGGCTTTGATAGTATTTATTTTTAATAACTTTTACAAAATCTCTTTTATAAAATCAAATTTATATATTTTGGAGCTTTAGTTATGGCATCTAGTAATTAATTTAGTAAACGCTGGTTAATAATTTGGTCGTTAGATATTAAAGACGAGAAATAATGTAACGCTCAATATATATATATATATATATATAGATAACAACGCGTTACATTTGAAGGAAAAAATAATAAATACGAGTACATTAAAGATAGATAATTTCGGGTTCGAGTCGGGCATTCAGGTTTGGGTTTGGGACAGATGTCACATACGATTTGATATTAGTATAACTTGTTTGATCACTAATTAATTTCAACTAATTGAAGTTTTGGTTAATATTGTGAAACAATAATAGTTAGTCAATAAATAATTAAATTTCTTCATCAATTTTTTTAAAAAAATCTATTAAGTTAATCATCAAAATTAAGTTGAAACGTGTCTAGAGTTTAAAATGATTTATATATATATGTGTGTGTACGTGTGATTTCAAATGAAAACTCATTTATAATTGAAAACTCTAAAAATCACTAAAAACCACTAAATATACGTATACGTATAATGTATAATATATAATATATTTTAAAAAATTAGACAATTGTATATTTATACGTAAACGTATTTCATGTTGTTTTCAGTGTTTTCAATTATAAAATTAGTTTTAATTTAAACTTAAACATATATATATATATATATATAAATATATATATATATATTGATAATTTATTATTTATATTCATACAGCTTATAAAACTATTTTTGTATAAGTTCCAACTCTTTACTATTTCTATAAGTTCCAACTTACAAAATATAAAATAGTTTTTATAAGTATTTTTGTATTTATAAAATAACTAGAATTGATCTTTTTATACATTTTGCATTATGAAAAACAGCCCAAAAAATAATGTAGGAGATTACTACGAGTATTTAGCATAAAGAACTTACTTGGTTTCCAACGAATTGGTCAAAGAAGAACGAAGAATGAAGATGCGACGACTTAGAGATTCAATTTGATATCTAGAAACTGATATGATCCAATTAAACTTCCAAATTCCTTCAACGTGATTTGCTATTGACCCGGTTGATGAATAAACGAAGAACCCTAGAATATTAAATCTACGATTGCAAAACATTTAAGATGAAGTTGAGTAATTAACTTGTATAATATTTGTAAAATCTATTTTATAAATTACAATATATTTTTTAGATTTATTTATTATAAGAAGTAATTATATAGTAAACTTAGATATTGCACGCAATGAATTCGATCGTTTTATTAATGACGGGAATCACATAGAATCCGAATATTCATTTATATTAATAATGAAACATTCTATCTTTAAGAGATTAAATACAAATAGATAGAAACAAAACAATGGATTTGGGTTCGACTCGGGCATTCAGGTTCCGGTTTAGGGTAGATGTCATAGTCTCCCCTCCTTATAGAAATTTTGTCCTGAAATTTGCTCAAACCGAAGCTGAATATGATAGGAAAAGGTAAAGATACTTAACTTTCATTTGGTCCTCGTGTTCCCATGTAAATTGAGGTCCACGCTTTGAGTCCCAACGAATTTTAATGATCGGTATCCGACTACGCTTGAGTTTCTTGATTTCACGGTCCATGTTTTCCAAAGGCCATTCAATAAACTGAATGGACTCAACAATTTACATCTCATCGAGAGGTATATGGATGTTTTCATTAGCTAAACTTTCTTAAGATTAGAAACATAGAAGACGGGATGTACACTACCCAATTCCTCAGGTAATTCTAGCTTATAAGAAACTTTCCTAGTCTTTTTAAGAACTTTGAACGGTGCTATATCAATACTGGCATGATAATTTTTATTATATGAGAATCCAATTAATGGAAGATGACCATCCCGGTTGTTTTTGAAATCGACAACACAAGCGCCCTCAGAAGATTTTTGAGAGTTTGTGTTGTTCTCTCGATTTGACCGTAGTGTTTGAGGATGTTAGGTTGTTGTGAGATTGAGTTTAGATGTGACATCTGCCCCAAACCCGAACCCGAATGCCCGACTCGAACCCAAGATTATCCATCTTTAATGTACTCGTAATTACCTCTTTTAAATGTAACGATTTGTTATTAAAATTATATATATAAATATGTCAAGCCTAACGTCATTCTCGTCTTTAATATATAACGACCAAATTATTATTCAACGTTTACCAAATTAAACACTTAAAAACAATTATTTAATCTTCAAAGTACATAAATACATTATATATATATAAGTGTTTTATAAAGGAAATTTATAAAGATTATTAAAGATGAAAACGTATTAAAGTCTTGAAATAACCATTGACGTCAAAAACGAAATAAAAACATAAAAACGTCACTTATATAATCGTTACGTCTCAACTCGGTTAGATTGGTTAGTTAAAATATATATTAATTAACTTTGGGCCATTTATGTAAACTTTAAAACTTAATCTAAAGTTTGAAATTAATAATAACAAGCATTTGTATCTAGAGGGACCAAAACTGTAAAATAATAATTACCCAAACAACCCCCCCGTCCCTTCTCTCCTGCCCCGTGATTCCGGTGGTCATGTCCGGCCACCGGCGCCGTTTTCCGGCGAACCCAAAAACCCGTTTTTAACCCCTTTTAACCAAATTAAACTTATACAAAACCATTCTAATCCCTTTCTAAGCGTGTTTCGAGCCTTTAATCACTTCTAAATTTTCCTTTGGCTCCTTTAATTCGTCCTTCAAAACCGTAACCCACACCCACTTAACTCAATCAACCAAAACGCAGAATTTAATCGAATTGAAACCAACCGAACATTCACCTCGTCATTTAGAATCCGTTGGTACAATTTAATTGGATTAAAAACACGAATTAAACACCTAATTAATCCCATTTATCCCGTCACTTAACTCGAACCTATTCGTATAGCTTCGGACCAAATTATTCCAATTCCTTCGACAGAAATAATCTCTCTAACTCTATTTCACTCACTGATATTCCAATTTCAATCAAAATTTACAAGAACTGGTAGTTTGATCTCTCAACCTGTCGGTTGTGTTCTTCGCCTTCATCGATCCTTTTCGTGCAAAATCAAGTAAGTTCTTTATGTCAAAATACTCTTGATTCAACGCTGATCAAAAGCCCTATGTCTAATTTCTGTATCATGATCGAAATCATGTTCAATTTCGTGAAATGGTGTTCTAGGGTTTGTACACAAATGGGGTTTTAGTTTAAAACGGGTTAAAACCTTTTATTTCAAAATGTAATCACTAATTGAACTTGGTCTGTTGGTTTAATCTGTTTGTTTGTGAACGTAAGGTCCCTGGTTCGAAACCAGGGACAACCAGTCTTTTTTTACCTTTTTGTTTAATGCTTGATTATCATTTGTTTGCATTTATCTTAAAACTAATACTAATACCATATTCTATGTTTTATAAAAACGTATAAATTTTATAAAATAGCCAAAACCACTATTTTTATAAACTTAGTTGTATAAAATCTAGTTATTACAAGTACTTTCAAAAACTATAATAAATGTATTTTTAATATCTACAAAGTGTATACAAAGTTTGATAAGAATATAGTTGATACAAATAATACTTTTAAATAGACGTTTTTGTTTATTTCCAACAAGGATAACATATTTTTATGATTGTGGTTAAAAATATATTATTAGAAGTTATATTATTTATCAGAGTAATTATTGTAACTATTAGTAACATTCTGATAAAAATTAGTTTTTATATATATAGTCGTTTAACGAGAAACCCCCAAATATCAATTCGAAACCCTAGAATTCTAATTTCCTTAGACTCATATTGTTTCAATTCTAGTTTTTATACAATATGTTTTACTAAGTTAGGACTGTCATCTAATTAGGTGATTCTAATACTTTGACGATCCTCGTTTCAATTCAGACTATTTACTATTTGTTTCGTGCCTGAGTTTCAAGGTGAGTAAATTCACTCCCCTTTTACCTTTACTTTTTGGGGCTGAAATATGTTCAATTACTATACAATGTTTTCAATTTTCTATTTGTTTTTCAAATGAGATCATTAAATGTGTTAGTCTTGTTCCGCGGCAAGATGCAATCCTTATGTGGTAGTTTAAAGTAGTATTGTTACTTAGTAATCCCACCGGTACAATGTTAGCGCTAATGGTTTGACAAACCCACCTGCATGTATTTCAAAACAGGTGATTTAAACCCGGCCATTCAATTTCAATGTTACAAGTTGCTATGTTACAAGTTGCTATGCTATGTCCCTAAGTTGCAAAAATAATTATTGATAACCTATATCGAGACGGTTACGTGACGGTTACTAAAAAGGTTATCTTTAATTTACAACATGAGTTGGTTCCTCATGACAAATGATTACAAGTTGCTATACAATGATGGTGTTTAATGTGTGTTCAAGGTGTCATGGTCGAGAATGATATGAAATAGCTATGCATGTAAGATTGCGCAACATATTATGATGATCTCGGATTTCTATATATTTATGTATTCAAATTGTGGTTTACTCACTAGCTTTAAATAGCTAACTTTATTTTTACATATTTCAGGTGTTGCTTGATTATATTTGCTGCTTTTGCCAAGACATAGGATTGCCTTAGACCTAGAATAATAAATCAGACATTTGCAGTTACTGTTTCGGTTTTATTACTTTTGTCGTATTCATTTAAGACTTAGGTTCAAAACTTACTACATCATTATTGAACTTAATAAATAAATACCATGTGCTTTGTTTACTATTGATATCCAATTCCAATGACAGCCCGGTGTTTCCGCCGCCGGGCGGGGTGTCACATTAGAGAGGTAATCGGCTAAGAATTTATTAATTTTTAATTTGTTTTGATTCACTGAGAATCGTCTATTTAACTTTTTTCGAGTTATAAGAGTTTAGGTGAAATAATTGGATGTAAATTTGTATACAAATTGTTTGCTAATCAAGATAGGAATGGAATAAGATTTAACTTGCTCAATGGATATTTTTGAAGTCCCAACTTGCGAATAAAATGTTTTAAGTAAATGGATTTAAAATGAATTAAATGAATAACAGGAATAAACATGATTAATAGAACGGTTGAAACAAATAAATGAATAAAGTAGCTTTACGTATAGTTGAGTGAATAGATGAATAAAGTGAATTAGTCGCAATTAGCAAAATGAGTAAATGAGTCAAGTGAAAATTAGAATGAATAAATGTGGCCCAACTCTACAAGTTGTCTGTAATATTGCGCTATTCATCATAAATGTACTAATGTTATTTAGCTTCCTTGGGTTGAGCTAGAATACTTCAATCTCAAGAAGTTGAATAAGAATACACCAACCTGATCATTAGTTGATGATGATGACAAACAATAATATATGAAAAAAAATCGTTAATTGTTGATTTATATAAGATAAGAAATGATTTATGATTTCTGCATAAGTTCAAATAGTAATTGGTTATTATTTTAGGTCAACTTAAAATATAGTTTATCTTACTCGATGATATACGATAGATATTACTATATGAATAGAGTACAAGAATAGCACAACATCATTGGTCACAGACAACGCTTCATTTGACAATATGACAAAAAACACTTATATATAGGATGTACCAGTGGCGTATCCATCATGCCCTTATCATACCACATCTGTTACATTACCTTCAAACACATGACAAAACTTACTATGGTTTCCATGCACCAACTTCCATAATTCCGTGTACACCCGTAATTATTTTAGTTTTGCATGGATCACACAAATCATTCGATCACGCGCGGGCCAACGGTACACAAAAGTTTTTGATTCAATGTGATGATACACATAGGTTCCGATTTCCTGCTTAATATCAATTAATACTTGGGAAGTATAGTCTAAGGTGATAAATAAATTAATGATTCTGGAGAGTTAAGTTTATTAGGTAGTCATTGCTCATATAAATTTTTTTTGTTCTCAGATTTAGATAGTCAAGTTCGAGTACCAAAATTTTACCAAATTATACTTGTGAAAACCAACTTCGTGTGTGTAGGATGAGATATCCAATGTTCATGATATTGCCAAGTTCATAAGCATTAGTTGATGTTGTGCATGAAATAATATAGTTTATTAGGATTATAAAAAAATCAACCTCATGAAGCTTTGATGATGTGGTTATTCCAATTTATAGTTCAAATGCATAGATCAGTCAGTTCCTAATGGATTCGATTTTTAAGACATTTGAGTTCATATGAAAACAACTTTAGGTAAACTAGGTGTATAGATGATGGAGGTAATCAAGGTTATAAGGGGTGATGGTTTTCGTCCATGATGTGGTTTTAAAAAGATAGAAGTATAATAATTAAAAATAAGTTTATAAGAAGTTGGAAGTTTTAATCTTTACCATAGGTAGGAGGGATTGTTTTGAAAAAGAAATATATGGCACAGTCTAAGTTTGAAGTATTCATTACTTAAAAACATAAAACATGGTGTTTGTTGCAAATCTTTGTATACTATTAGAGAAAATATGAGTATGTTGTGTAAACTTTTGACAAATGTTTTGTCACACCCCGACCAAGGGGGTGGGCCGTGACAATTGAATATCCAACAAAACACAGCGGGAACTATGTATGCATTGATAGTGGGCCGTAGGTTTACACGTAATATCAGTATATTCTATGTGTACATCAAATGGTACAATAGTAAACTCTAACAAAAGCAGTGAGGCTAGTTGGTATACTATTCCCAAGTAGTCTTCTTCTATAATTCGTCTATAATCTTTGCGTGTTTCTTCTAATCGGGGTCTTCTAAAGCTATCAACCGTGTCTAAATGCACATCCAATGTTATAAAGTCTAGTTGTATACTTCCCTCGATAAATCGTCTAAATACCTGAAATACATACCCGAAAATACGTCAACATAAAGTTGGTGAGCTCATGGTTTAACAAGACAGACAATGTCATAAAACGTTTAATCCACAAAATTCTGGACATTAAATAAGTACGTTTATGGTGTACGGTCGACAAAATATGTAGCCAAACCTATTTGGATTATACCCAACCCGAATACCATATATAAAAGTCCCCTAACCCAAAGTGGGCTAACGTGCTCTGCTATACACCGACAAATCATTGAACATGTGGCGTAACGGTTTTCAACCTCAGTGGGGGGTATGTCACTGTACGCGGGGGATTCCCAAATAATACTATTCACATACCAAAGGGCTCCTGCAAGAAGTTAATGGCTACCGAGAGTATTTACCAACGTTCGGGGACAAGTAGCAGATGTATTACACCATGAAAATCAGTTTATATAAACAAGTTTAGTAGGTATGTATCAGCCCCAAAAGTGTTACGTAAAAAGGGGGTTCATGAACTCACCTGGTGTCCAGTCTGCTCAAGATTTCTAAAGATATTGTACATTCAGCGTGGGAGTTCAACCTCCTAGAAAGCTTCCTATGTTTAGTTTAGTCATGTTAGACCCCAAAATACATAAGTCTTTGTGTTTCATTGTGCCGGTGTCGCGTGTGTACGGTTTTGGTTACATTCGTGTAATATCATGGTTTTAGTAGTTTGCGTTGACTTATACGCCTAAGTATGTATATACCTATGTTATTATAGGATATATAGGTAGGTATTAAGTGTACTTTGATGTTAAATCAGTAAAGTTTAGTAGTTGTCACTTTTAGTCCTTAGACTTTGTTAAATAGTCAAATTCATACTAAAGTTGGGTTTTTAACTAAGGGTTGATATTAATAAGTACTATACATTATATTTATGTTATGTATCGTATGGTTGAAGAGATTAAAACATGGAGCTCTATATGGATTAATAATCGAATCACAAAGGGAGAACATTACGGAAATCTTGATTAACTTTCTTACCTTCCTAATTTTTTGTTCTCATTTTTTCATCTTGTGATCTAATCTTTGTTGTTGGGTGACATCTGTTGTTACTGTTGATGTATTTCTTGGATGAACTTTTTGATGTGAATATATATATTCTTTGCCGCCGTTCAAAAAAAAAATCATTTTAGGTGTGAATCTACTGATAATAATATATCTAAGTATTAGATTCATGAAAGTTAGGTTCCACCGGTGTACACCGCGCATTAAGTTACGTTTTAGGTTTAAGTCAAAATACTTCAATATAATTGTACCAATATGTTAAGTGGTCATATTCTACTGTAAAAATTTACTTTTTATAATTTTTAGATATTTCTAAAAATTACTATATTTTATTTAAGAATGTAGTCGGTTAATGTAGTTTAAACATAAATAATTTATATAAAATAAACCGTGTCCCAATAAATAGTGAAACTTTATTTTCAACCTATTTATACAGTAAATAAGTAGTTACAAACTTAATATTTGAGTTTTATAGTCCTTCGGTCGTTTTCTTATTTTAACGCGCGTGAAACCGATGAACAAACAATTTGCTTACAAAATACTCATTTAACGCGTTTTATACTTTTAAACACTTCCTTGGGTCTTATGTTACTGTATAAAATATATTTTTCTTGACAAATAGGTCTTTCTCCAATTTTTATGATTTTTGTGAAAATACTAGGTTCGTAAATTCGAAAAATCATAATAAATAGATTAAGCATATAAAAATTATGTAACTTGGTGAAATACTTTATTTATAAGTATAAAAGCTCATGGACTTTAAAAATCTCAGGTTTTTCTTGTGCTTCTCGGTTTCGTGTTTTTAACGCGTTCGGTTCGGTTAATGTTACGTTTTAAGCATAGAGAGTTTTGGTAATGTTTAGGGTCCAAATTTACTTACCTTATGTCCATATATGAGTTTGAGTTCTGTAAATTTGATCTTAGGAGTCTCTAACTATTTTCTAAAAATTTTCGTATTTTAATCCCATTAAATATTAGAAAATTTGTAGTAATTATTTTAATATAATTTTTAGATATTTCTAAAAATTACTATATTTTATTTAAGAATGTAGCCGGTTAATGTAGTTTAAACATAAATAATTTATATAAAATAAATCGTGTCCCAATAAATAGTGAAACTTTATTTTCAACCTATTTATAAAGTAAATAAGTAGTTACAAACTTAATATTCGAGTTTTATAGTCCTTCGGTCGTTTTCGTATTTTAACACGCGTGAAACCGATGAACAAACGATTTGCTTACAAAATACTCTTTTAACACGTTTTATACTTTTAAACACTTCCTTGGGTCTTATGTTACTGTAGAAAATATATTTTTCTTGACAAATAGGTCTTTCTCCAATTTTTATGCTTTTGTGAAAATACTAGGTGTTTGAGAGTTGAGAGAAAGTGTTGGAGAGATTTTTTGTTGTGTGTGATGATAGTCACATGTATAGGTTGGACTCACCGGTGTGTCGGTGTTACTTTTGTATGTATTTTATATGTAATTTGTAAGCTTTTGTACTAGCGAAACTACGGGCGAATCTATAGATTCGCCCGTAGCTCTGTTTAGTGATTATGAAGGTGTCGACTGGGCGAACCTGTTTGTGCCCAGCGAACCTGTGTGGTTCGCTAGATAGATTCGCTAGAGCGAATCTATCAGCGAACCTAACACTGATATATATTGTAACCTTATCTACAAGTGAATACAACTTTTGCACATCTTTAACCAAAACTCTTATCTACTGATTGTGTTGTGTAATCGTTCATCTGAGGTGCTAGGAGCATATTCTACTTATCTTTGTAGCTTATATACCTCGGTTGTGTGTTGTAATCTTGTTATTGGGTTTGTTTGGTTATTATACACCTTGTTGTTCAAGTCTTGTGTGTTTTGTAGTTAAACAAGTCAATATAGCACTGAAATCACGATCATTATGGACCAACAATATGGTATCAGAGCCTTAGTGCTCTTGATTGTTTGATTCTAGTGATTTTTGTGTTGATTTTGGGGTTTTTGGGTCGAAACACTATTTGATTCTGTTCTGGGCTTGTTTTGGTGTTTTGGAGTTGTATTTTGCTCAAGTATTGTGTTATTTGGTCATAGGAAGCTTTTAAAACAAACGTGTCTGCAAATGGTCAAGTTTTGAAGGTGTTCGGGTTGTTTTCGTACTGTTACAGGTTGGTTCGTAACCCAGCGAATCTATCTGTTCTTCCAGCGAATCTAGCTGTTCATCCAGCGAATCTATTTCAAATTTTTGTACTGTTGGTTTGTGTTGTGGCTAGCGAATCTGACATTTCATCGAACGAAAGTTCACTTATTTGGCTGATTGTGCAAGCGAAACTGCTGCCAAAATCAGACGAGCGAAACTATGCTTGCTTGTCAGCGAATCTGTTTTGTTTGTCTAGCGAATCTGTCTTCAGCGAATCTACCAGCGAATCTGCTGTGTTCTTTGAGCGAATCTAGCCAGCGAATCTATTTGTCTTCAGCGAATCTGTTATCTGTTCAAAATTATGACTTCATCAACACTGAATATGAATGATCTGGATAGTGTTCAACCTAACAGGCCACCGAGGCTTGTTAGTGGTGAAAACTTTGAGGACTGGAAAAGATGTTTGAAAGCCTTTTTCTACTACACGGACTACAACCAATGGGAATCTATTGTAAATGGTCCGCACGTGCCAACAACAGTTGAAGGAACTGTCACTTCAATAAACACAGATCCAAGTACTTTCACTGAAGCAGATACCAAGTTACTTGATCGTGACAAAAAGGCACTCGGGGCATTGATACTTTGCTTGCATCAGGATATCTTCAACAGGTTTGCTGAACACACAACTGCAAAAAGCTTGTATGATGCATTGTGCGAGTTCTATGATGGTAATGAGGATCTGAAACTGGATAGAAAAGCTCAAGCTGAAAAAGAGTTTAACTCTTTCGTGGGATATTCGCAAGAGAACCTGACTGATATTACAAATCGATTCCTATCTGTATCAAGTAATCTGAAGAAGTACGATGATAAGCTGGGCAATCATGAACAAGTCGCAAAACTGTTAGATTCTCTTCCCCCTCAGTGGAGTCTTCAAATCAAGCTGTTGAAACAAGAGAGAAACTTTCCTGACTATAAGCTGATGGATGTTATAAACAAGCTTAAGTCATTTGATCTTGATGTGAAGAGAAGAGAATATAATCAGTCTATGATGGTTCCAAACATTCCTTCTCAGAATGCTGCACTTATTTCATCCGCTGCAAACTCTTATATTTACAGTGCTGCACCTGGAGGATCATTGAGTCATATGTCTGCTAAATCTGTTGGTGGATCCACAAATGCTGGTTCAAGCTCAAATGCATCGATCACCACTCAGATTCCATCTGACACTATGGCTTTATTTGGAATGTTTGTTCATAGCTATGAAGCCCTTGTTGCTGGTGAGTTGAAGGGAAAGGGGATGACTGTAGAAGATATGTATCAGGTGGATCCTGATGATCTGGAAGAAACCGACATCCAATGGCAAATGGCCATGCTTACTCTTCGTGCCAGACGATTTATGGAAAGAACAGGTAGAAGAAACTTTGGAAATCAGGGACAAAATAGCAAGCTGGGGTATGACAAGGGAAAGCTGAGGTGTTTTAACTGCAAACAATTGGGTCACTTCAAAAGGGAATGTCCTCTGCCAATTGTTACTGAACCAGTAAACTCTGCAAATCCTAGATCTACTCCAAATCAAGAAAGGTGAGGAAGCAAAATCAAAGAATGAAACTGCACTGCTCACCAACTTTGATTGGAGTGCAGAAATTGAAGAAACCAAGGAGGAGATTAATCATGCCCTTGTTGCTGAGATTGTTTAGATTGATGACAACGATATAAATTGCTTTGATCCGTTCAAAGAATTTTATGGTAATGATGAGGAAGAGAAAGTGGAGAATGTTGATAAAGATCAATCAGATGCTATTGTTCAAGGGCATCTGAATCATTCAGGATTGGTTTGTGAAGCTGCTGTTAATGAAGTGAAGAATGAGGAGGAGTCAAAACTCAACCTGGAGGCAATGATTGAGAAGGCAAGGCTTGATGCAGTTGATGAATTCAAAAGGAGCACTCCCTACTGCCAGTGTGATCGTGCACTTGCTGCCGAAAAACTGGTAATTGGTCTTCCTTATGATGTTATTGAAGATATGTGTTCATCTGCTTGCAAAATTCGTTTAATTGGCATATACAAAGCTAATAAATTGTTAATGTCAAACGAAAACGAATTAAAAAGAACCATCAAAGAGCTTAAATTAAGTGAATCAAAATATTTTGTCAAACTAAGAGAAGCTTTAAAAGAAAATGAACACTTAAAAAGAACTCTTTTGGAAAAGAACTGTGAAATAAACTACTTGACTGAGCAAGTTACATTTGCTGAATTTGAAGCAAGAAAACTTAAAAACAAATTGCAGCAGTGGACAATATCTAGTATGAAAAGGGAGGAACTCTGCAAGAAACAAAGGGGGGCCAGAGTCAAGACTGGTTTGGGTCTTAGTAACAATTAAACATATGCATATCCTCCACCCAGTACCTTCTGTTACTCTCCTACACCTATTCCTCATCCCTCAAATGAGTTGATACATGAGATTATACAGAATGATACTGACAGTTCCATTGCAGGTTTAAGTGAAGTAAATCTTAAGGAGGTTAGAGAAGATTACGCATATGGTGGGAGTGTTGGGCTCGGTTGTTCTAGCAGTAGTGATTGCTCTAGTTCTGATTCCAAGAAGTCTTTTGAAGACATTAGCTTAATTAATTCTGTTTGTAGTAATGTGTCATGTTCAGACAATTCCATGTTTAATAGTAATTTAGGGTGCTCTACTTCAAACTCTAATATGTTGAATGATGTTTTGTTTGAAAATGTGTGTGAAAATGGCAAAGACAAACTTTCAGGTCATGTCTCTGAAAGTCAAAACAAAACAAACTGTTTTCAAAAGTTCTTCACTCATCAAATTCCATCCTTCACACCAGTGAGAATTTCAAAACCAAAAGACAAGGAATCATCTTTTTCATACATTCTTAAACCTAAATCTGAACCTAAAAAAGTAAAAGTCACAACAGTTAAGTTAAAAGAACCTTATGACTCTTACAGTGACTGCAACTCTCAAATGTCTGAATGTGATGAGGAAATAGAGATGGATAAGATTCCTGTTAACAGAGTTTCCAAAACTGGTTTGAAGTCTCATTGTTTTAAGTGTGGGAATACTGGTCATACTGTTAAGCAATGCACTAAGTTAATCCAAAGCAGCTCAAAGCAAAAATCTTTCGGAAAAAGATTAAACTCATTTGTAAATAAATTCTTTTGTAATTCTTCATCTGCTCCACCACCCAAGTACACAAAGGCTTGGGTGCCCATTTCAAAGGTCTAACTTTTCATTTTTTTTAATAAATGTCAGGAACATTCCAATGCCGTTGTAAATAGTCATTGGCATATTGACAGCGGATGTTCCAGACATATGACAGGGTTAAAGGACCTACTGACTAACTATCGGATCATAAATGGCGGATATGTTGCCTTTGCGGGAGACAAGAAAGGTGGCAAGATGATTGGTCAAGGAGAAGTCTCAAATGGTTCACTTACTTTGGAAGACATGAACTATGTGCCTGAACTGGCATTCAATCTTCTCAGTGTATCACAAATCTGTGATAAGAATATTACAGTGATGTTTCTTCCAAATGAATGTTTGTTCTTGAAGCCAGAGTTTACTATTCCTGAAGAAATGGTGATCATGCGAGCTCCGAGACGAAATGATACCTATATGCTAAATATGGGATCAAAGGAATCAAACTCCACCGTGACCTGTCTCCTGTCTAAAGCTTCATCTTTTGAATCGTTTCAGTGGCATAGACGTTTAGGGCACATTAATTTTAAAATTCTGAATAAATTGGTTAAGAACAATTTGGTTAGGGGTTTACCACTCAAAGATTTTTCAGTGGTTGAGAAATGCATGGCTTGTGCTAAAGGAAAACAGCACAAAAAGCCACATAAACTTAAAATTACAAATACCATCTCAGAACCCCTCGAATTGTTACATACTGATTTATTTGGTCCAATAAGTGTCAAATCTATTGCTAAAAAGTCTTATTGCTTGGTTGTCACAGATGATTACTCTAGGTACACCTGGGTGAGATTCATGGCATACAAGAGTGAGACTGCTGAAGAATTAATGAAGCTGATCCCTCAAATCGAGGTTCTTGGAAAGAGAAAGGTTCAAGCCATCAGAAGCGATAACGGAACTGAATTCAGAAACCACATCTTCAACTCTTTCTGTGAACAAAGGGGTATTCTCAGACAGTTTAGCGCCGCCCGAACACCACAACAAAATGGTGTTGCTGAAAGGAAGAATCGAACCCTTGTGGAGGCCGCTAGAACTATGCTGATTGAGTCAAAGCTTCCAATTATTTTCTGGGCTGAGGCAGTTAATTGTGCAGCTTATGTTCTGAACAGGGTACTGATTGTCAAGGAAAAGATGAAGACTTCATACCAACTGTTTCGAGGGATTAAGCCGCTGATTGACTTTCTGCGCCCCTTTGGATGCTCTTGTACTCTTTTGAATACTCAAGATCAGAAGATGAAGTTTGGTGCTGTTTCTGATGAATGCTTCTTTGTAGGATACTCGAACACACAGAAGGCGTATCGTGTTTACAACAAGCGAACGCGGATTGTGCAAGAGTCCTACTATGTTGACTAGCAAGAGTCAAACACTACCAGTATTGGCAGCGAACCGGCATGGTTTTATGATTCCACCACTATTTTCAAATCATTTAATCTTCCTGATTCTGACGATGATGACATCATTCCACACACATCAGTTTCTATCTTTAACCATCCGCCTCAACCACAACCACAACCTTCAACTACACAACTACCTCCCACTTCATTTGACATTCCACCACCTCCACCACCTCAAACTGTTTCAACTTCTCCATCAGATATTCCATCCTCATCCACTACCATTCAATCATCTACCACTAATACAATTCCTTCAACTTCACATACTACACCTTCACAACCATCTAATCCACCACCCTCAACCGAAACCAATCCTTTACTCCTCAACACTGACTTCAAAACCCTGAAAAATCACCCTCATGATTATATCATCGGATCAATTACTGATGGTGTGCGAACTCGGAGTCAGAGTGGTTTGATAAATGAATGTCTCTATGCTGCCTTTCTGTCTCAAGTTGTTCCAAAGAATTATAAACAAGCACTTGAAGATCCAAGTTGGGTGGATGCCATGCAAATGGAACTGCAGCAATTTAGGAAGCTCAAAGTTTGGGAACTGGTTGATCTTCCTCCTAATAAGTGTCCAATCGGCACCAAGTGGGTTTTCCGAAACAAACCTGATGATCGCGGTGTTGTTATCAGAAACAAGGCGAGATTGGTTGTTCAGGGATTCGCACAAGAGGAGGGGATTGACTACACCGAAGTTTTTGCTCCAGTCGCTCGCCTGGAAGCCATCAGAATCTTTCTTGCTCATGCTGCGAACAAAAACTTTAAAGTTTATCAGATGGATGTGAAATGTGCATTTCTATATGGAGATATCGATGAGGAGATCTACGTATGTCAACCACCAGGTTTCGAGGATCCAGATTTCCCGTCAAAGGTTTACAAGCTTGATAAATCCTTGTATGGGCTGCATCAAGCTCCACGTATCTGGTATGAAACCTTGACACAGTATCTTCTCAGCAAAGGTTTCTCTCGTGGGACTATAGATATGACATTGTTCAAGAAGGAGGTGAATGGTGAGCTGCTGATCGTTCAAGTGTATGTTGATGATATCATTTTTGGTTCGACTAATGAAGAGCTGTGTAGAGAATTTGAGAAGGTGATGATGGATCGTTTTGAGATGACAATAATGGGGGAGATGTGTTTCTTCTTGGGGCTGCAAGTGGAACAAAAGCCTGATGGAATTCTGATCCACCAAGAGAAATATATCAAAGAGATCCTCACGAAGTTTGGCATGGATGATTCTTCTCCTGAATTGATTCTTTTTACAGCTCAAACATGCCTTACTTCCGATGATAATGGGAATCCTGTGGATGCTCATCGGTACCGCTCGATGATCGGATCTCTCATGTATCTGACTGCAAGCCGACCAGATATTACATTTGCCGTGTGTTACTGTGCTTGTTTCCAAGCCAACCCAAAAGAATCACATGAGAAAGCTGTCAAACGCATCTTTCGCTACCTTAAGGGTTCCTCTCGTTTGGGACTTTGGTACCCAAAAGGTGGGAACTTTGATTTACATGCTTTTTCTGATAGTGATCATGCTGGTTGCAGGATTAATAGAAAATCAGTCACTGGCGGATGTCAATACCTTGGAGAATGTCTTGTTTCCTGGCAAAGCAAGAAGCAAACAACCGTCTCTCTGTCCACAGGAGAAGCAGAATACATTGCTGCGTCAAGTTGCTGCTGCCAAGTGCTCTGGATTCAACATCAGATGATGGATTATGGCATCAACTTTCTTCATACGCCACTCTTTTGTGATAATGAAGCTGCTGTTGGAATTGCCAAGAATCCTATTCATCACACTCGCACCAAGCACATTGAAACAAGAATTCATGCAATCAGGGATGCACAGGAAAAGGGGTTTATTGATATTATTCCTATTGAAACTCGAAAGCAAAAAAGCTGATCTTTTCACAAAAACTTTTGACAAACCACGTTTTTATGAACTGATCTCCATGCTGGGACTTATATCTTTTTGAAAACCTTTTTCTGTGAGAATCCATTTGTAAATATGTAAATAACTTTTTCTTTTTCTTCTTTGAAAAATCCGTAGGTCACTCAACTCATCGCTCCGTTATTTTATTTTATTTCCTTTTATTTTTCTTTTATCCTTCTTTTCATTCTGTACATATATATATATTAAGAAAATATGAAAAACAAAAATTTCTTATTTGATAGCTATAATATAGAAATTTTGGGGGAGATATAAAAGATTGACTATTTATAGTTTTTCAAATTTTGCTATTTCAGGATCTCCGTTTTGATTGATGTTGAAGAGACGTTGAAGGAGGTCAGAAGCATTGCGTTTGGGATATGTCAGATAGGCTCAGCCCGAAAACAAAGTAAACAGTGATTGTGCAGCCAAACATAACGTTCAAGATCTCGACAACAAGGATTATCTCCTTGACATGATCGGATTGCACAAAGATAAGGGTTCTGTCAAAAATGGGTTGAGAGCGTCAAATCTTTGCCTTGATTTCCCTAAACATCCCAAATCACCCTCGCCCTATCCCCGAATCGAGTTTCTAGTTTGCAAAAAGCTGCTAGTGATGCTCTTCGGAAAAGCCTCTGAGTGAGTTACTTGTTAACTCCTCAGAACGTATTGAGTCAAGTGCTTAACTCCTCTGCTATACAGAAGTATTGACCTGGAGTTGGTGAATTTTCTCTGCTATACGGAAGTATTGACCTGAAGATTCACCGAGCATGCTCAAATGTTTATCTCCTCTGTTATACGTCGGTATAGACCTGGAGCTCTGAACTATTTGAGTTCCCCAAATAATAAGTCGCATTGTATTCAAAAGAATCAATTGCTGACAAGCTCCATTCACAATGAAAAGATGCAAAAATTGCACAAGTGTCAAAAGAAGCTAATGCATCGATCAACATTCAAAAGTTGATCATTGAAATTCAAGCAAAGTCAATCGTATTGCTCAGATATACCCTGATGACAGAACTTGTTCTTTTTACCTAGATGTCTGTGGGGACCGAGTTGTCTGAGCTTCTTCAATCAAACCAAAAACATGATAAAAGAAGCTGCTGATCTCTTGTTGAAAGGACTAAGGCATGGGTTTAAATGGACAAACATATCTGCAATCCCGCCAATCGATGATTCTCCGGATTCTGCTCAAAACATCATGATAAATATATATATCCTTCTTTAGCGTTTAAAATTATTGTCCTTTTATTTCATCTTATTCTATTTTTCTTTTTTTTCTAAATTCTATCTTGTTATTATATGTATATTTTTTTATTTTTTTTGGATAATATGTTTATTTTTGGAGCGTTGAATTCGTGGGACGGTTTCGTGGATTATCAAAGAATTTAAAATTTGAGAAAAACCAAAAATATTTTTTTCTTTTTGTGCTAGCGAACCTACAGGTTCGCCCGAACTTCAGGTTCGCCCGCAACCTCTTTGCACCGCCGCCGCAGGCTGTCTTGACTTTTGGATGTCGGGCGAATCTAAAGTTCGCTGGTCTGTCTGCCAGCGAACCTGTGTCTGTATATATATACAGTGACAGCGAAATATTTCATATTCGCTGTCACTACTGTAGCAAGGCTTTTCAAAATCCAAACGCCGAACGTTCGATTCTCACTATTTCACCGCTTTTTCACACTTAAACATCACAAATATTGTCCGGTATGTGATCGCCCTCATCTAAATCTCTGTTTTAAACCCTTAATCGCACCATAAACCCGTTAAATCTGTCGATCTATGATTGTGTGTTGATTAAACGACTGATTTGGTGTTTGTTGTTAGGGATTTACTTCATAATAGCCTCGTTTAATGCTTATATTACTTGTTTGTAGCCTTGTATGCTTGATAATGATGTTTTGTCTGTGATTCTGGCCGTTTTTCAAAAACTAGGGTTTCCAGCGAACCTATGTGTTCGTCTGGCGAATCTGAACGAAAGTTCAAAACTTCGAGCGAACCTATGTCGTTATGCTGCCTGCGCAACAACATAGATTCGCCCGACTGTTTCTAGCGAACCTATACATTCGCTCGACCAAAATGACTGATTTTTCATGTCAGCGAATCTATAGGTTCTGGTGCCAAAATCTAAGGTTCGCTCTTTCAGCGAACCTAATTTCCAGCGAATCTATTAACTGTTTTTCAAATCTTCGTTTCTGATCAATCTTCGTTTATTTTTCAGGCACAATGTCGACTTTATTCTTCGAAAGAAAGCACAATATGTGTGCTTTGCTTGATGAGAATCATGAAAAGGCTGGCGGCTATAGAGACTGTATTAAGTGGCTGAAGTCATCTCATATACATCACGCCATATCTCACTCACCCACTATATATGAGCTGCATGTTCGGGATTTTTGGCGAACTGCGGTGATGAACGTGTCGGTACAGCCATCACGTATATGTGCCAAAGTCGGTGGCTATGACTTGGAGTTTACAGAAGCTGATCTAGCCAGGATTTTGAGGCTAGAGGATGACGTTGGGGATGAAGTGATGATGTCGGCTGAGGAAGTTTATGGGGCTTTTAGGACCGCTGGTTATGAGGGTCCGATGCCCGGTGAGAAGAAGATGGAGTTCGTAAAGTCCTATCTGATCCAGGAATGGAGGTATATCGCACACGTGTTTATTATGTGCCTGGATCATAGGAAAGGGGGTACAGATGGACTGAATTTGGATTGGGCACGGGCAATGATGTTGTTTTGTCGGGGACAAAAAGCCAATCTTGCGAAGCTGATCTTCAACTACATTCTCGAGAACATCCATGCTACCAAATCCGCTAAATGGTTGATGTATCCGAGATTCATTCAGATGGTGCTGAATGACAAACTGCCGGGTCTGCCTGTAGTTGGAGATGTACTGAAGATTTGGGAGATGCACCCTAGGATATTCCGTGACTGTAAATCGGTAAAGGCAGATTGTGTGGGGAGGCCTTCATTCTTATGGGAGAATATGTACCCGGCAGATAGATGGGTACAGATACGGAGATTGATTGAGTCTGAAAGAAAAAGGGGTGGCGAGAATATTGAGGTAGTTGAGAAGAAAATAAAGAAAAGGAAGGCGTACGCCAAAGACAAAGACTATTCATTTGATCGAGAAGTGGATGAGATTCAGGCAGAGATCGATGCTGGTAGGGAACAGCGAACGAAGAGAAAGTCTGATGCTCAAACTGAAACATCAAAGAAGGCGAAACACGATACCGGGGGTACATCTGCTGAGTCTGGTAATGAACTGAAGGGTGAGATTGAAAGATTGAAGGCAGAACTGGTGGAACTGAAAGGCAAATATGAAGAGTTGGAGACACAGGATGCTGAGAAATCGACAGTCATTTATGAAATGGGTAGAATGATGAAAGATCAGCAGTGCTTGATGGTCAGGATTTTCAAAGAACTGAACAGTTTGAAGGAAAAAGAGGGGACTGAATCTGCTATGACTGAAGCTGAACTGAACTCCTCAACGGATGCTGCAAAGTATCCGTTAATGGATGTTGATTTTGGAGACAAAGGAAAGGGCAAAGCAGTTGAGGAGGAGTTTGACGAGGAAATGGGGATTGATCTGGATGTTTTTGAAGGAGATGAAGTGGTCGGAGGATCTGGTGTAAATTTTACTTTGATAGATGAACCAAAGATTGATATCGATGCTGATAGTGAGGAGGATCTGGAAGATGAGTCGGAAATGTATAAGATTGAAGAAAAGGGGGTCAGCTATCAGTTTGAGCATGTTGAGCTAGATAAATCTGAGTGGTTCCGAAAAGAAGAAGAAGCTGTCCCTGAGGTACCCATATTTCAACATCTGGATGAACCCAACACCAAACAACTGGATAGGCAGGTAATAGCATGGAAGTATAATAGTCAAGTGGATGCGTATATGGTCAAACGAAGGGGCGGTGATATCTGTTATATAAAGAATAGGAAGCATTTCGCCACTCTGCCAAGGTGGGATTTGCGGAGGTTGGCCGAACTTCCATTATTGGGAAAAGAGGATAGTGGCAGGGCTTGTGCTTTCGAAGTGACGATCAGAGAGGCTGCAAAGACGAATTTTGTGGATTTTGGATATCAGAAGCCGAGGAGGATGAGGCAGAAAAGGGATAGACATTGGGTCTCGTGGAAAGGAAAGATCGTTTTGAAGGTTGAAGCACCAAAGGTAATGACCGGGGTTAGGGTTCCGGACACTCAGCCACCCAGACTGCAGGATTTTCTTAAATGGTTTTACGATAACAGTACGGGTGAAGCGGTTATCAGATTGAAAGGAGATGACCGTCCAGAAATCCGTTTATTTGATCCAATGGAGGTCTTCTCTTTTTGCGACGAGGATCTGAAGGTGCTGTGTGAAAACCGGATAAAGCACGGGGCTGGAGATGATACGAGGATCGAAGCGAACCTGTTTGTGAAGGTCGCAAACAAAGCCCGTGGAATCCGTGCTGAGTTGAGATCAGTGAATGAGAGATTGAGGAAGTCTGATGATCAGCGAATGGACATGGACGATCTATCTAGACAGCTGGATCAATCTATTGAGAGGAGGTTCGAGAAACCAACTGAGGTTATAGATTTGGATGTTACGGGCGAGGAGCATACTGCAGAGATTCAGGCGGAAACAACTGTTCAACAAATGCCTGATGCTGATGTCGCTGATGCTGAATTCGTAGAGTCGATGCTGAATTTTAGTGAAGATGAGGCCGGATCTGAAGACGTTACCAATCCTTTGGCCGGTATCGAAGATAGGGCAGGAGCTTTCATTGAAAACCTTTGAAGCCAAGACTAAGACGGAGCTTAAACAGAAGACTTCCCAAGGTGAGGTCCAACCTAGGGGGAGTATTGATAGTCACATGTATAGGTTGGACTCACCGGTGTGTCGGTGTTACTTTTGTATGTATTTTATATGTAATTTGTAAGCTTTTGTACTAGCGAAACTACGGGCGAATCTATAGATTCGCCCGTAGCTCTGTTTAGTGATTATGAAGGTGTCGACTGGGCGAACCTGTGTGGTTCGCTAGATAGATTCGCTAGAGCGAATCTATCAGCGAACCTAACACTGATATAGATTGTAACCTTATCTACAAGTGAATACAACTTTTGCACATCTTTAACCAAAACTCTTATCTACTGATTGTGTTGTGTAATCGTTCATCTGAGGTGCTAGGAGCATATTCTACTTATCTTTGTAGCTTATATACCTCGGTTGTGTGTTGTAATCTTGTTATTGGGTTTGTTTGGTTATTATACACCTTGTTGTTCAAGTCTTGTGTGTTTTGTAGTTAAACAAGTCAATATAGCACTGAAATCACGATCATTATGGACCAACATGTGAAGTGTTGTAAATGAAAAATGAAGTGGGTGAGGGGTGTGTGTGTGTGTTTTCAGCCGTGAGAGAGAGAGAGAGGGAGAGAGGAGAGAGGTGAGTGAAGATTTGGTGTTGGTTTGTGTGAGATTTTGGTGGAGATTTGAAGTTTGGTTGAGATTGGAAGTAATGTGTGTGTATTGGGTGTTTAGGGTGGTGGTGTTGGGTAGTAAGAGACATTAGGTTTTAATAGAGTAGAAGTATTTGTTTAATTATTTTGTTAATTAGCTATATAAATCTTGTATTATTTTTATAAAGAAGTTAGTTGTATTTATAAAATGTTAGTTTAGTTTATAAGTTGTAGTTGGTTTTTATAAAAGTATATATATATAGGAGTACGTATGGATGTATATATATATATGTGTGTGTGTGTGAGTGTTTATTATGTAGTGTAAATATAAATGGTTGTATGGTGGTAAATATTGTGTGATATTTGTATAAGTATGTGTAGGTGTTTATTTAATGGATTTATTAATATTTATATATATACATATATGCATGTATATTTACGTATGCATGTATGGATATATATATATATATTGGATGTGTTGATTTTTATAATGTGGGTGTTGGTTTTTATAAGTCTGGCTATTTTTGTGTAAGTATTAACTTATGTACTCGTATGAGATTTTATTAGTTTTTGGTAGTTAACTAAATTTGTGTGTTCATATATATATATATGCATGCATACGTATGTACGTATATACATGTGTGTATGGTTGTTCATTGGTCATTTGATTTATAGAATGGTATTCTATTATTTGTATCTAATATTAATTGTAGGTGTAGTTTATTTACACACATTTATAATCGACAGTGTTTAAAGTGTTAGTAGGGAAATTCATATCTAACCTATAGTGTCCCTTTTATTGTACGAGTGAATTCCTATGTGTATCCGAGTATTTAATAAGATGGGTTTCGTCATCGGTACTTATCGTAAACTTACATGGGCCGAGATCATAACTCAAGTTGGGCCTGAGCCCAATAATTTAAGTGGGACCTAAGCCCAATAATGGTTGGGCCAAGCCTAATAGGTTTAAAAAAAAATTCCGGACCCAAAAGCCGGGATTGTTACATGTTTAAGTATAACCAATTTTTTTTTCTTTTAAGAAGTAATTTGTCACGAAAATATTTAACATTGCAAACTACTAAAACCGAAAGGTTTTTTTTTTAGAAAATAAGGAAATCATTTTTAGTTGAATTAACTATTTGTTAGTAGTTGTATAAAACCGTTGGTTGATAAAACATTGTGTTTTAGGTAGAGAGTTTATAAATCAGACACGTTGGGTTAGATGAGGTTATGAAAACTAGAGGTATAGAATTTCATTAGTGGCCATATGTACATGTGAAACATTTTAGTTCAACGAGCTTAGGAATAGTTGTGTAATGAGTTCACATTGAGTTTTGAATAATGAGTTTATGAATAGCACATGTTTTGATTGTGAGTTTATAATTTGATGATGAATTTATAGTTTAATGATGAATTAAGAATTGGATGAGGATCTCATGATTAGATGAATAGTTTCGACAACATTAGAGTATTGAAATCAAGTTTAGATACTTTGAGGGTAAACGTTCGATTCGCAAACCAGCTAGGTTGGGCTCGAGCTCGATCTTAAACGAGCCAGCTCAAGCTCGATCTTAAACGAGCCAGCTCGGCTCGAATCCTTTTTCTTATTGAGCTGAAAGTCGAGCTTGAGCTTGACTCGTAAAAAGTTCAAGCCAGCTTAAGCTCGATCGAGCAAGTTCGTTATTTTTTTTATTTTTTAAATTTTTTAATAATATAAAAAATAAAAAGAACTAACATACTTATACATATTATTTAGAGTAAATTGCCAAAAAGGTCCCTGGGTTTGTACCGTTTCGACCACTTTGGTCCTTATTTTTTATTTTGTAGTCATTTTGGTGTTTGCTATTGTAAAAAAATGCCATTTTGGTCCTTCCGTCAATAATCGTTAAAAAAACCGTTAACTCCAAGGGTAGATTAGTCATTTCCTCATCCAAGGACTAAAATGGTAACTTTATTATTATTATTATTATTATTATTATTATTATTATTATTATTATTATTATTATTATTATTATTATTATTATTATTATTATTATTATTATTATTATACACACACATATGACACCACCCACCACCACCACTAATATTCTCTCTCATCTTCAACTTCAACTTCTCCATCTCCATCTTCATCTTCATCTTCATCTTCTCCATCACTCATTGGTATGACCGCCTCCACAAGCCTCTCCTCTAAACGTCTCACGTCTCCGGCGAACACATCGGAGGAAACGAATCTAGGGATTGTAGCACTAAATCGAGCTCTGATTGGTCGGAATATTCCGGCAATTGAAGCACCTTTTTTTGTTACAGTAGTGAGTTTTGGAGTTGTGATGGAGGCGGTGGCGGAGGTAGTCGGAGATGAGGGTTTTGAGGTTGGGGTTTTTGATCTAAAACCACCACCATAATGATTTCACAGTTGTGAATCTGGTGATGGTGGTGTCGTGTTTTGTGGTGGTAGTGGTGGTGAACCTGGTGATGGTGGTGGTGAATCTGGTGGTGGTGAATTTGATGATGGTGGTGTGATGTTTGGTGGTGGTGGTCAATCTAGTGATAGTGGTGTGGTGTTTGGTGGTGGTGGTGAATCGGGTGATGATGGTGTGGTGTTTGGTGGTGGTGGTGAATCGGGTGATGATGGTGTGGTGTGTTAGTGGTGGTGTAAATGATCATTAAGTATAATATAGCGAAGGACCAAAATGGTAATTTATTAAAACAGGGGTATTTTGGTCTTTCAACGCAAAACTAACGAAAAACGTTGACGGAAGGACCAAAATGACATTTTTTTACAAAAACAAACACCAAAATGGCAACAAATAAAAAATAAGAATCAAAGTGGTCGAAACGGTACAAACCTATGGACCTTTTGGCAATTTACTCTATTATTTATGGTTTTGTTTTATATTATAATATGTTGTAAATTAGTTAAACTTAAATTTTTTACATTTTAACCACTTCCCATCTATTTTTAAGCTTAATAATTTTAACTAAAACTAATAATAATATATAGCTCAAGCTCACGAGCTTACAAGCTGAGCCAGGCTTAGCTCAAGCTCGGCTTGAACAAATTTAAGTCGAGTCAAACTAACTCATTTACAACCGAGCTTTTTTCAACCAAATTTTAAACAAGCCTAAAATCACGAGCTTTTGAAGAGCATTCACAGTGGAATTGTTATAATTATGTGAGTGAGTTTGGTAAAGAAGAGAGAAAATATATGAATTGTTATAATTATGTGAGTGGAATTGTGAGTGAATGAGAGAGAAAATATATGAATGGAGGAGAGAGAAACGGTAAATTTAAGGAAATATATATGGGTAGGAGAGAGAGAAACGGTAAAATATAATGATTAATATATAAAAAATATTATTTAATTGAAAAGAAAGAGAAAATATAGTGTTTTTTAATGTAATTTTAAAGATAAGGAAAAAGATCCAGCTGTAAATGCTATAACACCCTTAAAATTATTGCAAAACTAACAAATCACATAAATCATTTTTACAATTTACTTTTATTATTATCTTTTCTTTCTCTTCCATTCATAAACTACTTTTAATTATAAATTTTCTAAAATTTCTCTAAAATATGCATAAATTCACATAGTATATGTTTAGGTAAGCTATAGTGGCTGTTTGAGATTGCTTATTTAGAGCAACTTATAACTTATTAACTTCTGAAAAGTTAAAAGAAAGGTTAAAAAGTGTTTGATAAATTATAAGTTATGAGAGAAAAAGTTACTAAGTCAGTATCTCCTGACTTATTAACTTTTGCCGGAAGTTAAAAGGAGAAAAAATAAGCAATCCCAAACATCCCCATAATATTTGCCTGAGTTCATCTCCTTCAAATGTATAGCCTAGGTATATAGATTGTTAATCAACACCAACAACACCAACAACATCAACAATGTCCGGTTGGATCTCCTCTAAACTCAAAGTTGCCGAGTCTCTTCTTCAACAGGCAAGCATCTCATCTTTTTTCTTTCTACACAAAACTATTATTTTAACCTACAAATTTTGATTCGATTGATCTATACATATATACATACAGATAGACCAACAAGCGGCTGAATCGCTTCGCAAGAACAACGAAGCATCTGCATCTACATCTGCATCTGGCGATGATCATTTGAATCAAGTTACGAAACACTCCGGTGACATTATACACCTGCCGCCTTTGAAAGATCAGCTGCTTAAAAAAAACAAAAAACAACCACCGCCAGAGCCAGACAAGAAGAAGAAGAATAAAACTAGTTCTGTTTATAATAATAACAACGAGGACAAGGTAATTGTAAACCCTAAATCTACTTTATCCACCGATGCTGTTGATTGGACACAACTACTAAGCACACCTACACGTATAAATAATAATGGAACTGGAGGTGCATTGCCTAGGGCATCCAGACAGGTGCGATCGGGTTCGAATTTGCTTGCTTTGGACACGAAACAACGAAGCCAAGCTAAGAGTGCTAGGAGGAGATCGGATGTTGATAAAGTGACTAGTCAAAGATTAGATGGAAACCGTGGTTTTGAGTCGACGACGCAACAAGCAGCAGCTGCGGTTGATGGTGTTGCTGCTGAAAACTTGTCTAGTGAAACTGATGCTGTCACAAATGCGAATGATGAAAAAGTCAAAAACTTGAATGATGGAAATAGTTCTGATTATGTTACTGATTTGAACCTAAATGTAAAGAATGAACAAATCGTGTCTAATAGCAGCAGTGGAGTTGAAATGACTCGTTTGTCGAACAAGATAGAAGAATCTCTGTCGGCAAGTGATGATGGTACGGAGACGGATTCAGATTCAACGTCAGATTCTGAGAGCGAACGTGAAAGGGAAAGGGAGGAGCGGAGGAAGAGGAGGGAGCAACTTCTTGCTCAGAAAGCCGCTGCTAAAGCCATTGAAGCGATTAAAGATCGGGAAAATCTAGTTGCAAGGTTGGAGGGGGAGAAACAAAGCTTAGAGAAAATAATTGATGAAAGGGCTAAACAACAAGCACATGAGGTACTGTCATTTTTTCTCTTACACATTCACACATTACTATATGCATAAACATATTCATTTATATAAAATTCCCTTTAGCATCTCATTTAACTATGTAATTCGCTACCAATCTTGCTTTGTACTTCTGCGGTGATTGTGTTCTAGAATTCACATTATTTAAGCGTCCAAAACCTTGAGATGGAGTATCATTATAGTGTGAACTTGAAACTGAGCTCACACCTGTTGAATTGAGCTGTTTTGACCCATTTCTGGATTGTTCTGGACCGGAAGCTGCCCGTATGGGCTGCTGTGAACCGAGGCGGAAGGTGTTGATCCTTCTTTGGTCTAGGCTCTGATACCAAATGTTGATATTAAGAGTTATTAAACAACAGCTAAAACACTTTCTTGCTGCTGGTTATAGTAATCTGAAAAAAAAGGATACAATCAGCTCCTATTGTCTATCTCTATTTATACTAGAAACACATTAAGCAAACTACTTATAATATATTATCTAACACATTGGAAGAATCAATCCACTCGTCTACCACTTGTGTTTTTCAAATCTAATCTACTCGTCAACTTGATTTTCTACTTTTTCTTTTCTGGAATTTATGGAATCGACCAGCAGAATTGATGACAATTTTAAGATCCTTTTTTGTCAGAAAATTTGCTTAGGGTTTCTAGTATATTCTGAGTTTGTTTTTAGACGGTTATTAACTTTTGAGTGATTGATACACCGATTAAATTAACTCCTTCGATCTTGTAAACCAATTGGCCACAGTATTTTCCATGTGAACACGACCATCATATTCCATTCAAATGATACCACAATGAGTTATGTACTGCCATTCACATGTCAATAGTTGTGCCAGTAGATCTTCTACGGTTTGCCATCAAATGCAAGTTTATTATTAAGTAACACTTTATATACAAGCATACAATGCGGAGTTAATTTTTGTGTTTGCTGTGTTGATGAGAGTTGCAGAATTCAACTAAACAAGCATTCAACAAAAATAATGCACGAGTAATGTCAACTAAATTTATTATTCCAAATATATGTGATAGGATAAACTCAGAAAGAAGTTGTTTGTTTATTTCTCATGGTAGATTAAAATTGAAGTAAAGATACTACTATAAGTTAGCATAGGTTCACCGTTTCAGAACTTCATGCATGTCATCTATCAGATAGAGTACTAATGGTATGTTCCAATTTGTTAGGGTGAAAAACAAAAGGTTAGGGTCTTATTGGTCACATATATTTTGTGAGGGTTCATTTTGTATTTGAGGGGCTTTGTCAGTTGGTTACTCATATATTTTTCATCTTTGCTTGCTCCAGGCTTCACAACTGCAAATGACAATGATGGAGACTATGGAAGCTGTTGATTTAGAGAAGCAAAAACATAATAGTACAAGAATGGAAATACTGATGAAATTGGCTAAACTTGAGGTATTTTTGTATAAATAACCATCAGCATAATTTTTTTTTCCTGCATTCTTACATATTTTGTGGGTTAAGCAGTGTTTATCATATATGTTTTTGTACCACTCAAATGGTTGCTAGATTATGAATCAGTAGAAGGTTTATGATATTGTGTGTTATTTTACAGACTACAAATGCTGAGCTTGCAAAGTCACTTGCTGCTGCTCAATGGAATCTAGAAGTAGAGGTATGTCAGTTTCAGTTAACAAATAAATCCGTTCCTTCCATTTTTTCAGTTTCTGTTTAGTAAACATTTTTCTCTCCCGTTCTAGCTAACATGATCCATTGACGCATTCATGGTAACTTTTCTTCTTTTTATCTACTCAATTAGGCTAAACGGGTAGCAGAACTTCATAGACAGATTGAGTTAAAGGAAGCTAGTCATGAAGGTACACATATAAAGCTTTCATTGTAATTCAAGTTTTCTTTTATATAGTTTAAAACCATTATACTCTTTAAGTGTTTGTGCTTATGTAATTATATATAGATCACTAATATATAAATCTTTTTAGCTTGCTTGCTCTTCTAAAAGTTCTAATCCTTTATTAATATAGTTTACCTAGCTTAATAGTATTTATTGTGCTATTGTTTTTGTGAGTATTCGTCATTGTATCATTTACTAACACTTTACGGAATTTTGAAGAGGATACTTCTCTAGTTTGATAAGTACATTCTTTTGTCTTTCAAACCATCATTTGAGGCCTTGAAGGTCATATAACTGATTCAGATACTTCTTTTACAGTTGTTAGGGCATTGACTATAATCTTTAGTCGCTCTATTTATGAGACTAATCATTAGTTTTAAAAATGGTATTTATTTTATTAGTGCATTGTCGATACTGTTTTACATCTTTTAGTGCATTGACGACTACTCTTCACATGAGAAAAATAGCGGGTCAATCCAATCCAGCCGGTTTTCACCCGATCATTTCATCCGAAACCCGTATTGAATCGAATCTGTTGACCTGTGACCCAATCCACTCGTTTTACCACCTCAACTCTTAATTTTAAAAACTCATGTAGCTTTGCTTTATTACAAGATACCAATGAATTTAAAACCTAATTTGCTTTCGTAAGTCTCCAACTCCTTTGTTGGATATGTGTGACTTAAATCCAACAATTGCGACCTTTACTCTTAATTTTAGATACTCTTGTTCCCATGCATTGGTACCAACGAATTTTTAAACCTAATTTGCTTTCATAAGTCTCCAATCTATTTGCTGGATAAGTGTGAGTTGAATACAACAATGACGACCTCTACTCTTATTTTTAAAGCTCATGTTGCCCTGCATTATTACAAGATACCAATAAATTTTCAAACCATAGTTGTCTATTAACTTGATTAATTACAAACTGAAGTCACAAATTCAATCAAGCAATGCGGCACTTTTGACTTGTTTGAAATCAATTGGACATTACTTGCATGAGACTAAGAATGTCTGAATTTCAAAATAAACTAGGTTAGGGTACTCTTATTGATTAATTTCAACCATTTTACTGATGGTCATATGTGGAAATGTATTTGCATCATACACTGTGATGCTTGTATCGGCCAACTAGTTTCAGTGTAAGCTCTTATACTGTATTAGCACAGCAGACAGTTGTAGCTTGACGAGTGGGTAGCCCAAGTTCTAACAATTAATTTCGAATCCAACTTGTTTCGGCTACTGTATTAGCAACCCCACGATACTCTGTTTCAACACTAGATCTTTAGTTCGTAGGTTGACTTTTAGAGGTCTAAGATGAGATTGACCCAAGCACACGTAGAAACCCTAGGGAGAGTCTATAATCCAGGTACCCTTCCGCCAATCCGCATCCGAATACTCAATAAGACTTGCGGATTTGGAGAGTGAAATATAAAGACCAGAATCAAGCGTACCTTTAACATACCAAAGGATGTGCTTCGGTGACTTCGGTAGGTTGGTAAGGGATTCCCAAGCGATTTGGCGTTGTTACTCAAGGTAGAGCATGTTGCAAGCATTTTCCCAAGTGGGTTATTACTGGGTATTTACTGGTTCAGAAGGGTACCCCACATCATATTCTGATGGCCGTCCACACACCAATTTGAGGACCAAACGTAGGTCAGAAACAGGTGAGTCAACCGCAACAAGTTGATTAACATTATTTGAGATAGATATTCTCAATACGATTCCATGCTTTGTGAGCAGTTGAAACGGGTATGAGGACCCAAACAAGGTCATCTGAAACAGGTCCTATTGATCCATTGAAAGAGCACAACGTCAACCTCCTTCCACTCAAACTTTTCATCAGTCTCTCCCGGGGGTGGTGCAACTGCAAAACATTGATATGCAAGAGGACACGGTAGGCAGGGGCATGGAGTTTGAGTATTTGTACCAAAAAATAACGGGATACTTTTTCTCCATCTAGGGTTCAGACTTTTTGTTAGATATTGTTAACAGTGTACACATGGTGTAAGCAAGAATCCAGATGGGGCTGCTCTGTGTTGGGATCTGTTTAAGGATCGGATTTGTATCCCATCGAGATGGAGAAAAACAATAAAAGAAGAGGGGTCTGTTGGAAAAATATGGTGGCAGATCGGAATTAGTGGCGAAGGCTGTTAACTAGGTAACTAACTAAGCTAAGTATAAGGTAATATTCATTGGATATTTCTATTGATTTACAAGGTTTAAATAGATACAACGATCACACTAATAGAGGTCTCAACCATTCAGACTCAGGATAATGCTTAACCATTCAGAGGCAAGTGTCTGAATCATCAGACATCTGCTCGTGAAACGAACAGTTTGAACCATTAAGTGCTGAACCATCAAGAGGCTGAAACAAATAGCCCCTAATTAAGTAACTAACTATGCTAAGTATAAGGTAATAATCTATTCTATATATAAAATATATGCTACATAAATGTGTTTAATTTAACTTGACATTATGAATAATCATTGGATTCATGTTAAATTCTTACCATATCCATCCTTTTAATGTAGAGCTGGCGTCAAAGAAGGAAAGTCGTCTTAGCGGAACTAAAGTAAGTTTGGTGGAAGTATCACATTGTATAGTTATCTATTCAAAGTTTCAGTAACTGTAATCCTATGTTTCTAGCTTCTGAAGCAACATTTTTTGGGTGGTATGTATGTATGTAGCTTACGACTACAAGAGGAGTGGAATTTGAGCATGAAATACTCGAGGCAGAGCATGCTTTTGTGATGGACAAAGTTGTACAACTGCAAGAGAAGGTTAGGTGTTGTCGTATAAGATTTGTGGTTTAATAGTGTGTCTTTTAATAATAGTTGCCTCGCATGCGGATTATGGAGCACATCATTAGCATAAATCTTACAATATCTTGTATTCATTGTTCATATGTTTTTATATAAACTTCATTCATGTGGAGTGACGGGCCTAATTTACGTAATGCATGTTTGCCTGTTTGGTGCACAGGCGAAGACACTGGACATGACTATACAAGTAACTCGGAAGGAGATTCAAAATCCAACTGAAGTGGAGGTTGAACTCAAGCACAGGCTTACCCAGCTGACTGATCATCTAATTCAGAAACAAGCCCAGGTCTGAGTGTTCCTATTAAGCTGTGTTATCTAGATATAAGCATAAAATGATTTTATTAAATATTTTGACATTAGGTTGAGGCATTATCATCCGAGAAGGCCATGCTAACGTTCAAAATCGAGGTAAGTGACAATGATTTGGTGAACACGCACACACACATACATATATATGATGAGCTTCATTTGAGAACACTCACTTTCTACATACAAATGTGTATCATATGTACATTAAAATAGTTTTTCTTGACTTGCACATGTGTTTGTTTAACAAATACACTTGCACATGTATATGTAACTTTTATAAGTTAAAAATACATATGACCAAATTGTTTTAATGATTTTTTTATGTACTTACACATTTGTATGTAGAAAGTGAAGTTTTTTTTTAAATAAACCATTAATAACTTTTTTAGTGATTTGGGTTTGTTCTTGTTCTCGCAATATATGAATGTTCTTAAATGAACCTTATCCTATATATATGTTTATTTGTTTATATATAACACTGTTTTTTAATCTTTATTTGATAGGCGGTATCAAGGTCATTGGATGAAAGCAACTCATCTTTGAAAACATCAAAAATGAATGATGTAGAATCGGGGGTTAGATGGGAAGTGAGGCTTCAAGAGCGAGTCGAGAAGGGGCAAAAACAGATAATAGGGTCAATGGTGAGACAGTTAGATTCCATCTTCTTGACCGCCGCTGCATTCCTAAGGCGAAACCCGATGGGAAAAATCTTGTCTGCAGTTTACCTTGTATGCCTCCATTTGTGGGTGTTGTATATTTTCAGATCAAATACCATAGCCTCGAATGAAGGTTCTAGATCTGGTGCTGTTATATCTTTAGACAACATCAACAATACTGGCGCTTGATTTTTGTCTGTAGGTTCGTATGTCCGGTAAAGACTATTAGTTATATATGTAATTACTTAAAAGTTCAACACTATCTAAATGTTGTTACCTTATTCCATACTACTTACTGTAGCACAGGCCTTCGCCACGGCGCTTCGCCCCTCTTTTCTTATTAGAAAGAGCGGGGCCTTACTTATTCAGGGGGTGGGGGAACCCAGGGTTACGAACCATTGAATTGACATCTGAAATCGCCACAACGTATCTACTAGTTATAGAAATCTATCAAGATGTTGATTTTTTCTTGATTTTCTTAACTTTTTTTTTCACATATGGAAATCTATATTTATTTGTTCGCACCCTCAAAGGCACTGAGGCAAGGTCTTTCACGCATGTCGCTTTGATGCGCGCTAAGACAACTGCTCATGTCTACTTCTAATGCGCATGAATGATGTGTATTCTATTTATATATCGAGTGGTATTATATTTTTTAACAGGCCTTTTAAGTGAAATTCGTGGGTTTCCCCAAGGTTTGATGAATCTTTGTTTGGAGAGAGATATTCAGCCTTGAAATATAGAGGTATGTCTTCTCTTGATTGTCATTGCCAAATTGTGGTTTGGTAGACGAGGGCGCGAATCACATAATGGCCTCTTGCGCGTTTGCTAATCCTATATTGTGGTGAATATGCACTTGGTGTAATCCTCGAGTGAATCACTACTAGTTTGCCATCACTGAAAGAGGTGCTTGATTATGCTCAGGTTGCTACCATTGAGAAACAAGTCTTTAATTAAAAAAAATGGCATATTTATTTTTGGATTATTACCGGCCGAAGATACAAATGGTTAGTTGGCAAGGTTGGTGTCGCTTTGAATTCATCGCTTCGTTCGTGTTTTAGTTTTAGTTTATCAAGGCGTTCTCTGCGTTTTGAACTCGGTCATTACACTGCACCTCTTGAGTGCAACAGTCTCACCGTTACGCAACTGTTCTAAAAAACTAGATAACAAAATCACTCAATGTGTTGTTTGGAATGGAATAGAAATGCTTGTAGGCGAGGCCACAAAAAATCCAATGGAATGAGTCTCACCTTAATGAAGGCACTATTGCCGTTACGCGTCGATCTTCCATATATGAACCAAAGTAGGGTATCATATGGCTTGTGATAGTTTGTGTCTTGACGAAGAGTCAAAACCAATCCAAGGTGGTTGAAAACTTGAGTGATATCCGAATAGCCAGTTGAGTTACATTCACACCATTTGTCTATTTACGCGCATATAACATGGGCACGAAAGCCATACACGATCCAAGGCTTCCAAATCCGAATAACAAAAGTGGCTCATCACATAGGGAAGAAAGCTACCATAGTAATGGATATTTGATGAGAGGGGTATCCAATCCATTGATAGTCTCCAAGCGAAGCAAAAGACTTTAAATGGAATCCATTTGACATTTTGACTCATGACATTCAACCCGGACCCTTTTGGGTTGAAAACAATGGGGCCGTCGAATTTGGAATGAAAAGATGAGTAATGCTTCCTAGCTAACACGGGACACATAATAAGGCCACTTAAATCATAATAGTATTCACAAAAATTGTTCAAGATTATCTATTAATAGTTAATTGAATTTTAATTTCCATATTTAGATTATTTAGTTTCCTATTTGAATTATTATTCCCACGTATCAACGAGGATCTATAGTTTATTGTTTAGTTCATTTATGATTGAATTTGATATTATAAGAACTTTGTTCTTGTAACCTATGATTTTATTTATATTCTTTCATTGATCGTTGATCTTGAGCTATTTAATTTTTCGTTTTTTTTCCTCTTAAGGAGGATGGCAGTGGAATAAGGTCAACGAAGCACATTTTTTAAGTTCGATTTATATAGTGAGCTATAATTTTTTGTGTGTCATTGTGTCATTTTTAGTTTTTTACCATTGTATCATTCTCACACTAGTGTACTAAAAATGGCTTTGTATGAGAACCTTTCTCTCGGAGATATTATTCATTTTGGAGATATTGAAGGAAAGGATTTACTCTCTAATTATAACGAAATTCGTGATGATAATTGTGAAGAAGATAGTAAACAAGAACGACTCAATTTCCATTCGACCCAAGTGGCTTTGGTTCGTAGCCAAAACACAAGGACGAGTTACAGAGAGTATGATGCAAGAGCATTATCATATACACAATCTATCACACAATACTTTATCGTTAATTCATTAACTGCTTGAATTATACTTTATCTTCTTCTACTCGTCAATTCATAGTCTGCCAATGTGTACTTTATCTGGTGCTTGTGATGAGTACATGACTTTACTTTATCAGGTGAGTGTATAACAAATGCAACTCTCCTTTATCCGTGCTTGCAAGACTTTACTTTAGCAATGAAACTTGTTCCGGGCCCAATTAACATTTCCTTTGTCTCATTGTTATTTTTAAGTTATACATAATATAATACAACACAATACAAACTATAACATACATCTACTCATAGATCACACATAAGTGGTCCGAACATTTACATCAACATCATAACACAATTAGGGAAACATATCTCAGGTGCATAAAAACAACAAGGTCCAAGGGGCAGCAAAAGAATGTGGGATCTAGAACTCACCTGGTATGACATTTAGCATCAAGTCTAAGCAATCACACTATACCGCCTACATGAGGATTAACATATATTTTCGTCATTTTTAGCTAATTTCGCTATGGCTAAAAAAACAATTTCGCCTGCAATTTTGCTAGTAATTTCGTTAGGACTCAGGCCCAACTTTTGTTAAGACATATAATTTCACTAGCACACTCCGACACACGACTTCAAATCTCAGAAACCAACGAAATTATAATTTCGTTGCATGAACAGTAATCTCGCAGAATGGGGTTCCAACGACGGACCAACTCGTTTTTCACCCAATATCCTCATTTTTGCGCAAAAAACTTATCTTTTAACATCCAAATCTTTGTTTTATCACAAAAAAATGCTAAATCTATGATTTTTATATCATTTCAAACGTAAAAATGTGATTTTTTTTTATGATTTTGATCACTTTTACAAAACCCAGAACCATTTAATTTGATTCAGATCTAAAGAGGTGTTTTGGATATGATTCTTACCTAGATTTCTTGCTCATTTCTTGATGATTTGATGCACAAGCACTCAGATCTTGATTCCTTAAACTCAATATGAAGATTTTTTGTGAAAAACGAGTTGATCCGTCGTTAAACCCAACAAACAAATTTAATGTTTTAGTAGCAAATTTAAATCTTCAAAGAGCGAATTTAATTAAATTCAAGCTAGCGAAAATACAAGTTCTCTGACATCAAATTTTAGGTGTGTGTGTGACTCATGGGACAGAGCGAATATAATTAGCGAATTTATCTGAACGAAAGTTCAAAATTTTCGAGCGAAAAATTGAACATATAAATTCGCACTAGCAAATTTGTGGGCGAAAATAGTAGAATATGACCAAATTACATGTTAATCATCATGGAGGTCGTGTGATGTGTTCCTAGTCTAAGATACTTGTACTCGAAGCTTATTAACACAACCATGTGAGCTCTAGATCCGCTATTTCTATTGTTTTAGGTAGACTTATAAGAAAACAAAGATTTCCTGATGATTTTCCTTTATAAACGTATATCAAAATATAGGGCCAAGCTAGGCAGCTAGCCACAAAGAAATTCACTTGACAGGAGACGATAAAAGACGAGTCTGACCCTTTGTCAAACCATGAATTTATGACTAAAAGAAGATAAAGAAAAGTAAAGAAATGAATCATAAAGATGATTGATATAATGCGAATTGCTTAGTTTTTGACTATTTTACTATATTTAAATGATATTTTTTAGAGATTCAAGATAAAGATATAAAGCTAAAACTCGCAGTGAAGCTGGCTTTTGTATGCATATTAGTTTGACATGTGAGCTAAGAATAAAAAGGATGACATGGATTGCAAGTTGCTCGACAGTTGAAGACTGACATCGGTTTAAGAAGACTTTTAAGGCTCTATTATGTTTAATTTAAAGACATTGTTAAATGTTCAAGGGTCTGTAATGAAGTATTTATGTTTTAAGACTTTCGCTATAGTTACTTTAATTAAATGAAAGTTTTATGAATTATTTTATGCTATGTATGGCTAACTGTGAGATCCCCTAAAAAAAAGAGCGTTACACAAAATCTACTCTCTTTAACTTCCTCTCTTTGTCTCACTACTTTTTCTCTTAAAGATGCTTCTTGAATTGAATGAAAACTAGGAGAATGCTGCTTATTATGGTTGCCTATATTAGAGGTGCACAAATCGGTTTTTTTAAAGAACCGGTTCCGGTTCTTGTTGACGATAAAGGAACCGGTTCTTACAAGAACCGGTTCGGTTTTAGAACCGGTTTTTGATGAAAAAACTAGAACCTAGTAACCGGTTTTAGTTCCTAAAGAACCGGTTCAGCTTCTCAAAGAACCGGTTCCGGTTCCTAAAAAACCGGTTCAGGTTCTTAAAAAAATGGTTTTTTTCAATGATATGGGCCGAAACGTTAGGCTGCTACAAATCTTCACTCTTCATTGGGCTTTCATTCAGAGTTTATCGTCATAAATTTGTTATATTATTTTTAACTAAATAAGTAGTAACATTAAAAACTTTAAATATTACAAGATATATAGTTTTTAAAACATTAAATAAGTAACAACACTAAAACATATAGGTTTTTCAGGAACCGGTTCTTCCAGGAACCGGTTTTTCCAAGAATCAGTTTTTTTAGGAACCGTTTCCGGTTCTTTTGGAACCTATAATTTGTAAAAAATAGTAAAACCTATTCAGAACCTACGGTTCGGTTCGGTTCCGGTTCGGTTCTACAAGAACCGGTTCTTAGAAGAACCAATTTTCGGTTATTTGATCAGTTCCGGTTCCGGTTCCAGTTTTTTTTGCACCTCTAGCCTGTATGGTGATTATGGGCAATTAAAAACATTATTTTTTGCACTTGAACTCTCTAACTAAGCCCATAATATCTTCTTTTATTTTATTAAAATACCCATATCTAATGTCCAATTTGACCATTTGTACTAATTATACCGGATGTTGTTGGAGTGTTCCATGATAATTCCAAAGGAATTGAATTCCAAGTTTGATTTATTTTGTGATTTATTTTTCATATTTTTGTGTTATTTTTTTTTTTCCTGTTATGGTTGTTTCTCTATTATATGCATTAGATTTCTAGTTTTATTTTTATTAGTTTATGTTTGAGTAAAAAATATAAGAACCTTTATGGTTTTCTTAAAGCTTTTGATTACTCTAAGTATATAAGGAATGTTATCAGCTAATCCGGCATGTAATCGACTTGGTGGCTTCCCGGCTCGAGTCGTCGAGCTCCAAGAAAGGTGCAGTTGAAATGTTCTCTTAGCCAACATCTAGTTAGAGACCAAGGGATGTTCGCTAAAGCCCAAAACATTAGACATGTGTCGTATACTGAAGTCCACCATGTGGCAGTAGCTTGTTAGAGATACCGGCTAAATGTCCAGCTACCATTTAGCCGAATTTAGCCAATATCACTCACAGATTTGAGATTTTTCCATAAGATATGGGTTGAAGATTTTGTATTCATGTTAGGTGCTGCTTTGCAACGTCTGAATGGTTAAGTGCTGAACCAGTAAGATGTCTGAACCATTAAGTGGTGAACCATTAAGGGCCAGTTTATTGCTTAACTATTGAAAATGTCTGACCAATTCAGATAAGATGTCTTAATCATTCAGACTTTGTATAATTCTTAACCATTCTGAAGCAAATGTCTGAACCATTCAAATATCTGCTCGTAAAACAAACAGTTTAAATCATTCAGACATCTGAATCATTAAAAGATTGAAATAAATAGTTGTTTGGTAAAAAAAAAACATGGTCAAAAGTACATTTATATTTTATCGGAGCTCTTATCAACGCGTCCATTGGGTTTCTTTGCAATAAAAATTTGAAATTAGAAGACAACTTAATTTTCCTAATAATTTCTCTGCCGCCATTCGTCATTCACACATTCATCACTTTTACGAGTTTGAAACGAAGATGACGAAGACAGTTGCAATTGGTATTGATCTTGGAACAACATATTCATGTGTGGCTGCATGGTTTGATAAACACAACAGAGTTGAGATCATCCCTAATAAACAAGGTAACAAAATCACTCCCTCATGCGTTGCTTGGAATGGAAATGAAGTTCTTGTTGGCGAGGCTGCAAAAAATCAAATTGCTAGAAACCCTAAAAACACTGTTATTGGTAAGTAACTTCATTTATATATATGATCAGCAACTTATATATCTATTCTAGGGCTTTTTCAAGTTTTTCGTATTTGATAAAATAATAATAATGATGTGTAGATGTGAAACGTTTAATGGGAGCAAGATTTAGTGATAATGTAGTGAAGAAAGACATTGACACAAGGCCTTTTAAGGTTATTGAAGAGCCTGGGGATAAGCCTGTCATTGTGTTTCAACACAAGTCGAAAGAAATGAAATATTCACCCGAAGAAATATCTTCATTGATTTTAAAGGATTTGAAAGAGGCTGCTGAAGCTTATCTTGGAATGACAGTTACTGATGCGGTCATAACTGTTCCTGCTTATTTCAATGACAAGCAACGACAGGCGACCATGGATGCTGGTGTGTTGGCGGGTCTTAATGTTAAGCGCTTGATTAACGAGCCGACATCAGCAGCAATCGCGTATGGTTTAGATAAGAGCGCTGATGTGAACTGTCCTGAAGAGAAGAATGTGTTGGTATTTGATCTGGGTGGAGGAACGTTTGATGTGTCTCTTCTCAACATTACTAAGGCGGGTACGATTACTGTTAAAGCGGTGGGTGGTGATACTTATTTGGGTGGGGAAAATTTTGATAAGTTGATGGTGAATCATTGTGTTGAAATGTTTAAGAAGAAAGAAAACAAGGACGTGAGTGGGAACGCAAGAGCGATGATGAGGTTGAAAATTGCTTGCGAGAAAGCAAAGAGGGATTTGTCATCAACAACACAAATACCAATTGAAGTTGATTGCTTGTTTGAGGGTATTGATTTGTCCATGAAGTTTAGCAGGGCAAAGTTTGAGGAGATAAATGCCGGTTTTTTCAACATGTGCATTAAGCATGTGGAGAATTGTTTGAGAGATGGAAATATGGACAAGAAGGATGTTGATGATGTTGTTATTGTTGGCGGGTCGACAAGGATTCCCAAGGTTCAACAAATGCTGATGAAGTTTTATGATGGGAAACCACTATGCAAGAGCATTAATGCGGATGAAGCTGTGGCTTATGGTGCTGCAGTGTTGGCCGCAAACTTAAGTGGTTATAGTGACAAGAAGGTGCAGGATTTGATGTTAAAAGACGTGACCCCTCTTTCTCTTGGCATTAGTACTAAATGGGAAGAAGAAATGAGTGTTGTGATCCCAAGGAACACACCCATTCCCACCATCAAGGAGGGGATTTATTGTACACTCGTTGACAACCAAGTATCTGCGGCTTTCCCAGTTTTCCAGGGTGAGGCCAAATATACCAAAGACAATCTTTTTCTTGACACGTTTAGTCTTTACGGCGTTCCAGCAGCCCCTAAAGGTCAAGAAAAGTTGAAGGTTTGCTTTAACATGGACGCAAATGGTATTTTGAATGTTTCAGCGGAGGTGATATCCACGGGTAATAAAACAAGTATCACAATTGCAAAGAGTGGAGATTTGTCCAAGGACGACATCAAGAGGATGGTGAAAAAGGCAAAGCATTGAAGAATTAAACAAAAGCGGATAAATAATGTTCGAATGTATAAATTATCAAGCAAACAATCTAATCTTTAGCGCAGTTCTATTTTGCGGGTTTTCTTTTGAAAGGTATTATGTATGAACTCAAATTAAGTTAATGAATGACTATGGATAATCCAATCCTTGTGAGGTTATGTTTTGCTTCTGTTTATAATCTTAGATGTGTTCGGTTCTAATGCATTAGTTTGTTGACAACTAAATACTCTTTACATTCATATATCTAAGTCTTTTGTAGTTGTGGAAGTTTTGCCAATATTTCTTTATGATCAATGTATCAGCTTAGGTGACATCATATCAACAAGATGCTGAAAAAGGCAAAGCAATGAGAAACAAAATCAGTTAAACATTACATTGGTGTTTTTTTCTAGGTATATTTTTAATATTTCTTTTGAGCTCAATGCTAAAATATATGTTGCCTAACTTCAAACAATCAAATCTTTTGCAAGGTTTTATTTTTCTGTCTTAATACATTTTCCACCCTGTCTAAGTGTCTAACTGGCTGCATTAATTCTACAAACAATCATTGATCTCTTCAATTCCATTACATTGAACAATAAAATAGTTTTTTGACAACTAAGTACTGTTGATAATCAGCATATATATAATATATGTCCAAGTGAAAAATCATTTTAAATATAAATCTTTTCAGTTACTTCAGAGAGAAATCAAACACAGTAAATATGATATGTGGATGCATCAATTTTACAAAGAAAATAAGTGAAAAAGTTGAAGTAAGGATTAAGTGAAGACCAACTTAGTTTTTAATATTTTTAATATTATTGGTATTTTAGTAGGTTCAAAAAATGCATCCTCCTCATTTTGGGTTCAAATTTATGCATTTAAGGTGACATCTTGAGTATTTTAGACTACTCCCATTAGCAAATTAGATTGGGTCATGATACTATTTGAAAAGAGTTAATTGCAAAAATGGTTCATGAGGTTTACAAGGTTTTACAGTTTTTTACACTTATTAGATTTTTTGTCTAAATAGTCCCTACAGGCTAAAACCTATTGCTAAATCAATCCATGATACTAACGGTGTTAAAAAAATTTCGTTAATTAACAATGAATGACTAAAATGCCCTTAGTTATTAAATTTAAAAAATAAAAACCATCACCTATCATTCTCTACCTTTACCACCACCACCACCACCTCTTCCTACTTGTTCCACCGGCTGAAACCCATCCCACCGGCGACCACCTTCACCACCACCATCTTCGATCTATTGCTTCAGTAACTGACAACGTAGTGCTCTGGTTTTACTTATTTCTATTCCTTTTAATGTTCGTCAAACTCTTCAAACGTTCAAATATAATCATCTTTTCAATGTTGAATTGTTTCTGGTGTTTAATTTTAATCTACTTCTTGTATTGCATGTTAACTGTTAAACAAGTGAAGCATTAATTGTATGTTTTGATACTAGAAACAAAAATCACCTCTTTTTTAAATCACTTTTTAACCGTTAAACAAGCGGAGCATATGCACGCTTGGATCGATATTAATCAATGGTCTTAATCATCTTGAGCCTATAGTAATCACCACAATCATCAACAGGCCATCAAATCGTTCTCAATTTGATATCGGTTACCTTCGATAAATCATCCACCACTCCAAACACCAAAATGTCATTGTTACTTGTTCAGGTTTATGGATTGGGTTTAGTGGGGATATTCATGTGGGAATGCTCTTGTGTTTATAGAGATTGCAAGGAAGATATATGTACGATTTAGCAACAAGTTTTGGTCTGTAGGGACTATTTAGGCAAAAGTTCTTAAAAGTGTCAATTTTTACAAAAACATGGAAAACACATGGACCATTTTAGCAATTAACTCATTTAAAAAGTAAAAATAATAAAAAAGTTGAATTACTTGGTCGATCCGGTTGTTGCACAATCTAGATTGGTACAAAAGTGAATTTTAAAAAGTTGACATGTGTCTATTGTCTAGTGGTCCTATTTTCTTTTTATTTTTTTTATATTTCATCCTATTTTGTTTTAGCTACAATTCTTGTTTTTTTTAGTAATAACTTCTAAAAATTAATATTTTGAAAAATTTAACAACACTTTCTTGATCGGTTTTTTCTTATGAACGTTCCGGTATAAACTTCATTAAAACAGAGTTCGTTTAAGAAAAGTATTTTTATAATATAAAATAAACTAAAAAGTTTAACATTTTATGAATAATAGGGAACAACTTCACAAATCATAAATTATATTGTTTTTATACTTCTAGTAAGTTTTAATAAAACCCAAATCATAAGTTATATTTTTTTATTTAGTAAAAAATAGTGAAGATTTAGTTGTTAATGCAAGTGAAAAATTGGGTTTAGTTGGATTGTGTAGCTGAAAGAAAGAGAAATTAGTTTTTTATTAATAAGTTAGGTTGGGTTAGTTTATGAATGAGGATAGTCTTAGTGGGTTCAAAAAGATACACCCCATTCACACCGTAGTTTCACACCGTAGTGTTCTTTGCACAACCTTAGCACCAAGGATCATTTGTGTTTACAGCCAGCAATTAGTAGTAAATACAAAATCTGTAATTTCTAATAGTTACAAACCTAAGTGACAAAAAAATATGTTACATGTATCATTAAGGGTAAATGTGTTTACGGTTTAGTTTTGACAGATTTTATGTCAAAACGTGAGCATAACCGTCAGTAACGGTTTTTTAAAATCAAAATCAAAACCAAACCATTGAAATTTAAAACCGAATCAAACCAAACTGTAACTAACGGTTTGGTTCTGGTTTGGTTTTATGAAACTTATATATCTCTTTTAAAAGGAACTAACAAATTCCTCCTTTAATTAAAAAAACTTAGATAATGAATAATGTCAAATTTGCAATGTTGTTAAACCAGGCGGTCCGACCGGTCCAACCTTTGTCGGACTACGTTTTTTGAGAATCAAGGTTCGGTAGGTCATGGACTGATAGATGTTTGTGAATCGCTCGAACTGGTTCGGTCGGACCGAAACCGGACCGTAGTTGAACCGACTTAGTATTAAAATATATATTTTTGTGTTTGATTTTTTTGAATTTTTTATTTACATCTATTTATTTTTGTGTTTTTGTAATTAAAATTAATATTTTAATGTTTTAAGTGATAAAGATGATGAAGTCGTTTTATTTACGAATTAAAACTTGTTTAAATTGTAATTTTTTTGATGATTTTTTGCGTTAGAACATGATGAATTATTAGTTTTTTTGGTAAAACTTAATATTAATGAACTTATGTTGTGTTTAAATTAGAATTCTTATGACATTAATTTGATTTATATATATTTTATCCTACCCTGGCCCAACCCCGTCCAACCAGTCCGACCAGTAAAATCATAATACCGGTTCAGTGTCCGGTCTGGTTTTCAAAACATTGCAAATTTGTGTGGCCATGTAGGTTATGCTTTGTTATTTGTTTGATTTTGTGTTTTGATTAATTGAATGTAATATTTGTGTGTGCATTATCGTTGTGAGTTGTTTGTTTGTCGCGACGGGTGATTTGCTTTTGTGTTTTTGTAGTGTCCTGGGTTCGATCCTTAGATCCTCTTTTTTTATCTTCTGAAGCAAGTGTGACACCCTACCCGGCGGCGGAAACACCAGATTGTCATACTATTCTCAACCATTACTCCTTGCACACACATTAAAAACCATCATTGTAACATAACTTGTAGACATTTATCATGAGGAACCAACTCATATATTAATTAAAGATAACTTTTCAAGCAACCGTCACGTAATCGTCTCGATAATTAAGTTATCAATAATTATTTAGCAACTTAGGGACATGGCATGGCAAGAGCAACTTGTATCATCAAATAGCAACTTGTAACATTGTAATTGTAATTGTAACATTGTAATATCGTTGTTGTACATGTAAGTGGGTTTGTCAAACCATTAGCGCTAACATTGTACCGCTGGGATTGCCAAGTAATAATAGTACTTTAAACTACCACATAAGACTGCATCATGCTGCAGCAAGACTAACACATTTGTATGATCTCTTTTGAAAATTGAAAGAAAATTAGAAAACGTTGCGTTGTAATAGAACACATATTTCGGCCCGAAAACGTAAAAGTAAAAAGTGGAGTGAGTTTACTCATTTTGAAACTCGAGCTCGAAACAAATAGTAATAGAATAGAACCGATGATCGCCCAAATATTTGAACCACCTAATTAAATGACAATCATAACTTAGCAACACATATTGTATAGAAAATTAAAATAGGAACAATTGGAGTCAAAGGGAATTTGGGATTCTAGGGTTTCGAATTGGGATTCGGGGGTTTTTCGGTAACCGACAAAAATATATAGAGTTATTTAATTATAACGATGGAAAAATAATAGCAATAGTAATAATAATAATTTTGATAAACGATAAAAAACTCATATAATATATTTTTTTAACAACAACCTATATACTGTCAAAAATATGTTATATATTCTAGGAACATTTCAAAACATTCATTAAGATTTTAAAGTATATAAAAAAATCCATATAAAAGTCTTATTTGTATACCATATTATTTCTAAAATTTATAGGTATTTTATAAGTATAAAAATGCATTCTTGCAGTATTTTTAAAGAGTTAAAGTATTTGTAATGGTTAACTTTATAAAAACTTAATTTATATGAAATCTTGGTTTTGATGTATTTTACAAAATTTTAGCATTTTATAACATATACAATATGGTATTAGTTTTAGACTGGTAGAAATAGTTAGTATTGTAGTTTAACAAAAAGATAAATATATATACAAGTCACAGGTTTCGAACCCGAGACCTCATGAACACAACAAAATCACTTAGACTAGCCACGCTAGTTGTCATTGTTGTTTGAAATTATAACAGAATTCTTTTTTTCACATTTCAACATAAAATCCAAATTTCCACCAAGAACCCTAACCCTAACTCCTAAATTTATTTGAATTGGATCAATGAAATCTGCAATTGATTGAGGGATTTGAATCTAGACATGATAATGAGCTTTTTAACATAAGAAACTTACTTGATTACTACTGGATTCGATCTAAAGTAAAAGAAGATTAAGTATGCGTCGGCTTTAGAATCAAAAGGTAGCTAGATGTTTCTAAAATTCGATTTCACTTGAAGGATCACTCTTGATTATACGTAGAGTAAAAGCCCCAACACAATAGCGGATTAAATCAATGTTTTCATGGCAATTAAAGCAGATGCAGGTCGAACAAAAGATGAATCAATTACCAAATTCCAAATGTTTTTGCTTGAAATAGATATATCAGGAAGCAATAGGGATAGGAATTGAGTGAATTTGACGATTCAATTTGACTAATTGTTTTGCAAAAACTATCGAACAAGACATGGGTTGATTAAGGGTTGTTTTGGATTAATTGGTGTTTAATTCACTGTTTTTAATTTAATTGAATGTCATTTACAAGCTCAATTCACTACAAGGATCGTTTTGGTTGGTTCAACACCAATTAAAATTGGCGTTTTGATGTAACAACCCGTAAATTTGTGTTAACGACGTTAACTCACACTCGTTAATTTTAAGTTTACTTTTGTATTACAGTTGATAATATTAGTATCGTAAATTAAGTGTTATAAAGTTGAAGGTTGTATTTGTAATCAACTAAAGTTATTGTAGTTAATTTTTAGATTAAAATGAATATGTTAATAAACTCTAGGGTTCATTTTGTAAATTGTATTATTAACCAAACCCTAAAATCCCCTTTCCTCGTCGGCTATCCAAACAACAAACAACATCGACAACAACCAGAGTATGAAGTAAAATGATAGTAATAGTAGGATGTGATAGACATATGTGCTAGCCAGAGTTGTGAATATGTATATATGTGAAACATGAGCATCATATGTATAAATTTGTGCGTGTATGAAGTGCCAATGTATGTGGTTATATGGTTATATGCGAGATGGTTGTGTGTCATGTTGTAGCATGTATGTAGTAAATTAGAGATGACAATAGTATGTAATTTGTATACGTGTATGGGTGAATGTAAGAATGAAACAGGGTGTATATGGGTGAGTACATTGCAGTAAATCTAGGTATGTTTAGATGTAATTATGAATAAGATTTCATGTTATGAATTTCAGTAAATCTCTAAAAAAATGTAAGTGGAAGTAATATTGTGATTTATGTGATGGTGATGTGGGTCGGGTTTAAATTTAATGATAAGATGCATGAATTACGTTGCATGAAAACCTACATATGAATGCAAGTATGAGGTCATAATGTGTAGCATATGTGAAATCTTGTGTGGTGTGCTATTATTATCGTAAGAGGCCGAACCGAATCCACGAAACCCTAGCGAATACTACATATATGTATATATATATATATATATATTAGTTCAAGATTTTGGTTAATATTTAGTGGTCAATTATTAAGCAGGTCGTAGGCGGTTTTAAGAAGTTGTGTTGCATATCTTATCTATAGCTGTGCATTCTAAAGTGAGTTCTTTGTCCGCTTTTAAATCTTTTTCGGGGAGAAAACATACAAATGATTTTACAGCGCCTTCGGGTGGACTGCATTTTTATGCCTTCGGGCGGACTGCATTTTTGTGCATTCGGGCGGACTGCATTTTTGTGCCTTCGGGCGGGGCCAACTGAGGCTACGTTTTATACCTTCGGGTAGGGCCTTCGGGCAAGATTTTATACGGCCTTGGGCTGCGTTTTATGCTTTCAAGCAGGGCCTTTGGGCAACTACTTTTGATAAATGAATTTCTATTGTCTAATGGCTTTTTTTACTGAGCATGAACGTACCAAACTATAAAGTCCTTTCCTTTTAGTCGAGATTATTAGTGTACAATGGGTATAACGGGGAAATTTGAGTAGTATTACCGGGTTCAGCAGACCCCATCATGCTGGAAGGGTTCCAGGTGGTGCAAATTGTCCTTTAACTATTGGTCATCCGTTGTGATGGCGACAAGGCAAAAACTATCGTAATGTTCAGTTTAATCTCGACGTGCTCATGTAGTAAGTGTGACACCTGGTATTTTCAAGTTAACATCGTCAACTCAATTCAACAAAGTTTTGTTAGTCCTTAACAACTTGAAATCCTCTTTCATATGTTGCATCAATAATAAATTAAATAAATTAGTTTAAATAAATATAAAAAAAAGAAAAAAAGAATAATTCAAGAAAATAGTTGCTCACATTACTCGAAAACATATTAATGGTTTAACGAGATGATTTCGTAAATTATATAAGCTTTAATACTTTAATAGCATGGAGTTCGAATTATAATTGATTAAAAGTTAATTTAATTTACTTGAACAAGTTAATCAAACCTCAAACTTAAGGGACCATATTGCAAAATTTAAAGTTATAAATATAACCCAGCCACACCCTCTTGTTCTTCAAGAAATCACAACACCAATTCACAAAACCCTATAAGCCCACCATCGCAGATCTCGGCAACTAGGGATGGCAATGGGTCGGGTCTGGGACAGGTCTAAGTAATCCTAACCCTAGACCCGATTAGAAATGGGTGTCCCAGACCCGACCCAAAACCCGTCGGGTCTATGTCGGGTATTTACCCGTCGGGTTTCGGGTCTACCCGTGGGTACTCGGGCCTACCCGTTTTTTACATAAAACTTACCCGTTGGTATGCCTGTCGAGTTTGCTCGTCGTTATTTTTATAAAATACATCATATTATTTAATTAAAAGGATACTTCAAGTTATCATTATATCATAAACTAGGTCTAATACCCGTGTGTTACACACGAGTTAATTATAATATTTTTAAATAAAATTATAACTATTATGTTTATGGATTTATAAATATTAATATTTAAGTTAGCTCATCAACTCATGCATGGTTAAAACACTTAATTTTCCCTCCAAAGTTTCGTATTATATAACAAAAAATTTCCCCCCAAAAATGGCCCCTTAAAACCTTGATTTATTAGGTAGATTCACAATGTCCAAATGTGCTTGAGAATTCACAAAATCTTATTAAAAAAGAATGGTTTGGATGTTTGGTCGAGACTTAAAAGTTAAAAACGTTAATGGATTATAGGAAACGTAATATAAAAAAACAATTAAACATATATATGAAAAATATTAAATTATTTTTGGGTATGCTAGCGGGTCTACAGGTCTGTGTTATCGGGTAATCGGGTCGGGTAATAGGGTCCACCAGGTAACCCAGACCTGACCCAAACCTACGAAAGTTTTTTTCTTAAGACCCAGACCCGACCCTATACCCATGGACCCGACCCCAGACCCGTCCCAAATGTCTCGGGTTTCGGGTTTTCCCAACGGGTTCGGGTCTGACTGCCATCCCTATCGGCAACCCTCGTTTGCCACCTCTGGACACCACAACCACCATCTCGGCGAACACACAACCATCTCCGCCACCTCATACGAGCACCACCGCAGCCACCAGTTTAACTGTCGCGCATCGTTTTCACAACTGTCAAAGTTTTTCTACCACCACTGCCATCACTCGGACACCTCCACCACCACCAATTACCTCCGGTGAACTCTACGAACATCGGCGACCGCGTAAGCTTTCCGGTTGCTGGTTGAACTTGGAAGTTATATTTTATGTTAATTATTTGTAGCTGCGCAACCTAAGGTGAGTCTTTACGGCCCTCTTTCACACATTTTCTCGGGGAGAAAACACGCACGAAAACACTTTTGGTTTTGTATTTACTTATATATCATCATGGCTACTAAATGTTAAACTTAACATACGAAAGTCCTTACAATTCTTTCGAACTGTTAATATACGGGGTATAGCGAGGAAGTTCGGGTAGTACTACTGGGTTTGATAAACCCCACCCTCGGCTGGGAGCCGGGCAGGTGTGAATTGTCCTAATCTCATGGGCCATTGTATGTTAACAATGGTAACAAGGCACACCATAAACAGTCAGTTCGGATTCGAAACGTTTGAGTAACATGAAAACTTGGGTTAGCTACCTACTGCTATATATGTGATATATATTATCTGGAAAACTTGTTATTGAACTATTGTTTAAAACCTGTGAACTCATCAACCTAGCGTTGACACTTTTTAGTGTGTTTTTTCTCAGGTACTATGGACAGATTAGGAGCATGCATTGGTTGAGTCATAATTGCATTTAAACTCCTTTTATTTTTATTAATTTTGGTTTTTGGACGCGTGGTTTACGCATTGAATTGTTTGGATTTTTATTTATGCTTATGCACTGAAATTTATTTTAAACATGGTTTCCATAAATGTTTGTTTTTAAATCATATAGAGGTCGTTCAATGTAACTAATGGCAATAAGATCCTGGCAAGTAACGCCTCAAACAGTAGAACTCCGTTAGTGGAAAATTGGGGGTGTGACAGTAAGCGAGGTGGTTTAGCTAACCAGCAATAGTAAATGAAATTTATCGGTTGAACTGCTTTGGTATTTTATATACTTTTGTTACTAAACTCATTGAACTCACCAACCATTGTGTTGACATTTTTAGTATGTTTTCTCAGGTATTTAAGGAGCACGAGCACGATTAGGGCATGCATGCATCATTGGGTCTACATACTTTCAAGAATTTTATTTGTTACTGAATGTCTTAATATTTAATGTTTTTAATGCATTTACTTTACTCAAAAAGGTTTTGACAATTATTGTCGTTATGCTTCCGTAACGTTTGGTGTAACTAATGACTTGGATCCTAATTTTGTCACACGCCTAACGGACACACCGTTTGTGTAAAATTAAGGGTGTGACAGATTGATATCAGAGCCATTATAGCGAACTAGGTTGCATTGCATCGCATTCTAGACTATAACTGTACACTGCATTAGTTACACTTATGTGAACTTATTTGTGACCCACATACATGGGTAGATAATTGGTATTGTTTAAGTTTTAGGGAAATTGTTCTTACTTGCTTTGTTAGAAGGTTTAACTAGGTATGCATTTATATCGTTTGTGTGCTAGTCTTTGAAACATTTTGCCATTTCAGGCTAATATTTTTTTTTCTTTTGGGGCTTTTCCTGAGAAATGTTTTCATGGTATTACAACTTGAACTTGCATTAATATGGCAATTAACCGGTGTAGTCCGGAGCATAATATCCACACTTTTGTATGTGATCAATGAGGCTGGGTTGTTCTCCAAAAGCTTAAGTATAGTGAGGTATTGACTTAATAGTCAGGTGACCCACTATGTGATATTACACGTCATTTATTTTGTGACACACTCATACGCTGTAACATATTATTTGGCATGAGATATATTATTTGTTATAACATGTTGCTTATTATATGATCCAATTTGTGTTGAAACATGCTACCTACTTGCTTGATGTTTTCATTGCTTGTCATTATTGTATGTTCACTACTTGTTACTAGCAAACTTACTTGGATACTTATCATTAAATTGTAGGATACTTGACGTATGACTTCCTATAGATACATCGCACTAAGTATAAACATGTAGCAGATTTTCCTTATGATAGTTGCAGGCATAACATACCTCTTTTATACATCCTATATTCGTAATAAGATAACATATCTTATAGATAAGAACATAACAATAAGCATGATAAAACCTAAGATTAAAGCTTGTAATCGGAGACAAACTAGGATGATTGTGTAAGGTGAATTGACGATTACGGGTGCGCAACGTAATGGTGAATTTACAGGTACACGATGATCCTGGTAACACCATTCAAGGGGGTTATACCCAGAAGCACAAAAGTGAATAATAATTCAACACAAATCCAGCTGAACAAAATTCTATCTGGAACGAAAAATCCATCACGAAATAACACACTAATATCCACTTTATCCTCGATTGGCACTCATGAAAACACATCTATGGATGATAAACACTTAAAAAATACAATTACAAATGAGAAACAATAGGAACTCAAATGCGTACACAATACCTAACATCTAAATTACTATGTACATTCAACTATTGGAGTCCACCTATAATGACCCAATAACAATATTAAGGATTTTTTTTTTGACAAACTTAATAAGATATTGTTTATAAACCTTAACCCTAATGCTATTGATTTAACCCTACCAACATAATGAAGCTAAATTCTCCAAACGAAACTATTGCCTTATTGAAGTCACGAGCTTGCGATATAAGATGAGACGTTTTATATTTTGGTCAACGTGTTATGATCTACTGTAACACCCGGCAAAATTCCAGGTTAATATCCGTACTAGGACAAAAACTAAATTATATATTATAGCATTATTAGTAGTAAAATTTAAAATAAGTCATTTGAGTCTAGCCAAGCCCAAGTAATAAATGCTGTTGCATTTGAAAATATAAAAAAAAAAAAATACAGTGTGGAATCACAGTATAGTACTGAGACGAACGTTGGTGATGACCCGGGAAAAACTTTTAAAAATCCTAGAATGGATTTTATGCTATATTAGCATGTATAAAAGTGTTACAAAGGAAAACAAAGGTAAAAATCTAAAAATATTAATTTACGATTTGTACTGCTGACAAGCGCGTACATTTCAGATTTTTGCCTGTTTTCAGAAAAATATAATTTTGAGTAGTTCATATCTATAATATGAACATAAGAAACTCATAAAAAAAAAAAATAAGTTGTAAGTATTATAATTAATACTAAGGAATACAACTTTTAAATCCATGGGATTTGGAGAAAGAGTTTTTATAAAAATGGATACTAGGTGTCCTACTAGTTAAAACTCAATAAATATTACTTCCATTAGAAAACTTACTCATTAATCATCTTAATGATTAATGCCTACAAACTACAAAATTACACTCCAAATTTAATACCACTCAACCAAATAAATACCACACTACAATCCTAACACTCTTTTTAACCAAAATCACAACCAAAATCATCACCATAGTCACAAATATTATTTGTGTTACTACCCAATAATACTTACAAAGATTTTTAATACAAACCAATTAACACTACACATTAATATTATACCACCTTACACTCAAAATACTACCCAAAAACCATAAATTATTTAAAAAAAATCAATAGTCATCAACCTACATTTACCATTTACGGATGAATCATCATCCTACATATTTAATTTCACCACAAATTGACAACAAATTCTCATCATCATCACCATGCAAATTACAAGTTACACTCAACACATTAAATCCCATTAAACTCACCATTACACTCACTTCATCTCTCTCTCTCATTTCATACGGCATACACACACACACACATTTACACTCTCCATTTCATCTTCTACCAATACATAAAAACTTCAAAATCAAGAACATACAAGATGAAACAATCAAAATTCGAAGTGTAGAAGTGAAATTGAAGATGGTTTAGACGTGAACAAGCAAAGAAATCAAGAAAACACTCACTTGCAATTTATAGTTCATCAAGGTATAAATTTTAATATTGATTTCTTGTTTTAAAAGAATGATTCATCCTTGAATCATAAAGTTGTTCATCAAATCAAACACTTTTAAAAATCAAAAGAATCAAAAAGAAAATGTGTGTATATATACATATGTACGTACATATATATGTATATGGATGTGTCAAAAATGTATTTTTGATAAATAGAATCTATGGGTTTGATGTTAAAATGATGTAAAAATATGAAATATATGAGTTGATCATACATGCAAGATGTTATTTCATGATCAAATGAATGTGTGAATGTGTATAAGTATGATGTATATATGCGTATGGAAATGTATATGATGATGAGTGTATGTTGATAAGTATGATAATGTCAAAAAGTGGGTTATGTGTTATAAAAGTTTTGGTAAATTTGACTAATATGAAGATAAATGTGTTATGTGTAAAGGTGATATATGTTAAAATGAGAATATGATAATAATAGTGATACTTGATGATGATTATTTTTGTGAGGAAATGGGTTATTAGATTAAGTGTTATGAAAACATGAATATTTGAAGATAAAAGTGATCATGATAATGTTTAAGTGTAAAGTGTGGTAATAGTTGAATAAATACTTGAAGTAGTTAAAAATCATGTTTGAAGGAATATGATAATGGAAGTAGTATGGATTATGAAAATGTGTAAAATAGTTCATGTATATGGATTGTAAAAGATATGATTTGTTGTCATATAGTATGTGATTAAGTGGTAATTAAATTCTGGACATTTTGTGACATTAGACATATTATGAAAATGATATAATGTGTATTATGTATGTGAAAAATGAAAATAGGTAGTGGAAGAATGGTATAATAAAAACTAGGCGTTTTATTAGCAAAAATACGTCGTTTTCGGCTCGAAAATGGGTTTAAACTTGAGAATAATATTTTCACAGCTTTTACATGCTTATTTATGTGAAAATATATGTATGATCATTACTTGATGAAATTTGGTGGTTTAAGCATTGTTTAGTAACAAACTATGTATGAAATAACGGTAAAACCGACTATTTCGGCTTAAACCGTAAGCATGTGTAAAATAGTTTTTAGACCAGCAACTTTTGATGTATAATCAGTGTGTATGAGCATGATTATGTGTGTCTAAAGTGGTATGAATGAAAAAGGTTGATTGTATGAAAAACTAGTTGCTAAAAATGCTTCGGTTTTGACCAAAATTACGTGTTTTATGTGAACGGTTTTGAGTCAAATTGCAAGAGTTAAAAAGTGAACTTGAATCAGTGATTTGACCTTAAGATAAGTATGAAAATAAATACTTGAAGTTATAAAATCAAAACACCAAGAACGACTAAAGATAAAGTTAGTCGATTGCTTAAAAATTTACGTTGTCACTCGGTCTCGAAGTGAAATTGATAAAGTGTTAATCTCATAAGTTTTCATTCAAGATATTGGTTTTTAAGAAAACTTAACACTTTGAGAAAAATAATATTTATTTTATATAAATATTAAAAGTATGGATGTTATGATAACGAAACCGAGAATTATATATGATAAATCATATATGTATAATTTTGTCAATGTTTGACAATTGATAAAGATCAATGATTGTCTTTAAAATATATTTATATAAAGAGATGACTTATATAAATATTATTTGGAAACGGGTCATAAACGGGATCACCAACGTGTCGTTAGATCGAAATGATAAATCATTTCATAAAAAGTGTCTAGAGTTGATGAACAACTTGGATGACCATTGTACGACTATTAACGGGAACCCTTGGATATATATAGGGTGTTAGTAGGTCGGGAACATATAAATTTTGGGCTCGTAAGTGCTAGCAAAAACTTGACGGAAATCAAAGGTGAGTTTCACGGCCCCATTTTCAATATATTTTGATTTCAAACTTGGGGGAAAAACATGTGAAATATATTTGATTATGATTTAAAGTAAGAGATGGAAAATATTTTGATTTATATGAAAAACCATAAGTTTACAAGAAATATTCGGCCGGAAAAACCCTCAAAAATAACGTAATCATTAGCCTCGGTGACAGGGGTCCTTGGATTATATTGGTAGATCTATCGGGTGTACTGACAGCCCACTCCCGTACCGGTAGCTCCGGTCAATGACGACGGGGGATTATATAATTGCAATGTCGGAGGGTAAATGTCATGGATTGATTACGGGTTTATGGTTGTTTCATATGACTTAAACTTTGCAACTTTAAGTCAACAAGATTGGATAAATATTGTCTCTTATTAGTACAATCATAATTGGTTTTGTTGTGGACTACGTATCCTAAACCTGTGAACTCACCAGTCTTGTACTGATAAACGTTTTTAACATGTTTTTCAGGTGATTAAAGCGCTTGTTATGTGCTATGGAATGGAATGGTTTTGGTGTCAAACGCCATGCTACGGAAATGTTGTTTTGGGACCGACTTTTAAATAATCACTTTTATAAGTGAAAAACTTTGTCATAAAAAGGATCTTTAGAACAACGTTTGTAATAATATTATGACATTTTAACTTTCCGTAACTTTTAATGGTTGTTTGACTATAATCCGATGGTAACCAACTTCCGTTACCACCGACCCCATTAGTTATACTAATCCGCTGCGTAAAACGGGGTGTGACATCTACTACCTAACACCAATAATAACCTAACATCATAGATTTATAATGTGAACTTTAAAGAACCATATAGTATTTCACAATCATGGTCACTCTCTTTGAAGTAAATCCGCATCACTTGAACATTTATGTTAATACCTCATAATATATCATGCTTATTTCCCTTTTATAAGTATTTCACTTAAATTGTATGCTATTCACAGTACTTCAAGATAAACAAAACCTTATGACTATGACTCCAAGTTATTTAAGAAGGTCCCCGACAAAAATTATATTTATCAATATCAATTCATTAACGAACCGTACATTGATAGAACACTCTTATAAAGGTTAATTCATGTATCTTATTCGGCATCTCCACTTTTATAAAACACGTTTTGGGTCTAAAAATCTCTTATTAATCAACAATATTTTAATTCATGGACATTATCTCTTATTAATCAGCACATTGGAATTTATATCCAAATCTCTCTACCGGATTATTTGCATAACAGTAATCTAGCATAAGTGTTATGATAGAACCCAATACTAACGATACAAAGATAGCCAAATTCGAGAAGGCAACTCTTCGATTACAGGAACAAAACCTGATTTGATTAACAAAATACTCGACATCCTAATCTAAACAAAAACAACTATTAATAAGATAAAATCTAACTAACTCTCCCACTAACCATCCCCCACTAATACAGTTTTCCTCCACAATGCTAACTTCTAGTTGACTGGGTCACAGTTTTCCCCCGCTATAATTTATTTATTTTTGTACAATAGAAATGTATTGCTACATATTTTAACTAGATTAGTATCCGTGTATTACACGGATTTTAGTTTTATAGGTTTTAACTCAATTTACATATTAAATTTATTTTTAACATATCTCTTATTAAATCAATTTGGATATTTACAAATATATTCATATAAAAAATCATATATTACAATAAAGGGTATGATTTATAATAGTTGGTAAATTTTTATTGGAACATATCGGGTTATGAGATAATTCATGATAATTGTAAATTTTTTTATTTGAACATATCGAGTTATGAGATAATTAATGATAATTGGCAAAACTTTAATTTGAACATATCGGGTTAGGATAAATCATAATAATTGATAAGTTTTTTATTTGAATATATCAGGTTAGGAGATAATTCATGATACTTGGTACATATCGGGTTAATATATAGATCATGATAATTGGTAAATTTTGTATTTGAACATATCGGGTTAATATATAGATCATGATAATTGGTAAATTTTGTATTTGAACATATCGGGTTAGGAGATAATTGATAATAATTTGTGAATTTTTAATTTAAACATATCGGGTTATTTCGAATATGGAGCATACCATGACCCGTCTAAAAATTCTCCATCAAATTAATTAGAACATGACACCTAAGCAAAATCCTATGTGGAGTAGTTAAAATGGTGACATGTGGATGTGTTACTCAATTATTAGAATAGGTAGATGTTGTAGCTAGAAATTTACTATTTCAAGTTACAACTCAACGAATACAAATACATCAAATCCACAGTGAAGTAATGAATTGATGTCTGGCAACGCAAAGTTCATTGTAAATTGTAATTCATCATGGTCTTTCGTACTAGTCATGTCTAAAAGCTAAATAATTCATAGCTTACAAAAGGGTTTTAGTTACGGGATAATAAATCAAGGTTTAAATATAACTAAAACATTACAACACAGAAACACACTAAAACTTTATATATGTTATTAACTTTAATAAAAATACGATAACTATTTATAACACCATAACTAGTTATAACACCAGGCGGTATGGCGATCAAGTCACACATATAACATATGTGATTTTTTCTCACGCGTTGATAAAAAAATTCATTAAAATATAAAGTCGTAATGCGTAACATATTAAAAGACAAAGTTATATCCTGACTCAGAATTCAGAGGACTAAGTCAAAGCTGGGTTCAAAGTCGTAAGTATCTACGTCAAAGTAAAGTATGTGTTTCAAAGTTGTAAAATGGTTATGTTATCAGTAGTCAAAGTGATAATAGGTCAATATCCAGGTAAAAATCATAAATAAGTCAAAGTTATGATAAAAGGTTAAATTGGCATTGAGTGAAACTTTAAGATTAAAGTTACAAATTGTGTTTTGGTCACGTGAGTGGTATGTTGCTACACACCGACCTTCATCTTTAGTATATACAATATAAGGTATATTGGTTATAAATGGTCTTAACTATCACTTTTTGGTTGTTATCGGTCCCAACTATCGAATTGACTGCTAACGGTCATAACTTTTATCACTTTGGCAACCAACAAACCGTCTTCAAAAAAGTTTAATGACTTTAAGTTTTTTTTTTTAATTTAAAACCGAAGTTTTAGGGCTTTTGATTGGAAGGAGAATACGATTCGATTAATGTTTTATTATAGTTACTATAAAATTTAATAAAACTAGCTTTAAGTGTCGGGTCGTGCGTTGCGGCGACTGGGTCTCACGTTTGTCACCTCGGTGTAAAGTCGTAAACATATTAAAAAAATTAGGGGGAATTGTAAATCGATAAAGCCTTCGTAGGCTAAAATGATTATAAGTTAATGTCGAAAAGTTAAACACTTAAACTTCTAAACATGTGAAATTAAGGTCGTGTTTGTTTACCTCTTAACCACCTCTGAATCTGTCCGATTCAGAGGTTGGTTTGTTTAAGAGTGTCTGTCTTGAGCAGCAGGTCTGACCGAATCAGACCTCGCATCTGAGCGAGGGCCTGAGCGATTCAGAATATGGTTCACGTCTAAACGAGCTTAATGCGATCTGAATGAAGTTTGTGACGAGGTGGTGACGAATCTTTGACAAGGGTGATGGTGGTAGGTGATGTGCGTGAAGGTATATATATTTTTATAAAGATTTTTCACACAAATTTAGTTTTAAAAGGGGTTTTCACCTAAAAATACTAAATCACACACAGAAAGGCAAGTGTACCTATCGGCTAGTAATATAGTAGAAACGGTAAGAACCGGATATCAATCCGTGGACACGGTAGCTCTCGATACTAAACGTTTGTTAATGTTTGTCCGAATAAAGAGCGAATTTTGGGTTTTTCTTAAACTAGCATACAAGGAAAATATTAAACTAAGAGAATTTAAACTAGAGGAATAAAACTATGGAATTAAGGTATTATCTAGACTAAGAATCCACTTAACCTTGATGATGAAAACTATTAATGGTGAAGTCAATTTTTCTTATAGGAATAACTAGACTCCGATTAAGGAAATCTAACTAAAATGATTCTTTGGAAAACTAGAACGATAAACACATCCTAATCACCTAAAATCATACAATTAAGTCCAATTGATGTCTTTTATGTCAAGAACTAAAGGTAAACTAGTCATCCGCTAAAATGTCCTAGTTTCATAACTAAAGGAAAACTAGAACGATAATCACATCCTAATCACCAATAATTACGTAAAGTAGACAAAATCATGAAATATTCCAACATGTAATTCTCAAACTAAGTCATGCAAATCTAGATATTGTGGCCATAATTCCAAACCTACACATCTAACATGTCTAAGAAATTACAACATCACAATCATCTTTTCAAATATCTTGTGAAAGAAAGCACACTTGTCTAATTTCATGTCATCTAACATTCCAATCATCATTTCTAATATCTTGGCATAAATCCTACAAAATTCATTTATAAGATTTACAAACAAATATCAAGAAGATGGGTTTTTCAACATGTCAACTTCCTAACATTCATCAACATCATATGACAATAAAATTCGACAAGCATACAACATCATTGAAATATTACCATAACTTCATCATTGATCTTAACATAAAACATCACCAAAATATTCAAGTTTCATTCATCATCAAGGCATAAGTATCATCCTAATCTAGATAATATGAGTATTTAGCCCATAAGGCTTACAAAAACTACAAGAAACATGATTAAACTAGCTAAAAACATGATTAAACTAATTAAAACGTTCAAACCGAAAACAAGCAAGGAGAAGGAAAATGGTTGGTTGATGATTCTTGAGTCTTCTATGGCTTCCAATGGCTTCCAAAACACTCAAAATCAGTGAAACTTAGTGTAATTTTGCTCCCAAAACTCAACAACCCGTAATGAATGAACACAAGGCTTTTTATAGCAAACAGCAGATGTGCACTACCTGGCGCACGGTCGTGCTCCAGGTCGTGCAGGTAGCTACAGTGTTTTCTTTTTCGCCCAGGCATTTCGCAGTTTCCATTTTCAGCAAAATCTCGATTCCCGTCTCGAGGTAGCAGGCGCACGACCGTGCTTAGACCAAGCACGGTCGTGCTCGAGTCAGGATCACGGGCACGACCATGAAATGTGCGGCACGAGCTGAAGACGATCTCGGAAATGATGTGAGCACGGGCGTGCTTGGCGGGCGCACGGGCGTGCTCGAGTCAAGATCACGAGCACGTCCTTGTGCACAGCCTGTGCACCCGAGTGGAGAACACGGGCACGACCGTGCTAGGTCTGAGCACGGTCGTGCTTTAGACCTGTTTTCTTCAATTTCTCTTGAAAATGCGTCTTTTCTCCGTTCTTTTCTTCGGTGGTTTGTCTTGGCTGTAAAATCACAAAAACCACAATTTAGTACTTAAACTAATGAAATTACAACCAATTAACAACCAAATTCGGGTTAAATGTAAAGAATAAATATGTATATTTCTATACATATCAGTAGGCGATGAAAAAAAATAGGGTTGGGGTTAACCCATTTGCCATTTTCATTTGTCACATTGCTAATTAATGCATAAACACTTTTCATTTTAAACAGCAATCTCAAAAGATAAGCCAAAACTAATTTATATATTAGTCACCGAGTTAAAAAAAACAAAATAATAACGGTTCTCACACGCGGGTAGGTGTTAGAGAAAAAATTATAGAAGAACTTAACATGTTACAAATGCTTCTATATATAAACTAAAAATGTTTTTTTCCACTCCAACGTGAGACAAAATGAATGAAACAAAATTTTTAGTAATCTTATTCAGATGTTTGATCAAACAGAACATTTTAACCATTCAGACCTCTTAATCATTTAGTCCTCTTAACCATTCAGCACTTAACCATTCAACGTTGCCAAACAACCCCTAAGTCAAAGAACCAAAGTAGTAAATATAGAAGATTATATTCTAACTAATTTGTTAACAGTAGAGTTAATAATAACATCAAGCGTCGTTTGAGTTTTTCTTTACACTCTCTAGCTACTTGTTTGAGAAGATGGCGAAGAGAGTTGCAGTTGGAATTGATCTTGGAACAACATATTCATGTGTTGCAGCCTGGTTTGATAAACTCAATCGTGTTGAGATCATCCCTAATCAACAAGGTAACCGAATCACCCCTTCATGTGTTGCTTTGAATGGAACTGAAGTTCTTGTTGGTGAGGCTGCAAAAAATCAAATCACCATCAACCCTACAAACACTGTTATTGGTATGTATGTCATTCATTCATATATATCATCAACAACTCTCATATTAGATCATCATTTTTGTAAGATTTGCCTTTTTTATTTATAACAAAATGCAGATGTGAAACGTTTAATGGGAGCAAGATTTAATGATAATGTAGTGAAGAAAGATATTGACACAAGATCTTTTAAGGTTGTTGAAGGACCTGCTCAAAAACCAATCATCGTCTTTGAACATGAATCAATAGAAAACAAGTTTTCACCTGAAGAAATATCTTCATTGATCCTAAAAAGTTTGAAAGAGGCTGCTGAAGCTTATCTTGGAACAACAGTTACTGATGCGGTCATAACTGTTCCTGCTTATTTCAATGACAACCAACGACAGGCAACAATGGATGCTGGGGCGTTGGCGGGTCTTAATGTCATGCGCTTGATTAACGAACCGACATCAGCAGCAATCGCCTATGGGCTAAATGAGTGTGCTGATGTAAGTTTTGTTAAGGAGAAAAATGTGTTGGTATTTGATTTGGGTGGAGGAACATTTGATGTGTCTCTTCTCAAGATCAACGATATTGGTACGATTACTGTTAAAGCGGTGGGCGGTGATACTTATTTGGGTGGGGAAAATTTTGATAAGTTGATGGTGAATCATTGTGTTGAAGTGTTTAAGAAGAAAGAAAAGAAGGATGTGAGTGCGAACGCAAGTGCAATGATGAGGTTGAAAATTGCTTGCGAGAAAGCAAAGAGGGATTTGTCATCAACAACACAAATACCAATTGAAGTTGATTGCTTGTTTGAGGGTATTGATTTGTCCATGAAGTTTAGCAGGGCGAAGTTTGAGGAGATAAATGCTAGTTTTTTCAACATGTGCATTAAGCATGTGGAGAATTGTTTGAGAGATGGAAATATGGACAAGAAGGATGTTGATGATGTTGTTATTGTTGGCGGGTCGACAAGGATTCCCAAGGTTCAACAAATGCTGATGAAGTTTTTTGATGGGAAACCACTATGCAAGAGCATTAACGCTGATGAAGCTGTGGCTTATGGAGCTGCGGTGTTGGCTGCAAACTTAAGTGGTTGTGGTGACAAGAAGGTGCAGGATTTGATGTTAAAAGACGTGACCCCTCTTTCTCTTGGCATTAGTACTAAATGGGAAGAAGAAATGAGTGTCCTGATCCCAAGGAACACACCTGTTCCCACTGTCAAGGAGCGCGTTTATGAAACACTCTTTGACAACCAAGTATCTGTGGGTATCCCAGTTTTCCAGGGTGAGGCCAAATATACCAAAGAAAACATCTTTCTTGACACGTTTAGTCTTCACGGCGTTCCAGCAGCCCCTAAAGGTCAAGAAAAGGTGAAGGTTTGCTTTAACATGGACTTAAATGGTATTTTGAATGTTTCAGCTGAGGTGATATCCACGGGTAATAAAAGAAGTATCACAATTGCAAAGAGTGGAGATTTGTCCACGGACGACATCAAGAGGATGGTGAAAAGGCGAAGCACTGAAGAAACAAAATCAGATACATAATGGTCAAATGTATGAATCATCAAGCAAACAATCTAATGGATCTTTAGCAATTAAGGTTTTATTTTGGTTTTTTTAATCCATATTAATACCGCAGTATCATGGGTTTTCTTTTAATCCAATCCTTGCATGGTTTTGTTTGCTTTTTATATATTTATAATTTTAGATGTCTTCAGTTCTAATGCATTTGTTGACAACTAAATACTATATACAATGTTATGTGATGATGAAGCTTTGCCAATATTGTATTATGATCAATGTATCACTTAAGAGTGGAGATTTGTCCAGATCCCAAAACCAACGATCAACCGAACTAGATAATAATTCTAAGATCTCGTCTACGAGATGTTAACAAAGTTTGTGTTTGCCTCAACTCCAGAATAAGAAAAGTTCGTGTTTTGGATGATTCTAATGTATCTGTTCATGATGACTTTTCTTCCTCCACGGCCTTTTTTTTTTATTGCGACAACATTTTGTTGCTATAGTAATGACTTTAGTCGTTGAAATAGTTTACTTTCTTAGTGTTGGAGGCAGTGGTTTTTCTTAAATAGGGTTTAACGGATCGTGTATAGTAATTTTCGGCCTCAATAGGGGATGTGAATTGCTTGTTTACCTGACAATTTATTGTAAAATGATTAAATGCTCTCTATCAAAGTCAATTTTCTTCATTGGAGGATCCTCCTTAACCGTCTTTCCACTCGTCAAGCTGTAATCACTAGGGGCATACACATCCCCACATCAGTTGCCCATTCTGCAACCATTTTGAAGAGAACATTGGGCATCTTTTTGTTTTTTGCTCCTTATCTGAAATGGTTTGGACCCAAGTGGGGCCGTGGATTCGAATTCCGATCACCCCTTTAAACTCTCTGGAAATGATTATGACTACATCATCGTTCGGTCTAAAGGACGGCTCAGCTCATCAAAAGTTGATTGACTCGATCTTGATAGCTACCTTATGGTGCATTTGGAAGGCCATGAACGAATGCACTTTTAGAAACGCTAGACTGTCCGTACTTGGAATAATAGAAGACATCAAGATCTTAAGCTTCTTTTATAGGTCAAAAATGGGTGGGTTAGATTGGAACAAATGGTCAACCTTTAATGTTATAAATGGTTTGTAATTTTTCTCTCATGTACTTCTAGCCTATGGTTAGCTTGATTATAATATAATCTCCGTCGTTCAAAAAAAATTTAGAAGTTATCGTATTTCCATGTTTGTAACCATGATCCACATGAGATCGATAGGATAAGAATCAACACAGTTACCGCTGCCTTTGTCCAATGTTAAACCCACATCATATTCTCTCCAATAGTTTCAAATTATTTTAAATTAATTCAAGAAGTTGTATTTCCGTCAAGTCAATCGTGTGTTATATTTAGCTCCTACCATCTACGAGCTATTTTTGTATTTAATCTTTTATTGTGAAAATAATATTCATTCTGGTTTATACAATTACTAGTTTAGTGCCTGCGCTACGCTCGGGAACACAACATTCAAGTGATGCTTTTAAGGATATTCATGAACGTTTCAATAAGTTTTGAAACAAAACTGTGATAAACCGAAACACGAAATATAGTTTTAAAAATTAAATTTTTAGTATAGCAATATTATACTCAAATTAAAGAGAATAAAATGCTTAATTTTATGGTGTAGTTTATTTTTTTTGAATCCATATAAAAATGTTATGTATATTTATAAAACACTGAGGTCTTTAATTATATATTATTATTATTTTTATCCATAGGTTTCATTTTTACACCCTAATCAAATATAAACCGACTCATGTACACCCCTTGTAGTAGAGGGTTAAAAGTATAAATACTTTTAAATTTTTCAGAATTCTCCAATATATTAGGGGACCAAAAATGTAATTAGTTTTATTATAATATATTTTATATACATATTTTAAATAAAAAAACATTATTATGAGATAATGCCACATAAGGCAGAAGCTTTAAAATGATGCCACATAAGTTTTTTTGATTTTGCTATATTATATAAAGATATCCAATTGCTAGCAAACTGACAGTATATCAGGGGCGGATCAATAAAGAGCCCAGAGGTACCTTAAGATAACCTCAACTTTCGTCACGTAGTATAGTTAAATACCGAGATACCTTTTTTTACCGTTTTAAATATTAGGATAACTCTAAACGAAAATTAAGATATCCCTGAACAAGTGTTGTTTTTAAAATCCCCTAAAATGTAGCCCTCGATGCATATTCGATTAGACAATTGCTATCAATGAAGCATCATGGCACATAGAAGTTTAAATAACTAGTTCATGCACGCTACCGTACCTCAATTATATCACATATCATTACCCAAATTCCTTCCATGGAGTTTTTAATTAGACTAATCTCCTCTCACAATATTTACTCGTCACTAGATGTAAAACTTTAGTAATTTTAGCTTTTAAGTGGTCGGATCAGTGTAAAAAACTGACTTATTAAACCGAACTTATCTTGTATTTTCCTATATTTTATAAATTTGTTTTATAATATTTATGATGTCATCTAGTTATTAAATCGGATACGACAAGTGCACCGATAAAAGACTAGTTCAACGTCAGGTAAATAATTCCTGCCAATGAGATTAGGGGCTCATTAGTAAATAATTCCTGCTAATAAGGTTGTTGTGTATTTTTTCTTGAAAATCAAGATATTGCTATTAAAAAAAAGATAAATAATTTCTTTTTTTTTCTTTTTTTTAAATCCTCCCTTTTAAAAAAAGTGCCGTCTACCCAATCCATTTCAAATTTCAATTTTCCTGCTAATTTTTTATTTTTACTTTCGCCCTAAAATTTAGTTTATCAGGCGTCTCTTGTTTCCCCTTCACATACATCGTATAATCAGTGTTTGCAGATGACGAAGAAAGTTGCAATTGGTATTGATCTTGGAACAACATATTCATGTGTTGCAGCATGGTTCGATAAACACAACCGTGTCGAGATCATCCCTAATCAACAAGGTAACAAAATCACTCCTTCATGCGTTGCTTGGGATGGACAACATCTTCTTGTTGGTGAGGCTGCAAAAAATCAGATCAGCAGCAACCCTACAAACACTGTTGTTGGTAAGTAAATTCATATATATGATGATCAACTTTTTTCATTTCTGTTTTAGGACCAATCAATACATTGATATAGCATTAATGTGCAGATGTGAAACGTTTAATGGGAGCAAGGTTTAATGATAATGTAGTGAAGAAAGATATTGACACAAGACCTTTTAAGGTTGTTGAAGGACCTGCTCAAAAACCAGTTATTGTATTTAAACACAAGTCAAAAGAGAAGAAGTTTTCACCTGAAGAAATATCTTCATTGATTCTAAAGAGTTTAAAGGAGGCTGCAGAGGCGTACCTTGGAACGACAGTTACTGATGCGGTCATAACTGTTCCTGCTTATTTTAATGATAAGCAGCGACAGGCGACCATGGATGCTGGTGTGTTGGCGGGTCTTAATGTTAAGCGCTTGATTAACGAGCCGACATCAGCAGCAATCGCGTATGGTTTAGACAAGAGTGGTGATGTGAACTGTCCTGAAGAGAAGAATGTGTTGGTATTTGATCTGGGTGGAGGAACGTTTGATGTGTCTCTTCTCAACATTACTAAGGCGGGTATGATTACTGTTAAAGCAGTGGGCGGTGACACTTATTTGGTGTGGTGAAAATTTTGATAAGTTGATGGTGAATCATTGTGTTGAAATGTTTAAGAAGAAAGAAAAGAAGGACGTGAGCGGGAACGCAAGAGCGATGATGAGGTTGAAAATTGCTTGCGAGAAAGCAAAGAGGGATTTGTCATCAAGAACACAAATACCAATTGAAGTTGATTGCTTGTTTGAGGGTATTGATTTGTTGATGAAGTTTAGCAGGGCGAAGTTTGAGGAGATAAATGCTAGTTTTTTCAACATGTGTATTAAGCATGTGGAGAATTGTTTGAGAGATGGAAATATGGACAAGAAGGATGTTGATGATGTTGTTATTGTTGGCGGGTCGACTAGGATTCCAAAGGTACAACAAATGCTGATGAAGTTTTTCGATGGGAAACCACTTTGCAAGAGTATTAATGCAGATGAAGCTGTGGCTTATGGTGCTGCGGTGTTGGCTGCAAACTTAAGTGGTTGTGGTGACGTACAAGAAGGTGCGGGATTTGATGTTAAAAGACGTGACGCCTCTTTCTCTTGGCATAAGTATCAATACTGAAGGTGTAATGAGTATTGTGATCCCAAGGAACACACCTGTTCCCACTGTGAAGGAGCGCGTTTATGAAACAATCTTTGACTACCAAGTATCTGCGGTTATCCCAGTTTTCCAGGGTGAGGCCAAATATACCAAAGAAAACATCTTTCTTGACACGTTTAGTCTTTACGGCGTTCCAGCAGCCCCTAAAGGTCAAGAAAAGTTGAAGGTTTGCTTTAACATGGACGCAAATGGTATTTTGAATGTTTCAGCGGAGGTGATATCCACGGGTAATAAAACAAGTATCACAATTGCAAAGAGTGGAGATTTGTCCAAGGACGACATCAAGAGGATGGTGAAAAAGGCAAAGCATTGAAGAATTAAACAAAAGCGGATAAATAATGTTCGAATGTATAAATTATCAAGCAAACAATCTAATCTTTAGCGCAGTTCTATTTTGCGGGTTTTCTTTTGAAAGGTATTATGTATGAACTCAAATTAAGTTAATGAATGACTATGGATAATCCAATCCTTGTGAGGTTATGTTTTGCTTCTGTTTATAATCTTAGATGTGTTCGGTTCTAATGCATTAGTTTGTTGACAACTAAATACTCTTTACATTCATATATCTAAGTCTTTTGTAGTTGTGGAAGTTTTGCCAATATTTCTTTATGATCAATGTATCAGCTTAGGTGACATCATATCAACAAGATGCTGAAAAAGGCAAAGCAATGAGAAACAAAATCAGTTAAACATTACATTGGTGTTTTTTTCTAGGTATATTTTTAATATTTCTTGAGCTCAATGCTAAAATATATGTTGCCTAACTGCAAACAATCAAATCTTTTGCAAGGTTTTATTTTTCTGTCTTAATACATTTTCCACCCTGTCTAACTGGCTGCATTAATTCTACAAACAATCATTGATCCCTTCAATTCCATTACATTGAACAATAAAATAGTTTTTTGACAACTAAGTACTGTTGATAATCAGCATATATATTTCAATATAAACTGCACCTATAAATCTTTTCAATTGCTTCGGAGAGAAATTAAACACAGTAAGAGGTTGTTTGTTTAAGCATCTGAATGGTTCGGCATTTAATGATTCAGACTGTTTGTTCGCAAACAAATGTTTGAATGGTTCAGATATTTGCCTCTGAATGATTAAGCATTATAGTGAGTTTGAATGGTTAAAACCTCTTATCTGAATTGGTAAGACATTTGCCTTTGAATGGTTAAACAATATAATAGCTTTTAATGGTTAATACCTTCTACTGGTTCAGTACTTAATAATAAGTGAGCACCAACTTAGTTTTTAATATTTTTGACATATTGGATATATATCTAGGAGAGTTTTGATCTTTTTCCAAGCCTAATTGTTTCTTGCCCTTCATATAAACAAAAAGTGAATATCGACATAAGGTGACATCCATTCATTGGGTATTTTATTTTAGTAGATGAAAAAAAATGCATACACCTCATTTTGAGTTCAAATTTATGCATTTAAGGTGACATCTTGAGTATTTTAGTGGGTTCAAAAAGATACACCCCATTCACCGTAGGGTTCTTTGCACAACCTTAGTTAGCACTAAGGATCATTTGTGTTTACAACCAGCAATTAGTAGTAAATACAAAATCTGTGATTTCTAATAGTTACAAACCTAAGTGACAAAAAAATATCACTACTAGATAATACACCTTTAATGGCATGCGAATGATGACACACACTAGTTATATGACATGCAAAAGCCTATGTCAAGAAAAATATGTCTATCTTTGTAAAAGAATTGAAGAAATGTTGACACACGACTTTTTCTATCATCGTTTTAGTATCAAAATTAAACAAAAAGCGCGGATCTTTTCTTGACCCACATTACAAATCGGATCATATATATATATATATATATATATATATATATATATATATATATATATATATATATATATATATATATATATATAGATTGGAGATTTTCTAAAAAGGCTCAAAACTCTAAGAAGTGTAGGAACCATTCACAAACAAACACGCGTCCATAAGGGAGAAAAACACGAGGGGCGTTATCGTCATTTCACGCGTTGGCGCTGTTCTTCTGAATCATGATGTCTCCAATAGACCGAAGCCCTAATCATTCATTTTCTCTTCTCCATCTCTACCTACCACCACCACCGCACCAGTGAAACGCAACCACCGGTCCACCGCCACTTCAACTTGGATCTCTAACCGCAACAGGAACTGAAAGGAAAATTTCTTCAATCGTCTTCTAGTCATTTACTGTTCATCTATTATAAAACTCTTCAGTTACTTCAAATCTAAGAGTACGAATTTGTGTTTTTCAGTCGGTTCTGGTAACTCTATTATTAGCGTTATTTACTATATGTTCTTGATGCAGTCGATTCTAGTTTCATTAACTAGGTGTTCATTCGACTTTTGATCTTCAATTGGATATGAGATTGGCCGTTTTGTGATTTATTTATGAAATCTTATTTGATTTTGACCTTTGTTTTTCTTCAGTTAGTTTTTGAATTGATTTATTATGCTTATGAACAAGATGAATCATGAACCTGCAACTAATGTTGTGTTCGGTCTACAATTTGCACAAGTTTAGAGTATCTTAGATGGTTATCAGTGGTACATAATTGATAAAGAAGGTTTGTATTAGTAAATTCCTTCATTTATAAATTAGACAAATTGGATTTTCTGTTTCTTAAACTTTAGTTTGTAGTGTTAGCTTACTTTTAATCAGCTTTTTAAACTTTAATTAGTTTGTAATGTTAGTACCTGAATGCATGTTATGTCTAGGTGTATGTCTTATGTTTGTAGGTATAAATGGAGGATTTGATAATGAAGATTTCAATGTTAGTACCAAAATCGAATCTAATAAAGAACATTATGGAAAGCTACTGAAACTTTTGCCTAAACCAAACTAAATGCCTTCTATGATGGTCCTTTTGGTGACATACTTATATACTACTAATAGGGAAGGTCGGTGCTTTGCACCGGCCTCTCCCGTCCCGTCACGCCGCGTTTCAACTTTTTTGTACTTTAACGTATTAACGGTTTTAATCCCCAACTTTTAACGCATTGACGGTTTTAGTCCCCGACTTTTACTAATCGTCGTTTGAGCTCCTGATGAGTTTTTGACTTTGATCTCTTACTCCACTTTGACACATAGTACGACTTTTACTAATTGTTGCTTTAGCCCCTGATAAGTTTTCGACTTTGCTCTCTTACTCTACTTTGACATATAGTACGACTTTCATCGTTCTTTAACATATGACACATTACGTTTTTTCGTCGTGACGTACGGGGCATGAGACTTTTTTTCAACACATATGACGAAGTCAAATACGCAAGACCCGACTGCGTGACCCGGTCGCTGCAACGCGCGGCCTGATGTTAAATCTAGTTGTTAATTAGAATTTAAGATGGGCATGTAATCGAATAATGAATTGCAATATAATTTGTTGTTTTGCAGTTGGATGATGTTATTTAGGCCTACATTATTGCATATGATTTAGTCATAAGTTAAGTTATTCTTTCACAAAATGTTATTACTTGATTAACAGATATTGACAATCCACCAGTTCATTAATGTTGCAGTTAATTCATTGCACTTAATTCTCATGTCCATTTTGTTTCAACAGCAACCTTTCATATTCCATATCAGTCATGGCATCCCTAAAATACTTGCAAGTATTTCTTTTCTAATCTAATTTTGCCTCCTATAATTGAATATTTACCATCCCACTTGTTTTGTGACCAGAAATGTTGCACATAATTAAATAATTAACAGTGAACTGCAAGACATGTTTGGAAAACTTTCATCTCTATCCACATTGTATATAAATAAATCATTCTTTTATTTATTCATTTATCCAAGGACTTTCATATTTATGACATAGAGCAAAGGAAATTCATTAATACTTCTTTTGTTATGCTTTAGGGATCTATCTTTTAATTCTTTAATACGTTATCTTCTTATAGTATTGTAGTGATTGTGCAGAAAATATTACTAATATTATAGAAGTCACATGAAAATAACACTGAGAATGAAATGAACAAAACTCGATACATAACAATTCTACCAGGCAACACTATTGATAAAAGTATGGTTTATTGCTATAAGCCTATAACTAGTTATATGCCTATTCTGGTACTTGAGATATAACCCAAGTTCTATTTCAAGTTTGTTTATTGATATTTAATGATCTTTTGATAAGTTATTGCCAAATTTTTTAATCGGTTACTAATTTAATTTTATAAAATGTAAACTATTTAGAAATTTTGGACATATATTATTATGGTTAACAAATCATGTTTCTCATGTGATCGTTTTTCCACGTAGCTGATCACAAAGGTAAATGACTTGCTTCTTTGTTTCCGTCAATAAATTTTTTCAACAATTGAAGACGATGAAAACATCACTTTTCAACGAAAGTTTGCTAAGGTATTACTTTTGCTTTAATCATATGTTTCGGTCACAGAATTGCATGCTGGTATGCTAGCTTTTGTAGAGATTCGGTGATTCGGTTGATAGTGAATGGTCTTTCATTTGGGCTGACTTTGCTTTTTAAGTATGGCTAGACAACATGAATGGGAGCTCATACTTTCCCAAATCATATAAATTGTTCCAAGAGTTGAATTCATACTTTTATCTATAAATTGTGACCACAGTATGATTTGAATATGTGGGATGGCTAGACAACATGTATGTTTTACTGCTTTTTTCACGTTTGGTAACCCTTTTTCTATTCATTATTACTTTTATTCTATTATGCATACTATTTTCATTTATGGTTCTTGTTCAGCATTGTGCTAGTGGTATTACAAACAATGCTGCTAATATATGTTAAATATACTTGCTCAAGTTTTTTGTTTTGGTGACCGTGAGTGCTATAAAGATTGGTGGAATGCACAAACAGTTGACAAAGTATGCATTTTTCAAAAAAGAAATAAACAAAAAATCTATATTGAAATTCCATTTGCTACAAACTATGTACTGACTTTGTTTCTGGTTTTCTGTATGTGTTCACCACATCAGCTGGAACCATGGGCCGTGAACAAGCTAGGAGGGAGAACGTTTGAGGTAAAGTACTCGTTTTCTTTTTGTTGAGATTTTGGGGGTTTTCCACGGTTTATTGTTACTATGAAGGCGATCATGGTTTTGTATTTAATGAAATGTTAACTTTGTTATGTTTGTTGATATTATATAAAACATTGTATGAAATAGATTGTTTTACTATATATGTATTTTATTTTGCACACGAGACGTTAACCGCCATTTATTGTGAATATTACTAATTTTACAAAAAAAAATAAAAATTAGAATACCTAAAACCATGACACACATTGTGTTCTTTGTTTATGACATGTTCTTCCTTGACACGCATTGCATATCGTAAATGTGTGTCGTTAATGTGTGTCATAAATGTGTGTCATAAAAAGATGACATATAAATGCATGTCGTCTTTTATTTATGACATGAGCTTCCTTGACATACTTTAGCATGTCATGTATACCCTTTTATGACACGCATTGCGCGTCATTAAAGGTATATTTTCTAGTAATGTATGTTACATGTATCATTAAGGGTAAGGGTGTTCACGGTCCAATTTTGACAGTTTAACGTCAAACCGTGAGCAAAACCACCAGTAACGGTTTTTGAAAACCGTTAGTAACGGTTTTTGAAAATCGAAAACCAAAACCAAACCAGTGAAATTTAAAACCGAATCAAACCAAACTATAACTAACGGTTTGATTCTGGTTTGGTTTCATGAAACTTATATATCTCTTTTAAAAGGAACCAACAAATTCCTCCTTTAATTAAAAAAACTTGGATAATGAATAGTGTCAAATTTGCAATGTTGTTAAACCAGGCGATTCAACCGGTCCAACCGCGGTCGGACCGCGTTTTCTGAGAATCACAGTTCGATAGATCATGGTCTGATAGGTGCATGTTTGTGAACCGCTCAAACCGGTCCGGTCGGACAAGGACCGGACCGTAATTGAACCGAGTTAGTATTAAAATATATATTTTTGTGTTTGATTTTTTTGGATTTTATATTTACATCTATTTATTTTTGTGTTTTTGTAATTAAAAATAATATTTTGATGTTTTAAGTTATAAAGATGATAGAGTTCGTTTTATTTTGAAATTAAAACTTGTTTAAATTATAATTCTTTTGGTTATTTTTGGCGTTATTAGTTTTTTTGTAAAACTTAATATTATTGAACTTAGGCTCTCTTTAAATTAAAATTCTTATGACACTAATTTGATAAATATATATTTCATCTTACCCCGGTCCAACCAGTAAAATCATAATACCAGTTCAGTGTCCGGTCCAGTTTTCAAAACATTGCAAATTTGTGTGGCCATGTAGGTTATGCTTTGTTATTTTTTTGACTTTGTGTTTTGATTAATTGAATGTATTATTTGTGTGCGCATTACTGTTGTGAGTTTTTGATTTGTCACGAAGGGTTATTCGCTTTTGTGTTTTTGTGGTGTCCCGGGCTCGATCTTTGGATCCTCTCTTTTTATCTTCCGAAGCAGGATCGTATATTTACCATTAATAAAATAGATACAATAGTAACACAAAGGCTAGTAATTTCACATGTAGTTAGCTCACTACTAGAAAATATACCTTTAATGACACGTAATGTATGTCATATAAGGGTATGGATGACACGTTAAAGCATGTCAAGGAAGCCCATGTCATAAATAAAGTATGATATGCATTCGTGTGTCATATTTTTATGACACACATCTGTGACACACATTTATGACATACATTTACGACATGCAATCCGTGTCAAGGAAGACCATGTCATAAACAAATGTGTGACACGTTAATGCGTGTCATGGTTTTAGGTGTTCTAATTTATTTTTTTGTAAAATTAGTAATATTCACATTAAATGACAATTAATGTCTCATGATGCAAAATAAAACACATATAATAAAATAACACATCTCATGTAATATTTTATAAAATACCAACAAACATTACAAAGTTAACGTTTAATTAAATACAAAACCATGATCGCCTTCATCGTAACAAAAAAAACCATTACCAAGAAAACCCTCAAAATCTCAGCATAAGAAACCGAGCACTTTACCACCAACATTCTCTTTTCTAGCTTCTTCATAGTCCATGATTCTAGCTGTGTTCACCAGACAAAAAACCAGACACAAAATCAGTAATAAGAAAACACATGAAGTCAGAATTTCAAGTCTAAAAAAAAACCTAATTAACAACTACATTAACGAATTGCAACAATTAACGAATTGCAACAACCTACAAACAAAGAAGAGGAGATACCAAATTGAAGACACACCTGCAATTACAAAACAATAGGAGACATGAATCTAAGAAAAAGAACAATCGACGGGAAAAATTAAACAAAAAGACAAAAGAAGACGAAGCAATCGGACATATGTGAACAACAAAGCATATTCAATTGTTTGATGAATCAAACATCTACTTAGTGTCTTTAATACATAAAGTTGGCCATATTTACATATTTTGCTACTTGAGAGCGTTGAATTAAACGTCTACTTACTGGCTTTCCAAAAGGTTACTTGTTACGCTACTTGAAACCGTTCTTTCGATGGCCAAAGGCTTTCCAAAAGGTTATGTCGACCATCTTTGGTGGATGCTTGATTCAGCATAAGCTTGTTACCGAAATCTTTTAACTTCTTTATGCCATCCAAATATTTCTAAAAGGTTATGATGTTCCATTATGTTTCTATATATATATATATCAAAAGGGTGACCATTTATAAAACAAAAGAGAAAACTGTTGAGTGTATAATTTGTGTAAGCATTATGTAGATAATAAGTTTTTTGTGATTTTTTAACGTATGATCATGAATTTATAAGGCATACCTGATGGCTGATGCTGCTACTGTGTATTTGTTTTCTAAGAAAACATCACAATGGTCAGTACCATTTAAAGGTGATTCAGTACTCCATCAACATTATCTGCTTATACAAAAACAAAAAAATATGTTTAGGTTGACTTTTGAAGTCAAAATAGGCAAGTTTCACTCTTGGTTCGTGAGTTAATATATTTAAGCATAAGCGCATTTTACAACATAAAAAAATAAAGGATTTTCAAATCTAAACCATATAAATGAATCATAAGCTTACCTAAACATACTATCAAACATACACACTACCACAACTTTAACAAGAGATACATGTTTGACCGATTAGAACTGTTGCAACATGTTTGACTTAGTAGAATTGTTGCAACATGTGTGACCCATTAGAACGTACTGTTGAAAACAGTCAGTCAATAAACATTAGAGATCGAACACATATATTTCATTCCATAAACAACCAAAAGGAACAAAACCAATGACTTAAAGGTTATAAAAGTATTGTATAGAAGCATGGATATAGATACACAATAATACTTTGCTGAAGCGTGCCTTGCTAAAAAAGCCACTCGTATAATTAATAAGATAACAAAGAAAATAGGCTAATATATGTAATCAACACCCAATTAAAAGTGAGGTTTGAAAGACTGATATTAACAGAACATGACCCAAGCAACACTATGCTCAAACTCAGTAGGTTCAAAATCCTTGTCCTTTTGAATCTTCATCACTGAAGCATACATCTTGAAGATCCAGATTATAAATACAAAAAAAAAAACTGTAAGTTAAAATTAAAGTTCTAAATAGATAGCTCAACACACAATTAGATAAGCATGTAAATTTTTATCAATAATTAATTGTGCCAACTACATTCAATTGTTCATTTTTCCGTATTATTTATATGTAGTAAAAATTCTTTAATATCTTAACTATACCTAGAAAATGCAACTTTGTTTATATTACCAAGTTATATCTTTGCCTGCAACATTAACACATATGTCTTGAAACAGATCAATGATGTCTACTTTTTAGTTCATCTAATTTCTCTTAGCTCAAAATTAACCTAATATTATGACTTATCCTTGTCATATACAAAATTAAAACTAAATTAGTAGCCATTGACAGTTAGATCAAACTACTTGGCATAGAAACTCTCAAATTCATACATTGAACTTAAATATGTGAAACCCTAGATAACTTTAAGAGAACAATTCAATCAGAATCAAGACCTGTTAACGCACAATTGAATTGTAATGGTGTTTAACGACCACCACTTCCGGCCACAGCACTACTGTCACCACCGCACCACCGCCACTTAGGAAGAAACTATTACAGGAATTATAGTAAATCAATTAGGCTAGACAAATCTACTAATCTAACCAATGAAAATCAATAGAAAACAAACCAAGCTTTAAAGTAAACCAATTAAAGTAAGTAAAGTAATCAGTTAGGGTTTATTAACAACATACGCTTTCCACCACTATAGTGGGTATAGGTTATTATCTATTCTCATCATCATTTGTGTTTTAAATGTTTGTTTGGTGTAACTTGGCCGACTACAAAGATTACTGACTCTACTATAACTAATAGTAAATAAAGCTCGCGCAACGAGCCATTAACTAAAGTAGTTGAAATAATATAGAAACTTTGAAGTAAACGTAAAACAAATAAAATATTTTTTTCTAATTTGCTCATGCGTTTGGTAAATGTAAAAGTATAATAATCTATGGAATGGAAGAGGATATTGAGAACTCTCAATTAGGAATAGATAAGGAAGTTAAGTTGTTGGATGGGCATAGATGAAAGCTTGAGATGCACTTCAAACCAAACAAATATAAATAAACTATATTTAAACATAATATATATGACATGCCTTTTATTTAGAACATATTTTAACTTGAGAATAATTAGGAACAGTTTTAAATGTTGTATTTATTATAATATAAATTGACCAAAATGTTTATAATTCAACTAATTTTAACTTCTATTTTAAAAAAATATGATTTATGAAGTCGTTTGTTAAAATGCATATATGCACTCACATTACTTGTACAAAAACGCACCTTATGGGTGCATATATGCATTCTAAGAAACGACTTCACAAATCATATTTTTTTGGGTTATCGGATTTAATCACCCTCAACTATTGGTTATTGGCCGCTGTCACCCTCAAGTATCACTTTGGCCAATATAACTCCCAACTAAACACTTTGGTGTCTGTATCACCAAAATTTAACAAAAAATTAACCAAAAATTAACCAAAAGTGACTTGAATTGGTTAACTTTTGTTGATACGGTGTCCGTGACACCAAAAGCTAACCAAATAATAATCAAAAGTTAACCAAAAGTGACTTGAATTGGTTGACTTTTGGTGATACGGACACCAAAGTGTTTAGTTGAGAGTTATATTGGCCAAAGTGATACTTGAGGGTGACAACGGCCAATAACCAATAGTTGGAGGTGATTAAATCCAATAACCCTAATTTTTTTAAATAGATGTTAAAATTAATTGAATTACAAGTATTTTGGTCAATTTATATTACAAAAAGTTTAACATTTTGCCTCTTTTTATAATTCGTTAAAGTTGTACTTTTTGTACTCAAGTTAAGAGGTGTTCTCATTTGAGAGTACCTCATATATAAACTATAAAAAGTTAAATATATACTAAATGTTGAAAAAGTTATTTATATTTGTTTATACGGTTTTATACGGCCGGTTTTATATAAACTGTAAATCAAACTGTTCACTACGGTTTGTGAACTTTAAGACCGATCGATTGAGTGATAGACATAAAAAGCAATCGTAAAACCGGCAACGAAACCTAACCTATGCTCGGTTCGTATGGTTCTACAATTTCATAACACCGCTATAATTTATTTATTTTAGTACAATAGAAAATGTATTGCTACATATTTTAATGTTGTAGCTGGAAATTTACTATTTCAACTTACAACTCAACAGATGAATGCAAATACATCAAATCCACAGTGAAGTAATGAATTGATGTCTGGCAACCCAAAGTTCATTGTCAATTGTAATCCATCATGGTCTTTCGTACTAGTCGTGTCTAAAGTTAAATAATTTTTTTTGGACAGCGAAACGAATAAAGTCCGGCTATCCGGGGTAACTAATGGCGAAAGGCAACCCAAACACTCCGCGAACACAGACAGCTAATGGTAAAACCCGTTTGGCTCAGAGATCGAACTTGTGTTGCCACAAGTCTCTCTTCATTGCCTCCATTTGCCCCTTTCAAAGTGGTAGCAGTGGAATAAAACTTGGGTGTCTTTTGAAAAATCCAAACCTTATACCACTACACTACATTGGAAATTGCCTAAAGCTAAATAACTCATAGCTTACAAAAGGGTTTTAGTAAACGGGATAATAAATCAAGGTTTAAATATAACTAAAACATTACAACACAGTAACACACTAAAACTTTATATATGTTATTAACTTTAATAAAAAGACGATAACTAGTTATAACACCAGGTGATACGACAATCAAGTCTTAGATATGTAACGTTGTCTCACGCGTTAATATAAAAGTTTTATTAAGATATAAAGTCGTAATGTGTAACATATTAAAAGACGAAGTTATATCCTACTCAGAATTCAAAATGAGAGCTAAGTCAAAGCTAATGTAAAAGTCGTAAGTATATACGTCAAAGTAGAATACATGTTTCAAAGTTGTAAAATGATTATGTCATCAGGAGTCAAAGTGATAATAAGTCAAAGTCCGAGGTAAAAATCATAAATAAATCAAAGTTTAGTTAAATGGTTAAAATTGACATTGAGTGAAACTTTTAGGTTAAAGTTATAAATTATGTTTTGGTCACGTGAGTGGCATGTGGCCACACACCGACCTTCATCTTTAGTATATATAAATATAAGGTATACTGGTTATAAATGATCTAAACTTACACGTCAAATTCGGAAAGCTAAAGTAGTAAATCATGTCAAAGTATTAGAAGTTAAAATAATAACTAAGTAAAAGTAGTAAACGTATCAAAAAAGATTAGGGGGACTGAGGGAAGAGTAAGGGGCTGTTTGGCAAAATTTGAATCGTTAAGTGATAAATGGTTAAGAGGTCTGAACCATTAAGAGGTTCCATCAATCAGAGGGATGTTGGGGTAGAACTTCAGATGAATATAAAGTTAGTATATGTTTCATTCAGTTTCATTCAGCATTTCTCAGTCTTTTAACCATTCAGCACTTAAATGAACCATTCAGATGCTCTTTTTTCTGAAACAAACGCTCTGAATGCTGAATGATTAAACACTGAACTAAACCATTAAAAAGTAAACAAACAACCCCTAAATCGATAAAGACTTAAAAGGCTAAAATAATTATACATTAAAGTCGAAACATAAACACGTGAAAGTTAGGTCAGAGGACAAAAGCAGTAATATACAACCTATATAGTTCGTAGTTTTGAATATATATCAATATCAATTAATTTGTTACAAAAATAAGCGTCCTTTGGGTTTTTCTTACACTGTCTAGCTACTTGTTCGAGAAGATGACGAAGAAAGTTGCAGTTGGAATTGATCTTGGAACAACATATTCATGTGTTGCAGCCTGGTTCGATAAACTCAATCGTGTTGAGATCATCCCTAATCAACAAGGTAACCGAATCACCCCTTCATGTGTTGCTTGGGATGGAACTGAAATGCTTGTTGGTGAGGCTGCAAAAAATCAAATCACCATCAACCCTACAAACACAGTTATTGGTATGTATATCATCATTCAACAACTCTCATATTAGATCATCATTTTTGTAAGATTTGCCTTTTTTATTTATAACAAAATGCAGATGTGAAACGTTTAATGGGAGCTAGATTTAATGATAATGTAGTGAAGAAAGATATTGACACCAGACCTTTTAAGGTTGTTGAAGGACCTGCTCAAAAACCAATCATTGTCTTTGAACATGTATCAATAGAAAACATGTTTTCACCTGAAGAAATATCTTCACTGATCCTAAAAAGTTTGAAAGAGGCTGCTGAAGCTTATCTTGGAACAACAGTTACTGATGCGGTCATAACTGTTCCTGCTTATTTCAATGACAACCAACGACAGGCAACAATGGATGCTGGGGCGTTGGCGGGTCTTAATGTCATGCGTTTGATTAACGAGCCAACATCAGCAGCAATCGCCTACGGGCTAAATGAGTGTGCTGATGTAACTTTTGTTAAGGAGAAAAATGTGTTGGTATTTGATTTGGGTGGAGGAACATTTGATGTGTCTCTTCTCAAGATCAACGATATGGGTACGATTACTGTTAAAGCGGTGGGCGGTGATACTTATTTGGGTGGGGAAAACTTTGATAAGTTGATGGTGAGTCATTGTGTTGAAGTGTTTAAGAAGAAAGAAAAGAAGGATGTGAGTGTGAACGCAAGTGCAATGATGAGGTTGAAAATTGCTTGCGAGAAAGCAAAGAGGGATTTGTCATCAACAACACAGATACCAATTGAAGTTGATTGTTTGTTTGAAGGTATTGATTTGTCGATGAAGTTTAGCAGGGCAAAGTTTGAGGAGATAAATGCTAGTTTTTTCAACATGTGCATTAAGCATGTGGAGAATTGTTTGAGAGATGGAAATATGGACAAGAAAGATGTTGATGATGTTGTTATTGTTGGCGGGTCGACAAGGATACCAAAGGTACAACAAATGCTAATGGAGTTTTTTGATGGGAAGACACTTTGCAAGAGCATTAACCCTGATGAAGCCGTGGCTTATGGTGCTGCAGTGTTGGCTGCAAATTTAAGCGGTTATGGGAGCCAAAAGGTGCAAGATTTGGTGGTATTAGATGTGACCCCTCTTTCGCTTGGCATCAGCGCCATATTAGACGGAGTATATGATATGATGTCTGTTGTAATCCCGAGAAACACACCCATTCCCACCATCAAGGAGAAGATTTATCATACATCTGACTACCAAGTATCGGTTTCGATTGATGTATACCAGGGTGAGAGCAAACATACCAAAGACAACATCTTTCTTGACAAATTTATTCTCCATGGTGTTCCACCAGCTCCTAAAGGTGTAGAAAAGTTGAAGGTTTGCTTTAACATGGACGCTAATGGTATTCTGAATGTTTCGGCTGAGGTGATGTCCACTGGTAATAAAACAAGTATCACAATTGTTAAGAGTAGAGATGTGTCGAATGATGACATCAAGAAGATTGTGAAAAAGGCAAAGCACTGAAGATTGTGGTCGTTGAAGTATTATATATTGCCTTTATTTAGATCACCTCCAAATATTCACTGGTGGCGTTTGTGGGTGTTTGCAGCATTGATAATTATCATAATGTATCGCGTGGACGTTTCAATAACCCTTAAACATGAACATAGACTGGGAAATTATGTATTTATAAATACCTGTTCATCCATCATTATTCGTTAATAGATGGTGTAAGGGTTTATATGTAAATTTGTGCATATTTTTAGATAAATTATGAAACCAGATATGCATGCAACAATATGTGCAGTTTCCACAACCATCACCATTATCACCTTCACTAGCTATCTGCTATCGCCAGTGGTGCATCCTTATGGACGTCGGCTTTTGTGTGTTTTTTCGCCACAAGTGTTGATTTTTACTATGATACTTTAAATTTGTGTATATATTGATCTTGTCCCGTGTAAAATATAAATTATGAGTCCTGTGATTTTCATCTTGCTATAAAAGTTCAGGATCCGCCATTGGTCAATCGTTGCCTCTTGGCTAGTCACTTTAAACACATATATAGTGTATGTTTTGATAGTTTTTTTAATCAATCCTTGTCCCAAACATTTTATTATTAAAACTGTAATTAATTTTTTTCGTTGTAAAATTACACATTAGCTAACGAGGTCTACTTTGTAAAATTACACTTTAGACAGATAGATATCTGTAAATGCTTTGGGTTTTGATGATCGTATCATGAGTTGTTATTAGATTTGATGATATTAAAGGTTTTCATCAAAGATTTAATGTAGGGAGTATAATATAGCTAGCTTGCGATAGTTTGTGTCTTGACGAAGAGTCCAAAACCAATCCTAGGTTGTTGAAAACTTGAGTCTAAGAGATTTTCAAATAGCCAGTTGTTAAACAATAATTAAACACTAAAAAAACCCAACAATAAACGATAAAAAGTTAAAAACAAAGCCTAACAAACCTTTATGAAATGAATATATAATTCTGAAAAAACCTTTTTATGAAATAAATACACATATATATAATTTAAAAAGTCCATTCAATAAAACATCTAATTAAACAATGGTTGTTGCTTCACTATTTTAACTAATCATTCAACATAAGATACCTAATTGAAACAAACAAAGATTGTGCTATTTAATTATAACAAAAGTTAAAAATAAGTTATATATCTAATTAAAACAAAACAAACTTTGAGGGATTTAATTAGTTCGAACAAAATCAAAGCTTGATTATGTTAGTTGTGTGACATTTTCTGTTACATCCAATTGAAGATGTCACTTTTAAAAATAAACAAACCTTGGTCAAGGTCCTAGACAAGTGAAGACTTAGTTTAATAGTATTTGTCTTAGAATATTTGTGTAATCGGTATGTGTTTAATTGGGCGTGTTTAGACTTATTGTAAGGTGAAAATGGTATAGACTATAAATAACATCACGTAGGTCATTTTATAGAGTGAGTTGCCTGCATTTCTATTTCATGTCTTATTGTAACCTTCATTTGATCTAATAAAATTTCGTATACAATTATATCATGGTCGTCATCATACTTTGAATTGATCTTAATGAACATTCATGTATCAATACATTATTAGTGAGATTCCGCATCACTAATAATAAACGACATTCATCACAATATTAGATCTAGATCCAAGCTCATCTTATAGACTAATCATTTTATATTAAGGAAATGGATCATCAACCAAAAGTTAACGTTGTTGCAAATGTAACAGAAAAATAAGAAAATTTTCAAACACTATAAATTGTATATAAATGAAGTTTTAAATGAGGTTTGTTACTTCATCTCAACCACATAAGCTTTGAATCTTTCTACAACAAAAAATACATTTTATTGTAATAAAATCTTAGGTACCTTATCTCAACCATATAAGCTTTGATTCATTAGTACAAAATCCTTATATAATATAGGAAAACTGATTTTGTTTAGTTGACATCATTAGATGTGATATTTGCTACTTGGCATTATAAGAGTGTTTTTCTCATAATAATATTTTTATATTTAAAATATATATATATATATATATCTATAATAATAATATATTATAATAACCTTAACTACATTTTGATCCCTAATATTTAGGAGAATCTTTAGAAACTTAATAGTATTTACATTTTAAATCCTCTTTTACTAGGAGTGTGAATAATCATCTTATATTTGATAGGGTATAATAATGAAACTTAAGGATAAAATTGTTAATAATCTACAATTAAATAACTCAATAATTTTAAACATACATAAATTTTTAATACGACATCACTTTTAAAAAAACTACACCATAAAACCGAGTATTTAAGAAACAAACCCGAGCATAGCGCGAGCTCTAAACTAGTAAGTTAATAACGAAACAAGTCAAATAATTTAGAACTCAAAGACAAAATGCGTGAAGTTTTGTTTAATTAAATTGTATTTAAATAGTGATCTACACTCTAAAGTAAAGTAGAGGTCTCCTAGACCTCATAAAAACAAAGAAATATTGGGTTTAATTCTATTATTAAACAAAAAGAATGAAAGTCTAAAGTTGAGTCATGCACTTTTCTTACCGAGTTAGAGTGTGGTCGTGACCGGATCATACAATGGCTCTTAAAGTAAATACATTGTATTTGAAAACTAGAAAACAATATTATAAATAGAATGGGTCTATACACACCTTCTTTTCATACTTGTTAAATCTTTTCAAATTTTTTTTAAAATTTTTCAATATGTACCCCCAAATTTTTATTCTCCACATTTATTAAAAAACTGTGTTTCTAAATGAAATTAATAATATGCGTATATAAAAAATGTTTATTGTTGGTATTTAACGGTTCAATTAACTTTTTGTCCGGTCCGCTTTATTCGGTTGTAAATCTTTTTATTCGGTCGTACAATCATTTTTTTGGCCTAACCTAACCGAATTAAACCGCTTTAGTAGATTTATTCGGTCCGGTTATCCGATGAAACCAATTATTATACGGTTTATTTAGAAAACCAAATTCACAATTTAGATACTATTAGTAACCGAACCGAAAACCAAATTTGAATATCAGTTCGTTTTTCGATTACAGATACAATTTATTCCGAGTGTTTTTGGTTTCGGTTACTTTGGATGCCCATAGTCGATACTCACAAACTAAATTTAATTAATACAGCATTATAAAAAATGAAATCTTAATATAAGAAAAAAAAAGTTTATAAAAAATTGTTGTAATTGTATTTTTATATAACCTTAAGAAGGAACCGTAACAAATAAAAAAACCTTTAAAAAAATGAATATAGCAAAACCCTTTTTAATTATTACGTAAAAAATAGTTTATCACCGTGTTTAATTCACACATTGTTGATTGTTCCAACATCGATCACTTTTACGAGTTTGAAACGAAGATGACGAAGAGAGTTGCAGTTGGTATTGATCTTGGAACAACATATTCATGTGTGGCAGCATGGTTCGATAAACACAACCGAGTTGAGATCATACCTAATCAACAAGGTAACAAAATCACTCCTTCATGTGTTGCTTGGGATGGACAACATCTTCTTGTTGGCGAGGCTGCAAAAAATCAAATTGCTAGAAACCCTAAAAACACTGTTGTTGGTAAGTAACTTCATTTATATATATAATTATATATATATAATCATTCAACAACTTTCATAAATATTAGTGCTTTTGATATAATAACAATAATGTGCAGATGTGAAACGTTTAATGGGAGCAAGATTTAGTGATAATGTAGTGAAGAAAGATATTGACACCAGACCTTTTAAGGTTATTGAAGGACCTGATCAAAAACCAGTTATTGTATTTGAACATGAGTCGAAACAAAAGAAATATTCACCTGAAGAAATATCTTCATTGATTTTAAAGGATTTGAAAGAGGCTGCAGAGGCGTACCTTGGAACAACCGTTACTGATGCCGTCATAACTGTTCCTGCTTATTTTAATGATAAGCAACGACAGGCGACCATGGATGCTGGTGTGTTGGCGGGTCTTAATGTTAAGCGTTTGGTTAACGAGCCGACATCAGCAGCAATCGCGTATGGTTTAGACAAGAGTGGTGATGTGAACCGTCCTGAAGAGAAGAATGTGTTGGTATTTGATTTGGGTGGAGGAACGTTTGATGTGTCTCTTCTCAACATTACTAAGGCGGGTACGATTACTGTTAAAGCAGTGGGCGGTGACACTTATTTGGGTGGTGAAAATTTTGATAAGTTGATGGTGAATCATTGTGTTGAAATGTTTAAGAAGAAAGAAAAGAAGGATGTGAGTGCGAACGCAAGAGCAATGATGAGGTTGAAAATTGCTTGCGAGAAAGCAAAGAGAGATTTGTCATCAACAACACTAACACCAATTGAAGTTGATTGCTTGTTTGAAGGTATTGATTTGTCAATGAAGTTTAGCAGGGCGAAGTTTGAGGAGATAAATGCTAGTTTTTTCAACATGTGTATTAAGCATGTGGAGAATTGTTTGAGAGATGGAAATATGGACAAGAAGGATGTTGATGATGTTGTTATTGTTGGTGGGTCGACACGGATACCAAAGGTACAACAAATGCTGATGAAGTTTTTCGATGGGAAACCACTTTGCAAGAGCATTAATGCGGATGAAGCTGTGGCTTATGGTGCTGCGGTGTTGGCAGCAAACTTAAGTGGTTATGGTGACAAGAAGGTGCAGGATTTGATGTTAAAAGACGTGACCCCTCTTTCTCTTGGCATCAAGGTTTACGTCGATGATCCAGAGCGTAGAAATAATATGCATGTTGTGATCCCTAGGAACACACCAATACCCACTATAAAGGAGATTATTACCGATTCATGCTTTGACAACCAAACAAATGTCGTAACTGATGTTTATCAGGGTGAGAGCAAACATGCCAAAGAGAACATCTTTCTCGACAGTTTCTCTCTTGATGGCGTACCACCAGCCCCTGCACGTCAACAACATTTCAATGTTTGCTTTAACATGGATGCAAATGGTATTTTGAATGTTTCAACTGAGGTGATATCTACTGGTAATAAAAGAAGTATCACCATTGTTAAGAGCGGAGATTTGTCAAAGGACGACGTCAAGAAGATGGTGAAAAAGGCAAAGCACTGAAGAATTAAACAAAATCAGATCATAATGTTTTTCTTTTGCAAGGTGTTAACTGTTGCTTATTTATCTTTGTTGATAACTGTTGCTTTTGACTTGAAGTAAAATTTTAGTATTGTTGGTTATAATTTCAAGATAAGGCACTGGTAACATAATGTATGATGTAACATGATTGTAGGCTTTAACCTCTACACAAATAAGTTACCCTGATTAATATGCTCACATATATAGTTTTTCAAAGATGTTTCATTAACCCTTGAACGTGTCTCTCGCAACGGAGATGATCATAAATGTACTAGATGGTCTAGGGGTTATTGGATGTATGTGTTTAAAAGTAGGGGTGTCAATCGTGTCGGGTTGGCGGGTTAGCGGGTTGAATGAACGCGGGTTGACGGGTTGAATTATCCAACCCTAACCCGACCCATATTCCTATTCGTGTCAAAAATATCAACCCTAACCCGGATGACATAAATTCGGGTCAACTCAAATATAACCCGTTTAACCCATTTATCAAAATGAACCTAATAAATTTACGAGTTATAGGTGAGTTGTTTTGTAAGTCGGTTAAGAGTAACATGTTTAATATGTGATTTTGCGTATAACAACTACGTATATTGGGTTTCAATTACAAAAATATTATAAGTAACCATATATTTACATAAAATCTTATTCAAATCAAATTTATTTATAATAAACAAAAACAATAATAAATACTTAGCTTTGAAAATGTACGTAAAGGTAAAAATTTAAGTGGTAATAAATTATTTTATTGTGAGTAAATACTAAAGATAAGAGTAACTTAACACACATTTTTAGAAAAAAGAAAATAGATGAACTAATTTTTAAACATAAACGGGTTGGCGGGTCAACCCGTTTTTAAATGTTTCAACCCGAAAACGACCCGTTTTTATACGGGTCAACCCTAATATGACCCGTATTTTTAAATGGGTTATATTTGTCAACCCAAAACCTGATTACTTTCGTATCGTGTTCGGGTCGTGTTCGGGTCGTGTTTCATGTCGTGTCGAGAATTGACACCCCTATTTATTAAAAGAGAATCATAAATAAGTATTTAGTAATGTGTCCAAGGATAACATGATCAAGAAGATGGTGAAAAAGGCAAAGCAATAAGCAACAAAATCACATATATAGTATAAAATGTATGTTGCCTTTATGAAAAACTGTTAACAAACTCAATGCTTTTGTTTACAATGGCATTTCTACTTTCTTTTTCGTTTCTATCTAGTTTCTTTCTAGCTAGTTTGTTTGAGTTTTAATATATCTCTGCCGTTAAAAAGTATTAAAATATGTAACACTTAATGAGTTTTGAAAATTTATGTTTTTATTATCACCACACCAAAATGACCCTTTAGCCACGGTGTTTTCAAAAACGTCTTGTCACGCTTTTGATTAATGTGTGGCTAAGGTCATTTTTAATATATCAAAACCTTTTAACCTACTTTTAACCACATATTTTCTCTTATAATAAATTGCTAACTAATGACACAACACTGTGCTTGTCAACATTACAATCATTCAAATAAATTCATATTATATCATTTACATTTGTTAACTTTTTCATTACTTATTTCTATATAAAATTATATAATTGTTTTTTTACCGTTCAAGCTTTCAGTACTCACGGGTGTTAACCTAGTTGTATTTATATATTAAATTCCACGGCACACATAATCATATATTAAATTCTTCATCTCGACAAGATGCTTCTAGCGTTGGTAATGGCATTCTCTGAATCAAAACGGTTTGAAAGTTATGCCTTGTTAAAGATTGCATCGGCACCGACTAGGGGATGTCGTTTCAGCCCTTTTTTTTAGATTTAATTGCATATTTACCCCTATAAACACCCTTAAATGCATATTTCCCCAACTAAAAAAATCAATTGCATATATACCCAATGTTAACTAAATGTCTTTATTAAAAATGGGTATATTTGCAAATTAAAGTTGTTTATAAGGGGAAATATGCAATTGATTTTTTTGGTTGGGGAAATATGCATTTAAAGTATTTTGGAGGGGAAAATATGCATTTAACCCTTTTTTTTAAGAGAGGTGGTGATACAATAGTTATGGATTGGTGGCAGGTTATAGCTAACAGTGGCGGCGAAGGTGTTGGTGACTGGTAACGTTATAGGTGATGGTACGTTGTTGGTGATGGGAGTGAAAATAGTGACGGAAATGATCGACTATTGGTGATGATGGACAAGGGTGAATTATGACGGTGGTACATGGTCGTTGTAATGGTGTATTGGAGGTGTTGGTGGTGGTTTTTGATTGTTAACAACGGTGGTACATGGTCATTGCTGACGGGTTATGATGGTCTTAGTAGGGTTCATTAATGTTTATATATGTGATTCATGAACGTGCATGGTTAAAGTGGTTATAGGCTTATGGATTATACGGAATAGTGGTGCTACAAATATATATAGTTACAATTATCTAATATAATAAAGTAAAACGTAAAATCTTGTGTGGCGTATTTTTAAAGCTTCTGACTTATATGACATCATTTGAGAGTTTATCTCACAACAATGTTTTTTTATTTAAAATATGTATATCCGTGTGTTACACATGTGGCTCATTAAAATATTAAATTAATAAAAGAATTGAGTTGTTAACATGTAACTATAAAAAAAACACATATATTATTATCATTAAAGTTATTAGTAACAAATATTGTAAACAGCAAACAATGTAAGAAATGAAGTTTGGTTTTCAAAAGTAAAAAAAATGCAAAGTATATTGAATAGTTAAAAAATGCAAATTAGTAAAAACTTCCTTGTAGGCTATGTTTGTGTGTTTCCGTATTTGTCTAATATATTTCACACCATTTCTTGTTTTTACTCAAGTGTGTGAAAACACAAATTCTCTCAAACACTTTAAAACATGCTTATATGGCATTATAGCTCCAAAATTCTAAATCCAGCTGGTATATCCTATTTTAATACTTGTATACAACCATAGAACATAAAACCACGATGAAACAGCAAACATATTGTAGACGCATGTATGAGATTATACATTTTTAGAGGATTCAGATACTAATAACAATGTTTTTTATAACATATGATTAAAATATGTATAATTAAAACTTTAAGTTATGATAGAATATAAAACAACCACTACAATGAGTAAAAATCTAACACGATCATAATTTTAAAAAAAACTATTTAAAATCAGATTGTTCGTGATTCTCTTTTTATTTACAAATAAAATTTTGTGTAGTTCCTAAACCATACAAATCAGAATATCTTTAATGTCGATTTCTTACAAAAATTAATGTAGAAAAATTTGGGCGGAAAAAACTATCCACAACATGTCTCAATGCATGCCACGTGGCATCAAAAACCTTCTTTTATTAATATGTATAGATATAGATATTATAATAACACTAATTACATTGTTGAATTTTTTGGAGAATGCTGAAAAACTTAAGAGTATTTGTATTTTTAACCCTCTACTACAAGGGGTGTACATGAGTTAGTTTACATTTGATATGGTTAAAAATGAAAGTTATGGATAAAGTTAATAATAACATACAATTAATTAAGACCTCAGTGTTTTATAAATATACATAACATTTTTATACGATTTTTTTGGTATATCCAAATAATAGGTAGGAGCATAAACTGAAACATTCTGGAGCTATAAAGATAGTTATAAGTATAATATTGCCATACTAAAAATCTAATTTTTTAAAATATATCCTGTATTCCGTTTTACAACGGTTTGTCTCAAAACTGATTGAACATTCATAAATATCCTTAAAAGCATCACTTGAATGTTGTTTTCTCAAGCATGCAGGCACTAAACTAGTATATTTATAAAAGATTATGTGTCAAGCTCTAATCGAATTTCATAAGACTATTAATAAATTACACAGCAAAACAAGTGACTTGAGTCATAAAAGAATAAGACACTAACACAAATTATAAAAACAGAACACATATAGTACACGGTGCAAGTTTATCATTTATATTTCTATTTGTAAACCACAACACGATTACCTTTTATATATATGGACATATATAGATGAGTTAAGTGCAATTTGCACCCCTGTGGTTTACACTCAAAGTCACTATGCATCCCCGTCTGAAAAATTAGACCATTACCCTATACTTTTTAAAGCGGGTCATTTGCACATCTCCCTAACTTTGTCCGTTAGTTGAGTGTTAACTGAGGAGGATAAAAACGACTTTCAAGCAATTAAAAACTTGTTATATCAATTTGCATCCCTAGAATTCCCATATTCTTGGACAATTGCTATGTTCTTCTACACATCACAAAAAACCGAAAATTGAAGTTTTAAATTGGGTTGAATGTTTTGCCTTAAAATTGATTAGGGAGTTCAAAAATGGGTTGAAAAAGGAGTTTAAAGAGGGGTAAAATGGTATTTTAACTATTATTTGGATGGTCAACTAACGGTCAAAGTTAGGGAGGGGTGCAAATGACCCGCTTTAAAGACCATAGTGGTGCAAACGGTCTAATGTTTCAAACGAGGATGTAAAGTGATTTTAAATGTAAACCACATGGGTGCAAATTGCACTTAACTCTATATAGATATATAATGAACTATATATGTAGACATGTTAATAACGATTATCTAACGTTTTGAAATCAAGTAAACGTTCGAATGATTGGAACCCCATTTAATTATTATTAGTTGTAATATTCTTATAACTAGCGCATTGTGTTACTAATATTTGTTGAGAAAACTACAAATAACGTCCTTTATGTTTATAGTAACCTGCAAGTTGCGTCCTTTAGCAAAAGTATCTACAAATAACGTCCTTATTTTCATGGTTTTATACCATTCTCGTCCTTTGGACTAACTCTCGTTAGAAAATTCCGTTAAATTACATCATGTGACCCTCACATGAGGGTAAAATTGTTATTTTACCCTTATATATAATAATAATAATAATAATAATAATAATAATAATAATAATAATAATATCATCACCCACACATCAAATGCACCTTTATAACCTTCAATTTTCACACTCTCTCTGCATTTCAATTCCAATGAATGATGACCTGGGTATTATCACAAAGTGGTGTTACACCACTTCCAAACTTCCAAGATTATACCCAAAACCAAGATTCACAATACCCATTTATAAGCCAATCACATTCCGTTGTTCTTCCGTTTCAAGATTTAGAGATAGAAATTGGGGGTTAAAGGTGAGTGCACCGGAGAAGATACAGTTTGTAGATGAAGATGACAGTGAAGTAAACAATGGGTTTAATCCTGGTGCCCCACCACCCTTTACATTGGCTGATATTAGAGCTGTTATACCCAAACATTGTTGGGTTAAGGACCCATGGAGGTCAATGGCTTATGTTGTAAGAGATGTGGTGCTGGTGTTTGGTTTAGCTGCTGTGGTTGCTTATTTCAATAATATTGTGGTTTGAAATAGATCTGGGAAGAAACTAGAAAAGGTAGACTTTTGTTAACTACAAAACTCCGGCGACTGAGATGAACCGGTGGCGGTGGTGGTGGTGTTTGTGGAGGAGCATATGGTAGAGCAACAACCCTCTGACCACCGCATGAACCGGTGGGGTTGTGGTGGTGGTTTGGGTGGTGAAGAGGGAGAGAGTGAGGGCGAAGGAGAAGAGGGAGAGGAGGATGAAGAGGAGGAGATGATGGTGGGAGTGAGGTCCGGCAACGGTGGGTGGTGGTTGTGGGTGGTTTGTGGTGGAGGAAGATGAATTTGGTTGTGGGTTTCATTGTTGGAAATGTAGAGAGAGAAAGATGAATTTGGTGTGTGTATATATAGATATACGTATATATATATACACACACATACACAAAAAAACTAAATAAATTACAAAAATAGTCCTTTACGATTGAAAAGACTATTTTACCCTTTCATGTGCTGCACATAGTTGAATTTAACTGACTTTTCTAACGAAAATTAGTTTAAAGGACCAGAATGGTAAAAAACTACAAAAATAAGAACGTTATTTGTAGATACTTTTGCTAAAGGACGCAACTTGCAGGTTACTATAAACATAAATGACGTTATTTGTAGTTTTCTCATATTTGTTATTCAAATAAAGATACACACAAACTTTAATTATAAGAAGTTGGTATATGTATCGTGGAATTACAAATACTTATTAACTTTACATACCGGTATGAACCCATACGTTGAATATACAAAATTCACAAAAACACATACAGTGTACGAGTTTTGATTATCTAAGTGATGTGAATACTTGAACATAAACATAGATGCAACCGAACAACAATATTACTCAACAATACACTTTCTCTAATATAAAAAGCTCAACCGCACGTGTAATAACATCGTGCTAACCTTATAGATTATTTATTGTGTACCGATATGGATTTTATTGGTAAATGTCATTATGTCAGTGCATTGTGTGCATGTGTGAGCTTTCAACATTTATGTACATATACTTGTTGACTACTCTAAGGTGAGTTTATTACTTGCTTTTAAACATTTTTCGGCGAGAAAACATACACTACTTCATCACTTGGATTTTGTATTTACTTTTATGTCACACACTTACTTATTACTTTGCATGAAAACCACAATATATACTAAAGTCCTTCCTTTTATCAAGTCTTTAATACAGGGTACAACGGGGAAATTTGAGTAGTACTACGGGTTGTTTCAGACCCCACCATTGGTTGGGAGCCAAATAGTGCAAATTGTCCTTTAACATAGCCATTGGTATTGCAATGGTAACAAGGCATAATGGTAAATAGTCAGCCCTGTCTCGATATGCACAAGTAATAACTAATTTGGTCTTGCAAACCAACCGGACATAAGTAGTAGTTTACTTTATTAAATACTTTTTTATATTTAATTATTGGGTAATTAAACTCTTGGAACTCACCAATCTCGTGTTGACACTTTTTGAGTATGTTTTCTTAGGTCGTCAAGGTAGGTGCACGACCGGGGCATGCATCATTGGGTCTACATGATTTCAAACAATGTCATTTGTTATTGTATATTATTTTAATTTACATTTTAGGCGTGTTTTTATATATGCATTTCTTTACACTAAATGTTTTGACATTCATTTGTCGTTACGCTTCCGCAAACTTTAAATGTGTACTTTGTTTTGCTTTCTCTTTCTCATTTAATGAGATACATTAGTTTTCAAATTCAAATAGTGTCGTTTGGTGTAACTAATAACTTGGATCCTGGTTTTTACATATAGTGTCGTTTGGTGTAACATTTTAGGTAGGGTTTTTATTGCCTTGAGTCGGGGTTTTTACTTTTTACCACCTTTCGTCTACAAGTCCTTCAGTCCGGTGCATATATTAATGAACCGGACTTGATTACATGTTAATTTGTTAACTACTACTTGAAGTTTTATGTTTACATGTTAACTGTTAGTTTCATCAAGTATATACATGTATATATATAAACTGTAACTTACATATAAAAATACCAAACCGATTAATCTCGATTCCTAGCTCCAATGTAGCTCACCACCTAACTACCGCCTAGCAAGTTATACAACTGCTTATGATTTTCCTTTGGATGTTTTATTCTCACAACCAAACTTTTATATGCAAGATCGAAACACGAAGTAGGTTCTCTCCCAAGGTCACTTTAATATGGGATCTATGTCCTTACTGTTGTTCCCCAAGCACTTACTACCTTGTTTAATAACTTACATGTTTCGTTTGAACATGGACATGAGCGCTTGGGCCATGTCTCTTTTGATACCGTGTCGTTATTAAATAAAAATGATTATTTGTCGCTTACATCTTTACTTCCTAAACCAATTATTTGTTCATTGTGTGAAATGGCTAAATGTGACAAACTACCTTTTGATCTTAATGATCAACGTGCTGGTGCCCAATGGATCTTATTTATTGTGATCTATAGGGACCTTCTTCGGTCACATCGGTAGGACAACATCAACATTATGTCATATTTATTGATGATCATTCATGGTTTACATGGCTATATCCTTGAAAAAGAAAAACCGACTTTCTAATTTCATCAACTTGGTCCAAACACAATTGTCACGCAAGGTTAAAACATTTCAAAGTGATGGCGGGACAGAATTTGTAAATCATCGTGTCACGCAAATCCTTCAAACTAATGGAACTTTGCATCACCTTTAATTTGTGCCCTTACCCACGCAATAAAATGGTAGGTCTGAACGCAAATATCGCCACATTGTTGAAACCGTACTTGCCATGATGTTCAATGCACATGCATGTTCCTCCATCTATTGGGTTGATATATGTAAAAACTCCCCTAATGGCCCCAATTGATATACATTTTGCTATGCATTTGGGCTATGTAGTGGGGTTTTGCCACTCCAAGTTATAACTTGAATACGTTCATAACTACTACTCTTGCAAATATACATATGTATATATAAAAAAACATAACAATTTTTTTGTGTAATAACTTTGTTAAAAATAAGCAATGATTTTGATTGATATTAACGAAGCTAAAATGATTAACTACCTAAGAAAGGGTTAACATATGTTCTCAATCGTTTCATAGTAACAAACGGATAAAAGGGAGAAGTAAAAAAACCCGGGTCGCCCTAAATTACTTGACACTAACTTGCTAAAACTTGAAACAATGCGAGTTATAAGTTAAGCAAAAAATTAAAGCCAATAAACAAATGAGCTTGAACTCAAGTTCTACACAAAAAAATGATTTGGCTCTCAAGCTTAACACGTGTTTCTTTAACTAATTTTTTTATTACATAAAGAAAATCTATTATATAAACGTATTGTGTTTCTGGCACAAATGTACAATTATTGGGCACTTGATCTTCAAAATTGTATATGCTCTATGTATACACTAATAATCTATTGATCTAAATGAGTGAATAAATGGTGTCATATAACATTACCAGTTCACACATAGATGTCTTCACACATAGATGTCTTCTCACATCATCACGTACTCGTACAATGTTTGTTAATGTTGTTGTAACTTTGTTAATGAGTGAATAAATGGTGTCATATAACATTAATGTTGTCTTCACACATAACTGGATACACTTTGCAACCATTTTTCTTTCTTTCTGTCAATTCTTTTGATGGTATACACAGACGTAGATGGGCGGTGGGCAACTTAACACGGCCATGTCTTCATAACCGGTACGGGTTATTCGGCATACCATTTCCAAAAGGGAGACATTGCGACCCAAATCAGCAACCTTCTTCATAATCACCATCATAAACCACCGGTTACGACACATATTAGCTACCATCTCATCAGCCCGAATCGAAACATAGGTTATAAATATCTACCATCACCGCCAACATACTACACCAGCAAACGTCATGATCCACCATCGATCGAACATGATTAAAATATATCAACAGAATCCGAATGTTGAGTCGCCTTAATCAGAGACGGCTATTGCAGCCAACACCGATGGTATTTCCAAACCAGAGAAGAAAGAGAAAACAAAATTGGGAGAATGATTTGTATAAGCAAGCGAGTGTTGTACCTTCATGCAGTACAGTAGTACTATACTGTACTACTGTTCATTTCAACTTCATTTTCAATAAAGAGGATAATTTAAACATATATGATAGATAAAATTAATAGTATATAACCCAATGTTTGGTCTAATGGCCAGGTGCTAACCATTGCCTCTCTTGAAGGTAGGTATCATATCGCGTAAACAAGTATTAAATAAAACATAAACACGAAACGTGTATATATGTAAATGACGTGATAACTTGTCGTATATCTGTTTCTCATATATGTATGTATCTGTTTATCAGGGCCGGCCCTGAGGACTTTGGTGCCCTGTGCGGGCCAGGAAAAAAAGACCCACTTCCCCGAGCACCATCGCACTAAGTTATATAAACCAATTATTTTTAGTTTTTACCCGAAAAAACAAACATTTTATAAATAAACATAACAAATTGATTTTTTTTCCTAGTCGCTAGCCTATCTCAATCAAGCCTATCTCAATCTGCAAAAAAATTGATTTTTTTCTGCTGCCGCTGCCGCTGCTGCCGTTCTTCAACATCGAACAAAAAAAAGACTTTTGTGGACTTGTTTTGGACTTATGGCCATGTGGGCTTTTAGTCAAATTAATGGGCTTTTAAAAGTAAAAAAAACAATAGGCTTTTGTGACAAATTTTCTAGCCTACACATAAGTTTTATAAAAAAAAAGTTTATATAATATAATATTTTTTTAAAAATTTGGTGCCCCCGTCGAGCGGTGCCCTATGCGGTCGCACACGGTGCACCCCCTCTTAGCCGGTCATGCTGTTTATAACATGTATACATGATAATACCTGTTTGAAACTATAAATTAAGTATGCAAAATACAAATACATACCAATTAAAGGATGAGGATGAACAATTGAACATAGATTAGGGCATAAGGTGTTGAAATAGAGCGTCGTCTGAGAAACTGAGAGCAAAGATTCGTTTAAGACTTTAGTGTTTGTTTTCTGAAATTAGAATTTAAGGTAAATGATGTTTTAACGAGAAGTCGGGGATAAAAACTTAAAATAATAGCCTAATAATTAGGGTATATAATATCATATTGTATTTATATATTTAAATAAATCATAACATGTATATATTTGTTTTATACACGAAAATTATAATATAGATTCGTGTTTAGCTGATTTAGTACATATTACTTATTAAAACCTTACCAAATACCTTTTAAAATCATTTAGGTTCATGTACAAATTTAACAGCCCTACTTGAAGATACATTTGTTTACTAACTCTTGTAAAAAGAATAGTTATATTTATTAAGATACAAGAGTAAACTGCGGTTTTGGTTTTTGTGTTTTAATATCATTAACAGTTTCAGTCTCACCTTAACAGTTTTGATCCTGTGTTTTTATTTTATGACAGAAATGATCCCGAACACTAACTCCATCCAATTTTCCTAAGTTTCCCTCACATACGAAGTAAAAATGTCATTTCTTCCAGTTATTTTGACATGCGACTGAGTAAAAATATAAACTTACATGATGACCTAGATAAAAGAGAGAAATTACATTTTTATCCTTCAGATGCGAGGCGCATGTGAGAGACATAACGGAAAACTATATGAAGTTAGTGTTCGGAACTATTTCTGTTAGAAAAAAAACACAAGAACCAAAACTATCAAAGTAAGACTAATACCGTTAATGTTATCAAAACACAAAGACCAAAACCGTAGTTTACACAAGTTACAAATAACTTTTCATTTATCCAAATAAATATATAATTAACACTGGAAAAGGCCACTTCATATTTTGCTTTATCTTTTAAACAAGCAATTGAGATGGTAAACAACTAAACACCATTTTTTCCACAATTTTTTCCACAGTTTTTATTACCTCCAATAGACCTTTTTATATGCAATCATGTTTTTGAACAACTCGTGTAAAAGCCAAATGAGCGGAGCATTGGTGACAGTTCAGTTTTTGGTTTGGTTTTGATTTTTATAATAAAAACAGTCAAACCAGACTAAGAAAATAGGTTTCTTCATTAAATGTCCAAAAAAACATATATAATATGAAGTTGGCTTAACATAACATCCAAAAGCCCCCACACAAATATACAAATTGTTCTAGTTATGGAGATTTTGTTTTAGGATGCGTAGCAGAGATATGCTGCCTTGTGTTCTTTTACTACCATCTTCATTTTCACCTCTTTTTCCATTACGTTGCAGCTGCTGCTGCTGCATCATGCAACTCACATTTAACATTATATATCTACTACATAAATTTACTTACGAATTTAACATGCCGCTATACATACAACCATGGAGCTACTAGATGTAGTTCCTAATGATTCTGTTAGTTATTAAGAACTAAATATTTAGTGGCTCTTTTAGTTTCGGACCATTTAGTAGTTACTTGTTTGAACGCGCCCCTTTAAAAAAGTAGAACTTATTTATACCGTCGAATCAACTTGGTGAAAAACTATGTTACCATGTAAACATATAGTGTATTCACTGGTGTGGATGTATACATAGTCCCCCGTGAATACACTTCTAGTAGTGTATATTCTCGTGGAGAACGCACTATATTGTGTAGTTGTGTATGAAACACTGTAATGTACCTTTGGCAATGTGGTTGTGTCATCAAAGTCTAAAATGTTGATATTCTTTAGCATCACCGAAGAGGCAGGTCGAAGTCTCCTAATAATACAATAAGACATAATTACTATATATTGAAATTATTTTGAAAAACAAAAGCAATACAGAGAGGATAAACGATGGAACATGCAACAAACAATGAAAATGTTTTAAATGTTTGTTGATGAAATACTTTGGCACATGTGGAACGAAAACTTTGCTAACTTAAAAGTCATACCTTTTTGGTTTCACGGCTGTCAATGGTTGGGTGGGTTGAACACTTGGTTCCACTGACAAATTACTGGGTTTGCAGCTTTGAGAACTGATAATATCTTCAGGCAGGAGCAACTGTTGATCTGGGGCTTCCTATAACCAGAGATAAAACCATGTCATAGTCTCGTAAGAACTAAATTTATCCCTGCGAATAATAAACTGTGTGATCATCAAAAGTAAACTAGGTAGAATATGACTTGTCGTGCAGAGGCAGGGTGAAAATAATAATCCAAACTCTATTATAAAAACAATAATCTGACTTATTAAAACAAATAAACTTAGAACGTGATGTATTTGAGAGTATAAACCCGTTTTCTTTTTGGGTCAAAATTTTGAAATAAATAATGCCAACTTAAGTATGAACATGAAGTCCTTACAATGGAATCAATGCTGCCAACAGACTTTGATCCCTCCAGGTGTGATGAAGAAACTGGAACATTTACCTGGTAACAAGAACAAATCATAAATTCATAATAATGCTACACACATTTTAAATATTAATCAACCACATAAAAAAACAGTCATCATTCTTCATAAGACATTAAAAAAGGGTTATCAGCAAGTATCTTCTCATGTGTTGCGTCTTCCATTATTTTTAAAACTAAAGCACTGATTTAAAAGTTAAAACTAGTCTTTAAAAAGATGTCTGATATATTAAATATTTAAACACAACAAAGCATGAGGTGTCTTAAAACAGCTTTCCTTCAGATAAGTATAGCCTTGTAATGGGCTCTAGCTCCACAGAAGTTAGTAGAGGTGGCAACTTCAAACAATTTATATCTCTCTAACGGATCTAATGGTTTAAGCTAGACAGCCAAACTTGAAAAAGTAGATCAAACAAGTCGAGCAGGTCAAAAGGTTGAAACTTAAAACTTAAACAAACATAATCAAATGAATAATTGTATCATCAAAAAAACTCCTGGGATTATTGTGATAATATAGTTGCATAATAATGTTTAGCATACTAACAAAATAAAAATTAAAAAAGAAGGCAAGAGTGACCATGGGTAGGCCCAACCTAATGCATGAAACTATCTGCATGTCTAAGTTTCCGTTACTGGTATAGCCTAAAAGGTATGGTAGAGAGAATACAAAAATCATCAACAGTATTACCACGTGTGTGTTCATTCAGATTTCAGGTATTGAAGAAAATCTTGAATATTTTTTCCATGCACATATTGGTAAGCAGAAGCAAAACAAAGGCTGTTACACGGTAAAATATCCACCAAGTATTAAATTCAACATGAAGTTTACATGAAATCCGTAAAAACAACCAGATTCTTAGGTTAAAATTTGACTAAAAAGACATTTTCAACACAAAAAACATTGAAAGTACAGTAGATTCTTAGATTAAACTAACCTCGTTTTCTTCCTGTAGTCTCTGTACTTCCACAGAAGAGAAAGAAACTTCACCTGCAACTACAGAAGGCAAACCATGTATCAAGCTAAGAGTGGGAGAATGGGCTAGGTCAGATTCGGTTGACTAAATGCATAAGTATATTAGGTCTGGTAGTCTGGTTGGATCTCGAACCTGTTACGTCTCCATCAGCAACTCTTTCTTCAACTTCCTTGGATTCTTGTTTATCACACACAAGATTTGGACTTTTAACACCAATTTTCTGATCAGTATGAAGAAAAGTTATCAGTTTTGGTTGTATGTACTACCCCTGAATAACCAAGATTCAAACTGTTCAGGATCGCCAGATATGAATACGACTTCAACAAAACTTATTCCCTAATCAATGGTGAAATAGGATTCATCACTAATCTAAACAATGCAATCCAAGTCATTTGATTTAAATTTGTAAAATCATTTAGATTCTGTGTAAACATTTAGATCAACTACGTTAATGAAATGATGTAGTTACTTAGAATCAACTTTTCCTTGATGTTGCATTCTAGAAAGCTCAAAGTGCTAAAGTAGACCCACAAACACTTTTTGTTAGGTATGATTACAAAACAAAATATCTATATAAAATGATTAAAAAGAATGCACAAGAAAAATAATTTTAATTTGACTTTCAACCCTTTTACTAATTTAATTAGTTCCCAGTAAGCTAAGCTAGTTTATTTTGTAGTTAAACAAAGCCCAAACCTGAGTTATCTGGACTAGACTATATATTAATGGAAACAAGAGCATCAGCTATGAAGTCACAAGAAACATATAGAGTGCATATGAAGGGCCCTTAAAGATAGCGGAAGACTAGGAAAGACAATTTAGAAAGACATAAAAGGTAATAAATACACAAATTTAAGAGCTATGATTTATGAAAGTTATAAAGGAGTGTTTGCTTACAGCGTCATCCAATATATCCTGCTTCTCAAAAGACAAAGTCCCACTGGAATCTGAAGCTGAAAATTGTGCATTTGACTGAAACCAAAGTGAAAAAGAACATTAAAAAATGGCATTTAAGACATAATCAAAACTCTGCAATTGAGAGCATCAAAGATCAAACTAACATCTTCCTCGTGTTGCCCTTGGTCTCCCTTCACAAATGAAGAATTTTCGGTTCCATGTACATGTAACTCTGAGACACAAACAGCTGAATCTAAATCATGACAGCCTACAAATTGAGCAATACAGCAAAGTAAAGAAGCCTTAAAATAATAAACATAGACACTACACCATCTAACACAGAAATACGAATAGCCATGATAAGTAAAAAATGGACAAGAGCATTGTAGTAAGCTTGTTTTGGTTTAAAAAAATGTATTAAAAAGTGTAAGAAGAATAAAAAGAGTTGAAAGCCATCAGAAACGTACAAAATGAAATACAATCGTGTATTTAGATACCAACGGCAACAACCACATCAATTACAACATTTTGTCTAGTTGCAGTCCAGAATTCACAAACTAAACTCAAGACCGTTAGAAATTATTGAATGCGAAAATAAAGTTTATATAAGGTGACACAAAGAATATAAAAGGTCTGTTTGAATCTGTAACCTGTTACTTCTCCATCAGCATCTCCTTCTTCAAGTCCCTTGGATTCTTGAATATTACACAAAAGATTTGGACTTGGAACAGCAATTTTCTGATCAACAAAAAGATAAGTTATAAATTTTGTTTCTATGTACAAACCCTAAATAACCACTAGCTAAAAACTTTACCTGCATAATCTGATCTTCAAACTTTTCAGGATCGGACATGACTTCAACAGAACTTATTTCCTGATCAATGGTGAAATAGCATTCATCACTATACTAAACAAATCGAACTAAATTTGGTTTAAAGTGCTAAAGCAGAGTTGAAAAAATAGTGTCAAAACAGATGCAGGTTAAAAAAAACATTTTTTATACATGTGAAAAGGGACCTGGCTGGTCTGGTAGTCCCAAAAACACTTTTTGTTATAAATGATTACACAACAAAATGCCTGTATAAAAGGGTTAAAAGAATGTATAAAGAAAAGGACTATGATAGATATTGATGAAAACAAAAACACCTGCTATGAAGTTACACAAAGCTTATAGAGTACATATGAAGGACCCTTAAAGAGAGTGAGAGACTGGGAATGACAACTTAGACAAACAAAATGTAACAAAATAAACATATTTAAAATCTAAGAAACTTATAAAAGGACATGTTTGCTTACAGCGTCATCCAATATGTCCTGCTTCTCAAAACACCGAGACTCACTGGAACTTGATAATGAAAATTGTGCATTTTCCTGAAACCAAAGTGAAGAAAAAATAAATGTCATTTAGAAGACAAAAAGTAAAACTCTGCTAGTGAGAAAATCAAAGATCAAACTAACATCTTCATCGTGTTGCCCTTGGTCTCCCTTCACAAATGAGAAATCTTTGGTTCTTTGTACATGTAACTCTGAATCACAACCTACAATTTAACAAAGTAAAAACCTTAATAATAAACATGGAAGCTATAAAACCTAACACTGAAATACAAACAGTCATAATATAACAATGTCCAACAACATTGTATGAACTATGTTTAAAAAATAACATCACTGGATTTTTATTTATTTTTTGTTTTTCTTAATGTATTAAGAACATAAATAGAAACAGGAAGAGTTGAATCTCTAACCTGTTGTTTCTCCATCAGTCTTTCTTTCTTCAGTTTCCTTGAAATCTTGTTTATCAAGCATAAGAACTGGACTTGAGACATCAACTTTCTGCTTCATATAATAGCTAATTTATCAGTTTTAGTTGTCATGAGCAACCCTAAGATAACCATTTCTAGCTATTTTGCTTTTAACCAGTAATGACAACCTAAGCTATAAATATACCTCTTCACTCTGTTCTTCAAACTTTTCAAGATCGCTGGATAGTGATATTACTTCAACAGAATCTATTTCATGGTCAATATTAACCTGAACAGTATGGTTGTTTTCAGTTAGGATTGGAAATCTTCTTTATAATATAACTCCATGAATAGGATGTATTCAATATGTCATGAACTCATGATCAATGTATCTGCTTACTGTGTTCTCCAGTATGTCCTGCTTCTGAAAACACTCTGATTCACAGATATCTGAAGATGAATCTTGTGCATTTGACTAAAATCAAAGTGCCAAACAATAAAAAAAAGTGGCATTAAAAAGAAACACAATAATAATCTGCAACTTAGAACATTAAAAATCAAACTAACCTCCTCTTCCTCATGTTTCCTTTGGTTTTCCTTCAATGAGAAAGGGGCTCTATCTCCATGTAAAGGTAACTCTGAATCAGTAACATCTAACTCCAAAGTATTATAACCTGCAATTCAAGAAACATATTTAACTTCTATTAAAAAGGCATAAAAGATAATAAATGCCAAAAAACAAAAAAAAAAACATGATGACAAGAACAACATCTCCAACAGGACTATATATATCTATAGTGTTTAAAAACAAGAAAAAAAATGCACAGCAATGACTGACTTGTCAATTTTTTTCAGTTTTGTAACCATTTCTTTATCAATGTCATGTTTGTGTCCTTGTAAAATTTACATCAACCTGTGTTATAAAAAGTGTGAGGCCCTCTGTGGTGATAGAAACCTCAAAACCAAGGCAGGTGGAGTATACATCACTGGTGCAAAAGTATATGTAGCTTCACCAAATTATACATTTTTATGTGGTTGATAACATGATTAAAATAACATATGAACCAAGACGAGATTGAAATGCTAAAATAAGACTATGGTGTAATGTCGCCAGGTTTTTAGACTTACAGGATTATAAAATCAGTTGATCTTTTAAACACGATGGCCTTATATTCAACTAAGAGCACATAAAACATTTTTTAAAAAAAGAAGAAAAACAAAGAAATGAGCTGAGGACATGAAACGGCCTGATGTGCAAAAGCACACCAAACCCAAAAAGGTGTTTGTGTTAGCTTGCTTCATGTACACTCATCGCCTTAATGCGTATCAGCATGCCTCGTGTGCTTTATAACCAAAAAGCTATGCAGTTAATCTCAGTGATATCTCGGTGGGATCTCGGTGAGATCTCGGTAATCGGTGCTCCAACAAAATATCGGTCCAAATATCGGTAACAATCTCGGTACCGAGAATATCGGCCGATATCACCGATATATCGGTGATATTTTAGTTCAAAATATCGGTAATATCGGTGAGATCTCGGTTTTGCCTTGTTGGACTATTTTTTTTGTTTTTTAAAACGATGGGTTATTGGTCAAGTGGCCCAGTTTCTTCTCACAAGACAACATATGCCTGCTTTGTAACATATTTCCCTAAAAAACCTAACTACAAGTCTACAACTAGATGTCTTGGTTGATGTAGACTCGGAGGAAGACTTTTTGTTGCTTACGAGTTTTCTAATATAAAATGTAAATACTTTTGTATTGAGTTGTGGCTTAGATCATGTTTTTTTATTATTAACTATTATTAAATATAAGTTTATGCATGATATTTTAGCTACCGATATCTCACCGATATCCCACCGAGATAACTGATATCTCAAATATCGGTCCTTGACCGATAACCGATATTTTTCTGCATTAACTGCTTAGCCAAAAAGTATCAAACAAATAATGATTTTATGCTAAGATTGAAAATCCGACCTGCTATGTCATTGCTGAGCTCTGTGTCTCCAAGTTCCATCAAATCCTCTTTATCAAACACAACATATTCACAAAGAGCATTGCTTTCCTAATTATAATAATAATAATGATAAACCAATCAGTTCAGGTTGCTTTGTACAGCATAAAACTAAAGCCAATTTTGTTTATGTACTTTATCTGCTATGCGAAACACCACTATTATAGTATACCTTGTTGCTCTGTTCTTCAAAGTTTTGAATATTCAACGATGTCGACGCTACTTCTCCGGGGCTTGTATCCCGACAATTTGGAACTTTTAACGATGTCGATGCTACCTCGCCAGAGCTTGTATCCTGACACTTATCAATATAATCGCCATTGTCTTAGAAAAAGACTCACAATACAAGATTTAGAGAAGCCAAAATGAGTAGGCAGTCGGGTCGGTAACACGTTAAACAGATTACTTTATGTGTGTCAAGTTGAGTTGACACTTGACAGAATACACATTTATCCAAAATTTTAATATATTTTTTTAGTGTAAAATATATGAATAGACGTTTATAAAAAGTAAAAAGGTCAAGATGATCGTAAGCTTTAAAGATAAAACTTCAAGCTCCTTTTGACCTGTTTTCTTTTGAGCTAGTTGTTTAATTGTGCAGATCTGATCAGTCAATGATTAAGATCATGAAAAATGACCAAAATTGACCTCTTCATATGGAATGGGTCAAAATTGTCACCTCTATACAAAACTTAAACTACAAAGATATGCCTGCCTTACATTGATGCTAGATACCACCATAGTGTCCACTTGTTCTTCTTCACAAAGACTTAAACAAGACACTTGTTCATCAACCTGAAGCTAATTAAAAAGAATAAGGTAATATATATTATTTTCCAAACCTTGGAAGTTCAAACTTACAATACAAACCTGGTTTTCTAAGTTGACCGTGTTAGAACAATCAGGAAGTAATGTAACAGATGTAGTGACCTGAAAATTAATTTTAATTCATATCAGCTAAGTTGAAAGAAACACATTTCACACTGTGAAATGAAAAGGAGTGTGCCTGCTTACAGTATCAATGGTAATTGCTTTCTGCTTATTGCACTCAGTATTGATGAAATGTGAAGAAGATACTTGAGCATTTGACTGAAAACAATGAATAAAAGGTCAATAAAAAGTTGTTTTAAGAAGAGAGAAATATTTTATGAATGCATGAGTAGAAAATTAAGGTGGCGTTTGGTTTGCACCACCCCGTGCCTCAAACCATACACCCCCTAAATCATGAAAATACCATACATGAATTTCATCATTCTCTTCAACCATGGGAATCTTGGAGCATGAGCATGAAACTTTCAAAAGATTCAGTTCAGTTTCCAGAGCAGCACACCGTTCTTTTTCAACATTAAGGGTATGTCTTAACATATCAGATTTTTTTTCACTACCCTGTAATATATATTTAAAATATTATTATTAACAACAAAATCTATACAGCAATGCAAATGAGAACACTGTACTATATATTTAACATAAAGTTGATCATTTCAAGTCAGTAAAAAAGATTACCTCTAACTTATTCTTGTACTCTTTTAAAACCTTCCACAAGGCTCTAGAAAAGTTTGAAAGAATCTGATTCTCTCTGACGATTTTAGCTGAATCCGTGATGTTTTCACTGATAATTTTGATCTTGTTTGCTTTTATTTTATTATTAACTGAAAACTCAAATGATGAACCATTGGTTTCAACCTCTTTGTTTGGTTCTGGAATAAGCTCTGTCCAAACAAACAAAACAACCTTTAAAAGAGTAAAGAATGGTGCCAATAAAAAAAATCAAGAGTTGGCATCTAATTTTATATCACCTTCTTTATGAGGCTGATGAAGAATACCATCCTTCACTTCATCATTCTGAAAGATATAAGTTGGAGATGCCAAAGTCAAGTAGTATGCAATATTCATTCAAAAAGAAAACAATGCAGTTTAATTGTTCAAATATGTAAGCAATTAGGCATTAATCTAAAATAAAGATAAATAAATACCATGCAAACTTCATTGCTATTGAGCTTCATTCTTTTAGCTACGTCTACTTTTGACAATGTTTGGGTCCGCCTTTTATTACCTAGTGGCTGTTCTTCAATACTCTCAAACCTAAATAGGACCATATAATGAGATCTTCATAGTAGATTTCAAGTATTGAAAAATAAAGAAAAAAAATTTGCATTAAAAGTTTAATACTTGATATTCATAAACGGAGAAGCTTGTCTCAATAAATAAGATGTATCTTGATAGTCATCTTCCCCTGGTTTGGCTGTTAAAATCTACAAAAAGCAATTAATTAGCCAACAATTATAGTCAAGAAAATATACAAGAACACAAAAACTGAAGCAGAAAAAATCATAGTATCATGCTCATAAAATTGCTATTTTGAAAATAAAGATGTGTACCAATGCCATCCTCTTCTTTCCTTCCAAGAAATCACGCAAATATTTAGTTAACTGCCAAATATAGATAATAATGGTGTCACGAATAAAATGCCAAAAACTAGAGACCTAAAGACATATTTAAAGAAAAAAAACTATTGAGAACTTACCATTGAATTTTGAAAATGCTTGTGTAAGGGTTTTTTGGGGTTCTTCTGGTGCTCTAACAAAGACTGAAAATAAAATCAAACAGTTAGTAAAGCACAGATTAAGGAAAATACTATATAATGAGATGATGTGCTTCGTAGAGCGCGCATAAGCATATGTGTATACATACACACTTAAAGACATGCATATGTATATAAACTAAGTAAACTAAACAGAATGTTTCCATAACTAATATCTATAATTATGATACATACCCTCAAACATAAGCCAAATACCATTGATGTGTTGTTAATAAAATTGCTTTCTAGCAATCTAGCACCCTGTAAAGAGCATAAAAAGTTGTCAAAATGGTAAATCAGAATGTGAAAATGCAAGGTAATCAAATTTCATGAGAATAAATACATAAACATCTGAAGTAACCAATAACAATATGACTAAAAGAATCAGTTATGCTCTGCACAAAGGCCGATCCTTGATATGAGCCATATGGCAAACAGATTATATAAAATCCAAAGATTTCAAATAATATGTGAAATATCAGAACTAAAAGCGATAATAATATGCACCTGATTGCCAGTCCTCTTTTCTCTTTCAGCTCCAGCAAGATCAACTATGGTCAATACAGCAGTGCATAACTGATCTTCATCAAGGTTATGAAGATCACAACGAATGTTTATAATACACTGTGAACGGCTGGAGGAATATAAAATAACATTCAAATGAATAATATTATTGACAGTAAAAACAACATTACATCCTAACAAACAAACAAGAGCCACAGATCTATGATAAAGAAATATGGTAGGCTTCGTCGAGTGAAAGGCCATTTGTCATGTACCTCGACTGAATATTGGAATTTGTCATGGCCGTAGAACGCTTTAACATTCCACTTGCAATCAAAGATTCAGCATGTTGAACATCACGAATGACCTCCTGTGTATATCATTACCAAACAGACTGAACATTTTCAGTATCCCTAATCTACTGAAGATAACTTAAAGAAAGCTGCAAAAACTCATGAGATGAATAAGTGAATAATGAATATGTAGAGTTAGACAACCTCTTTGAGACCTTTAATATTGGATTGTTGCATATACAAATCACCCCCTTCTTGAGATAAATCCATAATCTTTTCTCCTTTTCCTCTCTCTGAATATATTTCAAACATTGATAGATAAAACGTCCTGCAACATGATTGAAATATGTTGAGAAATATTTAGTTGATAGATATTCTAAATTTACTAACACAGCCTTTTGCATAGAATAGGATATAACCATTCACTAAAGGTGTCGAGAGTCTAGTTCAGCTGGTTTTGATGAAAATTCTAAGCAAAACTGCTGAGCACGGTTTTGTTGGAAAACAACAAACCACACCAGCCGAGTTGACTGCGTCAGCTGGACAGGCTATAACGGTTCAGTTTTGGTGGTATAAACCGGGTTTTTTTCTTTTCAAACTCATTAGCTTGTAATATTTTTTTCAAAGTGATACAAACAGTTCCTAAGCATAATGCCCATACAAAACGAAATGTTCCAAAAATAAAAACAAAGGTTAACCGGTTGTTCCATGTTCCAAACTGTCAGCCAAACCGTCAAACTGATAAACCCAGAAACCAAACTATGGACCTAACCTTTAAACAGCCAAGTCAAAAATAAACATGAACAAAAAAGATATATAAAATCATGAAACTATCATTTAACTAATACCTCAAACAATTGGATGTGCTACTCTCCTTTGGTGAAAATATCCGGCGAAGAGCAAGAGAAACCATACCAGGCTGTCTAGCACTTCCAAAAACCGTATGAGTTTTACCAGACCCACTAGGCCCCATTGCAGCAAGCATCCCACTCTTGCCCTTTAAAAAGTCCACCACTAGTGGACTCATCATCTTCTCATAAACCACACTCTGCAAATAACAAACCATAATTAAACTACAAAACCATTTAAGCCTTCCAACATTTCATATCTAAAGCTAACATCAATACCATAACTGTCTATGATCACAACAATTACTAGTCCCAAAAATCGAAAGAAAAACTCAATATATCATAGAAAAATTAACCTATTTTGGGGAAAACGCGTCGACTCACAGTTTTAAACAGCTAATCCAAAATTTTGACTTTAAAGCTCATTCAAATGCATCATACATCGAAACCAAAGACAAACAACAACAAGCTGCCCACTGGCCCTTTTTAAATAGCAAAACTAAGTCTTTTAAAAACAACATTCATACAAACATCATGAGGTCATAACATTACAATGCATAACCAACTAGACTCGACTAAGTAGCTCCACAGCTTCAAATGCAACGAAACCAAACGTATCAAATGCAAACTAAAGCTAAAAACATAAAGAAACACAAACCTGTGACGATTCATCACCAAAAACATGTGAAAACCCTTCATAAACTTCCGATTTCGTCCTTCTAGCATCCGCTAAACTTTGCGGAGCAAAAAGAGTAACCGAACGCGAATCATTCACTTTCAAACACGTCTCAATCTTCTTCTTCCCCGTAACCTTCACCGTCTTCGAAGCCTCTTTTCTCTTAGGGTTTTGAGGCCAAACATTCTTCTGAGCTCCTCCATTCTTCAATACTCCCCCAACTTTCTGCAACGGTCTAATCCGAAGAAAAACCTTGAGTTTCTCAGAACCTGATGGATCATCCGCCGGTTCATTTGCAGGTTGATCAGGAGACGACGAAGAGTTGTGTTTTTGGGGAATGTGGATGGAGAGAATGTCGTCGATAGGGAACGAGCGTATGGCGGAAGAGGTTTTGGAAGACGGTGGTGGTAGTGAGAGAGGTGCGGCGGAGTATGGTGTCGGTCGGGCTCTACGGGGAGGGTTACGACGGACGGTGACGGTGTTAGGGCATGGAGGTGGACTGTTGATCTCCATTTTTGGTGTTGTGGATGATCGGTGATGGTGAAAAGTTGAAAGGGTTTATTATGATTATAACTTGACCGGGAAATGTTTGGGTTTCAAATTTGATTCAAATAAAAGTACTGTATTTGTTAACTGTTTACTTCGTATTTAATTATTTCTATCACAATATATGTAGAAATTTTGTAGCCGTTCGGGGAAAAAATAGAGTAAAATTTGGTAAGTGTGGATGCGGACGCTGATGTTAACAGACACGAAACTTTATTCGGACACCCTCAATATGAATTGTGAAAATGTTATCGGTGGAATCTGAAAGGGTTTGGTTAGTAACTGAAGCAAAATTGCAATTTGGGTTTTGGTTACGGATACAATTTGTTTCTGGATATTTTCGAGTGTCGGTTTGTTTAAACAATCATAGTCCATATTTACAAATTAAATCCAGTTATTTAATGTCATAATTATAAGGAGTAAAATATGAATTTTTTAAAAAGATACATTTTTGTAAAAAAAAAATTGAAATTGTATTTTGTAAAACTTTAAAGGATGAAATGTAACAAGTAGAATTTTTATGGTTAAATGCATATTTCTCTCTCTAAAAAAATTAAATGTATATTTCCCCAACAAAAAAAATTAATTGCATATTCTCTCTAAAATTGTTTTAATTTGGAAATATACTTATTTTTTACTTGCAAATATACTTATTTTTTAGTAAAATTGAAGATATATGCAATTAATGGGTGTTATAAAGGATAAATATGTAAATGAACACATACTTTGAAATTTGATTTTATTAGTGCAAAGTGTTTTAATTATAGGAAAACCTGGCACATTTTTATTTTTGAGTTAATTAGATACGTAGATGGTTACTCTTCTTCTCTTTTTCTTTTATTTTCTTTCCTTTTTTTAAGGGTGTGAACGGTCCTCTTATATGTTTGTATTGGTTTTTTTTTGCTTTAAAGGTTAAAATAATAAGATTCAACTAATATTTACAATAAAGTGACGGATAAACGAGCAATAGGTTGCGTCTCAACCCCTTTTTAAATATCAAAACATAACATACTAAAAACAAAAGTTTTGGCATTTAGATGTTGAAACATTGTTATGGATGACTCATTGGATCTTAGTTAGTAAGGGAGTTCACTACCTCCATGACAAGGAAACAAAAGGTATCAAAGCCCAAGGAAATAAATGCATGTTGGTTTTAAAGACAGGTTTTCTCGTGTTTAGAAGCATTGTATGATTTGACATTCAATGCAGCATGTCTCGCAACAAACCCATTGTTTCTAACCCTCGTGATGTCTACACAGGTGTGCTTCCCACTCCCAGCCAAACACAAGAATATCAGTTCGCTTTTAAGTAGACATTCATTCAAGCAAATCCATCAGAATGTTCACAATAACCTCTTTTTTAACTGAAATTCATGCTCTCTTAAGGATATCACATACAGCATCTCTTGCCAAATTATGCATGCGTGTATTTTAAGTCAGGTAACTCCTTACAATAGACCGCATTATCACCAAATGCATCTAAACAGTCATGGTATAATCACAATCTAGCCAAGCATGGTACAATGTGTGTGCCCGCACCGGCTATTCGATCTCGGGGACACCAAATTTAAAAAATATTTTATATAAAAAAATAGTTAACCTAATTTAATTTAAAACATTTGAAGTTATTTTGCTTCATTTTCATTATAAATAAAAGTAAAATTGTGGCTCATTTGGTGATTAAAAGTCTATTTTTTAAACAAGTTTCATTTACTGTTGAGTTCATTTTCATTTAATAAAATTAAACTTGTGGCTCAATTGGCAATTAAAAGCATATTTTTGTAACAACTTTTATTGACTATCATGTATGATTTCATTAAACAAGATAAACTTTGGGCTCATTTCATTTTTTAACAACCTTTTATGACCATTGTTTGCATAACAAGCTTGATGGGCTTAAAAAAAATAAAGAAATGATGTTGGTTGAGACCTGCTTTGCTACATGGGGCCTTTTTGTTCTCACACCGGGCATCAAATCTTCAAGATTGGCCATGGTACTAATCGTTAGTTAAATCGTTACACTAATGTTCTTACTATGGATAAACGTTGGTACTTGACATTAAACGTTGGTACTTGACAATAAATATTCATTAGAAGAAAGTTTTGAATTACGACGAGTTGAGGAGTGATGATGTGAAGGTTCAATCCAGATTGAATTTTCACTCAAAGATCTAATCTGGCACAACCACCATCACATCCATAGCCATCTTTCACGTCAATCGAAGCCCTAAACAAAGTATTAGTTCGGCGACCACCACCATAACGCCTACTATCGTCTTTCCCTCAATCGAAGCTTTAGCCACAACTCGTCGACCGTCCCGACATTAGAAGACTGAAATGTAAAAAATTGTGGCTTTACCGTAAATGAGCATGTTGTATATACAAGGTACATAAAATTGTGCCTAACTATATTAAGGGGCAGGGCCCGCCCTTCTCGCCTAGGGCTCGTCTCTCGAGGGTCCTTAAATTTTTTAATTGTATACATACATATATATATATTATTTATAGATGAATGATCAAATAAGAAGTATATTTTTCCTAAGAAGTGTCTTAAATCACTCAAAAACCGAGTGAAACGAACTCCGATTGAGCTCATCCGTCTCATCAAACTTGACCATCTTAGATTACAAGGCTTAGTTTTAATATTTAGACTTTTCCAGGTGGGGGGGGTTTAGGTTTTTGGGGGATGGAGGTGGTGGTTTGAGGTTTTTTTGGAGGGGGGGGGGGGTCGTGGTTATGGGGGCGGGTTTGGAGTTTTAGGTTTTTTGGTGCGGCAGGAATGGGGGTTTAGGTTTTAGGAGTAGAGTGGGAGAGTAGGGTTTAACGGCATGTTGTAACACCATAAGAATGAGTTCAATCGGGTCTTTATCGGCCTGCTACTAGTACTTGAGCTCTCACCCGATGACAACATGTTTATTGGCATGTATCTTGATGTGTGAAATATATATATTAAATTAATGTCGTTCACAAAACTCAGGTTTTAAATAAAATGGAAAACCCAACAAAACTCACACAAACGGCAAGTGTACCGGTCGTGTGTAGTCAAGCTAAGTAAGTCCGAGTATCGTACCCAAGAGACTTATTTGGCGGCCCTCAATAATAAATCGTTATCGACTCCTAACCGATGAAACTTTGTTTATTTTTAATTATTTAAACTATGAAAATAAATACGAACTAAATATTAAAAGTTATCTAAATTAATTAAAACTAGTAGAACTAAAAATTACTTTAATTAAAACTAATAAAAGAAAACTAGAAACGACTTAAACTAAGAAGACAAACTAAACTGATCCGAGAACTGTCAAGAATGAGAAAGCAACTACCTAGGCGGGAATCCTATTAACGACTCGACTACTTTTGGTTTCATACAACTAATGGCACCGGATCTAAAAATATAACTACCAAGAACAACCCAACGCTACACTGCCTGCTATAGGTCTTAAATGTATGCTAAATGTCCTAAAATAGTTATTTGAAACTTACGGTGTTAAGGAATGGCAAAAACCACACTTTGATGACTAATGGACCCTAAACTAGATCTCCTTCCGGTCTCACTAGTCCATTACCCTAATAGTTGGTTCTATCAACTCAATAAGATAAAGGGATCAATTAATCTAATATGATCTAAGACAAGAAATCACAAGTGACTAGACTACTTAGGCAAAATCCACTCTCGTATGATTCTAACCTAACCAAACTAGCAACTAGATGAAATCTACAACCTATCTCCTTCCGGTCTCTAGGTCGGTTAGAATACTAATTTATACATATGAAAGCAAGCCCATCTCATAGGTGACTATTCCTAGATCAACCCACATATTGATTCAAACACTAAGTCTAAATCTAGCATGCAATTTTAACCAAAAACACAAAGTCAATAATTAAAATCACAAGAGAAACATGGCAAACCACATATATATTATAACTAGTACGCACGTCACATTCAAAGACAATATTTAGATCAACTTTGCAATAATCATCCATTCCATTAGTTATAAAATAAACCAAAAGTAGTAAAAAACATTAATATTCATCCATATGCCTAGGTAGTATTAAACGTTTAGCCAAACATACTCGTCAAAAGCATCACAAAAATAATATCAAACATAGTCATAATTTGTAACAAAACAGAAACAAACGAGATCGAATGATACCGTATCAACCTGTGTCAAAAATACTCTTCACGAATAAAAACTCTTTGCTCCAATCTTGCCTCGGCTGCCTCCCCTTGTTCTTTCGATCGACTTCTCAAAAAGCCCTCTCTCTCTCTTTTTTTCCTAAGTCTGCCGTAGCCCCCTTTAATAACAAAACCCTCCTTTTCTTTTATCCAATTGGTTTTGTTTTAAAGCTTCACGTGGGCTTGATTTTCTTTGGAAAGCTTTTAGCCCATCTAATTATCCCATGATAATTCCACGTGAACTTTTCCTCCTGACATTATAACCGAATGAAAACAATAATCAATATATTAAACAAATTAAATGTGAACATGGATCTTTAGGATTATTCAAACTTTATTTGTTTTAAACACATCTCCACGTAGCCTACTATATTCTAACATGAAACCATATTTTAACAATATGAACTTAACGATTAACTAAAACGTTTATTCAACGTTTTAATTTCAATCCAATTTAATCAAAGTTCATCATTTTAGCGCATGGCCACTTAAAATACTTAAAACATAAAATATGAACCATTTAAAAGTAGAAATCGATCAAAAGTAATTCAAAAGTATAGGGAATATTAAGATAAAAATATATATAATTTGGACCACATCAAATATCCCCATACTTAAACCTTTTTCGTCCCTGAAAAAGCATAAACTATCTCAGGGATTCAAGACTCGAAAACTCTAAAACCAAAAACAAAAACTATACAATTACAACTCAAACCTTTAATCCTTACTCAAACAAGCACCCTAGACTAAAACTTTAGCGATTTTTAATTAGAGTGGGACTCATAGTTATTATAAGCTTTCCATGGTTTTATTGGGTTGAGTCACCCCAACTTGACTTAAACCTTATAACTAAATGATTAAAAACATTTTAAAGCACAAACAACAATCAAGCAATTTCAACAACATTGCTTATTATTATTCATTTCACAAGTGACATCAAATAAATTTAATTTCCAACTTACTCCTAGCTAATGTTCCCCATTACATGACATACCCCCGTTATCAAGCAATATCCCGAAATTCATCACCATACGTGATTATGCACGACTTCATCTGTGGGCTTACATATGGCGTGTCCCTTGTGGTCCGTTTCTTATTGGTATTAGGACGCGAGCAAGGGGACCCCATATGACTAACAGGAGGTTTGATCAAGTCAGTAGTGAATTTGTACATTGTGATCAAATTTATTGACTTATAACGGCAGCTTAACTGCGGGTTTTGCTCTTTGAGCTTTTATTTGAATATTTATACCTCTTTTTTAGAAGTAAAAATACCAGATGATAGACCGCATAAAGACCCATGGTCTCCGAATCCCGAAACATCCCATCAATACAAGATTTAAGATTATAAAATCATATGCCATGAAATGTTAACCACTAAAACTAGAAGTGTGAAAATTAAAGTTTACTATAAACCACTTTTTTTAAAGCAACTTCATTTTGTATCACACTAGCTAAAAGGCTTGAGTATGACTCAACTTTTTATTCCACTTCAAGAATAGTATGTTTCCCACTAAAATTCACTTAAATTAGGTTTTATAATGCCACCACGTTACTGCCCTTTCATTCATAAAGGTTGAGAGACACAAAACAAAAAGAAAAAAAATAATTTTTTTTTTGAATTTTTTTTAATTTTTTTGGATTTTTTAGACTCTATATTGACTCAAAACAGACAACTAAAACTCAGAAATGACCATTTCCCATCCCCACACTTAAGTTCTACATTGTCCCTAATGTAGAAATGGAAAAACACTTAAAAACAAAGCTAAGAATGCAAAAATAAAAGATAAGAGAGGTGAATTGGAAAAGACTTAGCTGGTATTGCGAAACGCGTAAGCTCCAAGTCTTCGTTCCAATATTCAAGTGTTGACCGTATAGCATTTCGGTCGCGGTCAACCTTGCCACCGACACTCCCGAGCTCCTCCTTCATCTTCACAAATGCATACTCACCCGAATGGAGATTGAGTACGGGTGAGAATAATTTAAACCTGCAAAAACAAAAACAAGATACCCGAGCATAAAACTGACTCGACACAACTAAAATAAATAAAAAAAAATTAAACATAAGATAAAATCTAAACTTACAAGCTCTACATACTACGGGTTGCCTCCCGAGAGCGCTTGATTTTTCGAGTCCTCAGCCTGACTCATCTCAGATCTCACTAGCCTGGAAAACCGAGGTACACGACCTCCTTAATCTCTTCTACTGGCGCTCCACTCACGTAATGTTTCAACCTATGCCCATTAACCTTCCACGCTCTCCCCTCGTCCTCAATCTCGATGGTACCGTACGGAAAAACCTCTTTAACAGTGAACGGTCCTGACCATCTAGACTTCAACTTACCCGGAAACAACTTCAACCGAGAATTGAACAACAACACCTGATCCCCACACTTGAAGGTTTTATTACCCTTCAAGTGTCGATCGTGCAACTCCTTAGTCCTAAGCTTATAATTAAACGAATGTGCATAAGCGTGATCTCTCAACTCCTCTAACTCGTGAATCTGGTGAAACCGGTTATCTCTAGCGTTAGGCATGTCCAGATTAACAGTCTGTAATGCCCATGAAGCACGATGCTCAAGCTCAACCGGTAGATGACATGCTTTTCCGTAAATCATCCGAAATGGTGTGGAACCAGTCGGAGTCTTATAGGCCGTACGGAAAGCCCATAATGCGTCATCTAACTTGTCAGACCAATCCTTTCGATTGGATCCAACAGTCTTCTCCAAAATCCGTTTGATGCCTCGGTTACTCACTTCTACCTGCCCACTTGTTTGTGGGTGGTAAGCCGTTGCAAGCCGATGGGTGACCCCGTAGCGTTGCAAAGCTTTCTCCATCTGCGCGTTGCAGAAGTGAGTTCCCCTATCACTAATAATCGCCTTAGGAACACCAAACCTAGCAAACAACCTCCTAAGAAATCTCACTACCACCCTAGCATCATTTGTGGGCAAGGCTTGAGCCTCGACCCATTTAGAAACATAATCAACGGCTACTAGGATGTACTTGTTCCCACGTGAAGCTGGGAACGGGCCCATGAAATCAATGCCCCAAATATCGAACACCTCAACTACCTGACTCACTGTCTGGGGCATCTCATTTCGGGATGAGATGTTTCCTACTCTCTGACACGCATCGCACCCTCTAACAAACTCCTGAGCATCTCTATAAATCGTTGGCCAGTAGAAGCCAGAGTCGAATACCTTCCTCGCTGTCAAACTCGCACCGTGATGGCCACCTGTCGGTCCCTCGTGACAATGCCTCAAAACCTCTCTCGTCTCATCTCCAAACACGCACCTACGAACTACCTGATCGGCGCCTATCCTAAAAAGATAAGGATCATCCCAAATATAGTGCTTAACATCAGCAAAGAATTTCTTCTTTTGCTGATGTGTCATGCCCTGCATAAGGTATCCATCAGCTAAGTAATTCGCCAAGTCAGCGAACCAAGGCAACCCCTGCTCCTGCGCCCTCACAAACAATAACATCTCATGCGGGAACTGATCATCTATCGTATCTAACTTAATCTCCTCACGCTCAGGATCCTCTAATCGTGATAAATGATCAGCTGCAACATTCTCCGCACCTTTCTTATCCCTAATCTCTATATCAAACTCCTGAAGCAGTAAAATCCAACGTATCAATCTAGGCTTCGCATTCTGCTTATTGAACAAAAATCTAAGGGCTGCATGATCAGTGTAAACAATAGTCTTAGAAAGAACTAGGTAGGACCTAAACTTATCAAATGCAAAGACTACTGCTAGCAACTCCTTCTCTGTCGTGGTGTAGTTCTCCTGTGCGTCATTAAGAGTCTTACTCGCGTAATAAATGGGGTGGAAATGCTTATCCCTACGCTGACCTAAGACTGCTCCTATCGCGTAATCACTCGCATCGCACATCAACTCAAACGGAAGACTCCAATCTGGGGCGACCATAATCGGAGCATTCACGAGCTTCTCCTTCAACAGCTCGAACGCTTTCACACACTCGTCATTAAACTCGAACGCCGCATCCTTCTCTAGAAGATTCGTCATCGGTCTCGCAATCTTAGAGAAATCTCTAATGAAACGACGATAAAAACCCGCGTGGCCTAAGAAACTCCTAATAGATTTAACAGATGTGGGTGGCGGAAGCTTGCTAATGGTCTCAATCTTCGCTCTATCAACTTCAAGCCCCACTCGTGAAACCTTATGCCCTAGCACGATGCCCTCCTTCACCATAAAGTGGCACTTCTCCCAGTTCAGCATCAAGTTGGTCTCCTCACATCGAGCCAACATCCTCTCCAGACTCGCTAAACATGTATCGAAGGAACTCCCGAAAACAGAAAAATCATCCATGAACACCTCCATGGAGTCCTCGATCATGTCATGAAAAATCGCGACCATACACCGCTGGAAAGTGGCCGGAGCGTTACATAATCCGAATGGCATACGGCGATACGCAAAGGTGCCATAAGGACATGTAAATGTGGTTTTCTCCTGATCCTCTGGAGCGATAGGGATCTGGAAATAACCTGAAAATCCATCAAGGAAACAGTAATACTGTTTTCCTGATAGACGCTCCAACATCTGATCGATAAAAGGAAGCGGAAAATGGTCCTTCCTTGTGGCATCGTTAAGTTTACGATAATCAATACAAACTCGCCACCCTGTGACCGTCCTAGTCGGAATCAACTCATTCCTCTCATTCCTCACTACTGTCATGCCTCCTTTCTTAGGGACAACTTGCACTGGACTCACCCACTTAGAGTCGGAGATCGGATAAATCAACCCTGCATCTAGCAACTTAATGACCTCTTTCTTCACCACCTCCTGCATGTTCGGATTCAACCTTCGTTGCCCCTGTCTCACAGGCTTATACTCCTCTTCCATGAGTATACTATGCGTGCAAAAAGAAGGGTTAATGCCCTTAATATCCATCAACTTCCACGCGATAGCCTGCTTGTGCGCCTTCAGCACATCGATCAACTTACTCTTCTCCTCCTCTGTTAACTCAGCAGAAATTATGACAGGTAACTCAGAACCCTCACCTAAAAATGCATACTCGAGATGAGATGGCAATTCCTTAATCTCTAAAGACGGGGGCGTCTCAACCGATGGCTTTTCCACCGGTTCCTCTCTATCTATCACCTCACACACAACAGCCTCCTGGGAAGGCTTACTAGCTAGATCTATCGATTCCTGCTCAAAGGCGAAAGCAGTCATCTCTATCTCCTGATTCTCCCTAACTAGGATCTGCGAATCTAGATGATCTCTCTCCACAAACTTAGAAAAGCAACGACTAACCTGTGAAACAATAGTATCGATAAAATACAAGGTGTCGTCCTGATCCTGTGTATGCCTCATGGCTCTATTAACATCAAATGTGACTGTCTCATCAGCAACTCTCAAGGACAACTTACCCTCAAAGACATCTATTAATGCTCTCGCGGTAGCTAGGAATGGTCGTCCTAAAATCAAAGGGACCCTTTCATCCTCGTCCATATCTAAGATCACAAAATCAACTGGGAACACAAACCTATCTACCTTCACTAACATATTCTCCACAATCCCCCTCGGATACTTCACTGACCTATCCGCTAACTGAATACTCATACGCGTCGGTACCGGTTCTCCTAGATCTAGCTTAGCAAAAACAGAATAGGGCATTAAATTAATACTAGCACCTAGGTCAGCCAACGCGTTACTCACCGACAAGTTCCCTATGAAACAAGGAATAGTGAAACTACCTGGATCAGCCATCTTGCGAGGTAGCTTATTCTGTACTACAGCCGAGCACTCCTCACTCAATATCACAGTTGAGATCTGCTCCAATTTCTTCTTATTTGTGAGCAGATCTTTTAGGAATTTAGCGTACTTAGGCATGTGCTGTAATGCCTCTACGAATGGTAAGTTCACTTTAAGTTGTTTGAACATCTCAAGGAACTTTCCATATTGCTCTTCATTCCTGTGCTGAGCCACTCTACCTGGGTATGGAAGTCTATCTAAGCGAATTTGTGGCTCCTTCTGTGAACTCTTGGCTGCTTTCTTCTCGGTCTCCGCTGGCTGTACTGTATTCGCTGGGCGCAGCCTCTGTTGCACCTCGCCAGCAGGAGCCTCCATCTCTATCTCCTCATCTACATCATCATCAGTGTAAGGGACAGGTTTCTCAACCTCACCTGTCGTCCTACCACTCCTAGTAGTCACTGCCTTCACATGGGCGTTCGGGTTTTTCACAACATTACTCGGTAGCACACCCTGTTGCCTCTCCTGCATTATACTCGCCATCTCCCCCACATTTCTCTCTAAGTTCTGCAACAACGCCCCTTGGTTCTTCAACATCGCCTCGTTCTCCTGGAACCTCATTTGATACACCCGATCTCTCTCTTGCGCCTCTTTATATCGCGTATCATCTCTCGCTAGGAGTTGGGCCATCATATCCTCCATGGAAGGCTTCCTTTCGCCCTGACCCATGCCACTGCTCTGCCCACTGGTCTGGTCCTGGAATAGACTCTGGGTGCGTGGCTGGAACCCCGGTGGATTTCCACTCCTCCAACTTTGCTGATTCTTCCAACCCGGATTATAAGAATTACCGAAGGTATTGCCCTGCATCCGGTTGGGATTACTAACAAAATCAACTTGTTCCTGGAGACTGTCAACAGAGATGGGGCAATCAACAGTGTCATGACCACCCCGACAAATCTCACAGGCCTGCTCCTTCTTCTTCTGCAGGTCTTTCACCGCTTTAGTCAATGCCTCAACTTGTGCGGTTAAGACAGTATTATTATCGACTTGGTGCACCCCTCGCTGGGCGGAAACTGTAACTCGAGCTTCAGGATACTCAAAGCTACTCATGGCTAAGTCCTCGAACAGGTTATTACACTCATCAACAGTTTTAGTGGTCAAAAGATTACCACCAGCAGTAGTGTCTAAGATATTACGTGTTGCATGGGTGACTCCATTATAAAACTTCTCAACTAGCGCCCAATCTTGCAACCCGTGATGTGGACATTTGTGCAACAACTCTTTGAAACGTTCCCAAGTGTCGTAGAACGTCTCATCGGGTTTCTGCTGGTAAGAATGGATCAAGCTCCTCAGACGAGCGGTTTTCGACGGTGGAAAGTATTTCAGAAGGAATTTATCCTGCAAATCCGCCCATGTAGTGATGGAACCGGCAGGAAGAGACTCTAGCCAACTGTGGGCCCGATCGGAGAGAGAAAACGGAAAGAGACGCAACTTGAGTGCGTCCTCAGTAACACCGTTAAGATGGAAGGTGTCACAGATTCTGGCAAAGCGATTAAGATGAGAATTCGGGTCCTCGGACTGCAACCCGTGAAACTGACAAGTGTTGGTCATCATCGAAATGACCTGAGGAGGAATTTGCCAATTGTTGGCAGCGATTTGCGGTCGGGTGATACTAGACCTAGCGCCATCGGCTGTCGGCTTTGCGTAGTCGGCAACAACTCTCCTAACTGGTGGATTCGCGTCGCCCATCGTAGACTCGGTGTCGTGAGCGGAATCGCTGTCGGTGTCGCGAACTGAAGATTCCTCCGTTTTTGACTCGGTGTCGTAGTCGGGTTCGCCCGTCTGCTGGTCGAATATACGCTCGGGATCGTCAAATGGCTCAAACTCAGGTGGTCCGGCAGAACGGGTGTGACGCATAAACTAGAATGAAAATAAAATAAAAAATATAACTAAACGACTTAAATAAAAGTGAACTAATCTAACAAGCAAACAAATAGCACGTAAAAGGCAAACTATATCTAAGGTAACAACTAGCAAATAGAGGAAACTAACCTAGAAAAGAAAAAAGATAACTAAAACAAATAAGAATAAACAAAAAAAAATAAATAAATAAATTAAAGGGTGGTTAGACCCCCGACTCGGATCGTTCTCGAAGTCGCCAAAATAAAGTCCCCGGCAACGGCGCCAAAAACTTGATGTGTGAAATATATATATTAAATTAATGTCGTTCACAAAACTCAGGTTTTAAATAAAATGGAAAACCCAACAAAACTCACACAAACGGCAAGTGTACCGGTCGTGTGTAGTCAAGCTAAGTAAGTCCGAGTATCGTACCCAAGAGACTTATTTGGCGGCCCTCAATAATAAATCGTTATCGACTCCTAACCGATGAAACTTTGTTTATTTTTAATTATTTAAACTATGAAAATAAATACGAACTAAATATTAAAAGTTATCTAAATTAATTAAAACTAGTAGAACTAAAAATTACTTTAATTAAAACTAATAAAAGAAAACTAGAAACGACTTAAACTAAGAAGACAAACTAAACTGATCCGAGAACTGTCAAGAATGAGAAAGCAACTACCTAGGCGGGAATCCTATTAACGACTCGACTACTTTTGGTTTCATACAACTAATGGCACCGGATCTAAAAATATAACTACCAAGAACAACCCAACGCTACACTGCCTGCTATAGGTCTTAAATGTATGCTAAATGTCCTAAAATAGTTATTTGAAACTTACGGTGTTAAGGAATGGCAAAAACCACACTTTGATGACTAATGGACCCTAAACTAGATCTCCTTCCGGTCTCACTAGTCCATTACCCTAATAGTTGGTTCTATCAACTCAATAAGATAAAGGGATCAATTAATCTAATATGATCTAAGACAAGAAATCACAAGTGACTAGACTACTTAGGCAAAATCCACTCTCGTATGATTCTAACCTAACCAAACTAGCAACTAGATGAAATCTACAACCTATCTCCTTCCGGTCTCTAGGTCGGTTAGAATACTAATTTATACATATGAAAGCAAGCCCATCTCATAGGTGACTATTCCTAGATCAACCCACATATTGATTCAAACACTAAGTCTAAATCTAGCATGCAATTTTAACCAAAAACACAAAGTCAATAATTAAAATCACAAGAGAAACATGGCAAACCACATATATATTATAACTAGTACGCACGTCACATTCAAAGACAATATTTAGATCAACTTTGCAATAATCATCCATTCCATTAGTTATAAAATAAACCAAAAGTAGTAAAAAACATTAATATTCATCCATATGCCTAGGTAGTATTAAACGTTTAGCCAAACATACTCGTCAAAAGCATCACAAAAATAATATCAAACATAGTCATAATTTGTAACAAAACAGAAACAAACGAGATCGAATGATACCGTATCAACCTGTGTCAAAAATACTCTTCACGAATAAAAACTCTTTGCTCCAATCTTGCCTCGGCTGCCTCCCCTTGTTCTTTCGATCGACTTCTCAAAAAGCCCTCTCTCTCTCTTTTTTTCCTAAGTCTGCCGTAGCCCCCTTTAATAACAAAACCCTCCTTTTCTTTTATCCAATTGGTTTTGTTTTAAAGCTTCACGTGGGCTTGATTTTCTTTGGAAAGCTTTTAGCCCATCTAATTATCCCATGATAATTCCACGTGAACTTTTCCTCCTGACATTATAACCGAATGAAAACAATAATCAATATATTAAACAAATTAAATGTGAACATGGATCTTTAGGATTATTCAAACTTTATTTGTTTTAAACACATCTCCACGTAGCCTACTATATTCTAACATGAAACCATATTTTAACAATATGAACTTAACGATTAACTAAAACGTTTATTCAACGTTTTAATTTCAATCCAATTTAATCAAAGTTCATCATTTTAGCGCATGGCCACTTAAAATACTTAAAACATAAAATATGAACCATTTAAAAGTAGAAATCGATCAAAAGTAATTCAAAAGTATAGGGAATATTAAGATAAAAATATATATAATTTGGACCACATCATATCTTACTACATAAACATCAAAAAGTTAGTTTAAATCATGATTAAACTTTTTTTGATTCGGTAGTATGATTTGGGTTATCCATGTGGATATCCAAACTGAAAAAAAAAATCTTATATTAAATACTAACCCCGTAACATTTAAAAACGGGTTTAAAAAGGCGACATAAGTAAAAACCGAGGGAAGGACCAAACAATATTTTTGAAACTACACCAAATCCTAATGTTGTCAAACTTTTTGGCTTCGTTTATGCAGAATAACTTTCACAATGGTTGGGACTTGGGAAGAACTTTCACCGACACTTGTTTGTGATGTCATATTAAGAGAAATGAAAATGTGAGAGTTTTTTTTTTTTTTTTTTTTTTTTACGTTTTTTGCTTTTTGTTTTGCGTTTTCAAGTGTGGTAATCAACAAAACATCAAAACATATATTTATACTAGAATAACCTCATTTATATCTCTGTGGTTTGTCGATTTTGACCATTTGTATCTCTACAGTTTCAAAGCTCCTTTTCACCATTGATATTTGCATTTTATCCCAATTTGCATAAAATACTAGTGGTGAAGAGAGAGATAGAGTAAGTGGTGGTAGTGGTGGTGGAGGTTTTGGTTTTACTTTTTAGTGAGTTAATTGCTAAAATGGTGCCTAGGGGCATTTTGGTCAATTCTCAACCAACTAATAAATTATTTATAACGGTGTTAGTGCCGATAACTGATTTAGCAACAAGTTTTACATGTATGGACTGATTAGACAAAAATAAAGAAAGTGTGGTTTTTGGCAAGTGGTAAACCACATGGATCATTTTGGCAATAACTCAAAATATGAGTTTTAAAAAATAAGTATTTGTTTTTATATTAAAAACATGTTTTTTTTCTTTCTAAAATATACAATACCAGAATTGTTTTTACCAATTAAAATAATATATTTTAAAAGTCTAGTATTTTTTTTATCATTTGCATATTGAAGTTTTTTTTAATCATTTGCATCCTTGAGAATATTTTAGCAATCTATGAAAAAGTTAACTGAAAAATTTAATGAAGATAGTTTTTTAGATGCAAATAAGAATAAAATGCAAACTTCAGGAGGAATATGAGATTTTGAAACCTTAGGAATACAAATGATAAGAATCAACAAAGCACAAGGATACAAATGAAAGTGTACTTGTAGAATTATAGTAGCTAGAGATGTGTTATGGTGATCCAATTGTGAAAAAAAAAAGTAAAAAGGAGGCTCCAACAACCATATAGCTGTTTTCGAACGGCTAGATTCGAACCCTTGATAAAAAAAAAAGACAGTAAAAACTAGGCAGGAACAAGATCTAACAGGGACGGGTCCAAGACAAGTAGCAACTGGTTCTTATTCATAAAGGAGGAAGTAGGTATAGACCGACGGATTTAAAGCTTGGCCCGTTAAGTATGACGGTGGTCATGTAGGAACCGGTTCTGATACAACCCGTCGAGTTGGCTCCACAATCAGCTTTTTTAAACATGTCTAAACTCTAGCCCGTAGAACCATAGAGGTAGATTGTGAAGGGGCCAATGTAGGAACCGCTCGTACAAAAACTAAAATTCTCTTATAAATTTAATTACAATACAATGAAAGTAAAGAACATAAATGAATTACAATATGATTACAATTGAAAAATTAGAAATACAAGAAATGAGTAGAAGCAGAATTGTAATATGGGCTGAGGATTCGTGTTCAACACGGGTCCCTTAAAACAAATTTCGAGTCTCCCAAGAGAACTCGTTTGTTTCCCAGGGTACAACAGCCGAAGCAGTATGTACTGCCGGGATGAACTTAAAACCCGAAAGAGTATTTTTATAAAGAAGGGAGATTAGGAAGAATATTAGAGAATGAGAGCTTTCAAGTATATGATTTTTGGTGTTTCAAGTGTGTCATACAACTAAGTTTCACCTAGTATTTATAGTGAACACAAAGTTGAAACATCTTTCAAATCATTAATAGAGTATTGAATTCAAAATTAAATTCAATATTAAACTCTTTTGACTTGAATTTTGAAACAACCAATTATCATTATATTAATATTTATTTATTTTCACAAATAATAAAAAGGATTTCCAACAATCCCCCACATGTGAAAATAAACAAAATCTCATTTTCGTCATGTGAAAACAATTTTCACACATCTTCCAACAATCCCCCATGAGGATGGATCTCAATCCATACTCTATCAATATCAAAATACAATTTCAACGGTATAATATTGTCGGATAGGTAGTGGTTAACTTTGAACCTTCCGTTGTGATGTATACTTAGTCTCCTAGTGGTTTGGTAGACGTGATGTCCTTGAACCAACCACTGTTTACGTAGACGACAATACACATTACACAATATTATTCCTGGTCTAGTCAACCCCTCATTGTCGTGTCCGTTATGGTCATGGATCACTAGCCTGGTTCTGCGAGAGCTCTAGGATTTGCGCTCTGGTATGGTCTAAATGGTACATAGTTTTATATAAATATTCTTCATACTTTTGGTTACTTTTGGTCAAATTTTGCTTCTAACTGATTGGTATCTACATTTTATTGATTTTAAGAGATGGTAAGCTAAAATGATATATTTGTAACTAATCTTAAAATTGAAAGTGGAAAAAATGAAGTTAGATTATTAAGTCTAAGACTATAAATTAAAATAAGTTAATATGTCTTAAACATGAGATAACGATAATGTCCAATAATTGGTTTTTGTATGTCACTTGAATTAATATAGATAAAGTGCAATAGTTGGTGTACTACAAATAAAGGTGACGTGGATATGACCCGGGTTCATGAAGGTGTTCATTAAAAATCAAAGCATGGCCAAAAGGTTAAGAGCCCATTTAAGGGGTTGTTGGACTACAATTAAAAAAACGGCAGAAGCTTTAAAACTATAAATTCACAAAGATAGCCGCACAACAATTAATTGGAAAAGGGTGGTTCTTTTGGACTTTGACGGCAGTTTTACGGAAAAGAAAAGGGACGAAAGAGAACGTTGAACACCTTTGGAGCAGGAGTATAATTGAGTTTACAAGAATTGCAAGTGGTTCGTTGATCAAAGTTTGAATATCTCGTTCGGTTGGTTTATCTACTCGTTAATATTTTGTTTTTGACATTCGTATTCGTTTTAGTTGCAACCATGAACAAGATTATTTATGACTTTGTTTCCTTTATGAACATGATTGGCTAATTTCCTAGTTCACTTAGGTTGAGATGAGTTTTAACAAGTATTGATCTTGTCGGTTTGACTATCGTATGAACTTGTGTTGATTTAATTAATTTGGATTTGTTTTGGCTTTTGATGAATGTGTGTGCTTGATATAAATTAGTTATTGCTTTTGATTGTGTGGGTTGATCATTCATGGCATGTAGAACTACCCCATGTTTTGATTTATTTATTGTTAGGTTGTTAGATTTCGGTTTGTCAACTTAATGCAATATACTAGAACTAGTAATTGACAATTTGGAAGTTATTAATTGATTAATCAAGTGCACACCCATAGGTGATAGGTTTGATCGAATCGTTGCCTTTGCTATTAATTGTCTTGTCATTGTTTGGTTAATTGTATGCTTATGATCGTAAGGTATAATTTACTTATTCGTGATTAGAGATTTTTAGATCTTAAGTTTAATAAATTCATGTTTGCTTCACACTTTTAGGGTTGTTAGAACTAACTCCCGAGGATTGTGGGTTTAGATTTCCTTGACCTAGGGTTTGAACCATTTAGCACTTCAACATAAGCTTAATCGTCTATTTTACACTTTATGATTACTAGGATATTTGGGACGTGTCTATAGTTCCGAACCTTCTAGTTTATCTACCTTAGAGACGGTTTCATATGTTTAGTCACCCCGATTAGTCTTTACATCGTTAGGAGGATTCGATACCTAAGTGACAATTCTCTCCATTTGTTATTCTCTTTAGTTCGCTTCTTATTTTGTTTATAACTTCCGTCAAGTTGTTTCTTTTGTTTTACTAAATTTCTTAATTTTATTTATTCATTTTAGTTAATTAAAAAGTCAACTTTTAAACCGGCTAGAACTCGATAAAAGTTTATTACCAAAAGCCGTCTAACGTGTCCTTAGGTTCGATACTCGGATTTACCTGGCTATACTACGCACGACCAGTACACTTGCTGTTTGTGTGAAGTAAAGTTAGTTATTTCTATTTTTTAAAACAAGATCGTGAAAAACCATTTTTATAAGTAAAATAATATATACGTTTTCACACATCAAGTTTTTGGCGCCGTTGCCGGGGACACGGTTTTAGGCGATTTTGGAAACGACCCGAGTCGGGGATTTAGCCACTTTTAACTTTTTGTTTCGTAATTTTCTTTTAGTTTCTTTTTAGTTCTTTAAAAAAAAAAAAAAACAAAAAAAGTAAATTCCTTTTTAGTACTTTTTTTTAATTTATTTTATTTTATTTTAATTTGTTCTTAGAGTGTTTAGTTTTTTTTTAGTTTAAGTCGGCCTTTGCGTGCTATTTGCTACCTTTCTAGGATAGTCTGTTCTTCGTATTTAGGTATTTTTATTTGTTATCTCTAGTTTATGCGACATACGCGCTCTCACGGCCCACCAGAGTTTGAACCGTTGGACGATCCTGAACTACTTTTTTATCAACTTCAACACTCGATCGACGAGAATCAAGAGGAGTTCGAGCCGTTGTTAGATCGCACAGGTGAGTACCGCGTTTTTGATAATATTATTTTTGAGTCTGAGACCGATACAGATTCCACAGCTTCTACGATGGGAGACGAACAACCCGCCAGGCGAGTCGTCGCTGATTACTCTCGGCCTACCCAGGCCAATGCTAGACCTTCCATCACTCGACCCACCGTCGCTGCTAATAATTGGCAAATCCCACCCCAGATTATCTCTTTGATCAGGAGTACCGTCCAATTCCATGGACTTCCGGATGAGGACCCCACTGCTCACCTCAACCAATTCGTTAGCATTTGTGATACCTTTAGGATCAACAACGTCACGGAGGAAGCAATCCAGTTGCGCCTCTTTCCATTTTCTCTCACTGACAAAGCACAACACTGGTTGAACTCTCTTTCGCCAGGCTCTATCACCACCTGGGATGATCTGACCCAGAAGTTCATCAACAAATTCTTTCCACCATCCAAGACTGCGCGCCTGCGTGGTCTTATCTACTCGTTTCGTCAGGAGGCTGGAGAATCATTCTATGATGCGTGGGAGAGGTTTAAAGAGTTGTTAAGAAAGTGTCCACATCACGGGTTGGAGGAGGCGGCACAAGTTGAGATATTCTATTATGGTTTGATGTATTCGGAACGGGGGATGCTTGATACGACTGCGGGTGGAAATTTGTTAACTAAGCGGAGTCCGACTGAGTGTTTTGATATGTTTGAGGATCTCGCGACTAGTGGTTATCAGGCTCCTGATAGGAGGGGGGCAACTTCGTCTCAGAAGGCTCCAGGGGTTTACCAGGTTGATTCTGTCATTGCGTTAACCGCCCAGGTTGAGGCTTTGACAAAGAAAATCGACCGCCTGCAGGTAAACAATGTGAAGTGTTGTGATGTTTGCGGAGGAGGACACAACACCATAGAATGCCCACAGGGAGTTACTGATTTCCCCGAGCATGTAGATTATGCAGGAGGAAAATCCTTGAACAACTGGAACCAGGGAGGAGATTACTCAGGTGGACAGACTAGGTTCCAGAACACTGCTTTCGGTAACTCGTATAACCCCAGCTGGAAAAACCACCCAGGTTTTAGTTGGAAGAACGGGAACCCACCGGGGTTTCAGCAACGTCCCCAGAATTCTTTTCAGGGACAAAATAGTGGTTCATCTCAAGGGCAGACTGGAGGGGCACCTGTGGAGGAGAAGAAGTCAAGTGTTGAGGAGATGTTAGAAAAGCAGAACCAGATACTCAACCAGCTTCTTGTGCGTGATGAGAAGAGATATCAGGAGTCCCAGAATGCGTTGCAGCGTCACGAGACGTTGATTCAGGGACAGTCTGCAGCTTTACAGAGTCTAGAGAGAACGGTAGGGCAGTTGTCGAGTCAGTTATCAGAGAGAAAGCAGGGAGAGTTACCTAGTTTCGTAGAGACCAACCCGAAAGCACATGTAAAGGTAGTCACAACTAGAAGTGGTAGAACCTCAGGTGTAGATAAGATAGTTCCATATGGTGATGAGGTCGTGGATGAAGAGATTGAGATGGAGGCTCCTCCTGACAATGTGCAACAGAGGCTACGCCCAGCAAGTATAGCACAACAGGAGGAGCCAACACCAAAGGCATCGGATACACCGCCGAGGGTGTATAAGCCTCCCATCCCCTATCCGGGTAGGTTTGCGAGAGAGAAGGTGGACGAGCAGAATGGTAGGTTCCTAGAGTTGTTTAAGCAGTTACATATTAACCTACCATTTGTTGAGGCTCTCACCCAGATGCCTAAGTATGCCAAGTTTCTTAAGGATCTCCTGTCCAACAAAAAGAAACTTGAGGAGTTGTCGACGGTGATACTCAGTGAGGAGTGTTCGGCGGTACTTCAAAGCAAACTGCCTCAAAAGAAAACCGATCCAGGGAGTTTCACTATCCCTTGTCTTATAGGTAGTTTATCGGTAAGCAACGCCCTTGCTGACCTAGGTGCTAGTATAAATCTGATGCCTTATGCTGTGTTTAGTAGGCTAGACCTAGGAGAACCAAAGCCGACACGAATGAGCATCCAACTCGCAGATCGTTCCATTAAGTATCCGCGAGGAATTGTCGAGAACTTGCTAGTGAAGGTAGACAAGTTCATATTTCCTGTGGACTTTGTTATTCTCGACATGGATGAGGACGTGACTGTTCCACTCATCTTGGGTCGACCTTTCTTAGCTACCGCACGAGCATTGATCGATGTTTGTGATGGTAAGCTATCTTTGAGAGTGGGAGAGGAGACAGTCACTTTTGATATACACCAGTCTATGAGGCACCCGAAGTGCCAAGATGATTCCTTATACTTTATTGATACCATTATGTCACATGTAGGGGATTATCTGAGCTCCATTTGTGGGGGTGCATCTTCTGATTCAGATCACATGGATAGGGAGAGCCAGGACGTTGAGTCAGCTGCCGTAGCTGACTCCTCTTCGAGTTGTTCGGCTACAGAGCCTCCCACGCATGCCATTGTGTCAGAAGTGCTGGATCGGAAAGATCCAGTAGATAGACCGAGTGTGGAGAGTCCGCCGTCCTTAGAGTTAAAAGATTTACCGTCTCACCTAGAGTACGCATTTTTGGACGAGGCCGAGCGTTTACCCGTGATCATTGCGTCTGCTCTCACGGAGGAGGAGAAGAATAAGTTGTTAGAGGTTCTTAGGGCACATAAGCAGGCGATTGCTTGGAAGATCTTAGATATCAAGGGTATAAACCCTTCATTCTGTACGCATAGGATTTTAATGGAGGATGAGTTTAAGCCTGTAGTGCAACCTCAGAGGAGACTTAACCCTAATATGCAGGAGGTAGTAGGGAAGGAAGTGATCAAGCTGCTCGACGCCGGTTTGATCTATCCTATATCTGATAGTGCATGGGTGAGTCCGGTTCAGGTGGTGCCGAAGAAGGGTGGTATGACAGTGGTCACCAATGAGCGAAATGAGTTAATTCCCACCAGGACCGTTACAGGTTGGAGAGTCTGTATAGATTATCGCAGACTAAATGATGCTACGCGGAAGGATCACTTCCCTTTGCCCTTCATTGATCAGATGTTGGAGCGTCTATCTGGACAACAGTTTTACTGTTTTCTAGATGGTTTCTCTGGTTATTTTCAGATCCCCATCGCACCAGAGGATCAGGAAAAAACCACGTTTACATGCCCCATCGGTACCTTTGCGTACAGACGCATGCCTTTTGGGTTGTGTAACGCTCCAGCCACATTCCAACGTTGCATGGTAGCTATATTTCATGATATGATCAAGGACTCCATGGAGGTTTTCATGGATGACTTTTCTGTTTTTGGGAGTTCTTTTGATCATTGTTTAAGAAACCTAGAGCGTATGTTAGCTAGGTGTGAGGAGACGAATCTTGTGCTTAATTGGGAGAAGTGTCATTTTATGGTTCGTGAGGGGATAGTTTTAGGACATCGTATTTCACAGGCTGGGATTGAGGTTGATCGAGCTAAGGTTGATGCCATTTCCAAACTCCCACCTCCCACTTCAGTTAAGTCCATTAGGAGTTTCTTAGGTCATGCAGGATTTTATCGTAGGTTCATTAAGGACTTTTCTAAGATAGCTAGGCCGATGACGAAACTTCTAGAGAAGGATGCCCCATTTGCGTTTGATGAGAGTTGTGTGAGGGCGTTTGAAGTGTTGAAGGATAAGTTAGTGAACGCCCCGATCATGGTTGCCCCAGATTGGACACTGCCATTTGAGTTGATGTGTGATGCTAGTGATTATGCAGTGGGGGCGGTTTTAGGACAGAGGAAGGATAAACACTTCCACCCGATTTATTATGCTAGTAGGACTCTGAATGATGCTCAGGAGCATTATACTACCACAGAGAAGGAGTTGTTAGCGGTAGTGTTTGCCTTCGATAAGTTTAGGTCCTATTTGGTTCTGTCTAAGACCATAGTTTACACGGATCATGCTGCGATTAGATATCTCTTTAGCAAAAAGGATGCTAAGCCACGACTTATTAGATGGATCCTTTTGCTACAAGAGTTCGATATAGAGATCCGAGATAAGAAAGGAGCCGAGAATGTAGCGGCTGATCACTTGTCACGCCTAGAGGGTCCAGAGAATGTAGATAAGGCAGGTGTGTCGATAGATGATAGGTTCCCTTTCGAGAGTTTGATGGTTGTAAGAGCTCAGGATGATGGTTTTCCCTGGTTCGCAGACTACGCGAATTATCTTGTCGATGGGTCGTTGGTTAAAGGTATGACATACCAGCAAAAGAAGAAATTCTTTGCTGATGTCAAGCACTATCTTTGGGAGGATCCATATCTTTTTAGGATAGGAGCGGATCAGGTTATTAGGAGATGTGTGTTTGGTGAGGAGAGTAGGAATATCTTGAGGCATTGTCATGAGGGACCCACAGGTGGTCATTATGGAGCTAGTTACACCGCAAAGAAGGTGTTCGATTCTGGTTTTTACTGGCCGACAGTGTTTAAGGACGCACATGAGTTTGTGAGGAGTTGTGATTCGTGTCAGAGAGCAGGTAACATCTCATCTCGTAATGAGATGCCCCAAACGAGCATTCAGGTGTGTGAGGTATTTGATATATGGGGCATTGACTTTATGGGACCATTTCCGTCTTCTCGTGGGAACAAGTATATCCTAGTTGCAGTCGATTACGTTTCTAAGTGGGTAGAGGCTCAGGCTTTGCCTACTAATGATGCTAGGGTAGTGGTTAAGTTTCTTAAGAGGTTGTTTGCACGCTTCGGTGTACCGAAGGCATTGATTAGTGATAGAGGTACCCACTTCTGTAATGCGCAAATGGAAAAAGTGTTGCAACGATATGGGGTAACCCATAGACTTGCTACACCATATCATCCACAGACTAGTGGGCAGGTGGAGGTGTCGAATAGAGGGATTAAGAGGATTCTTGAGAGGACAGTTGGACACAACCGTAAGGACTGGGCTGAGAAACTAGATGATGCATTGTGGGCCTTTCGTACTGCTTATAAGACTCCTATCGGGTCCACACCATTTAGGTTGATATACGGGAAGGCGTGTCATTTGCCGGTAGAGATGGAGCATAAGGCATATTGGGCATTAAGAGCAGTTAATTTAGATTTAGCATGTGCGGGTGAGCATAGATTTCTGCAGTTACATGAGTTGGAGGAATTGCGTGATGAGGCTTATGGGAGTTCTATTATGTATAAGGAGAAGACAAAGCGATTACATGATAAGCATCTGAGAGGGGTTAAGGAATTTCATGAAGGTGATCGAGTTTTGCTTTATAATTCTAGGTTGAAGTTGTTTCCCGGGAAATTAAAATCCCGATGGTCGGGACCACACATAGTTAAGGAGGTATTTCCGTATGGAACAGTTGAGGTTGAGCATGACGATGGGCGCCGTTTCAAGGTTAATGGGCATAGGCTTAAGCATTACATTGAGGGTCTAGTTGATAAGCATGATGAGGAGGTGATCGAACTTAAAGCGCCAGGCACGTGAGAAATGGGTTCGAGTCTGGCTGAAGACTCGTTAATAAACCAAGCGCTTCCGGGAGGCAACCCGATGCTATGTCTCTTTTATTTATTTATTTATTTATTTATTTATTTTTATTTATTCATTGCTATTTTTATTTTATCTTTCTTTTTCCTTTTTATGCCGGGTATGTTTGTTTGTTCTGTGCTTACAGGTTATTGCTTCGTGTTCAAGAGTTTAGCTGTTTATGGTTGGTGGTCGGTTGAAGTGCGAGGATGGTGTGCATCGTGGAAGTGGATTTGCTGATTACTCTTGGTCAATGCACGCTATATTAGTCAGGGGAGTTTCAGTTTTCACATTCTCTCACTTAATGTTGATATTCTTACTTGTTTCCGTTTGTTTAATTAGTTTTGAACATTAGGGACAATGTTCAGTTTAAGTGTGGGGATGGGGGTTAATTGCTATATTAGAGAAAACTGAAACATGTGCTAAGTTGAGTTTGTTAAAAATCCCCGAAAATTTGAAAATTTTTGACTCCTTGAAAAAGTTGTGCATTTAATGGAAAATGATAGAAAAATTGGGGCTTTGGTTTTCAAATGGAAAAAAATAATTTGGTTTAAAAAGCAAGAATGAGTCAAATGATAATAAATTGGTGACTCAATTAGCTTTTAGGTTTTCTTTAAGTGTAATAATCGAACCTAATTAAATCAAAATATCTCTTGGGTTATCATCTTAGGAGAAACAGAAAGGCCTTAACTAAATAATAATTAGGCATCATTTTAGGCTTTAGAACTTACATAGGTTAAGGATTAGTGCCATTTTGGGATTCATAGCACGCTTCTTGTGAAAAGAAGTGGCGCATCCGCAAAACAAATGTCCACAGGGTGTAGGCTGAAAGCGCTCAAAGTAGCCGCTAAATAAAAGAGCTCAAAGTAGCCCAAAAAAAAAAAAAAAAATTGAAAAAAAATAAGGCAAGTGATCCAAGACCTCATGTGCTCTACCTCCGGGATAGCGACTTGGATACGACACCCCTGGGTGAGGTGATCTTGTTTTATAAAAAAAAATAAAAATAAATAAACAGTCTACGCCCATAAATTTCATCCATCCAATGTTCACCCTAATATGGCACTAGTCTTTAATTTAGTTAAGTTCTTTAGGTTATTTTGGTAGGTAAAATCTATATGATTTAGCCTATGCCTTGTCAAGTAACAAATTAATCAGGCTGAACTGTGGCTTTCTAAGTGTGAGACCCTGTAGATATGATTGATATCACTTGAACTAAAGCAAACACTAAAGGAAAACCGATTGGCTAGTGTTAGGGTTTACTGATTTTTACCTTGACTTGTTGCTTGTTTGAAAACTAGTGTTATCTTTAAATGTTTGTGGGAAGCTATTGTCTCGATTTTGATTCCATTGCATAATTTTTCAGAGACGAAAAAGTTTTAAGTGTGGGGATATTTGGTATGGTCTAAATGGTACATAGTTTTATATAAATATTCTTCATACTTTTGGTTACTTTTGGTCAAATTTTGCTTCTAACTGATTGGTATCTACATTTTATTGATTTTAAGAGATGGTAAGCTAAAATGATATATTTGTAACTAATCTTAAAATTGAAAGTGGAAAAAATGAAGTTAGATTATTAAGTCTAAGACTATAAATTAAAATAAGTTAATATGTCTTAAACATGAGATAACGATAATGTCCAATAATTGGTTTTTGTATGTCACTTGAATTAATATAGATAAAGTGCAATAGTTGGTGTACTACAAATAAAGGTGACGTGGATATGACCCGGGTTCATGAAGGTGTTCATTAAAAATCAAAGCATGGCCAAAAGGTTAAGAGCCCATTTAAGGGGTTGTTGGACTACAATTAAAAAAACGGCAGAAGCTTTAAAACTATAAATTCACAAAGATAGCCGCACAACAATTAATTGGAAAAGGGTGGTTCTTTTGGACTTTGACGGCAGTTTTACGGAAAAGAAAAGGGACGAAAGAGAACGTTGAACACCTTTGGAGCAGGAGTATAATTGAGTTTACAAGAATTGCAAGTGGTTCGTTGATCAAAGTTTGAATATCTCGTTCGGTTGGTTTATCTACTCGTTAATATTTTGTTTTTGACATTCGTATTCGTTTTAGTTGCAACCATGAACAAGATTATTTATGACTTTGTTTCCTTTATGAACATGATTGGCTAATTTCCTAGTTCACTTAGGTTGAGATGAGTTTTAACAAGTATTGATCTTGTCGGTTTGACTATCGTATGAACTTGTGTTGATTTAATTAATTTGGATTTGTTTTGGCTTTTGATGAATGTGTGTGCTTGATATAAATTAGTTATTGCTTTTGATTGTGTGGGTTGATCATTCATGGCATGTAGAACTACCCCATGTTTTGATTTATTTATTGTTAGGTTGTTAGATTTCGGTTTGTCAACTTAATGCAATATACTAGAACTAGTAATTGACAATTTGGAAGTTATTAATTGATTAATCAAGTGCACACCCATAGGTGATAGGTTTGATCGAATCGTTGCCTTTGCTATTAATTGTCTTGTCATTGTTTGGTTAATTGTATGCTTATGATCGTAAGGTATAATTTACTTATTCGTGATTAGAGATTTTTAGATCTTAAGTTTAATAAATTCATGTTTGCTTCACACTTTTAGGGTTGTTAGAACTAACTCCCGAGGATTGTGGGTTTAGATTTCCTTGACCTAGGGTTTGAACCATTTAGCACTTCAACATAAGCTTAATCGTCTATTTTACACTTTATGATTACTAGGATATTTGGGACGTGTCTATAGTTCCGAACCTTCTAGTTTATCTACCTTAGAGACGGTTTCATATGTTTAGTCACCCCGATTAGTCTTTACATCGTTAGGAGGATTCGATACCTAAGTGACAATTCTCTCCATTTGTTATTCTCTTTAGTTCGCTTCTTATTTTGTTTATAACTTCCGTCAAGTTGTTTCTTTTGTTTTACTAAATTTCTTAATTTTATTTATTCATTTTAGTTAATTAAAAAGTCAACTTTTAAACCGGCTAGAACTCGATAAAAGTTTATTACCAAAAGCCGTCTAACGTGTCCTTAGGTTCGATACTCGGATTTACCTGGCTATACTACGCACGACCAGTACACTTGCTGTTTGTGTGAAGTAAAGTTAGTTATTTCTATTTTTTAAAACAAGATCGTGAAAAACCATTTTTATAAGTAAAATAATATATACGTTTTCACACATCACGCTCCCCACAAATCCATTCGAAGCGACCCCACTTCTCTCTCACATAGGTGATTTTCCTTAAATCATTAAAAGCATTAAGGTTACATAGATTACCATATATCATTGACCATACATTATGCTTATCCTCACAACGTGTCACTGTTATTAAAGGAATGGACTAGGAAGTGTTTAACTCCCTTTTATTTATTTGAGGTACTCCCCCACAGTGACCTTAGTTAATACAATTAGGTTGTCCTATTGAACCTAGATCTTGGGATCTCCAGTCACATAGGTTAGGTTTTCCTTTGCATTCACTTATCTCATGGGCTTTAGTCACATTCCAATTGACGACTTCAGTACTAACTCTCTGCTTAAGCCTTTTGTATGTTGTACACAATGTTATCTTTTGACTTCACATAGTCAATCTTGATAACCCCGTTGAGAGTAGTTGTCGTACCTTATTGTGTTTAAGTAATTACAATTTTTGGGTCCTATCTTTTGAACCTTGGGCTCTGGTATAAATACCTTTGCTAGACACCCCCACACTTTTAAGTATTTATATGATGGTTTTTCTTTCCATCCATATCTCATAAGGGTTTTCTCATCCCTTTTCTTGTGAGGTATCTTATTTAAAAGATAAATGGCCGCAAGTATAACCTCCCTCCACATTTTCGAGTTATTAGATAACATCCGAATGATTTATGTAAAATAAATCGGGTCTAACGCGCTTGTTAGAAATTAAACGATTGCATAAAATCGTGTTTAGAGCTTCATATGGTTAGACAAAAAGTATTTCTAACATGATCGTTAGATAGAAATGGTTACAAATACCATTTTTAAGCCTTATGTGTTTATAAAATAAACACTCAAGTTAATCTCATACTTGATGAGTTTTAATTTATTTTCATACTTAATGAAATTTAGTTTGATTATAAATAATCAATTTCCTTCCAATTGTCCAACACACAAATGACTACAATATCATTTTAAAGTGTTTTTTTTTATAAGATAAACATGTTTCTAACACATTTGTTAGACATAAATGATTAAAAAATCATTATAAAGTTTTGTATAGTATAAACTTTTTCTAACACATTTGTTAGACATAAATGATTACAAAAATCATTATAAAGTTTTGTATAGTATAAACTTTTTCTAACACATTTGTTAGACATAAATGATTACCAAAATCATTTAAATGTTTTGTTTGTTTATATAAACTACCATTTTCTACTTGATTCTCAACATAAACGATTACAAAAACCGTTTTCTCTTTTCTAATGTGTGATCTATATCTATGACTTAATATGAACGAATCTTAAAGTTCATATTCCATTCACACAAAAAGAAGACAAACTTCATAACTTAATCTTTATTAGTCATAACTAATATGACCCAACTCCATATTTAAAGTTGTATTAATCACAACTTAATTATGGATTTAAGAGAAACTAAAACTCTTTTTGAATCATGACATGAGTTATGAGTCAAATGACAAGGAAAAATTCTTGAAACTTAAACAAGATAATGAAAGAATTTAGAAATGCTTAGCAAAATATCAAACTCATCTAACCGTAAAACAATAAACCTACAAAAGGTTTAAGAGGTAAAATATATATGAATTACTGTCATTAAAAAACGGTTCAAGAAAGAAGTCACGTGTAAGTTCTCTAAGTCCAACTTTGAGAGACTAACAATGACTTTTTTTTTTAAATACGAACGGTATTTTAAAAAAAAATTTGTTTTAAGATTGTAGGAACCGCTCGTACAAAAACTAAAATTCTCTTATAAATTTAAGGGGAAATGTCATAGAAACATAACCAAGTTTCAGTTTTGTTCTATTTAGGTCACTCAAGCATATTTTGCTTGAATTGGATGACTAAACCTCCAAATCGAGCAATTGTTAGATTTTGTTTGTGTCAAGAAATGAATTGAGGATAGAATGTGGGGGTTGAAATATTTAATATATGTAATTATATTAAAAAAAATTAAAATATGTTAATTATAATAAAAAATAAAAAAATAAACTTACAATTCACATTACCACTTCACATTAGCATCAAAAAATGTAAAAAATAATTCTTAACTAAAATGTAAAGAAAAACATGTGAAAACAACATGTTAAAACCTCTAATTTGAATAAAATATGAAGGCGAGTGACCTAATTGGAACAATTTTTAAACTTAAGTGACTTAATTAGAACAAAATTGAAACTTGGTTATGTTTTTATAAAGTTACCCCTTTTAATTACAATACAATGAAAGTAAAGAACATAAATGAATTACAATATGATTACAATTGAAAAATTAGAAATACAAGAAATGAGTAGAAGCAGAATTGTAATATGGGCTGAGGATTCGTGTTCAACACGGGTCCCTTAAAACAAATTTCGAGTCTCCCAAGAGAACTCGTTTGTTTCCCAGGGTACAACAGCCGAAGCAGTATGTACTGCCGGGATGAACTTAAAACCCGAAAGAGTATTTTTATAAAGAAGGGAGATTAGCAAGAATATTAGAGAATGAGAGCTTTCAAGTATATGATTTTTGGTGTTTCAAGTGTGTCATACAACTAAGTTTCACCTAGTATTTATAGTGAACACAAAGTTGAAACATCTTTCAAATCATTAATAGAGTATTGAATTCAAAATTAAATTCAATATTAAACTCTTTTGACTTGAATTTTGAAACAACCAATTATCATTATATTAATATTTATTTATTTTCACAAATAATAAAAAGGATTTCCAACAGCCAATCCATGAAGAGATCCAGAAGACCACATGGACATGCCCAACCAGAGGAAACAAGCATGTCTGCATTACTGCATATGAATTCGAGTTCTAGTATATTTGCATTTGGTGTTTATTATTTGTTTATTAAGTCTAAGCATTATATCTATTAGAAAATGTAACACATTTCTATGTTTACTTTCTACAAAAGAACATAAAAGCGTATGTGATGAGATGCGGTACTTTTAAGGATCGATGTTTGTAAAGAATTAAATAGGAAGAGCAAAACATGGGCGCATGGAAGAAAGAAGTGCGAGACATGCTAGAAGGACAAAAAAACAACATACCATGTATAGAAAAACTATAAATAGATAGTAAAGTTCTGTAAACTCTTGAAAATTTTTTACCTTGAAAAACACACAAAAACTTCAATACAATATAGTTTTACTTGTTTCTTTGAATATTCAGTTTTATAATCAATCATTGAATAATAGTCAAGCATTCAATTATTAGAACCGATCATTGTTCTAACACTATGCAATACCCGGTTGTTGCTACAACAAGATTATGGAGAGGATGGTACTAACGATATGTCTAAGTTCAGGGTTAAGTTCGGTTATGACTCTAAATGTTTAAGATTAGAGAAGTGTTAAGTAAAGTTAGGAGAAAAGAGGGGTGAGAGTGTGTGTGTGTTTTTAGAGTGGAGTGCAAGAGCCAAGTGTTGAATGAGTTAAGTTTTGCTTCAGATTGCAGCAATATATATACACAAGTCTTTGTGTATTGCCCAAGCAAATCTGATCCAAATCTGAAAGGTTCAGGAGCTCCTGGCTCGAGGCTGCCCCTCGGCCAGTGCACCTTCCATTCTTGGCAGCCTGCAGCACCTCAGGTGTGAATAGTAGTTTATGTTTTTAGCTATTTTCGTGTAAAGGGTCTTGCTTGCATTAATTGCATTCAGCTTTGCTTTACCAAGGATATCTTTTGAAGATATTGCAAGATATGTTTGAATCTTTGTTGTGGGAATAAGTGTCAGGTTACTGTAGCGCTACTGTTCACGTACCAGGCTTCTGGCTCCTGGCTTCTGGCTTCCGGCTGCCCAACCAAGTGGTTATATGACCTACGTCATCAGCCCCCCAGTCATAAGCGCTTGTGATGTTATCATAAGTGGTTGTGACTTATGGTTTTGTGTAGTCATTTTTAATTTTTTCTCGAGCTTCCAGCTTCTGGCTGCCCGGTCCCTCGTTATTACTCAGCAGGTGAAGTGATGTGTTCTGGCTGATGGGACGTGACAAGACCTTGTAGGTCTGCTGCTCATGATGGGACGGGCTTCTAGCTCCCATCTGACCGTCCGTTTTTTCTTCCCCTTTTTTAGGGATTTGTGACAACTTCCCTTATTACTTTCATAACTCCCTTTTCTTCTTCCTTTCATCTCTTTCCTCCATAACCGGTTTCTCTCTAATCACCATTGCTACCTTCGTCGCTGCTTCTACCATGGCTAAGAACGATATGAACTCTCAATTTTCTCGATTATCACAGAAGGAAGTTGACGAGTTTTGTAACCAGTTCGGTATCCCTTTGTCGCTCGATCCGATAGTTCCTTCGCCTAAATCGCCGGTTAGCAAATTGGTTCCTGGGAAAGTGACGCTTTATACTCGCCATTTTGAACATTCTAACTTGAGGTATCCTTTTTCCAAGTTTTTTCTGAATGTTATTGAGTATTATCGCTTGTCCATCTGTCAAATGGCTTTGGTTGGGATCGCTCGTATCATGCATTTTGAGATTACTTGCCGAGCCCTAGGCCATGAGCCAGATCTTTTGGTTTTTCGACGGTTTTTTCAGTTGGCGAAAAATGGTAGTTGGTTTACCATTGAGAAGACCCAAGTGGAGAATGCTTTGGTATCATCTCAAATTGGTCTATCTGCTTCTTGGAAGGATCGATTTTTCCTTGTTTCGGACGAAATTGTTCCTTTTGTTATGCCATGGAGGAAGCCTGAGGGTCCTTTGAACGAGAAGGTTCCATCGGTTGGTGAGGTTAATGAAGTTTTGCTGGAGAAACTTCGATCTTCTGCTTCTCGCTTAAGGACCTTCCCAGAGGAGTTCTTGGTGAAGCTTGGTTTGAGTGATAGGTGGTCTGATCCGCACATGGAACCATCTATGTTTGTGGATGATGAAGGTATGTTTTTTATACATTTTTTCTTCATTTACTTGTTTCTTGCTTTGGCTTTTGCTTATTTTGTCTTTTTTCGTATTTGTTGTAGTTGTCCGGGTGTTTGATTGTATGCTTTTGGAGGATTTTTCAGTTGTGAAGTTTAAGGCTTCAGTTGTTCCACCTGGTGCTACCGGTGTTGTTTTGCGTACGAAGGCATGTAGACACTATTTGGGGGAGGTTTATGAAAGTGTTGTTGGTGGGTCGTCCTCGAAGGTTGTGGTCAAGCCCAACGTTTCTGTTCGTCGGTCTAGTAGGAAACAGTTGGCCCTTCCTGTCTCTTCGCCAGGGCATGAGGGGGTTGAAGAGGCGCCACAAGTTTCTGGTCTTCAGGGTATTTCATCTTCTGACCCTGTCGATGTTGATGACTATAACTTTGTGGCTTCTCTTATTGGCATTGATCCTAAGGTCAAGGTTGAGGGGATTAAGGATGTGGACCCTGCTGTTGAGATAGACCCTTTGTTTGAAATTTCAGGTTCCGTAGTTGAGGGTATTGCTGAAGTTGGTGAGTTATCAAGCGTGAAGAAGGGTGGGGCTAGTTTGCCTAAGAAGCCTTCAGCCAAGGTCAAGGGCAAGGCTGTTGAAGACTCCTCCCCAGCTCCTGCTGATCAGGATCCTGATTTGGATGATCTTTATGTCCCTGACTGGCAGGTTGGTGTTCATGACACGTTTTCCAAGGCTTCCGTCTGTCGCGAAGCTATTCATGGTTTTGCCCCTCCTGCCGAAAGGGCACGGAATGATTGTTTGGAAAACGTTGAGCTGCTGAAGAAGTTTTATAGCAACGGGGCAAGGTTTATGGCGCTGGTACCAGAGGTAACCGATCGTTGGAGGGATACTTACAAGGATTTCACTGATTTGTCAGCTGCCAAGGGGGAGGTGGACAAGATTTCTAGTGAAAGGGCTGAGTCAATTAAGAGGTTGACTTTGGAGAAGGAAGATCTTGCTTCCAAGCTTTCCACTCTTCAGTCTCAGATAGCTTCCGATCGTGAGGAGCTGGAAGCTGGGAGGAAGGAGTTGGAAGCTGAGAAGAAGAAAGTGGAGGTTCAGGTTGAGGAGCTAAAATCAGGGAAGGCTAAGGTGGCCAGGGCGATGGAAGAGAGTAGGCGTCTAGAGGAGACTAATAAATGGTTGATCGAGGAGGGCTTCAAGCAGGTCGTTACTTACTTGCTTAATAGTGCTGAGTTTAAGGAACCTCTTTCAATGATATACATGAAGGCCCTTGCCTATGGTCGCCATCAAGGACTACTCTCCGGGTACACCAATTGTCTTAACTGTGTCCCCAGGGAGAGCTGTAAGGAGTATAAGCCGGATGCTGCGGGTGAATTTGCTAGCTCTGTGAAGGCGTTAGAAATTACTTCTTACCCGTTTTTGCAGGCAATTTCAGGATGCTATGGTCAACCGCTGTCTTTTCTTCAGAGTCTCGAACCAAAAGGCTTGAGCAAGGAGGTGGCTGACAAGGTTCTTGGCAAGAAGCGCCCGGCTCCTACCTTACTGTCCCAAGATCAGGCAGACCTCCCCGCTGTTTCCCTGAAGAGGTTGAAGGTTGCTGAAAAGAATGTTGATGAGGTACTGAAGGATCTTGGAACTCCCTCGACTCCAGCTGGTGACCTAGCTTCTGAAGACCTTACTCCAGCCAAAAGCTCAAGTGAAGCCACTTCCTCTGATGCTGATTCTCCCAAAGATGTTGCTGCCCCTGGCTTCCCTGCTCCTGGTGACTCTCTCGTCCCTCAGTGATCTTATGATATTCTGTTCTGTGGTTCTTAAAACAATGTTTTTATTCGTATTTGGCCGTATGTTGGCCTTTGAACAATTTATGTTTGGTTTGCTTGGTCGTGTGTTGACCTGAAGACAATAGGCTCCTTACCTGGGTAGCCCTTCGTGGCTATGTTTTATGTTGTCCTACCAGTTTGCTTTGACGTTATTATCTATGACTTTTGCGTTATGATTGTCGTGTGTGTTGTTATTTTTGTTGGTCATTTTCTTAATGTTATGTTGAGATGTGATGCTGCAGACACCAAATCTTACATAAGCAAGAAAGAGTTTTTTCCAACTTATCCTATCTGTTAGACGCCACAATATTTTTTATGTTTGTGGACTTCGTTTTCATAAGTTATTCTTTTCTTTATGTACTTATGGAGCCGTTTTGATGTAAGGGGCTCACCCTTTTTCATGGATTGACCTTGTTACAATAATTTCAAAGCCATGGAATTTAATTGTTTTAGGAATTCACCCTTTATACAGGAAGGTATAGCGCCTTGTTTCCTGTTGAGCAATATGGCCTAGGAGCTCATCCCTTTTTCATGGAGAGGTGTAGTTCCGGACCCCATGGAGTTTTTATTATGAGGGACTCAACCTTTGATAGGATAATATAAAAAGGAAGTCTTTTGAAACAAAAGATTCATTTCGATTTCAACACACGATTACATCAATAATAAGCTTTTACAATGCTTCATTACTTAAACGTAGAAGCGTTTTAAGTGTTTTCCATTCCAGTGACGAGGGACCATCTTCCCTTCTTGATCTGTTAGCTTGTAGGACCCTCCCTTGTGGGATTCTTTGATGATGTAGGGTCCTTCCCATTTAGGCCCGAGCTTCCCGAGGCCTTCTTGTCTGCTTGCTTCATTATTTCGAAGCACTAGATCTCCTGGTTTGAACGTTTCCTTTTTAACCCTCGAGTTATAGTAAGCTTCTAGCTTCTGCTTGTATCGGGCTTCTCGGATTAGTGCATGGTCTCGAGCTTCTTCCAGGAGGTCTAGGTTCAATAGGATCTCCCTGTCGTTGTCATCCCTGCTTCTTTTCCTGCTGCGTCTTGTGTTGACGCCAATTTCGGCTCGGATGACAGCCTCAGAACCGTACACCAAGCTGTATGGTGTTTTAAGGTGACTTGTTTTCTCGGTGGTTCTTATGGCCCATAGGACGCTTGGGAGCTCCTCTAACCAATTTTTCCCGTATCTCCCCAGCCTGGCCTTGATGCCTTCGACAATACTTCGGTTCATTCGTTCGACCTGGCCATTTGACTGGGGGTAAGCTACGGAGCTGAATACCTGCTTGATTTCGAATTCCTCGCACCACGAGCTGAACGGTTTTTCTGCAAATTGACGACCGTTATCCGTAACAATTTCCCCCGGTAGTCCAAACCTACAAATTATATTTTCCCAAACAAAGTTAATGACTTGTTTACCGGTTATGGATGCAAGTGGTTTGACTTCGGGCCATTTGGTGAAGTAATCGATGGCCACGAGCAAGAACTTGACCCTTCCAGCAGCTTCTGGGAAGGGACCCACGATATCCATACCCCATTTAAAAAATGGCCAGGCAGCCATAACCGGAACTAAATCATGCTTGGGGTTTGTTTTGACGGGAGCATGCAGCTGGCAACCTTCACACTTGCTTATTTCTTCAGAGGCATCCTTGTGCATGGTGGGCCAATAATAACCCAAATTCATTAGCCTTGTCACGAATGAGCGAGGACCAGCGTGTGCACCGCATACCCCTTCATGAACTTCCCGAATAAGATAATTACTTTGCTCTGGACCTACACACCTCAAAAGAGGGGAGAGGTATGATTTCTTGTATAGCACATTATCTTCCATAACATAGTGTTCAGCTTTGGACGGGAGCCGGGAGGCTTCTGCTTCATTGGAGGGAAGCTTCCCTTCTTTGAGGAAATTGACAATGGGCGTCATCCAAGTCTCTTGAACTTCATCAACTATATCTTGCACTTCTATTTCGCTGATAGATGGGACCTTTTGGACCTCGACCAGCACCTTCTTAGTCAGGTGGGCGAAGGTTAAGGATGCGAGTTTGCTTAAGGCGTCAGCCTGTTTGTTCTTTGACCTGGAGACTTGTTGGAGGGTGCAGCTTTTGAATTCTTTCATCAAGTCTTTGACTTTGGCTTTGTATTTGATCATTGATGGTTCTTTTGCCGTGTACTCATCATTTACTTGATTAGCTACCAGCCTGGAGTCACCGAAAGCTTCTAGCTCTTCGACCTTCATGCTTCTAGCTATCCGTAGACCAGCCAGAAGCGCTTCATATTCGGCTTCATTGTTTGTGCATGGGAACTCAAGGCGAAGCGCGTAAGTGTATTCGGTTCCAAAGGGATCAGTTATGATTAATCCAGCTCCGGAACCTTCTACACTGGACGCTCCGTCGGTGAACAGAGTCCATGCTGATTTTTGCCTGGGCATCTTATCTTCTTCAGCTGCTACCTCGTTTACTTCTTTGGTTTTTTCCGGGATTTCTGACAGGAAATCAGCCAAGATTTGGGCTTTGATGGCTTTCCTTGGGGAGTATTCAATGTTGTGCTCTCCTAGTCCCACTGCCCATTTGGCTAATCTTCCTGAGTTTTCTGGCTTCTCAAGCACGGATTTGATAGGCTGGTTAGTCAGCACCCTGATGTGATGAGCCTGGAAGTACCTCCTCAATCGTTTTGAGGTATGTACCAGGGCGAGGACCAACTTTTCCATGGGGGTGTAGTTGATTTCAGCATCCCTTAGAGCCCTGCTGATGAAGTAGATTGGCATTTCTACCTTGGCTCGTTCTACCACAAGTACCGCGCTTATAGCCTCCATACCTGCATGAAAGTAAACGAGTGTAAGCTTGTAGCTTGTGACTCTTGACCTTAGCTTCTAGCTTGTCAGTCTAAGTACCTGCTGAGAGGTAAACAGTGATAAGCTCTCCCGCCACAGGGGCGGTGATGGTTGGCAAGAAGGCTATTTGCTTTTTGAGATCTTGGAAGGCAGCTTCTGCCTCTATTGTCCATTTGAAATCTTTTTTGTCAACACAATTTTTAAGAGTTTTGAAGAAAGGTAGTGATTTTTCAGCCGATTTTGGCAAAAAGCGCTTTAGTGCAGCGATTTTGCCCGCGAGGCTTTGCACTTGTTTTTTGGTTTGTGGAGATTTCATGTCAAGCACGGCTTGTATTTGACTAGGGTTAGCTTTGATATCTTGCTTATCTACGATGTGTCCAAGGAACTTACCCTCCTCAAAGCCGAATGAACATTTTGCTGGATTGAGCTTCATATTGATCTTTCTCAAGTTCCTGAAAGTTTCCTCCATATCACTCACGATATCGTCTTCAGTTTGACTTTTGATCACAAGGTCGTCAACATAGGCTTCCACGTTCTTCCCAATCTGCTCCGCAAAGGCTTGATCAATCAGCCTTTGGTATGTTGCCCCCGCATTTTTCAGGCCAAAGGGCATCTTTGTGTAACAAAAGATTCCTTTGTCCGTGTAAAATGCAGTTTTCTCTTCATCCTCTTTCTTCATTTGAATTTGGTGATAGCCCTTGTAAGCATCTAGGAAACACCGGTATGGGAAGCTGGCAAGAGAGTCGACCTTCCTATCGATTTCAGGAAGGGGGTAGCAATCTTTTGGAGAAGCTTTATTGAGATCTTTGAAATCTATGCACATTCTCCATGATCCGTTAGGCTTTTTGACCAGCACAGGGTTTGCTACCCAAGAGTGATATTTGACTTCTCTTAAAATACCTGTTTACAAAATCACCTTTTAATAGTCATGTTATCAAAAGATATGTTAACTATTTTTCTAAAAAGGATGAGGGGGGAGCCAGCAGCTGGGAGGTGGAAGCTAGAAGCTGGAAGGTACCTGCTTGTACAAGCTTTTCTACCTCCTCATCTACAGCTAAGCTTCTTTCAGGAGCCAGGCTTCTTTTCTTTTGAACAACCGGCTTGTGACCGGGGTAGATGTTCAGTGAATGTTCAGAAGTGCTCCTGGGGACTCCTGTCATGTCTTCCGGGCACCATGCGAAGACGTCTTGGCTTTCCTGCAACAACTTTATTATTTTTCTTAAGATGTGACTAGAAAGATTGTTGTTAACCTTGATTGTCTGTTCAGGATATGAAGCATTAAGGCTCACTTCTATGACCTGCTTCTGCTCAGCGTCTGAAGCTTCCTCAGTTGAGGCTATGAGAAGAGCTTCTGCTGTGGGCTTCAGGGTGGCGACTCCTCCTTCTGTTAAGAACTTCATCATCCCGTGACTTGTCGAGACTATGGCTTGGAAGGCACTTATACCCGATCTCCCAATTATGATGTTATAATGAGAAGGGTGTCGTACCACAGCAAACGTCAGTTCCTCAACCCTGGAGAGGTCCCCGTCCCTAAGGCAAACTTCAAGAGTTATTTGACCCAAGGGGTGGACCCTCTCCCCTGCAAATCCAACCAGTGGTGTCTCAGATGGTTGTAGTTTCGCCCTTGTTTCTTCGCTGAGCTGGAGAAAGCATCTTTCATACATGATTTCAGCTCCTGCCCCACAATCCATGTAAACCCGATCTATCAAGGAGCCATCTAGTTCAGCTTCTATGATGACAGGTGTGGTGATGAATGTTTCGGGATCAGTTGGGGGGAAGTCAATGCTCTGTCGGGTCCAGGCTCCTGAGCGAGGTCTCCCAAAGGGCCTGGCTGCCGTGTGTACCATATTGCATTCTGCCCCCTTCTTGCTTTCTTTTTTATCTTTGAACTCCTTCACCAAGTGGGCCAGATCACCTGACTTAACAGCTTCTTCGATTCTCTTTTTTAACTGAAAGCAGTCGTTGGTGTGGTGACCAACGTCATTGTGAAAGACACAAAACTTTCCTGAATCTCGCTTGCTGACTGGCTTGGTGAGAGGTCTGGGAGGTCTGAAGCTGTACCTAGCCTCCTCAGTTGTGAAGACCTCCAAAGGTGTTTTTGTCAGCACAGTAAACACATGTTTTTCTTTGTCATGGCTTTTACTTGAGCGTGGGGAATCTCGCCTGTCATCCCTTCTTTTGTGGTCATAATGGCGGTGAGATCGCCGTTCCACAAAGGGTTGAAAGTGTGGCTTCTTGTTAGGGGATGAGTTTCCCCTCCAGGGTTGACGATCTCGCTTCCTGGTCTCCCTATTGTCAAGTGCCTCCTCGCCCCGGAGGTAGGCTTCAGCACGCTCAAAGGTCTCTTTCATTGTTTGAGGGATGTTTTCATGGAGGTTTCTAAGGAGCTTTTTAGGCCTTATGGCGTTCATGAAGCCGGAAACACGCATTTTTTCCGTGGCTCCGTTGTAGCTCAGCCCCTCTTTTTTGTACCTTTCCATGAAGCTTCTCAGATCTTCGTTGTCTCTTTGTTGGATCTGATAAAGCACCGCTGCATCTTTGGTGTACCTTCTTTGCTGTGTGAAGTTCGTCAAGAAGCTTCTGTGCAAGTCATCAAAAGAGTGTATGCTCCCCGCTGGGAGGCTACTAAACCAAAGTCGTGCAGATCCAACAAGTGTTTGCATAAACATGTGACAACATTCTGCATTAGTCCAACGTTCTACGGAGGCTGCTCCGGTGAACACTTGGAGGTGGTCCTCTGGATCTTCTGTCCCATCGTATGTTTTCACGTTTGATGGCATCTTGATCTTGGCTTGGAACTCGAAATTAGCAATTTCTTCCGAAAAACAGGACAAGGAGCTCGACCTATAGGGCTCGCTTGGTGTCGTTTGTCTGGAAGTTCCTGCCTCGTGTGTGACCACCGGAGGTGATACTTGCTGCGTGGTCACAGGAGGGTTAGGAGTGGGTTGACCAGTGATGGGAACATTTGAGGCCTGAGGGGCCGTTAGGGGGGAGCTGGTAGGTGGAAACATCCATGGATAAGCTCCTCCCCACTGTTGAGCAGCCTGAGCCATCATGAAGGCTGCCATCTGGGGATGCATGTAGTTAGGATATGCAAATCCTTGAGGTGTGAATGGTGAAGGACTTGAGCAGCTTGTTGGGACGGGTATGGGAGAGACCACACTTTGGAGCAAGGGTAGTGACCTCAGAGCCTCTTCAAAAGATGTGGCTGTAGGAGGTGACACCGAAGGTTGATGGAACATTTGGTCCATAGTGAGCTCTAAGTTTCTTGGAGCTAAGGCTGGTGAGGTCTCCTGGTTCACCCTTTCAACCGGTCTGCTGCGAGCTTCTCTTGGAGTCCAACGAGACGTGGAGGGGGAGGTTGTTGAATCAAAAGGTGGTGGTGGTGGAGTGAGAGTTATCTCTGGCTCATCACCATACGCAAGTCTAACCTTTACCCCTTTTGCTCGTTCTTCACTAACGTACCCATTCATCAACTCCCTAAGTTGCAAAAAATGTCTCCTCACTCCTTCAGGGGTTAGATCTATTTTTTCCACAGGGAAAAGCAAATCGTCTCTTGGTGACGACAAACCCATTCGCGAAGGAGACGGAGTGTGAAAAGTTTGCAAGTCTTGAAGTGACGGTTCGACCTGAAGTCCATCCGTTGTCGGAGTGTTTTGTCCAGCCATTTCAGAGGAAGTATGGCTGGAAGCTGACACATGAAACGTTGGAGACGACCTGAACCCAGGGGGATCGTTATCCTCAGCCATGAAGAAAAGTACTTAGGAACAGCGTTGAGATCTAGTGAGGATCTGTTCTAAGCAGCGCTGCCCCACGGTGGGCGCCACTTGTTGCTACAACAAGATTATGGAGAGGATGGTACTAACGATATGTCTAAGTTCAGGGTTAAGTTCGGTTATGACTCTAAATGTTTAAGATTAGAGAAGTGTTAAGTAAAGTTAGGAGAAAAGAGGGGTGAGAGTGTGTGTGTGTTTTTAGAGTGGAGTGCAAGAGCCAAGTGTTGAATGAGTTAAGTTTTGCTTCAGATTGCAGCAATATATATACACAAGTCTTTGTGTATTGCCCAAGCAAATCTGATCCAAATCTGAAAGGTTCAGGAGCTCCTGGCTCGAGGCTGCCCCTCGGCCAGTGCACCTTCCATTCTTGGCAGCCTGCAGCACCTCAGGTGTGAATAGTAGTTTATGTTTTTAGCTATTTTCGTGTAAAGGGTCTTGCTTGCATTAATTGCATTCAGCTTTGCTTTACCAAGGATATCTTTTGAAGATATTGCAAGATATGTTTGAATCTTTGTTGTGGGAATAAGTGTCAGGTTACTGTAGCGCTACTGTTCACGTACCAGGCTTCTGGCTCCTGGCTTCTGGCTTCCGGCTGCCCAACCAAGTGGTTATATGACCTACGTCATCACCGGTTATCATACCTTAAGGTTAAATCTATACTATTAATAAAGCAGATTGGAGGGGCAATTTAAGATACCCAATTTGTTGACCACGTATAAGTTTTTAAAGCACTATGTACAATCAGTTTTAAGGGTATTTAGGTCTTTTAACACAAAACAAACATTTACATCTATGGAAAAGCTAACCCTAATTTTATTTTCGCCTCTTTCAACGGCGCTTTCAATGGCATGAACTTTTTCCACTCTCTTAAAATTCAAATCTTCATCAAACAGATGTTCATCGCCTTCTAAACATTTTGTATTTCAAAATCTTCATCTCTCTTGTGATATAGAACCCTTTCTAGCGATTACAATATGGTAAGACTTCTTTCTTAGGTTTGTATGATGCTGATTTTAGGTGATTCATTATTCTTGACCGGATTATGATTTCATTCAGTACTTGAAATTGATTTCATTGTAATTTAAAGTATTCTTTAGTTGTTACTGACCGTATCTCTTACTTTGATCGTCAAATTCAAATCCGCATGCTTTGAACACAGGCAATTGAACCTCTGGTCATGGAAAACCAAAGTCACTTCATTGATTACGATTATTTGGTTAATTTTTTTCGTTAATTAGGGTTCTTCTTCACACGAATCAAACATATGAATGTAATAAAATTGATTTCAATATCTGCTAATTGGCATGAATTTGTTGTTTTACTAAAATTTATTTCCTAAGTAAAAAACAAAGAAAATCTAACTTCTGTTTTGTTGTTGTTGTTGTTGTTGTCTTCTGTGCTTCACAGACTAAAGAGGCTACCATGAATCAAAAGGGTAATTACACGGTATTAAGCTGCTGAACTGAATTTGTTTTGCATTTGTGTCTCCCATATTTGCTTCAAGACACTGGTATGTGTATCACTAACTCCAAGCATACAAACTATGGTCACTTGTTTATACAATAATTAAGCCACTAGAGATAATGCAAGCAACCAACTACAACTAACTGTAAGTGTAGCTTACTATAACCGGTCAAATACAGTGTAACAATATAGAGATTAGAGATGTAAAGTATAGCCATTAGTGACATATAAAGATACCAAACACAAGTTCATGTGCTTCTTTTTCTCTTGATCATATGCGTAAAATCAAACTTTAACTTGATTATTAGGCAAATTAACACATTAGATACGATAATAATGATGCAACTTGTTTTTTGATTCCTTCTTTTTTTACACTAAAGTTGAAATTGATTTGTTATTTTCAGATGCCTTTGAAACTCACTTTGGTTATGGTTTTATCAACTACAACAATTCTCATGATGGTTAGTATGTACTTTGATTGGTAAATTCATTATTAATGTGGTGGGATCAAAGTCTAAATTAGGTTATTACTTTGATTGAAGACTAAGTATAATTGTTTGATGGGTTACATAGCAGATTAGTCACATATGCGGGAGAGAGTCAGAAAAAGTTTATGTTGTTGATTCTGATTTTTGTTGTTCTTGTTCGGTACTCTCGAATTCATATGTTGTCTTTGTTTTGGGGTCTATAGCTTTAATTTGATATTATATATTTGATCTTTGATTTTTATGTCTAGCTACTTGATAATTGAGTTTTCTTGATTGTGTTTTGTTATGAGTGATTGCAGTTTTTGATATTTGTCTTTAATTAATCGTCATTTTCCAACTGTGTTTACCAAATGTGGATTTTTAATTTCATACTTTTTTATGTTATGAGCCATTGGTATGCTTGCATTTATATGGTACTTGATTAGTTTGCTCAATCTTTAATTTTTATATATAGGTATACTTCTTCTATTTGTAAATCATTGTATGTTTAAATTACAGAGGTGAGAAAAGTAATCAGATGTTTGATTTATCTTTATGTTGGTGTTAACTCGTGTTTTTTGATGTAGTATCTATTAACTGATCTTCACTTGGTTTTTAATTCTTTTCAATATTATCAAAGATTTCAAAGTCACCAATGTTTGATTTTTGTATCTAGGTGTACTTTGGTTTCATGGATCGATTCATTTGTTTTTGTTGCATCTACTTTTAAACCACATTACATGAGCTTCAAGGCATGGATCTGGGGCTTCTGCATCTGTAAGTAACTAAGTATCTAATGAAATTGATAAGCTTTTAGTGGTTGGATGAAGTTCTTTATCTTCTATTGACATTTACGTTTGTCGAGCTTAAATATTTTATCATGTTCGAAACTTCTTGTGGATATAATGGCATTTGATCATGGTTTTGTTGTGTGGGATATCTTTTTACACGATGCATATTTCATGGGATTCTGCTGGTTGGTTTTGTCCGGCGGGTGATTGTATTTCATATTGCACAAGGGTCATAATTGATCTTTCATGAGAAAGTTATGCGAAACAAGATGGAAATTGTGTTTGTTTTTGGCTTTTAAGGTTGTTGAGTTCTTGTAAAATTTGTATAAAATTGTATAAAAATCCAGTAGAGGTGTACCATATATGCTTGTAAAGACCTTTGAGTCTTTTACAATTCATCTTTGAACATAAATGGCTAAATAAAAACATAGAATAGTCAAAATGGTAAATTTCAGCAGCAACACTGAAAGTTGCAGCACAAAAATGACAAAAATATAGTTTTTCTAAAATTAACTAAGAGTGGATATTTGATCACACTTGCTCTAAGAATGAATGGCTGGTTTTGATGGGTTTTATGCATCTGTTAGGGAATGTTTGAGGTGTCTAAGATGCTTGCAAATGGATAAGTCAAGTAGTTGCATTAACGGGTCAAACATGTTGAATTATGAATGGTTGATTATATTGAATCTTGAATGTAGTAATATGATGTGTGGATACATATGTTGAATTGATTTGATCATACGATATGTATCCTAATGATGAAAATTGTGTTTGTTTTCGGCTTTTAAGGTTGTTGAGGAAAGTGACAGCCGCGTAGTTGGTGATGATGTGGAATCGAGTCAGTTGAAAATCAAGCAGTTTTATCTTCGTCCAGGTATTGATTTGATCATACGATATGTATCCTAATGATGAAAATTGTGTCTGTTTTCGGCTTTTAAGGTTGTTGAGGAAAGTGACAGCCGCATAGTTGGTGATGATGTGGAAGCGAGTCAGCAGAAAATCAAGCAGTTTTATCTTCGTCCAGGTACCATTACATGATCATCACAAACCTCTTCTGTGGTGTAGACTAAATGAAAGTTGTCACTTTGTATTATTAAAACAAAGTTCTAATCAAAATGTTAGAAAGTTATATGTCAAATGGTTTAAAGGATATTCAATTTAAAGGCTAATTTGTAATGAATCGTGTTTCGGTCCTGTTTTGTAAAAAATCAATAAATTCAAGATACCCTCCGTTTGAATTGTATTTTGAATGGCTAAATAAAATCATAGAATAGTTAAAATGGTCAATTTCAGCAGCAACGCTGAAAATTGCTGCACAAAAATGACAAAATATAGTTTTTCTAAATTAACTAAGAGTGGATATTTGATCACGCTTGTTCTAAGAATGAATGGTTGCTTTTGATGGGTTATGTGCATCTATTAGGGAATCTTTGAGGTGTCTAAGATGCTTGCAAATCGATAAGGCAAGTAGTTTCATTAACGGGTCAAACAGGTTGAATTATGAATGGTTGATCGTATTGAATCTTGAATGTAGTAATATGACGTGTGGATGCATATCTTGAATTGATTTGATCATACGATATGTATTCTTATGATGATAAGTTGATTTTTAATAAGCTAAGTGAGTTAAAGTTTGGAAATCAACGGGTCAAGCAAAGGGCAAGTAACAAGTCTCCTATAACAAAAGTAAGTATTCTTGCATTCACGGTTATAGATGGATACTTAGTAATTGTGTCTATTTGATATATTGTGATGAAATTTTGAGACAAATTAATACTGATCTTGGGTTGGTTAGTATGATATATTAAAATATGAAGATTGGTCTTGAGTACAAAGTTTATAGGATAACGTGTGTGGTTATGAAACAACTAATCCATGTATTAAGGAAGGTGGTAATATATTTAAGACAAGAGTTGTATGCATAGTTTTAAATGCATGAAAATATGTAGTGTCAAATGAGCATGTTAAAGAGTGTTACATTGCAAATGAAGAATCTTCAATGTATTTGCATAACTATATGATCATTGAATATGTATAAGGTGTTGCACCCTTATCTCATAACCATATTTGATTGTTGTATGAAGGCTAGATTATTGCTAACTAGACGGGAGGAATGATGGTGTTGAATGGTAAAACACATTAGTAATTCGTTGGTTGGTTAGTACTAAAGGTATGTTGTAATGCCACTAATTATTACATGTTGCTACTATTGACTTGAATATTACGTTGGTACATAAAAGACATGGTTAATTCCGAGTCAATATAAGGTGGTTGTGTCCCGTTTTGCAAGTCTTGCAAATGTATCTTTCTTGTGAGAGGCTATAATTATTGTCGTACTAAAACTTTGTGTTAGTATAATCACATCTTCGACAGTTAAAAGCTGAATCCTTTTGTGGTCTTTCTTCTTCTTTCCAAATTTGAAGATGGTTTTGAACAAGAATTTGAGGTGTTTTGTACTACAATTTCTTCCATAGGATTGTATGTGTGTAGATGTATGTATGTTAGTTTTTTTTAACATGCATGTAGGTTAAATGACCTTTGGTCCCGAAACTTGGTATTAGAATCGGTAAATGTTAGTAGGTAGTTAGTATTTGTCAAATGTTAGTCAAGTTTGACCCGTGATGATCCTTTTTACACAAAACTTGTATGTTTTATGTTTCAAGTTATAGTGCATACTTTATTGGATTGCAGCTATGAATTAATGTTTTGTTTCAAGATCCGTATTTTAGAGATCAACTCTGTAGCTTTAATCTTTTGCAAAATGGGCAGTCGTGGGGATGAAGATGATGAAGGTGAGGGGGGGGTGAGGATGAAGATTAGTTAAGTTTTTTTGTTGTGTTAAGATTATTACTATGTTGACTTAGACAAAATATCAAGACATTCTGTTATAATTTGATATGTTCATTATGCATGTTTGTTATATTGGCTTATAACACTGCAAAATATGTAGGATTTGTAGTGTAGGAAAGTGTTACCAAAAATTAGAAATATAAAAAATTGTGGAAGTTGAAAAGTGGTGCAGGAGATATTAGCGACAACATTAGAGTAATAGCTGTGACAATTTGATCAATAGCGACAAGGCATTAGTGGCGATATATGAGGGTATTAGCAACGACTTTTGTCGCCGTATTGAGTTTTTTTTTGTAGTGATTGGCTTGTATACAATGCACCCAGTTGCTATCAACCGACACTCCAATAGTCCAATAGTGTAAATCAATGGCTTTTATACAATGCTTGTTTATAATTAAAAATTTCAATAGAAATAAACATAATAAACTTTTGTAAATAAATTAGACGCATATGAAGTAGGGGTGTTCATTCGAATCGAATGCGAATTGGGCGAATTAGGCGAATCGAATTGGTCGAATTGGGACTTTTAAAAATTGTATTCGTATTCGATCCACATTCGAATAAAAATCTATGTATTCGATTCGATTAAGTTATTCAAATTCGAATCGAATTCGAATAGATTCGAATGTATTCGCTTTGAAAAAAATATAAATAAACAAACACATCAAGTAACAATACAAATGTAGCACCAACATAACATAAGTGTACAACATTACCCAAACAATGTGCAAAACATCACCCAAACAATATGTAAAATACTAACACATCAACAAGTCTAAAACATGTTAACAAAAGGTCTAAAACTGCATAATCAAACACATAAAAGACTATAAACAAGTTTAAAACCTGTAGAAACAACAATTAAGCAGTTGTCATAACACAAAATCATGTTCATATGCAGAAACAAAAATTAAGATTGGGTAAGGGGTTGGATTTGGGTATTTTAACTTTACTTTAAGCCCACTAAATCATATTCATATATAGATAATTAATTAGATATATTAAAAATATATATTAAAAAATATATAAATTTCTTATTCGAATTGGGCGAATCGAATGCGAATACAGAAAATCATATTCGTATTCGATCCACATTCGACAAAATTATTCGAATCGAATGCGAATCGAATTCGAATGACTGAAAGTCGATTTCGAATGACCTTAATCGAATTTGATTCGAATCGAATTTCGAATAATTCGAATGGTATTCGAATAATGCACACCCCTAATATGAAGTACAAATGAATATTAATGATGATCATGTTAGTAATTTAAGAGCTCAAAAATTAAGTATAATGAAATGAATTGAAATTATAATGATTGTTTTTTATGTTTGCTATAATGAATCCTATATTGTTAATGGTTTTATATGAATGTGAGAGTGGTCGTGTTTGACAAAATCAAAGTTATCAAAATTATGTAGTGTCTATAGATACAGAAATTGACATACCATCTGGTTTCATAAATTTGTTACTTTGCATATGTTTTAAGGATCTAACCTGATTTGTTTGACTTGGTTTAAAAATTCATATTTTGAAGTTAAGCATTAAAAATCTAGATGGATTCAAAAAGAAATTCTATGTATTGTATTGTTATAGATCTTATTGTGGTATGTTTGACGATTAAAATGGTTGAATTAAAAAATTCATAGCCGCAGCATCAGCGTCAACATTGTAAACGTCTAGAGAGGCTGTCATACAGTAACATAATACAACAGTATGGTAGTGTCACTTTAATAATAACACTAAACAATTGTTCACTAGAATGTGTAATGACATTTGTCCATTACCATGATTTTACCAACTTTAATAATAACACAACCAAAACATAATAAACTGTTATAAAATTTAATGTGAATAAAAAAGCTATCAGAAACAAGTGATAATAGTTAACCTATCACTTATATTTATCATTATGATGATAGTAACCTAAAAAGTTTCAAGAAAAAAACACACTGCATTTTACTAAAAGATTATAGGAAAACAGAACATCCAGAAGTAAGTATTGTTAACAATATCGTTCCCGCAGCATCACGCGGGTACCTACTATTAATAAATAAACTAAAACTTCAATATCATCAAAAGCTCAAACCCATGAACAAGAAGATGCAATCACGTGTATAGTGAAATGAAGCTTACATATACATATACATAAAGCAACCAAAGTTGTAATTCATGAGAACTAAATTGCACCCCGTGCAATGCGAGTTGTACATTCGACTTTACCCAATTTATTCACTCCCAAAACACCAAAAACCCACTCCTGTACAATTAAAAACCATGTTTACTTAACGAGTGAACACACACGGCTGCTGCACAGGAGGGTTAGTTAGCATGTGAACAACTTCCCTCATTGTAGGACGAGCCGTGCTCTCGTCCTCCACACACATCATCGCAACCTTGAACATGTCAACAACACTCGAGAGACTATAATCGTTCAGCCTTGAATCCAAAACCAATAGTACCGCAGCAGCATCTGATGGCTCGGGGATCTCTGAGATAGTCTCTCTAACCCATCTCACTATATCCACCCCGTCACCAAACTGTCCCACCGGCTTTTTGCCTGCGATTAGCTCTAGAAGCACGACTCCAAAACTGTAGACGTCACTTTTTTCATCCACCTTTAAGGTGTATGCATACTCTGTCGTCAACAAAGAAAACGACACAATTTTAAAAATTAAAACAATTAAATTCGATTCAGTTACATGTGACAAAGACATGGTGCAATGTACCTGGTGCAATGTAGCCGTATGATCCAGCGATAGACGACATGCACTCGGAGCCACCGACATCTCTCAAAAACTTAGCCAGCCCAAAATCAGCAACATGAGCTTCGTAATCACAATCCAACAATATGTTATTAGATTTCACGTCACGATGAACGATCAAAGGCGAGCAATCATGGTGGAGATAACACAATCCCTTGGCCGATTCCACCGCAATTTTGTATCTTGTTTCCCATTCCAAATGTGCGCCTTTTGGCCCGTGCAAAATCTCACCCAAACTTCCATGAGACATGTACTCGTAAAGCAACAGGTTAGTTTGATGATTCGATACGTAACCGAGTAACCTCACAATGTTCCGGTGTTTGATTCGTCCCAAAGTCTGTATCTCAGCGTCAAACCCATGGTTTCTTCCCATCAGACGTTTAATCGCAACATCAACACCGTTTGGCATTGATCCACGGTACACGATCCCAGCACCGCCTTTACCAATCACATTCTCGTCTTTTAAACAAGCAATAACATCATCTGCTTTGAAATCTAACCGCTGAAAAGCGGTTAGCTTCCACATTTTCGATTTTTGGACACGTTTCTTCTTTCGGATGTGTATGAATACAACACTTACGACTGTCGTTATCGAAACCAAGCATATGATCACAATCAACAGTTTCGATCGGATCATCGAATGTGTTTTCAACCGCGAAATGTTTGGGCAGTGAACTGCATGTGGTGAACATAGGTCAGGGTTTCCCGCGAAAACAGAATCGTTGAAATCCTTTAACTGTCCATCTGACGGGACTCGACCGGAGAATTGATTAAACGAAAGATCCAACACCGTCAAGCTCTTCATATGCCCTAACTTGCTCGGTATCTCCCCGGTCATTCGGTTTCCAGACACATTAAGTATGTTCAAGTTCTGCAAACTCAAAATCCCGCGCGGAATTTCACCATCCAAACAATTCCTGCTGAAATCAACCGAAGTAAGCTCCGAACAGCTTCCGATAGAAGCCGGAATCGCTCCGGTTAGACCGTTTCCGCTCACATTAATCTTATACAACTTCTTAAGACTCGAAATCTCCTCCGGGATTTCACCAGTTAAACTATTAGACTGAAGCGAAAGCGTTGTTAAGTTCACTAACCCTCCTATCCCAGGAGGTATGTTTCCTGTGATCCGGTTGTTCGATATCGAAACACTCTGCAACGACTGGCTGCGCATTTTCAAAGGAAGTTCGCCAGTGAAATAGTTATCGTCGAGCTCGAGCATGGTGAGTGATGGTAAGCTGAAAATGCTCGCGGGAATTGTTCCGTTGAAGAAGTTCTTCATGATACGTATTTTTGTTAACGATTTGCAACTGCCGAGTTTTTCCGGCACCGGTCCGAAGAAGTAGTTTTGCATCAGGATCAAAACCCGCAGCTTCCCTGAGGTTAACAACTAACAACGGTCAATGATTCATTTACATATTAAACATCAAAGAATTAAGAATTTACGTAAAACGGTCAGTTTTTTCTTATGCATTATTGTTACTTGTACAAATTTTATTGTGGTCGCTGTGTTGAATTTTTAAATGTTAAAAAAATATTCTAACAAAAATACAAAGTAGTTAAATTCGATTTGCTTTTTAACCACAAATAACCGTTGTTTCTTCTAAAATACAAACAATCAGTTTGTCAATACTTCCATCTTTTATTTCATTTCTGTCCAAGTTTTATACTTTTTTTAAACCAAAATTGAAACAAATGTTTTATTTTAAAAGTATCAAATTTATTTTAAACAAAACTGTTAAATTATATTTTGCCTAGGAAAATATAACATGTTATAAGAACCAGTTTTAGTCCAAGTATGTGTAGTTGATTTTGTATCAATTAATTCAACTTCAGCTTAAAATAAAATTTCATCAATCATTTGTTTCGCTTTTAGTCTAAAAAATTATACTCCCTCCGTTCCATTAGAAGTGTCCATATTACATTTTTTAGTTGTCCCACTTAAAGTGTCCACTTTTAAAATTTATTAGTAAACTTCCAAATTTGCCCTTAATAACATAAGACAAACAATATGATGGACCCACAATAATATTTATTGTCAAGGGTATTATTGTCAAATAATAAACAAAAATATCAATCATTTATTGTGCCTAAAACTTTGTGTTTTTCAAACTAAGACTATTGTAATGGGACGGAGGGAGTAACTTTTAGACAAAAATGAAACAAACGATACAAATTTTACACCAAAGCAATACCCATGTGCAGTGGAGCGATTTTAGGGCTTTTTACCACCTAAAAACGTCTCAAAGCGTCGATGCCCAAAAACGCACATTCTCACCCTTTTTAACGTTTTTAGGTGCAAAATCCTTCAGCCGTTACATACAAACGTCTCATTTTTTTTTAATTGTTATGCAAAGCGTGGCAAACTCGCAATAGACTCTTTTGGGGCTCATAATGAAAATTTTAACTTCTATATATTTTTTTGGCTTTTAGAAACAAATTATTTCTAAAACTTTTTGTAAATGATGTGTCCAAACTAAATTCCAAAAACCTTCAAAAGTCAAAACAAAATCATACCCACAAAATAATTCATGAAGAAAATAAAAAAAAAATATATATTATCACCTCCTTTACATAAATCTTCAGGAATTGTTCCAGTAAGATGGTTACCAGTAACATCAAGCACCATTAACTTCCCATTTCGACCCAAATTCTCCGGCAACGAAAACGTAAAATTATTCTCCCACAACTGAAGCACTTCAAGATTTGGCAAATCCCCAATAAACCCCGGAAGTGGCCCAGCAAAATGATTCAAAAACAAATTCAACAACGTCAAGTTCTTCAACTCGGATAAACTTTCGGGTATTGCACCGGTTAGATTATTATTCGAAATATCAAGTGACTTCAAGCTTACTAAACCCGAAAACCCGGGTGGTATTTGTCCCGTAAAGTTATTACATTGAAGAAACAAAGTATGTAACATTTTTAAATTCCCTAACGTTTCGGGTATCTCACCCGAAAGGTTACTTCCACCAATGTCAAGAAGTTTTAACGACTTAAACGAACCAAACTCGGGTGGTATCCCACCCGAGTAACTATTGTAGTATCCTAACCAAAGCTCTTCAAGCTTTGGTAACCGTGATAGCCTCCACGGGATGTTACCATTTAACGCATTGCCTTGTAAGCCTAAGCTTTTTAACCTCGGAAATAATGAATAGTTTTCGGGTATATCCCCGGAGAAAAAATTCCCTCCGAGAAAAAGTTTTGTTAGTTTGTTTGTTGTAACAAACTCTAACGGCAACTTCCCGCTGAAGTTGTTGTTATACACATCAAACACTTCAAGATCTTTCATTCTTGAAATTATCTTACCCGGGAACTCACCGGTTAACGAGTTGGTGGAGAGGTTAATAAACTTTATGGATGTTAAGTTGGACATTTGTAAGGGAAGTTGACCGGTGAGTTGGTTAGATACAAGGGTGAGATTGATGAGTTTGTTTAAAGCTCCAATCTCCGGGGGGATGGTTCCGTACAAGGGAAGGTTGGAAATGGTTAAAGATGTAACACGTGAGTTTTGGTCACATGTAACGCCTGAAAAAGAACAATGTGAGTTTGGTTCAAGTGGTTGCCAATTGATTAATTCGGATTTGGCTGGTGGTGAGATGAGGGAGGATTTGAGTTTTAGTAAAGCGTCAAGATCTGAAATGGCATTGTAGGAAGAAACAAAGGTGAAGAATAAAAGAAGAAGAAGGTTCATGTTGGTGGTTTTTTTTTGGGGGGGGGGGGGGGTAATGGGGAAAATGATGAAATATGATGGCGGTGGTACTGGTATTATAGGCTGAGAGAGAAGGTGGAGTAGAGTATAGAGTGTATAATATGGGGTGGAAAATATTGGAAAAATCTCTGACGAGGATCTCTTTGATTTGAATAATATATCACAAAAACAAAATGAAGAAAGAAAACATATTTACAACCTCACTACTATGGATAATGAAAGTTTTCTTGTCTTGTCTTTTTAATAAAAAAATCTTACCCTTGGTTCGTTTTAATACCTAGCTAGAGTATATAGATTATAGGGTATAATAATATGGGGTGGAAAAATCCAACGTTACAATTCTTAAACGTGTTAAAAGCTATAGCGGAGCTTCGGAGTTTATATACATGGGCTTTTCAAATCGTTCGTCGTTTGTTTGGAAAATATTTGTTTGGTTTTTGCGCTTGATTGTAAATGAACTGTTATGTTTGGTTCGGTTTGTAAACAAATCAAGCAACGAGTGAAGGGCCGCTCGGTTATGTCCGGCTTGAATATTTTCAATTTATTTTAAAATTATTAATTATATTCGAAGTATATATCTTGAATATTTTCAGATACTTTAAGTATGATTATTAATTAAAAACCAGTTTTTCTTAAAGCTAGTAGTCTATATTTATGTACATTATATTAAACTTTAAACTTGTTTCTTATAATATATTTTGAAAGAAAAAAATAAAAAAAGTAATTCTCATAAATTCGTTCGATGCTAGCTCGAAAAATGCTCGGTTCGAATTTGAGTCATTTACGTTCGGTTCAAATTTGGCTCCATTTGTAAATGAGTCGTTTGTTCGGTTCAGCTCAGCTCGTGAACAACCCTAATATATGTGAGTGAAATTTGGCGTTAACATAATGCACTGCTCTGGTGAAGCTTTAGAAGACGTGAAAAATGACAAAGCTTGAAAATTAGGATTAACTTTATATGTACAGTTACAAACTTGCATAATATCTTATTTACTCAAAAGGTCAAAGTATAAGTTTTTAAAGCATAATGTACAATACTTTTAAAACTTGACATGGGTAAATATGATATTAAATAGATTTGTAAGGGGATATATGAAATTGCCACAAATTTTTATAGGGGGCGAAAAGAATTTCATATAAAAGTAAAGGAGGGGTTATGTCAATTTTCTAAGTTATTGTATCATTTTTTGAACTACCCACGTCAAAAAATAATACTACTGACAAATAGAAAAGGGGACGGTCCCCTAACGACACTCACAAAGCTTCGCCCTCGGATGTGAAGAGGCTCACGCAGTAACAAGAGGGGAGATGGATATGACTTTCGGAGGGGCATGTTTGTTGGTTTTTAAAAATGTTTTGTTATCACATAATATATATAGTTGCAGAGAGAATACATTTTAAGTTGAAACTTTGAGAACTTAGTTCCTTTTCCTTTAAACGTTCATACTTTTTTCATACATTATTATTTCTTTTAAATTGCACAAAAAATTCAAGAATTTTAATACTTTTAATTACATTATAATATTGGTATATTAGAAAATGAAAAAATGCGGTGCAATATATGTAATATCATGGTGCTTAATGCAGTTTTAGAAGTGATCAATGACTCAAAAGTCTAATGATTATTCAAAGTATTCATTCGAACTCAAAGGTTCAATAACAGAGTTCTTTATATTTCATATTAACAAAAAATGATTATAAGTGAAACTAAACCAATATTTATACTAGATCACTTTAAAATAATAATAAACTAATAAACGAAGGATAAATATTATAGCAAAATAAAATAAAATTAAAACTCAAACTATAAGATAATCACTACATCAGCAATGCATATATGCAGTAGTATGATACTACATATTTGTAGTATATGATATTTCATATATGCAGCATTATAAAATAGGGATAAATTTGTAGAAAAGTAACCAACTTTCAAGATTGTTCTAATTAGATCACTCCTACTTTATTTTGTTTCAATTACATCATTAAACTTTAAATTGCGTTCTAGTTCTAAACATTTTACCTAGACAACAAGTTAAGATGTCTATGTGGCAAATTTTTTTTTATTTTACTAAATGTTTATATGGAATATATTTTGACATCACCATGGATGTCTACTAGACCCATATTAGCACCCACCATCAACCACCTCGCCGGACGTCCGCCGGTGTCAATGGCACTTCTAATATCCGGCTGCTTGTTACACCACCACACGAACTAAACCAACTCATTTAGATTAGCCGTATATACCCAACCCTGTCCCCCTCCAGAAACCGTCACGTCTCCGACAACCACTTCTTTGAAACCCACCACCAACCCACACGTCTCCGGTAAACCCAAATCGATCCATTTTGGAGACGGGAAGATCCCCGCTAAACCCATGGTGAATCTGAAGTCGAATAACGTAACCCACAAATCAATACCTGTAAATCAATTGCAGAACAATTTGTGAGGGCTACGATTGCAGATCTAGATCTTCAGAGAACCAACGACAAATTGCAAAGTTACGATTACATTGGAGAAGGAAGGCAGATATCTGAAACACGCTAAAAAGTGTTGTGGTGAATGGTGATGTCTTGGTGGTTGGCTAGATTAGTAACCTTATTTTCTAATAAAAAAATTCCAACATGTTATTAAGTTCAATATCAGTATTTAGTAGAATAAGAAAAATGCAACATAAGCATTCTAACTTGTTGTTTAGGTAAAATGTTTAGGATTAGAACATTATTTAAAGTTTAGTGACTTAATTGAGACAAAATAAACTATGAGTGATTTAATTGGAACAATCTTCAAAGTTGATTACTATTCTATGATATTTTCCCTATAAAATATTATAAACATACAATATCGTGATTCTACATATATGCAGTACTGAAACAAAAAAATGAGAAAGTTTTATTTAATTATAACGTTATTTATACTCCAATAAATAACGGTGCAATTGTTTTTCAAAAAATCTAGCGTATGTACAAAATAGAAATGTTTAAATATTTATATATTTAAATTTCTATTATTACCCAAAAAAACACACACAAGTCAATAAATAAATAAAAAAAGAAAAAATGTTATTCAAAGACGATGTTTTTCTACTTTCCATATTTCCTAAAAAATTATAAAAAATCACTTTATTTTCTTCCGAAATTGGTTTTACACATGTGTAAAAACTAAGTTTACACATGTGTAAAGCCGGATTTACACATGTGTTATGACTAAATTTTCACATTAGCCATGGAGTGGGAATGATCGTACTTTTAAAAAGCTGAGATACCTTATTGACGTAGGCACGTAGCCATGTTTGATAATGTGAAGTTTCATATTCTGTGGTCTAAGCCTGCTCCCTTAAAGGTAAATTTTTTTGTTTGGTGCGCGAGACTAGATAAAATTGCATCAAAGATAAACTTGACCAAGAAGGGTGTGGGACTCGTGATGAATCGGCGAATTACTTGTGTCACACCCCCAAATTCCACTAATGTAGTTTATCGTTAGTAGTGTGACAAACCGAGATCTGGTCATTAGTTACACCAAACGACATACATGATTTTGAAAAGTAATGTTTTGTATTAAGTAATAAAATTTAAAACAAATTTTTTACATTAAATGTCGAAGCATAAATAGTAAATGAAAACCTTTTTTTGTTATTATGATTACAATAGTTGAATGTATAAATGCATGTACAATAAATAAAGTTGATTTATCAAATCAATGCAACCCATGAATGAATACCATATCCGTGAGTGTTATCTTGAAAACTTGAGATAAACATGTTAAAGTGTGTCAACATAAAGTTGGTGAGTTCACTTGTTTATAAAACTAAAAAGTAAGTTCTAAAAGCAAATTTAGTAATTCCATCAGTATATCAAGTAGTTAGCTAGACTAATATGCATGTTACACTAGTGTACGGAAATATTTACGACCGAAGCTGTCAGCAATGTAAAGAAAAGAATGCCTCAAGCCAATGTCTCCCAGACACGGTAGTAATAAGTGAATTACATTAAAGACATTTGTTGAAGACATAACCTAAATAAAAAGAGAAATGATGGTAACTCAAAAAGAAAGAAAAAAGTTAACAAAGAAAACAATTATCAAGAAAGTGATCAAGAAATGAATATGGAGACTTGCCAAAGATAGAAGATGACAAATTAGACAAAGCATCGATGCAGCAGAAGGCAAAGGTGAAAGTGCCTTTGCACAATGTTCAAATTTGAAAAAGCCAAATACAAAACAGACACTCCACGGTCAATTGGAATGGACATACGAACATTCATGAAAGCTCCTGGAAGTTTAGTAATAAACTTTTATCTTTCATATAAATAGAAAGCTCGCACATTCTCTAAGATGACCCTTTGACTCTCAAATACTTCACGATATATTCTCTTTGTATTCACATCATCGTATCATGAGATAAGAGATACAAGAAAAAAGTCAAAATGAAAAGAGCAAGATCACGAGAGATATTCAAGAAAGGGTCATGCTACAACGTTCATCTACACAAAAAGGGAATTTGTAACACATTATCTTGATATAGAGTTGTGAACTCAGTATCTTGATATAGTGATTGTGAATACACTATCTTGATATAGTGTTAGGATGGGATGAAAGATGCATTATCTTGAGATAGTGTTATATATGTAGGGGGATTCAAACAAAAACTCTCTCATATTGGAAAAACCTTGAAAACTCATTGTGGACAGGGGCGGACCCACTTAGGTGGGTTGGGGGCGCCCACTCCCCCTTCGAAGTTTTTTTTTGTTTTTATATGTTAAAATTTTTGATTGACCCCCGTAAATTTTAAGTCTCGACCCCCATCCAGTCTTGAAGACTCAGTAATTAACGACCAGTCCACAACCCATTTGAGACACATAATATTTAACAATGTATTGGGTTAAATTATGGTTAAAAGATTAGTAATATATATATATATATATATATTTATATTGTCATGTATAGTCAGGCATTAAGGTATTATAACCTCAAGTGTTTCACCATTGCACAAAATCATCAACATAGTTGATGATTCGCATGGTCATAAGTACAAGAAAGAAAATACATAAATAAATTAACAACTTTAGCTAAATAAACAAGTGATAAGTGAGAAATGGTGGAAAATTTAGTTGTAAACAAGGTTCTCAACATTACCATTTTTATACCATAACACAAGTCCTCCAACATAGTCTTGTTTGGAAATATGGTTTGGTTTCATTCACTTCCTATTTGTATATTAACTAACTAGGTTAGTGACCCGTGGTACCCACGGGTTGAAAAAATATATATTTTTATTAAAAATGTGTTAACTAAATAATACTGCACACATATATCTCATGTCGAATAGCATTAAAAGAAAAGATACCGTGACCATAACTATTTTGTATCATCATCGACGTAGAGAAGACTAAAAAAACATAATAAAACATCAAAAGGGACCATATGTAATATAACTCCTAATAAACGAGATGAACATGCTTATTCGAATACTTTTAACATGGTCCCTAAATCTATGTAGAATTACCATCATTCTAAAAGGGAATTGATTATACTTATTTGAATATAAACAAACCGTCAAGTTACCTTCAATATGATACTTGTATGTCTCAATATCACCATTGTAGCTCATAATAAACACATAACCATAATGTTATAGCACCTTTAAGTACGGTTTAGGTTGCACAAAATCATATTTAAATGGCACATTTAGGCATTGTTTTGAACTGCATAAAAGTTACATTTTAACCGCACATATAGAAGCTTTTTAGGCCGCAAAGAATCACCTTTATACAACAAATTTAGGTACTGTTTTGATCTCCACATTTAGGTACTTTGTACTGCACATTTAGAGACGGTTTCAGGCTCCATTATTATGCTATTAAACTGAACTTCTAGTGTTGCACAAGTAGACAAATTTCAAATGTTACCGAATAAAGGAATGGTTAATAAAAGTGACATACTTGGCTCGTTTTTGCATACGTAGAGAAATGTTTGTCAACTGTAACTCTGCAACACCCAAATCAATAGCTTAGAAGTTAGATCATCCAAAAAAGAAAAAAAAACAAAAATAATATATAAATCACTTAAAGCAGATTATGCTACTTTCTAATTTAATTTAAAAACTCAAAACATCAATAAGCAGGTTGATTTAGTCAAAACAATAGATGGAGTTTGTCATACAATAGCAAGCCAATGTGGAAAATGCATGTACAGTTCCTTCCTAACACTTTAACCCATTAAACAAAGAGAAGTGGAAGTAAAACCACCTTATAACATAACATATAGAAAACTTAGAAAAAATTAAAATTATAGCCAATAAATTACCTTAATATGAATGTGTTTTTTATGGGCAGCTCACATGTGCAGAAACAGTAAAAATCTATTTAAAATGATTTAAAACATACAAGTAGTTGAATTGTAGGCTTATTACGTTTCTCTAATTGGGCTTTCTTGAAATCAACATTCATCCTAGCTAGTGACCCGAGCTACCCATGTTTTTTATATTAAAAAATGTGATGTTTAATTGAAGTTGCACAAGGGTTTATCGAAACGATATTAAAAGAAAAGGAGCCGTGTACACATTGAACATATATCCATTAAAGAGTGGCAAAGTTTAAAGAAGAATTAGTGAATTGCCTACTTAAATAAACTATCAGTCATCTGAAGTTAAGTGCAAACACACCAAATAATTCACAACTAACACTTACAACAACACTTGATATATCCCTATGTTGCAATTGACAAATTAAATGATGCTTTATCTATATCAAGAAATCAAAACAAACCATAGTAGTCGATTTTACTCATCATAAATAGTTTCAAATGCAGCACTTATGTTACGATTCATATAAACCAAAAAAGTAACAAATATGCAACACTTATGTTAAGCAAGTTACAAAAACTGATGCAAGATTCAGACTTGCATCATTTGGTGAATGGTGAGCCCATCTCTGCTGTGAAAGCAAAAGGCAAATTAAACTACTGAAATACATAGTGAAATACACATTTATTTTGACACAAATTTAAGTCAATACTATCATAAATATGTAACAGATCAAAACACATACTTAAGTCATTTATACATTTAACAAATCAAGTATAGAAAAACTGCAAGTTGTATATGACAGAGAGCATATCATAGACCTTGAAAATTGTTAAATTAAAGCCTTAGATCTAATTTTCAAACATTATGCATCTACAGATTACAAGTTCAAAAAGAAAAAGTCTAGAGGAAAGACTGAACCATGTCATGTAATAGATTGACAGAAAATTAGGTTTTCGGAAAACTTCAGATTTAAAAAAAAAGGCGATGTCAATCATGATTATGAAACAAAGAACAATCGATTGATAGAAACCGTGAATGACGACGTAAAAGTTCATGATGGTGATGATCATGGTGCAAGATTGGACAGATCGAAGAAGATGATGATGATAGATGAAACAGATCGAAGAAGATGATGGTGATGATAGATGAAACGGCAGAGCAGATTTAGGGTTTTTAGTGTGGGAAATGTGAATGTGTTCGGGTTATGTATGTATTAAAAGGATCCGAAACCATTGAAACGGGTAACCATGGAGCATCCGCGTGTGATAGCTGAGATTGAAGGAGAGCGTGACACGTGGCAAATCTGATGTGGAGGCAGTGAGAGAATGACATGTGGCAGTGAGTTAGTCTTTTATTAGTATAGGTAGATGGCTTAAGAAAGATGTAGAATGCAGACATATGAGGTTTAAGAAACAAAATAAAAAAAATCATTTTATAAGGTTTAAGAAAAACAATCTTAACTCGATCCTCAAATTGGTGGTTTACCAGACTTTATTTACCTTGGTAAATATATGATAAATTCCTAGAGGATGTTTCAAGTATTTAGGAAAAAAAAATAATGTTAAAAAATGAATGAAAAAAGAAAAAGATGAAAGAAAGAAAAAAAAAACTTACAAGTTTGTATTGAAAACTTGTTGCAAAAATATGTAGTTCTTAGATATATTGAAGGAGTTTGAGAAAAGAGTTTAGAGTGAAAAATGTGATTAGAGAGAGTTTGAGAAAAACTTTAGAGTGATAAAGATGATTAGAAAGATTTGTTTAGTATTTATAGAAAAAAATTAGGGTTTGACATTAAAGAAATTAGTTAAGTGGAGGGAAATTAAAAATTTTCAATTTTAAATACAAGTGGAGGGAAATGAAAAAAATTCAATTTCAACCCCTCAAATTTAGCTTTTTATCATTTTTTACTTTAACCCGACCCGGCTTAACCCGAACCGAATTGAATCGGATTGAAAAAATGTTATATATCGATATTCAAATGATTCCTACCAAATTTTCGACCCCCATGAAAAAAATTTCTGGGTACGCCACTGATTGTGGACCATTGATGTAAGTTCATCAATGGTTGAGATTGCTTCTTGTCGCATAACCTTTATTTCATTGTTTTGTGTACTTGAAAATTACATAGAGGGTATAATAGGCAAATAAAAAAACTCAATCAATTTTTAATGACGACAAAAAGTGAAAATCAAATCATCTTCTCATTTTCGATTTTCAATATTATTATTCACTCTCTCAAACCAAACCCAAATCATTCTCTATCATACCTAAAATCTCAAATCCAAATCCTTCACACACATGCGATTGCTCATATACACGACCTGCTATTGCTGCTTAGTTTCGATATGGCCAGAACTAAATAACCATCATATCACTGCAACGGTCCTACAATCGTCTACGCTCTGGCCTGCAAAAGACACACCAAAACCGCGACACGTTCTAGTTGTGACACCCCGCCCGGCGGCGGAAAACACCGGGCTGTCATAGAATTGGATATCCGTAGTAAACAAAGCTCATGGTATTACTTTTATTAAAGTCTAATAGTTATTGTCATAAATTTGGCAAAACCCAAGTCTTAAATGCGAAACGACAAATTCATAACAGCAGTAAATGAAATAGTCAAGTTTAGTATTATTTCTAGGTCCAAGTCCCTATGTCTTGAATAGCAATGAAATAAGCCAAAATCACGCGCCACCTGAAATACGCGAAAATAAAGTTAGCTACACAAGCTAGTGAGTAAAACCCAATTGAATAGTAATAGTATTGAAATCCGAGATCAACCAGATATGCTGCGCAATCCCATATGTATAGTAATTTCGTAATATCACCCTACCAGGACACCTAGAATAGAATAGCACACCAACCACAATAGAAACCATAGTATCTCGTTTAGCCATTTGTCATGAGAACCACTCATGTAAGAAATAATGATGACTTTTAATAACCGTCGTTTACCGTCTCGATATATAAGTCATCATTTAGCAATTTAGGGACATGGCATAGTATAGCATCATAGCATAGCAACATAGTATAGCAACATAGTATAGCAACATAGCATCTCGACATAGTAAACATGGAATTAGAAAGGCCGGGTTTAAATCACCTATCGATGTTGTACAGGCAGGTGGGTTTGTCAAACCATTAGCGCTAACATTGTACCGGTGGGTTTACCAAGCAATAAAACTACTTTTAACTAACACATAAGATTGCATCCAGCGGCCAAACTAGATTAACATATTTGTATGATCTCTTTTAGAAAACGAATAGAAACCGCAATATAGTAAAAGACGTATTTCAGCCCCAAAATAGTAAAATGGAAAAAGGGGAGTGAGTTTACTCACCTCAAATACAAATCTGATATAGTATAGCAACGCAAGAAAATATTAAATAAGATCGAGGATCGCCCAGATATTAGAACCACCTAATTAACCGGGAAAACCTAATTTAGAAACGAAACAAATAATATAGTAACTAGAATCAAGAACTTAGAAATTCTAGGGTTTTGGATTTGGGGTTTTAGGGTTTTAAATTATAAATTGAAAATTAGGGTTTCAAAATATAATTTGGGGATTTAGGGTTTTAAAGTCCAATTTGGGGATTTAGGGTTTCAAAATCCAATTTAGGGCTTTAAAGTTCAATTTGGGGATTTAGGGTTTCAAAACCAATTTGGGGTTCAAGACGTAAATATATATATATATTCTTTTTTTCTTATAATAATCAATTGCTAGTTTATTTTTATAATTGATATATTATTTATTTAAAGTCTTGAAAAATATTTATATATATACATAACTTAGAAATAAAGGGGTTAAGAAGGTGAAAATAAAATAGAAAAAGGGAGTCAGTGGGACTCGAACCCACGACCACACGCGCCACAGCCAATCCCCTATCCGCTGGACCAGGCGCGCTTTTGTTTAATCAAATTGATTTTTATTTGTTTTAACATTTAGTGACCATCAACACCCATTTCACATTCAAACCCTAGATTCAAGATCGCCCAAATTCGTGTAGTCTTGTTAATCATATCCAAATCAGTGATAGGGGTTTTAATCCCTGTGAACACACAATCATTTTGACATAACGAACATACCTGGATTGGAAAGATTTGGAATAAAATGGAATGATGACCCGAATGAACAAGACGACGGGTTGCAGAACTAAAATGATGTGCAGAGGTGATTAGGGCTCGATTCCTCTTGCAGAAACAACCTTCTTGATATGAACAACGAAAGCCCTAACGTAATTTCAGATTGTATAAGTGATTTGATAGTGTTTAGATGATGAATAAGTTCGTATGAAATGAGAATCACTTACTGAGTTGTGCGTGCTTTTGAGTGGAATTGGAACAATAGGGAGCAAATTCGAGTAGTGAGGAGTATGTATGCCGATTGAATTTTGTTTTGGTAAAGCGGAAGTAGTCGTTTGGTTTACAAGTTGTTTACGAACGGGTTTGATTAATTTGGTGTTAATGTGTTACGTTTTGGTTTAATTGATTGTTGCAACCAATTTCAGATTGCCTCATTGATGATTTTAGACCATCCAATTCACTGTTTTGATGTGTTAGAGACGATTCAGGCATGTGGGTATTGTAAACGATTGTAGTTTCGATTTAATACATAGTTACAGCTGATTAAACGGCGAATTGGATGTGGTAGGGTGTTCGAATCATGTACACGGTCATTCCCATGTTTTTAATTGGATTTATTGTGTTAAAATCGAGTGGAAATAGCTCGCCGGAGTTCGGCATTTTCCGGCCAAAGTGGCCGGAGTTAGGCTGGCCGGAAACGCGGGTCACGCGAGGGGGGGGGGGTTGGGTTAAAACTGTAACTTAATTGTTTAACAAAACAGCCCCTCATAGTTTCTGGTTTTGTTCATTTAGTTGAGGATAGTTTTAATAATAGTTTGTAAATTGACAGTTTTAGCCCAAAGTTAAGTATATATATAATTTAACTAACTAACTTAACTAAGTTGAAACGTAACAACTATATAAGTGACGTTTTTATAGTTTTAGCTCTTTTAAGTCATTATGAGACTATTTCGAGATTTAGAAACATTTTTGTTTAACATTTTCAATAGTTTTTCTTTTACGAACTATATATATATATTTTGAGACTTATTGTTCTAACAATATTTATTTGATGTATGTTGTGAATGTTTTGCGACATAAATACGGTTATTTGATTGAGATAGAAATAACGTAGAATCGAAATATTTTTATTCATAATAATAATAATAAACGTTACATTTTGAATAAAATAAATACGATTATAATTTAAAGGATAACAACCTCGGGTTTGAGTCGGGCATTCGGGTTCGGGTTTGGGGCAGCTGTCACAGTCTCCCCTCCTTAAAGAAATTTCGTCCCGAAATTTGCTCAAACCGAAGTAGAAGAAGATGAAGCAAAGATATGTGGATACTTGGCTTTCATTTGGTTGTAAATTCACGTTCACATTTTGAGTTTTAACGATCATTAACGATTGGTATCTGATTACGCTTGAGTTGTTTGACTTCACGGTCCATAATTTCCAATGGCCGTTCAATAAATTGCATTGATTCATTATCGATATACGTAATAAGATTTTTATCCGATAAGTACTTTTTCAGATTGGAAACATGAAACACGGGATGAACACTGCCCACTTCCGTAGGGAGTTTCATCTCGCAAGAAACTCTTGAGAATTCGATCAATGGAAGAAAATGAGCATTTTGATTGAGACACGATTTTAAATAACGAGGTTAACAAGTTATTTATTTTTAATTTGCTTTGTCTCATTGAGAATTGTTTATTTAACTCTTTTCACTTATAAGAGTTTGGTTGAACTATTTGTGTGTAGATTCGAATAAGTTTTCTTTGCTACTCAATATAGGAATAGAATAGGATACCAACTTGCAAATGAAATATTTTAAGTATATGGATTTAGAATTATTTAAATGATCATCGAGAATAGTCGTGATTAATAGAATGTTTGAAACGAATTAAGTAACCTTACACGTAATTAAGTGGCTTAGGTTAATTAGTAAAATGAGTAAACAAGTCAAGTGAAAATAAGATGATTAAATAAGGCCCAACTACACAAGACAAAACTTACTATGGTTCCCATGCACCAACTTTCATAATTTCGTGTGCACCCGTAATTACTTCAGTTTTTGCATGGACTCCACAGTTTATTCGATCACGTGCTAGTCAGAAGTACACAACAATTTTTTTTTTTGGTTAAAATGATGATACGTATAGGTTTTGATATCATACTTGATAGAAATAGTACTTGGTATTGGAAAAACAGAAAACATGATGTTTGTTGCAAGTCTTTGTGTCATATTTGAGAAAACGGGAAAATGTTTGTATAAATATTTGACCGACGTTAGAATGACCAATCACTTTTTTTTTTTTTTTTTTTTTAAAGAAATCATTCATCACGAAATTTATATGTATACATATAGGTATATCTATTTTTTTCTTACAAGATATTAAGACCAAAAGGTTATTAAAATTTCTCTCTTTTTTTTTTTAAAAAAAAATATATATATGTATATATATTTGTTTGGGAAAATAAGAAAATTATTTTAATAGAATCGAATACCGTTAGTTTTACAAGGTCCATTGATTACACATTGTGTTAGGGTAACGAGTTTATAAATGAAACGCATTGGGTTTGGATTAGTTCGTGAAGACTAGTTGCGCAGAATTTCGTTGGTGGTCATATGTATAGATGAAACATTTAGTTAAATGAGTTCGAGAATAGTTGTGTAGTGAGTTCTCGTTAGATTTGGAGAACGGATTCATGGATAGTATCCTGTAGTTGATTAACGAGTACATGTTTTGATGGTTAGTTCATAATTTGATAGTAGATTTATCGTTTTAATGATAGATTAGAAATTGGATTAGAATCTTGTAGTTAGATGAGTAGTTTAGAATCTATCTGAGTATAGGAGTCAAGTTGAAATATTTTAAGGGTAGACGTTCGATTCAAATACATTAGCTTATGAGAATAGCAAAATCCGCTAACTTTTATTTTGTTATGGAATTTAGCCGTGGCTATAATTTAGAGATCATAACAAACCTTTGATTGGAGAGTTGATATTTGATTTAGAATTATAAGTACGACTTAGATTCGGTAATCGATATATGCATGATCTGAAGTTTTGGATAATTCGATCGAGAGATGTCTTAGTTTTGAATTGAAATGTTCGGTTTACAATGGTGTATTTGTGCTATATCGATAAGCTAGCGAGTATATCGCATAAGTATTATTGTAGCTTAGAAAACAAATGGAATGATGAAACGTAGAATAACACGGTTTTGTAGCAACATCTTTGACCGATAGAAACATCCGATGTAATAATAGCAACTCGTTTTACTTAAAATATCATAGAATCTTTTGAAACATACCATAGAAAATCACGTAGAAACTTTAGAAACTTTAGAAACTTTAGAAATTTCGATTAAATGAAATAGTGTTAGTACTTAGAACATCATAGAATCCTTTGAACATTTCATAGAAAATCACTTAGAAACTTTGGAAACATTAGTAAATGAAGTTGGAATATTATTTAAGTCAATATAAAAATTCATAGAAATAATTGTAAATCGTAGGAATGAAAATCATAGAATCATTAAGAAAATGAAATTTCAATGGCTTAGGAGTGTGTCTTGGTTTTGGACACTAATGACTTATCAAAGTGTTAAGTTCGTTTTCAACGTATTCGAGAAAGCGTGCTTTAGCCTATAGGTTCACACTCATCTCGTACATCCCCAGGTAAGCATACAGGTCTCTTAAAGAGATTTATACGAAATGCTTTGCCTTAGACAGGATGTCCGTGATACAGGTGTTCCCCCTTCCAGATTGCACACGTTTCCCACGTTTTCAAACTCACTTAAGACGATGACGAGATTCCACAAAGAGAAAGATCCTAATCTTACAGACGAGTCTCTTGTAGCTCCTTCGCGAAATCGGTTAAGAAATGAGATAAAGAAAAAGGCATAGTACGGTTCATAGAATAAATAAATAAATGAATAAATAAATTCTGAAGAGTTCTCTAAGCACATCAATTTGCACTAAGGACTCTTAGGTTATAGTCTAGGACGGTGTGTTTCTAATACCCTATCCTAGTTCCCTATAACCATGGCTCTGATACCAACTGTGACACCCCGCCCGGCGGCGGAAAACACCGGGCTGTCATAGAATTGGATATCCGTAGTAAACAAAGCTCATGGTATTACTTTTATTAAAGTCTAATAGTTATTGTCATAAATTTGGCAAAACCCAAGTCTTAAATGCGAAACGACAAATTCATAACAGCAGTAAATGAAATAGTCAAGTTTAGTATTATTTCTAGGTCCAAGTCCCTATGTCTTGAATAGCAATGAAATAAGCCAAAATCACGCGCCACCTGAAATACGCGAAAATAAAGTTAGCTACACAAGCTAGTGAGTAAAACCCAATTGAATAGTAATAGTATTGAAATCCGAGATCAACCAGATATGCTGCGCAATCCCATATGTATAGTAATTTCGTAATATCACCCTACCAGGACACCTAGAATAGAATAGCACACCAACCACAATAGAAACCATAGTATCTCGTTTAGCCATTTGTCATGAGAACCACTCATGTAAGAAATAATGATGACTTTTAATAACCGTCGTTTACCGTCTCGATATATAAGTCATCATTTAGCAATTTAGGGACATGGCATAGTATAGCATCATAGCATAGCAACATAGTATAGCAACATAGTATAGCAACATAGCATCTCGACATAGTAAACATGGAATTAGAAAGGCCGGGTTTAAATCACCTATCGATGTTGTACAGGCAGGTGGGTTTGTCAAACCATTAGCGCTAACATTGTACCGGTGGGTTTACCAAGCAATAAAACTACTTTTAACTAACACATAAGATTGCATCCAGCGGCCAAACTAGATTAACATATTTGTATGATCTCTTTTAGAAAACGAATAGAAACCGCAATATAGTAAAAGACGTATTTCAGCCCCAAAATAGTAAAATGGAAAAAGGGGAGTGAGTTTACTCACCTCAAATACAAATCTGATATAGTATAGCAACGCAAGAAAATATTAAATAAGATCGAGGATCGCCCAGATATTAGAACCACCTAATTAACCGGGAAAACCTAATTTAGAAACGAAACAAATAATATAGTAACTAGAATCAAGAACTTAGAAATTCTAGGGTTTTGGATTTGGGGTTTTAGGGTTTTAAATTATAAATTGAAAATTAGGGTTTCAAAATATAATTTGGGGATTTAGGGTTTTAAAGTCCAATTTGGGGATTTAGGGTTTCAAAATCCAATTTAGGGCTTTAAAGTTCAATTTGGGGATTTAGGGTTTCAAAACCAATTTGGGGTTCAAGACGTAAATATATATATATATTCTTTTTTTCTTATAATAATCAATTGCTAGTTTATTTTTATAATTGATATATTATTTATTTAAAGTCTTGAAAAATATTTATATATATACATAACTTAGAAATAAAGGGGTTAAGAAGGTGAAAATAAAATAGAAAAAGGGAGTCAGTGGGACTCGAACCCACGACCACACGCGCCACAGCCAATCCCCTATCCGCTGGACCAGGCGCGCTTTTGTTTAATCAAATTGATTTTTATTTGTTTTAACATTTAGTGACCATCAACACCCATTTCACATTCAAACCCTAGATTCAAGATCGCCCAAATTCGTGTAGTCTTGTTAATCATATCCAAATCAGTGATAGGGGTTTTAATCCCTGTGAACACACAATCATTTTGACATAACGAACATACCTGGATTGGAAAGATTTGGAATAAAATGGAATGATGACCCGAATGAACAAGACGACGGGTTGCAGAACTAAAATGATGTGCAGAGGTGATTAGGGCTCGATTCCTCTTGCAGAAACAACCTTCTTGATATGAACAACGAAAGCCCTAACGTAATTTCAGATTGTATAAGTGATTTGATAGTGTTTAGATGATGAATAAGTTCGTATGAAATGAGAATCACTTACTGAGTTGTGCGTGCTTTTGAGTGGAATTGGAACAATAGGGAGCAAATTCGAGTAGTGAGGAGTATGTATGCCGATTGAATTTTGTTTTGGTAAAGCGGAAGTAGTCGTTTGGTTTACAAGTTGTTTACGAACGGGTTTGATTAATTTGGTGTTAATGTGTTACGTTTTGGTTTAATTGATTGTTGCAACCAATTTCAGATTGCCTCATTGATGATTTTAGACCATCCAATTCACTGTTTTGATGTGTTAGAGACGATTCAGGCATGTGGGTATTGTAAACGATTGTAGTTTCGATTTAATACATAGTTACAGCTGATTAAACGGCGAATTGGATGTGGTAGGGTGTTCGAATCATGTACACGGTCATTCCCATGTTTTTAATTGGATTTATTGTGTTAAAATCGAGTGGAAATAGCTCGCCGGAGTTCGGCATTTTCCGGCCAAAGTGGCCGGAGTTAGGCTGGCCGGAAACGCGGGTCACGCGAGGGGGGGGGGTTGGGTTAAAACTGTAACTTAATTGTTTAACAAAACAGCCCCTCATAGTTTCTGGTTTTGTTCATTTAGTTGAGGATAGTTTTAATAATAGTTTGTAAATTGACAGTTTTAGCCCAAAGTTAAGTATATATATAATTTAACTAACTAACTTAACTAAGTTGAAACGTAACAACTATATAAGTGACGTTTTTATAGTTTTAGCTCTTTTAAGTCATTATGAGACTATTTCGAGATTTAGAAACATTTTTGTTTAACATTTTCAATAGTTTTTCTTTTACGAACTATATATATATATTTTGAGACTTATTGTTCTAACAATATTTATTTGATGTATGTTGTGAATGTTTTGCGACATAAATACGGTTATTTGATTGAGATAGAAATAACGTAGAATCGAAATATTTTTATTCATAATAATAATAATAAACGTTACATTTTGAATAAAATAAATACGATTATAATTTAAAGGATAACAACCTCGGGTTTGAGTCGGGCATTCGGGTTCGGGTTTGGGGCAGCTGTCACACTAGTGTGCCCATGGGTCATATATGGTATGATGAGGTTATGAGGTATACCCTGAAGAACCCATATTGGTTTGACAAAGATCGCTTTGTTTTATCCGCCCGACATGGATGTATGCTTCAGTATGCTCTGCTTCATCTTGTTGGTTACAATGTCGTCAAAGTAGGGTTTTTTTTAATCAAAGTTTAAGACATTTTTTTTTCTTGTTGCTTTAGAAGACACAACTTGAGTAGACTTTTCAGATGTAGTGTTAAGTGGTTAAGTACTTTAATGGTATTGCTTGGAAATGAAAAGCAAGAAAGATGAGTGGGTATTATTTTCTTCAATTTACAGCAACATAATAATTTAACAAAAACTTCTATAGTAACACATATAATGTTACATATTTTTTAAGAATTGAAAAAATTGAATAAATTACGTGTCAGTCCAGACATGTTACATCGTGTTCCATATTTTATTAAAACTAAAAAAATTATACATGTCAGTTCATACGTAGTGTTACCTATTTTTTTATTAGAAGCTGGAAAAACTACATGTGAGTTCAGACATAGTTTACATTTACATATATTGTTACATGTTTTATTGAAAACTAAAAAAGATACATGTCAGTTCAGACGTAGTGTTATATATGTTACATCGTGTTGCAAATTTTATTAAAAACTGAAAAAATACATGTCAGTTCAAACGTAGTGTTACATCATGTTACATATTTAATTAAAAACTGAAAAAAAAATTACATGTCAGTTCAAACGTAGTGTTACATCTGGTTACATACTTTATTAAAAGCTGAAAAAATTCCATGTCGATTAGTGTTACATCGTGTTACATATATTAATAAAAACTGAAAAACTTACATGTCAGTTTAGACGTGGTGTTACTATTGTTACATCGTGTTGCATACTTTATTAAAAATTTAAACAACATGCTGAAAACTAACTAATATGTATGTTACATTATATTACATATTTTATTAAAATCAAAACTATATGAATTATGTGTCAGTCTAGAGATGCTACATATGTTGCACTGTGTTACATATTTTATTCAATACTAAAATAATTACATGTCAGTTCAGACGTACTATTATTTGGCTTAGTAGAAACCATATTCAACTAGTTTTATACCCGTCCAGAGGCCGGGTTTCGTGATGTTTTTAACGACCGATAATGAGTCTCATATGCAACATTTTTCTTTTCTGATTATTCATATAAATTACTACTAACAAACAACTTTTAAGCAACCAACCACAAATATTAGACAATCATAAAGAATAAAATACTTATAGTTGAACCCCAAAACAATTATTTTTATAAATTCTTTTATAATAACATCAAACAATAAAAGCAGCCTCAATTAGTGATTCCAACCCATCATAGAGACATTTAATTAATCAGAATTGTCGGTATATCAAAACCATTAAAAACTTGTAGAAACTGGAATTGTTAAATAGTCACATTAAGCGCTAAATATGATTAGTAGTTGTGATTAGAGTATCTATATTTACACATTTGGCGTGCGTTTTCGACTATGCAAAGAGCTTGACATGTCAAATGAAAACAAACAGCAGCAACAAACATGACATGTCAAATGACAATTTCACTTATTCAATTATCAGACTCTAATGCTCATCAAACAAAGACAACCTTCAAAACATCACTTTGTGTTGAATACTAAGATGGTTTGTAAAAAACAATAAAAGGTAAATGAATACTATATTAGATTGAAGGTAGAACCTGATCAAAGATACTACATAAGCATTGTGTTGATATCCTCTAAAGGGTAAGAAACAAAAGCAACACCACTCGAAATAAGTAAGTATCTAGTTTAGCATTTTCTTCTTAATTTTGATCAAATTTACTTAATTCACTCTCCATCTGAACCAGGCAAAAAAAATTCCATATGAGCATTTTGTGGAACATTTTGCAAGCAAAGAAAGACAAATCCGGAATAACAATTCACACCTCTGTATGACCTGTTCATACCTATCAAGATTAACGTACATATAGATAAAGATCAAAGATAATTACATGATACAAGAGACAAGAGAACAGTGTGAACTTTAGAAAGTAGCCCCTTATCACACTCAAGTCAATTCTCGATGTCCTAAAGCCAATTCGCAATCTATCAGAAATCATCATGACATGCCCTGCAATGGAATTTGGGATTAACCAAGATCCCTAATCTCATCTGCCAACTTGGAAGCAACATGCCACAATAGATTTCGAACCAACAACAGATTTCAAAACAAACATGAAACATCACCTTTCAAACAAACATGAAATTGTAATTTAACGATAAAAACAAAGTTAAACATTCAAAAAGTGATAGAAAGAAGAAAACAAACATGCTTTCCAATGAATTCCAATAACTTGGCGTATCCATGGCAGTAATGGTGATTGGGGGCTGAAGTTCGCAACCAGAACACGATACTATTATGTACCACACCTGTGATGGTGGTGGCCTGGGTGAAATCAAAATCAATTTAAGCTTTGAATAAGATATATTTGTGCGATGGCTGCCATAAATCATAACTATGGCAGCCCCTGTTTCAATTTGTATTAAAAGTGACAACAAATCAAGTACGAAAAGTGAGTGTTAGCCAAAATAGTTGCAAACTCGAACTCAAATATATATGTGACCCAGATCGTTCGAGCTAAGAGATTATTGACAAATTAGGGAACTCCTTATATCTCAAATTAAAAAACACATAATTCGGATCATAATCTGTTAACATCAACAACAATGATCATTCAAATATGCAATTACGACCATAAGAAAATCCACACGTCGTGATGAAGCTACATGGGGAACGATTCATGTACATACCTGCAACAAAAACATAAAAATCAGTCATCAATAATCAAGCACATATGTATTTCAAAAGAAGAAATTTAAGAAAACTTACTTGGAATTGATAAATGTTTATGTACCTACGTTTTCTTAGTTTCCGATCCTTTGAAGATGCCGCTATATGTGACTAATCTGGTAAAAAGATTTTGTAATTGTGAGTGATGTTCTTAGCGAATAAACTGAGAAAGATCGAAGGAGCAAATGGAAGCCTATTTTTGTTACATCGCCGTCGTCATTTTCATCCACCAGAATCTTGAAGAAAACTTATATTTGGACATCAGAATTGGAACGCTGGGGCATTCTGTGACGCACGTCTACAGCTCCAGAGAAATAGGTGAAGGATTAGGGTTATTCAAACATCAGAGGTGGTTTTAGTATTAATCGGCGACGTGGGGATGAAATCCGGAAACAATCAACCGCTCAATAACTCCCCTAAAAAAACTCAACTGCCTCGTTTGTAAGGCCCAGATCTCCTTTCAGCATCATCCAACGATCAAGATTACATCTCCCGGTGGTTACTCGACGGTTAGACTCACCGGGAGCAATATAATATAGAATAGAAGTTATTTGGCTCATTTCCTAAACCGGTTGGTAAATGAGAGATGGGGTTACAGACTTACGGAAGATGGGGAAGCAAGCATTAGGAATTGAGGGTTTTATTAAAGTGGCTTTTTTTAATAAATAGTTAAATAATTAAGATGGGTAATTAGGTAATTTAATCATTTTTTGGATGATCAGCTAACAGTCAAACTAACCGAGAGATGCAAATGACCCACTTTAAAATGTGAAGGGTTGCAAAAGGTCTAAATATTCAAGCGTGGTTGTAAAGCGTATTGAATGTAAACCACAGAGGTGCATTTTGCACTTAACTCAAAAACTAATAAAGGAAAGTTACATATGTTACATCGTATTATATATTTGGATCTAAAAAAAATCAAATATCTATAAAAAAGTTACATAGTTACATATAAAAGAGTAACAATAAAAATATTAAACAACATGCTACATAAGTTAATGTAACTTATGTAACATCAAATGAGTTCCTTAAAACGACTAAAACCAGTCCAGACATGTTACATATGTTACATCGTGTTACATATATTGTTACGTGTTTTAATAAAAACTGAAAAAGATACATGTCAGTTCAGACGTAGTGTTATATATGTTACATCGTGTTACATATTTTATTAAAAACTGAAAAAATACATGTCAGTTCAGACGTAGTGTTATATATGTTACATCGTGTTACATATTTTATTAAAAACTGAAAAAATACATGTCAGTTCAGACGTAGTGTTATATATGTTACATCGTGTTACATATTTTATTAAAAACCGAAGAAATACATGTCAGTTCAGACGTAGTGTTATATATGTTACATCGTGTTACATATTTTATTAAAAACCGAAGAAATACATGTCAGTTCAGACGTAGTGTTATATATGTTACATCGTGTTACATATTTTATTAAAAACTGAAAAAATACATGTCTGTTCAGACGTAGTGTTACATATGTTACATTATGTTACATATTTTATTAAAAACTGAAAAAAAATTACATGTCAGTTCAAACGTAGTGTTACATCGGGTTACATACTTTATTAAAAACTGAAAAAATTCCATGTCGGTTCAGACGCAGTGTTACATCGCGTTACATATATTAATAAAAATTGAAAAAATTGCATGTCAGTTTAAACGTGGTGTTACAAATGTAACATCGTGTTGCATTTTTTACTAAAAAAATAAACAACATGCTGAAAACTAATTATATGTATGTTACATCGTGTTACATATTTTATTAAAATTAAAAATATATGGAATATGTCAGTTCAGAGATGTTACATATGCTACACCGTGTTACATATTTTATTAAATACTAAAAAAATTACATGTATGTTCAGACGTACAGTTACAACAGGTTACATACATACTTTATTTAAAACTGAAAAAAATTCATGTCGGTTCAGAAGTAGTGTAACATCATCTTACATATATTAATAAAAATTTAAAAAAATCACAAATCTATAAAAAAGATGTTAAATCGTGTTACATCGTATTACATATTGTTACATATTTAACTGAATTTAAAAAAAAACAATAAAACAATGTTACATATATTACATCGTGTTACATATTTGGATATAAAAAATCACATATCTATAACAAATGTTACATATTGTTAAATATTTAACTGAATTTAAAAAAAACAATAAAATAATGTTACATATATTACGTCGTGTAACATATTTGGATATAAAAAAATCACATATCTATAACAAATGTTACATATTGTTACCTATTTAACTGAAATTTAAAAAAACAATAAATCAAATTTACACATGTTACATCATGTTACATATTTAGTCTAAAAGAGAAAATATCTATAATACATAATTAACACCAATCCGTAAATTTAATAATTTACGACACTTCAACAAGTTAAAAAATGAAAAATATATAGTTTAAAAAATTAAGAGTACTAAAAAGAGCAATAAAGTTAAAACATGTGGACTTAACCCAAACTCAAGCAGGACTCCGAAGACACCCAAATAACCCAAACCACTATTATCATCACCACCACCACCAATACAAGAACTCGCCATCTAGTTACAAACAAACCATATCAAAATTGCCAAATCAAAAATATGACAATAATCTAAATGAACTTCATCGATGTTTAGAAGCCGTTTACTAAAATATAAACAAACTTCGTCGTATTACTAAAATAATCTATAATATAAATAAACTTCGTCGTATTACTAAAATAATCTATTTGATGTTATCACACCGTCATTAATGTTTAGAAGTCGTTTAAAAAACCAAAACTAAATTACAATAAACATTATCAAATAATTAGAGACTGTTAATTGAAAAACATAAAATACTGGAGTATAAAATTTACCTTTTTGCTACGACTAATATGTATCACTCAATCTTCTGCTACAACTCTTTGTTAAAAAAAATACCAGAATATTAATATAAGTAAATAATTAACATTTAAGTCACCATCTTCCTCACCTGCATAAGCCATTATTAAATCTTTTCAAAGCGCAACAACAATCTTCTTATTCTTATTTTTTTTTGTTGAAAAACATAGATATGACTTATAACACATATCATCAGCATCGTTGTTGGAGATCTAGGTGTCGTTGTTGCAGACTTGTCATTCTCACTCCCATAAGTTGCAAAAACCACCTTCGTTATTCGACCTCCATAAACTGCGGCGAAGACGACAACAGGGGCGGTGACCAGATCTGATGAGTAGAACGAAGAACGACGATGATGAAGATGATAATGGAGAGAGAATGATGGAGATAAGGGTGAGAATTTGAAATCAATTTGAAAATGAAATCGCATTGAAAGATAGTTGTAGATACTGGGAGTTGATCATAAAAGATATTAGGGAGTTGTGAGAAGAGTAAATATTGTTTATACCCCTAAGAGAAAAGACAAATGTGGTCTATTTTCAGCCACAAACATTTCAGGATGTACTCCCCTATATATGTATTTTTGTGAGAGATTGACACTATCTTGACATTGTGCTTATTTGTTTTTGGAATTGCACTATCTTGATATAGTGATTATTTATATATTGTAAAGCTAGCCTCTTGGTGAAACTAGTGAAGAAGGTGTTCACTACCTTTGTGTAGTGAAGAAAATGTAAAGCTAATATCTTGGTGAGATTAGTAAGAAGGTGGTCACTACCTTTATTTAGTGAAGAATTTTAAAGCTAGTGTGATTAGTGAAGATGGTGATCTCTACCTTGGAATAGAGAAATGTTGTAATGGTGATTCCTACCACCTAGGGAGATGTTTTTAGTGAAGAAAAACTCTCGATTGAAGGATCGAGAAGAGGATGTAAAGAGATTCGTTAACATCTCTTAAATCTCTATAAATCTGGGTGTCATACTTCTTACTCAAACTTGTTTATATTAAGAGCTTAACAATCTTTATTACTTATTCTACACAAAGTGTATGTCTTTAAATAAAGAGTCCATGAGTTATCTAAAGTATTGACATAAGAATGACATTTGTAAAATCTAAATGAATACTGGATATTAACAGACCTAGCTATTTGTTTTTTGCTGTTATCGGTCCAACTATCAAAATATGCGCTGGCGGTCCAACCTTCATCATTTTTGCCACCAATGGACAACCGTTAAAAAAAACTTAAAAGCGTTAAGTTTGTTTTGAATTGCATACCGATTATTAGGGCTTTTGATCGGAAGTAGAATACGAGTCAGTTGATGTAAAATTTACCTCAAAATAGTGCTCTAAACGACGAATTTTTGACATCCGATTGAAGCACTATTATGTTTAAACACCCTGTTGAAGCATCGTTTTGTCATTTGGAGCACCGATTTGAGGTAATTTTTTTATATCAATCGACTCATATTCCTCTTCCGATCAAAATCCATAAACGTCGGTCTGGAATTAAAAAAAACTTAACGCCGTTAATTTTTTTTTAAATAGCGGTCCATTGGTGGCAAAAATGATAAAAATTGGGACCGCCAGCACATATTTCGATAACTGGAACGGTAGTGGCAAAAAACAAATAGTTGGGTCTATTAATATCCAATACTCCAAATCTAAAATGAGGAAAACATTATACTATGTATAATTTAGAAAGTTCATGAATAGTGAACTTTTAAGTTTTAGATTTTTGGCACAAGTTTTTGCTGCTTTTTATCTTTTGTCCTTTTTTGTTGTAAGACTATATATGTAATTGTGGTGTTAGACATCCGTGGGTTTGTGAATACGTATGTATTTGTAATGTAGGAATCGATGGTTTTTCATTTTTATGGGTTTGTAACGGAGACACTATTGTCTCTGTACCGGAACCACCGTAATTTCCCGTTTCCTCCCGATTACATTGCCTTTGCCTTCGTCTTTTTCCAGTTTCTGTCTTTTGATGATGTTCAGTGGTCATTACGATGGTGGATGGCGGTGTTGTCGGTTGTTTCATATGTAATTCCCATCTTGCGATGGTGTTTGTAGGTGGTTGCGTGGTTTAATGATTAGATATGTTTGGCTGTGAATCTTGTGGCTTTGCTTTTTTACGTTTTTTTGTTGTTGGGGTTATGAAGAGTGATATCGAGCTATGACACAATACAATCACTAATTATGAGCCACTTATGATTCTTTTTTTTATGTGGGGCCGTCAAATAAAATGCTCGCGCGTTGCGCGTGCATGAACATATAACTAGTTCTTTTAAGTAACATATGACTATTACTGACAAAAAAGCTTTTAAAAAAAGAAGTTGTAATAAGATAAAATTTTAAGAAACTATTCACCTCCTTTTTAGTTTCTTACGACCTGTATTACAAAGATCATTTCCTTGTAACACTTATGTTGATATTATCCGGTGGGTGGTTTCTCTCATAGAACAAAGGCTTAAAGGGAAGGGACATGCACGCTTGTGCGCAGATAGAAACACACTCACACACCCTTTAATTTGTCATTTTTTGGTTATTGTCTTCATTTGATGTCTTACAGGGGTGAGACATGGCCATGGTTTGATGGAGCACAGCTAGTCAGCTACTGATGACGTAGGGCCCAGAATGCCTACAATTAACATATAAATGACAAAGGTAATTAAGAAGACCGAGAAGTCAAGAGGCTGAGGAGCTAAAGAAGCTCGAGAAGCTTAGGAAGATCCAGAAGGTCTTCTCGTTACAGTACTCGACGGTCACTTTTTACAAGTCATCAGGTGTAAGGTCAAACTCTGACCACAAGCATATCTTTGTGAATATCTCCAAACAAGGGAAAATGGGAAAAGTAAACCCCTTTCACCAAATGGGAAAATCTTTTTACACTAAGGTAACCAATGATGTTTCAGCTTCCAGATATAGTTGCCCACAACTGGTTGCCTGGGTTATTTAACCAGAAATTCTCTACAGCCAGCAAAGAAGGCCAATACAATATTCACCCTGAATTCTCTTAACTTTCTTAACATCATTTTCGACTATAACTCTCGAATGTAACATTCGACTCTCAAATTCTCTCTATTTTACTTCCTTATCACCTCTAAAGAACGATTCATTGATTCTCACGCCGGAGGCTGATCGCAGGAGACCCCCTCCTGCGGTGAGACTGACAATATTTTTTATTGTGTCATTAGGTACAGCCGAACTAAGGACTTAAGAACGTTGGACCTAACATCAAGCCATATATTCGTTGTTTTAACACCTACTCTTTTCATCTAGCTTCATTTTGTCCAATTTCTTGGTCCTTTTCTCTTCTTTGTTATTAGGAATAACTTGCGATTATCAAATATGAATCATTAAGGTAGTAATTAATTTCAATCCTTATTTTCACTAGTGGTCGTTAACCTATGAGTTAACTCCAATCATATGTAATGGATTTTAGTTCAATTACCCTAAAGGATAATAATAATAATAATAATAATAATAATAATAATAATAATAATAATAATAATAATAATAATAATAATAATAATAATAATAATAATAATAAGAATAACGACGACGACGACAAACTAAATAAAAAGACTTATGCACACCTCACGGTAATGGACTTAACTGAAAAAGTAAACGATTGTTAGTGAAAAGAACAAAATCTATAATATTTTTTACTTAAAGGATAAAGAGTGCAATCCAAAAAATAAAAAAAGTCCCATTCCATAATAACTATTAGACTATGTGTATGTGAGTTTTTTAAAGCATTTTAAAGCCCCTATAGCACCCTGACCCACTACATCATGACCTTAAAATTATAAAAAAAAAAATGCCTAAGGCGTTTTCTGTGTAACGCCCACTCCACATTACTCTTACCAATCAATTTTTTTTGCTTGTTTTTAATCTAATATAATATAGAGAAAAAACAAGGGATTTACGATATTCATTCTACTATAAAATTTTAAGGATTAATTTTATATATACCCCTAAAAAGTTGCATAATATCATATTTACCCAAATTATAAGTTTTTAATGCATAATGTATAACACTTTTTAAGCATGATTTGGGTAAATATGATATTATACAACTTTTTAGGGATATATATGAAATTACCCCAAATTTTAAGTATAAAATCTCATGCTAACTAAAACATTACATAACCAATAACCCTCATTTAAAACTCCATCCACTATATAATCAAAGCACAAAAAAATTCTACTTTACTCAAATAATAAATAAGGTTACAACTAAAATAAAATACATGATCATAGAGTTATGAATCTAACATTCTAACTTGTGAATACGATGACTACAAATAATAATTACTTTTTGTAAAATGTGTCGGTATATTAAATATCAAAAAATTTACAATAAAGTGACAGATAAACAGATAATAAGTTGTATCGTCACCCCCTTTTGAATAGCAAAACTTAGCCTACCGAAGACAAAATCTTGGCCCTTATGTGTCGAAACATTGCTATGAATGACTCGCTGAACCCTGGTCAAGAAGTTCACTACCTTAATGGCTAGGAAGCCAAATGTATCAAATGCTAATGGAATAAAAACATGTTGATTATCCAGGCAGGCTTTCTCGTGTTTGGCGATCTTGTATGAGCGCAACAAATTCATTGTCCCTGAGCGCAACCAAGGGGGACACTCCCGTAAGGTCCACACAAGCGTGTTTCCCCCGTCTAACCAAACACTAGAATATCAGCCGACCTTAAAGTAGATCTCCCCTCTAACGGATATGTCAGAAAGTTAGAAACTTCATTTTTTTCTCCAATTTATATCCATTGCATACAATGTTTTACAAGTGGTAGTTGCCAAAAGAGATTTTTTTTTGGACAGCGAAACGAATAAAGCCCGGCTACCCGGGGTAATTGGCGAAAGGCGACCCCAAACGCTCTGCGAACACAGACAGCGCTGGGTAGCCGAAGCCCACCTATTAAACCAACTCCAATTCGGGGGAAACCCAATAGCCCGTTCGCCCGTAGGCACGACAACAAGCTAGCGGTAAAACCCGTTTGGCTTAGAGATCGAACTTGTGTTGGCCACAAGTCTCCCTTCATTGCCCCCATTTGCCCCTTCTAAAGTGGTGGTAGTAAGACTAGAATTTGGGTCTCTTTTATAGAATCTAAGCCTCTTACCACTACATCACATTGAAAGTTGCTAGTTGCCAAAAGAGATAAATAGAAGAAGAATATATTTATTTTTCTTTCGTCGGTGAAACGGAGGTTTAACGTGGAGTTAACGGATGAAATATACATACATAGAGGACTAGTGTTTGACTAGAGTTGCTTACTGTACGATATCTATGACGGCGAAAAGACTGCACTTTTGTGACAGCCTACTTTTATACCTGTCACTTAAAGATTTAATTGCTTTCTATGTTAAATAAGATTTCTTTTCTTTTTTTACGGCAAATAATAGGGCGAAGAACAGTTCAGATGTGGTAATTGTGAAACCCCACCTCATGCAGCAGAGCTGGACGTGTTGGGCTCAGTACTTCAACCATATAATTTTCCACCCCGGAGAAAACCACCACCTCCTAGGCCACTGACCCAGTTTGACGCGAAGCGACAAGGATAAGGTAAAACCGTTTTGCTCAGGACTCGAACCCTAGGGTCATTCCATCATAGCGTTTAATGGGTACCGCTGGGGCAAAGCCCCGTTATTTTAGTTTTTAAATTTACGAAAGTTCTCTTTTTTTTTTTACAGAAATTTCGAAATAGTTAATCTCAACTTTTTGTGAGTTTTACAATTATGTTGTGTTTTTAGTACAATTCACTAGGGAAGTTATAGTGTTATACTATATAGATACGGTTTGTTAGAAGGTTTAAAATGATATCTAAACAGTTATATTTAAATACGGTGACATAATTATAAATAGTTATGACTTTAAATAGTAAGTCAATTGTAGTCTTTGTCTCATTTTCAAGTTCCACTATCTTTTATGAATATTCATAACTTTTACATACGACATTATTTTCTAATAAAAATTACACTAAAAAACAAGCGTTTTTTATCTTTAAAACGCATATAGTGTTGTTGTATAAAAACGGTATTTATTTTCACGTTTCAGTTCATGGTGTTATTTTTTCAGGTAATTGTGTTATTTCGTCAAGTTATTTGTGTTATTTCATCAAGTCATTGCGTTATATTATAATTTGTTTTCGAATACAAATTAAAACATACATAATAACACAATATGTTAAATCTTATAACTTATTTTCATTTTTGATATAATTATAAAGCAACATGAAAAGGTTTTTGCATGTGAAACTTCAGGTATGTTTGTTATTAAAATCTTTTATTTTTCAAGCAAGTCATGGATGTTTGACAGAGGATGTGATTCTTACATTTGTAATACTTTCCAGGGACTAAGAAGGATTAAGAAGTTGAAGCACGATGACTTGGAACTCCATGTTGGCAATGGACAAAGAGTTGTTGTGAAGGTAGTTGGCAAATTAGTTATTTTACTTTCTAGTGGTTTAAAACTTGTTTTGTACAATGTTTGCTATATACCTAGTTTAACTAGGAATATTATTTCAGTTTCTTCTTCACGTGAACAAGGATTTAATTATGCTTTTAACGGCGATTCTATTTCTGTGTTTTTAAATGGTTTGTTTTATAATGAGGCTAGGTCTTATAATGGTTTTATGAGATACAGATTAGCAACAATAACATAATATACAACATATCCACCAAATGTATGAAATCTGATTTCAACAATACGTATCTATGGCATTGTTGACTTGGACACAAAAATAAGAATTGCACAAAGAAGCTCCAAACCGCAAGGATTATTGAATCAACCGACAATGAAACTTTTGTTGATTGCGAGTCTTGTTTAAGCGGAAAGTTAACCAAGGCTCTTTTTACTGTTTTAATCAAAGAGTCAGGGATCTGATAGGGATCATACATACTGACGTATTCGGACCTTTCAGAACAACGTCTAGAAATGGTGAGAGATACTTCGTTACATTTATTGATGATTTCAGTAGACATGACTATGTTTATCTTATGAAGCATAACCATGATACGTTTTAAAATTACTAAGAATACCAAAAAGAAGTAGAAAACCAACTAGGTAAAACTATTAAAGTACTTCAATCGGATCGAGGTGGAGACTACCTTAGTCAAGAATTTGACGATCATCTAAACGCGTGTGGGATTATAGCCCAACTCACTCCAGCTGGAACATCACAACTCAATGGTATGCCTGAGAGGAGAAATTGAACTCTGTTAGACATGGTTCCATCAATGATGAGTCGTTCAAAACATCATCAATCCTTTTGGAGTTTTGCTTATGAAACTACCGTTAAGATTATAAATATAGCTCAAACTAAGAAGGTTGAAAAAAGGCTTATGAGATATGGCATGGTAATCAACCTTGCATGTCTTATCTTAGGATCGGGGATGTGATACATATGTCACTGGAGAGTCCTCTGACAACTTAGATCCCGAAGAAAAAATGTGGTTTTTATTGGATACCCTAAGGCAATCGGTAACTACTTCTATGACCCTATAGATAATATTGTTATCTTAAAACGCAGAGCAACCTTTTTGGAAAATGAATTTCTCTAGCGTAAGAATGAAGAGGAAACATAGATCTGGAAAAAGTTCCAAAGTGAAACGTAACCGAAAGATAACCTGATCAACAAAGAGTTGTTGAGACGTAGGAGTCCACGAGCCAGTAGTAACACAAAGTGTTCATAGGAGTGCTGGGGATCAACATGAGCCCGATATATACACCCACACACACACACATACACACATATGTGTGTATATATATATATATATATATATATAGGGATTCATGAAAACATAATTCTGATAGTTGATCAGCTAGAGCCTAGTAACTACAAAGCCAAAATCTCATTTATGGAATCTAAGAATTCGCATGAAGCTATTAATGCTGAGATGCAATCCATGCATGACAATCAAGTATGGGACTTTGGTTGATCTTCCTCCTGATATTCGGGTTGTGGGAAGTAAATGGGTATTCAAATTGAAATACGACAAATATGGAAATGACCTGTAACACTATGCTAGTTGCTAAAAGATTCATTCAGACTCAAAGAGTTGATTATGATGAAACATTTTCTATAGTGGCTATGCTGAAATTTATTAGGATTTTGCATGCCATTGATGTGTTTTATGACTACAAAATATGGCAAATGAATGTCAAAACAACCTTCCTCAATTGACATCTTATTGAAGATGTGTATATGATGCAATTAAAGGGTTTTGTCCATCCAAACAATACTATTAGGTGTGCAAGCTTAATAAATCCATATATGGATTAGAGAAGGCATCTCGAAGCTGGAATCTACGGTATGATCAGAAAATCAAACAGTTTGGTTTTGTTAAAAACGAAGATGAGTCTTGTGTATACAAGAAAGCAAGTGATAGCTTTATAACTTTCCTGATCATGTATGTAGATGACATACTTATCACTGGAAACAATATTGCTATGTTACAAGACGTCAAGTTTTGGCTTAAGAAATGTTTCGCAATGAAGGATATCGGTGAAATTGCTTACATATAGGTGAATTGCGACCACAGAGCAGTTGATAAGAGATGGGTTTTCAGTTGTTTGGGCTCTTGGAAGGACGGTAAGGTTTTCCGTTAGATTAGGTTTGTGGTGATGGCATGGCAAATTATTGTGGTAGAGCAATGGTTATGCAGTTTTTGTGACATCTGCCCCGAACCCGAATCCGGATGCCCGATTCAAACCCGAGGTAGTTTATCTTTTAATTGTAATTCGTATTTATTTCCGCAAAATGTAACGTCATTTTAATTATGAATAAATATATCGAATCCTTACGTTATTCTCATCGTATTTAACGAACCGTTTTATATCTCAAAATATTTAAAGTATACTAAATAATCACTATTTATATTATCTAAATCCAAAAATATATATATAGTGCTTCGTAAAAGAAAACTATTAAAAAAATATAAAAACAAATACAATAAACGTCTCGTAATAACCCCCTAACGTCATCAACGAACTAATGATGCTACAACGCCTCCTATAAAAACGTTACGTCTCAACTCGGTCATTTTAGTTAGTTAGTTTATGCAAAACTAACTTATGGGCCAAAATTGCAATTTCTAAAACTTGAATTAAAACTTAATAACTAAAGTAAAACAAACTTAAAGGCCAGGGACCAAAACTGTAAAATTAACCCAAACCCCCCCTGTCGCGCGTCCCCCCCCCTGTTCACCCGACAAATTTGTCCCTTCTCCGACCACTCCGACCACCGCTGTTCCGGCAGCCGCTTTCTCCTTGATACCTGTTCGTAATTAATGCCATGCTCGAGAAACTCGTCTATAACCCTTAATCGTAACCCATCAACCCTCAATCACAACTCAAACCCACCCCACAATCGCCGACCGAACCTCTCCTCCCATTTTACTCCGGCGACTCTGATTTCAACTATTCCGGCACCGTTTCAGGTAAACTTTGGCTCCATTTTAATCCTCTCAACATCCTACAACTCCCTAATCCTTCAATTTTATCTCATATCCATTCCAGATTCACGAAAATTGATCCAAACGGCCGCAACTTGTTCTTCAATCTAATCAACAATGAAACTTCACCAAATCGTAAGTTTTATATACCAAAATCACCGCAAATCCATGGGGATTAAAAGCCCCATGGTTAATTTGTCTGGGATTATCAGGTTCGATCGAATTTGATGGTTTTGTGATCTAGGGCTCGAATGGGACTTGGGTTATGGTTCAGAGAAAGTGTTAAAACAATTAAAGTTCTGTTTATAAACAAAAACGCGCGCCTGGTTCACTGGTTTGTGCGTGTGTTTGTGGTTGAAGAGGTCACGGGTTCGATCCTCTCCCCACTCCTTTCTTTTTAATTACTTATTTTAACCACTTAAACCACCCCTATATTAATCTAATGATCTAAAATTGTTAATAATATGTTTTAAAGGTTAAAAAAATATAAGTGTATTTTATGTAACAAAGAATTAAGTTTGTAAGTTTTATACAAAAACATGTTCTTTTATAAATGACTAAAGTTACTAATTTTCATATAAATACATATTCTCATAAATATTTAAACAAAACGTTCGAACGTTCAAACCCGTTTAAAAACCTTGATTTCTAAATCCGAAACATTTGACTTCGGACTTAACTCCGGTTACCACGGTTCCATTTCTAAATTAAGATCTTTAAACTTTTATTTATTTATACGTTATATAACTTTTATTAATCAAATGATTAAGTTAATAATATGTATTAAAAACTAAAATGTATAAGTTTAAATAAAGATTCTAAGTATTATTATCAATATATTATTAATGTTTTCTAAAATGGATCCTTGCAAAATACAAAGTTTTAAAGACTAATAATCGGTTTCGTATAAAAACGCTCGGTTACGGTTCGTACCAAAAATCCCAAATCTCCGTAAATTCTTATTATTTCTATTCTAGTTTCTATACTATATGTTTTTCTAAGTTAGGACTCTCATTATTTAGGTGATACTAATATTTGGGAAATCTCGGTTCCAGTTGATTTATTTCTATACCATTTCTGTTTCTTATTCAAGGTGAGTAAATTCACTCCCCTTTTTACTTTTATATTTTGGGGCTGAAATATGTTCAGTTACTATTCAATGTTTTCGGTTTTCATTTCTTTGTTTCTATTTTCAAATAAGATCATTAAATGTGTTAGTCTTGTTCGCGGCAAGATGCAATTCTTATGTGGTAGTTTAAAGTAGTATTGTTACTTAGTAATCCCACCGGTACAATGTTAGCGCTAATGGTTTGACAAACCCACCTGCCTGTACAACATCGATAGGTGATTTAAACCCGGCCATTCAATGTCACGAGTTACTATGTTACAAGTTGCTATACGATGATACAAGTTGCTACGCTATGTTGCTACGTCCCTTAGATGCTTAAATAATTACTGATAACTTATATCGAGACGGTTACGTGACGGTTGCTAAAAAGGTTATCTTTAATTAATAACATGAGTTGGTTCCTCATGACAAACGATTACAAGATGCTATACAATGATGTGTTCAATGTGCTCAATGTGTTCAATGTGTGTTCAAGGTGTCATGGTCGAAAATGATATGAAATAGCTATGCATGTAAGATTGCGCAGCATATTATGATGATCTCGGATTTCTATATTACTATGTATTCAAATTGTGGTTTACTCACTAGCTTTAAATAGCTAACTTTATTTTTATATATTTCAGGTGATGCATTAGTTTGATGTTATTGCGGTTCATTCAAGACATAGGATGCCTTGGACTTAGAATAATTGAACAATAAATTACTTTGATTGCCGGTCTTTATTTCTGAATTTATGACTATTTATTCCTCATTTATGTCACAACAATTATTACATTAATGATATTAAAATATGCTTTTAGTGTGCCATGTGCTTTGTACTATTGATATCCAATTCCATTGACGCGCCCGGTGTATTCCGCCGTCGGGCGGGGTGCCACAGTTTTTTTCATGAAATTACATAAACAACCCCTCAACTACTATTTAGGTTTGTAAGTTTTCTAAGTATTATATAATTTTTAAGAGACTAAAATGCCCCTGAGGAAGACGAAGAGTATGATGTAAGAGCATCCAAGTTTTATTTGGATTTTGAAATAGAGGTTATATTGTATTTAGGTTGTTTATCGTTTACAATTATTTAGTTGTTTAAATTATAGAGGATTGTATGGTTATTTTCATTTGTTTTTTAGTGAAACTATATGAATTCGCTCGCTCGCTCGTGAGCGTGAGCGTTTTGTTTTGTGAATTGATTTCAAAGGGCCATGGCTTAATACTAAGCTGCAAAGTCTTTTGTTGTGGTTTGAAGTTGAAGGATCAATGAGAAAAGGTGTTTGAACATCGTTGCATACAATTCATAAACCTTTGTGGGGGTAATACATAAAAGTTTCTTGCTTACAATCCATAAATTTTTGTGAGCAAAGTATGAATACAAAACAATTTCTTGTATTACAATTAAAAAACTTTCTGTTTTCAATAAAAAGATAATTATGAATAAAATAACTTTTTTCTTAAAATACTTTGATTCTTTTGCATTCTTTGATTAGTCAATCGTTAATGAGTCATTTGCTTACTTTAATCTCCAAATCAAATAATTTTGAACATCTTTCTTCATTAAAAATCTAGTTTAAGATAACAACATTAAATTAAGAAAAACCTGTTTTAAGTCTAACAACAACTATCTAACAAAAAAACATAAACATACCTAAGTATCAAATAAAACAAAATTTATTGTCATTTATGATTTACCTTAGTTTTAAGAAGAGTCCTTCGTAGATCCACATGAGGTGTTGTGGAACAATGACAAAGCAGAGTAATTAGATTTGTCGAAGTGGAAGCACCTATGACACGTGTCATAATTCTTATTGGCTATTGTTTGATAAAGAGTGGACTTTCAGAACAAGGACAGAAACATATTGGAAAAAGACATGGCCCGCTCTTAATAGTGGCCCCACTTTTACTCGACAGTTTATCTTATTCTCCTTATAAAACGACACCGTTTCTTTAATAATCATGTGATAACTACTGTATCACTCGATGAAAGTACATTTTCCCAACAAATATCACTATTTTAAAAAATATAAGAGTACTAAATCGTTTTCTTATGGGTATTAGGAGCACCGAGAAGAAATAGAGACAAGACGAGCCTTATCAATAAATTACGTCATGTAGTGGCGGAGTCAGCCGAAAAAATTAAAGGTATTTTTTAAAAAAAATTCCACGTTCTTTCAATAATAAAAATAACATCACAAAATATAAAGATACCTAATAGATTTGTCCTCTATGTTCTTTCATAATTTAAAATCAAGGATTCAGGGGCATCATTTTAATTGTTTAGGGGTATACTTATATATACAACCGGAGAATACAAAAATTCAGGGGGTATCATTTTACACCTCACAACGAAATTTCAGGGTAGCCCGGGCTACCCCTGTCTCCTCTTTACCTCCGCCCCTGATGTCATGTCACGTTACATTTTTTCAAATCTACTATTCTTTTTTTTTATCTGGGATAACATCCTGTGAGATGGTGATAAAGTGGAAAATTATTTTAAATATAAAATCAATAAATAAAACATATTTATTAAATAATTAAATAAAACTACAATTTTTATTTAATAACTAAAATTATGAATGAATATAAAAAGTCTAAAAATAAAAACTAAGAATTAAAAAAATAAACTATGAAGTTTCATCATCGTGCACCCATATGTGTTCGACGATATCGTGTCGTAGCGACCATCGCTAGCCGTATCATTCTCTTCATTCGGTTCAGGATCCCTTATGTATACACGTGAGAGGGCTTTCCCTTGTCTTTTTTAGAATCATATTATGTAATATACAAAAAGTGTACATTACGTTTATTATTTTTTGTCGTTTGAAAGCTCGTGTCGGACGCCTAATAATACCCTATATATTTAGCCTTTAAACTCCAAACGTGCGCTCGACATCTTTTCTTGCTGATTCTTTAACCTTCTTGAACCGTTCCTCTCTTTCATTCGATGGATATAAAATTGTTTTAAAAAAAACCCAACCAAGCTGGATAAAAACCATTCGCAAGATAGTAACCACGTTCGTACTCTTGCTCGTTCACCATAAATGGACACTTCGGTGAACCATTAGAAAACAAGGGAGAATAATTCAGTAAGTTGATGTCGTTGTTCGAACCCACATGACCAAAGTAAAAATGCCAAACCCATAAATCAGCTTACGCTACGGCCTCGAATATCATCGTTGGGTATTCGTGATCACCTCAGTGGAATTGTCCGCGCAACCTCTTTGGACAATTCCTCCAAACCCAGTGTATACGATCAATGCTACCGATCATCCCGGGTATGTCATGTTTTTCCTCGTGTGCCTCGTACAATATTGCAATGCCGTGACTTGTTGACGCACGCAAAAACTCTTTGCCATATAAAATAATAATTGCCTAGCAAAAATACTCAAGGCGTTCCCGAGAAGTCCTATCAGACATGGCAAGATATTCATCGTATTCGTTAGGAGGGTTACATGCTGCTAGTTGTTTGACCGCCGAGGTGCATTTTTGTATCGCTGTGAAACTTTTTTTCTTTCTCCCATCATAACCCTCTTGAAATATTCAAACTTTTCATTTTTGTTGTTGACTATTTTTAAAAATAGTATTGACATGCGGAAACGATCTCTAAAAACCTCCTCATTATATTTTGGATCATCTACAAAGTAGTTGTCCATGAGGGTGTCCCCGGCCGCCACACGATCTCGGCGAACATAATTTCTTGATGATTGAGTCGTATCATGAGCATTGACTGCGGATGAAGAGGATGACCATATTAACCCATTGGATCCCGAAGATATTTGTTGAATAAGTCGTATCGTATCCATTTTTAATAATAAAATGTGAAGTGTGATTTTGAAATGAGAGAGTTTTGTAATTTATGTGTAATGATTTTGTATTAAAATGATATGGTTTATAAAGAGACTGGGTTTGAAATATTATATTTTTTAATTTAAAAACTGAAAAAATGGTAATATTAACGTTACACACAAAAAATACCCGTTACACACGCACAAACCCATCACCTCCCCACGACGTCTGGACCTCACCAAACTGCTCGCGAGCTCGTCTCGGGCCACCAGGGGTGGTGTTCTCGCGAGACGAGCACACGTCATCCCCACCTCGTTGGACACTTAGGGTGCTCTAATTTATAGGCGAAAGATCTTTTAGGCTATTGGTTAAAAGAAGGCAAATTGGCTAAAAATAATCCCAACTAACACCTATTGGCCGAGAATAATCCCAACTCAGTTTATTCCCTCCAGTGGTCCCAAATACAACTTTTTTGGCCTCCAGTGGTCCTCCGTTAAGTGCACTTAACGGCCGTTAACTTTTTTTTGATTTTTTTCGAATTTCAAAACAAGGTTTTATGGAAATTGATCGGGAGGAGTATACGATTCAATTGATGTAAACCTTACTTCGAACTGGTGTTCCAAACGCCAAAACGGTCTTCAATCAGGTGTTTAAAACCTAACAGTACTTTAACCGGATATCAAAATTAAACCATTTGGAGCAACAATTGGAAGTAAGGTTTACATCAACAGACTCGTATTCTCCTCCCGATCAAAATCCCTAAAATATCAGTTTGAAATTCGAAAAAAATAGAAAAAAAGTTAACGGCCGTTAAGTGCACTTAACGGCGGACCACTGTAGGCCAAAAAAGTTGGATTTGGGACCACTGGAGGGAATAAAATGAGTTGGGATTATTTTCGGCCAATGGGTGTTAGTTTGGATTATTTTAGGCCAATTTGCCTTAAAAGAAGGTGTGACGTTTTGTCTCTTTTAGAGGTCCTGAATTTTAATTCATGCATTGACATATTTTATGTAAATAGTTATAAACAAATGTACACTCATAGTTGCAAAGAGTTGAAAATGTAATTACTTAGATTTTTAAAATTATCTTAAATATTAGGAGATTAAAATGTAACTAGTGTTATTATACTATATTTTACATACATATTTTAAATAAAAAATCATTATTATAAGATAAACTCTCAAATGATATTACATAAGCGAGAAGTTTTGAAAGAATATCATATAATTTTTTTTTCATTTTGCTTTATTTTTCTAAAGCTATTTTCCAATAAACAACAAAGCTAATTATAAAGTCTGATATCTCAGTTTTAACATCGTCAGAATGTGTTCATTCGATTTTTTTAGGCGCAATGAGATTCTAGCAATGAATAAAACATTAAAGTATTAAACACTTTGTCACTTTCTATCATATTAAGACTTTATTTAAACTAAAACATAGCCGGTAATGTTATATATTTTATCATGAATTTTTACTTATCAGGAGATATCTATCTAATAAATCAAACTTTTAGGGGGCAATTTTTTGAGGGATTTTTTTTATAATAGGAAGTTTGAGAGGTAAAATTTAGCCAAATTTTTCACCATGCAAGTTGATAGAGCCAACTCCTTAAATGTTATATATTTACAAATTGTTAAATATAATGGTTATAATTTTTTTTATAAATATTACTATTTAACCCGTGTGTAACACACGGGTATTAAACCTAGTAAACTAATAAAATAAAGAATAACGGTTTAGTGCTTTTATTTATTTAAATACAGTGAGTTATATTTGTTGGAAAAATATACTTTCATCAAGTGATACACTAGTTATCACATGATTATTAAAAATCTTTATTTGAAGTTTAGTGTCAAGATGATTTCAATTCTTCATATTTTCATGTGTGTTATTTTTAATGGAATTAAGTACTTGAGGATTTGAGTTACGCCTTATATGAGGTTGCTAGTTTAAATTCAGAGCCCACTCGCGGTTTAATCTCACAGTGTGTTACGCCAAAGAGTTTTACGCTTGTGGTGGCACAACGACTGTCAAGTGGTAATCAGTGGTATGATTTCAGAGGGAACACCCAAACCAAAGTCTGAAGCCAGTGTAGATCCGGTTAATACAACATAATATGACGAGAGTAGAGCAATGAGACTCTCTATTTGGTAAGGGAGACATTAAAAAGACATCATTCTAAATAGTAAAATAAAACTTGATTATTAAAGAAACGTTGTAAGAAGAAGAGGATAAAATGTCGGGTAAAATTGGGGTCAATGTTAAAAGTTAAAATTTTTTTTCATTGTGTTTTTTCTGTCTCATTAGTTGTATGCTCGTTGTATTTCCTTACAGTCATTGTGTTTTAGGGTCTGAGATAACGGTTTAGCTTAATGACTTAGCTTTATAGTTTAGTTTTTTAGTGTTTAGCTTGTAAACTTTAGCCTTTAAGTTTTATATTATAAACGGTTTAGCTTAATGACTTAGCTTTATAGTTTAGTTTTTTAGTGTTTAGCTTGTAAAGTTTAGCCTTTAAGTTTTATATTATAAATTTTCAGTTTGTTGTGTTTTTTTCACATTCTCATTGTGCTTGAGGTTTTAGTTCTAGGGTTTAGCACTTAGCGTTTAACATTAACAATTAGCTTTATGGTTTAGATCGACCTTGGGTTTAATTTATAGGATTTACCTTTTAAGTTTTAGAATATACATTTTCAAATAATTGTAACTTCTTGTTTGTCATTATTTCATGTTTTTCAATGAAGTTTAGAGTTTAGATTTACGGTTTAGTTAAAGGATTTAAGATTTATGGTTTGATGTTTAGAATTTAATAAGCTGGTTCTAACATTGTTGAAATGAGTTCAATCAAAATTCGTTTCAGCTATGAACTTTTTAGAATAACTTTTACGCTCTCCACCATAGACACATTTTTTTAATATAACTTTACTCATAATAATTAATTAAATATTTTTTAACTTCAATCTCAAATGATTATTTTTATTGATGAGAACCTTTTATCACTTTTCATTGATACTATTTAGAGGTTAGTTAAAACTTTACTAAAAAGTAAATGAATCAACTTTCTGTGACACCCCGTCCGGCGGCGGAAACACCGGGCTGTCATTGGAATTGGATATCAATAGTAAACAAAGCTCATGGTATTTATTTATTAAATTCAATATTGATGTAGTAAGTTTTGAACCTAAGTCTTAAATGAATACGACAAAAGTAATAAAACCGAAACAATAACTACAATTGTCTGATTTATTATTCTAGGTCCAAGGCAATCCTATGTCTTGGCAAAAGCAGCAAAAATAATCAAGCAACACCTGAAATATGTAAAAATAAAGTTAGCTATTTAAAGCTAGTGAGTAAACCACAATTTGAATACATAGTAATATAGAAATCCGAGATCATCATAATATGCTGCGCAATCTTACATGCATAGCTATTTCGTATCATTCTCGACCATGACACCTTGAACACATTGAACACATTGAACACATTGAACACATTGAACACATTGTAATATGACTTATAGTCATTTATCATGAGGAACCAACTCATGTATTGATTAAGGATAACTTATTTAGCAACCGTCATCTAACCGTCTCGATATTTAAGTTATCCATAATTATATAGCAACTTAGGGACATGGCATAGCAACATAGTATAGCAACTTGTAACATTGAATAGCAACTTGTAACATAGTAACCTTGTAACATTGAAATTGAATGGTCGGGTTTAAATCACCTGTTTTGAAATACATGCAGGTGGGTTTGTCAAACCATTAGCGCTAACATCGTACCAGTGGGATTACTAAGTAACAATACTACTTTAAACTACCACATAAGGATTGCATCTTGCTGCAGACAAGACTAACACATTTAATGATCTCATTTGAAAATAGAAACAAAGAAACGAAAACGAAAACATTGTATAGTATTTGAACATATTTCAGCCCCAAAATGTAATAGTAAAAAGGGGAGTGAATTTACTCACCTTGAATACGAATCGGAAATAGTATAGAAATAAATCAACTGGAACCGAGGATTTCCCAATTATTAGTATCACCTAAATAATGAGAATCCTAACTTAGAAAAACATATAGTATAGAAACTGGAATAGAATAATAGGAATTTACGGAGATTTGGGATTTTTGGTACGAACCGTAACCGAGCGTTTTTATACGAAACCGCTTTATTATACTTTAAGACTTTGTATTTTACTAGAAAAACATTTTAAAAAACATTAGTAATATTTTGGTAGTAATATTTAGAATCTTTATTTAAACTTATACTTTTTAGTCTTTAAAACATATTATTAACTTAATCATTTGATTAATAAAAGTTATATAATGTATAAATAAATAAAAGTATAAAGATTTTAATTTAGAAATGGAACCGTGGTAACCGGAGTTAAGTCCGAAGTCGAATGTTTCGGATTTAGAAATTAAAGTTTTTAAACGAGTTTGAACGTTCGAACGTTTCGTTTAAATATTTTATAAAAAAAACGTGTTTTTGTATATAATTTACAAACTTAAATCTTTGTTAAATCGAAATACACTTATACATATATTTTTTTTTAACCTTTAATAACTATTTATAACAAATAATGGGTTATTAGATTAGTAAAGTGTTGGTTAAATGGTTAATTGAATTAAATAAAAAGAATGGGTGAAGAGAGGATCGAACCCGTGACCTCTTCAAACATAAACACACGCACAACCACTTGAACCAGGCGCACTTTTGTGTATATGCTTGAACATTAATTGTTTTAACATCTTCTCTGAACTATACCCAAATCCCATTCGAGCCCTAGTTTACAAATCCATCAAATTCGTTCGAATTCGACAATCCCAGACAAATTAACCATGGGGCTTTTAATCCCCATAGATTTGCGGTTATTTTGGTGTATTAAACTTACGATTTGGTGGAGTTTTGATATGGATTTGTATGAAGACAAGTTGCGGCCGTTTCTTTGAACAAATTGGTGGATCTGAACTGAAATGAGGTTAAATTGATGGGTTAGGAAGTTGTAGAATGTTGAGAGGATTGAAATGGAACCAAAAAGTACCTGAAATGGTGTTGGATTGATCGTGAACGGGGTTCGCCGGAGCAAAAAGGGAGTGGGAGGTTTTGGTCGACGGTTTGAGGGGGATTGATGGGTTTGAAGTGTTTGTGGGTGATATAAGCGAGTTTGTTCGAGCATGGCATTAATTGCGAACGTGTATCGATGAGAAAATAGACCGGAACAGGGTGGTCGGAGCGGCTGGATGGTCGGAGAACCAGCTGGTCGGGCACAGTGCGACAGGGATGGGCAGACGCGCAGGGGGGGCTGGTTTGGGTTTTTACACTTATGGCCCCTGCACCTTTATGTTTGTTTCATTGTAATCATTAAGTTTTAACTCAAGTTTTAGAATTTACATATTTGGCCCAAAGGTTAGTTTTTGCAAAAATTAACTAACTAAGTTAACCGAGTTGAGACGTAACGTTTTTATAGGAGACGTTGTAGCATCATTAGTTCGTTGATGACGTTAGGGGGTTATTACGAGACGTTTATTGTATTTGTTTTATATTTTTAATAGTTTTCTTTTACGAAGCACTATATATATATTTTTGTTTATATATATATATATATTTGGAGCTTTATTTATTATCATTCGACGTATTTCTTATTACTCGTTTCATTTACAAAAAGATAAATACGAATATAAAGCAACTTTGGGTTTCGAGTCAGACCTTCGGGTTTGGGTTTCGGGGCAGATGTCACAGTCTCCCCTCCTTAAAGAAATTTCGTCCCGAAATTTGCTCAAACCGAACAGAAGATGGAACGAAAAGAGGTGATTATTTAGCTTTCCATTATGAATGTACTTACGTTGTTTCGCTCTTCAGATTTGAACAAAGATACGTTAGTCACGAGGAGTTGAATTAAGCAATAGATGATGATGATGATGATGACAAATGGTAATATGTGCAAACAATAGTTAAATTTTGAGTTCTATATGATAAGAATTGAGTTTATTAGGTAATCATTACCCATACTGATAATTTTGTTCGTAGATACAAGTAGTCAAGTTCGAGTTCCAACATAAGTTTTTTTTTTTTTTTTTTTTTTTTTTTTTTTTTTTTTTTTTAAACCAACTTCATGTGTGTAAGATGTAGATGTTAATTGTTCATGGTATTGCCAAGTTCATAAGCATTGGATGATGATATACATAAATAATCTAGTTTTTTAGGCCCTTTTTTATTAAAACTAAATGATGAATTTATAAAATAAAATTTCTTTTATCTATACCATAGATAAGGGGATTGATTTGAAAATAAGTGAATGATACAGTCTAAGTTTTGAGTATTCGATATTGGAAACATAAATCATGACGTTTGTTGCAAGTCTTTATAACATATTTGAAAAGAAAAGAAAAAAAAAACGTGGAAATATTGTGTAATAACCTATCCCTTTTTAAAGAAATCATTTTTCTATAAATTTTAAATTGTTTTTTTTATATATATATATAAAGTACATATATATTTTCGTTAGGAAAATAAGGAGATCATTTTAATAGGATTAATTACTGGTTGGTGGTTTTACAAAAACCGCATATAAAACATGGTATTTTAGGTAGAGAGTTTATACGTAAGACATGTTGTGTTTGGATGAGTTTTTTTTTTGTATATATATATTTTTGTTTGGGAAATAGGGAAATTATTCTAATAGAATCGAATACCGGTAGTTTCATCGATTGCACATTGGGTTAGAGTAACGGGTTTATAATTGAAATTCATTGGGTTTGGATGAAAACTAACAGCGTATGATTTCATTAGTAGTCATATGTATAAATGAAACATTTAGTTCAGTGAGTTTCGAGAATAGTTTTATAGTGAGTTCACGTTTAGTTTTGTAAAACGAATTTATGATTAGCATCACTTAATGGTGGATTAGAAGTTGGATTAGAATCTTAGGATTAGATGAGTAGTTTTGAAACCATTTGAGTATAGAAGTCAATTTGAAATATTTTGAAGGTACATGTTCGATTCGTAACCAGACGAATAGGTTGGCTTATTAGAATAGTAAATCCCTTATGAGAATCCAAGAATCATGAATTAAGTCTTTAATTTGAGATTCGATAATTGAATTGAGATTAGAATATGACTTAGATTTGGTATTTGGTATGAAGTTTAGGTATTTCGATTGAGATAGCCAATATGCCTTAGTTTTGATTTGGAACTTTTGGGTCGCATTGGTATTAGCGAGTCGTAATTACTTGGAAATGATAGGATAGAAAAAGAATTTCATGAGACTTAAGAAAATTTTGGATATCACAAGTTGTAATGGAATTTCGGATTGAATGGAAACGATAATTGTATTTTGAGTTTTCATAGAATCTTGAGAAACACATATCATAGTAATCACTTTGAAATCATTGAAATGTAAATTAGCAAACTTGAAATAACATTTGAAATAATATAGAAACCCATTAAAATAAATTTGAAATCATAGAAAATGATAATCATAAAATCGTTTAAATAGATAGAATTTGAAGGCTTGGGAATGTGTCTTGGTTTTGGACACTTAAGACTTATCAAAGTGCTAAGTTCGTTCTCAACGTATTCGAGAATGTGTGCTTTAGCCTAAAGGTTCACACTCATCTCGTACATCCCCAGGTAAGCATACAGGTCTCTTAAAGAGATTTATACGAAATGCTTGCCTTAGACAGGATGTCCGTGATACAGGCGTTCCCCCTTTCAGATTGCACACGTTCCCATGTTTCAAACTTACTTAAGACGATGACGAGATTCCACAAAGAGAAAGATCCTAATCACACAGAAGAGTCTCTTGTAGCTCCTTCGCGAAATCGGATAAGAAATAAGATAAGGAAAGACATAGAAATATTCATAAAAATAAATAGGGAGGTAAGTTCTAGAAGAGTTTTCTAAGCACAAACTATTTGCACTAAGGACTCTTAGGTTATAGTCTAGGTCGGTGTGTTTCTAATACCCTATCCTAGTTCCCTATAACCATGGCTCTGATACCAAACTGTGACACCCCGCCCGGCGGCGGAAACACCGGGCTGTCATTGGAATTGGATATCAATAGTAAACAAAGCTCATGGTATTTATTTATTAAATTCAATATTGATGTAGTAAGTTTTGAACCTAAGTCTTAAATGAATACGACAAAAGTAATAAAACCGAAACAATAACTACAATTGTCTGATTTATTATTCTAGGTCCAAGGCAATCCTATGTCTTGGCAAAAGCAGCAAAAATAATCAAGCAACACCTGAAATATGTAAAAATAAAGTTAGCTATTTAAAGCTAGTGAGTAAACCACAATTTGAATACATAGTAATATAGAAATCCGAGATCATCATAATATGCTGCGCAATCTTACATGCATAGCTATTTCGTATCATTCTCGACCATGACACCTTGAACACATTGAACACATTGAACACATTGAACACATTGAACACATTGTAATATGACTTATAGTCATTTATCATGAGGAACCAACTCATGTATTGATTAAGGATAACTTATTTAGCAACCGTCATCTAACCGTCTCGATATTTAAGTTATCCATAATTATATAGCAACTTAGGGACATGGCATAGCAACATAGTATAGCAACTTGTAACATTGAATAACAACTTGTAACATAGTAACCTTGTAACATTGAAATTGAATGGCCGGGTTTAAATCACCTGTTTTGAAATACATGCAGGTGGGTTTGTCAAACCATTAGCGCTAACATCGTACCGGTGGGATTACTAAGTAACAATACTACTTTAAACTACCACATAAGGATTGCATCTTGCTGCAGACAAGACTAACACATTTAATGATCTCATTTGAAAATAGAAACAAAGAAACGAAAACGAAAACATTGTATAGTATTTGAACATATTTCAGCCCCAAAATGTAATAGTAAAAAGGGGAGTGAATTTACTCACCTTGAATACGAATCGGAAATAGTATAGAAATAAATCAACTGGAACCGAGGATTTCCCAATTATTAGTATCACCTAAATAATGAGAATCCTAACTTAGAAAAACATATAGTATAGAAACTGGAATAGAATAATAGGAATTTACGGAGATTTGGGATTTTTGGTACGAACCGTAACCGAGCGTTTTTATACGAAACCGCTTTATTATACTTTAAGACTTTGTATTTTACTAGAAAAACATTTTAGAAAACATTAGTAATATTTTGGTAGTAATATTTAGAATCTTTATTTAAACTTATACTTTTTAGTCTTTAAAACATATTATTAACTTAATCATTTGATTAATAAAAGTTATATAATGTATAAATAAATAAAAGTATAAAGATTTTAATTTAGAAATGGAACCGTGGTAACCGGAGTTAAGTCCGAAGTCGAATGTTTCGGATTTAGAAATTAAAGTTTTTAAACGAGTTTGAACGTTCGAACGTTTCGTTTAAATATTTTATAAAAAAAACGTGTTTTTGTATATAATTTACAAACTTAAATCTTTGTTAAATCGAAATACACTTATACATATATTTTTTTTTAACCTTTAATAACTATTTATAACAAATAATGGGTTATTAGATTAGTAAAGTGTTGGTTAAATGGTTAATTGAATTAAATAAAAAGAATGGGTGAAGAGAGGATCGAACCCGTGACCTCTTCAAACATAAACACACGCACAACCACTTGAACCAGGCGCACTTTTGTGTATATGCTTGAACATTAATTGTTTTAACATCTTCTCTGAACTATACCCAAATCCCATTCGAGCCCTAGTTTACAAATCCATCAAATTCGTTCGAATTCGACAATCCCAGACAAATTAACCATGGGGCTTTTAATCCCCATAGATTTGCGGTTATTTTGGTGTATTAAACTTACGATTTGGTGGAGTTTTGATATGGATTTGTATGAAGACAAGTTGCGGCCGTTTCTTTGAACAAATTGGTGGATCTGAACTGAAATGAGGTTAAATTGATGGGTTAGGAAGTTGTAGAATGTTGAGAGGATTGAAATGGAACCAAAAAGTACCTGAAATGGTGTTGGATTGATCGTGAACGGGGTTCGCCGGAGCAAAAAGGGAGTGGGAGGTTTTGGTCGACGGTTTGAGGGGGATTGATGGGTTTGAAGTGTTTGTGGGTGATATAAGCGAGTTTGTTCGAGCATGGCATTAATTGCGAACGTGTATCGATGAGAAAATAGACCGGAACAGGGTGGTCGGAGCGGCTGGATGGTCGGAGAACCAGCTGGTCGGGCACAGTGCGACAGGGATGGGCAGACGCGCAGGGGGGGCTGGTTTGGGTTTTTACACTTATGGCCCCTGCACCTTTATGTTTGTTTCATTGTAATCATTAAGTTTTAACTCAAGTTTTAGAATTTACATATTTGGCCCAAAGGTTAGTTTTTGCAAAAATTAACTAACTAAGTTAACCGAGTTGAGACGTAACGTTTTTATAGGAGACGTTGTAGCATCATTAGTTCGTTGATGACGTTAGGGGGTTATTACGAGACGTTTATTGTATTTGTTTTATATTTTTAATAGTTTTCTTTTACGAAGCACTATATATATATTTTTGTTTATATATATATATATTTGGAGCTTTATTTATTATCATTCGACGTATTTCTTATTACTCGTTTCATTTACAAAAAGATAAATACGAATATAAAACAACTTTGGGTTTCGAGTCAGACCTTCGGGTTTGGGTTTCGGGGCAGATGTCACACTTTCTCTACGAGCTAAGCATGTAAAGGGTTTATATAAGCAGTTAAATTGCTTAAACTATATTTACTATTTCTAACCTATGTTTAATCATTGGTGAAGTTATTTTAATAAGACTATTATTTCTATAAGTGTAATAAGTTATGTTTAAATGATAGATAAAAATATTTTCGTTTTAGTCCATTTTCAAGTTTCAACACATTTTTTAAACGCTCATAATTTTTAGACACGAAGTTAAATTATTTTTTAAATTACACCATAAAAACCAGCGTTTATATCTTTAAAACGCATATAATATCGATGTATAAAAAACTAACAAATTTTAGTGTTTTCAGCTTGTTGTGCAAATGTCGGATTATTTTGTAATATTAGGTCATTATGTTAGATTATAACTTGTTTTTAAATGCTAACTAAAAAAATACACAATATTGCTTATATTGTAAAACCGGCCTAGTGTTCTTTTATCATTGTGTTAAGTGTATAATCATTGGGTTATATTTTGAATTTCATAAGATCAACGTATTGTGTGTTTATTGATCTATGTATTTCATCGAATACCTATCGTATAATGATCATTTTGTCATGCGTTGTCATACTGTGTCGTGTTTGTTTGTAATGAACGAACACATACTATAGATTGTGTTATGTAACATGTATAAACATATTAGATCACTGTGGCATTTGGTATTGCATTTCCAAACCGTCGTTTTGTAACTTTATTTTGGATGTTTGCTTCTAGGCTGTCATTATGTTATATATACTTACTTTTGGATATTTCATTGTGTCATATATGCATACTTCTGCTTATTTTACTCTCATAGATTGTGTCATTGTGTTATATGTTACTCGTGAACTGTCATTGTATTAGTGTTATACTGGAGTCATTGTCTCAGTTTTATTGTGTTATATATGTTTACTTCTGATATATCAGTTGTGTTATATTTTACCCGTGAACTGTCATTGTATTAGTGTTGTACTTTGAGTCATTGTGTCAATTTTATTGTGTTATATATGCTTACTTCTGTTATATCAGTTGTGTCACATTTGTACATTGTGTCACGTATCAACAATTACTTCTTAGTTGAACCTTACATTATATCTCAAATGATTACAATGATTTCCATAGATCTCTCTTTTAAAATGTTAAAAATGAAAGCCTCATCAGATTATTTTTAGCCCATAATACGTAACATCCTAAGTTTTAAAGTTCTAAGTTTAAAATAAGTTTTCAGGTTAAAAGTGTCACCAAATTTGTATCTAATTTCTAAAAGTGGTAATAAAACTCTAGTACACCCTATTAAAAGGGGGAAAAAGGCGCCCCCATCAATTATTTCTTGCGTTTCAAAGCATTCTAAAACGGGTTAAAGAGAGAAAGTTGCAAAAAAAGGAAGAAAGATGAGGTCTTTACCGTGAATATTTGAATATCGAAGCGTATTTGTGCTTATATGGTTTATTTGGCCAAGGATCTCGTGTTAATAACGGTTTTGATGTGATTTTCTAGATCTCGAAACAAAGGATTTTTCCTAGGGTTTGTCTCAAAAAGCTCACCATCAAGTGAGTTCTAGATTCTTATTTTACTTATTTCTTTTAAGTTTTGAGTCTAGTATGCATACATAACAGTGAAATGTTTTCATGATAATTAAAGCTTGTATATTTATGAAAGATTTTACTTGTGCATGTCTTTATTAGATGTTAATACATAATCCCTAGAAAAGCATGTAAAAATCCGGAAACCCTACTGAATTTAAAAAGCATTATGCTAGTAGAATATTGTACACGAGAGCCTTCCTATGCACAATGTAGTGGCCTTATAAAATTGAAGTGTTATACTTATTTTGTTGACCATGCATATTGTGCCTTACTTATATATGTACATTACTAGCTAGTATCGGAGAGAATTGACAAAGAAGACTTCATGCGCGTTGAACATCCTCATGCGCGCCGCTTGTTGCCTCAACAATAATAACAAGTAAAGCCTTTGGAGGGTTCATCTTCCTCATGCATATGTGTGTCTTGTACTAATCAATGTTAGAATGTTTTTTCCATCTCCATTCATTCATTCTCATGCATTTCCGCATTACATGCGATTGCCTATACCTGGAATTTTATATAATAATTTCATCATTCTCCATCTATGCAAACGTATTCAAGAAGGCCTCATCCGCATAAGGCTTAAACTGTACATCGATGAAAATAGTAAGGAACAATAGAAAACCACATGAAATTGATCAATCCATATAATTATTTTTAGATGTACAAATAACATTTTTACATAAATACACAGCTTTGTTCTTTAATTTACAACTAAACACATGTGTAAATGCACGCAACATCCATGTAGATTTATAATATGTAAGTTACATTTTACACATGTGTTAACTTTTGAATGAACATGAATTTGTACATATGCATATATAAAAGAACATAACTTCGTGTCTTCGTATATATGTAATAATTTTATCCGTACAATAAAACTAAATATAGTGACCTTTACTGGTTTAAGAGGAGTTTACTTGAGTTTGTTTAAATTTAGGTGGTTTACTATTGATCTCACCCCTAGATGACGATACTCATTCGCATTGGTGTAACCCATGCGCATTAGTCTTGTTTGAGCATATTAGTGAAGTCTCATGCGTATTAGATATTGATCCAGCGCATTGCCTTGCGTATTCCTCTATACATAGTGATTGTATAGTGTTGTGCTTAACACTATGTTTATACGTTATAATGCAATAATGATGGTGAAAAAAATGTAAAGTGGACACATTTAGCAGAACTTAAAGTTGTCCAAGCACTACATATGAGTCTATTCTCAGATCACTACTAGAAAAGCCATTCATTTACTACACCACAATTCGTCGCAAATGCGTAGCAAACCTTCATTTGCGACACAATTACGACAAAAAAACTAAGTAGCAAAAACCCTCGTCGCAAATCATTTGCAACGCACTTGTGACACATTTTGAGACACAACTGCGACACAATTAAGGGTGTTGGTATTTCCTACACATTTGCAACGCAATCTACTTTTTATTAAATTTTACTTATTTAGTTTTTGCGACACATTTGCGACGAAGATTATACCATCTGCTACACATTTACGACGAAAATTATATCATCTGCTACACATTTACGACGCAACTTCAGTGTTATTGGTTTCAATAAATCAGACACATTTGCGACACCAAAAGTTAACAATCTGTAACAAATTTGTGACACAATTTTTGTTTTGATTTTCATTAAAGATTCTAGTTTCTTTTGGTAAAAAGCTGGATAAGATATTATGAAATCCTGTTTCAAAAAAACAAAAATAATCATGAAGTAGAAAAAGATTTATTCCACCAAATTAAAAAGCATATTTCATTACACAGCCAAAATTATACTAATAGAAAGTTAAAACTAGAAATCTAACATATTGAGAAAACTAATACAAATTAGCCCTAGAACACACTTTTTATGAAATCTTCCACCTTTTCTTGTATCGTATCGCTTGCAAGGGCTCCCACTTTTCCAATCATCTTCACATTGAGCTTGAAGTGCATCGTACATTGTTTTTCTCTCAACTTCAAGTTGAGATTCAAATTATTAACTTCCAGCATATGCTAGAATTAATGGATCAGATTAATGAAAGCTTGTAATCAACTCATTAATAATTTGAACAAAATGTAATTAAAAAGGCAAAAGCAAATACAACAATTAATAAAAGTCGGACCAAAATTTCGCTAAGTACAAAGAAAAAGAAATACAAACTAGTTAATTGCAAATACAACAATTATAATTCATTCACAATAGTCAAATTCAAACTCCGTCTTTCACATAATCAGTTAATCACATGCTATATCAAACTATTGTCACATAAAAGACCTAAATCCCCAAACTATTCACTTAATCACATGTTATATCAAATAGCATGATCACATTGTCAACCCTGCTTTTGTTGGGAATATGTGTGAAAATATTGGCTCATATACCGGTTTATTATAACTATTCGTACTACAAACCACCTTTTATAACGACCTAATAAAAATAATACCTTATCTTGATAAGATGATGGGCCGGTCATCAAGTATAAAGAACATATCCTGCACAAGAAGGTACTACGACCTCCAGCCTCCAAACACCTCCCAAACGTCCGAATTATCCTTAGAGAACTTCAACCAATATATACTTTCTTCATCTCTACAAGTAAGCCTCCTAAAATGAATCAACACAATGGCTCAAAATAGAGAAATATTGTAGCAAGTAAACAATGGATCATCCTTGCACAAAACATTAGAAACAAAGTAAACAATCTTAGGAGATCATATATCCATTAGCTATAATTTAATCTGACACGTCTAAAATAAAACACAGCCAAATAAACCCATTCAAAAAAATGAAATGAAACTTCCATTTATGCAATTCTTGAATTATGTAACAACCATATATGCCACATTCACAACTACCACATGTGTACATTTTAGGCTTAATTCACCCTGTAACATATAACAAACAAATACAGCTTGATTAGTTGTATTTCTTAAGCAAAGACCCCATTTATTTGAATATTTTTATAAATGTACATTAAATTGCAACTCAAATGTACCTATTTATCACTTAACAACAATACATGATATTTTAATAATAAACGAACTTAAAAAAGAATTATGTGAAGCAATGTATGAAGAAAGCAAGCGATAGAGTTTAAGATCCATATTTTAAGAATACTTTAATAAGTTCTAATCCTTATTTAACAGCATATGAAGCAAGCAAGGCTTAGAAATTGGTGAAATATATTGACCAAATTCGACTATAAAAATGTTTGACTAACCAGTACAAAAAACAGATATAGAGCTTAATAAAACAGATATAGGCTTAAACTGTACATCGATGTAACGAGTTTTTCCTTGTGTAAACTCATTACCATAGGAGTGATACCTCATGTATAACTCACCAATGTAGGAGACCTTACCTCGTGTATAACTTACTAGAAAAGTAGTTGCGTATTTATACCAAATCACAAGCAAGTTAAAAGAAACTATAAAGTAAAGATAAAGCATAATTAATAAGCTTCAATTAAGAAAGGCAAAGTGTAAAGTATTGAAAAGAGTAAAGTAGGAGTATCGCGTTACTCAATTGATGTAATTTTACCTCGAAAGGTCCTTCAAATGACGAAACAGTGCTTCAATCGAATTTTTAAATTTCCAATTAATCAAAGCGTTCATTGTTTTGACCACTATTTTGAGGTAAGTTTACATTAACTGACTCGTATCCTTCTTCCTATCAAACATTATAAAATATCAATTTGAAATTTGTATAAAACTTTACGATGTTAAGTTTATTTTAACGGGGACCAATGAGAAAACATAGTGTAAAAGTTGGGACTAGTGATAATAATTTTCAAAATTGAGATTATTGACGATCAATTGTCAAAAGTTAAGATTATTAAAATTTAATTTGCCTAAAGCAAAATAGGACTCACTCAATAATGTTAACTTTTGTATGTATATTATCTTGACAGGTATGACTATACTGACATAAATCATGGTATGGATGCCTGTGCTTCACAACATATCATGACTGGCATCTCAAATTTAAGATTATAATTGTTGAGACCTGAAAACGCTGGAACGGGTTTAAGCGCCAGATCTCATCAAGAAGAGCTCAAATATGCTATAGCATGCAAAAAATACATTGTTAGCCTCGGCGTGAGAGTTAGAGGATGATCGCAAAAAGTGGCCAGAATGGTTAAGGACATTCTTGCCGGAATGCATGTGTTGCTTCAGTGTTAAGGACATTCTTTCCGGAATGCATGTGTTGCTTCAGTGCGTTTATGTGCGTGTGTTGTAGTGTGTGATGATAGAACCTTTTCTGAATGAATTATTACTATTATCCAGTCATGCTATGTTTTTGTACTCTTTGTGCCTTGTTCTAGTGGTCATCGCTGGCCTCGGCTAGTTCCCTTTGGTCAGGGTGATATGACACACATCTGGTTAAAACCCCTTTATCTGACGTCCATTGTACCGAATCCTTCCTATCAATATTAATACTCTCTTCTTGCATTTAATGGATTATCTTCGGTTGGTGGAGTTATCTTAACCCTGTACTTGTTTTTCTAAAAGGTGCTGAACTTTTAAAGACATATTGGACGCTTGGCTGTTGCAAGATCAGACGCGGGCCCAATATTCACAATCATACTTGTTTCATTTATTTTTTAAGGAAGGTGGGTTTGTAGAGACCCTTGGGCTGACTCGCTTATTGACCCAATCGAATCCAATTTATAGGGCTCCACAAGCCCCCCTACGTCTATTGACAATACTTGACTTGAGTAGTGGTGATATATTTGATTTTGGTCTTGCTACTAGAAGCCCAACCCAATGTAGCCTATGACTCCTCATTAACTCCTTACCGGTCTATTTTAACTGTCAATATTTAAAGTTGCTACCATTACGTTCTTGTCAATCAATCTTTAAATCTTTTGAATGGTAGGGAGCGCTTACATTTACCCTAAGCAGAAGGTCTTTCTTCAATTCATTTAAATACCAATTGCCTCTTTTGACCTTCACTTTCATCTATCTCTCCCCGCTCACTGTAACGTTTCACTTTGTTATGGCGGGTTCTCCCTCTCCAGTGATATCTGAATGGTACTCTTTTGGTTCTTCACTTTGCATGTTCGCTAAATTTCATCATGAGTCGCCATGATCTGGAGTATGTTCACTCAAGCATTTCTCTGGAGGGGATGTCGGAGTTTTGTTGTGTTTGTCGTCTTCCTGACTCTGTGAATTCCACTTTACCCTCTCCGAGCGATCAAACTACTAGCCATACTAATAAAATGGCTATATATACTATGACTTCCGAAATCTCTTGCATCACTGTAGGTGGGACTGCATCGGTGCCCCTTTTTAGCCATTTTTTTAACCAAAGGTTATTGGTTCACCTTTGCGGCTTTGCCTGTAGAATGGCTTGCATGTATCCTCCTTGTTCTATTAATCCCAAGGAATGGAAGACAAGTTTCCTTTTTGTCACTAAATTTCTCCCTTGGGGGCCCTTTCTGCCATGATCTGGAGTATGTACACTCAAGCATTTCTCTGGAGGGGATGTCGGAGTTTTATTGTGTTTGTCGTCTTCCTGACTTTGTGAATTCCACTTTACCCTCTCCGAGCGATCACACTACTAGCCATAATAATAAAATGGCTATATATACTATGACTCTCGAAATCTCTTGCGTCACTGTAGGTGAGACTGCATCGGTGCCCCTTTTTAGCCGTTTTTCAAAACTGAAGGTTATTGGTTCAACTTTGCCTATAGAATGGCTCCAAGTATCCTCCTTGTTCGAGCTGGATTCTTACTTACTATAATCCCAAAGAATGAAATACCAGTTTCTTTTTTGTCACTAAATTTCTCCCCTGGGGGCCATTTCCGCCATAATGTAAGGACTCCATAGATGATCTGTAACACCCTAGGCAAATCCCAAATCGGCCGTGGGCAGGAGAGATCTGGGATTTATAAGGGATGTCCGACCTCAAATACCAACAACGCGTTTTGGAGCTTAATGCTAGTGGATGAGTGGAGAACTCCATAGTTAAGCGTGCTCGGATGACAGCAATCTCAGGATGGGTGACCATCCTGGGAAGGTTTCACCCGGGCAACCAAAAGCAAATCCGTGAGCTCTAATGTAGCAAAGCGGACAATATTGGTGGTATGAGGGGCCGGATGTTACATGATCCCCCTACTGCTCCTGGGGACTATGATGGTCAACTTCATGACACTCTTCCCGAACCACTTCTAGTCATGGCTAAATTGAGCAATCTGGAATGAGCTCTTCTTCGTCATGTGGTATTGTAAAAGGGGAATAGTAGGTCTTGATTTTGATAGAGTCATGATTTGTTTTGTCTTGGTTTTGTTTTGCTTATTCTATTTTTTTTGATCAGTTGTGTATGTCTCATGTTTTTTTGGAATTGTGGCCATAATATCTAGATTTGCATGACTTAGTTTGAGAATTACATGTTGGAATATTTCATAATTTTGTCTACTTTACGTAATTATTGGTGATTAGGATGTGATTATCGTTCTAGTTTTCCTTTAATTATGAAACTAGGACATTTTAGCGGATGACTAGTTTACCTTTAGTTCTTGACATAAAAGACATCAATTGGACTTAATTGTATGATTTTAGGTGATTAGGATGTTTTATCGTTCTAGTTTTCCAAAGAATCATTTTAGTTAGATATCCTTAATCGGGGTCTAGTTATGCCTATAAGAAAAATTGACTTCACCATTAATAGTTTTCATCATCAAGGTTAAGTGGATTCTTAGTCTAGATAATATCTTAATTCCATAGTTTTATTCCTCTAGTTAAAATTCTCTTAGTTTAATATTTCCTTGTTTGCTAGTTTAAGAAAAATCCAAATTCGCTCTTTAATCGGACAAACATTAACAAACCGTTTAGTATCGAGAGTTACCGTGTCCATGGATTGATATCCGGTTCTTACCATTTTTACTATATTACTAGCCGATAGGTACACTTGCCTTTCTGTGTGTGATTTAGTATTTTTAGGTGAAAACCCTTTTAAAACTAAATTTGTGTGAAAAGTCTTTATTAAAAAATATATATACTTTCACGCACATCAGAACGCTTTATTGTTTAAGAATAAAGACAATAAAAATCTAGGGGGACGTGTGACCTAAATATTTATAAAAATCAAGAGGGATGATTACAAAACTTTATGGGCCGGTCAGTTTTTGACGTATATATAACACTGAAAAAAATCAAGGGGGACGTGTGACCTAAATATTTATAATGCCTAAATTTAAACCTGGATCCCCTAATGTTCGTGCTCCTAGAGGCAAAACCTGTCGCATTGGACCACCAACTCATGAAAAGAAAAGAAGAGCATAATCTTACGACTATACCTCATGGATGGCATGCAATATTGTTTGTTATTGATATGTGTATTTCATCAAATAACCTTCGTTTAATAATCATTTTGTAAGACATTGTCATATTGTGTCATGTTCGATTGTAATGAATAAACACGCACTATTGATTGTCTTACATAGTATGTACTAACACAATAGATTACTGTGACATTTCGTATGGTACTTTTATACCGTCATTGTGTATTGCGTTATAGATGCATACTTCTAGAGTGTCATCGTGTCATAAATATGCTTACTTTTATACATGTTTCATTATGTCATATATGCATACTTATGTTTGTTTTACTCTTTTACATTGTGTTATATTTTACTCATAAACTATTATTGTATTAGTGTTATATTTTGAGTCATTGTCTCAGTTTCATTGTATTATATAAAATTTATATCGCATGGACGACATATATCGAGGCTTCACAAGTTTTGTAATATGATGATGTTGTTCATATTCAGTGCCGGTCTCGAAAATGCTCAAAAAACACTAAGCCCGGGGAGAAGTTGAACCTGGACTTTGGACGGTTGCCACATTGCCTCTCATAACCCTGTTCGCACTGGTAAAAAAAGTCATATTTAAATTCATTTTTATAAAAAAAATTACAAATTCAGAAAACTTGTGGTTTATAATTAAGTTAAAAAAATACGTCGTCCCTAACTCATGAAAGCCTTATTTAGGTAAAATCATATTTTAATAATATTTTTGTATTTTTTAATTAAATACCAACTTAGAGCTGCTAGAAAACCATCATTAAACTACAAGCTCCTTCATTGATTAAACTACTAGCTCCTTTGAGCTTTTGAATAATATATGATACAATAACATTTGTTTGATTCTTCTTGCTACCTGAAAAGATGTTGTATGCTCCATATTGGATGATTTGGAGATTAAAAGAATCAAAAGCCAAGAGTTGACATCTTTCTATTGTTCAAATATAAATTATTTGGATAAATCTACTTTTTATTGCATATGTTTATTGTTGATGAGTAGTTAAGTACACAATCAATGGCACAAAATCTAGTAGTCTTTAGAACTATGCATATTAGATAAGGGAAAAAGGGCAATTATACCCTTTTCATTCCATGTTATACAAGTCCACCATCAATGGAGTAGAATTATGTTGCAAACTCAACATATTCTTTGACGAGCCAATTGAGGGTTTTGATTATACTTTATGGTATCTTATAAAATGGTTCGTCTAGTTTAAGGTTCCCAAAATTGAGTATTTTACATTCAAGAAGCCCGAAGAGGGTCCGGTTGTTTATAAAAATTAAGTTTAAGAGAAAGTTACATGATACAAGATAGATTGATGTTTATAAATACGGGTTGAAGAGACTAAAAGAAGTGACGTGATGCATGGATAGAGTTAAAGATGAGCCTAGGGAGTGTGTTGAAGGTGTTATTCAATAGAACAAATTACATTTCTCGTCTTTTATGGTTTTCAATAATTACAAAATCGTGTCCTTAAACTTCAGTATTTACAGTGTTTGTCATTTATGTTTAGAAAACGTTACACGTTTCATCCTATCTGCTAGCGACCGTTAGTTTATTATGTCAAATCCACCTTTTGTCCCTTACGTGAGGGCATAATGGTCTTTTGTTATAAAGAATAGAACAAGTTATCTTTTTCGTCATTTATGTTTTTCAATAATTACAAATCTCGTTCTTAAACTTCACTATTTACAGTGTTAGCCCTTTATAAGTATAAAAATTTGCAAGTTACGTAATTTGGGCTCCGGTGACCACCGTCAACTATCGACACCACATAAGCTCCTTCGTCTAAAACGGTCTCCCCGTCAACGATCGTCACCATCTTTGAGCTCCGGAACCCCCTCGCCTTACCTCTCCCTACCATCAAATTTGAAAGTATTAAAAATACTTGATTTATAACTTAAACTCTACCAATTATGACCCATTATTAAGTTATTTATTGTTTGGCTTTGAACGACTTTTAAACCACCATATACAAAAAAATACATGCTAGTTAATAGCAAGAAAATTTACCAAACACCTTGCCTTATGATAAGCATTTTAATTCAACCCAATCTTAAGGGTTACTCACTATATATTCAGATGCAATACATCAACAATTTAGCAAAACTAAAGAAAATAGAGTTGGAAGTAGAAGATAAACATTTGTATAGTATAAAGTCAAAATATAGAAAAAAGCTAAAAAAAACTCATTACAAACCCTAGATCTATAGATCACAACTACCACAAAATCACCACCCCAAAAATGACCCGTATCCATGAACGAAAAAACATATCGATGTAGGTGATGATTGACAATGGTGGTCTAGGTTAAGATGTGAGGTTTCAACGAGACGGATGGTGGTTGTGGTTAGGGATGTTCATTATTCGAATACGATTCGAATTATTCGAAATTCGATTCGAATCAAATTCGATAAAGGCCATTCAAAATCCGCTTTCGGTCATTAGAAATTGATCCGCATTCGATTCGCCCAATTCGAATAAGAAATATATATATTTTTAATATATATCTAATTAATTAGCTATATATGAATTATGAATATGACTTAATGAGTTTGAAGAAAGTTAAAAATACTCAAACCCGACCCATTAGCCAATCTTAATTGTTGTTTCTGCATATGGACATGATTTGGTGTTGTGGCTGCTGCATAATTAGTTAATTGTTGTGTCTACATTTTTTGAACCTATTTAGAGTCTTTTTTTTGTTTGATTATGTAATTTTAGACCTTTTTTTTAACACGTTTTAGACTAGTTGATGTGCTAATATTTTACATATTGTTTATGTGATGTTTTGCATATTATTTGGGTGATGTTATAGAGTTATGTTTGTTGGTGCTACATTTGTATTGTTGTTTGATGTGCTTGTTTATTTATATTTTTTTTAAAGCGAATGCATTCGAATCTTTTCGAATTCGATTTGAATAACTTAATCGAATCAAATACATAGATTTTTATTCTAACGTGGATCGAATACGAATATAATTTTTAAAAGTCTTACTTCGACCAGTTCTATTCGACCAATTCGCCCAATTCGGATTCGAATGATTCCCCCTAAATCTATGGATCACAACTACCACAAAATCACCACCCCAAAAATGACCCGTATTCGTGAACGAAAAAACATATCGATGCAGGTGATGATTGACAATGGTGGTCTAGGTTAAGAGGTGAGGTTTCAACGAGACGGATGGTGGTTGTGATTAGGGGTGTTCATTATTCGAATACGATTCGAATATTTCAAAATTCGATTCGAATCGAATTCGATAAAGGCCATTCAAAATCCGCTTTCGGCCATTAGACTTTGATTCACATTCGATTCGAATAATTTTGTCTAATGTGGATTGAATACGAATATTATTTTCATTATCCGCATTCGATTTTCCCAATTCGAATAAGAAATATATTTTTTTTAATGTATATTTAATTAATTCTCTATATATGAATATGACTTAATGAGTTTGAAGAAAGTTAAAAATACCCAAACCGACCCATTAGCCAATCTTAATTGTTGTTTCTGCATATGGACATGATTTGGTGTTGTGGCTGCTGCATAATTAGTTAATTGTTGTGTCTACATTTTTTGAACCTATTTAGAGTCTTTTTTTTGTTTGATTATGCAATTTTAGGCATTTTTTAACACGTTTTAGACTAGTTGATGTGCTAATATTTTGCATATTGTTTGTGTGATGTTTTGCATAAGACTTATGTTTGTTGGTGCTACACTTGTATTGTTGTTGGTGTGCTTGTTTATTTATATTTTTTTTAAGCAAATGCATTCGAATCTTTTCGAATTCGATTCGAATAACTTAATCGAATCAAATACATAGATTTTTATTCAAACGTGGATCGAATACGAATATAGTTTTTAAAAGTTTTACTCCGACCAATTCGATTCATCAAATTCGTATTCGATTCGAATGAACACCCCTAGTTGTGTTGGGTAGCTATCACCAGGCTGAAGTGGGGAGTGACAATGGTCAATGGTGCGTTTGGTTGTTTTTTGTTTAAATTATTATTCAACATATAAAAAAACTATATTTCCCTTATGTGGATGGCACGTGTCACCATTTTACATTAAAATAGACGGTCATTAGTGAAAAGGACGAAACTTGCAAGTTTTTGTAAACATAAAGGATGAACACTATAAATAGTGAAGTTTAAAGACGAGATTTGTAACTATTCAAAAAACATAAAGGACGAGAAATGTAACTTGTTCTATTTTTTACAACAAAAGATCATTGGGGGGCACATCACATGGGTGGATTTGACGGAATAAACCAACATTCGTTAATCAATATGATTAAACCAATAATGTTTTCTACACATTAAGGGTCTGTTTGGTATGAGTAATGAAATGGACGGGGGAATGAAATGAACGAAGGAAAGGAATGAAGAAATGAATGAAAATGATCATTCCATTCCAAAACCTTGTTTTGTTGCTTTAACAGAAATGAAATGAATCATTATATTGTTTTGTTTTGTAAGAATGAAAGATAAATGAATGAAATACAGTTCACTAAAAATGACAAAAATATATTTTCATGGTTATGGGCCGGGTCTTTGTTTGGTCTATGTGTCAGGTCATGAGTTAATACATGAGTGGGGTCATAAATCAGATCATGGTTCGGGTTATGGGTTGGGACAGGGCCGAGTCATGGTTCGCGGAATGGGTCGGGTCACAGGTTAGTTCATGACTGAATTCGTGATTCGGTTCATGGTTCAGGTCATGGGTCAAGTATTCATGACTCGGCTCACGGGTTGATTCATGGTTCAGGTCATGGGTCAAGTATTCATGGCTCGGGCCGTGAGTCGGTTCATGGGTCGGGTCATAGTTCGAAGCATGGGTTAAGACATGGGTTGGTTCATGGAGTCTTAGGTCAGGTCAAGGTTTTGGGGCATGGGCTGAGTCATTGTTCTAGTTATAATTTTAAAGAAGTATTTCATTCCTTGAAGGAATGAAAAAAAAAAACATGGGGTGAGGATGAAATGAAAATGAAGTAATTTTCATTCCTTTGTAATGGTGCATTTCATTCCATTGACCAACCAAACATACTTTTTTTCATTCCGTCGTAATGATTCATTTCATTCCACCTTTCATTCATGCATACCAAACGCTATCTAAGGATAGACTGTATAAATAGTGAAGTTTAAGAACGAGATTTGTAATTATTGAAAAACATAAAGGACGAGAAATGTAATTTGTTGTATTTAGTATTACAAATTGTTTGTTTACATGTGGAGTTCCTAAAAACTAGAGTAAACTGTCATTTGTGTCCCTGTGTTTTGTCAATTTTAGCAATTTGCGTCCTTGCATTTACAAAACCGTAATTTTCCCCTGACATTTAAATTTTGGCTCCATTCGGACACAAAAAGTCTTACACCGTTAAATTTCCGTTAACTTTTTGTAAAATGACTAAAATACCCATGTTAATACAGGGACCCAAATAGCTAAAATTGACAAACACATGGATGAAAACGGGATGTTACTCTAAATAAAAATCAAATTACCGTCACCTCTTTCATATTCCACTGTATTCAACTTCAACACCATCACTTGCCCACCTTTCCACCATAGCACCACCATCATAATCACCTAACCACCATATCACCATCACCTACTACCAACATCACTATCGCCCGCTACCAACGTCACCATCGAGGAGCATCTTCGCCACCATCTATTCAGATCGACATCGCTCCTTGCCGACGACAACCAAACCACATGCGTCCACCCACATCAACGATTCCATCACCAGCACACGACAACTCCCATCATCGATTTTTTATTTGATTTATGGTGGGGTGGTCAATGTGAACATGTGGTGGGGTTGAAGACATGATGCATGGTTCTATGTTTGCCGGTTTTAGTTATTTGCGTCCTTGCATTAACACGAGTATTTTAGTCATTTTACGAAAAGTTAACCGATTAAATTAAAAGAATTAGAGTTTTGGGTGCAAATGGAGCCAAAATGAACTGTGAGGGGGCAATTTACGGTTTTGTAAATTGATGTGCGTGAAAGTATATATATTTTTAATAAATATTTTTCACACAAATTTAGTTTCAAAAAGGGTTTTCACCAAAAAAAACTAAATCACACACAATAGGCAAGTGTACCTATCGATTAGTAATATAGTAAAAAGGTAAGAACCGGATATCAATCCGTGGACACGGTGGCTCTCGATAATGAATTTTTGTTGATGTTCAACCGATCAAATAAGCAAGTTGTACTAACACTAAGACTAAAATACTAAACTAATGATATACTACAATTAAAATAATATATTATATAGACTAAGAATCCACTTAGCTAAGATGATAAAGAACACTAATGGTGAAGTCAATTTCTTAAAAGTATAACTAGACTCCGGTTACAGATATCTAACTAAAATGATTCTTCGGAAAACTAGAACGATAAACACATCCCAATCACCTAAAATCATACAACTAAGTCCAATTGATGTCTTTTATGTCAAGAACTAAAGGTAAACTAGTCATCCGCTAAAATGTCCTAGTTTCATAACTAAAGGAAAACTAGAACGATAATCACATCCTAATCACCAATAATTACGTAAAGTAGACAAAATCATGAAATATTCCAACATGTAATTCTCAAACTAAGTCATGCAAATCTAGATATTGTGGCCACAATTCCAAACCTACATATCTAACATGTCTAAGAAATTACAACATCACAATCATCTTTTCAAATATCTTGTGAAAGAAAGCACACTTGTCTAATTTCATGTCATCTAACATTCCAATCATCATTTCTAATATCATGGCATAAATCATACAAAATTCATTTATAAGATTTACAAACAAATATCAAGAAGATGGGTTTTTCAACATGTCAACTTCCTAACATTCATCAACATCATAACAATAAAATTTGACAAGCATACAACATCATTGAAATATTACCATAACTTCATCATTGATCTTAACATAAAACATCACCAAAATATTCAAGTTTCATTCATCATCAAGGCATAAGTATCATCCTAATCTAGATAATATGAGTGTTTAACTCATAAGGCTTACAAAAACTACACCAAAGATGACAACATTACCTAAAAATATAATTAAAAACTACTAATATACAAACCACTAGCAAGCAAGGAGAAGGATAGATGATTCTTGAATCTTCCATGGCTTCCAAGGGCTCCAAAAATACTTAAAAATGGTTGGTTTTGAGTGAAAATGGCTCCCCACTCTCCACAACACGAAATGGATGAAAATGAGGCTTTTTATACAATTCTGCAGATGTGCACTACCTGGTGCACGACCGTGCTCCAGGTAGTGCTCGTAGCTACAATACTAACTTTCTTGCCCAGACACTTTACAGTTTCCTTTTTTAGCTAAATCTCGATTCCCGTCTCGAGGTTGGAAGAGCACGGTCGTGCTTAGACCAAGCACGGTAGTGCTTGGGTCAAAATGTGCAGCACTACCTGGTGCACTACCTGGTGCACTACCTGTGCTTGGTCTGAGCACTGCCTGTGCTTGGTCTGAGCACGACCGTGCTCAGACCAAAATGTGCAGCACTACCTGGTGCACTGCCTGTGCTTCCGGGCTCGAAGATCTGAGCACGACCGTGCTTGGTCTGAGCATGACCGTGCTTGGTCTGAGCACTGCCAGTGCTTGGTCTGAGCATGACCATGCTCAGACCAAAATGTGCAGCACTACCTGGTGCACTACCTGTGCTTGGTCTGAGCACTGCCTGTGCTTGGTATGAGCATGACCATGCTCAAATCTGAACTTTGTCAATTTTTGCACCGAAACTCGTTTTTTCTTCATTCTTTTCATCGGTAGGTTACATTGGCTGTAAAATCACAAAAACCACAAATAAGTACTTAAACTAATGAATTTACAACCGATTAATAACCGTTTTTGGGTTAAATGTGAAGAACAAATATGTATATTTTTCTACATATCATAAATACAAAGACACAAATTGCTAAAAATGACAAACACATGGATGCAAACGATAATTTACTTTAAAAACTCAAATAGAGTATTTTAGAAAACCAAGCTAGTCAATGAAGTCTTTCATATCTAGGTTAGACCGTTAGAGATCGAAATGAGGCTGAAAGAGGGTAACTCATTCTATAAACCGCAATTTAGGATCGAGATTAGTTACGTGAATGAAATAGATCGCCATTTGTAAATATGAGTTAAAGAAAGTGACAAGGTACAAAGGTGGAATTGCATAATGCATATGGGCCAGAAACAGGGGCGTCCATAGTGTAATGAAAATAGACGCTTGTCTTAGGCCACCAAATTCTAATAGGCCACAAAATTTTGTTTATAGTTGATCAAAGTATAAACGATTTAGAAAACAATAAGTCGTCCGGACAAATGAGATAAAAAAAATACATGAAACATTAACTAAATCTTAAAATAAGTCTATGTTAATGTACATAAGAAAAAAATTTCAATGAAAAAACACGAAATTTAGAACTAAATAACGATAACTAAAGGTTTCTTGTTTCATTTTCGCCTTAGGCCTCCAAAAACATTAAGCCGGCCCTGACCCAGAAAGCCTTTGGCTTAGTAAAGACTGGTACAACAAGTACAATCTAATCAAATGATAACTTGTTAAGTTAAAAAAAAATACTTATATTTAAAGTTTGTTATATTGGTTTTAAATGGTTTCAGCTTTCAATTTTTGGTTTTTATCTGTCATAAGTATCAAATTTACTTGTAATCGTCCCAACTTTTCTCACTTTGACAAACAACAGTCCGCCGTTAAATTTATATAACACCGTTAAATTTATATAATGACGTTAAGTTTTTCGAATTCAAGAGCGATGTTTTAAGGTTTTTGATCAGAATGAGAATAGAAGTCGAATAATGTAAAAGTTATCTCGAAACGACTCTCCGAGCGACAAAAATTTTCCATCTGATAGAAACACCGTTAGGTTTAAACTCCGATTGAAACACGGTTTCGTCGTTTGGAGTGTCATTACAAGGTAAATTTTGCATCTGATCGAAGCACCGTTAGGTTTAAACTCCAATTGAAGCACGGTTTCGTCGTTCGGAGTGTCATTACAAGGTAAATTTTACATCAATCTACTCGTATTCTCATTCTGATAAAAAGTTCTAAAACATCGGTCTTGAATTCGAAAAAAAACCAAAGACGTTAAAAAAAAATTTAACGACGAGATATTGGTTGCCAAAGTGATAACAATTGGGACTGTTACCAGCCAATTCGATAGTTTGGACCGGTATAAATCAAAATGATAAAAGTTGGAACCGTTACATTGTTAACTTTCGGATAAAAATGTTTGGTTTTGCAATCAACGAAATAGATCGAAATTAGTAAAACATGTTCAATCCGATGGCCATGTTTCGAATCTTCAAGTGGAAATTAAAATATACCATTCCATTTGTAATCATCTGAAGTTGTTATTTGTATAAAGAACCTCTTGTTATCATGTTTTAGGTGTTTAAATAATTGTATAAACAATAAACCACTTATGTGAAGAATATAACTTACAAGACTATAAACCATCCTTTAAAGAAAGAGAGGAATGAGGATATAGTAAGATATAAACTAATAATAAAATATTATGATATGGTATCGATACTTAAGAGAACTTTCATAAAGGGTCATATTCCCATACCTTGGTCTAAATATTTTAACGAGTTAATTACATGGATGGTCCATGTGGTTTACTTAAATTTTATGGTTGGTTCTTAAGTTTGATAATTTACAGAGATGGTCCTTACTATTTGGATTTTGTTGCACCGTTGGTCCTTAGAGTGGATGTCCGTTAAATTTCTTTGTTAAATGGTTGTGAAAAGACAATTGTATCCTTACTAAAAATAAAATAATAAAAATGATATCCCACTTAATATTAGAATAATTTATAATATTTTAAACAAATTAACATTCCTACTTCTCCCACTCACGTTCCTCTCCACAAGATTTTCCTACCCAATGTCATCATTTTCGTCGCCAACACCGTTACAGTCATCTACATCCATAACACCACCATCACCTTCTTTGGCGTCCATCTCTTGTCAATGCCACCTTCACTTCAGTCAACCTCCACCTCCACAAACACCAACATCACCTCCTACTTCAAATCGACGGCTAACATTACGTGCTTGAATTTAGATGTGATTGTGGTGGTGGTATGGTGGTGATATGATGAGCTCGATGAAGAAGATTGTCCGACGTGAAGGTTGATGGGTAGTGGTGGTGGTCTGATCTGCATGCTCGATTTGGTCGGAAACCGGTGGTGGTGGTGGTGGTGGTGATGGGTTAGTGGAAGACCAAGACGGTAGTGGTGGTGTTGCACAGTCGCCGGTGGAGGTGTGTCCAGTGGAGATGGTGTTATTCAACTAAGTGGTTGTAATTGAATTAATTAATAATAATAACAACTATATTTACACACTAATAGTATTTAATTAATAATATTAATAATAGATATAACTATATTTATTATTTAGTAAGGGTAAAATAGTATTTTTCCAGTCATTTAATGAAAAATTTTAACTGACATTTACTCTAAGGACCAACAACGCAACAACATTTCAAATAGTAAGGATCATCTTTGTAATTTCTCAAACTTAAGGACCAACGATGAAATTTAGGCAAACCACAGGGACCATCATGTAATTAACTCTATTTTAGATGTAGGTATCTGAATGTACTTTAGGGTCATCTTAAAGTTTATATTATTTAATATTTATAGTCTGTTTCAACTTCATCTTGTCGAAATATAATGTTAAGATTTATGAAGTAATTTGTTTGATGATCTACATCTTTTGTATAGTGTGAATTTCGATAAGATAAGAAGATATAACACAAATTTAACTTTTTGATATAAAGTGGATTCAACTTTGATATAAGCCAGTTAATTATTTTTGAGGTTGAACTTTTGAGCATGACAAGTTAAACATGATGTATTTGAGTTGAAGTCATGGGCTTATGGTAGACTCATCTAACATGTGTATTAAAAAAAGTACAAAAATATATTTTCTTTAATTCATAGCTTGATTAGCAGATTGAAATTTTATATCTAAACCTAAGAGATCGATAGAGGAGAAATTAGTATTAAGTTTTGTAGCTTCAAACTTAACTATGAGTAGGTTTATTTTGGCCTCACATGTTGCGTTAGATATTTTCTTGCTTCTAGAAACTAGTTTTTTTGCATGAATCGGTTCTGGTTCTTTTAGAACTGGAAACTTGGAATAAATGTTATAAACTACTCAGAACCTACGGTTCAATTCATGTATAACTTATTATTCTAAGAACCGGTTTTCGATTATTGAATCGGTTGGTTTTGATTTTTTTCGTTCACCTCTAGTTATAAGTCGGCGAATGTTTTGATCTCATGTGGGCTTCAAAATCCTACTTCACGTGGGCTTATTGTTGATTTAATCTAGTGAGTAGAGGTGCACAAAAAAACCGGAACCGGAACCGATCAAATAACCGAAAACCGGTTCTTTGAAGAACCGGTTCTACAAGAACCGAACCGGAACTGAACCGTAGGTTTTGAATAGGTTCTACTATTTTTTCCAAATTATAGGTTCCAAAAGAACCGGAACCGGTTCCTAAAAAAACCGGTTCTTGGAAAAACCGGTTCTACCGGTTCTTGAAAAACCGGTATGTTTTAGTGTTGTTATTTATTTAATGTTTTAAAAGCTATATATCTTGTAATATTTAAAATTTTTAATGTTACTTCCGAGCCTTAGTGCTCTTGATTGTTTGATTCTAGTGATTTTTGTGTTGATTTTGGGGTTTTTGTGTCAAAACACTATTTGATTCTGTTCTGGACTGGTTTGAGTGTTTTGGTGTTGCTTTTTGCGTGGTTGTTGTCACATTTAGTCATATAAAGCTTCTGAAACAAACGGGTCTGCAAATGGTCAAGTTTTGAAGCTGTTCTGTTTGTTTTCGTACTGTAACAGGTTTGTTCGTAACCCAGCGAACCTATCTGTTCTTCCAGCGAAACTGCTGTTCATCCAGCGAATCTAATATAAATCTTGTGTTCTGTGATTTTGTGTTTGTGGTTAGCGAATCTGACATTTCATCGAACGAAAGTTCACTTGTTTGGCTCATTGTGCAAGCGAAACTGCTGCCAAAATCATTTGAGCGAATCTGACAGCAAATCTGTCGAGCGAAACTGTGCTTGCTGGCTAGCGAATCTGTTTGTTTGTCTAGCGAATCTGCGAGCGAATCTGCCAGCGAATCTGTTTGTTCTTTGGGCGAATCTAATCCAGCGAATCTATTTGTCTTTCGCGAAACTACAATCTGTTTGAAATTGTGTCTACGTCAACAATGAACATGCTTGAATTGGATAGAAAAGCCCAGGCAGAAAATGAATTCAATTCATTTGTTGGATTGAAGCATGAAAATCTGACTGAAATAACGAATCGATTTTTATTTGTGTCAAGCAATCTCAAAACTTATGATGAACAATTGGGAAATCATGAGCAAGTGACAAAGCTGTTGGATTCTCTTCCTTCCAAATGGAGCCCTCAGATCAAGGTGCTGAAACAAGAAAGAAATTTCTTTGATCTTAAACTAATGGAAGTGATAAACAAGTTAAAGTCACTTGATCTGGATGCAAAGAGAAAAGAATACAATCAAGCCATGATGTATGCAACTGTCTCTCCTCAGAATTCTGCACTGATTTCATCCGCTGCAAACTCACCTAGTGGAGTCTCTGGAGGATTATCTAGTTGTGAATCTGTCAAATCCGGTGATGGTTCCACAATTGTAGGTGCTGACTCAAATGCATCCAGCACAACTCAGACTTTATCCGACACTACGGCCTTATCTGGGATGCATGTTCAAAATCAAGAAGCTTTAATTGGTGAAGTTGTTGAAGAATCCATTCTCAGACTTTATCCGACACTACGGCCTTATCTGGGATGCATGTTCAAAATCACGAAGCTTTAATTGGTGAAGTTGTTGAAGAATCCATTCTTAATGACAATCACGTTGATTGTTTTGATCCTTTTAAAGAGTTTTATGGTGAAGAGGTTGAGAGTGTTAGAGTGATTGAAGAGGTTGCGGATTATGGTTTGATGGAAGAGGGAAAGAATCAGGAAGAAGCTGTTCGTTTTGGATTAGTGTGTGATGAAGTTACTGGAAAGAAAGAGAAGGTCACTGCCAACGTTGGTAATGGGGCAGAAAATGCTTGTACCGATGCTGATAATGTTATGGAATCAAAGCTTGACATGGAAGTCATGATTGAACAGGCAAAGCTTGAAGCTGTGAATGAATACAAGAGGAACACTCCTTACTGCCAGTGTGATCGTGCTCTTGCGGCCGAAAAACTGATAGTGGGTCTTCCTTATGATGTCGTTGAGGATATGTGTTCATCCGCATGCAAAATTCGTTTGATCGGTATTTATAAGGCAAATAAACTGTTAATGACAAACGAAAACGAATTAAAGACAATTAACAAAGAGCTTAAACAGAACGAATCAAAATTTTTTGTTAAATTGAGAAAGGCTTTAAAGGAAAATGAACATTTAAAAAGATCTCTTTTGGAAAAGAATTGTGAAATAAATTACTTAACTGAGCAAGTTACTCTTGCTGAATTTGAAACAAGAAAACTCAAAAATAAAGTGGAACAATGGACTATTGCCAGTATGAAAAGGGAGGAGTTATGGAAGAAACAAAAGGGGGCTAGATCTAAGACCGGGTTGGGTCATAAAAGTGATGCACAAGTATATCCTCCACCGAGTACCTACTGTTATTCTCCTACACCCATTCCTCATCCCTCAAATGAGTTGATTCAAAAGATTATAAAGAATGATACTAACAACTCTATTGCAGGTTTAAGTGGAGTGAATCTTAAGGAGGTGAGAGAGGATTATGCTTATAGTGAAAGTAGTGGTCTTGGAAGTTCTAGTAACCCTAGCTTTGATTCAAAAAGGATTGTTGAAGACAGTAGGTTGAATGTCTTTATTTCTAGTCAAGTGTTAACTTCAAAGGATATTTTGTGTGATATTAATTCTGGATGCTCAATTTCAAACTCAAGTAATTTGAATGATGATTTTATTGAAAATGTTTGTGTGAACAACAAAGCAAAACTTTCAGACCAAGTCTCTGAAAGTCAAACCAAAACAAATTGTTTTCAAAAATTCTTGTCTCATCAAATTCCATCTTTCACACCAATAAGAATTTCAAAACCGAAAGACAAGGAATCATCTTTTTCATACATTCTTAAACCTAAATCTGCACCCTCCAAGGTAAAAGTCACAACTGGTAAGTCAAAAGAGTCTTACGACTCTTGTAGTGATTGTAACTCACAAACACCTGATAGTAATGAAGAGACTGCTAAATGTTCTAAAAGAAGTTTAAAATCTCATTGCTTTCAGTGTGGAAATACTGGTCATACTGTCAAACACTGCCCTGTGATTGTTGAAAACAGTTCAAAGCACAGATCTTTTGGAAAGAGATTGAATACTTTTGTAAATAATTTTTTCTGTAAATCATCGACTGTTCCACCACCCAAGTACACAAAGGCTTGGGTCCCGATTTCAAAAGCCTAATTTGTCTTCCTTTGTAAATATGTAAATATCTTTTTCCTTTTCTTCTTTGAAAATTCAGTGGGTCACTCTATTCTTCGCTCCTCTATTTTATTTTATTTCCTTTTTATTTTCTTTTATTCTGTATATATATATTAAGAAAATCTGAAAAACAAAATTTCTTATTAGATAGCTATTATATAGAAATTTTGGGGGAGATATTAAAGAATAACTATTTATAGTTTTTCAAATTTTGCTATTTCAGGATCTCCATTTTGATTGATGTTGAAGAGACGTTGAAGGAGGTCAGAAGCATTGTATTTGGGATATGTCAGATAGGCTCAGCCCGAAAACAAAGTAAACAGTGATTGTGCAGCCAAACATAACGTTCAAGATCTCGGCAACAAGGATTATCCTCTTGACATGATTGGATTGCACAAAGATAAGGGTTCTGTCAAAAAAATGGGTTGAGAGCGTCAAATCTTTGCCTTGATTTCCCTAAACATCCCAAATCACCATCGCCCTATCCCCGAATTGAGTTTCTAGTGTGCAAAACAAATAAAATAAAAAGCTGCTAGTGATGCTCTTCGGAAAAACCTCTGAGTGAGTTACTCGTTAACTCCTCAGAAAGTATTGAGTCAAAGTGCTTAACTCCTCTGCTATACGGAAGTATTGACCTGGAGTTGGTGGATCTTCTCTGCTATACGGAAGTATTGACCTGAAGATTCACCGAGCATGCTCAAATGTTTATCTCCTCTGTTATACGTCGGTATAGACCTGGAGCTCTGAACTATTTGAGTTTCCCAAATAATAAGTCGCATTGTGTTCAAAAGAATCAATTGCTGACAAGCTCCACTCACAAAAAGATGCAAAAATTGCACAGTGTCAAAAGAAGCTAATGCATCGATCAATATTCAAAATTTGATCTTCGAAATTCAAGCAGAGTCAATCGTATTGCTCAGATATATCCTGATGACAGAACTTGTTCTTTTTACCTAGATGTCTGTGGGGACCGAGTTGTTTGAGCTTCTTCAATCGAACCAAAAAACATGATAAAAGAAGCTGCTGATCTCTTGTTGAAAGGACTAAGGCATGGGTTTAAATGGACAAACATATCTGCAATCCCGCCAATCAATGATTCTCTGGATTCTGCTCAAAACGTCATGAAAAATATATATATATATATATATATATATATATATATATATATATATATATATATATATATATATCCTTCTTTAGCTTTTACTTCTTGCTTTTTCTTTCATTTTATTTTTCTTATTTTTTCCCTTGTTAATTATTATTATCTAGGTTAATGTGTTTACTTTTGGAGCGTTGAAATCGTGGGACGTTTTCGCGGATTTTCAAAGAATTTAAAATTTGAGAAAAACCAAAAATATTTTAATTTTTGTGTACCAGCGAATCTACTAGCGAACCAACAGGTTCGCCAGAACCTCAGGTTCGCCCGGAACCTCTTTACATCGTCGTCGTAGTTTTTCATGTCTTTTGGTCTTCGGGCGAATCTAAAGTTCGCTAGTGGTTTGGTCAGCGAATCTGCGATTGTATATATATGCAGTGACAGCGAAGCATTTCACACATTCGCTGTCACTATTACTGTAGCTGGGTTTTTCAAATTCTAACTGACGATTGTTCGATTCTTATCCACAACCGGTTTTTCACACTAAATCACCTTTATTTTGGTCTGGTATGTCATCGTCTCCATCTTAATCCATGTTTCAACTCATCAATCGCACTTTAATCTCCTTAAACCCGTCGATCTATGATATTTTTTGTAAATCAAATGACTGATTTGGTGTTTTTAGTTAGGAATTTACTTCATAATACCCTCGTTTGATGTTTATATTACCTGTTTGTTGCTTTGTTTGCTTGATAATGGTGTATTGACTGTGATTTTGGCCGTTTTTCAAAATCTAGGGTTTCCAGCGAACCTATGTGTTCGTCTGGCGAATCTGAACGAAAGTTCAAAACTTCGAGCGAACCTATGTCGTTATGCTGTCCGTGCATCAACATAGATTCGCCCGACTGTTTCTAGCGAACCTATACATTCGCTCGACCAAATGACTGATTTTTCATGTCAGCAAATCTATAGGTTCTGGTGCCAAATCTCAGGTTCGCTCTTTCAGCGAACCTAATTATCCAGCGAATCTATTAACTGTTTTTTGAAAATCTTCGTTTCTGATCAATCTCCGTTTATTTTTCAGGCACGATGTCTACATTATTCTTCGAAAGAAAGCACAATATGTGTGCTTTGCTTGACGAGAATCACGAAAAAGCCGGTGGCTATAGAGATTGTATCAAATGGTTGAAGTCATCTCACAAACATCACGCCATTTCTCATTCACCGACCATATACGAGCTGCATGTTCGAGATTACTGGAGAACTGCAGTGATGAATGTATCTGTACAGCCATCTCGTATATGTGCCAAGGTTAGCGGTTTTGATCTGGAGTTTACTGAGGCTGATCTGGCCAGGATTTTGAGATTAGAGGAGGATGTCGGAGATGAAGTCAGTATGACGGCGGAAGAGGTATATGGGGCATTCAGGACCGCGGGTTATGAGGGTCCGATGCCTGGAGAAAAGAAGATGGAATTCGTTAAATCCTATCTGATCCAAGAATGGAGATATATTGCACACGTATTCATTATGTGCTTGGATCATAGGAAAGGGGGCACAGATGGATTGAATTTAGACTGGGCTCGGGCAATGATGCTATTTTGTCGAGGACAAAAGGCAAATCTTGCAAAGCTAATATACAACTATTTGCTCGAGAACATCCATGCTACTAAAGCGGCTAAATGGTTGATGTACCCCGGATTCATTCAGATGATTCTGAATGACAAATTGCCAAATCTGCCGGTGGTTGGTGAAGAACTAAAGATCTGGGAGATGCACTCGAGGATATTCAAAGACTGCAAATCGGTGAGATCTGATTGTGTTGGTAGGACTTCATATCTGTGGGAGAATATGTACACTGCAGAAAGATGGGTATATATACAGAGGTTGATGGAGACTGAAAGGAAACGAGGTGGTGAGAACATTGAGGTGGTTGAGAAAAGGATAAAGAAGAGAAAGCCATACGCAAAAGAAAAGGACTATTCGTTTGATCGGGAAGTTGATGAGATTCAGGCAGAAATTGATGCTGGTAGGGAAAAACGGACAAAGAGAAAATCTGATACACAGCCTGAAACGTCAAAGAAGGCAAAGCATGACATTCCGGGTACATCTGCTGAGACCGTTAGTGGACTGAAAGGTGAAATAGACAGTTTGAAGGCTGAGTTGGGGGAACTGAGGAGTAAGTATGAGGAATTGGAGACCCAGGATGCTGAAAAGTCGACTGTTATATATGAAATGGGGAGGATGATGAAGGATCAACAGTGTCTGATGGTGAGAATATTCAAGGAGCTAAATAGCCTGAAAGAAAAGGAGGAGTCAGAACCTGCTATGTCTGAAGCTGAACTGAAATCCTTAACGGATGCTGCAAGGTATCCGTTAATGGACGTTGTATTTGGGGATCATGACAAAGGGAAAGGTAAAGCTGCTGAAGAGCCGTTCGACGAGGAAATGGGTATAGATTTGGATGTGTTTGAGGGGGCAGAGGTGGTTGGTGGATCAAGTGTGAACTTTAGTCTGATAGATGAACCAGAGGTTGACACAGATGCTGACAGTGAAGAAGACTTAGAGGATGAGCCTGAAAAATATAAGGTTGAGGAGAAAGGGGTCAGTTATCAGTTCGAGCATATTGAATTAGATAAATCGGAATGGTTCAGAAAAGAAGAAGAGGTTGTTCCAGAGGTACCTATCTTTCAGAACATTGATGAGCCAAACACCTCTCAGTTAGATAGGCAAGTGATAGCATGGAAGTACAACTATCTGGTGGATGCTTATATTGTTAAACGAAGGGGTGGGGACATTTGCTATATCAGAAACAGGAAGCATTTCGCCACCTTGCCGAGGTGGGACTTGCGAAGGTTGGCGGAACTTCCTCTGATAGGAAAGGAGGACAGTGGAAGGGCATGTGCATTTGAGGTGACAATCAGAGAAGCTGCAAGGAATAATTTTATTGATTTTGGGTACCAAAAACCAAGGCGGATGAGACAGAAGAAAGACAGGCATTGGGTTTCGTGGAAGGGAAAGGTTGTTTTGAAAATCGAAGCCCCAAAGATTATGACAAGGGTGAGGGTTCCGGACACACAGCCACCCAGACTGCAAGATTTCCTCAAATGGTTTTATGACAACAGCACGGGTGAGGCGGTTATCCGACTGAAAGGGGAAGATCGTCCAGAAATTCGACTGTTTGATCCTATGGAGGTCTTCTCATTTTGTGATGAGGATTTAAAGTTTTGTGTGAGAATAGGATTAAGCACGGGGCTGGAGATGATACTAGAACTGAAGCGAACCTGTTTGTGAAGGTCGCAAACAAAGCCCGGGGAATTCGTGCTGAACTGAGGATGGTGAACGAAAGACTGAGGATGACTGATGATCAGAACTTGGAAATGGATGACTTGTCAAAACAACTTGATCGAACTATCGAGCAGAGATTCGAGAAACCAGTAGAAGTTGTTGACTTGGAGGTGATTGGCGAGGAGCATACAGAAGAAATTCAGGCGGAAACGATTGATCTGGACGTGCCTGATACTGAAGTCGCAGAAGCAGAGTTTGTGGAATCGATGCTGGTGTTCAGTGAAGACGAAGAGGCCGGATCTGAAGACGTTACCAATCCAATGGCCGGAATTAAAGAAAGAGCAGGAGCGTACATTGAGAACCTTTAAAGCCGAAAAAGACGGAGCTTAAACAGAAGACTTCCCCAGGTGAGGTCCAACCTAGGGGGAGTATTGATAGTTATGTATAGGTTGGACTCACCGGCATGTCGGTGTTATATATTTTGTATGTACTTTTGTATGTATTAGTTCTAGCGAACCTACGGGCGAATCTATAGATTCGCCCGTAGCACAGTTTAGCTTTTGATTTGGTGTCGACCGGGCGAACCTAATTGTGCCCGGCGAACCTATATAGTTCGCTAGATAGATTCGCTGCAGCGAATCTATCAGCGAACCTATGTCTGATATATATTGTAACCTTATCTTCAAGAAATATAACTTTTTGCAACTTTGTCAAAAACTCTTATCCAATTGATTGTTTCTTGTGTGTGTTTTGCTGGAGGTGCTAGGAGCTTATATTATTCATCTTTGTAGCTTATTTACCTCCGGTTGTGTGGTTTTATCTCGTTATTGGTTGTTGGGTTATAATACATTTTGTTTGTTTGAGTCAAGTGTGTTTCGTTGTTAAACAAGTCATTATAGCACTGAAATCACGTTCATTATGGACCAACAACCGGTTCTAGAACCGGAACCGGTTCGTCAAAAAAACCGATTTGTGCACCTCTACTTGTGAGTATACAAGTCTCAATTACAATAAAGCAAAACAAAATATGTATATGTGTCATCTAAGGGTCAATCTATTTATGTGGCATCGTTTAAGAGTTTTTTTTCTTACAATAATAATTTGGTATTTATTATATATATATATATATAATATTATAATAACACTAATTTAAGAGTAGTTACATTTTCAATCTTCTCCTATTAAGGGTGTGCATGAGTTGATTTATATTTGATGTATAAAGTATAAAAATGACACTTATATGTATACATGCCTTAATTAATATATTATATTAATAAATTTTAGTCCCCTAATAAAATTAGAAAATATAGAAAACTTTAAGAATAATTACAATTTCAACCCACTTTTAGTATGGTTTATGAGTCCGTTTATATTTGATAGAGTATAAAAATGAAAGATATTGATAAAGTTAATAAAAACATATAGTTAAATAACTCAATATTTGTAAACATACATAATTTCTTTAGATTACATTATTTAAAAAAAAACCACATCATAAACCTAGAATTTAATTCTCTTTAATCTACCTATTCTAACAATTAAGTAACACATCCACATGTCATCATTTTAACTACTCCACATAGGATTTTGCTTAGGTGTCATGTTCTAATTAATTTGATAGAGAATTTTTAGACGGGTCATGGTATGCTCAATATTCGAAATAACACGATATGTTTAAATTAAAAATTCACAAATTATCATCAATTATCTTCTAACCCGATATGTTCAAATACAAAATTTACCAATTATCATCATCTATATCTTAACTCGATATGTACCAATTATCATGAATTATCTCCTAACCTGATATGTTCAAATAAAAAACTTATCACTTATTATGATCTATCCTAACCCGATATGTTCAAATTAAAGTTTTACCAATAATCATTAATTATCTTCTAACTTGATATGTTCAAATAAAAAATTAACAATTATCATGAATTATCTCCTAAACCGATATGTTCAAATAAAAATTTACCAACTATTATAAATCATATCCTTTATTATAACACATGATTTTTTATATGAATATAATTGTATATATCCAAATCGATTTAATAAGTAATACGCTAAAAATAAATTTGATATCTGAATTGAGTTAAAAGCTATAAAACTAAAATTCGTGTAGTACACGGGTATTAATCTAGTTTAAGTATAATATTACTACACATATATTAAAAATAATTATTTAAAATAAATTTTGTGTTCTAGTTTTACTACAGTTTACCTTAAAACTAACTGAAATTATTCATGTCTCTATGAATATTTTTAAAATCATCAGATGAATGTTGTGTTCTAAAATATGACATGAACCTTAAACTAACGAAGTACATAAATTAGGATGAAACACATCTATTATTTTACCATATCATTAATTCTAGAAAGTCAGGTAATCTCGTATGTAGATTTCCACTTTTTTCTTTCTATGTTACCTAGACGTGCACAAACCGGGTTTTTTTGGACCCGGAACCGGGTACAAACCGGGTACGGGGGCAAAAAATCCGATTGGGTCCGGGTACACCCTGGAACCGGTTACGGGTAGGGTGAGGGTAAAACCCGACCCTGTGGAACCGGGTACGTTCGGGTTCGGTTCCTACCCGGGCCGGGTCCAAACCAGGTATGTAGTGTTTTTTTTACTTTTTTTGTTTTGTGTACAATATAAAATTACTAAATAAATACGATTTATTCAACTTAAAAGAGTTAACCAAATACAAGATATTGACGTTACGATGCAAAAAAACTACTATTTTTAAACAAAGTCAATATATATTTTTTTTGAAATCTAAGCTTCTTCATTTTTTTTCCTCTTCTTTTTTCGTCTTCTTTGAGTTCTTCATCGGATATTCCGGTTGATAGTCCCTCCTCAACCTCTTCATCATGTATTTTTGACTCCGGTTCGATGTCGTCTTCTAAGCTCGTTAGGTGTTGTATGCGATCAATCGCGTCCAAGTGATCTTTCAAACAAATGCACATCTCCACAGCCTCCGGAGAAAGTCGGGTCCTCCTTAAAGATATTACCCTGCCACAAGTAGAAAAAGCCGTTTCCGAAGCTACCGCAGAAGCTTGGGAGCTTAGTAAATCACGGGCCATGGCGGAAAGAACCGGAAATTCCGCTTTCCTTCCTTTCCACCAAGCCAATATATTAAAACTATCAATGTCATCGGCCGACATAGTGGAAGTATAATCCGTTCCACTATATCTACCGAGCTCGCTACTCGGAGCGGCACCCTTTTGTTTTTTTTTGTCACGGATTCCCGAACGACATTCAAAAAGTTTTTCTTCGGGTCCTTCATCGGCTTACTTGAGCTAGCCTCCGATTGTGAAAATGATATAACCGTTGCTGGCCCGTATCTGAAGTCATAAACATCAAAAAGTGTTTAAAAATCGTGATTAAATTTTGCTTTTGCTTCCGTTGCGTGATTTGGGTTATCCATATGGATATCCAAATTGTCAAAAATTTCTTGAATTAAACATTCGACTCCCGTAATATTATAAAACGGGTTTAAAGCGATGGCACAAGTAAAAACCGAAGGGAGCTCTAGAAAATATTTTTAAAATTTTTCTATCATCGTCGGTATCATTTCTTTAAAAAAAATTTATTTTCAAAAGTTTTAATATTAAGAGCCATTAAATATAATTCGTAAAGCACCAAACTACTAGTTGGGTAATAAACCCCTGATAAGTTTTTAGTTGAATTTTTAAAAACGCCAAGGAATTCAACAAATTTTTTTATAAATTTCCAACACCATCCTCAAACACGTCGGCTAACCCGGCCGACACAAGACTACTATGAAAAACTCTCAAGCCATCCCGTTGTTTCAAGGCACTCTCAAACATGTCGCATGTCGAGTTCCAACGGTGAGGTGTATCCCAATTCGCATCTAAATATATCGAATTCGTATCTCTACAAAATTGTTTATAATCTTGACAAATTTGTCTTTTAGTTTTAAAAATAGAATAAAGCATACATTTAAACTTATATATATATTGGAAACATAAATCGGACCCTAGCCCGTCTTTCATTACCAAATTAATAATATGTGCGATACATCGACTATGAAAAAATCACCGTTTCAAATCGGTTTATATTTTACCATAAGTTTATCAACCGCATTAGAAATATTTGAAGCGTTGTCAAAAGCCATTGAAAATATTTTGTTTTGTAAACCATAAGTTTGTATTACGTTATCTATAAGCTCAAATATATCATCTCCGCTATGTGGAATCGAAAAAGATCAAAAGCAATGGTACGTTTCATCATTTGCCACGAATCAGGATCCACTCAATGAGCGGTTACACAAAGATAAGACTCAATGCAACCGTGTAGAGCCGACCAAACGTCGCTAGTTAAATTAACACCGGTTTGTAAGTTTTGAAAAAAATACAATTAAATCTTTTTTACACACTTTCCACAATTTCAAACAATATCATCTAAGGGTCATACGACTTACATGGGTGTAACGAGGTTGAAGTGTTTCCCGAATCAAAGCCGTCAATTAATGCGGGTTGTCGAAGTGGTTGAATGACAAACAATTTTGAAACACGAACTTCGCCATACCATCTTGGACCATATCGATGCTATAATGAAATATTTCGCCACCACCCCCCATATCGGCTTGATCGGACTCGGGGGAATTTTTCAACACCGGACAAAACTTCTTTGTAATATGCTTGTCCAAAGTCGAGTTTGAAGCCGCACCCAACAAAGCTCCACAATACTTGCAACGAGCTTTGTGTTACCCGTCACTCATCTCAACTAAATCCCAATGTTGCCACACTCTTTGTCTTCGGTTATGTTGAAGAACTTGAACAACATTGGGGGCTTGAGAAGAACCGGTTGAGGATTGTGATGCCATTTCGAGATTAACGAAAATGAAAGAGATGAAAAGAGAGTTTTTTTTAACGTTTTTTGTTTGCGTTTTTTGCGTTTTCGAGTGGTGTAATCAAGCCAAACATCAAACATATATTTATAATAGCTAAACGGGTGTTAGGGGACAATAAAACACAAAAAAACGGTCAAAAAGGACCAAAAACGGCCATAATGCCGTTGCCAACGGCTACATTCTAATAGGGAAAAAAACAAAAAAAAACGGTAAAAACCGATTCCAAACCGGTTCCAAGCGGTTCCAAACCGATTCTTGCGCAGCAATCAAAAACCGGTGAGGAACCGGTGGGTATGAAACCGGGTCCATCGGGTACGGGGCCCACCGGATACGAACCGGAACCGGTTCTGGGTTCAAACCGACAGGTCGGGTTAGGAACCGATTTTAAGTTCATATATTTTTATTATTTTAGTCTAAGTTCACTTAAAATTCTACATTTTAACTCTTTGTTTTTTGAAACACTTCAAATCCAAATTTTGATTTATGATTAGGATTCAACTCATAGTAAAGCCTAGGATATATTTATATAAAATATGTACTCTATCTGTCTAATTAAAAGTCTTTTACTTTGAAAAACATAAAATTTTAGACACATTAAATGATTGTGTTTTTTTGTCATTTGATAATAATACCTGATGCGTGCAATATATATAAAATAAATAACTTAAAACACCTAAGTTTTAAATTTATAAAACCAAGACAAACCGACTAACTTACACACAACCGACAGTGGGCCGGTCGAATGAAATATAGCTTAAGTAAGTCCGGGTGTCGACCCACAGACTCTATATATCACGCTAATTAACTAACTAGGACTCTACTTAACTAGACACGAACTTTAAATAAAAGATTGTTTAAAATGGGGGGTTCATTTCTAAAAATAGTAACCTGTTAAAAAAAATATCTAAATTAAGAAACTTACTAAAAATGGAAACTGGCGATTTAAAAGACGGATTTCAAACAGATGAAAGAAGACGAACCACCTAGGCTAGAATCATCGTTAACTTCAATTATCGCTTACGTTGGACTAATGGTTATGAAACCGGGATCTAGACCTATTCACTTAAAAGCTTCCCTAATTAAGACCTTCGACCCTTTTCGAGAAGAAACTTAAAGGGTAACTATTAAGTTATTAGCACACCGGTTATGGGATTAAGTTTCCTCACGGTTACCTATTCAGATTATGCTTAATTGACCCACGCTAAAGACCTATCTCACGATACAATCCTTAAAGCCATTTGAACCAAATCATCCGATTTAACAAACAAGATTAATAATTAATACTAAGCCGAAATTTTCACAAAAAACCTAAACCTAGCAATTTAATTAACCAAGATTTGTTAATAACCTATCATCTCACGGATATCTAGGTTAGCTACACGTTATTACAGATTTCACTAATATAATTAATCCTATGGTTTTATTGCAAATCAACCATAATAATCATAACGAAAGTTAATGACTAAACGAGCCTTATTCCGTGACATAGACAATCACCAAGAACACGTGGATTAATAATACTAAATCTATCAATTCAAACATATATAATGCATCAAACAATTATAACGATTCAAACTTTAATTAAACATAATCCATAAACCAACAATCCAACATAAGTTAAAATAATGTTAACGAATCATCGTTACGCCTAGATGGTTCTAAAATATTTAGCCAAGCATGTTCAACATGAAAAACACAAGTTTAATGGAAATTGACATGATAGAAAAGATGAAAAAGAAGAAACAATAAAACCCGATGTAACCGAGAAGCAATCCTCGATCCAACCGACTTCTAGCACTTCGTTTCGGTTTACCTAGCCTCAAAAACGCCTCTAATCTGCTGAAAATTGCCTCCAATTCGTCCCCTAGGGTTTCTAGGAGGCTAGGGTTTCATAAGGAGTGTTTATATAGCGAACCAGGCCAAGAAAAGCCCAAACTTTCTTCGTTTTTGCGTACCGGCTCGCTCGTAACTCCGCTTCGCGCCCCGTTTTTGCCTTCGGATTCGATTTTTCACGATCTTTACGTTTCTTTATCAACATGGGACCTACGAAACACAAAAACATTAGTTGTGCCAAAAATGATATAAAAACGTAACCGAAACGACACAAAATTTAAACAAACACAACTAGGGATTTATGTATAATTTATGCTTTATCAAACAACCCCACACTTAAACTTTTTCGTCCCTGAAAAAGCATAAACTTATCTCAGGGATTCAATACTCAAACTCTAAAACCAAAAACCAAACCTATACGATTACAACTCAAACCTTCAATCTTTACTCAAACAAGCAACCATGAATAAAACTTTAGCGATTTTTAATTAGAGTGAGATTCATAGTTTTATAAGATTTCCATGGTTTTATTGGACCGAGTCACCCCAACTTGACTTAATCCTTATAACTAAATGATTAAAAACATTTTAAAGCACATTCAACATTTAAGCAATTTCAACAACATTGCTTATTATTCATTTCACAAATGGCATTAAATAAATTCATCTCTCAATTACTCCTAGCTAATGTTCCTCATTACATGATATACCCCCGTTATCAAGCAATATCTCGGAATTCATCACCATGCGTGATTATGCACGACTTCCTCTGTGGGCTTACATATGGCGTGTCCCTTGTGGTCCATTTCTTATTGGTATTTGGACGCGAGAAAGGGGACCCCATATGACTAACAGGTGGTTTGATCAAGCCAGTAGTGAATTTGTACTTTTTAGCACATTGTGATCAAATTTATTGACTTATAATGGCAGCTTAACTGCGGGTTTTGCTCTTTGAGCTTTTTATTTGAAATATTCATACCTCCTTTTTGGAAGTAAGAATACCAGATGATAGACCGCATAAAGACCCATGGTCTCCGAACCCTGAAACATCCCATCAATACAAGATTTAAGATTATAAAATCATATGCCATGAAATGTTATCCACTAAAACTAAAAGTATGAAAATTAAAGTTTATCTTAAACCACCTTTTTAAAAGCAACATCATTTTGTATCAAATTAGCTAAAAGGCTTGAGTATGACTCGGCTTTTTATTCCACTTCAACAATAACATGTTTCCCACTAAAAATCACTTAAATTAGGTTTTATAAGGGCACATTATTACCGTTATTTCATTCATAAAGGTTGAGAAGACACGCCTCCTTGATATGTTAAAACCAATTTAACACTTTGATATGTCATAAGTGTCACACCCCGACCAAGGGGGTGGGCCGTGACGATTGAATATCCAACAAAACGCAGCGGAAACTATGTATGCATTGATAGTGAGCCATAGGTTTACACGTAATATCAGTGTATTCTACGTGTACTTCAAAGGGTACAATAGTAAATTCTAACAAAAGCAGTGAGGCTAGTTGGTATACTATTCCCAAGTAGTCTTCTTCTATAATTCGTCTATTATCTTTGCGTGTTTCTTCTAATCGGGGTCTTCTAAAGCTATCAACCGTGTCTAAATGCACATCCAATGTTATACAGTCTAGTTGTATACTTTCATCGATAAATCGTCTAAATACCTGAAATATATACCCGAAAATACGTCAACATAAAGTTGGTGAGCTCATGGTTTAACAAGACAGACAATGTCATAAAACGTTTAATCCACAAAATTCTGGACATTAAATAAATACGTTTATGGTGTACGGTCGACAAGATATGTAGCCAAACCTGTTCGGATTATACCAAACCCGAATACGATAAATAATAATCCCCTAACCCAAAATGGGCTAACGTGCTCTGCTAAGCACCGACAAATCATTGAACATGTGGCGTAACGGTTTTCAACCTCAGTGGGGGGTATGCCACTGTACGCGGGGGATTCCCAAATAGTACTATTCACATTTCAAAGGGCTCCTGCAAGAAGTTAATGGCTACCGAAAGTTGTACCAACGTTCGGGGACAAGCGTAGCAGATGTGTTACACCATGAAAATTAGTTTATGTAAACAAGTTTAGTAGGTATGTATCAGCCCCAAAAGCGTTACGTAAAAGGGGTTCATGAACTCACCTGGTGTCCAGCCTGCTCAAGATTTCTAAAGATATTGTACATTCAGCGTGGGAGTTCTACCTCCTAGCAGGCTTCCTATGTTTAGTTTAGTCATGTTAGACCCCAAAATACATAAGTCTATGTGTTTCATTGTGTCAGTGTCGTGTGCGTACGGTTTTGGTTACGTTCGTGTAGTATCATGGTTTTAGTCGTTTGCGTTGACTTGTACGTCTAAGTATGCGTATACTTATGTTATTATAGGTTTATAAGTTTGTATTAAGTGTACTTTGATGTTAAATCAGTAAAGTTTGGTACTTGTCACTTTTAGTCCCTAGACTTTGTTAAATCGTCACATTCGTACTAAAGTTGGGTTTTTAACTAAGGGTTGATATTAATAAGTACTATACATTATACTTATGGTATGTATAGCATTTTAGGTATGAATCTACTGATAAAAATATGTCTAAGTATTAGATTCATGAAAGTTAGTTTCCATCAGTCTACCGAGTACGGTGCATTACCGCGCATTAAGTTACGTTTTAGGTTTAAGTCAAAATACTTCAATATAATTGTACCCATATTTTAAATGGTCATATGCTACTGTAAAAATACACTTTTTATAATTAATAGATATTTCTTAAAATTACTATATTTTATTTAAGAATGTAGCCGGTTAATGTAGTTTAAACATAAATAATTTGTATAAAATAAACCGTGACCCAATAAATAGTGAAACTTCATTTTCAACATACTTATACAGTAAATAAGTAGTTACAAACTTAATATTAGAGTTTTATAGTCCTTCGGTCGTTTTCGTACTTTAACGCGCGTGAAACCGATGAATAAACGATTTGCTTACAAAATACTCTTTTAGAGCGCTTTATACTTCAAAACACTTCCTTGGGTCTTATGTTACAGTATAAATGTATTTTTCTTGAAAAATATGTCTTTCTCCAATTTTTATGCTTTTTGTGAAAATACTAGGTTCGTATATTCAAAAAACCATAATAAATAGATTAAGCATATAAAAATTATGTAACTTGGTGAAATACTTTATTTATAAGTATATAATCTCATGGATATTAAAAATCTCAGGTTTTTCTTGTGTTTCTCGGTTTCGTGTTTTTAACGTGTTCGGCCCGGTTAAGATTATGTTTTAAGCATAGAGAGTCTTTGGTAATGTTTAGGGTTCGAATTTACTTACCTTATGTTCATATATGAGTTTGGGTTCTGTAAATTTGGTCTTAGGAGTTCATAACTATTTTCTACAATTTTTCGTATTTTAATCCCATAAAATATTAGAAAATTTGTAGTAATTATTTTAATGTCCAGAAAAATATGAAATTTATTTTCTAGCATTTTTATACCATATATAAGCTACTGGGAAAATAATATTTTGATATTTTTATATTTTTCGCACTTTCGTTGTTTCGTACGTTTAGTCTCGTTTATTCTTCGATTCTTAGGTTCACCCATCAACTGTGACATCTGCCCCGAACCCGAATCCGGACGCCCGACTCGAACCCGAAGTTTTGTCTCTTTTAAAAATTGTAATCATTTTTATTTCTTCAAATGTAACGTTCATTATGGTTATGAATAAATATGACGCAATTTACGTTATTCCGTCTCAATTAAATAATTATATTTATGTCCCAAATATTCACGTGTGGCAAATAATTATTATTTGTAATAATGAATCTTCAAAATATACATTAATAGGTATATATATTGTCCGTAAAAGAAATCTATTAAAAATGTCAAATAAAAATGCTCATAAGTCTCCGAATAGACACTTATTGTATTAAACGAACTAAAACTATAAAAACGCCACTCATTTAAACGTTACATCTCAAAATAGTTAAGTTTGATAGTTAATATGAGTTTAAAACTAACTTTGTGCCTAAAATGTAACTTTTAAAACTTTAACTTAAAGTTATGAAACCAAAACTAAACAAGATACAAAGCACAGGGGCTGTTATGTAAAATTGTCATTAACCCAAACCATTTCCCCCCCCCCCACTCTCACGTTTTTCCGACGGCTGCCCATTCCGACCACCGGAGTTCTTTTCCGGCGAGCCCAAATATCGCATTTAAACCTTCCAAATCTACCCCAAATCGTTCCAAATCGTTTCTAAACTAAATTCGAATCTTCCTTGTTATACAATAACGCGTAATAACAACTAAATATTCAAGATTTGATTTCCAAATCAAAACCCAAAATCTCATTCCCGTAAATAGATACATATCGGTCGATAAAACTATTTCCTTACATCCTAAAACAGCCGACTAACATAAACCCGTCACCAAAACACCTCAATTTTGCTCCAAAAACGCCCAATCAGTCGACCGAAACCGTAACTCCGGCGACATCGTCGTTTTTAACATTCCGGTCATCAAACCAGGTAAAATTTATATTCGTTTTACTCCTACTGATCACCTACATCTATCCGTATCATCAATTAGATCCTAAATCAATTTCAGATTCGTTAAAATTCATCAAAACCGTCGACATTTGTTCCTAGCCGAACCCATATCAAGCGTTCATCAACAGGTATGTTTTATACATCAAAATGTTCGTGAGATCATGGGGATTAAAAACCCTATGATCGATTGGTCTTGGGTTAACTGATTTGAACGAATTGGTTCGATCATTGTTCTAGGGCTTGTAATGTTCATGGGTCTTATAGGTAATAATATGTTAAAAGAATTAATTGTCGAACAGATTTAACAAAAGCGTTTCTGGTCAAGTGGTTTGTATGCGTGTGTAACTATGTATAGGTCACGGGTTCGAGTCCCTTCTCACCAACCTGTTTAATTTTTATATTTAAGTTCTTTACATAATACTTGACATTAAATTTTAATTATAATAAACACATAAATAATATTAATTGTATGACATACATTTTATTGTTTATAAAACGTATAAATTCCTTATTCAAATAACAATACATTATTTGATGAGTATTTGAGTTATACAAATATTTAAAGTAAAATACAAAAATACTTATACAATATAAATATTTATCCAAATACGAAAATACGACTACGTTTCGTATCAAAAATCACAACTCGAAATTCAAAACCCTAATTTCCTAAATTATAATTTAAAACCCTAATTCCCAATTTTAATCTAAAACCCTAAATCCCAAATCCGAAACCCTCGACCTCGGATTTGTGATTCTTGTTTCTATTTGTTTGTTTCTAAGTTAGGGTTTTTCCCAATAAATTAGGTGGTACTAATATTTGGGAGATTCTCGGTTCGTCGTAGGCATTTCTTTTCCGGTTATCTTTGCTTATTAAGGTGAGTAAACTCACTTCCCCTTTTTTTCTGTTTTACTTTTTGGGGCTGAAACATGTGCTTATTACGATGCTATGGTTTCTTTTCGTTTCTTGTTTCTTTTTTCAAAATGAGATCATATAATATGTTAATCTAGTTTGGCCGCTCGATGCAACTTTATGTGTTAGGAATAGAAATTGTATTATTTGTAATTTCCACCGGTACGATATTAGCGCTAATGGCCTGACAAGCCCACCTACACTAATGGCCTGATAGGTGATTAGACCCGGCGATTCTTTTGTTGATTCTATAGGTTAGATTATGTTGCTAAACGAGATGCTTGTTACTACGTTGCTATGTCCCTTGAGATGCTAAAAATATTTATTGATAACTTATACAACGAGATGGTTCAATGACGGTTACTTGACGGTTCAATAAATGTTATCAATAAATGTAACACGGATGATTCTATGTTGATTCTATGTTGATTCTATGGTCATGGTTGAATGATATAATGATATTGCTATACACATAAACTTGCGTAACATATTCATATTGATCTCGGATTTCATATTATGTATTATCAATTGTTTCTTTACTCACTAGCTAATTCTTTAGCTAACTTATTTTACACATGTTTCAGGTGGCGTTTGAATCGTTTATGCTTTACAAGACACGTAGGATTGCTTTTGGACCTAGATTAAAAGTTACTTAAATAGCCTTAATTATTGGTTTTTGCTTTCGTATTTAAGACTATTTACTTTTTCCTTGTCACGACATTGAGGCTTAATTAAATATTAAAATATTCTTTTAGTGTGCCATGTGCTTTGTACTAATGATATCCAATTCACTTGACAACCCGGTGTTTTCCGCCACCGGGCGGGGTGTCACATCAACAATCAACTATTTTCGATCCAAAGTGTTCATATACATATTTATAACATTAGAATAGCTTATTTTTATATTTTTACACTTCCCATATGTTTTAAATAAATAAGTGTGAAACTATACATATTTAATATAAAAAAATGCATATTAAATAATCTATAACTTTAAAAATTATGAAATTTAATTTATAACCATATTTTGGTAAAATGAAAGTGCAGAAAATATAAAATCTCATTTTCAAGATGGTTAGTCTAGTCTTGATGTTTTGTTCTAAATAAAGTGTTCGGTTTGACTAGTTTAAGTCAAACTTGTGTGTTTTCTTTAGAAAATGATTTCTATCCCTTTTAACACTTTTGCTACTGAAAAAGAAGTACTTTTATGTGTTTATAAGGTATGGAAAATCATAGTATTCATTGTGTGTGAAAATGAACGTGTAGTGTACGTGTAGTGTACGTGTAGTGCGTTTTCGGGTAGTTTCTCGTTACCTTGTTGATGAGAGTGAGTGAGAGTGCACTTGGGAGGTTGCTATTGTCATGAAATGATGCTGGAAAGCTCCTAGAAACCGACTCGTCGTAATGGCTCTTGGATGATGGAATAAACGAGTTTGTAAAAGAAGATGGTGTGTGTTTGTGTAGGCATTCGTTACATTATTAATGGATGATTTCGTGGCGTTGGGGCTGGATATTGATGGACGAATTTGGGGCTGAATTCTCTGGAAATTATTGGTGTTTGAGTATAGGTTTTTGAGAGAAAGTTGAAGTGTGCAAAAGGTGGAGAAAATGGAAATGTTGTATGTGTGTAAGTAGTGTGTACGTATGAAAATGGAAGAAGAAGAAGAAGAAGAAGAAGGTGTGTGGGTCCTACCATCTTGATTCTTGTAAGATTATGGATGGATATTTGGTTAATGTAATGTTTTAGAAAAATATGTAAGGAATCAAAATCTCATGCAAGTGTTTTGATTTGAGGGTTTGGGTGGTGATGTTGGGTAGGAAGGGACAAGTAGCTACTAGGTGGAATATTGCTAGAAGTTTAGGGTGGCTTGTTTCATAAATTTGGATGATGTGCATGTATGGTGTGTGTAAGTATTGTAAGAATGTGTCTTGCATGTATCTATCTAATAAATCAAACCATTAGGGGGCAATTTTTGGAGGGATTTTTTTCTATAATAGGAAGTTTGGGAGGTAAAATTTAGCTAAATTTTTCACCATGCAAGTTGATGGAGCCAACTCCTTAAATGCTATATATTTACAAATTGTTAAATATAATGGTTATAATTTCTTTATAAATATTACTATTTAACCCGTGTGTAACACACGGGTATTAAACCTAGTCTATCTAATAAATCAAACTTTTAGGGGGCAATTTTTGGAGGGATTTTTTTTTCTATAATAGGAAGTTTGGGAGGTAAAATTTAGCTAAATTTTTCACCATGCAAGTTGATGGAGCCAACTCCTTAAATGTTATATATTTACAAATTGTTAAATATAATGGTTATAACTTCTTTATAAATATTACTATTTAACCCGTGTGTAACACACGGGTATTAAACCTAGTACATGTATACATGTATCGTGTGTGTGGATATATATAAATAATCCTTGCATGATAATAACATATACATATATACGTTTTGTGTGTGTGTGTGTGTGTGTATGAAGGCATGTGGGTTGAATTTATATATTATAGATGTTAGCTTTTTGATAATGTGTTTAAGGATTTAATTAATCATGTTCAAGTATTATTGTAGTACATTTGTCTTTGCTTTAATTAAGTTTGTTGGATGACTATATATGTGTGTATTATTTTGTTTATATGTTCTAAAGATTTAATTATCCATGCACAAGTATTATTGTTACACATTTATGTTGGCTTTTATTATTTGTGGTAGATAAATATATTGTATATATATACATATATATACGTACATACATATATGTATGTATGCTTGGTTTTGCATATGTATGGATAGATGTATAAATATTGTTTGATCATGAATGTTGTATTTTTGTTTTATTATTCGTAACTATGGCTGGGAATTTCTCACCCGACCTGAAAACCAGACCTGAACCTAACCTGAAAATCGTGGGTTTGGGTTTACATTGAATGGGTGTGGGTCAGTTTCGGGTTGAACCTGCTGACCTGATTTCAAAAACAGGTCAGGTTCGGGTCAACCCACTGGGTTCACGGGTTGACCTGATTTTTTATATAAATATAAAATTTAGGGTATAGTGTGTAAATATACATGTAGTTTAGGGTGTTTTACGTTAAAATTATAACAATATCTAATGTCTTATATGATTGTACGTACATTTGGGTGGCAATTCCCGATTTTCCATAAGCTCGCTCTCGTTTAAAGAACACATTTCTTGGTAATTTTGATTTTTTTAACTTTTGGAGAATTTATTTTGTTGTAATTCAGGTCAAATGGGTCGGGTTCGGGTCAACCTGCTAAAAATCAGGTCGGGTTCGGGTTTAAGTAATGTCTAAATTTTCAGGTTCGGGTCAGGTTTGGGTTTACATAAATTTTTCAGGTTCGGGTCGGGTTCAACCCACCAACCTGATAACCTGACCCATTGAGCACCCCTATTCGTAACTAGTTATTGATGAACTTTCGTTTATATATATTCGTAGTTGGTGGGGTCAAAATGTTAGTGGAGTGATTCCTAACTAACCTAAAGTAATACTCTTGTTGTATAAAATAAATTCATCTGCGTATCCGGGTATCTAATATGACGGGTTTCCTCATCGGTACTTATCGTAAACTTACATGGGCCGAGCTCATAATTCAAGTTGGGCCTAAGCCCAATAAGGGTTGGGCCAAGCCCAATAAGGGTTGGGCCAAGCCCAATAATTTAAGTGGGGCCTAAGCCCAATAATGGTTGGGCCAAGCCCAATGGGTTTAAAAAAAATTTGGGCCCAAAAACCGGGATTGTTACAATAAGTCTCCAAAACAAAGACATACTGCTAAGCCTACGGATTCTATGTACTTTTACAATGATTCTATGTTTATCATTTTTCTATGATTTTCAATTATTCCCTTGTGTAATCTCTTACACTTTAAATGTAATTTTATCATAATTCCAAGTTGATTTTTTTATATTTTTATGATTTCTAAATGATTACTATGATTTCATACCAGATGTTTCATTCAATCAAAGATTTTGTTACAAATCATGTTATTTTATGTTACATCATATTAGTTGTTACCCATATGATATACTTATTTGTTTATTCATTTAACACAATTACATCAATGTAAACCAAATTTAACAAATCAAAACTAAGACATTTTGTATAACCCCAATCAAATTATCAAAACTTCAAATCATATATTTTGTTTATGGGTTCTAAATTCTCATCAAAGTCTAAGTCCCGTAACTACACACGTGAAATACTGGAAGAGTGGGTACCTATCTTTTTTAGTGTTCTGTTTAAGGCAAGTATTCGTATAAATACATACCTACTGTTGGATTAGTTACTTACCTGGGAACCCTCGAAAGTGAGTGTACACTCAAAGTATCTCAACTTAATTTCAATACTCAAATGTTGTAGAAACTATTCATTTATATTTTAAAAGTATATATATAATTTATATTTTAATTTAGAAGTATATATAATTTATATTTTAATTAACAGTATTGCTTTATTAAGTTTCAGATAACTTTATTTTACTTTTTTTCTAAAATATGTATCCAAAATATATTTATAATCATACTGACGTAACATGGTTAAAGGTTCTTGTTCATTTTTTTTCGAATAGTTGGTTGACAATTTTCAATTCCGATCAACTTGGCCCATAAGGAGGGTTGTGGTGAGTCTCCGCTACGTATACAGTAATGAGGGAGTCCCAATGTCTATGAAAAACACCAATTGGTGTTAGAGGCAGGGTTTCTATATTGGTCCTTGCACCTCTGAGTGCTTCAGTGTTAGGCCGTTGCACCAACCTCCGTTCTAAAAAAATTGAATTCTCTTTTGTCAAAGATGTTTTTAGATGAAGTTAATTAAGATGAGTTACGTTATTTTCATTTTCTCATGGACTTGTGCTTTATATCAAGAAAGTTGTTTCTGGCGGTGTTAAAATATAGAACTACTAAATAAAATATGAAAGATAAAAGCTATCTAATAATTTAAGATACAGGGGGTCAATTTTTTAAAGGTAATTTTTTTTTATTCTATAATATAAGTCTGGGCCCATTTCTAATCTCACCTTGAGCCCAGGGTTTTTTGAGGATTCTCGGGGCCGGCCCTGCTTCTTCTAATAATCATAGGAACAACAACCAACAATTTGACGCGGTTGGTTTCTTCTTTGATTCAATTTCTTAGATTAACCAACAATTATGATGTTTCGGGTCTTCCAATGTAATAAACAACTCAATGATTTCTGGTGCCTTTCTTCCTTATCGGGTGAAATCTACAAACAACAAGGCTTTGATACCTTTTGTTGGCGATATAATAAACTCTTTAATATATGAACAATAAACACAAACTTAAATATCTTATTGAATGTAAATGTACTGTTATTGTAAATGTACTGTTATTGTTACATACTCGATATGACACTCGATCATTATCCCCTGGAAACTGTAAAACATCAACCTTTTGGTTTATACACATACACCCTTGACTTTACAAACATTACATAATAAACACTAAACATACACTTTAGACTATTTACACAAATGACACATTAATTTTGACACGCATGCATTAAGGAATTAACATTCAATATAACAAAGACCTTAGCATATACACAACACACCCTTATGTTCCTATAAAACCTTTTTTGAATACAGAAAGCATGGGTTTGTCGATGCACAAGTATGTAGTTTGTGAGCCTTTCATAAGATCCCAGTTCCAGTAATATTGTTTGCTATGTTGGATTGATTTCACATCTTCTTTGTACACAACTTTTGCTGCACATCTTATAGGTTTTTCATCAGGTATAGAACCTATCGTCACTACGAGTTTACCTTCAATGATATGGGACCAATCTTCAAGCTCAAAACCATCATGCAACTGCTTAAAGACACTGAACGGTAAATAACCAATACACACATTGTCATTGCCATCCTCGATGGCCTCGACAACAGTAGATTGCAAACCTGAGTTATAATTATTCTTTCCGTAACTCTCAAATCTAAAGATCGTGTAAGGAAAATCTTGATGTGCCTGATGTCTAAAAACACCACATATCACAAACCCCAAGATTAGGGTTTGCCAGTAACGAGGTAACTTGAATATTATTATGTTCCCATCTTGTTGTTCTTCAAACCAGTTTGGTATCTTGCTTCCAGGAGTAGCGATAGATACACAAGCATTTGCAGCAGCCCAATTCTGTGTATAACATAAAATATTAAGGGTAAACTTCGTTTTGCCTTCCTGAGATTTACCTAAAATAACGGTTTGCATACAATAATTTTAAAATTGCGTTTTGCCTCCTTGAGATTTACCTAAAATAACGGTTTGCATACAATAGTTTCAAAATTGCGTTTTACCTCCCTAAACTTACTAATTTGTCACCGTTTGCTACATCCGGATTAATTTCATTAAAATCAAACGTTAGTCAGTCCAATGTGTCCCTCATGTGGGGGCACTTTAGTCATTTTCAAACCTTTTCTTTTTATCTTGCTTAAAAGGGTTTTGACTTGAAAATGACTAAAGTGCCCCTCACGTGAAGGGCACATGGACCGATTAACGTTTGCTTTGACAAATTATTTCGAATGTAGCAAACGGTGACAAATTGGTAAGTTTAGGTAGGCAAAACACAATTTTGAAACTATTGTATGCAAATCGTTATTCAGATAAACCTCAGGGAGGCAAAAAGAAGTTTACTCAGGTATTAAACTAAATTGTTACGTAAATATTACCTTATGAGTATAAATAAATATGTTGTACATTTGAGATGTTACTTACCATAAGAAAAGATTGTTCCAACATCTTGTCAAGTTGTCTTTCATTCTCATTGTTTAGTAGTAACTTGCAACCATAGAGCCATATCTTGTACAAGCAAACATGATTTTCTTGTAGATCTTTAATCTTCTCAAGTGAGTCGCAACCATATGCTTTCAAAACTTCAAGTCCTGATGGGAGTGCATGCAGATCTTTAAGTCGACCGCACATGTTCAGCTCTAGGTGCTTAAGACTAGAAAGGTGTGAGATGCTTGTAGGTAAGTGGACTAATTTACTGTTTCCACTTAAATTCAGTTCTTCCAAAGCTGAAAATCCATGAAGGTTTTCGGGGAAGTCTTCCTCTCCGATTTGTCTCAAACTGAGATCTAACTTTTTCAAGGAACCTAAATTTCTCAAAGCATGAAAACTAATGGATTTTGACCGCCATAACTCTAATGGGTCTATCTTTCTAAACTGACGTGGAAGTCCTATCTGAAGCTCTTCTATTTTCTCAACGCTTCCAAACTCCTCTGGCAATTTCTTCAGCTTTGGACAGTCTTGAAGGCAAAGGGTAATGAGATTTTTTAACTTATGAATAGAGTTTGGAATGTTGTTAAGACTCAAACAAGTATCAAGACTCAAGAACTTTAAATTAGAGATAGATGACAATGATGGTGGCAACGTTTCTAGTTCATAACAATTGTCAAGAATGAGAGTTTCGAGTGATTGCATCTTAACCATCGGAGGGAGATACTTAAGCTTCGTGCAGCCTCTCATGTCCATGTAAACTAGTTTTTCGAGGAATCCTAGAGACTCATGAACATTCACCAAGTTATGACATTCGGTTAGTATCAACCTCTCAATGTTTGGAGCCGCTGAGACATTTGGAAACTCTATCAGGGCAAAGGCACGGTGAAGGTTAATGATTTTCAAGTTTTGCATAATCTGACAACACAAACAGAAGAAAATAAACGTTTATTAAAGATTAAATGTATTCAAATAAGTAGTTAGTTTAACTAATTTTGTAAACTATGTACCTTAATTCCTTTCCACAAATGTATAATGTTGCTGAATTTCATTTCAAGCCCAACAAGCATAGGCATGTTATCTAATGGCATTGACGAAAATGGATATTCATTCCAGTAAAGCCATCGTAAATCATTAGGGAGAGCAGTAGGTTCAGAAACTGTAAATGTATTGTAAACATGAAGTAGTCGTAGATTCGTCATGCTCTCAAAAACGTCAGCATTTAAACCTATATTTGCATCATCGATATTGTCTTGCTCTACTATGGCTTCAATTTCATTTAGTTTCTACAACATAGAAGTAAGGTGAGATCAAACCATATGCACAAAATAAAATATAAAGAGAGATATATATAGTACCTTCTTTTTCCTAATGAATTCATGCATATCTTTATCTAGCCAAATCCTGCTATTTGGGAAACTATCTCGAACTATTTTCCTTCCCATTTCTTGTATGAGATCATGCATACGTAGCTTTTTATTAGAAACAGTTATAAAAGATTTTTCAATTAGAATACGAATTCCTATCGTTGCCTCCAAACCGAAGCTATCAATCAGGCTGGTCACATGTTCTAAGTCTTTGCCCTTAAAGAAACATGCAATGTCTAGAAAAATTTGTTGCTCATCATCATCTAACCCATCAAAACTTAACTTCAAGGCATTGAAAATGTCTTGATGAGGTGTGTTAGCTAGTTTCTTTAAAGCACTCTCCCACATGATTTTTTCTCTTCCAGAAAAGTGAGAGCCTAAAACTTTTAAGGCTAGAGGAAGATTGCCTGTGTAACTGACAGCACGATGACATAGATCCTTGTAGTCTTCCGGAGGGCTGTTTTCTTGAAAAGCATGCCTACTGAAGAGCTCAATAGCTTGGTCCATAACGAAAAGAGGAGGTTTATACTTAGCATTTGCATATGATAACAAATGCTCATTTCTGGTGGTTATAATAATTCGACTTCCTGGACCAAACCAGTTATGTCCGGCAGCTAGGAACTGTAGTTGATTGACGTTATCCACATCATCAAGAACAAGAAGAACGCTCTTTCTGGGGAATAATGATCTTATGATTCCAGCCCCGTCCACTGGATGCCTTATCTTAAACATTTGAGGCACGACTAAAACGTCTTGTAGAATTTGTTCTTGTAAGGTACATATATCGTTGTCGCTTGAACTATTTTCTTTAACATCATTCACAAAGCTACTACCCTCAAACTTATAAGAAACTCTTCTAAACAAGGCTTGGACAATAGTTGTCTTACCAATTCCGCCCATTCCACATATCCCTATAATGCGCACCTCCTCAGTTGCTTCCATGTCCAATAATTTATACAACTCATATATGCGAGACTCGATATCTATAAGATTATTATCCAAACCATGAGGTTGTATGTTGCATAATATCTCTTGAACAATCTTTGAGATAGTTACAGATTCACCCCTATATATATAAGAACTACTTAGAACCCGTATACTACACGGGTTAAACGATAAAAACAAAAAATCATAAAGTTGTGGTTTTTAAAAGTTATAAGTATTTGAAACATTGATAACTAATCTTAACATAAAAAAATTAGAAATTATGAAGATAGTTATGAAATAATTTACAAATATATAAGGTATATTGGTTTTTACTGGTCCCAACTATTACCTTTTGTCTTCTACTGGTTCCAACTATTAAATTGGTTGTCAACGGTCCCAACTTTTATCACTTTGCTAACCACTGGTCCCGTCGTTAAATTTTTTTAACGCCGTGAAGTTTTTTCCAAATTCAAGACCGATGTTTTAGACCTTTTGATCGGAAGGATAATACTTGTCGATATATGTAAAAGTTTTCTCGAAAAGGCTCTCTGAACGATAAAATTTTTACATTTGATTGATGCACCGTTAGGTTTAAACACCCGATCGAATCACTATTTTGTTGTTCGGAGCGCCGTTTTGAGGTAACTTTTCCATCAATTGACTTATATTATCGTTCCGATCAAAATGCTTATAACATCGGTATTGAATTTGGAAAAAAACTTAACGGCGTTAAAACAATTTAACGACGGGACCAGTGGTTACCAAAGTGATAAAAGTTGGGACCGTTGACAGTCAATTCAATAGTTGGGACCGGTAGAAGACAACATGTGATAGTTGGGACCAGTGAAAACCAATATACCAATATATAAAAAAATGGTTGAGGGTCTAAAAATATGACAACTGAAACGAGATAGTTTGTAGTTTGATAAGTGGCACAATTTGCATGAGAATATTAGTAGCTAGTTACCTAAATTATCATTTCATAAAAAAGTAGTAGTTTGAAAAGCACCAACTTATAAGTAAAGAGTGATTTTATATTCATAACTATTAAAATAGTGTCAAACTAACATGTAATCAACAGAAAAAATCACAAGATATTGCCTGTCCCATTATGAAAATCTCGTGATATCCCTTCTTAGCAGGAGAAATTTTTCTTGAAGTGATTCAAACTAGTCTTCATTTTTAGATAAAACCTTCACAGATGATGAGGTGCGGTATTTTTAATTTTAGGTTCAGGTTAAATGAGTATTTGTACGCAAGACACAATAAAGAATGGGTTTTGTGAAAGGAAAATACCACATCAATACGGTGGGTGAATAATTATGATCTGACTGATTCATGTTTTAACAATGGCGTCATTTGTCGCATGAATAATTGCAGTAGTACGAATTCTGAGTTAGAAGTTAAGTTGATCAGTCTAATGAATAATCTAAAAAGTGATGTGAGTGTGAATATTTCAAAAGTTACATTTAAAGCAATAGATGATGTTCAGGTTGAGGAAGTTTTTGTGAAAATAGAAAAAGGAGAAGAATGAGGTAACCGCTGAATTCAATATAGCTTTTCCTTACAATAACTAGTGCTCGCTCTACTAGTCAATACTACACTATTGTAAAGCTTTTAAGGAGAAATGGTTAAGCCTTTAGGGAAAATCACTTTGTCAGTAATAGTTGGTGCGAGATACATGATGAGGACTCTCCCAATGAAGTACGTTCTTGGTAGTACAGGCTTGGTCAGTTGATAATATTATCTTGGGGAGATCTAAGTAGCTTCAACAATTCATGGTGCCATAAAGTCTCCCACCCCAAAAGGGTTAGTTACCTTAATGACCAAATCAGGAGTCCAGGTAGTTGAGGTTCGGCATTCTACTGGTTAACTTAGAGTTGATACATCAGGTGTACTAGTGTCAGAACAATGAGTGCTTAATGATAATTTTTCGGGAAAAAAAATTGAAGTTAGGGTAGGTTTATCTAAATATGTGAAACTAGCTTTGTGAGAATTTTTAACTTCTTTGGATGTATTTGAATGGCAACCTTCAAATACTGTGATGTTTAAGAAAAGTGATAACTCATGGCGTATGTGTATTGATTTTAGAGATCTAACGATTGCTTGTCTGAATGATTGTTATCCATGGCATGAAATTAATGGGAAAGTGGATGTTGTAGTTGGATTTAGATTCAAATGTTTTCTTGGTGCGTATAAAGGACATCATTAGACTCAGTGTCAAAAGAGGATGAAAATAAAACTGCTTCCATTACTAAACAAGAGTTGTTTTGTACCAAAATGACATCCGGGTTAAAAAAAATACTGGAGTAACATATCAGAAGCTAACGAATGATACGTTCGAACCGTAATACGGTCAAAACTTGGAAGTTTACATGGATGATGTGATGATAAGCACTCAAAGGGGAAAATGATGGAGGATGCCAAAGAAACGTTTGGACGCCTAAGGAAGATTAACATGTAATCAAATAAAAAAAAGTGTTTTTTTTGGGTTGGAGTGTAGGGACGTAGCGGCGTACCCACCATTTAAGGGTGGGAGCCCCCACTCCCCCTGTGAAAAAAAAAATTGTTTTAGGGAAAATATCACATAAACATAACGAAGTTTTGATTTTGATCCAATTAACTCACCCAAACTTTGTTTTGTTTTAATTAGGTCATTTATCTTTAAGTTTTGTTTAAACTAAGTCACTTAAACTTTCTTTTGTTTTAATTAGGTAACTTAACTTTAGAAATGCGTTCTAATATTATATAACTAAGTTGTATAACATGTAAAAATGATCTTTGATATTCAAATTATAATAAAAAAATAGCCTTTTGCCATTTCTTTAAATTTTTTTAATGTTTTTAAAGATATTTATTTTTTAAAAATGTTGCACAATTTAAAAAAAAAGTCTTTCACATATATAGGATTGAAACATTAAAAGAAACGTAAGTTATATAAATGAAATAGGGGTAACTTTGTAAAAATGTAACCAAGTTTTCCAACTGTTCCAATTAAATACTTGAAACTTTATTTGTCTCTCTAATGTCACTGAAGTTTCATTAAGTGTTACAATCCTATGTAATAATTTTACGATTATTTGAATTTTTAAAAATTGAGTTGGGCAAATGAACTATGTATAAACTTTGGATACTATTTTGTGATTATTTTTATTCAATTTGACTTAAACTCAATAAATTTAGAACTTTGTTATTAAGTTGTAAATTCTTAGTCTTCACTTTTAGATCCCGATTCAAATTGATTGGAAAAAATTTTCAATTTTTTATAATCATAATTCATATATGTTTCATATGCTCAACTCAATTTTAAAAAATTCAAACATTTGTAAAAATATTACATAGGATTGGAACACTTATGAAAATTCAGTGACTTTAGGGAGACAAAAAAAAGTTTGAGGTATTTAGTTAGAACAATGAGTAAACTTGGTACATTTCTATGACATTTTCCCAATTAAATAAAATAAAGTTTGAGTGATTTTCATTTGAACAAAACTTTATGATGAGTTACTAATTAAAAGAAAAGAAAGTTTGAGTGACTCAATTAGAACAAAACTTAAAGATAAGTTACCATATTAAAACAAAACAAAGTTTGAGTGACTTAATTGGAACAAAATTAAAACTTGGTTATGTTTCTATAAAGTTACCCTAAAAAATTTTCGTTCGACTCCCGTAAATTTATCCCTCGACCAACATCTCAGTTTGATGCCTAGTCTACAGCCCATAGGAGATAATAATATTTAACCATGGATTGAGTAAATTATGGTTAGAAGATAGTATTATATATCTATTTATATTGTCATGTATTATAATTAACCCATCACTATTGCACAAAACTATCAACATAGTTGATGATTCGGATGGTTATGAGTGCAAGAAAGGAAATACATAAATAACACAAGTGAGAAGTTAGGAATGGTGAAAAGTTTAGTTGTAGAACCAAGGTTCTCAACATCACAATTTTTATATCATAACACAAGTCCTCCAAGATAATTTTGTTTAAAAGAATGGTTTAGTTTCATTCACTTCTTATTTGTAGATTAACTAATGGCTTAAGAAAGATGTAGAATGAATGCATATGAGGTTTAAGAAACAAAATAAATGATTTATTTTATAAGGTTTTAAGAAAAATAATCATAACTCGAACCTCAAAATGGTGATTTACCAAACTTTATATACCTTGGCAAATATATGGTAAATTCCTAGAGGATGTTTCAACTATTAGAAATAAAATAATGTCAAAAAAATGAAAGAAAAAAAAAAGAAAAAAAAAAGAAAAAAAATAATTCCAAAATACTCACAAATAACAAATTGTTATTAAAAATTTGTTGCAAAAAGATGACGTTCTTAAATATATTGAGAGAGTTTGAGAGACAGTTTAAGAGAATTTAGAATAATGAAAGTGATTAGAGAGATTTGAGTTAATATTTATAGATAAAAATTAGGATATAACATTAAAAAAGTTATTTAAGTGAAGGGAAATTAAACATTTTCAATTTTGAATATAAGTGGATAATAAATGAAAAAATTTCAAATTTGACCACTCAACCTTATTTTATTTGTTGTTTTGCACCATACACTCATGTTTAAGCATGATTTTGGGTACTTTAACATATGAACCATAAAACACTTATATAATCATTTTCCAAAAAATATAAGTATTAACAAGTTGCTCGGTTTTGCGTTAAAATGTGTATTCGCAATTGTTTAAGCGCTGTACAAACATATAATCAACAAGATTGATATAAAAAAGAGTATTTTGCTATAATCAATTTTAATATTACAAATAATACAAATAATGAGTACGATAACTTGCTTAGTTTTACGTTAAAATGTGCATTATTAATTTGTTTAAGCATTGTACAAACATATAATCAACAAGAACGATATAAAAAAATAGTATTCATAATTAATCAAGTTTTGACATTACAAATAATTAAAAAAAGTACGATTACATTTGAAATTAATATATATGAAAAATACATTTTTCATTATGTTGTTTCTTTTGTAAATTGTAATGATATTTGATGTATTATGGTGATTTTATGTATGAAATTTAGTTTTCTTTTTCATTTTTTAAATTTGATCCGACCTTGTTCGACCATATTCGAGTCGAACCGGGTTGGAAAAAATATTACGTATCGATACTCAAACAATTGCTATCAAATTTCCGACTCTGTGAAAAGAAAATTTTGGGTCCGTCACTAGACATACAGGACTAAGGTGGCTAGAGGCGGATTGAATAACCCAAACATAAAATGAGAAATGTGATAAGAATGGAAAAGGGAAACTTTAGCGGTTAAAGTTGTAAACAAGTTACTTGTGTATAATAGTAGAGACTACGTATAAGAGAAGATTTTCTTCATGTAATTTTTTTTTAATATAGCATATCTATAGGAAACATATCTAGAAAGCCATAGATAAGCCTAACCGGCCAGCTTAGTTTTTTAATTTGTTAATCAGTTGGTTTAGTATTGTAAAGAGTCCAGGGTCAATACAATAGTGAGATATGGTTTTTTTGTAAGTCATGAATGAAACAGTTTCTCATCCAATTCATTCTTCTTTGTTACTCTCTAACTAAATTTACTGTGATTTTAGCAAATTTTATAAACGCATCTCCTTAAGGGGCTGTTTGGCAACTTCTGAATGGAGAAATGTTGAGTCAATAAGAGGTCTGAATCAATAGGAGGTTTGAACCATTAAGAGATAAGATATTTTTTTAGCTTTTTTAAGGCAAATATCTGACCAATTTAGACGAGACTCCTTAGAGCATTCACAGTAGGTTCCTTTTCTATATCTTTAAAATTACACTAAAAAACACTACATTTACACTACATTTCCTCTTTCCTTTCAATTAATTAATACTATTTATACATTAATCATTACATTTTACCGTTTCTCTCTCTTCTACCCATATATATTTCTTTAAATTTACCGTTTCTCTCTCCTCCATCCATATATTTTCTCTCTCCTTCACTCACAACCACTCAAAACAATTCCATAAAATTTTACCAAACCCACTCACATAATTATAACAATTCCACTGTGAATGCTCTTAATCATTCAGACTCAGTATAACGCTTAGCCATTCAGAGGCAAATGTCTGAACCATTCAAACATATGTTCGCGAAACAAACAGTCTGAACCATTAAGTGCTGAACCATTCAGACATCTGAACCATTAAGAGACCAAAACAAACAGCCCCTAAGTTCATTAAACACATATACAAATTTATTCATTGGTTACGTACACCAAAGTAAATTAAGTAACTAATAGATGAAAGAAAACTAACTCTTTAGGTGTTTCTAAGATGTGATAACCAGATAAATTGGCAGCTGCAACCAATGCTTTCCTCCACTTGTTCACTCTATCTATCTCTCCCTTGAACTTCTCCTCGTGTTGACAAAAAGCGGTAGCGAAGTCTGCTTTTTGTTGGCGCACATCAGAAGGATCTACATGGAAGAACACGGGTAACACCTTGTGTCCTTCAAGTGTCTGACATTCAATGATTTTCACTAGCTCATCTAAACACCATGAAGAGTTTGCATAATTTTTCGAGAAAACAACCACTGCAAACTTGGACTCTTCTATGGCTTTTAGGAGTTCAGGAGAGATAGTGTCTCCCTTGCGAAGCATTTCATCATCCTTGAACACTCGTAATCCTCTTTGGACAAGAGCGTTATGAAGATGATCTACAAAAGTATATCTAGTGTCTTCCCCTCTGAAGCTTAAAAAAACTTCATAGGTCCATCCTAAGGTTTGTATGGAAGAGGAAGACGCCATTCGAATACACAAAGGTATCAAAAAACTGATATAATACACAAATGACAGGAATATAAAAGAAAATGGTTGTTCTTAGTTTGTAATCGATCAACGATTTCTTATATAGAATGCTTTGTTGATGGCAAGACGACTTTTTCAAGCAAACAAACAGAAAAAGTAAAGTTTACTTGAGGAAGATTTATCTAGAGAAGGTACTAATGAGGTAGGATGATTGTTCTTTCAGGTTAAAAGACAACGAAATTACATTGACAAATACATACACATTACAATAAGGTACCGAAGTGATAGGATGATTGCTGGCCGGTGGAATAATTAATTGTATTTAATTTTTAATTGATTTTAATTAGTCTCTTATAACAACAATACACTACGTTTGAACCTGGATAAACTCTAAAAAGCCATAGATAAGCCTGTATATGGGTCAAGAAGAAATTGAGGGACTTTGTTTTTCTTAAAGGTCCCGAGTTCTAATCCAAGCACAGACACTAACTAACAACATATAAATTGTTGCTTAAAAAATACTCTAAAAGTCATTTTTTGATCTTCTAGTTTAATTACTTAGGTAATTTATTCTAGAAAATAACATATCTAGCTTGGTCTAGTTTACCTCTAAAGAAAAGTATAAATGAAGTAGAACATGGAAAAACATATACAAGATTGCATTTGAGATAGAAGGTTAGAATTTTGAAGCATCGAAAAACACTTAATTTTTTAACAACGTTTAGAACTATTCTAATACCTAAGTGAGCCTTTATGAAATGGGATTAGAACCTGAAACCTCAAGGATCCCAAACTCTTACGATCACTTCAATGTCATTGGGTCCATAAGGTCAATTGCTAAAAACACTTTATATGACATTCAACTTGTTTAACAACAAATTATAAAACTGTTAAAAACAACAAATCATAAAGAAGCATTACTCCAAAGTCCAAAAATTCTTAAAATTATTCATAACTTTACCCAAAAGGAAGCAAAACAAATATGGCACACAATTTAGTTAACAAACAAACACACAAGCAGACCATCAAAAAAGAAATTTTTGGCACAACTAACCAAAGTAGTCATGCTCCGAAGCAGAAAAATGCAGGGACTAGAATAGAATGTGTACGTATGCCTTCTCATCTCATCATTGCTGTACATTACTTCTGCCATTTCCTCTCTGTAACAACAACATAAGCCAATCAGATATCGAAAAGGATGACATGGAAGATGAATTGGTGGTAAGTTTGGTCGAATTGTTTGAAAGTTTGAGGTTTTTTATTAACAAAGCTGGTTACTTTAATGCATTTTTTTATGAAACATGCCATTAAAAATAATGCATGTTTTTAAAAACATACCTGGATTATTAACTCCTTTGGTGGTCTGATGCAAGGTCTGCTTGATACGTGATGAACGACGCCTGTCACTAACTGACCCAGGTGACGAATGTCTCTTTTTCAAATAAGCCTCTTTACCTTGCACATCTGGACTTGATCTTGGTGAGTTATTTGCCAGAGCTTTTGCTTTTGCCGATTCGGTAATTTGCATATAACTTGGTACAGAATTACTACTGCAACTATCTCGAGGTTCATGATCAACGGGTTCAGAAGTTTGTGACCCAAAAGAATTCCTCCTGTTCACGGGTTTAGTTTCTCTAGGTAAATGGTCCAAACTGTTTCTTAAACTTGAACCAAGGTTTGAGCTTACAGGAGACTTTGTGCTACTTGACCACGGTTTTGGTTTTTTGCTTGGTACCTTTTTGGTTTTTTTGTTATTTGAGATTTGGCTAGCTGGTGTAACTTGGTTTTCAGAGGCAGCTACATGACCTCTTGGAGACGTTTTTGGGGACTCTATTTCTTTATGCATTGATGACTTGTATATTTGACGGCCAGTTTCAGGTTCCAGCTCAATGTCTTCATTAGATGTGTTGTAATCATAATTTTCTGATAGATTTGAAATGGAGTGAGTCAACTCAGTGCCTAGGGAAGCATGTTCCTTGCCATCTAAAACTTTGGAATCTTTGTTGTATTCAATGTTTCCAGCCTCTGATGGATCTGGTGAGTCAAGCATGGATGTGACAGAAAGCTCAGTTCCACATTCTGACCCACCGATTCGACTATGACCCAACTGTAAGCTTTCATAAACTGGTGATCCCACTGGTTCAACAGAATGACTTTTATTCACAGGGGGGTCCACTATGTGTTCTTGATTGAAAGAATTGACGGAAGTGAATGAATTGTTCTTAGAAGTTAACTCTTCAAATTTTGAATGGGCAGCAATGAATGCTGGATTACTCGCCTTTCTTGATCCAAACACGGGCTTTCTTCCCTCTGAATCTTCTTGTTCAGTGACAACGCTTTTGGAAGGATGTTTGGGCTTTTGAACCTCGACTACAAGCTTCTCAGGCTCGGGTTCAAGACCAGTATTCCACTGTTTGCTTTCATCAGAAAGAAAATCAGACTTTTGTTCAGAAACTATGTTTCCTACCTGGTTTTTAGTATCAGTGACTTTGTCTTGTTCTTGTGTCGATGCATGCAATTCCATAGGCTGGGGAGAAGACACCGACGTCCACCTTTCAAACCATTTCCAAGTTGAATCATCTTTGGATGGATCACATCTGATACTGATTTGTTTGGTCCTTGGTGTGGATTCGAGTACCTTTAATAGAATTTTTATTGTTAATTTTCTATCACTAAAGAAGGATATGAAACTAAATGAGTTCATTTTTGGATCATACCTAACCTCCAATGGGTGAATTTAAAAAATAGCAAAAATGATAGCGTTAAGTATATTCAAAATGTACAAAACCTTCTAAATTTTTCCATCTTAAAGACAATAAAAAGGGTTTGTGGGTCATCCCAACTCGATGTGGAGCGAAAGAAAAAATGAAAATTTTGACACAAACCATACTTGACCCATTACCATCGAATCCCGATCAGCCTGATTTGCCACTTGTATGGGGAAAGTTGAACAGTTCTAAAGAAGAAAACATTTTTTATTACCTGGATAGCAAATCGGTTACTGAGAAGCTTCTCAATTGAGATATATGTTGGATGTGGCATGGTTCTGGAATCTTGTTTCCCCTGGAAGATAACAAAGAACAACATATAACAATAATGGTTGAAGCAAAGGCAATAGATGGAACAGACTGTTATGCAGGGTAATAAGTTTTGATTAAGAAATGATTTCCAAATATTTCAACATAAGAGAGACTGGAACTGTTTCCAAATTTAATATTCTTTTCATTTACCTTTTTCCTGGTGGACGTTTTTTCAAGAGACATGCTAGCATGACGGGCACGAACAAGAGCTTGCATCTTAACAATAGATTGAATGCAACGCAATGTACCAGCAGCACGACAGCGAACCAAATGCCCTCGTACAGCAGCTTGTAAACTCACAATGTTCTTATACCTCACCAATTCTCTCTGAGCCTAAATGATACATGCAACCATAATTAACAGTATTTTCTGAATTAGGGTTCATTAACTAGTAAAATATGTTAGGGCAAGGAGGATCAGGCGGGTAACGAGCTAGGTAATAGGTTAAGGTTGTAACAAGTAATTTTTAATAAATGTAGGGTAGAACCATAAATGATGCGTTTTTGCCAATTATAAATTTGACCTATTTGAACAAATCAAGAAAAAACCATCAAATAGACACAAAAATAAATAGACAAAAATTGCTACATTTAGCTAGAAGTAAAAACATACCAAGTTTTTCCTAATAGCAGACTGGATGACAATTACAAGTGATTCATCGAGACTGGAATCGAATTTAATTTCATCTTCATCCGCTGCTTCAGTGACCAAATTAGACACCGTACCGCCCTCCTTGATGGCTGATGTTGACACCCGAGGCAAATCCTCTGTCCATTCATTTGCAGGAGTTTTCTCAGATACAGAACTGGCAGGTGCTTCATAGTTGATGATAACAGGTTCTGAGTTCGTATCCTTAGAAGGTATTTCAGATATAACCGTGGTGTTTAGCACTTGATGCCCTGCTGATTTTTTACGGAAACTCCATCCTCTTTTATAGGAACCTTTGGTCTGAATTGTTTTAACATAAGCTTACACGGTTAGAAGACACATATTTATACTGTTAGTGTATACACACGCACAAGTTTTTATGAGTGTGTAACTTATAACTGACTGATCTCATATACACACATATATATTTGGCACACTGCACACTTGCACCAGAAAGTATTTGCATGGCAGAGAGAGGAAAAAATGAGTAAACTATTGGTTTAAAACCTCTTAAATAAAAGGAAAGCAAATCATGTATGATTACTTTCGGCAAAATACAGATAGTCATATGTTTCTGGAAGTAAATGAAAAAGTACATGTTTAACCAGTGATTAAAATATAAGTAAAGTTATCCTTCTATGCAAGATTACGCCATAATTGTTTATCCTGCTTTAAATGATATTCACAGGTTCCAACTTTAGAAGATCTCTAATATTTAGTGTTAAAACCATGCCTAATCGGCCAGTCAGGAACACAATTTCAGACCATGTTTGATTGTGGAATCCCCTAGTTAACCAGGGATTGGTGTGCGGACGAGGAACTCCCCAACCCCATAAAAGTATTCAACGGTATTATATTAAGTACCCAATATTTCAAATTCAAATGACCTAAAATCCTATTCTCTGATCCTAATAATTGCTTCAAGGGTTGAGAAATAATCAAAGCCAACCGCTGGTTGATTTTCTTGTAACACATGAATTCTACATTTCTATTGAGTAATAATGACAATGTGTCAGGGTTGGGTTTGAGATATAAGGCTGCCAAATCCCCACTTTGCTTAAGAGCATCTCCAACAAGCTCTTTATTGCATGTTCGAACGCCACCTTGGCGTTGATATTACAGACAAGTTCGGATGTCCAAAAATCCCCCCCCCCATTTTACATCACCTTTATATATATACATTTACTTATATGTATACATAAAATCTCTGTTGTCAAAGGCGATAGGCGCACTCAAGGCGCAATGCCCTTTCCTCGGGCCTAAGCGCAAAAAAAAGCGCTCGCCTGAGACAAAAAGAAGCGCACAAAGAAAAAAAAACTAAAAACATTTATGCAGTAGAAATTAATACCAAAATCAATACCAATTGTAAAGCTTCAACAAAATTCCAGTTCTAGTATTGTTTATGAACAAAAAAGCTTTAACAAAATTGTAAAAGCTTTAACAAATTGTATAAGAGATGGATTATATACATATGAATGAACCAACTTTATAATCAGTTTGCATATAAAGATGAATTAATAAAAATAACTGTCATATTTTTTACAATCAGTTTGCATATACAAATGAATTTCAAACAATAGGTTGTGGATGATGATTATATAGAAAAACTAGATTAAACCCCGTGTGTTACACGGGTAGAAACATAAAACACAATTATAAAATGTTAAGAAAAAGTAGCATTTGAAAATAAACTACACATTAAATGAAAGATACATGAAAATAGAAACACAAATTGCATTCAAACTCTAATTTGAGCCTTGAACAAATAGATTTAAACTACAAATACACTATTAGTATCAAATTAGATATACACGCTTTTAATTGGTGCCTTATATATCCTAACAATTAATTTAAAAAAAGATTAGAGAAACAAACATACAAATAATTCAGATGATAGATATTCAACAAATTCACGGTGACACTCATATGTATCGGGTCGAGCCTAGGTCGTAAATTTTGATGAATTATTTGTTTAAGTTGTTTGTCTTTCGTTTTCACAGTGATTTCAGAGATGTAAATAAGGTAGATTGAAGCTTTTAAAGAAATTTTTTTGGGTGATTTAATGTTATCGATTTTGTTTCCATACATAGTTTAGAGGAAAAGATTTTTAGTTTTTGAGCGGGAAAAATGTTCCAACACCCTCTCTAATAAATGACATGTGTCCTCTAAAACCCTCTTTTATTAAAAGGTATAGATATAGATATAGATATAGATATAGATATAGATATAGATATAGATATAGATATAGATATAGATATAGATATAGATATAGATTCTAGTATATTAGGTAAATATAGAGTAAATACGGTTTGTTATAAGAAATCCCTAAAAATCAGCTCTTGATAAGTAAAAAAAATAAGAGAAAACAAAAAAAAACAATTTTTTTGTCCACATTGGCCGCTTATTTCCTGGATCCTCTAATCTGAACGCAAATGCAACGCTGGGCCTTTTTTCCTCGCCTAGGCGCAAAAGCGAACGCTTTTTACAACAGAGCATAAAATATAAAAATTGATCTTTGAATGAGGGGTCTTGTTGGAGTAAATTTGAGGGTTTTCGAAAGATAAATGGAAATCTAATGTGGCAATGAGGTGGTATGTTTTTGGATGTTTGAACATAAAGACTGTTGGAGATGCTCTAACAGTCTAACTAGGGGCTCGTGTCCCGCTCCCGTCCCCAAATTCAACCAGCATAAACACAAAGTAACAAACCACTGTCTGCTTTTAGCAACCAATGCCACATATAATCAAGCAATTCGACGCTTATAGACGAAACTCATTACTCATCTTTAGTTGGTATGGCCATAATCAACAACCAATATTTTTGTTTAAGAGTGTGTATTGTTTCGTCCTACACTTTAAACAATCTCAAACAAACAGCAACAGAGATTAATATCTCAAGCCAGTCAAAGCATTTATATTACATAAATCAAAACAATTTTCAACTTTTCTATGTGCTCAAAAATATAACATTCAGAGTATGTAACAACATTTTTCAATAATTCAAATGCATACCTACCAATAATCACAAAATGTCTCATATTTCAATGTAGGGGTGTACGAAACCGCCCAAACCGGTCATCGGTTTGGTTTCGCGGTCGGTTTATATTTATACAAAAAACCGTTCGTAAAAAACCGGACCGGACCGTTATGAACGGTTTGGTTTACGGTTTATACCAAAAACCGTTTGTAAAAAACCGGACCGGACCGTTCGCGCACTTGTGTATATATATATATATATATATTATATCTCATATATGAGTTCTTTTAAGTAAAGTATTAAAATATGTATTAGTTTGTTGGTGCTAAAATATGTCATAACTAGTATATCGATCATACATATATATAATATCATTATATCTATCATTATATATATTATACATACTATCATTATATTGTCACAACATATGTAATATTGCAATATTCATATATATAATCCATTTTTAATACCGGTACGCTTGAAAATTTATACGATTTTGACAAGATTTTGGGATGTTTTTTAAATCTTTTAAACTTGGACTATAAAGCTCAAACCGCAAATCCAAACCGGACCAAACCGTTCGTATGGTTCGGTTTAGGTTTGGTTTTTTCTTTAAACGGTTCGGTTTTGGTTTTTAATGGTAAAAAACCGCAAGTAACGGTTTGGTTATGGTTTTATCCAAAAACCGTAAAAACCGGACCGCGTACACCCCTATTTCAATGTACTTAACTATCAAACACAAGTTCATGTCAATCAAACAACTGAAATCAATCAATTATACTCTTCGCACGAAACATTTTACTCATGTGATCCGGCATTTCGCCTCTATCAAACACACAAAACTCGAAGTTGAGAAAAAAGTACCTCATTAGAAGCATCTAGATCGTCTCTATCAACAGACTCAGAGCTGCTGCCACAAACAATGATTTTGAAGCAATATCCGGTGGATCTTCCCATGATTCGAACCGTATCTCTCTAGGTTAGTGTTTCAAATTTTACAGTTAGCTTTTATGTTTCGCCATTGTTGGAACTTGCACTATTGCAAGTTCGAGTGATACTGCTGGGAGATAGTAAAACACGGATTTAAACATGTTTCTTAAATCTAACTAATATTTGTGTTTCAATTCCGCCACTTGTATTATTTATATTCGGCCGTTTGGTTTTTAACCGTAAATGATTTGAAAATCTAAAACTTACTAAAGTTGGATGGTGATAGGGATCAAACTTCCCAAGGCATTTGATGTTCCTTTATATCATCGGATTTAATTAGGACGGGTAATTGAGTCGCCTGTTTAGATACGGATAAGATCATACATCATGTAATTTTATTATTTTTTAATATAATTAAAATTAGAAGCTTAAGGTTTAACATATCTCCTTTATGGTGCATAAAATAGACAACTGTCACATTCAAACACTCAAAGTCATTTGTTAAAGGGTCATTTTCGTGTTTGATACTTTTGTTACTCGAGTCGTCATGAACCTGTTAAACACGATAAGACACGATTTGCCAGCCCTAGATTTAATATACGTGTATATTAATAATATTTATAAAAAAAATTATAATTATTATGTTTAAACATTTATAAATATTTATTATTTAAGGATTTAGCAACATCGAGTTATGTGTGGAGAAAATTTTCACTCAACTTTCCTCATAAATTTCTTATTATACTACAAATATTTTTCCCTAAAAAATTACTCTTTTAATACCTTGATTTATTAAATAGATTAGGTTTAACACCCGTGTATTACACACGGGTTGAATAAAAATATTTTTAAAGAATTATAATTATTATATTTAAAAATTTATAAATAATTTTATAAATTATTATTAATCACAAAATTTTGTCTTTATTAACTCTCCTACTCAATTTTCCCTCTTAACCTTTCTTTTATAAAATAAATTATGTTTCCTTCCAAAAAATTGCACCAATAAAACTTTAATTTATTAGATAGATATTTAGATTGAAATGAATAGAAGACAAAATTGTGATGAATCAAGAAAATTATAATCATGAATCACCATTTTCCAAATAAATGTTTTGTAAACCAATTGTATCCAAATAAATGTTCTCTAAACCAATTGTTTGAATGGATCAAATAGTTCTTTGGTCAAATATCTTCCCCTCAAATCTTTTCTAGCATCTTTGACTTATTAAAAGAGTAATCCAGCTCAAAGTTTTCCCGCTCAAATTTGCCCTCAAAAAACTCGAATTTATTATGTAAAAACTAAGTTTAATACCCATGTATACACACAGGTTGATATAAAAAAATAAATATTTTAATAATGAACTAATATTAAATTATTATAAATGATTTTTTAAATATACATTATTGAGTAAGTAAGAATAATTTAGTAATAAATTAAAACAAATATATTCATTTTCTATACTTTTTAAGTAAACAAAAAAATTTTATATTTTAAATTTAAAAAATTAAATAAAAAAAACAAAATAACAAAACTAATTATTAACGAAATAAAAAATAAAATATAAACAAAAAAGTGACACTTATCTTCCCGGCCCCCAAACATCATTGGTGGTCCTCGTAAAACCTTGCTGTATTAGGTAGATAAGGTTACGCAATATTTATAAGCAGTCGTGTCGCCGACTTCGTCACACAAGTTAAACCATAAAATTATTTAGTCAGGTCATTGTGTTATATTATAACTTTTTTAATACAAATAAAATGTACATAATAACACAATATGTATATATTTTTTACACACGAAATTATTTTTTTAAAATTTAACGGAGAATGAGCATTTTTGTATCTTCAACTCATTGTGTTATTTCGTCAGGTCATTGTGTTATATATTATCTCATTGTGTTATATTATAACTTATTTTAATACATATAAAACATACACAATAACAAAAATACGTCAAATCTTATAATGTGTTTTTATTGTTGACATAATCATATGCCATAACATAAAATCTCAAATCCATTACTTGTTTTATTTGTGTAACATTACAAATCTATTATAACTTGTTTTTTCATGTTTTAGCTCATTGTGTTATTCGTCAGGTCATTATGTTATTTCAAATTATTGTGTTATTTCAACATGTTGTTGTTTTATATTATAACTTGTTTTTTAATACAAACTAAAACATACATAATAACACAACATGTCAAATCTTATAACTTGTTTTCATTGTTGACATAGTTATCTGTCATAACATAACATCTTAAATCCCTTAGTTGTTTTATATGTGTAACATCTCAAATATATTATAACTTGTTTTTCATGTTTCAACTTATTGTATTATAATAAAAAGAGTTCATTTTTTTTACTTTAGCATTGTTATTGAAGCAATAGGTACATAACTTATTCGGTTCTTACTGGTTCTTTCTAAAAGTCTAGTTCTCCTTTGTAGGTACCACTATATCTATACTATATATAAATGGGATTAGAGGGGTAGTTTAAGATACCCAAAAAATAAAAACAAGTTGCATATTCAACTGCATAATGTACAAGAAAAATGAGGGCAGTTTGGTCTTGAAACACTATTTTCATTTTAACCCTCCTAATAAATTACACTATAAACCCTAACTACTTACACTCTACACCCTAAAGTTACGAAATGAACTTGATTTTTTTAGAAATTACCCCCGGATTACACTTCCGACTGTAAGATTTAAAATCAATACCATTAAAATTTTTCCGAAAACATCAACGCAATCGTCAACATTTTTTCTTCCATGTGCACTAAAAATTTTCGAAAACCGACTTTTAAAACTTCAAGTACAAGAAGTTAAAGCATAAAAGTACAACTGTAACTGCATGTCAAAACTACGGTTTTTAGTTGTTTTTTATAAAACAAGCCAGTTATCTAACTTGTATATAAACTATCCAGTTTTCTAAAAAAACAACTACATTCCAGATTAGTTCATTTACCATCTTGTTTAAACCAATACAATCCAAATACAGTCAATTTTTAGTACAAAAATACAGTAGCTAACTAAAATAACACAAAATCTATCAAATTCCAGCGATCGGCAAATCGTTGGCGCGTTTGAGCTGTAACAAAATGTGGTTCTTGCTGGTGCAACACATTTTTACAATCAAAAGCTCAAACAATCAACAACCCAAAATAGTTCAAAAGTAAAAAAAAAATGGAGATATTAAATGTATTTGCAGTTGGTGCGCAAGTCCTGACTATGCTGCTCGACATTCTTCCATGGCACCTGAAAAATTGTTCAGCAGATCGTCGTTGTTAAGATTTACAGGTTGCAACCTTACAATCATAAAATAAAAAGGAAGAAGAAATTAAAAACGAGTCAAATTAAATAAATATAGACTGGTTTAAAAAACATTCAAAATTACCATAAACACGAAGAACGTTGCTGCTAGATTTAGTTTGACCCTTTACTCCTGTTGGATTTAGTTTGACCCATTACTCCTGTTGGATTTAGTTTGGCCCGTTACTATGGTTTCCACTTTGCAAATTCTAAAACTTCCAGTTCCGTATTTTCTGCCAAAAAGAAATATACATGTGAAACAAGAAAATTTCGCTATTGTAATGTACATTTTGTAGTTGACAAATCTGTTTTACAAAACCAACCAAACATTATGTACAATAAGCCTTAAATAAGACCTGTTAGAACATTACAATGCAAGTGAACCATATGCCTTGCTGCAGCAGCTTTCAACATCCCATGCATCTCAAGTTATAGAAAACCCGGTTTGTTGCTTTGTAGCAGTTGATTATCATTACAGCTTTCCGGCCAATCGTCAGTAATTCATGCTTTTGACATGTACCAAATTAGTACCTAATGTTAATACATAATGCAACCGGTTTAATAAAAAACATTCCAATATATTGATACAGGATTTAAAAACATCCCATGCATCTCAAGTTATATACACATTATTGTTGGATTAGTTCAACCCATACGCCTTGCTGCAGCAACTGTCAGCATATCTCATAAGCATGAGTTTCTATAAAATGCATCGTTTGACTTTGAAGGTTAATTTGCTGCCAAAGATTCTACAGGGCTATAAAATTATATCTTTCAGTTTATATATATATATATATATATATATATATATTTGCTGTATAAATTTATGCAATTATCATTTCAGACAAAAATACATATTGCCTTGGTGTCTTTTTATGAATACATATTTAAAATGTAGGAATTATACATTTTTATTCAATGGCTAACAAATACTTTGGTAATTTAAACAATAAGGAATATGTTTGTTGAAGAATGGGTCAATTCAACCTATTATTCAGTAACATGATTGAATCCAAAGAATTCTCGGGATATGGTTAACAAAAAATATCCTAATTTAAAGGAAGGGAGATTTCCAAAAGTAAACCAAGCGGGAAAGCATATTTTTAAAATATTAAAAACCCTAATATTCACTTTATAAATACACTAACAAGTTGTTGTTTTTATTTACATTATTAAAATAAACTAGCCATGAAACCTACTTCACAAAAGATGAAACAACAACCAATCCAGGTTATATTGTTGTCTATATTATTATAGCTTAATGTATTATGTGTTTATTTTGTACATACATGCTCTTATTAATAGTGTTAATAATGCAGGAAGGTTATGATGATTTTAAATCAGAAAAACATGATGTCTCTTATGATCTTAACACACGAATAATCTTTGCTTTGAAGGTTCAATCTGTTAGTTTTACATTCAGTCAAATGTTTATATAATTTTTGTATATATGTTCTTATTAATAGTGTTACTAATGCAGGAAGTTTATGTTAATATGAAGTTAGAAAAACATGATGTTTCTTATGATCTTAAAACACGAATAATCTTTGCTTCAAAGGTTCAATCTGTTAGTTTTTAATTTAGTCAAATGTTTATAATTTTTGTACATGTGTTTTTAATAATAGTTTTATTTAAGCAGGAAAGTGTTTATGATAATCTGAAAACAAAAAAACACGAATGTTCTTGTGATTTGCATAAAACAACAAATGATGATTCGAAGGTTGATGTGTTCAAGTTTTCCATTTTCATTTTCAATCAAATATTTTACTTTGTTCGAATATGTTCTTAATAACACTTTGTTTTTGCAGGAAGTTGTTCATGATGATTTGAAAATAGAAAAAGAAGATGATTCTTTTGATTTTAACACAATAAAAATCGGTGCTTCAAAGGTTCATAATATCAAGTTTACAATTTCAATTCCTTGAAAATTCACTGTTTAAATGTACACAACAAAAATTGGTTTTCAAATGTACACTTTTTAATATTTATGTTTGTTTTTATGCAGGCTGATTCTGATAGTAGTGTTGAAATCATTTACCATGGTGCAATGTTCAGTCCATACAAGTCAGATCTTGAACTTTAATGAAGTGAAGAGACTAAATTTAACTATTTCATATTTTTATATCTGCATTATAAAAGGTTAACATAAAAAATAAAACATTTCTGGATCGCATCTTTGAAAAAGAAAGGAAGGTTTTTAAAAACAGAATAAAAAGACCCAAAAGGCTTGAATCAGAGTGGAATTGGAGTGAAGTTATAGAGCTTGATGGTTTAGATGAAGTTAACAAAAAACCTTTTAAAAAATTCTAAAAATTCAATAAAAAGGAAAGTAAGTCCAATTAAGATAGCTCGAGTTATGATTCGGTCTTTTATATGTAAAATTCAAGTGTTAATTACATTACATCACTCCAAAAACATAGGTATTAAATATCATATGAATACGGCTGTAAATTTTATAATATTTCAATACACGAAAATGTTTGCCCCTTTTTAAGTTTATTGTTTTGTAAAAAACACAACATATTTGCAAATTCTCTATAAAAACACCCAAATATTTAAAAAGATAACTTGCAGACCAATATATTCTAATTTAAAAATATTGTTTCTCATTAAAACATGACATTTTTTAATTGTGTTATAACAAGAACAATAGCAGAATAAAACAAACTAAAACAACTTAAATTTGTTAAAAGCCAATGTAACTAAACAACTTAATATTAACAATTTTCTTAATACCTCATATAATAATAACACATGTATCATGTTTTACCAAGCCCTGTCTTTTTTTCACTTTAATCTATCTATAAAACACAACGACGATAACAAACACACAAACAATAATCAAACTTATATAAAAGCATTACATTGATCAAACTTTTATAACATCACTACCGGAAAAAATATGCACACAGATAAAAATCAATCATAGTCAGTGTTAACAAAGCCTAGATGGAGGCCAGATTCCTAAACCTCTATAATGAAGGTCGGACAAGCACATCTAGGGAGTTAGACACTTCGTATGATTGATTTCAGTTACAATAATATCATACAAACAAGTTTCATTTAAAAAAAATGATGTACTTAATACAAATAGGCAAGTTTCATGGTTAACACTTAATCAAACGTGTAAAGATCCTAGACCATAGTCCAAGTGTCAACCGAAGGGCAGTTGATTCCTGTCAGCACAGAAACTCTTCAATGAGGTACTTGCTACGATTCAAGGTAGGTTAGAGTACTTACATTGGTTAAGATTACTTATTTTATTAAAAGAAGGCAAGCCCAGATACGTCAAACTAACATCTTAATCTCTTAAATGTCACTACAATATTAAAAATATTACAAGTAAGGATAAGACAATTACTTAGAAAAAATTAAAAGTAACACTTAACTGATTTAGTAAACGGTTATTTACTTACGCTTAATCTTTGAAGTAGCACCATATTTTGAACTTGACCACAACGGCTATGTTGAATCATGGCCACTATAAACATACACAAAACATAATACATATTAATTAATATCTGCATAACCTCATTTAACCAAATGCATAACAACCACAATGATATGAACAAGATTTACCTTTTGAACAGAGTTGAAATATCATTCTCATTGAAGTAACAACTATCTGCACATGCAACATCATTCAGTATTAAAACAAACGATGAAGTATTGTTTGTGTTATTAATAGAGCATAAAACAAATTGTTGAAATAATAATTCAATAAAACATTTAAATATTAATTTTTTGAAACATATTCTTCCAAAATACTTAAGAATCCAAAGTTTGTATGATATGGTTCAAAATAGATGGTTAGTTATAACTTATAAGTGTGATTTTTCAAATACAAAAGTGAAACATTAAACGGTTTTTTTAAAATTTTAAAAATGCAATAACATAGTAAGATGAGTGAAAGGTTTTTTGTGTCTTAAAACAGACGTTAAGCATGTACTAGAACAAGGCCCATGTTACAAAAAATGTTTGAACCGATTAAAGTTATAATGTGCATATACCAAGGTGATTGTCATATATAGTATATATGAGTTACAAACTTTTAAAACTTGTTAGAACCCAAAAAAGTTAGCAGTGTTTGAATTTACCTAACTAACCATAAAAAAAGAGAACACTTGATACACAACTCACATTACAAGATGGAAAACAATAAAAACTCAAACATGTTCATCATATATCTTCTGAATTCGTGTATGACGTTTGATGATTATAATGGACTGAGATCCATTAGTATTTACCCCTTTTGCCATAGATAGCATACCTGACACGGTATGATCCAGTTTAAAATTATCATCAACAAAAACATATGAAAGTATTAGTACAAAAATAGATCATTCAGCAGATTTATTTAAAATAACAAACACACAACTTATTAAGCATAAGCTATTAATACAATAAAATATAAATCAGTCAATAACTATTAACACATACTAAATACAGATTAACAACTTCTGTAACAAGAGTAATACACTTAATTTATTTGGCTACAACTGTATACACAATATTAGTGAGCATAGACACTATAAAAGTGTGTTTTGATACAATAACAATCAATAAACTGCCTATGATAAACTGTGTATTTGAAAATACAACAAACAGATTTAAGAAATAAGATATGATACATATCTTGTTCGGTTTATTGAAGTTTCTAATAACAGATTCAACAAATAAACAAACTCATTGAACGAGATTCAAATATAATCAAGTTAACATACGCCAATTAAAATAAGCATTAATAGATATAGATAAATACATGCGCATAAAAATGACGCATGCTGAAGAATGTCTTCCCCAGTTTAGAGTCTTGAACATTGTATATTCAGAAACTTTCTATTTGAGCTTGCCCCTTACTTAACTTATTCCGGCTCGGTACAAATCCAACTCTTCAAATACATCAACACCCAACTTCAAAAAAATACACACAACAAACTGAAATATCAATTTACGTTACTAATAATTCATGAAATTAAACAAACTAAACAATAGATGTAAAGAAATCGAACCATCAACCACTTAAGACGACAACCATCGACACACATCGAACCAAGCATCTGAAAACTTTGAACCACAAACTAAAAACGATGTTAAGCTTTGAACAATAGATCTGAAACCTTTCGTAACCCAAATCTATCCACAGATCGAAATAAAGGAAACCCTAAATATTCTAAAATCGTTGAACGATCGGCTACATAGATCTTCGAAGACACACCTTCGAATACAAACACATTACCGACGACGAAGAAGTGATTATCGGTTGGATGAAGAAGATGGTGGAGAAAACGAACCGATTGTGAAACCCTAACCCACAAAAGGGTTTGTCTGAATGTCTTATTGTTAAGGTGATTATATACCACAAACAATTGATCCGTTTATCTAATTCAGTTTACCCATAACCCGACCCATAACCCAACCCACAACCTATGTTTTAAACACTTGGTCCATCCAAAATATTAATTTGTCTTAATAACTAATCCAAGGCCCACCTTTAATTTTTTCCTATTTATAAAAAAGAACTTATTTTTACTTTTAAATTATGCTAGCTTAAGTTTTATAACAACTAGGTATATTCAAGACTCGCGCGTTGCGCGAGCCATTTTTATTCTATTTTGTTGCAAAGGGATAGAGGACCATATGCTTATATCACACTGAAGCTACAAAATTCAATGAAATAAGAACGATTGATGAAGAAGATATATCTTAATCCATGAACATTAGCAACTGATATAACTAAATTTCCAATCAATGATGATCGATAGACAAACATAACAGGCAACAATTATTCTACATCACTTCTAGAAGAGAAGATTATCAAACCTTTAAATGGTGCATCTCTGAATATCAACAGCAAAGGAAGGGTAAGTGCTTCTTAATATAAAAGATAAACTATCTTAGAATTATACAAACCAAAATTTTCACTTTATAATCAATGTCGACAATTCCATCTGCCGGAAAAACCTAACAAATGGCAGCAAACAGAGACACGAACCACAACCAACACATGGCCTCATAAGGGTGCCTATAAATCAACCAAAGGTCGACCAACATCACAACTATCAAGTTCTGATATAGGGTTCCGGCTGACTTAAGAAGACGTAAGAGAATAGAGAGAATCAGAAAAGAGGCCTTTGGAAGAGGCAACTAAAGTGAGAGAAAGAGATGAAAGGTAAAGAGTTGCAATGTATACAACATGTGAAGCCACGCAACCGGAAACATGTTTAAATGGAAGACCACCATCAGACACCGTAGATTAAAAATCAGGAAAAAAAAACCCTCTCAGTTAGAGGCAACTTTTCAAGGGACTAAAAGCAAAAACTCCAAACATTTGTGGCATAACCTAAAACAAAGAAAGAAACACTATTCATCAACTTTGCTAATTATTAATGTATAATATGTACTATTACAACTTGTTTAACCTTTTAAGTTATATATATGTATTTTAAAACAACATAGATGATCCGTTCATACTACGATAATCCTACCTACTTAAGATCATTTTACCGCTCTGTCTTCCAGTTATAACCGAATGTTGTCGTTATCCATCCATTAACTAAAATAATACTATATATTTATAGATTGTTACAAAAGTATTTGTTAAACTAAGATAACTATTTAGAGCCTTACAACTACAAACTTGTTATCTATCGGTATTTGCGAGTTGTCTTTCTTTCCCATTACTTTTGAACAACTAAATTATTTGTCAAAAACCCAAATTCCACTACCATCAAATGCTTCTTCGTCTGGTGTTCACGTCTTAACAATGTTGCTCCACCTCCAATGAATGATGTGACAATCAAAGAGGAGAAACCCGTCAATGTCCAACAACAAAAGGATGGAAAAACCGGAAATCCCTGAGCTCCCTCTAGATGATACCTGGTGGATGAAAAATCTGGATCTTATCAAGAGATGTGCAGGAAGGACGGCTAATTTCCATCTCATCTTAATGAGCTCACAACGGATCATTTTTTTCCAGCTCAGTATGTTAAGATTTGAACGTTTACGTATTTAACTCATAGTTATTTGAATATTATCGTTTCTGGTTTTCATCTTCAACTATTAATTACTTTACACTTGTACGCCCACCACCTAGGTCTATACTATAAACCATTGTCTCCGGAAATATCGACATCGCTGCATCGTGTAGGTCCCTACTAGTATATTATTATTAAGTTAGCGCCATTATATAATTGGGGTATAGTCTTCTTTTTCTTTTGTTACTTTTCTAGCCAGCCATCAAGTCTTGTTATAGACTGTTGGTTCGATGATCATGAGATGTGGCTCGTCTAAACTGGCGGAGCCACATAGAGCCGATCGGGGTCGGTCGACCCGAAAAACCGAGTGACCCCAGTTTTTTTTATTACCAACCCATTGTTATCTAAGGCTATCATTGCCCATTTAGTTTTAAAAAAAAGTATGAAAGTTTTTGAAATTACAATCACAAAATTTTATAAAAAGTTAAATAAAATAGTTTTACTTACTAATTGTGAGTACTATTAATAAAACGTGTGTATATAGTTGGGCTTAAGACATTACAATATTAACCTATGAATTTATTGGTCTTCACCCAATCCCCAATTACTACCAAAAAAACTCATCTCAGTCTCCAATCCGCATCGACCAAAAATATGTATTTTGTTATTCTTTACTGACTTTTTATAATTATCGTATGCTTTTATCGAGAATGAATTTTATTTCGTGTTCTGACCCGACCTGACATTTGATGGACCCAAAAAATAGTGACAACTAGCTGTCTAGGTTGTTAGAATTCATGAATAAAAAAATCCAACCTATAGAAAAAAATTCCTGACTCCACCACTTGTTTAGGAGATCGTTGGGTATATTTTGATGCATATATATTTTTGTACGGGTTAAGGACAAAAATCTGCGACTTTGGTTGTTTTCTAAATATGCAGTTTTTTCATTGCTTGGCTAGATGATAATAATGAGGTTTGACTTATATAGATCATGTATATGTCATGTGGTTTCAATGGATAATTTTGTTGGAAGCAATTCTTAAAGCATACGCGTTAATTCAAGTTGGGCCAATTGTGTTAAGCTAGAAACTATGTTAATGTATTTTTATGTATAAAAGTGCAAGGGCTAATAGTATAACAACATGATGATTCAGAAAACCGACACGATGATTAAACAATCGCTACAACTGTTCGGAAGCTTTGTTTCGATGTGTCATTAAAATAATAAAATGACACTCCTCGCAATCGCAACTCTCTATTTCTACCCACCGAAAAGAAGACACCCTCTCTTTCCAAACATCGTCTCATATAGTCATACCCCTCATTCGTTACCAACAAAGTCATGAATGTTTGCTTCTTTTGGGATTTTCTTTTTTATTTATTGTAATTTGTTATTATTAGTTTTGTTTTGGGATTTTGTTTTACTTTTTATTACTTAACTTAAAAAATTGTGTTTTCGTACCCTCTAAATATACCGTTACGACGTGCTTATTTTATATATATTTTTTATGAAGTTCAGTTTGAACCGAGTTGGTCTATGTTTCGAGCCTGGTGACCTGAGTTATATTACTTCCTTTTAGATGTGTTTTTGTGTTTTCTCACGCTCATTTTACAACACTATAAAGGTAAATGTCTGTCACATGTTTTTCTCTTAATCATGAAACATCATTGTCACATAAGATTTTGCTTACGTGTCTATCTCACATTCAATTTCACAAATCTTTATTACAACAACCCTTTGAATTTTCTATTAAAATATAAACCTCTTATAACAAAAAGGAAAATCACACATCATTTGAGATACGAACTTATAACCTTCGTGTTAGATATACAAGTTTTAACCACCGGATCTAAGCTCTTTTTTTTTGTTAATTATTCGTAACAAAGAATATGTATTCATACATTCGCTATGTTTTATTTATTTTTATTTTTATTATTTTTGTTAAATTTGTATATTATCTAAACTCATGACCTTTGTTTTTTTTGTGTTACAAGAGTTTATTAACATAGTTCATAAGACTGCACGTAGTGAGTATTATGCCCCAAAGATAACGTCCAATAACGCCTCATAACGCCCCGCACATCACTACGCAGGGCGTTATGGGCGTGGGCGTTTCCCTTAAAACGCTCTTGCCTCTCTCTCTTCCCTACTTCTCTCACTCTCTTTCTCTCATTTCTCTCTCTTGGTAATAATTGAGGGGCATTATCTCATTACGCCACTTTTGATATAATGCTCATTGCCTAGTCATCGTTCACATGACAAAAAATGCCCCTTAAGGCATTACACAGTCATGATGATGAGGGTATCAAGCCCCTTATAAAAAAGCATTTGTTCTCCCTCACAACTAATATGGGATCTTACAATCCACCCCCTTAAGGAGCCCAACGTCCTCGCATACACATTAGTCCGGTCTCTGGCTCTGATACCATCTGTAACAACCCAGTGTAACCGCACCGTGATACTGTCCGCCTTGGCAACGACACGCCCTTAGGCGTCCGCCCTTACGGTTTTAAAACGCGTCATGATGGTGAGAGTATCAAGTCCCTTACAAGGAAGCCTTTGTTTTCCCTCACAACCAATGAGAGATCTTACATTGGCAGCCAACAGGCCGACATTAAAATTTTTTAACGGCGTTAAGTTTTTTTCGATATCAAGACCAATGATTTAGGGCTTTTTAGCGAAAGGAAAATACGAGCCGATTGATATAATAGTTATCTCGAAACACCGCTCCGAATGACAAAATTTTTACATCCGATTGAAGCACCGTTATGTTTAACTACCCGATTAAAGCATTGTTTCGTCGTTCGGAGTACCGTTTCGATATAAATTTTACATCAACCGACTCGTCTTCTCCTTTCCCTCAAAAGAACTAAAAAATCAGTCTTGAATTCGAAAAAACTTAAAGCCCTTAAATTTTTTAACAACGGCCTTTTGGTTGTCAAAGTAATAAAAGTTGAGATCATTACCAGCCAATTTGATAGTTGAAACCGATATACCCAAAAATGTGATAGTTAAAACTGTTAAAAACCAATATATCAGTTAAATATGATACTCCCACCGTCTCATTTTAAATGTCCATCTTTTCATTTTTTGTTGTTCCAATTTAAATGTCAGTTTTAAAAATATAAACGCAACTTCTTATTTCACCCCTAATTATTATTGATACAAAAGATGTAATTAAGTAAGAACATTATTGTGATTTTATAGTTATACAAATATAATAATATAACTAGGTTTAATACTCGTGTGTTACACATGGGTTAAATAATAATATTTATAAAGAAATTACAACATTATTTGAAGTAAGATTTAATGATTTGCATTTATCAACTTATGCATGACAAAAAATTGCATACAAATTTACCTCCAAAACTTCGTAATATAAAACAAACATTTCCCCCTAAAAATGAAAGAGAGCCGTTATTTTAAAAAAGAATCCAAGGACAATTTGTTGAATTAACCAAAATTAGAAAATTTTGTCATTTTTAGTACCGTAAACTGTCACAAGTCATTTCTATAAACCCAACTGTCTCCTCTCTCAAATCATCAATCATTCAACACTCAAACCCTCAAACATGGTGTCAACAATATCCCCCAACTCCACCATCATCAACGTCGCTGCAATCTGCGGTTCACTCCGCAAAGCTTCTTACAACCGCGGCTTAATCCGATCCGCCATCGAAATAACCAACCAATCAATACCCAACATGTCCATCAACTACATCGACATCTCTCCATTACCCATGCTCAACACCGATCTCGAAACCAACGGCACATATCCACAACCAGTCACCACTTTTCGCAACCAAATCCAACAAGCCGATTGCTTCCTTTTCGCATCTCCAGAGTACAATTACTCCGTCACCGCGCCGTTGAAAAACGCCATCGATTGGGCGTCAAGACCGCCTAACGTGTGGGCGGATAAAGCTGCTGCTATTGTTAGTGCTGGTGGAGGATTTGGTGGAGGTAGATCACAGTATGTACTTAGGCAAAGTGGTGTTTATTTAGATCTTCATTTTATTAATAAGCCTGAGTTTTTTGTTAATGCGTTTGAATTGCCTGCAAAGTTTGATGAAGATGGTGATTTGATTGATGAGCAGGCGAAAGAGAGGTTGAAAAAGGTTCTTTTGGCGTTGAAAGCTTTTACTTTGAGACTTAGAGATGAGTGATTGAAGGCTTGAATTGAAGAGTGTGTGATGTTTTTGTGTGAACTTTTAGTTGTTTCATGTTTGAATTGAAGCTGTGAATTGTTGGGGCTTCATGATTTCACATTTTCACTGTTCATGCTCTGAATAAATATGAATTGTCTTTTGTAGATGTTTGTTGTTGAACTTACTCGCTCAATCACTTGTATATAGGGTTTACTATGTTATTGACAATCTGATTAACATAAGTATCAAACATGAAAATGATTCGTTTAATGTCTGACTTAAAAGATTTGAGCTTTACAGTTATATGTTTTATGTATAAAAAACAAATGATAAACCCTAACCTTTTAGTGTTAATTATTTTGTCAAAACTGTTCATTCAATTGTGAGTTCTACTTTCTGTATATATTTTTTTCTAGTTTTAGAACTAGAGTAAATTTCATTTCTCTATCTTTAAGTATCACATAGTTTATGGTTTTTTATCATTTAATTTTGGTAATTACAACACTTGTTAAAAAATTTTATTGAATATTTTAAAAAGTTAATTGTTAAAATGTTCCTTGAAATTTGTATGTTTCTATTGATGTTTTTGTGTGAACTTTTGGTTAGATGTTCGGGTTTCACTGTTCAAGTTGTGAATGAATTAAAATAGTTTTTTTTTATTTTTTTGATAAACTTTTGCCCATATTAACAAAATTGTGTCAACTATAAAAATAAGCTAGATTTATAGCGTCTCTCACGCAACGCGCGAGAATAGTTACGAATTGTGATTTTCTTGCAAGTGTATCAAATATGGTAATAGCGTATGCTTTTGGCATTAGAAAAGATCAGTTACATTCATATATAATTTTTTTCTAACCGCTACTACATAGTAGTATCTAGTGGCTTTTTTTAGGTCATACACTCATCTACAAAAAGAAATTATTAAACTATAACGACATATGTTTACCAGACTTCAGCTTCTTGGCACCATACAACACAATTTGTGATTTACCTTAAGTATATTGGGGGAACATCCGAGCGATTTCCTTCGCGGATCCAAATGCGCTCACAAAGCGTACAAATAAGAATAAGACCAAAAGAGACTTTATAAGGTACCATTTGAGCTGAAGATTGTAATGCTCATGGAAAGACATCTTTTGAATATAGAGTGAAAGTTCCCAACAATAAATGACTTTTTCATTTCATTATATGAACCATACGAACACGTCTTTTGTCATCCCGCCACCGCGCTTACGACTCTATAGACTTAAGTGTTGTTTGTTTTTTCTACAGGAAAACGTCTACAGTTTGCGGACCACATCTGCAGAAGAAGAGGTGGACCAAACCTCTGTAGTATGCAAGAAAAGATTGTTTGTTTTTTTTATCTTCTTTAGTCTTCTAAAATAAACTGATATTTTAATAAACTGATTTATTAAACTTAATTAATATTCATAAAAACCACAACAATAATTAAATAATATTCATGAAACCACAACAATACTAAAATAATATTTCATAAAACGGCAAACATTTTTTAAATAAAATGTCTTCTGCAGACCAAAACGTCTGCGCGTGATCCGCACGACGCAAACAGAAGAGGTCAATAAGAATTTTTCTAAAAAACAAACAAACAAATTAACAGAATATAAATAATGGTAATAAAATGATAAAATGAATACTGACGAAACATAGTTCTCTTTGGAGAAATAAATAATCATAATCCACATGAAACAACATCCATTACAATTAGAAAACTTCAAACCTTGGGGTTAACATAGTAAAGAAGCTGTTTACCGGGCTTAAAAAGGTATTTAGAAATATTTGATGAATGAAATACATCGATCAACAATTGATATTGCAGCACAACAAATAAGATGACTGGTATCACAGCAACCACACTGATCAAGATTGGTATCCATTTCATTTCCTTATGGTATAGTATAAAGAAACTCACACTAAAAGTGATCATCATGGCTGTTATAGAAAGGAAAAGAGTTAATACTCCTAACATCAGCTTGTTAGGCAACGATTCCAAAAAATCACGTTCAGCGTAACGAGACGTGAGGATGGATAAAAAGGTGAGTATGGAAGTTGATGATAAGAACAAGGACATGGCATCAGCCACTACAAAGGCAACAAATACGGCTTTTCGATAGAAAATAGGAATACCACTAGTTTGATCATATCCGCCTGGAACTGTGAAAGCAGCTGCAAATACTATTGTGGCAATAAGCGCTGCAACAACCATACATTGACTAGCTGTTTCTTTCATCCACTTCTCGCCATCTCTAATAAGTTCTTTGTGCTCTTCAGAGAATAACTCACGAGGTGTTAAACCATCATTATTATTTCGTTCTCTGTAAGAAGGCGGAATCATATTCCTTACTTCCTACAAAACAATCAAACTAAAATAGTTATTCATTACTTATATGGTAACTCTACTATGGAACTTTTGTTATCACCATGAAAGAAAAAAAAACAATGGTATATTGGTTCTTAGTGGTCTCAACTATCACCTTTTTGCTTCTAGCGGTCCCAACTATTGAATTAGCTGTCAATGACTCAACGGTCCAAACTTTTATCACTTTGGCAACCAACGGTCCGTCGTTGAATTTTTTTTAACGCCGTTAAGTTTTTTTTCGAATTCAAGACCGATATTTTAGGCCTTTTGATCGTAAGGATAACACGAGTCGATTGATGTAAAAGTTTTCTCAAAACGACTCTCTGAACGAAATTTTTTTTACATCCAAGTGAAGCACCGTTAGGTTGTTTGGAGCGCCGTTTCGAGGTAACTTTTCCATCAATCGACTTGTATTATCCTTCTGATCAAAAAGATTAAAACACAGGTCTTAAATTTGGAAAAAGCTTAACGGAGTTTAAAAATTGTAATAGTTAGGATCGGTAGAAGCTAAAAAGTGATAGTTAAGACTAGTAGAAATTAATATACCAAAAAGGAAAGTAAAAACTTTGAGAGGAAATTACATACCTTGAACCATAATAACTCTTTTTGCATTTGTAAAGCAGGTCCAAAAATATCCTCAAGTGCCTTTTTTGTGGGCATCTTTCCAACCAAATGCAACATATTGTTGTCATTAGTATGTTTTATGGGTGTGACAAGATCTTTCATTGAGCCTATCTCGTACAACAAGTTGTAGATACTCACATGACGATTTTTTACAGCAACATGAAATATACTTAGACCGTTATCATCGACCTTCCAAATCAAATCAGGATATCGACGGATGAGCTCAACTAGAAAAACTGTATTGCCCATTTCTGCTGCAATAAATAGCACCCGACTAGGGTACAATTCTTTCAATTTTGTTTCAGCACGCATGGTCCTAATATTTCGACCAATGAGTTCTTGTAGTTCTTTCGTTTTATTTTCTTTTCGATATGTACGCTGAGTTATGTTTTGCGTCTCAACATGCATGCTAACAATATGTTTGGAAATGAAACTTTGTAGCTCTAGAGCTCGATCTCTCTTACCAGAAACATGGTTATTGTCTTTCTTAACCATGTTCTGGATTTGTGCATGCATGTTATCAAGATACTCAGAAATTACTTCCTCTAATTGTTTAGCTTGATCAAGTTTTCGAGAAGCTGACTCGTTAATGTCCTGCTGGATAGGATTTGGTGGCTCTTTTATTATGTTATGAGTTTCTACTTCTAGTTTGTCAAGATATTTATTAGCAAGTTTGAGTAGTTGTAAAGCTTGAACAAAACTTGCTGAATTTAGCTTCTGATGTTGGTCAATCAAAACAGAGGGGCCTCGGAGTATTTTATCAATTTCTCTCTTAGGTTTGTTGACAATAACTTCCCAAATGAGTTTTAGTAGTTGTAGTGCTTCAGTGTCCTCTTCAGAAGCTCCCACAGTTAAACCGATTAATCTCAAACCTGAAAAACAAAAACCAGAAAAAAGAAAAAAAAAACAAATACTCCCTCCGTCCCATTAGAAGTGTCCATATTGCCTTTTTTAGTTGTCCCACTTAAAGTGTCCACTTTTAAAATTTATTGGTAAACTTCCAAATTTGCCCTTAATAACATAAAACAAACAATAGGATGGACCCACAATAATATTTATTGTCAAGGGTATTATTGTCAAATAACAAACGAAAATACCAATCATTTATTGTGCCTAAAACTTTGTGTTTTTCAAACTAAGACTATTCTAATGGGACGGAGGGAGTATATATGAAGGAAAGTGCATAAGTATTATGTGTACCCTCACACTACCCTTTTTTAGTATATGATATATCGGTTTTAACGGTACAATTATCACCTTTTGGTTTTTACCGGTTTTAATTATTTAATTGGCTGATAATGGTCCCAACTTTTATCATTTTGGCAACCAACAGACCGCCATTAACTTTTTCGTAACGGCGTTAAGTTTTTTTAATTCCAAATCAACGTTCGAGGGCTTTTGATTGGAAGAAGAATACGAGTCGATTGATGTGAAAGTTACTTTGAAACGGCACTCCGAACGACTAAACGGTGCTTAAGTTAGGTGTTTAAACCTAACGGTGCTTCAATCGGATGTAAAAATTTTGTCGTTCGGAGAGCCGTTTCGAGATAACATTTACACCAATCGAGTCGTATTCTCTTTCCAATAAAAGCAATAAAACATAGGTCTTGAATTCGAAAAAAAAACTTAACGTCGTTGAAATTTTTAATGGCGGTTTTGTTGGTTGCCAAAGTAATAAAGTTGGGACCGTTACTAGCCAATTTGATAGTTCGGACCTGTAGAAACTATAATGTGATAGTTGGGATCGTTTAAAACCAATATACCTTTTAATATTGACATTATGTATAAATAAATTAAACAAAAAATAAGAAACTAACTTATAAAACAATGAGTAAATTGTCATTTTGGTCTCTGAGTTTGTTAGAGCAATTTACATTTCTCATCTTTTATGTTTTTCATCAATTACAAATCTCGTCCTTAAACTTCACTATTACAGTGTTCGTCCTTTATGTTTAGAAAACGTTACACGTTTCATCCTGCCTATTAACGACTGCCAATATATTCCGTCAAATCCACTCATGTGCCCCCACGTGAGGGCATACTGGTTTTTTGTTGTAAAAAAATGAAACAAATTACATTTCTTGTCCTTTGTGTTTTTCAATAAGTACAAATCTCGTCCATAAACTTCACTCTTTATAGTGTTTGTCCATTATGTTTATAAAAATTTGCAAGTTTCGTCCTTTGGGCTTCGGTGACCACCATCAACGATCAGCACCACCATAAGCTCCTTTGTCTAAAACAATCTCCCTATTAACGATCGTCACCATCTTTGGGCTCTGGAACCCCCTCGCCTTACCTCTCGCTACCCATTAAGACCCGTTATTAAAAAAACTAAAAAACTCATTACAAAGATATGTGGATCACGACTACCACAAAATCACCATTCTAAAAATAACCCAAAATTATCACCCCAAAAATATCCCAAACTTGAAAAAAAAACAGATCAATATAGGTGATGATTGACAATGGTGGTCAAGGTCATGAGGTTCAAGCGAGACGTATGGTGGTTTTGGTGGGTAGCTAGCACCGGCCACCGGGATAAAGGTGGGAAGTAACAATGGTCAATGGATGGGTTGGGTTGGGTTGTTTTTTGCTTAAGGCGTTATTCAACATATAAGTTACATACTCTGTATATTAAAATACAAAAAAAAAAACTATATTTCCCTCAGGTGGATGGCACATGTCGCCATTTAACGTTAAAAAAAGACGGTTGTTAGTGGAAATGACGAAAGTTGTACATTTTTATAAACATAAAGGATGAACACTGTAAATAGAGAAGTTTATTGAAAAACATAAAGGGCGAGAAATGTAAATTGGTTTATTTTTTACAACAAAAGACCATTATGACCACACGTGTGTGCACATGAGGGATTTGACGGAATAAATGAAGGTCGTTAGTCGATAGAATGAAACATGTAATGTTTTTTAAACATTAAGGACAAACACTTTAGTTAGAGAAGTTTAAGAACTTGATTTGTAATTATTGAAAAGCATAAAGGACGATAATTGTAATTTGTTCTTTTTGTTATTTTAGTGTTTGGTTTGTTAGGTTTTTGGGCCCATGAGGAAGCCTAAATAAAAGCCCAATTGTTTATGGCACATGTTGTTGTAACTAGGGCTGATATATCAAAGTTGTTGACGAATGAAATCAGATTAGAGAGAGTGTGTGAGTTGCATAAGAGCAAGTTAGAGAGAAAAAGATTTTCGTCATTTTCAGCACACCTGCAGAGATCGTTTGTTTCCCAGAAATTGAACCGTTGGATCGTTGTGAACTTTGGACAACATCTTCACAACACCTGGGTGACCTAATCTAACGGTGTTTTTTTTGTTAATAACATCTGGAAGTCGGGTTTCTATGCCCCTGTTCGAAGTTGCAAATTTGGTGACATCTTTCTTCTTTTGCTTTTTGTTTGATGTCATATGCTTGATGTTTGTTTGATTCCAAGTATATGATGTTTGTTGTATGCCTCTAATGTATCTAGAGAAGAATTTGTATTGCTCTAATTTGGTGATAGTGGATTTGAAGCGGCTTTAGTAGTCCCGTGGTTTTTACTCTTGTCTTGAGAGGTTTTCCACGCTGAAATTTGCTGTCTCCTTGTTTGTATTTGCATACCCTAGTTGTATTTGGTTGCACCATCACAGGTTCAAATGGGTCAGGGGAAGTCTTGACCAAACGAAGACTAATTTCGCATTTTATTATTACCGTTTGTGGTTGGTTAGGTGCTATTTTCCCATTAGAGTGGTATTAGAGCCATTGGCTCTTGATTTTGGGTTAAAGACATGTTTGAAAGATGGATGCTAATACAACTAAGATGATAAATTTAAATGGTTCAAATTATCATGTTTGGAAAGGCAAGATGGAAGACCTTCTTTATGTGAAGGATTTTTATATGCCTGTTTTTAACACTGATAAACCTGAAGGTAAAACAGATGATGATTGGAATATATTGCACAGAAAGGTGTGTGGGTATATTCTTCAGTGGGCAGATGATAATGTTTTGAACCATATTAGTGGGGAGATTCATGCTCGCACTTTGTGGACCAAGCTTGAGGAATTGTATGCTCGAAAGACTGGGAACAACAAGTTGTTCTTGATTAAACAGTTAATTAACTTGAAATTCCATGATGAACTGCTATTTCTGATCATTTGAATGCATTTCATGGTCTTATTAATCAGCTTGCAGGAATGGGTATTAAGTTTGAAGACGAGATACAAGGTTTATGGTTGCTTGGTAGTTTACCGGATTCTTAGGAGACTTTTAGGACATCATTGTCCAACAATGCACCAAATGGTATTATTACTATGGAATTGGCTAAGGGTAGTGTTTTGAATGAAGAGATGAGAAGGAAGTCACAAGGTTCCTCTTCACATTCTGAGGCCTTAGTTACAGAAAGCAAAGGGAGAAGTCAAAGTAGGGGTCCGAGTAACAAAGCGAAGCATCGTAGTAAGTCAAGAGGAAAATCTGATGATTATGAGTGCTATCATTGTGATAGAAAAGGACATACAATCCTTTACTGCAGACAACTGAAAAAGGAGAACAAGAAAGCAAATTACAACAAGCAATCTGAACCATATAATGGAGATGACATCCAACATAATGAGCAACATGATGAACGACATGATGAACAACATGATGCTGATAATACTAATGTTCCAGAACAGATAGAGTTGGATGAAAATCCTCATCCAGATTTAGCAATACCAGATATTCCACCATTTGTTTCACTCAGGCGATATACCAGAGATCGTCATCCTTCCACCCGTTTTTCTGCTAATGAGTATGTCTTACTCACTGACGGGGGAGTGGGTTGAAGCAATGCAAGGTGAGATGAATTCCTTGCATTAAAACAATACTTTTGAATTGGTGAAGTTACCTAAAGGCAAAAGAGCTTTGAAGAACAAATTGGTCTACAAAGTGAAGCTAGATGAACACACCTCGAGGCCTAGGTATAAGGCTAGATTGGTTGTTAAAGGGTTCAGTCAAAGAAAGGGTATTGATTTTGAAGAGATTTTCTCTCCAGTCATGAAGATGGGTTCAATTCGGGTGATTCTTGGTTTGGCTGCTAGTCTTGACCTTCAGATTGAGCAGATGGATGTCAAGACTGTGACATCTGCCCCGAACCCGAATCCAAATGCATGACTCGAACCCGAAATTGTTTATTTGTAATCGTATTTATATTCAGAAGATGTAACGCTCGTCTTTATTATTATTATTATTAAAAAAAAAATTGGATTCTACATTATTCCCGTCTCAATTAAATAATTATATTTATTTCTCGTGTGTCAAATAATTATTATTTGTAATAACGAATCTCAAAATATGTGTAAATATATATATATATATATAGTTCGTAAAAGAAAACTATTGAAAACGTTAAACAGTAATCACCTCTAAATCTCGGAATAGTCACTTAATGTCGTAAACGAGCTAAAACTATAAAAACGTCACTTCTATAAACGTTACAATTTATTTAGTTAAGTTTGTTATATAAAACTAACTTTGGGCCAATGTTGTAACTTTTAAAACTATAATTAAAAGTTATTAACTTAAAATAAACAAACAACCAAAACAAAAGGGCCAAAGCTGTAAAAATTTTTATAAACCAACCCCCCCTGCGCAGATCACACATCCGGCAGCCTCCATCTCTTTTTCGGCCACCCTTGTATTTTTCCGGCAAAGCCTAATACACGCGTTTAACCATTCCAAAATTACCGCAAATCATTCCAAATCTGTCCTAAGCTATTTTTGAATCATTTTACTAACCAAAAAACGCGTAATCACAACTCCAATTAAACCGATTTGAATCCGTGATTTTAATTCAAATTTCATTCCCTTAATTAAACCTTCAATCAACGAATTAAACCCCCCATATCTTTCTCTATACTCGACTGACTTAAACCCATCACCAAAACACTTCAATTCCTCGATAATTGTCTTAAACGATCGGCCAAAAACCCAAACTTCGGCAACTTCATCGTTTCAACCTTCCACGTTTCAACCTTCCACGCATCAATTCAGGTAATTTTATTTCTCATTTGATCCTACTAATCATCTACATCTATCTATATCATCAATTTGTTCTCATATCGTTTACAGATTCTCGAAAATCCTCAAGAACAGTCGATCGTTTCCCCTTCTGAATCGGTACCAATTCGTTGTTTTCCAAGTAAGTGTTATATATCAAAATGATCACGATGCAATGTAGATTAAAAGCCCTATGGTTGTGTTGGGCTAAGTTATCTGATCAAAACGAATTGGTTGAATCATTGTTCTAGGGCTTGTATTTGAAAATGGTATTGTTGTGTGATAGAAGGTTAAAAAGATTTAGGAACTAACTGATTTAACAAAAACAATTCTGGTTCAATGGTGGAATAGGTTTGGTTTTGGGGCAGTGGTCGGGGGTTCGAGTCCCCGTGCCTGCAATCTGATTACTTTTTATTTTTATGCTCTTTTTACAAATTTGTTAACAATAAATTGTAATTACAACTAAACAAATAAATAACATCAATTATATTAAATACATTCTAAGGTTACAAAACTTATGATTTCTAGATTTATATAACAATGTTACATATTTATAAATGTTTATTACAAATATTATATCAAGAAAACTAAAATAGATTCGTTTAAAATATATATACGAAAATACGATTACGTTTCGTACCAAAAATCTCAATTTATAATCTAAAACACTAAATTCCAAATCCGAAACCCTAGATCTCGGATTTGTGATTTTTGGTTTCTATTGTTTCGTTTCTAAGTTAGGGTTTTCCAAATTAATTAGGTGGTACTAATATTTGGGAGACGCTCGGTTTATTATAGCGGCGTTTCTTTTTCTATTATCATTGCATTTCGAGGTGAGTAAACTCACTCCTCCTTTTTACTTTTTACGATTTTGGGGCTGAAACACGTGTTCCTATGATACTACGGTTTCTTTTCTTTTGTTTCTATTTTTCAAAATGAGATCATTATATGTGTTAATCTTGTTTGGCTGCATGATGCGAAATTATGTGTTAGACAACAGTATTTATATTATCTTGTAATTTCCACCGGTATGATAATAGTGCTAATGGCCTGACAAGCGCACCTACACTAATGGTCTGATAGGTGATTAGACCTGACGATTCTATGTTTGATTCTATGTGTTGGTTACTAGTTACTATTTGTAATGCTTGTTGCTACGATGCTATGTCCCTTCGATGCTTAAACATTTATTGATAATTTATATATATTGAGACGGTTAAATGAATGTTAAACTATAATTATCAGTAATTGTAACATGAGTGGTTCCTCATGACTTGTTGTTAAAGGTTACCTTGCGGGGCCTATGATACTTGTTTCTATGTGTTTCTATGGTTACGGTTGAGATATATAATGCAATTGCTATACACATAAGATTGCGAAACATATTTATAATGATCTCGGATTTCATATTACGTACTATTAACTGTGTTTTACTCACTAGCTAATTCTTTAGCTAACTTATTTTGCACGTATTTCAGGTGGAGTTTGAGACTTTTAGGCTTCAAGACATTTAGGATGCTTTGGACCTAGAATTAAATAAACTTTATTATTGTCGGCTTTTATTACGGTTTTAAGACTATTTATTGCTTCATTTATGTCAGACATTATGCTTTAATAATATTAAAACATTGCTTATAGTGTGTCATGTGCTTTGTACTATTGATACCAATTCACTTGACGCGCCCGATGTTTTCCGCCGTCGGGCGAGGTATCACAAAGACAGCATTCCTTCACGGTGACTTGGATAAAGAAATCTATATGGAGCAACCTGAAGGTTTTCGGGTTAGAGGTAAAGAAGACTATGTCTGTAAACTGCAGAAAAGTCTTTATGGATTGAAGCAAGCATCAAGACAGTGGTACAAGAAGTTTGAATCAGTCATGGGGAAGCAAGGCTACCAAAAGACCGCTTCTGATCACCGTGTCTTCTTTCAGAGGTTTGGTGATGATGTATTCATCATCTTATTGCTTTATGTTGCTGATATGTTGATTGTTGGGAAGAATGCAAATAGAATTGTCCAGCTGAAGAAAGAGTTAAGCAAGTCTTTTGCTATGAAAGATTTGGGGCCAGCAAAGCAAATTCTTGGCATTCGGATTACTAGAGATAGAGCTTCAAAGAAGTAACACATGTCACAAGAGCAATACATTGAGAAGGTGCTTAAGAGATTCAACACGAATAGGGCTAAAGTAGTGAGTTCACCTTTGACTCCCAACTTTAAGCTAACTGAGAAAGATTGCCCTTCTTCTAAGAAGGAGATTGAAGAAATGGATGATGTCCCCTATGCCTCAGCAGTTGGAAGTTTGATGTTGCAATGGTTTGTACAAGACCTGATATTGCCCATGCTGTAGGTGTTGTTAGTCGGTTTCTGTCAAATCCAGGTAAGCAGCATTGAGAAGCAGTTAAATGGATTCTTAGATATCTACGTGGTACTTCCAAATTGGGTATAACATTTAGAAATGGAAAGCCCATGCTTATTGGTTATTCAAATTTTGATATAGCAGGTAACAAAGACCACATGAGGTCCACTTTTGGATATTTGATGACTTTTGCAGGGGGAGCTGTTTCATGGCAATCAAGACTGCAAAAGTGTGTTGCTTTGTCTACCACTGAGGCTGAGTATATAGCAACAATAGAAGCATGCAAAGAACTATTATGGTTGAAAAGGTTTATGCAAGAGCTTGGCTTTATGCAACAGCGCTACGTGGTTCTTTGTGACAATCAAAGTGCAATTCACCTTGCTAAAGATTCTAAGTATCACAAGAGAACGAAGCATATCGATGTGAAGTATTATTGGATTAGAGATGCAATAGAAAACAAGAAGTTTGAACTTGAAAAAGGTTCATACCAATGATAATGGTTCCGGTATGTTAACCAAAGCTTTGGCAATGGATAAGTTGAAGATTTGTTGCTCGATCGCCGGGATGGCGAGCCCTTCCTCATAGGCCATAATGGGGAGATTTGTTGGGTTTTTGGGCCCATGAGGAAGCCCAAATAAAAGCCCAATTGTTTATGGCTTATGTTGTTGTAACTAGGGCTGGTATATCAAAGTTGTTGAAGAATGAAATCAGATTAGAAAGAGTGTGTGAGTTGCATAAGAGCAAGTTAGAGAGAAGAAGATTTTCGTCATTTTCAGCACACCTGCAGAGATCGTTTGTTTACCAGAAATTGAACCGTTGGATCGTTATAAAATTTGGACAGCATCTTCACAACACATGGGCGTCCTAATCCAATGGTGGGTTTATGTTAACAACATCTGGAAGTCGGGTTTCTATGCCCCTGTTCGAAGCTGCAGATTTGGTGACATCTTTCTTCTTTTGCTTTTTGTTTGATGTCATATGCTTGATGTTTGTTTGATTCCAAGTATATAATGTTTGTTGTATGCCTCTAGTGTATCTAGAGAAGACTTTGCATTGCTCTAATTTGGTGATAGTAGATTTGAAGCGGCTCTAGTAGACTCGTGATTTTTACTCTCGTCTTGAGAGGTTTTTCACGCTAAAATTTGCTGTCTCCTTGTTTGTATTTGCATACCCTAGTTGTATTTGGTTGCACCATCACACGTTCAAACGGGTCAGGGGAATTCTTGACCAAACGAAGACTAATTCTGCATTTTGTTATTACCGTTTTGGTCGGTTAGGGGCTATTTCCCCATTAGAGTGGTATCAGAGCCATTGGCTCTTGATTTTAGGTTACAGATTTGTTTGAAAGATGGATGCTAATACATCTAAGAACTTGATTTGTAATTATTGAAAAACATAAAGGATGATAATTGCAATTTGTTCTTTTTGTTATTTTAGTGTTTGGTTTTGTAAAAAATTACAAATTGATCATTTTTCCAACTTAGTCAACGTTTTCTAACATATTATGTTGATTAACAATTTCGTTCTTACGTCAACGGAAAACCAATTTAAATGATTACTTATTCCATAACTGAAACTAGTGGTGTAAATGAGTCGAGGTACTCGAGATTTGATCGATAAAAAGCTCAAACGAGCTGAGCTTTTTCAAGCTCGAGCCCGAGCTTTAAAAAAAACTCATTAAGTTATCGAGCCCGAGCTCGAGCTTTACATATCGAGCTCGAGCCCGCTCGCGAGCGTTATCGAGCTTTTCCATTATATGTTTTTTTATTTATTTTATAAATATATATTATTATTAATAGTTAAATGTATAAAAGTTATGATTAAAAATATATAATATGTATTTTGTTATATATAAAATACATATAATTAAAAGTTTATGTAAATTAAACACAAATAATTAAAATTTTATAAAATTAAATATAAATAATTAAAAATAAAATAATAAAAAATCATACGAGCCGAGCCCGAGTCGAGCTCGAGCATGAGAAGTTTGTGACGAGCTCGAGCTTTGAAATTAAAGCTTTAAACGAGCTGAGCTCGAGCTTGGTTAAGCTGAAATGAGCCGAGCTCGAGCTTAGACGAGCTGAGGATCGGCTCGGCTCGTTTACACCTCTATCTAAAACCATGATATTTTGTTGCGAGCCACATCAAAATCATAAAAATTTAATTGGTGGTTGGATACATGTGTGTGATCGATTGAAACTGTCTTTCGAGCCAATATTTGGTGAGAAACAAAACAATGAAAGGGTTGTTGCAAAAGAAAGTATGACAAGGGGTCAAGTATTTCCTTTTGACCTAGGTAGTTTTGGTTCTAAGGCATAAGCAAGATTCGAGGATGAGTGTTTTTGAAGGCAGGGAGAATGATACTTGTCACCAAGCTAATAGATCCGATGAATTAGTTAAGCGGGTTTTTGAAGCAGTCAAAGAAAACAGGGTGCATGTTCCATTTAACGAAGACAAATATGGAAAACTTGAGGTCAAGTCTTTTCTAAGACGAGAAGTAAGATGTAGGAGCATCCAAAACTTATTTGAAATTTGAATTTCCTTTATATGAGCTTCTTTTGGTGTTTATTTTTTAATATTATTTAGTTAAGTAACTTTTAATTATAAATAATAGCATTCAAGACTTATTTGAAATTTGAATTTCCTGTCTTATGGCTTTTTTGTGTTTATTTTTTAACTAGTTTAGTGCCCGCGCTGTGACATCTGCCCCGAACCCGAATCCGGATGCCCGATTCAAACCCGAGGTTGCTTATCTTTTAAATGTACTCGTATTTATTTATTTTTTTTATGTAACGTTCATTAATATTATGGATAAGTATATCGAATCTTTACGTTATTCTTATCGTATTAAATCCATCGTATTATATCCCAAGACATTTAAAGCATACTAAATAACCACTATTCATATTCTCTACATCCAAAAATATATATATTTCGTAAAAGAAAACTATTAAAAATATAAAACAAATACTATAAACGTCTCGTAATAACCCCCTAAAGTCATCAACGAACTAATGATGCTACAACGTCTCCTATAAAAACGTTACGTCTCAACTCGGTTAACTTAGTTAGTTAATATATGCAAAAACTAACCTTTGGGCCAAATATGTAATGTTTGAAAGTTAAAACTTAATAACCAAATAAAACAAACATTAAACAGCAGGGACCTAAAGAGTAACTTTCACCCAAACCAGCCCCCCTGCCCGTCCTTTCCCTGTCGCGTCCCCCTGCACCCGACAACTATTCCGGCCGTCCACCCTGCTCTTCCGACCACCCTGTTCCATGCTCCTTTCTCCTCGTTACCTACACCACGCGATGTTTAAACAACTCGCAATTGATGTTACACGCTCAATCGAACGTTTATAACTCTCAAACCCACCCCCACAATCCCGTCGATCGATCTCCACCCCCGTTTCTCCGGCGAGACTCCGATTTCAACTATTCCGGCATCGTTTCTGGTACTTTTTGGTTCCATTTTGATCCTCTCAACATTCTATAACTCTCTAACACTTCAATTTTATCTCATATCAACTCCAGATTTGTGAAAATCACTCCATACGGCCGCAACTTTGCTACCATTCAAATCCATATCAATCTCCACCAAATTGTAAGTTTTATATACCAAAATAACCGCAAATCCATGGGGATTAAAAGCCCCATGGTTAATTTGTTTGGGATTATCAAATTCGAACGAATTTGATGGTTTTGTAAACTAGGGCTCGTATTGGGTTTGGGTTATGGTTCAGGAGAAAGGTTAAAAGATTTAATGTTCTGGTTTATAAACAAAAAGCGCGCCTGGTTCGGTGGTAATGCGCGTGTGTTTGGTTGTGAGGGTCACGGGTTCGATCCTCCTCCCCATCATTCTTTTTAATAATTATTTCTAACCATTTAAACCCACACTTTAACAATCTAATAACCTATTATTTGTTAAAAATAATTATTGACGGTTAAGAAAATATGTATAAGTATATTTTATTTTACAAATGATTTAAGTTTGTAAGTTTTGTACAAAAACATGTTTTTATAAAGGATTAAGTTTCTAATTTTCATATAAATACATATTCTCATAAAATATTTAAACGAAACGTTCGAACGTTCAAACTCGTTTAAAAAAACTTCAATTTCTAAATCCGAAACATTTGACTTCGGACTTAACTCCGGTTACCACGGTTCCATTTCTAAGTTAAAATCTTTATACTTTTATTTATTTATACATTAAATAACTTTTATTAAACAAGTGATTAAGTTAATAATATGTATTAAAGACTAAAATGTATAAATTTAAAGAAAGATTCTAAGTATTAATACCAATATATTACTAATATTTTCTAAAATGGTTTTGTAAAATACAAAGCCTTAAAGTCTAATAAATCGGTTTCGTACAAAAATACTCGGTTACGGTTCGTACCAAAAATCCCAAATCTCCGTAAATTCCTATTATTTCTATTCTAGTTTCTATACTATATGTTTTTCTAAGTTAGGATTCTCATTATTTAGGTGATACTAATATTTGGGAAATCCTCGGTTCCAGTTGATTTATTTCTATACCATTTCTGTTTCGTATTCAAGGTGAGTAAATTCACTCCCCTTTTTACTATCACGTTTTGGGGCTGAAATATGTTTCTAGTTACTATACAATGTTTTCAATTTTCTATTTGTTTTCCAAAAGAGATCATAAAATGTGTTAGTCTTGACTCGCGACAAGATGCAATCCTTATGTGGTAGTTTAAAGTAGTATATTACTTGTAATTTCCACCGGTACAATGTTAGCGCTAATGGTCTGACAAACCCACCTACACTTTACAACATCGATAGGTGATTTAAACCCGACGATTCTATACTATGGTTACTAGTTACTATACTATGATGCTTGTTGCTATGCTACTATGTCCCTTCGATGCTAAAACAATTTTTGATAACTTACACATCGAGACGGTTAAATGACGGTTAAATGACAGTTATCACTAATTGCAACATGAGTTGGTTCCTCATGACAAATGATTACAAGTTGCTATATACAATGATGGTGTTCAATGTGTGTTCATGTGTTCTATGTGTTCTATGGTCAAAGGTTGAGTAATATGATGAAATAGCTATGCATGTAAGATTGCGCAGCATATTATGATGATCTCGGATTTTCTATATACTATTATTTATCAACTGTGGTTTACTCACTAGCTTTAAATAGCTAACTTTATTTTTACATATTTCAGGTGTTGCTTATGATTATTTTGCTGCTTTTGTCAAGACATAGGATTGCCTTGGACTTAGAATAATTGAACAATAAATTACTTTGATTGCCGGTCTTTATTTCTGAATTTATGACTATTTATTCCTCATTTGTGTCACAACAATTATTACATTAATGATATTAAAATATGCTTTTAGTGTGCCATGTGCTTTGTACTATTGATATCCAATTCCATTGACGCGCCCGGTGTTTCCGCCGCCGGGCGGGGTGTTACAGTTTGGTATCAGAGCCATGGTTATAGGGAACTAGGATAGGGTATTAGAAACACACCGACCTAGACTATAACCTAAGATTCCGTAGTTCAAATAGATGTACTTAGGAATTCTTTTGAACTTATTTGTTTTTTCCCTCTACAAACTTTTCTATGCTTTTCTTAATCTCATTTCTTATCCGATTTCGCGAAGGAGTTACAAGAGACTCGTCTGTTTGATTGGGATCTTCTCTTTGTGGAATCTCGTCATCATCTTAAGTAAGTTTGAAACGTGGGAACGCGTGCAATCCAGAAGGGGGAACACCTGTATCACGGACATCCTGTCTAAGGCAAAGCATTTCGTATAAATCTCTTTAAGAGACCAGTATGCTTACCTGGGATGGACGAGATGAGTGTGACCCTATAGGATAAAGCACGCTTTCTCGAATACGTTAAAAACGAACTTAACACCTTGATAAGTCTTAAGTGTCCAAACCCAGACACACTCCTAAACCTTCAAATTTTCATTTTCCTAATGATTCTATGATTTTCATTCCCACGATTTATAATTATTTATATGAATTTCTATAGTTATTCAAATAATATTCCAAGTTTATTTACTAATATTTCTAAAGTTTCTGAGTAATTTTCTATGTTATGTTTCAAAGGATTCTATGATGTTCTAAGTACTACTACTATTTCATTTAATCACAATTTCTTAAGTTTCTAAAACTTCTAAGTGATTTTCTATGGTATGTTTCAAAAGATTTTATGATATTCTAAATGGAACGAGGTGCTATTATTACATTGAATGTTTCTATCAGTCAAAGATTTTGCTACAAAACTGTGTTATTCTACGTTTCATCATTCTGTTTGTTTCTAAGCTTATGCGATATACTCGCTAGCTTATCCTTATAACACAATTACACCGTTGTAAACCGAATATTTCAAATTAAAACTAAGACATATCGACTAAACCTCAATCGAATTATCCAAAATTTCAAATCATATATCAGATACGAAATCTAAGGCATGTACTTCTAATCCCAGATCAATTATCGACTCTCCAATCAAAGGTTTATCATGACTTATGAATTCTAGTCAAGGCTAAATTCCATATCTAAATAAAAGTCATCGGATTTTGCTATTCTTATATGCTAACGTATTTGAATCGAACGTTTACCCTCAAAATATTTCAACTCGACTTCTATACTCAAATAGTTTCAAAACAACTCATCTAACTATAAGTATCTAATCCAATTTCTAATTCATCATTAAAACTATAAGTCTACTATGAAAATTATGAACTAACCATCGAAATATGTACTCGTTAATCAACTACGCGATGCTATCCATATATTCGTCATCCAAAACTTAACGAGAACTCGCTACACAACTATTCTCAAACTCATTGGACTAAATGTTTCATCTACACATAGGACCACTAATGAAATTTTACGCCACTAGTTTCATAAACTAATCCAAACTCAATGCATTTCATTTATAAAATTGTTACTCTAACGCAATGTGTAATCAACGGACTTTGTAAAACCACCGAAATTCAATTCTATTAAAATAATTTCCTTACTCTTCCAAATAAAAATATATATATATATATATATATATATTTTCCAAATTGGAACTAAGTGATCTATTCATTCAAACTATAAATTGGATTATTTATATTATCAAATTTCCATGAAACTAATTTTTCTAAAGATACCAATAAACTATATTATTACATGTACACTATCAGTTAATGCTTATGAACTTGTCAATATCAGAAAACTTAGATAATTTCATCTTACGCTCATAGAGTCGATTTTCACAAACTTGAGTGTTTCTATTCTAGTACTCAAACTTGACTATTTATAACGATGAACAAAACTATTTATATGAGCAATGTCTACCTAATGAACTCTAGTTTTTATTGATCTACTTATTATCTTAAACTGATTTTCCCAAATACTCTTTCTATCGGGTATTATATCACTACCTATGCGTGCACGTGATCGAATGAACTGTGGGGTCCATGCAAAAAACTAAAGTAATTACGGGTGCACACGGAATTATGAAAGTTGGTGCATGGAAATCAGAGTGAGTTTTGTCTTGTGTAGTTGGACCATGTTTAATCATTTATTTTCACTTGATTTAATTACTCATTTTATTAATTACACCTAAGCCACTTAACTATGCGTAAGGTTTCTTTATTCGTCTCATCCATTCTAGTAATCATGATTATTCTCGATGGTCATTTAAATAAATTCTAAATTCATATACTTACAACATTTTATTCGCAAGTTGGCATCCTATCCCATTTCTATATTTAGTGGAAAATAATATTTATTCGAATCCCCATACCGTTAGTTCACCCGAACTTTTATAAGTGAAAAGTGTTAAATAAACAAATCTCAATGAATCAGAACAAATTAATAATAAATAACTTCTTAATCTCGTCTCATTCAAATGCTCATCTTTCCACTGATCGAATCCTCTAATAATAAAGTTTCTTGCGAGATGGAACTCTCTACGGAATTGAGTAGTGTTCATCCCGTGGTTCATGTTCTGGTAGGAAGAAGTGTTTATCCGTGAAATATCATTGTGCCTATCGATGATATTCAAATTGATGAATCGATGCAATTTATTGAACGGCCATTGGAGATTATGGACCGTGAGGTAAAACAACTCAAGCGAAGCCGGATACCGATAGTCAAAGTTCGTTGGGAATCTAAGCGTGGACCCGAATTTACTTGGGAACGTGAAGATCAAATGAAAGCCAAGTATCCGCATCTTTTTGCTTCATCTTCTTCTACATCGGTTTGAACAAATTTCGGGACGAAATTTCTATAAGGAGGGGAGACTGTGACATCTGCCCCGAACCCGAATCCGGATGCCCGATTCAAACCCGAGGTTGCTTATCTTTTAAATGTACTCGTATTTATTTGATTTTTTTTTATGTAACGTTCATTAATATTATGGATAAGTATATCAAATCTTTACGTTATTCTTATCGTATTAAATCCATCGTATTATATCCCAAGACATTTAAAGCATACTAAATAACCACTATTCATATTATCTACATCCAAAAATATATATATTTCGTAAAAGAAAACTATTAAAAATATAAAACAAATACTATAAACGTCTCGTAATAACCCCCTAAAGTCATCAACGAACTAATGATGCTACAACGTCTCCTATAAAAACGTTACGTCTCAACTCGGTTAACTTAGTTAGTTAATATATGCAAAAACTAACCTTTGGGCCAAATATGTAATGTTTGAAAGTTAAAACTTAATAACTAAATAAAACAAACATTAAACAGCAGGGACCTAAAGAGTAACTTTCACCCAAACCAGCCCCCTGCCCGTCCTTTCCCTGTCGCGTCCCCCTGCACCCGACAACTATTCCGGCCGACCACCCTGCTCTTCCGACCACCCTGTTCCATGTTCCTTTCTCCTCGTTACCTGCACCACGCGATGTTTAAACAACTCGCAATTGATGTTACACGCTCAATCGAACGTTTATAACTCTCAAACCCACCCCCACAATCCCGTCGATCGATCTCCACCCCCGTTTCTCCGGCGAGACTCCGATTTCAACTATTCCGGCATCGTTTCTGGTACTTTTTGGTTCCATTTTGATCCTCTCAACATTCTACAACTCTCTAACACTTCAATTTTATCTCATATCAACTCCAGATTTGCGAAAATCACTCCATACGACCGCAACTTTGCTACCATTCAAATCCATATCAAATCTCCACCAAATTGTAAGTTTTATATACCAAAATAACCGCAAATCCATGGGGATTAAAAGCCCCATGGTTAATTTGTCTGGGATTATCAAATTCGAACGAATTTGATGGTTTTGTAAACTAGGGCTCGTATTGGGTTTGGGTTATGGTTCAGGAGAAAGGTTAAAAGATTTAATGTTCTGGTTTATAAACAAAAAGCGCGCCTGGTTCGGTGGTAATGCGCGTGTGTTTGGTTGTGAGGGTCACGGGTTCGATCCTCCTCCCCATCATTCTTTTTAATAATTATTTCTAACCATTTAAACCCACACTTTAACAATCTAATAACCTATTATTTGTTAAAAATAATTATTACAAATGATTTAAGTTTGTAAGTTTTGTACAAAAACATGTTTTTATAAAGGATTAAGTTTCTAATTTTCATATAAATACATATTCTCATAAAATATTTAAACGAAACGTTCGAACGTTCAAACTCGTTTAAAAAAACTTCAATTTCTAAATCCGAAACATTTGACTTCGGACTTAACTCCGGTTACCACGGTTCCATTTCTAAGTTAAAATCTTTATACTTTTATTTATTTATACATTAAATAACTTTTATTAAACAAGTGATTAAGTTAATAATATGTATTAAAGACTAAAATGTATAAATTTAAAGAAAGATTCTAAGTATTAATACCAATATATTACTAATGTTTTCTAAAATGGTTTTTGTAAAATACAAAGCCTTAAAGTCTAATAAATCGGTTTCGTACAAAAATACTCGGTTACGGTTCGTACCAAAAATCCCAAATCTCCGTAAATTCCTATTATTTCTATTCTAGTTTCTATACTATATGTTTTTCTAAGTTAGGATTCTCATTATTTAGGTGATACTAATATTTGGGAAATCCTCGATTCCAGTTGATTTATTTCTATACCATTTCTGTTTCGTATTCAAGGTGAGTAAATTCACTCCCCTTTTTACTATCACGTTTTGGGGCTGAAATATGTTTCTAGTTACTATACAATGTTTTCAATTTTCTATTTGTTTTCCAAAAGAGATCATAAAATGTGTTAGTCTTGACTCACGACAAGATGCAATCCTTATGTGGTAGTTTAAAGTAGTATATTACTTGTAATTTCCACCGGTACAATGTTAGCGCTAATGGTCTGACAAACCCACCTACACTTTACAACATCGATAGGTGATTTAAACCCGGCGATTCTATACTATGGTTACTAGTTACTATACTATGATGCTTGTTGCTATGCTACTATGTCCCTTCGATGCTAAAACAATTTTTGATAACTTACACATCGAGACGGTTAAATGACGGTTAAATGACAGTTATCACTAATTGCAACATGAGTTGGTTCCTCATGACAAATGATTACAAGTTGCTATATACAATGATGGTGTTCAATGTGTGTTCATGTGTTCTATGTGTTCTATGGTCAAAGGTTGAGTAATATGATGAAATAGCTATGCATGTAAGATTGCGCAGCATATTATGATGATCTCGGATTTTCTATACTATTATTTATCAACTGTGGTTTACTCACTAGCTTTAAATAGCTAACTTTATTTTTACATATTTCAGGTGTTGCTTATGATTATTTTGCTGCTTTTGTCAAGACATAGGATTGCCTTGAACTTAGAATAATTGAACAATAAATTACTTTGATTGCCGGTCTTTATTTCTGAATTTATGACTATTTATTCCTCATTTGTGTCACAACAATTATTACATTAATGATATTAAAATATGCTTTTAGTGTGTCATGTGCTTTCACTTGATTTCATACCTACTTTGTGAACTCACCAACCGTTGTGTTGACACTTGTTAGACTTTCACTTTTACAGGTCATTGAGGTACCACGCACTTAGGACATGGCATGGAGTCACAGCTTTTCATTTAAACATTTTCATGCATTACAAACCATGATTTGAGTTTAATGTCCATTTAGACTTTGTATCTTGTATTGGGCGCGTGTACTGCGCATTTAGTTTCCATTTAATACTTTGACATTACACTTCGATTACGCTTCCGCAAACTTTCAAACGTTAACTCTGTAATAAATTTTCTCATTTAATGAGACACGTATGTTTTAAATTCATACAGTGTCGTTTGGTGTAACTAATGACTGAGATCCTGGTTTGTCACACATTTAACGGTAAAACTCCGTTAGTGGATTTTGGGGTGTGACACTATTGATATCCAATTCCATTGACGCGCCCGGTGTTTCCGCCGCCGGGCGGGGTGTCACACGCGCTACGCTCGGGAACACAACATACAAGTGATGCTTTTAAAGATATTCATGAATGTTCCATCAATCAGTTTTGAGACAAAACCGTGGTAAACCGGAATACATGATATACTTTTAAAATTAGACTTTTAGTATAGTAATATTATACTCAAATTTACTACAGCATAAAGTGCTCAGTTTTATGGTGTAGTTTATTTTTTTTAAAATCGTATAAAAATGTTATGTATATTTATAAAACACCGAGGCCTTTAATTGTATGTTATTATTAACTTTATCCATAAGTTTCATTTTTAGACCCTATCAAATATAAACCGACTCATGTACACCCCTTGTAGTAGAGGGTTAAAATTATAAATACTCTTAAATTTTTCACAATTCTTCAAAATATTAGGGGACTAAAAATGTAATTAGTTTTATTATAATATATTTTATATATATATTTTAATAAAAATCATTATTGTGAGATAAACTCTCATATTATGCCACATAAGCCAGAAGCTTTAAAATTATGCCACATAAGCTTTTTACGTTTTTCTATATTATATAAAGATATTATATAGTTAAGTAATTTTTAATTATAAATATAGGATATTTGGTTTATTTTCTTTATAAATAATATAAGAACTTTTTTTTTTTTTTAAAACCTATGGTTTGATTTATTATCTGGATTAATTATGTGTTCTTATGACATTTGATATCATACAAAACTGCATCACTAACACTATCTCTCACAATGCAAAATATGAAGAACTATGAAGAATAAGCACTCCACAACTTCAAAGATCTAGTGTGTTAATACTTAAACTATAGGTTAAAAGTCACTTTGTCTTTATAATAGTGTAGCGTTTATTCATGCCAACCCTACAACCTATAAACTACTACATGAACAAACACAATGTTTCAAAACATTTTGACCATTCATACGCATATCAGCATATGTATATATGCAAACACCCTGTAAACGAATCCTTATGATGAATATATGAATGAATACTTGACATTGATATTGTGATAAATCAATTGGGACCAACAAAATATTACCGGTTGGGACTTTTAACTATGAAGTAGAAGAGAATATGCTTACCTGAATTTATGCTTCTTTTGATGATATTTGGTTTTGTTTCACAAAACATATATGGCTTTCTAGCTAAAATCTGAAGTACGTGAGTCTGATGTCCAAGTTCAGGATATTTATTTACTATCTTCAGTGCGACGTCTATAATAATACATTTGACAATCAATTTGGGGGTTAGACTTTTAACAAATGCAACAATAGAAGGAAAACACAAAGCGTAATGCTGGATTTTGTTTGTATCCGGTAACAATGACTCAACATTACTATAGATGGCAATGAATATACGATTATAAACCATTGATACTTTCTCGTACCCGCTCTAATAAGGGAAGGGTAACTACTTGTTAGATAGTGGGTACAGTCGTTAATTTATTAAAACATATATTCGTTTGGATTTTTATGTACATTATCATTTCTTTTAGTATCCATTTTTATTTATTTATAGTTTGTGCTTTTAATAATTACTACACAACTTAAAATAGCCTAAGAAGTCATTTGGACTATTAGATCAAGATTAAATGAAGATTAAAATGCCTATAAACAAAACGTGTCATAATGATAAATAGTTGAAACTTTAAACAGTATGTCATATTATTTAGTGTTTGTCTCTTTTTTAAGTTCAACTATCTTCTTTAAGCGTCTATAATTTTTACATACGACATTATTTGTAATCAAAATTACACAAACAAATGACTGTTTTTTTATCTTCAAAACACGTATACTATTGATGTATAAAAACAAACATTTTTCTCTCGTTTAAGCTCATTGTGTTACTCCGTCAAGTTATTGTGTTATTTAGTCAGGTTATTGTGTTATATTTATAACTTGTTTTCGAATTCAAACTGAAACATACATAATAACACAATATGTCAAATCTTATAATTTATTTTCATTGTTGACATAATTAACATCTCAAATCTATTTACTTGTTTTATTTGTTAACAAAATAATATGGACTAGCATAATTGTATAAAGATGTAATCATACAATGATATGAATAACAAAACTTTTAATGTGTAAAATTTAATAGTGTGTTTGAATACTATACGTAAATGCAAATTGTTAATCTGTATTTTAGTAGATCGTTGTGTCATATCGTGTGTTTAGAAAGTATCGTTGAGTCGTGTGTTAAGTTCATTGCAATATATGTTTATATTTGTTCTATCTATTGTTTCATAACTGTGCATTGTGTCACTGTACAATGATTGTATGACTGTGTTATACATACATTGTGTCATTGTATAATCCTCGTCAGTTCAAAAGATTACACAAACCTAACAAAATAACAAAATTACCTAACGAAATAACATGATAAGCTGAAAAATGTGAAAAAAAACTTGTTTTTTATGTATCAATACTATACGAGTTTTAAATATAAGAAAATGCTCGTTTTTATGATGTAAATGTGTAATTAAAAAAAATCATATTTATAAGTTATTAACGTTATAAAAAATGGAACTTAAAATATGATGAACACATGTCATCATTTCATAGTCTCTTAAATTTTTTAAAACATTTGGATTTTTTAATATAATATCACTAGTTTAGTGTCCGCGCTACGCTCGAGAACACAACATTTAAGTGATGCTTTTAAGGATATCGTGAATTTTTCAATCAGTTTTGAGACAAAACTGTGGTAAACCGAAACACAAGATATATTTTTAAAAATTAGATTTTTAGTATAGCAATATTATACTTAAGTTAAAGAGAAGAAAATGCTCAGTTTTATGGTGTAGTTTATTTTTTTTAAATCGTATAAAAATGTTATGTATATTTATAAAACACTGAAGTCTTTAATTGTATGTTATTATTGACTTTATCCATAAGTTTTATTTTTAAACCCTATCAAATATAAATCAACTTATGTACACCCCGTTTAGAGGGTTAAAAATATAAATACTCTTAATTTTTTCAGAATTCTCCAAAATATTAGGGGACCAAAAATATAATTAGTTTTATTATAATATAATTTATATACATACTTTAAATAAAAAATCATTATTGTGAGATAAACTCTTAAATTTCGTTAGGTAATTTTGCTATATTATATAAGTATTTTTAAACTCTTATATAATTTATATGATGAACAAAAACTATAATATGTAACTACGTAGGAGCCAAAATGCTTACCGAACATGTCACCCTCCACACATCTCTCCAGAAGCCAACCACGATTTTGATCATTCCAACCATCATGACACAACTCGGTTGAATTTTCATACATATACTTTACCAGTTCATAATGTCCAAACAAGGCAGCGGCATACAATGGCATCATACGACCAGCACCCGGAATTGCAAGTAACATCTTGTTCTTTTCTACCATAATCTTAACGCTTTTAACATTTCCACTTATATACAGCAGCTAAATAGAGAGCTGTGTTGAAACTCTCATTTTCAAGTGCCAAGTCTTCCTCAGTCATCATCCCCACTAGATTTTTCACAAACTCTTCCACATCTTTTGGATCACCTTTTGCGGACGCTGCTACATGAAGCGATGTTTCCCCATTTTCGGTGATACTAAACCTTACCAACTCTGGTTGCTTATCAAGAATGGCTTTTGCAGCTTTCCAGTTGCATTTTATAGATGCATTGTATAGAGGGACGCCGATTTCGAGGTACCTGTTTCTAGGTCCTTCAAAGCAGTTACAATGGACATAGTTAGTACCTCATACGTATCACTATTCTTTTCACTATGTGTCTAAAATAAAATAAGGGGCTATCTGTTTCAGTCTCCTAATGATTCAGATTATTTGTTTCGCGAGCAGATGTCTGAATGGTTCAGATATTTGCATCTGAACAGTTAAACCGAGTCTGAATGGTTAAAACCACTTATCTAGAGTTGGTAAGACATTTGCCTCTTAATAGTTAAGCAATATACCAGCTCTCTTAATGGTTCAGACTTCTTACTAGTTTAACAATTAATAGTTCAGACCTCTTACTGGTTTAACATTTAAGTATTCAAAAGTTGCCAAACAACCCCTAAGTAGTCGAATGGCAAACATATATACATACCTTTAATTAGATTTGGCCGAGGTAGATTCGGAGTATATCGTTCTTTCTTAGCTTGTGGCACACCTGTTTGAGCCATCAATCTGCAGATCACACGGAAATTATTACTGCATATATGATTCGGTACAACTAGACGATTTAAGGGCGCAACTGATGATATATACCTTTGATCCAAAAAAATGAGAACAACTTTGAAATATGATTGAAAGAATGAAAACATAAAGGCCTTGCGTTGTGTGATCATATGAACATGCATGCATCCGCTCCATTATCTATATACAACCTATGATCCTTAAGTCAACGACTGTAAAGATTTAAAAGTCTTTTAGTAAATAAATCTTTTCTCAGTCAGTTTAAAAAAAGATTATCATATAACTCCATTAATACTGTCAACTTTCAGTTTTGAGTTTTTTAATTAACTTCACACCGTTGACCAAATTTTAATTAACATGTCCCATGTTAACTTAGATCGTGCTTCGAATGCCAAACCGTTGACCAAATAACACGAAGCGGAAGTTGCTACATAGACACACACAGTGACGGACCCAGAAAATTTTTTTAAAAGGGTCGAAAAATTTAGGTGTCATTTGATTATTGCTATATATGATTTATAATCAACAAAAGAATAGCCTTAACTATGTTGTTTTCTTTTGTGGGCATTCACATTTGGTTTGATATATTCTGTGAGTGGTTTTGGAAATATTTTAGACGTGGTTGTAAGTAAAAAAATATTAATTTAGGACAATAATACTATTCATCTAATATATTACAAAAAATAAATCGTTCATTCTCATAGTTTTCAACATTTTGTTATTGTAAATTATAAAATTATAACATGTAATGACTAGATTTATTGATCTAACTAGGTTTAATACCCGTGTGTTACACACGGGTTAAATAGTAATATTTATAAAGAAATTATAACCATTATATTTAACAATTTGTAAATATATAACATTTAAGGAGTTGGCTCCATCAACTTGCATGGTGAAAAATTTAGCAAAATTTTACCTCCCAAACTTCCTATTCTAGAAAAAATATCTCTCCAAAAATTGTCCCATGGGAAGTCCTCGTGTTGCAATCCTTTTTATTTTTTATTTTTTTATTTTTTATTTTATTTTAATTTTTTTTTTATGGCATTGGCATGTAAGGGTGTTTTGAGTAATAGCTCAAGGAGAATGGAGCGGAGCAGAAGCGACGGAAGAAGCGGCCAAGAAGCCCGGCAGCAGCAGCCACCGCAATCGGAGGTTTGGGCTGATGAAGACGAAGACTCTGCAGGTGGAGGTCAGAAAAATGATATCCCATCTCACCCCCCCTCTTCAGGCCACAAGATTCCAAGACCCACACCCCATGAAAATCCAAAGCATCGAAAGCCTTCCATTACTTTCTTTGCATCTCGTCTCCCACCTAACTGTACTAGAGTTATGCTACTGCAAGCTTTTGGAAAATATGGTAACATTATTGATGCTTCCATAGCAAAGAAGAAGGACAAACGCAAAGACCCTTTTGCTTTCATCAGATTCACAGATGTTGCTGATAAATACGTATTGGAAGATTTGTTGAACGGGGTTGCGGTAGGCGGTATGTATATTTCAGTTAATCTAGCTCTATATGATCGATCGGGCAACAAGCTAGAAGATCCTGGAGTGATACCCACCCCCTCCACTGCAAACCCACATTCGTTCCCATCTTCGGTGCCTCTCAACAAGACGACCCGCCCGGGTGTCTCGTTTAAAGATGCGCTTCATGGACCCAAAGTAAAACCTTCAACCATGCAATCTCGAATCATAATCAACATGGTGGAGTCGGTAGCTAGCTTATCTTGGAAGGGCTGCTCACTGATTGGGACTGCCTGGGATGTGAAATCAATCTGTAACCTAAAGAATCTACAATTCAGCCCTAAGCTAAGATACATTTTGGGTTTAAACATGATGATGACATTCAAAAATATGGAGGAAGCTAGAAGTTTCCTGTTGACGAAAGACGTTTGGATCGATGGGTTCGCAAACGTCTCCCCTTGGATTGGTCAGTTGCTGCCTGTCGAGCGTGTGGCGTGGATTAGGATCCATGGCGTACCGATCCAGCTGTGGGACCAATCGGTTTTCAACATGATCGGAGGAAAGCTGGGGAGAGTTGTACAAGCCTCGCTAGTCACAAAAGACGACGATATTCTATCGTCGGACCTAATCGGAATTATGGTAAGTCACACAAAACGTATTAACACTGAACTAACGGTGCAATGGAAGAATGTTGTTTTGCAGGTTTGGATTGAGGAAGAAACAGGCGATTGGATTCCCGATTGTCTAAGATCATCAGGCAGCAACTCAGACTCAACGACAGATTATCAAAGCGACAGCGGGGCTTCAACCGAAAATTCACATACGGAAGACATGGATGAACCTTCTGAAAACTCTTTAGGTTTTGACGATGTACGCTCAGATACTGATCAAACATTTTTCGAGGACGACTCAACGGAAATCTTATCGGAAAAAGACGGGGAAAAGCAAGACGTTCCTCCACCAGAAAACGATGGGTACCCAACCGATGATACACAACCGGATTACGTCAGCGACACAATAAAAGATCCATTGAACGATAGTGATTCCACGGAGCCGGAACCGGAAACCACGATCGTTGTATCGCCAGAACGGTTGAATCTAAGATACGTTACCAGTGAACATGGGAACTCAAAAGAATTAAATGACATTGGGAACAAAACACCCCCTACTCAGATTAATGATAAAGTCATGCCACTAGATGCTCCTTACTTTGTTGACCCCATTAATATCACAACTACCAGGGGGTCCCATAATACTCCTAACAAGATAAATGAAACTCTTGTTGACATCTTTGGTCCAAATAGTGCTGGGTCCAGCCCTGCTGAACCAAACAACTTGGTTCTTGTCCCTATTTTCACTAATTCACTGCCAACAATTGATATAGTAAACCCACATCCTTGCCCCTCATTTAGAGCTAAAAGAAAACATGGCAGGTCCCCACAACCTCATCCCACCACAAAAGCCAACTCTATATCCCCAAGCCCTAAACGTTCCAAATTAAGAAAGACCTCACATACTTCTACCTATAAAAATCTATCTAATGAACTCATTGTATCTCCATTTAATACAATACCAACCCCACCTCTCCTAAATATTTTGGGTCCTCCTGATCAAGCACCTACCTCTACCCCCACCCCCACCCCCACCCCAAGCCATACCCCTCTTGCTGTTAACAACACCACCCCTCCTAGACACCAGGTTAACCCCATTCCACCTGACCCGCATTTATCAACCACTGAATTCCGACCTTCACCCAACCCCATCCCTCCTTTTATTCACTGTTCATCACCGCAGCCCCCATACTCCAGTGACAACCCATTTTATTTGGTAAATGAATCTGATGCCACTATTTTAATGGGCTCTAAATTAGGCTTTGACATGACGGGAACAGAAGAGGAGGTTAAAAGAATCATTGCAGAGGAACTTGAGGCAGGGGCGTCTACACATCAATATGATCAATGAATTTTCTATCCTTAAATATTAGAGGCATTGGTGGGTCCAAAAAATCTAAATGGGTGAGAGAAATGAAAAAAGCTCATAACATTGATTTCATGGCCATACAGGAAACACAGTTCACTAACCTTGAAAGAATAAAGACCAGTTGCTTTTGGGATAACTATAGTTTTGATTCGGAAGGGGTGACTGCTAATGGTAGATCGGGGGGTATGATATCGATTTGGGATCCATCAAAATTCAAGAAGGAGTTCACCATCAAAGACCAAAATTTCTTGTTCACTATGTTTGAAGTGGAAGGATTATCATTACCTTTAATGGTAGTAAATGTCTATGCCCCCAAAATCACCATGAAAAAATCATTTTATGGAACAAGCTCCTCCACTTAAAACAAGAAATTGAAGGAATGTGGATTATGCTTGGGGACTTCAACGAAGTTAGATGCCCGGAAGATCGTTTGAACTCCTCCTTTTGCCAGATGGGTGCCGATTCTTTCAACAACTTCATCGAGGCTGCAGATCTATCTGAACTTCACATGGGAGGTATGAGATTTACATATCTTAAAGATAGAAGCAACAAATTTAGCAAGATTGACAGGGTACTGGTGTGCAATGAATTTATTGTAAGATGGCCAAATGCATCATTAACAGCGCTCCCCAGGTTATGGTCAGACCATAGCCCCCTTATACTCAAACTGACTCATTCTGACTTTGGCCCTTCTCCATTCCGCATTTTTAACTCTTGGCTAAACATGGAAGACTTTGACAAGACTGTTAGAGAGGCTGCTGCAAAGGTCATTGGTAACGCGGCCCCTGATCGTAGACTCCTTCTCATGCTTAAAAATATTAAACAAGGTATTAAAGCGTGGAGAATGGCCCAAAAACGTATCACCTTGTCCCGTTCTCAAGATTTAAAGGCTAAAATTGAAGAATGGGATCGACTCAGGGAGTCCCGGGATCTATCAGAACTAGAAAAACAAGAATTAATTTTGGCCAAATCCAATTTATTCAATCTGGAGCTTTCAAGCATTCAAGACTTAAAACAAAAGGCAAGATATCGGTGGGCATGTGACGGTGACGAAAACTCCTCGTACTTTCATAAATCTATCAAGATGAATATAGCCAAATCAAGATTCAATGGCCTTATGGTTAACAACACATGGATCGAGGATCCAGTTGAGATCAAAAGCTTAGTCAGGAATTTCTTCATGGAAAAGTTCAACGATGAGGATCGCCAGAGACCAAAGATGTCCAATCTGCCACTAAAAAAGGTATCCTCATCACATGCTATTATGCTATCTAATGTTTTCTGTGCAGACGAAATAAAGGCTGCAGTTTGGGGATGCGGTTCTGAAAAATCTCCGGGCCCAGACGGTTTCACGTTCAAATTCATTAAGAAATACTGGGACCTGTTCGACAACAAATTTCATGATATAATGAGACACTTCCATGAGTTGGGAGAAATTAGTGATGGCTGCAATTCCTCTTTTATCTCAATGATACACAAGAAATTAGAGAAAGGGGAACTGAATAATTACAGACCTATAAACCTTATCGGGGTTATTTCCAAAACCATTACAAAGACTCTAGCCAACCGAATGAAGAAGATTATGGGGTCGATTATCGGTGATACACAGTCAGCCTTCATCCAAGGCAGAAGCATAATTGATGGCCCCCTCATACTGAATGAAACTATTTCATGGGCTAAAAAATCAAAACAAAAGTTAATGATCCTGAAGGTTGACTTTAATAAAGCTTTTGACTGTGTTAATTGGAGCTTTTTAGATGAAGCCATGGAAAATATGGGATTTCCTCCAATTTGGAGATTATGGATATCACGCATACTACAATCATCAAGAACCTCAATCCTTGTTAACGGATCTCCTACGGAAGAGTTTTCACCCAAAAAGGGGGTCAGACAAGGGGACCCCCTATCCCCATATCTTTTCATTATTGCAATGGAAGTTCTCAGCTCTATGATGGAGCAAGCTGTAGCCAATGGCATGTTCAAAGGAATACAATTGCCAAACAACGGTCCAATACTTTCCCACCTTCTATACGCGGATGACGCAATCTTCATTGGACATTGGTCATTGGAAAATTTGCAAAATCTTAAAAGAATTCTAAGGGTTTTCCACTTGTCGTCGGGGCTCCAAATAAATCTGAGCAAAAGCAATTTATATGGTATTGGCGTCCCTAATGATGAAGTCTCTATGTATGCCGATTCATTACGATACTCCTCAGGTTGTCTCCCTTTCTCTTATCTTGGTCTTCCGGTGGGTTGCAACATGAATCACATAAAACATTGGAAACCGGTTATCGATATCTTTAAAAGCAGGTTGTCATCATGGAAAGCTAAGACAATGTCATTCGGAGGAAAATTAACTCTAATCAAATCTGTCCTTGGAAGCCTTCCTTTATATTTCTTCCAGTTATTTAAAGCTCCTATTCATGTGATCGAAGAATTAGAGCGCATCCGTAAAAATTTCTTTTGGGGCAACTCTCAAGAAAACAAGAAAATACACTGGCTACTATGGGATAGGCTTTTGGCTCCTAAACATAAAGGGGGCCTAAATATTGGCTCCTTAAGGACGGCGAACATTGCTTTACTATCCAAGTGGCATTGGAGGGCAAGGACTGATAGAACAAGACTATGGTTCAATGTAATCGCATGCATTCATGCCAACAGAAGACATACTGGAGCCTTCCCATTAAAAGCTAGTATCACAGGTGTATGGAAAAATATCTCTTCGATCACATCGGATCTGGCTAAGGTCTCAATCAACATAGAAGATATGATAACACCAAAAGCAGGGAGTGGAATCTCTATCTTTTTTTGGCTGGACAATTGGTCATCTACATCCCCGTTCTGCAATCTATTTCCTGATTTGTTCTTACTATCCAAAAATCCTTTTTGCAGATTATCGGAAGCTCTAAACCCCAACCTGCATGGCATCATATGGTCTACTACAGGCGCTACCCCTCCCATGAATGATGAGGTCTTAAGCAGATTCACGGCCCTCACAAATTCTTTCAGATCCATCCCTCTCTCAAATGAGGATGATAGTTGGATTTGGGAGGCAGACTCGTCGAAAACCTTCTCCACAAAAGCTATAAGAAGACTAATAGAAGAGAAGAAACCTTCCTACCCGGCTGCAGACTTCATTTGGGATAACATTCTTCCAATTAAAGTTAACTTCTTTGGATGGCGTGCATCTCTCGATCGATTACCTACCAGGGAGGCCATCAACATGCGCGGGATACACCTTGCCGATGTGTCTTGCCCCATGTGTAGACACCATACGGAATCTGTGAACCATCTCTTACTCCATTGTTACATGGCAGACCTGTTTTGGACATCTATTGCTCAATGGTGCAACATTCCATCCTTCAAAGCTAGATCAATAGAGCATCTTTACCTCATCTCCAAGACCAGTTCAAATAAAAATGAGGGGCAGAGAAAATTGAAAGCTATCTTCACCATTGGATTATGGTTCCTATGGAAAGCTCGTAACGACATGGTTTTCAACAACATCCAATGGAGTGTGTCCCGCCTCACTGAAGAAGTAAAAACCTGGAGTGTAATCTGGATAAATAACCGTCACGAGAAAGGATCACACATTTGGAACTCATGGAAAACTTACATCTCAACTAGTTAATATGTATATGTAAATATTTTGATTTCTTCCTGTCGTCTTTGGGCCTGTTTGAGTTACTTCCTTCCTTTGTACCCTTTATTTATAAATATATATCTTGCTGCTGTTCAAAAAAAAAAAAAAGATAGATGAGCATGCATTTAAATGAAAAGATTACTTTTCATAGTAATTAAAGTAAATAAACTTCCTAAAAGTAACTAAAAGTAAACTTTAAAGTTTAGATTTGTAAAACTAAAATCTACAAAGTGAATGGTTTTTCACTTTCCCAATACATACCGTACAACTAATAAAAGAAAACCCTCAAGTACCAATATATTATTTGTTTAACATCATCTTCTTCATTCATATTTCTTCTTCTTTCTACTGCAACTTAAATGAAGCTACCCACCATCACTTAACTTGTTGTCATAGTGAGTAACGAAAAGAAAAAAATCAAGAGTTAAGATTCTTGCTTTCTTCAGTTTCAAAGTTTAAGGGGGACGATTACAAAATTTGTCGGGAGACGGTTGAGATTTTACGTATGCATAACACTGAATATTTTTTGTTTAGGGGGAGCGGCTGCCCCCCATCGTTACTGCTTGGGTCCGCCCCTGGACACACACATATATGTATATATGTTTGTATGTATATGTGTATTATAATTAATGAGAGCGTACTTGTTATGATTTTCTTAGTGGTTATTTTAGTTTCTTTAGGTATACTGGGTTTAAACGGTCCCAACATTTAATTTTTGGTTTTACCGGTCGCAACTATCGAGGTCTCGACTTTTATTACTTTCGCGACCAACAAGTCGTCGTTAAAAAAATTAATGGCTGATGCGTGTAATACTATATATAAAAATAAACACTAAAAACACCTAAGCTTTAAATTTATAAAACCTAGACAAACTAACTAACTTACACACAACCGGCAGCGGACCGGTCGAATGCAATATAGCTAAAGTAAGTCCGGGTGTCGACCCACAGACCTCTATATACTACGTTTAATTAATTAGACAAGACTCAACTAAACTAGACACGAACTTTAATTAAAAGATTATTTAAGAATGTGGGTTTTTGCTAAAAATAGAAACTTACTAAAAATAGAAACTTTCTAAATTAGGAAACTTACTAAAAATAGAAACTGACAATTTGAAAAACAGATTTAAAACAGATTAGAGAAAACAAACCACCTAGGCTAGAATCATCGTTAACTTTAGTTATCATTCATGTTTAGATTAATGATTATGGAACCGAGATCTAAAAATATTCATTTAAAGGCGATGCTAACTAAGACCCTCAACCCTTCTCAAGAAAAACCTAGAGTATCACGATTAAATTATTATCACACCGGTTACGGGATTAAATTTTCTCACAGTTATCTAATCTGATTATGATTAATTGACCTAAATTAGAAACCTATCTCACGATGTTGGTCCATAATGATCGTGATTTCAGTGCTTTGTTGACTTGTTTAACACAAATATGTCAAATACTTGAAGAACAAAGTATATAAAGTCCAAATGACCCAATAACAAGATCCAACACACAATCGAGGTTAATAAGCTACAATGATAAGTAGAATAAGCTCCTAGCACCTCAATAGAACGATTACACAACGCAAATCAGAGAGAAATAGTCTTGGTAAAAGATGTGCAAAAGTTGTATAAATGTGAAGATAAGGTTACAATATATAGGTGTTAGGTTCGCTGATAGATTCGCTCTAGCGAATCTATCCAGCGAACCAACACAGGTTCGCTGGGCACATAGGTTCGCCCAGTCGACACCTAAATACAAAAGACAAGATGACCTGCGGGCGAATCTATAGATTCGCCCGTAGGTTCGCTAGTACAAATAACATTACAAGTCAAACAATTACAAACAAAAGTAACACCGACAAGCCGGTGGGTCCAACCTATACATAGTGACTATCAATACTCCCCCTAGGTTGGACCTCACCTGGGGAAGTCTTCTGATTAGCTCCGTCTTTATGGCTTCAAAGATGTTCAATAAAAGCTCCTGCCCTTTCTTTGATCCCGGCCATTGGGTTTGTATAGTCTTCAGTTCCGGCCTCATCTTCACTTAGATTTAGCATTGAATCCACAAACTCTGTATCAGCGACCTCAGTATCAGGCTCAAGATGAAATGTCGTTTCCGCCTGTTTCTCAGCAGTTGGCTCCTCGCTTGCCACTTCCAAGTCAATAACTTCAACTGGTTTCTCAAACCTTTGTTCGATAGTTTGATCGAGTTGTCTTGATAAATCGTCCATGTCCATTTTCAGATCATCCGACCTCCTCAACCTCTCATTTGCAGCCTTCAGCTCAGCACGAATCCCCCGGGCTTTGTTAGCAACCTTCACAAACAGGTTTGCTTCAGCAGCAGTGTCATCTCCAGCCCCGTGCTTAATTCTGTTCTCACACAAAACCTTCAGATCTTCATCGCAGAAGGAGAAGACCTCCATAGGATCAAATAGACGGATTTCCGGACGGTCTTCACCTTGTAATCTGATAACGGCCTCCCCCGAACTGTTGTCGTAGAACCATTTCAGGAAATTTTGCAGTCTCGGCGGCTGAGTTTCGGGGACCCTGACCCTTGTCATTACTTTCGGAGCAGCTATCTTCAAAACGATTTTGCCCTTCCACGATACCCAATGTTTATCCACCTTCTGCCTCATCCTCTTCGGCTTTTGATATCCAAACTCAACAAAATCAGACTTGGCAGCCTCCTGAATAGCAGCTTCGAACGCGCAAGCCCTGCCACTATCTTCTTTCCCAAGTAGTGGTAGCTCTGCCAGTCTCCTCAAATCCCATCTAGGAAAGGTGGCGAAGTGCTTTCGGTTCTTGACGTACGTGATGTCACCACCCCTCCTTTTGATCATGTATGCCTCCACCAAACAGTTGTATTTCCATGCAATGATCTGTCTATCTTGCTGTTTGGTGGTGGGTTCATCTAAATGTTGGAATATCGGCACCTCAGGTACCACAGCTTCTTCCCTTTTAAACCATTCGGATTTGTCTAGCTCAGCGTGTTCAAATTGGTAACTCATTCCCTTTTCTTCCACTTTGTATATGTCCGGCTCATCCTCAATATCCTCCTCACTTTCAGCATCAATATCAACTTCCGGTTCATCTACCAATGTATAATCCACACTAGTTCCACCTACCATTTCCTCTCCAACAAACGCATCCAAATTAATCCCCATTTCCTCATCAAATACCTCCTCAGCAGCTTTACCTTTATCTCCAAAGTCAACATCCATTAACGGATACTTTGCAATATCCGTTAAGGAGTTCAGTTCCGCCTCAGACATAGCCGGTTCAGTTCCAGCATTCTCCTTTAAACTATTTAACTCCTTGAAGATCCTCACCAACAGACACTGTTGATCTTTCATCATCCGACCCATCTCATATATCACCGTCGATTTCTCTGCATCCTGTTTCTCTAGTTCTTCATGTTTGCCTTTTAGTTCAACCAATTCTGCTTCCAGTCTTTCAACAACACCCTTCAATTCATCAGTTGATCCACCCGATGTGCCCCCAGTATCATGCCTAGCCTTCTTTGAACCTTCAGCGTTTGTATCAGACCTCTTCTTTGTCCTCAGTTCCCTGCCCGCATCTATTTCAGCTTGTATCTCATCCACCTCTTTATCAAATGAATAATCCTTCTCTTTGGCATAGGCTTTCCTCTTCTTTATCTTTTTCTCTATCACCTCTATATTCTCTCCGCCCCGTTTCTTTTCCGACTCGATCAACCTCTGAATATACACCCATCTCTCAGCCGTATACATGTTTTCCCACAAATACGTAATCCTTCCTACACAATCCGGCCTCACAGATCTACAATCCTTGAAGATTCTTGAATGCATATCCCAGACTTTCAATTCTGCACCCTCCACTGGCAGATTTGGTAGTTTATCATTCAGAATCATCTGAATGAATCTGGGATACATTAGCCATTTTGCCCCCTTGCTGGCATGGATGTTCTCGAGCATGTAATTGTAAATCAACTTCGCAAGATTAGCTTTTTGCCCTCGGCAAAACAGCATCATCGCTCGAGCCCAGTCCAAGTTCAACCCGTCCGTACCCCCCTTCCTGTGATCCAGGCACATAATGAACACATGCGCTATATACCTCCACTCCTGGATCAGGTACGACTTCACAAATTCCATCTTCTTTTCTCCGGGCATCGGACCCTCATACCCCGCTGTCCGGAATGCCCCGTAAACTTCTTCAGCAGACATATGGACCTCATCACCAACATCCTCTTCTAATCTAAGAATCCTGGCTAGATCGGCCTCTGTGAACGCCAAGTCATGACCACCGACATTGGCACAAATACGAGACGGTTGTACCGACACGTTCAATATTGCGGTTCTCCAGAAATCTCGAACGTACGTCTCATATATAGTTGGGGAGTGAGAGATGGCATAATGTATATGAGACGACTTCAGCCACTTGATTGCGTCTCTATAGCTCCCGGCTTTTTCAAAATTTTCGTCGAGTAAAGCACACATGTTGTGCTTTTTCTCGAAGAATAAAGTCGACATTTTGCCTGAAAAATAAACGGAGATTGATCAGAAATGAAGATTTGAAAAACAGAAAATAGATTCGCTGGAAATTAGGTTCGCTGGTATAGCGAACCTGAGATTTCGGCATCAGAACCTATAGATTCGCTGACATAAAAAAATCAGTCATTGTTGTCGAGCGAATGTATAGGTTCGCTAGAAACAGTCGGGCGAATTTATGTTGTTGCGCGGGCAGCATAACGACATAGATTCGCTCGAGGTTTTGAACTTTCGTTCAGATTCGCCAGACGAACACTTAGGTTCGCTGGAAACCCTAGTTTTTCAAAAACGGCCAGAATCTCAATCAATCAACCATTATCAAGCAAATAAAGCAACAACAGGTCAAAATAAACAGTAAACGAGGCTATTAAGAAGAAAGTCCCTAACATTTAACATCAAAACAGTCTTTGATTTACATACAATCGCACAATAACAGATTTAAGCAGGTTTATGATGCGATTAAGGAGTCAAAACATTGATTAAGATGAAATCGAACACATACCGGACAATAAGGTGGTGTTTAATGTGTGGAAAAGACCGGAAATAGCGAGAATCGAACGTTGGCGATAAGAATTTTGAAAAACGTGCTACAGTGGTTTGGACAGCGAATATATGAAATATTCGCTGTCACTGTATATATATACACCCATAGGTTCGCTGGCAGACAAACCAGCGAACCTTAGGTTCGCCGGAAGACCAAAAGCCAAGGCATCCAACTGGTTCGCCAGCAGGTTCGCTGACACATAAACAAGGATGTTTCATGTCAGCGAATCAAAGAGATTCCGGGCGAACCTGTAGGTTCGCTAGCACACACACAAAAAAATATTTTTGGATTTTCTTAAGTTTTTAAAAAACTTTGTAAATCCGTGAAAACGTCCCACGATGTCAACGCTCCAAAAATAAACATATACACAAATAATTCTAAAATTTAAAAAATAAAATGAAGTGAAATGAAATAAAATAAAATAAAATAAAATTAAAATAACAGGAGACGGTTTTAAACGCTAGAAAGGATATATATTCTTCATGATGTTTTGAGTAGAATCCGGAGAATCATCGATTGGCGGGATTGCAGATATGTTTGTCCATTTAAACCCATGCCGTAGTCCTTTCAACAAGAGATCAGCAGCTTCTTTTATCATGTTTTCGGTTTGATTGAAGAGTCTCTGACAACTCGGTCCCCACAGACGTCTAGGTAAAAAGAACAAATTCTGTCATCAGGGTATATCTGAGCAATACGATTGACTTTGCTTGAATTTCAATGATCAACTTTTGAATGTTGACCGATGCGTTTGTTTCTTTTGACACTTGTGCAAATTTTGCATCTTTTCTTTGTGAGTGGAGCTTGTCAGCAATTGATTCATTTTGAATACAATGCGACTTATTATTTGGGAAACTCAAATAGTCTAGAGCTCCAGGTCTATACTCACGTATAACAGAGGAGATAAACATTTGAGCATGCTCGGTGAATCTTCAGGTCAATACTTCCGTATAGCAGAGAAGATCCACCAACTCCAGGTCAATACTTTCGTATATCCGAGGAGTTAAGCACTTGACTCAAAACGTTCTGAGGAGTTAACGAGTAACTCACTCAGAGGCTTTTCCGAAGAGCATTACTAGCAGCCCTTTTTTTTTTTTTTTTTTTTTTTTTGCATACTAGAAACTCGATTCGGGGATAGGGCGAGGGTGATTTGGGATTTTTAGGGAAATCAAGACAAAGATTTGACGCTCTCAACCCATTTTTGACAGAACCATTTTCTTTGTGCAATCCAATCACGTCAAGGAGATAATCCTTGTTGGCGAGATCTTGAACGTTATATTTGGCTGCACAATCACTGTTTACTTTGTTTTCGGGCTGAGCCTATCTGACATATCCCAAACGCAATGCTTCTGACCTCCTTCAACGACTCTTCAACATCAATCAAAACGGAGATCCTGAAATAGCAAACATTGAAAACTCTTTTATATCTCCCCCAAAATTTCTATATAATAGCCGTCTAATAAGAAATTTTTGTTTTTCAGATTTTCTTAATATATATATAGGTATATATACAAAAGTAAAAGAAAATTAAAAGAAGATAGAATAAAATAAAGTAACGGAGCAATGAAAACGAGTGACCCACGGATTTTTCAAAGAAGATAAAGACCAGATTATTTACAAAGACCAGATTATGTACATATTTACAAAAGGATTCTCACAGAAAAAGGTTTTCAAAAAGATATAAGACCAAGCATGGAGATCAATTCATAAAAACGTGGTTTGTCAAAAGTTTTTGTGAAAAGATCTGCTTTTTGCTTTCTAGTTTCGATAGGAATAATATCAATAAACCCCTTTTCCTGTGCATCCCGGATTGCATGAATTCTTGTTTCAATGTGCTTGGTTCGAGTGTGATGAATGGGGTTCTTGGCGATTCCAACAGCAGCTTCATTGTCACAAAAGAGTGGCGTGTGAAGAAAGTTGATGCCATAATCCATCATCTGATGTTGAATCCACAGCACTTGGCAACAGCAACTTGAAGCAGCAATGTATTCTGCTTCTCCTGTGGACAGAGAGACTGTTGTTTGCTTCTTGCTTTGCCAGGAAACAAGACATTCTCCAAGGTATTGACATCCACCGGTGACCGATTTCCTGTTAATCCTGCAACCAGCATGATCACTATCAGAAAAGGCATGTAAATCAAAGTTCCCACCTTTTGGGTACCAAAGTCCCAAACGAGAGGAACCCTTAAGGTAACGAAAAATTCGTTTAACAGCTTTTTCATGTGATTCTTTTGGATTTGCTTGGAAACGAGCACAGTAACACACGGCAAATGTAATATCTGGACGACTTGCAGTCAGATACATGAGAGATCCGATCATCGAGCGGTACCGATGAGCATCCACAGGATTCCCATTATCATCGGAAGTAAGGCATGTTTGAGCTGTAAAAGGAATCAATTCAGGAGAAGAATCATCCATGCCGAACTTCGTGAGGATTTCTTTGATATATTTCTCTTGGTGGATTAGAATTCCATCAGGCTTTTGCTCAACTTGCAGCCCCAAGAAGAAACACATCTCCCCCATTATTGTCATCTCAAAACGATCCATCATCACCTTCTCAAATTCTCTACACAACCCTTCATTAGTCGAACCAAAAATGATATCGTCAACATACACTTGAACGATCAGCAGCTCGCCATCCACCTCCTTCTTGAATAATGTCATATCTATACTCCCACGTAAGAAACCCTTACTGAGGAGATACTGTGTCAGAGTTTCATACCAGATCCTTGGAGCTTGATGCAACCCATACAACGATTTGTCAAGCTTGTAAACCTTTGACGGGAAATCAGGATCCTCGAAGCCTGGTGGTTGACATACGTAGATCTCCTCATCGATGTCTCCGTATAGAAATGCACATTTCACATCCATCTGATAAACCTTAAAGTTTTTGTTCGCAGCATGTGCAAGAAAGATTCTGATGGCTTCCAGGCGAGCGACTGGAGCAAAAACTTCGGTATAGTCAATTCCCTCCTCTTGGGCAAAACCTTGAACAACCAGTCTCGCTTTATTTCTGATTACAACACCGCGATCATCTGGCTTGTTCCGAAAAACCCATTTAGTGCCGATTGGACACTTGTTAGGAGGAAGATCAACCAGTTCCCAAACTTTGAGCTTCCTGAATTGCTGCAGTTCCATTTGCATGGCATCCACCCAACTCGGATCTTCAAGTGCCTGTTTATAATTCTTTGGAACGACTTGAGACAGAAAGGCAGCATAAAGACATTCATTAATCAAACCGTTCTGACTCCGGGTCCGCACACCATCGGTAATAGATCCAATGATATAATCGTGAGGATGGTTTTTCAGGGTTTTGAAGTCAGTGTTGAGTAGTAAAGGATTTTGATCGTTTGAGGATGTTTGATTTGATGGTTGTGAAGGTGTAGGTGATGGGATGGTAGTGGATGTGGATGGAATATCTGATGGAGAAGTTTGAACAGTAGTTTGAGGTGGTGGAGGTGGTGGAATGTCAAATGTAGTAGGAGGTAGTTGTGTAGTGGATGTGGAAGGTTGTGATTGTGATGGTGTGGGTGTATGATTGAAAATAGAAACCGATGAGTGTGGAAGAATGTCGTCATCGTCAGAGTCAGGAAGATTAAATGATTTGAAAATGGTGGTGGCATCATAAAACCAAGCCGGTTCACTACCAATACTTGTAGTGTTTGATTCTTGCCAATCAACATAGTAGGACTCTTGCACAATCCGCGTTCGCTTGTTGTAAACGCGATACGCCTTTTGTGTGTTAGAGTATCCCACAAAGAAGCATTCATCAGAGACAGCCCCAAACTTCGTCTTCTGATCTTGAGTATTCAGAAGAGTGCAAGAACATCCAAAGGGGCGTAGAAAATCAATCAGCGGCTTAATCCCTCGAAACAGTTGGTATGAAGTCTTCATCTTTTCTTTGACTATCAGTACCCTGTTAAGAACATAAGCAGCACAATTAACCGCTTCAGCCCAGAAAATAATTGGAAGTTTTGACTCGATCAGCATAGTCCTAGCGGCCTCCACAAGAGTTCGGTTTTTCCTTTCAGCAACACCATTTTGTTGTGGTGTTCGGGCAGCGCTAAACTGTCTGAGAATACCCCGTTGTTCACAGAAGGAGTTGAAGATGTGGTTTCTGAATTCAGTTCCGTTATCGCTTCTGATGGCTTGAACCTTCTTCTTTCCAAGAACCTCTATTAGAGGTATTAACTTCATCAATTCTTCTGCAGTCTCACTCTTGTTCGCCATGAATCTCACCCAGGTGTACCTAGAGTAATCATCTGTGACAACCAAGCAATAAGACTTTTTAGCTATAGATTTGACACTTATTGGACCGAATAAATCAGTATGTAACAATTCGAGGGGTTCTGAGATAGTATTTGTAATTTTGAGTTTATGAGGCTTTTTGTGCTGTTTTCCTCTGGCACAAGCCATGCATTTCTCAACCACAGAAAAATCCTTTTGTGGTAAACCCCTAACCAAATTGTTCTTAACCAATTTATTCAGAATTTTAAAATTGATGTGTCCTAAACGTTTATGCCACAAAAATGATTCAAAGGATGATGCTTTAGACAGGAGACATGTCACGGTGGAATTTGATTCCTGTGAACCCATATTCAACATATAGGTGTCATTTCGTCTCGGAGCTCGCATGATCACCATATCTTCGGGAATAGTAAACTCTGGCTTCAAGAACAGGCATTCATTTGGAAGAAACAGCACAGGAATATTCTTATCACAGATTTGTGATACACTCAGAAGATTGAATGCCAGCTCAGGAACATAGTTGACGTCTTCCAAAGTAAGTGAGCCATTTGACACTTCTCCTTGACCAATCATCTTCCCGCCTTTCTTATCTCCCGCAAAAGCAACATAACCTCCATTTATGATCCTATAGTTAGTAAGAAGATCCTTCAATCCTGTCATATGTCTGGAGCATCCGCTGTCAATATGCCAATGACTATTTACAACGGTATTTGAATGTTCCTGACATTTATTAAAAGAAAAGAAAAGTTAGACCTTTGCAATAGGCACCCAAGTCTTTGTGTACTTAGGTGGAGAAACAGATGAAGTATTGCAAAAGAAACTATTTACAAAAGTGTTTAATCTTTTTCTGATAGATTTTTGCTTTGGACTATTTTGGATTAATTTGGAACATTGCTTGACAGTGTGACCAGTATTTCCGCATTTAAAACAGTGAGACTTCAAACCGGTTTTGGGAATTCTGTTGACAGGAATTTTATCCATTACAATTTCCTCATCACATTCAGACAGTTGTGAGTCACAGTCACTGTAAGTGTCATAGAGTTCTTTTAACTTACTTGTTGTGACTTTAACTGTATCAGATTCAGGCTTTGGTTTAAGAATGTATGAAAAAGATGATTCCTTCTCTTTTGGTTTTGAAATTCTCACAGGTGTGAACGTTGGAATTTGGTGAGTGAAGAACTTTTGAAAACAGTTTGTTTTAGTTTGACTTTCAGAGACATGACCTGAAAGTTTGTCCTTGTCATTCACACACACATTTTCATTCAAATCATCATTCAACACATTAGGGTTTGAAGTGGAGCACCCTAAATTACTATTAAACATGAAATTGTCTGAATATGTCACATTACTACAAACAGGATTAACTAAACAAATGTCTTCAAAAGACTTCTTGGAATTAGAACTACTGCAATCACTACTGACAGAACAACCGAGCCCAACACTCCCACCATACGCGTACTCCTCTCTAACTTCCTTAAGGTTTACTTCACTCAAACCTGCAATGGAACTGTCAGTATCGTTCTGCATAATCTCTTGAATTAACTCATTTGAGGGATGAGGAATAGGTGTAGGAGAATAACAGAAAGTACTGGGTGGAGGATATGCATATGTTTCATTTTTACTAAAACCCAAACCTGTCTTGACCCTGGCCCCCCTTTGATTCTTGCACAGTTCCTCCCTTTTAATACCAGATATGGTCCACTGCTGCAATTTGTTTTTAAGTTTTCTTGCTTCAAATTCAGCAAGTGTAACTTGCTCAGTCAAGTAGTTAATTTCACAGTTCTTTTCTAAAAGAGTTCTTTTTAAGTGTTCATTTTCTTTTAAAGCCTCTCTTAACTTGACAAAATATTTTGATTCATTTAATTTAAGCTCTTTGTTGGTCCTTTTTAATTCATTTTCGTTTGACATTAACAATTTGTTAGCTTTGTATATGCCAATTAAACGAATTTTGCAAGCAGACGAACACATATCTTCAATAACATCGTAAGGAAGACCGGTTACCAGTTTTTCGGCGGCCAGAGCGCGATCACATTGACAGTAGGGAGTGCTTCTCTTGAATTCATCAACTGCATCCAGCCTTGCCTTTTCGATCATTTCTTCCAAGCTAGCCTTAGACTCCTCCTCATGCTTTACTTCATTAACAGCGGCTTCACAAACTAACCCTGAATGATTCAGATGTCCTTGAGCAATAACATCTGATTGAATTTGAACAGCATCCTCCACTTTCTCTTCTTCTTCATTTCCAAAAAATTCTTTGAACGGATCAAAGAGATTTATATCATTGTCATCAAACTCAGTAATTTCAGCAATAAGGGCATGGTTGATCTCCTCCTTGGTTTCTTCGATTTCAGCACTCCAGTCAAAGTTGGTGAGAAGTGCAGTTTCATTCTTTGACTTTGCTTCCTCAACCTTTTCTTGAATTGGAGCAGATCTTGGACTTACAGAGTTAACTGGCTCAGAAACGATTGGTAATGGGCATTCTCTCTTGAAGTGGCCCAGTTGTTTGCAGTTATAGCATCGTAACTTTCCCTTGTCATAACCCAGCTTAGCATTCTGTCCTTGATTTCCAAAGTTTCTTCTGCCAGTTCTTTCCATGAATCGTCTGGCACGAAGAGTGAGCATAGCCATCTGCCATTGAATATCTGTTTCCTCCAAATCATCAGGATCCACCTGATACATATCTTCTACTGTCATACCCTTCCCTTTCAATTCACCTGCAACAAGAGCTTCATAACTGTGAACAAACATTCCAAATAAAGCCATAGTATCTGACGGAATCTGTGTGGTGACAGACGCATTCGAACTTGAACCAACACTTGAAGGTACACCGGCAGATTTAGCAGATACATGACTTGATGGTCCTCTAGATGCAGCACTGTACATATATGAGTTTGCAGCGGATGAGATAAGTGCAGCATTTTGAGAGGGAATGTTTGGAACCATCATTGACTGGTTATATTCTCTTCTTTTCACGTCAAGGTCGAAAGACTTCAGCTTGTTGATGACGTCCATCAGTTTGTAGTCAGGAAAGTTTCTCTCTTGTTTCAGCAGCTTGATTTGAAGACTCCATTGCGGAGGAAGAGAATCTAACAATTTAGCAACTTGTTCATGATTGCCCAGCTTATCATCATATTTCTTCAAATTACTTGACACAGATAGAAATCGGTTTGTGATGTCAGTCAAATTCTCTTGTGAGTACCCCACAAAAGAGTTGAATTCCTTTTCGGCTTGAGCTTTTCTATCAAGTTTCAGATCTTCATTGCCATCATAAAATTCACACAAGGCATCATACAGACTTTTTGCTGTTGTGTGTTCGGCAAACCTGTTAAAGATGTCCTGATGTAAGCAGAGTATTAATGCCCCGAGTGCCTTCTTGTCTCGATCTAGTAATCTGATGTCTGCTTCAGTGAAAGTGCTTGGATTTGTGTTTGTTGAAGTAACAGTTCCTTCAACAGTTGTTGGCACGTGCGGACCATTTACGATAGATTCCCATTGGTTGTAATCCGTGTAGTAGAAAAAGGCTTTCAGACATCTTTTCCAATCTTCAAAGTTTTCACCACTAACAAGTCTCGGAGGCCTATTAGGTTGAACGCTATCCAGATCATTCATATTCAATGTTGATGAAGTCATAACTTTGAACAGATAATAGATTCGCTGAAAAATGACAGATTCGCTGGCTAGTTTCGCTAGAAGAACACAGCAGATTCGCTGGTAAATTCGCTGGAAGCAGATTCGCTGGACAGTCAAACAGTTTCGCTGACGAGCAAGCACAGATTCTCTGGCCTGATTTTGGCAGCAGTTTCGCTTGCACAGTCAGCTAGACAGGTGAACTTTCGTTCGATGAAATCTCAGATTCGCTGGCCACAACACAAACCAAAACAGGACAAAATTTGAATTAGGTTCGCTGGAAGAACACACAGTTTCGCTGGTTGAACAGATAGTTTCGCTGGTAGCTCAACCACCCTGAAACAGTACGGAAACAGTTCGAAAATCCTCAAAACTTGACCATTTGCCTACACGTTTGTTTTAAAAACTTTGTATGTCCAAATACCACAAACCTTGACCAAAATACAACTCCAAAACACAAGAAACAAGCTTGAAACAGAATCAAAAGTGTTTTGACCCAAAAACTTCAAAAATCAACACAAAAATCACTAGAATCAAACAATCAAGAGCACTAAGGCTCTAATACCATATTGTTGGTCCATAATGATCGTGATTTCAGTGCTTTGTTGACTTGTTTAACACAAATATGTCAAATACTTGAAGAACAAAGTATATAAAGTCCAAATGACCCAATAACAAGATCCAACACACAATCGAGGTTAATAAGCTACAATGATAAGTAGAATAAGCTCCTAGCACCTCAATAGAACGATTACACAACGCAAATCAGAGAGAAATAGTCTTGGTAAAAGATGTGCAAAAGTTGTATAAATGTGAAGATAAGGTTACAATATATAGGTGTTAGGTTCGCTGATAGATTCGCTCTAGCGAATCTATCCAGCGAACCAACACAGGTTCGCTGGGCACATAGGTTCGCCCAGTCGACACCTAAATACAAAAGACAAGATGACCTGCGGGCGAATCTATAGATTCGCCCGTAGGTTCGCTAGTACAAATAACATTACAAGTCAAACAATTACAAACAAAAGTAACACCGACAAGCCGGTGGGTCCAACCTATACATAGTGACTATCACACGATACGGACTCTAAAGCCATTTCAAACAAACCAATTAATTTAACAAGCAAGTTTTCATAAAATAGACTAAACCGGACTTTTCACAAAGACCTAAACCTAGCCAATTATTCAACTTTACCGGTTAACAACCTATCACCTCACGGATTTCTAAGTTGGCTAACATATTTATTATTAATTAGATTAATATTGTTAATCCTATGGTTTTACTGCAGGTTAACCATAAACAACCACAACGCAAGTCAATGGCTAAAACGAACCCTATTCCGTAACATAGACAATTACCAAGGGGACGTGGATTAACAAAACCAATCAAACAAATATAAACATGTATAACGCATTAACTAGTAAAAAGATTGAAACTTTAAATAATCATAATAATCCAAAACCAAGAATCACCAAACATGAAATCAAACCAAGTTAACGAATCATCAAACGCCTAGGTAGTTCTAACGTTTTAGCCACACATGTTCATAGTCAAAAACACAAGTTTAATCGTAATAGACATGATAAAAAGAAAGAAAAACGGAAGAACGAATAAACCCGAGAAGCCTAGGAAGTGATCTTTGAACCCGCAAGCATTCGTTGCCTTCGTTTCGTCTTCTTCACCTCAAAACCGCCTCCAAACTTCCTAAAATCGCCTCAAATTCGTCCCAAGAAAAGTCTTGGAGGCTAGGGTTGAAGAAAATGTGTTTATATAGCCAACCGGGCAAAAAAACGTTGAAACTTTCTGTTAAAAACGCGTCACCGCGTCGCGCGGTGACGAAACCACTTTGTGGCCGCGTGGTACAGCTAATACACCACCAAAATCACCATTTGGACGCCATGGTACGCGGCCAGGGTGCCCCCCTTGGTCGCGTGACGTGGTGAGGGGTTTCGGCTCCCGGTTTCGTTCTGTTTCTTCGTTTTCGCGTACCGGCTCGCTCGTAACTCCGTTTCACGCCCCGTTTTCGCCTACGGATTCGATTTTTCACGATCTATCCGTTTCTTTATCAACATGGGACCTAAGAAACATAAAAAAAATCAGTTGTGCAAAAAATGATATAAAAACGTAACCGAAACGACACAAAATGCAAACAAACTCAACCCGGGATTTATGTATAATAAAGTAAACCTATTTCTTGCCAAGTGTTAATCTGTTAACATAGCTATCTCATAAATGCACACATGGCTTAATATCAATTTTTTAAAACACATGTGGCATATTCTCCTTGACTTTTATTTTGGTCATCCTATTCACACACCCCATATTTTATTTTCCGTACCCCGAGGCGCCGCATATAGACCTCGGCGCCACGCCTTGGTCACTTCTCATCCAAACACATCATCGGACGTATTCAATCAACCCGTCAACACCCTTATGCGCTGCACATGGCCCTCGGCGCGACGCCTCGGTCAATAAGCATGTCCAACATCATCGGACGTAGTCCATCAGCAGGTCAACACCCTTATCCGCCGCGCTTAGCCCTTTTGCGCGGTGCCTGGGTTCATTATTTGGTACTTCATTTTCACATTCGTATTTTATTTTACCTAGTAGCTAGTATTTTTCTAACGATTATATTTACAACAATTAAACAACATTTTAACATCACAAATTAAACATTATAAACATTCCAAACTTTAACAAATATTAATAATAAATAAAAGTTAAATATAACATAAACTTTAACTAAAATTAACAAAAAACATAAAAAATAAAAACTAATCGTCCCCTTCTTCCGACGATTGTGATAACGTCACATCCTGAATCTCTAAATGGTCACGTATGGCATCGAACATTTGAAATGTCCGTCGTCCTTGTCGATCTATCCGGCGTCTTTGTCGCGCCATACCACGTTCCAACGCTTGGAGGCGTTGGTCAAAGTGGTCGATTAAAACCCGCGTACCCACAGACAGGTTGTCGTATATGTGCTGTGGGAACTATGGCGGATCATGGTGCGGACGCTCAGGTGACGGCTCATGTTGTTGTTCGGGCTCTTGAGGCGGTGACACATGCGGCTCAGGCGCGGGTACTCCCGGACTCTCCTCAATAAAAACTGGAATCTGGTCCCACGGTGGCAATTGAACATGCATAAAAATTTGGTTGTTTGCATCCTTGAACCGATGTCCATGTTCCGAAAACTTGCGCATCAGGCGCATGCTGTGTACACTAGTTTTACCTAGTGTAGTTGAGAGGATAGGCTCAGAGACCAAGGTCTGCCTCAGGAGAGATCCTAAATGACCGCGCTATGACGGAGATGTACGCGCACTGCCTAACAACTGTCTGCGCGTCTGTCGATGGTAGGCGGACTCAAAATATTCTGCCAAACAAGTCGCGAGCGTGCAGGGCCGGCGAAGAAAGAGACAATACATAAAGAAAAGGTCACTCGTGTTGACCTTATCCTTCCCACACCTCCTGGCAGAAATGGAAGACGAGATGATGCGCCCCAAATACCGGTAAAGAGGGTCAATGATGGAAGCCGCCTTCGCATTAGACACTCCGAAGTGCGAAGAGGCAATAACCTTCCAGAAACTGATAAGGGTCTCTCGAGGCAAAGTCTTGATCCCTTCGATGTATAATGGAGTGTCGATCTCCTGCTCCGTGTACAAGCCCGAGCGCCAAGCAAACTCTCTTAGTGTCATCGAACGATATGCCCCGCATAATCGGAAAGATATCTCTCGAAATGGTTGAGCGGGGTCCTCGACATAACCGCGCGGTGGGCGGTCGAAAACAAATTACGACAAAAACTCGCCTGTGAGCTCGCGGAATGACGACCTGGTTGTTAATTCGAACAACCGAGACCACGGAGTGTTGAAACCAATGATCTCTAGAGCTCGATCACCCGCATTAAGCTTTTCAATAGGGGATTGGTTGTGCATCGGGTTCTTCATCTCTAATTTCCAATAACTATTCTTTGATACAAATGATCCCTTCAACTCAAATGGGCAACCGATTTTCTTGCTACTGGTTCTTCTCACCGTAGCTACAGTCTTATATTGCCCACCAAGACTACACTGTAACCAGATAGCATTTTCTTTTGTTCTTTTGGTAGTAATGACATAATTATGTTCGATTCCTCTATTTTGCACCCAATTAACCAATTCCTCACGTGACTGAAAAACCATATCAGTTTCAAAAGAAACTATAATCGGGTAAGAGTCTTCCTGATCAATTTGTTTAGTATCATCGTCGTCTTTTTGGTTAGCATCAACGTCGTCTTTTTGGACAAATGACGGCTTACCACCGTCACCGTAACCGTACGGGTCTTCGAATGGAATATTCAAGTCAAACTGTCCCGCATTGTCACCACCATAGTTATTCTGTTGCACAAATTGATCACCACAGTCACCGAAAACATAATCGTAACCGTTATCCACTGGAATATTTAAGTCGAACTTTCCACCATTGTCACCATAATTATTCTGTTGAACGAATTGGTCACCACCGTCACCGTAAACATAACCGTAACTGTCACTCAATGGAATATTTAAGTCGAATTGTACAGCATTATCAGGAAAATGAAAACCCGATACAACGTCGTCCTCCTACTGACTTTTGTTGGACGCCACTTGATTCCAAGTGTCAGAGGCTATAGTCTCGTAAGAATCAAGAATACTGGTGTCGGAGTATTCACCGAATAGATAACTATTAATCCACGACATTATAATGTTGTTAAATAGATCGTGGTGATGATAATGATTTTTGAGAGAAAACGACGGTTAAATATGGTAAAGAATTCATGAGAAAAAAAATTATTAAGTAGTGGTCCACACAGGACCCAGGCGCCACGCAAAGGTTTAAACATTCCCTCGTTTGACCAAATTCCTCCTCGTTAACGACATTCCCACTCGTGAAAGAAAAATCTCGGTTGAAAACGACCCAGTCGCCGCGCATAGGCCTTAGCGCGGCGCATAGGGATATAAAAATCCGTTCCAACGACATTCCCTGTCTGAAAAGCACTGAAAAGTGACCTAGGCGCCGCACCGAGGCTTATCCGCGGCGCATAGGAAAAAAAATGTGTGAGGATAGAAACCTAGGGTGTGTGAATAGACAATGCCTTATTTTTTTAAAGCATGTTTCATTCAAACTACTTAGATGAAGGAGAAGCTTTGCATGTACGCTTTTCATTTTTTTCAAACCACAGATCAGCCATCATATTCTTCTCCTCTGATTAGTTCATACAACGGTTGTTCTTAACTTTGGATATTTATTCATCGTCTTCTCTCAACCTATATTAATTCACACAATGACAATTTGGGCTCGACAATGATGATGATTCGCGTATGAAATAAACCTGCCAATTGAAACGATCGGTGAAGATGGCAGCGGATGAACGATGAACAACCGTCGGTTTTCAGATAACTGATACTTATTTTCTAAACCCTAACTGATATATATTTATTATCTGTTGATAAAGAATTGAAATGTGTTTTGATGGAGTATTCTTTTACTCTTTGATTTGAACCCTAATGTTCTTAGATTTGTTAAACATAATTGATAGACTACAATTCAGTTTTCTTATCTGTAAGCTTTATTTCCCATGTAATTTGTTTTGGTTTTTTAAATCAGTTAAATTGTTTTTTATTTTATTTTTTTGTTTATGAACCTATCTACATATTTAAATGGTATATTGGTTTTCACTAGTCCCAACTATCACCTTTTGTCTTCTACCGGTCCCAACTATTGAATTGGCTGTCAACGGTCCCAACTTTTATCACTTTGGTAACCAATGGTCTATCGTTAATTTTTTTTTAACGTCGTTAAGTTTTTTTTAAATTCAAGACCGATGTTTTAGGCCTTTTGATCGGAAGGATAATACGAGCCGATTGATATAAAAGTTTTCTTGAAAAGACTCTCTGAACGATAAAATTTTTACATCCGATTGAAGTACCGTTAGGTTTAAACACCCGATTGAAGCACTATTTCGTTGTTCGAAGCGCCGTTTCGAGGTAACTTTTCCATCAATCGACTTGTATTATCCTTCCGATCAAAAGGCTTAAATCATCGGTATTGAATTTGGAAAGAACTTAACGGCGTTAGAAAAAATTAGGAAAGAACTTAACGGCTTAAATCACCACTAAATTGTTTGTTTCTTAGTTTGAACCATTCATGCTTAATCACCGATCAACAAATAATGGATTCATCGATTCAACAAATATTGGTTAAATAAATAACAATCAATCGATTAGGGCTCAACTATAGTGTTGATTCGCGTATGAAATTATCCCAACTGAACAGTTAGGTGAACAATGATCACGGAGGAGCGCTGAAAGACAGGGTTTCATGCTTAATTATATGTTGTCTCAAGTGTGTGTTTTCATTATTTAAGGCAAGGATGTTTATGGTTCGGCTTATAACCGTGAAACCGTTCAAACCGGTTTGACTTCATGATAGGTTTTATTTTTTTACTAATGGTTGGTCGGATTCAAAAATTTTAAACCATAATGATCGAATGGTTTGGCTTATGGTTTTTACCAAAAACCGGTCGGATAAAATCGGACTGGATCGTAGAATTTAAGTAATTAAAATTATATATTTTTCATATTAGATATATAAGTATTATAAGCTTATTCTAAGATTGGATTGGAATATTTGTACTTATTATGTGTTTATTTGATGCTAGGTTAGGACCCGTGGATACCTACGGGGTTGAATGGTAAAAAATATTTATATGCTTTTATATGAAAATGAGTCATAACCTAGTGTGTTTTACCAAATTGAGTAATAACACGGTACCGATTGCATTACCAAAGTCCATAAAAAACCATTTCAAGTACATAGATTAACACACTCATTTTAGAGGCTAATGAATATGCAGCAAAATTGACCCGTATACGACACAACAAACTTGATATAAAAGAACATAAAAGACTATTGTAGACAAACTGAAAATTAGAAAAAAAAAACATAAAAGACTATTGTTTGAATTTAAAGAATATAACAATGTAATATATATGTACCTAATAACAATTGAGATTTAAGATTACTTTAATGATTTCAACATGCCAGTTATAGCATAAAAGCTTCTAAATCATATTACCAATGCATTTGCTTCATCAAGTCTTTGGCAAAGATCATAAGGAGTCTTGAAATTTTATCAACTCTTAGGTATCTAATTGTATATTGTACCTTAAGTATCTAATGATTTTACATAATTTGTAACACAACTTCCAAACCAAAAGTTGACTTGCAACTATTGTTTTGCCATTAATTTTACATGTCAATAAGATTGAAGGCATATATGATTTGCAACACAATTACAGGCTCGACATAACCCGAAACCAACTGTAGCTTAATAGCATCAGGTTGAATTTGATGACTACAATTGACATAGAACTTCAAACAAACATGAAGTATTGACAAATTGTTAATGAAACAAACTTTCACCCATTTCTATCCAATTATGGATTAACAGCCCGTTTGTACGCTAATTATACGTGCTACACTGTGCAACATTAATAATTATACCTTAAATCAATAACATATAACTTCAATTTGGAATTTAATCAAAGTAAATGTAGGCACCACAAGCATGTTAATCAATATTCTATATACGAATAGGAAGAAGCAGGCATAAGCCAAACCTACGTGTACAATTAGAGTTGCATCCAAACATTCTTTATAACTTCTACCTCCATTACTCTAGTTTAGCTAAGCAAAACTATTAAGTTCTTTCTCTAAACAAAATACAAAAAGTTACCTCAAGAGCCATACATCGATAAGTCTTTGTTTTGGCTGTCATGACAACAATATGAACCTTCACTCTTGCAACATCAAAATCAGCCATTTTAACATCCTGAAACAAAGTTTTTAAAGCTCTCCATTTAGTATAAAAATCATATAAAATTTAAGCGAAGCAATTTAAGTTTATAAAAAATCAGTTCTGAGTGAGTTGAACAAATAAGAATCTATGAACCTAACTTATCAATTTACCTTAACATATTACATAACAAAGAGAAAACAATTAAGCAATTTAGAGTGTATTGAAGATGATTATGGCTTGATAAAACAAATACAAAAGAGAAATTAAATCACGCACATGATCGAAGATTGTGAGACTGCAAATGATAAACTTAGGGTTTCAAAATCTGATAAGAAGTTTAATAGAATTGAAAAAAACGATACTAATATGTATCAGTGTATCTAAAACATGATTTAGGGTTTGGAAACAAACCATTTAACTCATTTGAAATTGAATCAGAAATTAATGATATTGTAATCAAAAGATTAAGACCTGACTTTGGATAAACATGTGATGGAAAAGATACTGTGATTTTGAGTTGCTTGAAGCAATAGAATAGCTTTAACATAGAGAAATAGAGAGGAAATCTAACGTTTGAAACTTCAGCATCAGCTAATCACTTTTAGGGTTACAAATCTGCGATCAGCAAAGATACATGAGGATGGAGGCGCATGAAAGGCAGAGGAAGAAGGAGGCGGATTAAAGGATTTGAATAGAACGATCAAAGAGGATGATGAGGGCGGATGAAATCACATAGAGAGTAGGGTTTATTGAGCGCTGGTTTTACGAAGGCGGAAGAGCGATTAGAGAGAGGTAGGGTTTGTGTTTGTGTGAATATAACCGGCTATGAATGTTATAAAGGATCCGACATATGGAGCATATATGGGTAAACCAAAGATCCAGGTTAAACCAAGATCCACTTACCGGCTTAGAATGAATCTCATGGTGACAAGTGGCGCAGTGTGGCAACATGGGTTAGCGATTTATTAAAAGAGGAGATGTATGTTTTTGAACAACATGTTAATTAGGTGTTAATGTTTTTGATTTCTTATATTAGCACAAAGATGAACATGTATACAAGTCTAATATTGGCCGAAACCGTGAAACCAAACCAGAGCCAAACCGTTAGTAATTAATGGTTTGGTTTGGTTTTTATTTTCAATGGTTCGGCTTCGCGTTTCGATATGAAAAAACCGTACTAACGGTTTGGCTTACAGATTGATAAAAAAACGTCAAAACAAACCATAAGAACACCCCTAATTTAAGGTTTGGTTGCATTTGATTACTCACTTGTGGTTTACCTTCGACTTAAAATGTTATAACTTTGCAGAATTGTTTTGATATCTGAGGTTTACTTGCATTTACATGCACTCCATTACTTTTTACATTACTATGAAGTAGTCGGTCATTCATTGTTTTAACCCCTTATTTATATACTACCTAACATATAAGGTCGATGCTTTTCATCGGCCGTAACGTGGCGTTTCAACATTTTTTACTTTAACGTATTTACAGTTTTAATCCATGACTTTTGACGTATTTACGATTTTAATTCCCGACTTTTACTAATTGTCATTTTAGCTCCTGATAAGTTTTCGACTTTGACATATAGTACGACTTCTATATTTTTATCGTTTTGACCTATAACTTTTGATATTTTATCGCTTTTAAATATGTGACACATTACGGTTTTGCGTTATGACGTACAGAACATGAGACTTGTTTTGTCAACGTATGACGAAGTCACATACGCAAGACCCGACTACGTGACCCTGCCGCTGCAACGCGCGACTTGGTCTTACATCTAGTTGATTTATGCTATAACAAACAACTTATTACAGAATTAAGATATATTGAATTATAAATAAACATATCAAAACATTCAAATTTTGAAATGGTTCTTATGGATGAAGACGTATATTAATTTCTTTAACTAAGTAGAGACGAGTTACAAATAATGTGACACCCCGCCCGGCGGCGAAATACACCGGGCGCGTCAATGGAATTGGATATCAATAGTAACAAAGCACATGGTATTTTAATTAGTAAGTCTAATAGGAATTATCTTAAGTTTAGGAAATACAAGTCTTTAAACATAAATCGACAAATCCATAGCAACAGAAATTAAACAGTCTTTATTTTTATTTCACTAGGTCCAAGGCTCCTATGTCTTGAACGTAATTGGAAATAAACCATAAATCAAGAACCACCTGAAATATGTGAAAATAAAGTTAGCTATACAAGCTAGTGAGTAAAACACAACTTATACATAATAATATGGAAAATCCGAGATCAACAAGATATGCTGCGCAAACTTATATAATTAGCAATTTCGTAATTATTACCCTACCAGGACACCTAGAATCACATAGCACACCAATCACTTTAGAACCCATAGTATTTCGTATAGCCATTTTAGCATGAGAACCACTCATGTGATAATTAAAGATAACTTTTAACCAACCGTCGTTGACCTTCTCGATATATAAGTTATCAATAATTATTTATCAATTTAGGGACATGGCATAGCATAGCATCATAGTATAGAAACAACCGTCATAGCATTGTAAACATAGGAAACATGGAATTAGAAAGGTCGGGTTTAAATCACCTATCGATGTTGTACAGGCAGGTGGGTTTGTCAAACCATTAGCGCTAACATTGTACCGGTGGGTTTACCAAGCAATAAAACTACTTTTAACTAACACATAAGGTTGCTTCAAGCCGCGAACTAGATTAACATATTTGTATGATCTCTTTTAGAATAGAAAACGTAATATAGAAAAAGACATATTTCAGCCCCAAAAATAATACAAAAGGGGGAGTGAATTTACTCACCTCGAATACGAATTAGAAATGATATAGAAATAAATCAACTGGAACCGAGGATTTCCCAAATATTAGTATCACCTAAATAATGAGAATCCTAACTTAGAAAAACATATAGTATAGAAACTAGAATAGAAATAATAAGAATTTACGGAGATTTGGGATTTTTGGTACGAACCGTAACTGAGCGTTTTTATACGAAACCGATTTATTAGTCTTTAAAACTTTGTATTTTACAAGAATCTATTTTAGAAAACATTAGTAATATATTGGTAATAATAATACTTAGAATCTTTATTTAAACTTATACATTTTAGTCTTTAATACACATTATTAACTTAATCATTTGATTAATAAAAGTTATATAATGTATAAATATATAAAAGTATAAAGATCTTAATTTAGAAATGGAACCGTGGTAACCGGAGTTAAGTCCGAAGTCAAATGTTTCGGATTTAGAAATCAAGGTTTTTAAACGAGTTTGAACGTTCGAACGTTTCGTTTAAACATTTTATGAGAATATGTATTTATATGAAAATTAGAAACTTAATCATTTATAAAAACATGTTTTTGTATAAAACTTACAAACTTAAATCTTTGTTACATAAAATACACTTATATATATTTTTCTTTAACCTTTAATAACTATTTTTAACAATTAGTGGGTTATTAGATTAATAAAAGAAAGGGGGTGGGGGGGATCGAACCCGTGACCTTTTCAACCACACAGACACGCACAAACCACTGAACCAACGCGTGCGTTTTTGTTTAAACTTGAACTTTAATTCTTTTAACATTTCCTCTGAACTATACCCAATTCCCATATGAGCCCTAGATTACAAAACCATCAAATTCGTTCGAATTTGATAATCCCAGACAAATTAACCATGGGGCTTTTAATCCCCATGGATTTACGGTTATTTTGGTATATAAAACTTACAATTTGGTGATGTTTTGGTACGGATTTGAATGGTAACAAAGTTGCGGCTGTTCTTGATTAATTTGATGGGTTCTGGATTTAAATGAGGTTAAATTGATGGATTAGAGAGTTGTAGAATGTTGAAAGGATTAAAATGGAACCAAAAACTACCTGAAATGGTGCCGGATTTGTGGTAATCGTAGTCGCCGGAGAAAGGGGAATGGGAGGTTTCGGCCGACGGGTTTTGAGGGGGGTTTGGGTGATATAAACTAGTTGCTCGAGTGTGGTATTAATGCATTTTGATTAGACGTTGCGTGGTGCAGGTATCGAAGATGGGAGGCGCTGGAACAGGGTGGTCGGAGTGGTCGGAGACAGAACAGTTTGGTCGGAGAAAACAGGGTGTCGGGGGAACAGTACGTGACAGGGGGGAAGCATTAAATGCGTTTTTACATTTATGGTCCCTGGTCTTTATGTTTGTTTCATTTTAATCAAGTTTTAACTTTCAAACATTACATATTTGGCCCAAAGGTTAGTTTTTGCATATATTAACTAACTAAGTTAACCGAGTTGAGACGTAACGTTTTTATAGGAGACGTTGTAGCATCATTAGTTCGTTGATGACGTTAGGGGGTTATTACGAGACGTTTATAGTATTTGTTTTATATTTTTAATAGTTTTCTTTTACGAAATATATATATTTTTTGGATGTAGATAATATGAATAGTGGTTATTTAGTATGTTTTAAATGACTTGAGATATAATACGATTGATTAAATACGATAAGAATAACGTAAAGATTCGATATATTTATTCATAATTAAAATGGACGTTACATTTTGAGGAAATAAATAAGAATTACAATTAAAAGATAAACAACCTCGGGTTTGAATCGGGCATCCGGATTCGGGTTCGGGGCAGATGTCACAAATAAGACATTCAATGTTGTCTATAAGAAAGTATTTAGAGACTTATAGTTTGGATTCACATGTGTATATATGTTTTTTTTAACTTTCCTTTGTACTTTTAGTTGTATTGTGTAATTCATGTATTTTATTCAATTGACATCTTATTATAAAACAATCCCGTGTAAGACACAGGTATCTAGCCTAGTTAATAATAAAAAAACAAACTCATAGTTGGTCCATTTTCTAATTATTAACCGCAACGTTTGTTTTTTAACTGTTTGTTAATAATAAACTGGTTATGTCTATTTAACTTTTAAGATGGTAAACCCTAGGTATACATCTATTTGTTTTTTAAACTCATAGTTGGTCCATTTTCTAATTATTAACCGCAACGTTTATTTCAATTTGCAATTGTTTTTCATAATTAGTAGTTTGGTTAATCTCATCAAATATTCCATTTACATAGTCAAATGACAATAGTTTATTCTAAATAGTTAATTAATTTAGTTAATAATCTGACGAAACTTGTAACACTAACCACATGCTACTCGTGAAAATGATACCTGACTTAACCTAGCTATCTAGGTTAATTAGTATTTTGACCGACCCAATCGCCAAACTAGAAGTAACATGCTATTGGTAATAAAAGCATGCGCACACGGGCAACCTTACCTCCTAACTTGGTGGGATTTTGAAGCGTATTAGATTGTTAGTTCAGCCAATAATTATTGATTCAATTAATGAGTGTAGGCAATATAATTCTTTGTTCTAGAACTTGTGTGATTTGATGCATACTAAGACGGTAGGCTTGTTAAATGCACATAGATGATAGAGGCAACCTAGGATTTCCCATTTTCTTCAACTCCGTTTTTGTGTTTTACTAGTTTCCTAGAACTCTCCCTAGTAGCCCTGTTGAGCTTTCTATCATTATATTTTGTTTAAACCCTTATTTTACCTAAATCAACCATTAACCTTGCACACAATCTGACATGTTAGCTATTTCATACTATTCTCAACCATGACCCCTTGCACACATATTGAAAACCATCATTGTAACATAACTTGTAGCCATTTATCATGAGAAATCAACTCATCTATTAACTAAGGATAACTTTTCAAGCAACCGTCACCTAACCGTCTCGATATTTAAGTTATCAATAATTATTTAGCAACTTAGGGACATGGCATAGCAACATAGCATAGCAACTTGAATCATCGTATAGAAACTTATAACATCGAATAGCAACTTGTAACATTGTAATTGTAATTGAATGGTCGGGTTTAAATCACCTATCGTTATGATACACTAGTAGGGACCCGCGCGATGCAGTGGGGACGAAATTTTTGACGACACTCGTTTCTGGGTGAATTGTTGATTCTGTAATTTTGTTACTAAAGTATTTGAAAAAATTTAGGTTAGTATCATCTTAGCGGTGAACATAAGTGATGTGCGTTACACATATATAGGTAATGAACGTTACATGTAACTTAAAACCTGCTATAAAGGGACCCTTTTGCATTGCACTACTCGTTTCTAGTTTAGTTTTAGAATAAAACCTGCTTAAAGTTGTATGGTTTCTAGCATCTTAATGATCGATATACGTGATAGGCGTTATACATGTCAAATAACTAATAATTTAGCACTAAAAAATAGTTAAAGAATCCTTCGGTGCAATATATTAATATATATAGTAACATACGAATAATAAAACACAATTGTTAAACAAATACAGTAATGTGTTAATGAATTTATTAACAATTGTAATATGTTAATGTCACAATAACATAACTTAAGTTCTTTAATTACCATCAACAATTTCATGTTTTAGCGCTCATTATAAAAAATGTTTTACTCATGTTTCAATCTATGTGTTGTTTGGAAAGATGTTCATGTACGATGATCATTTGTGGAAATATATAGCTGCACACAACAATAACAAACAATTTAACAAACTAACTTCATAATCATTATAACTAAATAAGAGTAACAGCTAGAAAAACTTTTGCAAACAATGGTTATGAACAACAACAAAAAAAATCATGTGTGACATGACATCCTCTGCTAAATCAAACTGCTATTGAGATTTGAGAGCATGGATTAAAAGCGGAATATTATGAAAATGGGTTAAAGGATTAATTAATATAGAAAAACCTAAGCTCATGATAAATATTAACCATCATGTTGCAGATCACAGGACAAATATTAAAAAATATTGCTGCAATTGAAGACCTAAGATCATAACACAAACACTGCTCAATTCAAAAGCCAAGGTCTAACACCTACTGTACTTGTGCATGTTAGAAACACAAAGGATGGCCTAACATGATGACAATAACCAAACATAAACCGGATAAAAAAGAACCAGGACATGACAGGGTAAAAGTTTTTACAGCAATAACATGATCAATTTAATATATCAGCTTTAAGTATCAACATTAACCTCAACATGGATTAACATTCATTCTAAAAATTAAATCTAAACCCAAATATACTCTAACGGGTAATCTCATACAATCCAAAAAATAAGCAAGGCGAGTACCTTATTTAACAATTGGGCTTATTTACTTAAATCTTCAGCAAAAGGGTAACAGTTTGTTCTAAATTCTTCACATATCTTATGAATTTTGATCTTTGCACTTTCTCCAGAAAAGAAGCCACAAAAACATTTTTCTCAATGTGTACAATAAGTATACAAAATGCACATTTTACTTACTTTTTTCCTTAAGGTGGAATCAAAAGGTAAGTGAGCAAGTTTCACTACACTTCATCGAGATTACATCAAAATGGGCACTTCAATCACATGCTATGAGTAACATGTCAAACTTAAGTAATCCTTAAATCTTGTTAAACTGCATGGATATGCAGTTTGACTTTTAAGGTCAACATACACAATTTTCAAACTTAAAAACAACTTAATTTTTGATCAAGTTACTAACATAAAAGTATTGCTCAATTGTAATGCATGTAAAATAGTTTTGAAATAAGCAATTGAAAAAAAATGTTAAAAATAGAACTTAAATTAAAAGTTACCTTTATTGACCTATATCTTAAGTGCTGCAATATGACTATTAATTTGGTTAATTTGGGACCATATTTCATTTGTTTGTGCTAGACCAGTAGCATGTAAATATCAAATGTTTTTTGGACTGGCACATGATCGTATATTGTCTATCCCCTCTTGTACTATCTTACTTGATGTATCACTCACCTGATTAAAATAATTACAAACTTGTCACAACAATGCTCAAAGCACATGAAGGTATAGTAAAGTTAGCACACAAAACACAAGCAACAAAAAGTCTTAAATCATCTCTCATGCAATATAGCAAGCTGCATTTGACAATTATTCGAGTCTATAACATAGAAAAGAAAAAGGTGGCCATTTTAACACCTGAATGGGTCAACCCGGGTTATGTTTTTCCTCTAATGGTTCATACAAAAAAAAAACTAAAGAACTAAAAAATTTATGAATTATGTCAAAAAGATTAATAAATACACTTGCAAATTTTTGTAGTGTGATAGAGTAATAAGAATTCATGGAATGAGATTGAGTTTCAATTTCATTAAAAACCAGAAATAAAGCAAAGTAGACTTTTTGAATTTGGTGGAACTAATGGATGAAAATTATATAAATGAATACACCTCTTCACCCATAGAGCTCAACGATGCACAAATTCTTTTTCTTCAATTAAGCAGAAACCAAATTATGAACTATTTTAACAATGGCAAGAAATAACCATGAGCTTTACACCAGAACAAATAGGAAAATCATTGAGCAGAATAAGAAGCATTAAGCAACATAAACATTTAGGTATGTAGCAAATAACCATAAGCTTACATGAAAGACATATATTTCTACAATTTTCAGCAATAGAGGCATATTCATTCTAATTCAACAAAAGAAAATCAACACCCATGTATAGAACATATACAAAAACAGCCCAACTAAAAGAAAATTTTAATAAACCAATACAGTGCCAAGGTTTTTGATTTGTTAAAATCAAGATGAAAGCATATTGTTGCACGAAACTTATTGTATGCAACATTTACCATTGCATGTTTTTCTCTTGCAGGATCAATTGCAATCAATTCCAGCAAAACATATTACAGAACTAAAAGTACATCAAATGTTATTTTGTATTCAACACTAACCATTTGAATTGGAAAAGAAGAAACAAAACCTACCGATTAATGCCATTTCCTAATTGAGTTGCTTACACACACCTACATCAACAATCATATTATTATTATTGAGTAGTAATATAATGAGAACCCATGTTAATTTAAATGTGTAATAATAAACCAGCAATTACTTTAGGGATTCTATGAGTTTGAATATGATTAACAGTGTGTGGTACAGTGGTAATCCTATATAGATAACTTTAAAAGATGCACAAACTATACTATTTAGAATGATGAATGATAGAAGAATTTGCTGTTGATATTAGACACAGTTAACAAAATAGAATAGTCCAACTATTCATAAAGAACATCATACCTGGAGATTCCAAATCCAACGTAGATATCTCCAAACCCTATATTAAAGACATACACTATAAATAATATAAATACTTTCCTACATAGATTATAAACAATATCACTACTTTCCTAATAATGACTAAAAGGATGAAAGACCAATTCTCAATTCGATGTTGAGTAGTAGTAACTTATCCAAAAAGAATAAATAAGTTCATATCAACTTTTTAAATAATTTCCATGATCAATACAACTTTATTCCATCATACATAACATACCTTGTTAGATTTTAGAACCAAATTCAGCAATGCTTTCAGTTTCTATTTAATCCTACTCCTCCTCCTATAACAAGAGATATTTAAAAAGTTGAACTTGGTATACATGATTAAATTCAAGAAAACTATAGTTCAATACCAAACACAAACCTTCTAAAAAGTATTATGAATCTCCGCTGCTCTAATCGTCTTCGAGGAACGTGTAGGGTTACCTTCGCTAGTTTTTTTACCTTCAAATCCAAATTAGGTTAACATCAAGTCGGAATGTTAACAAGAACCGTAGAAAAACACTAAAACCATACCTGAAACCAATATCAAAGGTAGCGAAATCGTTACATGATAGAAGAACTTACTTGATTTTCCTTATTGCCATGGTTTAGGCTTATATCCACATCAGCAAACAGCCGACGCTTTCCTATCATCCTTAATCACCATGTCCGTCGCCTTAGGATATAGAAACAGATGAGGGCAGAGGATTGTTGTGCTGCCGTAGGTAAAGAGCAACATGGACTTAAATCTAAATCTGAATTCAAAATCGTTATGGCGTCTGTATAGTAGACAGAGAAAACAAACCTGATTTATTCAACACCAGGTTTAATACCCGTGTGTTACACACGGGTTAAATAGTAATATTTATAAAGAAATTATAACCATTATATTTAACAATTTGTAAATATATAACATTTAAGGAGTTGGCTCCATCAACTTGCATGGAGAAAAATTTAGCTAAATTTTACCTCCCAAACTTCCTATTATAGAAAAAAAAATCCCTCCAAAAATTGCCCCCTAAAAGTTTGATTTATTAGATAGACTAGGTTTAATACCCGTGTGTTACACACGGGTTAGATAGTAATATTTATAAAGAAATTATAACCATTATATTTAACAATTTGTAAATATATAACATTTAAGGAGTTGACTCCATCAACTTGCATGGTGAAAAATTTAGCTAAATTTTACCTCCCAAACTTCCTATTATAGAAAAAAAAATCCCTCCAAAAATTGCCCCCTAAAAGTTTGATTTATTAGATAGATTTAAAGCATAAAACCATGACAACTCATAACTAAATTAAGAACATAATATTAGAACAACTCATAACAAATTAAAAACGTGCATAAAAACCTTGCTAATCCATTTTCAAATTCTTTAAAAACTACTTATACATTTAGCTTTGAAAGTTTTAGTATAACTCACGCCTAAAGTATATCCATTCTCATTTGGTTTTTTAAGTTGTACACTAAGCATTAAATACTTGTATATTATAACCTACAAGTCGATACCGAAAAAAAATTATACCGATACATCGACAAAATGAGCAGGTTGCAAAGGTACTTTCAGAATCTATTAAAACATCATATCTGAAAATGTATGATAGGAAAACAAAGAAAAATATATAAGTTTGTAGGAGAAGGGGAAAACATGTAACTACTAATTATTTAAGAAAGATTTGTTTAAAAGTAAAGAGATTAGAGTGTAAGTATTTCTAAGGGTTAAAATGAAAATAGTGTTAAAAAGTCCATATTGCCCTTATTTTTTGTTGTACATTATGCATCAAAATTTGTATGTGTTCTTATAATTTGGGTATCTTAAATTTCCCCTTCAATTTGCTTTATATATAGTATAGATGTAGGTGGGTTTGTCAAACCATTAGCGCTAACATTATACCGGTGAGATTACTAAGTAATAATACTACTTTAAACTACCACATAAGGATTGCATTTTGCCGCAGAACAAGACTAACACATTTTATGATCTCTTTTGGAAAACAAAATAGAAATTGGAAAACATTGTATAGTATTTGAACATATTTCAGCCCCAAAACGTAAAAATAAAAAGGGGAGCGAATGAAACAAAACCCAAATTTTTTGGAAAAGGTTTTAATTTTCTTCAAAACAAAACCCCAATTTTTTTTCTATAAACCCTAGAACACCAAATCGCATATTACTTCGGATTTAGACAATGAAACTAGAAATTGATTGAGGGTTATTGAACTACGCAGGATAAGGATCATTTCAACATAAAACACTTACTTGATGGCAACGAATTGGATCAATTGTGAACGAAGAACAAAGTTGACGGGTTTGGATTCAAACAGGGACCTTGAGATCTCTAGAATGCAATTCCTTTTGCAGAAACAATCCTCAAAATACCACGAATGAAAGCCCTAAACCAATTGAGGATGAAAACAACATTTTATTGATCAATTGATGACGAATAGAAATGAACAAGGCTTGAATCAATTACAGATTTTTGGTTGATGGTTCGAGAAATTGAAGTTGCAGACAGTTAGAGTGAGGTTAGGGCATGTCGAGTGAATTGAATTAGTTTAGTCTGGAAGGTTACGAACGAGTTTGAGCTAGATGGTAAGTAAGGAGGTGATTAATTGGGTATTAATTAGATGTTTTTAATTCGATTGAATGCCATATAAATGCTAATGATTGTTTGGTGGGTTTCGATTGAATTAAATATGACGTTTTGGTCGATTTGGTTAAAGTGGGTTTAATGTCGCTGGTTTTGAAATCGATTTAGATGTGAATTGTGCTTGATTAAATGGTGAAAAAGAGATGGCAATATGTTCGAAACACACTTAGAAGCATTTTATATAGATTAAATTTGGTTGAAAAGGTTTAAAAAGTGATTTTTTTAACCTTGCCGGAGATGAGGTTTTTCCGGCCAAAATGGCCGGAATTAGACGTGCCGGAAATGCAGGCTGAATGCGGAGGGGGGGGGGGGGAGAAATGGTTTGGCTAATTTTACATTAATGGACCTTGAACTTTAATTATTATTTTTAAGATAGTATAAACTTTATTATAAGTTTGAAAGTTGACAGTTTTGGCACAAGTTAATTAATCCTTTATTTTAACTAACAAACTTAACCAAGTTTACGTGACGATTATATAAATGACGTTTTTATGCTTTTATTTCTTCTTGACGTTAGATGACTATTTTGAGACTTGATAGTATTTATTTTTAATAACCTTTATAAAGTCTTTTTTTTAGATTCAATTTATATATTTTTTGGAGATTAAATAATTATATTTAGTAATTAATTTAGTAAACGTTGGATAATAACTCGGTCGTTATATATTAAAGACAAGAGATAACGTAAAGCTCGACATATTTGTGTATATATATTTTTAATAACGACGCGTTACATTTAAAGGAAGATAAATACAAATACATTAAGGACAAATAACTTTGGGTTCAAGTCAAGCATTCGGGTTGGAGTTGGGGCAGATGTCACAAATAATGTCATTAAAGTCTTTGTCTTTTAGTCATAAAGTAGCTTTTCTATTAATTAATTAGGGGTAAAATTGGAAATTATAATTTTATTTTTGGAAGTGACATTTAAATTGTGACAACCAAAAAAGGAAAGATGAACATTTAAAATGAGAGGGGTGGAATAATATATTTTAATAACACTAATTACATTTGTTAGTAAAATCTTGCAAAATTTAAGAACAGTTACCATTCCAACTCTCTCTCAAAATTCAAGATAACTTCGGGTTTGAGTCGGTTTATATTTGATATGGTATAAAAATGAAACCTTGAGATAATGTTAGTAATATTCTACAGTTAAATACCTCAGTATTTTTTAAGCATATATAAATTTTTTATACGAGATATTTCCCCATTCAAAATACGTTAAATGCATATTTCCCCAGCAAAAAAAAATTCAATTGCATATATCCCCTATAACAACTTTAATTTGCAAATATACCCATTTTTAGTATGATCATATTTTAAAATTTAGTTAACATTGGGTATATATGCAATTGATTTTTTTAGTTAAGGAAATATACAATTAGGGGGTGTTTATTAGGGTATATATGCAACTGTTCCTTCAAAAATATACGCCACGAAATCAAACATTTAATCTCTTTAATTTGAGCATAACATTGCTATAATAAAATCTATTTTTATAAAAATCTTAACTATTTTATATTTTAAAATATGTATATGATGGCCATGTGTAGGGTGGTATTCACCTTGCCGTAATTGTCATTGTATTTACTTTTATTGTAATAGACTAGATCGTACTTTGGTTTATTGTAATAGTTTTGTTTTGTTTTGTTTTGTTGTTTGGCTAAGTCTTGCGAAATTGCATGTGAAACTGAGTGTCGCATGCAGCTTGGCTTGACTCAGCGATCAGCTAGTTTCGCAAGTATGCGAAACTAGTGTCTGTATATATATATATAGTTGTTTAGGCTTCATTTGTAAACAACTCTTGGGAACTTATCAATACAAATTCTCTGATCTTGAGTTCGATTCTTGTTTGATTGCTAGGAGTTTATTGTTTACATATTTTGAGCATTATATCATTCTATCTTCAACTTCATCTTATTCTTAATCAAACTTAATGGTTTTTATTGGTTTATTTACTTTTTGTTCGATCTTCATAAACTTTTGTTGCTAGATCTATTGGTAACAAGGTTTTGTGATCAATAATATGGTTTATTGGACCAATAATATGGTATCAAAGCCATTGTGTTCTCGATTTTTGGATTTTTGAAGGTTTTTGACAAAAAGGCAATTTCATTCTAATTGGATCTGATTTGGAAATATTAGTCAAGGAATTTGATTGAAATTTGTGTGTTTTTTTTTGTTTAGATCAATTGAGATCATCAGATCTATCATCAAGAGATAAATCTGTGATCTGTGATTGCTTCTTAGTTTTTTTAGTAAGATTTTGGTCAAAAAGTTGCTTCAATCAAATTTGGGTCTGTTCTGTTGAATTATCATGGAAATTTGTTTGAGAATTAATCTATTGTGGTTGGTGAAGTCATCAGAATCATTCGATCTATCATCGGATTTATTTTGTGCATTCTGTGGAATTTTTAGTGTTTTTTCGTGAAAAAGGGGTTTTTCAGATTCAAATTGCGAAACTATATATTCATCTTACGAAACTGAAGAATCATTTTGCGAAACTATATATTCATCTTGTGAAACTGAAGAATCATTTTGCGAAACTATGGAAATCACTTCTTGATTTGCTTTTGCGACTCTGTATTGCGACACTATCGAACTAAAGTTCACTGCTATTGTTCTGTGCTTGCGAAAGTGCTGCCCAATTGCTGCTGTGTTTCCGAAACTGTCCTGAACGAAAGTTCAAACGCATTTGCGAAGCTGCTTGCGACTCTATTTGCGAACCTGTTTGCGAACCTATCTACAATTCTAAACTCTGAATCAAATTTAAAAATGTCTATGTCTTTCACCTTAGCTGACTTGGAAAGTGGGTCACCGAACAGACCACCAAAGTTTATTAATGGAGACAATTTTGAGGACCGGAAAAGGAGACTTAGAGCATTTTACCTGTATACTGATCATACACAGTGGGAATCAATTGAAAAGGGTCCTCATATACCAGTTACTACTATTGGTGATGCTACTGTCTGAAACACAGCTCCTGAAACATACAATGAAAGAGACAAGAAGTTGATTGATAGAGATAATAAGGCGTTAGGAGCACTTATTCTATGTTTAAGTACATAAATTCACAATCGGTTTGGTGAGCATAAGAACGCAAAGGAACTGTACAAAGCATTATGTGAATTTTATGATGGTAATGTTGATCTTCAAAAGGACAAGGGTGTTCAAGCATAGAAGGAATTTAACTCATTCATGGGTCACAGAAATGAAAAGATATCAGACCTAACAAACCATTTTCTGACTATTACTAGTAATCTGATGAAGTATGATGACGATCTGACAACTGCTGAACAAGTTACCAAGCTAAACTCACTTCCACCTGAATGGAGTCTTCAAGTCATAATGTTGAAGCAAGAAAGGAAATTCTCTAAATACAAGCTGATGGACGTAATTAACAAGTTGAAGTCTTTTGAATTGGACATCAAACGAAAAGAGTACAATCAAGGTGTTTATCCTCAGGTTCATTCACAAAATGATGCACTGCTTTCATCAACAACAATGACTCCAACAAGCAATTCTGATTTTATGTATGGCTCTAGAAGTGGATTGACTGAGAACAATAATACTGGAAAGGATCAGCCTACAACACAAGTTCCAACTGACATGATAACTGTTTGATATGTTTGTTAACAGCTATGAGGCATTGATTGCTGGAGAAGCAAAAGGAAAAGGTATAATAATGGAAGACATGTTGCATGTTGATCCGGATGATCTAGAAGAGGCAGGCATTCAGTGGCAGATGGTCATGCTCACTGTAAGAGCAATGAGATTCATGGAAAGAACTGGGAAAAGGAATTTCAAAAATCAAAACGCAAGAGGCAGTTTTGACAAGTCCAAACTTTGGTGTTTCAATTGCAAGCAACTTGGCCATTTCAAAAGAGAATGTCCTTCTCCAACATTTTTTGAACCACCATCACCAAATAACCGGAACACCCTTGTTACGGAAAGAGGATAAAAAAGTAACTCAAAGGAGATTGCACTGATAACTAACTTTGATTGGAGTGCTGAGAATGCTGAGGCAGAAGAAGAAATCAATCATGCTCTTATGGCTGAAGTCTCCACTCGTGAAAGAAATAAATCTGAAATGAAAGAAGAAGTCACCGAAAAAGATGTGAAAGTTAATGATATTGCTAAAGCCAAGGAAGAAATTGATGATGAGAAGGAGGAAGAAGAACACATTATTTGTAATTGTGAAAAAGCTTTGGCTGCTGAGAAGATTGTCATGGGCCTTCCATATGAGGTGATACAAGATATGTGCTCATCAGCCTATCGTGTTTGTCTTTTTAGTGTATACAAAGCTAACCGACTATTGTTATCAAATCAAGCCGAACTAAACACCATTAATTCTGACCTAAAAAAGAATGAAGTGAATTATTTTGTAAAACTTAATGAAGCTCTACAAGAGATAGATCACTTAAACATAAAACTTTTAGAAAAGAATGTTGAGGTAAACATGTTGGATGAACGAGTAAACTTGCCGAGTTTGAAAGTAGTAAGCTTCAAACTAAGTTAGACAGGTGGACTATTTATGGCATGAAATTAAATGAATTAAATTGTAGGCAACGTGGAGTTAGAATTAAAACTGGAATAGGTTATGAAGAAACTTCATATGTCTATCCTGCACCTAGTACTTATTGTTATTCTCCCATATCAAAACCTCACCCAACAAATGATTTAATTGAAGAAAATACTAACAATTTGTTTGCAGGTTTAGAAGGTGTTAATCATAAGGAAGTGCGGGAGGAATATGGCTATGGTGCAACGTTTGGTCTTGGATACTCTATTTCTAGTTCTAGATTAAATTCAAAGAAGTCTGTTTTAGACAATGCTAGTAGTAGTGATAACATGTCTAATGATTCGAGTAGTTTGAACATTAAATCGTCTATATTAAACGATGATTGTGTTTCTTGTGGTCTGAATGATGTTAATGTTGATTGTGTTTCTTATGATAAAGTTGATACTATGTTACCTCATAAAAATAGTTTTGAGATGTTTGTCTCAGCCCCTATTCCCACTTTTGTTCCTATTCGTATATCCAAACCAACTGAGACAAACTGCTCAAAGTTAAATCATACACAGGTTACAGTTGATCATTCAAGAACCTAGAAAGGTAAGATGAAAGAAATGTATGTTCCTTTCAGTGACTCTGACTCAAACATGTCAGATTGTGATGAAGAAATTTGCATGGATTTTGTTCCCACGGAAAAACTCAGAAAGAAGTGTTTGAAATCACATTGTTTTAGATGTGGTAAAGATACTCGTGTTGTTAAGAATTGTCCTGAACTTGTTCCCTATCATGTAAATAGTTATAGTTTAACGAATAGATTTACTAAATTTGTAAATAATCATTTTCATGTTAATTTTTCTTTTTTCAAACCCAAGTCGGTTAAGACATGGGTTCCGGTGACTAACTAATCTTTGTTTTGCTTTGTTGTCAGGAACGTTCGAGAAGGCCTATCAACAGTCTCTGGCATGTTGATAGTGGATGTTCCAGACACATGACGAGACTGAAGGATGTCTTAACTAACTTCAGGATTATTAATGGAGGCTTTGTGGCTTTTGCTGGTGATAAAAAGGGTGGGAAAATGAATAAAAATGTTAACCTACATGATGACCTAGATAAAAGAGGGAGAGAAATGACATTTTACCCCTCAAATGTGGGACGTGTGTGAGAGACTTAACGGAAAACTGGATGGAGTTAGTGTTTGGGACCATTTATGTTAGAAAATAAAAACACAGGGACCAAAAATGTTAAGGTGGGACTGAAACTGTTAATGGTATCAAAACACAGGGACCAAAACTACAGTTTACTCTATAATTTATTTTCATTGTTGACATCACCATATGTCATAACAATACATCTCAAATCTATTACTTGTTTTATATGTGTAACATCTCAAATATATTGTAACTTTTTTTTATTGTTTCGTCTTATTGTGTTATTCGTCAAGTCATTGTGTTATTTTAGATCATTGTGTTATTTCATCATGTCATTGTGTTATTTGATCAAGAGGTCATTGTGTTATTTGATCAGGTCATTGTATTATTTCATCAGGTGATTGTGTTGTTTCATCAGGTCATTGTGTTATATTATAACTTGTTTTCGAATACAAAGTAAAACATACATAATAACACAACATGTCAAATCTTATAACTTGTTTTCATTGTTGACATAGTCATATGCCATAACATAACATCTCTAATCTATTACTTTGTTTTATTTGTTTAACATCACAATTATTTTATAACTTGTTTTTCATGTTTCAACTCATTGTGTTATTCGTCAGGTTATTGTGTTATTTAGTCAGCGCATTGTGTTATATTATGTCATTGTGATATATTATAACTTGTTTTCGAATACAAATAAAACATGCATGATAACACAATATGTCAAATCTTATAATTTGTTTTCAGTGTTGACATAACTATATGCCATAACATAACATCTCAAATTCATTACTTGTTTTATTTGTGTAACATCTCAAATATATTATAACTTGTTTTTTATGTTTTAGCTGATTGTGTTATTTCGTCATGTTATTGTGTTATGTAGTTAGCTCCTTGTTTTATTGAAGTCAGCTCATTGTGTTATTTCATCAGATTATTGTGTTATATTATAACTTGTTTTCAAATACAAACTAAAACATACATAATAATACAATATGTCTAATCTCATAACTTGTTTTCATTGTTGACATAACTATATATTATAACATAACTGTATTATATGTGTAATTAATATCAGGCCATTGTGTAATCGACATCAGTTTAGAATATTACTGTAACACCCCAACCCGGCTAGGGCTGACGTGTCACTTAAGAGTAATCAGAATCAAACATAGTTCCATTAATCGATATAAAACATTACATTTATTCGAGAATTATTACAAAAATTCATTACACAAAAAAAAACTTTCTTTATGAAAACTCTTGGTCTTTAACTTTCCCGAGCCCTCGATCCAATCTTTCCGGATGAACCTGTAACCTAACGTACATAAAGGACAATATGCACGCCTGAGTAAAATTGGCTTTTACTCAGTGGAACAAAGCTATACAATAATACAATCTTATTTATAACTATCAGTCAGTATATACGTACACATTCAATAATTCACATTCACTAGACACCGTTAGGTGCATTCACATTCACTTGGTCAATTCGTCACATTCAATAGACACCATTCGGTGCATCACATAATCACATTCACTTGATCAATTCGTCACATTCACTAGACACCATTCGGTGCATCAATTGTTCAATAGGTCCTATATATATCTAAATATATAATAATTACACCTTGTTCACGTAAGCATTTAAAAACAAATTTGGATTTCCGACTACGAAGTAATGAGAAACCCAAATCCGTACACATTACAATAAATAATAGTATAGAGTGTTCATACCTTAAACGCGTAGATTTAGCTTGAATAACTCTAATCCTCCGTAAACATCATATTAAACCGTTTGTAACTCATTCTAAATATTTTAAAATTCAAGTTCATAGATACCTCAATTTATAACCATAAATAACTAAATTTTATATATGTTTATAATTCTTAAACTTTGTCGAAGGTTTGTATGGAGATAACATCTAAATTTAAAAAAAAAAACTATTATTATTTGAATGAATGAGAGTTTGGCTAAAGAAAATCACTAAATAATTTAAAATAAAGGATAAAGGTTTCAATGCAAATTAAATGGATCTTGATCTCAATTTGATACTTGTATATATCTATAACAAATTTCAAATACTAAACTAACTTCAAGTTTATTTTGTTGAATGAGATTGTAATATATATAAAGTGTATTAAACAAAATAACTAAATTTATTAAATAAATTTTTTTGGGATATTACAATTACACAATGACTTGTTGAAATAACACAATTACCTGACGAATTATCACAATAACCTGATGAAATAACACAATGAGTTGAAAAACGTTAAAATTTTGTTTTATATATATAAATATTATACGCGTTTTAAAGATAAGAAAATGTTTTTTTTATAGTTCATTTTTAAAAAAAAATTAATGTCGTATGTAAAAGTTATGGACGTTTAAAAAGATGGGGCGAAAGTTGAAATATAGAAACATTATCAAATTTGCATTTACTTATAATTTTACGAGAGTGTTATATGTCTTCCTCTTATTGCCTGACCATTTTCAAATATAGAATGTTTAGAATAACTACACTCATAAAAAATAACCTTTAGTACAATAATTTCTTATAAACACTTCATATATCTTTTTTAAACTAGATATAGAGCGGGCCGCGCGTTGCAGCGGCCGGGTCACGTGGTCGGGTCTTGTGTACGTGACTTTGTTACATGCGTTGATAAAAAAGTTTCATGTCACGTATGTCACGACACAAAGCCTTAATGTATCACGTATTAAAAGACGACGAAATATGAAAAATTAGAAGTCAAAACGACAAATCAGTCAAATCCAGAATATATATGTCAAAGTAAAGTAAGAGACGAAAGTCGAAAAACCATCAGGGGCTAAAATGACAATTCATAAAAGTCGATGACTAAAGTCGTAAATATATCAAAGTTAAAAAAACATAAAATGAAATGCCACGTGGCTACACATGGTTGATCCACGTGTCACAACATGGAAGGCCGGTGGGCAGCATGATGCGGCGACCAGGTCACGTGTATATGACTTCGTCACACATGTAGACAAAAAAAAGTTTTATGTTTAAATGTTATTAGTAAAATCATAATACTTCGTATTTTAAAAGACGTAGATATACATCCAAACTTTTTAGTTCCAACAAGAATATTACACATAGCGACCCGCAAGACCGTCACCAACCTTGCTTCTTAATAGTATTAAGTAATACTTTGTCATGAAGTTGATGGTTATAAATTTATTATCTTTATAATGAATTCTTCCTTTAAAAATCTTTGAAAAGTCTAAAATTTACAGATAAATGTCAATAGTCAAATCTGTTATGAAACAATTTGACAACCGTAAAGAATTAATATATTCACAGCTTCAAAAATAGTTTTATATAGCACATTTAATCTTCAAATTCATAGCTGGTTCAATCGATTTATCTCCTCGTTCTTGTAACATCGCTTCATGGGGAGAAGATAACTCGTTATATCCTTCGAACAACGGCTCCACGGGTCCGCCGCCGCAAGGCGGTTTGACTAACCTTTGACTGAGGTACAACTACGGCGGTACATAGTTACTTGTCAACATAACAAATCCCTTTATTACGTCGGTGGTGATATGTGTATAATCATCGTTGACTGCATACAACACAATCGGACTTAACTCGTTAGTCTGTAGAAGATTCTACTCCGATCTAATTCATCCTCGTTGTTACTCGTTAATAGTTGCATCAACGGCGTTGTTTTACCTATGTTCAGCCGTTGATGTTTGGAAAAAAAAGGAAAAAGGAAAAGTCTTGTCCAATTATAAATTGACATGTGGCATAGCAAAACGATAAAAGAATAAAGTCACCAACCTTATATCCTAGAAAGTATATAAATTAGTTTAGCTTTAAAAAAAACTAGCTCACATATCTAAAATAATCCTAAATTATCAAAATGTCTATCATAATTCATGAATCATAACCCACAATACATTAATTAAATCATTTTAGTTCAAAGAACAAATTAATTGCTAGTGCATTTAACCGATATTCTAAAGCCATTATCTTTTGTATTAAATGCATATGGTTATAAGGCTATTTAAGATGTCTTGCAATCATAATGAGTAAAACAAGTACCATCTCTTCTTTCTCTCCACAAAATAGTGTATCAAGCATCAAAGCAATGGCTGTCACATCGAAACATTCTCATTTGTTGGCAATTTTTGTGTTGGCATTCCTTTTCATGACCTTTGGTGCATCTTACGGTATGCTACTTTTCGTTAGTATTTATAAAAAAATTTAAAGAGTACCCTAAATACATCACCTATAAGTGAATGTATAATCAAATTAAAAATACTTAACCTACTAGAAAACCTAATAAGACAGCGGTTAGATTTAAGATTAAATGAACATCAAATGCTACAATTGATACGGTGACATGACCATAATTAGCAAAAACTTTTCTTCCAGCCAAGGGTAATTGTGACATTATATGAATCCATTGTGTTATTTTGTTATCTAACATGTAAAAACACAATGACATAATAGATTCATTTTGTTGTAAAGTTTTTTCACTGTCGTTGTGTTCTTTTGTATGATTGTTTAGTTCTGGACTGTGATATGTTTGATTGTAATGTACAAACACACATGGATATACTATTTTATTATGTAAAATAATGTGTCATTATGTTATTTTGTTTTAAGTGTTACTTTCGGATGTGAGATGTTTCATTGTAATGTACCTTCACAAATGGATCTATTGTGTTATTGTGTTGTCTAACATGTAAAAACACAATAGATTCATTTTGTTGTAAAGTTTCTCATTGTCATTGTGTTATTTTGTACTAATTGTTTTGTTCTTGCCTGTGAAATGTTTGACTTTAACGTACAAACACAAATGGATATACTGTGTTATTATGTATAAGAATATGTAAAAACATAATAGATCTATTTTGTTATAAAAATTTTCACTGTCATTATGTTATTTTGTTTTAAGTGTTAGTCCCGAATTGTGATATGTTTCACTGTAACGTACCAACACAAATGGATATATTGTGTTATTGTGTTGTGTAACAGGTAAAAGTGTAAAACACAATAGATCGATCCATTTTGTTGTAACATTTCACTATCATTGTGTTATTTTGTTATATAACATGTAAAACACATCTGTCTGTTTTTAATCTTGTACACATTGTGTTATCTTCGTCAGGTCATTGTGAAATTTTCGTTAATTCAAAAAAATTACACAATGACCTGACGAATAACACAATGATTTTAAAAATGATTTTTTAAATCAATATTATACACGCTTTAAAAATAAAAAAATGCTCGTTTTATTGTGGAACTTTTAAAAAAAATAACGTTGTATATAAAAGTTATAAATGCTTAAAAATGATGGAACTTTAAATAAGAGATATTACTAATATTACCTTTATTATAATTTTAAGAAATTATCAAATGTCATCATCTTATGACCTTTTATATTTTCGTAAAATTTATACTTTCTAATGAAGTGCATTTATTTTATACCTGGATGCAAACTTTTTGAATTTTCTAATGCTAATATTTAATTAAAGAAATGCATATATGCTCGTTTAGACCCGTGCACACATAAACTTCCCTTTTAAATAAACGTTTGTTTAATGCTAGTTCTACTTTAAATTGCCCGTTTAATAGTTTTCTACTTTTAAACACAACTTTAAAGATAATTCACTTTTTAAATTAACATCCCTATTAATTATTGTTCCACTTGCTGTAAAAAAAATATATAAAAATATTGTTTCACTTGTTACAAGCTCATTAAGAGTTGTTCCTTTTTTTTCACATGTTAACTTTTAATGTGTAGTGTTACATTTAGCACAACCCATTATGATAATGAAATGAACTAATCAAATGTTACTATTTACAGCTCTTGGACCTGCATGCCTTGGAAGTTGTAATGCGATAAAGGATTGCTTAGAGCTTTGCAAAAGCCTAGGTTTTGTAACTGGTTCTTGCAAAGACAATCCACCTAGGTGTTGTTGTCATGATTAGTTTGTTGAGTTTAATGTTGGTAGTAACCCCTACAAACATCATGTAGGTTAAAGGTTATCTCATGTCATCGGTTTTTAGAGGGTTTTGATGCTCAATAAAACTACCAATTTAAAATAAACATCCTTATATTATCATAGTTATTAATCTTTTCATTTGTATATCATAGATTGATTTGGTCTTCTTGTTTGAATAATCATAATTAAACCAAAGATGGAGCATTTATATTATATACCTTATAATAAAATAGGATTTTGAAGAACACTTGTCATTCATTAGATGCAATTACAGAATTGTTTTCCCGCTTAAAATATTAATAACATCTTACCTAATAAATAAAGGTTTTATAGGGGCTACTAAAACCTTTTTTGGGGGGAAAAGTAATGGGAAAATTAGAGGAATGAATAAAATGAAGTTTGGGAGAAAAATTAAGTGGAGAGTTGATAACAAAAAAAATTGTGTTTATGTTTTTTTTATAAAATATTTACAAATCCTTAAATATTAAATATTTATAAATTCTTAAATATAATAGTTATATTTTTTTAAATATTGTTATTTAACCCGTTTGTATCACACGGGAATTAAACATAGTTTTTATTAGATGAAAATTTTCATTCCATAATTAATATTTTAGAATTAATTCAAATTTAACAAGATAATCAAATGAAATTATTTCCAAAAATATATAGTTTTGAAAATATAAAAATCATATTACTTTTAGAATTAATATAGTTTTTATAATGTTATTTAAACAAATTGCATTCAATTGTTCAAAAATATTAACGTTGCAAAAAATTATGTTTTTTTATCAATGCGTCTACATTGCTAAGCCATGTCTTGACAAGATTCTTGTCAAATATAAACATGTCTATTGTCCAATGAAGATGGCTTTTAATGTTTTACTAGGTTAGTGTCCCATGTAACACACGAGTTTGGGTAAGAAAACAATATAAATTAAAGAGTAAATTACTGTTTGAGTACCTATGGTTGAATACTTTAACCATTTGAGTCTAATTTCCAAACTTTTAACAAATTGAACCTTGTGGTTTGTATTTTATAACCATTTGAGTCAAACTTACTAACATAATTAGATTTTTTAGTTAATATATAATAAAATGACCCAAATTCCCTTAGACTCAAATAATTATTTTTCATAACCTTGAGGACAAATATAATCATTTGAGTCTAGGGGCATTTGGGTCACTTTATTATATATTAACTAAAAAATCTAACCATGTTAGTAAGTTGGACTCAAATGGTTATAAAATACAAACCACATGGTTCATTTTGTTAAAAGTTTGAAAATTAGACTCAAATGGTTAAAGGTATCAAACCATAGGTACTCAAACAGTAATTTACTCTAAATTATATCTTTTTTATAAAAAAACACATGTAATATAGATATAACACGGAATTTGATACCATAAAGATTATAATTAATATGTAACCACCGGTTAAAATGAATGATGGAATATTTAAAATTTAAAATAGAGATAAATTTAATTAGCTATAAACTAAGTAGATAAATACAAATAAAAGATAACTATTATCACCACTTATATGATTAGTTATAAACTAAGTAGAGAGATATATAAAAAGATAAATTTAATTATTAGAAAAAAATATGCGGGTAGTATTTGACCCGTATAAGATCCAAGAGTCTCATACTCTTAATGAAATGAGAGTTTGCCACATAGGATTTTTTCTATGTGTCATATCTAAAATGTTGACAAATAGATTACTTACTCAATTATTAGAATATGTAGATGTAGTTTGTTTCCAAGCTTTAAAATACCTTTATTTAATGTAATAATATGTAAGTTATTTTCAAATGTTTTTTTATAAAGGTAAAATCACATAGAAATATAACGAACTTTATATTTTGTTCCAGTTAGGTCACTCAAATTTTGTTTTGCTTAATTAGATAACTTAAGTTTAAAATGTGTTCCACTCCTAGGTAATTAACTTGTAAAATAGATATACATTGATTTTTAGATGAACTTTGGACCCGTTTTGTGTTTTTTTCTGCCATCAAGTAAATATTTTTACTAAATAAAAATATTATTTATAGTTTTTTGCAATTTTCTTAAAATTTTTGCAATTTGTAAAAAAAATTGTCACCTTTTTTTACAAATTTATGAAAATTTAGTAGTTTTTTGTTCGACTTTTAAAAAGTTTCGTGAAAATTTATTTTGAGTGGCATAATTTGAGACGTCTTTTTAAAGTTAATTACACATTATACAAGTTAATTATGAGAATTATGCAGTTTTTTGTTCAATAAAATGTTAAAATTAATATTTACCTATTATACAAGTTAATTACACATAATTGAGACATATTTTTAAAGTTATCTAACTGAAACAAAACAATGTTTAAGTACGTAGCATAGTTTGAACAAAATTAAAATTTGGTTACCCATTTTCTAAACTATTTAAACTTCAATGTTTTCATATAACTACTCATGTAACACACGAGTGTTAAATTAGTTATATATATGTTAAAAGTTGTCGGTGCTACCATAAACCTTTTAGCTGCGACATAAGCACCCTATAGCTAGTTGTTTTTTATGGTGGAAAATATTTCAAAAGGAATTTATACATTTAGGAAGTTTTAGAATGAATATGAAACAATATTTCAAATTGGAAAAATATTGAATTTGCAGAATAATCAAAATAATATCTTACACACGGATGTATATATATCAAAGATTTTTTGAAAGAAATCATCAAAACAATAGACGTGTTATATTGGAAGTCGAAATATGTTGCACTTATGTAGTAAAAACATGTAGAATGTAGGAGAAAATGATTTTTAATGTGTAGATTTGTAGAAAAAAATCATGCAAAACTCATGTGTAGGAAGATATGTGTAGATGTGTACGGAGAATTTATTAAATAGTAAATGTGTACGAAGAAATTGATGATGTGTGGGAAGAACTTGATTACGTGTCGGTCTGGTTTTAGTTAAAACACTTAAAAAAAGTTGAGTAAACGAAAAAAATTATGCTATGATGTTGAAATGTTGAAGAAAATGTTTTTTTTATTTGCACGTGTGTAAAAAAATCATTCAAATTGTTAAATTGTAAGAAGAATGGTGATGTGTATGAAGAAATTGATTTACAATTTATAGATATGTACGACGAAGTTATCAAAATAGAAGATGTGTAGGAAGAACTTGTTATGTGTAGGTTTGGATTTAGTTAAAGCATAAACAAAAGTTGATTAAACAAAAAATAGTTCATGCATTGTTTTTTTAAGATAAAACTCAAAACAAAAAAAATAAAGATATAAAATTGCACATGATAACTTTCTATACATTTAGTGACTATGTGTAGTAACATGACATCATTCACATTAAACATTTCTAAACTACAATTTGTCCATACTACCATTTTTCATGGTAAAAAACGAAAACTATTTTAAACTAAGTTACATATATAACCTATGAAAATCATAACCATAGAATGATTAAATCTAAGGTTAAGATTACTTTTTTTTTTCTTCTTGTAATTTTTGGTCTTTTTAAAAGAACACCCATATATATACATATATATATATATATATGTATATATATATATATATGTATGTATATATATATGTATGTATATATATATATGTATGTATATATATATGTATATATATATATATGATTAAGTTCATTTGAGAAAACTCATATATTGTAAGAAGAAAAGAAGAAATCTAAATCATTATGTAAGTACCTACATATGGTACGCACTTATATGTAGGTTCTAAATTATTCACGAATGTGAACTAGTGTGTTTTTTTTATATGTGTAGGATATATTTCGTTATGTGTAGCACATGTTTCATTATACGTACGACTAATTTTAAGTAATTAATCTAGAAATATTGATATATAATTTTTAATGTTGAGTATAATACTTGATTGTTTTAATTAAATAACTAGGAAAGAGAAATATTTAATTGAATAGATAATTAAATGAAGTTAACATTAATTAATTAGAAAGATAAAATCATCTTTACAATTATAACCTTTTTATTTAATTAATACATTTAAAGATTGAATAAAGATGAGTGGTCAAGATTATTTCTTTTTCTTCTTGCAATATTTGGTCTTCTTAAAAGAACCTCCCTATAATATATATATATATATATATTATATATATACACATATATATATATATATATACATATACATATACATATAGGATGAAGTTTAAATAAGAAGAACCAAATTATGTGAGAAGAAAAAGAACAACAATCAACCAATCTTATTTTTTTCTTTATTATTTGTATTTATTTTTATTAAAAGGGTGTGATAGTAATTTACATAACCAAATTAGATATTTATTTTGAGTCAAACCTCATTAAATAGGTATACATTAGATTACGACCGTTACAACTTTTACCTATATTTTCTTAATCCACATTTCATTGACATGAGCCATTGAAATCCCAACGTTTTTTAGTTGTACAATACAACAGCAAAAAATTTAATCTTGGTGGAACACGATTATACATTGTTCTAAGAAAAAAGATACTTAATCTTATTTTCATGTAGGCAAAACATATTAGTTTTTGTATAACGAACTACATCAACTCATTCAGCTGTTGATATTTATGTACTTATGTAGGTAGATTTTGCATACATGTACAGAAGTATTACTGTGTGTAACAATACTATACCACATTATAAATGTCAAAACATGATTTTTTTCAATTCTATATTACATAAGATTCAATGCATCATGTGTAGTTGTTTAGTTATAGCATTCATATGTAGAAACTTATATGAGGTGATCAGAATGGTACTCGAATCCATTTACGATCCCCAGTTTCCAGACACATCGCACTTCCGCTCGGGTCCAGACTGCCACTCGGCCCTAATAAGGATCAAAGAAGAGTAGGGAACCTCTCTCTGGTTTTTGGAATTAGACATTAGAGAGTGTTTTCACACCATCGACCGACATCGACTCATCCCCATCTTTAAGGAAGAGATCGGCGACCTCAAGTTCTTTCAAATTTATTGTGTGTAAGCCAATATTGTATCATGTGTAAAAACTTATATATTACATTGGTAAAATTTATATTTATGTATGAAAAAACTTATTGTGTGGAATCATATTGTATCATGTGTAGATGCTTATTAATAACATGCATATGTAGAAATATATTACTGTGCGTATGCTAATACTATATGTGACACCCGTCAACTTCGAGTTAACGTTGTTAACATAACTTAACTAAATTCCGTTAGTCCCTTTCAATTTGAATTTCTATTTAGTACATTTCCATATTACTTAGTTTAGTATTAATTTAACTAAATAATTAATTAAGTAATTATTACAAATTAGTAATTTGAGCAATTATTGGATCATACAAACGACATTTAAACATTAGTAATTTGAGAATAACTAATATGCATGACTCTAATACGTACCAAAGAATAACGAGAAAATTTCATTAAATATACATGCCGTAAAAAGTACGGAGTTCAAAATGTAATTAATTAAAAGTAATTTTATTTAACTTTGGAAACAAGTTAAACATTTAGTTAAGTTAAGGGACCATTATGTAAAGTCAATTAAATGGAAATTATATTAACCCAACTCATCCCATAATCCCGTCGATGGTTTTCATCTTCTTCTACACACAAACCCAACACACCCAAACCCTAGTCACCGTAACTCATTGCCGCCGCGTCACCCCTGACCACCATCATCATCACTTCGTTGTCGCTGCACCAACCAACCGCATTGATCACCACGGCTGCCACCGTTCTGGACACCACCGTCGTTTTCAAATAACCCGCATCCACTGTCACGTCCACCGGCGACCCTCGTTGAACGCTACGAACAACGGTGAAGCACCGTGCAAGCTTTCCGGTAAGTTTCGATTATAGTTACGCTTCATTACGAGTCTGGTTTCGGTTTCGGTTTTGGTTTCGTTGCAGGATACGGTTGGTTATGGATCGGGTTATGGTAACTCATTATATATATATATACGTAATTATGTTCGGTGTATGTATGGATCGATAGGTGGATGCGTATGCTTGTGTATGTGTTTTCTATATGCGTTATATGGTGGTATGCGTATATGTTTGTTGGAGTGAATAGGAATAGTAACAGTGTAGCAAATGTATATATACAAATCATGATATGTGGGTTACTGAGTATGGATATATATTTAGGAGGTAGCACTTGATGCATATATAAATGGAGGTATATATAATATATGTGTATGGGTGTTGTTGTGATATATGTATGTATGTAAATGTACGTAAATGTATAGATATATATTTATAACTATGGTGAACTATATATGCAAATATATATAGGCAAGTGACAGTATGTGTGCATGTACAGTATATGTGTATACATGCACCCTTATGCATATAGGTATAAATAATTAGAAACAAGTAGTGTGTGTGTGTTTTATGTATGATTATATATATGCGTAAGTATGAAAGAAACAACCTCATGTATATGCGTGGAGTATGACTATAAAAATGCGCCTATATGTACTTAAACAAGAGGCTAACTTAAACATGATTTAAATAGAGGTGTAAGTATGTTTGCAAATGTAGGTTCAACTGTATGTTTAAGTGTATCTTTAAAATGCGTGTTATATGAGTACATAAAAGTATACATGAATGATGAATGTATGAGTGAAATGTAATTATGTGTAGCTAAGCATGCGTACGGTGCACATACATATATTATTATTTCTGTAGTGTGCATATATGATGTTACATAGAACGTTATATAAATGCAAGCAAGTAATTATGATGTACAATATAGGTGTGATATTGTTAGTAAATGATTATGATAACCGAACCGGGAACCCGAAACCGAGCGTGAACTCTGTTAGAGTAATTTGTACCTAACTATTAGAACTTGATCAGGTCGTTGGTCGACTTAGAGAATTCTATTCTCGTTGATTTAATTGTAGCTGCGCAAAGCTAAGGTGAGTTTCACGGCCCCTTTTACTATTTTCATGTTGGGGGAGAAAGCATGCACGAAACAAAATTTGAAAACTGTATTTACATTATATCTCTTGATTATTAAGCGTAAACGTAACAAGTTGTCAAGTCCTCACTAAATCTTCGAGCCGTTAATATACGGGGTATAGCGAGGAAGTTCGGGTAGTACTACTGGGTTTGACAAACCCCACCCTCGGCTGGGAGCCGGGTAGGTGTGAATTCACTACCAAAAAATGAACTTATTGCAACTTTTTTATAACCAATTTGCAACATTTTTTTCAAAACAGATGCATTAGAAGAAGTTGCATTAGACCTAATGCAACTTTTTTGTTACCTATTGCAACTTTTTTTCAAAGAGTTGCATTTAAAAAAATGTTGCATTTGAAAAAAAAAGGTTGCATTTTGTAAAAAAATAGTTGCATTATATAACAAAAAGGTTGCAATAGGTCTAATGCAACTTCACCTAATGCAACCAATTCTTAACCAAAAAAGGTTGCAATAGGCTCATTTTCTTGTAGTGATTGTCCTATGTTGTTGGTCCATTGTTGTAGCAATGGTGTCGAGGCGCAAATAAATCTCAGTCAGCTCGGTATCGAAACGCTTAAATAATAAGAAACTGGGTTCGCTACCCAACGATATAATTGTATTTTACATTATCGGCTGTTGTTGTATTTTTACTTATCTAAACCTGTGAACTCACCAACCTAGTGTTGACACGATTTAGCATGTCTTTCTCAGGTACTGTGCACGGATTAGGAGCATGTTTTGGTTGAGTCGTAGTTGCATCTAAACTCTTTTCATTTTTATTAACTTTGGTTTTTGGGCGCGTGGTTTACGCATTGGATGTTTGGATTTTATTTATGCTTCCGCACTGAAACTTATTTTAAACTTGGATTTTTATAAATGTTGGTTTTTAAATTCATATAGAGGTCGTTCAATGTAACTAATGGCAATGAGATCCTGGCATGTCACGCCTTAAACGGTAGAACTCCGTTAGTGGAAATTGAGGGTGTGACACTATATCATGTGTAAAACCTTATATATTATAAAGATATAATTTATATTTATGTAGGAAATAAATTAGTGCGTGTAAGATCATATTGCATCATGTGTAGGATTGTTATCCATCATTTGTAGATGCTTACATATAGCCAAGTAAAAGAAGAATATCATCTATAAATACTCATACAAACTTGTGTATACCATGCAAGACATATCTAGAAAGAGGACATGATAGTTTCATAAATTTGGTCAACATGTATTTAATAACTAATTTTAATGTTTTATTGAAATTCAAATCATTTAATAAATATCATTCAACACTTTATATTAAAGACTCAATAATATCATATTGTCTATAATATCCTTCTACAAGGTAAATAATAAAACATCTTTTGAAAAAACTTATACAAACAAACCTTGAAAACCATAACCTTAGATCATTAAATGTAAGACTACGGTTAATTCTTTTTCGTCTTGTAATATATGGTGTTCTTAAATGAACTCTCTCCTATATATGTTGACATATAATCTAACAAGGCCAAAAATGAATAAGAGACTAACATGTGATATTTAGTTAAATTAGGATATGGAGTATGCTAGTCATAACCATATTTTTTTTATTTTCTCTCTCCACATGCAGGTCACATGTCAATTTTCCCACTTTTTTTAAACTTTTATAACTTTTACATACGACATTACTTTTTTTTAAACAAAGTTCACAAAAAACAAGATTTTTTTCTCTCTTTAAAACGTGTATAATTTTGATATATAAAAAACAAACTTTTTTAGCTTATTGTATAATCTGTCAGGTCATGTGTCATTTGTTGGGTCGTTGTGTCATCCGTCGGGTCATTGTGTAATCTTATTTGACGAGGATTGCACAATAATCTGATAAGAATTACACAATTACACAAAAAGTGCCTTGGAGACCTTCCTCCCACGTCCTCCTCCTTATAAAAAATAAACAAAACATTAAAAAAATAAAAAAAAATACCGTTTTCTCATTATGTCTTTTGTAAAATAAAAAAAAACGGAAATTTTTTTTATTTGTTTAATGTTTCGTTTATTTATTTTAAAGATGATGGTGTGGGAAACAAGGTCTACAGACCACTTATTTAAAATTTGATTTATATTATGAGTTATATTTTTTTAAAAGTGTCTTTGTTTACCATTGTTTCATTTTCACACTTTGTACCAAAAAAATGACTTTGTATTTAAAAATTTCTCAAATACATATTAACAATTTGTGATACAATAATACTTTTTATACACATAAGATGACACAACAATCTTTTCAATGAGATGATATTACACAATGACCTAACAATGAACCGATAAAAGTGATATTTCACTAGTTATAATTAATATAACATAATGACATGATATTACACAATGACCTGAAAAGTGCTAGAAAAAAGTTCATTTTATTGTATCAATATTATAAACGTTTTAAAAATAAAAAAAAACGCTTGTTTTTTTGTGTAACTTTTTTTAAAAAATTATATTGTATCCAAAACTTATGAAAGTTTTAAAATAGTGGGGGAATTGACATGTGGCTTGCATGTGAAGATAGAAAGTCAACAATAGTGGTTATGAGTATCCATCCGCCAAATTGTTTTCCTACAAATTGATCTCGACCATTTAAAAGAGATTTCAATGTCACAAATCATTATTACCACTCTTAGATTAAAATAACTTGTAGGATAACTCACTTATATATATATATATATATATATATATATATATATATATATATATATGGAAGGGGTAATTTGAGAACACCCTCTAGTTGTGAGAACTCGTGAGAACCTTACTTCCCGAGTTTTTTCATAGTATTTTTTTGGACCAAATGTTGCGTATATTAAAAACAAGAACCTGGAAAAAAGAAAATTTAAAAAAATATTTCCGTCGTTAAAAAACCTATATGTTAGTAAAAAATATTTACGTCATATTACATCGGTGTAATAAATTACACCAGCGTTTTTTCGCTGTAAATATTTTTTAGTTACATATACGTTTTTAACGACGAAAACTTTTTTTTTTAATTTCCTTTTTTCAAGGTTCTATTTTTTAATATACGCAACATTTGAGCAAAAAAAATCCTATAAAAAACGCGGGTAGTAATGTTCTCACGAGTTCTCAAAACTAGAGGGTGTTCTCAAAATATCCCATTTATATATATATATATATATATATATATATATATATATATATATATTAGGAGATGGTTTTTTTGAGAAGACCAAATATTGCGAGAAGAAAAAGAAATAGCTAAATTTTTCATTATTTTCAACAAAAACGTTTTTAACCTACAAAATAATGATAGAAATGCAATATTTATTCATTAACTTCGATATTCAAAATATAAAGTTGAATATATTTTGTTTATTTGTTAAACCTACAAATGTGGAAGTCATGTGTAGGTTATGTTACTTACACATAACTTACACATTTCTAGGTAAATTTAAAACGCTAAAAATACATACGTAAAAAATAGTTTAATGATTTTTTTTAGTTTATATTTTACACATTTGTATATAGGAAGTGAATTAATTTAAAAAACTAAACCATTGATAAGTTTTTAGTGATTTAGATTTCCTCTTTTTTTATTGCGATATATGAGTCTTCTCAAATGAACTTAATCCTATATATATATATATACATCAGCTTGAGCATGGCTAGCTGGGGTGCTGGTGCTTTTTCTATGCCGAATGTGGATCTTAATACTCCTTTTAGAGAATTCAATTTGCTGATTTTTCTACCTTAGTTCTGCCTGGCTTATCCACAGAGGCTCAATCTATTTTGTAAGATATCTCTCTAGATTCTGACATCCCGGATAAACTAGTTTGGCATCATTCCCCTTTGGGTCTTTTCTCCTCTGCTTCCTATTGGCATTTTCCCAGAATTCATGGCCAGAAAAGTCCTTGGCGGTCAATATATATCTATGTATATAGAGAACTCATTTTTTTAGGGAACAAAAAGTACAACTTTAGCAAATCATAGAGGGGCAAATTGTTCAACTTTTTGTTTTATAAATTGACCGAAATGCTTACAATTCAACTAATTTTAACATCTATTTAAAAAAGTATGATTTGTGAAGTCGTTTGTTGAAATGTAAATATGCACCCACGATGTGCGTATGTGTACAAGTAATATGGGTGCATATATGCATTTTACATGGAGGTTCAATGGGGAACCCTTTTTTTACTGGGGAACTAGAGACACTTGTGAGCCTTTATATCTAGAGCTCGCCTAGTACCGGTACCGATATTAAGGAAAAGTGGGTACCGAGTATCATACTAAATTTATCAGTACGGTACCGTTACCGATATTTCGGTACTCGTACCACGTTGGTACTTGTTTCTTGGTTTATCTTTTTTTTAATAAAATTTATTGACTTATTTCAGTTTAGTTTTATACTTATTAATATAACTATAATATAATATACTTGAAGATAAGAAAAAGATATGAAAGATTACTGATAAAGCATAAATTATACATAAATCCCTAGTTGTATTTGTTTACGTTTTTAGTTGTTTCGGTACGGTTTTTATAGCAATTTTGATACAACTGATGTTTTTGTGTTTCGTAGCTCCTATGTTGATAAAGAAACGGATAGATCGTGAAAAATCGAATCCGTAGGCGAAAACGGGGCGCGAAACGGAGTTACTAGCGAGCCGGTACGCGAAAACGAAGAAAGTTGGGCTTTTCTTGGCCCGGTTCACTATATAAACTCTCCACAACTAAACCCTAGCCTCCATACTCGACCAAGGGACGAATTTCAGCAGATTTCAAGGGTTTTTGAGCTTAGCAAGACGGAAACGAAGTGCTAGAAGCGGATTGGATCGTGGATTGCTTCTCGGTTTAATCGGGTTTCATTGTTTCTTCACTTTTGTCTTTATTACTACCATGTTTGCTACTTCTAAACTTGTGTTTTTATTAGTGAATATGATTGTTGGCTAAACTTATTGAATCACCTAGGCCAATGATAACTTAGTTACTCGTTTTTGCATGTTTGTTGGATTGGTTTTGACGTTGGTTCAATTTATGACTTAGTAAAGTGTTTTGTTTGATTGATTAATGCTTGAATATATGTTCGGTTTGGTTTGAATTAATTCAATTGCTCCATTTAATTCTTGATGAATGTCTTTCATATAATAGAATTGAATTAGGTTACAGACTGTGTGTTAGTAACTAGTTTATGGTTTAGGTGCACTAAAACCATAGGAATAATTGGTTAGGTCAAATTAATAAGAATGTGTAGCTAAACTTGGATCCGTGAGGTGAAGGTTTAACGAGTATGTCTATGTGATTAATTAACTAGGTTCATATCTGTGAAGAGTGGTCTAGGTTTAGTTTAATTACATTGTTTACTTGTGTTAATTAAATCATATAAAATTACCTTAGTTTACTGTACTGTGAGGTTGATAAACGCTATAGGTACTAAGTCATAGAAGTTCGGGTAACTGTGAGGAAGTCCGATAATTAAACTGGTTCAACTATTAACTTGATAAAAACCCGTAGGTTTCTTCTCGAAAAGGGTCGAGGGTCTTATTGGTGTTTGGGTCAAGCGAGTATCTTACGATCCCAGTCCAACGTCTAAACATTTTCCAACAAACTAGTGGTTTGAGTAACTAGGGAGTCAGGTCTAGGTGGTTTATCTCTTCTCATCTGGTTTCTAATTCGTCTTTCGTTCTAGTTTCCATTTTTAGTAACTTTCCATTTTTAGTAAGTTTCCAGTTTTAGTAACTTTCTATTTTTAGCAGGTTACTATTTTTAGCAATAAAACCCCCCTTTTTCAAATAATCTTTTATTTAAGTCGTGTTTAGTCAGTCGAGTCTTTATTAGTTAATTTAACGTAGTATATAGAGTCTGTGGGTCGACACCCGGACTTACTTAAACTATATTGCATTCGACCGGTCCACTGCCTGTTGTGTGTAAGTTAGTCGGTTTGTCTTGGTTTTATAAATTTAAAACTAGGTGTTTTTGTTTGTTTATTTTATATATATATTACACGCATCAAGTTTTTGGCGCCGTTGCCGGGGACTCTTGGTAATTGCGTTAATTAACTTTTTGAGGACTTACTTGATATACACGTGCTTTCTTTTTGTGTTTGTTTATTTGAGTGTTAGGAGTAGTTTTTATTTTTCTCTGTTTTTCTCTGTTTTTCTCCCCATAGAGTCTTTCTTGTAAATAAGTATGTGCGAAATTTGTGGAGGACCTCATTTTACTTGTTTATGTCCAGATTATTCGAGGTCCTCCGCACCATCTTGTGTTACTAACTCCTTTATGCATGCGCAGACATATTATTCACAGGAGTTTCCGACATCCCAAGATTTCGGGCAGTTGAGTAGAATAGAGGGCTTGTTGACGGAACTAGTGTCTAACAATGTCAGTTATGATTCTCAACCGCAGGATTCTGGGAGGTTAAGCAGAATGGAGGACTTGCTAACCCAGTTAGTGTCTAATGATTCCAATTCTCAAAAGAGGGTAGTAGAGCGGGAAATCCGAATACAGCAAAACCAGATGATGCTGGAAAGTTCTTATAAAGCTGTAGAGGAAAGCAAGAGGTGCTTGGAAGAGGTTCAGCGTCAGAGGCTGCAACAAGAATCAGGTAATGACCCTTATCGTTATCCTAAATTCAATAATTTTTATGATGATTCGGATGAGATCATGCACGCAAAGCCCACTCCTTGGTTACCAGGTAACGATACATCCAATTCTACTGTTGCTTTTGATTCTTGTGATATTTTAAATGAGCCACAAGATAGTTTACACTTGTCTTGTGAGGATGAGACTTTGCAGGAGTCACAAGTACAGCCGGAGACTACAATGGACATTTCAGTCCCACCTCCGGTTTGTCAGGTAGAGGTAGTAGAACGGAAAGGTCGTTCCGTTATTGATTATTCATTGAGTAAGGAGGAAATAGACGCGCAGTTGAAGGAGTACATGCAGGCAGAGGATGACCCGATTAGCCCAGACATGGAGACGAAAATGGACGCTGAAGTCCCACCTCCAGGTAACTTCAATGTTATTTTTTCTGTCGATAGTGATTCTGATGATGATCTTGATGAAACTGAATGGGCACAGTATAGGGAATCCTTAGTTAGGGATGTAGTGCCTGAGGAAGAAGTTGAGTTAGGAGACTCCTTAGGCTGGATGTTTGGTATAGGTGAGGATGAGTTAGAGGCTTGTTTGTCTGGGGAAGATGAGTTCTTAAATCTAGAGTTAGATAGTTTACCCGATTATAGTAATTTAGATATGATTGATACCGAGGGTGACTTAACTTACTTGGATAGCTTCCTAGAAAATGAACCCGTAGAGATGATCGACCATACAACCTATGAAAACACTAAGTGTGGGGATCATCAAGTAAGTGTGGTGATAGAAGAGGAACACCACAGCCGACCCGTGATGAATAAAGATGATGAAACGTTACCTAGTCTACCTAAATCACGGGAGAAGGCAAGTAAGAGAAAGAAGAAGAGTTGGGTTCAGGCTAGGATAAAGATTAAAAAATTAGAAGTTAAGCATGATTGGTCTTCTAGTTACATGACCCGAATCCGATTCTTTCCAGGTAAGTTTAAATGTTGGTGGTCCGACTCGTTTAGAGCTTTACAATCAATTGTCCAAATTGTTCTCAATGTCACTTGCAAGTTTTTAAGTGTTTATCTGGATCGGGTGGAATTGAACGGGTTGGATAGAGTTCAGATCAAGGAGAAACCTCCTGATTAAGTTCAAGTGTGGGGAGGTTTCTTACTAGTTTGTAGAGTTTGCATAAGTGTCTTTATCAAGTCAGTTTTTATTTTATTTCATTTTATTTTATTTTTATTTTATTTTTGTCGAGTCAGTGTTACGCTCGGGTATTTTGTCTTTGTTTTTGCAGGTTTAAATCATTCTCACCCGTACTCAATCTCCATTCGGGTGAGTTTGTATTTGTGAAGACGAAGATGGAGCTCGAGAGTGTCGGTGGAAGCTCGATCGCGACCGAAATGCTATACGATCGAAGCTGAAGATTGGAACGAAAACTTGGAGCATACACATTTCGGCATATTACCAGCTAAGTCTTTTCCAATTCATCTTTTTAATTTGTTTATTTTTGCATTTTATTTTTATTTTTAGATGTTTTCTATCTCTACATTGAGGACAATGTAGAACTTAAGTGTGGGGATGGGAAATAGTCATTTCTAGTTTGTTTAGTATGTTTTGAGTCTTATAGAGTCTTAATAAAATCCAAAAAAAATTGAAAAAATTGAAAAATGTCTTTGTTTAAGTTATGCACTTTAATAGAAAATGATAGGAAACTGATTCTGGTTTTCAAATGAGTTGTGGTTTTTAAAACAAAGATGAATTTGGATAAACTTTTGGTAACCCAATTAGCTGAGATGGTTTCCCTAAGTGTACTAATAGAAAGTTAATTATCGTGAATCTCGTGGGTCTTCATCTTAGGAGAAATAGGAAGGCCTTAACTAAATTAAATTAGGCACCATTATAGGCTTTAGAACTTAAATAGGTTAAGGGGTAGTGCCATTTTGGGATTTATAACACACTTCTTGTGAAAGAAGTGGCGCATCCGCAAATAAAATGTCCACCGGGTATAGTACTGAAAAGCGCTCAAAGTAGCTGCTAAACAAAAGAGCTCAAAGAAGCCAATTCAAATGAAAAAAAAGAAAAAAAAATTAAAAATATAAGGCAAGTGATCCAAGACCTCATGTGCTCTACCTCCGGGATAGCGACTTGGATACGACACCCTTGGGTGAGGTGATCTTGTTTTATGGAAAAAAAAGGAATAAACAGTCTATACCCACAAAATTCATCCATCAAAATCCACCCTAATATGGCACTAGTCTTTAGCTTAGTTAAGTTCTTTAGGTTATTTTGGTAGGAAAACCTTTTTGGTTTATCCGGTGCCTCGTCAAGCAACAATAATCGGGCTGACTTATTTTTCCTCTGTGTGAGACCTTGTAGACAAATGATCTAATTAAATTGAAATTAAACATAAAGGGAAACTTAATTAGCTAGTGTTAGGGTGTTTAAATAAAACGCACCGATGTTTATCTGGATTTGTTTCTTGTTTATGAAACTGTGATAAAATGTTGAAGCTTTAATTAGTTGTGATTCTATGTGCATGCTTTTTCATGGACGAAAAAGGTTAAGTGTGGGGATGTTTGATAAAGCATAAATTATACATAAATCCCTAGTTGTATTTGTTTACGTTTTTAGTTGTTTCGGTACGGGTTTTATAGCAATTTTGATACAACTGATGTTTTTGTGTTTCGTAGGTCCCATGTTGATAAAGAAACGGATAGATCGTGAAAAATCGAATCCGTAGGCGAAAACGGGGCGCGAAACGGAGTTACTAGCGAGCCGGTACGCGAAAACGAAGAAAGTTGGGCTTTTCTTGGCCCGGTTCACTATATAAACTCTCCACAACTAAACCCTAGCCTCCATACTCGACCAAGGGACGAATTTCAGCAGATTTAAAGGGTTTTTGAGCTTAGCAAGACGGAAACGAAGTGCTAGAAGCGGATTGGATCGTGGATTGCTTCTCGGTTTAATCGGGTTTCATTGTTTCTTCACTTTTGTCTTTATTACTACCATGTTTGCTACTTCTAAACTTGTGTTTTTATTAGTGAATATGATTGTTGGCTAAACTTATTGAATCACCTAGGCCAATGATAACTTAGTTACTCGTTTTTGCATGTTTGTTGGATTGGTTTTGACGTTGGTTCAATTTATGACTTAGTAAAGTGTTTTGTTTGATTGATTAATGCTTGAATATATGTTCGGTTTGGTTTGAATTAATTCAATTGCTCCATTTAATTCTTGATGAATGTCTTTCATATAATAGAATTGAATTAGGTTACAGACTGTGTGTTAGTAACTAGTTTATGGTTTAGGTGCACTAAAACCATAGGAATAATTGGTTAGGTCAAATTAATAAGAATGTGTAGCTAAACTTGGATCCGTGAGGTGAAGGTTTAACGAGTATGTCTATGTGATTAATTAACTAGGTTCATATCTGTGAAGAGTGGTCTAGGTTTAGTTTAATTACATTGTTTACTTGTGTTAATTAAATCATATAAAATTACCTTAGTTTACTGTACTGTGAGGTTGATAAACGCTATAGGTACTAAGTCATAGAAGTTCGGGTAACTGTGAGGAAGTCCGATAATTAAACTGGTTCAACTATTAACTTGATAAAAACCCGTAGGTTTCTTCTCGAAAAGGGTCGAGGGTCTTATTGGTGTTTGGGTCAAGCGAGTATCTTACGATCCCAGTCCAACGTCTAAACATTTTCCAACAAACTAGTGGTTTGAGTAACTAGGGAGTCAGGTCTAGGTGGTTTATCTCTTCTCATCTGGTTTCTAATTCGTCTTTCGTTCTAGTTTCCATTTTTAGTAACTTTCCATTTTTAGTAAGTTTCCAGTTTTAGTAACTTTCTATTTTTAGCAGGTTACTATTTTTAGCAATAAAACCCCCCTTTTTCAAATAATCTTTTATTTAAGTCGTGTTTAGTCAGTCGAGTCTTTATTAGTTAATTTAACGTAGTATATAGAGTCTGTGGGTCGACACCCGGACTTACTTAAACTATATTGCATTCGACCGGTCCACTGCCGGTTGTGTGTAAGTTAGTCGGTTTGTCTTGGTTTTATAAATTTAAAACTAGGTGTTTTTGTTTGTTTATTTTATATATATATTACACGCATCAATTACTTAAAAATCATATCAAATTAATTCGATTTAAAAGTTGATAATCTTTAAAAAACATTATAAAATGACTCAAAGTTGTAGAGAAGACAATTTATAACATTAAACATCTAATATACAAGATTCATAACATCCCAAATTATTTAAAATAGATTAAAAACCCTATTTTTTTACGTAAGAGACACCATAAGTTACTCACCGGTAAAGTTCTGATACCAAATTTGATGAAAAGTGGGTATCGATACCGATTTTATTCTATTGGTACGGTCCCAAAAGCTCATCCCTACTTATATCATCCTTGATGAAGAACACCTACACCCTTCAATCCTATGCATTATACTTAAAAAATACGCTACAAGTGGGTTTCAAACTCTGATCTACCACACGCCCAAACAAGCCTTCCAACCACTTTGATGTATATTGGTTTTGTTAATAATTCGATTCTATATAATAATATCTAGTATTTTCGTAGGTTTCTTTTAGTAAATTTCTACTTAGTTAATTTTTTAAAATTTAGCTATATCTACCCCACCCCACTCACATTACCTTCAACCCAACCCACCCCTAAAACCTAAACAACCCTACCCCTTTCCCATCCAAAAAAACTAAACCCCGAACACCTCCCCTAAAAAATAATCCACCCCCCCCCCCCAATAAAAACCCTCAAACCCCCCTCCTCACTCACTCTCCTCAAAACCTAAAATACCCTATATCCCACCTAAGAGAGAACTAAATTTAAGTTGAGAATATGAGAACCACATGTAAGAGATAAAAACATTAAGGAAAATTGTAAAATTGAAATTTAAATATACAAATCTTAAATTATTTCCTATTTTTTGTATACGTTAAATTTTTTAAAAAACAGTTACTCCTTTAGATCAAGAATTTCCTTATCTTTCATTTTATTGTAAATAAGGTTATAATAAAAATAATTTTTTATTGTTTCTTAATATTGCATATATTACGATATTGTATACGACTATATTTTTCTTTAAACGTCAATAACTTTTTTCATACGTCTTATATATATCAAATTATTCAAAAATCATGTTTTTAGTATTTCGATGCTATATGTATGTTATGTATGTTGTATCATTAGTAGTTGATGTAGTTTTGGCAGCGATCAATGACTCAAAAATCTAAAATTATTTCAAGTCTGCATATGACCTCAATGGTCCAATAACAAAGTTATTTATATTCCATATTTAACAAAAAACTGATTACAAATGAAAATAAAACTGATATTTATTATAACACCAATTACATTTTGGTCCCTAGGGGTGTGCATGGGAAAACTTTGTACTTGATAGGGCATAAAAATGAAACTTTAGGATAAATTTTGTAATAACTTGCAATCAAATATCTTGGTATTTTTTTAAGCATACATAACATTGTTATACGAAACTATATTTAAAAAACCACACCATAAAAACACATATTAAACTCTATTTAATTTGGGTATAATATTGCTATACTAAAATACCAACTTATAAAAAATCTTGTAATATGGTTTGACCACGCTTTTTCTCAATACGAATTAGAATCCTTAAAATCACCAATTGTGTTAGGGGTATCTCTAATATAATAAAGCAAAACATAATTTGCTTATGTGTCGTTGTTTGAGGGTGTTTTACTTATGTCGAATTTGATGTTTTTCTTACAATAATAATTTTATATTTAATAATTACATTTTGGTTCCTTAATGTTTAGTGGCATCTTCAAAAAATTAAGACTATTCACATTTTCAACCCTCTCCTACTGAGGGTGTGCATGAGTCGGTTTATATTTTATATGTATAAAACTATTGAAAAATTTATTTATATGAAATTATATTTAGAAAAAACTACATCATAAAATCAAGTATTTAATTCTATTTAAATTAAGTACGAAATTGGTATATTGAAAAAATATTTTATTTTAAAATAACTTGTGATTCTGTTTTACTACGGTTTTGTCTCAAAACTAATTAGAACCGTTTGTGTTCTCATTAATATCCTTAAAAGTCAATGTTGTTTGGGTCAGATCGGTTCGGAGTGGGAACCGGTCGATCCATACTAGTTCGTTTGTTATAGGAAGATCAGCCGATTTGAACCGGTTGTCCAGTCGGACCGGTTGAACCGGGTGGTCGAATTGGTGAATCGGGAGGTCCGACGGGGATTCGGTATGGAAATTGTTTACATATAATTAGTAATTTGAAAATACGTTATAAAATCATCCAGTTCTTAAATCCGGTCCGACCAGAGAACCAGTAAGATGTCTGATTCGATGTGCGATCCGGTTCTAAAAACATTTAAAACCACTATTTGGGTGTTTTAGCCGATCATAACACAGGCACTAGACATTTACATATATACGAACGCGCTAGACGTTCCAAAACAAAGTCCGCAGAAATGGAGGATATCATATCCCTATTATATTATACCTTATTACTAATAAGCAACGTCGGAGGGAAGGGATATTTTCGTAATTCCAGCTGTAGGGTAGCTTGGTAATTTTGCTTGGTATTCTTGGTAATAAACTGTGATCTCTCATCTACCGCTTCACTTTTCTCTTTCAATCAAATCATTTCTATAAACTAGCTCCGGCTTTTACGCCGCCATTGACGTGCGGCGGTTGTCGTCGTCGATACGAGCGCTGGTTGTTGTCATTCGATGGTTTCTTTAATTTTGCGTTCTGTTTTTATATATTACAACCCTAATTTGGGATTTTGGGGTTTTTTTTTGTTTCCTACCGATGAGGATGAGATAGTTTTATCTAAGGATGATTACAACACTAATTTTCCGTTTTGGGGGGTTTTTGTTTTCTTACCGATGACGATGATGTTTTTCATCCGAGGGATACATGTCTTATGACCTGAACACTTTTGTGGTGTTGGCTGAGGCAGTGATGACGTAGATCTAGATAAATAGTTGCTCTGTAGCAACTAACTTTGCAGTCATGAGGCGCATAAAAAACTTTGATTTCAGATATCAGATTGCTAGACTATCCTCATTCATAACCCAACCCAACCCAACTTTTTAATAAAAAAACTAATTTCTCTCTCTTCCATCTACACATTGTAACTAAACCCAATTTTTCACTCTCATTAACAACCGAATCTTCACTATATTTATTACATAAAAAATATAATTTATGAATTTGGTTTTTTATTAGAAATAATTTTTATTTTGTATTAAAAATTAAACAGATAATATTGGATTTTTTAGATAATAGTATTTATCTTGTATTAAAAAATATATTTTTTAAACGAACTCCGTTTTTAATAATATTTATATCGACATGTTCGTAATAAAAAAACTGATCAAGATTGTATTATTAGATTGTATAAAAATGTTAATTATTAGAAGATATTATTAATAAACTAGATTTAGTTAAATCTAACTGCCATTAAATATGAAGAAAAAATGTAAAAGAAAAACCAACCAATAGAAATGTGACATGTGTCACCAAACATGAGCCCAATCTTGATTGCTTGAGCAATAGGATTGGGGGTACTTTTTTTCTTTTTTCTTTTTGAAATAGTGTCACAACCCTTCACATGGTCACCAATGGGGATAGTCTTATGGTCTGTGACATTTGTTGAGTCGGCTCATTTGAGGTAGTGATGACATAGATCTAGCCGACTTATGGTTCTGTTCTGGCGAGACAACCATGATGTCTACTTCGTGGCAAACCAATTTGCAGCCTTAACGGCCACAAATAAATTTGCTAGGTCTGGTGTTTGGTTTCATGAGCCTATGTTTGATCTCCATAAAATTATTTTCGATATGATAACTAGGTGATGTATATAGTGAAAACTTGATTTTAATGAGAAAACCCATGAAACCCTATTGTGTGACTGAGATCAAACCACATCACATTTCTCCTCATTTCATCTTTTTTGTCATGAAGGACATAATAGTTATTTTATCACACTCCATCTCCCAAGATCTTATATATCTGACGACTCTCTCTCCACAAGTCAAATGCCTACCCATATCAACAAACGTTTTGTCTCTCTATAATTCAAATTTCATATATTATCCTCTCAACAATCTCCAGATCTCGTGTACCACTTCACTCTCTTCAAAATCAAGCTGGGTAAAAGAATCAGATGTGTGTTTGGTTTCATGAGCCTATGTTTGATCTCCATAAAATTATTTTCGATATGATAACTAGGTGATGTATATAGTGAAAACTTGGTATTAATGAGAAAACCCATGAAACTCTATTGTGTGACTGAGATCAAACCACATCACATTTCTCTTCTCATTTCATCTTTTTTGTCATGAAGGACATAATAGTTATTTTATCACACTCCATCTCCCAAGATCTGATATATCTGACGACTCTCTCCCCACAAGTCAAATGCCTACCCATATCAACAAACGTTTTGTCTCTCCACAATTCAAATTTCATAAATTATCCTCTCAACAATCTCCAGATCTTGCGTACCACTTCACTCTCTTCAAAATCAAGCTGGGTAAAAGAATCAGATGTGTGACAAGAATCATGGTTAGGCTAATTCATGTTGTTATTGATTCTTTAATAATCCCTTCCAGTTTGCAAACATATATTAATTCTTTAATGATATATACGGAGTATATGATGATATAAAAAGCTCCACCATTCACACCATATCTTCCGATTTTCCATGAGACTCAATTGTTTTCGTTTTTTAGTGTGTTTCAACTTTGAATGCAGGATTAGGTGAGGTTAGTTTCTTGCTTAAATTGACACATTGATTTATTATATATATATATATATATATATATATATATATATATATATATATATATATATATATATATATATATATATATATATAGGGATCCATTCAAATGAGAACACTTTTAACTTGAGAACAACTTAGGAACCGCTTTAACTGTTGTATTTATTATAATATAAATTGATCAAAATGCTTATAATTAACCTAATTTTAACATCTATTTAAAAAATATATGATTTATGAAGTCGTTTGTTAAAATGCATATATGCACCTAAATTACTTGTACACAAACACATATTGTGGGTGCATATATGCATTCTAACAAACGACATAACGAATCATACTTTTTTTAAATAGATGTTAAAATTAGTTGAATTATAAGTATTTTGGTCAATTTGTATTACAAAAAATTCAACAGTTTGACTCCATATATGATTCGTTAAAGTTGTACTTTTTGTACTCAAGTTAAGAGGTGTTCTTATTTGAGTGTGCCTCTATATATATATATATATATATATATATATATATATATATATATATATATATATATATATTCAACCAATCTCACTCGATCACTTTAATATTTTATTCAATAAAGACATCAGCTTGACGGCAGATCTGGTGCATCGTTGTTGATAAAATATTAACGGATTAACAAAACTGATTCATCGCCAGATCCGTTAACGACAGATTGGTTACTGATTAACGGATCTGGTTCATCGCCAATGATAACAACATCTCTCGTCAATAACGACATCTTTTCACTACTTTTTTTCAATAACAACACCAGATTTGGGTTTCAATAACCGTTGGCGATGAACTAGATCATGTTGACGATGAAGATGATGAACTAACCTCGGCCAAAAATGAGAAGTTGTTACGGTCCTGTTGACGATGAAGATGATGATCCAAATTTGCCAAAAATGAGAAGTTGTTACCATTGGCGATGAACCAGATCCGTTAATCAGTACCCCCTATTGAACATTTGATTCAATAAAGACATGAGCTTGACGGCGGCGACGGCGTCGTCTTCGAAAGAGGTGCGTTATCAATTCATCATCTTTTTACGTTTTCTTTTCTTTTCGATGATTATATAATGTTCATGTGTCGCTGTTTAATTTGGATTTAAGCTTTAATAACTTAAGTTCAAAGTTTTATAGACTTTGTTGGGTCTTTGAGTTTTTTTAGTATTTAGTTTTGTTAATTGCAACTATATTGAGCTAGTGTTTTTAATTAGAGTTTATATATACGATCTATAATAAACAAATAATTTCGATTGTATTATTATTTCGATTTTTAACCGGTGTTTATATTATGCAATCGAGTTTTTAACTAGTGTTGATATATAGCATTTGAAATTGTGACGTATATAATATAGGCTTATATTTTAATGTAACACGATGTAACATATGTAAAACGATGTAACATAGTACCAGTTAGTTTGCTTTATTAGTTTTTTTAAATTTCAGTTATGTAACATGATGTAACATACGTAATTTTGATTTTTTTTAAATCCATCTACAGTCTGAATTGACATTTAGTTTGTTTATTTTCAGTTTTTATTAATTTAAATATGTAATGTTTTTTTATAAATATCTTTTTTTTATATCTAAATATTTTACAGGATGTAACATATGTAACAAATGTAAACTTGACTATTGGTTTTTTTTCAATTTCAGTTAAATATGTAAGAATATGTAACATTTTTTTATAGATATTTGATTTTTTAGATCCATTTATGTAACACGATGTACCATACGTAACTTTGCTTTTAATCAAATATGTAACATATGTAGCTTTGATTTTTTTAGATCCAAATATGTAACATGATGTAACATATGTAACTTTACTTTATTGGTTTTTTTAAATTTCAGTTAAATATGTAGCAATATGTAACATTTTATTGATTTTTTTAGATCCAAATATGTAACACGATTTAACATATGTAACATGTCGGGACTGACACTTAATTAATCTAGTTTTGATTTTAATAAAATATGTAATATGATGTAACATACGTACTTTTTTATATGTAACTTATGTACACGTGTTCTTTTTTTTTTGTAGGTAAAAGAACTTTTGTGTTAAAGACGAAAGATTATCAAGAACCGAAGCATGTATGAAGCATGATTAAAACTATGTAACATTGTGTATGAACTGACATGTGTATTTTTTTATCAACTTTAAAAAAAAATATGTAACACGATGTCACACATGTAACATGTCTGGAGTGACACGTAATCCATTCAGTTTTGTTTTTAAAAATATATGTAACATGATGTAACGAACATAATCCATTTAGCATATTTAAAAAAAATATGTAACACAATCTAACAAACATAATCCATTCAGTTTTTAAGAAAATATGTATCACGGTGTAACATATGTAACATGATGTAACAGACGTATCATATTTGGAGTGACACGTAATGCATTCAGTTTTGTTTTTTTAATATGTAACATGATGTAACAAACGTAATCTATTAAGTTTTGTTTTTTGAAAAAAATATGTAACACGATGTAACAAACGTAATTTATTCAGTTTTGTTTTTTCAAACAATATGTAACATTATGTAACAAACGTACCAGCTAGTGTCAAGTATGTGAGAGAAATTATATTAAATAAAAAAGTAGGAGAGAGAAAGTAGAAAGTATGTGAGAGAAATTATATTAAATAAAAAAGTATGAGAGAGAATTTATATTAAATTAAAAAGTATAAAACAGAATGTATCAGAGAGAGAATGAAGTGAATGGAGTTATTAATTGTTAAATTACCAAATAGCCCTTTTTTATACTTTTTACTTATTAACAAATTACAAAAGGTGGAAAGAAAAAGTAGGATGAATCTCATCCATTGATCTAGTAAGGTCAATAGTTATGGTGAGGTTTCTACGGTTTTTCCAATATATATGGGTTTTTATTTTAGCCATCCCCTAGTCTGCATAAAACATACATACCTACCTCACATAACATACATCTACAGTCATACGTTTTCTATACACATACATATAATTTGTTGGGCTGCTGCCAATCCATGCCTAAGTACACATATGTATACGATACATACATGCTGTCATACACCTTCCGGTTTAACACGTATACAAGCACATCACAATACATTCGTACATGGTTCATATATAATCAACAAGATCATGTAACTGTTGTTGTTTATCATATACATTCATATACACGTTCATCGCAACATACTACGTGCTTATACATACAATGTCACACGCTTGTTCTATTATATATATATATATATATATATATATATATATATATATATATATATATATATATATATATATATATATAGGGGAGGGATTTTTTACAAAGGCTAAAAACTCTAAAAACGCTAAGAACGATTTTGGGGCGTCGGATCTGAAAGTCAAGGGCCAAGATTAACGCGGTGGCGTTTTTGTAAATATTATGATGTTCTTGCTGACGCGTCATATAGTTCTGGGGTAAATTAGTCATTATGCGTTTTCAACCTAAAAATCAAAAAGACTAATATTAAGCGATTTGGTGCGTTATTTTAGGCAGACTGTTTATTTCTCAATCAACACCTACATTGAGGCGATTTGTAAAAAAAATAGGGCGTCTGTTTTCTTACTTGAAGAACACCACGCCTCTTAAGAAATAGGTCGTCATTTTACTTGAAGAACACTTCGACTGCAAACATTCAACGAGGAAATCAACGACATAAGGTAATTTCAACAATAATCGATTAGTACATTTACGTCTTTACTTTAGGTTATAACGATGGTTGTTGACGAGTAAACATTAGGCGTTTATTCCAACATTCATATGCATTTGTAGAAATTATTGGTTTGTTTGTGAGTTTTACTAATGGATTCTGTGCATTTTGTAGTTTTGACAACCGGTTGAAAATCAACGTCACTACGAGGAGATGGATAAGGAACTATTTGTTTACAGTAAGTAGATTTTATCCAAAATTATAGTGTTTTTTTATAATATGGGCATGGTTATGTGCATGGCATCGTTTGTGTTATAATATTATTATTGGTGTTATTTGTTATTGTTATTCTTCATGGTGTTTTTTTAAAGTATGGTGTGATATGCAAGGTTACCATGGTGTTATAATAGTATATGGTGTGATATGCATAGCAAACATGGTGTTATAATGCTTTAACTCTTATATTATGGTGTTATGCGTTGTTGCTTCAATTATGACATTATATACAACATATGACAGGTAGAAGGAGTGAGCAAATAGCCATTGGCAATTCATTCAAATGGACAAATGAACCTGAGAATCTAATTATTTTAGATGATAATGGTAACCTTGTTGTACAAAAAGTTTTTATACTGAAAATCAAATGGACAATAAGTTTAGTTGTACATTTTTTATACTCTTGTTGTAACATATATCATTCTGTACTGCAGATGATAGTGAAGAAAACAAAAAAACAACCCATAGTGGTCCTGGAAAAGAGAAAACTATGAAACGAAAAAATTAGAAAGTGCCATGAAACCGAGGATGTCAGACGTTAAGAAGGTGAAAAACACTATGATAAGTAAAGAAGAGACAAAGAGAGACAAAATGAAAAGCCCAGCAATGCAGACAGGGAGAAAAACACCACAAACAGTTAGTTTTGATGATGGTGATGATTTTGTTAAGAAGGTGAAAAACCCCATGAAAAGTAAAGAAGCTACAGGGAGAGTCACCATGAAAAGCCCATCAATGAAGAGAGTAAGAAAAACACCACAAACAGTGAGTTGTGATGATGCTGATGATTTTGTTAAGCAACCAACAAGGTCTGAAATACATAAGGCTCAAAAGGGTAAATGTTACTCAAGGTTTTCGGGGGAAAGAATACTACCCCGATGTGCTTTGAACAACCTTACTAGCTGGTTCGAAACCTTTACTAAAGAGCAGTGGAAAACAGTTGGTGAGATGGGATTTGATAGGGTGTTATGTCTGCAGTTAGAGAACGTCCCCACTGCATTAGCTTTTTGGTTGGTTAAAAATTATGATCACCAAAATGCTACACTAAATATTGGAAAGAAAGTTATCAGAGTAACACCAGCCTTGATTAACGAGGTGTTGGGGATCCCAATTGGGAAAAAAGATGTTGTGGATAGAAGGCCGCATGTGAGATGTGAAGCTATTAATGAATGGAGACAGCAATTTGGGGGGTCAGATTGGGCAAGGAGGCCATATGTCCTGGGATTTTTTGAAAGAGTCAGCAAAATGGATGTGAGTGGGAGATATTTTATGATAAATTTTTTGGTTGGTTTTTTCACCATCGTTGGTGAAACCAATAAGAATAGTGTGGTGAACTTGAGGTTCTTGACAAGCATAAAAAGAAACACCACGGCCAGAGATATAAAAGATTTTAAATGGTGTGACTATTTAATCAGCTGTTTAAATAGGACAATGGCATCCTGGACACCCGAGACTAAGTTCAATGGGCCACTACTTGTTCTAGATGTATGATTTCTTTCGTAAAACTCTTTTATAACGTCTTGAGTCCATTTTTTATAACTAACAAGAATTTTATTTAATTTATGTAGTTGGTGCTTGTACGTGAGCTTGAAAGGGAGAATAATAAAGTGAGGAAAATGTGTCCAGTTGAGTATGTTAATAGTGAGATGTTAGTCAACCTTGAAGCTAAATTGAGGAAAACAGGACCAAAGAAAAGTGGCCAGAAGAAGAAAAAACCACCTACTAAGGAGAAAATGGATGTGGATGAGGCTGAAAATGAGAAAAATCTATCACTAACTGTCTATGATGATATAAGGCCTAAAGTGGTGGGAAATGAGGAAACATTCAGTGAGGAAGAATTACAACGAACTGAAGATGATGTTGATGTTGATAGTGAGAAGGTGTATGATGATTGTGCAAAAAAATATAATGATGATGATGATGTTGATTGGAAAAATGAGGTAGATCCTTACCTGGAAGACATTATTGAGTATTATAAACAAACTGAAGACGAACTTGTTGAGGTGTCAGGATCAGGAAATCATTTGATGATCAGGGCGGTGTCGTAATACAGCTTGCCACCTCAGGTAAAACATGGATCTCATGTGTTTGGTACTTGTTAAAACATCATGTATTTAGGTCAATGTTATAATTATTATGTTTATTTCTCAACGTAGGACAATGAACAAATTCAGGTAACACATGTTGATGAGGTATAACAAAACAAATTTGTTATTTTACACTTCATGTATTTTATACATGGGTTGACTTGGTTCTGTCACCAATTCCAGGTTGATGGGGTTGATGGAGATCAAACTGCTGAGAAAGGTGTAGATGAGGTATATCATTTATGAATGCTACTATAAACACCATTTGCAAAAACCAGACATGATGTAACATAACACCATAGATATAACGTCATAACTACATTTACTTATTATGAGTTTTATTTCTTTTATTTAAAACAGGGTGATGGGGTTGATGCATATCAAACTGCTGATAAAGATGTAGATGAGGTATATCATTTATGTATGCTACTATAAACACCATGTAAAAAAACCAAACATGCTGTAGAAAACACCATAGATATAATGTCATTATAGCATATAGTTATAATGAGTTTTATTTCTTTAATTTTAAATTAGTTGGAAGCTGAATATGGAATAAAACAGGGTGATGGGGTTGGTGGAGATCAAAATGCTGAGAAAGATGTAGATGAGGTATATCATTTATGTATGCTACTATAAACACCATGTAAAAAAACCAGACATGCTGTAGAAAACACCATAGATATAACGTCATTATAGCATTTAGTTATAATAAGTTTTATTTCTTTAATTTTAAATTAGTTGGAAGCTGAATATGGAATAAAACAGGGTGATGGGGTTGGTGGAGATCAAAATGCTGAGAAAGATATAGATGAGGTATATCATTTATTTATGATACGATATTTTCTCAAACAAAACACCATAATGTAACTGATTGTTCTTTGATGATAAACCCATAGTAGGCTGATAAAGAATGTGAAGGTCGTATATCCAGCGAAGATGATATGATAGATGCCAAATTGAGTTATGTGTTACCAGAGTTTAATGATTGTTTGCAGAAAGTAGAATTGGTATTCAAGGAGTTATCAAATAAGTATCCAACAAGCATGGCACTACAAGCTAAGAAAAATGAGTGGAAGGACATGTGTGATCAACATAAACTTACTGTTATGTCACAAGAAAAATGTGAGCAAACTTCGAAAATTGTGAAATTTTTCTATGATTACAAAGGTCGTTGTTTCACAATAATTCGGGAAGACAACAGTCATTGGTTTTTTAAGACATATGAGGAGGTGATGTTACTTTCAGAAAAAGATCGTAATAGGATCATGTGGTTAAACACAAGACCTGGAGTGCGTAGAGATAGTAAAGAAAAAAGTTTGATTAGCGTCATGCTGAAAATGGAACCATCTGAATCAGAGGATGGAGATGAAACTGAGGATGAGCATTCAAATAAGTCACCTGTGTATGATAAAACACCACTGGACGTAAACAAGTTAAACAATGAACCTGTGAATGATGAGACACCACAAACAACGACAGTAGTGGCAGGAACTGAGGATGATGGTGATAAGGTCCCAGTTTTTGATCAAACACCCATAGGTGCCTGTGTTGTGAGTGAACCTCCAGTGACTCAAATTTTTACCTGCTCATTCATGTCTGAGTTTGAAAATTCAGAAATAGCAAAAAAAAAGTGAAGAAAGGGCAAAACAGTTGAAGGAGAAAGGGAAAAGTGATATACAACTCAACAAATGTTACCAAACCAATTTTTGATTTAAACATTACTGGTCCTGATGTGGATGGTGAGGAGAATGTGTCTGTACCGGACATAACAAGGTTGATTAAAGAAAACACCATACTAAGTGTTGGTGCACAACAACCACCAACTCCTACGTTGGTGCCAGCAACTGATGAAGCTAAACTTGACATTCAAAAGAGCAAAGGTGATATATCATTAGTACCAGATGAAGTGTCAAAGAGAAAAGAGAATAGACCAAAGAGAAAACTGAGTCAAATGTCAAAGATATTGGTTTCTGCATATGAGGATAGAAAAGTTGAGGTAGAAGATGAAGTGACCGCCTTGGAAAAGAATATAACATCCTATTTGTTTGCAGGAATAGGGGATGAATGGTATGTATATCTTAACTATATGTAAACAACATGTTATTATTTGATTAAATTTGTTACATGCATACCTCATGAATACAGGAGTGTGGTATTCAGCATAGAAGGAAAAATAGATGTGACCAGAGTACTAATGGAAAGCATGAGACCAGGACAATATATACACATCAATGTCGTCCTGGCATGGGGTCACCTGCTGAATCATGAGGAATTGGTGAAAAAACTTGAGAAGGCTGCCGAGAGTCCAAAGGAAGCAAGCCAAACAAGTGAGGTGCCACTCAATAAATTGTTCTGCACCGAGATCATGTTGGTATGTAACAATGTATAAGGAAAACACCAACCATCATTCGACTATGAGATGATTGTTTATGGTTGTTTTATTGTAATGTAGCATATGGACACCTACGATAAAAGTGAGCATGAAAGATTGCATGAATTTACAAGGCACATGCAAATTGTGCTTGAACGTGCAGAATCAAAGAGCATTGAAGAATTTGAACTGATTTTCATACCAATCTTATACCAACGTCATTACTACTTGATGTGCTTTAATCTCAAAACAAGCGTTGTTGAAGTAATTGACAACAGTGCAGCCGAGCCGGACGAGACTGTCACTGTAAAATATTCAGAATGGGTTGATAAAATGGTAAGTTATCAAGATATTATAATATATTTAAACATGTTTTAAAAGTAATTTCAGTTGGGTCTGATGAGTTAATGTTGTAATTGTACAGGTTACAACATTCGGTGATTATTTGGTTTCTGTTTCACATATAAATGGCATGAAAATAAAATCAGCATCCCCAATTCGTTTAAAGATGCAATGCAGGACAACCACAAACAAAATGAATTGTGGTGTGTTTCTGATGAGACATATGGAGACTTATCATGGTGTATGCGATGGTTGGGAATGTGGTATTTGCTCTGAAAATGACAAGGAAAACAATCAACAAAATCAACTTGACAAGTTGAGGCGTAAATATGCAACAAAAATAGCACTTCATTATCTAAATGATGATAAAGAGGCTTTTATCAAAAGTACAGTTCCTTTCATGAAGTTGAACAAACATAAAAAAATCGAGATTGAAAAAAAGGCAGATGAGAGAATATCAAAAAGGATGGCGAAACATGTTGACTGAATTGGAAAATTGTTCTTTGTTAAAAAAACACCATGGAGTTACATTGTGAACCTTTGTATTTGACATTACAATCATCTAGTTTATGAAACATTTGTTTTGAATTGACAGTTATTACTTATCATGAAACCTTATGGGTATTACATTATCGCAAATCAAATAAACAACATTTATGCATATTGTGTGTTAGATTACTAAATTAAGTATTCATGTATGTTATTATATTACTAAATAAAATATTAATGTAATAAAAGACAAACAATAAGTAATAAAGTAGACAACTTTTATTTAATAAAACATAAAAAACACCAAACACATGGGGGTCGAAACGGGTGCACTACATGTTATAAAAAACACTATACAACACCATAAAATTAAAAAAGAGACTTAATAAAGTCCATTTTAATTTTCATGTCCAATTCAATGGACCTAATTATATCCGAGAGCTTTTTAACCAGTTCTTTGTCTTCTGAGCAGTGACCCAGGTTAAACTTCATGGCAAGATCTCTTATGGTGCTTGCAGGAAGTCGACTAATTTCTTTGTTTATCTCGTCTCGTTCTTTGACAGATTCTTTTATGGTCTTCATGGTAGAACCTATAAGATTAACCACAGCAACGTCTTTTTTGTATTGACTCATAACCAAATCAAATAAGTAAAGTTTCTCACCGGATTCATTTGAAGAAGAACCAGACGCCATAACTAATGATTTGATGGTATAGGTGAAAGAAATGATATCAGTCTATGTAGGAGTTATGAATAAACACCACCGTATATATAATACAAGCATTAATTAAAGTAGTTACAACCAGCTGTAAACGCAATAAATAAAGGCTTTTATCAACCGTTGGATTGCCCAGATATCAGATGGAAACAATTATTACGTGTCAGTGAAAAGGCACCTGACGTCATTTCGAAATCTCAATCGCAGCAAGTGAATAAAAGATTAATAAAACGCCATTGAGAATAATAAATGACCCTACACATTTAAAACCAACCTCACCTTCCCTATAAATATTAAACCTCATATAACACAATCCAACACACACAACAATAAAAACAACAGCAATATACATTCCAACCATGGGATCATCTAAAGAAAACGTTATGAAAATCTGTTCGTTGATAAAAGTTAAGGACGATATAACAAGGGATGCTTGCATACGTTCATTGAAGAATGTGACAGCTCTGACACGTGAGGTAGAGGAAAACGGCATGCATATGATCGATGAGTTGATGAAGCTTGAAGAAACACCACAGAGGGATGAAGCTATAAAGTTCTACAAGACTCAGCTTGGTGGGAACAGCAAGCTCAGTGTGATGGTGCAGGAAGTTGTTGAAAAGATGGAGGAGAATAAGAAAAAAAGCTCAGTTGATGTGGAGACCCTAAACACTTCATGATCTGTTAGGGTTAGTTAGTTTGTGTTTATATCTTTTGGTTGAATAATTTTCTTTTGGTTTGGATGGTGTTTTAAAACAAGGCAAATTGGCTAAAAATAATCCCAACTAACACCTATTGGCCAAGAATAATCCCAACTCAATTTATTCCCTCCAATGGTCCCAAATCCAACTTTTTTGGCCTCCAGTGGTCCGTTAACTTTTTTTTATATTTTTTTCGAGTTTCAAAACAAGGTTTTATGGATATTGATCGGGAGGAGTATACGATTCAATTGATGTAAACCTTACTTCGAACTGGTGTTCCAAACGACAAAACGGTCTTCAATCGGCTGTTTAAAACCTAACGGTGCTTTAACCGGATATCAAAATTAAACCATTTGGAGCAACAATTGGAAGTAAGGTGTATATCAACTGACTCGTATTCTCCTCCCGATCAAAATCCCTAAAATATCGGTTTGAAATTCGAAAAAAATAGAAAAAAAGTTAACGGTCGTTAACTGCACTTAACGGACACTTAACGGCGGACCACTGTAGGCCAAAAAAGTTGGATTTGGGACCACTGGAGGGAATAAATTGAGTTGGGATTATTTTCGGCCAATAGGTGTTAGTTGGGATTATTTTAGGCCAATTTGCCTTAAAACAATGCATGTTTAATTTTGTTATATATTTAATCTACTGCTAATGGCTAATCGTTGTAGAAAAAAAACATGATGCATGTAACAAAACTACACAAAAACACTAAAAGGCACCATAAAAATACTACAAAACATCATATCATAAAAATCAAATGTTGTTGTTGAGATAGACATAGAAATATATCTGAAACGTCATAACATTGTTCCTGTACATATTTTACTATAAATCTATACCAAAGCTTCAGCTATCAGCAGACATGGTGTCAAAAGTTTTCTCCTTTGTATTAACTCCGGTTTTCTTGGGAGGTTTGGAACAAGTTGATGCATAATGTCCATATTCTTTACAGTTTTGACATTGTCTTGATTTCTTGCCTGCTTTTACAATTGCCTCTTCCTGTTTCGACTTAATACGTTTGGTGTGGACACCAGATCCTTTACACTTGTATCCAACTGGTACTCGTACCGGACGTTTGTTGTACTTGCAAGTACCATTTAACTCAGACGCCCTATCCCTCTTAGAAGGAGGTGGAACAACATACTGTAGTTCATCGGCCTTCGTCTTGTATGCTTCAACATACTCCTTGTACAAAGACAATGCCTCAATGTCGTCGTAAAGACGACTCAAAGTGTACTCTTGAGCAGCGAAAATCTCACGTACTACAGATTGATTAAGATCATAAAGATCTGTATAAAAACCACTATGGCTAGACTGACGGTATAAAATATTAGGAACTGCTTCTCTTGTCCAACGTTTAAGAATGTACTTCCTCGGAAACTCCTTAACATCGTACACCTTTAGAATATAAAAGATGTGTCTGCAAAGCAATCCAAATTGTTCATACCTTCTGCATGAACAATGTATTGTTGTGTCTTCAGGTTGAAACATAACCTGTATAAAAACAACAAAGAAATTAATAGTAAAATATCTTTTATATAAGAAATTTAATGAAAAAATCACCATACCTCGAAATATGAGTTATACAACTAATCAAAGTCTTTGATAAAAAACTTGGTAAATCCGTCAATGTTCTCGAGCTTCACATTTAAACATTTTTCAATACCTACAATCTCGACTTGAATGTCCAGAACTAATGTTTTAGTGTATATTTGAGAAGCTTGTTTTTCAAGAACAAAATCTGTCTTTAATTGTGGACGAGTATAGCGAGTATCATGATCATTCTTCCTTTGATTGTGACGTTGGGACTCAATAGCAGTCTCAAAATGGGTAAGAAATTCAAGCAATGTAGACCTTACATTACAAACTTGTCCAAAGAAATGGTTTTCACTTTCTGACCTTGAAGTCGTACGCATCAATGCTTTCAAAAAACATCTAAGTAACCATTTGTATGTTTCAGCCGTCTCAGAAGCCAGTAATGCAGCACCAAAGGAAACATTATTATTATGATTGTCGATCCCGGTAAATGGTACAAACACAATTGAGTACCTGAAAAAACGCCAAATTTTGCCCACCCAGAATATAACATCAATATATAGGATTAACAGCAATGTTGTACATATACAGTTAGAATTATATTTATCCACACAAAATATAGCATCAATTATATACCTGTTAGATCTATAGGTAGCATCAAATGACATAATGTCACAAAAAACTTGGTAGTTCCTCTTAGATTCTCCGTCCGACCAAAACAATCCAAGTAAACAATTCTCTTCATCAGTAAAATACTCACAGGAAAAATCAGGAAGATGTTCTTTCTTCTTCATCAGATTTCCAACCATCATTTCAGCATCATATTCATTGATGAACAAATTGATTTCCCTTTTGAAATTCTTACAATCATTCTTACTAACACCAACCTCCTCAAAACCACCAAATATAGTTCTCATTACATTAAACGCCCTAACAGGTCCAATATTTATTTTTGCCATGCTTTGGATCATATGCTTATGTAACTGAGTCAACTTTCAGGATGAAGCCAGAAAGTGCATGTCTTCTTCATTGACAAAAAAATGATTGTGTTCTTCAACAAATTTATATATATTCCATTTATCTTGAACCAGCTCCACACGAATATGTGCTTTGCAACCAGTCCTCTTTGAAAAGTTAGCCCTAACGACCTTTTGTTTAGCATTCTCTTCTAATGTATCAACTTTTTTCTTCTGATTAAAACCTTCTTTGCTACATAAGTAGTATTTCAGTTTTATAACGCCATTATTGGTTTTTGAATCAGTACCTTTACGTACACCAAAACCAGATGCTGCAGCATAATTGCAATAGTATGCAAATGCTTGGTCCATATTGTCAAATGTCATCCCAACTTTAGGCTTTAACTCTTCCAACACATCAGGAATATAATGTTTTTCAGATGAATTTGGTAAGGTAATTTCTATTCCACGTGGAGCATATGTTAATGAATCAAAACCTATAAAGAACAACAACAATGTCAACAAAAAACGTCCTATAAAAAAAACAATAACAAACGTTGTTTTTAGGATGATGTACAATATTACACAGAAAAAACATCATAACAGAAACCATAACAGAACGTGGTATTTAGATTGATAATTAATATTACACATGAAACAAACACCATAACTCAGTTAAAAAAAACATCATAAAAAACGCCAACATAACACATCGTAAAAAACACCAGATGCTTTTTTAAACGATCTTTATCTAACAACTTATAACAAACACCATAATCGTACTTTTAATCGGAAATTACATTTACATCAACGAATAAAAAGCTTCAATACCTATCAAACAATACATTATATTGAAATTCAATCCAACAAAACACCATACGTATCAGTATGTTTGTATTATTTAGACTTAAAAACAGCTATTATATGTTCGTTAGCATAAAATCAAATGTGCTTCATTATTACGTCGAACAAATTACAACACACAGATCAAACACATCAAAATTAACTAATTATAACTACAACGCTAACATGTCGAACAAATTACAACACACGGATCAAACACATCAAATTTAACTAATTATAACTACAACGCAAACATAACATCATAACAATTGACCGAACAAAACGTCATAACAATAATTGAAAACGAAAAAAACAAAATGATCTATAAAACGCTTAATTATTACGTCAAATGAACGAAAACATACGAATCAAACGCATTAACAATAACTATTCATGAGTACATCAACGACAAACTTTACCTGTGAAAACTGCACGATCATCGACAATCGTATCCGCCATTGAAGAGAGATTATGAAATAACAGATCAACTACGGATTATATAAACTGCTAATCGCCAAATGTAAACGCCAAATGATATAGATCTATTTTATGAAATACGTAATATAAACCCTAGCGAAACGCAATAATGAAATCGAAAAAACAGAATAAACAGCATGCATGGAAAACGCTATTACCACCACAACATGCATCAGGTAAAATGACTTCAATACCCCTTCGCCTGTTTTTTTAGTATTAGACAAATAGTTGATGCTGATTGGTTCCTACACTTCCTAGAGTTTTTAACCTTTTTAGAAAATCCTCAATCTATATATATATATATATATAATATATATTGTTGCCGCTGACCTTGTTTAATATACATAGATCGCACATACCACATATACATTCATACAATACCTACAATACATACGCATGGCTACTGATCTGCACTAAACGCATACAAGTACAACACATATACATCATATACATACTTATCATGATACATGCTGCTGATTTCATTCCAGTTCATACACACATTGCATATATTTATACATTTCGTTGTACGGCTGCTCCTATACACATAAATATAGCAACACAGTAATACACATACGTACATATACATGCGATATCATACACACAAGTCACACACACACACACACACACACACACACACACACATATATATATATATATATATATATATATATATATATATATATATATATATATATATATAGATTAGGGATTTTCTAAAAAGGCTCAAAACTCTAAGAAGTGTAGGAAGCAATCAACAACAAGCACGTGGCCATGAGATAAAAAAAAACACGGAGGGGCATCTTCGTCATTTATACGAGCGATGCTGACTTCGAAATCCTGGTATCACTCGCGATGTTCAGTTATGGTGTTTTTTGACGTTTATTAATTACGAACATCTGTTCAGGTATGGCGTGTTTTTGATGTTTTTCGTTTTTAATTTTGAATCCATAATCATTCATCTATGACGAATACTGAAAGCGATGATGTTTTTGTTTGTTTTTGACGTTTTCGTTTACTAATTACGAATGTCCGATCAATGTTCAGTTCTTCTGAATCATTGTGTTTTTAACATTCTGAATCATGGTGTTTTTAGTGATCAGTTCGAATGTTATAAACACCATGATTCAGAAGACATAGATCCATTTAATAATGCTAAGAAACACCATGAGAAAAGTTAGAATGTGTGAGAAATAAAACACCAAAAAAGTCAATTGTTGTTACTGTGATCAGTTCAAACATAAAAAACACCATGATTCAGAAGACACAGTTCTAAGAAACACCATGGGAAAAGTTAGAATGTGTGAGGAATAAAACACCAAAAACGTCAACTATGTAAAAAACACCATAATTCAGAATACACAGATCTAAGAAACACCATGGCGTTTGAATTTTGTGTTAAAAACGCACGGATCTAAGAAACACCATGGCGTTTGAATTATGGTGTTAAATACGCACAAAGACAAATCTACCCTTAAATCCATCTCGCGCGTGACCAAAACATCAAAATAATTACAAAAATGCCACCGCGTCCATCTGGGTCGTAAAACACCATAATCCGACGTTCCAGATTACTTCTTAGGCTTTTTAGAGTTTTTTGCCTTTTTAGAAAATCCCTCCCCTATATATATATATATATATATATATATATATATATATATATATATATATATATATATATATATATATATATATATATATATATATATATATATATATATATATATATATATACGATTACATACCCACTCTATCGACCAATCCGAAAAACGATCATATTATGAAAACAAACCGGAACCGACCCAAAAACGAAACCGTAACGCGATACTTATCAGAAATACACGATGAAAACGATGAACCGTAACGTAAGGAGACTGTTGGTACGATTGTAAGGGTGGTCGGAGTTGCAAGTCCGCCGGAGCTGCAGGTCTGCCGGACTCGGTTGACACTCTGAACAACGGTAATGACACGCAGGGCCGGCCCGGATGCGGGGCAAGGCGGGCGACCGCCCCGGGGCCCGGGGTCTAGAGGGGCCCGAAAATTTGGAATTTTTTTATATATATTATGCTGTAGGATAAGGTCTTGAGTAACATGTTTCATGAAGGTGTAAATTTAAGATTTCATAGAGATGCTGATTTGAAGGTTTCATTGGAGGTTATATTGAAGGTTTCATGGATGTTTTGAGTTGTGGGGAAGAAAGAAAAAAATAAATAATTAGGATGACGTGAAGTTTGATGTGAAAGAAAAAAGTTGATGAATATTGCTTTTTGGACTTTTTCTCTGACATTTTGCTTACCAAAGTATTTATAAAACACTATTATTTAAACAAACTTATTATTAGATCAAAATCCAAATATTTTTCAGTAAAAAAACAACATTTTAAGAAAATCTCAGTAAAATTAAAATTAATTTGGCTTATATCATTATATGTGATTTAGAAAGAGCAAACATTTTGGTTCATATTTTATTATATAAGTTATATAGTTGTTTTATTATATATGTTATATAATTAATTCATTCATATAATTAATTCATTCATGAAGAACATGGTTAAAAGTTGCATGTTAGTCTATTGTAAAAACATACTAACGCATGATTAACATATTTAAACAGTTTGATGACGATTTAACATATGAAATTTTAAATTGGGAGTGTTGTAGTAAATTTTTTAAGGTTAACATTATCGGGGCCCTATTTTTTAATCTCGCCCTGGGCCCAAAGACGCTCGATGGTTCCTAGGACCGGCCCTGATGACACGTAACAGGGGGGAGACGGAAAGGATCTGCTATGATGCGAAGGCGAAACCAGCGCGATACGATGATGATGATGATGATGGTGGTGTTGTGGTCGAGCGGCTGCTAAGGGTTTTTGGTGTGTGTGGGTGCGAAAAGTTGCAGGCGAAAAGAGAAGAAGACGGGGGATGGGGTTTGGTTTATAAAATTTAAATTTACACTTAGGCCCTTGAACATTTGTTAGGTTATTACTTTAAGTTTAAAGTTAAAAACTTAGTTTAGTTAATTACAATTCAAACCCTAGATTTTATATGATTTAACATAGTAAGAAGATAATAGTTAACGGTGTTAATCCTGGATATTACAGGTTGTCACAAAAAGTGTCAAGATTCAAAACTTATATTAAAGTTTTTAGCTTAAAATAATAATAATTCAAACACCGGGGGCCTAATATGTAAAATTTAAATTAAAACCCAGCCCATGTCTCCCCCCCGGTGATTCCGATTTCTAATTCCGGCCATACTTTCCGGAATCCGGCGAAAGTCCGGCGACTTGCAAACGTGGGGTTTAAGCAGTTTTAACCAAATTAAACATATATAAAACGTTCCTCTACTCAGTTCGAACCTGTTGCCACTTTATAAATGTAAAATAATCAACCGAATTCATGCTAAAACGGTTTCAAAAATCATTTCGTAAACCCAATTAACCATTCGACAATTTAACGCTCAACTCAAATAATTCTTGGAACGAAAACTCTCCCCTCATCGTTTCTAAGCTGTACCAATAATCAAATCATTACAAAACTCTCTAAATTAACTGATTTAATAATCTAAAAACCCGAACCTAAACGAAACCAATTCATCATTGTATCGTGCGATTTATCTGAAATTGATCATCAAGATTCAATCATCTATTCATCTTGAAGATATCTGGAACTTGAATTGCATTATAACAAACCCAACCTACCAGTTTGATTCCAAGACCCGTCGCTTATTGTTCTTCGTTCTACTGATTCAATTCGTCACCAATCATGTAAGATATTCTATATAAAATACTCGTGATTATCCCCTGATCAAAAGCCCTAAGTTAATTTATTCATATGTTAATCAATTCCATGTAATTTGAGATTTAGGGTTTTGGTTTTCTTGAAGGAAATGGGGATTTTTATGACTAATTGAATAAAATAATCTAGTCTTTGGTTGGACGGGGAGCAAACACGCTTGTGTGGACCTTACGGTAGTATCCCCCTTGGTTGCACTTCGGAGCAATGGATTTGTTGCAGGGCAGGCAACGTCAAGGGCGGAATCATGCAAGATTACTAAACACGAGAAAGCCTGCCTTGACAATCAGCATGTTTTTATTCCATTAGCCTTTAATACATTTGGTTTCCTAGCAACGGGGGCGGTGAACTTCTTGACCAGGGTTCAACGGGTCATTCACAGCAATGTGTCGACCCCTAAAGGCCAAGGGTTTGTTTTCAGTAGGATAGGGTTTGCTATTCAAAAGGGGGTTGCGGCGCAACTTGTTACTCGTTTACCTGCCACGCTATAGTAAATTCCAATGGATTGTTTAAATTATAAAGGATTGATTAGAATTGTTTGATTATGAGCATGTATTGTACTATTGGTTATCGAGTTTCTAAACCAAAGAACAAAACATATTCTGGTGTAGTGGTAGGATGTTGATTCTGGGTTTGACACCAGGGCACATCAGTTTTTTTAAATTAATTGTTTTGCTACATTTTTAAATATCTTTACATATTCTTACTAATTATCATAATCTAGATATAAACTCTTTTTACTATCTATTTTATGAAACTAATACTAATACTATACTATAGATATTATAAAAATGCTAAAGTCTTATAAAATATATCAAAACCATGATTTTTATAAACTTAGTTTTATAAATTTATTTATTTCAAATACTTTTAACACTATAAAAATACTATAAAATGTACTTTAAATATTTATCAAATTCATGCAAAGTTAATAAATAGTAGGTTATACAAATAATAATTTTATATGGATTTTTGTATATTTTCAAAATGTGATAGATGTTTTAAAGTGCTTCAAGATATATAATATATTTTTGTGACGTTAAATAGTTTTTTTAAAGAAATACAATTTGAATTACTATTGTTTATCAAAATTTTGGTTATTTCTGTTACTATTATTTTACGTCGTATGATTAAACAATTATATATATATATATATATATATATATATATATATATATATATATTTAATCATTTAACGAAAAGCTCCCAAATTTCAATTCAAAATCCTAGAATTCCAATTTCCTTAGACTCCTACTCCTATTGTTTCAATTCAAGTTTTTTATACAATGTGTTTTACTAAGTTAGGATTGTCATTTAATTAGGTGATTCAAATATCTGGATGATCCTCTATTCTATTTAGATTATTTACTATTGTTTCGCGCCCGAGTTTCAAGGTGAGTAAACTCACTCCCCTTTTTACTTTTACGTTTTGGGGCTGAAATAATGTGTTCTATTACTATACTATGTTTTTCCAATTTTCAATTTGTTTTCTAAAAGAGATCATAAAATGTGTTAGTCTTGACTCGCGACAAGATGCAATCTTATGTGGTAGTTTAAAGTAGTTTATTACTATGTAATTTGCACTGACAAACCCACCTACACTTTACAACATCGATAGGTGATTAAAACCCGGCAATTCTATATGGTTGATTCTATACAATGGTTAATAGTTACTATAGTGTGATGCTTGTTGCTATGCTACTATGTCCCTTTGATGCTAAAACAATTTTTGATAACTTACACATCAAGACGGTTAAATGACAGTTATCACTAATTGTAACATGAGTGGTTCCTCATGACTTGTTGCTAAAGGTTACCCTGCGGGGTCTATGGTTGTTGTTCTATGTGTTTCTATGGTCTTGGTTGAGTAATATAATGAAATTGCTATACACATAAGCTTGCGCAGCATATTATGATGATCTCGGATTTCTATATTATTATGTATCAATTTGTGGTTTACTCACTAGCTTTAAATAGCTAACTTTATTTTCACATATTTCAGGTAATGCTTGATATTATTTTGCTGTTTTTGCCAAGACATAGGAATGCCTTGGACCTAGTTAAAAATAATAAAGACAATTGCATTTACTGTTTCGATTTTATTACATTTTGTCGTTTCTATGTAAGACTCATGTTCCAAACTTATTAACCATTATTAGACCTAATAAATAATTACCATGTGCTTTGTTTACTATTGATATCCAATTTCTATGAGAACCCGGTGTTTCCGTCATCGGGTGGGGTGTCATAAAAGTGGAGAACCAAACAGACCCCTAAGTTAATCAATGGTGTAATTTAAAATCTGATTGGATTTTTTTACTTGACTCGTTATCATCTGACCCGTTATGACCCGACCCGTTCTAACCCGGATCCATCCTGATTCGGATCCGTTCTGACCCATGAAACCAAACCGACTCAACCCGCCTGTTTTCCAGGTATAGTTAAAACGGTTCATTTTGATTTAAACACGTTAAAAATAGGATTTTGGTCACGTCGGAATTTGGTCGGAGATGGCAGGTTATCCTGTTTTTTCCAAGTATAGTTAAAACAGTTCATTTTGATTTAAACACGTTAAAAATAGGATTTTGGGTCACGCCATAATTTGGTCGGAGATGGCCGGTTATGGATGCCGGAAAAATGGAAGTTAAAGGAAAAGGGTTGGGTTGTATTTAATTAATCTCCCACTTGTGGCCTAGTGGTAAGATGACTTGAGTTTTCCATAGAAGACACAAGTTCAATCCCCACGAGTATCACTTTGGCGAATATTGGAAATGAAGCTTATCTCGGGCTACCACCCGGCTTCGTGTCTAAGCCTAAGGGCTTTATGTGGCATGATTAAAGGGTCAAGTCCGGTTTTTTCTCTGGAACAGATTGTTGACGAGTTTCAACTCCGATCAACTTGGTCCGTAAAGATGGTTGTGGTGATCCTCTGATGTTGTAACATCCGGCCCCTCATACCACCAATATTGTCCGCTTTGCTACATTAGAGCTCACGGATTTGCTTTTGGTTGCCCGGGTGAAACCTTCCCAGGATGGTCTCTCATCCTGAGTTTGCTGTCATCCGAGCACGCTTAACTGTGGAGTTCTCCACTCATCCACTAACATTAAGCCCCAAAACGCGTTGTTGGTATTTGAGGTCGGACATTTCTTATAAATCCCAGATCTCTCCTGCCCAGGACCGATGTGGATTTGCCTAGGGTGTTACAGCTGTAATCGCAGTAATGAGGGAGCCTCAATGCCGACGAAACATACATATTGGTGTTAGAGCTGGGGTTTCGATCTCAGTCCTTGCACGTTTAAGAGCTTCAGTCATAAACAGTTGCACCAACCGCCGTTCTAAAAGAATTTAATTAGAAGTTACACTTAGGTCATTGAGGTACTTTTATGTTATCATTAAGATTAAAAGGTTTTAGATATATTTTGGGAAAATGTCACATAAACATAACCAACTTTCGATTTTGTTCCAATTAAGTCACTCAAACTTTTTTTTGTTTTAATTAGGTAACTTATCTTTAAGTTTTGTTCCAATTAACTCACTTAAACTTTGTTTTGTTTCAATTTAGTAACTTATCTTTACGTTTTGTTTCAATTAGGTAACTTGACTAGGCTGTATAAAAAATCCGTGGCTCGTTGCTCGCTCGAGGTTCGCCCGAAAAAAGCTCCACGAGCTGAGTCGGCTCGGCTCGATTTCTAAATGAGCCGAACTCGAGCCAATGTAGGTTCGGCTCGGGCTCGCTCGAGATTCGGTTCGTTGGCTCGGCTCGTGGCTCGATTTACATATCTATATATAAACTAAGTATTTGTGTATTTAACCCTAGAAATATGTTTTAATATGTTTTAGAAATATGTTTTAATCATAAATAATAAACTTGTATATGATGTAAAAATTGATTTTTAACACACAAATTATAGTTAAAAAAACATTTTTTTGCCATTTTTTAATTTTTTTTTTTTGGAATTTGTTTAAATTTTCATTTATTAAAAATGTTTCACAATTTAAAAAAATTAATATTCACATATATAGGATTGAAATATTAAGGTAAATTTGAATTATCTAATTAAAACAAAACAAAGTTTGAGTGACTTAATTGGAACAAAACTTAAAGATAAGTTACCTAATTGAAACAAAATTAATATTCACATATATTGGATTGAAATATTAAGGTAAATTTGAATTATTTACCATTTGGAATCTTGTTGCACTATTGGCCCTCGGAGTGGATGGACGTCACATTTAATCGTTAAATCGGTGTGAAAAGACTAGTTTACCCTTAGATAATATAAAAGAAAAATTATTCTTAATTATCTTTATTATTAAGAATAAATTATATTTAAATAACATCACCACCTAACATTTAAATAACCCACACCACCACCACCAGGGACTGAGTAATGACACCGACACCATCACCACCTTGGTCTTCCACTACCCCCACCACCACCAACACCACCATCGGTTTCCTACGAAATCAAGCAGCACCACCACTACCACATAGTCTATCCCCACCACCCGTATTTTCTCCTGTCAACACCATCACCATCCTTGAAACCACCATCAGCTAACCATGTTTGATCAAAACCAAATCAAACCCTAAATCGCATCATCATCAACACCAAATCTAACCCTAAGAACTTATACCTCTAGTAGATTCGGTTTTAGTTATGATTTAGGCATGTGGTTCTGATTCAGTTTTAAAGCAGGAGGTGATGATGGTGCTTGTGGAGGTGGAGGTAGACGGAGTTGAAGGTGAAGGTGGCGTTGACGGAGATGGATGTTGAAGAAGGTAATGGTGGTGTTCTCCGGACGAAGATGACGACGGTGTTCGTCGAATGAAGATGATGGTGGTGTGAATGTGTGATGGATGAAGATGATGGAGGTGGCACCATTGCTGATGTTAGAAGGGAAAAGAACAGAAAGAATGAAGGGGATGATGGCCTGGTAAGAATGGTTTAATTTAGAAGTATATATTATAATTTATTATTATTAGAGTTCTTTTTTTTAATAAAGGATAGTTTGGTTATTTTACAAGCACTTAATGGGAAACTTAACGGAAGTTAGTGCCAATGGCCAATAATGCAACAACATTCCGAATACTAAGGGTCATCCTTGTACTTTTCGGAAGTTAAGGGCCATACGTAAAGTAAGGTTAAACCACAGGGGCCATCCATGTAATTAACTTTTATAAATACTAACATTTCGATCCAATTTACACACCAAAACTCACTTTCTCGTCCATTTTTATACATTTTCTCATCCATTTCAACAAAATAAAATTAAGGGAAGAAAACCCTCAAACCCAAAAAGACATAAAACGAGAGGGCAATCGAGTTCTAGCCAAACCAGCCGTCAATCACAATACGACCAACAACAACAACCATCTACTCCTAGTATGTCCATTCAATACACTACTGGTCAATTTGGATTTGATCCAACCTCTAATCTATGTAGGGGCGTTTATTATTCGAATACAATTCGAATTATTCAAAATATTGATTGGAACCGAATTCGATTATGGCCATTCGAATTCAATTCGCATTCGATTCGAATAATTTTGTCGAATGTGGATCGAATACGAATATGATTTTCAGTATTCGCATTCGATTCACCCAATTCGAATAAGATATATATATATATATATATATATATATATATATATATATATATATATATATATATATATATATATATATATATATATATATATATATATATATATATATATATATATATATATATATATATATATATATATATATATATATATATATATATATATATATATATATATATATATATATATATATATATATATATATAGGGGAGGGATCAAGAGAGAACTCCATATTAAGTTGAAAACTAGAGAACTAAAATTATGGAATTTTTAAAGGAGGGGTAAAATTGGAACTTTAAATATGTAAATCTTTAAATATTTATATCTTTTGCATACGTTAAGTTTTATAAATTTGTTTTGCACCATTAGATCAAGAATTTCATTATCTTTCATTTGAGTATAAATAACGTTATAAAAAAATAATTTTTTCTCGTTTTTTTACTTTCAATACTGCATATATGTAATATACAATACTGTATGTTTTTAAATTGGGGAAATGAATACGGTGTTGTTATGAACCTAAATTACCCAAGAAACCATCAAAACTGCATACTTTGATAAAATAGCAAAAGTTCAAGGGCATTGATTTCGATGACGTTATCACAAAAAAACAACATCATCATGCCTCAATTCCAAATTTGGATTTTCTCATATCATCGTATTAACATTGCTAGCAATAACTTGGTTCACGTTATGTGATGTGGTATGAATATGTGCAGCATGCGCATATCATAATACCAATTATATGAGTCATGTTATATTAATCTATTAGTTGGAATTAAGAAGCCAAATTGAGTTACGATCGATTTTTAAAGGGCGGATAATATTTTACTAAAATGAATGACGATTATTGAGTAATGAGAAAGAGAAAAACTATGATCTAAGAGGAGAAGACTGAGTCGTCCATTAACATTGAATAAAGATCAATGAGTTAAGTTTTCTAATAAACAAATTTAAGTTAATTTATCAAAGCTACGTAATTTTAATGGTTTTACGTGTAACTTAGGTGCATAATATCACCATATTCACTATCCCCTTTAAAATTTTATAGTATTGCATATATGCAGTATCGTATACTACATATATGTAGTATCAAAGTACTACATATATGCAGTATATGCAATATTGATGCATTGTTATCTTATAGTTTGAATTTCAAGTTTTTTTTAACTTTTTTATGATATTTATCATTGGTTTATTAGTTTATTATTATCTTTATGTTTAGACATAGTATAAGTATTGGTTTTCTTTTCATTTGCCATAAGTTTTTTAATATGAAATCTTATGAACTTTGTTATTGGTTATTTGAGATCATATGTACACTTTAAATAATTATTAGACTCTTGAGTCATTTGGTCACTTAATAAATGCATCAAGTACATTGATACTACATATATGTAGTATCAAAAAAACGAAAATGTGATTTTTAAAATTGTTTAATGTAAATAACGTATGAAAAAGTTAGTAACATTTAAAGAAAAATATAATCAAATACAATATCGCAATACTACATATATGTAGTATGAAATTTAAAAAAACGAGAAAAAAAATTTTTTTTATGACGTTATTTATACTCAAATGAAAGATAATGAAATTCTTGATCTAATGGTGCAATTTTTTTAAAATAATATTAACGTATGCAAAAGATAGAAATATTTAAAGATTTATATATTTAAAGTTCCAATTTTATCCTTCCTCTTTAAAATCTCATCCCTTGTATTTTTGGTAGTTCTCTAGTTCTCAACTTAAAATGAGTTCTCTCTTGAACCCTACCCTATATATATATATATATATATATATATATATATATATATATATATATATATAGAGAGAGAGAGAGAGAGAGAGAGGAGAGTTATCCTACATAGTGTTGGAAATCTAAGAAGGCTAAGAAGGATTTATGACCTTTAGATCTCTTTTTTAATGGTTGAGATCAATTTGTAGGAAAAGAAATTGGTGGAAGGGTACATTAGTCATAGCCACTTTTGTTGACTTTCTCTCTCCACATGCAAGGCACATGCCAATTCCCCCACTTTTTTTAAAACTTTCATAACTTTTGGATACGATATTATTTTTAAAAAAAAATTACACCAAAAAAACAAGCGTTTTGTTATCTTTAAAACGCGTATAATATTGATATATAAAAAATAAAAAAAAATTTCGGCACTTGTCTAGTCCTTGTGTAATATCATGTGATTGTGTTTTATTATAACTAGTGAAATATCACTTTTATCGGTTTATTCTTTAGTCATTATATAATATCATCTTATTATAAATATTTGTTGTGTCATATTATGTGTTTAGAAATTATCACCGTGTCACAAATTGTTAATATGTGTTTGAGAAATGTTCAAAGACAACGTCATTTTTTGTTACAAAGTGTGAGAATGACACAATGGTGAACAAAGACACAATGACACTTTTAAAAAAATTATAACTCACAATATAAATCAAATTTGAAAAAAGTGGTTCGGAGACCTTGTTCCCCATGTATTCCTCTTTCAGAAAATAAATAAACGAAAAATTAAAAAAAAATTAAAAAAATTACCGTTTTTTTTATTTTTTAAATTAGACACAATGAAAAAAGACACAATGAGAAAATAGTAGTTTTTTTAAGTTTTATTTATTTATTTTTTAAGGAGCATGATCTTTGAAATACTTTTTGTGTTATTGTGTAATTATTATTAGATCATTGTGTAATACTTGTCAAATAAGATTACACAATGACCCGATGAATGACACAACAACCTTACGGATGACACAATCACACAATGACCTGATGAAAGACACAATGACCTGAAGGAAGACACAATGACCTGACGTTAGACACAATGAGCTGAAAAATTGTGAAAAAAAGTTCGTTTTTTATATATCAATATTATACGCGTTTTAAAGAGAAAAAAATTCTCGTTTTTATGGTGTAATTTGTTTAAAAAAATAATGTCGTATGTAAAAGTTATAAACGTTTTAAAAAAGTGGGGGAATAGACATGTGACTTGCATGTGGAGAGGGAATATTTAAAAAAATGGGCATGACTAAAATACCCCCTCTCCTAATTTTCCTAGATGCCACATGTCAATCTCTTATTGCTTCTTAGCCTTCTTAGATTTATAACACTATGTAGGTGAACCTCACTCTATATATATGTATATATATACACACACATTAATATATATTTTTAACATATCTTATTAATTATCTATATATGAATATGACTTAATATGCTTAAAGCAGAGTTAAAAATAGCCAAACTTAACCCATTACCCAATCTTAATAGTTGTTTTGCATAGGGTTATGGATATGATTTGGTGTTGTGGTTGCTGCTTAATTGTTGATCCTACAGTTTTTGAACTTGTTTAGTCTTTTTTGTACTTGATTATGCAGTTTTAAACCTCTTTGAACATATTTTAGACTTGTTGATATGCTAATATTTTGCATATTGTTTGGGTGATGTTTTAGACTTATGCTATGTTGGTGCTACATTTGTATTGTTGTTTGATGTGCTTGTTTATTTATATTTTTTTAAAGTGAATACATTCGAATCTATTCGAATTCGATTCGAATTCGAATAATTTAATCGAAAAGAATACATAGATTTTATTCGAATATGGATCGAATACGAATATAGGTTTTAAAAGTCTCAATTCGTTTAATTTGTATTCGATTCGAATGAACACCTTTAAATCATGTATCCATGTGGTATGGACGTGTATAGACTATAGAATTAGGCACTGAAGTAGCATTTTGCTAATAAGATATATAATATTTATATAATATTTTGATGGTTGTGCTAAACTTACCCATCTATGATTGTATTCCTTGTACATTTACTAATTTACTACATAGGATACAAGACAAAAAAATATATAGAATCAATTTCAATAAAATGAACAAGATGTACGTACAATATTGTACATTTATCTAAGCTAATTTAGGGGAACATATTTTAATACTTAAACACCTACCTTTTATATATATTCTTTCATTTCGTTAACAACCTCCCTCGCAACAAGGAAAATCCAAACCAACACTCACAACCACACAATTTATAGAAACACACTTGCACGTTTTAAAATTTGTCATATTTCTTTTCCATCGATCTTATACTTGCAGCATGAGCCTTACACGGTTACATGCAAAACAAGAACATGACAATGATCAAAAGCCACTCAACATCAACCAAAACTACACCTTCCTCCACCGTCTACCGCCATCCCCCACCGCCAGATCATCCACAGCCTACGACACTGTCGCGAACAAAACCCAACCACCACCGCCCCCACCACCAGTCATCATCTACACACATTCACCAAAAGTGATCCATACACACCCACGTGATTTCATGGCATTGGTTCAAAAACTCACCGGATACACCCCATCAAAAGAGGAGACGCAACCAACGGAAGATCAAGATCGGAGACAACGTCAAGAACAAGGGAATATGGAGGATAATGAGTCGTCGTCTGGGGTGACTGAGGAACATGGTAGCAGTGTTAATGATGTCCCTCAGGTAAATTCTTGTTTTGTTGATCATGCTGGTGTTGGGGTTGCACCTCCACCTTATAAGGTGGCTGGATTTGATCCTTGTTATAATCCTGCACCGGCTTTTAGGGCGAACTCAACGAATTTCTTGTGTGCACCAACTCACCAGCTTCCGTTTTACAATCATGATTCCATGTTACTGAATCGGAATTCGTTGTCTTCATCTTCGTCATTGCGAGCCTTAAGAGGATATCCAGACATTTGATGTTGTATGTTTCAGTTCTGTTTCTTGATTTATACTAGTTTAAAATAACTCCAATGTTTGTTTTTTGTTTGTTTGATGATTCATTTCTGGGAATAAACGCTTCAGTTTTGGTTTGATTTCACGTTATGTTAGGTTTATTTGGCTCTGCATTGCTCTTAAATCGTCAACATAAACATCGCCATCATTTCAGGTGTGTTCAGTATTTGTCTCAGGCTGAGAAAACCAAAACCAAATAGAACTAGATTTTGGCTTTATGTACTCAAAGAAGTAACCCGATTCAAAGACACGGGCGTACCTAAAGCAGATCCAGGGTCAGTAGTTTGACCCCTCATATTTTCAAGCACTGTCATTTAGTTTGACCACTCAAATTGCCACTTTTCAAAGAGTATTATTCTTAATATTCACAGAGAACAAAAAAAAAGACATACCAAGATCCATGTAACTATATATCATCCCAAAATGAGAGCTCATTTAGCTGTTCATCTGTCCAGCCACCTCCAGAAGCAGTTGTTTCATTGAATGCATTTATACACCCTTCAGTTAACTGTCCAACAATTTCACCTTTTTCTATAACATCTGCTTCTTTTTCGGTTTCTTTTTCTCTTGCAATCATCATGTTTGTGTCTTTGTTACTTCTCTTGCTGCAATTTATGTTTTCTTTCTCATTGTTCGTATTAGCTCTTTTCAGTCTGTTTGTTATTCCTTCTGTTCCACGTCCAAGAAAAAACGCACTGCCCAACACTGGTACCCCCCGCCCAGAATCTTGTGATGAAAGGTCTGTAGTATTTTTAGATATAGAGCATGATTTTTAATAGTGCAACTGAATAAAGTAGAAATGGAAAGATGATGAGTTATGTGGGTTGTGTAACGGGTCAAAACAATTCGGGGTGAAACAATTGTTCTTTAGTAGAGATTTAAACTAACTAGGACATATTGGGTTGGGTTGGGTTGAACCCAAAGCACCTCTTTTGTTGTAGTCTTTATAACTTTTATAACTAATCTGTTCATTACGATAATAGAGAAAACTATTACAATAATTCTCTAAATCTTTGAATAAAAAACGTTTTAAGAGACTGTATTTAATAAAAGGAAAAGGCTTCAATGTATTTCACCTAAGGTGTGGGGTTGACAAGTTTTCGGTAGGTGGGTTGAATTGATGAAACTGAATACGTCTTATATTTATTCTTGTAAAAAATATTGTTAGGACATACTTAAAATCATGAAGTGATTTATCTACCAAGTCACAAGAATTGTAAATGGCTTGTAATAAAGGTGTAAACAGGTTAAACATATTATAAAAGGTTTAAGCAGGTCATAAATGGGTCATTGGATTTAGCAGGTTGTCCTTGGAAAAATACTTTTTTTTTATTTTTTATTCTAATTATAAATGGACAAGTTAACCCGAACACGGCCCATTGAATTATTGTCACCAACTTTTTAGCTTCTTTTTTCCTGTGACCCGTTTAAGATATCGCTGCCCAACCAGTATCAACAAACTTATAAGTATATTAGCCGAAATTTCCATCTCTAAAAGAAAGATTGGCCATATACCAGAAAGAGGAGTTGCATCTATAGTTCCATGGAATGTCTGTTTTTGTGAAGATCTACCATCCAACGTTGGTGTCGCCTGCCCAGAATCTTGAGATTGAAGGTTGACAAGTTGTTAGATGTTGAATACAATTTTAAATAGTACAACTAAAGGATGTAGAAGTGGAAACACAAGTGTGTTGTGCAGGTTGTGTAACGGGTAAAGCAAGTTCAGGTTGAAACAACTGTTCTTTAGTAGAGGTGGCAACTAACTGGGACTTATCTGATCCTTATGATAATAAAGAGAATATTATTACAATAATATACTAAACCTTTGAATATAAAACATTTTAGAGACTGTATTTATTTAAGAAAAAGGCTGATGAGTCTGGGTTGGCAAGTTAAATTGATGAACCTGAACACGCACTGTGTAGAAGACGTCAACCCTACACTTGAAATCATGCAACCCGAACACAACCCATGTAAACCATTTATCTGAACAAGTCAAACGGGTTGTAATAAGTTGTAAACAAGTTAAAGGTACCATAAAAGACGTCATGAAAGGGTTGTCCTTACAAAAGTACTTTTAGTTTTTTTATTCTACTTATAAATGGAATAATCGACCCAAACACGACCCATTTAATTATTTTAACTTAAATTTTTTTTGCTACTTTTTGCTTTGGTTTGTTTTAGGATCACGCACAACCCATATCAAACATATAAAGTATCTTGGTTGAAATTTCCAACTCTAATGGAAAGAATGGCCAAATACCAGAATGAGGAGTTGCATCGATGGTTCCATAGCATGTCTGTTTTTGTGAAGATCCAAAATCCAACATTGGTCTCGCCCGCCTAGAACCTTGTGATGAAACTTGAAAGGCATGTAGAGTTGTTAGATGGTGAATACAATTTTGAATAATATAACTAAAGAAAGTAGAAGAGGAATTATGAATGGGTTGGACAGGTTGCGTAACGTGTCAAAACAAGTTCACGATAACAATAAGAAAATAATTACAATAATACTTTAAATCTTTATTGGCTTGGGTTAGGTTGAACCCAAAACATATTCTTTGTCCTTGTATTTATAACTTTTAAAACCAATGTTGAATCTGAATAAAAAGCTTTAGGAGACTACTTATTTAAAATGAACCTTCCACAACGTTCAAAACTTTTCAGCTAGGGGTGTTACAAGTTATGGGTTCACGGGTTAAATTGTTGAACCTGATTATACCCACTATATTTGTTTGTGTCAAAGACATCAACCTAACCTGAATATAGTTATAACCATGTAACCGAACAAAACCAGTGTTAATCGTTTGTCTAAACGAGTCAAACAAGCTGTAATGGGTTGTAATCAAGTTGTAAACCTGTTAAACATGTCATAAATAGATTTAACAGATCATAAACAGGTTCATAGGCTGTAAAGGAGTAGTAATAAAAGGGTTAAACAGGCTGATGGATTAGCCTGCAAGTCAACTGAAACACAACCAGTTTAATTATTTTCACTTTGCATCTTTGCACTTTTAACTTTTTGTCTATGACCTGTTTAGATTACACACAGCCCATCTCGACATGTTTATAACTATTGGTCAAAATTTACACCTCTAAAAGATAGAGTAGTCTACCAGAATGAAGAGTTGCATCCATGGTGCGCTGGAGTTTCTGTATTTGTGAAGATCCACCATCCTTGTAGAATACCTGTCAATAATAATGACATGCTTTGAGCTGTTAAACCCTTTATATCTTGTTAACATGAAAGCAAATATATGTGTCAATTCACAAAGTAAACAAAATGACTAATGGTGAAAGCCCATGGAAGATTAATTAGTAAAAGATCCTACTTCCATGAGGTGCTTACAGTGTAAAATCATTATCAGACTATAGCATATATACATGAGAAAACTAAGTTGATCATGACATGAATGAAGAAAGTAAATGCAGCTAGATATTTAGAATGATAACAATATATATATTTGAACAAAACGAATTAGGAGTCATACGGATAAGAAAAACCTTTAACGACTTTTAACCCATTTAACTCAACTGTATTTCTTTTTACCTTTCCTTTAAAATCATACAGGACTATTTTCAAACTGAAACTCAGAAAGCAGCAACATGGAAGTTTGGCCAAAGAAGCTTGACTCCCTTTCCTAATGTTTTCTTCGCTACAAGGTTGCTTATTACATAATGAAGAAAAACATGACACCAGTTCAGGGAACGCATAAATCATAAAAATTCTTTTGTATTATTTAAATGCCCTTCATATTCAGGTTTTGTTAACCGCATCCAAAATCTATAGTACTCGATATTACAGCATTTTAACTAATCCTACTCCAAATCCTTCGTCACAACTTGGTGTCTTTTTAAGTCAAACCAAAGCTATCTTAACCTCGAAATCTCGAATATGATTCCTTAGATCTTCTATTCTAGTTTATACGAGATTTTATTAGATGTCAGTTCGTACATTTATTCATAATCTTTAACAGCCTTAACAATAAAAGATGCACTGGTTTACATAAGACTCTTTGTATTTATATAATCCAAAACAATAATCGTAAAGCAATAAACCTTATTTACAACAACATAAAACAACTTTGAAAAGCTTCAAGTAATCTAAGATATTAAAAATGTACTGTGTGTGCTTGTTGTCCCATAAATAAGATGATAACAATCAATGTAAGGCAAGTGAATAAGGCAACTACAAAGAAAGATATGTACCTTAACCAAATTCGTCTTTGTAATGTTCAGATAATGAGCTGATCGCGAAGGGGAAAATACAGAAACCTAGATCATGGAAAAACAAGTATAAATTTAATATAGTGAATCGCCAATGCTGACTAAATGAAAACTTATACTTTAATTTCATGTGGATTAGAAGTGATAGTTTCAACCATTACATACAAATGAAATAGCTCTAGTTATATTTTACTTTAATAAATCAATTGGTTAAACTTAACACCTCAGTTAGAAAAGAGACCAAGTCAAGGTAAAAGTGACCAACATGCATCCAAATACTCAGCCTCTTTAACAGCGTGACTAAAACAATTAAATTAGCTTTTATTAAGAAAGTTTTCATAATCATGTATTAAGAAAGAAAGAAAAAGCTTGATTGTAGATCAAACCAACCAACTTGTTTTGAGCATGTATTAACACTGCATGTTCTGGTCCGAAAAAATACCTGTTACCCAACCCACTGACCTGCCATTTTTCCACATCTAGTACACATGAGAAAAAGATATGAATAGACAAAAATAACATACATACATTGTTGAGTATCACAACAGATCCTACACATATACCCTTTCTAAAGTCTCCCTCTGTAAGTACTTTGTGATGAATAGTACCAGAAACTGAACCAGTAGGATCCTAAAGCATATATCAAACATATAAGTAAGGAAATAAAAAACTTAACCCGCTGAAATAAAAAAAGAATTCTCACTTTTAGTGTTACTGTCATATCACCAAGCTCATTTGAAGTACAAGACTTGATAACAGCAACAACCTGTTACATACCAGATATAATTTAGAACAGATGAATGAAAGAATTACAAGCTGTGCTCATTTAACTTGCAATCTAACCATACTACACAGACATTTTATACAAGTGTGTGACCCAAACTAACTCTCTTCATAAAAAACGAGAACTGTGTGTCAGTAAAGTTTTGCAGTTATACAATCAAACCAGCCCTGCACATTTGTTTACTTTCCCTCACAACAGATATCTTTTATTGTTTGAAACATCTTTTATCACACTAAAGATGCTTATCACGCAAAAAAAGTGCCAACGATTTGCATGATATTGAAATTATTATCAAATGTTCCTAATACCGTGCTGATAACCTCTATTGTCTGCTTTTGTAGTATGTTCTTACTGTCTAAAATGCTGTCTACTTGTCGTGCTAGATGTCCTCTTTAGGGACGCAATATATTTTACAGCAGCAAATATTCATCACAGCACAAAGAATTTGTCTATGTTAGTCATATGAGCATTTTTAGTTGTCTAAGCACGCAAACAAGGGCACCCTGCTTAAGTTATCTTTCTCTAACAATTTTCCGTGCCACCAATATAATATAACTAGCATGGATATTCAAATTTACAGATTTTCTTAGGTGATGATGCAATAATGAAAGAGAGCTACAAATGTTGATCTGCTCATTTGTTAAGAGTTCAAGACTTGCATAAGTTCAGATCCTAAAAAAAGTTGCAATTTTCTTTGCTTAAAAGATCAGCTGAGATAAAGATACTGCTAGTGCTTCCTAGATAAGATACACAAACCATGGTATTATACAAGATTCAACTTGATAACCCAAATGATAAGTTTACACCTAAACAAATCACTGAATTATCCTCTCTGCCACATATGTTTCGCAACACGCAATCTGAAATAAACCTGACATTAGCACATACATCATGTTTCTGTTGCTGATTAAATCATGCAATCTATCTTAGCATTTCCTTTCCTACAACTTCACAATCAAAACTGTTAGGTGTTGATTTTACCGCTATCGTCCAAGGTTCCCTGGATTCAAATATATAAATTTGCCATTGACCAAAATCTAAATCACAACAGCATACAGAAGAACTTGGAGATACTTTTCTTCAATATGTACGACCAACAAATTACAGTTTTATCAACAATAGACCTGGTTCATTACACGCCCAATCGGTTCGGTACAAAACGTTAACCGTCTTCATTAAATAAGATAAAACACTGACAATGATCATACCTGATGAAGCTTGCCATTTTTCTGACACTTGTTGATTTTGCCCAAAGGTGCATTAGAAGCAGAACTATCATCATTGTACACAAATTCAATCGCAGAAAACCAAGGATTGAGCTTAAAATCCTCATCCTCTTGTGGATCTTCAATCACTTTCCTGATATACTCCTGTGTAGCCATTGGATGCTCCTCTCGGCCTACACGATTCGCGAGATCGTGAGTTTTACGAAGCTTAGCAGCCTGAACAATGCCAGCAGGACCGGGAATTGTACGAGATTGTAGTGTTGATTGAGATTTGATTGTTTGAGATGATGACGGTGAGGTATCTAGGGTTTCAGAATGAAAAATATCTGTGATGACGGTGGCGGCGGCGGCGGTGGTGGTGGTGGAGCGGTGGTTGTTGCAGCGGCGGAGGGGGTTAGGAGGAAGGAGATCAGAGTCGTCTACATCAAGGATTTGTTCCCATGGTTCCATTGTTGTTGATGAAGTTAACCATTTGAATCTACACTATTTGTCAGGTTTTCACTAAAGGCGGGAAAACTATAGCCAATGTAATCAAGATGAGGAGGATCGATAAAATGCTCAAACAACTCGAGCTTTTTCAAGCTCAAGCTCGAGCCCGAGCTTAAGAAAAAAGCTCATTAAGTTATCGAGCACGAGCTCGAACTTTACACATCAAGCTTGAGCCGGCTCGCAATCCTTATCAAGATTTTCATTTATATTATACTTATTTATTTTATAAATATATATTATTATTATTATTAGTTAAAATATATTTAAACTATGATTAAAAATATATAATGTGTATTTTGTTATATATAAAATACATATAATTAAAAGTTTATTAAAAATATATATAAAAGTAAGTATAAATAATAAAAAATCTATCTAATAAATTAAAGTTTTTAGGGGGCAACTTTTTGGGGGGAAAACATAATTTATCTTATAAAAGGAAGGTTGAGAGGGAAAATTGAGTAGGAGAGTTAATAAAGACAAAATTTTGTGATTAATAATAATTTATAAAATTATTTAAAAATTTTTAAATATAATAGTTATAATTTTTTAAAAATATTTTTATTCAACCCGTGTGTAATACACGGGTGTTAAACCTAGTAAAATAATAAAGCATCAGACGAGCCGAGCCCGAGCCGAGCTCAAGCTTGAGAAGTTTGTGACGAGCTCGAGCTCGAGCTTTGAAATTAGAGGTTGAAACGAGCTCGAGCCTGGTTAAACTAAAACGAGCCAAGCTCGAGCTTAGACGAGCTCGGGCTCGGCTCGGCTCGTTTGCACCCCTACTATTAGCTACTTGAGATTGTTTTCAAGTGAGTATTTTCGGACAAGATATTAATTGTTCATACCGATATTGACGTTTTAGGTTTGACTCACTCAGGAACATTATCAAGAAGGAAACTTACAACTTTGAAACCCCCCCCCCCCCCTCTTGAGTCGGCATTGAACAAGAGACATCTAGAATTTCAAGCTCTTACTTATGTCATTAGACCAAAAGGCCAATTGCATTCATCAAAACATTGTGAGTGGGTTTTTCATATTTTAGAGATAATTGTTAGTGGTTGTGAGTGAATGTGAGATAATTTTATGATGAAGAGATAGAAATTGTATATTTAAATTAACATAGAAAGAGAGAAAAGGTAGTTGTTTTTAGTATAGTTATAGAGATATGAATAATTGGTGGGTTGTAATGCTATTCGACCAAATGGAGTACATGTTTTTATAAACGACGGTTGGACAACGAAAAGAATGTTGTACTTAGATGAAGTGCAATTACCGAGTTTAAAGTCCCAACTCACTCCATCTAATGGGCGCTTAAGAACGATGCTTTTGGGGCTTCACTTAATGGAGGATCGCCTCAACCATTCATTTCGAAACCAAGTTAACACAAGTTGAAAAACCGTCAATCAACCATTACAGAGTAAAATCACAGTAGGAACATTTAACCCTACCATATAAAATATTTATGCTTAGATTTGATATGAGGTTTCTGAGATAAATCTTAATTTCATTTGTCATTTGACCAAAGCCAAATAGCTCAAACGAAGTATATCTTCACATAAGGTTTCTTTATTTTTGTACAACAATATAATATTAAAAACCCACTAGCTGAGGCTAGCAAACTATACAAGATAACTTATATTGCAAAACTACACCAATTTACCAATTTATGTTTTTAAAAGAAACTATTTTTTATCCATAGGAAAGCATATGAAAAAGTTTTGTGATGGATATCGGTTTGTCATCGAATAAGATATCGTTCCTAGCTTTTCAAATGCACTAAAAGACAGTAAAAATAATAACATAAATTATCTTTTTTATTTTTGCCGAGGCTTCACTTGTTGAGCTAATGTCCCAAAGATATGAGACGTTAAAGGTGAAAATGGGAGGAAGTTTTCACCAAAAAGAGATTGAGTTGCATAACTAATTAGTCGGCAATTAGTCGGCTCACATGAAGTGAGAAGATGTTGCACGTCTTCATTGAATGTATCACAAAGTTGACTATTAAGATGCATACCTCCAAGACTTCAAGCTTTTCTAGTTGGTAATTTTTCTCTAGTAGTCATCCAACCAAAACATTAACTTTTATCAGGATCCATAATTTCCATTTAAAATTGTTAACTTGATCACCTTATTGTTGCTTTATATCAATTTCTTCATGCATCTTATTGTAAACCCATCTCCATTTCCATATAATAGTGTTGCCCTACAAAGAAAAACACTCACAATATTGATGTAGTGATCTGGAAAGAGTTCTTTGTGCCACCAATTCGAAAGTAATGCGATATTGAAATCTTTAAGAGGTGTGAGATCAAGACCACCTTTATTTTTAGGCTTTCTGACTTGATCCCAGGCGACCCAAGCAATTCTCTTTAACTTTTCATTACTTCCCCATAAGAAATTCCGTCTTTTTGATTCTAGAATCACGATAAATTTAGAAAGTTCTTTATATAATGAAAAGAAAAGGAAATGAGTCATACTCGTTAAAAAGTTTGTCCCACAATACCTCCCAAGATCACGACTTAGCGTGTTACTTCGTTGACGTTTATTAGACTCATTCAATAAGTGGTGGTTATACAAATCTTTATATGGATCATTTTGATTATACGAAAAGGCCACATATTTAATTGACTCATGCATAGTTGATGTTTCATCGTATCTTGTTAAATAAACATCAAACATACTTGTAAATTTTTTGAAACCTTGAGCCTAAATGGGTCATCGACGTTTAAATCCAGCTCAATAGTAATTTTATCAATTAAAGATTCTACCCCCGTTTTTTTAAAACAAGCGTTTAAGGTGGCGGACGGGCGGCACAAGTAAAAATCAGGGATGATTTTTTAAAATATTTTTGAAGTTTTTATTTCATTGGTGATTTGGTGGTACCATATCCAAATACGGTTTACCCCTAACCGAAACTCGCCTAATTTTGAACTCAGTTAAATATTTTTGGTGAAGTACTAAATGATTCACTAGATAATAAGCTCCATATAAAAAAGTTGTGGTTTTGAAAACATGCAGCATTTGGTTGTTTCTTCAATAATATTAGCCCAACAGGCTTTTTAAATTTTTATAACTAGAATTCTTTTTGCTCAATAGGCTTTTTAAATTTTTATAACTAGAATTCCATTTTGTAGATACGTCTTAATTTGGACCTAATTGATTGAAATCCGCATCTTTGCGAAACTTGTTATATTTAGCGGCTTTGAGTACTGCTAAAATTGTCACGTAACATTATTTTATAAGCATCTTTGTTTGTTTCAATCGTTTTTAAACCCTACTTAAATGTCAAATTTATGATGTGCGCAAAACATGGACTATTGAAAAAAAAAACCTTTAAAAAAATGGGGCATTTACATATATCCCCCTCATAAAATCATTTATTACATATTTACACAATCCTTAAATTCAATTACATATTTCCCCTTCCTAACCACATATATTACATATTTACCCAATTTCTTTAAAATAGTCTTTTGATTTACTATCTTACCCTTAATGATCTTCATAAATATATTTTTATATTTTCTTATGGTTTGTGTAAAAGAAGGGGTAAATGAGTGTTGGAATACTTTGTAAAACAAATATAATAACTTGTGAAAAATACAAAGTAATATGTTAATTGGTGCTATAACTTTTTAGTTAATGTGATAGTTTTATTACATGAGATGTTTCATCTCATTATTCATGTTTAATGGGGTGTTTCAACTCATTGGTTATGGGTATTGAATGAGATATTTGACTCATTTCACCTATAAATACCAAGGTGAGTCTTGGTTAGAAGATACACTAATTTACACCAAATAACTCCACTCTCTAAATCTCTCTCACTTTCTCTCTAAAGAACTTTCAACATATTTTGATTATGTTCATGTTTCTTGGTATAATTTGGGTTGTGAGTCAATCCCGGCAGTACATACTGCTTCGGCTGTTGTACCCTGGGAAACAAACGAGTTCTCTTGGGAGACTCGGAATTTGTTTTAAGGGACCCGTGTTGAACACGAATCCTCAGCCATGTTTTTGCTTCTGTTTCTACTCATTTCTTGTATTTTATTTTATTTCAGTTGTAATCGTATTGTAATGTACTTGTTTTCTTTATTTTCTTTGTATTGTAAATGAATATATTAAAGAATTTTGTGTTTTTGTACGAACGGTTCCTACAATCTTAAAACAAATTTTTTTTAAATCACCGTTCGTATTTAAAAAAAAAGTATATAGTCATTGTTCGTCTCTCAAAGTTGGACTTAGAGAACTTACACTTGACTTTTTTCTAGAATCGGATTTCATTTACAAAGAAAGTGGTTCATTTTTTTTACCATTTGTTGGTTTTAATTTAGTGTAATTTTTGCTTATGTTTAAAAGCTTTTGTAGTTTTTCATAAAACTTGTATCAATTACTTTGGGAAGTTTAAATTCTTATGAGTTTCTTTTGCATTCAAAAGTGGGTTTATTTTCATTACAACCATTTTGTTAAATGGTTCAATGTGTTAAAGCAAAAAAGTTGAGAATCCAATTTTGTTTTAAATCAAAGTTTTCGAAACCTTATGTGGTTTCAAGATTAAAACTTTGAATTAACCGTTTGTCGGTTTCAAGATTAGTTTTCATATGCGTCTTAAGAATGGTTATCCTTGTGTACGCATCTTATGAAAACCGGTATTTCTTATTTGCGAGTAAGAAATCTTTCTTATGTGAAACTTGTGTTTTAACATGTGTGTTAAAACCTAATGTTATTCTAATTAAGTATTAGAAGAGATTCTTTATAATATAATCAATTTTGTATTGATTTAGTATTAATCTTTTAAATTTAAAACCGTTTTTTTAACAAATGATGAAATCATTATTCACTCGAAAACGTTGACAAACATGATCATTAATTATGCGTGCTTTACAAATGACCATTATATAAAACTTTTTGTTTCAAAACATTTTGCAAACATTTTGTTGGAACCTTTCATTACATGAAACTATATGCTTAGAACGCTTGATGTAGACTTTTTGTTGACTAATGTGTGTTAGAACCCGTCTACTTATCTAACATGTGTGTTAAATATGACCTAAATTTTATGGTCTAAAGGCGTCTTCTGTAGGCGTTTATTCTTAACATGTGTGTTAATGATGAATTTAAATAAGAGTGTTCTATGTAAACATCTTATCTCTAACGTGTGCGTTAGAAGTTATTTATTCAATAAAACTATTTACAATTTTGGGTATTGATTTCCGTAATCAAAACATAAAATTAAAATAGTTTATTTCGAAACTGCTAAGTGCATGTTTTGGCAAAACTAAGATTTGGTTTAGAATGAAATAAACCAAAGGTTTCACATAAAGTGTTAATATAGTTGTTACTTTTGCAAAAGGTAACACGTCATAAAGCAAATATTAGTTTCAAGTTGACTATTTGATGTAAAGATAATTCATTGTTTCTATGAACATATATAATTGTTCAAATTCTAATACTTGAGAACAATTTACCATATAAACAACATGATGTTTTATATCAATTTTGTGATTGTTTAAAGTGGGAGTACCACTATGGGAGATCAATTTGTGATCCTTCAAAGTCCATATGAGTCAATGATGAAACCTTTTGAAAAAAAAAAAGTTTATGATCCTAGATTGAATGACGGTCTATGTACGTTTATGTAACATACATATTAGACATTCCTAAATATTGAGATTTTGGGATGTTGAACAACTCTCATTGTTTGTTTAAACTATGAGATGAATGTTTTGAACGAATATTGGGATATTCCTTAAAAGCTGTGAAGAATCAGAATGATGCATCTTCTGTTCACATGCTAGAGTATTGTAGTCTAAAGCATGCTAGACTAGTACTTGTTAATTATGGTGCTCTGAGGAGACTATTAATGTGAAACATTCAACTCATATACAATATAAAAGTAAAGTTGTGTATAAGACAATTTGAATGACGGTTGTCATTCAATCTAAGAAAAGTCATATAACTTATGGAGAACTCAAGTTTCTAGATTTAACCTAGATAATAACTTAAAAGTATTTAAGTTTGAGATGGTTGATAACAACTTATGACAAGGCATGTGTTGCTTTAGTCGGCAAACAAGCATTGACGACATCTTTGATACAAGACGTTGATCTTGTTCAAATCATGGATGTCTAATCGTATATTTAAACATTTTCTATCTAAATGCAAGAAATGTGGGGGGAAGCCATTTAAGAAATGGTATTTGAGAAGTTTTCTCAAACCCGTATCAAAAGAGAACCTTTTGTTGAGCCAAATATAATGCAACTATGTGACCGAATCTACAAGCTAGACTCGAAGGTCAATTGGTTAGATTTAACATCTAATTACTAATGGCATGGATATGCTAGGCTTGAAATGCATTTTAAAGACAAAAATGTACCTCAGTTCGAGTTGATACTCGAGGTTATAGTCTTAAAAAATGACAAAAGGCAAGATTAACGTGTGAGTTAATAACACATCATAACAACTCATCTCAACTGCAATTATCTATATTGACTCGACGGAGTCATAGATAATGGTTTTGGATCCAAAAACATGAGAGACGGAGTTGTGGAATGAGACTAAAGCCCATGAAAGATGATATATGAAGGAAAACCTAACTTAGTTGACTGGAGATCCCAAGATCTAAGTTCAATAGGACAACCTACTCATATATCTAAGGGTGGTCACTGTGGGGGCATATTTAATATATATATCAGTCGATATATAAGCTAATATGTATAAATGTTTGTACATGTCCTCTTAAATTATAAAGGGAGCTTAAATACTTCCTAGTCCATTCCTATAACAACAGTGACACGTTGTGAGGCTAAGCATACCGTATGGTTAATGATTTGCGTAATCATAGTAACCTTAATGCTTTTAATGATTTTTTAGATAAGTCACCTATGTGAAAGAGAAGTGGGGTCGCTTTGAATGAAATTGTGGGGTGCGCAATTCCTAGAGCTTTCGCAGAACCAGGCTAGTGTTCCATGACCATAACGGACACGACAATGAGGGTTTGACCGAACCAGGGAGAGTGTTGTGTGAAGTGTATTGTCGTCTCCATAAATGGTGGTTGGTTCAAGGACATCACGTCTACCGAACCACTAGGATACTAAGTATGCATCACAACGGAAGGTTCAAAGGTAACACCTACCTATCCGGCAATACTCAACCGCTGAATTATATCTAAGAAATTTGTATGTAACGATCAATTTGGATTGTTGGAGTAAGATGTGAAAATGAGTTTTTCACATGAGAAAATAGGTTTTCATTTGAGAAAATGAGATTTTGTCTTTTTCCCATGTGGGGGATTGTTGGAATACTTTGTAAAACAAATATAATAACTTGTGAAAAATACAAAGTAATATGTTAATTGGTGCTATAACTTTTTAGTTAATGTGATAGTTTTATTACATGAGATGTTTCATCTCATTATTCATGTTTAATGGGGTGTTTCAACTCATTGGTTATGGGTATTGAATGAGATATTTGACTCATTTCACCTATAAATACCAAGGTGAGTCTTGGTTAGAAGATACACTAATTTACACCAAATAACTCCACTCTCTAAATCTCTCTCACTTTCTCTCTAAAGAACTTTCAACATATTTTGATTATGTTCATGTTTCTTGGTATAATTTGGGTTGTGAGTCAATCCCGGCAGTACATACTGCTTCGGCTGTTGTACCCTGGGAAACAAACGAGTTCTCTTGGGAGACTCGGAATTTGTTTTAAGGGACCCGTGTTGAACACGAATCCTCAGCCATGTTTTTGCTTCTGTTTCTACTCATTTCTTGTATTTTATTTTATTTCAGTTGTAATCGTATTGTAATGTACTTGTTTTCTTTATTTTCTTTGTATTGTAAATGAATATATTAAAGAATTTTGTGTTTTTGTACGAACGGTTCCTACAATGAGTAATTTATTATGTCAAAGGGGATATATGTAATTAAACTTTAGGCTTGAGTAAATATGTAATTGATGGGCTTAGGAAGAGGAAATATGTAAAAACACCTAAAAAAATATACCCCTCTTATGTTATATCATCAAAAGATACCGCTAAAAACCTTTACACGTACGAGTTATGTTTTGATATTTTTGGAATCAAATGAGTGTACATTCTATATTTACAGATTAATTTGATTGTGTTTTTATGATTAGAATGATTATGGAAACGTTTTTCGGTTAACGATTGATTCGATTACGTGTAATTTATTCGGATTGATCGGGGTTGCCGGATTTAGATTTGGCTCGATCGTTTAACAACATTATCACGCGGTGTTAAGGTGTTTTAAATCATCTAGGGTTCGAAACTGCATGGGAAAGATTTTGGAAAGGTTTCGGTTGATATGGAATATATTAAAACGCGTAAAACAACTTCGCCGGAAAAAGATAAGTGGCCGGAAAAAGTCGCCGGCAATGTTGCCGGATTTACGGGGTTTCAAAAAGGGGGGTGGGCTGGTTTAAAGAATTTTACAATTTGGTCCTTGTAAATTGAGTTTGATTTAACTGTTGCCAAAAGTTTTTAATTTAAGTTTTAAATGTTACAATTTTGGCCTAAAGTTAGTTTTATAAATTAAATTAACTAACTAACTTAACTATGTTGAGACGTAACGTCTATATAAGTGACGTTTTCATATTTTTAGTTCGTTTAAGACGTTAAGATGCTATTGTTAGGCTTAGAAGCGGTTTTGTTTAACAATTTATATAAAATCTCTTTTATAGAGTACGCTTTATATATTTTGAGATTTATGTAATATAAATAATATTTATTTATACACTCAAGTATTTTGCGATGTAAGACAATTGATTAAATAAGATAACGTAAAATCCAACACCTTTATTTATAATAATAGTGACACACGTTACATCTTTTAGAGTTTAAATAAGAAAATAAAGGTAAATAGTCTCAGATTCGAGTCGGGTATTCGGGTTCGGGTTCGGGCCAGATGTCATACATATTACGATTCACGTATCCACAAACAACTTCTAGACACATTGCACATGCATAGGAGTTGATTATATCGACTGAAATATCTTACCAAAACCTACAAGTGGTATCAGAGCCTTCATGCTCGTCACATGTTGTTTTCATGTTAATTAATAGATCTTTGGGTTGAATTTCGAATTTGAAGATTGTTCTTCTCTGTCAGAGGTTCTAGGGTTTTATTTCGGTAGTTGGTGGCGTTAGATTTGAAGTGTTGATTGATTTTGGTTCAAAATTGGAGTTACATTCGGGTTCCTAGATCAAATTCGTGGTTGTTTCATTCATTTTTAGTCAATTTTGGGTAGAAGAATGAAATTTTTCGTCCTACAAAGATTGATGGCTGAGGAGATTAGGTTTTTGGTAAAATATTTTGTGAAAACCCCTTCGAAAGGGGATCTTGTGTCAGGTTTCACACGAAACCCGTTTCCATGCGAAACCTCTCTTTTAATCTAAAACCTCTTAACACATGTTCACTAATTTGCAATTTCCCGACAATAGAATCGTTGGATCGTTCCCAAATTTTAACCGAAGCTTCCTAACTCATTGGTGAACAATTTGAATGTTGGGATTAAGCTAATAACCTCTAAAAGTAGATTTCGTAGTGCAAAGAACGTAACACTTCGAAGTTTCGGATTAGTAAAACACAACATCAAAGATTTGGATTTTTCCGAAGATCGGACCGTTGGATTGTTTTGATATTTTAACTGAAGCCTCTTAATACGTGTATGATAAAATCCAACGGTGGACGATTGATTTAGAAGTTTACATATTTGGGTTCTATAGTCAAGAACTTAACAGCTTCAAAACTAGTTGAGAAAAGTGTGTTTTTGTGCAACACCCACTCCGACACCTACTCCGAAACCTCACCCGAAATCTACATTCATACGAATCCTCTTGCTTTAGTTTACCCCGTAAGGTTTTGCATCACTCTAGAACCTCTATAATTTGTGCGAAACCTAATATGTGATAGTTTTAGTTGTTGATTTTTGGTGGAATGTCGACTTCTAATCAAAATTTGAATGAGAATGGAACACCATCTAAACCTCCTAAGCTAGTAAAAGGAGTTGATTTCACAAACAGGAAAGATAGATTTGAAAGTTTTACTCTCAACAACGATACTTCAGGGTTGAAACCTATTCAGATAGGATATGTGACCCAATGACCCTTATACTAGAATTATTAACTAATTAAAAAACAAGCTTTACAATATACTCAGGAAAAAAGGTGTACGATCGAAAAAGAAAAGATTCTACAACAATTATTATGGGTCTTGATAGAGATATTCACCGCAGCTTTTCGCAAGTATGAGACTGCTAAGAAATTAATGGATGCTATGAAACAAAGGTTTGATGAGAATGTCAAAGTTGAATAATATGCCTCCAAAGTTGCCCCTAATGACATGGAGCTTGCCAAAACCTTCCATGCCCAATGTAATCTCTCAACATCGAGTCCATACTAGTTTGTGGACTGGGGGGCTACAGATCACATGACTCCATCACCAGACAATGTTCATAATGTCACCCTGCTATGTTAAGACTTATGTTACATTTGCTAATTGTCATAAACTTCAAGTTTCGCCCGCATTGGTAAAACTCAAATCTTGCCCCACATTGCTTTAAATGATGTGTTGGTTACTCCTAATTAGAGATGAGTGTTTGGTATCGAGTATAGGTCCCGATACCGTACCGACCGAATAAAATCCGTACTAGTACTTGATATTGTGAAAATCCAGGACCGTACTAGGTGGTACTGGTACTTTACCAGTTAGTACATTATGGTACTAATTACCCCAAAAAATAGTTTTTTTTTATCTATTTGAAACAACTTGAGAGTTTTCTCTAGAAATTTGAGTCATTTTTAATGTTTTTTTTTATATTTTTAACATTTAAATCGAATTAATTTTATATGATTCTTAATTCATTTAAAAAATGCTTCATCTCTTTTTATTTTTTTAAGTATTTTATATTAATCTATGCAATCATTCGTATATAGTTATATTGATAAGTATAAAATTAAACCGAAATGAGTAAAAGAAATTTGTAAAAAATATTAAACTCGAAATTGATACAAACGGTACTCGGTACTCACTTTTCCTCAAAATCGGTACCAGTATGATACCAATCTCATTCCTATTCCTAATTTTCAAAAAACAACTCCTTTATGCTAGTACCTAACCCAAGACACACTTGGATGAGTTGTTTTCCCATTCATTCTTTTATATTCAAGACCGCACGACTAAGCAAACCCTAGAACAAGGAAGATGTGAGCAAAGGGTGTACGTCCTTCATAAAGATCATCAAACACTAGTTGTAGCCTCCTCCTTAAAGGCTTATTTTGAATTATGACATCTCTTACATCTATTCTACTTAAACCAATCGAATGTCTTTCATGTGCTATATCAAAAGGACATCGATTATCCTTTTACACTAATGAAAACGTGCATCTCTTCCGGTAGATATAGTTCATTGTGATTTATCGGTTCTATAGTTCTATGCTCTTTTTGTTGATGATATCCACGGTTCAATTGGTTCTATCCATTAAAAAAGAGATCGGAATTACCACAAATTTTATCAGCTTTCATGAAATTTGTCTAAACTTAATTTTCTAGAACCATTAAAGTACTACAAACTAATGGAGGAAAGAAATTTTTGAACAATCAACTTAAACAAATGCTTCAAACTAATGACACCTTTCACCGCGTTTCATGCCCTTACACACCCCAACAAAATGGTCGAATTAGCGCAAACACCGGCATGTCGTTGAAACCAAACTTGTCATGTTGTTCAATGGTGGAGGCCCTCTCTTAATTCATTTACACAATCAATCGCCTTCCTGGTCAACAAAGTATTAGATGCCAAGTCACCGCTTGAAAATGTTAGTTTCATACAAACTTGACTTACAAAAACTTTCTTCCATTTGGGTGTCGTATACCCATACCTATGGGACTATGCACCTCATAAACTTGCTCTCAAGAGCTTACCGTGTATCTTCATGGGGTATTTGTCTCAATACAAAGGGTATCGTTGTCTTGAGCCAACCACTTCCTGCATATATTATAGTTGAACTCGTGGTGTAATTTTAATTTTAGAGTAAATTGTCGTTTGCATCCATGTGTTTTGTCATTTTTAGTGATTTGCGTCACCGCGTTTTTAAAATTGTAATTCGCACTCTAACTTTTTGACTTTGTCTCCATTTGAACCAAAAACACTAACTCCGTTAACTTTGCCCGTTAACTTTTTGTGAAATGACAAAAATACCCTTGGGTAGGTTTTTATTTTTATGAGTAAATTTGTCATTTGCGTCCCTGTGTTTTGTCATTTATAGCGATTTGCGTCCCCATCTATCAAGGGTATTTTTGTCATTTTACAAAAAGTTAACGGAGTTAGTATTTTGGGTTCAAATGGAGACAAAGTCAAAAAGTTAGGGTGTGAATTACAATTTTGAAAACGCAAGAACGTAAATCGCTACAAATGACAAAACATAGTGATGCAAAACGACAATTTACTCTTAATCTTATGTTCTTAATAGAGAATCACTTTGTAATTAACTTAATTTTCTAGCACGTTGTTAGTGAATTAACAAGTCCTTTTCTGGTTTACAACTTTTAGTGCTTGACAACTTTTTAAACACCAGCAATAAATTTAACCCATACATTTTTCTGTCACCCTTAATTTCTCGCCGATTAAATCAATGTAAGAAAAAAAATACTCTATGAGTTTACGACTTCTATGATTTGAAAGTATGATGATTATGTTCTGCAATGTATTCAATAACGTAATGATACGCAAATGCAACAACAAGTAACATAAGTACATAAGTATATATAATCATTTAATGCATTAAAGAATTTACAGGGATAACAACATCCTCCTCATTGTTTTTGTTGCGACAGAGATGTTATTATTGCATGTACCAACCACAAGTTATTGTGAGCAGGAGTAGTAGTTGACTTCTTCAAATCAAGACATACATAAAGCTAGAAATTAATCACTAATGATATTGAAATTTGAGGTCAAACAACAGTTTGCGATTAGGAGCTACAAATAATAGGTGTTATAAAAACAACATTTTGCATGAAATAAAACAAATCCTTATATAATATAGCAAAACAAAAAAACTTATGTGACATCTTTTTAAAGCTTTTAACTTATGTGATATTATTTGAGAGTTTATCTCACAATAATGATTTTTTTATTTAAAATATGTATATAAAATATATTATAATAAAACTAATTACATTTTTTGTCTCATAATATTTTGGAGAATTCTGAAAAATTAAAGAGTATTTATATTTTTAACCCTCTACTATAAGGGGGTGTACATGAGTCGATTTATATTTTACAGGGTTTAAAATGAAACTTATGGATAAAGTTAATAATAACATACAATTAAAGATCTCAGTGTTTTATAAATACGCATAACATTTTTATACGATTTTTTTAAATAAACTACACCATAAAACTGAGCACTTTGTTCTCTTTAATTTAAGTATAATATTGCTATACTAAAAATCTAATTTTTAAAAATATATCATGTGTTCCGGTTTACCACGGTTTTGTCCCAAAATTGATTGGCACATTCATGAATATCCTTAAAAGCATCACTTGAATGTTGTGTTTCCGAGCGTAGCGCGGTCACTAAACTAGTTTAAATATATAATTAAGACATTCAAATATAAACACAACTAGATTAGTACCCGTGTACTACACCGGATTTCGGTTTTATATGTTTTATCTAAATTTATTTTTAACATATCCCATATTAAATCGGTTTGGATATTTACAAATATTTTTCTTATCAAAAATCATATGAAATTATTTATAATAGTTGGTAAAAAATTTATTTGAATATATCGGGTTTGAAGATAATTCATGATAAGTGGTAAATTTTTTATTTGAACATATTGGGTTAGGAGATAATTCATGATAATTGGTAAATTTTTAACTTGAACATATCGGGTTAGGAGATAGATTATGATAATCGGTAAATTTTATATTTGAACATATCATATTAGGAGATAATTGATGATAATTTGTTAATTTATTATTTATACATATCGGGTTATTTCGAATATGGAGCATACCATGACCCACCTTGAAATCATTCATCAAATTAAATTAGAAAATTACACCTAAGCAAAATCCTATGTGGAGTAGTTAGAATATTGACATGTGGATGAGTTACTTAATTATTAGAATAGGTAGATGGGTCAAGTCAGGCTTTGCCACCCTTACTATTTACCTACTCATGAGGTTCAACTACAAATCCTAAATTTTATAGAATATGTAAGAAGTTATGAGATAATGATATGCGACATTTCCTTAAAAAATAGAAGGAAATGTAATAGTAGTCTATCCTTATATAATATAGCAAAATCTATTTTGCTTAGTTGTCAATATTAGATGTGGTTTTGCTTACTTGGCACACAAGAGACTTTGTCTCACTATAATATTTTTTTATTTGAATTATGTATATATCTATAAAAATAATATATTATAATAACCTTAATTACACTTTGGTCCCCTAATATTTAGGAGAATCTTTAGAAATTTAAGAATATTTACATTTTAAACTCTCTCCTACCAAGGGAGTTCATGGGTCATCTTATATTTAATAGGGTATAATAATGAAACTTATGAATAAAGCTGTTAATAACCTACAAATAAATAGCTCAATATTTTGTGTTATGTTCCCGAGCGTAGCTCGGGCACTAAACTAGTATTATAATATAGCAAAACGAATTTTGCTTTCTTGGGATTTGAAAGTTTTTCTCAAAATAATAATTTTATATTTAAAAAATATGTATATATATATATAATATATTATAATAACATTAATTAAATTTGGTCCCCTAATATTTATGAAATTTTTAAAAAATTTAGGAGTGATTATATTTTCAACCATTTCCTACTAGGAGTGTGGATATGTTAGTTTATATTGGATAAGGTATAAAAATGAAACTTAAAAATAAAGATGATAATAGCCTACAATAAAAAAAACTTCGGTATATTTTAAGCATATATAGTTTTTTATGCAACATTATTTTTTTATAAAATACTATACAATAAAACCGACCATTTAGTTATCTTTAATTTGTGTATATAATATTGCTATACTAAAAAACAGAGGATTTTTAAAATAAGTATTGTTTTCGGGTTTTAACATGAATGTGTCTCAAAACTGACTGGAACCGTCTATGCCCTATGAATATTCTTAAAATCGTCATTTTGGTGTTATGTTACCTAGCATAGCGCGAACACTAAACTCGTGTCTCTATATTTCAAGTTCCACTCTTCTTTCTAAATGTTCATAACTTTTACATATAACCTTATTTTTTTATTTGGAAATACCATAAAGAAGACATAAAGAGGAGAAGAAGAGCATTTTTATCTTTAAAATGTAGAATAATATTGATATAAAAATTCAAGTTTTTTTTAACTCATTGTGTAATCTTTCAAACTGATGAAATTACACAACGACCTGATGAAGATTACACAATGTGTAAAAGCATAATATAGACAATTGTGTTTTAAATGATATATAACAAAATAACACAAAAAAAGTAAAGTGGATCAATTGTGTTTTTACATGTTAGACAACACAATAACATAATAGATCCATTTGTGTTTAATTTGTACATTACAATGAAACATCTCACAGTCTAAAACTAACAAAAAAAAAAACAAAATAACACAATGATAGTGATGAACTTCGTAACCAAATGGATCTATTGTGTTTTACATGTTATCTTACACAATATATCCATTTGTGTTTATATTTAAGAATCAAACATCTCACAGTATAGAACTAAACAATTGATCTATTGTGTTTTTACATGTTAAATAACAATATAACATAATAGATCCATGTAGTGACACATTTGTCCTTGGCTGAAAAAAAAAGTTCGGGTTAATTACGGTTGTGCCACCACTTTAATATTAGTAAACATATTCGTAGATATATTTTGAGATATATATTAGTTATAAATTTGATTTGATTTATACTTATCTATTCTTTATTTTATGTAACCTACTCCTATTTAAAGGATTGATAATTAATGAGAAGGCATGAAAGTAAGATACCATATACACTTTATGGTATCAGAGCCTAAAACTCAAAAACCTAAAAATTGTTTACCACCCCTTGCTACGGTAGCCGCACCACCACTTTGAAAACAAATTAATTGTGAGTGCACAAAAGTACAAAACAATTAATTGTTTTCTCTTTACCTTTGCTACGGCAGACGTGCACCAACATCAAATATAAATTACAATCACAAACTACCATCATGGTTGGAACTAATAAACCTAGTTGCCCCAGCGCCCCAACAACCATAATTATCACGCAAATGACGGACGCGGTCAGAGTCAAAGAGGTCACGGTCAAAATCAGCGATGCGGTGGAAGAGGTCAAAATTTCAATAATAATAACCAACACCAACAACAATGGCAGCATACAAATTGGAACCCGGGTTGGGCTCTACCTTTATCACCTTTCCCCACTTCAAGTGGGCCGTTTTTCAACAATTGGCCCAATCAACATCAACATTACATTGGGCCAACACCACCAGCCCATAATGTCACACCCCGACCAATTAAATAAATAAAAGGCGGATAACCGTCGAGACGTGAGTGTTAAAGATTGCTCATAGCCACATGACGCTACAAGTTAAAGTTTTAAATAAGCATGCATCACCAAATTAAATAATACAATTTGTCCACAAGTTTAGCAAATCACAAATGACAGAGCTAATAATTGTTCATTTATTTAAATTTTAGCTAGGTCCAAAAGCCTATGGTGATCATGATCCAAAGCTAGCTTAAACGTTGGCATTCCCTGAAACATGTTAGAAAATAATGTCAACATAAAAATGTTGGTGAGTTCACATAGTTAAATACATAGATAATAGTTTATAGATCACAATGATAAGCGATTCCATGTCCACAATGGTTAGTGCAAATATGTAACAACATGTAAGGCCTCAAATGTACAATCAAGCCTCAACAATATAGAATATAGTATATGATCAGCTAAATGAAATTTTGTTCCTTCAATGAACTAGAAATGCGTCATTGAAGAGCCGGACTTAGCATCGGCTTTAGCACCGAAAAGGCTTGTCAGGCCCTTAGATCTAAGACGTCGCCGGGCTAGCAATAGTTAATGATTGTATCGATCATAAAATAGAAAACCACACGTATACATAAAGCACAACCAAGACATAAATGGAATCAAATAGTTGATAAATAGATTTAGTGCATGTGGTGTATTTGAATAATATAACATGTTTCACTCCAAAAGTGTATAAATATAAAAAGGGGTATGTAAACTCACATTAATCGGCTCCAAAATCTACTCAAGAAAATATACGGTGGAAGCCAGAAATAACTCTCGGTAGCTTATCCTATTAATCGAACATAATGATTTTAGTCCATATGTAGTTTCGAGATCGTACGAGTCAAACTCTTATTTTTAGTTGTTTTGTGAAATAGTTATGAACGTTGGTATATTTATAAGTTTTTTTATAAAAATAGGTTAAAATATTATTTATTTGTGAATAATATACCTTCAAAGATTATTGCCATTACAAGTCCTTTACTTGGTTTTTTTTACAAATATGGTATGACGTTTAACTGGATTTTTAGTTTATAAAGTTTTTAAATAGTTGACGAAACAAGTTTATGTGTCTAATTTTATATAAATGATACTTACAAAGATTAAAATGGGTATTTTTGGTTAAATGAACACTCACAAGGGTTTTTATAAATATATATATACATGTTTTGTTACTTGGTTTTATAAAGTTTTTAAAGTTAATATTTGTTTATGAAAACTTTTGGGTTTTTAAGGCATAAAAATGATAAAAGTATAATTTTTATATGTTTAGTGGGTAGTTTGAATGTTTAAAAATGTGGATTAGAGGTTAAAATACAAAATAAACAAAAAAAAGGTCTTGGGTTTCGAACCCGTGACCTCTAGTATGTTAACAAATGCACCCAGCCACTTGAGCTGGGTGACTAACCCATCAAATACCCAGTACTTAAATATTTTATTCTTTGGTTGTGTTGAAAATATGAAGCTTTAATATGGTTTTTAAATAAAAGGTGGAGGTGTGCGTGGCCAGATTCGAACCCACGACCTATTGGTTGTTTTGCAATGCACCCAACTACTTGAGCTGGGTGACTAACACATAAATCCACCCCCCCTTAATTCTTTTAACACCTCTTTAGCAGATACGAAATTTTTCCCATAAACCCATATGAACCCTAGTTCCTTCACAACCAAATTGGATTCGTTTTCATGGTTTTTGATAAAATTAACGTTAGGGCTTTTAATCCACACCCAAAACCGAGTTCAATGGTATAAAAAACTTACAAAATGGTGCGGGTTGAGTATGTGTTCGAGTAACGAACGGGTCGGCCACTTTGAGCTCTTGATGCGTGATTTTTACTTCGATTTCGTGAAATCTGAGTATGGGGTTTTGTTCTCGGTGTGTTTGCGAGTGTGTGTGTGTGTTTAATTGAAAAATGGTGAGGTCTAGATATGGTTTTGGTCTTGGTTTTGAGTTCGGCCGAAATGAAGAAAAGAGGAAGTTTTCAGGCCAATTTTTTTGCTCGTTTGCACGCGAATTACTTGTTTGGTGATAGCTATGGACTGATTAAACACGTTATTACCCGAATTGGGTCTGATTTTTGACTGAAAATTGGTTGGCAAATTCGAGCATGGTGAAGAAGGAGGGGTACTGTTCTTGTTGCGTGAAGGGAAGAAAGAAGGAGAAAAGAGTTTGGTCTTTTGGCACTTTTGGTCCCCCATTTTTACATATGTTTATTTTTTTCTTGTTTTATTTTGGGTTGTTAACAAGTTTTAACATCATTTCCTTGATCTAGTTTGTTTTTGTCATTATCATTATTACTATTGTTAGCGTTATCATTTGCTATTATTGATACAATAATTTCATAAACTTCAAGTATTCGATATTATAAATAAAAGTCAAATTTCGTAAATGTTACAGTCTCCCCAACTTTTAGAATTTCGTCCCGAAATTTAAAGAACTAGATAAACAAGTGAGGAAAATCTCTCTTCATACGGTCTTCGTGCTCCCAAGTGAATTCAGGTCCGCGCTTGTTTTCCCAACGAATTTTGATAATTGGAGTAGTACCCTGTCTTGTCTTCTTGACTTCTCTGTCCATGACTTCGACTGGTCTTTCGACAAAACGTAATGTCTCATTGATTTGAATGTCATCCAAGGGAACATGAAGGTCTTCGTCAGTTAAACACTTTCGTAAGTTTGAGACATGGAAGGTTGGATGTACATTGCTGAGCTCGGGAGGTAAATCAAGTTTGTAAGCCACCTTACCAACTCTTTTTAGAATCTTGAATGGACCAACAAATCTCGGAGCTAGTTTTCCTTTCTTTCCGAAACGGACCACACCTTTCCAAGGGGATACCTTGAGAAGAACCATGTCACTAACTTTGAATTCCAAGGGGCGTCGTCGTTTGTCGGCATAACTCTTTTGACGACTACGCGCCACTCGAAGGTTGTCACGGATTTGGAAAATCTTATCAGTTTCTTTATGAATCAATTCGGGTCCGGTGATGAGATGCTCACCGGCCTCAGTCCAACATATGGGCGAACGACATTTATGACCATAAAGTGCTTCGAATGGGGCCATTTTGATGCTCGAGTGATAGCTGTTATTGTAAGAGATTTCAACCAATGGCAAGTGAGTATCCCAATTACCCCCGAAATCTAGAATGCATAACCGAAGCAAGTCTTCAAGAGTTTGAATGATACGTTCAGTTTGGCCATCAGTTTGGGGATGATACGCTGTACTTAGATCGAGTTGTGTACCCAAAATTTTTTGAAAAGAGGTCCAAGAGTGGGAAGTGAATCGACCGTCTCGATCAGAAATGATATGCAATGGTACACCATGACGACTCACAATTTCTTTTATATAGATTTCGGCAAGCTTAGAAGCATTGTATGTGTTTCGAATCGGAATAAAATGAGCGCTCTTGGTTAATCGATCAATAATAACCCAAATGCTATCAAAACCACGGGGTGTACGAGGTAGCTTGGTGATGAAATCCATGGACACGTGTTCCCATTTCCATACGGGGATTTCAGGTTGTTCAAGCAGACCGCCGGATCGTTTGTGCTCGGCTTTTACTCTTGCACAAGTAAGGCACTTAGCCACGTAAAGAGCAATGTCTTTCTTCATACCCGGCCACCAATACTGCGACCGAAGGTCCTTGTACATTTTGTCAGAACCGGGATGAATAGAATAGCGAGATTTGTGAGCTTCGTCCAACAGGAGCTCACGAAGATGGTTACGGTTCGGGATCCATATAAGGTTCGAGTAATAATAGAGACCATCGGGCTTAGTCTCGAGTTGAAGTTCGGCTCCACACAACATTTCGTCGTGTAGTTTGCCCTCATCTACAACGGCTTGTTGATTTTTAAGAATCAAGGACTTAAGACTTCCTTCAACTTGAATACTTCGAAGTGAAACGTTTGACGCATTTGATTCTACCTGAATTTCCACACCGAAATCACTTATGGTGTCAACTAGTTGTCGATGGGCTCGGATTTCATGAAGTAACATAGCTTTACTATGAACCTTACGACTTAAAGCATCGGTTACGACATTCGCCTTCCCCGGATGATAGCGAATCTCACAGTCATAGTCGTTAATTAATTCAATCCATCGACGTTGTCTCATATTTAGATCTTTTTGGTCAAAGACATGTTGGAGACTCTTGTGATCAGTGAATATCACACATTTGGTACCATAGAGATAGTGTCTCCAAATCTTTAGAGCAAATACCACTGCTCCAAGCTCGAGATCATGAGTTGATTAATTAACCTCATGAATCCGTAACTGACGCGAGGCATAGGCAATGACTTTTCCCCGTTGCATAAGGACACAACCGAGACCTTGTATGGAGGCATCACAATAGACCACAAAGTCGTCATTGCCTTCAGGGAGTGATAAAATCGGGGCATTACAAAGTTTTTCTTTCAGGGTTTCAAAAGCTTCTTTCTGCTCGTCTCCCCATTCAAAGGGTCGGTTTTTTTGTGTCAAAATAGTGAGAGGTTTGGCAATTTTTGAGAAGTTGGAAATGAATCGACGGTAATAACCTGCCAAACCGAGGAATGAACGGATTTCGGTTGGCGTCTTGGGAGTAACCATTGTAGCTTTTGACCCTTTTGGGTTTTCTGTGATGGATCTCAATACTGGGGCTCTTCTTTCGCGTCACAATAGTACAGGGGAGCTATATCCGTTCACTTCATTATCCATACCATCCGCTTTTTTCACCATCAGCACCGAGCAATGGCATAACCGCTTAGGTCATCCCGGGGAGTCAACTTTAAATTTATTACGTTCTTGCTTTATAATTCCATGGAATCAAACTTCAATTTCGTCTTTATGCCATTCATGCCAAATTGCTAAAAATAAAAGATTGCAATTTTATGATTCTACTTCTCTTACTTTCAGACCATTTGACATTATCCATTGTGATTTGTGGACATCACTTGTACCTAGTAACTCGGGATATAAGTACTATATGGTATTAATTGACAACTTTACTCACTTTGTATGGGTGTATCCCCTAAAATATAAACCCGAAACTTTCACCAAATTTTCAAAATTTCATCAATTCATACTCACTCAATTCAATTGCAAAATCAAAGCTTTTCAATGTGACATGGGGGGAGAATTTGATAATCATCAATTTAAAACCTTCGACCGATAAACATGGATTCGTTTTTCGTTTTTCGTGTCCTCAAAAATCACAACAAAATGGGAGGGCAGAACGTATCATACGACGTCTAAACGACATCATTCGTACTCTCCTCTCGCATGCACACGTACCCCCATCCTTTTGGGTCGAAGCCCTTCACACCGCTACTTACCTTCACAACATTCTTCCCACCAAAAGCCTTAACCTATCTACACCGCACTTTGCTCCTTATCTCCATCACCCGTCATACGAACACCTTCAAGTGTTTGGGTGTGCATGCTACCCAAATACATCTGCCACCGCCCCTCATAAACTCCAGCCCCGTTCACTTCGGTGCATTTTTTTTGGTTACCCACCCGACCACCGAGGATACCGGTGTTATGATCCGTCATCTGGTAGAGTCTTAATTTCTCGTCAAGTCATGTTCGATGAAAACTCCTTCCCCTACGCTCCTAATTCTTCACCCAACGCCTATCAGTTTCTTGATGATCCTCCATTCCACTTACATTACCCACATCCAAACCTACCACCACATCCGCCCCCATCCAGTCAAGCCCAACAGTCTCCACCCAATTCACCTCCTACTCCGGCCCCACAAAATGCACCCGACTCCCCACCAACTTCAGCCTTACTGCCCCCTCTTCATTCCTCCCCACCTAATCAGTCAACTATGGCCCAACATTCCATTCCACAAACTTCCATCACAATTCTGCCACCACATCAAACAACCACCAACCAACAGTCTCCAACCGTTTCTGCTACCACCTCTCCTACCCCAGCACCTACTCAACACCCAATGACCACTCGTTCTAAAGTTGGAATTTCCTAACCCGTCTCTCGTCTTAACCTTCACACTTCCACTATTTCCCCGGTACCAACTAATTATCAAAAATCCCGATCGGATCCAAATTGGTTTGATGTTATGACCAGTGAATTTAGTGCTTTACAGGAAAATGACACATGGGAGCTAGTTCCTCGACCGTCTAACCACCCGATTATCAGATGTATGTGGTTATTCAAACATAAGTTTAAATCTGACGGAACACTCGAGCACTATAAAGCAAGATTTGTAGTGAATGGTAAATCTCAAACAGTGGGTATTGATTGTGACGACACTTTTAGCCTGGTGGTCAAACCGACTACGATTAGAACAGTTTTGAGTATTGCGGTATCACAGGCATGGCCCATACACCAACTGGATGTTAAAAATGCATTCTTACATGGTGATCTAAAAGAAATTGTTTTTATGCATCAGCCCCCTGGTTTTGTGGACCCGCAACATCCCTCACATGTGTGTCGACTTAAAAATCTCTTTATGGTTTGAAGCAAGCACCTCGAGCTTGGTACATGTGGTTCTATAACTACATTACTTCACTTGGGTTTCGTCGTAGTACGTCAGATAATTCTTTGTTTATTTATAATCATGGAAGAAACATGGCATACTTACTTTTATATGTGGATGACATAGTGCTTACAGCTTCTAATCCTCAGTTATTGGGGTCCATTATCTCTACGCTTTCACAAGAGTTTGCTATGACTGATTTGGGAGTGTTACATCACTTTTTAGGGGTTACGGCCACTCGTAGCTCTAAGGGATTGTTTTTATCCCAATCTTCTTACGCTAGAGATATATTACATCGGGCTTATATGACGGATTGTTAACCTTGTGCTACACCAGTTGATACCGCATATAAACTTAGTGCCATAGATGGGGCGCTTTTACCGGATGAAACTTTATATCGGACACTTGCAGGTGCTTTACAGTATCTCACTTTTACTCGCCCGGATATTACTTATGCAGTTCAACAGGTATGTTTATTTATGCACGCCCCTCGTGAGCCCCACTTTGCATTTATGAAGCGCATTTTACGGTATTTGAGTGTCACACTAGATTTTGGTCTTTGGCTGGTTCAGTCCAGTTTGACGTCACTTACTGCTTACTCGGACGCCGATTGGGGCGGATGTCCGGATTCACGACGGTCTACTTCGGGGTATTGTGTTTTTCTTGGAGACAATTTGCTTTCATGGTCTTCTAAACGGTAGGTCACAATCTCTCGTTCTAGTGCAGAGGTAGAATACAGGGGGGTCGCTAATGCAGTCGCAGAGACCACTTGGTTGCGTAATTTATTGTTTGAGCTTCATGTTCCTTTACGACGTGCTACTATCGTTTATTGCGATAATGTATCAGCTGTTTATTTGGCTCACAATTCGGTACAATATCAACGTACCAAACATGTGGAGATTGACATACATTTTGTCCGAGAGAAGGTTCAGTTGGGTCACATACGAGTTCTTCACGTACCCTCTTCTGCGCAATATGCTGACATTTTTACCAAGGGGTTGCCTAAACCGTTTTTCAGGAGTTTTGTGATAGTCTACGCGTTCGTTCCACTGCCGCTCCAACTACGGGAGAGTATTAGTAAACATATTCGTAGATATATTTTGAGATATATATTAGTTATAGATTTGATTTGATTTATACTTATCTATTCTTTATTTTATGTAACCTACTCCTATTTAAAGGATTGATGACTAATGAGAAGACATGAAAGTAAGATGCCATAAACACTTTTATTTAATGGTAGTCTTTGATCTTCATTTAATCTTATATCTACCGGTATAGATGTCTTGTTAGGCTTTTTTAGTAAATTTGGTCTTTCTAGTATAACTCCACTCTCCACCTCATCCCATTCGTTGCGTATTTCTTGGCCACCTATCAGAACATAAAGGATATAGGTTCAATGATCTAACAACCGGGAAGGTCCTCTCATTTCTCGACACATCTTATTTGACGAAAAATCTTTTCCTTTCAATGACCCGCCACTGATTGATGCCTACACATTTCCTGTACCCTTGGTTCTCTAATGACATTTCTAAACCGATTGATTGTCTCAACTTACATACTTTGGCTGTTACTCCTATTCCCATAAACCTTCATACAACTCGGTCAGACCCTAATTGGTTAAATGCTTTGCACAACGAGTTTAGAGCTTTATTGGATAATGATACTTGATAATTAGTACCTAGGTCACTTAACTACCCAGTAATTCGGTGTATGTGGAATCAGATGGTTCCCTCGAGCGATACAAGGCTCGTTTTGTTGTTAATGGCAAGTCACAAACGATTGGTGTTGATTGTGATGATGTGTCTGGTCAACTTGTTATACCTGCTCTACTATTTTGAGCGTTTTGAGTCTTCCAGTCTCCAGATCTTGGCCTATTCACCAGTTGGACGTTAAAAATTCATTCTTACATGAGGACTTAAAAGAGACGGTGTTTATGCATCATCAACCGCCTGGATTTATGGACTCTCGGGCACCCAATTATGTATGTCGCCTTACAAAATCGCTTTACTGCTTAAAGCAGGCACCATGGGCTTGGTATGTGACATCCGTTCTGATTTGTGGTTTTTCTTTCTTTATGTAAACCGAACAGTCAAATAATATTGTAATATTATGGTTTATTATGAAATAAAGGTTTACGTTATTTTAATCTCTTTATATTAATCTTTTAAGTTACCAAATAAAAGTTATGAAATGATTTATATAAATGTTGTGAATTGTTAGTTTGTTAGTTAGTTAAATAATTAGCAAAGTTAAAGTTAAGGGGGGTAAAATTTGTAAATAAGAAAACTATTAAAAACCTCTAATCAAGAACTTAACACATAACAAAGTTAAGGGGGAAAAGCTATAATTATTTAAACCAACCCCCCACCCACTCCTGTGATTCCGGCAGCCTCTCCGGCGAAGCCTCGGCGACTCCGACGAGTCCCAATTCAATCCAATCTCCATCATTTCAACTCGTTTAAATCGGCCCTATCACTTTATCAGCTAATTTTGAACCTAGCATCATCATTTGATCAAGTTATTGGCTGTTATCTTTGACCCAAACCAAAACACATAAAATCCGGCCGATTTCAATTGCAAATCAACAAAACCGATCAATAAAATCAAATTAAATTGATCCAAAACATTCCTACAATCAATTGGAGGGATAAGAACGCATTAATTAACAATTATCATATAAAAATCGTTCGGATTGATCTTTATCTTCACCGATACCAACTCAAGCCCATCAACAGTCGATTACCCTCTTTCAATCGGTTTTAAATAATCCTAAACATTCAATAGACTTCGCATCAGCTTTCTGCAACAACAATTTCACTTCCAAACACACACATCAGCCGATTTAATTCTCTGTTCATTGTGTCTCTGCTCCTAATCAACGACATAATTCAGGTCTGTTTCAACCCTTAAACTCATAGGGCTTTTGTTCCTCACCTGCCATTAAGTGAATCTGTGTGTTTAATTTCATTATCATCAACAATTGCAGTTGCAATTTGAGACGAATTAGTGTTCATCATTCTTGCTTCCATTTTCTTCAATCCTTAATCAATTCAGGTACTTTAATACATCTATTTGATCGTTATCATGTTCTGATCATCGTGGTTATAACTAAGTTCATCTACAGATTTGATTTGGGTTCAATTGGTACGAATCCGATTCAAGGGTTTATATGTTAAAATGGGTTTAAGAAACAAAAGAGTTAAAACTATTTCGTTTCAGATTAAATCAACAAAGTTGCTTTGGTCGCGTGGTTTGGGCGGCGACTTAAAAACTAGCTTAAGGTCTAGGGTTCGATTCCCACCTGGATTGTTTTTGGTGTTTTTTTGTTTTAAATTTCAAGTTTTACAATTTAATTTCTTTATTAACTTCCTATAAATACTTTAATATTATTATGACATTAATTATAAAACTATTTATAAAAGTTTTACAATTCAAAGAAAATATATATTTTTGTATAAAAGTATATAAATGATATATATTTGTTAGATTAAACGATTAAAATTCTCGTACGGGGAGTTTTGGGACGTTTAGATTTTACTTACCGATTTTTGTACTAAGTACTCGTGAGATCTATTTAAACCATGATTATTTATGTATGATTAAAGTATTTATATTTTTATAAGTTACTTAGTCACAATTATCAAAAACGGTCGTGTCATTTAACGAATCATTTATCTTTAATCGTTTTCGTAAAGGGATAAGATTCATATACAATTTAATCAAAATATTACATTTTAAATCAATGTTAAAAATATATCTATTAATATTACATATTTTCAAATTATAACGATTAACTACTTAAACCCAACTTTCAAATTAGAACCCTGGACTTCTAGTTAGTTTTCAGTTATTGTTCTAACATAGGATAAAATCTTTTAGGTGATCCTTAAAGAATATTCCGGCGACGTTTTCAAGTTTTATTCATTTTCAGTCGATCAAAAGTTATCACGTGATTATTCATAGCCCATTTTTCTGGTTTTCACTTTGGGGTGATATCATGTGACGTATTTAATTCAGATTTCAGTTTATCAGTTATTTCTTTTAAACAATTCATGTTATGTCTTTACTTGCAACTTACGTGTTCATAGCCTGATAACAATTTTTGTGCAAGTGTAATCATTAATTTGTAGAAACCGACAGTTACTAATGGTACATCTATTGGTCATTTGGACCCACCCCCTGATTCTTGGGTGATTATAACCGAGTATCATTAACATGTGTAGTTGTGTACCCCCCTTTATCATTCAAGGTTTGATTATGCGTTGTTATCTTGTGTGTTCATGTTTTGCATATATAAGTTTTGACATAACAATATGAATTGGATTTTTATCATGTACTACTACATATCTCTAAACCTATGTTTACTCACCGGCTAATTCGTTAGCTGACTTTTTACTTTTCACATGATTTCAGGAAAAACAGGTTAGGAGACTTGGATGCTAAACAACTAGGGACTTGGACCTAGTTAAATAAATTTAATCTAGTAGACTTATTATTTGTTTCTATTTGGATTGTTATTTGAATATTCGTTTTAGTTCTGTTTGGATAATTGGATTTTAATTATATTTAAACCATTTTGAATACCATGAGCTATGAGCACTCATTCACTTTCGTCCGCCTCGATGTATTTGTGTTTCTTGTTTTGAATACCGTAAGGGTGGAATGTGTTATTTAAAAGTAAAATTTTGGTTCAAATGTATTTATGTTTCTTGTTTCTACTTAGTTATGTTTTAGGTGTAGCCCGCACAACCGGTTTTACTAGGATCATCGTGTACCTGTAAATTCACCATTACGTTGCGCACCCGTAATCGTCAATTTAACTTACACAATCACCCTAGTTTGTCTACCATCGGGTTCCTTAATCTTATGTCTTTTCATACTTGTTATTTTATGCTTATTTATATGGTGTTCTTTTCTCTTTTAACTATAGGATATGTAAGAAAAATATGGTTTACTTACAGTTTAGTGTAAGGAACATGAGCTAGAAATTTAGGCTTAGTGTGATGTACTTATGGGGGAAATCATACGTCAAGCATCCTACTGGTTCATGATAAATATCTAGGTAAGGATTCTAGTAACATTTAGTGAGCATAGAGTAATCATGAGCAATGACAACATCAAGGCATGTAGGAAACATATTATATGACGCATAATAATTCGCATAACTAGTAACATGTTATAGCATATAATGAGTCTCATATAATGTAACGTGTTATAACTTATAACAAATAAATGAGTCACATAACATGTGACGTGTGTGGCATATAATAAGTCACATAACTATCAAGCCAAAACCTCACTCTTAATGAGTTTCTAGAAAGAAAGAAAAAGAAAAGATAATCTAATTTCGTTGTTCTTGTACTCTTATTCGCTAGGGGCTGGTCCCACCGATTGATTGCCATAACGATGTAAGTCTCAAGTTGAAATGCAAGGAAAACTTTTACATGTAATCCCAAAAAATATAAATTGATTTAAAAAGGAATAATGTTTGAACAAATTTGTAAAACTAGTATATGCACGCTAAGTGCAACCAAGTAATGGGTCAATCTAAGTTCATACCAGTGTAACTAATGTAGTGTACAGTTATAGTCTAGAATGCAAATGCAATGCAACCCTAGTTCGCTATAACCAATGGGCTCTGATACCAATCTGTCACACCCCCAAATTCCACTAACGGAGTTTTACCGTTATGAGTTTGACACACCAGGATCTCAGTCATTAATTACACCAAACGACGTATATGATTTTGAAAAGTAACGTATTGTATTAACTAATAAAAGTTAAAATAAAAGTTTTACATTAAATGCGGAAGCGTAAATAGTAAATGAGAATGTTTTTGGTAAAAATGATTATAATATTTGAATGTACAAATGCAAATACAATAAATAAAGTTGATTTTCTCAAATGAATGCGACCCATGAATGAATGCCCCTATCCGTGAGTGTGATCTTGACAACCTGAGATAAACATGCTAAAGTGTGTCAACATAAAGTTGGTGAGTTCACAGGTTTATAAAACTAGAAAGTAAGTTCTAGAAGAAGATTCAGTAATACCCTTAGTATATCAAGTAGTTAGCTAGACTACTATGCATGCTACACTAGTGTACAAAAGTGTTTACGACCGAAGCTGACAGCAATGTAAGAAATGAACGCCTCAAGCCAATGTCTCCCAGACACGGTAAATGATAGGACAATTAAACACCCGTTCGACCTCCAGTCGTGCTGGCGCGACCAGCCCGGATGGGGTTTGTCAAACCCAGTAGTACTACTCAAAATTTCCTCGCTTTGCAATATAATTAACGGTCCAAACGTAAGGCAAAAGTACTGACACTAGGTACGCATGTGATCATACTAAGAAGCAAGAATGTAAAAGAAGTAATTTACAGCATGTTATCTCCCCCAAAAAGAGTAAGTAAAATTAAAGTAAAAAGGGGCCATGAAACTCACCTTAGGTTGCGCAGCTACAGATAACTTAGTAATTAAGATCGTAGGTAGTCCCACTATCTGTTTATATCCGCTAATTGGTTACAAATAAGTTTTATAGAAGACTTGTACGGTTTCTCATTTCTGACTCGGTTTCGTACACATAACTCCGATGTAAATTCCATGCACAAATACTCACACGCATACATGCCTATACCTATACATACTCATGCATTTTTATAATACCACACTTGTACATTATGCTCACACATCAACATATATATCACATCTTATTATAAAATATCATACTCACACACTTCCCGTACATACATTAACCTCGTGCACCCATAATCCCACATACATAAATACATTCACATAGCATGAGCACACATACATAAATATCCATAACTACACACAATAATACGATTTGTACATACAAATATATGCGCACATGTATATATACTTATTATTGTCACATATCTCCTTCCATAATAATCACAATTCATGCACCTATTATACATTGCTCCTACTTTTATCCCATTAGTCATAAAGTAATAATCTATTTTACACACATTAAACGCACACCTATTTCATTAACAAGCATCATATTAACAACACAACATAATTAACTTATGAATGTAACCATCTTCACCGACACACATAACATCATCATGGCTAGCATTTATTATTTTTTTTAAATCACAATTTATGCATACACCTACAGTAAATGCTTATACATACCAAGTGGCAAATGCACACATCCAAAAGGACATTTTTTTTATATGATTTACCCACACACTCACTTCATACCATATCCATGTCATTCCATATATGAAGCTACACATAAAACATATAGACATATTAAGGTATACACACACATACACGACACACAGTTTCATATATACATAGACATTTCAACAATATCATCTTCTTGTTCACATACTCATACACACCTATATAAATATATATATATATAGACACCGGCACATACACGCACGTAAAGAAACTCACATAATAACCATTTTGACCCTCAATCACCACAAAAAATGCGTGGTATACATTCCCACATACAAAACGAGTTGAAACGAATCTAAACCGAGTTAATACGAAACCAAATCGTAGCCCGAAACCGTAACGAAAACAAGTAACAAAAACTATTTAAATCTTACCGAAACGAATGGCGAGATAAAGAGGAAGATTCGCCGGCGTCTTGCGGAGGTTCTGGTGGCTGTGAGGGTGCTTGACGACGGCTTCACGTGGCAGAGCGGGTTGCCGGAAATTGAGTGCGGCGGCGGTGTTGGTTATGCGCAGGGTTACGGGTGTGGGTTGGGTTATAATCATGCAACTTTTCTATTTTTACCTTTTAGTCCTTTAAGTTTGTTTCTACATTTATTATTCATTTTAATGTAATTGCAATTTAGTCCTTAGGATAGTTAATTTATTTAATCTCATTCCAAAGTAATTAACTACTAGCCAAACTCCGAACCGTGTAACGAACGGTAGAGTGGGAACTCTAGGTTTTCACAAATTATTATTTTGTTAGTTATTAACGAACGAGTTACATGATCAAGAATGCACTCAATTTATTCTATTTAAATGCAACATGTGTGAATGTAAAAATAATTGAGTTTGAGTTAACGACACTAACTTCAAAATGTCGGGTGTCATAATAAAAACATGGTAACCACCTTAACTTGCGTAAAGTAGAAGAAGATAAGACTATCCTTCAACTTGTGAACATCACACCACGATTACAAAACCTAGGGATTTAAATCAATAAACCATAGAAATTCATAACCAATGACATGATAGATTCATAACATATGCCACGGTCTTCTCAAACATAAGCATATGGATGCACATTTATCCAATCTTACTAAACGATCAACCTTCATTCATCATTCCTAATCAAATGCCACAAATACATACAAAATATGCAACTCTATGAATAAGTGCTACTCACATATGGTTTTCCAACGTAATATGTTCATAGCACCCACTAGGTTGAGTATTTCATCAAATTAGAACAAACACACACATATATTAAAAATTAATCAAGCTTCATCGTAACAATGACATAATCAACACCCAGAGTTGTGTACGAGTGTTAAATCATGCTAATTTTCATCTAATCCAAGTGATAAAGGATGTTTAGCTCATAGAGCTTACAAAAAGCACAATCACACTCATACAAATGGAAGAAAACATAGTAGATCTAGAGATTTTCAAATTAACCAACATGAGTAGAGGTGGGTTGTGTAGTGTTGAATCTTCCCTTGAAATGGTTGATCTTCAATCTTGACTCCTTGTCCCTTGAAATTGCAGGAAAAACGACCTTGGAGTAGAAAGAGTTAGGGTTTTTCGTTCTTTTTTGGCTCCTTATGAATTGGGGGAAAAATTAGGTTTTACAGGTATATCTACATATTTCATGGTCATGACACTCACTGTCATGGCCATATCGCTCACCATCAGGATCTGAACATAGGCTGTTGTGCCCATGACGAATCTATCATGGTCATGATAGTCCTGAACTTCAACAAAATACTTGATCTCTTATCTCTTTCTTTTGAAATCACCAAGCAACCATCCAAAACTACAAAATTCAAATAAACCACAACTAAGTATAGATCTAAATGAATTTGTAACAAAACATACTTAAAATGGGGAAAATCATGTGCAATTAACATGTATATTTACTCACGCATCAAAACTTAGTGCTACACTTGTTGACACAACCAAATGGTACATTGTATCGCATGCTTTCAGGTGTATTACAACACCTGACAACACCTAGCACATGCTTGTATCGCATGCTTGCAGGTGCATTACAACACCTTACTTTTTTATGTTGATGATATAATAGTTACAACTTTATACCCGTCTCTTCTGAAGACCATTATTAACACCCTTTCAAGGGAATTTGTTATGACTGGTTTAGGTACTCTTCATCCTTTTTGGGTGTCACAGCTATGCGCACTTATACATGTCTAATTATTTCTCAATTCCCATGCACTAGAGACATTTACAGCAACTAGGCATGACTAATTGTTAACGTAGTGCTACACCTGTTGACACAACTTGAAAACTTAGTGCTACACTTGCTGACACAACATATGGTACATTATATCGCATGCTTGCAGGTGCATTACGACATCGCATTTGTCGTTCAACAAGGTTGTTTGTTTATGCATTCTCCTTGGGAACCACATTTTGCTTTCTTGAAGCGCACTTTGTGCTATCTTAGTGGTCTTACTAAGTCTTCGACATCATCTTTGACAACCTATTCTGATGCCGATTTAGGTGGATGTCCAGCTTCTCGACTATCCACCTTAGGTTATTGTGTTTTTTTAGATAATTGATATTTTGGTCATTAAAGAGACAACCTGTTATTTCTAGATCTAGTGTACGAATGGAGTATTGCATGGCCGCGACTTGGTTGAGGAAATTGTTGTTTGAGTTACATGTTCTGATGCAAAAGGCTATTATTATTTATTGTGACAATGTGTCAGCAGTTTATCTATCTCATAATCCGATACAACATCAATTCACTAAGCATGTCGAGATAGACATCCACTTTGTTGGGTAGAATGTACAAATGAGCCATGTTCGTGTGTTACACGTCTCATCCTTGGCACAATATGCGAACATTTTTCACTAAGGGTCTTTTGCATCCTTTATTTCAATATTTTCGGTCAACTTTGAGTGTTCTTCTGGATCCACGCTCAAACTAGGGGGCCTATTAGAGTATACATTGTTAGTAGACAAATACACATTTTGTCCTTTAACTATATATCAACTTGCTATATATGTCCTTAATAATGAAAAACTACATTGGACGTCATTTTATTTACCATAGTTACACATCCAATGTCCTTTACACTAACTCTCATTTAAATCATAATCTCTATTAGTCCATTTTTTAATATTGAATCTACCATTTGCTTTTATTATTTATTTCTTTATTATTGTTAAAAACTTCAGTTATATACGAGTATGATATTAGTGAACTATCTTTAGTAGTTTTAAAATAGTAGTTCTAAAAAAACTCTTCAAATTATTAAACCAAACCATTTTAATGGTTTTTGGTTTGTTGTTTTATAAGAGCATTAAGTTAGACACTCATATATCACACGAGTTGTTGAATTACAAAAAAAAATTAAATAATTGGTAATTACGATTTAGAAATTGAAAATGATTTTTAGATAAAATGTTACTGTACGCAAGTTGAAACAATATTAGGGTGGTGGGTATGGGTGCAGGTAATGGTACGGGTAGCCCGTACCCGTGTGGTAACACCGCCGCTGGTCCCCCGGGTTCGGGTACGGGTAGGCTAATACGGGCATGCGAACCCGATGCAATTTCCATTGTTTTGAACGTTTTTAACGGCTACTTTTTGGTGGGCCCCATATAACGGCTACTTTTAGCTTCTTTTTTTTAATTTAAAACCTATATATACTATATATACATTTACATTAAACATACAAATCACAACTCTCTTACTAAACCACTCTCAATCACAACCTTATAAAATTTTTCATTCTAAAAAGAAGCATCGAGAGAAATTAGTTTATACATCCAATTCGTCGGATAACAAACTGCTTTCTCCGATGATAGTAGTTTACGTATGGTGTTGGATCATGCTGAAGAAGACGACACGGAAACCTCTACAAGAAACTACATTGAACGAGATCGTGAAGAAGGACAAAGAACTCTAATGGCGGACTATTTTAATGCTAACCCGAAGTACTCGGAGAAGACGTTTCGCACTAGGTATCGTATGTCGAAACGCTTGTTTTTAAAAATTGTACAAGACTCTGAAGCAACAAATGAATATTTTCAAGAAGGTTGGGACGGGAGGAAAAAAAAAGAGTTTCACGGCGCTACAAAAAGTCATGTCCGTGGTCAAACAACTTGCAACGGGTAATGCTCCCAATGAATATTTATGCATGTTAGCTAGAGTTTCACGCGAAAGCTTAGAATATTTTTGTGATTCTATAATTTATTTATATCGTACCGAATTTTTACAATGTCCCACTAGCCATGACATTGCACTTTTATACCAAGCCCATGAAGAAAAACACCACCTTCCCAGGATGTTTGGTAGCATCGATTGTACACATTTTGTTTGGAGAAGTTGCCTAACCAGCTTGCGGGGACAATATATGAGAGGTGATCACCAATACCCCACGGTCATGTGCGAAGCGGTGGCTTCACAAGATACGTGGTGGTGGCATGCTTACTGCGGTACTCCCGGGTCCAACAATGACATTAACGTTCTCAATCAATCTCCACTATTTCTCTCGGAGCAAAATGGGACTGTGCCTAGGGGTGTAAACGAGTCAAGCTGACTCGCAAGCTACTCGAGATCGACTCGGTAAAAAGCTCGTTCGAGCCGAGCCTTAACAAGCTCGAGCCCAAGCTCGAGCCTAGAATAATGTTCGTTTTGTTATCGAGCTCGAGCTTTGCATACAAAACTCGACTAGGCTCGCGAGCCTTATCGAGCCTAGTAGGATGTCTTTATTTAAAATATTTAATAGTTATTTAATATTTATTAATAAATAACATAATAGGTCTTTGCTATCGAGCCGGTTGTCGAGTTTTTTATCGAGCTCGAGCCAAACATTGGCTTGTTTAATACAAAATGAGCCGAGCTCGAGCTTTCTTCCACATTCACGATCCGAGCTCGAGCTTAAAATGTAGGCTCGAATCGAGCTCAAGCTCGAGCTCGAGCTTTAGGAAATTTTAACGAGCCAAGCTCGATAAGTGTCAAGCTCTGGCTCAGCTTGTTTACACCCTTAACTGCGCCTAAGTGTCCGATGTATGTGATTGAAAGACTATACAAACGCGAGTACTATCTAACAGACGGTATATACTCAACTTGGTCCGTGTTTGTCAAAGCGACTCCATTCCCAAACCGATTCAAAAGATAAAAGATTTAAGAAAGTGCAAGAGTCGGCCAGAAAAGACGTCGAGCGAAGTTTCGGGATTTTGAAGGCTAAATGGGGTATACCTAGACGCCCCTTACGTGCGATGAGTTTAGACAAGATTAGAAAGTTGGTGTACACGTGCACAATATTGCACAACATGATATTAAAAGATGATGGAAACGCTATATCGCCAGTGTACATACGCGATCCTCCGGTGCAACCAGTTGAGGATGATGATGCACTTGAGGAGTTGCATGATCCCGAGATACATCACCGACTTCGATATGATATTACCGAACATCTTGCTGCTCTAGATCTTGACTACTTGGATACTACCGAGGACAAGGACGAGGATGAAAACGAAGATGAAGAATAGTTATTAGTTTAAACGTACGTTTTCTTAAATTTCAATGTAATTTAGTTATTATTTTAAATGTACGTTTTTTAATTTATGTTTTACTTTTTTAATTGTTAATTTAAAGTCATTAAAATTAAAATTTAAAAAAATAGTAAGGGTATGAGGGTAGTTGACACCCACCTAATATATGAAGTAAGTGTACTGTGAGGGTAGTTGTGAGGTGAAGTGTTGTGATTTGTGAGTTGTAAGGGTAGTGGAAATAAGAATTAACCCACTCCCACCACCCTTACATAAGCTTTTATTAACTTATTTTAAGTATCTATCTAAACATTTCTATGGCAAATGATGACTCGATCCATCTTTTTTAATCTACAAAACAGTTGCTACCGTTTCTTCATACAATGAACGGTAAATAATGCACATATATCACAATTACTTCTTTATTCGTTCAAAACATGCTGATTTACAACTAAAAATGATTTATTGTAGGTTCAGTTTAATGCAATTTAAATTTTTAAATATGAAAACTATGTAAAATTAACTTATGGTAACTGTTGAATTTTTTTAAGTTAATGAGTACATTTGTTTAGTAAGAAAATATATCTACCAAAATATCCTCTCTTCTAATAAATTGCTAACCCATCTTCCTACACTGCGCCAAGTGTCACCACCACATTCATCCTCAGCAAATTCGCGGATCTTTGGGTCGACCCGTGAATCTAACCCGTTTTACTTTGGATCCATATATAAACTTTTTCTAACCCTAAAACACTCATACATCTTATTGCCGCTTCCTGCCGCTCCCATTACTCTCTCTACTTCATTCGATCATCTTTTATGTTTGATTTCTTGCACAGGTACACAATCTCACAATCTAATAACAATATTTTCTTCTAATCTTTAACATGTTGCTGATTTGATTTAATGATTAAATTGGATAACGTTTTTTTATGAATCCTAAGCAGGGGTGATGGTCTCTCTAACGATTGTGATGGTCTCTACTTTTCTTTCCATCAGAGCCGGTTTAGATTTCCACTCTGAAGCTAGGCGAGCACTTATTCTCCGTTTTGATTTCCGTTTTCAACTCTGTTTTAAGTTATAATTTTCGTTGTACAGATTTGATGTAAGGATTTTTGCAGCTATAAATCATGAAACAAGATTATACCAATGTTCATTGATGGGTCAAGCTTTATAGTACTGACGTGAACACAGGTATAATATTAATTTTATCAATAATCTACACTAATTAAGTCATTGTTTGTTACAGGATTAAACAAATATGATGTTTTGATTTTTAGGGTTTTGATTGATTGAATTGAGTTGTTTGTTAAAGGATTAAACACTGGTTCTAAATTCGTTGCTGATTTCTTATGTTTATTTATATTTTTTTTGTTGCATTTGATGGATGAGTTCGTATGATGATAATGTAATATAAACTTTAAAATTTTGTAAGCATACAAGGTGTTTGATGAAATGCTCCAAAGAATAAATTATTACCAATTCTATTGTTATGAATGTTAGTTTGTGTTGATTTCATTATAGACTCATAAAGACTTTGTTGTTGATTGTTTCACAGTTCTTGTGAATATATTTGTGCCTTTGCATCTATTGGTACAAATATGTTTTTGAGTATCACGGATCTTCATACTAGCTTGATGTGTGTGTGAAAATTAATAAAAAAAATAATAAAGACTTAATTGATGTGGAATTGTCTTTTATTGATAATGACGATTACTCTTTTAGGAATCGTCATAAGCTTTCAAGATTAGAGTGTAATAAAGTCTACAATCTTAGACTTCATGTGTATCCCTTTTTTCAAATTTTATAATCTTGCGTTTTGTTTCATAAAGATCTGTTAAAATTAATGGAATTACCAGAAGTGTACACTTTTGAAACTACATCAGCAGATTTAATTGTAAGAAACTAATAGGAAGTTGATAAGGTATAGGGGTCAACAGTTGGAGCTGGCCGGCTAATTTGTTGCTATAGGTTCTTACCATTTTTTTATTTTGCAGTGTGGAAATTTCGAATGAGAAAATATATATTTTTGACATAGGACCCGGTATGGATGAAGTGGTAAGATGTTATTTTCTCAAATGTTGCATTTTTGTGTTTCTTCTTTCATGATTATATATGTTTGTTATATGTATTTTAAAGGGAAGATATGTGCTACTCTTCATAAGTCATACAAATCACAAGCCATTGGTGGAAAGCTTCTGTATTTATAGGTAAATATTGTGGATCCTGCATGAAAAAGTTTAGTGTGTCATCTTTAAGTATCACCCACATCATGATATTTGCCATTTCCTTGGTATAGGGAGAGATGTACAAGTATGCTAATGGACTCTTGAATCGAGCAACTTAGGCTGTGTAGTATTTCAAAATAAACATCCAAACTTTCCCTTGAACCTAACTAATAAGTATGCTGACCTCTTTTTCTAGCGATCCACCTGCAACTTTGTTGACTTTTTTGTATAAACAATTTGTCTAAATGTGATATATTTAATTGTAGTAAACAATCTGCTAAGTTGATTTATAAGAGTATGCTTATTCTTTCTCATATAATCAATGTGAGATGTTATAAAAAAACTTTAGCTTTAGGTGACCAAGGCTCTTGTGCGGTGTAGGTTTCAAGTCTTCTAACCTCACTATTGGCATTGTTTGCATTGATTTAATAAGAGCAATGCCCAGCCATTGTCGCCACTCCACATGAACTATTATGTGGTCTAAGGCATGTTTACCATTCCTTTGTCATCCAAGATTTATATCAATCGATTGTTCTTCATTTTATCATCTTTCTCGACATCGCCAAATTCAGTTATTGAAAACCTAAATTTTTGTCAATCAATTACATGAATCGGTTGTTCTTTGTTATAATTTTGTGTCACTTGCCATGATGTGTTTGTACAAGTGTATACATATCTTTTAGCCTATTAATTTATTAGTTAATAGCAGGATTTGGATGTGCTCTCACAAGGACTAATGTTAGAAAGGAAGGTTCAGTTTGTTGTGATTTTATAATGATTTATGTATAATAATTATTTTGTGAACTTCATTTGCAGGGATTTAGATTGAATCATTGTATTCAAGGATAACTCTAGAAGATGTAACAGAGTCTTTGATTTTTGCCCATTAAGAAGCAGCCAAAATTTTTTGTTCAGTAATAACGACACATGTTACTAACTGAATGATGATGGTAAGAATTTGTTTACTAAGTCTACTGTTTGCAATTGCCATGTGAAGTAACAAGGTTTCAACGTTATGTTTCTTATATGAAATTCAAAAACCGTTATAAAATTCATCCACTATCTTTTAATACATGAGTTGTCAACAGGTTGATGATAGCAGATGAGTAGGATTACTTGATAACAAGGATGGAGTGGTGCTTTATGACCTGTTTATGCATACAACATTGCCATTTTCAGTAGTTTTATTGATAGGTATGCTTCTTCTCATGTCTTTGAGCTTAATACCTTTTGGTGCATAATGGTGGCCTATAAACCGGTTGATAACTTGTGCGAACAAAATAGAGCCCTCTCTGGTACACATCTTTTACTTTATGTACTTTAAATGGTCTTTTATGGATTTTGGTAATGCAATCGGTACAAATCAAAACAACTTTGTAGGCACACCCTTCAGTGTTTGTGGTGTCATGCAAAACGAGACAACTACACTTACTCATTTGATTTCTGTTTTCACTATTAATAAGAAATATATATGTGAGATGTTGGCTTATGAAAGGCTTATTGTATCTCAAACAAATGATAGATTTGAAAGTGGACTTTTAGGATATTAATAAAATGTCATTAGAGAAGTTGGCTTATGAAAGGCTTATTTCAGTATGAGATTTATAGTTAAATATTTATTTGTAAAGGGTTTAAAAGAAATTCCACTAATATCTATATGATATCTTATAGCTTTGCTGAAAACATGTATGTTTTTTAAGCATTTCAGGTAAAAAAACGTTTGCTGATGCACCAAGTGTGGAAAGATTCGATTTTACTGCTGGACAGGAGAAATTTGGTGGTCTTCGTGATGGATTTTAGTAAGTATTCTTAAATTTGGCTAGCTGTGTTTTTTCTTGGATTATGTTATAAATTTGGTTCAAATGATTCAAGTTTTTTTTAATAAGAATATTCAGTACTTGCATATGGTTTCATGGATCTTGTATGTGCATGGATGCTAATCACAATCTAATTTTTATGCAGTATTTATGGTCATTATACCATCATCATGTTTGATGTAACCACAAGATTGACTTACAAGAATGTTTGCACATGGCATCGTGATCTATGCGGTATGTGTATATATTTTTTCTAGGTTTTTTCCAATCGTGTATTGCAGTAATCTTTCTTCTTTTTCATTCTATGTTTTGACCCTTTATGATTCAGTGAATGATACGTTTGAAACATTTGCAGACATGAAGCCGAGCTTGTTGCTACCTCAAGCCCAGCCGCTTCCAGATTACGATGACGATGCTTTTGAATAGGTCTATTTTCAATAGTTAGTTCTAGGTTAATTATATTTTTAATAATAGAACAAATACTTGCATTTTTAATGTAATCATCGTTTTCTATTTTTTTCATGTTAACATATTTTTGTTAAAATTTTTTTATTCCTATAATTTACGTTCCATTGTGTATCTTTATTCTATTTAATATATTAAACAAATAAATAAATAAATTGTCGTTAAACCCCGTGGGTATCCACGGGTTCTAACCTAGTAATAGTTTAATAACATATTAATGACATGAAACAAATCTTATTTGGCACTTAGTTGGCATGTTTAATTAAATAAAACATGATAAAAAATCACTCGTTTATTAGTATAAATAGATAGGTATATACGTAGATGCAACTTCCAATGTGGTGTAGTGGTAAGAGGCTTGTATTCTCCAAAAGAGACCCAAGTTCTAGTCCCACTACCACCACTTTGGAATGGGCAAAAGGGGGCAATGAAGGGAGACTTGTGGCAACACAAGTTCGATCTCTGAGCCAAACGGGTTTTACCACTAGCTTGTCGTCGTACCCACGGGCGGACGGGTTAGTGGGTTTCCCCCGAATTGGAGTCGGGTTAATAGGTGAGTTTCGGCTACCCAGCGCTGTCTGTGTTCGCAAAGCGTTTGGGGTTGCCTTTCGTCATTGGGTTACCTCGGGTAACCGAGCTCTATTTGTTTCGCTGTCCAAAAAAAAGGTATATACGTAGATTCACACTTCATGTCTCGTAACTAATTACATCTCCAAGTTATAAGTAAAAAGAATTATCTAATTTCACTCACATATCAGATACTTAATCCTTATCTATTCATAAATCCTAAAAGTTATAGGCTGTAAGAAATGAATTGTGAAATATTTATAAAATAAAAATAATAAATTTAAGAAATAATCATTTTTCAGTATAATATACTACTTAATCTACAACTAAAAGTTTCAATAAAATCGATGGAACCATATAGTAAAACATCCAAAGAAAGCCTAATGTATTCAAAGCTCAAAGAGAAAAAGAGGGTTAACTTGTGTAAAATAATTTAGTGGGAGAATATCGTATAAAATGTGAAGTATAGGGGGGTAAAATGAAAATATTTCAAAAAACAAGAAGAGAGAACATCGAAAGTCATGATCCCTGAAAAAAGCATATCGAAAGAAACCCTTTTACATTTCCTCGTAACCCACGTGCTAATTTGCGCCGTATGTTGCCATACGTTTTCCATTTCCAGTCACATCTCTAGTATATATGTATAAATTTGTTGCAAGGGGGTTAAAAATTTGATAGTAATCATTGATTATTGATATATAATTTTTTTTAATCTCATTCAATTTGGTTCGGGTTAAATTGGGTCGGTTCAAATCACAAAATGACAAAAAAAAAAAACTAAATATAAGGAAAAAACTAAATTTAAAGGGTTAAAATTGAATTTTTTTCATTTTCCCTTCACATATATTTAAAATTGAAAATTTTAATTTCCCTACACTTAACTAACTTCCTTAATGTCAAACCTTAATTTTTATCTATAAATATTAATCAAAATTTCTCTAATCACCTTTATCAGTATAAACTATTTCTCAAACTCTCTGAATCTATCTAAGAAGTTCATATTTTTACAACAAATTTTCAATAGCAGCTTATGAGTTTTTTTTCTTTCATCTTCTTTTCTCTTTCATATCTGACATTACTTTTGTTTCAAAATACTTTGAAACATCCTCTAGGATTTACCATATATTTACCAAGGTAAATAAAGTTTGGTAAATTACCTTTGAGGTTCGAGTTAAGATTTTTTTTTCCTTAAAACCTAATAAATGAATTATTTATTTTGTTTCTTAAACCTCATATCTCAATTCTTTATCTTTCTTAAGCCATTAAATAATCTATAAATAAAAAGTGAATGAAACCAAACCATGTTTCCAAACAAGACTATGTTGGATGACTTGTGTTATGGTATAAAATGGTGATGTTGAAAACCTTGGTTTACAACTAAACTTTCCACCATTCCTCACTTCTCACTTGATTACTTAGCAAAAGTAGTTAATTTATTTATGTATTTATTTTCTTATACTCATGGTCATCCGAATCATCAACTATGTTGATGGTTTTGTGCAATGGTGAATCACTTATGATTATAATACCTCAGTGCTTGAATATACATGATAATACAAAATAAATATATATTACTATCATTCTGACCATAATTTAAACCCAATATATGGTTAAATATTATGTGTCTCATATGGGTTGTGAACTGAGCATCAAATTAAGTTATCAAGACTGGACAGAGGTTCGAGAGTTAAATTTTATGGGGGTTGATCGAGAATTTAACATATAAAAACAAAAACAAAAAATTTCAGCAGGAGAGCGGGTGCCCCCCACCCTATTAGGGTGGGTACGCCCCTACGCGTGATCGTGTATTGTGTATGTAACTTCATCACATATATTGATAAAAAAACAAATTCATGTGTCGTATGTTAAGGTGTAAAGCTCTGATTTGTCATATATTAAGTGACGAAGAAATATCCAAAGTCAGAAGTCATAACGATAACCAAGCCAAATCCAGTGGGTTTAAAAATGTAAATATGTCAAAGTAGAGTAAGGGGTCAAAATCAAGAACTGGATACATCATTAGGGGAAAAAATGATAATTGGTCAAAGTCGGGATTAAATAATAAATATGTCACGAGTTAAAAAAATGCTAAAAATGTAGGTGAAAAACATGTAAATAAGACTAAATTTATAAACTTACTATTTGATAAGGTCGGTGCTTTGCACCGGCCTTGTCACGTGACGCAACGATTTTTTTTTCTTTAACGCATTTACAGTTTTAATTCTTGATTTTTACTAATTGTCATTTTAGCTACTAATGAGTTTTCGACTTTGATCTCTTATTACACTTTGACATATAGTACGACTTCAATATTGTTATCGTTTTGACCTCTAACTTTTGATATTTCATTGGTGCTACTTGGGACCGGCATTGTCACGTGACGTCATGTGGCGTTTCAACTTTTTTTTACTTTGACGTATTTACGGTTTAAATCCCCGAATTTTAGTAATTGTCATTTTAGCCATGGATGAGTTTTCGACTTTGATTTCTTATTATACTTTGTCATATAATACGACTTCAATATTGTTATCAAATTGACCTCTAACTTTTAATGTGTCATCGCTTTTTAATATTTGACACATTATGGTTTTGTGTCGTGACGTACGTGACATGAGATTTTTTTTATCAACGCATGTGACGAAATCACTTAAGCAAGACCCGACTGCGTGACCCAGTCGCTACAACGCGCGGCCCGGTCTGAAATCTAGTTAATGGACTAAAGTGTAAGGTCCACCAACCTTGTACTTTAATAGATATAGAAATATAAAAAAAGAGATTTGGGCAAAGCCGTTATCCCTCACAAAATTTGGCATGAGTTTGATTATCATAATTAAATTGATTTTTTATTTTTCATTAATCGAAACTAAAATGCAGTTTATACAATAATTCTGTCTGGATTAGGTTTTCACAAATTAGGTTTGCTTAGGATTATAATTTTTAAAAAAATGTCAAATTTGAAAAATCCGAACCAAAAAAACCGTAAAATCCGCAATCTAAACGACGAGCACCGCTATAACTTTGTGGGAATGGATAGAGTGAAATTTCTATCTCTCAAGTTTGATCCGTAAGTATAATATAAAATTACATATTAATATTTACAATGCTCGTATCACACTTCACTCATATCTTTAGAATTTTGATATAGGAACTTTGATAAGTTTTTAATATCTTATGCATCTGTTTATCAAGTATTATTATGGTTAAAAATACTTTTATAACCTTTTGCTATTTTGTGTTTTAAAGATTATCGTGTTATGTCGTATTTAATATTGGAAATTGACTTTTAAAAATCTGAACTTTCACCTATTGGCCGATAGAAACCCAAATGAGCAAATTCACTGCGGAGATTCAAATTTAAAACATTTTTTTTTACAGTCCCCATTAAAAAAAAATTAACGCCGTTAATTTTTTTCGAATTTTAAACTAATGTTTTAGGGCTTTAATCAGGAGGATGATGTGAATCAATTGAAAACTTACCTCGAACCGGTGCTCCAAATGACGAAACAATACTTCATTTGATGTAAGTTTTACGTATCTTAAAGTTGTTTCATCGTTTGGAGCACCGGTTCGAAGTAATTGTACACCATTCCATTCACATCCTCCTTTCGATCAAAAGCCTTAAAACATTAGTTTAAAATTAAAAAAAACTTAACGACGTAAGTTAAATGTTGTAACGGGGGTTCTTAAAAAATATTTGTGAGAAGTTGATCTCCGCTGAGAATTTTCTCAGTTGTGATTTTTTCCACCCAATAGGTGAAAGTTTGGATTTTTAAAATCCAATTTTCGTGTAATATTTAAGACTTATGACCTTTATTCAAAATCTATTTTACTTAAGAAATGGGTTTTTATTTTTCATGTTTAGAAAAAATGACACAATATGTTATCATGACGTGTTCGTGTGTGAGCTTATCATGTTCGTGTTTTATCGTATCATGTCTGATACAACATGCTAACCGTAACTAGAACGTAGATGTTAGAATAATTGTTATCACTTTACTTTTTTTAAGATTGTTGTGGTTTGGTGGTACTTACATATAATAACTTGTGTCAATTTATATACATATATAATTTATAAGTTTAGCTCTTTTGCAAACAAGTATCCAACAATATGTAATATTTTTTTTGAGTAAATTATATTTTACGTCCTTTATATTATGTATATAGTAAATTTCATTTTTCATAACTATTGAAACAACAGAGATCATCATTTATATATGTTCATAGTATGTGACACTTGTCATCATTTCCTTTAAGTTTGTTTTATATCAGATTTGATGAAAAGTGTAACAAAAACATGAACATAAAAGATGATATTTTTATTATGTATAAAAGAAAAGATGAAAAGTATTACGATATATTTACAAGATGATTTTTGTTATTTCTTTAGTTTAACGAAGAAAAATGAAATATATTGTATACTTAAAAACGAAATACGTAATGTACTCTATTATTTTACATTTTCATTCTGCATTGTTGTATGTAACAATATGTAATTTAAATATTATGTCAATTTGTTAAGTTTAATTTTTTCCGTCCACATATCACACGGTGTTTACAACCTAGTTTAGTATTATACAAGCAATCGAATAGTAACTTAATTGAGAATTGTTTTTAGGGTTATTGGATTTTAATAAATCGAACTTTGGTTTATTAGCCGATATTAATTCTAACTTAGAAAATTCCGCGTGTCAGTCCCAAATTGTAACTATTTTCCTACAATGGTCTATCGGTAAAGTTAACTTAATGGCGTTCATTTTTTTCGAATGTTTAGGGCTTTTGATCGAGAGAAGGATATGAGACAATTGATGTAAAACTTACCTTCAACTATGCTCCAAACGATGAAACAGTCTCCAATCGGTGTTTAAACCTAACGGTGCTTCAATCAAATGTTAAAATTTGATCGTTTTGAGTACCGATTAAAGGTAAGTTTTACATCAGTTGACTCAAATTCTCCTCTCTGTTAAAAGCTCTAAAACATTAGTTTGAAATTAAAAAAAATCTTATTAGCATTTCGTGCTCATTAAGTTAACTTTAACGGTTTATGATACATAGTAAAATATATATATATTTCCCGTGTATAGTTTGTAGTTATTTTAATTGTTTTTCGTTTAGTTTTAATTAGAATTTGTATATTATTGAGTCAAGTTGAATTTTGTAGGCTTCGGTGTTGATTTATGTTGAAACGAGCTAAAAATGGAGTTATATGATTAATTACTTGGAAGCCGGAGCGAAGCAAAGGATACGTGAAGGAAACGATCAACGAACCGGACAGAACTGGCATCGCCGCGTCACGCGGCCATGGAAAGAAGTGTCACCGCGCGACGCGGTGACAACTCAAGATGGTCGAGCTGTAGTCGCACGCCGCGGTACGTGGCCACAAACATACTCCTCACCACTCAATGCGGTGAGGCAATTTTAGCAGAAAGTTTCGTAATTTTGTTGAGTCTTTTTGCATAAGAAGGGTTTTAACTCATAACCCTAATGACTTACGAACAGAAAGCAAAAGTGGGCGATTTTCGGAGCTGAATCAAAGGTTTTTGCATCATTCAAGAGCACGGGAACGCGTCTTGATAGTGAAGCAATCGGAAGTTAGGAAGAGTCTACGGGTTTTGTCATCCGATCTTCTTTTCCTTTATTTTCTTGTTCTTCAACTATGAACTTGTTTACTTGTTTCTTGTCAATTTGCACTATGTTAGGCTAAACTAACTAGAATCACCTAGGTTTACGATGAACTAATGGTTTGGTTTGATGGTTGTTTGGGATTTTTGTGAAGTTATGGTATTTGATTAGAGTAACTATTTAATGTTCTTTTCAATTGATGCAATTTATATGCTTAGGTTGATTTGGTTGATTTGGTTGATTGCTTTGTTTTACTAGGCTTTAGGTGAATGTCTTTCACATAATAAGGTTTAGTTGAGTTAATTATGTTGCCATGATTACCTCTTATAATTGATTTGCAATAAGGTCATAAAAACAATGTTTTGAATCAATAAAACAAAAGTGTGTAGCTTTTCTAGAAACCGTGAGGTGAATAGGGAATTGATACGTCTTGCTTGGTAAATTAGCTAAATTTAGGTCTTCGTGAGGAGTCCGTTTAGAGTAAATTGGTCAAGTTTGTTTATCAAGTCAATTGGATCCGTTAAATTGTCATTTGATGTTTGAACCGTGAGGTAAATTATCAAGTTAGTTACTTTATCATTATTTTGTTAGCGACTGTGAAGGAGCGTAACGAGTTAACTAGTGTTCTTAAAACTTGTTAGAAATTAATAGGTTTCTTCTCGAGAAGGGTCGAGGGTCCTAACAGGTTTTTAATAGGTAACGATCATAAGATCCTAGTTCCATAACTTGCACAAGTCCTAAATAACTAATAACTAAACTATTGGGGATTCGGGCCTAGGTGGTTTTACTTGTTCTCATTTGAAAACCGTTTCTAAAATTACCTTTCGTTTGAATTGGTTTTATTTTAATTTCATTTTCAATTTAGTTTAATCAATCCCCCTTTTGTGTCACATTTTAATTATTAAAAGGCGTGTCTTTAATTGAGTCTAGCTTGCTAGTAACCGTAATCAAAAGAGTCTTGTGGGTTCGATAACCAGAGTTACTTAGCTTTACTAGAGTCGATCGGTACACTTGCCGGTTTTTAGTACGTTTTAAGAGTCTAGATTTATTACTAGGTGTCTAGAATAGTTGTTTTTAGTTTAATTAAAACATAACTACTTTAAGAGTCGGTTTATATTCAGATATAAAACACGAATTGGAGAATTCTGAAAAATTTAAGAGTATTTATATTTTTAACCTTCTACTACAAGGGGTGTACATGAGTCGGTTTATATTTGATAGGGTTTAAAAATGAAACTTATGGATGAAATTAATAATAACATATAATTAAAGACCTTATTGTTTTATAAATATAGATAACATTTTTTTACGATTTTTTTAAAAGTAAATTACACCATAAAACTGAGCAGATTATGGTGTAGTAAATTTGAGTATAATATTGATATACTACGGTTTATATTTGATAGGGTTTAAAAATGAAACTTATGGATAAAATTAATAATAACATACAATTAAAGACCTCATTGTTTTATAAATACAGATAACATTTTTTTACGATTTTTTTAAAAAGTAAACTACACCATAAAACTGAGCAGTTTATGGTGTAGTAAATTTGAGTATAATATTGCTATACTAAAAGTCTAATTTTTAAAAGTATATCTTGTGTTTCGGTTTACCACGGTTTTTTCTCAAAACTGATTGGAACATTCATGAATATCCTTAAAAACATCACTTGAATATCGTGTTCTCGAGCATAACGCGGACACTAAACTAGTATTACAATGCATCAAAATAATACTGCCACTAGGTCAAATTTATATAAGATATTAATTATTATGATTACTTTCCATATATATTTACAAATCATATCATATATATTTAAAATAATTTTCAAAGTTTATTAAATACCCACTATACCCTTTAACAATACACAATTTTTTTTATTTCTATCATATATTATTAGGTAACAATAACTTAATCTTAATATTAATTAATATTAAGAAGAAATTAAAATACCCCTACAAACTTGATTAGGGCTGTAAACGATTCAAACTTTCAGCGAACAGTTCGTGAACCGTTTGGCGGGAAGTTCATTTGTGTTTGTTCGTTTAATAAACAAACGAACACGGACAAAAAACTCTGTTCGTTAAGCTAAACGAACGGACATGAACAGAGGTTGCATTCGTTCGTGAACGTTCAGTAACATGTTCGTTTATGTTCATTCGTTTAAGTTCGGTAGTTCATTATGTTTTTTTAATTTTACATTTAACATTTAGGTGAATACTTTACAATTGTAGAGGCAAATAAGGTCATGACAACATTACTTTATTGTGTATGAAACAAATTATGGTCATGCCTAATGGGTTTAATTGTGTGATTAAAAGCACTATTTGCTTCTTAAGGCTTTTTTGGTTTTGTTGTATATAAAGATTTAATTGGAATAATCTTAATCAAGATACAATGGTTTATTTGGATACTAATAAGGTTATGAGATTTATTAAATATTTTTTATGTTTTATATAATTTTTTAATCTACTTGTTGTAAACAATCCCATTAAATCAAAGATCTTTGTATCTTAGGTGTTGATATGATTAAGGATAATTTTTCGGAATTATGACCTATTGATTAGTTGTCATGTTAATTGTGACATCTGCCCCAAACCCAAACCCGAATGCCCGATTCGAACCCGAAGTTGTTTATCTATTTTAAATTGTATTCGCATTTACTTCTTTAAAGTGTAACGCCCATTATTATTATTAATAAATAAATTGGATTCTACGTTATTCTCGTCTCAATCAATCAGTCGTACTGTATCTCAAAAATATATAAATATAGTTTATAAAAGAAATTATTAAAAACATTAAAGAAAATCACTTCTAAAGTCTAAATATAATTCTTTAACGTAAAAAAACGAGCTAACGATACAAAAATGTCAATCCTATAAACGCTACAAGTTAACTTAGTTAAGTTAGTTAGTTAGTAATATTTATAAACTAACTTTGTGCCTAAAATGTAAATTTTGAAACTTGAAATAAAAGTTAGTTAAACAAATTAAACCATCAACGAAACTATAGGGGCTGAAACTGCAAAAGTAATAAAACCAACCCTTTCCCCTATGAACCCGTTTTTCTGGCGACACCACTCGCCGGCGCCGGCGAGTCTCCGATAACCCCCCAAAATGCTATTTTTGGATGTTTTGACTCGTTTTAATCGCGTTAAAATGCTCCTAGGCCATTTTCGAACCCTTATCCACTCCCTAAACAGCTTGCAATCAACCAAAACCACACCATTAATCAATTCTAAAACCGGACTCAAAACCCAAAAGTCCAAATCAATTGTAATGATGTTTCAATCAAAACAAATCAACCAAAAATAATTCATTCGTCGATTGGAAACCGTCCATAATGTTTAATTGGTTTATTAACAACGATTTAATCACTAATTAATATCCTTTAAACCCAATCAAAAATAGAATTCATTATACCGTTTCTAAGTCGAGTAAATCAAATTGAATAATGGTAAAACATTCCTAATCGACTGCTATAATCACTACAAGAAAATAAGCCTATTGCAATTTTTTTTGGTAAAAACAGGTTGCATTAGGTGAAGTTGCATTAGATCTATTACAACTTTTTTATTACATAATGCAACTGTTTTTTTAAATAATGCAACTGTTTTTTTTCACATAATGCAACTTTTTTTCAAAAACAACATTTTTTTAAATGCAACTTTTTAAAAAAGAGTTGCAATAGCCAACAAAAAATTGCATTAGATCTAATGCAACTTTCTTCTAATGCAACTGTTTTATAAAAAAAAAGTTGCAAAAAAGATATAAAAAGGTTGCAATAGGTTCATTTTTAGTAGTGTATGACTCCTTGACATCACAATTTCAAAGAAAAACACCAAAATCACAGTTTTTGATTCTTCCTTTTTACGCAAACATGCAACACCAAAACTCATTATCAATTCGTGTTTTATATCTGAAATTGGCAATTGGGTTTCAATCACATAATCACCTTGAAGCTATCTGGAAGTTTAATTGCAATTTAATTGCTTCAATCATCCAAATCGAACCCGTCACAGCCGTTCATGTTCTTCGTCCCTATCAATCCAAAACATCATAATCAAGTAAGTTCCTTATGTCAAAATAATCGTGATACAACGGGGATTAAAAGCCCTATGTTTAATTTGGATGAGATTAACAGGTTGAAACGAATTTGATGGTTCTTGATTCTAGGGCTTGAAAGGGAAATTGGTGTTAATGATTTGAAAATAGATAAAGATTTTAAAAGTCAAGATAATTAATAAAAAGTGAATCTAGTCTAGTGGTTTGTTCTTGTGTTTGTGGACTGTTTGGTCCCGGGTTTGACTCCTACTAACACCTTTTCTTTAATTTTTATATTTTACACATTTTAAACATTAGTCCATATATTTCTAATTACATAAATAACATATTTTAAGTTATAAATATTTTAAGGATTAAAATATACAATTTCAAATACTTTTATACAAATAATAATACTTTAAGTTTATACGTATTTAATACAAATATTATTTCAAGAAAAACTAAAAATCGATTCGTATAAAATATATATTCAAATACGAAAGTACAATAACGTTTCGTATAAATTCCAAATTTGTATTTCAAAACCTAAATCCCAATTTGTATTTCAAAAACCCTAATTCCCAATTGAGTTAATTGCCAAAATGGTCCCTGAGGTTTACAAGGTTTTGCAGTTTTTACACTTTTAATAATTTTTGCATAAATAGTCCCTACATGCAAAAACATGTTGCTAAATTGGTCCACGCCACTAATGGTGTTAAAAAATTCCGTTAGCTGACTGGTAATTGACTAAAATACCCTTCTTCTTCTTCTTCACAGGGCACCACCACCACCACCACCGCCGCCACCACCACTTACAAGTTCATTTCTCCCAAAATGCAAAATACTCCAGCCACCACCATCCACCACCCATCATTTAATTGCCAAAATGTTTTATAGTTTGAAGAGATTGCGCTTACTTCATTCCAGTATATATTCTTTCATTTATATTTCACTATGTTCTTAAGTCTTTTAACAAGAAAACACGCACACACCATGCAGTCACAGGGGCTAGCTATTTTTACCCTTTGATCAAGGACAAATTTGTAAATTTTTGTAACTCTGTAGCATTTTACATGAGAGTATAGAAATAAATTCTAGATGTTACTCATTGCAATTCGTTCAAGCCGACACCACTGTTTCCGATTAGCCAGTGAGCATTTGAACGACGGTTTTGAAGGATGTGGTGTCGGCTTGAACGAAGGTGGTTAGGTATGGGTTGTTAGGGTCGGAGATGGTGATCGGAGTTGGTGGTGGTGATGGGTGGTGGTGGCTGGAGAATTTTGAATTTTGGGAGAAATGAACTTGTAAGTGGTGGTGGCGGCGGCGGCGGTGGTGGTGCCCTGTGAAGAAGAAGAAGAAGGGTATTTTAGTCAATTACCAGTCAACTAATGGAATTTTTTTAACACCGTTAGTGTCGTAGACCAATTTAGCAACAGGTTTTGGCCTGTAGGGACTATTTATGCAAAATTCTTAAAAGTGTAAAAAACTACAAAACCTTATAAACCTCAAGGATCATTTTAGCAATTAACTCTTCCCAATTTGTAATTTAAAACCTTAAATCCAAAATCCGAAACCCTAGATTTCAGATTTTGATTCTTGTTACTATTGTTTCGTTTCTAAGTTAAGGTTTTTCCCAATTAATTAGGTGGTACTAATATTTGGGCAACCGTTGGTTCGTTATAGCTGCGTTTCTAACGGTTCGAATATATTTGCATTTCGAGGTGAGTAAACTCACTCCCCTTTTTACTGTTTTGCTTTTGGACTGAAATATGTGTTTCGATATTATACTACGGTTTTCGCTTCGTTGTTTCTATTTAAAAATGAGATCATTAAATGTGTTAGTCTTGACTCGCGACATGATGCAAAATTATGTGATAGTCAATATTAGTTATATTGTCTTGTAATTTCCGCCGGTACGATATTAGCGCTAATGGTTTGACAAACTCACCTACATGTATTTCAAAACATGTGATTTGACCCGGTGATTCTTTGGTTGATTCGTTAGGATAGTTACTGTTACTATACTATGATACTTGTTGCTACGTTGCTATGCCCCTTCGATGCTTAAACAATTATTGATAACTTGTATATCGAGACGGTTAAATGACGGTTAAACGATAGTTATCAATATTTGTAACATGAGTGGTTCTCATGGCTTGTTGCTAAAGTTACCCTACGGGGTTCAAGGTTCTTGGATTCGTTGTACGTTTCGTTGGTCATGGTTGAGTAATATAATGAAATTGCTATACACATAAGATTGCGAAACATATTTATATTGATCTCGGATTTCATATTATTTACTATTAACTGTGTTTTTACTCACTAGCTAATTCTTTAGCTAACTTATTTACTCATATTTCAGGTGGCGTTTTGAGCGTTTTATGTTTTTCAAGACATATGATGTTTTTGGACCTAAAATAAATGAATAATAAATTGCTTTGATTGCCGATCTTTGTTTCTGAATTTATGACTATTAATTCCTCATTTATGTCATGACACTTACGCTTTAATGATATTAAAATGTGCTTTTAGTGTTCCATGTGCTTTGTACTATTGATATCCAATTCTCTTGACAGCCCGGTGTTTCCGCCGCCGGGCGGGGTGTCACATTAATTAACTTTGGATAATTGTCTCTAATTTGGCCAAGTTTAATTTATAATTTTGATGGTGAAATGTTAAAAATTAACAATGTTTTGTCAATATATTGTAGTCAAATGTTCGTTTATGTCTGTTTGTGTTGGTTTTGTCCGTTTATGTCTATTTGTCGGACATGAACAAAGTTCACGAACCGTTCGCGAACAACTTTAAAACCTTAACAAACGAACACGGACAAATTTTTCTGTTTGGAACTTGTTTACGAACAGTTTGCGAACAACTTAAAACCTTAACAAACGAACACGGACAAGCCTCGTCTGTATTCATCCGGTTCGTTTAGCCCTAAACTTGATCAATTAAATATATATACTCAACCTAACTTTTAATAACATATATCTCTTTACTTAAACATAAACATTATCTAATTATTTAGTACAAAATTACTTTAATTGTGTCATTGTTTATATTCAATTTCATGTATCACCGGGTGTATAACCTAGTTAATTTATACATATACATTTTTTTGAACAAAAATTTATTAGAAACAGAAACAAACAAACTGCTAGCAATACGCTAGGACTGAACACAACAAACCAATCAAACAACCTACTAGTACATAAGACTAAAACATCTTACCAAACCACATCTATAAGACCAGACCTATTTTAAAGCCATATACATACATAAATAATCAAGCTTGCGTCATTATTTGGTAGGTTACATACTTACATTATTGTTTAATGAAAGTGATAGTATTAGTTACATATTACTGCATTGAATTAATTAAATATTCCAACGTCATATATTCTTAAACACGTATAAAAATAAAACTATTATTTCATAGAAGTAACTTGGCTTTCATGGAATTATCAATATGAACAACGGGGTTTATATAACTAACCAAAACATAAACAAACCGGTTTGACTCAAACTTGGATCCTCAATTCTATGAGCACACGCAAACTAAATTATATAATAACTAGTATCACCATCTATGATAGTTATAGTCGTACATATTGCTTGTATATTTTAAAGAAATCTTATAAGAACGTTACTATTACTATTAGAACAATAGAACCTCTATTTTACGTCATGTTTCTGTAAGGGTATCTACTAAGATGTGTAGACTAAAACTATCAGTACTACTTAATGTAACAAAGACATTAGGCAGCCCGCTCTATAATTTTCGGAGCAACTTTTCTTTTAAATAATGGTGATTGAAACTATATTCACCATGCGATGGTAGAATAATAAAAACATATATGTAGACGGTATTGCTCTAATATGGATTCACCCACTTAGTCTCCAAAAGTCTTGTCTAAAGACATATGGTACTCTTGTATCGATCAACTAAATGTGACGTAACACTAGTAACGCCCACTGGATCAAAGACTCGAGTAAAAGACCGGATGCTTTTATCAGCAAAGGAGGATACTTGCAAGAATAATTAAAGAAAACAACTCATCAGTTACAAAAAATAAAACATTAATTTATGCAAGTTTCAACGTCATCCAAACAACAGAAAAAACTTAGCTAAAAATGATCATACAATATATACTTCTTAGTTGTTAGTGTTACAAAGACTGTTTCGTAACTACTATTGGGCTGAGATTATCCTAGCAGAGGAACTTATCTCAAAGTCTGTAGACTCAAATGAAGCACCTTTCACTCACTTTAGAAGTGAAGTGTGTAGAGGTGTGAGATGTGAAGGGATGAAAAATTACAAGGCCAATGCCTCTATCTATAGAAAACAAATCTAGGGTTTCTTCAAATTCTATAATCTTTTTGGCTGGCCAGTCATACACGCACGTTCGTCCTCCATCATAGGCATGAAGGTGCTTCTTTATTTCCTCATTCTTGAATTCCTCTCATTGAGACACATGAAATTCATATGTTAAGCGCATTCCTTAACCCTATTCCTAACTTAGAGATATGATTATTGTAAGTTTACAAATCTAAACAAGGCACAACCATGCTTAAGGGAGGCACACCTATGCTTAGTGTTCTTGGCCGGTAAATAGGGCGAATCTTTGAAGAGATAGTCTCCTTGATACAAGGCACACCCGTGCTTAAGCTTTTTTTCTCGACAAATGAGACGAGTCTTACTATTAAATAACTACACTAGATTAATAACACGTGTATTACACGGTTTGAAAATGTAACGATATCTAATAAAAAACAACATATAAGGAAAAAAAACTAAAACTAAAATAACAAAAAAAATAATAATAAAAACAGCAATGTATGAATACATAATATTTTTTTCGAATAATTAACAAAAAAGAATTTTAGTCATGTTGTTAAAATTTGCGAATTTAACACGGATGTCATTAGTTTGAATCTTAAATGATACGTGATATTTTCATTTTTAGTAATAAGAAGTTAATATTTTAATTGAAAAATTGAGATAATCATAAAGGGATGGCAATGCGTTGGGTTTGGGACGTGTTTAAGTAATCCCAACCCCAGACCCGATTAGAAATGGGTGTCTCAGATCCGACCCAAAACCCTTCGGGTCTATGTCGGGTATTTACCCGTCGGGTTTCGGGTCTACTCGTGGGCACTTGGGTATACCCTTTTATGACATAAAACTTACCCGTTGAGTATGCCCGCCGAGTTTGCTCGTCAGTAGTTTTATAAGATACATCATACTATATAATTAAAAGCATAGTCACATAGTTCGCGGTACGCTCCGGTACGGGAACATGAACGGGATCGCAATTTGCTAGGTCTCTAAAATTTGGTACGAAGGGGGGTAGGCTCATTTCGGATCGCTCCAGTACGATGTACCATATAATGTGGTACAAAGGAAATATAAAAACCTAGAGGTACTTAAATGAATAAAAGGAGACCTGTACTTTAGCTCTTTTTTAAAAGTTTGGGCTAAAACTATAATAAACAAAACATAAGGGTGTAAAGTGACACAAGAGAAAAGTCATTAAAACCCTAAAATAACATGTTAAAACGCCGCTATCATTCTTTTTCATCTTTCAATGGTGAACTCAGACCAGTTGCTCCGACGAAGCATTCCGGCGACAACAAATACCTTTCGTGGCTGCATATTGACGTCAAAACAATGTGCCAAGGCATTCCGACAACAACTATTGAACTGATTTTATGGAACATCAGTTTTGTCACCAGAATCGCAAATCGGAGTGTTCTCGGAACGCAATCGTACCGCGAATTGGTACGTTCGATCCAGGTTGCAGATCGTGGGGGATGAGCGAATTGTGTAACTATGATTAAAAGGATACTTCAAATTAATAGTATATCACAATGTTCAAATTTGCTTGAGCCTTCACAAAATCTTACTAAAAAAGAATGGTTTGGACATTTGGTGGAGGCTTAAAAGTTAAAAACGTGAATGGATTATAAGAAACACATATATTTTAATTTACATAATATAAAAAACAATTAAACATATATATAAAAAATATTAAATTATTTTTGGGTATGCTAACGGGTTTACGGGTCTGTATTATCGGGTAATCCGGTCGGGTAATAGGGTCTAACAGATAATCCCAGACCCGTCCCAGACCCGCGAAATTTTTTTCTTAAGCCCCAGACCCGACCTATACCGATGTACCCGACCTCAAACCCGTCCCAGATGTCTCGTGTTACAGGTTTTTTCATTGGGTTCGGGTTTGACTGCCATCACTATGATCATTGTGGTAATGACATGTGAAATTGAATGTCAGATTGACACAATAAATCATATTTGACAATAATGTTACATACTTGAAAAAACGACACGTGATAAAAAATTACCTCTATATTAGTGTAGTATTTCTTTTCAGTTGTTTCAAGACCGTTTTTCTACATTTCAAACTCACCTGAAAAAAACCAACTTACACTATAACAACACTGAAGCATAACGACACCCATAATAAAATGCAACACCGTAACTAAACTTTCACATGTACCAACTGACAACTTAAATTTCACAGCATAAAAACAACACATACCAACACACTTAAGAATAATAAGTTTATTACATAAATAACCAATAAATGTTGCATCATTATTTGTTCGGCTATATTATTGTTTGGGATGTGCTATTTACACCGGTGCCATTTTAACAAAAAACCACCTTATCCGCCGCGTATAGGGCTATACGCAGCGGATGGGGTGGTTTTGTCGTATTATGTTTGTACGTTATCCGCCGCGTATACATCTATACGCGGCGGATAACGTACAAACATAATACGACAAAACACCCTATCCGCTGCGTATAGCCCTATACGCCGCGGATGAGTACGAGGTACAGACTGAATGACCTGCCGCAGATTCTGTTCGTACGAGGTTCAGGTATATACGCCGCGTATAGTGCTCTACGCGGCGTATTTAATCTCTGTGAATTATTACTTAAACGATCCAAGCCATTTCTCACTCACACAAACACAATTTCACTTGCATAAATCACAATCTCAAATATAATTTCACGATACGTGTATTCACACAAACATACAAAAAATGTCTTGGTGGAATTTTTTTGATCCCCCGGAGGAGGATGAAGAACCAACGTTTAATTTGAACGAGATGCCGACACCGGAATTTTACGAACAACCGGCATTGAGTCAAAATTTTGGAAAACAACCAACGTTTCAAAACGTAAACGAGGAAGAGATAAAACCGACGTTTGATTTGAACGAGACTCCGACAGGGGAATTTCACGAACAACCGGTAAAAATATATTATTTTTCTTTAAATATATGTCGTTATTCGTATATTTAAATGTTATGTTGATTTAGGAATATTATTTTCACGAGAGTGGACCATCCTACCACAATCCTGTAGAAGACCCGTATTACGATACGCAGCCGGCATTCGTTTATTCTGCTGAAGCATCTAACTACAGCAAATTTGCCTCGTACGATTTCAACTCCGGACAAGACAACGTTCGAAATACGTTCGAGGACAAAGAGGAAAACAACGATGAAAACAATGAAACCGATGACGAGAAGTCTGACGATGATTACATACGCGAGGCGAGCGTTTCGTATGTAACAGACAACGTACGTATTAATCATATATTACATGTTTAAGTTATAACTAGATAATTATATTATTATTCACTTTGACTTTATATTTTATTTAGTATTTCTCTTCTCGAACCGAATTAGAGGAATGGGTCAAAAAGAGAGGAGAGGATCATGGGTGTGTTATTGTGGTTGATCGGTCAAGAAACGGCGCTGTTGATCTTAGATGCAGTCGTGGCGGGGAATACAAAAGCCAGGCCACAGTTAGGCGGACGGGTAGTGCGAAAACTAACTGTCCGTTTAAACTTTTAGGGAGATACGATAGGGGAAGTGATAGGTGGAAGTTAATTGTAGAAAACCAAGCTCACAACCACCGCCCTATTGTATTTAAGGAGGGGCACCCGTATCTTAGAAGGCTGGATGACGAGCAAAAAGACGTGGCTGCGCGGTTACACCGTCAGGGCATGCGGCCGGTACAGATTTTGGATGTTTTACGAGATCAGTTTCCTGAAATCTTATGCGTGCTGAAGGACATAAATAATTACGTCCGGTCTTTAAAAGATAAAGAAAAAATTGGCAAGACCCCGATGCAGGCATTTGAAAATTTTCTTGATTCAAATGGGTTCTTGTTTCAAACATTCGAAGACAGAAAAAGTAAACGGACGAAACAAGTCTTTTTTATTCATTCCACCTCGTATAAAATGTGGCGTGCCTTCCCTCACGTGTTGTTGATTGATGCAACATATAAAACAAACATGTATGGATGGCCTTTTTTACAGTTTGTTGGAATGACTTCGACGCTGAAGTCGTTCTGTATTGCTCACGCGTTCATTTCTAGGGAACGAGAGGCTGATTTCACATGGGTCCTTCAACAGCTAAAAAATGCCATAAAAGACTGCATTCAGCCACGTGTGATCGTTACCGATAGGGATCTAGCCCTGATGAACGCATGTAAGACCGTATTCCCTAATGCCACCAAAAACCTGTGTCGGTGGCACATTCAACAGAACATTTCCAAAAAATGGAAATTTCTATTCAAAGATGAAGTATGGGATAACTTTAGTTATAGCTGGACGAAACTGTGCTCGTCTGGCACGATCGAGGATTACAACTATAACTGTGGGAAAATGGAAGAATATTTAAGCTCGATAGAGAGGCGCGGTATGTTATATTATTAAATTTACCTCTTAATAACTATGTTTGTCTGTTATTAATGTATTTGTTTGTTTGTTTTTCAGGGGTATGGTTGTATATCAGGGATAACTGGTTGAATCCTTACAAGGAAATGTTTGTTACGTGTTGGAGTTCTGACCGTCTCAATTTTGGTCAACATACGACAAACAGAGTTGAGAGCCAACACGCAGACATTAAGAGATACCTGCACGGGTCTAATAATTCGTTTGAGACGATTGCAGGGTATGTTCTTAAGGTTGTAAGGAAACAGGAGGTTGAGATTAGGAAATCATTTGAGGTGTCCAGCATAAAAATTATGAAGCATCATAATTTGAAACTTTTTAAAAATTTATTACGTAACATATCCATTGATGCTCTTAATATTCTTGAAGCCGAACATAAAAAGTCAGAAAAGATGATTAAATCGGGTTCTACATGTGGACATCAGTTGCAGACCTCAATGGGTTTGACGTGTGCTTGTAGCATAGAGCAACACAACCGTACAGGTGGTAACTCTTGGTTTTGAAAATTTATGCTTATTATTTGATTGATTTACTAATAGATATTTTTATTTTACAGTCAAGTCTATTCAACTACATTTGATAGACCCTTTCTGGAGAAAACTTGATTTCGAGCCAGAGTCCAAAGAGGTCACTGCACAACCTGATATTGAAAAAGGGTTAAATGAAATTAACGAACAAGTACGTTCTCAGAAAGATCCTATTAAAAAATGGGACATGTTAAATAAGCTTAAGTCGGCCCTATTTTCAACAAAAACAACAAAAAATGATCCCGAAAAGCGTCAGGATCCACGCGGTCGCCCGAAACAGCAAAAACAGCAAAAACAACCTCCTCCTTCAGTTGACCCGAGTAGACATAGCTCTTATACTCCGTCGCATACGTCTTCACAGGAACAACCTTCTCCAGTTGACCCGGGTAGACATAGCTCTTATACACGCTCAAAATCAACAAAAGCCCCTAAGAAGGAACCCAAAAAAGCAACGTATCCGAAGTTTCCTAAAATGAGAAAAACAGAGGACGGTGCGAAAATTGTAAAGTTCGAGTTATACATACCTGAATGGTCTTACCCGTACATATCTGACATCATAGATGTAAGACCAGATGGTAATTGTGGGTTTCGGGCGGTAGCCGTGGCTCTTGGGTTGGATTCAAATAGTTGGCCCCATATTAGAAAACGAATGCTTGACGAGATGGACAATAACTTGAATTGGTGGTATCAAAAATTTGAGTACCAAGTACGTCGAGAGGGATACACTATACGGGTTCGTAACGGGTTGGAATGGTTTAACACCTGTCAATTTGCGCCAGCAGAACGTTGGATGTCGTTTCCAGACCATGGATTCGTTATTGCTCAGACGTTTCACTGTATTGTAATACAGTTAGATAAGACGGGTAGCCAGACGTTTTTTCCGATGAGAGAAACTCCAGAACCACTGTTTGATTATCCAGTCTTGACACTGGTTAATATAAACAACAATCACTGGATAACAGTTAAAATGTCTGGCAACTTCCCAATTCCACCACCTGCGTACCTTATGGCGTCATCATTTGCAACCCCAGAAGCCAGAGAATGGGCGACTTTATATGAAGAGCGTTTAAACCAATACAACATAATAGCTGAACAATGGCGTACTCCCGCACCTTTCATTGACTTAGAACAACTTAGTCGAAATTTTTAAAGAAATTATTAAAGAAATCATTTTTTTAAAGAAATTATTTTTAAAATTTTTTAAGTTGTAAATAAAAATTTATAACAATTTTTTAAATTTTTTTTTAATATTTATAATAATTTTAAAATTTTTTTTTTCAAAAAATTATACGCCACGTAGAGAGCACAACGCAGCGTAGATGAGCACAATCCGTGTGATACTACGCTACGTAGAGAACACAACGCAACGTTTAACTATTAAGCCGTTTGAATTCATTTCACTACGCCACGTTGACACCTCTACGCCGCGTTGCTTCCTCGTTTTTAACGCCTCTACGCGGCGTAGAGATCTCTACGCGGCGTATAACCTTTTATATAAAAACGCTGCGAAACGCAGCGTCGTCTTCATCCCGACCCCACTCGTGACACGTCCAATCCCGACCCCACTCGTCCAATCCCGACCCCACTCGTCCAATCCCGACCCCACTCGTGACACGACCCCACTCAATGGACTTCGCGGAGGAAGTTTTGGATAGGTACCCACATTTGCAGTTCGACCAAAACACTAGAGAGTTCACCCGTTACACTAGCCTTGTACGCATGGGGCGGGCAGGAGCGTTACGTCCCGGTTCCGTTGGTAGAGCCGCCGCCGATACAACATGAGGAGGTGCAGGTGGATGACGAGCCGATTAATCCGGATGCAGAGGAGTTATCCGACGAGGACGAGATCTCGCAAGAGCCGGATCATCCGCCTCAGCATGTCCCTGTTTTTTATCAGGCGGTTCGGTTGCCAGTGTCTGTGGAGCAACGGATTCAGAGGATAGAGTACCTTCTCGACTGGATTGTTCGTGACCGTATCAGAGTTCATGAGGGGTCGGTAGAGCCGTTTACTTACCCTGATGGATATGACGACCCCACCGGGACGCGGCGTACCAGACGGCGGACGGATGATGATCAGGCGGGATCATAGATATTTTTACTTTTTGTTTATTAAAACTTAATGTATTTTTGTTGGAAACACTTAATGTATATATATGATGAATTTTTATTATGATTTTGTAATGTGTTTTGTTTGTAAATGTTTTGTTATATTATTAAATTTTTTGTTATTATAAGATATTAACAATTTAAAACGTATTAAAAAATTTATAGAAATTTCAATTTTTTTAAATATTTTTAATTAAAAATAAGTTATGTGCCGCGTATAGTGCTATGTGTCACGTATAAGGCGCTTGTCACGAAGTATTTCTGACAAAGTACCTTATACGCTGCGTATAGGACTCAACGCGGCGTATAAGGTACTTTGTCAGAAACACTTCGTGACAAGCGCCTTATACGTGACACATAGTACTATACGCGGCACATTACTTTTATAAAACGCGGCACATTGTACTATACGCGGCGTTTCACTTTTATAAATCATCCCCTACATAACACCCATACCAGTCGACCACAAACACAACCCACAAACACTTCCACACTCACTTCACAATTCACCATCCCAATTTTCAATCCAAAATCGTTTTTTTACACCATCCAAACTTATCAAACCATTACAAATTAACGTAAGTTTTGTATTTATTACTTCTCATGGTATAACGCAATATCATAGCTCCGGTATCATCCGTCTCCTAATAAAAGGATGACTTATGAAACCGGGGTTATGATTTCTGATTGTGGTATCCCATGAGAAGTAATAAATATAAAACATATGTTAATTTTTAATGGTTTTGCATGATTTTTATAACTATATCACCGGTGTTACAAATTACAGATGTCTCCTCTTTTTCATTATAAACCATAAATAGTGAAAAATAATATAATTTTGGAGTATGTTACAAATTATTTGACCTAGTGAAATGTCTCCGGTTTCCATACTCGTTTAAGATAAAACTGAGTATTGAAACCGGAGACATTTCGTAGGTCTAATAATTTGTAATTAACTGCAAAATTATATTTTTATTCACGTTTTATGATTTATAATATAAAAACAGAGACATCTGTTATTTGTAACACCGGTGTTAAAGTTAAAAATATTCATGCATATAATAAACCGGAGACATTTCACCAGGTCAAAAGATTTATTTCTTTAACATAGTTAACCCCACCCCTACAGCAACCACAATGCTATCTGAACTAATGTGTTTAACACGCGGTTCATATCTAGCAGCTTGGTTTGGTAAACATCGAAAGATGTACACTGAAAGATGTAGTTGAAAGATGTAGAACCACCGCCACCTCCACCTTCTTTCACTACTACTTACGATGACTTAAACCAAACGAGCAGGTATTATTATACCGGAGAGTTTTCACTAGGTCAATCTCCAAGTTTCAAACCTAAATATGAAGTGAAAGCTTCATGGACTTGGAGATCATTCAGCATAGTTAACCCTACCATGTCCCGGAATGGTACAAATCGATGCCTACCATGCATGAACCATTTCGTATCTAGCAGAACGGGTTATCTAAATCAAACCTAAAGACGAAGTGTGAGTATACTTCAGTTGTTACTTCGCTTGCACCCACCGGCAAATACTCCGCTAATGGGCACATCCGAGACGTTTCACTAGGTCAAAATAACTTGTAATAATATTAAAAATATGTATTTATCGACAATTTATATAGATTGGTATTGGTTATCATATAAAACTTATGTATTTATTTACATTTTATGTAGTGTTGTTGAAGTTGACTCATTTTATATTAAATGTAAATTCGTTTGTGCGGTGGTGGCAAAATATGTAATAAGAATAATAAACCTTTTTTTTTAACTTTTTTCCTATTTACACGGCGTGAATTTAACAAAAAACCGATGAATACGCCGCGTGAATTTAATGATCCTAAACCCTTTTTTAAATATTTAAAAGTAATTAAATAAAAAATACAATCAAAACGCCGCGTACAGCATACTACGCCGCGTATATCTCCTTTTGTCTTATTATGTCTGGCGGCGATCGGTCTTATACGCCGCGTATAGTTCTATACGCGGCGTAGTTGAAAAGAATCTTGAAATCTCAGAGTTTAAAGCTGCAAATGTAATCAAGTAAAAAAAATATAATTTTTTTTATTTAAATAGGATGAATTTTTTTTAAAGAAAAGTTTGTGGGTGTGTTTTTATTTTGTTTTTTTGTGGAGTGAAAACAAGTATTATGACTACTTTCACAGAAAGGTGATTGCTTTTACATGGAGGTCCCTATAAACACTCATAGACATAACAGAGCACTCTTGATGCTTTGATAGGCGTGCTTTGATGCAGAAAACAGACACTTTTTTCCTTCTTTTTCATGTTTTTCATTTGATTACAAGCTACCCCACTTAGATTTTGCAGGTTTATGTTTCTTGGTTGTGTGTTTTTGGGGCATTTTTTGGATTAGATTCAAGATTCTTCTGTTTTTGCCCCCTCTTTTCAAATGTGACAAGGGTTTGGTCAAAAATTTAATCTTTATGATATGGGTCTTGTTTTTTGATCTTGTTGATTAAAGTTGTTGATGTAGAAGGTGTTAGATAGAGTATGACCAACATTCAAGAGAAATTGAACTCAACTGGTGTTAATAGTGGGGCACATAGTTTGCTTGAGGAGATGAAATTGTTGAAGGAAATGCAGGATCATTCTGGTATGTTTTTTTCTTTACAATTTCTAAACAAATACTTGGATTTTTTGGTTGAATATTGTTTCTTTACATTTGGCAAGATTTGGTTAATAAGTTGTTCTTTTAAGGTTTCTCAGTTTTGGTTGAATATTTTGTTTACATTTTGTAAAGTTTTGTTTAAAAGTTTGGATTTTTAGCTTGTTTCATTGTGGGTTTGTGGTTAAATATTATTTTCTTTAAAAAGATTGGTGTTTTTAGTTTGTTTCATTGTGGGTTTTGGTTGAATATTATATCTTCACATCTGAGTCTCTGACAAGATTTGGTTAAAAAAACTGGTGTTTTAGGTTGTTTCATTGTGGGTTTTGGTTAAATATTATTATTTCTTTAATCTGGTTAAAAAAATTGGTGTGTTTTGATTGATATTGTAGTGATGAAGAAGCCAATAAATTCTGAGTTATGGCATGCTTGTGCTGGCCCATTGGTGACCCTTCCACAAGTTGGAAGCCTTGTTTATTACTTCCCACAAGGACATAGTGAACAGGTTTGATTTTCATCATATAATTTGTTGTTAGTCCAACAAGTTTTTTGAACAAATTTCTGGAGTAATTAGCAAAATTTTTATTTTTTTTATATAAATCTTTTCTCTAACCATTTTGCTTGAATTGAAATTTTGGCTTTATCAGCCTTTACTTCACCCATTTTGCTTAAACTATAATCATATTTTGCATGCTTTGTTGTTAATGCATCTTTGATTTATTTAGAATTAGTTTTTTAATTTAGGATCAAGAAACACATTTGAAGATTTTGAATTTACACTTTTAAGGTTTTGAGTTATTAATATTTGCTTGAAAGGTGGTCCCTTGGAAGTTGGATTTTGATGGATTCAATAATTTTGACTAGATTATAACCTCTTTTTTAGCAAAATGTTGTAATTTATTTGCAAGTCACTAGAACTAGTTAAATTTTATGATCATTGGTTAGGGACTTGGCTGACAGATCTGTGTTTACCAGGTTGCGGTTTCGACAAATAGAACAGCGACATCACAAGTTCCTAATTATCCAAATCTTCCTTCTCAACTGTTGTGCCAAGTTTTAAATGCTACATTACATGTATGTCCCTAAATTCTCATCAAATTATATACCTTTTATCATGGTTTTGTTGAAATTTTTTTGTTTATTTTCGTGGTTTTAATAGGCAGACAAAGATACCGATGAGATCTACGCCCAAATGAGCCTTCGACCCGTGAATTCGGTGAGTTGTGTAGATACATTTACACAAAACAAAGTCAAAGTTTGACTTTTGATTGTCAACTTAATCTCAAAAGTCAAAACTTCAAGAAGTCACTTGATCATCAAAATTTGAATGTGAATTTAATCATCAAAATTTGTTTATTAAGTGAATGTTGGTTAAATTTACTTGAATATCAGGAAAAAGATGTCCTTCCAATACCGGACTTTGGGATGAAGCCGAGTAGACATCCAAATGAGTTCTTCTGCAAGACTTTGACACCAAGTGATACAAGCACTCACGGTGGCTTTTCTGTACCCCGTAGAGCCGCAGAAAAACTTTTTCCGCAGCTGGTAGCATTTCATTTTCTTGTTGAAAAACAAATAAAATTTTTATTTAAGCAAAATTTGGTCATTGTTTTTCATTTCCTCAGGATTTTTCAATGCAACCACCAACTCAAGAGCTTATTGTCCGAGATTTACATGATAACACATGGACATTCCGTCACATATATCGCGGTAAGTGTTTAATATTTCTGTGTTCACGAGTTAAAAAGAATGAAAATAAAGGTTCATGTAAAAAATTTGGATAAGAAGTGAAAGAAAACTAACAATTTGGTTACTTTTACATCAAGATCAGTCTTGTTATTAATAATATGTTTATTATATAAAATAAAAGCTGTTATTTTATATAACTAATAGTTTCATTTAGCTTGTTTAAGCTTTGACTGATTCGAGCATCTCAACTTGTTTACACCTAGTTTTGAAAGAAAAACTAGTCAAAACGTTCTTTTTGGTTCGTTATTATTTCCATATTGGTTTGCTGTTGTAACTTAAGATATTGTATTCTAATGCAGGGCAGCCAAAACGACACCTACTTACTACGGGTTGGAGCATGTTTGTTGGTGCTAAAAGGCTTAAAGCCGGTGATGCTGTTCTATTTATCCGGTATAGTTTTTTTCTTGGTAAAAAACATTGTTACCAATACGTGTACTCTTTGGTTTAAGTTTTAAAATTTTCCCAAAGCTTAACCGAATTAACAACCATTCGAAAAGAGGGGGTATATCAATTCCCGATTTTGACCCTAATGTTTAACAGAATTAACAACCATGTGGTAATACAATGACTTCAAGCAAGCAACACAAAGAACATGGATATTGCCTTTAAGTTTGATTTGCTGAAATGGGTATGTAAATTGACAGGGTGAAACAAACATTTAAAGACACCAAACATAAGACTTAAAAAATTTGCCTTTGTAGTGTAATGTTACTTTTTAAAGTAATAATTTATGTAACTTTTTGTTACTAGGGATGAGAAGTCACAACTATTATTGGGAGTAAGACGTGCAAATCGCCAAAATTCGTCTTTGCCATCTTCAGTTTTATCTGCTGATAGCATGCACATTGGTGTCCTTGCTGCTGCAGCTCACGCAGCTGCTAATCGAACACCCTTTACAATATTCTACAACCCCAGGTAAATTATGGTGACAAATGGGGCGGGCCAGAGTGGTTCGGTATGACCCGTTTGAAATAAAACATAACCAATATGTACACTTAGCTATAATTCTGATTTATACAGGGCGTGTCCTTCGGAGTTTGTGATTCCATTGGCGAGGTATAGAAAAGCAGTGTACGGGACCCAACTATCAGTTGGCATGAGGTTTGGAATGATGTTTGAAACTGAAGAATCGGGAAAACGCAGGTATGCATATCTACATTTATTTTTCCAAAAACCGACATTCAGAAAGCTGAACCTCACGTTGTATGTCGAATGCTGTTTGATGACTTGATTGTCTTGTTAATGCAGATACATGGGCACAATTGTCGGCATTAGTGATGTTGATCCGTTAAGATGGCCTGGCTCTAAGTGGCATAATCTTCAGGTAAATAAGATACTGTTTAATCATATAACTTAGTATAAGTCATCAGTTTTTAATAACAGGCTGCGAAACCAGGTTGAGTGGGATGAGCCCGGTTGTGGTGATAAGCAAAGTAGAGTGAGCCCGTGGGACATCGAGGCCCCGGAAAGTCTCTTCATTTTCCCGTCTCTTACATCGAGTCTTAAACGGCCATTTAACTCTGCTTTTCTTGGTAAGTTCCGTTGTTTTATTTTATTTTATTTTATTTAACGAGCTCCTTAAAACTCGCTTTTAGTGATGTTTTTGTAACGCTTATCAGGAGTGCAGCCTGAATGGGACAATATGGTAAGTCGTCCGTTCATGCGGGCCCCGGAAACCATAAACGGAAACTTTTCAAACCCTTCAATGTCGAACTTATGGTCCGAACAGCTGATCAAGATGTTGATGAAACCTCAAATGGCGAACAACTCTACAACACCCGTTGCATCTAACGGTCAAGAAACATTTCCCGCCAATAGAAGTCAGTTACAAGTCGAAAACCGCCCCCAATTTCAACTTATTCAATCCAACACTGCCAATACCGCCAGCACCACTTCCACCGCCACGGTAATGTCCAACACACCACCACAGTCCAACCCAAATGTTACCGGCACTCAACAGTCATCGGAGACAGTAAAACCAGAGTCGAAACCAATCAACAGTCCTCAGAATCTTGCACACGAGCTTCCGTTTCTTAACCAGTTGTCTCCGTTTGATTCAAGCATACTACACGGTCAACAATTCGATTCGCCTCAGATCGATTCCTCAAGTCTTAACGGGTTGTTCCCGTACCCAGATACTAATGTACTGAACTCGTATTCGACTCTGGGGCAGGAAACATGGGACCCACAAGTGAACAACATCTCCAAATGCTTTGCACAATCAAACACAAGTCCCTCAAACGTCTACGGTTTCAAAGACTTATCCGACGAGAGCCATAATAATCCCGAAACTGGCAACGTATACAACTGCCTAAATTTCGAAGGTAGCAACGGTGGTGGTACAAATGTATTGGATGATTTTTGCAACATGAAAGAAATGGAGTTTCAAAACCCATCTAGTTATTTAGTTAGCAACAACTTCAGCTCGAGCCAAGACGTCCAGTCCCAAATCACATCCGCTAGCCTCGTTGATTCTCAAGCGTATTCCATGCAAGAATTACCCGATAACTCGGGTGGTGCGTCTTCTAGCAATGGCGAGTTTGACGACAGTGCACTTTTGAATAACAACTCATGGCAACAAGTTGCTCCTCCGCCACGCGTACGAACTTATACAAAGGTACTCAAAACTCAAAAGTTAAAACTTTTGAAGTTTTTGTAACATGGTGTTGTATTGAAAGTTTGAAACTAATCTTTTTGTTGGTGGTATATTGTAGATTCAAAAGGCGGGTTCGGTTGGAAGATCTATTGATGTGTCGGGTTTCAAGAACTACGATGAACTTTGTAGCGAAATCGAAAAGATGTTTGGGCTGGAAGGATTGCTTAATGACACAAGAGGGTCAGGTTGGAAGTTGGTGTATGTAGATTTTGAGAATGATGTTCTTCTTGTCGGAGATGATCCATGGGAGTAAGTACAACGCGTCTTTGTTACATTTGATCGCGTTATTTAGGGGTGTTCAATATTTGGTTCCAACCCGAATAAACAAATACCAAACCTAAACCGAATCATTTAAAACCAAATCGAATTACATAATTGGTTTTTGGTTTGGTTCAAACTGAAAACCAAATATGTAATTTGGTTTGTGGTTTGATTTAGGTTTCAAGATTTTGAATTTGGTTTGAACCGAATTAAATAATGTTATTTTAATTTAATATATTATAGTTTGTCAATTCATTTATATCAATAACTAATGTTATATAAGAATTATAAATCATTAATTTTACCTTGGATATAAATTTACGATGTTGATATCGTAAACTGATTCTTTTTATTCTTGAAATAGAATGCGGTTTATATACGAAAAAAAGGAAAAAAAAATATTATTTTTTTGGATAATTCGGTTTGTTAGGTTCAATCGGAAAACCAATCCGAATTAGAAAGTTGTTTTTGGTTTGGATTAGGTTTTCACGAATTAGGTTTGGTTCGGATTGTGGTTTCAACAAAAAAAAAGATGTCAATCTAAAAAACCTGAATCGAAAAAACCAAAAAACCCACAATCTGAACTGATGAACACCCCTAGCGTTATCAACCAATGATGTTGCGCGTGTTTAATGGGTCAAGTGACATTGTTATATGCAGGGAATTTGTAGGGTGCGTGCGATGCATTAGGATCCTGTCACCTTCTGAAGTTCAGCAGATGGGTGAAGAGGGAATGCAGCTTCTCAACAGCAATGCAGCATTACAGGCTGGGATGAATGGTGGCGCGATATCAGACAATGGGCCCCGCACTTGTGTGGGCCCAGCCTGAATTAGCCGTGGTATATGATAATCTGCTTGGATCGCGAGCGATAAGTTAGCAGCAAGGAAACTTGCCATTGTAGCTTTATTGACATTTAAACGCTATGTTAATCCGAGTTTATTAAAAAAAGCATTCGTGATCAGTCGTTATTAGGATGTGTAATAACTAATAACCATAGATTTATAAAAACCGTGCGACTTAAAATCTGTCTTCTTTTTTTCTAACGCTCAACACATACTCTTAGACCTATTATATACAGACCAATGAAACCTAGTCTACAATCCACCAATAATTAAAACCTAGAACATAAACCATAAGCTCACGCCATCTTCCCTGGTGCGATGGTCGAAACCCACACTCTCTCCTTTCGTGTTCGACGAACACAACCAACACACATGCATGCATCCTAATCTTTCTTCTATATTGAAGTATAATTGATGTTTGTGGCTCAAATTGTTATTCTCTATGCAACAATTATGTAACTCGAATCCTGTATTATAGTATTTGGTTTCATCTTGATCTAATGATATTAGCGAACCAAATACAAAGATATTTTGTGTAAAACGTAAACTAAACATTGATCAAGGGTTAAAATGAAGCATTTGGTTGAATGCTTAAGAGTTTTATATTGCATGAAAAGCTGAGGTTTTATTTAAAGTAACTTTAATAGGATCATAAATTTATCAAACTCATTTGAAGAATCAAAGTTATCTATTTGCTAATTTACATGCTCCAACAAGATTAAAAAAAGGAAATTACAAGAAGAACGGTCCATTGTAGTATTTTAAGTTTTAATCACTTAGTAAATGTAATCTATAAGGATCGTCTTTAAATTACAAGAAGAATGGTCCATTATGTTAAGCTAGTGACAAATTAGGAGTGTGCCAACGGGCTTTACTCAGACCAAATCGTCAAAATCCGGACCGGACCGAAACTGATTAGTATAAATGAAAAAACCATAACCAGACCATATAATTAATTTGAAGCGGTCTCAGGTTTAGACGGGCTTAAGCGGGTCGGTCTTAACGGGCTTGGTTACTTAACCCGCAAAATAATCATGTTTGACAATAAAGTTAAGTTTCTCTTGCATATGTATAGTGGTATGGACATGTTTGACTTTGTTAGTATTGACAATTCAATAATATCAAAACATCAACTCCATTCAATAATACCAAAATATCAACCGTAAAATAATCTAATAGCAATTCAATAATTAATAATAGCAACTACAAAACAGTTCTCCATTAAAAAGTGATAGTTTTTAATCTTTATTTTTCAACCATCTTCATCTTTTCAATCTTCTAAAAAACATCTAAAACAATTAATATGGACATTTAGTTTTATAAACAAGACACCATAACTTTATTAGCAAAACTAATATACTAACCTATTGCAAATGCGTCGAATTTTTCAAAATCCTTTTCTTCGTTTATATCGTTTCCAAATCCTCGTCAAATTTTTTACCGGTCATTTTCAAATGGTTGAATTTTTCCAAAAATAAAATCATATTATATTTTGACAAATATAATCCATATAGAGGTGCACAAAAAAACCGGAACCGATCAAATAACCGAAAACCGGTTCTTAGAAGAACCGGTTCTTAGAAGAACCGGTTCTTGTAGAACCGAACCGGAACCGAACCGAACCGTAGGTTTTGAATAGGTTCTACTATTTTTTACAAATTATAGGTTCCAAAAGAACCGGAACCGGTTCCTAAAAAAACCGGTTCTTGGAAAAACCGGTTCCTGGAAGAACCGGTTCCTGAAAAAACCGGTATGTTTTAGTGTTGTTACTTATTTAATGTTTTAAAAGTTATATATCTTGTAATACTTAAAGTTTTTAATGTTACTACTTATTTAGTTAAAAATAATATAACAAATTTATGACGATAAACTCTAAATGAAAGCCCAATGAAGAGTGAAGATTTGCAGCAACCTAACGTTTCGGCCCATGTCATTGAAAGAAACCGCTTTTTTTAAGAACCCGAACCGGTTTTTTAGGAACCGGAACCGGTTCTTTGAGAACCGGAACCGGTTCTTTAGGAACCGGAACCGGTCACTAGGTTCTAGTTTTTTCACCAAAAACCGGTTCTAGAACCGAACCGGTTCTTGTAAGAACCGGTTCCTTTATCATCAACAAGAACCGGAACCGGTTCTTCAAAAAAACCGATTTGTGCACCTTTAAATCCATATATAAACCTAAAATCCATAAATAATAAGAAAGATACAACGTGTAAACGGGCTTAAGGTTTTGATATATATTTTTACAGGTTTGGTTCCGAGACCGGACCGAACCCGTTAACGATAGAGTTTGAAAACCACCAACCCACACCTTTTATATATTAACGGTTACATACGGTCTCAGGCCGAGCTTTTAAAGCGGGTTTTACGGTTAAACCTGTGAAATGATCACCCCTGGTGACAAATTGGTCTTTTTTTTAATCTTAATTGACTATTTATGTGATTGATATAGAATACTTGTAATTCACACTAATAATAATGATAATGATAAACAACACCAGCACCAGTAGCAACACCAACAGCAACAACAACAACTCAGCAAGTATATTTCTAATATTAATAACATTAACCTTATATAATTTAATTCTCGTTCGTGTTTTCGACGTACCTAATAATTTAATATGCACGATTCTTCAAACAAAAATTTGTAGATGTTAATTTGTTAAGTTTCGCTAAAAGAATAAAGGGAAAAAATAAGTATGCTGTATATTGAAACATACATGAACACAATATTTTTGGGGAATAAACACGAATTAACATGTACAAAACAAACGTTTATTAAACATAACGAATTAACATGTTCACTAAATAAATGTTTGAAGCAAAATACATGTTAATTGTTACGTTTTCTCAAAAGAATAAACTAAGAAAACTACTTTTACTATATATCGAAACACACATGAACAAAATGTTTTTTTTGAAGAATGAACACGAATAAACACAAACGTTTATTCTTTTGGAGAAAATGTAACAAATTAACAAGTTGAAACTTTCGTTCGAAAATTTGTACATATTAAATTGTTGTGTTATATCGAAAACATGAACGGATGCAATTACTAAACAAACATATTTTATTCTCTGTGTTCGTAAAAAAATATTTTTCAACAAATGAATGTTTGAATGAAAATATAAAAAAAAATTTTATGCTATTCTAGAAAACATATTAAAGTTAAATTATTTAAGGTTAATGTTATAAGAGAAATGTTCATGTACAAAGTATGATTTTGGTACAAAGTGTAAGAAAAATTTATAGCCATTAGATCTATCTTTAATGGTTAAGATCAAGTTGTAGATAAATCAATTGTTGGAGTCTTGGAGATGTATTTTTGTCATAGTCACTTTTGTTGACTTTATCTCTCTCCACATGCAAGACACATGTCAATTCCTCCACTTGTTTAAACGTTAATAACTTTTACATACGACATTATTTTTTAATAAAAATTACACAAAAAAACAAGCGTTTTTTTTATTTTCGAAACGGGTATAGTATTGATATATAAAAAGAAAAAAAAAATTTCATGTATTTTTAACTCTTGTGTAATATCATGTTATTGTGTTATTTTTTAGCTTGTGTAATACCATGTTTTTTTCAGCTCATTTTGTAATATTTTAGCTTATGTCATTGTGTAATATACCACATAATATAATGCAATGATATAGTAAGATATACATTAATAGTTTGCATTTCCGATAAGTATTCAAACACATAGTACAACTTTGACAAAATTATTCTTAGTAAATACACAATATAACATAATGATCTCTTGAAATTCATATTCAAACATACAACCTTATTTGACACAAGGGTGAAGTTATCATACAAAGTGTAAAAATGATACAAAGTGTGAGAATGACACAATGATTAAAAAAAACATAATAGAGGATTAAAAAGTTAATAACTAGCATTTTCATTGTGTCATTTATAAAATTTTGACACAAGAAAATACAAAATGAAAGTAAAAATAAAAGACACAATGAAAACGTCAATTTTTTTTATTTTTCGTTTATTCTTTTTATGAAGGAGGACGGCGTGGGAAACAATGTCTCTGAAACACTTTTTTGAAATTTGATTTATATTGTGAGTTATAATATCATTTTAGTGTGTCATTGTGTTTTTTCTTACCATTGTGTCTTTTTTCACATTTTGTACCAAAAAACTAATTTTTTATATGCACATTTCTGTTGATACAATGATACTTTATTAACACACAATAAAGACACAATGATTCAAAAAATACACAATTGAGGATTAAAAAACTCATAACTCACAAAAAGTGCTTCGAAGACCTTGTTCCCTATGTCGTCATTCTTCATAAAAAAATAAATGAAAAAATAAAAAAATAGCGTTTTCATTCTGTTTTTTATAAATTTTTGACACAACAAAAGACACAATAAAAGTAAAAAAAGACACAATGAAAACGTTAATTTTTTGTTTTATTTTTTAACTTTTCGTTTATTCTTTTTATGAAGGAGGACGACGTGGGAAACAAAGTCTCCGAAACACTTTTTTGAAATTTGATTTATATTGTGAGTTATAATATTTTTTTAGTGTGTAGTTGTGTCTTTTTTACCATTGTATCTTTCTTACACTTTGTACCATAAAAATGATTTTGTATATGAACATTTCTCTTGACACAATGATACTTTATTAACACACAATATAATACTATGATCTACTAAAATATATACATTAACAATTTGCAGTTACGTATAGTATTCATAACTCACAAAAAGACACAATGAGGGATTAAAAAATTCATAACTCACAAAATAATGTTTCGGAGATCTTCTTCCCGACATCGTCCTCATTCATAAAAAAATAAACGAAAAAATAAAAAAATTTACGTTTTCATTGTGTCTTTTATAAATTATTGACACAACAAAAGACACAATGAAAATAAAAAAAAGACACGATGAAAAAGTTGATTTTTTTTATTTTTTTGATTATTCATTTATTCTTTTTATGAAGGAGGACGGCATGAGAAACAAGGTCTCTAAAACATTTTTTTTAAATTCGATTTATATTGTGAGTTATAACATTTTTTAATTTGTCATTGTGTTTTTTTACCATTGTGTATTTCTTATACTTTCTACCAAAAAAATGATTTTGTATATGAACATTTCTCTTGACACAATGATACTTTATTAACACACAATAACACTACGATATACTAAAATATATACATTAACAATTAGCAGTTACGTGTAGTATTCAAACAAGCAATCAAATTGATACAATATTAATTTTTTAACAAACAATATGATACAATGATCTACACAATGATATAATACCACACAATGACCTGACAGTGAGCTAAAAATTATGGTATTATACAAGTTATAATTTAACACAATGACATGATATGACACAATGAGCTGAAAAACGTGGTTTTACACAACTTATAATATAACACAATGAGATGATATTACACAACGAACTGAAAAAGGTGGAAAAAAATTCTTTTTTTATATATTAATACTATACGCGTTTCGAAGATAAAAAAACACTTGTTTTTTGGTGTAATTTTTATCAAAAAATAACGTCATATGTAAAAGTTATTAACGTTTAAAAAAGTGAGGGAATTGACATGTGCCTTGCATGTGGAGAGAAAAAGTCAACAAAAGTGGCTATGACAAAAATACCCCTCCACCAACATGTATTACTACAACTTGATCTTAACCATTAAAAAATAATCTAATGGTTAAAAATCCTTATTACACTTTGTACCATTTTTATCATTTGTAAAATAACCTAACTCAATGTTATAAATATTAAAAATATATACTTATATGTGTTTAATGCTTTAAATATGTATTCTATAATAACTAGTAGCAAACCGCGTAATACTACAACAACGATAACTTACAAAGTGATGCTCATTTCCGCTAGTTTATCATTTCTCGTGATATATTGTATAACACTCAAATTATTTTCTTATATTCGTAGCAGTGGTGTGGTCTAGTATGTTACCCCACGCTTGGGTTAAACTTCTTTGTCCTGCTACTGCTGTACAAATAATATGTTTTTTAACACTATATTAGCGTGTGAAAGATATAAATATTGTATAACTTCCTATTTGACAAGGTCGATGCAAACTTCGCATCGGCCTGTTGCGCCACGTGTCGATTTAACTTTTTTACTTTGACGTATTTACAGTTTAGTCCCCAACTTTTGATATATTTACGGTTTTTATCGCTAACTTTAACAAATTGCATTTTAGCCACTGATGAGTTTCCGACTTTGATTTCTTACTCTACTTTGACATATAGTACAACTTCAATATTGTTATTGTTTTGACCTCTAAATTCTGATATTTCATCGTTTCATAATATGTGACATATTAAGGTTTTGTGCCGTGACTACGGGACATGGGACCTTTTTTTATCAACGCATGTCGTGACCCGGTGATCTAGCTGTCGTTGGCTAATAAAAAACAAGTATTTTATTAACTTAAATACCTATATGAGTACGGGTAAGTAAGGTCGTCTCCACAGGGAATTGGTGGAAAGTGTAAGTTTAAACTAAATTAATTAAATTAACCAGAAGAACGAAATTCACTAAACTACTAAACGAACTAAACTTGCTAACAACTTAATATTAAAATTGAAACTTTGGTTGATTCAAAAACTTAATTTGCATAAATCCACAAACTTGAAAAAAGTTTTTAAACAATTAATTAAAAAGGTAGTTACTTTTGGTATCCAAGTTCAAGGATCAAAGCTAGTGACTTTTAATCTAGTGAAATCACGTATTTATGATTCGTATATATAGCTTTTGACTAAAGTGATATCAAAGGAACAAACTTCTTTACTCGCTCATTCACAATTTACCAATCTAACTATATCAAATTACCCACCCAAACCAATGAGTTCATGATGTAGTAAACTGAAAAACTGATGATAAAAGTATGCAACTTTATTTATAACTAGATTGTTTAAGTTAATCAAAAACACAAACTTGAATAATAAGATCCAAATCCAATACAAAACTAGGTTTAAAAGCAACTAAAAATTGTACCTATACAAACTCTTCACCTGGAAGCAACCACTAAAGAAAACTAGCCACTCATGTTCTTCATTGGATCTTTAATCTTCAAGTGTTGATTATGATCAATGATGATTGGAATGGATGGTAGACTTTGAAATGATATAAATATGATCTTGGATGCCAAAATTCGTCCAAAAGAAAGTCCCTTTCGAATGGGGGCTGAGATGTTGCTTAAATAGCTTTTAAAAAACGACCTAGGGCACTTTCCTTATCGAAGACGCCGTAGACTATGGCCACCTGACATAGCCTACGACCAAAGCTCTCTGTTCTACGGCCAAATCTAATTGTTTCTACTCGCCGTAGTCTGCGCCCACCTGGCGGTATAATACGCCAACACTTGTTGTTTTTTCCTTGTTTCTTCACTTTCTTCATGCCGTTCTCGACCCTCGTCCACTCCTTCCGTTTAAGCATTCCAAATTCACCTTTTTATCTACAATAACATTCATGCACATAGTCAACATATTCATTGTAATCACATGTAATAAAACATAAAAACACATGTAATATTTATCATTTAAATACTTAACCATCATTCCACCATTCTCATATCACATCCCCACACTTAAGTTCACTTGTCCCTAAGCAAACCCGCTCATAACACAATGACTTTTGTAAAAAAATATTCACCTTTTTACCTACAATAACATTCATGCACGTAGTCAACGTATTCATTGTACACATGTAATAAAGCATAAAAACACATGTAATATTTATCATTTAAATACTTAACCATCATTCCACCATTCTCATATCACATCCCCACACTTAAGTTTACTTGTCCCTAAGCAAACCCGCTCATAACACAATGACTTTTGTCAAAAAATACGATCTTGCTTCATCTTCACTAATAATAGCCAAGGTCCAAAGGCATACCCAACTTAATCAAGCCATTAAACACATTATACTTTGCAAGCAAAGTTATCACATTTGAATTAAAGTCTATCTACACGGGCCTAAAAAGCTTTCAAGTATTCCCTATGCATGCAGATACACCCCTCACAAGTGTCACTCCTCTCGGTTTAATTTTTGGATTAGTGAAAGATGTACTAGTATACTTCTGTAATACTCTCGGGCCAAGAAAAGAAGCACAATTAACATAAGCTTGCCTAACAATCATAACTCCACCATTTAACACAAGTCATGCACAAATCGTAAGGACTTTACAGGGTTATAACGATAGGATAAGGTAATGGAATCTAATTAAATACGCTAACTACTGAAATGCAAATAACTAGACTTCTCATAGGTCCGGGTAAAAATGACCCAGAATTCTTTTTATTGAAAACTCAAGTATTCACAACCTTGGGTAAAGTTGACCCATTACGATAACATTGACTCTTTTTTTTTTTGCCATTTTCTCATTTTTAATTTTTTTTTTATGATAATACAATAATATTTCTTCTAACAAGCAACAAATCTAAACACACTTAGCAATATCTAATGGATTCCACTACACGGTAAACACAAGACTGGGTTTAAACAAGTTTAAGGGGTTTAGCATGTGGGTTAACAAACAAAAGGTTGAGGCTCTGCAGGGTTACTAAGGGAAACTGTAAAGGTAGGGAACCAAAAACAGAAAAAGGCTACACAAAGCAAAAAGGGTTAATCCTAATGCCTTAATCATGTTTGCGTAACAACTTGGTTGGTGGTCTCGAAATGCATCTACTAGGCATGTTCTAGAATTCTGAATCCATCTGGTAATTTGCACATCAAAAGAAATTGAGCAATCCCTTCTATTAGTGTTCTAATGCTCATATAGAAAGGCTCAAACTTCTCACCCTGAAACTGTGTGGAAATGGGTTGTCGATATAAAAGTATGCATAAAAGGTCCACCCTCCAGCTTATTACCCCCAGCTAGACTTCTCTAATAATTCACACAAAATTATTTTCAATTAATCAAGCTAACCATGACTAAGGACCTCCACTTTTATACTAGTTAAACTGACATTCACGATTTACATTGCAACTAAGTTTTCATGCACAATTAGGACTTCAAGGACAAAAATTTTAAAAATTTCTTTCAAAGTTTTAAAAATCCCCTCACCCCCACACTTGGGCTACATTGTCCTCAATGTATGGGTGTTTAGCTAGAAGGTATGTTTTTTCACAATTCATGCAATGCACAAACGACTAGTTTCACCATTTCCTCCTAGACATAACAAGCAAACAAAACCAAACCAAATAAAATACCACTTCCTAGCACATAAGTTAAAGACCACCAAATTACAAAACTAAAATTGTTTCAAACAAAAAACATTAAAAGATATATAAATGGGCACATGGACCTGATTGCAGACAATGAAAGAGCTTCACCAATAGGATATCCATGCGCATCCCCACACTTGAGTCTTCCTATCCGACGATTGGAACTGAAAAACCAACAAAAGAAAACGAGAAAGACGAAAAATAGAAGAGAATAAAAGAAAACACTAAAACTCATTTTCATAGGAATCATGGTTGCATTTAGCGTATGCAACAAGCCTTTGAACCCCTCGGTATACCCTAGTGGACGGGCTGTAGTCTCGTGAGGGTTTCTGTTGAACATACCAATAAAGTTCTCAAAACAAAATAGAAAAAATAATTAAAACAAATCTACAAATTACTTTGGGTTGCCTCCCAAGTAGCGCTAAGTTTTAGGTCTTTAGCCATATAACACCCCAAATCCGAAATCTCGTTAATTATTTTTTTTATATAGTCATATTGCATGAAATAAATTAAGTAGGTTGTTTAGGCTAGTTAGAAACTTGTTTATTTAAGATAATGAAGGAAGACTTGGAATAAATAGAAACATGTCTAAACTTAAGGGGTTGAACTTGACATTTGGTGAATCTAGTGAGATTAAATGGTTAGGGAAGAAAATAAATCCCTGAAAATGTGTAATTGTGGTTGTGGGTAATGAATTTGACAAGAGTTCTTCAATTCAACCAGTTCAATGTTGATATAGATGCTAAAACGTTGCATGTGTGAAGATCCCTTATCATCTTGTCTTAACAAACCTAAGGTGAGTTGAAGAATCCTTAATTGATGGTGATTTTGTTAAATTTCTTGAATGGTGGAATTCATGTATGAAGCCTAGTAATTTTTATGTGGAATTTATGTTTGGAATTACTATTTTGAACTAGTATGTATGTAGAATTGATGTAACCTAGCAACTTGAATAGAGAACACATGACTATATTAGGTTAAAATGATGGGTTAGAATAGATGACTTGAAGTTTATGCTAAATAAATCTCAATGAAGGCATTAAACACTGAACATTAGTGAAAGCTTGGAATTTATGATAGTAAAGATAAGCATTTAGGATGATTGCAAAGTGATGCCCACCAAGTGTTTGATGAAATGCCATGTAATTTAACAAGATGATTTATTGTACAAAACACTTGCCAAATGTGATTGAATGAATGTTACTTATGTTTTGATGTTAAAATTTACAAATCGAATGTAAAGTATGGTAATTGATGTGTTCATGAGTTCTAAATGTATATTCATCAAGTGTAAGAGTGAAAGAGGAACGAATAAGTAACTCAATCAAACAAGCGACTCAAGATCGAGGTGCGTTCTTTAAGTTTACACTTTGGTTGGTTTGTTGTAATGATGGAATCATGAGTGTATTGGAAGGATTAACTTAGAATGTTAGATTACGTAAGAAGGACATGATAATTGATTTGTTAAACGCGTCAAATTGGATGGAAAGATAGAATGGTTGGAATCAAGGTGTAACCTTGAGTTATTCATTGTGATACATGAATGATCCTTATGTATCTATAGCATGTGAAATTAGCATGGAATGGATAAATTATACTATATTGAAAGTAAAAGGGAATGAACAGTTGTGAGGGCATTTTTGTAATTTCAGTTTGCCTTTTTGTTGTGTCATATGGACAGGTGTAGCATTCAGGTTGTTTGTGGTTGTGGTGTACATTAGTTTATTTTTTGCATAAAAGCCCATATCATCTTCATCTTCCTTTGTTGCTCAACTGTTAAGCATTTTCGTCTAGAGAGAGAAACCAGTAGAGAGAGATGGTTGTCGGAGATGCATGCTTTTTCCGGCATGTGTAACGAGCCGGCGATGCTTTGTTCGGTTGTTTGTCGGGTTTCTCTCCTGGTTTCTCTTTCTCTGTTTGATTTTGCTTTTCGTTTGGCCAATCGGTGCATTGAAACGGTTGTTTGAGTTCTGGTTAGACGATGTGTGTTGGGTTTTGTGGTTTACACTTTTTCGTTGTCGGTTTTGGTGGCGGCTAGGGTTCGTATGCCCAAATCAGTCGCCATCAAGCCCTAAGCAGTGATAAAGTGGATTTTTGTTGAATAGATGCGTCACTCGGTTTACAGTGATGGATAATTGTCGTTGATCCTTAGATCTGCATAGCCATCTTTTTGCGATGGTGTGTGTTGTTGATTTGGTTATCTTTGGTTCTGGGTTGCTATCTCTCTGTTTATTCCGGTTGTTTTTTGGCCAGGTGTAATTGAGTTTTATTGTTGTGATATGGTGTTGCTGGTGTTTGGATCTGTGTAGATTTGAGTTCACCAGTTGCGAATGTTGTGACTGGTTGTGGTGTTTGTTATTGATCTGTGGTGATGGATGTGGATCTGTATGAAGATCTGAATCAAGCTTTTGTGGTGATTATTGTAGGTTGATGGTGATGGGATCTGTATCTAGATCTCTATCAAACTTTGTGTTTTTGAGCTGCCTGTCTATGATGACGTTGTCTGAGACGCATACGTCGTTGCCAACAATGGTTAGGTGGCGACATGTTTACTAAAAAGGTGATGATGAGGACGAGGTGTAATTATCCCTGTGGCGTGGCATTCACTGCAGCCATGGGATGTTATTGTTTGACACCCCTCTGAGCCTTGATTGTTTGCTGTGAAGTTTTGTCTTTTACATATTTATTTTTGGTTTAAACTCTTTGATATCTTAAAATTGTGTTTTCTATTGTTTGCACTGCAATTGATGTTCTTTATATTTGGTATCCTCCCTCATTTGGAAACTAATTGGTTGTTTGCATACTATTGTCAGTTTGTGTTTTGATTTGGTATTTGATTGTGGTATTGTTCTCAAAACTAAAATTTAGTAGAAATTTGAACTCAAATATGTAGCTAAAATCAAGTGTGTGACTACAATGACATTGGGAAAAAAAACGTCTCCTTAGTTGGTAGACAAGGATGGTAGGTATGGATTCCCATACTTGCAACCCGTTTTTCACTATGAGTCTCGACACTATTTTATAGTTTGAGCCAATGTGTACAAAGGAAAAATAGAGTTTAAAAGACATTAAAGTATATATATTTATCTAATGGATGGTAAAAAAATAGGCGCGCGCAACGCGCGGCCTTAGTATAAAACTAGTTTGCATGAATGCAAGAATGAAATACCAAAATGTAAGGATTGGGAATATGAAGGATGTGAAGTTGGATAAACCTGGATAAATTTGCATGAATGTAAGAATGAAATACCAAAATGTAAGGATTAAGAATATGAAGGATGTGAAGTTGGATAAACCTCCAATTCTTCATGGGTAGTAAGAAATTGTATATATGAAACATGAATAAATATGATTATTAATAAGGCGTAATATTCGAATGGCCACTTGATGGTGACTTACTCGGATTTTTGTAGTATTGGATTGCCATTTGGTGACTTTGGTAAGAAAAACTCAAGATATAAGTGGAGTTTTTGAAGTTTAGCTTCTGACATGGACATGTCTGATATAAACATGGCCATGCAGCACCTGAAGGAGTTTATTTTTGAGTTTAGCCTCTGACATGACCATGTCTGATAGAACATGGTCATATAGCATCTGATGAGAAATCTAATTGTAACATGGCTATGTTACTTATGTACATGGTCATGTTCTGCTCAAAAATCGTTTCTTTAATAAGTCATTGTTTCTAACTTATTATGGTTTCGTGTAGGTAAATTCTCAACTTAGATCAAGTCAAGACCATGGATGAATACACACCCACTCTTTTTTTCATCATGTTATGGGTCAAAGTTTTGCTCTTGAATCTAAATGGTTTTAAAACTTATATTGTATGTTGTTTCTAAACTTAAATATTGTCGCTAGTTATGATGGACGAAACTATATGTATGATGAATTTCCGGATTGTTGTGTTTAAGGAAATCTTTTGGAATATATATATAAGTATTTATAAAAGTTTTTAATTGGCTTACTTTATACGATAAGTTATCAAAAAAAGGAAGAGACAAATGGACGAGTCTTACAAGCCAGACCGTACCTTATGTTTCTTTCACGGTGGTTGTAGTGAACATTCTCCTACAGAGTTCCCAACAAATGCTCGGTAGTTGACATGCCAATTCCATGATTGTTTCAAAATGACTGACATGTAAATTAAGTAGTTACGGAGCCATTTCATACAAATTTGCCTAATTTCTTCCATTACCAACTTCCTAACTTTTATCCTTGAAGCCTCCCCAACTTCATTACTTTGTGTAATTGGTATGAGAGAATGGTCAAGATGCTCATTCGCCGGTTCTTTATAATGTAGAATGTCTTCCATCGAGTTTAAATATTCAATCTCTTGATCTCGAAGACTTGTCACTTCTTCTTCCATATCACGTTCAACCATAGTAGATTGAATCTCTTGTTTTTCAACAACTAAGGGAAGTGGTGTGGTATTAGTCTCCATAACCTCTTCCTCTACCTCATCCTCAATCCTTGCCAACTGATTAACTAGTCAAACCAATTGCCTAGAAATTTCTTCATTGGTCTTTTCTTGTACTTCTTTAAATTGTTTGATCATCTTAATATCCTTTGAAAGACCTTGGATTGCTCCTAATATTGCATCGTCAGAACTGTTATTATTGGATGAGGAGCTTTGTTGTTGCTGATAATTCCTTTTCTGACCTTCACTGTATAGCCCTCTTTGATATCCTCCATGATTGTAATTGTGCTTGCGGGCATGGTATTGAACAATTCCTTGAATTTGTACCTGAAAGATGGAATTCAATTGATTGTTAGTATTACCATATTTGAGACCTTGATGATTTAGTAGCCTCGGATGATATCCATTAAAGTTCATATCAAACTCTCTTTGTTCCCCTTGAGCTTGAACTTGAATAATCTCAGACTGGTAATATCCTTTATAAATTATTGAAGGAGACTCATGTTGCGGATAATACGAGGGTATCCCCTCATCATCATAGGTTGCCCTTAAATATCCTTTCTCTCTCCTATATTCGGAACATCTTCTCTATATGTTTCCATATTTGTTGTCGAAGTGTGGACAATCTTGAACCCAGTGATCATAGCTCCCACAACAAATACATGGATCGTCATCCCAATCCACATCTATGATGATATCAAATTCCCTGAGATTCTATTATTCCTGTTAAGAATGAGCCTGCACAAAAAAAAAAAAAACTAGAATACCCAAGGTAATGATGTAAAAAAAATAAAATAACATAAAGTAAAAATAAAAAAAATATTTTTGGATTTTTTTAGATTTTGAAAAAGAGGTAAACTACATTAAACTAAACACCAAGCGCACGAATTCTCCGACAACGGCGCCATTTTGATCTAGCTGTCGTTGGCTAATCAAAAACAAGTATTTGATTAACTTAAATACCTATATGAGTACGGGTAAGTAAGGTCGTCTCAACAGGGAATTGGTGGAAAGTGTAAATTTAAACTAAATTAATTAAGTTAACCAAAAGAACGAAATTCACTAAACTACTAAATGAACTAAACTTGCTAACAACTTCAAATTAAAATTGAAACTTTGATTGATTCAAAAACTTAATTTGCATAAACCACAAACTTGAAAAAGGTTTTTAAACAATTAATTAAAAAGGTAGTTAGTCTCGGTATCCAAGTTCAAGGATCAAAGCTAGTCACTTTTAACCTAGTGAAATCACGTATTTTTGATTCGTATATATGGCTTTTGACTAAAGTGATATCAAAGGAACAAACTTCTCAACTCGCTCATTCACAATGTACCAATCTAACTATATCAAATTACCCACCCAAACCAATGACTTCACAATGTAGTAAACCAAAGAACTGATGATAAAAGTATGCAACTTTCTTTATAATTATATTGTTTAAGTTAATAAAAAACACAAACTTGAATAATAAAATCCAAATCCAATACAAAACTAGGTTTAAAAGCAACTAAACATCGCACGTATACGAACTCTTCACCCGGAAGCAACCACGAAAGAAAACTAGCCACTCATGTTCTTCATTGGATCTTTAATCTTCAACTGTTGATGTTGATCAATGATTATTGGGAATGGATTGGAGACTTTGAAATGATGGAAAATATGATCTTGGATGCCAAAATTTGTCCAAAAGAAAGTCTTTTTCGAATGGGGGCTGAGATGTTGCTTAAATAGCTTTTAAAAAATGACCTAGGGCACTTTCCTTATCGAAGTCGCCGTAGACTACAACCATCTGATATAGCCTACGACCAAAGCTCTCTGTCCTACAACCAAATCTGATTGTTTCTACCCGCTGTAGTCTACACCCACCTGGGCGTATAATACGCCAACACCTTTTTTTTCCTTGTTTCTTCACTTTCTTCATCTCGTTCTCGACCCTCGTCCGCTCCTTCCGTTTAAGTATTCCAAATCCACCTTTTTACCTACAATAACATTCATGCATATAGTCAATGTATTCATTGTAATCACATGTAATAAAGCATAAAAACACATGTAATATTTATCATTTAAATACTTAAACCATCATTCTCACGTTACCCGGCCGTTACAATGCGCGGCCCGGTCTTAAATCTAGTCATTCCTAAAGTAAAAAAAAAGTTTTTTATCGACGTATGTCGTGACCTGGCCGCTACAACGCACGACCCGGTCTTAAATCTAGTCATTCCAAGTAAAAAAAAAGAAATATATAAATATCAATCGTGAAGTTAAAAGAAAATATTCCGTTTGGAGCAAGAAAATAACAAAGGTCGGTTTAATAAATAAAAGTATTTGCATGTTTACAAAACATAATTTATATTATAGTGTATTGTCACGGGCTTATCTTCTTCAAGTCGCATGCGGCACTTAGACCCGTTCCAAGTCAGTCTTTTAGTCTTGTTGAGATGGGTTGGGCAGCGGAAGTCTTGTAAAAAGGAAAGTTGGATTTGTAGGACAAAAGTAGAGTGTGCTTGTGATGCTTGATTACAACACAAGTAAGAAGCTTGTATTACTAGAACACAAGTACAAAGTACGCTTACAAAGGTGTAAGTAGATGTGAAGTATGCTAGGTAATTACAAATGATCCATACAACACCTATTTACACTAGTTTGCCTACTAATCTAGAGTGTTTTTGATCTAGATCATTCTATACATAATATCTAGTCCTTAATCTAGAGATTTCTATCATTAATATCTAAGATATTATCAAGCTAAATATCTAGCAAGTCTAGATAGTTCTTATGGTGATATTTTGGCTGAATTTTCAAGCCTTTTCTAGAGTCTTCTAAGACATTCCAAGGCAGATTTTCGTAGGACAAAATGGCAGCACCATTGAGAACATTTTCCGGCACTTTACGGGCTGTTCTAGACCCTTTCAATGTTGCCTAGTTGTTGCAGAATGGTGTAGGCTGTTCCAGAACCTTTCGGACAGCCAATGTTGCTTTGAAATGGCCCATAATCGATGAACGTTAGGGTGTTTCGACCTAAAATTTGATGGTTCATGACATTCTCCCCCACCTAATGTCACGACGTCCTCGTCGTGTTTGCTGGATGCCTCACGAGGCCCTCATGAGTTTGATGATACAGACTTGCCTCGTCGCCTTGTATCTGGCTCCAAGGTAGCTGTGTGCACTTGGTTGTGACATCTACCCTAAAACCGAACCCGAATGCCCGACTCGAACCCGGAGTTATCTATCTATATGGTATCTGTATCTAGTTTGCTCAAAGATGTAATGTATCGGTATTATTAATATAAATAAATATGTCGGAAATCTATGTTTTCCCTGTCTTTAATAAAATGATCAAATTTATTTTGAGTTATTATCTAACTATACTATTTAATTATTACTATTTATAATGCATAATCTAAAAAATATATAAGATGTAAATATAAAAGAGAGTGTATAAATAATATCAAGTTTATTAATTTGAAGTCTAAAAATAGCCATTCAACGTCAAAGACCAAACGGTTATATAAGCGTCAATTTTATAAAGGTTACAAGTTAACTTGGTTAAGTTAGTTTGTTAAGTTAAAGTTTGGTGCCAAAATTTTCAAAATATAAACTTATATTAAGTTAAAGTTTCAATTTAATAACAATCCAAAATGTAAGGACCCAAGTTGTAAATTTAGAAACCAATTCCCCCTGATGCTCCCCGTTTTTCAATTGACCTTTGAGGGCGAAATTTTCGGTAACTTTCTTGAACTCCTGGAATGTCCAAAATGACCATTTTAACTCCTTTTAAACTTTTAAACCAATCCCAAAATGTTTAAACGCTCGATTCGAACCTCTTGAACTAAAAAACATGTACCCTAACTCGTCTTAAACCGAGAATTGATTAGATGAATTTGTAACCGGCGCCTTTAATTCCGAATTCAATCATTCCAACATCCTTCTGATTAATTAGAAACATCACAATACACATATGCATCCATTTCCACTTCCACAATCACTAGTTCTCATTGCAAACTCTTTCTAATCTCAAATCAAACCAAAAGCTCGAAATTCCGGTGACTCCGCTGTTCACCAACTTCCAGGCGACAATCAGGTATGTATTTATGGTCTTTGTGCACGTCTTGATTCATTGATCAAAAACCCTATGTTTATTTTGGATTTCAAAATCATTTAGTTGATCAATCGAGTGGATTTAGAATCTAGGGTTCTTAGGAATTTGGGTATTTTTACTGAATAAAGGTAAAAGCAATTTATTTCTAATTTCTAAACAAAAGAAGCATATAGTGCGGCTGGTTGGTGTTGTTATGTATTGGGTAAGTGCCAAGGGTTCAAACCCTGGTCATTGCTGTTATTATTATTATTATTATTATTATTATTATTATTTATATATATACATTTCAAATTGACGTTAGCAGTGTTTTACAATTTCTGTTGCACTGGGTACAATTTGTTTTGCATGTTTTACAATTTATATTGCATTTGGTACAATTTGTTACACTGGTTAGTTATTTATATGCACAAGGTACAAGACCCATACAACCCTTAGTGGAATCCACATGTTCCAACACCATGTTTTGTTGTAACACGTGCCCTCATTTCCTTCCCTTTTGAGTTTAACCCCTGGTTTTTTTATCCCACCCATCTTTTGCTTTTAATATTGTTTTTGAGTTCTCATTGCACCATGTATCCCTTGTCATGCTATCATTTTCTTTTATTAGAGAGAGAGAGATTTATAGAGAGAGCATAATCATCGTTTTTATCTCTAGGATTCATGTATGAACATTGCAGTCTTTCCTTTTGGGAAGATAATTTATAGATCTGTATCCGGGAGTCGTGTGGAAGAAAATTAGGGGTTTTGCTTTTTCCCAGCCGCTAACGACCGATAGGCATGGTGGAGTTGTGTGCAGTTGGATATTGTCCCATCTGTCTTCTTTATCTATCCCCTGCTCCATCACTAACTTGTCAACGACCCTCATTTCTTCATATTGGGTTTTTTATTTTGGGGTTGTGATGATACGTATAGATGTATCTAAGACCCATTGTATGGAAAGTGCGGTATTTGTCGTGTTGGTGTGACAACTTAATGGCCACATGTGAATTTTCATATATAGTAATGACCTAATTTTTTTAAGCAACAATAGAATACAAAATCTAAGCCGGCCTGCATTCCTCATACATGATACATGTGTATTAGTGGCACAAATGTCTCTGGTTTTATGATTACTTGGCTTGGTTGAGATTTTTGGGTGTTAGTTTTATCTTTTGGATTCTTGGTCACTACTTATCCTTTTTAAGTTCAAAGTGTTAATTTGTTCTTAATACTAATACATATAACTTATGTATTGTAATTTACCAAGTATATACAAAGTCAACATCGCACATCGGTTAGGAAGGAGAACAAAGCCTGCCTTATAAGGGGGTGGAAACCTTCTCTACCATGACGCGTTTTAAAACCGTGAGGGGCAGCGCCTGAAGGCGTTCTGGCTGCCATAGCAGACAATATCATGGTGCGGTTTCACTGGGCTGTTACATATTGTATTAGAGCTAGGGATCGGAGCGCTGTGCCAGCGGGGACGCTAGGCTCATTAAGGAGGGTAGAATGTAATATCCTACATTGGTTGGAAAGGAGAACAAAGTCTGCCTTATAAGGAGGTGGAAACCTTCCCACCCATGACGTGTTTTAAAACCATGAGGGGCGGCGCCTGAGGGCGTTCTGGCTGTCAAAGTGGACAATATCATGGCGCGGTTTTGCTGGGCTATTACATTGGTTGCCTTTGATGAGGTACATTGTATTAAGGAATGTTACTGGACAGGCTTTGGCTTTTCAAAAGAAATCCATACCCAGTATGATGTTGTAGTCGTCTAAGGAAACGACTGAAAAATGTGACTTGCCTATCCAAGTGCCAATCTTGACTCTGACGCCCCATGCAACCCCTTCGATTGGTTTTGGGTCCCCTGCAGCAGCCTTGATTGACCCCATCTTGCGTGGTTATCCGTATGCAAAGCGTCCTTGCCTCATCTGGTGTGATGAACTTATGAGTTGCACCAGTGTCGACAAAATCTTTGACAGTATGTCCCTTGATCTCCAAGTTCACAAGTCGCAATCCTTGTGAGTCGGTCTTTGATTTGCCTGTGACGGAAACCGGGTTATGTTGGTTTGCCATCACTAAAAAGTTTGCCTTCGACTGTTTGCATTTCCCTAAGCGAGCCTCCTCTTGGTCGTTAGGTTCATCTTCAGCTTGAATCAAGGCCATTAACCTAGCCTTTTGGTTTAGTATAGTTATTTAATTTGATTATGTTATAGGTGTGACATTGTAGATGATATTTTAGTGGCATTATGTTTTGTGGGGCTCTTTATTACCAACTAACCATCCTCACACACCGGATTTTTTTACCAGGTAATCATCCTCACACGCCAGAGACAAACATAATTCTCAACAACACATCCAAGTCTAAAAGTCGAAGTCGTTAGATGAACAAACTAATTCAAGACACCCAAGTTAGGTCTAAAACCCAAAGTCCAAAATTAGTTTCAACTTCAAAGTCTTCATCTTCTTCAGGAATCTTTAGTACTTCATTACTTCTTCAGCAAGATTTTGGCTATGTTGTGGATCAAGCTATTGTTTATAACCCAGGCCCAACACTACTTGCATCATGAAAAAGTTCAATCTTGTAAGTCTAAAGAATAATTTGTTTACAAACAAAAATGTAGATTTCATGTAAATTCATACTAATATAAATTGATAGTGAAATTAAATTAAATAAAAAATATTACTTTAGAAGGAAGGCATTATCACAAATGTGCTCAAAGAATTACTATTGACTCACTCATCCTTTCAAGGAAACTCTTGACATAACCAACTAAGCTTGATGACACATATGTGAGAAAGAAGATGGGATATGTCAAGTGATGTTGTTCCCAACATTGCATCACTCAAGTAAATATTTATACAAAAGTAAAGAGGACATCAAAGTTGAAGGTACCCATAAGTAAAAACCTACAACTTTTATGCAGGCTAACCTGTTCAAGTATCAAAAGCAGGTCTAGCACCCGTCCAACAATATCCACATGCAACAGTACATTCTCGTTTACTCTTAGAGTGTCTCCCAAAAAGCCAAAACACTTGCACCACTTGATTGCAACAACAAATCACATACGTCACGAACAAATAGAAACCAAAAGCAACCACTAAAATCCATCTTTAAAGAGTCTCAGAGGGTGCTTCATGGCTGCAATATGTGCCACGCCAAGGAAAAAACCTCGTCATCATAGGCTCGCACAAATTTTTCATTACCAAATAAAAAAACTTTGACAATCTAACAGCAACCAACATATGCAAGACTGTCAAAAAGCCAAAACACATGCATCCAATTCAATGTAGCATGATTGTTCTAGACGAACCGTGCATGGATCTAGATCTGAGATTGTTTAGGGATGTTGTTTGCAATCAGTGATGCGGAAAATCAATAATCACGTATTGATGCTTGAATTCTCATGAAGATCAATGCAAGGTATGATGAAGATGATGATAATATGAATAGGTGAATTGTATTAGATCAATGGAGGTTACAAGAGAATATGGAATGAAATGCAGGCAACTCTTAATCACAAATGACCTAGGTGATGGTATTTATAGTCCATACCATTTACCTTCCATTTCAACCTAAACACGTGCAATTAAGCACAAACGCGCATTTAAGCACGAAACGATTACACATATATTCTAACGTCAAATACAATTAATGAACGTCTTCACCCGTGCTTGCTCGCGATGATGCTCGATATCTTCACTCGCTTATATTTGTAAAATGACATCTTCAAATAGCCCCAGCAGTACTCCCCCTAAGATGACACTTTACAAATCCTACATATTAGCTTAAATCTTCATGTGACAAGCATAGAGAGCAACTTAAAGTTTTGGTATGCATTATCTTCTAGAGGACCCAACAGTAGTCCCCCTAAGATGATGCTGTCAAAACTCTGTCTTTCAACAAGCAATCTACATCCATCTCTCCCTTATGAGTAACATCAGTGGCTATGGAAAGAAATAAGCAGAGAGTAGATTCCGATGAATCTATATATCAGCAACGGTATCTTCTTCAAGGTTGAAGTAGAATGCGAAGACTTCTTTGACTTAGAATAATCCCCCTCAACTTTTGCTTTAGAGGTTAACGAGATCCGTGTATGAGATATTAAGAGGAGGATTCTTAACACTCAGCAATCTAACTTGGAGATCTTTGGACTGAAATCAGGCTTGAACATGAACATCTTCAAGTCGCGTGGATGCTTGTTCTGCAATGGAAACTGTTCCTGCAACTCAAAGAAAAACATTAAAACTCAGGCAATAATGTGCATTTATCATCAATGTAAAGATTAAGTTCTCAATCGTATGAGATATTGCTTGATGAACAACTACTACATCAATAACACATGTTAGACTGCCAACACAAAAGAAAAAGATTAAAATGGCAATCTTTTTGGTGTTTTTGAATTTTTCAATGTTTTTGATATTTTTGGAATTTTCTCTTTACATCTATGAATCTTTAACCTGCAATGAGATCATACCAGCAATTTATCCAACACATGTTTTGCAGTTCTTGCGAATAGACATTTGAATTATAAAGTAATTGAGTGATGAATTGTTGAACAAATCAATTAGCTCGAAGTGACACACTTATTTTTTCTATTCTTGATGATCAATTAGGTTGATTAGGAATAAGTTTTCAGTGACCCATACCTTGCACATTAGAAAGTTATACACTTCATCCAAATATCCTGAGAACACCACAACACGTCAGGTCACTTACAATCATACTCAGTGTGGAATAGGTTTCTTATCTATTTGGATTTGGTCCACTTTGGGACTTCTTTTGGAATTCCTTTTTGGAATTATCTTTTGCTTATGTTCCCTTTGGGAATCTTCTGAATTCCATTTTGGAATTTTTGGTGATGGTCCATCTTTGGGACTCTTTTCTGTTCCATTTTAGAATCTTTTGCTGCACCTTGAAGCTCAAAAGAGACTTCACGTAAGACTTCAGGTCTGTGGGTACCACAACAAAGAAGGTCACAGATGCAGTTCATCACACTGAATAGATTGCATCGTTACCCAATGTAAATTGGATGCTTCACTAGATATCTATTAGATTTGTATAGACAATACATATGCACTTGATATGTTTCAACCACAAAAACTCATTAGAATTTAGTTAAATCATCATGGAATGTACTTGTTCAGTATACTTGTCTGAGCTGTCTCGCACATCAATATTCATGCTTCAGTCTTTATTTTTTAATATGATGCATTGAATAAACCTAGTGTACTATCATTTCTCATGTACGTGCAAGTAGATTCAACATATTTTTGGATTTTTCTGATTTTATCATCATTCTTTTTTACTTTTATGATATTATGTGATTTCTCCCCCTAAACTTTTAAACTTCTACGAAAATTGAAAGTTTAATAAAAAGAAAATGGCAAATATGTTATCAACGTATGAAGAGTGCATGCAATATACTTAATCTAAATAGACGAAATGAAACATCGGTTGTTTCTTGCACTGCCATCATTGTTTGATTTTTGAAAATGATTTTTAAAAAAATTCCTCTAATGATTCCTTTTTGTTTCCAACTCCATTTGATGTCAGTTGCATCGAAGACATCATGAACAAGATTCGGTATCTTGTGATGATAAGGGATCAGCCACGCTCTTCATTTCTTTGTTTAACCGGCCTCCATAACTGTCCCTAACATACTAACAAATTAGTTAGAGGTAATGACCCAAACCATTTCGGTTTTGGCTCGTCCAAATTCATCAACATAAGAGATATTCTCATAAGTGCAAGGAATACCTTCAGGTGGTAGTTTTGATGATACAATGTAATTTGTACCTTCATCTTCTTTCATGGATTGTTTGTCAAAAGAGTAATTATAGTCATTTTCAAACATATTATGAATTCCTTTTAAAAACATGTTTTGTTGACTATATTTCTTGTTCAAAGATTGATTCACTATTGGAATCATTTAAATCATGATTTCCCTTTTTGTTTCTGACAAACTTTGGTGTCCATGAATCATTGACATCTTGATTTTCATCAAACGAATGTCTATGATTAGATCTTTTAAAGTTAGAAAAATACCTGGAAGGGTATGCACGTGATGAACTTCTTTGGACTGACCTTCTCGGCTTGTAGTAGCACTCAGATGTGTTGTGATTTACCATGTCACAGAAGGAACAGTACTTGTTGTAGTAACATTCCATGGTGTCGTGGTTGTACATCTGACAGTTGGTGCAATACTTGTTGTAGTAGCATTCCGTTGTCATATGATTGTACATCTCACATATCTCGCAGTACTTTTGATGAGCCTTGAAGGGAGACCTCTTTCTTTGCTTTTGAGAAGCCTTTGCTGTTGAACCTTTTTGTTTATGAGGAGCTTTGAGCTCTGAATCTTGTTGAAGCTTGATTGAAGAAGCTGGAGTCTTGAACATGTTTGCTTTTGAACCATATGGAAAGACACCTTGACTGTAGATACAATCTGAGATATGATGAGTTTCAGAGTCATAGATTAAACAGTAGATGTTACTGTTTGAATCGCTTAGGGATTCGGAATCTTGAGACTTTGAAGTAGAAGGAGTCTGTGGTGTAGAATTAGATGAAGTGGCCTTTGTCTTGTTCTTCTTGGCTTTGCTTTTCTTTCTTCTAACCTTCTTCTTCTTCTTCTTTGACTGAACCTCTTGTGTCTTTTCTTCTTCAGAAGATAGTGATCCAACAATTCCGGTTGGCACTAATCCCCCTTTTTCTTGTTCAGATGACTTTGTTTTTCAACTTCTTCTTTGATAACCACAATATCAGATTGTGATCTGTTCAATTTGTCAGTAAGCTCCATGAGTTGTACATTCAGATTGTACTTTTCAGTAAGCATTGAATCAACATTCTGTGTAAGAGATTTGAATCTTTCTTCACACAGTTTGTGATCTTCTTGAAGACTAGTGAATTTCTCTTGTTCTTCTTGAAGTTTGGTTTTCAGACTATTGTTTTCTGAATTAACCAACTCAGATAGTCTCTTCAACATTGTAATCTCTTCTTGCAAATCTTTGATCACACTGGATGAGTGTGTATTTGATTTTGCAGCTTAATTCTTGATATTCATTGCTTCTCTTTCACTTTTCTTGAGTGACTCTTGGAGGGATGTGATTCTTTGATCAGATGATTTGTTCTTGCAGATTCTTGTGCATGGTTTCTTCCTTCTTGAGTTTATCACAAATCTTGAATGAATATACTCTGTAGTGTTCAACTTGTATGAAACACTCTTTCATGCACATCTTTTCTCCAACGTGAATTGACATTTCAACATAAGAACTGTTCACTTCTTTCTTGGTTTCCTTTTCAGACATCAATTTCTCCATTTCTGATTTCAATTGAGCAATTGTCTCATCTTGCTTTGCAATGGTGTCTGACAAGTTGCTAATTTCTTTATCTTTCTTTTCAATCTCTTGAATGGAAACAACATCATTGTTTTCACTCCAATCATATTCTTCTTCTTCATCTTGATTTTCATGAGAATTTGTTTGAGTCACAAGAGCGAGTTTTGTGTGTTCATGAAAGTCTCTTCTCTTTTGATCACAAGCTTTGGCAACTTGAAGATATGTTGTTTCGAACATGTGATTGAATTCTGTAATAAATTCATTGATATCTTCCTTTTCATTTTCGTCTCGGATCACGGTTAACATGCTCGTTGACATTTTTCTTGAATTTTCAAAGTCATTTTGATGATTGTTCTGGGAAGTCATATTGGCTAAAAAAGACTAATATGAAATTTTGGAAAAATGAAATTTTCGATTTTCCAGACTTTTTTTTTACTGTTGAGACGGGTCACTATTGGGACGGGTGACAATTTGGACGGGTGACAATTTGGACGGGTCACTGTTGAGACGGGTGACTGTTGAGATGGCTGAACAGTTGAGACGGGTCAAAACACTGTTGAGTCGTGTCAAACACTATTGAGTCGTGTCAAACACTATTGAGTCGTGTCAACACTGTTGAGTCGTGTCAAGCACAATTTGGACGTGTCAGACATTGTTTGGACGTTTCAAGCACTGTTTGGTAGTGTCAACTTTGATGAACCGACTGAGACGTGTCAAAAACACTGTTTAGACGTGTCAAGTACTGTATAGACGGGTCAACAACTGTGGAGACGTTTCAACTTGGACGTTTCACCTTAGTTGTTTCAGCACAAGATTATCAACACTTAGGAAAATTTCTTTGAATCAACCACTCAATTCTTCAATTCTTCTTCAAATTATGATAAGTTTCTGGGCAAATATCAATCAATTCTTCAAATTTTCATATCAGATTGACTTTTCAAAGTCAAAATTATGATGAACACAAGATCAATTCTTCAATTTTTGTTGTTTTTGTTCAATTCAACACTTGTATTAGCTAAGGAATGATGTTTCTAACAATCCTTCAAAGAATTACACCTTAAAACAAGCTAAATCTTATTCAGATCTGGATTTTTGATGAAGAACACAACAAGTGGGTATTTGACAAAAATGACAAAATATGGATTGAAATCAACAAATCTGAATGGTTTGATCACAAATGAAGCTTAGGATTATGATTTCTAACATATCTCAATCATCAATTTTTCAAAACATCAACAAAATTTCGGATCTCAAATTTTGAGCAGTGAATATGACGAACATGAACAATTTCTTCAAAAACTCAATCAGATCTTCACCAATTGATCTCAAACTTTGCAGTTCTTTACACAAACATGAATCAAAGCTAACGGTAGCTAAAATTCCATCAATAACAACACAATCAAAGATCACCCAGCAGCTCTGATACCAATTGATAGTTCTAGACGAACCGAGCATGGATCTAGATCTGAGATTGTTTGGGGATGTTGTTTGAAATCAATGATGCGGAAACTCACTAATCACGTATTGATGCTTGAATGCTCATGAAGCTCAATGCAAGGTATGATGAAGATGATGATAATATGAATAGGTGAATTGTATTAGATCAATGGAGGTTACAAGAGAATATGGAATGAAATGCAGGCAACTCTTAATCACAAGTGACATAGGTGATGGTATTTATAGTCCATACCATTCACCTTACATTTCAACCTAAACACGTGCAATTAAGCACAAATGCGTAGTTAAGCACGAAACGATTACACATATATTCTAACGTCAAATACAACTAATGAACGTCTTCACCCGTGCTTGCTCGTGATGATGCTCGATATCTTCACTCGCTTATATTTGTAAAATGACATCTTCAAATAGCCCCAACATAGCAGCAGCTCACAAACGTCATGAACAAATAGAAACCATAAGCAACCGTTAAATGCTATCCTTAAAGAGCATTGTAGGGTGTTTCATGGATGCAATATGGGTCATGCCAGGAAACAAACCCCATCATTATAGGCTTTCCCACATTTTCCATTTAAAAAAAAAACAACTTTGACAATCTAACAACAGCTGCACACATCAACTTAACCGCGTAAAAGAATGTGCAACACCAAGAAATCAATCCCCATCATCATATCAATTCAACTTCAATATATCACAGCAACTTCAACTGTAGACAATAGTAGTTGCACACATAGTAACAATCTAACAACAACTTACAGCCTCAGAGGGGTTATCATGGTTGCACATAAAAAACAAGTCATATGCACACATTAACCTCGACTGCACACTAAAGCAGCTGCACACAAGAATGCGCCACGCCAAGAAATAAAACTCTATCTGATAGGTTCAATTGGATCGTTAATATCGCTCAATGATCAGAATAATTCATACACAAACACAGTTCAATCATAAACACAATTCATACTAATAATTCTCTTTTGTATATTGATGATCAAAGCAGATTTGTAATACAAGTGCAGGAGAAAATAAATCACACACACTAAGTTCTCTCTCTTACGTGAATTGTGATCTCTCCTCACACTCTCTCACTACATGCTTTTAAGCAACAATTACAAGTTTAAGGAATATAACAAAATAGACCCTAAACTATACATAAAACATATAAACAAATACAAAGTAAATCTTAACTAGGAAATAGCCCTAACACTATCATCATGTTAATTCATTTACCATATAACATAGCAACTTCCACTGCATATAAAAGTAGTTGTACACAACAACTTCAACTGCACAGAAACAATAGAAACGCAAGACAACACAACACAACACAACACAACACAACACAACACAACACAACACAACACAAAACGACCAACAACAAAAGTAGAAGCCAACATAAACAACAACATTAGAAAGTCGGTTCAGCCCTTATCACAAACAATAAAAACACAATAAACACAATAAAGACAAAGAAGTACACAATTTAGAATAATATTTACAAATCCAGGAGAAACAACAACAAAAAAAGAAATGTAAAAACAACACCACTAAAAAGAAAACAAACCTCAAGAAAGAAGAGAGTAGCAGAAACCTAAATTCAGAACACCAAGCTAATGCATGTCGCTGATCAAAGTAAAAAACAAAGAATTCAACAAAAATACCACTGGAATGCACCGATTTAGGGTAAAATTCAACCCATCAGTTGACCAACAATCAAGACACCAACAACTAACTAATTAACAATTAACCCACATCAGGTATCACAGCTCCACAAATATCACCATTTAAAAACCCTAGGTTACAATAGAGACCATCATCCTTCAATCGAAAAGAAACAGAGAGATGAGGGAAAGCAATAGAGTGGCAGCGCACTATCTAGAAGAAACCTAACATGTCGGCCGACAACAACGGAGACTTGCCGGAATCAACCTTTCTCTCTCTAGGTTTTCTGATGAAGTGAAATGAGAAGACCAATCACTAAATATAAATATGAAAATGCATGAGAAAATCATCAAGAAAACCAAAGTTAAATTACAAATATACCCCCACCCACCGATATTGTATTTTAGTAGTAAGGTTTAATATTATGTAAACAATTCTAACGATCGTTATGATTATAATCAATATTTTAAGTTATGACATTTAGACGGACATCCTTAAAGTTCGACCTAAACACAAGACTTTGTAGTTAATGTCTACCAAAAAGGAAGGATGATGTTAGACCCAAATTATGTATTTTAGATAATAATGCTCAAGATAATGCTTAGCATATTGCTCAAAATATTCAGCCACAACATCTACCATTTTAGAGAGACGTGGCTAGTGCAAAAAACTCTCGATTGATTATCGGAAAATGACGTAAAAGGATTAGTTAACATCCTTATAACCTCTATAAACCGGTTTTGTTGTTTCTTTCCCTTAACTATTTAACTTACTTGCATTAATCTAAACAAAAAGTTTAATTAAAGCTTTCTAAAACTAAAAGGAAGAACATTTTAAGAAACTATTTACCGCCCCCTTTCTAGTTTCTTACACATATCAAAATGTATTTTCATTTGTCTATCATCTCAAATTAGGTTTTTAATTACATAACCAAAATAGCACAAAATATATATGCTCATTTTCTTATACTTACCCTCTAAATTTTTATATTTGTAGACCTTTTTTATATATTTTTAATCCATACAAAAGTGAAAATTTACCAAACTAGGTAGATTCAGTCGCTCACTTATACTTTGAAACCTACATTAAGATAGTTTTACCCTAAGTGCATAACAATGTCGGCTGTTTAAATTGTTACTGCATTACAAAAAGTGTTTTTGCTGCATGGATTAGAGATAGTTTCGGGTTCTACCGCTACAAAAGAAAACATCAAAACATTCTAATGCAGCAAAAATTGTAAGATAAGCTGCATTATGTTATTTTCTAGTTTCAAAAGAGGTCTTGGTTTTGTCATCTCTTCTAGTGGGTATTGGGTGGTGCTTCCTTGTTACACATATAGTTGATATTAGGCAACCTCAACATAAACAAAAAGTCAAATTTTCATTTTAGACGAAGTATCGAAAACATTCATAAGGAACTTTGTTTATTGACATCTAAACATTCACTACTGACCCATAGAAGAGAATCAATAAGATTTTGATCATTGTACATTTGTACCCAAAAGAATATCAGCCATTGACATACAAGTCAATTTGAGTCATGTTAAATGATGCACATGCATATACAATGATGTTAAGTAAACTGTCAAAATAATCCAAAACCCAATTTATCATTTTAGGTGAATCAAAAGACAACACTGTAGAATATAATCTCATCAATTTAAAGCCTCAAGTTAGATTTTATGCAAAAAGATTTATTAACATTCATAGTAATGATTCAATACCTGCAATGACTTCCTCTCAAAAGTCAAAGAACAAAAAGAAAAAACAAATATGAGATAACACGTATTGAACTCAAATGAGTACATAAGGCTCAGATTTATAACTCCAATCACGGCTACAAATCTGTCTGTTATTGAATGAGTAAATAATTTATTTCACACACGTAAAAATCTGGATTGCCCCACCAGGATGCAAATAATATCACATTTCATCTTGACCGCTCGGGTAAATAAATGGAAATCATCATAGCCTATAGGTAAGTCATGTGTTTATGTAAAAACGATGGGAAAGTAACAAGGATTATTAGAACATACAAAGTTAACCATGTATAGCCAAACCATGCAAATGTATCCGGATTGCCCCGCCAAGATGTAGTTAGTATCACCCGTGTTCCGATCCAGGCGAACAGATTGAAATTCAACATCACTGCCTTTACTGATTGTAAAAATCATAACGAGTTTCATCCATACACTACACTGATGCACTTCTACTTTGAAATAGAAAAAGAGCAGTATACATACACAATAAGCAAATATATTATTGTATTGATGTTCTATCAATTAGCAACTTCATTGGAAATAGTAACCTTGTTTCATATAATACATGATACTGATACGAACCCAGCTCCCATGGAGCAGATTCGCATCACTTTTGGATCTGAATCTGACCATGTCAACCCGTTTCATGAATATGGGGATGTAAAGGGACGAGTGGAGTTGAAAAGTTTGAGGAAACTAAATGGTTGGAGGATAATAATTACATCATCAAAGTTTTCTTTTAAATACCATGTTCTTGTTTTTAGTTTTCATGTCTTGTTTATTTGATATCTTAGTTAGTCAAGTTCTAGGAGATTCCTCATCTCGAATTGGGTCTAGGAGATTCCCCATCTCGAATCGGGTTTATCGCTTTTGTAATCTGTTTTTCATTAATCTAATCATCCGACATTTGTTGGGTTCTATCAATGGTTCCATTGCCGGGAAACAAAGAGAAGATGATCCGGGAAACAGATTCTAGTTCTGATTCACTTGTTGCTCAATTAGCAGCCATTTCAGCACGATTAGACTCTTTAATTGCCTTAAAGAAGGACATTGCAGTCATCAAGGAGGCTTGGATGAGTGACAAGGAAGAGTCTTGTTCAAGGGAGACAAGAAATCTTAAACTAATAGATGCTACTACCGTGGAGTCAGTTGAAAAAGATCAACAGGAAACCCTAGAACCCGTGACTAACCCGAAGCAAATGGAGGAAATCATTTCACACGTGAACCTTGATGAGACAGAAGATCAGATCCATCCCGAAGAAGAAGAACATGAGATAAACAAGGATGAATTGGCGGAAATTAGTCTACCAGCCACTGAAAATGATTTATCAATTCTTCATGGTGGGTCTAGTGGACCCGTTGCAAGGCCATCGTCAAAGGGATTTGCCTTTATATGTTTTTCAACAAAAGATGCAGTTCACAAAGCTATAAAGGAGTTAATTGAATCTATGCTAGAAGGAAAGGTTTTTAAAAGGTGGGGAATCAACCTGCAACGACATTCAGTTTCAACTCACCAATGGGTATTTGAAGCAGGTCAGCCTATGATTGAGTGGCTTATCGCTTGGCACAACAGTCAACAATTATCGGATTATCGACTTGAGGACAAGTCGATTTTCCGGGTGGGATGCATTGATACGAACCCAGCTCCCATGGAGCAGATTCGCATCACTTTTGGATCTGAATCTGACCCTGTCAACCCGTTTCATGAATATAGGGATGTAAAGGGACGAGTGAAGTTGAAAAGTTTGAGGAAACTAAATGGTTGGAGGATAATAATTACATCATCAAAGTTTTCTTTTAAATACCATGTTCTTGTTTTTAGTTTTCATGTCTTGTTTATTTGATATCTTAGTTAGTCAAGTTCTAGGAGATTCCTCATCTCGAATTGGGTCTAGGAGATTCCCCATCTCGAATCGGGTTTATCGCTTTTGTAATCTGTTTTTCATTAATCTGATCATCCGACATTTGTTGGGTTCTATCAGATACACTCATCAAATCTAAAACACCATTGAATCTCTTTAGTAAACAAAAATCAGGGATTGTGCAACATTAGAAAATCATCATCAATGTGACAAAGACACGCAATATAAGCAATGATGCATACTGTTGTTAGCAAACATAAAGTACACATTTTAAATATCATCAATCAGTCAGAGGCAATAATATGTAACCCACACATAACTGACATCAAGACAATATTTAGTTATCATCAATTCCTTTAGTTGAGGCAAAGAAACCCTACACAACAATATAATCATTAATTTCAGAACCACACAATTGCTACCTAGGGTTTCGACGTAAAAAATTGGTGACGATACCCGGTAACAATGGGCGACATCAGGCGAGAAAGAGTAAACCCACACAGGCTAAGAGTTTTGGAAGAGAATGAACAATCAATGGCTGCAAAAGGGTCCTAGGTTTATACCCACTGGCCACCATCTTTGCGACGGCATGGAGTGTTACTCACCAATTTCAGCTGAAAATCATAACTTATCACATCCAAAACCCTACAACATTGAACAAAAGGGAATACACAAAATAAAAGGTCCATCACCAAGAGGTCACACATGTACGATACCCAACAACTATCGATGCAACCAAATCGCTGCCATTAAAGGCAACTAACAACTTCCCTACAAACCAAAAGCCATATAGAGCCAACGATCGTGATAGGGTTAAAAACCTTGTAATGTGAATGGAAGAGAGAAGAAGGTGAATTGTAGAAGAAGCTAAAGAATAGGAAACTCAACGTCTCCGCCATTGAACCTAGGAAACTCAACATTCTGTACCGGTATTTGCCAATTACCAACCTGTTGACCACCGTCCAGACGGCGACCAAGAATACCACTCGAACTATTATCATTCAAAGTCTTCAAGATCTGTTCTTGTTGTTTTATCATGGTGGCAAGAGTGGTTTGAATATCAGAGATGGCCTTCGTATGGTCTTGAATCGCCTTGTCAACTTCTTGGTTACGGGTGTTTGTCATTGTGATGGAGATTGCTGAGCTCTGACACCCTTGATAGGGTCAGAAACCTTGTAATGTGAATGGAAGAGAGAAGAAGGTGAATTGGAGAAGAAGCTAAAGAATAGGAATGGTGAATATTGACTCAAATCTCTTGTTACTTCATTATGATATGCAACCAAATATAAAAAGACCACAAAGTTACAAGGGACTCCCCTTGACTAATAAGAAAAGACATAAACAATACCATACCTTAAAAGAAATATTAAAAATAATAATAACCGTAACAGATCAGCAACCATCGTTTGCATCAGAAGCCGGAAACGACAACATGCAAGACCAAGTGCCTGTTTGGGATTGCTTATTTAGAGCAACTTATAACTTATTAACTTTTTAAAAAGTTAAAAGTAAGTTAAAAGATGTTTGGCAAACTACAAGTTGTGAGGGGAAAATTTAATAAGTCAATATCTCCTGACTTATTAACTTCTGGCAGAAGTTAAAGGAGAAAGAATAAGCAATCCTAAAGAGCCCCCAAATCAACACAACCGCAAATTGTAGGCCACACAGAACCAATTATCGGTAACAACCATCACAAAACCATAGGCAACACAAATCCAAGGATCAGAAACCATCATTGCAACCACCACCGTGTAACACTCCGACCCGAATGAGAATAAAAAGACTTTAAAAAATATCTATCCTACGCGATGCGCAGGGGAAGCCTTGGCATGCGCGTATCGCCTAGCCCATGAAAACCGGGTGCACAAAACAGGGGCCACATCCTGTATCACGCGAAACCACGCCTCCTACGCGATACGCGCTGGAGGAGGGTGTGGCATGCGTGTATAGCGTAGGCCATGATCGATAGCTATAAAAGGGGGTCGACCCCTCTTCATTTCTAGCACCTTCTCTTCACTTTCACTCTCTCTCTCTCTAAGCCATATCTGGCCAAAAACGTCCAACGAAGCCCCGAAGAAGTCCCGACGAGCTTTCGGAGAAGAACAGAAGCATTCAGAGGCTCGGTTTGAGTGCAGGTTTGCTCACGAGACGTTTACGAAGTATCTTCGGTGTCTGGTAAGAATCGTTTCAGTTTTCTTCGAGTTACTTACTATTCTATATGCACCCAAGATACTAAATCAAGACCCGTCATCATAGTGAACGGTGTCCTTCCTCGTACGTGTAAGCTCAAATCTGTTGGACAAGTCGAAGTGCTGCCCAAATCCAGAGAGACTCCCAGATCTAAACCCCACTCTGTCTAACTCACTAGGTAACCTCACAGGTTCCTTACTCGTTTAAGATTTATATGACTTTAAGTCCATGGGAAAACTAGGGTTTTAGAATAGAACCCTTAGTCATGTAATGTTACCAGTGTTATGATATGTTTTATAAAACCTAAATGAATGATAGAACCTAGTAAGAGACACGAGGATTTGATAATGTGGCTTTTCAAATAGAATTATAATGAGGATATAAGGAAACCCTGACTCAGATGCCAAAAGCACTCTGAATAAGGTGACTATACCAAGGATTAAAGTCATTACCTTGAGTCATATAATATGACTGAGGTAATACACATCGGTAGAGAGATACCGATAGGATTATTTCAAGAGGAACAAATCCTGACAACACGAATCGGTTACAGGGTTACCGAGACTAGCCACCAGCTCGTGATGTTTAGGCTACATCAAGAGGTGTGTCTAACCGCCCCACTTTTATATGTTTTATGATTTCGAGGTTGTATTCGAGCTTGTATAAAAAGTATGAAATGATTTGATAAAATGTTTTGAATATATGTGGTTATAAGTAGAATGCTCCTGGTGATCCAACGCATCTCAACTCAAGGTTCGTCCGGTTGTGGTGTGAGTTGGTCCGTTGTAATAAGCTTCTTGACGAGTCATCTTGATTATTCGGGATGGCGGCTACATGCCAGAGGGCAAGTCACTAAGGTAGGGCTTCTGGGGGTAGATCTTCGAGAACTACCGGCCTCGCCTCGGGATATGTATGCGTCTAGTTGGATCCAATTAGGTAGACCGATTGCTCGTAACAGGAAAGGCACACGATACCCGGGACGTTTTGAAATGCTATGGCATAGATTTGCCATATAGGTGCCTTAGATAATTCTGTAAGCATATTAGCAAGCATTACGTCAGTTGACGTCACGAAGTGACATAGTGAAGAGTTGACTTGTAGTATACTTATCACCACACATATATGAATGAATGATGTCTAGATGTTTTTATATGTTTCTTACGTCACTGGTTACGGCTCACCAACATATAGTTGTTGCTGTCTTTTAGCTCGTGATGCAGGTGAAAGGAATGTCCATGGACGTTCGTTAGGAAGGCTTAGATAGAGACGGACAAATAATGTCTCTTCACATAGGAGAAGGGCCAAAGTTGAAGATACCTAGGAATATTTTCTGTAGACCTAGTAGTATCAATGTAACGCACTCATGTCGAGTGTTAGACAATTATTATTTATGTTAAGACATTATCGAAAAATTCAATTTGGGTCTTTGAATGTGGTATTTTATAAGACTTATGCTATATTAATTTATATGATTGGCTGATATTATGCAATGGGTCGGGCCCTGGGAGTCGGGGTCTGACACACCGGAACACTGTAATCGCCAAGTTGGAGAAAGCAGAGAGAAGTGATGATGAAAGAGAGAGTGACACAATTTGTACTCTCTATAGGCAACAATAAAATACCCAAAACACCCCTAATTTACTATTTATTCCTAAGAAGTTTCAATATAAAATAAAACTAGGGTTACTGGCTCGCCCGCACATCACGCGAGTGTTAAGATTTGCTTTTTTGTATTTGGCTTTAAGCTACGTTTGTTTTAACTTGTCATATTGTCCAAGAAGTACCCTATCAAAGTTTTGATTGACAAAACCTACTACAAAAGATATAAATTGTGGGTGGGCATTGGGCTATGGTTTGCATAGTTACATACGAAAGTGTGTTATAAATTATCTATTTTAAACTTTGTCAAGCCTTCACAGTAGTGCAATACCCATGTTCACATTTCATTTCAAAACCCTATTCCACCCAAAATTGTAAAAACACAATTTTAAGTACCTTCAGTGAATCGATAAGGAAAACGTTAATGTAAATGGTTAAAACAGGGTTCGGAATACACTCATCACCGCCCAAAAAGAACAATAATAAAAAAATTAGGAGGGAATAAAAAAAAGATACAAAAAAACTTTAAAAACAAAAATCAACAAAACAAAACTTATGAAGGGGCTTAGAGAAATTTCAAATCAACGGTATGTTGTGACCGATCCGTGGCTTTAGTGGTTGCAGGCAAAACCGTAATCCACCAAAGCTGCCACGCCAACGGAGCATCATCGTTGAATTAACACGACTTCATCACAACCCCATGCCCCCATCTAATTCATCACAGCCCAATCAAACTCATAAAAACCCAAAAGTGATAATAACCAAATTCAAACACCAACTTTTGCAATAGTACAATCATCACAACGCCAACAGTACCATCCAACAGATTCACACAAATGTAAAACAGTCACCAAGGATTTCACATAATAGTACCATCATCACCAAGGTAATCGCAGGTGAACTCAAGGGTTCCACAAACAGTACTATAATCACCACCATAAAAAACAACGAGAGAAATCAAAGAGTCATCAGAAATGACAAAGTTAACGGTGAGTGAAGTCAAGTGTTTCACGCAATCATCCACGCCACCACCATCACAACCCAACACATGTCAAAACCAAAAAATCTCAACCGCCAAATGCATTACAAAAGCAGATCTATACAACCACCTAGCATCCCCCCAACAATCCCCACCGCACCAAAGTGAAAGACGACGGGTACAGTTTAAACCCATTTAAGATAACACAAAAAATAGTGGTTGATATCAAGGGTTTCACCCAAACATCCACGTGTCATCGTCACAACACCCAACATCTATTACAACGAAGATGACAAACATACAGATTCAACAACTAAAAGCTATCACCGAAATAGATGAGAACATGCAACAACAAATCGCACACCCTCACAGCCATAGGCCACACAGATCCAAAGATCCGGCAACTGGCGACAAAAACAGATCGAGAGAGGTGTACACACAGATGCTAGAACTCAACACAGACACACCGGAAATACATGAACCATAGGTAAAAAAAGATGTGAGAATGTGAGAGGGATAGGAAGGGGCATCAATTATATAGCTATGCGTGAAAAGACTAACATAACCCTGGTTACTGTTCAATTTCCTTGTGTAATCGATATAAAGGATAATAAAATAAGGGATAATAAAGTCTTCTATATTAGATTATCAGAATGATGAGAAATGAATATTAAGAAAAATGCAGTGAGAGCACCGCCAATGGTAAGTTTTTTTGATTTTTTAGATGAGAGAGAGTGTGAGGTAGAGGAAAGAGAAGATGTGGATGAGAGAAAGTAGGATGAAGTTCATCACAAAAAACGTAAATTTTTAGTTTTGTGAGTGTAAAGGAGGAAATAGAAAATAGGAATCAGAAAATGTGGTGGACCCATTTTTGAGTGTTGTGAATGGGCAGGAAAGATAAATGATTGGGCAGTTGCCACTTAGGATTTGTTTTGTTAGCTCTCTATTGGTGATGGTCCGATTGTAAGATGAAAATTGTGACCATGCAATTTAAAAACCAGAATATGATATGATACCTTAACCCAAACAAGCACATTTACCTCCCCAAATTCATATTTGGAACAATCTTTACCAATAAACCTATTAGTAGATTATCTAGAGGGGGGAACCTAGACCATCGTAGTCGTGGGTCTTTCGGTTTTGTAAGTGTTAAAATACACAACATGTTCGTATATCTATTATCTATTCGTCCTTTTGTTTAACTTTCCAAATTCGTTCCAATACAAATACTTTTAATTTGAAAAAATTAATATATAGAAATAAATTCCTATTTAAGACCCGCAGATAAAGAATGTGATGTTAATGCTTTCAGCATTTCTATCTCTAAATTATAAGAAACCGGATTCACATGAGAAGGTTTGGCTGAAATATATGTTATCTAACCATTCAAATATATATGCGTGCTTTTTAAATATAATCTAGAGAAGCAATTCTTGTTGTCTTTCCTATCTGGATCATATCGTTTTAGGCATTTCTTAAGCACATAATCTTCCTAGACACACTTAAAACAAGCCTTGAATGGTTTTTAATGGTTTTTAATGCTTTACAATGCCATGTGTTTTAACCGTGATGAAGATTTTTGTTGATTTCATTTGTTTGACAAACTTTGTGGTTCTTCAAATTCAATGCCACATTGATCTTTAACTCCCTGATACTTCGTTCGCAAATGCATCATTTGAACCTTCCTTAACAAACCCAATATGAACAAAAGTAAGAATGTCACCTGTTTTAAACTGATCAAAGAAGTTTGGAGAAACATGTACAAGTTTTAAAACATAAATTTAGAACAATCATTAATCTCATTGACTCTTTACACATTCGTCAAGACGAGCCCGGTAAAAACACCATTTAGCAACCACAACCTTAGCGTTTGCAAGATCGGATCGTGCTTGAGTTAAATTCTCAGTCCAATTATTTTACAAGAAAACCTTTTTGTGCACTAACTCTTGAAGAGTTTGGACCACGTTCTGAGGTGAATTAACTTTACTCGAACATACCGGCTCATTTTTTTCTAAATTTCATTATTAATGTGTTAAGTTTGATCACACTCGTCTATGAGTAACTTCGTGTTTGTCGCTTGATACCTTGGAACTTTAAAAGTACACTCATTAGTTGTTAGTGCCTAGATTCGCCGAGTCACTTTGTAAGTGCACCAAAATTCACTCGAAAAAACATAATTGCTTGTGAAATGTAACTGTGATTACAAAATAAAATTCACATCACCTGCCCAAGTTTATTAAAAAGTCAAGTTGGCCTAATTATTTACGTGAAAATCTTGGCCAAATGAAATGATAACTCTCACACACACACACACATATATATATATATATATGCAAGTATGCACACGTTTAGTTTATATATATATATACATATATATATATATACATATATATATATATATAGGTGAGATCCATTGAAAACATCATTTTAATTAAAAACACTAAAAACCAAAGAGTTTGGGTTTTTTTTATATGTAGTGGCAGTTTTGTAAATAAATTGTATTTTTTGGTCTAAATTTTAAAACAAGAAGGGTATTCTCGGTATATAGTAACTTAATTCTAGGAAACAAATATAGTTTGAAACATATATAGTTTGAATTCTAAAGATTATGCAAAACCAAAATCCAAATACGTATACACAAAAAACGGCTGAGAGTTTTAGGTTAAAAACACCAAGCTTATAATTGACTCTCTTGTTCGGCATATGTTAGAGGCAATTTGAAGGTTACCATCACAAAGAAGAACCCTAATCCTAACCCTATTATGGTTCGACATATTATACGACTCATCTGTAATTAGACATTGCTCAATTGGTTCCACAGATCCCAAATCACAACAACGATTGAGAAGTCTGTCGAAAAAGAAACCTCGCTGGTAAGAATAAGTGTCGATCGTGATAACTTGGTAGTACAATGCAACTGGTAAGTACTTTTTTGGGTCGATTGTTTTTTTTCAAATTGATATATAGAAGTAAAATTAAGAGTATGAGTAAGGTTCACATACAAAGTATGAGTTTGGTACAAAGTGTAAGAAGGATTTATAGCCATTAGATCTTAAGATCAAGTTGTAGATAAATCAATTGGTGGATGGGTATTTTTGTCATAGTCATTTTTGTTGACTTTTTCTCTCTCCACATGCAAGGCACATGTCAATTCCTCTAATTTTTTTAAATGTTAATAACTTTTACATACGACATTACTTTTAATAAAAATTACACCAAAAAAACAAGCGTTTTTTTATCTTCGAAACGCGTATAGTATTGATATATAAAAAACAAAAAAAAATTTCATGTATTTTTAGCTCTTGTGTAATATGTTATTGTGTTATATATTAGCTTATGTAATACCATGTTTTTTCAGCTCATTGTGTAACATTTTAGTTTATGTCATTGTGTAATACCACATAATATAATACAATGATCTAGTAAGATATAAATTAATAGTTTGCGTTTCCAACAAGTATTCAAACACATAATCTAACTTTGACAAAATTATCCTTAGTAAAAAACACAATATAACATAATGATCTCTTGAAATTCATATTCAAACATACAACCTTATTTGACACAAGGGTGAATTTATCATACAAAGTGTAAAAATGGTACAAAGCGTGAGAATGACACAATAATTCAAAAAAAACATAGTAGAGGATTAAAAAATTCATAACTAGCGTCTTAATTGTGTCTTTTATAAATTTTTGACACAATGAAAGTAAAAAAAAGACACAATGAAAACGTTAATTTTTAAAATTTTTCGTTTATTCTTTTTATGAAGGAGGACAACGTGGGAAACAAGGTCTCCGAAACACTGTTTTGGAATTCGATTTATATTGTGAGTTATAATATTTTTTTAGTGTGTCATTGTCTTTTTTTTACCATTGTGTCTTTCTCACACTTTGTACCAAAAAAATAATTTTGTATATGCACATTTCTCTTGATACAATGATACTTTATTAACACACGATATAACACTACGATCTACTAAAATATATACATTAATAATTTGCAATTACGTGTAGTATTCATAACTCACAAAAAAGACACAATGATTCAAAAAGACACAATTGAGGATTAAAAAAACTCATAACTCATAAAAGGTACTTCGAAGACCTTGTTCCCCATGTCGTCCTTCTTCATAAAAAAAGGCAAATTGGCCTAAAATAATCCCAACTAACACCTATTGGCTGAAAATAATCCAAACTCAGTTTATTCCCTCTAGTGGTCCTAAATCCAACTTTTTTGGCCTATAGTGGTCAGCCGTTAACTTTTTTCTATTTTTTTCGAATTTCAAACCGATATTTAGGGATTTTGATCGGGAGGAGAATACGATTCAGTTGATGTAAACCTTACTTCCAATTGTTGCTCCAAATGGTTTAATTTTGATATCCGGTTAAAGCACCATTAGGTTTTAAACACACGATTGAAGACCGTTTTGTCGTTTGGAACACCAGTTCGAAGTAAGATTTACATCAATTGAATCGTATACTCCTCCCGATCAATATCCATAAAACCTTGTTTTGAAATTCAAAAAAAAGTTAACGGCCGTTAAGTGCACTTAGCGGCGGACCACTGGAGGCCAAAAAAGTTGGATTTGGGACCACTGGAGGGAATAAACTGAGTTGGGAATAAACTGAGTTGGGATTATTCTTAGTCAATAGGCCAAAAAATTAACGTTTTCATTGTGTTTTTTATAAATTTTTTACACAACAAAAGACACAATGAAAGCGTTTTTTTCATTTATTCTTTTTATGAAGGAGGATGACGTGGGAAACAAGATCTCCGAAACACTTTTTGGAAATTCGATTTATATTGTGAGTTATAATATTTTTTTCTAGTACACCATTGTGTCTTTTTTTACCATTGTGTATTTCTACACTTTGTACCATAAAAATGATTTTGTATACGAACATTTCTCTTGACGCAATGATATTTTATTAACACACAATATAACACTACGATCTACTAAAATATATGCATTAACAATTTGCAGTTACGTGTAGTATTCATAACTTATAAAAAAGACACAATGATTCAAAAAAGACACAATGGATGATTAAAAAATTCATAACTCACAAAAAATGTCTCGGAGACCTTATTCCCCAAGTTGTCCTCCTTCATAAAAAGATAAACGAAATAATAAAAAAAATTACGTTTCATTGTGTCTTTTATAAATTTTTGACACAACAAAAGACACAATGAAAGTAAAAAAAAAAGACACAACGAAAAAGATAATTTTTTATTTTATTTTTTTGATTATTCGTTTATTCTTTTTATAAAGGAGGACAACGTGGAAAACACGGTCTCTTAAACACTTTTTTGAAATTCGATTTATATTGTGAGTTATAATATTTTTTTAATTTTTCATTGTGTCTTTTTTTACCATTGTGTCTTTCTCACACTTTGTACCAAAAAATAATTTTGTATATGAACATTCCATTGACACAATGATACTTTATTAACACACGATAACACTACGATATACTAAAATATATACATTAACAATTAGCAGTTATGTATAGTATTAAAATAAAAAATCAAATTGATACATAGATAATTTTTTAACACACAATATGATACAATGATATAATAACACACAATGACCTGACAGTGAGCTAAAAAACATGGTATTACACAAGCTATAATATAACACAATGACATGATATGACACAATGAGCTGAAAAAACATGGTTTACACAACTTATAATATAGTACAATGATATTACACAATGAGACTACACAATGAGCTGGAAAATTTGAAAAAAAAAATTCTTTTTTTATATATTAATATTATACGCGTTTCGAAGATAAAAAACGCTTATTTTTTTGGTGTAATTTGTATCAAAAAATAACGTCATATGTAAAAGTTATTAACGTTTCAAAAAAGTGGGGGAATTGACATGTGTCTTGCATGTGGAGAGAGGAAGTCAACAAAAGTGGCTATGACAAAAATACCCCTCCACCAACATGTATTACCACAACTTGATCTCAAACATTAAAAATTAATCTAATGGTTGAAAATCCTTCTTACACTCTGTACCATTTTTATCCTTTGTATGATAACCTAACTCTTAAGAGTAATACATATATGTATGTGTTCTTTAACAATGACATCGATTAAGGGATCTAGTTTTTTTTTTCCAGTTTTAAGTTTCTGTTTGTATAATTCTTTCATATACGTATGTGTATAAGTTTGGTAAAAAGTTGTATATGGATTAAAAATGAATAGATTTGGTCTTTAAACTGTCATATAAGTATGTTTTATAATCACACACGTATATGGATTTATGGATACGGTTTGTTAATACATTTTAGGATTTTAGTTCTATAAGTCAGTCATATAGTCATATACGTATGTGTATATGTCCATTAAACTTTCTTATATGGATAAATCATGAATATATTTGGATGTATGATTGTAAAGTTAGGTATTTATGTTCACAAAAATAATTGTATAACTACTAAAAACATGTATATAGGTTAAGGGATGTAGTTTGTTTTCGAAAATTAAGATGCTAGGTGAATAATATTGTCATATAAGTATGCGTATATATTAGTTAAACTGTTGTATATTGATTATTTTTGGTCTTTAAACTATCATATACGGATATATTGATTAATGAATATAGTTTGTTATTCAAATTTAGGATTGTGGAGGAATAAGTATGTGTATCTGATGTTTAAACTATGGAATATGGATTTGGTATATGAATAAAGCCGGAGAAGACTTGAATGTATGATTGCTAAGTTTGTATATGAAGTTGTGATTCAGTGTTTCAGATAGTAGGGTTGCCCCCTTTACCGAAAAAAGGGGAATCCTCTATCGCCCGAGAACTGCGGGGATTTCAAAATATGGTTGGGCACCACAAGTGTATGTATTAGAAAAATGGTTTGAATTCAGACAAAAAGATACTATTCTCCTATCGGCTAAGACTTTGACTTTTTCTCCTATCGGCTAATAGTCTATATCATAGCTCTACTCTAACTCTAAGAGGACAATCCGACGATTTAGCGGATCGGGGAATCATCTGAGCGGCAAGGGAGGAGTTCAAGTCTGCTTAGTATTGGGTGATTCAATTCACTTCTTCAACTGCTAAGAAGAATCGTTTTTCTTCCTATATTCCTAGTAGGACACTTGGTAGGACCAATGCCTTTGCCTTTTGGTTATGGAGTCTTTCCTTCCAAGCCGCTTTCAAAGCAAAAGCAGTAGGCAGTCTCTTCTTTCTTCTTATATGGTAACCAGTCTTTTTTAGAATGGTTGAATAGAGCCTCCCCTCTGTCTCCCAGTCTGTCTTATAATAAGATAGTAGTAAGTCAGTTGTGATTGCTAAGTTTGTATATGAAGTTGTGATTCAGTGTTGGTTTTTATATCGTCTAAATCAAATATTAGGTTAACGTGTCGAAAAGTTACTCAACTGTTTTTTTTCAATATTTTTTATATATTAAGCGATGAAGACAAATATAATACACAAGAAGGATGCAGCAAGTAAGTGAATTTTGTACTGTCATTTTTACAATTTTAGATATGCGTATGTGTTTTTCATATCACTGTTGTACAAATACAGGAAAAGTAAAAGATAAAGTAGTAGACAAGCCAAGTAGTGGGACAAGCTTTTGTTCTGGTTATGTATTTTGTTAATAATTACAATGTGGACTTATTAAATTCATGTTTATAATAGATAATGGAACCACGAAGGATAATGAAAGTGAATTGGGGAAAGACAATATTGGTATTGATAAATATGGTAAAGTTTGATCACTTAACCTACTAATGTTTTTCAACATTCATTTTTAATAATTATATAATTTGTTTTTTTAACAGTTCTGGACAGGAAAAAAACACCGTTAGAGAAGATGAAGATAATAGAAGAAGTAAAAAGAATTTTTTTACGTTACAATCAACAACATTCCATTCAAAGTAAAACGAAAATAAAGGTGTTCACGTCTAATTAGTATGCTATTTGTATGTAATGATGTTTTGTTGTTAATATGTGTTAAGCACCCTAATCAAATGGATTCGTCTATATGTGTGAGTAATGTAGAAAGTGAAAAGGGAAGCAATTATGGTTTAAGGAGAAAGAGTAATGCACTCAAGAAAAAAACCAACATACCCAAACAGAGGATAACTGAAAAAGATAAGTTTTGATTTAGGCATAATTTACAATAAACAACAGTTTGTATGGCTAAATGAAGTTATTATGATGTTCATATGAATATTCATGAAAAAGGTATGGGTAAAATATAAAAAAAAATTTATCTTAAATTAATAAAATATAATTTACTTGTATTTGTACAAATGCAGATGATGCTGATGATTATTTTGATGCTGGTTTGTCTAAGTCCAAGAAAAGAAAATCACATGAAGATGATGCTAAAGAGAAAAAGGTGAAGAGAGTAAGAGGTACGTAATGTAGTGCTAAAAAGAAACAACATATGGACAGTTAAAAGTCCAATATAATTACAAATTTGTGCGTTACTTAAAATTTGGTTTATGCAGGTAAATTGGATGATGATGCTGATTTATGTGATGATGATTATAAGGGAAAAAGGGAAAAAAGGTAAAGGGTGGTGATCCGAAAAATGTGTGGTTTGGTATACGCACGCGTGCGTCGCCAAAACAGTTATTCCTAACAATATCAACACTAAGTTTGGATCAAAAAAAGTGTTTAGATGAAATTGGTTTTGGAAAGATGGTGATGTTCAGTGTCGACGGTATACCAGCCAAGTTAGGACACTTCATTGTGGACAAACTAGATACTGAGAATATGGTTATGGATATGAGAAAGAATAAGATACCAATAGATAGGGATGCTATCCATCAGCTACTCGGTCTACCAAAGGGTGAGAAAAATGTGCTTGAAGAAAAAAAAGAAAAAGCTGTCACCGTTGTATGCAGAATGGAGGAAAAGATATCCAGAGGGTGTAATAGGGCAAAGTGTAGTAGCACAGAAAATTAGGAATGAGAAGTATGAAAGGGATGTTTCGAAGAATTCAAGTTGCAAGTTGGAGTTTTTTAAGTATTTCGACATTGAAAACAATTTAAAAGAGTATGATTGGTGTGGCCTGATTATGGATGCGATTAAGAAATGTAAAGATGGATGGAAAAGGTGCAATTTGGACTCCGAGTTCTTGGGACCACTAGTAGTATTGACGGTACGTACGTTTGTAAAATTACTAACCACTTAGTCCATGTGCATTTGTTTTTTGTACTAGGATAATTTATATGTAGTTTAAAATATATCTAAAATTAAAATAATGTACTGCTATGTTAATGAGTTTGTGTATTGTGATTACGTATACGTAAGTTTAGATATATATGAAAAATAAATTACGTAAATTTGTTATTGTGTTTTAATCATAAATCTGTTTAAAATTGACTTGTTTTTTCTATTTCATTGTAAACATGAAGCTTCTGTATTATGACCGAATGACATGCCCCAACATGGATAATGAACGGAAAAAATCGCCTCTTGAGTTGTGGACAATGGAAAAGCTAAAGAAGAGAGAAGAACAAGAAATAAATAATGGAGGTTTTGGAACGGGAGAATTAAGGGAAGCATATAGTTATGAAGAAGATGGAATAACAAATGTAAAGGTAAAAATTTGTTTTACGTACATATTTGAATAGAACGAAACTTATTTTATAATGATTAATAAATAAACAGGAAATACTGGAACATATAGATGAACTAGTTACAAGGGGTTTGAAAATAAAGGAAGAATATGAAATATGCAATAAAAGTTTTTCCAGAAAGCATGGAGGTTAAAGCGGACATCTGAAATATGCAATAAAAGTTTTTCCAGAAAGCATGGAGGTTAAAGCGTATATTGGACGATGTAATGAATTTTATCGTTATCCACTAGGTTCAGAAGTTAATAAGATGAATAGAGAAAATGAAGAAGAGAACGGAAGTGAGAATATTACAACAAAGGTTGCTGTTGATTTAGAAGTGCACGAGCCTGGAATTTGTACCCAGTCAGCTATTGTTGTTATGGATCTAGTGGAATTAGGAGCAATGGGAGCGTTTGTTGAATATGGTGATAAAAGCAAGGTAAAAAGAAAGGAAAGATGTGATGAAGATATTCCAAGTTGCAGTCTAGGTCTGGGATTAACACAACATAACGATAATGATGAATGTGACCCAGAAACTACACCTATAGCTACATCTCACCGAAGTTTTAATAAATAGCTAATTCGGGAAAGATTTGATAAAATGAAACCACAAGTGTCGAGTAAGTTTAAATCACCAAACATTGATAGAAAGGTTGATATTAATAAGAAGGTGATGACTGAAGAATTTAGAATAAGGAATTATATTGTTTCTGGCAAGCCGGATAGGAAGTAAGTTTAGTAATATATATATATATATATACATATATATTGGTGTTGAGCGAATAAAAGATTTAAACTGTTATCATTGTTTACTTAAATATAGGAAAATGGCGGAGATGATAAGGGCAAATGAGGTAGGGACAGTAGATTGGAGGTAAGTTTAGCAACTAGATAAAAATGTATGTTTTTAGTAATGACAAATCATTGTTATCTTATATTCCATTTAAATGAATGCAATTTTTTTATGCAGTGATGAAACAATTAGGGATGTTCGTGATTACAGGTATGTTATAGCAATGTTTGTTTCAATAGTTAAAGTGTTTTTATTATCGTTGTTGACCTGTGATCAACTAGTTACAACACCATAGTTTACATATACATATAAAACTAAAACGTATTCAATTCATACATAAACTTTGAATCTTTGCATAATGTGCAAAAAGAATTCAGCTCTTAAATATGTAAATTGGATATGTTTTTTTATTATAGTTGTCCACCATTGTTGTTTAATAAATGGACAAGGCGCACAGTTTCTCGCTTTTAGTAATGTTATACGTATACGTAAACTATTCTGTTAATGATTGTTTATTAGGATGTTTGAATTTTTGTAACAAACTCAAAATAGCATATAGAAACAGTTACCGTAGAAACTAGAAATTTTTTTTATTAAATATATTACTAGTTTTCATGTTATTCATAGATGGTTAGTATTTGTTTTTTTGACTTGGATATGTTAACAATGTATACATATACATATACATATACTAATATATAATGAAACAATGGGGATTTTTTAGGTGTATGAATGGCTGATATAGCATAGTAAACTGAATTTTTGTATTTTTCATTTGGGTATAGTGATATGTTGAATATCTAATGATGCATTTGTATTGGTCTGTTGTTGTAAACAGTGGGATTATATTCCAGACAAATAACTGGCCTAGGCTTAATTTCTTCACTTAGATTAACCTAGTTTAAAATCAACAGTTAATCAATGATGTTATTAACGGTTAGGCTAAAGTTCTGAACTATGACGAGAACTTAAGAAGCCCTAGTTCACCTTATAGGTTCTTTAGTGGAGAAACAACTTTTGTAAGTGAATCTTTTATGATCTAGGTATTTATATTTACTATGAAGTAAAAATGAAAACTATTTTTTATATTTCAAAATTCTGTAAACCACATAATATACTTAAACGTATCTATGTACATTTGTTTACTTTATTTTCGTTACATCATATGAGATACATTATACGTTAATGTATTTTAAGTGGTTTTCAATTTTTTAAATTATAAATGAGTTTCCATTAGACGTCACCCCTTTATATTTGTTGGTTTGTTACTGAGTAAATATAATAACTAACAATAACGACATAACTGTAATAGAATGGTTGGATGATAACCAATGGTGCTGAAAATGATACGGTTGAGACTCGACTAAATTATTTCGAAGAATGCATCACTCAAGAGATTAAAGACTGCAGAGAGGGTTTTGATATAAAAAGTGTGATATTTTAATGTTCCTAGTATACGAGAATCTGCATTTTTACTTGGTTTGTTTTGAGCTGCGGAACAATAAGATCACAATGATCGATAATATGTGTGATAAGGAATGTTTGATAGATTTTGACGATTCTGAAGATTTCAACAAGAAGGACACACCATATAAAGTGGTAAGTTTTCTTTTTATGTTCAATATTTAATTTGTATATTATGTGTCTTATGTATACATATAATTATATTAACAAATGATATATAATTCATGTAGAAACATATAGTGGTGGAATACCTCAAATCCATTAAACATCCAAAAAGTCAAAGTATGGAGGCCGCTAAAGTTGAAAAATTAAATGTTCCATGGGCTACTAAAAAAACAGTACAGATTGCGGTGTGTTTTTGATGAGGCACATGGAATGTTACATAGGAAGCCAAGAGAAGAATTGGGATTGTGGTTTTCCTAGAGAAGAAAAGCGGAAGAAGGAAAAATATTAGTGTTGAGGAAAAAATATGCTCATAAGATGTTACTTTCTGAAGTTAATACTCATAGGGCAATGGTTATGAATGAAACAAGTATAACAAAGAAGGGTATAATTAAACAAGTAAATGTTCGGTTGATATTTTTTGTTTTCATATATTTAGCAATATGAACGGTTGTTATTTTTTGTTTTTAGATTTTTAACAATATTTGGATATTGCAATCGCCAATGACTTTTATTTTTTAGTAAATTGATGTTTAGTTATATATGGGTATGTCTGCATGTTATCAATTATACTATGTCTAAGGAGTGAGTTTTCTGAATGGTTGACAACATATCTATTATCCATATCAAAAACAATTTTGGGTAGGGCATCTCTTCTCCATCTCTTATGCACATATTTCTCTGGAATTTTCTTAATATTATGATGCCAAAAACACAAAACACATGACGACAAAGGTAGCCAATACAAGTGAACGACATGCAAGAACGTGATACGGTAATGTCAGACAAATGTAGGTTGACCTACAATGTTAATGCATGTCAGTAACTTAATGAGATAAAATTACGTATACGTAAAAAGTTAGGGAAAATTTAAATGTACCTTAAATTCATTTATATGATCCATGTTATGATCCTGATGCGCAACAGTGTAAACAAAATTTCCCTGATCTTCAACACGACTAAATATGAAACAAAATTTGGTACATTTATCAATCTCCTTTTATACCTCTAGAAAAATGTTGTGAGTGTATACATCCACAGCATTATGTTCTATTGGTAAACTAGTTGCATAAGTATGCGCGGTTATGGTTGTATTAAACTCAAGTACTCGTTGATTGTACCTTTGATGATCCATTGCAAAGTCAAAACGCATGAAGAACTGAACTAATGTGTTTGACGGACTTAAATTTAATTTAAAGTATGAGTTGGAACTTTCACATCGTGACATAGTTTTCATCAAACAACACAATGGAAGATGTCTGAAATATTCGGGAACCCATTGGTCTCTGATTTAAACATTCTACGTAGCCATTTATGTTTTCGTAAACCATACTTTTCCATCAGCAGCTTCCATCGTTCTTCAAACGTAGAGGGTTTAAGATAAACATTCCAAACTAGCTTGTGCATATCTTGCCGGAGATTTGTCTTATGTAGTAACTTGGGTGAAACCTGATAAACAAACACAAAGTCAGCCATGAAAACATATATCTATGTACAATTAATAACATATACGTGTACGTATTATAAACATACAACCAGATTTACTGATAACATTTTTCTAATTGTGGAGAAAGTATAATACGTATCAACCTTTAATGAAAGTTTGTTTGTGATATGCCACATACAAAGACGGTGTATTGACTTGTCCAATACAATATTAACGGCATTTTTCACAGTAGGGTCTTGGTCTGTCAACACTAGCAACGGTTGCTTATTGTTATGAGCTTCCATAAAACGTTCGAGCACCCACTTAAAAGATTCTATTGTCTCGTCATATAATAAGGCAGCTCCAAATGTGACACACCTTTTATGGTGATCGACCCTAGTGAACGGCACAAAAATCATATTGTACTTATATAACAAGTGATTAGTTTTATAACAATTATATTAGGAACTTTGGGTAAAATGTGGAAACAAGCTTACTTGTTAGTATGGTAAGTTGCATCAAAAGCTAAAACATCACCAAAGGCTTCATAGTTTAACTTTGAAACATCATCAACCCAAAATAATTTTCTTATCTCATCACCATGAGATAATAGTTCAAATGTGAAATTGTTCAAGCAGATCGACCTATCTTGAAGCCTATTGTGACAATCCAGAAATTTAGGCTAACATTGATAACCCGCTCTAGTTAATTTTTCCCAACTTGCCTTAACTCAATCATAACTGGGTCTCGTTAGTTAAAATATACATATATAATTTTAGGGTCAAATGTGAAATTAATAGAAGTTAAATATTAACTTTAAAACTTAATGAACAACTTAATAAACTTGGAGGAGGCATTATGTAAAATTAAAAGTTATAAAACCAACCCCCCAACCCACACCCGTCGTCTCTCGTCTCCCTTTCTCTCAACTTCACTCCATGTAACCCTAATTCAGTCGCCCGCCTCCATTGTTGGCGAGACCATCAACCACCCCGCCACTATTTCACCACCACGCACCACTATTGACGGCAAGGAGGTAGAAATCTTAACACACGTCGCATTGTCGTCTTTATCTTTGGACCTTCTGCAGCGTCTCCAGTCACCTTCGATCATTTCGCCTCTTGCTCTCATCGTTCCGGTAAGCATAACCAGCCCCGCAACTCGTTATTATGTCGTTTTTGTTTCGAGCTAGTGATATAGCCTTTTTTAGTAGGCAAACACTCCAAGAAATTAAGAAAAAAGAGACAAGATGCTTGAGGCAATTTTCTGATTAATTCTCCCAAATTGAACAAACAAAAGTTAAATATGCATGAGATTTTAGAGAGATACGGATAGCACTACTCCACTTCCCTTATTTCTAGCATGATCTACCACTACTTCCTATCTTTAAGTAACTACCTACAAATGCAAGCATAATCAAATAAAGTCAAATAACAATGCAAAAATAACTAATAAAATCATCCAGCTGCAGTTCTTCAATCGTTCAGCTTCATGGGCTTTCTGGCAATCCTCTTGGGCCTGTTCAGTGGACTCATGTCATGCATATGTTGGGCTGTTGACGGGCCTGCTGCATCAGCGAGGTTTCGTAATCGTTTTCGTTTCGGGTCGTTCCAGGTTTTGTTTTCGGTTCGATCCAGCAAGTGTACGGTGACTATTTGTATATGTATGTGTTACTATGATATTCGGCTCTTGTTTGCCTGTTTTGTCATTCGGTCCTTAGCTTTTTCAATCGACTCTTTCATGATCTGCAGCAGACGTTGATGTTCCAGCAGAGAAGTTTCAATGGAAGCTGTCTTGTTAGACCCGGCAATGTAATCATGAAGTGAAGTGGCTTCGCGTCCATACACCGCTCGAAAAGGTGTCATGTTTATCGCTGAATGAAAACTTGTGTTATAAGAAAATTCTGCTAGATAAAGATACCTTTGCCACGTTGTGGGTTCTTCAAAGACAAAAGACCGCAAGTATGATTCAAGACAGCGATTAACAACCTCCGTTTGTCCATCGGTTTGCGGGTGATAAGCACTTGAGTGCAGCAACTTCGTCCCGAGTTCTTTGAATAACTCATTCCAGAAACGGCTAAGAAACAATGGGTCGCGGTCAGAAACGATAGTCTTAGGAAGACCATGAAGACGATATATTTCTCTCATGAAAATGGAAGCCAACGAAACAGCGGTATAATGGTTTGGTAGTGGTATGAAATGTGCGAATTTTGATAATCTGTCCACAATGACCCATACAGCTGTCTTACCTTTCGATGGTGGAAGTTTGGTAATGAAATCCATGGATATGTCCGTCCAAGGGGATTCCGGTGTTGGCAGTGGTTGTAGTAGGCCATAAGGTTTATGGTTGGGACTTTTTGTTGCTTGGCAAACCGAGCATCGTTTGACAAATGCTGCCACATCTTTACTTAGACCAAGCCATGCGAAGGATTGTGATAGTCTTTTTGTGGTTGCATTGATCCCTGCATGGCCCCCAACTACCGATGAATGGAACTCCTCCAGTAATCTCGACCTTAAATCTGTGATTGGAGGTACTAAAATTTTCCCGCTAACATACATGAGACCATCGCGATAAGTATGGTGGGGAAATGAAGCGGGTTCTGCTGTGATTTGTGCCACTAAAGCCTTTCCCAGTTCATGATCACTGAAGTAATCCCTTATTTCATTTAGCCAAGATGCAGTGGGATGTGAAAAGGACATAATAACTGGAATCTGTACTCGACTTAACGCATCCGCGACCAAGTTCTCTTTCCCGGGTTTGTAGTGCACCTCAAAGTCATAACCCATAAGTTTGGTGATCCATTTCTGCTGTTCTGGGGTTTGGATAGTTTGGGTGAGAAGGTGTTTGAGACTATGGTGGTCGGTGTAGATGTGAAAGTGGTTTCCAAGTAGGTATTGTCTCCATTTTCGAACGGATTCGGTGATGGCGAACAATTCCTTTGTATAGGTGGACTGTGATTGCATGGTAGGACATAGCTTTTTACTAAAGAAAGCTATAGGCTTGTTGTTTTGGGACAAAACGGCTCCAATGGCTATGGAAGATGCATCAGTTGTAACATCAAAGGATTTGGTAAAATCGGGTAAGGCAAGGGTAATTAGCTTTTCCATGTGGTGTTTTAGATTAACGAATGCAGAATGGGATTCATTGGACCACACAAACTCTTTTTGTTTCAAGATATCTGTTAATGGAGTCGCTATTTTTGCATAATCTTGAACAAAACGCCTATAGTAACCCGTGAGTCCCAAAAACGCACGAAGGGTCGTGAATGATGTCGGTGTTGGCCACTGTTGAATAGCTTCCAATTTTTCTGGTTCTGGTGACACCCCTTTTGCAGAAATCTTGTGACCTAAAAATGACAACTCTTCCACAGCAAACACACATTTGCTCACCTTTGCATAAAATTTATTTTGTACCAGTGTTTCAAAAACATATTGTAGGTGAGCATAATGTTCTTGTATTGAACGACTATATATTAAAATATCATCGAAAAATACAAGTACGAATTGACGAAGAACCTTACGAAATAAATCGTTCATTGCTGATTGGAATGTCGATGGAGCATTTGTGAGGCCGAATGGCATGACAAGGAACTCATAGTGTCCATCGGTGGTTCTGAAAGCGGTTTTACGGATGTCAGAATCAGCAACTCGGATTTGATGGTACCCTGATCGAAGGTCAATCTTTGAAAAGATTGTGGCTCCATGTAATTCGTCTAATAGTTCATCAATTGTCGGTATTGGAAATCTATCCCGGACCGTGACTGCATTTAGAGAACGGTAATCTACACAAAACCTCCATGATCCATCTTTTTTCTTAACGAGTAGAACCGGTGATGAGAACGGACTTTGGCTTGGTCGAATTATTCCATCACGCAACATGTCTTCAATTAGTCCTGTCATTACTTTCTTTTGGAAATGGGGGTAGCGGTATGGTGTGACATTGATGGTTTGGTTCTCATCCAAGAGAGGAATATGATGATCATGTGGGCGGTTTGGTGGTAAGGTATGTGGTTCGTGGAATAGGGTTGTGAAGTTGTGAATAAGTTTGGTGATGTGTGGGTCATGGTGAGTTGGAAGTAACTGATCTTGTTTGTTTGGTGTTGTGGACTGCATTGTCAGTGTGTGAAAAGAAGAAATGGAGCCTTGGCGGATTAATGAAGACAAGGAGCTTGGTGAGAATGGTTGAGCCAGTGGTTCGCCTTTGAAAGTAATGATGGACCCATTATTGTTAAATGATATTTCCGGGATAGAAAAGTCTGCTGTAAGACGACCAAGCGATCCTAACCATGAAACTCCTAGGACTAAATCAGCCCCTTCGATTGGCATTATGAAAAACGGAATCTGGAAGATTGCCTTTTGAATCTGTAAGTTAACCTCTGGACAATATGATGTGCACTTGATCATCTGGCCGTTGCCTACCATGACAGAGAAGGGTTCGATGGGCTTAGTAGAAAGGTTTAAACCGGTTGCAATACGCGGTTGTATGATGTTGTGGGTACTGCCGCTGTCCACCAAGATTGTCACTGGTTTTCCTGTTATGAACCCTTTAAGTCGTAGTGTTTGAATTGAAGACAACCCAAAGAATGCAGCGTCTGACAAGGATAAATAATGTGGTTGTTCCATGTTGACAGTGTTATCATCTTCATGTTCGTCCGCCATGGTTTCTTGTGAATCGTTATCAACGATTAGTAAGAACTGTGGTGGGGAACACTTATGACCCGGAGAAAATTTTTCGGGACATTGAAAACATAAACCCTCTTTACGCCGTTGTTGGATCGCCTCTGGTGATAACTTTGTGAATGGTAATGGCTTTGGTGGTGATGGAAGTAGAGCTTGTGAGGTGGTAGGGTTTTTTTTCTGGTGGATTGGTGATATAGGATGAGGGTTGTGAAGAGAAAGTGGACGATGATGAGTCGGCAATAGATGGTTTGGGTGTAAAAGTGAACTTGGGTTTAGATGGTTGTGCCAATTTTTCTTCAACAAGTTTGGCTAGGGCACATGCTTGATGTAAGGTGGTTGGTTTCAAGATTGCTAGTTCATTTTGAATCTCTTGTTTGAGGCCCGAGACGAAACAATTGCGTAGAGTTTGTTGAGAGAGGCCGGTCACACGGTTGCTGAGACGTTCAAACTCTGTTTGATAAATTGTTACCGTGGACGTTTGTCGCAGCTTGAGTAAGGTTGCTTCTGGGTTTTCATATGTTGATGGGCCAGATCGAAGTTCCACCTCTCTTTTAAACCCATTCCATGTACCTAACATGTCGTTATTTGCAAGATGTTGGTACCATGAGAGGGCGTCATTGATAAAGTAGAAAGCAGTGAGAGAGACACGTTCCCCCGCCGGAATCTGATAGTATGTGAAATAGTTTTCTGCTTGAAAGATCCACCCGAGAGCGTTGGATCCATCAAACAAGGGTAAGGTGATCTTCGGTGGACGTGGTTGGTTGTTTTGGTGGTTTACTGTTTGTTGTCGGTTATTTGGTGGTCGTTGGCCGCCTTCTGGTTGGGCATCAGGCATGATGTGGTCGGATAATTCGGTGACATGATTAACAAGGCGAGCAGTGGTTTCGGTTTGTGAATCAAGTTTGGCATTGAGGTTCTCTGTTGCACGAATTAGGTTGGCTAGTTGGGTGTTAATTGCAGCTTGGGAATTGGAAGAAGTGGCTGTGATTTGAATGAGTTGCTGTAATTGCTCGGTTATGGTGGGTGGTAGGTCATCGGACGACGAGGAAGAAACATCTTTCCGGGGTGGCATGGCGGAAGGGAGAAACGAGAATGAAAGCACCAAATGATATAGCCTTTTTAGTAGGTAAACACTCCAAGAAATTAAGAAAAGAGAGACAAGATGCTTGAGGCAATTTTCTGATTAATTCTCCCAAATTGAACAAACAAAAGTTAAATATGCATGAAATTTTAGAGAGATACGGATAGCACTACTCCACTTCCCTTATTTCTAGCATGATCTACCACTACTTCCTATCTTTAAGTAACTACCTACAAATGCAAGCATAATCAAATAAAGTCAAATAACAATGCAAAAATAACTAATAAAATCATCCAGCTGCAGTTCTTCAATCGTTTAGCTTCATGGGCTTTCTGGCAATCCTCTTGGGCCTGTTCAGTGGACTCATGTCATGCATATGTTGGGCTGTTGACGGGCCTGCTGCATCAGCGAGGTTTCGTAATCGTTTTCATTTCGGGTCGTTCCAGGTTTTGTTTTTGGTTCGATCCAGCAAGTGTACGGTGACTATTTGTATATGTATGTGTTACTATGATATAAAGAGTGTAATGTGGAATTGATCGAACAACACCATAGATGAAACAACATGTATGTGTGCGTATGATCTGTGTATATATATAAATGTGTATGTGACGTATGTATGATCTGTAAATATATATGTGCTAATGTATGCAGTGTGTATGTATATAGGTTTCTTTATTTATGCATATTGATTTAACAACAAATATATGTATGCGCGGCATTTTGTAGTTACATATATGTTGTTGTACGTATGTGTGTTCGTGTATGTATAGATGACTGTGTATGTATGCCTATAAGTATGATCGTGTATAGTTTTGTAAGTATTGGTAGACATGTATGTGATGCATGCGATTAAATAGCATCAGATTGGACATATGCGTATGTATATTTACATGGAGATCAGCATGTTGAGTATATATATATATGTGGGCGTTCACAGTATGTGTGTATGTAGAGTAGTGTACATCATGAATGTCTGTTAATGTGCATGTATGTATGTCGATCATGTATGTATGTCGATCATGTATGTATGTATGTGCACAAAAACCAGAAACCAACAAATTTTGTATGCGTATGCACGGACACTAAATGTGGGTGACTTTGAAACAGTAGAAAATGTATGACTGCATTAGCAGTAGGTAAGTTTATATGTGCAATATGTATGTAGGTATTTGATAGTCATGTAGCAGCATGCATAGAATTAAAAGATCCGGATGGGCTATCGTAAATGTATATATGATCGATGCGTGTACTTGGATAGGAATGTATAACATAAACCGTGGGGTGAATGTGTGTATGTTCAAAATCAATTATGTATGAACAGTATGTGTTATAGGTCATGTATATATATATGAATGAAGTAGCAATAACTGATCATGTGTTTAAGCATAAATGATAGTTGGAACACTTGTCAAGTAACACGGTCAATTAGTGTGGAAACATGATCATATGGGGTTCTTGATAATGTCTTTGATTAAGATACTAGTGATGTGCGTCGGGTTGGATTAGTAGAGAAATGATTTATGCTGCATGAGTAATTGTGGTATGTACCATATGTGAAATCTTGCGGGTTGGCTATTATTGTGTGAAATCCAAGTGAATTTTATTGGAATAAATAATACAACATGAAAGTAGTAGGGTTTTTGTAAAGAGGACTTGTTAATGTGATGAATGCGTGTAGGTATGTACAATGATTTATGTGCATGGAACATTTTGTAAATGGAAGGTTGAATATGATGTGCGATACATGTGTGATCTCGTGTCATGTGTTGTAATTAATCTATACCGAACCGAACGCGTGAAACCCTAGCGGTCCTATATATACATCTATATTACACAAGTTCTAGTTAATAATTAGTATCTAATTATTAAGCAGGTCGTAGAGCGATCTAGATTCTTTATGGCATTTTTGTTGTTTATCTGCTATGCGCTTCAAAGGTGAGTTCACTGAACTGTACTTTTACTGTTTCACCCTTTTATGGGCTGAGAACGCGAACGATTACCTTTATGGATTTACAAATTTTGTATGTCGCATGTCTGGATTAGAGCAACTTTTATTTTGTTCATGAAAGACCTCATAGATACCTAGTTGACCGTTAGTATTTGTGAAATAGCGGGGAAATTTTGAGTAGTACTACTGGGTTTGACAAACCCCACCCGGGCTAGCCGCGCTAGCACGACAGAAGGACCTGTCGAACGGGTGTTGAATGACCTAACATACTTACAGTGCATCCTGCTGGGATGTACGAACGGGCAAAATGCACTTAATGTGTACATACGTCAGCTTCGGTCAAACACATACGCCTCTAAGGACATGTGCTGTAGACTAGCTACCTACAATGACATACTTAATTTATATTTCTGCTTGCAACTAAACTACGTGTTTTCCTACTTACTATGTGAACTCACCAACCATCGTGTTGACACTTGTTAGCCTTTCACTTTTACAGGTCATTGAGGTTCAACGCACTTAGGACATGGCATGGAGTCACAACATTTCATTTAAACACTTTCTTGCATGTAAAAACTATGTTGGTTTTAACAAATATTTAAACTATGTTTCTTATGTTGGGCGCGTGTTTGCGCATTTAGTTCCATTTAATATTTTGACATTACATTTCGATTACGCTTCCGCAAACTTTTAAAACATTAACTCCGTATTAGATTTTCTCATTTAATGAGACACGTATATTTAATTCATATAGTGTCGTTTGGTGTAACTAATGACGGAGATCCTGGTTTGTCACACACTTAACGGTAAAACTCCGTTAGTAGACTTTGGGGGTGTGACACCTATTTACAAAGTATTGAGCATCCTTATCACCAATGAATTCTGTGATATCCCTGCTAAAATTTTTATAGTCTTTCTTAGTACCTCGTTCCATATGATGGCCACCTTTTAGTGCAACCTGAAGCCTATGTGCTTTTGACGGCCGTATATTTGCAAGTTTACAATTAACAATTAGCTCCTTGTCAGAAAATTCCAGTTTTCGCTTCCCTAGAGTCAAATCCATATTATTAGGATCCACCAACCCATGGTTATGCTCCTCTATAAGCTCATAGACCTCAAAACCTTCAGTACCTTCAAAAGATTTGACTTTTACACATGCAAGACAACCACATACTTTAATACTATGATGACGAACGTGCTTCTCTTTAGGAACAACAGATGTGTCAAAGACTTTACCAGTAGGTAAACCATTTCTATTACACAATATGTGTCTATATGTAACCAACCCATCATTAGTTACTCGTCTAGTACCAATACGAATAGAAAAACCAGCCTTTTCAGCATATAGAGTGTAATCGATATAATTTGATCCCATGAATCATACCTAGTACCAGCCACAGGTTTGAACTCAATGTCTACAATAGGCGTCCATAAATGTGTCCCATTAGGAGTTTGACGTTCAATGCTACGAATAGAACCTACAGAGAATAAAATTCAACTCTTATAAAAATACATATTAAATCTTTAATTAAAAATCAAAATGACATAAATATATTACTACCCAAAGTACCTTCATTTTGAACACCAGTAGGAATTGGTGTCAAATTTGTTTCATTATCATCAATCTCAGTGGTATCGGGATCATTCTCAAAATCTGTTATAAGCATAAATTCATGCATCTTAGTGTATTGTTACCCATACGTATTAAATTCTAAACAAAAAATAATAGTATGATTAAAATACAGGATAGAATACTGTAATCACTACAACAATCTCAAAATCATTAACTGATTACTAAAAACACACATAAGGGATACACAAATATGTTATGTAAAAGTATAAATAAAGAAAGTGCAATTGCATTCAACCAATGCTTAAGTTTATCAACTTTAAGTTATAGTTATACTTATCTTCATCAACTTGAAGGCATCTTACATATTATGACTTCATGATTACAAATGCAACTATTACTACTATCTATATGAATATATGATTACAAACAATTGACCATGGTTACTATAAAACAATATAATTACACAATAATCTAAAAAAATCAAAAATTACAGCTAGTTTACGTATATGTACCTTGATCATGACTACTATACAACTACATAATTACACTAGACACATAAACAATTGTAAATTTCCACTAATGTACGTATACGTACCTTCACTATTGCTGCTATATAATTGTAGGCTTTTGTCCATATAATTACAGCTAGTTTACGTATACGTACCTTGATCATGACTGCTATACAACTACATAATTACAGTAGACACATAAACAATTGTAAATTTCCACTAATGTACGTATACGTACCTTCACTATTGCTGTTATATAATTGTAGGCTTTTGTCTATCTCCTGATGAAGACACGATATCAACGAAAATTAATAAGCATAAAATTGAAACACATGATCAAACAACAAATACCAAAACAAATCAAATTACTCACGAGAAGAAGTTGGGAAGAGGATTAATGAATTTTTGATTTTGGCGATTGAATTGACGGCGGTTTCAAATTAGAAAAAAATTGATCGATATATGATATAATTAAAATAAAACTGAATGGTAGTTGAGAGAAAAATATGAAATGAGATTAAAAATGAAGTTGAATCATTATGATAAACATTGCCAATTATACCCTTTTTGATTTTTTAAAAATAAAAATTAAAATAAAATTACATTCTTTGGTTTTTAGTGTTTTCAATTATAAATCATGTTTTCATTTGAACCTACCTCTCTCTCTATATATATATATGTATGTATATATATATATATGGGGGAGAGATTTTCTACAAAGGGCCAAAACTCTAAAAAGGCTAAGAAGGAATCTGGAGCGTCGGATTATGGTGTTTACGGTCCAGATGAACGCGGTGGCAGTTTTGTAAATATTATGATGTTTTGGTTACGCGCGAGATGGATTTAGGGGTATATTTGTCATTGTGCGTTTTTAACACTACAATTCTAACGCCATGGTGTTTCTTAGATCCGTGTCTTCTGAATCATGGTGTTTTTTACGCTTGAACTGATCACAGTAAAACAGTTGACATGTTTGGTGTTTTATTTTCACACATCTTTTCATGGCGTTTCTAACTTTTCTCATGGTGTTTCTTAGCACTATCAAATGGGATCTATGTCTTCTGATCATGGCGTTTTTAACATTTGAACTGATCATGGCGTTTTTAACATTTGAACTGATCACTAAAAACACCATGACTCAGAATGTTAAAAACACAATGATTCAGAAGAACAGAACATTGATTGGAGGTTCGTAATTAGTAAACGAAAACGTCAAAAACAAAAAAAACATCATCGCTTTCGGTATTCGCCATAGATGAATGATTATGGATTCAAAATTAATAAACGTAAAAAAACACCATAAGATGACGATAATGCAGTGTTAAAAACACCATGATTCAGAAGAACATATCTCATTTAGCGTCAACACGTAAAATGACGATAACGCCCCTCCGTGTTTTTTCCCCCTCATGGACACGTGTTTGTTTGTGAATGCTTCCTACACTTCTTAGAGTTTTAAGCCTTTTTAGAAAATCCCCAATCTATATATATGTATGTATATATATATATATATATATATATATATATATGGAATCCATACTATCTTATTAAGCTAATAAACTTGGACAAAAGAGCTATCTATAGTACCTTATTTTTTAAACCTCTTTTCCCCTCCATAAAATGTTAAATGCATCAAATTAAATTTTTTTATACTGATTCATTATGGGATAGAAGAGTTTATTTTGCAACATGTAATAATACACCAATGTTTCCTACCACGAATTTAACCCCATCATTAGGTAAACTTAATGTATATTGGTTTTAAACGGTTCTAACTTTCATCTTTTGGTCTCTACCGGTCTCAACTATCGAACTTGATGGTAACACTCTCAGCTTTTGTACTTTGACAACCAACAGGTCGTCACTAACATTCTTTAATGTTGTTAAGTTTTTTTGAATTCAATACTGATGTTTTAGGTCTTTTGATCGGAAAGTAAATACGAGTTGATTGATGTAAAAGTTATCTCAAAATGACAGTCTTGGCTTAGGTCCATATCTTTCGAGCTCCAGCTGGTCGCAGACATATTCACAAAGAGTATACCTTGACCCCAATTTGAATACTTTCGAGCCATGTTTGGCTTAGGTCCATCACTGTTCGACTTGAGTGGGGATGTTAAACCCAGTTAGATTTTATCATATTATTCATGTACTCAACATGTAATTCTCTATTTATTCATATATGTATTTGTAATTTAACTTCTTTTATAAAGGATTGCATCCCATATATTTGGGTATGCAAATTGCTTACTTTCAAAGAGAAATAACCCATAGATGAAAAGTCTACAACTTTTAACTTATAATATACCATTAGGATCTGACATTGAAGTCATTACTAAGAAAACATTCAAATCATGCAATATTGGCAAACACATGTGTTCTATGCTAGTATAATAACTTACTAGCATATTGAAAAACTCACTCACTCTATGTCTAAATCCTAATTGAAGAAAGTTCTTAACACAACTGAAACTTAAAACACTTCAACTCCATCCTTAGATGTGCCTTTTGCCCCCTTTAGTAGGCTGCCATACATGAACAATACATTATGTAATTGATCTAAAAATAACAGCATTCGGTTAGCGGTTAATGGTAGTAACTTATAATATATGTATCTGAATACTAACCTTATTCCACCTGATAAAGCTGCCTCTCAGGGAAAATGTCCTACATATCATTTGGACCATTACCATCCAAATCTTTTAGGAAATCTGGGAATTCTTCAGGCGCTTGTCTTTGGATCGATGCCAAGTGCTGATCAGTAGAGCCTTGTCCATCATCATGTGCACCACACATTGTTTGTTGAAAGCAACTACTTGTCGCTTTAGTAGTTTTGCTACCAAATCCGCCATTATGATTTAACTCTACATCATTTTCAAATGGAATTTGGGTATACTCAACCCGTTGTTCAATGTTCTTATGATTAGATATGTTCAACATTGAAGAACCCGTATAAGTTTGGTTCTTCATGTGTTTTGCTTCAGTCTGCCATCCATTGATCGACAAGTTAATGCCAATAAGGGTGTTGTTTTTTTCATGATCCTTTTGATCTATTTGTAAGGATGGCATACACCCAAATTTTCTTTCATTAAGTCCATTCGGAAAGAGATTACTAGGCATTACATGATTTGGCGAAGGGTTCTTTTTGCGAAAGTTCAATTTCTCCTTGCGACATTTCTGGTACAACAACAAATTTATAAAAGTGAAAATAATGAAGCTAACAACATATATACAACTATTATAGGCATTGTAGAAGAATGTATTAAGTCACCATGAAATGTATATAAAACTAATATGAAATGGTTAAATAGTTGAACATGTGCTTTGTAGAATTGTGCAAAACAATTGATAAACATGGCAACAACAATGTAAGTTAATGTATGGATAAAGTCAAGGAGTATTAGGATCTTCAACAAGGTTATTTTTCTTTCCAAAATGTAGAGAAAATATCTGAAGGCAAAAATAAACTTGGGAATTGGGATTTTACATATGTGTAGCAATTATTACGTTAGTGTAATCATATCAAACGCTACAACGAGCCTACACCAACCAATAGTTATGTCCGTTTGAATCAACCATATGTATGTGTTCAAATGTTTTAGGGGCTGTTTTGCAAAATCTGAATCATTAAGTGCTGAATGGTTAAGAGGTCTGAACCATTAAGAGGCTCTATCAATAGGAGAGATATTAAGGTAAAAACTTCAGGTGATGTTAAGTTTGGTATATGCTGCATTCAGTTTCATTCAGCATCTTTCAATCTCTTAACATTCAGCACTTAACTGAACCATTTAGAGGCTCTTTTTTATGAAACAAACGCTCTGAATGCTGAATCTGAATGATTAAGCGCTGAACTGAACCATTAAGTGATGAAACAAACAGCCCCTTACTCTTAAAAACTTACTACAAATTGTCAATCTTAAACTTGTGTATCAACGTGTGTAATTTGCCCTCTATACAAACATGTGTTAATTTGCTTAAGTTAACAATATATTTTGTTAATTAATGACTAATAACAACATACTTAGTTATGAGATGAGCTTTTAACTTTTTACTAATCTTAGCAATCATAAGGTGCATTTCATTGAAGTTGCTAGTAAAAAGAAAAGCATGTTGTTATAAATGAACTTGTAAATAGTTATATATTACTACTGATACTACTTTACTGTAAATGGTGAAACGGATAAAATATCCTCGTATTTTAAACACGAGTGAATAGTTTTCGTTCATGTGTTTAGATACTATTAACTGTTTCAGTCTCACCTTAACAGTTTTGGTCATTTTGATTTTATTATCTAACATAAATGGTCCCGAACATCAACTCCATCCAATTTCCGTTAAATCTCTCTCACGCGCCCCGCATCTGAGGGGTAAAACTGTCATTTTTCCCTCTTTTTTATCTAGGCCATCATGTAGGTTAACATTTTTATTCGGTCACATGTCAAAAAGAGTAGGAGAAATGACATTTTTACTTCGCATGTGAGTAAGACTTAACGGAAAATTAGATGGATTTAGAGCCCGGGACCATTCATGTTAGAAAAAAATCACAAGGACAAAAAATATTAAGATGAAACTGAAACTGTTATTGATATTAAACCACAGAGACCAAAACTACAGTTTACTGTTTAAACAATTATACTAAAGAAGACATAGGCTAAATCAATGTAAATTTAGATATAAAATCTAACCTGTAGATGACTTGCAACTTGCATTCTGGTAAGACCAGGGACACCCATAAGATCAAGTATCTTCTTTGGAAAACATCCTAATATCAACAAACAAATCATTTAGCAACATAAATACACATATTAATATTTGAAGTGTTCATATGCCAAACAATGGCGGATTCAAGAATTTTTTTCTTATGGGGTTGGATTTTTTTTCGTCGATTCCAACAACCTTGATAGCTAGTTGTCACTATTTTTTGGGTCTGTCAAATATCGGGTCGGGTCAGAACACGAAATAAAATATGATAATTATAACAAGTTGGTAAAAAAATAACAAAAAAAAATATTTTGGGTCGATGCGGATTGGGATCGAGATGAGTTATTTGGGTAGTAACTAGGGATTGGGTTAGAGCCAATGAATTAATGGGTTAATATTGTAATGTGCTAATTAAGCTCAACTACACAAGTTTTATTAATAGCTCAACTCACAGTTAATCAAGTGAACTATTTTTATAATTCTTATAAAAACTTTGTGATTGTAATTTCAAAAACTTTCATATTTTATTAAAAACTAAATGGGCAATGGTATCATTAGATAATAATGGGGTCGGTAATAAAAAAGGGGCTAAATGCATATTTCCCCCTCCAAAACACTTTAAATGCATATTTATCCAGCAAAAAAATCAATTGCATATTTCCGCTTATAAACAACTTTAATTTGCAAATATACCCATTTTTAATAAGGACATTTAGTTAACATTGGGTATATATTCAATTGATTTCTTTAGCTGGGGAAATATGCATGTAGGGGGTTTTATATGGGTAAATATGCAATTAAATCAATAAAAAAAGACTGGGGTCACTCAGTTTTTCGGTATATAAATTACTCTAAACGCCGAGAAAAGAATGGGGTCGACCGACCCCGGTCGGCTCTATATGGCTCTGCCACTGATGACAAAAAGATGTAATTTCATTTAAGATAAAAAAAGAAAAGTTAAAAGATGAATTTATACTTCCTTCACCAAGTTGATTAACAGCTTGGACAAATTTCTCATGCAGTTCCTCTGTCCACTCCACACATATCTTCTTCTTCATGTTAATATCAACATTATAATCTTCACAGTCATAATCAACATCATCATCATCATCATCAGACGATGATCGTTGAACTCGCTTCTTTGGCACACATTTACCCTTCTTACTACCAGAACCTTTATTTTCTTGTACATCTTGTGTTTCATTCTGAACATTGATATTGTTACTTTTACATTTTTCATGTGCATGCATTCTTTTTCTAATGATGTCTTGACGTATATGCCTCACCGCCTCGATAGTGAGTGGCCTTTTGACGACAAGAAAGGCACCGCTCTTGAAGACTTCATGTATGAAAGCATCATTATCTTGTTCAGACATCACTTGAGTATACAAAAATAAACATGAATGAGTATTTGATGGTACAAATTAACATGATAAATAGCACGAGAATCAGTTACGCTAAAATAACCAAGTCAGTAGAGTGATCGATATAAGCTCACCAACAGATAATACATCCATGCTCTTTGTTAATCTTAGAAATGTATGAGTATCCACGTCGCTCATGTCACTGTCTATCAAGAGGAGGTCAAACTGGCGATTCTTTTCTGATAGCAGTCGTAGAGCCGCGCCACAATGATCCACACATGTAACTAATAAGACCAACATAACACATCAATATTTGAAGCTACAATTGTGTAATACTTAAGAATAACACAAGAGTCAAGATGTTTGAATCCTTAAGAATAACAAATGAAGGGATTAAAAAATAGAGGAATTATTGCTTGCTAATTTATTGTGAGTCATGTAGTAAGCAAACGTATACTTAACTAGTGTTTTTTTTAAAACTAACGGTTGGTGCAACGGCCTATGATAAGTGCACTCAGAGGTGCAACGATTGAGATTGAAACTTCGCCTCTAATAACCAATAGGTGTTTTTTCGTCGGCATTGGGCTCCCCCATTACTGCGACGCAGCGGAGGCTCACAACAACCCGCTTTACGGGCTAAGTTGATCGGAGTCGAAACTCGTCAACCAACTATATATTCTAGGGAAAAATCGGACATGAACCTTTAACCATGCCACGTAAAACTGTTAGGCTTAGAAACGAAGCTGGGTGATTTCCCGGGACGAGCTTTATTGCCAATATCCACCAAAAGTGAAACTCGTGGGTATTGAACTTGAGTCTCTTATGGAAAACGTAAGTCATCTTACCACTAGACCAGGGGATAATGTCTAGTTATTGTAAATAAAAGGGTCCTACATACATACATATATGTATATAAATAATATGGATCAAACAAGAATTACAAATTAAGTTGATAACTTGAGACTTACTAAAAAGAAAACTACAAAATTAGAAATTTTAATATTTAAATCTTTTTCATACTTAATATTATTTTAAAAAATTGCATAAATAACAATATAAAAAACGTTATACATGTAATATTATGAGAAGTATTGGTTTTCATTTCAATTATAATAAGTTTTTGTTGAATATGAATACAAAGAACTCTGTTATAAAACATTTGAGTTCGTATAAAGACTTTAGATAATCATAATGCTTTGAAGCCATTTGATCGCTTCCAAAATCACGTCAATCATCATGATACTGGATAGATAACTAGTTTGAAATGAGAGGAAATATGGGTGATCATGTTGGCCTTAGCATGTGGTGAAGAAAAAGGTGCAAGGAATATGCATGGAGAGATGTCTCCCTGTTAGCCTTAAAGACCAAATTTAATTGTATAGAAAAATGAATTGAAGACTTAACATCTTTAAATATTTATACACATTTAACGTTAGTTTCGTGTTCACGTTAACGCTCGACAATACAATATCCAAATAATGTTTTTAAATATATTCATGAGGGCATAGACGATTTCAGACAGTTTTAAGACAAACTTATGGTAAAATAGGAAAAAACAAGATTTATTTTAAAAATAATTGTTTTCTAGTATAACATTATTATATTTAACTTAAAGAAAATTAAATGTTCGGTTTTATGGTAAAGTAAAAAAAAATTCGTATAAAAAATTATGTATGCTTGAAGAATACCGATGTGTTTAGTTGTATGTTATTATCAACTTTATTCATAAGTTTAATTTTTATACTTATCAAATACAAACCGACCAATGTATACTCTTAGTAGGAGACGGTTGAAAATGTAACGACTTATATTTTCCAAGATTAACCTATATATATATTAAGGATCAAAATGTAATAAATTTGGTTTTGCTTTATTATATTAGAGAAACATAGGGTTTCACATGTGATGACCAATGTGTTGTTTAAATGCGGATGATAATGGTTTAGCGAGTTCAACTAAAAATGTTTACTTTTGTAAAAAGCTGTCATTTAAAATTAGAACTATTTTATTTCCGTCTCGCACATTAAGTGAGATTTTTTCTTGCTTCTTAATTGGTCACACCTTTTAGTACTACACAAACACCGTTGGTCGCCATCGCACCATCCATCCTAATATAGACAGAGGCGACTAATCGATGAAAAAAATGAATAAACCAATTTTTTCGCAAAAGAATGCCACACAGATCAAAATATCGACAACTATCGTAAAAAAAACAGTTTTCAACCGCATGAATCGATGACTAACATGCCAAAAAAGCCAGTGAAGCGGACAAAACAAGTTGCCATTAAAACGAGGAAGAAAAAAACATGGGAAGTAGAAAACCATTGAGTAATAAAACAAATACTAAAATGCCATTAAAACTTAATTTATTTATGAAGTTTGTAAATTAATATATAGTATATCGGTAATTAATTGCACTCTATATTGTCTAAGATACCAAAATCTGGATTTCATAAATAGTTAGGTTTGTCACGGTACAACAATGGTAGCTGCGGTCGCTATAGCTTACAATACTAATATGTACTTAATTTTTAAAACTTCGTTTCCAAAAATAATTATAACGAGACGTAGAAAAAAACTAGTAACGGCCGTGTATTCCAATATTAAAAGTTACGAACGAAAACTATTAAAAAACAATTACATATTTTCCTCTCCTAACCGGCTAATTTACATATTACGGCAAATACATGTTATTATTATTATTATAAATAAAAAAAAGAAGAAAAAGGACATCTCATGTAACGTTGTCTGGTCAAACACACACTGACTCAAAAGTGTAAAACTCTTATGAATGTTCGTGGGTTTTAACGCTAAATTAATCAATGTAATGCAAAACTTTACAAAAATAGTGATATACGATATTTAGAGTTATTAGTAATATAAATAGATCATATGCTTCTCACTTCATGTTTTTGACTTTTTCCTCACACTAGAAAATTAAAAATAAAAATAAACACAAAAAAGTAGAGGGCCACAAATCGAGTTTTCTAAAAACACATTCGAAAAGCATGTCTAGTTTTGATTAGTAAAATCAAGAATTAGGTAGGGTTGGGTCTCAATCCAGGTAGGATCGAGCTTTTGACTGATTTGGTCAGATTTTATTGATTTTGGGTAAGGTTAAGTCCTAGTTTTGATAAATCAAGGTGGAATCGGTTCTGATGGTTTTGGATCTTGTTTTAGTTTTCTTTGAGAAACTAAGACCCATGTGTAGCTGGCAGTTCAGTTAAGACAGGTCCGATTTTAAGTCGGGTTTGAAACCGGGCATTCTATGCATCTCTACTATTAACCAAAACCTAAATCTAACTTTCTAAAAAATAATATAGATTTGGCCCATGTCCTAGAAAAATGTAGTTCATGTTTCAACTATAGACACGAAGACAAAAAAAATATTATATCTTTTTTACATAAAAGAAAATCGATAAAATTAAAACCCATGAAAATGGATTGTAATGTAATGATGGCAATCAAGTTTATTATCTTATTATATGTTCCCGAGTTTATTAATGTGAAAATGAAAGAGAAGAAAATATTTAATTTCAATTCTAGTGTTTGAGGATCCAAAGGAAAGGAAATAAAAGGTTAAAATTTAACTATTTTACCATTTTAATTTTCTAGTTAAAGTATCCTCAAATAGTTAAATGGTAAAATAAAATATTATTAAAAAAACGTCGTTCGTCGTCCTTCTGATTTGGAAGGAAAACTGAGAACATATATATTTTTAATTTTTCCTTCATTTCTTTTCGCTTCCCTCGTAAAAAAAACTCGTAACACGAACAACAATGTCAACTAAATTAGATTTTATACAACTTTGAGATGATCAATTGTTATGTGTTGTGAGAATGTTTACCTTCAAATGAACAAGAATGTAGCACCTCGGCAACATATGCAAGCAAGTCCCTTTTGTAGTCAACAACCAAAGCTTTGATAGAAGTGTTTGACGTTATAAGCCCATCTCTCATGGTTTGAGCATTTGCAAAAGCATTACCAAACTTGAACATTTTTTCACACACACGGAGGAGAGACAACGAAATGAAAATAAGAATGTGTAGCAATGAAACTATGTTGTGAATTAAAATCAATCATCAACGAATTTATCAATAATTTTTTCATTAAGACATTAAAGGTTCTTGAATTTAAAGCCATTAAATGCTAAAAGACAATCCAAAACTACAACATTTTTTTTATTATAATAAAAAGATTAACATAAGTTTCATTTGTACACCTCGTCGAAAGATAAGTATTATCTTCATCAGTTACACATATTTGTTTCTAGTTGGGACCGCGCACCCTAACTTTCACAGGTAAAAACCCATTTTAAATGAGAAAACTTTCTAATCTTATGAATTCTTTTTTTTATCTCATGTGAGACTTAAACCCAAAGCAACTCTTAATTTTATGAGTGTGCGGTCCCATCTTCTCAACTATATGGACTAAGGGTCATTAGTAACTTAATCATATTTTTTTCTAGTGAAGTGTAGATTTTGTTTCTCACAACCCTCTCTTATTAAATAATAACTAGGTAGTTGCGCGATAGTTGTTAAGTGGGTTATTACTTATTGTAAGTCTTATCAACAACCCACAAGCAAAAATGTAACAACAAATAAAATTGATTTAAAAAATATATAAAATAATAAAAAAACAACCAACAACAAAATTGCACACATGACATCAACCAATAGCAACAAAACACCTCAAACCATCAACCTATAGCAACACAACACAAAACGCTATTATCATGACATCAACCAATAACAACACAACACCTCAAACCATCAACCAATAGCAATACAACACCCCAACAATCAACCAATAACAATACAACACCTCAAGCCACACACAAAACAATATTTATTGACATTAATCAATAGGAACACAACACCTCAAACCACCAACTAATAGCAACGCAACACCTGACACAACACATAAACACATACATGCATGTCTAACATAAACATACATGCATGCATGTTTACATTTAAGATTTTATGCATAACGTAGCATTAAGTCACATACATGTGACTCATACAAAAAATATTATTCGTAATGTTTTTATTTCAATATAGTATAATATCTAAAATTGTGGTTGGGATGCATAATGCAGTGGTCAAGCCGAGCGATGTAGTGGTTACATGAAACATTACAATGGTGACATTAAGATTTTAACATCTATCGTGCATTGTGTCGGGAACGATTTCTAATTCGACATGTACATTGCGTTAGTGTCATGCGTGATTTGTTTTCATGTTTTACTTTGTCTTGGATTGCATGTCTTGATATATGTCGTGCGTTGCGATGAGTATAGACTTTTACCAGAAAATTGTTGAAGATTTAACCATGGCATGCCAAGGTGCATGGATGGTAGGTTTTCACTGACAACCACCATTGCAACCATGGTGTAATGATTTACCATTGATATGCAATGATTGTTCGTGTTGCTGCTAGGTTTTATGCTCAGAGTAACATTATATTATTAATTTGTTTCCATATTTTACTTTGTCGGTTGTTTTGTCGTTTCCTCAAACATTTATGATACCAGTTACAAGATGCGATCTATTTTGTGAATGTAGTTTCCGGCATTTGTATTGTGAATGTAGTACGCTTAATTGTAATAATTAATGGTTGTTTATTTGAATTAAGGTATTATTAGTTGCTGTTGCAAATCTGATTTGGGGTTCATGAGCTGATCTTCATTAGGGTTTCACTTCTAGGTGATTTTTTTTAATCATGTGGTCAGTAAGTCTGAAGCAAACAAAGAGTTTCAAGAGAACAGGAACAAAGACAATCAAATACATGGCCATCGATGTTGGAGTTAATTTCCTAAACCAAATCTACAAGTCGGTAGAGTTTGAGTAGTATACATTAAGTTAGGTCAAATCCTTAATATTTAGGAATTATTTCATTATTTAGCTATTTATATCATAGTCTAACGTGCGTAGGTTAGATCTATAAATATATGGTTTTGGTAGAGGGTTTGGATAGATGATCAACAGAGAATTATTGTAGTGAGTTTTCTCTTGCAATATTAAAGTTATTTTGGTTTGATAGATCCTAGACTTGAATCAAGGGTATGGAAGATTCGAAGTAGTTAGTACACAAGACTTGATTTTTAATTTGTTTAAGTGGCGCTTACTAATGCCCTAGCTTACACCCTATCGAGCATATTCGGGAGGCATTGCAAATCATTTTAGACACCACACACACAACAACGTGCTACACCAACATCAACATTACAAATAATTTCATCAACCAAACAATCACTTCCCAAACACAAGGCAAAAAACAGCTTAAACCGTTTACAATTTTGTAAATAGGAATCGATGCATTTGTACCAAATGGTATATCTATGATATCGACACTTTGAAACATGATTTTATATCCACATGATCGAATTCAACAACATAACATCAAGAATTTGATTTCATTAATATCAATCTTATATATAGAAGAGACACAAGTTACACTTGAATCAAACTAACTTATTTATACTAATCCTTAGTGACAGTTATGACAGTTAATCAACTGCCAAATCCATTCTTCAAGCGTCATGTCCTTTTGTCTAGCCAGAAGTTGCATCCGTGAACGTCGTGATGTTTCTATGCATCTGTATTGTATATTTTCTAACCTAGTCGATCCCTAGACTATTGTAAACAATACAAATATACATTCTAAAATACAAAGTTGTGTTATTACTAAATAACACCCTAAACTTTCCAAACAAGACTTATATAATTAACATCAACTTAATAGCAATTTACTTACCTTAAGCAATTAAGATCAAGCCATATTAAAGGTTAGAGCTAGGGATGAGATTGGTACTGTACCGGTACCAAACCGGTACCGGTACCGATACCGAAAATACCGATGCCGAAAACATGGAAAAGTGGGTACCGATACCGATACCGAATCTATCGGTACGGTACCGGTACGGTATAGGTACGGTACCGGTACGGTATAGGTACGGTACGGGTATCGGTATAGGTACGGTACGAGTATCGGTTTGATATTTCGGTACCAAACGTTCATCCCTAGTTAGAGCTTCTCGATTAATAATATAAAGATGGTATAATTCAATGCACATATTACCATATAATCGCCACCTAGATTTATTTATTGCAACCTAAATGGCATGAGTGCATGACAAAACATTCTAACCATATTTTATTTGCAAACGATGATACATGTGCATAAAATATATTTATCATAAATATATTTTACAATTCTTAAATATTCATTTGTTCTTTATAATTCCAGATTCACTTTTATTTCTTGTTTCGCCAATTGTTGATGACATCAAACTTACATAAACTCTCGTCATTTCTTATATCTTCAAATATATAATCATATAATTCTTTAATGGAGAGTTTTTTAGCGTAAAACTAACTAATAATCTATCTATTCTAATAATTGAATAACACATCCACATGTCACCATTTTAACTACTCCACATGCATAGGATTTTGCTTAGGTGTCATGTTCTAAATTAATTTGATGGAGAATTTTTAGACGGGTCATGATATGCTCCATATTCAAAATAACCCGATATGTTTAAATTAAAAATTCACAAATTATCATCAATTATCTCTTAACCCGATATGTTCAAATACAAAATTTATCAAATATCATGATCTATATATTAACCCGATATGTACCAAGTATCATGAATTATCTTCTAACCTGATATGTTCAAATAAAAAAACTTATCAATTATTATGATTTATCATAACCCGATATGTTCAAATTCAAGTTTTACCAATTATCATTAATTATCTCATAACTCGATATGTTTAAATAAAAAAATTAACAATTATCATGAATTATCTCTTAACCCGATATGTTCCAATAAAAATTTACCAACTATTATAAATCATATCATTTATTGTAACATATGATTTTTTATATGAATATATTTGTAAATATCCAAATCGCTTTAATAAGAGATATGTTAAAAATAAATATGATATGTAAATTGAGTTAAAACCTATAAAACTAAAATCCGTGTAGTACACGGGTACTAATCTAGTTCATTTAACATTTATTTATAAATAAAAGTAAAAAATAGAAATAAAAAAACTACACGAGTACAAGTCATCATGCATCACTCTAAAATTTAACCAACAATGCTCGCTCGACCAAATCCGACGTTAGAGCATAATGCGCCTCTTTGTTACGCATGAAGTTGGAGTTCGATATTCTTTCTTCCATGCTTATTTGTTCACGTTCTGGTTCGACATATCTCGGGGTGTAATCCTGACAATAGGCTTTGCCATCATCCTCTAAAATCATATTATGTAATATGAGGCAAGCGTACATAACGTAAGTCATTTTTTCCTTTGAACCTAGCCGACACGGGTTGATCACAAAATGCCAACGTTTCTTGAGAACTCTAAAAAGACGTTCGATATCTTTTCTTGATGATCCTTGAACCTTTTTAAAATAAGCTCTCTTTTCGTCAATTGGGTCTCTAGACGTCTTTATTATCATCGAGAGCTCTGGATATATATCATCACCCAAATAATATCCAAACGGGTAATAAATTCCATTAACAAAAAAATATGCCTCGGGGGCATTACCGGCTATGCGTTCCTCTATGATTGGCGATGCTTCAAGAACATTGAGATCGTTGTTTGATTCGACAAAACCAAAATAAGCATTCAAAATCCAAAGGTCATACGAAACAACCGCTTGAAGAATCACCGACGTCTCTTTTTGGTCACCCCGTGTAAACTGTCCATGCCAAGCATTTGGACAGTTAACCCATGGCCAATGCATGCAACTATGCTACCAATCATACCTGGTAAACCATGCACTTCTTCGTGTACATTGTATATTTTTTTAAAGATCTAACCATGTTGGTTTTCTCAAATAACGCTCCCCGTAAAGGTCAATAATATCTTTACAATAGTTTTCTATGCTATCTCTTGTTGTTTTCTCCTTCATTTGTAGATATTGTCGTTTATGTTGATTGTGTTGCCGTATCCAAGGATGCGTAAAGCCGAAGTACACTTTTGTATAGCCGTAAATCCCATCCTTCCGCTTCCGTTGCATCTTTGTTGAAAATAAGGTTTCTCTCGTTCCAAATCTTGAGCTATGCGTAAGAATAACCTTGAACACATCCGGAGCTGACGCCTAAAATTAGCTTCATTAAATCGTGGCTCTACCGGATCAAAATAATCTTTCATCAAGCATTCATTTGTCGCTGCTCGGTCTCTCTCGACGGGTATTCTTTGGTAAACGGGTCTTGGTGAGTTAGTGACATGTTGAATAAACGATGTCACACCCCGACCAATTAAATAAAAAAGGCGGATAATCATCGAGACGTGAGTGTTAGAGATTGCTCATAGCCACATGACGCTACAAGTTAGAGTTTTAAATAAGCATGCATCGCCAAATTAAATATTACAATTTGTACACAAGTTTGACAAATCACAAATGACATAGCTAATAATTGTTCATTGATTTAAATTTAGCTAGGTCCAAAAGCCTATGGTGATCATGATCCAAAGCTAACCTTAAACGTTAGTATTCCCTGAAACATGTTAGAAAATAATGTCAACATAAAAATGTTGGTGAGTCCACATAGTTAAATACATAGATAATAGTTTATAGTGTTGGAAATTCTTTTTATTATTTGTGAAAATAAATAAATATTAATATAATGATAATTGGTTGTTTCAAAATTAAATTTAAATAAAGTTTAATATTGAATTCAATTTTGAATTCAATACTCTATTAATGTTTTGAAACATGTTTCAACTTTGGTTCACTATAAATACTATGTGAAACTTAGTTGTAAGACACACTTGAAACACCAAAAATCATATACTTGAAAGCTCTCATTCTCTTATTCTTGCTATCTTCTCTTCTTTACAAAATATTCTTTCGGGTTTTGAGTTCATCCCGGCAGTACATACTGCTTCGGCTGTTGTACCCTGGGAAACAAACGAGTTCTCTTGGGAGACTCGAAATTAGTTTTAAGGGACCCGTGTCGAACACGAATCCTCAGCCCATATTACAATTCTGCTTCTACTCATTTCTTGTATTTCTAATTTTTCAATTGTAATCATATTGTAATTTACTTATGTTCTTTACTTTCATTGTATTGTAATTGAATCTATAAAAGTATTTTTAGTTTTTTGTACGAGCGGTTCTTACATATAGATCACAATGGTAAGCGATTCCATGTCCATAAAGGTTAGTGCAAATATGTAACAACACGTACGGCCTCAAGTGTACAATCAAGCCTCAACAATATAAAATGTAGTATATGATCAGCTAAGTGAAATTTGGTTCCTTCAATGAACTAGAATGCGTCATTGAAGAGCCGGACTTAGCATTGGCTTTAGCACCAAAAAGGCTTGTCAGGCCCTTAGATCTAAGACGTCGCTGGGCTAGCAATAGTTAATAATTGTATCGATCATAAAATAGAACACCACACGTATACATAAAGCACAACCAAGACATAAATGGAATCACATAGTTGATAAATAGATATAGTGCATGTAGTGTATTTAAATAATATAACATGTTTCACCCCAAAAGTGTATAAATATAAAAAGGGGTATGTAAACTCACATTAATCGGCTCCAAAATCTACTCAAGAAAATATACGGTGGAAGCCGGAAATAACTCTCGCTAGCTTATCCTATTAATCGAACATAATGATTTTAGTCCATATGTGGTTCCGAGATCGTATGAGTCAAATTCTTATTTTTAGTTGTTTTGTGAAATAGTTATGAATGTTGGTATATTTATAAGTTTTTATAAAAATAGGTTAAAATATTGTTTATTTGTAAATAACCTACCTTTAAAGATTGTTGCCATTACAAGTCGTTTACTTGATTTTTTTACAAATACGGTATGACGTTTAAGTGGATTTTTAGTTGACGAAATAAGTTTATGTGTCTAATTTTTATATAAATGATACTTACAAGGATTAAAATGAGTATTTTTGGTTAAATGAACATTCACAAGGATTTTTATAAAAATATATACATGTTTTGTTACTTGGTTTTATAAAGTTTTTAAATTTAATATTTGTTTATGAAAACTTTTGGGTTTTTAAGACATAAAAATGATAAAATATAATTTTTACATGTTTAGTAGGTAGTTTGAATGCTTAAAAATGTGAATTAGTGGTCAAAATACAAAATATATAAAAAAAACAGGTTCTAAGACTCGAACCCGTGACCTCCTGCATCAATATACATGCACCCAGCCACTTGAGCTGGGTGACTAACGCATCAATATATCGGCCACTTTGAGCCTTTGATGCGAGATTTTTACTTCGTTTTTACGATTTCTGGGTATGGGGGTTTGTTTGCGGTGTGTTTTTTAGTATGTGTGTGTGTGTTTAATTGCAAAATGGTGAGGTCTAGATATGGTTTTGGTTATGGTTTTTGAGTTCGGCCGAAATGGAGAAAAAAAAGAAAGGTTTCAGGCCAAATTTTGCTCAATTGCACGCGAATTACTTGTTTGATGTTAGCTATGGACATATTAAACACGTTATTGCCGGAAATAGGTCAGATTTTTTACTGAATTTTGGTTGTGAAATTTGAGCATGATGAAGATGGAGGTTACTGTTGTTGCGTGAAAGGAGGAAGGAGGAGAAGGGAGTTTGGGTTTTGACACTTTTGGTCCCCCATCTTTGCATATTTCTTTTTCTTTTCTTTTTTTTTTGTGGTTGTTAACAAGTATTATTATTATTATTACCTTGATAAGTTTTGTTTTTGTTATTGTTATTATTATTATTATTATTATTATTATTATTATTATTATTATTATTATTATTATTATTATTATTGTTTTGTTTTTCACTTGCTAAATTATTTATACGATAAGTCTCATAAACTTTAAGTATTCGATATTATCATTAAAAGTCAAATTTCGTAAATGTTACAAACGAAGCCACAAGTACAAGCGCGCTTGTAATTAATGGCATTATCCACCTCCTTCATCCGTTGAAGTGCTATCTTCACTTGATGATGAATAGTGGTCTTCCATTTTAAATAATAGTGTTTGTGTTATGGAGAAAATTTGAGAATACAGTGTATGTTTTTTTGAAAGATTTTGGTGTATTGTTATGTAAAAGGATTTGAGATTATATAAATGGTTTTCAAACTGGGTCAAATTTAGCTGTTGCTAGCCGTTGGAGATGAGAACATTGAATTTTGTGTGGGGCGTTGGCGTTATTAGAAAACGCCTAGACAAATTTTTGATGAATAACGCCCCTGCGTAATGTGCATGGAGGCGTTTTCGGGCATTATGGGGCATTATCAAAAGCTATTAACGCCCATTACAACTAGCCTTAATGCACTTCTTTTATTAACTACTTTTTTTAAGAACAAAAAATATAAGAGAAAAATGTGAAAATACATTAATTTATTTCATAGTACTTTTTATACTTAAGAGAGTTAATAGCCAAAATGGTCCCTGAGGTTTACTAGATTTTGCAGTTTTGGACACTTTTAAGAATTTTTGCATAAATAGTCCCTACAGGCCAAAACCTATTGCTAAATCGGTCCATGGCACTAACAGAGTTAAAAAAATTCCGTTAGTTAACAATGAAATGACTAAATTGCCCTTAGTTATTAAATTTAAAAAATAAAACCCACCACCACCTATCATCCTTCACCACCACCACCACCACCACCACCACCACCACCACCACCACCACCACCACCACCACCACCACCACCACCAAATCCTCCACCACCGTGGAATTTGAAAATTATGTTGGTTGATTCTAATTACTAAATGTCAGATAACCAATTTCAACACATATATATTTTTATGATAACATTCTTTGTAAATGCCAAATGGCAACCACAACCGAATGCAACTGATCCATACAAACACTCATCCTCTGCCGCAATGCCTCCTTAGCCTTACCCCCACTACCAATCTGCGGTGTTCCACTTCTTTGTATCCCTCTCGGTCCACCAAAACCGCCACCAAAAGATATCGTCTTCATATCCAAAGCAACACTCACACTCTTCCGCCATAACATCTCGAAGCTTCTTCGACAAACGAACAAAACGAACAGTAGACTGAAGAAGATCAACATTGAAATGAAGGTTAGATAATTGAACAGTTTTGGATCGGATCTGACGGTTGGGATCAGCGATTTCAGATCTGATACGTCGAACAGAGGATTGAAGTGTCGAAACAGCGGAACGTATGGAGGTGAGTGATGTATCAGCATCCTTGACGGAAGAGAGCTGTGAAAGAAGATCATCGTGTCGTGACAGGCCCTCGGCGCCGGTGGGATGGGTTGTGGTGGTGGTGGTGGTGGAGGAGGAGAATTTGGTGGTGGGAAGGGTAGAGAATGATAGGTGGTGGTGGTGGGTTTATTTTTTAAATTTAATAACTAAGGGCAATTTAGTCATTTCATTGTTAACTAACGGAATTTTTTTAACACCGTTAGTGTTGTGGATCGATTTAGCAACAGGTTTTGGCCTGTAGGGACTATTTATGCAAAAATTCTTAAAAGTGTAAAAAACTGCAAAACCTTATAAACCTCAGGGACCATTTTGGCTATTAACTCTACTTAAGAAAAATTGATTTTCAACACTCACACACACAATGAATGACACGCACACATATATATACATATATATATAGAGAGAGAATAAGTAGGGGATGGCTAGAATGGAAACCCAAGTATATCAAGAAAACTCTAGAAACCTTACCATAGCCATTGATCTTATTAGATCAATGGCTCTCATTAAATCTGACTTTTTATATAGTTTTTTAATATTAAAAAGTACCATATGTGCATTATAGTCATTTGACTTCATGCCACAAGTAAACACTCTCTCCTACTTTTTAATTTTATATAATTTCTCTCTCCTACTTTTTTTATATAATATAATTTCTCTCACATACTTTATAATTTCTCTCTCCTACTTTTTTTATTTCAATGACATTAGCTGATACGTTTGTTACACATTGTTACACTAGTTAATAGGTTTGTTACATCTTGTTACATATTAACAAAAATGAATGGACATGTTATGTTTGTTACATCATGTTACATATGTTACAACGTGATACATATTTTATTAAAAACTGAAAGATTACATTTGTTACATCGTGTTACATATATTTTAAAAAACAAAACTGTATAGATTACGTTTGTTACATTGTGTTACATAGTTTCAATCATGCTTCATACATGCTTCGTTTCTTGATAATCTCTTCATCTTTGATACAAAAGTTCCTTTACCTACAAAAAAGACTAGATGGATTAAGTGTCAATCCGACAAGTTACATATGTTACATCGTGTTACATATTTTATTACATCGTGTTACATATTTGGATCTTTAAAAAATCAAAGTTACATATGTTACATCGTATACATATTTGAATAAAAAACAAAGTTACATATTGTTATATATTTAACTTCAATTTAAAAAAACAATAAAGCAAAATCACATAAGTTACATATTGTTACACATTTAACTAAAATTTGAACAATCTGTTGAAAACTAACCAGCACGTATGTCAAGCACTCGAACAGCAAAGACAAAACTAGATGGTTAAAAACACTTGAAAAAATAACTAGTACATGTGTTACATCGTGTTACATATTTTATTAAAAACAAAACTAGGCGCTTAAGGTTCTGTCAGACATGTTACATCGTGTTACATATTTTATTAAAAACTGGAAAACATTACTTGTCAATTCTGACATAGTATTGCATATGTTACATTGTGTTACATATTTTAGTTGGAACTATTTACTTATAGAAAGTTGTTATAAAATCCGATACATTAATAAAAAAATCAAAGTTACATATTGTTACATATTTAACTTAAATTTAGAAAAAGCAAAATTACATAAGTTACATATTGTTACATATTTAACTGAAATTTGAACAACATGTTGAAAACTAACGGGTATGTATTTCAATCACTCGAACAGTAAAAACAAAACTAGATGGTTAAAAACACTTGAAAAAATAACTAGTACATTTGTTACATTATGTTACATATTTTATTAAAAACAAAACTATATGGTTAAGCGTCAGTCGGACATGTTACATCGTGTTACATATTTTATTAAAAACAAAACTAATTGGTACTTAAGTTACACCGTGTTACATAACTTATAAAAAATCAAAACTAGTTGGTTTAAGGTGCTAATGTAACATATATATGTTACATTGTGTTACATAACTTATAAAAAATCAAAACTGTACTCACATGTAGTTTTTTCAGCTTTTAATTAAAGATGTAACATAATGTAACATATATATGTTACATTGTGTTACATATTTTCTTACATCGTATTACATAAGTTAAATATAAAAGAGTAAGAATTAACGTATATAACATATGTAACAAGATGTAACAATCATGTACATTTTGATCAATGACAACTTTAACATGATAATATCATAGAAAATATAAACATATGCAAGAAAGATACTATGATGAAAATTAAGTGTAACTTAAAAAGATTCAATCAACTAATAAGTAATTAAGTAACTAATTTGAGCTTAAATGGTTACCATATTGAGTGCTGCTGCCACTAACAGAGCTTTCAACTTTAGCCCTTGAAGATATACACCTTCCAAACAACCTAAACTTGATCCAACACCCTGTTACTTCACCATCACCATCATCTTCTTTCTTTTTTTCCTTCACATTCAAAACCATAGTTCTAACAGATTCAACACCCACCCCCATTTTTCCTCCAAACCCTAGATTTCAACTGCAAAAACCCACCCTCAAATTAATCATAACTTAACACACTTTCTAACACCAACCCCAATTCAAAGATTTTAACCCCATCAATCTTTAAAGCACCAAACTATAGAAGAATCTGTGGTGATGAAGAATCTATCGGAATCACCACCGGAGACCAAAACAAAGCCAAGGAAGAAGAATCTGTGGTGATGAATTTGCAGTTGTAGCGACGAAGATAGATCTGTTCATGTTAACAGATTGAAGTGCACAGTGGAGGAGGATTTGATAATTTGAAGGCTTCATTTTCGTCTTTGAACAAATCTAGGAAATTTTGTTGAGAAGAATAGTTTGTAGAGAGATCTGGGAAATTTTGTTGAGAAGAATAATTTGTAGAGAGAATGAGAGGATTTGAGAAATTTTGAATAACAAATATGGAGTTTGGAGTGAAATGTGTACGGGTATATGGAGCTGACAAAGACAAATGAGTCAGATCAAGAAAAATGGTGTGGTGAATTAAAAGGTCGATTATGCCCTCAAACAGAAAAGACAAAAGAGTGAAAAGGTTGTGTATGTGGCTTAATCTCAGCCACATATAGGGTTTATTGGGTTTTCTCAATAAAACCAAGTTTTCAATTTATACATCTCTAGAATAAGTATAGAGTACATATTGTTTTTTCATACAAAGTGAGGATGATAAAAAGAATGGAATGACGCAAGTAATACAATCATAAGAGAGATAACATTATTACACGGGAGGGGTGGACCTATTAGGTAAAAGGAGGTGGAATTCTCACATAAAAGAATGAAACTAGGAGCGAAAAATGTAAATAAATCACATGTGAATAATGATGAGTGTGTTTACTTGTGAGTTGAATACGAATAATTAAAATCTATTAACATGTCAGTTATTTATGACATTATATTAAACTCTTAAGCGTGTAAACGTGTTTGATAATTTATAATGTCATAAATACTAGCATGTAATCGTGTAAATGTAAACCGTGTAATCATATTAACCTGTTAAATGCGTAATCGTGTTTGATAATTTTATAACAAAATACTAGTTATTTCAATCCTAGCTTGAAAAAAACAAACACACATTTATTTTTGTCAACCATAGATACTTTGTATGATAGGAGATGTATGTATTGAAAACCTGGTTTTATTGAAAAAAAACCCAAGAAACCTTGTTTGTGGCTGAGATTAACCCACATCTACATTTTACTCAAACTTTTGTCTTTTCCTTTGAGGGTATTATAGTCAATTTAATCACTAAACATCATTAATTGTCTGACCTCTTTTCCACTTTCCTTTACGATTACAATTCTCCGTATATCAACCAAAAATTCTCTCATAAATTCAAAATTTTCATAAAATCATTTCTCTATAACCATTTTAAATTTTCTGATGATTCTCTCAAAAAAATATTAGAACCATCACTGAGATCTAGCCACAATCACCGCCTAGATTTGAATATTTTCCACTTCTTCAGCTGTTTCACCTTCACCATGATTTCCGATCGATAGTTCTTCATCTCGACGTTAAACCGGAGAACATCCTCCTCGATACAAACTACAACGCGATTGTTTCCGATTTTGGGATTTCAAAGCTCATGAAGCGAGACGATAGTAGGAGTTGTTGAAGATCTGAATTGTGTCCAGATCGTCGTACATCTTGGGATTTCAAAGCTCATGAAACGCGATAGTAGGAGTTGTTGAAGATCTGAATTGTTTCCGATTTTGGGATTTCAAAGCTCATGAAACGCGATTGTTTCCGATTGTTTCCAGATCGCCGTACATCTTCTCAGAGACCGGCTTCTAGTTCTTGTTTTCGTAATCGTCTTCTTCTCAGATTCAATTCTGTTTTAGGTAATCGTTTAAACTTCTTTAATTTTTACTTTGAATCTTTTTTTTTGAACGACTATTTTATTAATAAAGAGGCCATTTTTACTTTGAATCTGCTGTTCGTTGTAGCAGTAGTTGTTGAAGATCTGAATTTGGTTCATATTTGTATAGGTGTGTGTGTGTGCACGCTTTTGTAAGTTCATGTGTTATTAGGAAGATGAGATATAGGGGTATTTTGGTAATTAAAACTCACATTTGTCACATGTATTTGCAGTAGATAGGGTTACACATGTCATGCGTATATTACAACTTTTTAAAGACATATATAGACATATATATGCCATAAAATGAATGTAATTAGAAGATTTTATATAAATGAATTTAAAATTCAATTGTTATTGTTTTCTTTACTTATCCTTATTTTATGAATTTAAAATATGTAACACTTTCAGTTTTTAATAAAATATGTAACTCGGTATAACATATGTAACATTATGTTTGAATTTTTTTTAGAACAGCAATCTAGCCTACTTCTAATAAGCTCTATAAATATTTACAATACCAAGAATTGAACCTTGGACCTCCTCAAATTAATGCTCCTAGAGGCATAGCCTCTCCCATTGGGCCACCAACCCCAATGGTCTAAATTGACATCTCAGTTTGTAATAAAATATGTAACATTATGTAACATATACATAATTTTCATTATTAATTTTTTAAATTCCAGTTAAATATGTAACATTGCGTAACTTTGCTTTAAGTTTTTTCAAGTGTTTTAACCATCTAGTTTTGTTTTTACTGTTCGAGTGCTTGACATACATACCGGTTAGTTTTCAACAGGTTGTTCAAATTTCAGTTAAATATGTAACAATATGTAACTTATGTAATTTTGCTTTATTGTTTTTTTAAATTTAAGTTAAATATGTAACAATATGTAACTTTGATTTTTTTATTTATGTATCGGATTTTATAACAACTTTCTATAAGTAAATAGTTCCAATTAAAATAGGTAACACAATGTAACATATGTAATACTATGTCGGAATTGACATGTAATGTTTTCAATTTTTTTAATAAAATATGTAACACGATGTAACATGTCTGACTGAAGTTTAACTATCTAGTTTTGTTTTTAATAAAAGATATGTAACACGATGTAACCAATGTACTAGTTATTTTTTCAAGTGTTTTTAACCATCTAGTTTTGTTTTTACTGTTCGAGTGCTTGACATACATACCGGTTAGTTTTCAACAGGTTGTTCAAATTTCAGTTAAATATGTAATAGTATGTAACTATGTAATTTTGCTTTATTGTTTTATTAAATTTAAGTTAAATATGTAACAATATGTAACTTTGATTTTTTTTATTCATATATCGGATTTTATTAAAACTTTCTAAAAGTAAATAGTTCCAATTAAAATATGTAACACAATGTAACATATGTCATACTATGTCAGAATTGACATGTAATGTTTTCCATTTTTTAATAAAATATGTAACACGATGTAACATGTCTGACTGAAGTTTAACTATCTAGTTTTATTTTTAATAAAATATATGTAACACGATGTAACAAATGTACTAGTTATTTTTTCAAGTGTTTTTAACCATCTAGTTTTGTTTTTACTGTTTGAGTACTTGACATACGTACCGGTTAGTTTTCAATAGGTTGTTCAATTTTCAGTTAAATATGTAACAATATGTAACTTATGTGATTTTGCTTTATTATTTTTTAAATTTAAGTTAAATATATAACAATATGTAACTTTGATTTTTTTTATTCATGTATCGGATTTTATAACAACTTTCTATAAGTAAATAGTTCCAATTAAAATACGTAACACAATGTAACATATGTAATACTATGTCAGAATTGACATGTATTGTTTTCCATTTTTTAATAAAATATGTAACACGATGTAACATGTCTGACTTAAGCTTAACCGTCTAGTTTTGTTTTTAATAAAATATGTAACACGATGTAACAAATCTACTAGTTATTTTTTCAAGTGTTTTTAACCATCTAGTTTTGTCTTTGTTGTTCGAGTGCTTGACATACGTGCCGGTTAGTTTTCAACAGGTTGTTCAAATTTCAGTTAAATGTGTAACAATATGTAACTTATGTGATGTTGCTTTATTGTTTTTCTAAATTTAAGTTAAATATGTAACAATATGTAACTTTGTTTTTTTTATTCAAATATGTATACAATGTAACATATGTAACTTTGATTTTTTTTTAAAGATCCAAATATGTAACACGATGTAATAAGATATGTAAAGCGATGTAACATATGTAACTTGTCGGATTGGCACTTAATCCATCTAGTTTTCTTTTTTGTAGGTAAATGAACTTTTGTGTCAAAGATGAAGAGATTATTAAGAAACGAAGCATGTATGAAGCATGAATGAAACTATATATGTAACACTATGTATGAACTAACATGTAATTTATTTTATTTTTTTTTATCAATTTTTACAAAATGTGTAACACGATGTAACAAACGTAATCCATACAGTTTTGTTTTTAAAATAATATGTAACACGGTGTAACAAACGTAATCCATGGAGTTTTTATTTATATAATATGTAACACGATGTAATAAATGTAATCCTTCAGTTTTTAATAATATATGTATAACGTTGTAACATATGTAACATGATGTAACAAACGTAACATGTCTGGAGTGACACGTAGTCCATTCATTTTTTTAATATGTAAAAAGATGTAACAAACCTATCAACTTGTATAACAAGATGTAACAAATGTATCAGCTAGTGTCAATGAAATAAAAAAAGTTTGAGAGAGAAATTATAAAGTATGTGAGAGAAATTATATTAAATAGAAAAAAAGAGGATAGAAAAATTATATTAAACTAAAAAGTAAAAAAGAGAATATGAAAAGGTGATGAAGTGATGTGGTACTTGAGAGAGAAAAAAAAGAATAGTAATTGACCTAAATACTTTTTTTGTACTTTATTTAATTAAATTATTTGATCAAGAGCTACAATCAACCACAACTATAGATCTTACAAGATTAATGGATATAAATGTGTTTCTAGAGTTTTTCCAATATGATAGGGTTTTTATTTTATCTATCCCTGTATATGTATTTGCTTACATACATAATACAAATTTATTTTTTTTAAACAGTTAGAATTCATTTTGTATTATTGACTCAGGAAAAATAAACAATTATAATATCATCTATCTATGATAATAAAGGTGTAAATGATTTGTCACATGACACTTTCTAAGACAGTCCATCTCACTATATGTTTAAGAAAACTTTTCCTATTTTATAATTAAATTTGAATAAAGGAATTAAATATATATTAATTGTAACTTATGTATAAATGTAAAAACAAAAGTTGAAAGTTACCTTTATTTTTTAAAATCACTTACTTATGGGTGCAACTAAAAACTATTAGAGAATATATGGGATTAGTTATTAGTTAGTTATTATTTGATTATATTTCATTGTGATCTAGTCCTAAAATTATGCATGTATTATCTCCCTCTATATAAAGGGTTTTGGAATAATATTATGGGACACGGATTGATACCATACATGTTTACATGGTATCAGAGCCTAATTAATAAAAACCCTAATAAACCCTAGTTGCCGCCAATCACCAAACAAGATCACCATCACAACAATGGTGGAAACTGGGAAAGAAATCGAGAAACCAGAAAGTAGCGGTAGCAACAAGGAATCGAAAGCACACCTACACCCAGCCTACTCAATTACAAACATCCACACCAAGATAAAAACCCTCGACGGAACAAATATCACATACGGGACATGGGTTAAACTTTTCGAGCTCCATGTAAAAGCATTCAAGGTACAAAATCACATTGATGGCACAGAACCACCCGCAACAGATTCAGCAGAATATAGCGACTGGTCCACGCTTGATTCGCTGGTGATGCAGTGGATCTACAATACTATTTCAGACGATTTTCTCAAGCGCATCATACTCGACCCGTCCAAAACCGCTCGTGAAGCATGGGTTAAGATCCAAACAGTGTTTCTGAACAACAAAAATTCCAGAGCCGTAGCCCTTCAGTTTGAGTTTACCAATCTACGACTAAGTTCGTGTTCCTCGATGGACGCGTATTGTCAAAAACTCCACGATCTTGCAAATCAACTTGGTGATGTTGGGCACCCGGTGACCGAATCAAGTTTAGTTCTACAGTTAGTCGCCGGGCTTCCTAAAGAATATGATGTGGTTATTGCCCTAATCAACCAAGGAAACCCGTCTTGGGACGATGCCCGGAATATGTTACAGCTGGAGTTACAACGCCTTTCTCGTCAACAAAATGCTTCGTCAACAGTCTTGGCAGCCCAAGGCGCATCTCAAAACACCAACAATACCCGTCCAACAGGTTATCAGGGGAAGAATTTTGATCCGAACTACCAAGCCAATCGGGGACGAGGAAATTCGAACAGTCGTGGTCGGGGTAGAAATCAAGGCCAGCGTGGTAGAGGTCGTCAAAACACATCACAGGGATGGCAAAACTCATGGAACAACGGCTGGACACCTCCACCGTCGCCGTACCCGACCAACAATTATCAACAGTGGCCACAAAAAACTTCATCAGGATATGGGCAACGTTGGCAAAACAATCAGCAGCAGACTGGGCCTCAACAAAATCAAGCTCACTTTAGTCATCAATCTGGGCCAACATGGAACAACTACAATGGGCCTGCAGCCATGGGTGTTTTTGGACCAGCGCCTCCCAATGGTCAGCAACCATTTCAGCAGACTGGCCCACCTGGCCCTCCTGGCCCATATGGCTTCGGTTTCAATGGATACAGCCCGACAGACTTGGCCCAAGCAATGCAACAGGTTAACCTTACGTCTCAGGACTCGAACTGGTACATGGACACCGGAGCCACATCTCACCTGACGTCTGATCCAGGTAAAATTTCAACTAAGTTATCATATAATCCTATACAATCTATTTTTGTTGGAAATGGTCATTCAATACCAATTCACGGATCCGGTCACACCACACACACCACCCCCAACCGAACTTACAAAATAAATCACATCTTATTCACCCCGGATATTATCAAGAATCTCTTATCCGTTCGAAAATTTAATATTGATAATTACACAACCGTGGAATTTGACCCGTTTGGTTTTACTGTGAAGGATCTCAAGACTGGAGCTCCGCTTTCCCGCCACAATAGTTCAGGGGAACTCTATCCTTTCACACCGTCCACCGAACCATCAGCTTTCGTTGCCTCTACCTCGGATCAGTGGCACAATCGTTTGGGACATCCGGGGGATTCTATTTTACATTTATTGCGTACTCGTTTTAATATTCAATGTAATAAGAATTCTACTTCTAGTATTTGTCATTCTTGTCAGATTGCTAAGAATAAACGTTTACCTTTTTCCAATTCAAATTCGGTTACTTTTAAACCATTTGATATAATTCATTGTGATCTGTGGACGTCACCTATACCGAGTAAATCTGGGTTCAAATATTACATGGTTCTTGTTGATAACTTCAGTCATTTTGTATGGATCTACCCCCTAAAATATAAATCTGACACGTTCAATAATTTTGTAAAGTTTCATCGTTTCATAAAAACTCAGTTTAATTACAAAATTAAAGCTTTTCAATGTGATTTAGGGGGGGAATTTGATAACAATCAGTTTAAGTCATTTGCTGCTCGACATGGGTTTGTTTTCCGTTTCTCATGTCCCCAAACATCCCAACAAAACGGTCGGGCGGAACGCATGATCCGTCGTCTAAATGATATCATCCGCACCCTTCTAGCCCATGCGCATTTGCCACCGTCTTTTTGGGTCGAGGCACTCCACACCGCCACTTACCTTCACAATATCCTTCCAACCAAACGACTTAACTTCTCAACACCCCACTTTGCTCTCTTTCAACGCCACCCGTCCTATGATCATCTTCGTGTGTTCGGCTGCGCTTGCTACCCGAACACCTCCGCCACCAACCCACATAAATTTCATCCACGTTCCGTTCGATGTATTTTTCTAGGATACCCACCAGATCACCGGGGGTATCGGTGCTATGATCCTGTTTCCGGGAAAGTCCTTATTTCTCGTCACGTTGTTTTTGACGAATCCTCTTTTCCCTCGGACGAGCCATCACAACATCATGATTATAACTTTCTTGATGACTCACCTCAACATCACAACTTCCAATTTCCACATACTGTTGCTCCACCCACGCAAACCATTAACCAGCACCACCCTCCATCCTCTCATCCCATTCATCAACCATTTCCAGCCCAACAAACTGACCAAGCCCCATCCTCTCAGCCCTGCCCATCGCCTTCAACTTCAACCCAACAAACTCACCAACAAACTCACCAACATTCACCTACTCCACCCGAACCACCAACACCGCACCCTATGACCACCCGCGCTAAAGCGGGCATCTCCAAACCAATTTCTCGGCTTAACCTTCACACCACAAATATTTCCCCTGTCCCCACAAATTACACAAAAGCCCGATCGGATCCTAATTGGTTTAATGCTATGACCAATGAATTTAGGGCGTTACAGGATAATGATACTTGGGAATTGGTACCTCGCCCTCTTGATAACCCAGTTATTCGTTGCATGTGGTTATTTAAACACAAATTTAAATCGGATGGCTCCTTAGAAAGATATAAAGCAAGGCTGGTGGTGAACGGGAAATCGCAAACTGTGGGAATAGATTGTGATGAGACCTTTAGTCCGGTAGTAAAGCCGGCTACCATCCGTACGGTTTTGAGTTTAGCTGTGTCTAAAAATTGGCCAATACATCAATTGGACGTCAAAAATGCATTTTTGCATGGCGATCTAAAGGAAACTGTATACATGCACCAGCCACCAGGGTTTGTTGATGCGCACAAACCAACACATGTATGTCGTCTCAAGAAGTCACTTTATGGTTTGAAACAGGCACCTCGAGCATGGTATACTCGGTTCTACAACTACATTGCTTCTCATGGTTTTAACAGAAGTGTTTGTGATAACTCCTTATTCATCTACAATCATGGTAATGATCGGGCCTACTTATTGCTTTATGTGGATGACATTGTCATTACGGCTTCAAACTCACAGTTACTCGAATCCATTATCAGCACCCTTTCACATGAATTTGCCATGACCGACTTAGGACATCTACATCATTTCTTGGGGGTAACTGCAAATCGCTCTCCAAAGGGTTTGTTTTTATCTCAAACATCCTACACAAAGGATATTCTTCATCGGGCAGATATGACAGATTGCAAGCCTTGTAGCACTCCTGTCGATATTTCTTCTAAGTTAAGTGCAACGGATGGAAACTTGTTGCATGACGGTACCCTCTACAGGACTCTGGCAGGTGCGTTACAATACCTTACTTTTACTAGACCCGACATCACGTATGCCGTGCAGCAGGTATGTTTGTTTATGCACGCTCCTCGGGAACCACATTTTGCATTCATGAAACGTATACTTCGTTATCTCAGTGGTACCTCAGAGTTTGGTATTTGGCTTGTTCCTTCCAAAACCACGATGTTAACTGCATACTCGGATGCCGACTGGGGAGGTTGCCCGGACTCTCGGCGATCAACGTCTGGGTACTGTGTTTTTTTGGGTGATAATTTAGTGTCCTGGTCATCCAAGCGACAGCCCACTATCTCACGTTCTAGTGCAGAAGCAGAGTATCGAGGTGTGGCGAATGCTGTTGCAGAGACCACGTGGCTACGAAATCTCCTGTTTGAATTGTTTGTTCCTCTACAGAAAGCTACGCTAATTTACTGTGACAACGTTTCAGCCGTCTACCTGTCACATAATCCGGTTCAGCACCAACGCACAAAACATGTTGAAATTGATATTCATTTTGTGCGTGAGAAGGTACAAGTGGGTCAGGTTCGAGTTTTGCATGTTCCTTCATCTGCTCAGTATGCTGACATATTCACGAAAGGTCTTCCGAAGCAGTTATTTCATGATTTTCGAGCTAGTTTGAGCGTTCGTTCTTCTTCCGCTTCAACTAAGGGGGACTATTAGAGAATATATGGGATTAGTTATTAGTTAGTTATTATTTGATTATATTTCATTGTGATCTAGTCCTAAAATTATGCATGTATTATCTCCCTCTATATAAAGGGTTTTGAAATAATATTATGGGACACGGATTGATACCATACATGTTTACAAAAACATACCGTGTATCTAAAAAACTTAGTTTGGGCAAACCCAGTTTGAGCTTAATCGGTTTGAGCCTGACCCAGTTCACCATCATGTTTACCTTTATAAGCCAGTTTTAACATGTCACTAAAAATGACCGATTTCAATCCAATCCAAATTGATTTTAATAAGGTCGGTTCTTATCACACCAAACCGGTTTAAATTCTGAACCGAATTTAATACAAGTAGTTTTTTTCGAAAAAGACACAAAAAAGGCTATAATATAAACCATTCTGATAAGAAAAAACCCACTTTATACACCTCTACTAAAGCGAGATACGCCGTCTCAAAAGAAAACTACGTTTAAGAATTGTTGCCCATTGGAGTTTGATTTTTTTTCTCAAGTCATATTAACACTTTATTATTACAAATAATTCTAATAAAACAATCGTGTTTCAAACTATTTAAATTTACCTTTGTTCCTGAAAACTTAAAAATAAGTTTTTACTTATAAATCTTGATTTGTAATCCCGGTTATCTTTTATATTTCTTCAAAATTAACCCAAACAAATTAATAAAGGCCTTGTCTATTCACACACCCTAAAATTCTATCCACACACCTGTTTTAAAACTAGGCGTCACGGATAGGCCTTGATGCGGCGCCTGAGTCACTTTTCTGTCAACGTCAACCGAGGAATGTCGTAAACGAGGTGGAATTCGGTCAAACCTGGACATATGCGCCACATATATGACCTAGGCGCCGATGATGTTGTTGGCCGCATATATGACCCAGGCGCCACGCCGAGGGCCATGCGCGGCGCATAAGGGTGTTGAAGCGTGATTGACTACGTTCGAGGATGTGTCTGGGATAAGAAGTAACCCAGGCGCGACGCCGAGGTTTATGTGCGGCGCCTGAGGGTGTGAGAAATAAAAACATGGGGTGTGTGAATAGGATATGGGGTGTGTGAATAGGATGACCCTTAATAAAATTCAAATACATTTTCATGTTACCTTTTCTTTCTACTCACAATACCTATGAAATCATTAGTATGTTTCAAATATAGATTGACTTTTGGTGTTATAATATTACCACTTTATAATTTCCTTAATTAATTTTCGTAAATTCAATCACATTTTATATTAAAAAATCAATTTAAAGTTTATTATCTTAATCATATCTTATATTAAGTTAGAACTTTGGTACTCTTCAAGTTGAATGATAAAACTGATCATATATGTAACTTCTTGTTGATAATATTAAATATTATTATAAAATGTAAAAAGAAAAATGAAAAACTTGAAAAATTCAACTCATATATTACTTTACTTTGATCAAACATGTGATATATAGTGTTGAATGTGAAAAAAATCTCTAATATAATAAAGCAAAACGCAAAAAGCTTATATGACATGCTATCAAAGCTTCTAGTTTATGTGGCATCATTTAAAAGTTTCTCTTATAATAATGATTTTTTATTTAAAATATGTATATAAAATATAGTATAATAACACTAATTACATTTTTGGTCCTTTAATATTTAGGAGAATTTTAAAAAAATTTAGAGTATTTATATTTTTAACCCTCTACTACAAGGGGTGTACATTAGTCGGTTTGAATTTGATAGGGTATAAAAATGAAACTTATGAATAAAATTAATAATAACGTACAATTAAAGACCACATTGTTTTATATATATACATAACTTTTTTATACGAAATTATTTTTAAAAATAAACTACACCATAAAACTAAGCACTTTATTCTCTTTAATTTGAGTATAATATTGTTATACTAAAAACTAATTTTTAAAATTAAATCTTATGTTCTGGTTTACCACGGTTTTTCTCAAAATTGATTGAAACCGTCATAAATATCTTTAAAATCACCACCTGAATGTTGTGTTCCCGAGCGTAGCGCGAGCACTAAACTAGTTATTTATATATGTATATATATATCGCTATGTATAAATCATAAGCCGTTCAATTTTCATTATAGCATTTAAAAAGGAATATTTTTTTTAATAAGTTACATTTGACTTATTGTTAAACTTTAGTAAATATGTTTGCAACTAAAACATGAACACAATTTAAATTTCGAAATGTGTAATAAATCTCAACATTTAAGGCAACTAAAATCTAAATTATTAAAAAAAATGTTGGGGTCTACAAATTTTACTAAGTGCCATATAAGACTAAAAAGTAACCAAGTGACAAAATCATTTACTCTTTTATTAGCATAATCACACACACTAATATGTATGCCTGCGTGTTGTAACGAGGTATATAAGAAACATATATTTACTGTTTGATACAATTTTGTGTAAATGATGTGCTTCAAATGATATGGATTGAATAATTTATGAAAAAACTCTTCTAACACACATATACTTAAAGGGTGTTGCTATTTGCACCGTAGTCTATAAAATTATACCCTAAAAATATTAATGAAGTATTATTAAATGCATCATAGAATTCATCAATTACATTATTACATCACTATTAATAAATGCAGTAACTACATTAATTATTACTACAACTAATAATTTTCATATTCTTAATTAATGATAAAATAAACTTATCACTTTATATAAATAATCTTTAAAGTTATATAACACTTTTATTTAATCTTGTTATGATTTTAAAATTATATTAACAAGTTCTATTTAAGTTTTTTTTAAATCACATAAACATATAGTTTTACCAACATGACATAAACCAACACATTAAAAGAAGAGTTTTACAAAACATCCTTAAATAATATAATGTCAAATATTAAATAAACCAAAAGGTTTTATTTTTAATATAATTTTTAGAATATCGGTGAATAGTTGAAAATATGGTTTAGAAAAAGACTAGAAAGACAGTTGGAACTGAATTTTTTTTATCAAAATATAGAAAGTCCTAAAAATGGTTTATAATTTTTTTTTTCTCTTACTTTCTTAAATTAACATTATTTTATATATTATTTTTGTCTAAATAAGTCTTATTAAGTTTGTACAAACTTCTAAGTAACTTATTACATTATAATTTTATTGGACTTAGAAAACAACATAATTATTTAATGTCATTAATATAATAGACTAGGGTGTAACTAGAAATTAGACTAGGGTGCATTTAGAAAAACCCATACTTAAATGATACATTTTTTTTGAATGGCGACTTTCAATTTTTGCAACCATTTGGTCGCATCCCCCGCAATGAGGAACCCACCACCCCACTCCGGTCAATATGTTGTCTTAACCGGGCCCACTTGACATCGGAATTTGGCTAGGCGTTCAACCGGGAAAACCAATAGGGTTTTTCCTGAAAAATCTCACAGGCAGGGAGGTTAGAACCCTAGATACTTAAATGATACATAACATGCGTAATATACAGGTTCATTTCCCTATGTCTTCTTCATAATGCACAATTGTTATAAGTTAGGATCAGGGCCGGCCCATAGGGTGTGCGGGGTAGTCGACCGCACAGGGCACTCGTTTGAACGGGGGGCACCAAATTAAAAAAATATGTTGTATTCGTGTCCGCAGGTCGCGCGGGCGTCGCATTTTGGGAAGGAATTCGAACCAGATTGCACCCCCCCTGCGCGCGGGTAGGTGCTAGAGTAAAACATGACAAAGGAACTTAACATGCCATGAATGCTTGAATATATAAACTAAGAATTTTTGTTTCTCCACTCCAATGTGGGACAAAGTGAATAACACAAAACTTTTAAAACCTCTTAACCATTCAGCACTTAACCATTCAGACATCTTAACCATTCAGCACTTAATCATTCAGCATTGCCAAACAGCCCCTTTGATTTTCTTATGTTTAATTATCAAACGTTTGTTTTTTGGTTAAAAATTTAGTTTATATAATTTAGTGCGTTGATGTTTCGGGTTAGGGGGCCTTTTTTTCTTGTCTCGCACAGGGCACTCGATTCTTCAGGACCGGCCCTGGTTAGGATCATCAAAAAAGCTTATTTCTTTCATTGCGGGGCGCCAATCTACGATGGGAAACAGATACGTTGAAACTATATGTCTAGATACGCCAAAGGTTCTATATTTATCTTCACTACTGTTGTCATAATTTTCGTTAATTCACTACATGATGACGTACGTATTTAAAACAAAATTTGGTGCCCGAAAAAAGTACCATGAGTTGGACACCATGTATTTCAACACCATGGATAACCTTTTAACATAACGACGCAATTTGTTGCCTGTTTACCTACCACCTTATTGTAATTCATTGGTGTTTAATAGGGTTTCACATTATAAACATACATATCATGAATTATTCTTTTCTTGCTGATTAATCTGTTTGCTTTTGTTAAAAAAAATACCATATTGAGAAATAATGCTACTACATATGGTAAATAATGATACAACAGAATTGTCTTTAAAGTTTTCAAAATATCCCTAAGTTGTATCTTATAATCGGGAAAATCTCCTAGTAACTTATTATTGTTTAACATAACAAATGTCGTTACAAATGAAGTATTTACGGATCACGAATAAAGTGAACCGGAATATCATCAATGTGCCTGGTTTAGCATGTTGGACCGGGATTTTAACAATATGGACAACGACTTAAATGTCGTTACAAATGAAGTATTTACGGATCACGAATAAAGTGAACCGGAATATCATCAATGTGCCTGGTTTAGCATGTTGGACCGGGTTTTTAACAATCTGGACAACGACTTCACTATAAAAAGAAATGGTAGAGCCAAGAGAATTTAAACAGTAACACATTCAAACCAGTTTGATTTTATGAGATCGTCAAGATGTCATGCTTCTTACTATTGAGAAGTACAAAATCCCTTTGACAACATATAACTCCATTTAGGTTCAGATTCATTCTCAATCAATTATTCTTATTACTACTCTTTTACGATGCAGCATTAGATAAGATCAAAGAAAAAAGTTACAATACTAATGTTAGTGTCAGTATAACTCTCATGTCATAGGATTTAAAGATCATACCTTTTTCAAAACTTCTTATGACTTCGATCCATAAAGACAGTTTTGAATCGAGTTACTTACAATATTATTCTCTAATACATATTTATGAATAATTGAATATTGGTTCTCAACCCTTTAGCGTTCATCTCATGACCCCAATCAACTATGGACATTTAGAATACTTTATTCAGTGATACTTAAATGCACTAATACTTGAATGCACACTCACTGTTTACAAGGCATTTAACCTCTAAATCTAAATGAACGTTTAATGTGAGCTTACAATTATAACACCAAATACTAAAATAAGATCCAATGTATTTAGTGATTCCAACCATGAATTCACATATGCAGATTGCATTATTTATTGAGCAATATTCATGGCTCTCATCAAGTTTGATCCTTATTTGCTTCGTTAATCAAGATACAGCATCGGATTTCAACATCTTGAAATTACAGTTCTTACTCTCCTTTGTGATAAACAAGTTTATCACCAATCATCTTGATTGGATACCAGCACATTTGGTATGCTTGGTGATGTCTAAAATCAACCATTCCATATGCCCAATTGGTGATGTCAATCATTCCATATGTCCATTATATTTTGCCTTTATTAATAAACTAGGTTTAAAACCCGTGTATACACACGGAATAAATTTAAAACATATCAAAAATATTAGAACATAACAGTTAAGAAATTATATAATGATTTTAAGTAACAAATATTTAGTAACAAATGAATAAAAGAATTTAAAATAAAATAAATTATAAATCATCACAAAGAAAGAGTAAGTATATGTTTGTTGTAACTTGTAACTTGCGTATGTATATAAATAAAAAAATAAAAAAACAAGTGTAGATAAAAGTGTTAGGTGCTGTGTGGGCTTGTCACCATGTTCCAAAGATACAACCCACACGTCCTTGAGTGATGATGTCGAGGCATTGTTGCATGACAACCATTGATAAGTTACCAATCATGTTGAAGAAAGCCAAACCATATAAATTATGATACCAATCCCTAATTGGACCTATAAATGTAAAGCCATGAACCCAAACCGTATACACTCATACCAATCTCTCAAAAGTAAGAAATTTATGTAAGTTAAAAAAAACAGCAAGGCTCACTGATAATTTGTACTTTCTCATGTAAGTTAGAAAAAAATGAAAAACTCATGTACTCGTATCCCAATTCCCAAGTACCATAAAATATCCTAAACCCTTATACACAGTTGTTCAAGTAGTCAAAATAACCAATTTGCATATCTTGACTATATAAAAATAGTAAAAGTAGCAAACATTTATTAAGACTCAGTTGTTAACGCTTCAGCTTGTATAAGTGTCAACATGAGCAATAATAACCTTGCTATTCAGTTGTTTTCAATGTGTTTTTGTCCGAGTTATTAGTGGTGTGCATAGCAACTTACAAAAACTTTAACTACTTTATACATGCTTGATTGTGTAATTGACATGGGACTTTCTTTTTATTCCATCATACCTTATGCAAAAATTGTTATCTTGACAAATCGATTTAAAGAAAACTTACAAACCATCTAGAAAGACATTGACAACTATCTGCAAAACAACATACAGACATACAACATACATACAAATAATCTGCAATATTCAACTAAAACTATAAAAATCAATTTGAAGTAAAAATTATAAAAATCAATTCAACAGTAACAACTAAAAAAACCTAATTCAATCAATTTGTAACATTCAAACCAGTAAGCATAAACACTACATTAGTGACTTAATGTGTGCTTTCAATCACAATCCATAACCAAAACATGAATGAAACCACATACACATTAAAAACTTCATCCTTAAATACCTATAGGTTTTCTATACCCAAAATGTATATATAAAAGTAGGTGTTTAAGATAGACGAACCTTGACAAATTGTTGCGTAATGTATAGATCAAGACAGAAGCGAGCTGGTGATGATATCAGGAAGCTTTGATTCGATCACTTTGCTGTTAAGAAACCTAACAATAAGTAACTAATGTTTCCAAAACATAACATACTTAAACCATGTTATTCACTTATAAAGATGTCTAATCAAGAAGCTTATACTGATGACAATTTTGAAGGTGAAGGTGACAATGAATCATGTATAATCTCCATTACACATGTTGTGAAGTTCATTAATATATGTTTTTTTAACATAATTAATACATATATTAAACTCCATCACACTCATATAGTTGTTTAAAAACTCATTTATCATTTACATTACATAATTTCAAATTTGAAACATGAACCCTAAAAATTTCTTACTTACTAAGCCATTAATTAACAAATATAAATCAATAAAGTTATAGCAGAATCAATAATAATTAACTATAAATAACAACTACATCAATGGTTAAGTTTTAACCTTATGCATCACCAAGAACTTACACAGCTGCTGGTTGTTCGTTGCACTTCAGTGCACTCACAATTCAGTTCATGAAATTGACCTCTTCAAATGTGCCCTAGAACCGATTGTGATGTTTCCAAATGAAGCATTCAATCCGTAAGGCAAAGCTACTCTAAAACCTTCAATCACAACTTTGAATATCGAATTGTGTAGATGAAACCTCCATTCACGACTTTATTGATTCAAACGGAAGGTTAATTCCAAATAAAACCTTCAATTTTTTATTGAAATGAACCTTTTATTGTGAATTGAACCTTCAAATTGTTTCCATGTTTACGATTTAGTGAATTCTTTGACTTGATTCCAAATCATTGATTCCGAACCCATTAGTGCTCAAATCAATTTATTAAAATGGGTCAACTGATTGACGGGATTTTGGAAAGAATAAGTGGCGCTCAAACCATACAGGTATAAGATGATTTCGGCCGAGATTTTTTCCTATATTGAAGAGATTCATTGATCGGATCTTTAATTTCTTTCCCCCTAAAATCGTTTCCAGCTGCCATGAATAATCCCGCCCAAATAGTTTTCCGCCCAAAATTGCCGCCCAAATAAGGCCTTTTTGCCGCCCCTAAAACTTGAAAATATTAGATAGATTCACTATCATTCATAGTGTCACAATTCTTTACTCTTAAAGAAGTGATCCAATCTAATTATATACCCTTTAACTTAGATCATAAATCTAATCTTTAATTGTTTCCAAAGCAATTAACTAAACACTTCATATTTCAACTTAAATATTTCATGTAATCTCATTAAGCAAGTGTCTTTGGCTTTGTAATCTCATTACTTATGTGTTTAAATAGATACAATCTATTGTCTCATTAATCATAAGAGAAATTGACTTGGTGCTTTTCTTGTTCTTGAACATATGGATGAAAATCAAATAACTCCAATGGTATTCCTTATCTTACTTGAGAACTGTTCTCTCAATCAGGATATATCTAAAACAAATTTAGATATGGATTCCTCGTAAGTATACCTTTTAGGTCCTTAAATGACCTTAAAAAAACCTTATCAATTTCACATGATTATATGTAGTGGGTGTTCAAAGTCGGGTATCCGGATTTCGGACACCTGAATTTCTGGATATCCGAAAATTTCGGGTAGTGGTTTTCACTATCCGAATCCGAAAGTTCGGATATCTGGATTTTGAATACCCGAAAGTTCGGATACAGATTCGGATACTATTCAAATATTCGAAAATTTTGTTTTTTTTTTTTGCATTTGTATTTTGATTGCATTCAATCCAGCATTAGCCTTAATGTTAAGCAACTAATTGTTGATCCCAATCAGCCTTGAATCATATATAATTGTGAAGATGTGATATAAAATAAGAAGAACTTGATAAATTGGATATGAACAATCAAAACCTCAAATAGATCTCATAAAATATGGCAATTACAAATCCTAGATCTATTTGGTTCATACAAGCCTTACCCTAATTGTCACTAACACTTTCTATATATAGCCTAATGACTATAGGCTAATTACAATTAGGACCCTAGACAATAACAAGGACTAAAACATGACAAATAATAAATTACATTTAAAGCCCCTAATTTAAGTCTAAAAACAATAAATATATTTTGTCTAAATATAATATATTTCTTCAATCGGAAGCTCCATTGTCTTTCATAACTTGAGCGACACACGTCAATCCATCGTTTGAACCGTCAACTTGACATGGCGTTGACTTTGACCCGCTTGCTTTGACTTTTGTTGACTTTTACTGTGTTGATAATATGAGACTATTTTTTAGGTCCAACAATTCTCCCCATTAGTCTACTATTATCAACATCTTGCATCGTGTTTAACCCCGATCTGACAATCAACAGTCTTAATTTCATGACTCAACAATACTCCCCCTAGACTGATGCTTGCCATATTCCTTTACTTCACCCCCTAAAAAAATTTAAGATCAAGTTGTTGCTCATTCTGTCTCTGATCATCGTGAATCAATGGATAACCCGATGTTTTTCATTGTGATTCTCCCCCTCAAATGTAGACCCTCCTAATTATAGGCATAATATAAGGCTTGAACTTCAACTAGTTTGCAACAAATAACCAACTTTCCATAAAGATCATTAACATTAACGGATGCTTGATCAACTTTTGTGCCTTCATATTCTGGACGGGTTAACTCGTCCCGGACGGGTTTTTCCGGATTTGTTTCCTTCCTTGTTGACGATGCCTTAAGATCTCTGACTCGTTTGATCTCAACATCCCGTGGGTCACGGTTCCCAATTGTCACACCCCGACCAATGGCGGAATCATCGAGGTGGACGAAAGTGAATGATTGTTCATAGCTCATGGTACTCAAAATAGTTGAAATATTATTAAAATCCAATTATCCAACAAGACTAAATGATAATCTAAACAAATACTCCAAATAGCAATAAATGAAAAAGTCTACTTTATTTAATTTAATTAATTAGGTCCAAGTTCCTAGTCGCGTGGCATCCAAAGTTCCTAACTTGCTTTTCCTGAAATCATGTGAAAAATAACTGGTGAGTAAACATAGGTTTGAGATACATATAGATACAATGATAAAAGTCCAATTCATGTCGTTATGTTTAAACTTCTAAATGCAAAACATGTACATACAAGATAACAACGCATAATCAAACCTTGAACAAATGATAAAGGGGGGTCCACATGATAATGATACTCAGTTATAATCACCCAATAATCAGGGGGTGGGTCCTTTGACCAATAGATCTATCATTAGTAACTGTCGGTTTCTACAAATTAATGATTACGCTTGCAAAAACTTGATATCAGGCTATGAACATATAATTTGCAAGTAAAGACATAACATGAATTGTTTTAAATGATCAACTGAAATCTGATAACTGAAATAACTGATAAATTAAAATCTGATAACTGATTTAATAAGTCACATGATATCACCCCAAATTAAAAACAAGAAAATGGCCTATGAATACTTACCTGATAACTGATACGATGAAAACGAAATAAAAGTAAACTTGAACAGAAGCACCGAAAATCTTCTTAAGGATCACCTAAGGAATGCCGACTTATGTTAAATTGATAACTAAAATGGATTTGGGAATCTAGGAATCTAATCGAAATCTGGGTTTAAGTAACTCTACTAATTTAAGTAAAAGAGTTAATAGTCTAATTGTAATAGGTTTGATAATAATGATTTAATTAGGTAATACACCAATTAAATTATATATAAAGTTGAATCCTTATGAAATTATTAAAAAAATATATATGTGACATACTCGTTTTGATAAAACTGAATAATTATTTATAAAACTTAATTTATACAAAATAATTACTCATTTAAATGATGCCAAAGTGTATCATTGTCGCAAGTAAATATAAATAAAACATGATAAATTTGTAAATTTTAAGATTATTAAATACAATAACTTATAAATAACTTAGTTTACTTATTGTACTTTATAAAATCCAAACTTAAAATGTGGCTAATACTTAAACTTAGGTATTTCTTTTTTTCAAAAAAATATAAAATCTAAGTTTTTTTTATGAAAATCTTCTATATAATATAGCAAAATCATATTTGCTTACTTGGCATCATTTGAGATCCATTTGCTTAGTTGACATTATTTGAGAGATTCTCTCAAAACTAATAATATTTTTATATTTAAAATATATATATCTATCTATAATAATTTATTATAATAATATTAATTTTCATTTGATCCCCTAATATTTAGCAAAGTATTTAAAAAATTAAGACTATTTACATTTTCAACCCTCTCTTACTAAGGGTGTGTATGGGTCAGGTTATATTTATTAGGGTATAAAATAAAACTTAGAGAAAAAATTATTAATAACATACAATTAAATACATAATTATTTTTTAAATATACACAATTTTTTTATACGACATTGTTTAACAAAAACTACACCATAAAACCGAACGTCTAATTCTCTTTAATTTGATTATAGTATTGTTATACCAAACAACAAGATTTTAAATAAATTTTTTGTTTCAGTATAACCTCTGTTTTATCTCAAAACTGATTGGAATCTTTCATGTCCATAAATATCCTTAAAATCATCGCATGAGTGTTATGTCCTCGAACGTAGCGCGGGCACTAACCTAGTAAGTTTATATTTACATATTTCTAGTCTTATATAATGTATCTCATACATAAAGGATTAACTGTTACTTACAAAACATTTGTTGTTAATTAAAAGATTACTAGTAATAAAACAATGTTACTTAATAAATTTGATTTGTTTAAAGCATGAACACCATAAAAAAAAGAAAATAGATTAATATTTACAAATACAAGAATCGAACCCTTGACCACCTTGTTAATACACAATTAACCAAAGCTACTTTTGTTGGCATACATTGAAACAAAATTGTTTATGTGGGCCTAAATTGAATAAAACTGATGTTTGTGTGGTCACCGGTGCATCGCCGGCGAGCTGGCCGGATTTCATGGCCGCAAAAACGGGAATGGGTGGGGCTGGGTTGGTTTTTAATTATTTTCATTTCAGTCCCTGCACTTGTTGTATGTTTTATTTTGGGTTGATAAATTTTAATATGAGTTTTATTGTTTATAAAATGAATCCCTTAACTTTACTTTGTTAAATAAAACTCTAATTTAACTAACCCCACTAACTAGCTAACTTTATTATGTGTAAGTACGATTTAAATAAAATTTTGAACGATTTAATTTGAATGACTACAAATAACGAATCATTCTTATTTCAAGAACTAGAGAACTTTAAAAATGGATACCGAGGCATGTCAGGTTTGGATTTGAATCGGGCTTGGTTCGGGGCAAATGTTACATTGATCTAGTTGCCTCGGTCGGCGGATCTACGGTCACGGTTGAATCGATCTCCACAAGCACGTGAACCACCAATGTTCTTGACGATGCCTCGGTCGGCAACTCTTCGAACAAGAAAACACTTGCCTTCACGTTGAGCCATTTGAAAACCAAAGCTCTGATACCAACTGATGCAGTTTCACGGACAATCAAATGACTCAATGCTTAATGATTATTCAAAGTCTCCAAATGAACCAAGGTTCCATGAACAAAAGTCCTTTCGTTAAATTCAATATAAAAAACTAACTACAATTGAAAACAAACCTAATATTTATACTAGACATATAACCTTTAGAGATATACACCAAAAATAAAAGATACGATAACTATAAATTTAAACCAAAGCCACCTGGGTCAAAAGGAATATCATGTTTTGTCACGTTCACTATCAATTTAACCCACTCAAATAGTTCAGCTTCATGGTTCACGTGGCTCGGTTCGGGGTAAGTACCATTTTTAACGTCTTCTCCTGGGTCTATTGGGTTGTCAGGATTCAATACGACAAATAACTTCTTTGATATCAATAGGCCTAACTGATGTTCCATATTTAAAGGCCCACAAGAGTTACTAGTGAGATTAATTAGTGCTCCGGTACTATTTTCACGATCACCTTTCACTTGCGCAATCACTTTGCTTGGGTTACTAGCAAAATCATCCAACTTATCACAATTCTTGAGCACACGTCGAGGGTGTACAAAAATTCCACCAAAATCTTTTATATGATTTGATAACTTGACATTATCTTCATGTGACTCTAACATTTTTTAACAAAAATATCCTTGCCATCAATGTCTTCGATTGGAGTTTTGAAAGTTATCACATGATATATATTTAACTTTGAATCATCAAAAACTTCATAAAATACGATAATTTAGTTTGGGTTTCCAAACATGTTTCCGTAGCATTACTATCATTATCCCTAACATTAATCGGCCAAATGATTTTACCATTATCTTCACGGGTCGCATATCCATCTACATCTACCGTCTTCATGTTTATAAAATCTACCTATTCTAATAATTGAGTAACACATCCACATGTCACCATTCTAACTACTTCACATAGGATTTTGCTTAGGTGTCATGTTTTAAATTAATTTGATGGAGAATTTTTAGACGGGCCATGGTATGCTCCATATTCGAAATAACCCGATATGTTTAAATTAAAAGTTCACAAATTATCATCAATTATTTCCTAACCCGATATGTTTAAATACAAAATTTACCAATTATCATGATCTATATCTTAACCCGATATGTACCAAGTATCATGAATTATCTCCTAATTTGATATGTTCAAATAAAAAAATTATCAATTATTATGATTTATCCTAACCCGATATGTTCAAATTAAAGTTTTACCAATTATCATTAATTATCTCATAACTCGATATGTTCAAATAAAAAAATTAACAATTATCATGAATTATCTCCTAACCCGATATGTTCCAATAAAATCTTACCAACTATTATAAATCATATCCTTTCTTGTAACATATGATTTTTTATATGAATATATTTGTAAATATTCAAATCGATTTAATAAGAGATATGTTAAAAATAAATTTGATATGTAAATTGAGTTAAAACCTATAAAACTAAAATCCGTGTAGTACACGGGTACTAATCTAGTTATTAAACATACCTGAAAAATTTATAGATGACTGATGATCTTTCAATCTTTCAGTCACTCCATCGCTTGCCCAAAAATACCAATCCTCGTCCATGTATTCATCATACACAAACGGAGAATCAAATATAAAGTCTTCATTAAAAAGATACTCCTCACCCCAACAAACTCGTCCCGACGGATTTTGTCGGTTCCGTTTCCTTTAATGTCAACAAATCATCACTTGAAGGATACTCCTTGATAAGGATCCACGAACAAAGAACGAACCTAGGCTAAACCTAGCGGCGTCGTACTTGGCCAACCAAGTTTCCGGCGTCGGAGATAAAAGTCTCGGCCAACCGAGATAAAGGGAAACGATCGATAGACACGTTTCTTAACAAACTTTTAATAATCATTCACCACCCAACCAAAAGAGTTTTACAAGTATAAATAGGCAACTGGAAACAATAAACAAGGAAACGATAATGATGCAAACAAACTCTCAAAATAAAAAGGTTTAACAAAATAGAAACAAATCTTAAACCAAGTTTATCTCTTCTCACGGTTGGATGGGCCCTCCTAGCTTTGATCAGTTCTAGCCACTTTCGGTAACGGGCTCAAAGTCCTCTTGTACTTGGGTTTTTGTGTCTGGATCCGTATCATCCTCCCCTCCTAAAAAACGACTCGTCCCCGAATTAACTTCAAATGGTTCATCTGCAATATAAGGAGCTAAATCCGCGACATTAAAAGTAGCCGAAACACCATAATGACCCAATATCAATTTTATATGCATTGTCATTAATACGTTCAAGCACACGGAACGGACCATCGGCCAAGGTTGTAACTTACCATAACGCCCCTGTGGGAACCTTTCCCTTCTCAAGAAAATCCAAACGAGGTCCCCAACTTGAAAAACCATTTGTTTTCTATGTTTATTAGCACGGGCTTGATACTCTAAATTATGTTTAGTAATTTGATCGCGCACCTATTCATGAAGCAACTTGATTTGGGATGCCCGATCACTCCCTTCTAAACTATACTTCACAACACCGGGCAGCGGTGTGAGATCAAGGGGTGTAAATGGATTACGCCCATAAACAACTAGAAAAGGGCTACAACCCGTGGAGCTATGTCTCGACCTGTTATACGCGAACTCGTCCTATGATAGAGCAAGATCCCACTGTTTTTTGTTAGTACCCACGAGACAACGAAGCACATTACCCAAACTCCGGTTAGTAACTTCCGTTTGACCATCGATTTGAGGGTGATGAGAAGAGCTAAACTGTAGTTTGGCCCCCAACCGTCTCCAAAGCGTGCGCCAAAAGTGGCCCACAAATTTTACATCTCTGTCCGGCGTAATCGTTTTTGGTATGCCATGCAACTTTACTATTTCAGAGAAATATAACTGCGCCACCTCCGAAGCATCATATGTTTTTGAACAAGGGACAAAGTGAACCATTTTAGAAAAACGATCTACAACAACCATAATAGAATCTTTTTTCCGTTGTGTAAGCGGTAAACCAAGCACAAAGTCAATACTAACGTCTTCCCATGGCCCGGACGGAGTGGGCAGTGGCGTATACAACCCCTGGTTAGTGTGGTGCGTTTTGGCTATACGACAAGTGTGACAACATCTTAGAACTTTCACCACATCGCGTACAAGTTTGGGCCAAAAGAAACGCTCAGTAACAAGTGAAACTGTTTTTGTTCGTCCGAAGTGACCCGCCAACGCACCTTGGTGACATTCAAGAATAATTGATTCCCTGAATGATGATAAAGGAACACACAAACGGTGACCCTTAAAAAGCAGTCCGTCTCGCCTAACATAATCATGAACCGGGGTAAGCCCACTTTTCTCCCAAATTGACTTGAAATCGGGAACATCTTGATATAAAACTTTGAGTGGGTCAAAACCGGCTACCTGAATAGTTGAAGAGATCATCAATGCCGGACGACGACTAAGGGCGTCCGCTACAGTGTTTGCACTCCCCGCTTTGTGTCGGATGACAAAATTAAAATCCTGTAAAGTTTCAACCCACTTGGCATGTCTCGGGTTAAGCTTTGCTTGTCCTTGAATAAATTTTAACGCTTGATGATCCGAATACAAAATGAACTCGTTAGGTAGCAAGTAATGTCGCCAATATTCGAGGCTTCGAACGATAGCGTAAAACTCCTTATCGTAGGTGCTATAACGCCGCCTCGTGTCATTATACTTCTCACTAAAAAACGCGATCGGTCGGTTCAACTGGCTTAAAACACCGCCGATTCCCAAACCCGAAGCATCACATTCTACTTGGAATACATTATCAAAGTTTGGCAAAGCTAAAATAGGGGCTTCTGTAATGGCCTTCTTGAGTTGTTCGAAGGCTTTTTGAGATGCCATTGACCAAAAAAATTTGCTACCCTTCAAACAATACGTAATAGGTGCCATAATAGTGCTAAAATTTTTTATAAAACGCCGGTAAAAGGAAACAAGACCATGAAAACTTCGTACCTCGTGGAAAGAAGTCGGAGTTGACCACTTTGTGATTGCTTCGACCTTTGTATTATCCATGCGTATGCCATTGCCCGACACCAAATACCCAAAAAAATGACCTCTTCTGATAGAAAATGACATTTTTTTCTGTTTGCAAATAACTTTTGGTCTCAGAGGATTGTAAAAACTTGCCGAAGATGGTGTAAATGTTGCTCCAAGTTTTTGCTAAACACCAAGATGTCATCAAAATAAACAACCACGCACTTGCAAATAAAGGGTTTGAACACATGATTCATCAAACGCATAAAAGTACTTGGAGCGTTTGATAATCCAAAAGGCATTACCATCCACTCGTAAAGCCCGTCGCGTGTCTTGAACGCTGTTTTCCACTCGTCCCCGGCCCTCATACGAATCTGGTGATAACCACTTCTCAAATCAATATTTGAAAAAACTTTGGATCCGTCTAGGTGATCTAGAAGATCATCAAAGCGCGGTATTGGAAAACGGTATTTGATTGTAATTTTGTTCACCGCCCGACTATCAATACACATTCTAAAAGTACCATTAGGCTTAGGAACGAGTAAAGCGGGTACCGCACAAGGACTCATGCTCTCTCGGATGAGGCCTTTGTCAAGAAGTTCAGTAACTTGGCGATGTAGTTCGGCGTACTCCTTCAGGTTCATTCGGTAGGCAGGTTTGTTTGGGATACTTGCACCCGGAACAAAGTCGAGGCAGTGTTGGATATCACACATTAAAGGTACTCCTGCCGGAATGTCATCGGGAAAAATATCGGTGAATTCGCTAAGAAGTGGGAGCGCCACGGCCGGAAGATCCTCTGATTCTGTGTTTTCTTCCACAACCACTAAAGCTAAAACATATTTGGTGTTTGGGTGGTTTGCCAGGCCCACAAAATCAGACTTAGTCAATGTTGGTTGTGGTTCATCGCGCGGGTTGAGCGGAGCCAAAGTGATGTTGAGACCGTCCCTTTTGAAAGAGTATGTGTTACAAAAACCGTCATGTTTAACCCGCCGATCATAAAGCCACGGACGTCCTAAAAGAATGTGGCATGCATCCATTGGAATCACTTCACACCAAATTTCATCCATATATTTATTCCCGATTGAAAATTGCACCAAACATTTGTGAGTAACCTTAACCAAGTTTCCCTTTTTGAGCCATGTAAGTTGGTACGGTTCGGGGTGGTCTTGGACGGGTAGACCAAGCTTCTCGACCATTGTTGTGGCTACCATATTTTCACAACGACCATTGTTGTGGCAATCAAGGATGGATTTCTATTTCGGAAGGGGTGCTTACTGAAAGAGTTCAACACTACGCTCATTGCTCTTCTTCTAAAGTCCCTTAGAGCCAATCGCTTGCCTGAAGCTTGACATGATGAAGGCGCTTTTAAGCCCTTCCCGAAGGAAAGAGGGAATGGCCATCAATAATTACCATACACACTTTGCCTTTTGTCGAACACTGTGTTCTAAAGATGTTGTTACGAAGCCATGTTGTATCATCTTCGGAGCCGGATGGGATGGTACTAAGAACCCGACGCGTCACGAGAACTTCACCCCGATCGGGGTAAAGTACTTCGGTGGTTTCATCCTCTTCCTCGTTGTCATATGATGGTTCGGTTTCCTCCACGAGAGCAACCATTTGTTTGTTTGGGCAATCCCGTTTAAGGTGACCCAAGCCTTGACATTTAAAACATCGTAGAGCATTTGACGTTCCCGTTGGAGCAGTGGGAATCACAGGTGGGCCGGCTTTGATTGGGCCGACCCACGGAGTTGATGTGAACGGGCGAAAGGTCGTCTTCTTGAGGTTGTGACTGAGTTGCTGTTCGACCCGTAAAGCAAGCCTACACACGTCATAAAAAGAATAATATTGTTGCAATGATACGACATCCGCTATATCCCGTCGTAAGATACTCAAGAAACGTGCAATTATTTGTTCTGCACCTTCCTCAGCCCCACAACGCATTCGCATGCGCTCAAACTCACTAATGAGCTCCTCAACAGATAAGGACCCTTGCTTGAGATTGTGATATTCAGAATAAGCATCTTGTTTGTATGTAACAGTAAGGAATTTTGCTTTCAAGAGGCGCTTCATCTTATCCCATGTCTCGACTTTATGTTTTCCTTCGCGATAACATTTATCCTGCACATGATCCCACCACAACGATGCATATTTTTTAAATTTAATTGCAACAAGTTTTACCTTGAGGTTGTCGGGGATGTCACGAAGATCAAATATCTGTTCAACAGTTTGAAGCCAATCGAGAAAATCATCGGGTTGTAATCTGTGACAACCCGCAAATTCAAGTTAACGTCGTTAACCCGTTTTTGTTAATTTTAGCCAACTTGCTTTGTTTCAAATCATTACTCACTCTCGTTAGCTTAACTATATATGTCTTAGGTCAAATTGTAATTAATGAAAGTTAGTACTCAACTTTAAAAACTAACTAGACAAATTAATAAACCTGGAGGGTGTATTATGTAAATTAAAATTTATAAAAACCAACCCCCCACCCAAACCGTCGACTTCCTCTCTCTCTCTCTCATCTTCTACATTTCAACACACACATACAGACACATTAAATCCTAACCAGCCGCATCATCATCACGGTGAACCATCATCATCATCACGTCGCACCGGTCTCACCCTTTCACCATAGCCGATTAACCATACCTATTGTTGCGCGTCGTTGTCATTGTTCGGAGTACCAAACAATCCCGGCGAACCTACAACCCCGGCCGCCAGACATCGTAGCAATAGCCTCCACTTACTCCGCTCGGAAATCGGTACGTCTCCATCGTGCACTCTTCCTAGTTACCACGTTACGGTTTCGTATTTGATCGTGTTACAGGTTCGATCTGTTCTGACGTATGTGTTGTGTGTGCGATGGGTTTGTGTGGGATCGTAATATATACATGTACGTATGTGTTAAGAAGCGGTGACAAGTTCATTAGTTAGTGTATGTATGATCAGTCACTGTATGCGTATGGTTTTATATGTATGATCTGTGTAACGTTTTATATGTATGTTATAAAGAACGAAAATCAGTAGCAGCCCCACATAGCTTGTATGTATATCGAACTGTTGGAAAATTTTGTATAACACAATAATAATTTGTGAAAAATACAAAATAATATATTGATTTATTTCAATTTTTTAGTTAATGTGAGAGTTTTACTACATGAGATGTTTCATCTTATTATTAATGTTTAATGGGGTGTTTCAATTCATTAGTTATGGTAATGAATGAGATGTTTGACTCATTTTACCTATAAATACCAATGTTAGTCTTGGTTAGAAGTCATACCAAACTACACCAAAAACTTCACTAATACTAAAAGATCTCTCATTGTCTCTCTTTAAAAATTATTTCTAACAAATCTTTGATCATGTTCATGTTCTTATTTATGGTATAATTTGGGTTGTGAGTCAATCCCGGCAGTACATACTGCTTCGGCTGTTGTACCCTGGGAAACAAACGAGTTCTCTTGGAAGACTCGGAATTTGTTTTAAGGGACCCCTGTTGAACACGAATCCTCAGCCATGTTTTTGCTTCTGTTTCTACTCATTTCTTGTATCTTGTTTCATTTCGGTTGTAATCATAATATAATTTACTTGTAGTATTTATTTTCTTTGTATTGTAATTGAATTAATAAAGAATTTTTAGTTTTTCGTACGAACGGTTCCTACAATCTTAAAACAAATTTTTTTAAATTACCGTTCGTATTTAAAAAAAAAGTCATTGTTTGTCTCTCAAAGTTGGACTTAGAGAACTTACACTTGACTTCTTTTTAGAACCGGATTTTATTTACAAAGAAAGTGGTTCATGTTTACTATTCGTTGGTTTTGATTGAGTGTAATTTTTGTTTATGTATTAATGCTTTTGTAGTTTTTAATAAAACTTGACTCAATTACTTTGAGAGTTTCAAACTCTCATGAGTTTTCTTAGCATTCAAAAGTGAGTTTATTTTTATGACAACCATTTTGTTGAATGGTTCAATGTGTTAAAACAAAAAGGTTGATAATCCAATTTTGTTTTACCTCAAAGGTTTCTAAACCTTATGTGGTTTCAAGATTAAAACTTTGAATTCACCGTTTGTCGGTTCCAAGATTAGTTCTTATATGCATCTTAAGAATGGTCATGTTTGTATACGCATCTTATGAAAACCGGTATTTCTTATTTGCGAGTAAGAAATCTTTCTTATGTGACACTTGTGTTTTAACATGTGTGTTAAAACCTAATGTTATTCTAATTAAGTATTAGAAGAGATTCTTTATATAATATAATCAATTTTGTATGGATTTAGTATTAATCTTTTAAATTTAAAATTGTTTTTTTGTTAGAAACAAATGGTGAAATCATTATTCACTCGAAAACGTTGACAATCATAATCATTAATTATGCGTGATTTACAAATGATCATTTTATAAAACTTTTTGCATCAAAACATTTTGCAAATGTTTTGTTGAAACTTTTCATTACTTAAAACCATATGCTTAGAACGTTTGACGTAGACTTTTTGTTGACTAATGTGCGTGTTAGAACTCATTTACTTATCTAGCATGTGTGTTAGATATGACCTAAATTTTATGGTCTAAAAGCGTCTTATGTAGGCGTTTATTCTTAACATGTGTGTTAATGACAAATTTAAATAAGAGTGTTTTATGTAAACATCTTATCTCTAACGTGTGCGTTAGAAGATATTTATTCAATAAAACTATTTACAATTTTGGGTATTGATTTTCGTAATCAAAACATAAAATTAAAATATTTTATATCAAAACTGCTAAGTGCATATTTTGGCAAAACTAAGATTTGGTTTAGAACGAAATAAACCAAAAGTTTCACATAAAGTGTTAATACATTTTGTTACTTTTGTAACACGTCATAAAGCAATAATAGATTCAAATTGACTATTTAGTGGAAAGATAAATCTTTGTTGCTAGGAACATATATAAATGTTCAAATACTAATACTTGTGAACAATTTACTATATAAACAACATGATGTTTATATCAATTTTGTGATTGTTCAAAGTGGGAGTACCACTATGAGAGATCAATTTGTGATTGTTCAAAGTCCATATAAGTCAATGATGAAACTTTTTTTTTTTATGATCCTAGATTGAATGATGATCTATGTATGTTTATGTAACTTACATATTAGACATATATTCCTAAATATTGAGATTTTGGGATATTGAACAACTCTCATTGTTTGTTTAAAATATGAAATGAATGTTGTGAACGAATATTAGGATATTCCTTAAAAGCTGTGAAGAATCAGAATGATGCATCTTCTGTTCACATGCTAGAGTATTGTAGTCTAAAGCATGCTAGACTAGTACTTGTTAATTATGGTGCTCTAAGGAGACTACTAATGTGAAACATTCAACTCATATACAACATAAACATAAAGTTGTGTATAAGACAATGTGAGTGATTATTGTCATTCAATCTAAGAAAAGTCATATAGCTTATAGAGAACTAATTTTTCTAGATCTAATCTAGATGGTAACTTAAAAGTATTTTAAGTTTGAAATGGTTGATAACAACCTATGACAAGGCATGTGTTGTTTTAGTCGGTAAACAAGTATTTATGACATCATTGATACAAAGACGTTGATCTTGTTCAAATCATGGATGTCTAATACTATATTTAAACATATTATATCTAAGTGCAAGAAATGTGGGGGGAAGCCATTTGAGAAATGGTATTTGAGAAATTTTCTTAAACCCGTATCAAAAGAGAACCTTTTGTTGAGCCAAATATAATGCAAATATGTGACCGAATCTACTAGTTAGACTCAAAGGTCAATTAGTTATATTTGACATCTAATTACTAATGGCATGGATATGTTAGCCTTGAAATGTGTTTTTAAAGACAAAAATATACCTATATAACTATATTCGGGTTGATACCTAGGGTTATTGTCTTAAAAATGTAAAAAGGCAAGATTAACTTGTGAGTTAATAACACATCATAACAACTCATCTCAACTGCAATTATCTATATTGACTTGACGAAGTCATAGATAATGGTTTTGGATCCAACAACCGTGGGTTGATGAGAGACGGAGTTGTGGAATGAGACTAAAGCCCATGAAAGATGGTATATGAAGGAAAACCTAACTTAGTTGACTGGAGATCCCAAGATCTAAGTTCAATAGGACAACCTACTCATATATCTAAAGGTGGTCACTGTGGGGGCATAGCTAATATACAAGTCGATATATAAGCTAATATGTATACATAAATGTTTATACATGTCCTCCTAAATTATAAAGGGAGCTTAAATACTTCCTAGTCCATTCCTATAACAACAGTGACACGTTATGAGGCTAAGCATACCGTATGGTTAATGATTTTCGTAATCATAGTAACCTTAATGCTTTTAATGATTTTTAGATAAATCACCTATGTGAAAGAGAAGTGGGGTCGCTTCGAATGAAATTGTGGGGTGCGAAATTCCTAGAGCTTTCGCAGAACCAGGCTAGTGTTCCATGACCATAACGGACACGAGAATGAGGGTTTGACCGAACCAGGGAGAGTGTTGTGTGAAGTGTATTGTCGTCTCCATAAATGGTGGTTGGTTCAAGGACATCACGTCTACCGAACCACTAGGAGACTAAGTATGCATCACAACGGAAGGTTCAAAGGTAACACCTACCTATCCGGCAATACTCAACCGCTGAATTATATCTAAGAAACTTGTATGTAACGATCAATCTTGATTGTTGGAATAATATGTGAAAATGAGTTTTCACATGAGAAAATGAGGTTTTCATTTGAGAAAATGAGATTTTGTCTTTTTCCCATGTGAGGGATTGTTGGAAAATTTTGTATAACACAATAATAATTTGTGAAAAATACAAAATAATATATTGGTTTATTTCAAATTTTTAGTTAATGTGAGAGTTTTACTACATGAGATGTTTCATCTCATTATTAATGTTTAATGGGGTGTTTCAATTCATTAGTTATGGGTAATGAATGAGATGTTTGACTCATTTTACCTATAAATACCAATGTTAGTCTTGGTTAGAAGTCATACCAAACTACACCAAAAACTTCACTAATACTAAAAGATCTCTCATTGTCTCTCTTTAAAAATTATTTCTAACAAATCTTTGATCATGTTCATGTTCTTATTTATGGTATAATTTGGGTTGTGAGTCAATCCCGGCAGTACATACTGCTTCGGCTGTTGTACCCTGGGAAACAAACGAGTTCTCTTGGAAGACTCGGAATTTGTTTTAAGGGACCCGTGTTGAACACGAATCCTCAGCCATGTTTTTGCTTCTGTTTCTACTCATTTCTTGTATCTTGTTTCATTTCGATTGTAATCATAATGTAATTTACTTGTAGTGTTTATTTTCTTTGTATTGTAATTGAATTAATAAAGAATTTTTAGTTTTTCGTACGAACGGTTCCTACACGAACAAGGTGTTGTATGTATGTATGTATAGGTAGGTGTGGATGCACTGCAATTATATATACATGTGTAGGTAGTGTTGTGTTGTATGAGTAGGTAGGTGTGTATGTAACTGTAATCGTATATATGTATTGGATGTGTATAAATTGTGTGTTAATGAATGGATGTACGAGTGTAGTTGATTTGTAAGAATAAGTGGCCGTATCGGTATCGCGTGAAGGTATATAGATAATAGAAACCGTAAAATGCAGCATGTTAGTTTGTAAATTGATGGTATATATTGTATGTGTATACATGTTTATGAAATCGGGCAGCAACGAGATGATCTCACTTAAAGGTATACGCACCACAAGTTGAGTATATATATAGTGTATTGTATGCAAAGTGATCGATGAGTATGAGACGGTGTATGTATATGTATATGTGAATGCACATTAATGAACTTGAACAGCGATAACAAGAGATGATTGTAATGTGTGTATATGTGTTAAACAAGAAGATATACAGGAATATATATGCGTAATATAGCAGCGAAAACACTAGATGTATATGCATGTATAAACGTATACAGAACAGTATGCATGTAATTGAATGTTTTGAAACAGCATATATATGTATATATGATCAATGCAAGCGAAAACAATACTACATTATTTTAACTAGCCGATGTTTATATGTATGCGATTGCATATAGAAGTGGTATGTATGCTCAACAATCAGTATTGTACGATCTAATGTATGTTTGTATGTAGAGTATATCATATGTATGTAGATGAATTGAATAGACGGTAGCACCATAATATGTGTAAGAGATGTATGCATGTATGCATTGAATATATTATATATGGTAGGCACGAATATTATATCCATGGTATGCGTATGATGATGTGAGTCGAGTTGATTTAATGATAGGATATTCGAACTATGTTATAAGTGCAAACACTAAGTTAAAATGTGTGGCATACGTGAAATATTGTGTGGAGTACTATTATTGTAATAAGAAGCTGAACCGAACATATGAAACCCTAGTGGATCCTATATATGTATTTATTATGCTTATGTATAGTACAACTTCTAGTTAATAATTAGTATCTAATTATTAAGCAGGTCGTAGAGCGATCTAGATTCTTGTTGGCATTTTTGCTGTTTAATTGCTGTGCGCTTCAAAGGTGAGTTCACTGAACCGTACTTTTTACTATTCCACCCTTTTATGGGCTGGAACCGAACGATTACTTTTACGGATTTATAAATTTTGTATGTCGCATGTTTGGATTAGAGCAACTTTTATTTTGTTCATGAAATACCTCATGGATACCTAGTTGACCGTTAGTATTTGTGAAATAGCGGGGAAATTTTGAGTAGTACTACTGGGTTTGACAAACCCCACCCGGGCTAGTCGCGCTAGCACGACAGAAGGACCTGTCAAACGGGTGTTGAATGACCTAACATACATACAGTACATCCTGATGGGATGTACGAACAGGCAAAATGCACTTAATGTGTACATACGTCAGCTACGGTCAGATACATACGCCTCTAAGGACATGTGCTGTAGACTAGCTACCTACAATGACATACTTAATTTATATTTCTGCGTGCAAATGAACTTACTTGACTTTGAACTTATATTGTGAACTCACCAACCGTCGTGTTGACACTTGTTAGCCTTTCACTTTTACAGGTCACTGAGGTACAATGCACTTAGGACATGACATGTAGTCACGGCTTTTCATTTAAACATTTTCTAGCATTAAAAACCATGTTTTAAGTTTAACAACTATCTAATCCGTGGTCTCGTGTTGGGCGCATGTTTGCGCGTTTAGTTACCATTTAATATATTTGACATTATATTTCGATTACGCTTCCGCGAACTTTTAAACGTTAACTCTGTATTAAGATTTCTCATTTAATGAGACACGTATGTTTTAAATTCATATAGTGTCGTTTGGTGTAACTAATGACTGAGATCCTGGTTTGTCACACACTTAACGGTAAACTCCGTTAGTGGATTTTGAGGGTGTGACATAATCGGCCTTCGAACTCTAGGATTTCTGTGCGTAAACCCAAGGACCGTAGGTGGTCAACCGGTGGTTGTGGTTGCCCTCGTGGTGACCTGGATTGTCGGTGTTGGGGCCGGCGAGCAAAAAAATTTTCGAACCTGTTGTTGTCATCTTCATTAAATATTGATTGTGTTGCTGAGCTTTCTTCCTCCTCATCAAACATGTCAGGAGGATTTGTTTCTAATTCGTGAATCCGTTGACGGAGGCGTTCGATCTCAGCATCTCGAGGATCACGTCCTTCATAACCGTTGCCTCCGGCGGCGAATCTACGGTTCTGTTGGTGGTGATTTCTTCCAGACATTCTAAGATTCCTTGGCTCTGGTACCACTTGATAAGGATCCACGAACAAAGAACGAACCTAGGCTAAACCTAGCGGCGTCGTACTTGGCCAACCAAGTTTCCGGCGTCGGAGATAAAAGTCTCGGCCACCAAGATAAAGGGAAACGATAGACACGTTTCTTAACAAACTTTTAATAATCATTTACCACCCAACCAAAAGAGTTTTACAAGTATAAATAGGCAACTGGAAACAATAAACAAGGAAACGATAATGATGCAAACAAACTCTCAAAATAAAAAGGTTCAACAAAATAGAAACAAATCTTAAACCAAGTTTATCGCTTCTCACGGTTGGATGGGCCCTCCTAGCTTTGATCAGTTCTAGCCACTTTCGGTAACGAGCTCGAAGTCTTCTTGTACTTGGGTTGCTGTGTCTGGATCCGTATCACTCCTCCTCCTCCCCAACTACTCGTCCTAGACGGGTTCTTCTAGTTCAGTTTCCTTCAATGTCGACAATACCTTGAGATCTCGGACTTATTTCTTGAGTCGTTCGATCTCATAATCCCATGGGTCACGGTTCCTGATCCCGTTGCCTCGGTCGGCGGATCTACTGTCACAGTTGAATCGATCTCCACGAGTACGTGGCCCGGGAATAACTCCGTTGTTGCCTCGGTCGGCGAATCTACAAGCTAGAGGGTCTTCTCTTCCACGTCGAACCATTTGACAACCAAAGCTCTGATATCAACTAATGCAGTTTCTAATGCAATCAAATGACTCAAATACGAATGCAAATCAAAAGCTTCAAGAAAACCTTAAAGGTTCTTACAAATTCAACTTTAATAAAAAATCCACTACCAACTAAACAAACTCTATCACTATTTATAATAAACTAAGAAAAAGATAAACTAAAAAACATTTAGATTAAATAGAAATTTGAATTTTAAATAAACATTAGAAGATATACTTCTAATTTCCTGCATCAATAGTGTTCTTTGATGATAATCTCGTATTTCTTTGATAGAATTAGGTTCAAATACAAAGTCTAAATTTCCTAGAAAGTCTAAGAAGGAATTTAGACCATTAGATCTAATATTAAATGAAGATCAATGGCTCATAAATACAAGGTGGCATAATGGTAAATAGTTAGAACTTTAAATGGTAGGCCAAGGGTATATTAGTCTTGTCTCATTTTCAAATTCCACCCTCTTTTTTAAACGTCCATAACTTTTACATACGACAATATTTTTTAATAAAAATTACACCAAAAAAACGAGCGTTTTTTTATCTTCAAAACGCATATAATATTGATATATAAAAAACGAAATTTTTTTTTTGAAGTTTCAGCTCATTGTGTTATATTCGTTAGGTCATTGTGTTATATTTTTTAGCTCATTGTGTTATATTAGTCAAGACATTGTGTTATATTTTTCAGATTGTGTTATATCCATCAGGTCATTGTGTTATATTCGTCAGGTCGTTGTGTTATATTTTCATCAGGTCGTTGTGTTAAATTTTCATCAGGTCGTTGTGTTATATTTTCATCAGATCGTTGTGTTATATTTTCATCATGTCGTTGTGTTATATTTTCATCAGGTCGTTGTGTTAAATTTTCATCAGGTCGTTGTGTTATATTTTCATCAGGTCGTTGTGTTATATTTTCATTAGATCGTTGTGTTATATTTTCGTCAGGTCGTTGTGTTATATTTTCATCAGGTCGTTGTGTTATATTTTCATCAGGTAATTGTGTTATATTTTCATCAGGTCGTTGTGTTATATTTTCATCAGGTCGTTGTGTTATATTTTCATCAGGTCGTTGTGTTAAATTTTCATCAGGTCGTTGTGTTAAATTTTCATCAGGTCGTTGTGTTATATTTTCATCAGGTTGTTGTGTTATATTTTCGTCAGGTCGTTGTGTTATATTTCATTAGGTCATTGTGTTATATTTTCATCAGGTAATTGTGTTATATTTTCATCAGGTCATTGTGTTATTTCAGATCATTGTGTTATTTCATTAGGTTATTGTGTTATAACACAATAACATGAATAAATAACACAATGACTTGACAAATAACACAATAAGCTGAAAAACGTGAATTTTTTTTTGTTTTTTATATATGAATATTATATGCGTTTTAAAGATAAGAAAATGCTCGTTTTTATGGTGCAATTTTTTTTAAAAAATAATATCGTATGTAAAAGTTATGGATGTTTAAAAAATTGGGGTGAAACTTAAAATATAGAGACATTACCATCTTTACCCTTTCTTCTAATTTTAAGGGAGTGCCACATGTCATCATCTCATGGCTTCTTAGACTTTCTAGGAAAATTGGACTTTGTAGTATAACTCCACTCTTCTTTAATAATAAAATTCCTTATATTTACAACATTAATCTTATATATTAAAAATTTGTTAAATATTGATTAATCATTATAGATAATAATTTCTGGCATAAATTAAATAATTAAATTTAAGTAATAATTTATAAATAATAACTTTATTTAATTCACTGATGGCGTGAAACACATAGATACTCCGAACATGTCGGGTTCTTCCCTTGATTGTAATATTTTCTTTTTCTGTATTGTTTGCATAAACCGTAATGTTTTCTCTTATTTGTATTATAACTTCTGTCTAGTTTTTGTTATATAAAAAAACTAGGTTTAATACCCGTGTGTTACACACGGGTTAAATAGTAATATTTATAAAGAAATTATAACCATTATATTTAACAATTTGTAAATATATAACATTTAAGGAGTTGGCTCCATCAACTTGCATGGTAAAAAATTTAGCTAAATTTTACCTCCCAAACTTCCAATTATAGAAAAAAAAATCCCTCCAAAATTGCACCCTAAAAGTTTGATTTATTAGATAGATTACCAGTACCATCCGAAAAAATCAACTTTTTCTTATAATTTCATCTCAACTGTTGATTTAAAAAAAATAGTCAAAATTCATTCTTAGCGTTTTTAAATTTTAACACCCTTTTTATTTGAACCCTATTAAAAAAATTAAAAATGTTTGTATATGATGTTATATTTGTTATGTGTAAAATATAAAAACCCATCAAGATATGTTGTATCTAATAACGTTAGATATACTTTTATTATGTGTTCGAAATATGTTTTGGTCATGTAACCTAACCCGTAATATACGTTTTGTTATGTATTTGAAATTCATTTTGGTCATGTAAACTAACCCGACCCAATAAACACCTACTCGAGGAAATTTAACATTATTCGATTAACAACGAACCCTAAAAATTTCTCGTACTTCAAAAATCCCTGCATCCAAATGGAGGTATCTTTCTACATCTCTCCATAAGTAAACTTGAATCCAAACACACTTCTACTTCAATCCTTCACATTGGTTTAACAGTTTTTGTCATGACTTCATGTTACTTTAACACAATAACACAACAGAGAAATTGTCAGCAAATGATAAAGCAAGTACAAATCCTCAATATGGTCCTTTTGGGAAAACAAACACATTAGTTTAATAATCATGCAATAACCGAGCGAACAAAATATACTTCTATAAACTTAACAACCAATGAATTAGGAGTTCATTGATAAAACATTTATCTTGATTCATATTCTGCTTCTCTTTAAAAATCAAAGAGTTGCTGTTTTAAATTAAAAAAAAAAGTTTAAACTTAATAGATCTACATAAAGAATAATCATGCTAGAAAATTTCCATACCTTTAAGTAGTTGATGCCAAGATCAACAATAAACTCGGAAGTTATCCGATTATCAATTCAATTCAGATCCGTCTCCAAACCATAAACTATCAGTAATCATGATAATTGTTTGGAGACGGATCTGATTTAGACAAATAATCTAATGATATGACCAAAATACTTTGAGTTATCAGATCATCTATTCAATTCAGATCTGTCTCCAAACCAGAACATAAATCATTCATTCTAATGGTTTGTAGATGGCTCTAATTTGAACAAATAATCTTGATGATTAGACTTGTAACATGCATGCTCTGAGTAATCAAATCATCTATTCAATTCAGATCCGTCTCCAAACAATAAATCATTTCTTGATTTCATCGTTTGAAGACGGATTTGAATTAGACAAATAATCTGATGAGAAGACCAAAAATATACTTTGACATCTTCAATTCAGATCCGTCTCAAAACAACAAAACAATAAATGAGACAATCTAGTTTTGAGACGGACCTGATTTGAAAAGATAATCAGGTTGGAAACATAGAGAGGATTTTCATTTTTAAGTGGAAAAATGTGATTTGAGTGATGAAAGAAGTGTTGATTGATATTTATTTATAAAGGGTGAAGATAGAATTGGGGAGACAATTTCTGACAAGTGGAGCGTGGCATGATTCATATGCATCAGGAAATTGAGGATCTATCAACGTAAAAAGACGTTGGTACCTTACGACGTCGTATGCTAATCAATTTCAAATTATGTGGTTGGATGGTTGTGGTTCAAATTTGATATCAAGAGTAGGTAGGAGCTGTGAAGGAAGTGATAAGTTTTAATGGAACCTTAGATTATGGGTAGTAGTAATACATAAAGAGTTTTAAAATGTTTTATTTTTATAATTACATCAGCATCTGTAAGATTTTTTCTTTACATGTGCACTTTGTACAAACTACAAAGCGCCAAGCATAAAATCAACGACGAAAGTGTCCCTATAGTATGTAATGGTTGGGGGCGCTTTAGGGACGCTTTGGGCGTTTTGGGTTGGATAAAACGCCCCATTACACATGGTATTATATTCTCACACCCCTATTATTTTATGTATTTTTAGGCACTCAGCTATGGTTAAATATTGGTGTTTTGGTAAAAAAAAAATTTCCAAAAATATTTATTTTTATAAAAATTGTGTTGTTTGGTTTGTTTTATGTTAACACTAGGTTTAACACCCGTGTGTTACACACGGGTTAAATAATAATATTTATAAATAAATTAGAATTATTATGCTTAAAAATTTGTAATTTGTAAATATTTAATATTTAAGGAGCTCCATCAACTCATTGCATGAAACTTAATATTTTCCCTCTTAAACTTCCTATTATGGATTAAAAAAATTTCCCTCCAAAAATTGCCCCCTAAAAGTTTGATTTATTAGATAGATTTGGATTACTTTTTCTAATATTTTTATAAAAATACACATGCTTTGTTTGTTTTTTATTGTTTTTGTTTAAAATTTATTTTTTAATTATAAAAAACGTTAACTATTCAATATAAAAATATTAACATGTTTTTTTCAAATGTTTGTTTCACAATTAATTAACGTTTTTATATTAAATAGTTAACTTTTTAAAAAATTTGAACTACAACTTAAAAAACAATCAGACACGTCTTTTTTAATAAAAATAAAGCTTTTTTACCATAAAAAAGGTTAGACTCAAGCACGACTCTTTGGCTATAAAGTGACGCCTAAGGGTTATTGAAACAGACAAAAAAAATGTTGGAATAGACAATGCGTTTTAATGTTTTACTATACTTTCTTTTTTTTCCTTATTGGGCCATAAGCCCATAACATCATTGGCAAATTCAACAGTAATTTAACTAAGTTAATTGGTGGAGAGAAATGTTTATATATAAAGTTAGCCGTGCACAAAAAAACCGGTTCCGGAACCAACCCGATGTATCCGAACCGGAACCGGAACCGGTCGTACCCGAACCGTAAGGTACACATGGGTTCCGGTTTCTCCAAGAAAGTGGAACCGTACCCGGAACCGAACCGGAACCGGTTCCACCTCAACCCGATCAAAACCGGACCCGAACCTACCCGGAACCGAAAAAAACCCGGCTAAACCGGTCAAAACCCGGTCAAATACCCGATCATACCCGGAACCGAACCCGACCCTACCCGGTTCTGGACTTTGTTGACCAAAACCGGAACCGGTTCCTAAAAAAACCCGGTTTGTGCACGGCTATATAAAGTTACTAACTTAGAGATCCGTGTTTAACATGTGATTGAATTAGAATAAATTTAAAAAAGTTAAATTAAAAAACTTTATATTAAACTATTCAATTGTTACCTCTCAATTGAAGTTACAATTTTTTACATACTTCTTTATGTGAAGTCCACTAATCACATAATATGGTTTTATAAAGATTATGAAAACCATAAATTATTAAGAGTGTCATATTTGTTGATTAGATAGACAAAGAAAAACTCATGAACCATAACATGAGATCAAACAAAAAAATCTAAAAGAGAAGAGAAGAGGTGTTTGTAGAAAAATGGGTAAGATGGTCTAATAGAAACCATAACATACAAAACTGTTATTTGGAAATTATGATATGTAGCACTCTATATAAAAGCATGTCTAGGTCCTGGAAACAAATGGGCATTACAAATACTTTGTAATGTGAGAAACATTATTTCAACTTAAGTATAATCACTACAAGTAAATAGGAGTGTACTATGATGCAAATAGTGAAACATTCAGCTTTAAAGTTCAAAATATTTAAACACATATGTATCTAAACAGAAGGAGTTTCATTTTTGTTGAAGTCTTGAAGACCGGTTGATTCACATACATTGTTTCATCTCAAGTTCATACAAAGAAATGATGAACAAATAGAAACAAAAATCAAACCTGAGTTTAAACAAAAAGAGGACCTTCGATTCTAATAGAAATGCGACCGGAGTAAGAGACGGTAACGATTGCATCATCTGGAAAAAATTGAGTGTCAAGTTGGACTAGGGTTTCTCAAAGTATTTGTAGAAGTTTAAATCTCGTTTCAACGAAACCTTGTTTTAAAAAAAAAAACAAATGAAAAATTTAAGACTACATGTAGTGGTTAATGCCCCTTAGGGCATTATATGACATGGGAAAGTCATGTCACTAAGGAACATTATCACAATACTAGATGTAGTGGTTAATGCCCCACAATCATTACCCCATCATTTAACTAATTATTTAATTAATAATTTATTTAAACATTTATTTATTAATAAAAGTAAAAAAAATACACGAGTACGAAACCGAAAATAAACTAGTCATCACCGTGAGAGCATAATGCTCGACCAAATCCGCCGTGAGAGCATAATGCGCCTCTTTTTTATGCATGAAGTTGGAGTTCGCTATTCTTTCTTCCATGCTTATCCGTTCACGTTCCGCTTTGCCATTATCCTCCAAAATCATATTATGTAATATGAGACAAGCGTACATAACGTACGTCATTTTTTCCTTTGACCCTAACCGACACGGGTTGCTCACAAAATGCTAACGTTTCTTGAGAACGTACTCCAAAAAGAGTAGAGAGTATTTTTGTGAGAGATATGTATCGATTTGAGTGGGGGCGGGGGGCGTTGTTTATAAAACTTTTTTTAAAATTTATATGTGTGTATGTTTATGTAATTAAATAAAGTGGTAAACTTTTTTTAAAATTTAGTCAAACTAGGCGTTCACTAGCCGTTGGAATAGATATGTATCGATTTGAGTGGGGGCGGGGGCGTTGTTTATAAAACTCCCAAATAAAAATTTGCCCAATAACGCCCCCAACGTAGTGGTGTTGGGGGCATTATAGGCGTTTTTTTTGTGAGGATAACACTCACTACAAACAGTCTAAGGAGAGCAAGACTAATAAGCTTTTGGAAGAATGATATAATGTCATGTGTGCAATTATGGGTATCTGTGCTAAAATAACAAGAGATGGCAAGAAATAGATTTGCTTTATAATATTTTATAGATTTTTTTTGCAAGTGTGAAAAGGAAACGATGGTAATATAGTTTACTATATAAAAAAGAATATATATTTTTATTTCTATGTTAATACCTTTTTTAATTATCAAAGATGCAATTAGGTTTTTTTACATATTAACCCTTCCTAAGCTTATCAATTAAATATTTGCCCAAGCCTAAAGTTTAATTACATATATCCCCTTTGACATAATAAATTACTCATTTACCCCTTCTTTTACACAAATCATAAGAAAATATAAAAATATATTTATCAAGATTATTAAGGGTAAAGTAGTAAATCAAAAGGCTATTTTAAAGAAATTGGGTAAATATGTAATATTTGTGGTTTAGGAAGGGGAAATATGTAATTGAATTTAAGGAGTGGGTAAATACGTAATAAATGATCTTATGAAGGGATATATGTAAATGGCCCTAAAAAATATATCTACATATAATGACAATCTATTTTTTTCGTTATTTGTTATTTTGTATTCTCTTTAGTTAAAGTTAGCCTTATGTGAATCGATTGGTACACTCACTGTTACATTAATTGATTTTCACCGCATAGAAGTTTTAACTCCACCACAAACAAATAAAAAGATATTGAGTGTGTGACATAAAAACAAGAAAAACTTGAGACAAAACGAAGCTAACAAAAACCCCACCACGAAGTGGGGGATTCAAACCTCGTGCAAGCAAGTAAAGAATGTTAACAGCATCATCGAATTTATAATCGTTCACCGTTAGTAAAGCATCTTTGACTATTAGGGCTCACTTATTTGTAAGACCTTATGTATTGGGCTTTAAATTACTTCATAGCGCCCCACCCCCACTACACATGAGCTTTATGGGACGCTATGATAAAAAAAATGAAGGGTGTTGCCAATATAGCGCTCAATCCACTTACCCACAAGCAATCAGTTTTTTTATATAATTTTTATTTAATGTTAAATACGAAAAAACAATAATTAGATAATCATTAGTAGGGGGTTTATAAAGCTCCATGCTTACTAGGATGTCACATGGCGGGTAACCCTCCACTTGGAACTCAATCCACTACACATGGTCTAACAAAAAACATTAGAGTTATAGGCCCAAAACAACCCGACCGATTAACAAAACTTTGGGGTTGCTTGATGATTTCTGAATGAATATGTTCTAAACCAGTAAAATGTCTGAAGTATTAAGGGTTGAGCCAGTAAGATATTTGATTCATTCATACTCAGTAAAATGATTACCCATTTTTTTGCTTCCTGTTGAATTATAATTATTTTTTTTCGATGAATGGTGGTTTTATTTGTGTTTCAGTTTTTGTTTCTACTGTGAACATGGTTATTGGCTAAACCTTGTAGACTGACTAGGCTAAACGATGAACCGATGATTTTTGTTTGATGTTATTTGGATATTACGTCTGCTTAAGGTTTTATGATTTAGTAAAAAGTTTAATTTTATTTGTTTGATGCATAATTATGTTGGAGTTTGATTGATAAATATTATTGTTTCATAGTTTCTTTGATTAATGTCTTTCATATAATAGGATTTTGTTAGGTCGATTGATTACTGTGTGTGTTTTACTAGTTTGTGGTTGAATTGAAACAAAATCATAGGAACAATAATACTACTCAATCAAATGAAAATGTTTAGCTAATCTAGATATCCATGAGGTGATAGATTATTTGATAAGTCTTGGTTGCTTAAGTCTCTAAGTTTAGGTCTTCATGCGGAGTCCTTCTAGAATTGATTTTTCAACTTTGTTTATCGAGTCAAACGAGCTAGTTAAATAACCTTTGTTTTCTGTTCTGTAAGGTAAGATTGCAGTTAGGGGTACTTAATCATAATTAATTAGACAACTGTGAGGAAGTCTAATACTTGAAACTGGCGTTTATAACAACTTAACAAAAACCCGTTGGTGTCTTCTTGAGAAGGGTCGAGGATCCTATTTGTGGTTCTTTTAAGTGAGTATCTTATGATTTCAGTTCCATAGCAAAGCAAGTCCAGTTAACCAATAACTGGAACATTAAGGATTCTAGTCTGGTGGTTTTCTTCGTCATTTTATCTTTCAAAACCCCCCTTGCTTATTTAACATTATTTACTTTAGTTAGTTTACATTTAGTTTTTAGCAAAACTTCATTTTACACAATAATCATTTAAATAGTCGTGTCTTTTAGTTGAGTCTTAATTAGTTAATTAGAGTAATATATAGATTTTGTGGGTTCAATCTCAGACTTACTTAAACTATATTGCACTCGATCGGTTCACTGTTGGTTGTATGTTTAGGTTAGTTTTAGGAGTGTAAGTTTATAAATTTAAAGCTTAGGGTGTCTAAATAGTTAATTAAATAACAAGTAGTTTAGCACGCATCAATTAATCTACTGATGAGATAAATTATACATTTGGTTAAAGAATAACCATATTGAGACACCAAGAATTCAACGAACGAATGCTAGAATACCAACACGAACGGCGATGGCGACAACTGGTTGAAACGCGACCAAGGAATAGGCGAGTCACATGCTTGCTTGCTTGGTTTGGTACAATAATTAATCAAAAAGGAATTAGTACACTTTTTGATTCCTTTTGCGGCTGTTAATCGTCGATAAAAAGAAGAAGTGTAATACCTTATTACTCATTTTCTTTTGACGGAAATATGTAATACAAAAAAAGGGTGAAGGGATTAGCCCTAATGATCCCCTTTTAATTACATACTAATCATACTTAGCGGGCTTTAATCCCGGTTAGATTAGTTTGAGCCCAACACACAAAATAAACACGTTACTCATTTAATTAAGTTGAAAGAATAATATAATTTATAAACCATATAAATTATAAACCGTCTTTCGTTCGTGATTACCAGTTTAAAGAGTTAAGTGGATTTTATGTTCGTTGCCCTCGATGTAACTCTTACGGGTCACAACTCGGTTAGCCAAGTTAAGTTATCGGGTCCGGATATATTAAATCCAACAGTCTCCCACTTGGACGGACCATGATAAAATCTTAACGCAAACAGTCAGCGGGGCTCTAGCTACACATAACTGTCACTAACAAGTTATAACACTTTTAAGTCATTAATCAGGCAATAAGTTAATAGTAACAACTTACTATGACAATACAATAGACTTATGGTAATTGCTCATTTATCATTTCTGTAAAAGACATCAATTGAAACAATGAGACATGAATTAAGTTCATTCTCATATTGAGTTCAATCATTTTAGTTCTCGATCAAGATTTAAAATAGTTCATTCAAACACATAGTCTGTTTGGGTAAGGCCTTACACTTCTACAGTTTGAATCAACGAGGACACCAAGATGTCTAACTGTTACATAGCATGTAAGAGTACAGAATCCCTTATTGACTACATACAGCTCCCACCGAACTTTAGAATTATTCATAATTAAAGGCTTTATGACTGCATGTAAGCGACAGTGGTTGACGTTAATTAAAGAATATTTCTTTGGTAAACAGGGGTTCTAGTATTTATCTCAGGTCAGAGGATACTAAATGAATATTCCAATATATCAAAAACATGTTATAATTACAATCCACGAAGATGAATTGAAACGAGTTATTTCCAACGTCATTCACAATGAGGTTTATGAATTTGGATGTCAACTACTTAAGCCCAAATTCAAAATAGTCTTAATTTAGAATCATTCCCATGAGTCTGATCGACTACGAATAATTTATAATACAATATTCATTGATTAAACGTATAAAAAGCGAACATAGTTGTAAACTTCAGAATTCAAATAAAAATTCAAACGAATTCAAAAACTGTTAAAATGTTCGTACATCAAGATACTAAATCAAAACTCAAAGTTAGCTATTCTAAGCCCGATGGCATTCCTATGCTCATCATGTTTGTCATGTTTCATGGGCTTAGTAAACGGTCTGCTAAGTTTTGATCTATGTTTACTTTTCTTATCATGATGTCTCCACGTTCCATAATTTCCCATATCAAGTGGAACTTCCTATGAATTTGCCTTGCCTGTTGATGAAATATGGGCTCTTTGGCTTGGGCAATAGCACCGGTATTATCACAAAATATCTCGATTGGTGTTCGTATACATGGAACCACATCGAGATCGGTTATGAATTTCTTCATCCAAACTGCTTCCTTAGCAGCATCTGAGGCAGTAATATATTCACATTCGATGGTTGAATCCGCCATTATACTCTACTTGGAGCTTTTCCATGAAAAAGCTCCTCCATTTAAAGTGAACACGAACCCTGATTGTGAGCGAGAATCGTCTCGGTCAGTTTGAAAACAAGTATCAGTGTAACATCTTACAGTGAGCTCCTCTTTCACCCCTCCAAAGATTAAGGAGAAATCTTTAGTTCTTCTCAAGTACTTAGAATGTTCTTGACTGCAATCCAATGGGCCATGCCAGGATTTTGCTGGTTGTGACACCCCACCCGGCGGCGGAAACACCGGGTTGTCATAGAAATTGGATATCAATAGTAAACAAAGCACATGGTAATTATTTATTATGTCTAATAATGATAATTAAGTTTGGAACATGAGTCTTAAATAGAAACGAAAAAAATGTAATAAAAACCAAAACAGTAAATGCAATTGTCTTTATTAATTTAACTAGGTCCAAAGCAATCCTATGTCTTGACATAAGCAGCAAAATAATATCAAGCATTACCTGAAATATGTGAAAATAAAGTTAGCTATTTAAAGCTAGTGAGTAAACTACAAATTGATACATAATAATATAGAAATCCGAGATCATCATAATATGCTGCACAATCTTACATGTATAGATATTTCATATCATTCTCGACCATGACACCTTGAACACACATTGAATACATTGTAATATGACTTGTAGTCATTTATCACGAGGAACCAACTCATATATTAATTAAGGATAACTTTTCAAGCAACCGTCATCTAACCGTCTCGGTATTTAAGTTATCCATAGTTATTTAGAAACTTAGGGACATGACATAGCAACATCGTATAGCAAGTTGTAACATTGAATAACAACTTGTAACATAGTAACTTGTAACCTTGAAATTGAATGACCGAGTTTAAATCACCTATTTTGAAATACATGTAGGTGGGTTTGTCAAACCATTAGCGCTAACATTATACCGTTGGGATTACTAAGTAACAATACTACTTTAAACTTCCACATAAGGATTGCATCTTGCCGCGGAACAAGACTAACACATTTTATGATCTCTATTTGAAAACGAATAAAAATTGGAAAAACATTGTATAGTATTTGAACACATTTCAACCCCAAAACGTAAAAGTAAAAAAGAGGAGTGAATTTATCACCTTGAAACTTGGGCTCGAAACAAAAGACAAATAACTTAGATTGAACCAAGGATTTCCCGAATACTAGAATCACCTAATTAGTTGGGAAAACCTAATTTAGAAATGAGACAAATAGTATATCAACTAGAATCAAAACTAGAAATTCAAGGGTTTCGAACTTGGGAATTGGGGTTTTCAAATTCCAATTTGTGGATTAGGGTTCCAAATTCCAATTTGGGGATTAGGGTTTCAAAATACTTTGCATTTTTTCCATAAACAATAGAAATTCTAATGATGTATTTTTAACACCGATTATATAATACCAAAATATGATATATTTATTAGAAATATTTTAAAACGTTTTTATAATTATAAAGTATATAAAATTCATATGAAAATCTTATTTACATAGCCTATATTTTATAAAACTTATATGCACTTTGTAAATATTTAAAATACATTTTTATAGTATTTAAAAGTATATGTGATAATTAGATTTTATTAAACAAAGTCTTATAAAAATCATGTTTTTTGTTTATTTTACAAGATTGTATCATTTTGTATTATGTATTGTTTAGGTTAATAAGTTTAGTGGGTAGTTTAGTTACAACATTAAGTAAAAAAAAATAATAACTAAAACATGTGATGGCCCTGGTTTGAACACAGAACCTCTGATTTAAAACTAAACAACTTAACCAGATGCGCTAGGAAGGAATTTTATTTAAAATCTATTTTGAAATTATTTTATTTTGTATTCATTACATATATCCCAAATCACATAAACCCTAGATCACAAATTCGCGAACTAGAATACGAATTCGATCATGGTACATAATTTAAACATAGGGCTTTTGTTCATGGCATGATGAGAATCATTTTATATATAAAAACTTACTTGTTTGGTGACAAATTGAATCAAAGAGATGATGAACAAGGACACGACAGATGCGAATCAAAATTGAGATGTTAGGGAGCTTTAGGATTAGAGAGAGATTGTTTTTCTGGGATTTGATTGAGTTAATTGGACTGAATAATAGACGAAACGCTATGAGGTTAATTTCGAGTAAAGTTGATGAATTGATAGTTATCTGGCCAATTAAAACTCAATTGATTGCTATAGTCCGTTTCTAATAAAAGGAAAGGTCGATATTGTTAACCCAATTTGTTGTATTGATCACTTTTTAATCGATTTGGTGTTAATGGTTCTAAAGGCTCGAAACATAAATTCGGAATTAAACGGTTGTTTCAACCATTATATTGAAATTAAAATCGACCACGGATTCGAATAATGACTAGGAACATTTTTTATAGGTTGAATTGGTTTAAAACGGGTAAAAAACACGTTTTTTGGATTCGTTGGGAAACAGTGCCGGTGGCCGGAGGAGACCACCGGAAAAACGGGGCATTCGTCCAGGGGGTTTGTTTGGGTATTTACATAAATGGTCCTTGCATATTATATAAACTTTATTAATCCTTTATTTTAACTAACCAACTTAACCAAGTTGAAGCGTAACGATTATATAAATGACGTTTTTATGTTTTTATTTCGTTCTTGATGTTAAATGGCTATTTTGAGACTTTAAATATTTATCTTTAATATCTTTGTAAAATATTTTTTTACTTATGGGAAAAGTGAATATAAGGCTGTAACACATGCAAGCTTACATGCGAAATACCCCTAAACTACGTCGTTTTGTTAAAATTAACATCAAAACTACGTAGTTTAATAAATTGAATTCAAACTATAACCCTTAAATTCACTCATCATCGCAGATTCAAACGGAATGCATGCTTTTAAATAATTTTTTTTGTTTGGATTCCTTCAAATAAGATATTAATTAACGTGATTTTAATTTTCTAGCTAATTCATTTGTCAATCCGATATAAATTACGTTTCAGTTGGTTAAGAAACTTTCTTAATTGGAGTGAGTCATTTTTAATCAATATATTATTGTATATTGAAATCATGAATTTGAAAACTAAGCAGGCAAAGAAGAACGTACAAGAGGTATGGAAGTATGAAAGTAAATAAATTAAATTAGGAGATTTCAAATTAAGTCTATTGAATTTATTAATTCAAACTACGTAGTTTTGATGTCAACTTTAATAAAACGACGTAGTTTTGAATTGTTTCGCATGTAAACTTACATGTGTTACAGCCTCACATTCACTATATATACTTTAGAGCTTAAATAATTGCATTTGGTAATTAAGTTAGTAAACATTGGATAATAATTTGGTCGTTATATATTAAAGACAAGCAATGACGTAAAGCTCGACATATTTATTATATATATTCTTAAAAACGAAGCGTTACCTTTAAAAAAAATATGAATACAATAAAGGTAGATAATGCACACCCTCAAAATCCACTAACGGAGTTTTACCGTTAAATGTGTGACAAACCAGGATCTCAGTCATCAGTTACACCTAACGACACTATATGAATTTAAAACATACGTGTCTCATTAAATGAGAAAATTTAGTACAGAGTTAACGTTTAAAAGTTTGCGGAAGCGTAATTGAAATGTAATGTCAAAATATTAAATGGAAACTAAATGCGCAAAACATGCGCCCAACACGAGAAACACAGTCTAAATAGCCATTAAACTCAAAAACATGGTTTTTAATACAAGAAAATGTTTAAATGAAAAGTCGTGACTCCATGCCATGTCCTAAGTGCGTGATACCTCAATGACCTGTAAAGTGAAATGCTAACAAGTGTCAACACGACGGTTGGTGAGTTCACATAGTAGGTACAAAATCAAGTAAGTTCGTTTGAAAGCAGAAATATAAATAAAGCATGTCGGTGTAGGTAGCTAGTCTACAGTACATGTCCTTAGAGTCAAATGTATCTGACTGAAGCTGACGTGTGTACACATTACGTGTATAGTTTGCCTGCAGTACATCCCAGCAGGATGCACATGTAAGTATGTTAGGCCAATTTAACACCCGTTCGACAAGTCTATCTGTCGTGCTAGCGCGACTAGCCCGGGTGGGGTTTGTCAAACCCAGTAGTATTACTCAAAATTCCCCAGCTATTTCCCAAATACTAACGGTCAACTAGGTATCCATGAGGACTTTCATGAACAGTAAAAGTAACTCTAACCAGACATGCGACATACCATATTTCTAAATCTGTAAAAGTAATTGTTCGTGTTTCCTTCCCATAAAGGGTAAGAGCAGTAGAAAAAGGTTCAGTGAACTCACCTTCGGGTGCACAGCTACAAGCACCAGCAAGGTAAAAGCAAACACGACATTCCTACTACATGATAAGTCTATAAGTGTGTGTTTGTGCAGGTATGTAAAACCCTATGCATCCAAGCAATTCAACTGTTTCCTTGCGATTTGAAAAGTTTGACTTTTGACCAACTTTGACCAAAGTTGACTTTTGACCAACTTTGACCAAAGTTGACTTTTGTTGACCCGAGTTGTCCCACAACCCGTTGCTGATTTATTAAGTGTAAGTATGTTCCATTAATAGTACTTGTTCACATTGGGTTCACAATTCACATCACAAGACACGTATTCAAAGAATTCAATTTCTATTTTCATTAAAGTTTCCTTTATAGGAAAGTAGGATTTTTAGAACATGCTTTCACAAAACAACATCCTAAAGGTTTCCAAACTTCAATATGCACATCAACTACTACACACCAATCGTACCATGAAGCACAACACAACAGCACACGCCAACACTTACAGTTTCCCACTTAAGATAATGTGGCATGTATGATCATTTCAAGACACACATCACTATTGTAACACCCCGATTTTTATGATAGGGCTTATTTACGTGCTTATGCTTATATGAATGTGCATTTAAGTGATTATGATTAAAATGATGTATGATGTTTACTATATATGTTATGTTAATGATAAATATGATGATTACGATATATACGATGGAGCAAGAAAATGATTATAAGTATACGAGAAGGTAGAACGTAATGACTAATTACTTGCTAATTAGAAAAGGGAAGGATTAATGAGGAGGTTATGATGTAATTATGAATAGGTGATTACGATATATACGATGGACAATTGGAAAGAACGATTCAGACGCTGGAAGATATGCTCAGAGCCTGCGTGCTCGAATTTGGTGGTAGTTGGGAAAGTCACCTGCCTTTGGCGGAATTCTCTTACAATAACAGTTACCATGCTAGCATAAAGATGCCGCCGTATGAGATGTTGTATGGGAGGAGATGTAAGACTCCCATATGCTGGGGTGAGATTGGCCAGAGAGAACTCGGAAGTTTAGAAATAGTCGACGACAGAGAAATTAGAAAGGATCAAGGAGTGTATGAAGGCGGCTAAAGACAGACAAAAGTCTTATGCCGAAAGAAGAAGGAAGGACATTGTATTCCAAGTAGGAGATAGAGTCATGCTTAAAGTGTCCCCATGGAAGGGAATCATTCGATTCAAAAGGAGAGGAAAGCTAAGCCCTAGGTATATCGGGCCGTTTAGAATTGTTGCTCGTGTGGGAGATGTTGCTTATCGATTGGATCTCCCAGAAGAGTTGAGTGGGATTCATTCCACCTTTCATGTGTCGCATTTGCGTAAATGTTTAGCCAATGAAAGTATGGCAGTGCCGTATGATGATCTAGAAATTGATGAGCTGCTGAACTACGTAGAGCAGCCCGTAGCCATATTAGATGAAAAGGAAAAACGATTACGGAATAAGACTGTGAAGCAGGTAAAAGTTCAATGGAGGCATAGGAAAGGTTCGGATGTTACGTGGGAGTTAGAAAGCAAAATGAGAAAGAATTACCCCGCGTTATTTTCTTGATTAGAAGGTTTCGGGGACGAAACCTATATAAGGAGGGGACACTTGTAACACCCTGATTTTTATGATAGGGCTTATTTACGTGCTTATGCTTATATGAATGTGCATTTAAGTTATTGTGATTAAAATGATGTATGATATTTACGATATATATTATGTTAATGATAAATATGATGATTACGATATATACGATGGAGCAAGAAAATGATTATAAGTATACGAGAAGATAGAACGCAATGACTAATTACTTGCTAATTAGAAAAGGGAAGGATTAATGAAGAGGTTATGATGTAATTATAAGTCATTAGGGTTGAAAGAATGAATTAGGCCCAAAATGGTAAGTGGATTAGTTAAAATACTTTCCTAAAATGGCCTAATTACCTAATTAGGCCCAAAACCCATCCAAAACCCCACCCCAATATGGAAAACCCTACTACTTAAACACTATTTCCAGCCACCATTCCCCATTTTTCACCATCACAACAACAACACACACACAAACCCTAATCTTTGAAAGAAAAGACAAGAAAGAAGAAAACCAAGATTTTTGTGAATCAAAGGGTTGATTGGAAGTTTAAAGGTGTTAAAACAACAGGTAATCAAGGTAAAATCATCCCTAAAACTTGTTTTCATAACACAAAACGAATCTGGCCATTAATGGAGTGTTTTTAAGTTTTTCAAAAGTTTCAAAGAAATCAATAAAGGTTGCATTTTTTATGGATAAAATCATGGAAAAAGCTTAGATTTAGTAATATAAATGACAAACCAAGGTTTTGGACGTAAAAAGTTTGAAATTTGGTTGAAAAACAAGGACTTAAGGTTGAAAACGAGCTGTATCAGCGTTTTGCGACACTAGTGTTCTTAATGCGACACTAGTGTTCATCTTGCATGTCACACCCTCAAAATCCACTAACGGAGTTTTACCGTTAAGTGTGTGACAAACCAGGATCTCGGTCATTAGTTACACCAAACGACGCTATATGAATTTAAAACATACGTGTCTCATTAAATGAGAAAATTTATTACAGAGTTAACGTTTAAAAGTTTGCGGAAGCGTAATCGAAATGTAATGTCAAAGTATTAAATGGAAACTAAATGCGCAGTACACGCGCCCAATACAAGATACAAAGTCTAAATAGACATTAAACTCAAAACATAGTTTGTAATGCATGAAAATGTTTAAATGAAAAGCCGTGACTCCATGCCATGTCCTAAGTGCGTGGTACCTCAGTGACCTGTAAAAGTGAAAGTCTAACAAGTGTCAACACGACGGTTGGTGAGTTCACATAGTAAGTATGTAATCAAGTATGTTCAGTTGCAAGCAGAAATATAAATTAAGTATGTCATTGTAGGTAGCTAGTCTACAGCACATGTCCTTAGAGGCGTATGTATCTGACCGAAGCTGACGTATGTACACATTAAGTGCAGTTTGCCTGTTCGTACATCCCAGCAGGATGCACTGTAAGTATGTTAGGTCATTCAACACCCGTTCGACAGGTCCTTCTGTCGTGCTAGCGCGACTAGCCCGGGTGGGGTTTGTCAAACCCAGTAGTACTACTCAAAATTTCCCCGCTATTTCACAAATACTGACGGTCAACTAGGTATCCATGAGGTCTTTCATGAACAAAATAAAAGTGCTCTAATCCAGACATGCGACATACAGAATTCGTAAATCCGTAAAAGTATTTGTCCGAGTTCAGCCCATGAAAGGGTATCATAGTAAAAGTCCGAGTTCAACCCATAAAAGGGTATAACAGTAAAAGTGCGGTTTAGTGAACTCACCTTTGAAGCGCACAGCAAAAGTAATAACGAGAATGCAAACGAGTACGCTTGATCACCCTATCGCCTGCTTATTATTTTAAATACCAATTACTATCTATGAACATAAACTTATATATTTACATATATGATACATACTTTCACATAATTGTTCTAATACATACATACAATCTGCAATTTATTGTTCTCACAAAACCATATATACGATCACCTACACATGTTGTTCTGTACATACTGTTTACACATAGTTGCTGCAACATCAGTTATATATGTCCTGCTGTTAATCCGTTTACACTCATACAACAAAATACTACTGCATGCATGTTGATTAACATCCAATTTGTAACTCAATACATGTTGATTCATATATATACATATTTCTACACATAGATACATATACGCATACTTGGCTGCTACTTATGGTTCACACATACACAAACTACAACAACATACACTACATATAAACATACATACATAACAACGTGCACATATATTTACATACTTACGAGATCCTTACTAAATCAATTTATTGCATATATACACATTTGAATACCTACATTCAATGCATTTAGCTGCTACTTTACGTACTTTCATTTATATGCATGTCTCTATGCTTACTGTTGTTTCCTTGGTACATATATATGGATACAACAACGCCACAACACACATACACTACCCATGGAAGTCCATATATATACGACCAAATCAAACCGGTTTCGCACGTAACTCGTACACCTATTAACTCAGTTTACACACAGTTGTGATTGAACTCGTTTAATATACATTCTGTCCTATACATAATCACTTTCGTACATACATACATACATAGATGGCGTACATATATATACACATCAATCGAACCTACACGCACTTTATATATAAAATTTACTCACTGTTGTACATCTACCCGCCCATATATATATATCCAGCCACACATACATACTTACATAAGGATCATACTCGCATCCGTATATACAAAATCCCAACATATCACCCGCAGAGCATACATACGATTATAATAAAATCTGCTGCACACATACACGTTACTACCATTACAACATACATACATCACATATACCTACGGTTCCTGATTTATATACACACATACTTACGTGAACATATAGCAGAATACATATATACGTACAGCAGAATACATACATATATGCTTTTAACAGATCGCACATTTATACATATATACATGTTGATTACAGTACTTCAACAATATCTAATTCAGCCCCAAACTCGCTGCTGCTCGTTCTTAATATGCATATATACATATCGAAACAATACACACATAATCAATACATATACACTTAATCATAAGTTTGTTTGAACATGAAATTCGAACCCTAATTGTTATTATTTGAACTCACCGGATTGGTTTAAGACGATGATTCGAGATGACAGAGGAGATTGTTGCAGCGGCTGCTGTTGCGTTTTCAACCAGTCCAAAAAGAACAAACGATGATGATGATGATGATGATATCGACTGCTGATGCGTTTTAAGTTTCCGGCGACTGCACTTAACAAGATGGACATGGGCGAAGAGAGTGTATGTTTGATGTGTGTGTGTGTGCGGCTGTTTCAGCAGAGGACAAGACGAAATGGGGTGGGGGTCGATTAGGGTTGGGTTAATTAATTTAATTACACCTTTGGCCCTTATACAATGCTAGGTTATTTAATTTAGCTTTTAAGTTAATTGTTTAGTTTAGCTATTTGCAACTTTAACCCCAAACTTAATAAATATTGAACGGAATAGTTAAAGAGTAGTTAACGTTGTTAACTTGAATTTGCGGGTTGTCACATTGCAACACTAGGACAACTTGAATTCTGGGCGTGTGTCGGGTGTGTTTGCGACAATAGTTTAAGTCCCAACGAAAGTTGGGCAAGAGCCTTACGACACTGCAAGTGGAGGTGCTGCTGAAACAACATGCGACACTGTGGTTCGCCTATGCGAGACTACTTGCGACACAACCTGCGACACTATTTGCGACTTTGCTTGCGACACTAAGTAAGAAATGACGATTTTTCATAATAACTTAAATGCATATCGTGCACCAAAACCACCACCTTAACCTGGTCCAAACAAGCAAAGATCACTTAAGAATCAGGTGAGTTCTAAGACCTCACTTCCGTTTCAAACACAATTTTGAGGCTAACATGCATACCAAGATGTTTCCTGGACTGTTGGACTTTATTATGTGATGTATGATGATGATGTAAGAACGAGTGATTGAATACTTGTATATATATATGTATAGATATATATATATATATAAACGAATGTATGCTCTAACGGAAGATAAGAATCCTACTGGGGATCTCATAAAACCAGCTAAGAATCCTACTGGGGATCTCATAAAACCAGCTAAGAATCCTACTGGGGATCTCATAAAACCAGTTAAGAACTACAGAATGGACCTCTTATGACCAAAGAGGACACGATGATGATGACTCACCAACAGACAAAGATATTATGTTGTGTGTTATACGAATGTGACGTCTAATATGAGGATGCAATTTATGTGTATTACATGAATGATATAGGAAGTTTCTAAAGATATTATAAAACTAGAACTCACTCAGCGTAGCTGACTTTTATATGCATGTTAGACTGATGTGCAGGTTTGAAGACTTAGGGAGCTGCTTGGCGAGAGCTAGGGACTTGTTGAAGGCTGGCATTGAAGAAAATACCTTTAGGTTCAAATTTTCCTTTTGTAATGTTTGAAAAGAAGTATTTAAGATAATTATGAAGATGTAATGATGTTTTAACATGTATTCCGCTGCATTTTAGATTTTATTTAAATTATGGTTTTTTTTTATGCTTATGAATGCCAAGTGTGGTGCTTGCCGAAAGACGGGCGTTACAAGTTGGTATCAGAGCCAAAGTTTAAGAGAAAATAGGTAAAATTTTTTCAAAGAAAAACCTAATACTTAGACTGAAAATGGGACTAAAGTAAGAATGCCAGTCTGCTAGCTCCACGCCAAGAGGTAAAGAACGAACAGCAACAAGCTATATATATATATGATATGTTAATGCAATTAAAAAACGAAAGAAGTCACGAATCGTGTATTGATGAGATGCCTGAATGTAATAGGACAGCAATTGAAGTGCCTGTAGAAAGTCTTGTGACATAAACAAGTATTAGGAAAATAGAGGAATAGGTTTAGTGCCTGTACATGTTACGTGTTCTATAAGCGTTTAAATGCTCTTGTATGTTTTATATGATCTAGACTAGGTTTGAATACTAACTGTAACATCCCATTTTCAAGTATAATTTATAAATGAACTAAAACTGATTAATAGTTTATGTTAAGTGGAGAGAAGAGCAATACTTTCCTAACTAGAGGGACTAGTTTTGCCAAGTTAAAATACTTGGATTAAAAGAGTCAAAAGAGGAGAATTCTTTTATTTTTGGTCAAAATCAAGAAGTGTGTGTGTGTGTGTGTGACGTGAATAGAAGAGAGGAAGAAACATGAAGCTCTGATCATTCAATTTCTTGGTTCAATCATGGATTTGATGATTGCATGATACTTATCTCTCATAATCTAAGCTAATGACACAACAAGTAAGTGTTGGATTCTTGATTTCATGAAATATGCTCTAATGTGAAGAAAATAGGTATTAATGGGTGATGAACCCTAAATTAATGGTATGTTGCAATTGATGTTTAATTATTGATAGAAAATGTTAGTAAAATGATTATGTTTTGTAGAGATACACATTGGTGTATGAATTTGATTGTTATGAGAATCATAAGGGTGACACCCATGTCTTAAGAACTATGAATTGTGGATTTTTAGCATGATATGATGATATTAGGTGTATAATGAGGTTTGCATTAGTTATGTTGATATGTTAGTGTTGAAGTTATGATAGATGCTAAAAATAAGAGTCATCCTTGGTTATGTAGGATGAACTATGAATGACTTGCTAGTGTGAAGTCGCATATTATGCATAAATGGTTGATTATAGTTTATGCCCACCAAGTGTTTGATGAAATGCCTAAACCAAAATGAAAAAAAAATTAAAATGAAAGTTGAAGGATTGTCATATTTAGTTGGTTAACATGATTTGTTAATAATCAAGATTTAATTGGTATGCATAAGTCTATGAGACACCTAGTTGGTGAATTGGATAGCTATATTGTGTTTGTTATGACAAAATGAGCTAATCATCCAAACGGGTCATTTGGGTGTATGGATATAAATGGTTTGAGTTATTACCATAACTTATGCGTCATTTCTATTTGATGAATTAAAGTATGGTTTTGTATTTTGATATGATAGTATTAACCCATAGCTTGTGGTTATACAAAAGGAGTGATAATGGGTCAAATGAATGGTGATAACCAAATTACAAGTTTGGGTAAAAGAGTGATTTAGAACACATAATTGTAAATACTTAAGAATTAAAGGATGAATGCCCTTGTTATGTGTTCTAATGGTTTGCAAGTTTGAATTGTTGTCATGATAGGCGAGACAAAGCTTGGATGGCAACGGGTCAAACGAGTGATTAAGAGGCAACAATCCTACGGGCGAAGGTGAGTGATTACTACTCCTAAATTGCAAGATATTAGGGTATAGTATCTAAAATTGTGAATAAGTAACTTGATTACAAAGTAGTACGTCTATGAATTTAATAAGGCCTTATGGCCAAATTGTCTATATCTTCTAGTTGTTAGAAGACTTTTAATGATCGTATTAAAAGTAGAGCAATGCAAGACCATAAAATGATATAACGGGAAGAACTATGTTCAATTTAACTATTAATAACAAAAAGATGAATAAAGCATTAGTTATAATGTAATGGATGTGATTTATTACACAATTTATGTGTATGCAATGATTTGTTAAATCTCTTAAAAGAGCAAGGATATAAACAAGGAAAGATAAATTTCTAAGGAATATGTAGTATCATACGCTGGTTATGAAGGGTAACTTTGATTGATGAATATTGAAAAGATTACAACCAAATATACAGAAAACCAAATTACATCTAAGTACCCTAAACTAATGAGATTATTACTAGGTCTAAATGGACATAAACCGACATAGACTAATGCATAGACTAACAACCGACATAGACTAACACATAGACTAATAGTGGGAAAGTCCTACACCACTTCAGTACTGAATACGAGAATGTATAAGATATATGAAATGGTAAGGTGGTATGACTTTTTATGGACTAAAGCTACTAAAAATAATGGTATATTGCATATTTGCTGATGCCAAAGTACCATACTCCGGGCAGAGTACAATATGCTGGAGGGGCAGAGTATCATACGCTAGTATGGGTCTGAATACGCTAACCCATACGCCAGAAATCAAATTTTGGCCATTTCTCATATAATGATTCGTACGCTATCATTTACATTATCATTAATCCTATCAAACCTTGGGTGTCATGTATCCCTGGGATATTGGTAAGAAAATTCAAGGTACACACGTTTATAACCTAAAGGCGTTTTCTTATATAAATTAATTGTGACTATGTTTACAATGATGGTATGTCTAATGAGCTATGTTCGCTAATTCGTGATAATGATTTAATATTGGGTACTAAAGGTTGCAGGTGCTACTGCATATAACAAATGGAAGGACTGGGATGTATATTAAAAATGTAGTTAAGCTTCCTTCGTGGAGGCTAGAATAACTTCCCATGATTTGTATAGCATACGTTAATAGCTTAATTAAGTGTATTTTGTTCTAACGGTGGAATGTTTGGTGCCAATAGGTGCAAATGGGATTGGAACCTATCGACTAAACGAGGAGATTTAAGTTGAACCAAACATGAAGGCTAATGAGATAGCTTGGAACCTTAGCTACAAGATTAAGGTTTGTGTTTGAGGGATTCACTTGCGAATAACCGGGTACAAATCTTATATTAAGTGATTATCATAACACCTTAAAGAAAGTAAGATGTTTGGATTTATGTATAATGTTTGGTGGTGTGATATAATAGAAGTATGAAGTAAAAGACAATGATGATCAAGTCTTGGAAGCGGGTCAACGAAAGGAAGCTTGGTGACAATTGTTACTACCTAAAAAATATAACGTTTTTGTTAAAAAAAAATCCGGGACTATTTCCGCAATAATGTAAATAATAATGCTTATTAAAGTAAGGGTGTTACAAGTTGGTATCAGAGCCGTGGGTTGAGGGATTTGAATATGGAGAGGTATTCAAACTCAACCTTAGTGCTCTTGATGGAAGATGGAAGTTGACCCGAGACTTGATCACAAAGCCAAAGACATAAGGTTAGTATAAGCTTCTATGGTTTTCTGTTGCCAATATATATATATATGATGTATCAGCTAATGACTATAGCTTTAAAACTATGAAATGATATACATGAAAGGTGGTATGTATATGATGTTAATCATTAACATCATGAACTTAGTTTATATACTAAGTGGAAATAAATTGTTATATGCAATAACGAAATGTGCGAGCTGAAATTTGATGCTTTTGACATATTGTGGTAATATTAAGAACACACAGGTATAGTGTGTAGATCGATACACCTGGCCAGTGTAGCTATCAACATACTATATTATGGTGCTCTTAGCATTGTCATAAATGTGTTTGAAGTGCCGAAGAGTAAGTGACCATGTCCTGTTGATCTGACTTAAATTTCTGGTGACAGGGTAATTGAAACACCAGATTATTAGCAAGCAGCCACCAAAAAGGAACAATCACTAGTGTGTGACAGTTTGGCTGTGAAAGATCAAAGAATGAAATAAAATGATACATGAAACCATGAGTCTCATAAGATGATACATGAGACCACGAGTCTCATAAAATACACGAGGCCCTGAGTCTCATAAGATACATGAGACCATGAGTCTCATATGATAAGTGAGACTAAAGGTCTTAAGAGAACTTGGAGACTTATTGTCTCAGAGAATGATAGAGACCTTGGTCTCAAAGAAGTTGGAGGCTTTAGGCCTAATAGAAAGATTGAGACTTTAAGTCTTGAAAAAATAAATAAATAAATAAATAAATTTGAAAATTGCGAGTCTCATTGAATGATAAGAGGCGTTGTGTCTCAAGGAAGTAATTTTAAAAGATGAATCTTTGAGCCGCATGAAAGGGTATGTATTACCCAAAGAAGTTTTATAATCACACGGTTGATATAGAGATGGTAGTCTCTAAAATAAAAGGGACGAAGATTCTAAGAGGTGCTAGGGTGGCAAGCCCTGAGGCATGATATGGTGATATCCAGACAAACATCAAAGTTACAAGTAAGTAACCTTACCGTGTTATGATTACGATATAGTTATGTGTTAGTATATTCTAACATAGTGACGAGAGTAAAAGTGGTCACATGTATTAAAATTTTGTTAAAAACAAAAGTATTACAGGGTTTTGAAGTCGTAGAACTTCAATGGTTGTTAATAATAAATGAGATCATTAAATCGCAGTGGAATGTTAAAAAAAAAACTATATGATGGTGGTACGTGGAAGTACATAGGTGGTAGTACCTAAATATTGGAGATGATGATCCCTAAAGGATAAAGTGGCGTTCAAGTAAGTTAATCCTACTACATGAAAGCATACTCTAGATTACGTGAACATGTTATATAATAAGATAACATGTGCATTGAGTATTGATAAAGTGATATAAAAGTTAACCAAAAGACATACATTACATGCAAAAGAATAAATCATCATGTGAACTATAAAGTCGCTATGATTAATTGTCATAGAGAATTAAAGTATGAATGCTAATAAATTAGTATGGGGATACTAGTGTAGTATGATATTACATGACTACAATTGCATGAATGTGAAGTTCTAAGTGACCAACTGAGATAGTATTAGTAAGAAATGTTATAGTTGCATTTTGACATATGTGTCAAGTATGTTTTATATACATAACATGATGAATTGAGGATTTGAAGAGATTATAAAACAAGGCATACGGTTATAAAAAAGTGTTATTGTTGCTAGGTACAACATATTTCTTGTTAACTTGAAAGTTGTGACTACGAACTTCTATGTATTATAGGGTCTAAAGTTAGATTGCTACACCTGGTAACTCTTGTGTAAGAATGAACACTTTTTGAGGTTAAGACTATGGTGGATGGTATGAGATTGATAAATAACACTAGTGATAAAGTGATCCCTTGCATAATTAAACAAGACGCGTGTTATATGAATGCGAAACGGGTCGAACATGATTACTATGAGTAATTTAGCACACATCAATGATATTTGGTTGTGTAAAGGTGGACTTATTTGGGATAAAAGAGGTTAAAAACTAATTTCGATCAAATTGGTCTAAGATGAAACTTTTAACTTTTCTCAGTAAGTATGATTATTTTCCAAAAATCATAGAAAACTCATATTAAGGTGATTATTTTGACAGAGAAGGTGATTGGAGTTAATCAAGGATTACGATTGCGAAATCCATTACCATCCAGGAAAGGCCAATGTGGTGGCCGATGCTCTAAGTAGGAAGAAGAAACATGAACCGATTCGGGTTAAAGCTTGCCAACTGATTATTACACCCGGAGTTATGAAAGAGATCAGAAGGGCTCAAGTAGAGGCCCTAAAAGAAAATCAAATTAAGGCAGAAAGAATGGTTGGAAAGGGGATAGAACTAACCGAAAACACTTACGGTGTGAAGACGATTTATGGTAGAATATGGGTACCCCGATTCGGGGAGATACGGAAGGGTATACTTGATGAAGCGCATAAGTCTTGATACTCAATCCATCCAGGAGGGACAAAGATGTATCAGGATTTGAAGAAGGATTATTGGTGGCCTGGTATGAAAAGAGATGTAGAAGCGTATGTAAGTAAGTGCCTGACTTGCCTTCAAGTCAAGGCGGAACATCAAAAACCATATGGTAAGATCCAGCCGTTGGAAATACCTGAGTGGAAGTGGGAGCACATCACCATGGATTTCATTACAAAATTGCCACGAACTCCTAAGGGATATACCGCTATATGGGTGATCTTAGATAGATTGACGAAGAGTGCTCACTTCCTTCAATCAAGGAAGCAATAAGTTCAGAGAAATTAGCCGAAGTATTTATCAAAGAGGTTATGACAAGGCATGGGATGCAGGTGTCCATTGTGTCCGACAGAGACACTCGATTTACGTCAAAATTTTGGAAGAAATTTCATGAAGAGATGGGAGCGAAGCTCCATATTAGTTCAGCTTACCACCCACAGACCGACGGACAATCGGAGAGAACGATTCAGACGCTGGAAGATATGCTCAGAGCCTGCGTACTCGAATTTGGTGGTAGTTGGGCAGTCACATGCCTTTGGCGGAATTCCCTTACAATAACAGTTACCATGCTAGCATAAAGATGCCGCCGAATGAGATGTTGTATGGGAGGAGATGTAGGACTCCCATATGCTGGGGTGAGATAGGCCAGAAAGAACTCGGAAGTTTAGAAATAGTCGACGACAGAGAAATTAGAAAGGATCAAGGAGTGTATGAAGGCGGCTAAAGACAGACAAAAGTCTTATGACGATAGTAGAAGGAAGGACATTGTGTTCCAAGTAGGGGATAGAGTCATGCTTAAAGTGTCCCCATGGAAGGGAATCATTCGATTCAAAAGGAGAGGAAAGCTAAGCCCTAGGTATATCGGGCCGTTAGAATTGTTGCTAGTGTGGGAGATGTTGCTTATCGATTGGATCTCCCAGAAGAGTTGAGTGGGATTCACCCCACCTTTCATGTGTCGCATTTGCGTAAATGTTTAGCCGATGAAAGTATGGCAGTGCCATATGATGATCTAGAAATTGATGAGCGGCTGAACTACGTAGAGCAGCCCGTAGCCATATTAGATGAAAAGGAAAAACGATTACGGAATTAGACTATGAAGTAGGTAAAAGTTCAATGGAGGCATAGGAAAGGTTCGGATGTTACGTGGGAGTTAGAAAGCGAAATGAGAAAGAATTACCCCGTGTTATTTTCTTGATTAGAAGGTTTCGGGGACGAAACCTATATAAGGAGGGGAGACTTGTAACACCCCGATTTTTATGATAGAGCTTATTTACGTGCTTATGCTTATATGAATGTGCATTTAAGTGATTATGATTAAAATGATGTATGATGTTTACGATATAGGTTATGTTAATGATAAAAATGATGATTACGATATATACGATGGAGCAAGAAAATGATTATAAGTATACGAGAAGGTAGAACGTAATGACTAATTACTTGCTAATTAGAAAAGGGAATGATTAATGAAGAGATTATGATGTAATTATAACTCATTAGGGTTGAAAGAATGAATTAGGCCCAAAATGGTAATTGGATTATTTAAAATACTTTCCTAAAATGGCCTAATTACCTAATTAGGCCCAAAACCCATCCAAAACCTCACCCCAATATGGAAAACCCTACTACTTAAACACTATTTCCAGCCACCATTCCCCATTTTTCACCATCACAACAACAACACACACACACACAAACCCTAATCTTTGAAAGAAAAGGCAAGAAAGAAGAAAACCAAGATTTTTGTGAATCAAAGGGTTGATTGGAAATTTAAAGGTGTTAAAACAACAGGTAATCAAGGTAAAATCATCCCCTAAAACTTGTTTTCATAACACAAAACGAATCTGGCCATTAATGCAGTTTTTTAAGTTTTTCAAAAGTTTCAAAGAAATCAATAAAGGTTACATTTTTATGGATAAAATCGTGGAAAAAGCTTAGATTTAGTAATATAAATGATAAACCAAGGTTTTGGACGTAAAAAGTTTGAGATTTGGTTGAAAAACAAGGATTTAAGGTTGAAAACGAGTTGTATCAGCGTTTTGCGACACTAGTGTTCTTAATGCAACACTAGTGTTCATCTTGCCACACTAGGACAACTTGAATTCTGGGCGTGTGTCGGGTGTGTTTGCGACAATAGTTTAAGTCCCAACGAAAGTTGGGCAAGAGCCTTGCGACACTGCAAGTGGAGGTGCTGCTGAAACAGCATGCGACACTGTGGTTCGCCTATGCGAGACTACTTGCGACACAACTTGTGACACTATTTGCGACATTGCTTGGGACACTAAGTAAGAAATGACGATTTTTCATAATAACTTAAATGCAGATCGTGCACCAAAACCACTACCTTAACCTAGTCCAAACAAGCAAAGATCACTTAAGAATCAGGTGAGTTCTAAGACCTCACTTCCGTTTCAAACACAATTTTGAGGCTAACATGCATACCAAAATGTTGCCTGGACTGTTGGACTTTATTATGTGATGTATGATGATGATGTAAGAACGAGTGATTGAATACTTGTATATATATATATAGATATATATATATATATATATATATATATATATATATATATATATATATATATATATATATATATAAACGAATGTATGCCCTAACCGAAGATAAGAATCCTACTGGGGATCTCATAAAACCAGCTAAGAATCCTACTGGGGATCTCATAAAACCAGCTAAGAATCCTACTGGGGATCTCATAAAACCAGTTAAGAACTACAGAATGGACCTCTTATGACCAAAGAGGACACGATGATGATGACTCACTAACAGACAAAGATATTATGTTGTTTGTTATACGAATGTGACGTCCAATATGAGGATGCAATTTATGTGTATTACATGAATGATATAGGAAGTTTCTAAAGATGTTATAAAACTAGAACTCACTCAGCGTAGCTGACTTTTGTATGCATGTTAGACTGATGTGCTGGTTTGAAGACTTAGGGAGCTGCTTGGCGAGAGCTAGTGACTTGTTGAAGGCTGGCATTGAAGAAAATACCTTTAGGATCAAATTTACCTTTTGTAATGTTTGAAAAGAAGTATTTAAGACAATTATGAAGATGTAATGATATTTTAACATGTATTCCCTGCATTTTAGATTTTATTTAAATTATGGTTGTTTTTATGCTTATGAATGCCAACTGTGGTGCTTGCCGAAAGGCGGGCGTTACAACTATCCACATGTCTTTGTGTTTCAAATAACATAGCAACACTTTCTTCATAGCATCCTAGTTAACTAGAACACCACATTCTAGGTTTTCAACAATTAGGTGCATACAAACGGGTCATTAACCAAACATCACTTTTAGATACCATTTCCAAGTCAAGAACTAGTTTATTATTCACAAAGTTGCCTACAATCTCCCATACACAATTCATTCATGTTTGTATCCTCAAAACTACTACTCAAGCAACCTAGTGTAACATTCATGACGAAAAGTTTCCACAATTAGAAAGTCATCCCAAACAAAGTCGGATTTACGCATTCAAATAACCAAAATTCATCTAATGCATCATAGAGTCATGCTAGTATCATCACAACAACCATTAGATGTCCACAACATGCATTTTCACATGAACCCTAGTGAAAATGTTACTATTTTTAGCAACATGGCAAAACGAGCATGAAATTTCATAACCAACAAATCAACCTTCATTCAAAATCATCATATCAACATATATTTCATCATATTTCACCATGATCATGCATACAAAGTCAAGTTCTAATGACTTCCTATTAACCCTAATTTCACAAAAACACTAACATGGGTTCAATTAACTATTAGATCACCAAAACATCAAATAAACCCAAAATCAATATCCAATTCCACAACAAAATCATCAATTGACAAATTTGGATGAACTAAGGTTTCAATTTCGCAACATATATAGTGATTTTAGGATTAAAACTTACTTGTAATGTGTTTACTACTCCAATTAGCAAGCAACAACACCACCAAAGATCCAACACAACCGAACATCATCACTGGACGAACCAAACAGCCGAAATCTTCAACTGGCCATAACTTTTTTTATCGCTACGAGTTAGAAGACGTATTTACTATCATTGGAACCGTCTCGTTGAGACGAAGATTTTGTTTTATAATAGGCCTCGTACGACGTCGGAGCTGGCCGGAATTTTTCCGGAAAGAGTGACGGTTGTCGAAGGGATTTTTAGGGTTGTGTTTTCTTTTGTAAAAAAAATGAGAAGGAAAATGGGTTTAGGAGACTTTTATACTTAGAGTTTTCATGTAGAGTCTTTTAATAATTACCACGTTTACGATATTGCGTCTTGTTTCGTCATTTGCCATAAATCATTGTCGACATTTACACTATACTTGTGATTTTGAATAGCGTTATCGATTGTTATTTACTTGACTAAAACTAAATTCTGTGAACGTATCTGACCAAATGCGCGTTTCGTATTTAATTATGTTTATTTTTTTTATAGAATCAATTACTTTGACTTTATTTTAAGTTAATAAAACATATTTTACACAAATATATCGGTTGAGCACTCGTTATAACTTATTGGGTCACTATGAGCTTTGTTTACCTTAACGGACTTTGTTTATCAGGTTGGGTCACTATTGGGCTTTGTTTACCTTAACGGACTTTGTTTATCAGGTTGGGTCACTATTAGGCCTTTAAGCCCAATTAGTACAATTACATGATTTAGGGAATATAATTAATAGATTTGTGTTAACGGAGTTAACATGAAAATGCCGGGTGTCACATCATCCCCTTGTTGAAAGAATTTTAGTCACGAAAATTGGATACAGTCGATAAAAAGGTCCGAACTAAAAAAAAAAATTTTGTGAGTTGCATCATCCCCTTGTTGAAAGAAATTTCGTCCCGAAATTTAACCAATAGTATTAGTGTTAGATGTTATTTGAAATAGTTAAGGATGCTTGTACATTATTTGATTTTTCACACTCATACGTAAACTCTGGTCCACATTTTAATTTCTAACAAACTTTGGTTATAGTGATCTTACTGTGTTTGAGTGTTTTGAATTCTTTGCCTATAACTTCAACCGATTTTTTCCATGAAACGTAGTTGTTCATCGATTGGGACGACGAGTGTTCCATTACGTAATAGCTTGATTAGTTTGAAGACATCAGAAACGTTGTGTACCATGTTTATCTTTTAACACTGATCCAGTCAATGATCTAGAAGGCCAATACCCTAGGATTCCATATGGTTTAATGTATCATGGATTTGATGGAATTCCAAGGTTTTTGGATGGGATTTATAAATAGCGATTTCCATACTATATGTTTTGGGGATTTTGATTAATGAGTTTCGTGTTGTTATTTGGCTACCTGAGGACCATGTCCTAACTAAGGAGTTCGTATATTGATATAGATCGTTAAACCGAGACAACTTGTGTACGAGGTAAACAGGAAATAAACTATCCACCGTGTGAAGGTACTTTGCTTTATTAAAAGGAGCATTGTCAAAACATAGAAACCCTATGAATAGATGGAGAAGGATGAACAACGAAACTACTGATATGTTCAGATGTGCATGTTTTAAGTAGAAATAATCAAGAAATTTAATAATTATTTCTATCTTCGATAATTATAGCATTGGTTGTGAAAAAAAAAACATTTATATGACATAGGGTAATATGTTATCAAAGTTTACGTATTGAATTGGTGTTAAAACAAGAGAGTCATTGTCAAATGAGGTGTTTCTAATCCTTTGGAGTATAATGCATGTTATTTTAAATCATATTGTTTTGTAGTACTAAGTACATACTTATTTTATACTCGTATTTCTAAATTCTTCTGAATTATAATTCCTACAACAGTAGCCGAAAACATGTGTTCGTATGGGAACCTATTATAAATTGAACCCTAAGGTAATGTTTACAATTGTGTGGGGGAGTATATGATACACAAACCATCTTCTCATAGGGGAAGGTTCCCATGAGATTTGTAAGCCAACACCAAGTGGAGATTGATTCACTTTTTGGATAATCTTTAGGAAGATATAGTTGTAGTCTAGTTTAATATTTGTGTTTTAGTTACATAATATATTATGTAAGGGTTCCAGGTTCAAAAAGTAAGATTCTAGTCATGATTTTTTTAACAAGATTCATCATACAGTGGTATTTAGATTCACCATTTGAGTGTATAAAAGACAATGAGGGGTAACAGTCCGGTTATGATCTAGAGTTCTAAGTTCACTAACGGGTCAGAAATGGATCTCATATAATATCAATACTTGTGTCGTGCGGATTCAACAACGTCATAAAGTATATAGTTTCCTCTATTAAGACATTCACGGGTTTGAATAACTAGGTTAAAGTTTCTTACATAGCGACTAAAACAATTTTGATCAAGGAAACTAATTAAGCTTCTTACATAAAGTATATAGTTTCCTATATTAAGACATTCACGGGTTTGGGGCAGATGTCACACTGGTAACGACTGGTCATGCTTAAGGCACACGAGACGTCAGGTCTTGTACGCAACATAGCGTACATGATAGAACCAATCGTTGAAGCGTATGAAACTGCTTCCATTCGCTTAATTTCAATGTCTGCAGAAGGAGATTGCGATTTGTTCAACACAGTTCCTTTAGTCATAGGAACACCTCTTTTGTTGAAGTTTTCCAGCTAAAAGCGTGTCATCATTTTGTCAATGTATGTGCTTTGATTTAGCCATAGAAGCCGCTTAGATATATTTATGTAGATCCTGATTCCTAGAATGTAAGCTGCTTCTCGAAGATCTTTTATTGAAAAGCAAGATCCCAACCATTGTTTAACTTCATTAAGCATAGGATTGTTGTTTCCAATGATCAATATATCATCTACATATAGGATGAGGAATGAAATAGAGCTACCACTAGCTTTATTGTAAACACAAGGCTCATCTTCATTTTTTACAAAACCAAACTCTTTGATTTTTTTGGTCAAAACGAAGATTCCAGCTACGAGATGCATGTTTAAGTCCATAAATGGACTTATTCAGTTTGCACACCCTTTTAGGATATTTTAGACCGACAAAACCTTTAGGCTGAACCATATAGACATCTTCAGAAAGATGTCTATTAAGGAAAGAGGGTTTGACATCCATTTGTCATATCTCGTAGTCATAGTACGCAGCGATGGCAAGTAATATTCTGATCGACTTGATCATAGCAACAGGAGAAAATGTTTCTTCATATCAATACCCTCAGTTTGAGCGTAACCTTTTGCAACTAGCCATGCTTTATAAGTGTGTATTTTTCCATGCATGTCGTGTTTTCTTTTGAAAAGCCATTTGCTTCCTATTTCCCGAGAGTCGGGAGGTAACTCAACCAAATCCTAGACTTGATTGTCACGCATAGATTGCATCTCAGCATTCATGGCTTCCAGCCATTTCGCATATTCTAGATTTGAGATAGCAGATTTATAATTAGCACGTGCGTCATTAAAGTCAGCTACTACCAGAACTTTAGCACCATCAAGATTTCAAAGATATCTTTCGGGTTCCTTACGAGTCCTGCTACTTCTGCGAATGCTAGTGTTCTCGTCTGATTCATTTGCATCGATTTCTGGTGCATCAAACTTTCCGACTTCATCAGCGCTAGTTTGTGATTCTCAAACTTCTTCGAGATCCACAACATTGTTTCCTATTCTCGATCAAGAGCTTCTTTCTTGAGGAAGTGTCCTCTCCTTTTGATGGAAATAGTGTTTGCATCATGATAGTAGAAATATAACCCGCCTTTGTTACAATATCCGACGAAAACAACTTTTTCGCCTCGAGGATCGAGCTTGTAATTAGAATCATTGGTGACATAAGCATCACATCCCCATACTCTAAGTAAGACAAATTGGGTTTACGCCCATACCATATATCATATGGGGTTTTGTCTATCTTTTTAGTTTGTACTATATTGATAACGCGAACGACGGTCATAAGAGCATAACTCCACAAGGAATGAGGCAAGTTAGTTCTACACATCATCGATCATACCATGTTTAGTAGGGTTCGATTTCTCCTCTTGCACACGCCGTTGAGTTGGGGTGTGCCAGGTGAAGTGGGCTGTGAAATTATTCCACGTTCCTTTAGATGATTGAGGAATTTTGAGCTGAGATATTCGCCACCAGTGTTTTGTCGTTTTGCCGAGTTGGTTTTCTACTTCGTTTTGAAACTCTTTAAAATTTTCAAAAGTTTCATGCTTGTGTTTTATCAAATAGACATAAGCATATCGATTGTAAGCGTCAATGATTGTAACAAAATATCTTTTATGATTCCTAGACATCGTTCTGAAAGGACCACATACATCAATATGTATGAGTGCTAGCAGATCATTAGCCCGTTCACCTACATGGGTGAAGGGGTGTTTAGTGACTTTTCCAGCTAAGCAAGATTCGTAGTCATCAAAGGAGTCAGGTCCACTAGATTCAAGAATTCCATCAGATTAAAGTCTTTTCCAATGTGCGTTGCTTATATGGCCAAGTCTACAATGCCATAGATAAGTATCACTCGTACCAGATTTGGAAAGTTTAAAAAGATTATAAATGTTATTGTTTGCATGACCATCTACCTCGTAGATACTATTTCAAGGTTTAGCCTCAAAATAAAAAAAACATCATTCAAGTAAGCAAAAATAAAAATCCTATTAAATGCATACTTGAAAACTTTGTTCAAACAATAAAGAAACTGAAATAATGTTTTTGTTAAACCAGGAGCAAACAAACAATTAATCAAAATAACCATAAGACCAGAAGGACGTGAAAGATGATATGTTCTAGTTACAAGAACTGATACTCTCTTCCACTCACCAACGATGAGCTCCATATCGCCTTGTTTCAGCTTCTTCCACTTTTTAGGCTCTTGCAAGACATTAATGATTTGGTAACCATATCCAATATCAAATACCCATGTGTTGCTGGAGATAGTAAAGTGTTCAATAACATAAAGAGAAATACTTGAGTGCCTTTACCAGTGGCCTTCATTTTCATCAGCTTAGCCAAAGATTCATGACAGTTTCTTTTTCAGTGCCACATCTTGTTGCATTCAAAACACTAATGCTCTTCAGGACGGGGTGGTTTTGGTTTTGAAACAACCTTGTTATTGTTAAGTGGCACGATTGGCAACAACATAAAATTTATTCTTGCCTTTGTTGTTATAACCCATTTTCTTGGTGTTGAGCTTCTTAACATCCCCAAATCTGACCATCAGAACTTGGTTGTGCTTTAGAATATTCATCTCGGTTGTTTTGAGCATACCATATAGCTCGGTCGCAGGCTTTTCCCATGCATTTATGTTGTAGTTCATTACGAAATGGTCGTAAGAGCTAGGGAGGGAATTAAAGATGAAATCACCTTCCATTTCATCTTGCATAGGGTTACCAAGTTTGGCCATTTGGTCAATATAACCTTTCACCTTAAGCACATGAGCGCTAACTGATGAGCCCACTTGCATTTTACAGCCAATGAGCTGTTTCATGGTATCACGGCATTCTTGTCGGGCCTGTTTCTGAAACATGCCTTTAAGTTGCTCAATCATGTCAAATGCAACCATGTCTTCCATGTTCTTCTGGAGGTCAGGAGACATGGTGGCTTGCATAAGGCAGGCTACCTCAACGACATCTTCGTTATGCTTATCCTAGGCCTTAAGCGCAACAGCGGTATTAGCCTCGGGCTAATTAGGAACTGGGGCTTACAGAATGTAGAGATCTTTCGGAAAATTGAGAACCATTGTTAGGTTTAGGTTTCAGTGGTATCTTTAGATTTATTTATATCAAAACAGGTTTGATAAATGTAATAATTTAACCTATAATTATTAACGCAACGAAAAGTTAACATTTAAACCTATACCAAAAGTGAAACCGACAGGATCCGGTTGCAGACATGCAAATACGGTTAATTATAAATTAATCTACTAATGAGATAAATTATACATTTGGTTAAAAAATAACCGTTTGAGACACCGAGAGTTCAACGAACGAGCTAGAATACCAACACGAACGATGATGGTGACGACTAGTTGAACCCTAACCAAGGAAGAGGCGAGTCACCTGCTTGCTTGGCTTGGTACAATAGTAAATCAAAGATTCAATTGCATATTTACCCCTATAAACACCCCCTAAATGCATATTTCCCCAACTAAAAAAATCAATTGCATATATACCCAATGCTAACTAAATGTCTTTATTAAAAATGGGTATATTTGCAAATTAAAGTTGTTTATAGGGGGAAATATGCAATTGATTTTTTTGACCGGGTAAATATGCATTTAAAGTGTTTTGGAGGGGGAAATATGCATTTAACCCTAAATCAAAAAGGAACTCCATTTTTTGATTCCTTTTGGGCTGTTAATCATCAATCAAAAAAGAAGGGCAATACCTTATTACTTCTTTTCTTTTGATAGCAATATGTAACAAAAAAATGGGTGCAGGGATTAGCCCTTATGATCCCATTTTAATTACATACTAATCATACCTAGCGGGTTTTAAACTTGGTTAGATTAGTTTGAGCCCAACACATAAAATAAACATGTTACTCATTTAATTAAGTTAAATGAATAATATAATATAAACCGTCTTTTGTTCGTTATTACCAATTAAAAGAGTTAAGTGGATTTTTTGTTCGTTGCCCCCGGTGTAAATCGTACGGGCCACAACTCGGTTAGCCATATTAAATCCAACAGCAGCAACATATGGACCTTACTCAACAAATGTCCAAAGTTTTCTATCTTGATTTATTAAGAAATCTTCCATCCTAATCTTCTATGTCTCATAGCCAACAGGAGAGAACATAGGTGGTTAGTTTGAGTGCATTTTCCAAATCATGTTTGGAAACAGCCAGAGCTACAGCTACAGCAGGAGGAGAACTAGCCATGAAGATATTTTTGGATAGAGGTGTGAGATCTTTGATTCAAAGAATACAATATAGTTTGTTAAAGAGAATCAAGCAAACTAAGAGTCAAAGCTCTAATATCACTTGTTGGATCGTGTCAGACACATCAAATGCGGAATCCTTGTGATATTGCTTGATGAAGCACACATAAGAGATAGATAAGCAGTGTAGTAGTGGACAAAATTTATACTATCAATGTTCCTTTCTATATATTGAAACTATGAACCGAATGATTACAATAGAAGGCTTAGCCACAAATGTTCACAAGTGGACTTATTTATACTACTCTAGACTTGATCCTAGGCTCCCAGCCATCTATTCTAGATATAGTACTAATGGCAAACTACAACTATTGATCAACCATAACATGGCATATAATGAATATGGGATCCTATTGGATAATACACTAGAAAGGAACAAGTTTTTGCGGATCTTCAGCAGCTGCTGAAAGTTATGATGTCTTCACTACTCTTCAGCTCTAAAACAGTTGTTTGTACTAAAGATCTTCAGCTGATGGAACTTTCTACTAGAAAACTGCCTTGCAGCAGCTACAGTTGTCCAGCAGATGAATCAAGATCACACAGATTTTAGCAGATGATCTGTGTGATCACTTGGACTAGCTTTTAGTAGCTTGATTCAATGTCTCCCCATACTTAGAATTGTTTAGGTAGCCTCATCCTTATATCCCAACATCTATATTGGGAAAGTCTTGATTTCAGTTTCATTGCAACAAGACTGGACCTCAGATTATATGTTTGCAGGATATATTTCGAAGGTATACTCCTTTCATATTCACTGTTCTAAAACTAGAATCACATGTGCTAAACCTCAAATCACATGTGTTAAACCTCGAATCACATGTGCTAAACTTCCAACCAAGGACAATAATCTTGTTTACAAAACCTCAAATAAGATGTGCTAAAAATTAAAAATCACATGTCCTAAAACAAGAATCGCATGTGCTATAATTCAAATCACATGTGCTACAATGCAAATCAAATGGGCTAAAACCATAATCACATGTACTAAACCTCAAATCACACGTGCTAAACTCCCAAATAAGGATAATGAACAAGTTTACAAAACCTTGCTAAAACTTGAAAATCCCATGTCTCAAAACTAGAATCACATGTGCTAAACCTTAAATCACACGTAATAAACTTCAAATCACATGTACTAAACTTCCAACCAAGGACAATTAACAAGCTTACATAACCTCAAATCATTTGTGGTAAAAATTGAATATCACATGTCTTAAAACTAAAATCACATGTTAAACCTCAAATCACATGTGCTAAACCTCTACTCTAAATTTAACCAAAACTAGCAGTTAGAACAACATGATTTTTGGAAGAAAATACAAATCAAAATGCTTGAATTGAAATTGGACGACGAAATTAAGTGTAATTGAACTCGTCCATACCTTAAATAAACTAACGATTGTGAAACACTAAATGTGAAATCATTTGTGTCGACTCAATTACATGAACAACAACAACGAATCGATTACATTTATGGGGGCGACACATCTATGATGGGGATGATTGAAACAAGCTAAGCTTGATTGACTTGCTCCGAATACTTTAAGAATTGATTCAAGAGGGAACCCATTTTTAGGGAACCATGGAGCAGATATAACCATCCATTTAATCTTATATGCACCTTTTGTGTTTTCTAATTTTATGCATCTCATATGTATTTTTTTAAAACCTGGAATCACTTGTGATAAACTTGGATTCACATTGATGATAAAAAAAATAGGGTGACATTCACCTTGTCGTTACTTGCAGAAAATATAGACTAGTTACATTGTAATATTTAGTTTTGTCTTTGTTTATTATTGTAAAATCTGGGTTTAGTGAATATATAAATTCGCTATAGTGAATTTATTATATTCGCCCCAACGAATTTGTGAGCGAATTTGTCTTCTGTTGTTTATAAATAGAAGGCTCTTACTTATAAATTCTCAACTCTTGGATCTTAAATGTTAAGCTGCTAATTTGATTTCAGATCTTAATATTGTTTTGCCAGGAGATTTTTCTTATCTTTTGAGCAACAAAATAATATTATTTGTTTCTTTGATTGATTGTCAAATGGATAGTTTATAGTTTATATCTTCTTTGGATCATCATTTGATGAGTACAAATTATCAAACCAATTAATAAATTGCTGATTGGATCATATCTTGTCAATCAAAAGCATGAAATATTGATAAACTGAACTAATAATATGATATCAAAGCCTATGTGCTCTTGTTTTTTTTTGTGTGTTTTTGACAAGTTTTTGGTATTTGAGATTTTCAATCATTTCAAATAAGTTTTACGTATATTATTCATGGAATTTGATTGAGGAAGTTCTCTTTAAGGTTAGGGAAACTTGTGGAAACATCTTAACTATAATCAATAATGTTTTCAGTGAGTTTTGGTGTGTTTTACGTGAAAAAAGGGTTTCATATTCATAAAGCGAATTTACTGTTCTTGGAGCGATTTTATTTTTTCCGTTAATCTTCATTCAGCGAACTTATTCTGTTCATCGGGTGATCTTTTGGAGTTTGTTATTAAGCGAAGTTATTTGAACTAGAGTTCTTTGAATCAAGCGGAAAAGTGAGCGAATATAATATCAAAATCTTGAGCGCACTGCTCCATTAAAGTTGTTGAACAAAAGTTCATTGTTACAAAGTCACCTGTTGACCAAACTTACCGTAAGAATCTCTGATCGAGCGAACTTATATATTTGTTAAAGTGGATTTAAAAAGTGATTGAATTTTAACTTGGACTTTATTTGAACTTTAAAGATGTCAATTACCTTAGCTGATCTGGAAAGTGGAGGACCTAACAAGCCCCCTACGTTGATAAATAGTGATAGTTCTAAAGATTGGAAAAGACGCTTGAAAGCATTTTGTTTGTACACCGAGTACATTCAATGAGAGTCTGTCGTTAACGGACCACATAAATCAACGACACCACTGTTGAAAACAAGGATCCAAAGACCTACATCAAGAGGGATAAGCGCCCATTATGATGATATGTCAGAGCTTCAAATTCGATCGTTACGGTACATCTTTCATCTTTTCGGTATACAAGTATCTAAGGGACTAGTTGTGTAGGAAATTCAAAAAAGGTATCAAATTGGTTGGAAAAACCTTGTAGTTGTTGGTAAGTAAGGTTCTTTGGATCTAAGCTCACACGACTTCAGTGTTGAAACAACACACCAATAAGTCTCCTCTCATTCTTCCATTTTCATCATCTACATTGTACCTAGGGTTTGCTTTAAATCTCATCATCAACATCACATCTTCACCGATCAATCATGGTTGGCAAATCCGACGCCGCCGTGAAGGGCGGTGCAAAGTCATCTCCGTCACCGCCGTCCAATCAATCAGATCTGTCATCAACATTCTCACTCAAAACCCTAAAACTCAAAACAAAGCAACAAGAGCTGTTGATTCGTGTCTCAATCCTGTGTCTCGTTTACATTTTGGCTTTCATCACTCGCCTCTTCAGTGTTCTTCGTTACGAGAGTATGATTCATGAGTTTGATCCTTATTTCAACTATCGAACAACTTTGTACTTAACAGAGAAAGGTTTTTATGAGTTTTGGAACTGGTTTGACTCAGAGAGTTGGTATCCACTCGGTCGAATCATTGGTGGAACTTTGTATCCAGGTCTTATGGTTACTGCTGCTGTTATATACTGGACACTTAAGTTTCTTCGATTCGCGGTGCATATTCGTGAGGTTTGCGTGCTAACTGCTCCGTTTTTCGCTTCGAATACTACGGTTGTTGCGTATTTCTTTGGGAAAGAGGTTTGGGATTCAGGTGCTGGGCTTGTAGCTGCTGCTTTGATTGCGATTTGTCCTGGATACATTTCGCGGTCGGTGGCTGGGTCGTATGATAATGAAGGTGTTGCTATTTTCGCGCTGTTGCTTACTTTTTATTTGTTTGTTAAGGCTGTTAATACTGGCTCACTTGCTTGGGCGCTTGCGTCGGCGTTTGGGTACTTTTATATGGTGTCTGCTTGGGGTGGTTATGTGTTTATAATTAATTTGATTCCGCTGTATGTGTTGGTGTTGTTGATTACTGGAAGGTATTCGATGAGGCTGTATTTGGCGTATAATTGTATGTATATAGTGGGAATGTTGCTTGCAATGCAGATTCGTTTCGTTGGGTTTCAGCACGTTCAGTCAGGGGAACATATGGCTGCCATGGGAGTCTTTTTCTTGATTCAGGTATTGCTTCTGGTTATTTTGAGTGACTAATTGTGATGAAAAGATAACATTTTTTTATGTTTACTAGATGCATCGAGACGAAATAAATCCAATTGCACCACACTGATGTTCATGAGTTTTGTAATGTTTGTAGGTATTTTACTTTTTGGTTTGGGTAAAGCACATGTTAAATGATACGAAACTGTTTCAAGCCCTTTTGAGGATTGGTGTAACATCTGCGGTTGGTTTGGGTGCTATTGCTTTGGGTGTTGGTACAGCTTCTGGTTATATCTCACCTTGGACAGGCCGATTTTACTCTTTACTAGACCCCACATATGCGAAAGATCATATACCAATTATAGCTTCGGTTTCTGAGCATCAACCTACGGCATGGTCATCTTTCATGTTTGATTTCCATATCTTGCTTTTTCTGTTTCCAGCTGGTTTGTATTTCTGCTTCAAACGGTTGTCAGACGCCACAATTTTCATTGTAATGTATGGTCTCACAAGCATGTATTTTGCGGGTGTGATGGTTCGGTTGATTCTTGTCGCAACACCTGCAGTATGTCTTATAAGTGCTATTGCCGTCTCAGCTACAATAAAGAACTTGACCCAAACCATCAGGGGGAAGACTGGTCAATCCGTGTCTGCCAAGGGAACAAGCAGCACAAGGGGACCATCTAAGGTAAGAATTCTTTTTGTCTTTCATGGAGTTTTCAAATGTTTTAGAGTTGTCAAATTGGCATTTCACGTGATCCAGTTTATAAAATAACTCTTCTTGTTATCATCAATAAATACTCTAGTTTGTTGAAATTTGTAGTCATTATGTTTGATAGTTGATATCACGCGGAGACTCTTTCAAGTTTTTTTGCATTATACATGTAATTTCCTGATATGTTAGCTTTATTTTATTCAAGATGATAAAATATTAAAACATCCAACATTCAATTCTACTTCAAATATAGAAGCAATCAGTTTAACTCACTTTCACTTTTGAAGTGACATATATAATGTAGGGCTATATGATTAAGGTTTCTAATAGACACGTGCTGATTTACATGTTTAAATAAGTTAAGAAGTATTAAGAGGAATGAATGGTCTACATGGTAATTATTGAGGTTTGAGTTTACTCTTTTAGTTAGTTAATTAACTAACTTATTTAGTTATTTTAGGTAATTACAGTTCTGTTACACTAATTTACTCAACTAATGTCAAAAGGTATTCCACATATCCACCCTAAAACGAAAGATCAAGTTCTATATTCTGTAGCCCACTAGCCCTTTTATTCCAGAGCTAATATTCATGAAATTCACCTGATCATATATCAATAGCCTTTTCATTAGACAATCTGAAAAAACATTATTACTTCTTCATGGTTTTCCAACATTTGCTTTGTAAGCTGGTAACGATGTGACATTTGAACAATTTTTTTATTCTTTTATGCTTACTTCACATGCATACCTATCCAATTGTGGAAATTTACATTTTAAGAAATTCATATATCTTCTTTTTATAAAATACATATATGTAGTGGAGACATTCTGGCTACTCTATTGGAATAAGTTTCACTATAATCTTGTAGCAAGGAAAAGATTTATTCCTATATATAGAGAAATAACCAAATCATAGAGCACGCAGAAAAGTTATTGTTTGAAGGTATAATTTTTTTCTATTTATAATAATTTTAAATCAATAAAATGTGCCGAGTTCTATCATTATCTTAAATAAGTCATGGTTTTAAAAAGCTCTTGCGACCTAGGAAACGAAGAAATCACCCCACACCTTTTAAAACCAAGAATAGGACCATGACATACTCTTTTGTGGAGTACAAAATAAGTAAGAATCTTCTAATATGCTTGTGTTGCTTGTCATGAAAAATCAGGTATGCTATGTCACATGATGACACCCTTTCTTTTGAACGTATAATGATTCTTAACATGAAATGACATGTGTACTTTACCAGTTTATTGATATAGCTGTAATAAAGTACTGCAGTATGTATCATACGCACATTTTGGTCCTCATTGGTTTTAATCACACAATTAGTCCATATCGATCATGTTCATGGCATGTGACGTCATGACTAACAAATGACCAAATTAGCCTCATGATAGCAACCTCCATTCAATTAGTCCTTTGGATGAAATTTGTACTTTACAATGAAAAATATTCCATTACTCTGTAAAAATTCCTTGTTTGAATCTTGTTATATATTTGTTGCAGCAACAAGCTTCAGCTGATCAATCTATACCGCACCTTAAAAATGCGGCAACTGTATTGCTTTTTGGTGCGTTCTATTTACTCAGCAGATATGCCATCCATTGTACATGGGTTACATCAGAAGCTTACTCATCACCTTCAATTGTATTGGCTGCACGTGGGGCCCACGGTCAAAGAGTTATATTTGACGACTATCGTGAAGCATACTTTTGGCTTAGACAAAATACTCCTTCAGATGCTAAAATAATGTCTTGGTGGGATTATGGTTATCAAATTACAGCCATGGGGAATAGGACTGTTATTGTGGATAATAACACGTGGAATAATACCCATATTGCTACTGTTGGGCGTGCAATGTCATCGTACGAGGATGAAGCTTATGAGATAATGAGATCACTTGATGTGGATTATGTGTTGGTTGTTTTTGGTGGTGTTACTGGCTACTCGTCTGATGATATTAACAAGTATTCCTCTTTTTCTCGAGCATGTTAAATGAGCAGTAATCTTTAATATATTGCTAGTAGAGGTGTCACATTGTCAAGATGGGTGGGTTGAGGGGTCAAAATGGGACCAAGTTGAAATAGATCAGCTTAGTACACTCACACACTTTCTTGTTCAGTCTTTTAGAAATATTTTTGAGTGATTAATGCGTTAATTATGAATACAAACAACCATTAATAGTTATTACAATAATAATCTCTTCTTTGGGAAAAATGAGTATGGAGGTTTCAACAAGGATAAACCACAAGCGAGTTTCAACCCACTTGACGCGTTCCTGACTTCCTCTTCTAGTTGACTTCATATTTGACCCGCTTGAGATAAAAAGAAATCCAAATGAACTCTTTCAAAAGTAATCACCTCTGTTTAACCAATCACCTTCAATTAGTAGTGTGCATATATTGTTTTCCTTCCACATAATTGAAATTAATTGCTCTATAACCGACTAACCGTATGGTAATGTCTTCCCTTGTTGTATGTGGTGGTAACTTGTAATAATGTTTTTTTAGGTTCTTGTGGATGGTGAGAATTGGAGGTGGAGTTTTTCCTGTAATCAAAGAACCTGATTATCTTGTTAATGGTGAATATCGTGTCGATAAAGGAGCAGCTCCCAAAATGTTGAATTGTCTAATGTAAGTCACCCTATCATCATCTTGTTATGCTAAAAGCCATTCTTGTGTAGTGTAGGATAACAAGGGGTGTTCTTAAACAGTTGTAACTAACAAAACCTCCGAAACCAACCACTTCAGCTGGTTTGAAATGTCTACAGTTACTTTTGGCGGTTTTACGGTCCAGCTAAGAATTCTAACTTGTTAATGGCCGTGTAAACCAAAATGGTCATATGACATTTGTTATATGTTTTATTCTCATTTTAGGAAAATGCTTTTGTTATACTCATAAATCATCTTTTACTGTTTTTAAACCTTTTTTAATGTAAACCAACATATTTAAAAACAAGTTGGTTTAAACCTCCAAACCACAAAAACGACCTGTTTGGTTCGTGGTTTGCGATTTGTCCCAGAATTTTCTTCAAAACCTTCTGTACTGGATAGTGAACACCCTTAAAACGTAACATGGCCCCACAACTAATATGAGTTTCACTAGAAGAATTTAATTTATAAATCCTGTATCTCTATTTCCAGGTTCATGTTATTATTCCAGAATTAGCTGTGGGGTTATTTATGTTTGTTTAATTTACGCTTATTTCCAGGTACAAGCTCTGCTATTACCGATTCGGGGAGTTGACAACAGAATATGGAAAACCTCCAGGGTGAGTGTTATATTCAGTTTTACACTGTTGTTATATATAGCCTGTTTGAAGAGATGTTTTTTTAACGATGCGGTTTTTGTGACATGACATTGACAGGTATGACAGAGCAAGGGGAGTTGAAATTGGAAACAAAGATGTGAAACTTGAATACTTAGAAGAAGCATTCACAACATCAAACTGGATAGTTAGGATTTACAAAGTTAAACCACCCAGCAACAGATGGTAATTTTTCCAGAACAATGTTCAGTGTGTGCGCGTGCGGGCATCGCGTGTGTTACAGATGGATATTTATAGGATTAAGATGGTTTTTTCGAGTATGAGTCATGAAATCCGCGGGACCTTATGTTATGTAAAACTTCCTTTTCCTATCTACCTGTAGGTTTATAGTTTGTTTTTCTTTGCATCCAGTCTAAACTATGTTAATTTAGTACTTCATACAAAGTTATGGAAAGATCAAGATTAGTTTCGCTTTTCAGTTTTCACCATATTGTGTATTTCGGGTCAAACAATTTGAAAAACAGTGTGTTATTGTGGTCATGAAGCTCTAAGGCTATCGTGTAGTTTGTGTTTGTTGCCTGTTCTGAAATCGCTAATGTTTGTTCCTCATCCATGCCCGTCGTTGAATAGGGTGGCTACAAGTGGAAAAAAACGGGTTAACGGATGCGGCTAGGGTGCAAGGGGCACTTTATGTTTCTTTCCTAAACTTTCATAGCTAGCTATTAATGAAACTATCTATGTTTCTTAACATCTCTAATATAATAAAGCAAAATCTATTTTGCTTAGGTGGCATTGTTTAAGGGCTTCCCTGCTTATGTGTCATTATTTGAGACTTTATCTCATAATAATAACTTTATATTTAAAAAAATTTATATATATACATTTTCAATTAAGGTCAACAGTGTTGTACACGTTTTCATTGCGTTTGATACTTAACTTAAAGCGTATGGTACTGTATTTGATGCATGTAGTACTCTTTTCTATACATGTATCTCTTATTATGCCTAGAGTACAACTTCATTTCTTTTTTGTTCTGGTTTATAACCTGCTTCTTCAATCATACTCATTTTGTTCTATGTTTTTCTTTTGGTGAGACTTTAGCCTATAATTTGTTTCCTTATTCTTACGATTCAGTAGAATAGAACAATCGGTTTCTCTGTTTCGTTTTTTATAGTGCTTTTGATCTTTGATTGTTATTGTTTGGTATTTTGCTTTCGATTACGGTTGCATGCGTTTTTGGGGGTTTAGGGTTTTGATGTACGGTTATTTTTTTTTCGTTTGGGTTTTCATTTGATATTTGGGTTTTCGTTTGATTGTTTGGGTTTAATCTTAGTTCTAAAAGGTTTTTCCTGTTTCGATTCTTAAGTTACCAAAAGTTCAACCGCATTTTCAGTTTGGATAGTTAAATTTGCAAGATACGGTTCTATTGTTGTTGATTTGGGTAATTTTTCTGTTTTTGTTGGTGGATTAGTTTTCTAATTTCTATTGTTGTTGTTGGCTTTATTCTTTGGTTGTTATTGTGATGCATGTTTGTTTTGGGCGTTTTTTGGTGTTAGGGTTTCGTTTTTATATTTTTTGGTATTTGGGCCGTTGCATATACGCTACCATTATCTTATTGTTAGTTTTTTTATTTTGCAACGCCATTTTCAGTGTTGGTTATTTGATCGTTTTGTTGTATCATATGTTTTCTTTGTTTGATTTTCAGTTGTTATGGCTATTGTTCGAGGTCTGCTGATTGGGATAGGAGTGTTGTTTACTTTGCATGTTTTTTAGGTTGATGCATTTGGTTTCTCCTATAGTTTGGTAAGTTTTTGTGTTATTAGTTTTGCTTGCATTTTGGTTTAGATTTTAGTTATAGTTTAGTATGTTGTTTATCTTTTCTTTCACAGTGCGTGGTTCTAAGAGGTGTTCTTATGAAAATTGTAAAAAAATTATGGTTTTATGACTTTGTTTCTGGGTAAAGATTTGAAACCAGTTTGATCATTTTATATGCGATTGTGCAAAAAAAGCATAACACAACCCTCCGCCGCGAAGCGCGGGTGCAATGACTAGTTATGTATATATTTATAATAATATAATTTAATAACGCTAATTACATATTGATCCCCTAATATTTAGTATAATTTTAACAAATTTAAGAGTAGTTATATTTTCAACCCTCTTCTACTAGGGTGAGAATGTGTCAATTTATATTTGATAAGATATAAAAATAAAACTTTGAGATAAAGTTTGTATGCCTACAGTTAAATACTTCAGTATTTTATAACCATAAATAACTTTCTTATACGAAATTATATTTTTATAAAATCAAACATTTATTTTTCTTTAAGTTGAGTATAATATTGGCATACTAACCGAACAATTTTTTTAAACCAATCTTGTATTCCAGTTTTACAACGGTTTTGTTTCAAAACTAATTATAACCGTTCATGCCCATATAAATATTCTTATAATCACCACTTGGGTGTTGTTTTCCAAACCATAGTGTTTCTTTCATTATGACTATAAGACTCATGGATCCTATTCGGGTAAAAACTATTACCCGCATATATTTTCATATATTCAAATTTATCTTTTTCTGTATCTATCTACTTAGTTTATAACTAATCATATAAGTGTTCAAATTTAAGTTTTTAAAATATTTATTTATCCATATTAACTGGTGGATTACTTTGTAGTTATATTCCTCATGAGATTCAAATTTTATATTACATATATATTACGTGTGTTTTAAAAAAAATATTTTATTAAAATTTTTTTACTCAAACCCGTGTGTCACGCGGGCACTATCCTAGTAGTTTATATGACAAAATGTTCTCTTTAATTTAAAACAAAGTACATTAATAAAATCAATACATGTTATAAGCAAAAGTCAATTCAAGATGGTCATTAACAAAACCAACAGGTTACAGATCTGAAACTAAAAAATAACCGAGATTTTCGAATAAGCTACAAAATCACCTCTAAGGGATATCCGAATGAATATATTTTATGAACAATAATATAAAAGGGAAAATGAATACGATACTGTTACACATGTAACTTACACGTATAAATCATCAAAACGACTTAGTTTTGATCTACACTTTTTCTTCAACCTAAATATTGCATAATTTTCCTACATTCTTGTCCAACCAATATCAATTTTTAGTTGCAATTCCTTCCCCGATTCAAAACTCATTAATTGTATTGATTTAGAACTTCCGAAGATATGAATGTATCACCATGAGCACGGATAGGAAGAAAATCACCACTAGGTGGAAATTAGGTGGTTGAAATTAGGAAATAAATTAATTTTTAAATTGTTTTATATCAAAACTACGTCGTTTTGATGAGTTTTGCATGTAAGTTGCACGTGTAACAGCCCCGTATTCACTTTCCTCTAATATAAAATACTAGGTTTAATACCCGTGTATACACACGGAGTGATTTATACACATGTTGATTTATACACAGATTATCTAAATTACGCATCATTTAGTAAATAGCAATAATTTGATAATATATTAAAAAATACATTCATCTTCTATACTTTTTTTGTAAGTCATTTTTTTAAATATTTTAAATTTAAAACTTGAATGAGAAAAAAAATGATTATAAATGTATTATTAAAAAAATACATTCAACTTTCATATTTTTTTGCTCCATCAACTAATGCATGTGGTGTAGTGGGCAATGAAGGGAGACCCAACTAATACATGCATCTGCAACTTCCAATGTGGTGTAGTGGTAAGAGGCTTGGATTCTTCAAAAGAGACCCAAGTTCTAGTCCCACTACCACCACTTTGAAAGGGGCAAATGGGGGCAATGAAGGGAGACTTGTGGCCAACATAAGTTCGATCTCTGAGCCAAACGGGTTTTACCGCTAGCTTGTTGTCGTGCCTACGGGCGGACGGGCTAGTGGGTTTCCCCCGAATTGGAGTTGGTTTAATAGGTGGGCTTCGGCTACCCAGCGCTGTCTGTGTTCGCAGAGCGTTTGGGGTCGCCTTTCGCCATTGGGTTACCCCGGGTAGCCGGGCTTTATTCGTTTCGCTGTCCAAAAAAAAAAAAAAAAAACTAATGCATGTGAATTCCCTCCAAAACTTCCTATTATAAAATTTTCCCCAAAAATTGCCTCCCCTAAAAGTTTGATTTATTAGATAGATAATATGAATATATTTTCTTACTAATCAACTATTAACTAGATGAATTTCTAGCTCGCGCGTTGTGTGATCATTTTTTTAGAACTTCGTTTGGTGCAACGGTCTATGATCGAAGTACTCAGATGTGTAAGGACCGATATCGAAACCCAACCTCTAACACCAATAGTTGTTGGTGTTTTTAATCGGCATTGGAGCTCCCCCCCCCCCCATTACTACTTACGCAGCAGAGGCTCACCACAACCATCTTTACGGGCCAAGTTGATCGAAGTCGAAACTCGTCTACCAACTGTTCCAGCAAAAAACCAGACAGAAACCTTTAACTATGTGCGACCATTTGAATGTTTCAATGTATGTATACAAGTACTAATGGAAAAAGAAAAAATATACAGACTAAAAATCACGTGTCATTGCAAAAAAAAATGAAATGAGGGAAAAGTCGAACATGTGACGTGACGTTGGTTGTTATTGGCTCGCCTTATCGTGGCTAGTGTGTGAAAAACAAAAAGAAAACACCGTGGTCAATAATATCAGTACCCGCAACCACGATATTGACTCATAATACATTTGACTCATCACGATACCTTTAAGTTTGTGGCCACTGTGAAAAACAATAAGAAAACAACAAAGTGACTATTAAAAGTGCTTGTGCATTAATATATAGGTAATAGCACACGTTACGCTCGGGAGCACAACATTCAAGTGATGCTTTTAAGGATTTTCATGAATGTTACAATCAGTTTTGAGACAAAACTATGGTAAACCGGAACACAAGATATATTTTAAAAATTAGATTTTTAGTATAGCAATATTATACTCGAATTAAATAGAATAAAGTGCTTAGTTTTATGATGTAGTTTATTTTATAAAAAATCGTATAAAAAAGTTATGTATATCTATAAAAACTGAGATCTTTAATTGTATATTATTATTAACTTTATTCATAAGTTTTATTTTTAAACCCTATCAAATATAAACCGACTCATGTACACCCATTGTAGTAGAGAGTTAAAAATATAAATACTCTTAATTTTTTTAGAATTCTACAAGATATTAAGGGACCAAAAATGTAATTAGTGTTATTATAATATATTTTATATACGTATTTTAAATAAAAAATCATTATTATGAGATAAACTCTCAAATGATGTCGCGCAAGCCAGAAGCTTTGAAAAGATGCCACATAGACTTTTTTTCGTTTTGCTTTATTATATTAGAGAAACATATTTTATATATAAGTGGGTAATATATAACCTGAAATATATTTATAAGGAATACCGATTAAACTCATGGCCTTCATATCTAAAAAGCAAAAAGTATATTGGTTTTAATCAGTCTTAACTATCATCTTTTCGTTTCTACATGTCCCATCTGTCAAATTGGCTGCTAATAGTCCAAACTTTTATCACTTTAGCAACCAAAATAGCTGTCGTTAATTTTTTTTAACAAAATTAAGTTTTTTTTCAAGACCTGATGTTTAAGGATTTTGATTAGAAGGAGATACGAGTCGATTGATGTAAAAGAAATCTCGAAACGACGCTCCGAACGACAAGATTTTTACATCTCATTGAAGCATCATTAGGTTAAAAACTCTACATGAATCTTCGTTTCATCGTTCGAAACGCCATTTCGAGGTCTCTTTTACATCAATATACTCGTATTCTACTTACGGTCAAAAGCCCTAGAGAGTTGGTTTGGAATTCCAAAAAACTTAACGCTGTTAAAATTTTTTTAACGACGGTCTGTTAATTGCCAAAGTGATAATAGTTGGGACTGTTACCAGCCAATTCGATAGTTGAGACCTGTAGAAACCAAAAGGTGATAGTTAAAATTGTTTAAAACCAATATATCAGCAAAACTCTATCGAGTGAGCTAGTCCCACATTATAAACTAAAATTCAATTAATATTGTAATTTAGTTTAATCCACCATGACAGCTCTGTCATATAAACTTCAACAATTATGGTCACACGTATAAAGTGACTGTATCATAATGCAATTGATGCTATATATTTCTTATCAGTAACATGTGTCTTCTTATAACAAGCTACCCATTCCAAGAGTACTTTGCTTCACTCTGGCTTGTTCACAACTATCATACAAGCCTTTGAATCAATAAGTCATTCTTTTAGCTATCTTATTAGACGTTGAGTTAGCTAAGGAAACGAGTTACGTGTTTAGCATACATAAACATAGAGTAGGGTGGTTCTCTTGCATGAGCACGACCCTCATTTACCCAAGCGAAGCGCCAGTATCTATGTCACACTGTTTAGAATTTCCAAAAGTGGTGATACGTGACAGTCGATATTGCCCTTTTTATTGTTCAAAAGATTGTTGTGTTGTATGCCAACCAAATGTTTTTTTAGCAAGTCTTGTCAATGATTTGGTTATGGTTACAAAAGCTCTTCAAAAAGTCTTATCTTTTTTCATAGATCTCTGTCTCAAAACAATATCTAACAGAAATATCTCTCACTATCACTAAAATCTATACCTAGAAATTACATAATTAAATGAGATCACAGCAACAGGAATATACAAATTTAATTAGTCATGTTCTTTAAGTGACTTAATAGCATAGATTTATCCATTTCAACTATCCAAACTTCCAAAGATCCAATCCATAAGAACACACTACATAATCATTCAAATAGTTTAATAATTATAAAAAATATCAGGATAAAATAGTTAACTTTCAATATTCTAAGAATGCAAATAGTTTCAAAAAAAAAAAAGAAGATAATGTGTGTTAAAATAGGATGACAATTTACCACTTTTATATTAATCATATGTTTATTTGATTCACAAAAAGGTTTAGTTAACTTTTGTGAAAAAACTCAGAAATACGGGTGTTAAAAAAATCTAAACTTCAAACAAAACCGTAATCCAAAGCGCATCCAAATTCCAAAAAACAGAACAAATGTTTTATTTGAATTAGATTCGTATAACATAAATTTTTACTCGGGCTATTCGCAGTGGCAGAGCTAGAACCAAATATCAGGGGTATCCTATGAGAAAATTTTCTCTCAAGTGTATCATTATTTTTTTTTCAGAGGTATCCCGATACTTAAAACATTAAGAAAAAATGGTATCCTGATACTTAAACTGATAAAAATTATCCTTCGTAACAAAAATTAAGGGATAACATGGGATACCCCTGTGCTCTTCATAGCTCCATCCCTGACTATTCGGATATCCAAATCAACTGAATAAGAAACATCATGGGTATAATAACTAACTACCCATTATTGTTGCAGAACAAAGCTTATAGACATGAGAAAGAAGTATATAGAGTGAAAACGGCTTTAATGTGCTCGTTAGAAACATAAATACTTGATGTTTTAGATTTTATGATTATGTCCATATTTTGAATTAATTTATAAAGTTAAAACAATAAATATGTAATCAAGACTATGTTTGTATGTTAATTATTTTCCGATTTATATGTTTTACTATTATAACTCTAAATTACGAAATTAGCACGCTTTAGGAATAAAGATTTGAAAAAAAACACATTACAAAAAAAGTTTTAAAAAATTATTGTTTGATTTTATTCAGATTATTTGAATAAAGTCAAATTTGAATTGAATGAGGTTCTAAAATTTTCAATAACCCGAACAATCCAATATCCAATTCAATGAACACCCCTGCTCCGACACAAGCCCCAAAGAATCATTCAAAACATAAAAAAGCACAAAAACAACAATAAAAATCAACCCATAAAACATCTTAATGAGAGGATAGATTTTACTTGACCAACCCTGCCTACCAATGAGTGCAAACAAAGGTGAAAACCACCAAATACAAATGTCAAATCCTACAAAAACCAACATAAGAGAACAGACACCATCTTCTAAAGAGTTGGTGTTATGTTAGCAACATATCATGGCTACATTCATTTATACACATACAGAAAGCAATGGTTCATGGAAAGACAGTTTGTTTTTCGTAAATCCCTTTCGGGACCTCACCTTCGCTTACCCGCCACCTTTTAAACCAAATGTAGTTTTAAACATCTACTTCCTCAAGTGGTGCTAAGTGTCCTAAATTTGAGCTTGATCACGTGACGGTGCATTTACGTCTGCAGCCATATCCTCCAGTTCTTGTAGCGCGGCTAATGCACTGTTTCCATAGTCGGGATGTATGCATGGCTTCACCATGCTTGCCACTACCTTCACTTTTGATTGCTGCAACCAATTAAATGTGCATAAACAAATAGACAAAAATGTAGCCTAAATCCAGCAATAATTCATCGGTTCTGAAAAAGCTTGGGTAAGGCAGGTTATGTACTTAAAAATGTACTTTTTTTTAGTGTGTCGTTTTGGGTTGTGCAGACTCGCAAAGTCATCCCTTACAGATTATTTAAATTTATAAATAAAGGATGCACTGCTGCATCAAACTATTACAAAAAAAACCTAGGCCTTTTCACTAAAGTAATTTAGTAGGTTCTTATGCATTCGAATACATTGTGGATGATTATCAACCTATTTAACCTATTGCATTTTTAGCTAAATCCTTCAGTTTTAACTCCTTTGACCCATTAGAAGTAAGACACATAACTAAAACCGACGTAAGGAGAAGTAAATGGGTTGAAATCTCCACATGTGAAAACTTGTTAATTTGGTTTATATTTTATTTGTTAGTAAAATTAGAAAAACTCAGCTTAAAAGGAAACAGTTCAAATAATTTAAATGTCACATATCATACTAGTAGTTACGTCATCATGAATTCGTCTATTGCAAAACATGGAATCATTACTTTAGTACTGGATTGTGCAATCAAAATTAATACATTAATTATTCAAAAACTAAAAAAACAAATAAACTTATGTGGCCAACCCACCCACAACTCGTTTCAGAAACATTTACCCCTCTTGACCCATTATCTAACCCATCTATCCATTTTCAGATATTTCTACCAAAATAACGCATTTTGGCCCAAAACTCTTTCCGGCATGGGTCAACAAGTCAGGTTGCACTGAGCCAAAACACCTTTTTTCCAATACTGTATAAAAGGTTTGTTATTAAAATTAGGGTGGCATTTATGTTCGTTCAAAGAGTAATTTAAATGACTTAAGAAAACGATTTACGAAGATTTATGTACATAAAAAATAAAAATTTGCGACTTTCGACTTGACCCAGCTGACCGGCCCCACTATGTTCTTATTTGCTCGCGACCCATTTATAAGTAAATAGGTCGACAAACCCACCTCCATTTAAGCAAATACAGCGACAAAGAACTCATTTTCAACTTACTAGATGCTCATATTTGCTCTTCAACTCTTGATAAACTACAAGCTGTTGTGGGTCTGTCACTACTACTGCGGTCCCAAGTCCACCCTGCAGTACAGAATCAGGTGGTACACAAATTAAGCACTGTATTGAATTCTCTACTTGTAATTGGTGAGAGAAAAAGTCATATATTGAAATAGCGCGTGGAAAATATTTTTCCTTTATATAATTAATTAAGAGTATATCGTCCATCGAAATTTTACAGGCGCAATTTGGTAATTAACCATGCACAGGAAAACATATATGGAATATTATCACACTTGCTTATATATTAGCATGCAAACACGATCTAAAGTGAAGGCCACAGTATGGTATTCCAACATGATGTTTATTAAAGGGAGTCAAGTAACAATTAAATTAATACACATAACTGAATAAGATATTTATTGTTGACACAAGCAAGATATACGTACCTTTTTAAAGATATCAACGACTTGAAGAAGTTTATTAGGTTGAGTATTTCATAGATCCAATGATAACATCATTACAACGCGGCTAATTGGCTACGATTGTGATCTAATGTTATAATAGCAATAAAAGATTGTATGGTTACAAACCACAACAATTTGGTCTTTTGAACTTCTGTAATCACTAGATTTAGTAAACAACAGATAAATTTGACAAGGTTCTCATGTCATTGATGCCGTTTAAGATTAGTATTTTTTTTTTGTTTATCCAAGGTATCTTAACTACACTAATATTTTTCCAAATTGTTTTTTTGGTGACCATGAGAAATTATTAGGGAAAACTCACGAGCCCCATCAATACCTCGCTAACGAGTTGAACAATGTAAAGTGCAACTTACGCTAAGCGGGTGGCCTTCAAGGGGTTAACTTTCAACTTAAAGAGCACATAATTACAATATCCGTACCTCAATCTATAGACAGAATCTTGATGAACCAGTCTATCACTTCTCATGACTAACCATATATAGGTTGACTACTGTTTTACATAGCTTAAATCACACGAGGGCATAATGACATCACATGAGTACTGCTAATCAATTCTCTAACGGCTACATAAAGGTTGTTTGAATCAGATCTCCTAAAGATTCAGTTACGGTATCCTTTATTCACATCCATAAATTTGTGTTATCTTAATGGTGATACAAGGCATTAAATAAACTGAAAAATTCCTTAAATAAACTCATATACATTAGGTATGTACAGGTAGAACCTATATTACACGTCTAAATAACAAATCTAATATAATCAGCTTCCAATTCTAACAAGAAATGGTGAAAGATACGAATCTACGAGTCTTAATAATCAATTTTACGAGAGAACTCTAGCTCACAAAGAAAGAAATTCATAACATAGCATGATCAAATAACACAAAATAATAAAGATAACCAAATAAAGAAACAAATATAAAACCAACTACCTTGCTGACACTTTCCAACGGCTTTCCAGTCAAATCCGCCATCGCTTTGCGAGAAGGCCGACCACGCCTTCTTGAACCCAACACTCCCGCACCAGCACCAGCACCACCATTAACCAGCACACTTGGTCTGCCAACTCTCTTCGGCCTTCCCCTTGGCCTCAAATAATTTCCAGACAACGGCACAGTCACCGCCCCAAATCCAACCCTCTTCGGTCTTCCACGACCCTTCTTCACCCTTACACCATTCTGCTTCCTCACTGGCTGCACCTCATTTTGACCACCACCAGAACCAGAACCAACCACCAAAGCCTGACTTTCACCACTGGCAGACTTCGGCGGACGACCACGTCCCCTTTTCACCACTGCCGGCGTGTTCACGTTCTCAGACTGCGCAACCGCAGGCACCACAACACCATCATCACCCAATCCTAACGAAGCAAAAAGCGGCTCAGAACCTCCAACCGCAGAACCCGACCCATAACTACCCCCATGATACTGAAACTGAGGCTGATAAGACTGAACATCAGCATCAGCATCAGCATCAGCAGCAGCATTATACCCTTGTACCTGATTATGCACATTCGGTACCGGCTTAAGCTTAGGCGGACGACCCGGTCTCCTTTTCGTCGACCCACCCGTACCCAAATTCTCCAAATTAAAACCACCAGTACCAACATTCACATCAGTAACATCACCACTAGCACTGAAATCAATCGCCGGTTGATAACCAGTAGCATCCGGCGGTTGAAAGTGAGCAGATCTAGGTAACATATACGAGTGTTTAACCATAACAAGTTGACCTAAATTCTTCAAACGTTTCAGATGATGAGTCAACAGAGTAGAGTGAGTAGGAGGTAAATTAGCAAACTCTTTCTCTATGTATTTCGAAATTGCTTGTCTACTTGAACCATCTCTATCTTTTAGAGCAGTAATTGCAGCAATTATCATCTAATAACAACAAAAATGAAACTTTATTGAGCAATTATGGCGCAATTAAGACAAAATTAAAGAAAATAAGATTGGACAGTTACCTCGGCGTAAGGTGGATGTGCATGATTGGCGGTGGCCGGAGGAGATTGGTCGGAGAAGTGATCGGAGGTCATCGGCGGTAGATCCGAAATAGGGTCCATGGAGAGAGACTAGTTGATAAGGTGAAAGGGTTAGGTTTTGGTTTTTAAAGGATTATTATTATTTTATATATTATTATTGTTTGAGATTGGGTGTCACACTACACATGGAACTTTCATGATAAAATTGCCAACAAACAAATTTAATGCTCTAGGATTTTTTTTATTAATGGGAATTAATATTACAACAATAGGTTTAAAATTGAGTTTACTAAAGTATTGCGTTGATAAAAGGATGTCATGTGTTTCAGTATCATTGACATTATATATGAGTATTCTGTATTGTTTATATTGTTGGTTCGGTGTATTACACTTAAACTTTGATAAAAGGAAAATAAGAAAAGGAATTGGGTCAAGGCTCGATGTGGCTCGCAACGAGCATTAATGCAAGGCCGGTGACCACCACCTTGATACTGGTCGCATCCTAGATATAGATTTGATGTGGGCAGGAATGACGATGCTAAGCCAATTTCGTCTAGAAGTTTTGCAAGGATGACGAGGTATCGGGTTACACCATGTGGCGAGCTGACTAAGGTTAAAATTCAACATGTTGCTTCTATGCGATGCACATCACTATAGCGATGTAGGCCGCAATGGCAACCATGCTACCCCTATATAAATGACAGTATGGATGACAATTAAACCCGAACCCTATGGGGAAACTCAGGATATCTTATTGCTATACTGAGAAATAGAGATGGAAATGAGATACTTTGATATTTGAACCCGAAAATATGTATTAAAACTAGAGGTGTGCCGAGAGAAAACACTTAAAATGGTTAAATGTTTCAATACGCGATATTACCGTGTATAGCACTAGTTTATCACCAGATACATAATATCAAACGAAATAAAAACCTTAAAAAATATTTATCATGTTTATTTCATTATAGCATGTTTATATTTAAAAAGATTTCTTGAGTAGCTTATCAGTGGATCATTATGGAGTTTGGATATGTTGTACCTAACGCATCCAAGATCGGAATTTCGGTTTGGAAAATGGAATCCCACAGATTGTTAATTTTTTGGATTTCTGACCATTGAATCATGACAAATTTCTTACAAAGTCCTTCAATAGAGCTAAGACCTATAAGGATTACGGAAGACGTGTCACATGTTTTATAGAGCAATTTGATGTGCATAGTTGTGACCGTGATTTTATAGTTATTTCAAAAAATTTATCATGTTTTACATTTAAAAAAATTATTTTTACTTATGACTACAAAAATATACAAAACGCAAGGAGACGTGCCACATGTTGTATAGTTTAGGTAAGAACCAAGTTTCAATCCAAGGACACTTCCCACTACTTCACTTTTGCTATAAGTTCAACCGGTTTTTTTAAGAGTAAATTACCAAAAAGATCCCTGGGTTTGTACCGTTTCGACCACTTTGGTCCTTATGTTTTTTTTCTTGCCATTTTGGTGTTTGCTTTTGTAAAAAAAATTGTCATTCTGGTCCTTTCGTCAACGTCCGTTAGATTTATCCATTAAATCCAAGGGTAATATAGTCATTTTACATTTCAGGGACCAAAATGACAAATTTTTACAAAACCAAACACTAAAATGACAATTTATATTTAAGGGACCAAATGACAATTTTATTATTGATATTATTATTATTATTATTTTTATAAGACACAACATCATTGAGCAAGTCTTCTCCATAACACACAACCGATGCCACCTTCGTTGACCATTCATTTCGTTTTCTCGGTCGCTACACACCTCATCCAAATAAAATCTTATCGAATATCACTTCCCTTCGTCCACCTCCCAACCGACCACCACCACCAACCTATTTTCTTCCCCTCTTTGGGGGAGTAGAGAAGACTCAATCGTTTTTGGGTCCTTAGACAAATTAAAATTTTGAGTCCCTTTTTAGCTTGTTTAAATGTTATTATTTTAAATTTTTATTCTCTTCTACACGAGGTTGAGACCGACGCTAATAAACAATAATGGTTAGAGTTGAAATTATATATATATTTTGTGATTATTATATATTTTAAAAATCAATCGTTTTCTTTTTTTAATTGAGTCATCAATTTTTTTGTTTCTTTAAGTGTGTAGCATTTTGTTTATGTTTATATAATGTTCTACGGTGGAAGAGTGTGTCATGATGGGGGGCATTGTCATCACATTGCTTGAGGTGAAGATGATTTCAAATATGAAAGTTGAAAAAATGATTAAAATAGCCAACGTAGGAAAAAATGACCAAATTGATCGAAGTTGGGAAAATGACCAAAATGACAAAAAGTAGTTTGGAAAAGGACAAAAACGACAATTTAATAGATAAGGGTATTTCCGTCATTTGACAGAAAACTAACAGAAAACGTTGACAGAAGGACCAAAATGGCAATTTTTTACAAAAGCAAACACCAAAATGCAAGAAAAAAAACATAAGGACCAAAGTGGTCGAAACGGTACAAACTCAGGGACCATTATGGCAATTTACTCCCTTTTTAAATATAAAAGTGGAGGATTAGTAAAATATAGAAAAATGATGTTTTTGGAAAATGGTTAGTTTTGTTTATAAGTTAATAACTAGGTATAATCACGTTGCCGTGCGTTGCGCGACAGTTGTTAAGCGAGTTATTACTTCTTGCAAACCCTACCAACAACCCACAAACAAAAATGTAACACAACACAAAAAAATCAAATACAAAAACGAAACACTGAAAACAACCAACTAACAAACGTATACATGACATCAACCAATAGCAACACAACACCTCAAACCATCAATTAAGTAATAGTAACATAACATCTTAAACCATCAACCAATAACAACACAACACCTCAAGCCACACACAAAACAATATTTCATGACAATTTAGGGGTGTTCATTATTCGAATACCTTTCGAACTATTTGAAATTCGATTCGAATCGAATTCGATTAAGGCCATTCGAAATCGACTTTCGGTCATTCGAATTCGGTTCGCATTCGATTCGAATACTTTGGTCGAATGTGGATCGAATACGAATATGATTTTTAGTATTCGCATTCGATTCGCCCAATTCGAATAAGAAATATATATATTTTTTAATATACATTTTTAATATATCTAATTAATTATCTATCTATGAATATGATTTAATGAGCTTGAAGTAAGTTAAAAATACCCAAACCTAACCCATTACCCAATCTTAATTGTTGTTTCTGCATATGAACATGATTTGGTGCTGTAGCAGTTGCTTAATTGTTGTTTCTACAGGTTTTAAACTTGTTTATAATCTTTTTTGTGTTTGATTATGCAGTTTTTAACATTTTTTTAACATGTTTTAGACTTGTTGATGTGCTAGTATTTTGCATATTGTTTGGCTGATGTTTTGCACATTGTTTGGGTGATGTTTTAAACTTTTGTTGTGTTGGTAATACATTTGTATTGTTACTTGATGTGTTTGCTTATTTATATTTTTTTAAAACGAATGCATTCGAATCTATTCGAATTCGAATAATTTAATCGAAGCGAATACATAGATTTTTATTCGAATGTGGATCGAATACGAATATAGTTTTTAAAAGTTCCAATTCGACCAATTTGATTCGCCTAATTCGCCCAATTCGCATTTGATTCGAATGAACACCCCTACCTGACATCAACCAATAGGAACACGACACCTTAAATCACCAACCAATAGCAACAAAACACAACACCTCACAAAACACACAAAACATTATTCATAATGTTTGTCTTTCAATACAGTTAAATAACTAAGATAGTTTAATGCAATTCCCTAATTGTATCCATTACTGGTTATAAAGTATTATATTACTTTTACTTGATGTGAAAAACGGGATCATAAAAGAGCTTATGGTACTGATATGTATAGAAATATACATATTTATTCTTCACATTTAATCCGAATTTGGTTATTAATTGGTTGTAATTTCATTAGATTAAGTACTAAATTGTGGTTTTTAAGATTTTACAGCCAAGACAACCCACCGAATAAAAGACGCGTTTTCATGAGAAATCGACGAAGAACAGGTCAGAGCACGACTGTGCTCAGACCAAGCACGATTGTGCTCAGGTCTTTTCCTCGGGTGCACAGGCTGTGCACAAGGGCGTGCTGCAAAAGTTGGTCAGAACACGACCGTGCACAAGTCAAGCACGACCGTGCTCCAGAGCATTTCTGAGATCGTCGATGATAGTGTCGTTCACAGCATGGTCGTGCCCGGAATCTTGACTCAAGCATGACCATGCTTGGTCTAAGCACGGTCGTGCTCCTCTACCTTGAGACGGGTATCGAGATTTTGCTGAAAATGAAAACTGCGAAGTGCCTCAGCGAAAAAGAAAACATTGTAGCTGCCAGCACTACCTCGAGCACAACCGTGCTCCAGGTAGCGCACAGCTGCATATTGTTATAAAAAGCCTTATTCTCATTCATTTCGGGTTGTTGATTTTTTGGAGCAATTTTACACTAAGAACTACTGATTTTGAGTGTTTTTGAACCCCTTGGAAGCCATTGGAAGCCATCAGGAGACATAGAGGACTAAAGAATCATCAACCATCCATCTTACCTTCTCCTTACTTGTTTTCGGTCTGAATTTCTAGTTAGTTTAATCATGTTTTTAGCTAATTTAATCATGTTTGTTGTAGTTTTTGTAAGTCTTATTATGGGCTAAATACTCATATTATCTAGATTAGGATGATACTTATGCCTTGATGATGAATGAAACTTGAATATTTTGGTGATGTTTTTATGTCAAGATCAATGATGAAGTTATGGGGATGTTTCAATGATATTGTATGCTTGTCTAAATTTTATTGCCATGTGATGTTGATGAATATTAGGAAGTTGACATGTTGAAAAACCTATCTTCTTGATATTTGTTTGTAAATCTTATAAATGAATTTTGTAGGATTTATGCCATGAGATTAGAAATAATAATTGGAATGTTAGATGACATGAAATCGAACAAGTATGCTTTCCTTCACAAGTTGTTTGAAAAGATAATTGTGATGTTATAATTTCTTAAACATGTTAGATGTGTAGGTTTGGAATTATGGCCACAATATCTAGATTTGCATGACATAGTTTAAGAATTATAAGTTGAAATATTTCATAATTTTGTCTACCTTATGTAACTATTGGTGATTAGGATGTGATTATCATTCTAGTTTTTCTTTAGTTATGACACTAGGACATTTTAGCGGATGACTAGTTTGTCTTTAGTTCTTGACATAAAGAACATCAATTGGACTTAATTGCATGATTTTAGGTGATTAGGATGTGGTTATCGTTCTAGTTTTCCAAAGAATCATTTTAGTAAGATATCCTTAATCGGAGTCTAGTTATTCCCATAAGAAAATTGACTTCACCATTAATAGTATTCATCATCAAGGTTAAGTGGATTCTTAGTCTAGATAATATCTTATTTTCATAGTTTTATTCCCTTAGTTAGAAATTCTCTTAGTTTAATATTTCCGTTACTTGCTAGTTTAATTCAAATAAAAACCCAAATTCACTATTTGATCGAATAAACATTAACAAACGTTTAGTATCGAGAGCTACCGTGTTCATGGATTGATATCTAGTTCTTACCATATTTATTATATTACTAACTGATAGGTACACTTGCCTTTCTGTGTGTGATTTAGTAATATTAGGTAAAAACCTCTTTTTAAAACTAAATTTGTGTGAAAAATCTTTATTGAAAATATATATACTTTCACGCACATCAGGTACCAAAGTGATCCCCTCTCATTGATGTTAATACCCTTTAAATATGGAGATTGGTACAATAGATAATAAAGGAATAGATATACTCTAATCTAATACCAATATAAATCAAACACATATACTAAATAATAATAATGCATAGATCATATATGCTAATAATCCCCCGTAGTTGCAGCTTCGGTGGAACAGACGCGCAAGCTAGACCGAAATTCTTGAAAATATGGACGTGGTAGACCCTTCGTGAAAATATCAGCATACTGGGCGGAGGACGGAACATGTAACACACGATTGTGAACTAATTGAACTTTTTCCCGGACAAAATGAATGTTAATCTCTATGATAAAGTATAAATTATACATAAACCCCTTATTGTGTTTAATTACGTTTTGAGTCATTTCGATGTCATTTTCTTAACTTTTTATGCACAACTAACGTTTTTATGTTTCGTAGGTCCCATTTTGATAATAAAACGGAAAGATCGTGAAAAATTGAATCCGTAGGCGAAAACGGGGCCCGAAACGGAGTTACGAGCGAGCCGGTACGCGAAAACGAAGAAACCGAACGAAACTGAGCCGTCGGGAGTGTCACTACGCCACGCGACCAAGGGGGGCACCCTGGCCGCATACCGTGGCGTTTAAAGGTGGGGATGGGGGTGTGGTGACGTGTACCACGCGTCCACAACATCCTTGCATCGTCGCGCGATGCGGTGACGCGTTTTCAGCAGAAAGTTTCGACGTTTTTTTTGGCCTAGTTCACTATTTAAACAACTCTTCTCAAACCATAGCCTCTCATACACTCTTTGGCACGAATAGAATTCGAAGTTTAGGGTTTTTGAGGTGATTTTGAGGCTAAGAACACGAAATCAAGGCGACAGGAGCACGTGGGTTCAAGGATTGCTTCTTGCATCTTTCGGATTTTCTAATCCTTTGTTTCTCGTTCTTTCTACCATGTTTTGTGACTTTAATTTCCACTTTATTTTTGTTATAAACATGCTAGGCTAAGCTTTTAAAGCCGCCTAGACTTATGATGAATCTGTGTTGACGTTTGAACTTGGATTTGGATTGTTTTTATTGTGGTTATTATGATTAAGTAAAAAGTTTATTGCTTTAATTTAATTGATGCTATTAAGTGTGTTGGAATTGGGTTGACTATTATTAATGTTTCCATTGAATGCTTGGTGATGGTCTATGTCATAGAATAGTGTTCGATTCACGTCATTGACTGTGTGTTATGATAAGTGTTATGGTGATTGCATGCATAAAACCATAGGAAACAATAATAGAATTAACCTAATTAAAATGTACTTGTTTGTCTAAGATATCCGTGAGGTGATTAGATTAATTGTTAAGTCTTGTTTGTTGATTGCTAGAATAGATATTCGTAAGAATTCAATCTAGGTTTCATTTAGCAAACACGTTTGACAAATCAACTGAATGCTTTAAACTGGCTTTGGGTTTTAAACTGCGAGGTTGGAATTCGCATAAGGTCACTTAATCATAATTAGGCTAGACAACCGTGAGGGCGTTTACCTGTTAAACTAGTTTTCGTAATAACTTGCTAGAAAACCGTAAGTTTCTCCTCGAAAAGGGTCGAGGGTCTTATTTTGGTAATTTTCAAGTGAATATCTTTGTTACTAGTTCCATAATCAAAACATCCGTTTTCAAGTGATAATTGCAACATATAGGAGTCGGGTCTAGGTGGTTCATTTCAATCACTGTTTTCGTACTTTGTTTTTCATGCTTGTTTCTATTTTTAGTAACTTTCCATTTTTTGTAAGTTTCTGTTTTTAGTAGTAAAAACCCCCTTTTCAAATAATCTTTCATTTAAGTCGTGTTTAGTCAGTCGAGTCTTAGTCAGTTAATTTAGCGTAATATATAGTCTATGGGTCAACACCCGGACTTACTTAAGCTATATTGCATTCGACCGGTCCACCGCCGGTTGTGTGTAAGTTAGTTGGTTCGTCTTGGTTTTATAAATTTAAAACTTAGGTGTTTTTGTTTGTTTATTATATATATATATATATATATATATATATATATATATATATATATATATATATATATTACACACATCACTCTACATGCTTGGTACGCTGATGTTGTACGAGATTGTGAGAGAGATAAACAGCTAATATGTTGTCATAATAAATAATTGTTGCCTTGACTACTAGTACTTGTAGTTCACATAACAAGTTCCATAGCCAGGTAGTCTCGACCACGGCGTTTGCAACTCCCATCATTCGGCCTTTGCACTCAAACGGGAAATCGTAGGTTGCATTTAGACGACCGCGAGATCAAATTATCCCATAAAAACACACAGTACCCGGACGTGGAGCGTCTAGAATCTGGGCACCCCTCAAATCCGCATCCGAGTATGCATTAAGAGAATATGATGACAACGAAATCAACCACACACCAAGACTAGTAGTGCCACTTAGATACCGTAGTATCCATTTCATGAACGCAAAATGAGGCTCACAGGGGGATGCATGAATAAGCATACCTGCTGAACAACATATGTGATATCCGGACGAGTAAAAGTAAGGTGTTGCAATGCAGCTACCAAAGTTCTGTATAACGTACCATCTGGTAAAAGTGCCCCATCAGTTGCGCTTAGTTTAGCCGAAGTATCTACAGGAGTATCACAAGGTTTGCAGGTTTTCATGCTAGCCCGATGCAAAATATCACGAATGATGGACGATTGTGATAAGAATAAATGATGTGTGCAAACGTATATATAAAAACAGACACGAAAGCTTTAAATTTATAAAACCTAGACAAATCAACTAACTCACACACAACAGGCAGTGGACGGGTCAGATGCAATATAACTACAAGTAAGTCCGGGTGTCGACCCACAGACTCTATATACTATGCTAAATTAACTTACTAAGACTCAAATGACAAGCCACGAACTTTAATTAGAAATATTATTTGATGGGGGGTTTATTGCTAAAAATAGAAGCTTACTAAAATGGAAACTTTCTATATATAGTAACTTACTAAAAATAGAAACCGACACGAGATCGAGTTGTCATTGGGCATGGTGGAGCGATGTTTGTTGGTGTTGAGAAGATCGGTGTTGTATTGGGACACATGCTGGTTGGGGAGGTGTTAGGATTTTGAGGTGGTGACGGGTTTGAAGTTGTGGTGTTGGGGGTTGTTGTGGGGACGGATTGTAGTAAGCGGAAGGAGGTGGGGTCATTGTGGTGGTTAGGCTGTTGGTGGAGTAGGTGATGTAGTAGGTGGAAAGTTTGTGAACTAGTAGATGGTCGGATCATCGAGAAAATTGTATGAGTCAATAGGGGTGGTGTGTTGTAAGGAAAAGATGTTTCATAAAACTACATGGCAGGATATGTGTACGGTTCCCATTGAGAGGTCGTAACATCGATAACCTCGATGGTTGGGTGGATAACCAAGGAACATGCATCGCATGGAGCGTGGATGAAATTTATAGGGTGTGGTAGCGGAGATGTTTGGGTAGCACGCACAGCCAAAGACTCATAAATGGTTGTATGTTGGGTGACATTTGTAAAGGGAGAACTGGGGGTGGATAGGTTTAGGCGTTTGGTGGGTAGGATGTTGTGTAAGTAAGTGGTCGTGTGGAGAGCTTCCACCCAAAAATAGGGTGGTAGGTGAGTGTGAAGGAGAAGAGTACGGGTGATATCGTTGAGACGACGTAGCATACGCTCAGCTCTATCGTTTTGTTTAGAGGTTTAGGGACACGAAAAACGAAATGTGAGGCCATGATTGGAAGCAAAGGAACGAAAGGTATTGTTATCGAATTCCCCGCCCATGTCACATTTGAATGTTTTGATTTTATAATTAAATTGGGTTTGAATGAACTTGTGTAGTTTTGCGAATTTTGTGAAAGTATCCTATTTAAATTTGAGGGGGTATACCCAAACAAAGTGGGTAAAATTGTCGATTAATACCATAAAATATTTGTACCCGAATTAGCTATTATTTGGTGATGTCCATGAATCAAAATGTGTTATATCAAACGGTTTGTGTATAATAGACATTGAATCATAAAATGTCGAACGTTTATTTTTGGCAATTTGATAAGAGTGACACAAAGAAGAAACATGTCTTTTATTACATGGAATAGTAAATCTAGTACGTAACAGTTGCAAAATAGATTCCCTGAGATGTCCTAGACGGTCGTGCCAGGGATCAGAAACAAAAGAAACAAAATCCGATGGAACTATTGTAGGTGTGAAGGGATACAGATCGTCTGAGCTATCGTGGCGGGAAATGTAGGCCCCAGTCTTGAGATCCTTCACAGTAAAACCAAATGAGTCAAATTCAATGGTAGTTAGTGTAACACCTCTAAATATTGTGTATCTTAATAGTTGTTAAGATGCTCGACCTTGTGATCATAAATAAGTAGTTGGTATAAATATATGACAATTATATTTCAAATATTGTCAAACGAGTAAGAAACAGATTAAATAGCTCTTAGAAATACGAAATGTTTAAACGGACCATTATTAATTTAAGAAAACGTCGTATAATAATAAAATTATATTATATTTGAATTTTCTCCGTTTTTAACGAAACTTAGGTCGATGCGTAGAGGATGATGAGCTCGTCCTAACGGTATTTTTATGATTTTATAGAAGACTATATTTTAAAAGTTATACGAGAAAAACGAATAAAGCAGCTGAATTAATTAATTCTAATAATATAATTAAGCAAGCAGGCACGTCACATATCCCACATCGACGGGTGAATTGAAATGAGCTACTTGCTTACTTTCTATATATAGAAGGCTTAGGGTTAAAATTTTATATATCTAGTTTTTTAACGGGAACGCTCTAGTTTAGAGAATCCCAAACATACAGTACCTGTTGGGTGTTGTTAGTAGTCGTTTTTGGAGCACGGTTAGGAGCACGCGTAGGGAGACTCTATGTCAAATTGCCGTAGATAGTTTAAGAGGTATATTCTTGTTTGGGTTTATGTCTAGTTAATAATTATATTTGTTAGTATATATTTTGTGGGGCTTAGGGTCAGGGTCGGGGTAGACATTGGGTAACTTGACCCTGGTCTAGACATGGACTGATCAACCATGTCTAAACTAGATAGAGTTATCCATAGTTGACCACGACGATGACAAACCAATACCCACTCCTTACTTAATTAATAGCTAAGATTTGCCCTAATTATAAATAGGAACCAAACTTCATAGCTATTATAGTGGCGCCAGTTAAGCCACATGTATAGATTCAAAGTGCACAATGATCTTACTAAGAAATCTCAAAGGGTTAGAGAGTGAGAAGAAGTGTTGTCCAATGACAGTTATTCTGATTAAGGTGAATACATTTGTATTTTAAATGTTTTTACGAAATCTTTGTAATTTTGAAACCAGCATGAAAAGTAGTTAATTTATTAATGCATGCTGGTAAAATACGAGACGGACACTTGGCACGTACGGTCTGATCAGAAATGGTATACACGTGTTTAGGCAGAACTCATACGGTGAGTTCTGTAACTAAGCGTGGCTGGTACAGTTTGTGTGCCCAAAGGAGTGAGATTCCCTAGGCACCAGAGTTATAATGAAATAACTCACAGCCAACAAACTGTTATCAGTGTGCAACATGGTGTGTATTTTATCCATGTTTCTAGTATGCTTAATCTAAATTAATGCTTTCATGCTTATAAATGATTTGGGTCTACAAATGATATTCACCAGCATTATCGCTGATATTTTATTTTTAAAACCTTTTACAGGTAATGAATAAAAGAATGGAAATGCTAAGTGCCATGTTGTACATATGATGTTTTACATGTGCATGTTAGCTAATTAAGCACAAGATACATCAAGGAAGAATGGACGCATTCGATGAAGAAATCTTGTGGTTTTAAATATCATAGTAATATGAAATTACTATTGTTTTGTAAAATAACGGGCAGTTAAGCCCAGTTATATGAAAAACAATGTCAAATAACGGATAGTTAAGCCCAGTTATATGAAAATGATGTTTGCAAACATTGTGAAATATTATGAAATGGGACCAAGTTTTGAGAAAAATATTCCGTTGCATTGAACTCTGTAAATAATCAAAGCAGGTACCAATCAGGTCACACATCTGAGCATGCCAAACCCGTGGTGTGACAGTTAGATTATCAATGGTAAATTTACGGACGGATAATTATTTTTTTGATTCTTTCACGGGTGTATAGGATATTATTTAGAGTGTAGGAATGATGGGTGTTTGGTGGTTTGTTTGGACGGACTTGTGAATTGGTAGTGGATTACCATTACCAACAAAAATAGATTTAAAGGAATAAATGATGAAAGAATGAAAATTTTACTTGGGGTCATAAATGAGGTGAGAGGACGCCCCTGTCTCCATGTACCAGCTGTTGTCGTTGGACGTGAGGTTCACCTGTTGCAATGCCTGGGCCAGATCATTGTTGTTGAGACCAACAGTGTAGCCAGAGAACCCAGATAATTGCCATGTTGGTCGAGTAGAGTTTTGCTGATAATTACCTTGTTGGGCCTGTCCATTCTAAAACTGGCCCATTTTGTGACATCTGCCCCAAATCCAAATCCGAACGCCCGACTCGAACCCGAGATTATCTATCTTTATTTGTATTCGTATTTAAATTTTGAAAATGTAACGTTTTGTTATTATTAATATGAATAAATATGTCGGATTTTACGTTATTCCCATTTTAATTAATCGATTGAATCATGTTGTGAAATATCTTCGTATACTAAATAATTACTATTTATAATGATAAATCTCAAAAATATATAACTTGTATTTTATAAAAGAGATTTAAAAAAAATGGTCAAAGAAATTGCTTCTAAGTCTAAATATAATTTTCCAACGTCATAAACGAAGTATGTATATATATATATATATATATATATATATATATATAAACGTCAATCCTATAAACGTTATGAGTTAACGTGGTTAAGTTAGTTAGTTAAAATAAGTATCTAATTAACTTTGGGCCAAAAGTGTCAAATCTGAAACTTATATTAAAGTTAATTTACCAAAACAGAAAGAAATGAAACATCACGGACTGGTTCTGTAAGTTAAATAATTACCCAAACCCTCCCCTACGCATCCCCTAGCCCGTTTTCCGACAGCTCGCTGGCGAACTTTCTGGCCAAGCTGCGTTTTTCCGGCGAGACCATTATACGCGTTTTTAATGCAATTTTCACCTTTAAACATCTAAAATCATCCTAGCATTGTTCTAAGTGTGTTTCGAACCCCTAATTAGTCTCTAAACATCTATTGAACAATGAATTTCGTGATTATGAACCGTAACCAAAACCCATAATATTCAATCACCTCATAAAGCTCATTATCATTGGATTGTCTTAATCAAAACAATCATCTCATCATTTAGAGTCCGTTGGTATCATTTAATTGAGCTTTAATCAGCAAATTAATACCCAATTAATCTCAATTAACTCACAAATCAACTCGAACCCGTTCGTGTAGTTTTAGACCAGTAATCTCAATAATCTCAATTAATCTCAATTAACTCACAAATCATCTCATCACAAATCTTTCCAATTCATTCGACATACTCAATCAATCTATCTCTCTCTCTCACTCCATGTCATATCAATTTCAAGCTTAATTCATCAAAAACCAGTAAGTGATCTCCATATTTTGCGTTCTTGTTCTTCATCAATTCATCGTCCAAACGTTAATGTGATGTAAAATTGATGTAGGGCTTTCTTTTGTTCCATCTTGAGGAGTGTTTCTGCAAGAGGAATCGGAATTTAACATCCTCCGCGCACCATTTTGATTTTACCAACAACCCTTTTGTTCATTGTCGTTCTTCTTTCCAATTCCTTCGAGATCAAGTAAGTTCTTTATGTTAAATTGATCATTGCCATGTCCTAAGTAAAAGCCCTATGATCCATTGGGATTAGATTAACAGAATCAATATCAATTTAGGGATACTTGTTTCTATGGTTTATATTGAAAAGGGGATTACTGTTCAATAGTAGTTGTATTATTTTGTAATTTCCACCGGTACATTTTATGGAATGGTAGGTGATTTAAACTCGGCGATTCTATATGTTTGATTCTATACGTTGGTTACTAGTTGCTAAACGGTGATGTTTGTTGCTATGTTGCTATGTCCCTTAGATGCTAAAAATATTATTGATAACCTATATATCGAGACGGTTAAATGACAATTATCACTAATATTTACATGGGTGGTTCCTCATGACTTGTTACTAAAGGTTATCCTGCGGGGTCTATGGTTGTTATTTCTGTCACACCCTCAATTTTCCATAAACGGTGTCCGTTAGGCGTGTGACATACCAGGATCTCAAGCCATTAGTTACAGTAACACTGACTAAAAGTTTTAAACAAAAGTCTTTGTTAAGATGTTAAACTAAAGTTCAAGGTTTACAATGAAAATTTTCAAAGTTTAGCGGAGGCATAAGTAAATCCGGTACGCAAAACCTGCGCACAACAAACCCAAGTTATTCAATGAAATAAGTCTTAAATAGTTGTTTTGAAATTGTCCAAAGGACGACCCAATGCATGCACGTCCTACGTGCTCATCTCCTTAGTTACCTGAAAAAACATACCAAAATGGTCAACAAATAATGTTGGTGAGTTCAATGAGTTTATTTAACAATACAAATAAAAACCAAAAGTTTCCTGATAAATCAATATATTATTGTTGGTTTGCAAGACCACCTTGCTTACTACACGAGCACGTCGAGATTAAACTGAACATTACTTAACTTGCCTTGTCACCACCACTACGAATGAACAAAAATATATAAAGGACAATTTGCACCACATGACTCCAAGCCAATGGTGGGGTCTGCCGAACCCGTAATACTATTCAAATTTCCCCGTTATGCCGAAGTTTGAATATATAAATAATCTCAACTCAAGCAAATTACTTTATAAGAATGTTAATGCTCGGTAAAATAAGCACTTAACAATAAATATTATTTATCCAAAAGATTGCTCAAGTTGGCAATATAAAGTTTAACCCGAAGGCCCTACCCGAAGGTATAAAAGTAGCCTTAGTTGGCCCCGCCCGAAGGCATAAAAATGCAGTCCGCCCGAAAGCGCTGTGAAATAGTTTACCAAAGGTGCTGTAAAACCATTTGTATGTTTTCTCCTTGAAAAAGATTAAAAAGCAGGCAAAGAACTCACATTTTGGTGCGCTGCTACAGATAATATATGCAACACGAAAAATCTGGACCGTGCTATGAGCTGTTTTAAATAATTACTTACTAGCTATTAACTAAGAATATGTAATTAATATATATATAATATAACATTCGTTAGAGTTTCGAGTGTTCAGTTTGGCTTCTTATTATAATACTAATAACACAACATACAATATTTCACTTATGCCACACATTATAACTTTATACTTGCATATACTTTCATGCATTATATCTGCTACGTATTCACTTTCCTATTCACACATGGCTCACATATATATTTCATACAAGCTACCATTTACATTTCACGAATACATACACTAATACACATATATCATCAACACTACTCCATCACATGCCCACATGTATCAACCTGTTGCTTCTCACATAATCATATGCATTAATCTACACAACATACATATATGTACATATAGCTTTTCCATTCACGCATGTTTTTGCATACATACATACATTCATGCATGCATGCATGCATGCATACATACATACATACATACATACATACATACATACAGACATACATACATACATACATACATACATACATACATACATACATACATACATACATACATACATACATACATACATACATACATTCATGCATGCATGCATGCATGCATACATACATACATACATACATACATACATACATACATACATACATACATACATACATACATACATACATACATACATACATACATACATACATACATACATACATACATACATACATACATACATACATACATACATACATACATACATACATACATACATACATACATACATACATACATACATACATACATACATACATACATACATACATACATACATACATACATACATACATACATACATACATACATACATACATACATACATACATACATACATACATACATACATACATACATACATACATACATACATACATACATACATACATACATACATACATACATACATACATACATACATACATACATACATACATACATACATACATACATACATACATACATACATACATACATACATACATACATACATACATACATACATACATACATACATACATACATACATACATACATACATACATACATACATACATACATACATACATACATACATACATACATACATACATACATACATACATACATACATACATACATACATACATACATACATACATACATACATACATACATACATACATACATACATACATACATACATACATACATACATACATACATACATACATACATACATACATACATACATACATACATACATACATACATACATACATACATACATACATACATACATACATACATACATACATACATACATACATACATACATACATACATACATACATACATACATACATACATACATACATACATACATACATACATACATACATACATACATACATACATACATACATACATACATACATACATACATACATACATACATACATACATACATACATACATACATACATACATACATACATACATACATACATACATACATACATACATACATACATACATACATACATACATACATACATACATACATACATACATACATACATACATACATACATACATACATACATACATACATACATACATACATACATACATACATACATACATACATACATACATACATACATACATACATACATACATACATACATACATACATACATACATACATACATACATACATACATACATACATACATACATACATACATACATACATACATACATACATACATACATACATACATACATACATACATACATACATACATACATACATACATACATACATACATACATACATACATACATACATACATACATACATACATACATACATACATACATACATACATACATACATACATACATACATACATACATACATACATACATACATACATACATACATACATACATACATACATACATACATACATACATACATACATACATACATACATACATACATACATACATACATACATACATACATACATACATACATACATACATACATACATACATACATACATACATACATACATACATACATACATACATACATACATACATACATACATACATACATACATACATACATACATACATACATACATACATACATACATACATACATACATACATACATACATACATACATACATACATACATACATACATACATACATACATACATACATACATACATACATACATACATACATACATACATACATACATACATACATACATACATACATACATACATACATACATACATACATACATACATACATACATACATACATACATACATACATACATACATACATACATACATACATACATACATACATACATACATACATACATACATACATACATACATACATACATACATACATACATACATACATACATACATACATACATACATACATACATACATACATACATACATACATACATACATACATACATACATACATACATACATACATACATACATACATACATACATACATACATACATACATACATACATACATACATACATACATACATACATACATACATACATACATACATACATACATACATACATACATACATACATACATACATACATACATACATACATACATACATACATACATACATACATACATACATACATACATACATACATACATACATACATACATACATACATACATACATACATACATACATACATACATACATACATACATACATACATACATACATACATACATACATACATACATACATACATACATACATACATACATACATACATACATACATACATACATACATACATACATACATACATACATACATACATACATACATACATACATACATACATACATACATACATACATACATACATACATACATACATACATACATACATACATACATACATACATACATACATACATACATACATACATACATACATACATACATACATACATACATACATACATACATACATACATACATACATACATACATACATACATACATACATACATACATACATACATACATACATACATACATACATACATACATACATACATACATACATACATACATACATACATACATACATACATACATACATACATACATACATACATACATACATACATACATACATACATACATACATACATACATTCATACATACATACATACATACATACATACATACATACATACATACATACATACATACATACATACATACATACATACATACATACATACATACATACTGCTACAACATTTAAGTAGCACACTGATGTGTGCAAACGTATATATAAAAACAAACACTAAAAAGCTTTAAATTTATAAAACCTAGACAAACCAACTAACTCACACACAACCGGCAGTGTACCGGTCGGATGAAATATAGCTACAAGTAAGTCCGGGTGTCGACCCACAGACTCTATATATCACGTTTAATTAACTAAATTAAGACTCGACCGAAAGACACAGACTTTAATTGAAAAGATTATTTGAAGGGGTGGTTTACTGCTAAAAATATAAACTTACTAAAAATGGAAACTTTCTAAGAATAGTAAATTACTAAAAATAGAAACTGACGAATTAAAAGACGGATTTAAAACATAGAAGTAAAGACGAACCACCTAGACCAGAATCATCGCTATGGAACCGGGATCTAAACGTGTTCACTTATATGCATCCCTAATTAAGACCCTCGACCCTTTTCGAGAAGAAACCTAAAGGGTTACTATTAAGTTATTAGCACACCGATTATGGGATTAAGTTTTCTCACAGTTACCTAATCGGATTATGCCTAATTGACTCATACTAAAGACCTATCTCATGATACTACCCTTAAAGTCATTTGAACCCAATCATTCGATTTAACATGCAAAGTTGATAGTTAATACTAGATTTAATTGCATATTTACCCCTATAAACACCCTTTAATTGCATATTTCCCCAACTAAAAAAATGAATTGCATATATACCCAATGTTAACTAAATGACCTTATTAAAAATGGGTATATTTGCAAATTAAAGTTGTTTATAGGAGGAAATATGCAATTGATTTTTTTGGCTGGGTAAATATGCATTTAAAGTGTTTTTTATGGGAAAATATGCATTTAGCCCTTAATACTAAGCCAGAATTTTCACAAAAACCTAAACCTAGCAACTCAATCAACCAAGACTTATTAATAACCTATCACCTCACGGATATCTGGTTAGCAACTCAATAATTCTATGGTTTTATTGCAAATCAACCATAAAAGTCACATCACAACGTAATGACATAAACGAACCCTATTTCGTGACGTAGACAATCACCAAGGACACGTGGATTAACAATACCAACTCAATCAATGCAAACATATATCATTCATCAAACAATAATAAAGATCCAAACTTTAATTAAGCATAAACCATAAACCAAAAGTAACCAAACATAAGTTCAAACATTCGTTAACGATTCATCATAAAACCTAGATGGTTCTAAAGTGTTTAGCCAAGCATATTCATACTAATAAACACAAATTCAAGAGTAGTGAACATGATTAAAACAAACAAAAATGAAAGAACGAAGTAACCCAAGTGATCCACGATGCAATCTTCAATTCCCCGAGCTTCCGACACTTTGTTTCGTCTTCGTAGCCTTCAAAAACACCTCTAAACTGCTGAAACTCGACTTCAATTCATCCCAAAGAGTGTATCAGAGGCTAGGGTTTGAGAAAATGTGTTTATATAGCGAACCGGGCCAAAAAAACGTCAAAACCTTCTACTGAAAAGTCGTGTTGGTCCCATTAACACCTTTGAATCAGTAATTTAATGAAGATCTAGATCAAAATGATAAAATATTGATGAACAAGATGAAGAACACAATGAAAAACTCAGATTTGATCTTGTATTGATTGCATCAGATTTACAAAGTTGGAAACCCAATCAAATGCTCATTCAAGCCCCATAAAACCCTATTTGCACTTTACTATTTATAGTGAGTGCATAACATGCTAATTACACTAATAGTCCCTACACTTAGACTAATTAGAAAATAACAAGTTAAAAGGCTAAAACATGTCTAAAGCTAGATTAAATATATTTTGTTGACACAAAATATACACAAAATATATTTATTACATTAACGATCCTAGACATAAAACAACTTCAACGTCTTGACTCGGTTCTTCATCTCTAACGCGCCATTTGACTTTTTACGTGGACTTTGACCGGACGTTGTCTTTTGTTGACTTTGACCGTGTTGATAATATTAGACTACAATTCAGGTCCAACAATACTCCCCCATAGTCTATTATTATCAACGTCTTGCATCGTGTTCAGCACCGATAAGTCAATACTGTTGGATCTTCAATTTGGTAAGCTTCAGTCTTAATTTTTGATCCAACAAAACTCCCCCAAGACTTATGCTTGCCAAATTATGTTGCTGAAGATCTTTATCTCACAATCTCCCCCATTTTGTATGCTCCCCCATTTTTTGTGCTTCCTTTCGTAAAATCTGGAACGGCTTTCCAACAATCTTTTCTTGAGTGCTTCAGAAGATGTAGGAGGAGGATTCCTAGCTCGGTATCTTCTACAAACTTTGAGGAACAGGTTCTCTGGTAGGATTCTTTGCTCAACTGATGATCGGCCATCACTTACAGCAAATATCTGTAACACAGTCACAAACAAAATCTCGAGATTTCTCATTAGATCATTTCATTAAACAAAATAAACTCGTGTTTATTTGTGTATGAAAACAAATGAACCCGTGTCCGTTTGTGTGTGCAATTTCCCGTGAAATGCATGTGAAAATGATAACATTTTAATAGCATAATATGGAAGACTTGAAAATAATTTGAAATTAAAATCTTTTTGGATTTTTTTTAATTAAAAATTAAAAATTCGAAAATGAGAGGACGAGTCCGACAAGATCACAAATATTTTAGAAAAAGAAAACACATCCCAAAAGGTACACACGACCAACAAGACTCAAGAACCCAAACTTAAAATAAAATAAAATAAAAACTTCACTAAAGGATATCAGATAATGTGTTTCGAGCGACCATCCGAAAAAAAAACATAGACTTGGCAAGATTGTCAATATGTTTGTCCATTTAAACCCATGCCTTGTTTCTTTCAACAAACAATCCTGTGACGATCTTATCATGTTTTGGTTCGATTTGAAGAAACTCGGGCAAATCGGTCCCCACAGACATCTAGGTAAAAAGAACTTGTCCTATCATCAGGGTTTATTGAGCAATATGATTGACTTTGCTTGAATTTCTTGAATCAATTTTTGAATATTGATCAATTTATGAGCCACTTTTGACTTTCTGCATTTTTGCATTTTTGGGAGTGGAGCTTGTCAACAATGATTCTTTTGAATACATTGCGACTTATTATTTGGGAAACTCAAATAGTTCAGAGCTCCAGGTCTATACCGACGTATAACAGAGGAGATAAACATTTGAGCATGCTCGGTGAATCTTCAGGTCAATACTTCCGTATAGCAGAGAAGATCCACCAACTCCAGGTCAATACTTCCGTATAGCAGAGGAGTTAAGCACTTTGACTCAATACATTCTGAGGAGTTAACAAGTAACTCACTCAGAGGTTTTTCTGAAGAGCAACACTAGCAGCTTTTTATTTTGTTTTGCTAACTAGAAACTCGATTCAGGGCTAGGGTGAGGGTGATTTGGGATGTTTAGGGAAATCAATGCAAAGATTTGACGCTCTCAACCCATTTTTGACAAGGACTTGTAACTTTGTGCAGGCCAATCATGTCAAGGAGATAATTCTCATTGTCGAGTTCTTGAACTTAGTTTGATCATAGAATTGCTGTCTAATTGTATTTGGGCTGAGCCTATTGACACATCATAACACAAATCAATATCCTCCTTCAGATGCTTTCCATACAAACCTGAAACCTTCAAAAGACACAAAATATTTACACAGAACGAATTTTGGATAAAAGATATTCATTTTCATTTGAGATTTTACTCCCCCAAAATTTCTATTTCAGCACAAAATTGAAATTTTCAGAAGACTCAAGAGCGACCTCAAAGGGATGAGAAAACTTGATAAAAAATACAAGTAAAAATGTTAGACTCCCCTTTTCTTTTAATTTTTTTTTTAATAATTTTTTTTAATCCTTTTTTTTTAAACTATTTACAATATATAAAATAGAAATTACGAAAGAAATGCCTTCCATATTACTCTATCAAAAGATGATAAATGAGTTGTCAAGAAAAATGCAGTGGCTGTGAAAATCAGAGAAAGATCCAGAATGTGGATAAGATACCAAAACCGTAACCTGTTTGTTCCGCCTCAAATTTGAATAAGGAACATTCTCTGTCAGTAAACCGGATTACTAATAGTCCTCCTGAAATGTTCCTGCACTCATTAACAGATTAGTTAGAAAGGGGAACCCAGGCCATCGTAGTCCTGGGCGTTCCATTTACATTGGTGTAAAACACTTGTTTAAGCGCACAATCTGTTCTTGTATCAATTATCTTTTCCTCTTTTCTTTTAATTTGCCAAATTTGTTTAGATTCAAATATTTTCGATTTGAAAGAATTAAATTTGGAAATCATTTTCTGTTTAAGTCCCGAGGAAAAAGGTTTTGGTTTTGATGATGTGGTCACATTCATCTTTGAATCATGTGAAACCGGCTTCACATGAGAAGGTGGGGATGGAATGTTCGTCATCCGACCATTCAAAGATGTATGATTATTAACTTGAAAATCAAAGAAACAAACTTGTTTACCTTTACCAAGTGAAGGATTCTTTCTAGACACTGATCCGAAGAAGCAAACCTGTTTGCCTTTACCGTCCGAAGCATGTCCTTTGGGGCATTTCTTGAGCACATGATCACCCTTTCCACACTTGAAGCAAGCCTTGAATGGCTTTTGAGGCTTGACTGGTTCGTATGGAGCAGCTGGGGGTGGGGCTTTCTTTGAACTTGATGCAACTTGTTGGAAGACTTGTGGCTTCTTATGTTGAGCAGTGAAAGAGGAACAAACTTGTGGCTTCTTTTGTTGAGTTGTGGTTTGTCGGATGGGAGATGAGATCTTCACTTGCTTGTTCTCAAGTCTTTTACAAACTTGAGATAGGATGGACAGAGGTGAAGGCTTTTTCTTTTGAGCTTTTGATCGATGGCTTGCCTGTTTTGCAGCTGGGACTGAGATCTGGATTTGTCTTGATTCAGGTTTTGGAAGCATTTCAGATTTGACAGTTGTAGATGACATCTTGATCTTTGAATCTACGTGGCTTTCTTTTGTCTTTGGTTCATCATCTGAGCTTGTCCAATCTTCAATAAGTACCTCTGCTTCCAACGGATCTTGATTGATGGCTTGATGATTACGTGAATTCGACTTTATCTCTTCCTTCGCAATCAGGACAGGCTCAAAAGTAGGAATTTCACCTGCTTTAAACTTGTCAAAGAAGTTAGAAGAAACAGATTGTACAGATTTACTAACACCGGAAACTGAACAATCATTGGTTTGACTGACAACATCAGTTTACTGTATCCAATACCAGTCGGGGACTCATAATCATCTCGCACCTCTTTAAGATTCACATTCTCCAATCCTGCATACAAACTATCAGTATCTTTCTGAATTATTTCATGAATCAACTCATTGGTTGGGTGTGGAGTTGGTGTAGGAGAGTAACAATAAGTGCTGGGAGGAGGATATACAAAAGCCTTATCTTCATGACCCAACCCAGTCTTAATACGAGCCCCCCGTTGGCTTTTGATTAAATCCTCAAGTTTCATCCCCGAAATTGTCCATTTTTCGAGTTTCGTTTGCAACTTACTGGTTTCAAACTCAGCCAGGGCGACACGTTCAGTTAGCATATTGACTTCCACATTACTTTTCAAAAGATTTGTTTTCAAATGTTCATTTTCTTTCAAAGCTTCTCTTAATTTGACAAAATATTTTGACTCGTTAAGTTTAAGTTCTTTATTTACCTGAGTCAAATATTTTTCATTTTCGATTAACAATTTGTTAGCTTCATAAATACCAAATAAACGAGTTCTGCAATCAGAAGAACACATATCCTGAACTGTCTCGTATGGAAGCTCCATGATGATTTGTTCAGAAGCAAGAGCCTTCTCGCAGTTGCAGACTCTGGTATTTGTCTTTTGTTCCCTCTTCTTCTCAGCATCACAAGCTTTATCATTTAATTCTGCTCCATCTTTACCCACTGATGTCTGGTTAACCTCCCCTTGTACCTTTTTAATTTCAGGTTTCGGTAAACCTTTGAAATTGGAGGCGGAAACTGATATCTCTTCTGGTTTCTCTTTGGAGATTGAGGTGATCTTTGAATTTAAAGACATCGCTTCATCGTACTCACGACGTTTGATATCCAACTCCATTTCTTTTAGTTTGTTCATCACCTCCACCAGTTTGAAATCAATAAATCCTCTTTCGCTTCTAATCGATTTTCCAAGTGAACTCCACTTTGGTGGGAGAGAATCAAGCAATCTCTTAACCCGTTCATGATTTCCAAGTTCTGGATCATGCTTCTTCAGGTTATTTGCCACCATCACAAATCGATCGAGAAACTCAGGCATCCTTTCATTCTTTAAAACTGCAAAATTATCAAACCGGCTTTGTGCCATTGTGAGATCATCAGATTCGAAGGATTTAAAAAGTTCTGCATAAGCCATTTTTTTTAATCGAAAACTCGTTTAAAATTTGGCCTAAAAATAAATTTAAGAAAGACCCGGCCGCTGACAAAAATATTTCAACTTAACTGAATGAATTTTGGCCCAAAGACTGACAAAAATAAACACCCGGCCAAAGACGTCACCTTTTCAAATGTTAATGACGACTTTAAGAAAAACGCCCATAATGTTTTAAAGTTTAACACCCGGCGATTGACAAACTTTCGTCTCAACTAACAAAACTTAGACCCAAAAACTGACAATATTAAAACCCGGCCATTTTATACTGATTAGCTTCCACCCCCTTCTTTATTTACGTCCCAAAAGATGGTCATTTAAAACTTTGTAGGCTCCATGTTTAAAAACAATAAAACAAATCCAATGATGTATTGTTTTCATCTACCAATAAAGTTTGGATCCTATTTACTTTTGAAATTGCAGCCGCCGCACAGTAGCCACCTTATCTCTTTGTACTGTAGAGGATTTGAACACAACCACATAAACCAATCTTTAAATTTCCTTTATCTTCTTTTTACTTTAACCAATTGTTCTCTCTCTCTCCCGTTGAAATTCAACTACAAATAAAACCACTCTTCTTTTCTTTTAACTCTATGTTATCTCCAATCTCTCTCTCTCTCTCTTCAAACTCACTCTCTACTCTATCTTAATTCTTAACTTAACAACAACACAACAACCCTTTTAACATACATCAACACAACACAAACGAAAAACGAATGATCTTCAGCTGTTTCTTCTTGCGTAAACAACAACAACAACCGCAACAACAACTCATCAACACAACACATACATGTTCGATCTGCTGCTGCTCAACAACACAAACAGCAACCTCTCTTCACACACTCTCTCTCTCTCACTATATCCGAACTTACACACTCACATGAACACAACCATCGATCTGCTGCTGCTGCTCGACTTCTTCTTCTGCTGCTGTTTTGTTTTAACAATGGCAGATCTTTACTTCTTCTTCTTCTTTCTGGTTTACTTTCAACACAACACACATACAGATCTTTCTTTCTCTTTGTTTCGTTTTAACAGCAGCAGCTCAAACAACAACAAGCTTCAACAACACTGCAACAAACACAACATCACTCGATCACTCTCTCTCGTCACTCTCTCTCTTTCGGTTTGATTTTACAGCAGTAGCACAACAACAAGAGCCGCTGCTGCTTTCTTTTTCGTCGGGCTCAAGAACACAAACAACAACAACTTAACTACACAACATCAACACAAACAAACAGCTTCTTAATGAGATGTTCTATCTCTCTCTCTCGCTCCACAACAACAGCCGCACACTCTCTTCTTTAAAACTTCGTTTTTCTTTTGTTAAAAACACAGATCTGAAACAACGTTTGTTATGCAGTGGTGGTGGTGGTCGATGATGGATCAGTTATGGATATGGTAGGGGTACGGGTTTATGGTTATGGTGAATGGTTTTGGGTTTAAAGAAACTGAAATGACAATGGATCTGGTTTGTTTATAAAGATCTAAAAAAAATTTTAATTTTTTTTGTTGGATCTGGTGAGAGTTTGTTTTGAAAACGGGTTTGGGTTATGGGTATGGATCTGGTTTGGGTATGGTGATGTGGGTAGGGTTGGAATATAGATCTGAAAGGTTTAATGTTTGGTTGATTGTTGGTGCAGAAAATATGACAACAAGTGGTAGGTTCGCTCAGATCTGGATGGATTGGCAAGGTAGTGACGCAAAAACGTATAGGTTCGCCGGCTTACAAAGTGTCGGGCGAACTTATAGGTTCGCTAAGAACAACGGGCGAATCTATGCAAATGCTTGGTATAGATTCGCTAAAAAATTTGAACTTTCGTTCAAGTCCTAACTTAGATTCGCCAATCTTGCAGATTTGAAGATTTGAAGAACACCAAGAACACACACACACTGTGTGTGAGAGAAACTTCCAGATCTGAAATTTTTCTTCTATTTTCTTGCAGATCTCAGCTAGTAGATCACAAATATGTTGCTAAAAACAATAGATCTGATGATTGTTGAAGTAGATCTGATGAAATTATGAAGATTCAAACTCAGATCTACTTTCTCTCTTTTAAAACCCAACTTTCTCTCACTAACATTCTTCAACAATCTTCAATAATCAGTAACAAATCTTCAAAAATATGACTGAATTGGATCTCTCTTAGGCTCTGATACCAATTGTTGGTCCCATTAACACCTTTGAATCAGTAATTTAATGAAGATCTAGATCAAAATGATAAAATATTCATGAACAAGATGAAGAACACAATGAAAAACTCAGATTTGATCTTGTATTGATTGCATCAGATTTACAAAGTTGGAAACCCAATCAAATGCTCATTCAAGCCCCATAAAACCCTATTTGCACTTTACTATTTATAGTGAGTGCATAACATGCTAATTACACTAATAGTCCCTACACTTAGACTAATTAAAAAATAACAAGTTAAAAGGCTAAAACATGTCTAAAGCTAGATTAAATATATTTTGTTGACACAAAATATACACAAAATATATTTATTACATTAACGATCCTAGACATAAAACAACTTCAACGTCTTGACTCGGTTCTTCATCTCTAACGCGCCATTTGACTTTTTACGTGGACTTTGACCGGACGTTGTCTTTTGTTGACTTTGACCGTGTTGATAATATTAGACTACAATTCAGGTCCAACAAGTCGTCACCGCGTCGTGCGGTGACGAAATGAGTTATGAACGCGTAGTACATCACACCACGCCACCAGACCCACCTGACCACGCCGCGCCACGCGGCCAGGGCGGTCCCTGTGGACGTGTGGCGTGGTGAGCCACCTTGTGCGCGTGTTTCGTTCGGTTTCTTCGTTTTCGCATACCGGCTAGCTCGTAACTCCATTTCGCGCCCCGTTTTTGCCTACGGATTCGATTTCTTGCAAGCTTTCCATTTCTTTATCAACATGGGATCTATGAAACAATAAAACATCAGCTTCATGTAAAACGTTAAGAAAACGACATCAAAACGACTCGAAACGTAATTAAACTCAACAAGGGAATTATGTATATTTATCTCATTATCACACACACATATACATTTAACATTTAATTACCAACTACAGTTGCTACCCTTCACATATAATACACACACACACACACACACACACACACACACACACACACACACATATATATATATATATATATATATATATATATATATATATATATATATATACCTTCTAATAAAAGAGGGTTTTGGAGGACATGTGTCATTCATTGAAGAGGGTGTTGGACCATTTTCCCGCTCAAAACTAAGAATCTTTTCTTTAAGCTATGTATGGAAAGAAATCGATAACATTAAATCATCCATAATTTTCTCTTCCAAAGTTTTAATCTACCGTATTTACATCCTAGAAATCACTGTGAAAACGCGAAACAATTAACTTATACAAATAACCCATCGCAATATACGACCTAGAACCATACATGCAGACCCGTACGCTCGACCCGATATATAGGAGTGTCAACGTTAATTTATCCGGATATTTATCATCTGGATTATTGTATATATGTTTTTCTTAATCTTTTTATAAATTATTTGGTATGATTTATAAGGCACCCGGTTTAAAAGCGTCGATATCTAATTTGGTACTACGAATGTATTTGTAATTTAAATCTATTTGTTCAAGGCTAAATTTAGAGTTTGAAAACATCAATGTTTCTATTTTCATATATCTTTCATGTAATGTGTAGTTTATTTTCAAATGTTACTTTTTTTAAAGTTTTTAAATTGTGTTTTTAAGTTTCCACCCGTGTAAATCACGGGATTTAATCTAGTATATATATATATATATATATATATATATATATATATATATATATATATATATATATATATATATATATATATATATATATATATATATATATATATATAGCGCATACATATACTGCAACACATAAAATCGTACATTAATACTATTGTTAATCACGTATACACATACTTGCATATAAAAACATACGTTATTATACTCACATGTCATATATACATCTGAGCAGCAGCCTTTTGAAGGCTGTTGTTAGTTGCTAAATAAAGATCGAAGTGAAAAGGTTTTTGAGATGTTAGGCTAGTTTTTTCGTGATCATCCTCGGGTGTAGGGTTAGTTATTACTAACGTTTTGTACTAAGGTTTTAACATTTAATGATATTTGAACATTTGTATTTGTCTATGAATTGAATGTTTGAATGATTTTGAGTGTTTCTTCAATCTATGAGTTCATGATTTATTTGTTAGTTAGTGGTTCTTATATTTGTTTTGGAAGCCTTTTGTCATTCACTAGCGCGATCAACTAGTAATCAATAACTAAGTTATCCACTACATTATTTGTAACTTGTGTTTTTAAACGAAACCACCAGGTCCGGCATTGGTTTGGACCCAACCAACACAATGAAAGTTGGTCGTGGAATCATCTAATTTAACTACCCGTGAGTCTAGTTACTAACACGCTTTAACAAGAGGTCATGAACTATCTATGTCTATGTAGTTTCTAATGTGTTAAACCTTCGATGCATATCTTTTCTAAAATCTGAAACCCGAGTGTGATCATCTTTTAGTTTCATTTTAAAAGCAATCATTTAGTTTATTTATTTTTAATCTAATCAAATCAACAGTCAAGAGACAATAGAGTAATATAGTTTATTTAAATAGTTAATTAATTTAGTAAAATAATCAAATGGAACTTGTAACACTAATAACATGCTCTTCGTGGAAATGATACCCGACTAACCCTAACTATCTAGGTTAGTTAGGTTTTTGACTAGACCTTCACCACAGGTCTATCAATAAGCTTGCACAACATATTTATAATGATCTCAGACTTGTGTTTTTACTCACTAGTTAATTCTTTATCTAAATTATTTTACTCATATTTCAGGTGGTGTTTGAGGCGTTTTATGCTTTACAAGACATAGGATGCCTTCGGACTTAGAATAAATGGACAATAAATTTCATTGATCGTTGGCTTTTATTTGTGAATTTAAGACTACTAATTTCCCTTTTATGTCATGGCATTTATGGTTTAATAATATTAAAATATGTTTTGTTAAAATATGACAACACGGGTGGGGTGTCACACATTTAGCCCAGCAGCGCCAAATTGACAAGCTGCCTAGTGCGAAAGGTGGGCTTGTGGGCCGTTATATTGTTGTTGTTGGGGCTGATTGGTCTACCATGGAGGCTGTCCACCACCTTAAGCTTACCCGTAGAGCGTTGATGGGTATGGTGAGGTTGGTGGCGTCCACGTAGTGGTGTTTTGTAGCCATAAACTGATATCTGTCCCAAACTTGAACCCAATGTCCGACTCGAACCAAAAACTATATATCGTTTATGTATTTGTATTTATTTTCTCAAAAGTGGAACGTTTTGTTAACAATAAATATGTCTACCATTTAATTGCTATTTTTAATAAATAAATCTCAAGAAATATGAATTATAATTTATAAAAGGAGATTTTCTCAATATTATCAAAATTAATTACTATTACGTCTAAAAATAACCGCGCAACGTCAAAAACAAACTAATGGAATAAAAACGCCAATTATATAAATGTTACATGAGAATGTGGTTAAATTAGCTAGATATAATAAAGTATAAACTAACTTTGGGTAAAAAGTGACAATAGAAACAGAGTAATCTATAAATTGGAGCTATAAATTGGATTATTCATAGCATCAAATCTTTTTTTAAAAATCCTAATAAACTATATTATTTATGCACACCATCATCCAATGCTTATGAGCTTGGCAATAACATGAATAATTGACATCTACATCTCACACACATGAAGTTGGTTTTCAAAAACTTATGTTGTTATAATTTTAGTACTCGAACTTGACTATTTGTATCTATGAACAAAATTATTATTTTGGGTAATGCTACATAATAAACTCAATTCTCTCAAATCATCAATTTACGTATCATCTTAAACTATACTTCACAAGTACTAAATGCTATCGAATATAATTTCAGAACCTAGGTGTATCATTATCTTAACTTAGAAATTTTTGTGTATATTTCGGAACCTAGGAATATAATTCCATGCACGTGATCGAATGAACTGTGTGGTCCATGCAAAAACTAAAGTAATTAAGGGCGCACACAGAATTATGAAAGCTGTGCATGGAAACCATAGCAAGTTTTGTCATGTGTTTGAGGGCAATGCTACAAATGTGGTATGACAAGAGCATGGTGGATACGTCGCTGGTACTACCTATATATAAATGTTTCGGTCATACCGTCAAATGAAGCGTTGTTTCGATATGTGAATTTTCGTGTTGTTCTAAGTATCCTAATCATATAATAAAACCTATCGTACATCATCGAGTAAGATAAACTATATATATTCTAAGTTGATCTAAAATAACAAACTTATTACCATTTGAACCTATGCATAAATTAGAAATCAATTCTTATCATATAGAAATCAAAATTTAACAATTGTTTTTCACATATTACCATTTGTCATCATCATCATCATCCAGTGCTTAAGTTGGTGTAATCTAATTCAAATCCTTGAAACTAACGTATTCTTGTTCAAATTAGAAGAGCTAAATAACGTAAGTACATTTACAATGGAAAGCTAAATAATCGCATCTTTTCATTTTAATTTCTAGTTTCGGTCTGAGCAAATTTCGGGACGAAATTTCTATAAGGAGGGGAGACTGTGACATCTTCCCTAAACCTGAACCCGAATGCCCGACTCGAACCCAAAACTATCTATCGTTTATTTATTGAATAAAGTGCAATTTGAGTACCTGAGCTATACTCCAACTTGCACTATGAGTACCTAAGTTTTAATTTTAGTCAATTAAGTACCCAACCTTTCTGATTTTAGCAATATGAGTACCTATGACTAACAAATGTTAGTTAAGTGTTAACTCATAAGGCTATTTTGTTCATTTCCTATCTAATGTTAGGGTTAAATTAATAATTTTATTTTTAAAAGTCTCGCTAATAATAAACAAGTAGAGCGACGTTTTTTATACCTAAAAATCTATGTTTCACACGCTCGAACATCAAATAGAAGCTTCGAAAAATCAGCTTCTATATGATTTTCGAAGCATGTGGAACGTATATTTTAGGGTTTAGAAAACTTCATTCTATTTGTTTATTGTTAGTGAGACAACAAAAACTAAAATTACTAATTGAACCTTAACATTGTATAAGAAATGACCAGAATAGCCTTATGAGTTAACACTTAACTAGCATCTGTTAGTTCTAGGTACTTAAATTGTGAAATTCAGAAAGGTTAGGTACTCAATTGGCTAAAATTAAAACTTAGGTACTCATTGTGCAAGTTGGAGTATAGCTTAGGTACTCAAATTACACTTTATTCTTATGTATTTGTATTTATTTTCTCAAAAGTGGAACGTTTTGTTATCAATAAATATGTCGAATTTTATGTTATTTCTCGTCTCTAATAAATCGTTCGAATTAACTGCGTTTATTATCTAAGTCTACCATTGTGACATCTGCCCCAAACCCGAACCCGAACGTCTGACTCGAACCCGAATCTATTTACCTTTATTTGTATTCGTCTTAAATACCGCAAAATTTTAATTATTCGTTATTAATATTTCAAATGCTATATTACATCATCTTTAATGAAATGACCAAATTAATAGCTAAGCATACTATTTAATTACTGTTTATAAAATATAAATCCCAAAACTATATAAATTATATTTTATAAAAGAGATTTTATAAAGATTATTAAAAATAAATACTACTAAAGTCTCAAAATAGACATCTAACGTTAAGAACGAAATAAGAACATAAAAACGTCATTTATATAATCGTTACGTTTCAACCCGGTTAAGTTAGTTAGTTAATATAATTTACAATTTAACTTTAGGCCATTTATGTAAACTTTGAAACTTAAATTTAAAGTTTAAAACACAAATAAAAATAACTCAAACTCAAGGGACCTAATGTGTAACATTCAAATTAAAACCCAGCCCCCTTCGTCAATCCCACAATTCCGGCACATCCTGTTCCGGCCATTTGGCCGGAGTTGCCCAATCTCCGGCAAGAGCATCAAAACCATTTTTTCTTCCATTTTAATCCAATCCAAAGTATGTAAAATAATCCTCTAAGCGTTTCGAACCCATTATTACAACTAAACACCATTTAATCAACTACATCAATGCTCTAATTCGTTTTTCAAACCGGCGACTTAAACCCATTAACTCAATCGAGTTAAAACGTATCAATTAACTTAATTTTCTTCACTAAAACGATAATATCATCAATTGGAATCTTTTGGCATCGATCAATTGAATTTTAATTACCTAATTATCACCAATTAACCTCCTCTAACTCGCAACCAAAACCGAACCTATCCGACAAGTTTCCAAACCAATTTAACAATTTCAATTAACCAAATCACTCTCTAAAGCTTGTTTCCTCTTTCTGTGCAGCCAATTTTAACTGAAATCATCAAAGATTCATCCTTTGATTCCATGGTCGTCGCACTCTGTTCTTCATACTGTCACACCCCGACCAAGGGTGGTGGGTCGTGACAATTGATTATCCTGTGACACCCCGCCCGGCGGCGGAAAACACCGGGCGCGTCAAGTGGATCAGATATCAAAGTTCAAAGCACATGGTACACTAAAAGCATATTTTAATATTAATTAAGCAATAATGTCGTGACATAAATAGGCATTCAAACAGTCTTAAAATCGTAACAGAAACGGCAAATAAATATTGTTTATTGTCCTTTTTATTCTAGGTCCGAAGCATCCTACGTGTCTTGAAACAAAACCGAATCAAACTCCACCTGAAAAACGTGTAAAATAAGTTAGCTAAAGAATTAGCTAGTGAGTAAAACACAATTAATAGTACATAGTATAAAATCCGAGATCATTATAGATTGTGTTTCGCAATCTCATGTGCATAGCAATTTCATCATATATATCTCAACCGTGACCATAGAATCACATAGAAACAAGAATCATAGACCCCGTAGGGTTACCTTTAGCAACAAGTCATGAGGAACCAACTCATGTTACATTTATTGATAACCATCGTTTTAACCGTCATTTAACCGTCTCGATATGCAAGTTATCAAAAATGTTTAAGCATCTAAGGGACATAGCAACGTAGCAACAAGCATCACATGTAGTAACTTAGTAACATAGAATCAACCAAAGAATCGCCGGGTCAAATCACCTATCAGGCCATTAATGTAGGTGGGCTTGTCAAACCATTAGCGCTAACATTGTCCGGTGGAAATTACAAGATAATATAACTAATATTGACTATCACACAATTTTGCTACATGCGGCCAAACATGATTAACACATCTAATGATCTCATTTTCGAAAATAGAAACATCAAAAGAAACCGTTGTATTATAGAAACACGTATTTCAGCCCCAAAAACGTAAACAGTAAAATGGGGAGTGAGTTTACTCACCTTAAAATCCAAAGATAATAGTAACACTAGAATCGCAACTAGAAAGAACCGAGGATCGCCCAGATATTAGAATCACCTAATTAACCGGGAAAACCTAATTTAGAAACGAAGCAAGTAACGTAATAACTAGAATCAAGAAACTAGAACTTCTAGGGTTTTGGATTTGGGGTTTTAGGGTTTTAAATTATGAATTTGAAATTAGGGTTTTCAAAATATAATTTGGGATTTTGAGGGTTTTAAAGTACCAATTGGGAGTTAGGGTTTTAAAATCCAATTTAAGGATTTAAGGTTTCAAATCCAATTTAGGGTTTTAAAGTCTAATTTGGGGATTTAGGGTTTCAAAATCCAATCTTTGATAAACGACAACGTTTTAAGGAATATATATATTCTAACGGATTTTTATATAAAATGTCAAAAATTCATAATAACTCATTTGTACAACTAGTTTCTTTTTATTGAAATATTAATTTGTACAAACCTTAAGAAATATATGACTTAACTTAAAAGTAAATAGGTTAAAATATAAAATTTAAATAAAAGTGGTCAGTGGGACTCGAACCCACGACCAACCGCGCCACAACCAACAACCTTACCACTGAACCAGACGCGTTTTTTGATTATTAAATCGATAGCGAATACTTTTAATCTTTACTATACAAGAATACCCATTTCCATATAAACCCTAGAATCAAAAATCAACCAATTCGCCCAATCCTGTTAATATAATCCAAAATCAACAGAGGGCTTTTAACGTACACGAACTCACGATCATTTTGATATATAATACTTACATGCTTGGTGACGAATTGAGTCCGTAGAAACGAAGAATAAAAGCGACGGGTTTGAAAATCAATTGATAGATTCAGGCTGTCAGATTGCAATTAAACTTCCAGGTTGTTTCTTGATGTGATGATGAATGAATCCAAAAGATCAATTACAGAAAACTGAGACGAATTGAAGTGGAACCAGGGAGTTGCAGGTTATGAGCAAAGGAGGAATCAACCTCATGATTTTGATATTATTTTGTTACAATTGAGATGTTAGGAAGAGAAAATGAGTTGAGGGGAGTGTTTTAGGTGATTCAGTTTTGTTAATTACATTGCAAAATCAGTCGAACGGGTTCGAGATTGATTACGTGATAAATTGGTTTAATTGGTTGTTAATTAGGTGACTATAATTCAATTAAGTGATACGAACAGATTCAAGACGTTGAAATTATCGTTTTGATTAAGACAATTTACAGATACAAGCGTTTTTGTCGATTAAAGTGAAGTGGGTGTTTAAACCGAAACTTTGATTTGCAATAAACACAGGTTAGGGTTGATTAAACAATGAATTGAAGGTGGTAGTGGGTTCGAATTGCACACACGGTCATTTCCATAGTTTCAATTTGGTTTTAGGTGTCAAAAACGACCAAAAAGACCCTTCGCCGGAAAACTGAGTATTCCGGCCACTTGGCCGGAATTTGGATACACCGGAATCACGGGGTAAAGGGGTGGGGGCTGGGTGAATTGTGTAATTTAATTATTTACGAAATTGGTCGCTCAACTCTTAGTTTGTTTTAATTAGTTATCATAAGTTTTAAATAGTAGTTTGTAAATTGACAGTTTTGGCACAAGGTTAAGTATACATATATTTTAACTAACTGACTTAACTAAATTGAAACGTAACAATTATATAAGTGACGTTTTTATAGTTTTAGCTCGTTTAAGCCATTAAGTGACTATTTCGAGACTTCGAAGCGTTTTTGTTTAATGTTTTCAATAATTTTCTTTTACGAACTATATATATATTTATTTATATATATATTTTGAGTTTTTATTTTTCCAACAATATTTATTTGATATACGTGAATGTTTTGCGACATAAATACGATTATATAGTTGAGACGGGAATAACGTAAAACTCAATGTGTTTATTCATATAATAATAATGAGCGTTACGTTTTGAAGAAAAATAAATACGACTACACTTTAAAGGATAAAACTTCGGGTTCGAGTCGGGCATTCGGGTTCGGGTTTGGGGCAGATGTCACAGTCTCCCCTCCTTAAAGAAATTTCGTCCCGAAATTTGCTCAAACCGAAGTAGAAGAAGGAGAAGCAAAAAGGATGCTGATACTTAACCTTAATTTGGTCTTAAATTCATGTTCACATTTGAGTTTCAACGATCGTTTAACAATTGGTATCTGATTACGCTTTAGTTGTTTGACTTCATGGTCCATAATTTCCAATGTTCGTTCAATATATTGCTTTGATTCGTTAGCGATATGCACAATGAGATTTTTATCAGATAAGTACTTCTTCATATTAGAAACATGAAACACGGGATGAACACTGCCCACTTTCGTAGGGAGTTTCATCTCGCAAGAAACCCTTGAGAATTCGATCAATGAGAAGATGAGCACTTTGATTGAGACATGATTTTAAATAACGAGATTAAGAAGTTATTTATTTTTAATTTGCTTTGTCTCATTGTGAATTGTTTATTTAACTCTTTTCACTTATAAGAGTTCGGTCGAACTATTTGTATGTAGATTCGAATAAATTCTATTTGCTACTCAATATAGGAAGAGAATAGGATACCAACTGGCAAATGAAATATTTTAAGCATATGGATTTAGAGTTATTTAAATGATCATCGAGAATAGTCGTGATTAATAGAATGTTTGAAACGAGTTAAGTAACCTTACACGTAATTAAGTGGCTTATATGCAATTAGTAAAATGAGTAGACAAGTCAAGTGAAAATAAGATGATTAAATATGGCCCAGCTACACAAGACAAAACTTACTATGGTTCCCATGCACCAACTTTCATAATTCCGTGTGCACCCGTAATTACTTTAGTTTTTGCATGGACTTCACAGCTCATTCGATCCCGTGCGAGTCAGAAGTACACAACAACTTTAGGTCAAAATGATGATACGTATAGGTATTGATATAGTACTTGAGAAAATCATATTAGGATGATAAGTAGATTGATGATTCAGAAGAAACTAACGTCCATTAGGTAGACATTGCTCATATAAATAACTTTGTTCAACGATATAGATAGTCAAATACGAATACTAGGATAGTAACACTTAAGTTTGTGAAAATCGACTGTATGTGTGTAAGATGTAACTTTCTAGGTTTTCTGATATTGACCAGTTCATATGAATGAGTTGATGGTGTACATGTAATAATATAGTTTATTGGGATCTTTAGAAAAATTAGTTTCAAGAAAATTTGATAATGCGGATAATCCAATTTATAGTTCGAATGAATAGATCACTTAGTTCCAATTGGATTTAACTTTTAAGGTATTTGTATTTATATGACCAACAGCTTTAGGTATACCAAATGTAGGGGGTAAATAAGTTTATAAGAGGTGATGCTGTTTTTCTATAATATAGTTTTAAAAACTAACTAAGAAGTTGAAAGTTTTGATCTTTACCATAGATAAGAGGGTTGATTTGAAAATAAACGACACAATTTAAGTTATAAGTACTTGGTATTGAAAAAAAAAACAGAAGTCATGGAGTTTGTTGCAAGTCTTTGTGTCGTATTTGAGAAACGGGAAAATGTTTGTGTAAATATTTGGCCGACGTTAGAATGACCAATCACTTTTTAAAGAAACCATTTATCACGAAATTTATATGTATATATCTATTTTTTTTTGCAAGGTACTAAGACCAAAAGGTTATTAAGATTTTTTTTTTTAAATATATATATGTATATATATTTGTTTGGGAAAATAAGAAAATTATTTTAATAGAATCGAATACCGTTAGTTTTACAAAGTCCATTGATTACACGTTGTGTTAGGGTAACGAGTTTATAAATGAAACACATTGGGTTTGGATTAGTTCATGAAGACTAGTTGCGTAGAATTTCGTTGGTGGTCATATGTATAGATGAAACATTTAGTTAAATGAGTTCGAGAATAGTTGTGTAGTGAGTTCTCGTTAGGTTTGGATAACGAATTCATGGATAGTATCCTGTAGTTGATTAACGAGTACATGTGTTGATGGTTAGTTCATAATTTGATAGTAGATTTATCGTTTTAATGATAGATTAGAAATTGGATTAGAATCTTGTAGTTAGATGAGTAGTTTGGAATCTATCTGAGTATAGAAGTCAAGTTGAAATATTTTAAGGGTAGACGTTCGATTCATATACATTAGCTTATAAGAATAGCAAAATCCGCTAATTTTTTATTTAGTTATGGAATTTAGCCTTGACTATAATTTAGAAATCATAACAAACCTTTAATTGGAGAGTTGATATTTGATTTAGAATTATAAGTACGACTTAGATTCGGTAATCGATATATGCATGATCTGAAGTTTTGGGTAATTCGATTGAGATATGTCTTAGTTTTGAATTGAAATGTTTGGTTTACAATGGTGTAATTGTGCTATATGGATAAGCTAGCGAGTACATCGCATAAGTATTATTGTATCTTAGAAATAAATGGAATGATGAAACGTAGAATAACACGGTTTTGTAGCAACATCTTTGACCGATAGAAACATCTGATGTAATAATAGCAACTCGTTCCACTTAGAATATCATAGAATCTTTTGAAACATACCATAGAAATCACGTAGAAAGTTTAGAAACTTTAGAAATTTCGATTAAATGAAATAGTGATAGTACTTAGAACATCGTAGAATCCTTTGAACATATCATAGAAAATTACTTAGAAACTTTAGAAACATTAGTAAATGAAGTTGGAATATCATTTGAATCACTATAAAAATTCATAGAAATAATTATAAATCGTAGGGATGAAAATCATAGAATCATTAAGAAAATGAAATTTCAATGGCTTAGGAGTGTGTCTTGGTTTTGGACACTGATGACTTATCAAAGTGTTAAGTTCGTTTTCAACGTATTTGAGAAAGCGTGCTTTAGCCTATAGGTTCACACTCATCTCGTACATCCCCAGGTAAGCATACAGGTCTCTTAAAGAGATTTATACAAAATGCTTTGCCTTAGACAGGATGTCCGTGATACAGGCGTTCCCCCTTCCGGATTGCACACGTTCCCACGTTTTCAAACTTACTTAAGACGATGACGAGATTCCACAAAGAGAAGATCCCAATCATACAGACGAGTCTCTTGTAGCTCCTTCGCGAAATCGGATAAGAAATGAGATTAAGAAAAGCATAGAAAGGTTCGTAGAAGGAAAACAAATAAGTTCAAAAGAATTCTTAAGTACATCTATTAACACTAAGGACTCTTAGGTTATAGTCTAGGACGGTGTGTTTCTAATACCCTATCCTAGTTCCCTATAACCATGGCTCTGATACCAAACTGTGACACCCCGCCCGGCGGCGGAAAACACCGGGCGCATCAAGTGGATCGGATATCAAAGTTCAAAGCACATGGTACACTAAAAGCATATTTTAATATTAATTAAGCAATAATGTCGTGACATAAATAGGCATTCAAACAGTCTTAAAATCGTAACAGAAACGGCAAATAAATATTATTTATTGTCCTTTTTATTCTAGGTCCGAAGCATCCTACGTGTCTTGAAACAAAACCGAATCAAACTCCACCTGAAAAACGTGTAAAATAAGTTAGCTAAAGAATTAGCTAGTGAGTAAAACACAATTAATAGTACATAGTATAAAATCCGAGATCATTATAGATTGTGTTTCGCAATCTCATGTGCATAGCAATTTCATCATATATATCTCAACCGTGACCATAGAATCACATAGAAACAAGAATCATAGACCCCGTAGGGTTACCTTTAGCAACAAGTCATGAGGAACCAACTCATGTTACATTTATTGATAACCATCGTTTTAACCGTCATTTAACCGTCTCGATATGCAAGTTATCAAAAATGTTTAAGCATCTAAGGGACATAGCAACGTAGCAACAAGCATCACATGTAGTAACTTAGTAACATAGAATCAACCAAAGAATCGCCGGGTCAAATCACCTATCAGGCCATTAATGTAGGTGGGCTTGTCAAACCATTAGCGCTAACATTGTCCGGTGGAAATTACAAGATAATATAACTAATATTGACTATCACACAATTTTGCTACATGCGGCCAAACATGATTAACACATCTAATGATCTCATTTTCGAAAATAGAAACATCAAAAGAAACCGTTGTATTATAGAAACACGTATTTCAGCCCCAAAAACGTAAACAGTAAAATGGGGAGTGAGTTTACTCACCTTTAAATCCAAAGATAATAGTAACACTAGAATCGCAACTAGAAAGAACCGAGGATCGCCCGGATATTAGAATCACCTAATTAACCGAGAAAACCTAATTTAGAAACGAAGCAAGTAACGTAATAACTAGAATCAAGAAACTAGAACTTCTAGGGTTTTGGATTTGGGGTTTTAGGGTTTTAAATTATGAATTTGAAATTAGGGTTTTCAAAATATAATTTGGGATTTTGAGGGTTTTAAAGTACCAATTGGGAGTTAGGGTTTTAAAATCCAATTTAAGGATTTAAGGTTTCAAATCCAATTTAGGGTTTCAAAATCCAATCTTTGATAAACGACAACGTTTTAAGGAATATATATATTCTAACGGATTTTTATATAAAATGTCAAAAATTCATAATAACTCATTTGTACAACTAGTTTCTTTTTATTGAAATATTAATTTGTACAAACCTTAAGAAATATATGACTTAACTTAAAAGTAAATAGGTTAAAATATAAAATTTAAATAAAAGTGGTCAGTGGGACTCGAACCCACGACCAACCGCGCCACAACCAACAACCTTACCACTGAACCAGACGCGTTTTTTGATTATTAAATCGACAGCGAATACTTTTAATCTTTACTATACAAGAATACCCATTTCCATATAAACCCTAGAATCAAAAATCAACCAATTCGTCCAATCCTGTTAATATAATCCAAAATCAACAGAGGGCTTTTAACGTACATGAACTCACGATCATTTTGATATATAATACTTACATGCTTGGTGACGAATTGAGTCCGTAGAAACGAAGAACAAAAGCGACGGGTTTGAAAATCAATTGATAGATTCAGGCTGTCAGATTGCAATTAAACTTCCAGGTTGTTTCTTGATGTGATGATGAATGAATCCAAAAGATCAATTACATAAAACTGAGACGAATTGAAGTGGAACCAGGGAGTTGCAGGTTATGAGCAAAGGAGGAATCAACCTCATGATTTTGATATTATTTTGTTACAATTGAGATGTTAGGAAGAGAAAATGAGTTGAGGGGAGTGTTTTAGGTGATTCAGTTTTGTTAATTACATTGCAAAATCAGTCGAACGGGTTCGAGATTGATTACGTGATAAATTGGTTTAATTGGTTGTTAATTAGGTGACTATAATTCAATTAAGTGATACGAACAGATTCAAGACGTTGAAATTATCGTTTTGATTAAGACAATTTACAGATACAAGCGTTTTTGTCGATTAAAGTGAAGTGGGTGTTTAAACCGAAACTTTGATTTGCAATAAACATAGGTTTGGGTTGATTAAACAATGAATTGAAGGTGGTAGTGGGTTCGAATTGCACACACGGTCATTTCCATAGTTTCAATTTGGTTTTAGGTGTCAAAAACGACCAAAAAGACCCTTCGCCGGAAAACTGAGTATTCCGGCCACTTGGCCGGAATTTGGATACACCGGAATCACGGGGTAAAGGGGTGGGGGCTGGGTGAATTGTGTAATTTAATTATTTACGAAATTGGTCGCTCAACTCTTAGTTTGTTTTAATTAGTTATCATAAGTTTTAAATAGTAGTTTGTAAATTGACAGTTTTGACACAAGGTTAAGTATACATATATTTTAACTAACTGACTTAACTAAATTGAAACGTAACAATTATATAAGTGACGTTTTTATAGTTTTAGCTCGTTTAAGCCATTAAGTGACTATTTCGAGACTTCGAAGCGTTTTTGTTTAATGTTTTCAATAATTTTCTTTTACGAACTATATATATATTTATTTATATATATATTTTGAGTTTTTATTTTTCCAACAATATTTATTTGATATACGTGAATGTTTTGCGACATAAATACGATTATATAGTTGAGACGGGAATAACGTAAAACTCAATGTGTTTATTCATATAATAATAATGAGCGTTACGTTTTGAAGAAAAATAAATACGACTACACTTTAAAGGATAAAACTTCGGGTTCGAGTCGGGCATTCGGGTTCGGGTTTGGGGCAGATGTCACATATCCAACAAAACACAGCGGAAACTATGTATGCATTGATAGTGGGCCATAGGTTTGCACGTAATATTAGTGTATTCTACGTGTACATCAAAGGGTACAATAGTAAACTCTAACAAAAGCAGTGAGGCTAGTTGGTATACTATTCCCAAGTAGTCTTCTTCTATAATTCGTCTATAATCTTTGCGTGTTTCTTTTAATCAGGATCTTCTAAAGCTATCAACTGTGTCTAAATGCACATCCAATGTTATAAAGTCTAGTTGTATACTTTCCATCGATAAATCGTCTAAATACCTGAAATACATACCCGAAAATACGTCAACATAAAGTTGGTGAGCTCATGGTTTAACAAGACAGACAATGTCATAAAACGTTTAATCCAAAAAATTCTAGACATTAAATAAATACGTTCATGGTGTATGGTCGACAAAATATGTAGCCAAACCTGTTCGGATTATACCTAACCCGAATACCATATATAAAGGTCCCCTAACCCAAAGTGGGCTAACGTGCTCTGCTAGGCACCGACAAATCATTGAACATGTGGTGTAACGGTTTTCAACCTCAGTGGGGGTATGCCACTGTACGCGGGGGATTCCCAAATAGTACTATTCACATATCAAAGGGCTCCTGCAAGAAGTTAATGGCTACCGAAAGTTGTACCAACGTTCGGGGACAAGTAGCAGATGTATTACACCATGAAAATCAGTTTATATAAACAAGTTTAGTAGGTATGTATCAGCCCCAAAAGTATTACATATAAAGGGGTTCATGAACTCACCTGGTGTCCAGCCTGCTCAAGATTTCTAAAGATTATTGTACGTTCAGCGTGGAAGTTCTACCTCCTAGCAGGCTTCCTATGTTTAGTTTAGTCATGTTAGACCCCAAAATACATAAGTCTATGTGTTTCGTTGTGTCGGTGTCGTGTGCGTACGGTTTTTGATTACATTCGTGTAATATCACGGTTTTAGTCGTTTGCGTTGACTTATACGTCTAAGTATGCATATACTTATGTTACTATATGTTATATAGGTAGGTATTAAGCGCATCTTGATGTTAAATCAGTAAAGTTTGGTACTTGTCGCTTTTAGTCCCTAGACTTTGTTAAATAGTCAAATTCGTACTAAAGATGGGTTTTTAACTAAGCGTTAATATTAATAAGTACTATACATTACATTTATGGTATGTATAGCATTTTAGGTGTGAATCCACTGATAAAAATATACCCAAGTATTAGATTCATGAAAGTTAGTTTCCACCGGCCTACCGAGTGCGGTGTGATACCGCGCATTAAGTTACGTTTAAGGTTTAAGTCAAAATATTCAATATAATTGCACCAATATTTTAAGTGGTCATATGCTACTGTAGGAATATACTTTTTATAATTTTTAGATATTTCAAAAAATTACTATATTTTATTTAAGAATGTAGCCGGTTAATGTAGTTTAAACATAAATAATTTGTATAAAAGAAACCGTGACCTAATAAATAGTGAAACTTCTTTTTCAACATATTTATACAGTAACTAAGTAGTTACAAACTTAATATTCGAGTTATATAGTCCGCCGGTCATTTTCATATTTTAACGCGCGTGAAACCGATGAATAAACGATTTGCTTACAAAATACTCTTATAACGCGTTTTATACTTCAAAACACTTCCTTGGGTCTTATGTTACTGTATAAAATGTATTTTCTTGACAAATAGGTCTTTCTCCAATTTTTATGCTTTTTGTGAAAATACTAGGTTCGTATATTCGAAAAATCATAATAAATAGATTAAGCATATAAAAATTATTTAACTTGGTGAAATACTTTATTTATAAGTATAAAAGCTCACGGATGTGAAAAATACCTGCTTTAACTTGCGTTTCCCAGTTTCGTGTTTTTAATGCGTTCGGCTCGGTTAAGATTACGTTTTAAGCATAGAGAGTCTTTGGTAATGTTTAGGGTCCGAATTTACTTACCTTATGTCCATATATGAGTTTGGGTTCTGTAAATTTGTTCTTAAGAGTCCCTAACCATTTTCTATTAGAAAATTTGTAGTAATTATTTTGTGGTCCAGAAAAATATGAAATTTATTTTATATCATTTTTATACCATATATAAGCTACTGGGAAAATAATATTTTTATATTTTTATATTTTTGGTACTTTCGTTGTTTCGTACGTTTCGTCTCGTTTATTGTTCGTTTCTTAGGTTCACCCATCAAGAATCAACTAATTTCAATGCTAAGTGTCCATATACATATTTATAACAGTAGAATAACTTATTTTTATATTTTTATACTTCCCATACGTTTTTATAAATAATTGTGAAAATGTACATTTTTAATATTCAAAAATGCATATTAAATAATCTATAACTCCAAAAATTATGAAATTTATTTTATAACCATATTTTATTATAGAGAAGCTCCAGAAAATATAAAGTCACGTTTTCAAGGTTGTTTGTTGAGTGTTGTTGTTTTGTTCTAAATAAAGTGTTCGGTTTGACTAGTTTTAGTCAAACTTGTGAGTTTTCTTTAGAAAATGATTTCTATCATTTTTAACGCATTTGTTACTGAAAAAGAAGTATTTTTATGTGTTCATAGTATATGGGAAGTTATGGTATTCATTGTGTGTGAAAATGAATGTGTCGTGTACCAGTAGTGTGTTTTCGGGTATTTTCTCGTTACCTCGTTAATAAGAATGAGCGAGGGTGCACTTTGGATGTTGTGAGGGACACCATATGGGGCTGAAATAGTGCTGGAAATGACTGGAAAAAGGTTGGACGTGGAGTGCTTGATTGTCAACGGTTTGAACGAATCGTGCTTCGGGTACTTGTTGGTTGGCTTCATTGAACTCGCGTGCTTCCTTGGCTCTATCTCTTGGCTTGTTGGTTGATCTCTAGGGCTCCATGGGACTGATCTCCTTGTGTTTTCTTGTGGATATAAGTACTTGAGTGTTGATAGAATATTAGAGAGAATATAGAGTTTCTTAGAAGAGAAGTTGATGAAAAATGGTGAAGTATGGTTGTGTGTGTGTATGTTACGTATGAAGTAGGATGGAGGAGGAGAAAAGGGGCCCACATTCTTGGTTATTGGAAGATCATGGAAAGATTTAGAAGTCAAGTAATGTGTGGATTGGTTGTATGGGAGGTGTGTTGGGAGACAAAGTAGTGGTAGCTAGGTGGCTAAGTGCATGGATGTGGACATGTCATGCAAGTATTATATGTATTTATTTAATTTTTGTATTTTGTAAAATGGTTGGTTGTTTTTATATAATGGTGGTTTATTTTATATGTTGTAGTAGTAGATTTTATGTGTATATATATATATGTGTACGTATGAATGTATATATATATATATATATGTATTTGAGTGTTTATTACTTGGTGTAAATAATAACGGTTTTTATTTTTGGTGACATGTTCCTATATATTTAATTACCTTTGTGTAAGTATTAAATCTACACATTGTATATGTCTTATTAATCATGGTGATTAAATAAGTATACTTATATATACATGTATACATATATATATACATGGGTGTATAAATGTCATTTGATTTATGGATTGCGGTATTCTATTGTTTTGTTATCCAACGTTAGTTGTAGGTGTAATTTATTTATACACCTTTATAATTGGTAGTGTTTAAAGTGTTAGTGGGGAAAGTCCTATCTAATGTAAAGTAATACTCTTATTGCACAAATAAATTTCTACGCGCGTCCATAAGCCCAATAATTTGACGGGTTTCGTCATTGGTACTTATCGTAAACTTACATGGGCCGAGACCATAATTCAAGTTGGGTCTAAGCCCAATAAGGGTTGGGCCAAGCCCAATAATTTAAGTGGGGCCTAAGCCCAATAATGGTTGGGCCAAGCCCAATGGGTTTAAAACAATTTCCGAGCCCAAAAACCGGGGTTGTTACACATACTCTCTTATGCAATTCATCTATAACCAAGTAAGTTAATTATGTTAAAATGATCGTAGTAATCTGTTGATCAAAAGCCCTCAAAAAATTTCGAATTTCATTGATCCAATTCAAAGTATTTTAGGAATTAGGGTTTTGTTCTTGATTGGAAAATGGGGTTTTCGCTTAAGAAAGGTTAAAATAGATTTAAATCCGATTTTAAAACCAAAACACTATACACCGCGTCTGGTTATTGTGAAATCTGCCCCGAGCCCGAACCCGAAAGCCCGACTCGAACCCGAGATTAATTATCTTTTAATTGTATTCGTATCTATTTCTTTAAAATGTAACAATTATTATTACTAATGAATACATTGGAATGTACATTATTTCCCGTCTTAATTAATCAATCATTTTGTTATCATGAAACAACTACGTATGCTAAATAATCACTACTTATATTACATATATCTAAAAAATTATACAAATTGTGCTTTATAAAAGAAAATTTATTGATAACGTTAAACAAAAACGTTTCTAAGTCTAAATATTGTCCTTTAATGTCATAAACGAGCTAGTGATACAAAAACATCAGTTATATAAACGTTACGCGTTAACGAGGTTAAGTTAGTTAGTTAATATAGTATATAATTAAGCTTTGGGCCAAAAGTGACAAGTTTGGAAACTATAATAAAGTTTTAGTTAAAAATAATAAACAATTAAAACTACAGGGTGCAAATTGTAACATTGAAAATAAACCCAACCCCCCAGTCCGCACCCCGTTTTTCCGATTCCATTACTCCGGCGACCTTGCCGGCCGGTCCACTCCGGCAACCATTAAATCGTTATTTTTGATGTTTTCGACCCGTTTTAATCACGTTAAAATGCTCCTAAACCAATCTCGAACTCACGGATACTTTTAATTTGGTTTTTATGATCAAAGGAACCCAAATAAACTGATTTTACAACTTTCGGTTCAACCAAAACCCACTTCGATCAAAACAGTTAAATTCATGCATTTAATCCAAAACGAATCGTTTTACATCACCACCTCATCGATTAGAAACTGAATTCAGTGTTTAATTGTGAAATAATTAACTAATTAAACCTCAATTAGACCCAATTAACTTGTAATAAAACTCAAATCCGTTCGACGGTTTTTCTGATCAAATTATCTCAATTCAATCGATCAAAACACTCCTAAGATATCATTTTCACTCTCCGTTACTCTAACTTCAATCAAAATCACCAAGAATCCATGTGTTGATCTTCAAAACCGACGTATTTGTTCTTCCAATCTTTGGTTCAATTCATCACCAAACAAGTAAGTTTTTGATGTTAAAATACTCGTCTTCAATCATGAATCAAAAGCCCTTAATCAATTTCAGGTCTTGTTGTTTCGGTTGGGATTATTTTGAGATCTAGGGTTTGTTCTTGATGATGGAAATGAGGATATTTGTATGTTTTACATTAAAAACAATTACAAACCAATTTTCTACAACAAAGAAGTCCAGCACGTCTGGTTTGTATGCGTTGATGTGATCCTGGAGACCAGGGTTCGAACCTGGGCTCCCTCATTTCATTTTTGACCTCATTTTCATGTTCTTTTTATATATCATATATGTAGAATCAATTTACAAATATGTTTTATCTAAAGATATTTTATAAAACTTAATTTTTTCAAAAGTATTATTTTTACAAGATGTGTAAAGAGTTGAATGGTATAAACAAATTATACTTCCATGTATTTCCTTCCAATATATGTATACTATCATGAAATATAACCGTGCTGGAAACGCTAATTACTTATTAATTTAATTTTTCGCCATGGAAGTTATAAATTCTTATAGTTAGGATAAGAAACTTATTTAATTATTTACTAACTGATTCTTGCTACTCATCAAAAAAATTATTATTTTTACTTCTACTATTTTTCCGTCGCTTGATTAAATAAATTTTATATATTTTAATCATTTACTGAAAAACCCCAAATTCCAATTTGAAACCCTAAAATTTCAAATTTTCCTTAGACTCCTATTGTTCAATTCTGTTTTCTATACTATATGCTTTGCTAAGTTAGGATTGTCACTTAATTAGGTGATTCTAATTTTTGGACGATCCCCGTTTCTATTTACTTTTTGTTTCGAGCCCGAGTTCCAAGGTGAGTAAATTCACTCCCCTTTTTACTATTACGTTTTGGGGCTGAAATATGTTTCTAGTTACTATACAATGTTTTCAATTTTCTATTTGTTTTCCAAAAGAGATCATAAAATGTGTTAGTCTTGACTCACGACAAGATGCAATCCTTATGTGGTAGTTTAAAATAGTATATTACTTGTAATTTCCACCGGTACAATGTTAGCGCTAATGGTCTGACAAACCCACCTACACTTTACAACATCGATAGGTGATTTAAACCCGGCGATTCTATACTATGGTTACTAGTTACTATACTGTGATGCTTGTTGCTATGCTACTATGTCCCTTCGATGCTAAAACAGTTTTTGATAACTTGCACATCGAGACGGTTAAATGACGGTTAAATAACAGTTATCACTAATTGTAACATGAGTGGTTCCTCATGACTTGTTGCTAAGGTTACCCTGCGGGGTCTATGATTCTTGTTTCTATGTGTTCTATGGTCAAAGGTTGAGTAATATGATGAAATAGCTATACATGTAAGATTGCGCAGCATATTATGATGATCTCGGATTTCTATACTATTATTTATCAACTGTGGTTTACTCACTAGCTTTAATTAGCTAACTTTATTTTCACATATTTCAGGTGATGCTTTGATATTGTTTTGCTGCTTTTGCCAAGACATAGGATTGTCTTGGACCTAGAATAATAAAAAGACAATTGCATTTACTATTTCAGTTTTATTACTTTTGTCGTTTATATTTAAGACTCATGTTCCAAACTTATGACATCATTATTAGACTTTAATAAATAAATACCATGTGCTTTGTTTACTATGGATATCCAATTTCTATGACAACCGGTGTTTCCGCCGCCGGGTGGGGTGTCACAGTTATGTCTGCTGTTTACCTTCTAAAGGTTTTGGGTTCGAACCAGGGGTCCTATACATGTTTTATTTATTTTTCCTACTTAATATTTGGGAAATTGGATTTTATTAATCCCAACTTTTACCTATTGGCCATTATTAATCACAACTTTACTATTGGTCATTATTACTCCCAACTTTCACTTAATTGGACATTTTTACTTCCAACTTTCACTTAATTGGCCGTCATTGAGCCTTCCGTTAACCTTGACTAACTCCGTTAAAATATGCTGACGTGGCATCCACGTGGCAGCTGACATGGTATCCACGTGGCAACTGACATGTTTTATTTTTAGGGAAATTGGATTTTATTAATCCCAACTTTTACTTATTGGCCATTATTAATCCCAACTTTTACTTATTGGCCATTATTAATCCCAACTTTCATTTATTGGCCGTTATTAATCCCAACTTTCACTCATTTACTATTATTAATCTCAACTTTACTATTGGTCATTATTAATCACAACACAAATACAAACAACCCTTAATTGAAATATGATCGACCATCTTACAAACACAAACAAATCCTACATCTCAGCTGCAATTATTAATCATTTGTATGATTTTCTCCAATTCAATGTATTAGAACAAGATGCAAGATGAAGTGTGAGAACAATGTGAAAAATTTAGGCTTCAAAACCTTTTAGGGCTTCAAAAAACAATCTTCAAAATCTTCCTAACCATTTATATATCATACTTAAAAGATTTTGAAGCCCTAAATTTTTCACATTGTTCTCACACTTCATCTTGCATCTTGTTCTAATACATTGAATTGGAGAAAATCATACGAATGCTTAATAATTGCAGTTGAGACGTAGGATTTGTTTGTGTTTATATGATGGTCGATCATATTTCAATTAAGGGTTGTTTGTATTTGTGTTGAAATTAATAATAGCCACTAGTAAAGTTGGGATTAATAATAGTAAATGAGTGAAAGTTGGGATTAATAACGACCAATAAGTGAAAGTTGGGATTAATAATGGCCAATAAGTGAAAGTTGGGATTAATAAAATCCAATTTCCCTAAAAATAAAACATGTCAGCTGCCACGTGGATGCCACGTCAGTTGCCACGTGGATGCCACGTCAGCATATTTTAACGGAGTTAGTCAAGGTTAACGGAAGGCTCAATGGTGGCCAATTAAGTGAAAGTTGGGAGTAAAATGGCTAATTAAGTGAAAGTTGAGAGTAATAATGGCCAATAGTAAAGTTTGGGATTAATAATGGCCAATAGGTGAAAGTTAGGATTAATAAAATCCAATTTACTAGCTTAAAACTAATACTATACTATATATTTTATAAATGTTTGAATCTTATAAAATATATCAATCCAGGTTTTACAAATTAGTTTTATAAATATAATTACTACAAGTATGTTAGTACTTTAAATACTAAAAGAGTATATTAATACATATAAAACATACACAAAGTTTTATAAATAATAATTTATATAAATAAGATTTTATATGGATTTTGTATATTTTAAGAAATTGTGTTAAACATTTTAAATGTATTTCTAATAATATGACATAATTTTTGATATAGTATATTCGTTGTTAAAAATATATTAATAGAATTCCGATTATTTTTATCAAAGTGATTATTAATACTATTGATATCGTTACGGGTAAATATGATTTTATTTTTTTTGTCGTTTACCAAGAAATCCCCAAATCCAATTCGAAACCCTAAACTTCCAATTTCCTTAGACTCCTATTGTTTTAATTCTGGTTTTCTATACAAGATGTTTTACTAAGTTAGGATTCTTATTTACTTATGTGATTCTAGTATTTGGGAAATTCTCGGTTCAATCTAAGTTGTTTACTATGGATTTCGAGCTCGAGTTTCAAGGTGAGTAAATTCACTCTCCTTTTTACTTTTACTTTTTGAGGCTGAAATGTGTTCAATTAATATACAATGTTTTCTATTTTCTATTTTGTTTTCAAAAGAGATCATAAAATGTGTTAGTCTTGTCTGCTGCAAGATGCAATCCTTACGTGGTAGTTTAAAGTAATATTGTTACTTTGTAATCCCACCGGTACAATGTTAGCGCTAACGGTTTGACAAACCCACCTACATGTACAACAACAATAGGTGATTTAAACCCGGCCATATAATGTTTCTAGTTACTATACAATGGTACAAGTTGCTATACGATGATACTAGTCGCTATGCAATGTTGCTATGTCCTTTGGATGCTTAAACAATGATTGATAACCTATAACGAGACGGTTACGTGACGGTTGCTAAAAAGGTTATCTTTAATTTACAACATGAGTTGGTTCCTCATGACAAATGATTACAAGTTGCTATACAATGATGGTGTTCAATGTGTGTTCAATGTGTTCAATGTGTGTGCAAGGGGTCATGGTTGAGAATGATATGAAATAGCTATACATGTAAGATTGTGCAGCATATTATGATGATCTCGGATTTCTATATTATTACTTATCAACTGTGGTTTACTCACTAGCTTTAAATAGCTAACTTTATTTTCACATATTTCAGGTGAAGCTTATGATTATTTTGCTGCTTTTGCCAAGACATAGGATTGCCTTGGACCTAGAATTATAATAATGACTTTGCATTTATTGTTTCGGTTTTTATTACTTTTGTCGTATCCATTTATGACTCATGTTCTAAACTTACTATATCATTATTAAGCTTAATAAATAAATACCATGTGCTTTGTTTATTAATGATATCCAATTCTCATGACAGCCCGGTGTTTCCGCCGCTGGTGGGATGTCACAACCATTTAATTACTATTTATAATAAATAAATCTCAAGAAATATGAATTATAATTTATACAAAGAGATTTTATCAATATCATCAAAATTAATTACTATTAATTAAGTCTAAAAATAACCACGCAACGTAAAAAACAAAGTAATGGAATAAAAACGCCAATTATATGAACTATAATTAATAACTGTCACACCCCAAAAATCGTTGCAGCGGAAGTCACGAATATTTGGTGCTTAGAGCGAAGTTGGCACCCATTAATTATAAAGCAAACATCCACATTAATTGAAAAGGTAATTAAAAGTGTTAATGTTGATACGTCAACATCCCACAATTTTTCATTAAGAAAATAAAATACGATATTGTCTTAATAAAGCGTAGATTGTTTGAAGTAAGGTCAAACAAAGTTTTAAACAAAGTGGTCCCAAAACACATAAACCAAATGTGGAGTTTGTAGTCCAAAAACTATCATTCCACAAATTCTCATGCCCATCACTTTATACCTGAAAAACATGTAAAAACTGAGTCAACATAAAGTTGGTGAGTTTTCGGGTTTTAATCAAAAGTAAAGTCACTTTTCATTCACAATAGATATGCTTGGCTTTGAGACGTCAACAAGACCGTACGTCAAGGGCTAGCTAGGCCCAGAGACAAATGAATCATCAAGTCATGAGTTCATAATCAAACCAAGAAACGAGGTTCCCTCACAACATTCAATTTATATTCCCCCGCATGTCAACACGATCAGAGCGACTGATCACGAGGGGCGGAATTCCAATCCCGATAGATCTATCAATATAACCTGTGGTTTCTCTCTCCAAGAGAAATTAATGATTATGAGAGGGCATTACGCGTAAAATCATCAAACATTCATGCCATCATTTGGGTCAACAACAATACTCGTCTCCCAATTCATATCAAAACAAGTTAAACAAATACATGTTTTCCCCCGAAAAATATTTAAATAAAACATTATTTAAAAAGGGGCCGAGAAACTCACATGTCTCCCAATTCATATCAAAACAAGTTAAACAAATAAATGCTTTTCCCCCAAAACAGTTAAATAAGACGTTAGTTAAAAAGGGGCCGAAGAACTCACAGTGAATACGCCAAAAGCTAGAACATATAAGCCCAACAATAACACCACCTAAGAACATCCTATACACAAAGGACCCGTTCAAAAGATGCACACATATATCAAGTCTAAAACTGTGTAGGTTGTTCACCAAAACCTAACTAGACTTATGTGAAAACATTTCATTTACAAAAACAACCCTTAATTTTAATGACCCGTTGGTGATCTTTGCCTTGATTAATTATATATATAATAACACACGCCTTATTATTTTTGTTATATCTTTGACTAGCTTTCATACTACTAATCACATAAACACATATAACACACATGTAATTACACGTAAAAGTCATATTTAGTCCTTTAACTTTTCTAAGTAAAACAAACACTTTTACTTATTCAATATTATTCATATACTTAGGAAAATATAATTTAATATTCTCATGTCATAGTTAAAGTTCATAACACTTCTAAAAATATATACATTTTTCTCTAGTTAACTAGTATGCATTTTTCAACATAATGGTTAACACTTAACGGGATATTTAACCACGTTTTCATAAACAACTTATTAATCATATGAAATTATATATATCTAAACATATTGTCACATAACAAAAATCATATTTCATATATTTTTCATACAAAACACAATATTAGCTAAACATGTCAATTTTAAACATTTTCGGGAACGTTATCGGGTCACGAAAAGCAACCCAATACCCATAGTTTTGTCATTACTTTATAAATACTTTTATATCAGTATGTTACCTCAAAAATATATCCAAAGTTACTGATCTAAATCAGTTTACAAAAATATTACGTTTTCGAGTCGAAAATCGTCGTTTTCGGCTTTTCCGGGCACATAGTTTGCACGTTTTTGAGTTTAAAACTCTAAGTTTTTGTACCAAACTTTAAATCTCATATTTTTATATAAAAATATGCTTTATAATCTGTTGAAAATAATATTTTTACATTTTTACATTTTTAAGCATAAATCGATGCGTTTTACGCGTATTTTTGTACTAAAAACCATTATTTGTAAGGTTTAAATCATTTCTTTCTTATAAGACATTTAAAATCCTTATTTTATAAAGTTTATAAATTTCTAAAAATATGATTTATTCCAGAATATAATATAGTTTTTAAATTATTACAAAAATGTATAAAAATTACATTTTATGTCTTTTTAATCATCAAGTATCATATATCATCACATACCATATAATTTCTTACATGCATAAACACTTTTACACTTAGTGAAATCACATATTTTATCATATCATACATAGCATAACAAAACACCTATCATGCTTTTATCTATCCACTTCTTAAACTATCATGTAGCAAGTTTGCATAAAAATAACATTTTTCAACTTCATGCCATATGATCATATTTTTGCAAGTAATATTCATAACACTTTTTCATGGTGTTCCAAATCATCTAGTGACATTGTTATCATATTTTCATTAAACCTATTTGCATGTCAAGATCTAATCCTCCTAAGTGCAAATACACAATAATTTATCATGACTATTAACTAACATATATATATTCACACACATACATATATACGGTTTTGTACACACACATACATACATTCATGTTTTAATATCACAACTAACATACATTTATTCATATTATCTCATTTCCAACAAAACAACATTTATATTCTTTGACCTAAACATTTTCAATGCAAGAACACAACTTTTAACATGATATTACTAGCATGTAAATACATACACCCACATATATACATACGGATTACATGCATACATATCCCAAAATCATGTTTTGATGACCACACATAACATATACTTGTTCATTTCTTCCCATTTCCTTTATCAAACTTTCAAAACCATTCATTTAACACTCATGTAATCTTGTTTTCAAAAATCAAAAACACACACACACACTCATACATACATACATACGGACATACTACACACACAAACACCCATTTTGAAAACCCATTTCCTTTTCAAAAACATTCATCTTTTGGTTTAAGGTTTGGTGAACAACACTTCAAGAACACAATCTTGAACACATTCAAATCATAAAAACAAAATGGAAAATGTTCACACCCTTTATGAACACTAGAAAAAGATGAAGAAGATGGATTTCGCCTTTAAACACCTCTTGGATGCTCCTACTTGCATCATACACCTTCAAGAGCATAAGAACTTGCTAGGAAGTGTAAGAGATGAGTGTGGAGAGTGTGAGGGAGTGTGTGGGCCGAAATTATGAGGGTGGGGGTGATGGTTTCGGTTTTAGGGAGAGAGAAGGAAGAGTGTTGTGGTGGTATTAGTTGGAGTATGGTTGATGCGTGTAATATATATATAAAATAAACAAACAAAATCACCTAAGTTTTAAATTTATAAAACCAAGACAAACTGACTAACTTACACACAACCGGCAGTGGACCGGTCGAATGCAATATAGCTTAAGTAAGTCCGGGTGTCGACCCACAGACTCTATATACTACGCTAAATTAACTGACTAAGACTCGACTGACTAAACACGACTTAAATGAAAGATTATTTGAAAAGAGGGGTTTTATTGCTAAAATAGAAACTTACTAAAAATGGAAAGTTACTAAAAATAGAAACCGACGAAATTAAAGACAGACGTAAAACAGAAGAATGAAGACAAACCACCTAGGCTAGAATCATTGCCAACTTCAGTTATCACTCATGTTTGGTTTAATATTTATGGAACCGGGATCTAAAAATATTCACTTAAATGCGACGCTAACTAGGACCCTCGACCCTTCTCGAGAAGAAACCTAAAGTATCACCATTAAGTTATTATCACACCAGTTACAAGATTAAAATTCCTCACAGTTACCTAATTTGATTATGCTTGATTGACTTAAATTAAAGGCCTATCTCACGATACGGACTCTAAAGCCATTTTAACCTAGTTAATTAATTTAACAAGCAAAGTTGATAATTAATACTAAGACGGACTTTTCACAAAGACCTAAACCTAGCAAATCATTCAACCACGACTTATTAATAATCTATCACCTCACGGTTATCTAGATTAGCTACACGCTTTTTACCCGTTTAACTAATAATATTAATCCTATGGTTTTACTACAGGTTAACCATAAAAAACCACAACGCAAGTTAATGGCTAAAACGCACCCTATTATGTGACATAGACAATCACCAAGAACGTGTGGACTAATGATATCAATCAAACAAATATAAACATGTAATACGCATCAATCAACAATAAAGATTAAAACTTTAATCATGCATAACAATCCATAAGCAAAAATCAACCAAACATGAAATCCAACGTAATGTTAACAAATCATCACAACGCCTAGGTAGTTCTAAACGATTAGCCTACCATAATCAAAGCAAGAAAAACAAAAACCGAAACATAAACAGAGTTACCGTTCATCAAAAAAGAATAAAAATAATTCAGCAGCCTGTCTGCTAGCTTAAATTGATTCAGCAGCCTGCTAGCCTGCTTAATTAATTCGATCGATCACGTTTGACTTCTGATGACGTGCCTAGTAGCTTGCTTTTTTTCTTCTTTTCTGTTTCGAATTCACGGTCTCTTTTTCTTTCCTTTTTTTTCCACGGCAAACTATCTCCCTTTATTTTCTTTTTCTTCTAGGGTTTTTATTGTAGTTAGATTTATTTCTCACGTGGGCTTCTACACAAGTGTACCGGGCCCATTTGAATTCGACTTTCAAGGCATATGGTATTTAACTTCAAACATGCATTTTTTCAATCATCATTTACGTGAAGTTATCTGCAAACGAACTAAACATATAAATCAAACATTAAGCTCTAGTTCGTCTCAAATTTAAATAAAACACATCATTTTGCTCATGGACTCCTATAATATATAAAATAATAATATGAACTAATTAGGAGTAAAACTCAATCAAAAGTAACCAAAAAGTGAGAGGAGTATTAATATAAAATATATATAATTTAGACCACATCAAATATCCCCACACTTAACCTTTTTCGTCCCTGAAAAAGCATGCACATAGAATCACACTAATTAAGGATTCAACATTTTGTTACAATTTTTAAACAAGAAATAAATCAGATAAACATCGGTGCGTTTAATTTAAACACCCTAACACTAGCCAATTAAGTTTCCCCTTATGTTTAATCTAAATTTAATTAAATCATGTATCTATAAGGTCTCACACAGAGGAAAAATAAGTTAGCCCGATTAAGTGTTGCTTGACGAGGCACCGGATAAACCAAAAAGGTTTTCCTACCAAAATAACCTAAAGAACTTAACTAAGCTAAGAAATAGTGCCATATTAGGGTGGATTTTGATGGATGAATTTTGTGGGTATAGACTGTTTATTCTTTTTTTTTCATAAAACAAGATCACCTCACCCAGGGGTGTCGTATCCAAGTCGCTATCCCGGAGGTAGAGCACATGAGGTCTTGGATCACTTGCCTTATATTTTTCATTTCTTTCATTTTTTTTTTTGATTTGGCTAGTTTGAGCTCTTTTATTTAGCAGCTACTTTGAGCGCTTTTCAGTACTATACCCGGTGGACATTTTATTTGCGGATGCGCCACTTCTTTCACAAGAAGTGTGTTATAAATCCTAAAATGGCACTACCCCTTAACCTATTTAAGTTCTAAAGCCTACAATGGTGCCTGATTTAATTTAGTTAAGGCCTTCCTATTCCTCCTAAGATGATAACCCACGAGATTCACGACAATTAACTTTCTATTAAAAACACTTAGGGAAACCATCTCAGCTAATTGGGTTACCAAAAGTTTATCCAAATTTATCTTTGTTTTAAAAACCACAACTCATTTGAAAACCAGAATTAGTTTACTATCATTTTCTATTTAAAAGTGCACAACTTAAACAAAGACATTTTTTAATTTTTTCAATTTTTTTGGATTTTTTTTAAGACTCTATAAGACTCAAACCAAACAAACAAGACTCAGAAATGACTATTTCCCATCCCCACACTTAAGTTCTACATTGTCCCTAATGTAGAAATGGAAAACAGCTAAAAATAAAAATAAAAAATGCAAAAGAATAAAATAAAATAAAGTGCAGAAATAAAAGGATAGATAGGTGAATAGGAAAAGACTTAGCTGGTTATTTGCAGAACGCGTAAGCTCCAAGTCTTCGTTCCAATCTTCAGCTCCGATCGTATAGCATTTCGGTCGCGATCGAGCTTCACCGACACTCTCGAGCTCCATCTTTGTCTTCACAAATACAAACTCACCCGAATGGAGATTGAGTACGGGTGAGAATGATTTAAACCTGCAAAATCAAAAACAAGAAAACCCGAGCATAACACTGACTCGACAAAACTAAATCAAATAAAATAAAATGAAATGAAATAAAAGAAAAAAAACTGACTCGATAAGCTATACTTATACAAACTCTACAAACAAGTAAGAAACCTCCCCACACTTGAACTTAATCAGGAGGTTTCTCCTTAATCTGAACTCTATCCAACCCGTTCAATTCCACTCGATCCAGATAAACACTTAAAAACTTGGAAGTAGAATTGATAAAAATTTTGCCATTTGATTCTAATGCTCTAAACGGGTCGGACCACCAACATTTAAACTTTCCTGGAAAGAAACGGATCCATGACATATATCTAAAGGATTGATCATGCTTAACTTTTAAGGGCTCTATCTTCCTAGGTTTGTAAAAACATTCATCCTTACCCCAACCCCTATCTTTCCTTTTACTTTCCTTTGCCTTGTCCCGTGACTTAGGTAAACTAGGTATAGCTTCATCCTTGAAATGTTTCACGGGTCGGCTGTGGTGTTCCTCTTCTATCACCACACTTACTTGATGATCCCCACACTTAGTGTTTTCATAGGATATTGGGGCAATCATCTCTACTGGTTCATCTTCTAGAAGGCCATCTAACAATGCTAAGTCACCCTCGGTATCAATCATACCTAAATCACTATGATCGGGTAAACTATCTAACTCTAGATTTAAGAACCCGTCCTCCTTAGACAAACAAACCTCTATCTCTTCCTCATCTATACCAAACATCCAGCTGAAGGAGTCTCCTAACTCTACTTCTTCCTCAGGCACTACATCCCTAACTAAGGATTCCCTATACTCGGCCCATTTTACTTCATCTAGTTCATCATCAGAATCACTATCAAAAGAATAAATAATATTTAAGTTACCTGGAGGTGGGACTTGAGCGTCCATTTTCGTCTCCAAGTCTGGGCTAATCGGGTCATCCTCTGCCTGCATCATCTGGTTGTACTCTTCAAGCGTTACCTGACAAACCGGAGGTGGGACTGAAATGTCCATTGTAGCCTCCGGATGTACTTGTGATTCCTGCAAAATCTCATCCTCACAAGACAAGTGTAAACTATCTTGTGGCTCATTTAAAATATCACAAGAATCAAAAGAAATATCAAAATTAGATGTATCGTTACCTGGGAACCAAGGAGTGGGTTGTGTGTGCATGATCTCATCCCAATCATCATGAAAAGTATTAAACTTAGGATAAGGACAAAGATCATTACCTGATTCTTGTTGCAGCCTCTGACGCTGAACCTCTTCCAAACATCTCTTGCTTTCCTCTACAACTTTATAAGATTCTTCCAGCATCAACAGGTTTTGCTGTACTCGGATTTACCGCTCTGCTAACCTCATTCGAGCATTGGCATCATTAGACACTAGCTGGGTTAGCAAGTCCTCTATTCTGCTCAACTTCCCAGAATCCTGCGGTTGAGGATCGTAGCTAACATTTTTAGACACCAGTTCCGTCAACAAACCCTCTATTCTATTCAACCGCCCGAAATTTTGGGATGTTGAACACTCCTGTGAATAATATGTCTGTGCATGCATAAAGGAGTTAGTAACACAAGTTGGTGCGGAGGACCTCAAATAATCAGGACATAAACAACTAAAATGAGATCCTCCACAGATTTCACACATACTTATTACAAGAAAGACTCTATTGGGAGAAAAACAGAGCAAAGTAAAAAACTATTCCTAAGACTCAAATAAACAAACACAAAAACAAAGCACGTGTATAGCAAATTAAGACTCAAGAAGTTAAATAACGCAATTACCAAGAGTCCCCGGCAACGGCGCCAAAAACTTGATGCGTGTAATATATATATATATATAAAATAAACAAACAAAAACACCTAAGTTTTAAATTTATAAAACCAAGACAAATTGACTAACTTACACACAACCGGCAGTGGACCGGTCGAATGCAATATAGCTTAAGTAAGTCCGGGTGTCGACCCACAGACTCTATATACTACGCTAAATTAACTGACTAAGACTCGACTGACTAAACACGACTTAAATGAAAGATTATTTGAAAAGAGGGGTTTTATTGCTAAAATAGAAACTTACTAAAAATGGAAAGTTACTAAAAATAGAAACCGACGAAATTAAAGACAGACGTAAAACAGAAGAATGAAGACAAACCACCTAGGCTAGAATCATTGCCAACTTCAGTTATCACTCATGTTTGGTTTAATATTTATGGAACCGGGATCTAAAAATATTCACTTAAATGCGACGCTAACTAGGACCCTCGACCCTTCTCGAGAAGAAACCTAAAGTATCACCATTAAGTTATTATCACACCAGTTACAAGATTAAATTTCCTCACAGTTACCTAATTTGATTATGCTTGATTGACTTAAATTAAAGGCCTATCTCACGATACGGACTCTAAAGCCATTTTAACCTAGTTAATTAATTTAACAAGCAAAGTTGATAATTAATACTAAGACGGACTTTTCACAAAGACCTAAACCTAGCAAATCATTCAACCACGACTTATTAATAATCTATCACCTCACGGTTATCTAGATTAGCTACACACTTTTTACCCGTTTAACTAATAATATTAATCCTATGGTTTTACTACAGGTTAACCATAAAAAACCACAACGCAAGTTAATGGCTAAAACGCACCCTATTATGTGACATAGACAATCACCAAGAACGTGTGGACTAATGATATCAATCAAACAAATATAAACATGTAATACGCATCAATCAACAATAAAGATTAAAACTTTAATCATGCATAACAATCCATAAGCAAAAATCAACCAAACATGAAATCCAACGTAATGTTAACAAATCATCACAACGCCTAGGTAGTTCTAAACGATTAGCCTACCATAATCAAAGCAAGAAAAACAAAAACCGAAACATAAACAGAGTTACCGTTCATCAAAAAAGAATAAAAATAATTCAGCAGCCTGTCTGCTAGCTTAAATTAATTCAGCAGCCTGCTAGTGTAACATTTGGCCCGATCCACACCCGATCCAAATTCAAACCCAAACTCAATAGGATATCCATGAAATTTTTCCGTCGTATCATAAAATAAAAGTAATTATATCTTGTTGATTTATTTAAATTATTACATTTAATTATATAATTTAATCATTAAATAAGTTGATCAAACACTTTGGAGGCTTCGTGAATACATTTAACATTCTTATCCCGACCTTCTTATCATCCATGCTTCATTATATAATCATTAGGATATTGTGTTTTGAAAAGCTTAGATAGCAAGTAAGAAGTTTTACATGTTGGATTCTTAGTTACGGCATAAGGTGACTTTCGGGTGACTTTCTTGCCAACCTTTCTCCGTTCTTGGGCTATCACTTTAGATCATCCAAAGCTCTTAGATATACTTGGTATACTAAGAAGTAAGTAGGTTCAATTGGCAAATCAATCCGAGCCCAAACGAAGCAGGAATCACAAACAAAAGTTTGAGAACGTAACCCTTGACCCGCACCAAGATCCAAGGTTTAAACTTAATTTTCGACATCATGAATGCTGTATTATTCTCTTCTATATGATAGTACTCTGAAAAATATGAACGTAGGCGAAAACCGCGTGAGAAACGGAGTTATAACGAAGCGGGAATCGCGAAAACAAGTTTAGTGTTTACTGTTAATTTACAAGACGCGATTTTTCGGTTTTTCCTACTTTGAAACCGTCCCACATCGCCCCAAACCTAAATTTTTGCTCATTTTCACACCTATAAATACCATTGCTTAGTTCCTTATAGCCTACAACTCTTAGTTTGAGTCTAAACAAGTAGAATAGCCAAATTTTGGTGGTTCTGCAAGTGCAATACCTTTTTGGGCGTTGTGTGTAGTTTCTTATTTATTCTTTCGACGAGGAAGTGCCGCCCTACGAACTCGTCTCATTTGTAAGGCTTCTTCGAGGTAATCTTCTTCTTTTTATTTCTAGAGTCTTTCATTTATCTTTTTCTTAGTTTTGTTAGTTTAATTTAGGTTGTTAGTTAAGGAAAAAATGCCTTTAGGCTTGGTGTAGTTTTGTAGAAGCTCAACGAGCACAACCTATCATGTCCATTCATTTGACTATTCCTTAAGATGTTTACCCATCCATGTTGCCTTCGTTGATTAGGTTGAGTCACGCTTGCATTCGAATCGTAAACCTATTCATTTGAGTTGCTGTCTGATCATATACGTTCAAATCCCAAGGCATCCAGCGTGATACGACTGTTCATCTTGAAGTTTCTTTCATCATACACTAGGTTGTTTGAGCACCATTGAGGTGAGTATTCATAGCCCCCTTTTTAGTTTTCTTTATTTCTTTTTGGGGTGAAATCACGTGACTTATACTATAAATCATTTCTTATTCATTAATGTTCATTTTATTCATTATACTTATTTTATTCAATTCAATTCAATTCAAATTCATGTTTGTGTTATTACTTGCATTTATGTGTTCATAGCTTGATAGACACTTATAGCACAATCATCAATTTATTCAAACCGACGGTTATCAATAATAGATCTATTTGTCTGACAAACACACCCCATTTAATCATGCTTTTGCTCAGAGGGTGATTGTAAACCGGATTCATATGCATTTGCTCATTTGTGACTTGATCTGTGTGATTTTAAGTCTGTTTAATCATGTCAGTAGGTTTGATTGTGAAATCGCTTTATCTTGTATGATACACTTTGCATTATGGGTATTAACATCACATGAGAATTGAATTTCTTTATTTATTTTATTCATTTTAGTTATTCCAATCATTTTAAATCAATATATTCATATGTACTCAACCCTATGTTACTCACCAGCTAAATTAATTAGCTGACAAATATTTTTCACATGATTTCAGGTTATGCAGCTTAAGTGTTTACTTCAAGTGCTTCACATATAGGACATGCTTGGACTTAGTTAATATTTAAATCATTTAAATGTATTATTTATTTATTTGGAGATTCTGTGTCTTGTAATAAATGCAAAATTTGATTTAATACTATTTAAACTATTTTAGTTCCATGAGCTATGAACAATCATTTACTAACGTCCGCCCCGAGGTTTCCGCCCCGAGGTTTCCGCCATCGGTCGGGGTGTGACAGATTGGTATCAGAGCCATGGTTATAGGGAATTAGGTTATTAGAAATGGAATGACCTAGTCTATAACTAAGGAACCAAAACATGAGTCATCTCATGTCATTAGTTGTTAATTCATGTTATTTGATTACATGTTTACTTGTTTTCACACATGTTATGTTTTATATATGCCTATTGTTTATCTCTTATCACAACTAATACAACTCTTATTATCAATCATATGAACTTCAAAACTCTAGGGTTTACGCCTAATCCGAATTGATTTCCTAATCGATTCTCAAATTAGAATTAAGACTTTATTCATTATTTTCAAATTACCCCCTCAATCTTCAAATACAATATTTTTATGTATGGTTTTCAAATCTCGTCAAAGTGTAAGTCTCGTAACTGAACACGTGCAATACTGGAAGAGTGGGTGCCTGTACCTCGAGTGTTCTGTCTAGGAAAAGGTATTCATACAAATCCAAATCAACTGATGGATCCGTTACCTTACCTGGGAACCCTCGGGGTGAGTGTCCGCTTATAGGTACGCATGTCTTCATTAGAGTTATCGTGGACCTACTACTTTGATAGGTCAACGTATTCGTGCGGTTTGTGAACTAAACGTCTACACTCGGAATATCTCAAGATGATTTCAATATCTCGTATTTTCAATAATTTCTCAAATTATTTCTAAACTCATTGTTTTAGTACAAACTCATTATTAAATTTCAATACTTATCATTTATACATAAATTTATCATCAAGCCCTCTTATAATTCAACTAATTACAACATTACCATCAAATACACATATAATACATAAATCATAACTTCATCATTCAAATTTTCTTATAGTTCATAAACTCATTATCAAACTCTCATATAATCTATTTAATCATAAATTATCGTCAAATTAACATATGATTCATTTAACCCATAAAAAACAATTCTCATATAATTATATATATTATGCAAATTCAAATTCTAGTGTATTTCATTTCCAGAATTTTTCTATTTACTTGAATCATCTATACTATTTATAAAACGCATTTATTTAAACTTGATTAAAAAAATTACCATCAAATTCACATATAAGACATAAATCATAACTTCATCATTCAAATTTTCTTATAGTTCATAAACTCATTATCAAATTCTCATATAATCTATTTAATCATAAATTATCGTCAAATTTACATATAATTTATTTAACCCATAAAAACTATTCTCATATAATTATATATAATTATGTAAATTCAAATTCTAATGTATTTCATTTTCTTGAATTTTTCTATTTTACTTGAATTATCTATACTATTTATAACACGTATTTATTTAAACTTGACAAAAAAAAATTATTACCATCAAATTCACATATAAGACATAAATCATAACTTCATCATTCAAATTTTCTTATAGTTCATAAACTCATTATCAAATTTTCATATAATATATTTAATCATAAATTATCGTCAAATTCACATATGATTCATTTAACCCATAAAAAAAACTACTCATAAATTCTGCAAATTCAAATTCAAATTCCAATGTATTTCATTTTCCAGAATTTTTCTATAATTTATACTATTTATAACACACATTTATCTAAACTTGACTACCTACATGATTACACCTATTTCCTATGAACTTGTTTGTCTATATAATTTGATTTTTCATCTAACACCATTATCCACGAATGTAATCCTTTAAGAACTCGATAATCTATCCATGTAACCTGTTAACCTAATAATCCAGAACCTTGGTAAAACTTGATCATACATGAATTTGACTTCCTATGATGCTATCGAAGTTTATTTTACATATACCTAATTATCTAAATGCTTATGAACTCAACTTACCATGAACTTGGTTATCGGATATATAGAAAACTTGATTCTTCATAAACATGAATTTCTATAAATTTGTTTAACTACAAACTCGATTATTCATGCATATAAACAATATTAATTGCATAAAGTTGGCCACCTAAATTAATGAACATTGATCTTTCTATCATATAAGAATTTAATTTCTAATGAACTTCAATACCAATGAACTTTAATTATTCAAGTGTGAAATCAGAACCTATGTGCATCCTTATCTGTATTTTAGAAGTTTTGCATCCCTTGACCCAAGCATGACATAATAAATTATGAGAACCATGCAAAATCTTATGTAATTACGGGTGCACACGGAATTACAAAAGTTGGTGCATGGGACTCATGGTAAGTTTTGTCGTGTACTTTTAGGCAATACGACAAATGTGGTGTGATAACAGCATGGTGGATACGCTGCTGGTACTTCCTATATATAAGTGCTATTGTCACATCATTAAATGAAGTGTTGCTTATGTCCAGTGAAGCTTGTGTAGCTTCTGGACCTTGACCCATTGCGTTTAATCTTATCAATGTTCTCATCTTTCATTTATCATTATATATTAACATTCATCATCATCTAGTGCTCAAGTTGGTGATTCAACTTCTCGAGGTTGACATATTGTTGTTCAACTCGAGGGAGCTAGATAACGTTAGTACGTATATTATGGAAAGCGCATCAACATGGACATCTTTTGAAGATGTGCCACATTTTATTCATATTATTCATTTTGATCATTTATTCACTTTCTTAATCGTATTATTCATTTATTCATTCATTTTATCAATCACTTGTATTCACTTTCATCGTTCATTCACTTTAGCAATCACATTTATTCACTTTGATCTTTTATTGGTTTTTTTTTACCATATTTATTCATTTTAATCATTCATTAATTTTATCAATCACATTTAGTTATTCTAATCATTGGTAACGTTTATTCATTTTACTCATTTTATCATTTTACTCTTGATCACACAAGTTAAACTGTAGCAACATTTACCAGTCATCTTAAACCCTATTCCATCATTATCTTGAGTAGCAATGAATCACTATCCTAACCCTTCGTTCAATTACGTTCATCTGAACTCCTTATAATTCGAACAATATTATAAACGACACTTGATGATATTAAATGAATTAAAGAAAATAATTCTTATCATATTATCTCAATTAAATCCTTAGACAGCGCATGTGAGACATGATTATGTTTCAAACACGATCGTGATACACTATTAATTCTTTCATCAAAATTAACGTTAATCAAATTTCGGGACGAAATTTCTTAAAGGAGGGGTGACTGTAACATTTGGCCCGATCCACACCCGATCCAAATTCAAACCCAAACTCAATAGGATATCCATGAAATTTTTCCGTCGTATCATAAAATAAAAGTAATTATATCTTGTTGATTTATTTAAATTATTACATTTAATTATATAATTTAATCATTAAATAAGTTGATCAAACACTTTGGAGGCTTCGTGAATACATTTAACATTCTTATCCCGACCTTCTTATCATCCATGCTTCATTATATAATCATTAGGATATTGTGTTTTGAAAAGCTTAGATAGCAAGTAAGAAGTTTTACATGTTGGATTCTTAGTTACGGCATAAGGTGACTTTCGGGTGACTTTCTTGCCAACCTTTCTCCGTTCTTGGGCTATCACTTTAGATCATCCAAAGCTCTTAGATATACTTGGTATACTAAGAAGTAAGTAGGTTCAATTGGCAAATCAATCCGAGCCCAAACGAAGCAGGAATCACAAACAAAAGTTTGAGAACGTAACCCTTGACCCGCACCAAGATCCAAGGTTTAAACTTAATTTTCGACATCATGAATGCTGTATTATTCTCTTCTATATGATAGTACTCTGAAAAATATGAACGTAGGCGAAAACCGCGTGAGAAACGGAGTTATAACGAAGCGGGAATCGCGAAAACAAGTTTAGTGTTTACTGTTAATTTACAAGACGCGATTTTTCGGTTTTTCCTACTTTGAAACCGTCCCACATCGCCCCAAACCTAAATTTTTGCTCATTTTCACACCTATAAATACCATTGCTTAGTTCCTTATAGCCTACAACTCTTAGTTTGAGTCTAAACAAGTAGAATAGCCAAATTTTGGTGGTTCTGCAAGTGCAATACCTTTTTGGGCGTTGTGTGTAGTTTCTTATTTATTCTTTCGACGAGGAAGTGCCGCCCTACGAACTCGTCTCATTTGTAAGGCTTCTTCGAGGTAATCTTCTTCTTTTTATTTCTAGAGTCTTTCATTTATCTTTTTCTTAGTTTTGTTAGTTTAATTTAGGTTGTTAGTTAAGGAAAAAATGCCTTTAGGCTTGGTGTAGTTTTGTAGAAGCTCAACGAGCACAACCTATCATGTCCATTCATTTGACTATTCCTTAAGATGTTTACCCATCCATGTTGCCTTCGTTGATTAGGTTGAGTCACGCTTGCATTCGAATCGTAAACCTATTCATTTGAGTTGCTGTCTGATCATATACGTTCAAATCCCAAGGCATCCAGCGTGATACGACTGTTCATCTTGAAGTTTCTTTCATCATACACTAGTTTGTTTGAGCACCATTGAGGTGAGTATTCATAGCCCCCTTTTTAGTTTTCTTTATTTCTTTTTGGGGTGAAATCACGTGACTTATACTATAAATCATTTCTTATTCATTAATGTTCATTTTATTCATTATACTTATTTTATTCAATTCAATTCAATTCAAATTCATGTTTGTGTTATTACTTGCATTTATGTGTTCATAGCTTGATAGACACTTATAGCACAATCATCAATTTATTCAAACCGACGGTTATCAATAATAGATCTATTTGTCTGACAAACACACCCCATTTAATCATGCTTTTGCTCAGAGGGTGATTGTAAACCGGATTCATATGCATTTGCTCATTTGTGACTTGATCTGTGTGATTTTAAGTCTGTTTAATCATGTCAGTAGGTTTGATTGTGAAATCGCTTTATCTTGTATGATACACTTTGCATTATGGGTATTAACATCACATGAGAATTGAATTTCTTTATTTATTTTATTCATTTTAGTTATTCCAATCATTTTAAATCAATATATTCATATGTACTCAACCCTATGTTACTCACCAGCTAAATTAATTAGCTGACAAATATTTTTCACATGATTTCAGGTTATGCAGCTTAAGTGTTTACTTCAAGTGCTTCACATATAGGACATGCTTGGACTTAGTTAATATTTAAATCATTTAAATGTATTATTTATTTATTTGGAGATTCTGTGTCTTGTAATAAATGCAAAATTTGATTTAATACTATTTAAACTATTTTAGTTCCATGAGCTATGAACAATCATTTACTAACGTCCGCCCCGAGGTTTCCGCCATCGGTCGGGGTGTGACAGCTAGCCTGCTTAATTAATTCGATCGATCACGTTTGACTTCTGATGACGTGCCTAGTAGCTTGCTTTTTTTCTTCTTTTCTGTTTCGAATTCACGGTCTCTTTTTCTTTCCTTTTTTTTCCACGGCAAACTATCTCCCTTTATTTTCTTTTTCTTCTAGGATTTTTATTGTAGTTAGATTTATTTCTCACGTGGGCTTCTACACAAGTGTACCGGGCCCATTTGAATTAGACTTTCAAGGCATATGGTATTTAACTTCAAACATGCATTTTTTCAATCATCATTTACGTGAAGTTATCTGCAAACGAACTAAACATATAAATCAAACATTAAGCTCTAGTTCGTCTCAAATTTAAATAAAACACATCATTTTGCTCATGGACTCCTATAATATATAAAATAATAATATGAACTAATTAGGAGTAAAACTCAATCAAAAGTAACCAAAAAGTGAGAGTAGTATTAATATAAAATATATATAATTTAGACCACATCAATGGTGTTGGGAAAGGATTTTGTCAAGTCCAAGAAACATGTTCTCCACTACACTAAGCAACACAAGGACCAATGCTAATCTAGGAACTAGGGGGGAGGGGTGGGGGCCGGATTTTTATATAAAAAAAAAGAAATTTTATTTAGTTTTTAAATAAACACATTACAAAATTAAATCACTAACATTTTATTAAATCTTGTAAACTTATAACCCCATATATGCCATAATACTTCCAATATTATTATTTTACTCTTAATATAGTAAAAATATATATTAATAAATATTTTAATGTATTCCGGGTAGTGTACTGGTAGTAAAACCGGGCAAAAACTGAAACACACGCGATAACCGGAAAAACATCGGATAAAATACTTCGCTTTTAGTTTTTATTATGTTTTCACTTATACACACCCAAAATATATTATTTGATGCTATTTCGAGCATTATATCAATTATTGGACTGTTAAAATTTATTAGGCAATCACCAACGTTCATTACCGGGTATTTAACCGCTACACGATTAAGTAATTTCAAAAATCACGAAATGCAAAACAATGCACAAAAATGGGCTTATCTAACTTTAATAATACTTTAATTATTATAATTAAGTCAAATGATGCATTTCAAAAATTATGCACGTTTTAAGCTAGTACGACTATTGACCCGAAATTTGCCGGGTGTCTCAATAACAAACTAAAGTTTTTATTGCAAATTAATAACAAATAAAACAACAAGGACCTGAACTATAATTGTGTATAAAACCCAACCCCCAACCCACGCATATCCCGCAATTCCGGCGAGACCCTGTGTTGGCCACTTGGCCGGCAAAATCATTTTTCAGGCGAGGTCTTTAAACGAGTTTTAAACACTCTAACCCAAATTGAACCTATATAAAATGTTCCCTGGCATGATTTGAACCTCGTATCGCCCTCTAATCGCTACGTAATCGACAAACAATGTGTAGATTCGGTTTCAACAATTCATCATTAAACCCACTAAACCAAATTGACCCAAAACGCTCTGATTCATTGAATTCAATCAACCAAAATGATTGTCACAGCGATTATAATTCGTTTGTAACATTCAACTAAATTTAAAACAGCAAATTAAACACCAATTAATTCAAATTAGCTTTAAACAAACTCGAAACTTATTGGTAGAGTTTCTGATCAAACCAACACAATTCAATCGACATACTTAATCTCTATAGCTCGTATTCACTTCCTGCAATCTCAATTTCTCGCATCATTCATCACGAATCAGTAAGTGATTCTCTTCCTCCTCCAACTTGTTCATCATCATTTGGACATCAAAACCTCGTTTTCATCTGCAATTACCTTAGGGCTTTTGTTAATCGCCGCACCTTAAGTGTTTCTAGAGTTTTAATTGCATTATAGCAACCTATAACTACCAATTCGATCCTCCAATCAGTCGCTTTTGTTCTTCAGCGTTCTTGAATCAGTTCATCCGTAATCAAGTAAGTTTTTCTATATGAAATACTGTTTATCGTGTACTGATCAAAAGCCCTCAATCAATTTCTAGTTTCATTGTTCTAATCCGAAGTAATCTGGGAATTTGTGTTTCTAGGGTTTATATGAATTGGGATTGTATTTGAAATCAATGTTAAAACCATTTTTGGCCTGCTTTTAAAAAAACAGAGATATAACGCGGCTGGTTTGTATTGTTGCTTTGACCTAAGAGTTCCCTGGTTAGAAACCAGGGACAAGCACATATTTTAACTTTTTGTTTAATTATTTTGTTAACCATTTTTATCATTTTTCTTAAACCTAATGCTAATATCATATTATATATTTATTAAAAACGGTAAAATCTTATAAAAATATCAAAACCATGATTTTATATAAACTTAGTTTTATAAATTTAATTATTACAAATACTTTTAATATCATCAAAATACTACGAAAATTTGTTTTAAATATTTATAAAATATATACAAGTTTTATAAACAACAGGATTTACAAATACGACTTTTATATGGATTTTTGTATACTTTAAAATTGTATAAATGTTTTAAAGGATTTCTAATAAATATAACATAACCAAATATAATTGTTATTAAAAATATATTATTAAAGTTTGGATTTTTTATCAAAATAATTAGTATTACTTATGCTACAATAGCGAATAAATAAGTTTAACCCCTAAATCCCAACACGAAATCCTAGAATTCTAATTTCCTTAGACCCCTATTGTTTCAATTCTATTTTTCTGTACAATATGTTTTACTAAGTTAGTATTTTCATTTTCTTAGGTAATTCTAGTATTTGAGCAATCTTCGGTTCTATTTAGACTATTTGCTATTTGTTTCGAGCCCGAGTTTCAAGGTGAGTAAACTCACTCCCCTTTTTACTTTTATGTTTTGGGGCTGAAATATGTGTTTAAATACTATACATTGTTTTCCACTTTCTATTTTGTTTTCCAAAAGAGATCATAAAATGTGTTAGTCTTGTTCTGTGGCAAGATGCAATCCTTATGTGGTAGTTTAAAGTAGTATTATTACTTGGTAATCCCACCGGTACAATGTTAGCGCTAATGGTTCGACAAACCCACCTATATGTATTACAAAGATAGGTGATTTAAACCCGGTCATTCAATTTCAATGTTACAAGTTACTATTCAATGTTACTAGTTGCTATATGATGATGCAAGTTGCTATGCTATGTTGCTATGTCATGTCCCTAAGTTGCTAAATAAATATTGATAACTTAAATATCGAGACGGTTAAGTGACGGTTGCTTGAAAAGTTATCTTTAATTAATACATGAGTTGGTTCCTCATGATAAATGACTACAAGTTATATTACAATTTCAATGTGTGTTCAAGGGGTTGAAAATAGTATGAAATATCTATACATGTAAGATTGCGCAACATATTTATGATGATCTTGGATTTCTATATTATTATTTATCAATTGTGGTTTGCTCAGTAGCTTTCATTAGCTAACTTTATTTTCACATATTTCAGGTGGTGTTTGATATTGTTTTGCTGCTTTTGCCAAGATTGCCTTAGACCTAGTTAAAATAAATAAGACAATTGCATTTACTGTTTCGGTTTTATTACTTTTGTCGTTTCTATTTAAGACTCATGTCCCAAACTTACTATATCATTATTAGACTTAATAAATAAATACCATGTGCTTTGTTTACTATTGATATCCAATTTCTATGACAACCCGATGTTTCCGCCGCCGGGTGGGGTGTCACATATGGGGTGATCAACGTCTCTAAGTTGATTAGCCAGATCTTGTAACTTTTGACAGTAGGCATCCATAGATGCACACGAACTCAACACAAGATTATTGAACTCATACTGTAACGTTATAACCCTAGCATTCTTATTAATCATAAAAATAGCTTTAGCCATGGTCCATGCGTCGAGAGCCGTGGTTGAGTCTGGAAGAATTCGTGCCAGCAGTTCGCCAGACACGATATTGAAGATCCACTGTAGTACCAGCGAATCCGCATGTGCCCAATCAGCGAAGGTATCATCTGTTTCTGCGGGTGATGGAGTTCCATCGATGTGATCCATAACTTTAAACGCCTTTGCTTGGATTTCAAACAGCTTAACACATGACGAATAGGTAACTTTGTTTCCGTCTAGGGTTCTAACCTTTTTTTGAATATTGGTGACTGAGTATGCAAGGTGAAGGTGTTTATTGATCGTGTCATTCGCATTGCTGCTCTCTGTTTTATCCCCTTTGCCGCTCTTGATTTTGTGATCGTGATCACGCGATTGACAGCGACAAGACTAGGTTTGATTTTAGGGTTTGGGGAATTATGGCTCTAATACCATAATAGAGCTTATGGTATCAAAAGTGATCCCCTTTCATTGATGTTCATACCCTTTAAATAGGGAGATTGGTACAATAGATAATAAAGGAATGGATAGACTCTAATCTAATACCAATATCAAACACAAATACTAAATAATAATAATGCATAAATCGTATATGCTAATAGAGCAATCCTTCATTGATCAGAAAGGGATGAGAGTTGGCTATGGTTGGCATGAGGTTTGGATTAAGAGGAAGGATCTGACAACTAGTTGGAAACTTATAGTCCTCGCTACACAACACGGCATAGAATTAACAGGTTTCGTGTTTGACCTTAACATGTGTCGTGTCATTAATAAGTTAACACGATAAAGACACGTTAATTATCGTGTCTTAATAGGTTAAAGATTTGTTAACACGATAGTTCACCTGTTAAAATTTATTTAAAAGAAAAGTTAGTAGAGAATGGAGGTAGAGATGAACTTTGATAGAGATGAGTAGAAAGATTAAAGACTTCTATGGACTTTGATGGACTTTTAATCTTTTTTGCATATTCGTTTATCAGGTATTATTATGGTTAAATACTATTTTTATGGACTTTTGTCATTTTGTGGCTTAAAAATTATCATGTTAAGTCATATTTAATATTTAAGACTTATTAATTTTTTTGATTTTTTTTTTTTAAAAATGAGTTTTTATTGTGTCATATCGAGTAACTTGTTTTTTATCGTACTTGTGTTTATAAAAAAATGACATGATAAGTTACCGTATCATGTTTGTATTTGATCTTATTGTGTTCGTGTTTTATCGTGTCGTGTCTGATATGATATATCAGCCATAGTTGTAGCTTCATATATCTCTCGGTTGTCCAAAAAAATTTCTAGAAACCCTCCTTTATGATCATGAACTCCATTCCGACAAACTTAATATGCTAAAAAATTGAGGTAGTGTCTTAATATTAGAAACGATAAAATACGTATGGTGTTTGATCATTCAAAAGTTTAGTTTTATAATTATTCTATCTTCAAATTATAAAGGAAAAATTGTAAAAATATATAAAGCTTTACTCTTACAACCAATATTTTTAGGTTCGGATCAATTTAACTGGTTGAACCGATCCGACCAGGATTCGGGGGTGTATCGAGTCGAATCATATAGGTTTGTTTTTAGTACAAAGGATCGGCCGGTTCAAACCAATCAACCAGTTTAAACCGGGATTCGGTCGGTTCTAACCGGTTAGATCAGTTCGGCAAAATAATTTTTTTTAATTTGGACTATGTTTGGTTATACACGTGGTTTTTTTTTAATTTGGATTAAGTTTGGTTAAGGTTTAACTTTTAAACTTTAGATCTTTGTTTAATAAGATTAATATTGTGTCTGTGTTGAAGTTTAAAACTTAAACAAAGTTGTGTCTGAGTGTCTGACTTATTATTTAAGTTTGAAAAAACATATATATTTATTTATTATTTATATGGTTCAAAACCTATCCAACCAATTTTACCAGTCCAACCTGTAAACTAGCAAGACGACAGCAAAATCTCACCTTTATATCATCCCTAAAGTTTTTATGTTCCCTCAACTTTAGGGTCACTACTCATAAACCCAAAAATTATAATTATGAGGAATCGGATGTGAAAAGTTTGAGCGTAAGAAATTGAATTATAACATATCGATTGAAATAGATTACAAAGGAATTATAATAAGGTGACAGGTAAACGGATAATACGTTGTGCCGTAACATCCTTTTGAATAATAAAACCTAGCCTACCGAATGCAAAATATTGTCCCTTAAGGGTCGAAATATTGCTATGAATGACCCGTGACTACGTAGCCAAACATATCAAAAGCTAATGGAATAAAAACATGTTAATTATCCTGACATGATTTCTCGTGTTTAGCAATCTTGTATTATTCGTCTTTAATGCCGCATATCTTGCAATAAATCCATTGTCTCTGAGCGTAACAAATCGTGTGTTAGATAAGTTTAAGAAATGATTTTTTTTAAATATATATAAGATGGGAAAGCTAGTGTGATTTCTCTTGTAGTATAATATTTTTTAAACTCTCAAAGTTATTTAAAGCTGATTTTAGCAAGTTAAGGTTTTCATAGGCGATCTTTGAAATTGATCACCAAATCAAATATTCTAACAAAGAATGTTGTCCTTTTATGGTTAAAATAGCATAATAAAATTATATATTACCAAATCTTAATGTTTAGTAATTAACTAATTATATATTACGATCACATGGCTTTAGCTACATGCCCTATTTAATCCAAACGATAATGGTTACAACTTATAAAATGTTTAATGCTTTATAGGTGAATTTAATTATAAAATTAATGGTTTTTGTTCAAAGACAATCTGTCCTGATCAAATATGAAAAGGGCATGAGTTTCTTGTAGGCAGGGGCATGCACGGGGAACACTACGACGCATCGAAGATGATGGGGCGTGAAAGATGGGGCATTGTGGTGATCATGCATGCGATGTGAGACTTCATGTGTCTATTTTTTTAACTTAATCTCGAAACACCTACTTTCTTATTACTTTTATGGTTTTTGTTCGAAAAATAACCAATCATCATTACTTACGTGCAGCCACTATTACGTGACATGAAATTTCTATTTTTTAATCAATTACATAATTTCATAGCACATAGCCTAAAAAAACTTAACATTAAAAGGTTGTTTGTTTCACCCTTTTAATGGTTTAGATTTCTGAATGATTCAGCATTGCTTAATGATTCGGATTATTTGTTTTGCGACTAATATATGAATTGTTTAGACATTTACCTATAAAAGATTAATCATTATTTAAATCTAAATGTTTAAACCTTCTATTTAAATTAATCAAGCATTTGCCTTTCAATAACTAAACAATCAACTTCTTATTAATACTAACACCTTTAAGTTATCAAACAAACACCCCTTAAACATAAGTAATAGTGGAGCACTTTGAGCAAATATTTATTTTAACATTATTTGTTTTCTTACATAGTATGAACTGCATTAAGCATTGGTCCAACAAGATTTTGTCCACACCCGTACAAAGTGACATCACTCACCCCTCTTTTTCACCATAAAACCTCATCTTCTTCATCACTTCCATCACATCCTCAACCCAAACAAACATGTCTTCTTCTCACTTCTTCCTCTTTCTCCTCCTCTCTCTCACCACCACCACCATCACCGCCACCACCACCACCACCACCACCCTAGACGTCACCACCACCCTCCAAAACACCCTCAACCTCATCAACCCCAATTCACTCCAACAACAACAAACCCAAAAAACCCCATCTTCTTCCTTATCTTTCACCATCCACCCCAGATCCTCCCTCCACAATCACCACCATGACTACAAATCATTAACACTCGCCCGCCTCACCCGCGACTCACACCGAGTCGCTTCCATCATCACAAACCTTAATTTTGCAATCGCCAAAACCAACAACTCTGATATAAAACAAGAGACGAGTTCAAATTTGAAACCTGAAATGTTATCATTTTCTACTCCGGTTTCTTCTGGTATATCTCAAGGAAGTGGCGAATATTTCGCCAAAGTTGGATTAGGCACCCCAACACAATCCTATTACATGGTAATAGACACTGGAAGTGACATAAACTGGATCCAGTGTCAACCATGTGAAGATTGTTATCAACAAACAGATTCAATTTTTAACCCTTCATCATCCACATCTTACAAATCATTATCCTGCAGTTCCCAACAGTGTGCTTCTTTGGACATCAACGCGTGCAGGAACAATAAGTGTTTGTATCAAGTATCCTACGGTGACGGATCGTTCACCGTAGGAAATTTCGTTACCGAAACGGTATCTTTTGGAAGATCCGGTTCGGTACCGAATGTTGCGTTGGGGTGTGGTCATGATAATGAAGGGTTGTTTGTTGGTGCTGCGGGGTTGTTAGCATTGGGTGGTGGTTTGTTATCGTTACCGTCGCAGATTAAAGCGACGTCGTTTTCGTATTGTCTTGTTGATCGTGATTCGAAGGCTTCATCTACGTTGGAGTTTAATTCTATTGCTCCCGAAAACTCTATTACGGCTCCGTTGTTACGGAACCCTAAGATTAAAACTTATTTATATGTTGGATTGACGGGGATATCGGTGGGGGGACGAGCTTTATCGATCCCCCCATCGATATTCACCGTTGACGATACCGGAAGAGGCGGAACAATCGTCGATTCCGGTACCGCGGTGACTCGGTTACAAACGCAAGCTTATAACGCGTTACGAGACGCGTTTAAAGCGCGAGCGAGAAGCTTAAAACCCACTGACGGGTTTTCGCTTTTCGATACGTGTTTCGACTTTTCGTCGATAAAGAGAGTGGCGGTTCCGACGGTGGCGTTTAATTTCGCCGGAGGAAAATCGTTGGTGTTGAAGGCGGAGAATTATTTGATCCCGGTTGATTCACATGGGAAGTTTTGTTTGGCGTTTGCACCTACAAATTCGCCATTGTCGATCATCGGTAACGTTCAGCAGCAAGGGACACGTGTCGGTTATGATTTGAGTAAATCGGTCGTTAGTTTTTCGCCTCGTAATTGTTAAGGAAAAAAGTGTTAGTATAATGGTGTTTGTACTTTTATCAAGTTGCAACAAAAATAGAGACTAAAAGTTATAAGTCGATTTTCATGTGATTATTATGTTTATAAAAACTTTTAGTTAATAATATTATACTCACCTAAAATAATTTTCATATAATTAAATTTGTAAGAAAAGATAATAAAAATACTTAAAACTATAAAGAAATTGTGAGTGTTGTAAAATAAGCCTAATAGCATATGAATAAGAGAAAGAATAATAGAGAGGAAGATGTGATTTCATTAATCAAGTGTGTAATATACATTGAGATACAATCAATATATAGGAGATGAAACTTGGTGAATAAGACTAATCTATTTTAGGCGTTGATAACCATAATAATATATATTTATAACACTCCCCCTTGGTTATCAACCTCATACGCTCGTGATTGCTGCCTCGTTAAAAACCTTGCCAGGAAAACCCAGTGGGACAAAACCGTAGCTAAGGGAAAAAGAGTGCAGCGCGTAAGACTCCCCCTCATTTAAATATCCGTCAAACGATTTGTGTTGATCTTCTATGAAATGGACCAAAACTTCTGTTGTTAATGGTTTCCGCTTGAACCCTTGATGTGCATTTCTTCTACGTTGAGTAATACTCTATAATCTTCATGTAATGCCTCATCTCATAAACAAATGTCGTAATATTTTCCATATTCATTTAATCTGCAAAAACTTAGTAAACTTGTTTCGATGGGTTAGTAAAACATGAATCCAAAATTTATACCTCGAAGGTTTAACCAAAATATATGTTTTAACATAATCCAACGTCTTCTACTTGGATATAAGTTATATCTTACCAATAATTCATATGTGTAGTCGTGTTTAATACTAACACATCAATTGCATTCAACTATGGTATATCTTGACCAATAGTTTCTACCATATTGATAAGATATGATGCCCGTAAGTTTTAATATCCTTTTGATGTAACTTGAACGGTGGATAAACTTAACATTATACAAATGCTCGACATGCCAATCGAGACATAAATATTTGTACTACCATCTTTAATTTAAAATTCTTTCTTCAACAATTTGAATTATTTTCCATCTTTTCACTAGATACGATGGTATTTATGATATACAATTTATATAAACCTCATTTGTTCTTTTAGTAAGAACTTATGGACCATTTATATCATATATATATCTCTTACATATGAGTCAATCACTAGGTCGATTATACCGCATTCGACTCAACTATATTAGTCCATACTCGTCTTGTTAACTCAATAGAATAGACTTTTGATGTTTTGATATCAATGCTTCCCGCATTTATAATATTTCACAAACTTCTTTCAGTTTGACTAATTATTTATGTGCATACAATCATCAATAATTTTGACACATAAACTTTCCGAATTTGTGCATTGATTTCCGAATCATATGTAAACATCTCATCAACAATTTTTCATTTCCAAATTCTATAATGTACCATTCTTGTACATAATATTGTTGAGATATCATAACCATAGTTTCTTTCGTGAATGCTTACTGGGCATAAGAATAACATCCCAAGATGTTTCTCAATTAAATTTTTAAGCACTCAGCTGCTTTAGGAAAATCAACCGAATTTCCAATTATATAAATTAAGTGATGCGTAATAATGTATTCGTATTCAAATATGTATAAAACAATCATATTGTTCTCGAGAACATGCATCACATCACTTTACACGTATCAAGTGAATCACAACCTTTATACAACGCATAACAATTCTCTATTTGTTCTACCAGACTAACGAGATGTTGGAATGACATATATCCACCACTAGAGAATATGTCTCCTCATAATCAATTCAAGTCTTTGCAAAAATCCTTCTGCCATCATTATTTTTTGCTTTCATATAAAAGACATTTTGTATCCAACCTATTAGAGAATTACACGCTGTCTTATTTGCGTCTTCCCATTTTTGGCCAATCATTATTAACTTTTCATTCATAGGCAAGTCTTAGATCTTGATCCTCATTGTTTTCATATTTCAAGCGCTAAATAATAATACTTAAAGTATCATCGACGTCGATTTTCTGTCGATTCCATACAATTCTTTTAGACATCATATAATTTACTGAGATCTCTTCATATTCAGGTACCTGAGGTTCATCTGGAACCATAATGTCTATTGTCTCTTCAGGAGACCCTTATACTATACCTCAACTTAACCATCTTAATAATTGCTCCATTTTTGAGGAATTTATTCTTGGAATCGACTAGTCTATCACGCTTCAGACGTGCCATAGACTCACTACATATATGTAGTTGTCCTTCTAGGACACTAACTTAACCGGAGCATTAGCAACTAATATATGTGAATTAGTACTCTTTTAAGGTCAGTGAATATGTCTGGTAATCGATGAATTATCATTTGAACTTCTAGTTCACACTATTAGTTTGAGGATCAATATTATACAAAGATAATTCATTCAACCTTATTTCACTTTCTAGCTACTTTTTATCTCCCCCTCATGTTGGGAATAAAATTCATACCCAACATGTATTTACAACCTCCTTTGAGGTTCCATCTTTGTGCATTGTGGTGGAACAATTACAAAATATACCGCAGAACCCAAAACCTTAGATGGTAGATATTTGGTTCCTGACCAAAACCAATTAGAATGGGGAGATATTGATATAACTTGTTGGCTTGATGTGAAGAATGTTCTTTCACATAAAATAACATGTTCACAAACATGACGTTGCTCTCATGATCATTGGCTTTGCAATCAATTGAGTGGCCAACTCAACAAAAGCAATTTGTGTATGTATAAGCAATCAAAGTTCGACACTTATTCCAATGATCATTAGTATTTTAAGATATAATACCAAACTAATATGATAATTCGGATTAATGTGCTTGCTATCTGATTAGCTAAGCTACTTATATACACAAACTTCAAGTTGTGAATTTAAACCACTTAGACGATGCATCGGTTTTAAAACTCTAAATGGTATACCCATTAGGTTATGTGTATCATTTATCACTTCTAGAGTATAGGGATTCACACCCCACTTTAATTGGTATATATTTATATCTCTTTAAGAGCAAACATTGTATTTTGTTAATCATGAAGAATCTCTGGTTCTTCAATTCATTTCACATCATCATTGACTCGGCGTGGTCTAACCGGTCATGCCAATAACTATTATCATGATCTATAAACTACTAGTTTATGATCGTTTATGCATTTTGTTGCATATATGCTTACACGTTAGAAGATAGAAGGAAACAATATATTATCATCTCATGCTATCATGGACAATATCTTTTATTTTTTTCACATTTTGTTCTCATGTAATGACTTCTTTTGTTTGTCACCTGCGATGGTCTATCTCATTATTAAAAAGGACATCATTACAATTTTCTGAACTACATCCATAGATACAACTTTTACTCAATGTATATATACTCACATTCACTTCAGGGAATGGAGTAAAACCAAACACTTTTTACATTAGATTCCCGGATATACAAATACGAAATCCGTTCGGACTTTTTTTTTGTTTTTTTTTATTTTATCATATTGCTTCTTCATAAACATATTAAAAGTGTACCAAATGATAATGGTTTTAGCCATACAAATAATTTTCACCTCACATAGGGATATGGAATTCTTTTATACAAGAGAATTACACAATTTCATAATGTTATCATATCTCCAATCCCTTTTGCCACTTTGGCGGTTGATCTCATTATTAGCATCATAATGTTCATAACCGTGACATTAATAATAATCATAATATTTTTAGAGGATGGAGTAGAACCGTACATGTTTCACGGTTTTTCATTATTTTTCGGACATACGGATTTGAAATCCTTCAAGACCTTTTCAACAGATTGCTACTTCAGGAGCATATCTAAGGTATGAAAAATATAATTTTCTCTTTCGATTTAACTTACCAAATAATATTCTCTTCACATAACTTCGATTGAGAAGTAATTATATTTCCATGTCATACAAGATTTACTTGTCTTAAATCTTACGACATTCTATAAATAATAATGACTTATGAAGTACGATCTTCTCTTTACACAACATCACTTGGCATTCTCTTCACACAACATCAACTTAGAAGTTATATACAATCGAGTGCTTGCTCGACTAATAGGTCTTGATCCTACGACCTTTTATGAATCGATAATGAGATATATGAAGTATGACACTTCATGTGTCATATCTAAGTATGACACTTCGGGTGTCATATCTTACGACCTTCTTTGAATCTATAATAAGATGTAAGTATGACACTTCGGGTGTCATATCTAAGTATGACACTTCGGGTGTCATATCTTACAACCTTCTTTGAATCTATAATAAGATGTAAGTATGACACTTCGGGTGTCATATCTAGGCATATTTGTACTCTTTCATGAGAGTGAAATAAATAAATAGTAACTTTAAAATATAGCATCCAAAATCACATATAATGTTATCATACACTTACCACTTTTTCGTCAAAGAAATTGGTATCTCTTAAGATCAAACACATTTAACTCTCAAGTAAAAAGATGTGAGTACTATAATTGAACAAGTAAAAGCAAAACCAAAAACATAGGTAATATAATGTAACTTTACTAATGAATAACTCAAATTATAAATAATAAATATTTATTTTCTAACTAGCAGTAACGTGATTTTTTTTTCAAATATTAAAAAACTTGACATCCTACTGTGTAAACCAAAAGAAACCCAAATAGGTTAAAGAGATACATGCTCTTTATAAAACACTTCTAAAAGAGTAAAAGGTTATAACCCTTTTTTCGTTTGACAGAAAAAAATACGATACAATTTGATTTATTTTTATTTAATATAATAAAATCACACAAAAAAAATATAATTCACCAACATAACTTAGTTTTAACCCCAAAATTTAAAACCACATCAATACAAATTGTAATAAAACTTAATTTTCTTCTTGCCTGACCCCTTACTCGATCGGTTTCCAAATCTCAATACCAAACCCAACTTTTTTTTTTTTTTAACTCATAAGGATTTTGAAACGATAAATTAAACATAAATGTTGGTTAATCCCAAATTGTATATGTAGTATAATATCGATTATTTAAAGGGGCTAAAAACAAAAGAATTAAACAATATTTACATACCTTATGATGATTCTAACTCAAATGCAATTCGTGCTGATAACGTGTTGTAAAATAAGCCTAATAGCATATGAATAAGAGAAAGAATAATAGAGAGGAAGATGTGATTTCATTAATCAAGTGTGTAATATACATTGAGATACAATCAATATATAGGAGATGAAACTTGGTGAATAAGACTAATCTATTTTAGGCGTTGATAACCATAATAATATATATTTATAACAGTGAGAGGTTTGTTTTACTTTTTAACAATAAAAAAGTAGATATTTTTATGGATTTGCGGAACATTAATATAGTACAAATGTCAAAGTGAGTATGGTGGTTGGGTGGTAAATTGATAAGAAGGGAAAGTTGATGAAACCCGTGAGTAATGGTCCCACAAAGTACATATGCGGCAGAATAGGTGTGTGATTAGAATTAATTTGTCATTATCTTTGAAAATGTGTACTTATTTATTTATTAAAGTTTAATAGCAAACGATTTTAAGGCGCTCTCTCTTTTTTTTTAACAGCAATACCGAAAAACCCATGGTTAGACCATCCGAAAGCAACCATCCCATTATGAGTTACTCCGTTGCACCCTCCCTGAAAAGAGGAAACCCATCCAGATAAAACGGGAAACCCCTCTTCTGGCCAGGGATAAAACCCCTGACCTTGTGAAACCTAAGACTTGCGTCTTACCGTTGGACCACCACCCCCAACGGCTTAAGGCTCTATCTAATAGTTAATGTTCTCTAAGAGTATTTTTCATCATGTAGATGGTAACTAGATAAGAGGTATTATATCAAAAAGGGACGTAATTAGATAATGATTTTCTATCATTACCAAGAGAGAGAAGTTAGAAAGAAAGTATGAGAGAAGTGGGGAAGAGAGAGAGGGGCGTGAGCGTTACTAAAAAAGGCCAAGAGCTTATTTTTGCCCATAACGCCCCCTACGTTGGTGTGCAGGGCGTTATGTAGCGTTATTGGGCATAACGCATTACATGTAGCATAAACGGTTAATATGAGGTATTTAAAATTGTATTAATTAAGGATGTTTAGGGTTCAAGATTCACTCAAAACAAATAATAAGGTTTTTAGGTTGGGTAAAAAGGTTTTCTTACCTATTGTGAGTTTCCTCATAGCGAAAAAAATAAGAATGATCATGTGCGACAATGATACGTAAGTAATTCAATTTGTCGGGGAAAAATATTGTTTAATAACATTAAACTTGCACACTCTAAAACTACTAATAAATTTAAATCATAATGTTTGTTGGTAATTTATGTCTCAAGGGATTCAACACGAGTAAGTGAAAGGCCTAGAGTCGTGGACCAAATAAATATGTTGAGTTTCATTAAATGTTGTTAATGATTTTATGAGGTGTATTAGGTCATTCAAGTTTATTAGATAACTTGTTAAACAAGTTAGAGCTATTAGGTTTCTTATTATAAATACATGACCGTGTTAAAGGTTATGCATGAGATGTAGTCTAACGAGTTAGGTTAGATTATATAAACTGAGTTTAGGGTTATTTATTATACTACGTTTTTTAGTGAGTCTTCTTAATACAACACAGATTTGTGGGAGTTAGCCATAATCATATGTTATGTTTGTAAATTGTTTTGTTTGAGTTAGATCGATTTAATCCTGGTTCAAGACCAGACTATGCTGATTAATTACTAATTTGTTTATGCTAACTATTTATACTAACATGACGTTACTAACAAGGCTCGAAACTTTGGCTCTAAGGGTAGCATCTTCATTAAGATTAGATCCAACCCTCAATGAGAAGTTAATTGTGATTTAATTTGTGGGATAAAATACCACCAATTGTCCGTTACACCCTCGATTAGTTGCTTATTCAGGAACTCACGATTTGTTTTTGGTTCTTAGCGGAGACTTCCCAAGAGGTCACACATTCTAGTATTACTCTCACATGAGCACGTTTAACTATGAAGTTTTCATCTACTTGATAGCCAAAACACATTAATCATATCTGAGCCTGGACATTTTTTATGAACCAATAATCTTTCATGTCCATAATTAATATGAGATTTTCCTAGGATATCACAATTGATCATGTTAATCCTATATTAATCGTTATAATAACTATTGTTTATTGGTATGTTTAATAAGAAATATTCTTCGTGTAATTAAATTATTTAAATTTAATGCTAGATAAGTAGATTAAAAAAAGGTGAATTTTTGTTTATCTTGCAAAGACTATTAAGTTATTGAAACTTCTTTATAACCGTGTTAGAAATCCCTCCATATCCCTGAAAAAAAATATCATATCATTTTACGTAAATGAACCATTTACTACTCTTGAGAGGGGGTCATCTTAAACTTAATTGTCATTGAAAAACTACTTCATTAATTAAACTAATTTAATTAAATAAAACACATAAAATCTCACGAGATCGTTAGCGAGGTAGGGAGCCCGTGAAGCAGCCCATGAACTGAGGTCGGCACAAATAGGCCGGTGTGGTCACGAGCTCATTCACTAGTGAAGCACGCTCCATGTAACCTAAGTTAGCAGGTTGATCTTGTTTATTTAGAGCACTCCGACATATAAAAGAACAACTTAAATTATTTTAATCGTTTTTTTAATTTGTTTTCTTTTTGTTGCATACTTGCATTAATTTTATGTTACCGAAACGTGATATATACACGGGTGGTGAGGAAAGTAATTTAAACTTTATCAGAGAAAAATACAAATATCATATTCGTTTTAAACGTTTCAATTATCACATTTTGGTTTCTACCGATCTTAACTATCGAATTGACTAGTAATAGTCCCAACTTTTATCACTTTAACAACCAACATGCCGGCTATCGTTAATTTATTTTCAACGACGTTACAATTTTTACGAATTGAACACTGATGTATTAGGGCTTTTAAGCAGAATGAGAATACATGCGATTAATGTAAAAGTATCTTGAAACGGCGCTTCGAAATCCGATTGAAGCACCGTTAGGTTTAATTACCCGATTGAAGCACCGTTTCGTTGTTTGGAGTGTCGTTTCGAAGTAACTTTTACGTCAATCACCTCTTATTCTCCTTCCGCTTAAAAACCTAAAACATGGGTCTTAAATTCGAAAAACTTAAAGCTGGTAAAAGTTTTTTAACGACGACCTACTGTTACAAAGTGATAAAAGTTGGGACCGTTACTAATAATTTCATAGTTGAAACCGATAAAAGTCAAAATTTAATAGTTAGTGGTGTTAAAAACAAAGGGTTATTGGATTTAATTACCTTCAACTATTGGTTATTGACCGCTGTCACTCTCAAGTATCATTTTGGTTAATATAACTCTCAACTAAACACTTTGGTGTCCGTATCACCAAAGTTAACAAAAATTGACTTGAATTGGTTAACTTTTGGTGATACGTACAATAAAGTGTTTAGTTGGGAGTTATATTTAGGGGTGTTCATTATTCGAATACCATTCGAATTATTCGAAATTCGATACGAATCGAATTCGATTAAGGCCATTCGAAATCGACTTTTGGTCATTCGATTCGCATTCGATTCGAATAATTTTGTCGAATGTGGATCGAATACGAATATGATTTTTAGTATTCGCATTCGATTCGCCCAATTCGAATAAAATATATATATATATATACATAGAGGAGAGTTATCCTACATAGTGTTGGAAATCTAAGAAGGCTAAGAAGGATTTATGACCTTTAGATCTCTTTTTTAATGGTTGAGATCAATTTGTAGGAAAAAAAATTGGTGGAAGGGTACATTAGTCATAGCCACTTTTATTGACTTTCTCTCTCCACATGCAAGGCACATGCCAATTCCCCCACTTTTTTTAAAACTTTCATAACTTTTGGATACGATATTATTTTTTTAAAAAAATTACACCAAAAAAACAAGCGTTTTGTTATCTTTAAAACGCGTATAATATTGATATATAAAAAATAAAAAAAAAATTCGGCACTTGTCTAGTCCTTGTGTAATATCATGTGATTGTGTTTTATTATAACTAGTGAAATATCACTTTTATCGGTTCATTCTTAAGTCATTATATAATATCATCTTATTATAAATATTTGTTGTGTCATATTATGTGTTTAGAAATTATCACCGTGTCACAAATTGTTAATATGTGTTTGAGAAATGTTCAAAGACAACGTCATTTTTTGTTACAAAGTGTGAGAATGACACAATGGTAAACAAAGACACAATGACACTTTTAAAAAAATTATAACTCACAATATAAATCAAATTTGAAAAAAGTGGTTCGGAGACCTTGTTCCCCATGTATTCCTCTTTCAGAAAATAAATAAACGAAAATATAAAAAAAATTAAAAAAATTACCGTTTTTTTTATTTTTTAAATTAGACACAATGAAAAAAGACACAATGAGAAAATAGTAGTTTTTTTAAGTTTTGTTTATTTATTTTTTAAGGAGGATGATGTGAGAGCAAGATTTTGAAATACTTTTTGTGTTATTGTGTAATTATTATTAGATCATTGTATAATACTTGTCAAATAAGATTACACAATGACCCGATGAATGACACAACAACCTTACGGATGACACAATCACACAATGACCTGATGAAAGACACAATGACCTGACGGAAGACACAATGGCCTGACGTTAGACACAATGAGCTGAAAAATTGTGAAAAAAAAGTTCGTTTTTTATATATCAATATTATACGCGTTTTAAAGAGAAAAAAATTCTCGTTTTTATGGTGTAATTTGTTTAAAAAAATAATGTCGTATGTAAAAGTTATAAACGTTTTAAAAAAGTGGGGGAATTGACATGTGACTTGCATGTGGAGAGCGAATATTTAAAAAAGTAGGCATGACTAAAATACCCCCTCTCCTAATTTTCCTAGATGCCACATGTCAATCTCTTATTGCTTCTTAGCCTTCTTAGATTTATAACACTATGTAGGTGAACCTCACTCTATATACATATATATATGTATTTTAATATATATTTTTTAACATATCAATTAAATATCTATATATATATAAATATGATTTAATGGGTTTGAAGTAAAGTTAAAAATACCCAAATACAACCCATTACCCAATCTTAATTGTTGTTTCCGCATATGAACATGATTTGGTACTGTGTCAGCTGCTTAATTGTTGTTTCTATAGGTTTTAAACTTGTTTAAAGTACTTTTTGTTCTTGATTATACAATTTTAGACCTTTTTTAACATGTTTAAGACTTGTTGATGTGCTAGTATTTTTCATATTGTTTGGGTGATGTTTTGTATATTGTTTGGGTGATATTTTGCACATTATTTAGGTAATGTTTTAGACTTATATTATGTTGGTACTACATTTGTATGGTTACTTGATGTGTTTGTTTATTTATATTTTCTAAAGCGAATACATTCGAATCTATTCGAATTCGAATAACTTAATCGAATCGAATACATACATTTTAATTCGAATGTGGATCGAATACGAATACAGTTTTTAAAAGTCCCAATTCGACCAATTCGATTCGCCTAATTCGCCCAATTCGCATTTGATTCGAATGAACACCCCTAGTTATATTGGTCAAAGTGATACTTGAGAGTGACAACGACCAATAACCAATAGTTAGAAGTGATTAAATTCAATAACCCAAAAACAAATATACATTTATTTTATCCGAGTAATTATTAGGGCGTATAAAAGTAAGATATCTAAACGTATGGGTTATTTTCAGAATCTCATCATATCTTATGACAACATTAAAGTTTATATTGCTCTATGATTAATTAAAGTAAATAAAATATATGCCTTTTATTTTGTTGAGTCATGACATTAAACTTTGTTTGGTGATTTCAATTAAAGATTATTAAATATCGGTCTGGCTATTGATAGAACTTCATTCTACATTTTTAGCATCGAATCTTTTATAAAGAACCTACCTTTTTTATGAAAAGTATAACTTTGAAAAGCAAGCATATATGATATATACATACATACATATTGTTGGAGATAAGATTTTAGATGTAATGCTCATTTGTGTTCTTGATATCTCACAATTCACAAATTTACTTAATTAATTTGTAGCATGCTTATTAATTAGACATAACATTTCTCATAAGCTTCATTTACAACTCATATTTACAAGTTGTGAATTGGTTCTTATAAAAACTGTTGCTACAACAAGAATATGGCGAGGAGGGTAGTGACGATGTTCTAAGGTCCATGGTTTGGTAATATGAACTATGAATGTTTAAGATTAGAGAATGTTAAGAGAAAGAGAGGAGTGAGGTGTGTGTGTGTTTTTAGAGTGGAGTGCAAGAGCCAAGTTGTGTATGAATGTATATGGACTTGTCTTCAGATTGCAGCAACTTATATACACAAGATATTGTGTATTGCCCAAGCAAATCTAATTCAAATCTGAAAGGTTCAGGAGCTCCTGGCTCGAGGCTGCCCCTCGACCAGTGCACCTTCCATTCTTGGCACCCTGCAGCACCTCAGGTCTGAATAGTGGAATGTGTTTTTAGCCATTTTCGTGTAAAGGCTTTTCCCTGCATTAATTGTATTCAGTCTTGCTTTTCCAAGTATATCTTTTGAAGATATTGTGAGATATGTTTGGATATTTGTTGTGGAAGCAAGTGTCAGGTTACTGTAGCGCTACTGTTCACGTACCAGACTTCTGGCTCCTGGCTGCTGGCTTCCGGCTGCCCAACCAAGTGGTTATATGACCTACGTCATCAGCCCCCCAGTCATAAGCGCTTGTGATGTATGTCATAAGTGTTTGTGACTTAGAATCATTTGATTGCCTTTGGATTTTTAGCTTCTGGCTCGTAGCTGCAAGCTTCTTAGTCTGTTGTAGTTCTTAGCAATTGAAAGGTTATCGTCTGCCTGATTGGACGCGATAAAATAGCCTAGGGCAGAAGGTGGCGATAAGATTTTAGCCAGCCGCCCTTTAGCTTTGTTAGCTTTTACGAGCTTCCATGCATTTGATGCTGACCCGTTATGCTTTGGCACGTTTGAGTTCTAGCTTATTAAGCTTCTACGTTGTATTGCTAGGACTGTGATGGGTCGAATAACGAGATTGTATCATATTTCGTTGATAATGTATTTATCTCGTGTTAAAGTTTTGAAGGGTAGCTTAGCCTTCGAGCAATAATGTCAAGTGTCATTGAAAGATTATGGCTTGATGGCTCAATGAAGATTCTTAGCAAGTCATGAATTGTACTAAGTGATATTTATCAAGTTGATATGTTGACTTGGCCAAATATATTGCATGTTGTTACACATGCTAGGCGTAGTGTGTGAGCTCTATGTGGTAGAAGGCGAGCTTCTTGCACATCAAAGTAGACTATGCTTCTTTTTGGCTAACTCATCATGACTTGGTAATATACTTTCAAGTTTTCTTATTATCGAAAATTTGAAGGTATTTAGCAATCATTTTTATTGTGAGAAGCTAAAATGTAAGCTTGTCGTTCGTACTTGAGAGAGCATAATAGTTCGACCGTGAATGAAAGCATTGCATCAGTGAGCCTTTGATACAAGCAATGGCTTTTAACATTGATTTTATAAGGTCAATATACACAATCTTCTTACATCTTAGAGTTCAATAGCCTACTTGGGGTATCTATTCATGAAGCCGTCATATTTGTGTATGTGTGCGCTCGGGTGCCTGCCAATTGTCCTTTGCCGAGTAAAAGCTTTTGGATTTTGTTAATCAAACAGAACAGCTTGTCTACCCAGATGTTTTGGGTCTTTGAGCTGACGTGTAGATTTCATTTTTTGACATAAGCGATGGAAGCTAGCAGGTAGAAGCAGACGGGGAAAATCGGTGAGCTCAAATGAGGTAAATCGGTGAGCTTCATGCCTGTTGAGATACGTTTGTGGTACATGCTTGTGAGTTTCTTTTGTATAAAAGACAATTTATTGCATATGTTGGCAATATTATTTCGTATTAAAACGAACTTATCACACATGTTAGCGAACTTATTGTGCATATGATTAAGCTTCGAAGGTTAGATAGTTTATTGCATACTTGCATGTACTAGTAAGCTTTGAAGAGTAGCTTATCATGTATGCTGGTAAGCTTCTTTTGCCATGCTATAAGCTTCTTTCACGCATAGATAGGCGTTTCTTGAAGTTTATTTAAGAGGCTTCTTTTCTTCAAAGTATGAGACTAGGTTTTTGTCTCTTTTGATTTGGTTTAGCAACGAATGGCTAGCATTGAGTTGCTAAAATATGTGGACAAGCATGTTGTCTAGGGAGCTTATGCCTTTGAAGTTATATGACATAAGAAGGTCAAGCTCTTCTTGAGTGAAGTGTCTTTAGCCATGCCTTTCAAAGTCACTATCCGCTGACATTTTAGTTGGCATGGTACTTCAGATTCTTTTATGACTCGTGCCTTTATGCGAGCAGCGGAGTTGATAGAATTTTAGGATAAATTGGCTGTTTTCCGAACGAGCTTTTTTATACTCATTGTGGTATTTTAGACACCTCGTCGGGTCCCATTTGATGTCATGTTAGCCTATGCGGGCGATACATGAATTTTTTATGCAATTGTTTGGCCTTGAAGGCACTTTATACATGTGATTTGCTCATGTGACCTCTTAGTCTTAGAGGAGATAACTTATCTTAATTTTGTCGTTTATGGTGTATCGTTTTCGTAGTCTCATCGAGGTACGGTGCTGCAGTTCACCTTACCTGATTTAACTAGGAAAGTTAATGTACCTTATCCTATCTGTTAAGTCCCAAGAAGCTTTTTCTTCTTGGATTTGTTTCATAAGTTAGAGTAATTTTCTTTCTTGTACTTATGGAGCAGATTTGGCGTGAGGTGCTCACCCTCTTTCATGGATTGATTTTATGTATCCATAGAATTGTATTGTTTTAGGAATTCACCCTGTATACAGGAAGGTATAGCGCCTTGTTTCCTGTTGAGCGATATGGCCTAGGAGCTCAACCCTTTACATGGAGAGGTGTAGTTCCGGACCCCATGGAGCCTAGTTAGGAGGGGCTCACCATTCGATAGGATAATAGACGAGGTTCAATATGAATTAATTGTGTATGTGAAACCATGAGTCTTAAAGGACTTTAAACGTCGCCAGATAAAGAGGCTCATGAGAATTTTTATTTTTTTTATCGAGTTTACCTAAGGTAGGTTGTCTCATGAATATTGTATTCATCTTGTAAGGTTAACGTTTATGAGTTAACACTTTGTAGAGCTCTCTTTTAGGAACCATGTCCTAATTAGTGTTTGAAGGCTGCGAATCGGTTTATTGGCGATTCTAGTAATGCACTAATGTAGGTATTTTTTGCTATCTTTTTACAAGAAGATGAATTTTCTTGCATGTCATGCTCACGTTAAAGCTTGTACCTTTGGTGTATTGTCATATGTTGTGTATACAAAGTTAAATGAAAAGAAGAGGGTGCTTCTTTTCCGTAATAGAGAATGTGAGCTTCTTTATTGTTGCATGTGAGCTTCTAAGGCACCAAGGTGGACTGCCTTCTTGTATAAGATAGTTAGTTAGTCTACCTTTAGTGTAAGCTTCAAAAGCTTTTTTGCAATTGTAGAAAACATAGCAATCTGATTTCTTAATCGACACTTGGGGAAGGTACAAGTACCTTGTAACATTTCTAAGTAATGTCAAGTGTGAGAATATATCCGTTGATGTTGTCATTATTCACACAAAGTTGACTTCACCCCATTGCTATTATGATATATTAGGCGACGATCTTTGATTAATCGTCTTTATGAGCTGGTTTACTGGGGAAAGTAACTAAAAGAAGATGTCTTGAGACAGGAGAAGCCTTCTTTACTATTATAAACTTTAAACCGCATGAGACAAAGGCATAGCTTTATTTTACGCAATGGTTAATTGCTTCTATGCTTGTTGAATCATAATGTGGTATTCGTTTATTTTGCATATGCTCAAATACATGAAAGCTTATGAACTGAGCTTCATGTGTTTCCGAGGTGATAAACTTAGAAGATTAGGCTTCTGAGTTTGAGATTATGACGATTTTAGGTCTTCCCATGTCTACAATTGTCTTTACAAACTTAGAAGTTTCGGATCAAGCAATCTTATAGATTTTGTAGAGTTGATAGTAGTATTCAACAAATCCGAACTTGTTTTTTTTGACTTAGACAAAGTGTTATGGTCAAACGCTTTAGTTTAAGGTTAAGACCTTTCTTCTCTAGCGCGTTGGCTAGGTTCTTAGCATGTGCCATTGTTTTAGCGAGCTGCTTTGGTGATTAAGCAAGTCGCTTCGGTGTTATATTGTAAGCTGGTGCTTTATCATGGTGTTTTGATGATAGGTCGTTAGCTTAGGTGAGATATTTTGATGCTCTCATGAGCTACGTTTTTGCTTTCTCAAGCTGCTTCTTTAGCTTATTGGCTGTTGCATTACCCATAGGTTGAAGAGTTTTTGCTTGTTTTAACGACCTATGTGCTTTTCCATGAGTTTCTTTAATGCTTCTTATGGATTGCGATCGTGCTTCTAAGCCTTGTAGGCTTTGTAGGAGCTAATCATCGAATAGAGATTGAATCCTTAACGGTAGCAACTAGTGCATCTAAACTCATTATTTCGTATAGAAGTTATTCTTGTCATAAGAGTCCTTCCACAAGGCGTTCTTAGCAAGTTTCTTTGATGATTGAGCGAGATGCTTGTTAACCTTGACTTTGTAGGTTTTGTTTACACCAAAGTCTTTCGATTCAAGGTAAGCGCTTTAAGGTGCTCTATGTAGGTGGAATCACCTGATTAGAGCTATTTGGTTGAAGCTTGAAGGATGTATCGGTATTTCAGTTAGTTCAACACCTTCTTCCTTCACCCTGTAGCTTATTCATTTGCTCTTTAAGTAAAAGAAGCAATGTTCATGCCATAAAGAAGCACGTACCTTACTCTGACTATGGGCTTGCTCGGGGTTTATTTGGTTCCCCTGTTGATTTTACATATGTGGCGAGCTGCTTGTGTCTGTCTTAGTTATTTAACAAAATTTTTAGCCTTCAAATGCTCGTTGCCATTTAAGTTTTTGAGCAAAAGCCTAGTTTACTCATATAACTATGTCATCAGCCCCCAGTCATAAGTAGTCATGGCGTAGTTATGAGTGTTTATGACTCAATATTCTTCTTAGTTCTTCGACTTCTCATTTATGAGCTACTTAAATGAGTTAGATTTGTAACAACTGTTTAATGGCGGGAAAGCTCTGAGCCCCCAGGTCCCCATAGGTAAAGGTTTGTGGAGCTTATTTCCTCATTGAAGCTGAGTCGAAGCCAATTGAAGAAGGTATGGAATGATCTTTGTTCATTTGAAGGGTATTTCATGGATATAGCTATTTAGCAGCCACCTCAGCCTAAAAGGTATGTTTCCTCTTTTTGGAGTTGCTTATTTTTGGGTAAGGTAAGCATCTGCCTTAGGCCACATGTTTGTTCCATTAAAGGATCATGTTGTGTTGGAAAGAGGTTAGTCTCATGTTGATGTTTCGACCATAGATCCGTCCATCCTTAGAAAATGATGATTTGGTTTGTAAAGTATGGCTGAGGTGTCAAGCTTTAGTCAACACGTTCTCTGCTAAAGTTTGTCTTTAGGTGAGAGTGTAGTGAAAAACTTTGCCTGGGATGCTTTTGTTATGTCGATGTTTTAGTAGGCTACTGTAGACATTAAGTAGGCTACTTTGTTGTTTTATCGACGTGTTTTTGACGTTTTTATTTTATTGTTCTTTAAAGTGCTTTAGTACTAGTAGCAAGTGTTTCATATACTTCCGTATGATCCTTCCATGTTTGCATGGTTTTACGGTTCTGAAGTCCAAATGGACTGGTAGTATCTTTGGTGGTATATAAAGTATTTCTTTACTTTGTGTCATTATGAGTAGAGTGACATAAATGTCCTTCATGTTTCGTTGAGGTCAAACGAGGTTGAGCTCGTGGCTTGTCAGACGAGGTTGAGCTCGTGGCTTGTCAGACAAGGTTGAGCTCGTGGCTTGTCAGACGAGGTTGAGCTTGTGGCTTTCAAGGCCTTTGTTTATATGATTGGGGATCTATAAGTGGATCCGCTGGTGTGGAGGTTTACTATGGAACCTCTTCTTTTAGCTCCAGCACAGTATGTCACAATGTTTTCTTTGAGACTGTATTACTTTGCACGAAGTAAGGGGATAAGAAAGGTAAGTATGATCCTATGAAGGGATGCAGAGCTTTGTTTGTTGGATTCGTTTAGTGTCTTGCTTGACCAATCCGTTTGTAAAGAAGTTACCATTGTGCTTTGTGGTTTGACCTGTATACCAGTGGTCAATATGTAGCTTAGTAAGCGAGAAGCTTCGTGTGTCGCTCCTGTGTGGTATCAATAGATACGTTAATGTGATCGTGAGAAATAATCACATCTTTATGAAAATATCGATGCCATTTTGCTTTAAGAATATAGCTGGCTTGAGTTTATAATGTCTCGAGAAGCTTGAAGCTTGAAAATAATGGCTGAGAAGTTTTGTCTTATTATGTAGACACTACTGTGTTCCAAAGCTTGTTATGAGCGAAGCATTTGACTTTTGCGAATATGTGCTTGTTCCTTTTTAAAGACGTGAGAAGCATTGTTTATGCATGATCATTGATGTGCTAGTGTCATGCGTAGGTGTTAACCATGTTTGCTTCTTTGGTCGTGATTCTATTTTAAGGCTTCTTTACATCTTAGCCTCCCTAAGGTGTAAGCCATGTTTGTTTCTTTGTTCTCACGAGTCCTTGATGACAAGGAAAGAAACGTTTATGGATATTTTCTTTTATGGCTTCTGAGCTTTGCTTCATGGGGAAGCTATCAGCTCGTTTGGAAGGTTTTTTACCTGCTAGAATGATGCTTCTGTTGGAATTTTTGACCGCTCATCTTCTTCGAACAGCGTTTTTGAAGTTGTGTATATTTATCCTTTCAGTGGTTCTTTGTAGGATAACCCTTTAAAATTCCTATGAAGCTTCAAAGGACTTTTATATTAGTATCTTGGTATAAGATGTTGACTTTCTTCTTATTTAGCTTCTTTTGAGTGAAGTTCGTTAAGAAGCTTATGCTTCAATTACCAAGGGATGTGTATTCGAACTAGGGTTGTGTCGAGCCAGTTAATGTGTGGCAATGTTCGACATTTGTTCATTTCTTTTTTCCAACTGCTCTTGTAAACATGTGCAGGTAGTCTTCCGAGTTATTATTTTCATTTGCTTCCGTTTGGAGGAAGTCCGGTGATGTTTTTAAACGAAAAAGGATCCTTGGACAAAAATCTTGATTTTGATTTGACAGTCACATTTAGGGATATACAACCCTTCTTTGGACTTTTCCGAAGGATTTTATGGTGAGATTTGCCTTTAGCGAAAAGTAGGAAGTGTCTTAGACGGAGCCTTCCATGTTCGCTGGTGATGTGTATCTCATCATTTCTTGACATCATGGTTGTCGTATGGAATATAAGGTTTGCTATCAGGTTAGGGAAGCTAGATAGAGACCCTGACTTGCACAAGTGATGTTACTTGTTTAAGTCTTAAGCACGACTCGCTTCTTTGGAGCATTACTCATGTACATGGTTTTTATCAACCGTCTTTGTTTCATCTAGAGGTTTCGTATGCCATGTGTTGATATGAGTTGATTCATAGCTTAAGACATGTGTCGCATTTGTATAAATGTTCAAAAACAAATATGGCTTTGTCTGTGTAAAAGAAGTATGTTTAGGATACTAGAGACATGTTTCTAGTTGTTCTCTAAGTATGGCTTATGTATACTTCATGTCTTTTTGGGGCTACTCGTTTGTCTGCTTTTAGCTAGTGTAACTCATACATTTACCTTTATTATGTAGGTTAAAGTCACATATTGGAAGAGAGTTTTTCTTCTCTGGTGATCTTTTCAAAGAATTAAAGTTTTGGTAATGTATGTTGGTTTTTAGGCCGTTACATACTTTGGATACTGTAGCAAGATGCTTATGAGTTTATGAGCTGAGAAGCTAATGTGTGTGGCTTCCGGGCTTCTCGCCTTTTTTTTATATCACTGCTATTTGGATAATCTCATTTGCATGACAACATTGGTACATCATAGATATTAATCCCTGTAACTTCTCGTTGAAAGAGGATTTTTATAACATTTTACTGTTGGAGCTTCTTTGCTTTTCGGTTTGTTGACTACCTGATTACCAAGTAGCTTGGAGTGAGATTTGTCGGCTGGAAGCAAGGAGGTGTCAGCCGAAAGCAAGGAGCTGTCAGCCAGAAGCGAGAAGCTGTTAGCTGGGAGCGGTTAGATGGAAGCAAAAAGCTATCATCTGTATTTTCACATAGATAGAACACCTACTTACGTTACCGGTTTCCGGTTAACGGTGTTTATCATGCGTCTGATTGAAACTAAATTCCGGTTGCTAAATGTTTTGCTTCTCAATGAGTAGGTACCTATTAACGGTGTTATGGTACCTGTTTCAAGACCGTATTCATAGATGTCGGTTGTGTTCGGTTCTTTACTTTGTTACCTTGCTAGTCAGTTTATCCGGTTCACTTATACTTGTTGAAGATGTGTTAAGGCTACAACAAATAGGAAGCTTGTACATCTTTAAAGTTGTAGTGAACAGGAAGCTTGTAAAGTTGTAACAAATATGAAGCATTTGTAGCTGAATATGAAGCTTGTTTAGCTGCATTTGCTTGTAAGCTTGTTTATCACAAGTAAGCTTTTTTATCCATGCTAAAAAAATACAAGGCTGGAGTGAGCTGTAGGCTCGTTGATCCAAGCTGAATAGTTCTAAAGTCGTGGTCAGCTGTAAGCTCGTGCATCCAGGCTGAGCAGCTGTAAAGCTTTTGTGAACAGTAAGCTCGTGTACCTAGGTTGAGTAGCTGTAAAACTTTTGTGAACAGTAATAAGCTTGTGTACCCAGGTTGAGTAGCTGTAAAGCAGCCGTGAACAGTAAGCTCTTATACCCAGGTTGAGTAGCTGTCAGGTTGTAGCTGTCACATTTCTTTTTTGTGAAGACTATTTTTCTTCTTTTTAAAAGTGTGTAGCAAAGTAACACAAAAGTAATGTCTTACTTTAAATTTCTTGTTTTCTTTCAACAAAACTTCATGGATTCGTCAGTAGCAAAAGTTTAAACACATGAATCAAAACATTCAACATTTTTGCTTGACTTTTATATATGTAACTATCATGTAGGTTTATGTGGTACACTATGTTTAACAACTTGTACATATGGTTGATTATAACTTTGCCATTCTAGTGAGCACTACATAATGTTTTGTACATATGTGGTAAAAATGTGACCACATGTAAATATAATGAAGAATATATCTTTTATGTTTTTATCATAAAATGAGTTTTGTTGAGGATATACGGTTTTATATGTATGTTTTTTGCAAGTAGTTAACATGTACTACTAAAATGAAGATAATCGAGATATTTTTACAAATAGTTGACATGCTCGAGTAAATATGAACTTTTTGTACAAAAAACACATACCTAGTTACCGTAGAGTGTTAGAAGGCGTAAAAGGTTACCTAGTTTCTTCAAGAGGTAAGTCTACCATGTCGATGAAAAATAACACATCTTTCTTTGATGAAAATCTTGTTGCTTTCGTAGGAGATGAAGATCTTAAAGATTGTAGATCTTGTAATGACGGTTCGACCAAAGGTCCGTCCGCTGCTGCCTGCTGGAGCACTACAACCAACCCCTTCAGCCGATGCATGGATAGAAACCGACTAGAAACCGTCTTCCTCGACCATAAAAAGAGATTACTTAGGAACAAGGGCTGAAACTACCGGAAAATTGTTCTAAGTAGTGCAGCCCCACGGTGGGCGCCACTTGTTGCTACAACAAGAATATGGCGAGGAGGGTAGTGACGATGTTCTAAGGTCCATGGTTTGGTAATATGAACTATGAATGTTTAAGATTAGAGAATGTTAAGAGAAAGAGAGGAGTGAGGGTGTGTGTGTGTTTTTAGAGTGGAGTGCAAGAGCCAAGTTGTGTATGAATGTATATGGACTTGTCTTCAGATTGCAGCAACTTATATACACAAGATATTGTGTATTGCCCAAGAAAATCTGATTCAAATCTGAAAGGTTCAATAGCTCCTGGCTCGAGGCTACCCCTCGACCAGTGCACCTTCCATTCTTGGCAGCCTGCAGCACCTCAGGTCTGAATAGTGGAATGTGTTTTTAGCCATTTTCGTGTAAAGGCTTTTCCCTGCATTAATTGTATTCAGTCTTGCTTTTCCAAGGATATCTTTTGAAGATATTGTGAGATATGTTTGGATATTTGTTGTGGAAGCAAGTGTCAGGTTACTGTAGCGCTACTGTTCACGTACCAGGCTCCTGGCTGCTGGCTTCCGGCTGCCCAACCAAGTGGTTATATGACCTACATCATCAAAAACTATGACTTTTTTTCTTTCTAAAATGTTTAAATTTTCTTGGGGAATGTTTGTTAAAGAATGTCACAAGTGGGACGAAAATAATCACCAAAGATAAGAGATATACCACTACGTACACAATCATTATGAAAATATATCATTTTTAGAGTTAAGTATAATTTACATCCTTTGGTTTACATTCAAAGTCATATTACATTCTCGTCTGAAAAACTAGACCGTTTGCACCCCTATAGTTTTTAAAGCGGGTCATTTGCACCCCTCACTAACTTTGACGGTTAATTGACCATCTAAATTGTTGGAAATTAGGCCCAAAATCACAAACACGAACACATAAACTGAACGAACTGTTCGACTCTTGTATTAGATAAATAAACCGGGACTTCTACAAAAACTCATTCAACCCCTATTTATACTAAACAAATAGTAAACCTAACCCAACTATAAAACTTATAAACCTAGATAAATAATCGAACTCAATTATAGCCTAATACTAACTCAATTAAATAATTAATAATCTCAAATAAATAAAATTATTTATTAGATCAAATCAAGATTAACATCTTCATAAATAATGGTTAAAATACCATTTTACCATCTTTAAACCATTTAAAACTCATTTTTCAAACCCATTTTTAAACTCCTAATCAATTTTAGGGCAAAACCTTCAACCCAAATTAAAACTCTATTTTTCGATTTTTTGTGATGTTGGGTACAAGAACATAGTCATTGTCCAAGAATATGGGAATCCTACAGATGTAAATTGATATAATAAATTCTTAAATGCTTAAAAGTCGTTTTTACCCCCTTCAATTAACACTCAACTAACGGACAAAGTTAGGGATGGGTGCAAATGACCCGCTTTAAAAACAATAGGGGTGCAAACGGTCTAATTTTTCAGACGGGAATGTAAAGTGACTTTGGGTGTAAACCACAGGGGTGCAAATTGCACTTAATTCTCATTTTTAATTTAAAAGAGTAAATTACACTTTTGGTCCTGTGTTTTGATCCTTTTATCAAGTTTAGCCATACTCTAATATTTTTTGTCTCTATAATTTTTATTCTTAACACAAATAATCTAGAGCCCTTACTTCGTTTATTATTCCGTTAAACCTTCAACACGTGCCCCGCACATGAGGGGCAAAAGAGACATTTCTCCCTTTGTTTTTTGCCCCTCACGTGCGGGGCACGTGGGGAAGGTTTAAAGGAAATGTGGACGGAATTAGGGCTTAAGACCAATTGTGTTAAGAATAAAAATCACAGATATCAAAACTGTTAAATTAAACTGAATCTATTAAAAGACAAATTAATAGTTTATATCTTTTATATTTCAACCATTATTAACTTTGGAAGAATTTTACCACATTCCTTCCAAAGTGTGCTTGATGGAAATATTATCACTTCATAATTAGAAATTTCATTTAACTATTTACCTATCTACTATAAAGAAGGTCGGTGCCTTCCATATGGAAGGCACATGTTTCTTTGCACGTTTTTGGCACATGTCTCAACTTATATTCTAAGTGTTCATCAATGGTGTTTTTCCGTGTTCTTCTTCATCGTTGCGTTCTACTTTGTTTTGCATGTGGCTTTTATCATTGTAGCTTATTATTGTTGTTGTCCTTTGATTGTAACTATTGTTCTACCTCTTTTCGGCTATTATTTTAGTTTTATGTTACTTTTCTTTGTTGGTGCGGCATGTGGATGGCAATTGATTGATCATCAACATCATGATTATTGTGTTATTGTTGTTTGTGTGCGTTTTTTTGGTGTTTTAGGTTTGTTATTTTCGACATGGATTAACTGGATTTTGGTTGTTTGTTTTGGCAGGCGTTCGTGGATTTCTGTGGGTTTCGCTGTACTTGATGGAATTGTTATCACTTCATAATTAGAAATTAATTCATTTAACTATTTACCTATCTACTATAAAGAAGGTCGGTGCCTTCCATATGGAAGGCACGTGATTTCTTTGCACGTTTTTGGCACATGTCTCCACTTATATTTTAAGTGTTCACCAATGGTGTTTTTCCGTGTTCTTCTTCATCGTTGCGTTCTACTTTGTTTTGCCTGTGGCTTTTATCATTGTAAATTAATATTGTTGTTGTCCTTTGATTGTAACTATTGTTCTACCTCTCTTCGGCTATTATTTTAGTTTTATGTTACTCTTCTTTGTTGGTGCGACATGTGGATGGCAATTGATTGATCATCAACATCATGATTATTGTGTTATTGTTGTTTGTGTGCGCTTTTTTGGTGTTTTAGGTTTGTTATTTTCGACATGCATTAACTGGATTTTGGTTGTTTGTTTTTGCAGGCGTTCGTGGATTTCTGTGGGTTTCGCTGTACTTGATGGAATTGTTATCACTTCATAATTAGAAATTTCATTTAACTATTTACCTATCTACTATAAAGAAGGTCGGTGCCTTCCATATGCAAGGCACGTGATTTCTTTGCACGTTTTTGGCACATGTCTCCACTTATATTCTAAGTGTTCATCAATGGTGTTTTTCCGTGTTCTTCTTCATCGTTGCGTTCTACTTTGTTTTGCCTGTGGCTTTTATCATTGTAGCTTATTATTGTTGTTGTCCTTTGATTGTAACTATTGTTCTACCTCTCTTCGGCTATTATTTTAGTTTTATGTTACTCTTCTTTGTTGGTGCGGCATGTGCATGGCAATTGATTGATCATCAACATCATGATTATTGTGTTATTGTTGTTTGTGTGCGCTTTTTTGGTGTTTTAGGTTTGTTATTTTCGACATGCATTAACTGGATTTTGGTTGTTTGTTTTTGCAGGCGTTCGTGGATTTCTATGGGTTTCGCTGTACTTGAAGGAATTGTTATCACTTCATAATTAGAAATTTCATTTAACTATTTACCTATCTACTATAAAGAAGCTCGGTGCCTTCCATATGGAAGGCACGTGATTTCTTTGCACGTTTTTGGCACATGTCTCCACTTATATTCTAAGTGTTCATCAATGGTGTTTTTCCGTGTTCTTCTTCATCGTTGCGTTCTACTTTGTTTTGCTTGTGGCTTTTATCATTGTAGCTTATTATTGTTGTTGTCCTTTGATTGTAACTATTGTTCTACCTCTTTTCGGCTATTATTTTAGTTTTATGTTACTCTTCTTTGTTGGTGCGGCATGTGGATGGCAATTGATTGATCATCAACATCATGATTATTGTGTTATTGTTGTTTGTGTGCGTTTTTTGGTGTTCTAGGTTTGTTATTTTCGACATGCATTAACTGGATTTTTGTTGTTTTTTTCGACATAAGAGTAGACGTTGTCACCGAACTACTCTTATGTCGCTGGTACTTCGTCTTCAACAAGCTCTACTTACATTGATCATGGTGATTGTTCTTGCAGTTGTCGTTTTTGTGGCGCTCTTTTCTGGTAGAAGGTTTTGGCAACAAGAAGACATTTGGTATACTCTTTTGTAATGCAATGGTAACCATCTATAAAAGGTTCTGGCAACAAGAGGTACAAGCTTTTGGCAACACTTAGCATCATGAATGTAACAACTTGATGATGTAGAACACTGATGTAGCTAGCTGCCCTAATATTGGGTATGATCTATAATTGGGTGAATGATCCACATTATGAAACACTTGCAAATTGAAAACCGCAACATTACACAGCCAAATAACTATGAACCACACCATAAAACACTTGAAAATCACAAATCACAACAGCACACAACCAATACGGAACACACCCAACACCGACGTCAAAATGCGGCTCAGCTGCGGGTTGTCAAAACGTGACCCGGCTGCTGCAAAGCGCAGCCCTGGAAAAAAATCTAGTTAACTAGAAAGTTGAAAGAGTACCAAAACACTCTCATTTACAAGCATCAAACCATCATAATCAGGACTGTTTTTTTCTACAACACATATTGTTGTCTTGTGATGATCAAAACACAAACAAAAATACAAATCAGAAATATAATTGAACAACGTACTCGAACATGAAGATTGAATATGATTTGAGATTTCATTATCAAATTGGAATTTAACATTTTCGTCGATGGTGCTTTTAAACATAAACCATAAGACAATTCCACATAAACCAAATCCAAATAAAAAATCAGCTCAGAATGGAGGTGTTATGGGTGATCGAATAAATCAAGCAATATTTTGAGCAATATTCTAACGTTATGTTCCCGAGTTTACTTTAAGAGAATAAAAGAAAAGAAATGAGAGGAAAGAAAAAACTAGTTGTGTTTCCGAGTTTTATTAAAGGAAGAAAAAGAAAAGAAAAAAAAAGAAGTTGTGTTCTCGAGTTTCATTAAAGTAAAGAAAAGAAAGGAAATAGAAGGAAAACAAGAGAAAAAAGGAAGGAAATTCTTTCCTTCCAAATCGGAAGGAAATGGAAGGAAGGAAGGAAAGGGAAAGGAAAAGAGGAGAAGAAGAGAAGAGAAGAGAAAAGAAATGAAAGGATTTTCTTTCCTTTCTTTTCCCTCGTTAACCAAACTCGGGAACATAGCGTAAACGATATTTCAACAATCGAGATGTACAAGTTTGATATCTCAAACAATATTCTCAATTATTGTTATTACTAACTCGATTTTTGCATGTTTAAATCTTATATAGGAACATGTACGTTGATTCACTTGATTGAGTCCAAACAAAAAGATGAGGATATAGATAAATAGATGACAATGAACAATTATGAAAGACTTAGTATGGTCATTTTAATGAGCTATATTGAGTTTATAATTGTTGTAATAGTTATAAACCTAATCTAAAGCTGAAGACCCGACCTGGTAGTTAATAAAAACAAGTGGAAACAACTTGTAACGACTAGAAGCTAATGAAAACGCTTTCTAGTCAATGTAACTGTTGAAGACCCGAGAATCTAGACCAGGATCCCGAGAATCTTGAAATATGACCGAAGATATTGAAAGACTTAGTTAATAGGTTTAACTATAATATGAGGCTATGTTGATCAACCTTAGGCACTCAACATTCGCTGATACTCTCTACTACTAGCTTCTCACACTCACAATCACGAAAGCAACCATAGTAACACTTTAGTTCGATCAACAATAGTTCTCAAGTTGTATCTTTTATTCGATCAATAAGACTAGTAGAGCCGACGATTGTTGGTCGGCTCACCGATGATTTTTGTGCCGGAGATCATCATTGTTCACAAGCGTTTTCCTTGTATTAAGTATGTGTATTCATCATTATAAACGTGTTTACACTAGTTTTGTTGAATAAGCTTTTCTTAAACTAATCATCTAAACCATTTCCGGAAAATTACTCAATCTCAGTTTAGTATTTTGATCATCAAAATACTTTCTGTTATTTTTTTTTACCAAAACAAGAAGAAAAGCGTTTCTTTGACTTTCCGATTCAAACAAGACCAAATCACTGAAGCCATTGAACCTAGTATAATATCACACTCCATTGTTGATCACGATGAGCCATAATCAATTTGCCGATTGCTGGTAGCGCAATCCCCACACAAGCACCACCCGACAAAGCGGGGGGGGGGGGGGGGGGGGGGGGGACGGGACCATTTATGGAAGCCCCCAATATTGATTCTAAAGTTTCGTTATATGTTGTGTGAATAAGAAAGAAAACTATGAGAGGAGGAGAGGGTAATTTGTCTTTTTATCATTTTAACGTTTCAATTCCATTTTTTAATTTACCAACAAATGAACCAAAACACACCACTATAATTTTCAAAACATTCCATTTCAATGTTTTTTTTTCAGAACATTATGTGACTCAATCGTAGGGGTGTAAATGAGTCAAGCCGGCTCGCAAGCTACTCGAGATCGACTCGGTAAAAAGCTCGTTCGAGTCGAGCCTTAACGAGCTCGAGCTCGATTTCGAGCCTAAAATAATGTTCGTTTTGTTATCGAGCTCGAGCTAAAGCTTTGCATTCAAAACTCGTCGAGCCTTATCGAGCCTTAACGAGCTTTTTGTTTATATGTTTATGTTTAGTTTTATAAATATTATTTAAATATATATTCATAAATATAACTACAAATTATGATAAAAAAAAGATTAAATAACATGTATTTGTTATATATAAGATGTATGATTATAATTATATATAAATTTAAATATAAAAAATTATATATTAAATAGTTAAATACTAAACGAGCCGAGCTCGAGCTTTGGAATTAAAGCTCAAAACTCGTCAAGCCTTAACGAGCTTTTTGTTTATATGTTTATATTTAGTTTTATAAATATTATTTAAATATATATTCATAAATATAACTACAAACTATGATAAAAAAAGATTAAATAACATGTACTTGTTATATATAAGATGTATGATTATAATTATATATAAATTTAAATATAAAAAATTATATATTAAATAGTTAAATACTAAACGAGCCGAGCCCGAGCCGAGCTCGAGCTTGAAAACTTTCTGACGAGCCGAGCTCGAGCTTTGGAATTAAAGCTCGAAACGAGTCGAGCTCGAGCTCGAGCTTTGTTAAAACTAAAACGAGTCGAGTTCGAGCCTTAACGAGCTCGGGCTCGGCTCGACTCGTTTACACCCCTACTCAATCGGCCCATAATCTTGATAAGAAAAAAAAATGAAAAAAATTGAATGTTAGGGTTAATAATGTTTTCAATTTTGATAGTTTTAATATGTTTCATTTTTTTTATAATCAAATTTTTACTTGCGTTATGTCAAATATTTTTATAACTTTAACCTCTTCTTCGATGATTACTCTTTAGAAGATCGTTTCAATTTATTAAACTTTTAACACGTTAATATTTCTTAAAATTTGTTGCCATAAATGAATATTTAATAATGTACAGGTCTATAACATACATTAAGAAATGTTACAATGATGTTCAATAAACTTAAGGGTTTTCTAAATGCACCTCAATCTATTTTTCAATTACACCCTAGTCTATTTTATTTAATACACTTATTAATATTGTTGTTTGCTAAATCCAATTGAATTTTATAAATAACAAAAGTGTGAAGAAAAGTGAATGGTCTAACTTGCACACATGCAAATCGATTACTTTTTTTAATCAAAACAATAAATATCATCCATTTAATTAGCATTAAATATGGTAAAAAAATTATCATTAAATATGCATGATTTACTTTTTTTATCTCGGATAAATCTTCATTTGTAGTTAACTAGTTGGTGAATTGAGGATTTTACACACTGTTGAGAGGGTTATAAAAATTGTACATTTATAGTTATAAATCATTTGACATATTCTTTTATAAGTGTTATGGTCGTCAAGCATCAAGATGAGTAGTACAACAAATTTTTACACTAGTGAGGTATTATTTTTAAATCCGTTCTTATATATGTAATAGCTAAGTTATATTAGTATGTTTTTATAAACGTTTTTTTTTTAATTTTAGATGTTTAGATCTCGTGAAGATCTAATAGGGGTGAGCAGAAAACGAATTAACCGAATCGGAACCGAAGAAACCAAACCGAACAAAAAAGCAAGAAAAACCGAACCGAAAAAAACCGAAACCGATAATGTCGGTTCGGTGTCGGTTATACAAGTGAGAATACCCGAACCGAACCAATACTTTTTATATAAGTTTTGTTTAATTTTTTATCCTAAGTATTAACATATGTATGTTACTTTTATATTTTTTAAACGGAAATAAGACACATAAAGACTTTATTATTTGAGATAAAAAGACTTAACTAAATGGACTATACCATCCTAAAGTGGTGTAGTGAACTCGTGGAAAGTGATTGTAAAAAAGTAAAAGATTTCCCGCACAAGTTTTGTTTGTCGCTTATAAGTTAAAGATTGATATATATAAAAATATCATCTTTTTTGTTACAAGATAGCATATTTGACTAAGTGATTATGTTAAATACATTCGTGTACTTTTGTTTCATATTGACATCTCGTTGGTGATATTTACAAGTCTTCTAAAGTTTAAGTATTTATGGGTTAATGAGTAAAGATGAGGAAAAAAACCGAAACACCGAAAAACCGAAACACCGAAAACCGATCGGTTTTTGTAGTGTAAAAACCGACCACTTCGGTTTCGGTGTCGGTTAATGGTAAAAACAGAACCGAACCGAACCGAACCGTGCACACCCCTAAAATCTAATAACTTGGGTACAAAAAGTGACACGTTCTCTTGGTTTTTATTAAAGTAGTAGACTATTTTTTTTAATTCTTATATTATCATTCTTATAAAATAATGGATAGTGTAAGTTAGCATTTATGATTAATAATTAGTAATAATAAATTAGATAATTAATAAAGTACTTAATGGTTAATTAGATTTTACATTAATGCTTAGAGGGTAAGTTTTTTTTTAAACGATAAATTTCATTAAGAACGGGGTGCTAGCAAGAAGTAAGCACGCACCAACGATTACAAATCCAAAGTACACCAGTCTTTCCATATGAGAGTTTCCAGAGATAATCTATTTTTAATCCAAGTGTATCCTAAGGACTTTATTTCCTGTAATAAGGTTGACAAGTCGATCTCTTTATCTTCAAATATTTTTTCATTCCTCGCTTTCCAAAGGCTCCAACAAGCAGTAAGAATAATAGCTTGAATGATCTTTTTCTTTTTGCTTGCGACATTGCTTAGAGGGTAAATAGGGGGTGTAAATAACAACAACCTAAACTTAAATGCAAATATTTTTATATATAGATACTAGTAACATCATTTTGAACTCGGTACGTATCATACCAAGGAAGATAGATAGATTGATTTATTTGGCTTTCATATATTCACGAGTCATTATTTATTTACATGTTCGGTTATTAGTTGATTTATGATGTTTATGTCATCTCCTTTGTATAATGTTGTTCCTGAAAACAAACACGTCACCAAATTTGTATTAGATGCACCTGATAATAAGCATGTCATCTAGATCGTTATTGAGGTACTCAGACAACAAACACGTCTAATTTAATCTTGATGCACGCGACAACAAAAATGTCATCTATTTTCTTTTAATGATGTGTTTGAAGACAAACACGTCATCAAATTTGCTTTAATTGTACCCGACAACAAAAGCGTCATCTAATTTGATCTTGATGTACTCTCTTAGCAAACAAGTCATCTAGTGATGTCGGTGTATTCAAAAACAAACACGTCATCTAGTATGATCTTGATGCACTGGACAACAAACACGTCATCTAGTTTGATCTTGATGTACTCAGACGACAAATACGTCATCTAGTTGGATCTTGATGTACTCGACAACAAACATGTCATCTAGAAAACAAAAACATCATCTAATTTGCTTGGATAGCTATATCCTTCGGTTTTAATGGAAGATTTGATATCTGATTTTGATACACTAATGTCATCAAAGTATTATTGTGACTCGGGTTGCGTAATACGGTGACTGGGTCTTAGTTGGTGTATGTGTATTTCTTTACACATGTCCGTCCTTGACAATAACATTGTTAGGTACATATAAAAAATTATATTCTGTCTTCCATGTTACGTGCAAAAACGTGTCTCACACGTTGCGATACATTTTTTACTTTGTTAATGTGTTACGTTGGTGACATTAATGTATCTTACATTCGCGTAAATTGGCACAACCTTTTGTGACGGTAACGTGAAACATTCATAGTAATTTAGACATTGTGGCAACGCATTACGTGTGTGGTAGTAACATATCGTACACACGTAAAACAATACAACTTTTTATGATAGTCGTTGTGTTATCACAAAAGCATAACTCTCTGGCATAACATAGGGTTGGACGAAAACCCTGGTGGGCTCAGAATTCAAACTGACAAGTTATACAAGGTTTAGCTCAAATCCTTCATTGTTGAAGTTCACTAAGAGCTAGTGAACGAAATTTCTTGTTTGTTTTCGTTTGTTAAACGTACATAAACAAACTTACAGCTGAACAGTTCACGAACGGTTTGCCAAACGTTAGGTTTGTTTGCAGTCATAATCATCGGCGTCATGAATTAATCTACCTAAACTAATATAAATTTATATTTTTTGTCACTTGTAACATTTTTAACCTATTGACATAAGAGTTTGTTGAGTAGTCACAAACCACATTCAATATCAAGGAAATCTAACTAATTTGTTTATTATAATTTATTTTATTAAATTTTTAAAGTTACAACTAAATTTTAGAGTACAGTTATACTAGAAAGTCTAAATTTTGTAGAAATTCTAAGAAGCCATGAGATAATGATGTGGGGTAATCCGTTAAAATTAGAAGGAATGGTAATATTGATAATGTCTTCATATTTCAAGTTTCACAATTTTTTAAATGTCCATAACTTTTACATACGACGTTATTTTAAAAACAATTGCACAATAAAAACGAGTATTTTCTTATCTTTAAAACTCGTATAATACTTATATATTAAAAACAAACTTTTTTCATGTTTTCAACTCACTGTGTTATTTCGTCAGGTCATTGAGTTATCTCATCAGGTTATTATGTTATTTCATCATGTCATTATGTAATGTTCTGAACTGGCAGATTTAAACAATGCCCTGATAAGGATTACACAAAGAAAACAAGAAATAATTTTGAGATATGTTATGTCAACAAATAAAACAAGTTATAAGATTCCACATAATATGTTATTATATATGTTTTAGTTCATATTCGAAAACAAATTATAATATAACACAATGGTCTAACTAAATAACACAACGATCTTACAAAATAACATAATGACCTGACGAATAACACAGTGATTTGTAACGTGAAAAACAAGTTATAATATATTTGAGATGCTACAAATAAAACAAGTAACGGAGTTGAGATGTTATATTATGCATATAGTTATGTCAACAATGAAAACAAGCTATAAGATTTGTCATATTATGTAAATATGTATGTTTTACTTTGTATTCGAAAACAAGTTATGATATAACACACTGACATAATATAACACAATGACCTGATGAAATAACACAATGATCTTACCAAATAACACAATAACCTGACGAATGACACAATAAGCTGAAACATGAAAAAAAATTCGTTTTTTATACATCAACATTATATGCGTTTTCAGGATAAAAAAACAATTGTTTTTTTGTGTAATTAAAAAATAATGTCGTGGGTAAAAGTTATGACATTTAAAGAAGAGGGTGAAATTTGAAAAGGGGCAAATACTAATATAACATAATGATCTGACTAGATAACACAATGATCTGACGAAATAACACAATGACCTGACAAATAATATAATGAGCTAAAAGGTGAAAAACAAGTTATACTAATTTGAGATGTTACACAAATAAAACAAGTAAAACTAGTAATGGATTTGAAATGCAATTGTATATAGTTATCAACAATGAAAACAAATTATAAGATTTGACATATTGTGTTATTATGTATATTTTAGTTTGTATTCATAAACAATTTACAATATAACACAATGACAAAACATACTATAATGACCTGATAAAATAACACAATAATCTAACCAAATAACACAATAACCTGAAAAATAACATAATAAGCTGAAACATGAAAAAAATTCATTTTTTTATAAACCAACACTATATGGTTTTGATGATAAAAAAGACTCGTTTTTTTGGTGTAAATTTTATTAAAAAATAATGTCATATGTAAAAGTTATGGACGTTTAAAAATAAGGTGGAATTTGAAAATGGTGCAAAGACTAATATACCATTCCCTCACCATTTAAAGTTTCAACCATTTACCATTATGCTATATTGTGCTTATAACTCTTGTTCTTCATTAATCTTATATCTAAGGGCCCATATGACTTCATAGGCTTTCTAGAAAATTTGGACTTTATAGTTGAACACAATTCTTAAATTTTAATATCCTTTGTATTTAAACACGATGTTGTATGTATTTCTAATAAAAAATTGTTAGATTGTTTTTTGTTATATATATATATATATATATATATATATATATATATATATAGAGGGACACTCAAATGAGAACACCTTTTAACTTGAGTACAAAAAGTACAACTTTAACGAATCATAGAGGGGGTCAAACTGTTGAATTTTTTGTAATATAAATTGACTAAAATGCTTATAATTCAACTAACTTTAACATATAATTAAAAAAATATGATTCGTGATGTCGTTTATTAGAATGCATATATGCACCCAAAATGTGTGTTTGTGTACAAGTAATGTGGGTGCATATATGCATTTTAACAAACGACTTCACAAATCATATATTTTTTAAATAGATGTTAAAATTAGGTTAATTATAAGCATTTTGGTCAATTTATATTATAATAAATACAACAGTTCAAGCGGTTCCTAAGTTGTTCTCAAGTTAAAAGTGTTCTCATTTGAATGGATCCCTATATATATATATATTAACTTTGATAATAGAAATTACATTTTATTATATTTATCGTTTTTTTCATTTAACATGTGTAGTACACGGGTTCTAACATAGTATTCCATAAAATAAATTAACTCAAACGAATTAGGTCACAATTCACAAATTTTATGGGTATTGTTATTTTTTTACTTGTTACACCCCTCTCTCGCGTTTTTGTAAAATACAATTTCAACATATTTTTTACAAAAGTATATTTTTCTCCTAAATTAAGATTATATTTTTTATAATGTTGTATTAAACTATTGCATTTAGCTGATGGTCGACTAGGTGTGTTAAAAAAACACCTAAAACCGGCTAAAAACGAACTGAATTGCAAATCTGGTTTAGTTTTGGTTACTAACCGTATCTGAATTGTGAATTTGGTTTTCGGTTACAATGAATATGGTTTTTTGGTTCGGTTATCTAAAAACCGTATAGTTATTGGTTTAATCGGATATCCAGACTGAATGGACCTAATAAAGTGGCTGAATTTGGTTAAGTTAAGAAAAAACAATTATTTCACGACCGAATAGAAATATTTGACAACAAATTAAACCGAGCCAAACAAACCTGTTAACTAAACCGTTGAATACTCACATCAAATATTTTTGATGTACGCGCACTATTAATTTCTTTTAGGAACACAATTTTTCACGAATAAGGAAAATAAAAGTTTAGGGGAAATTTTTTACAAGTTTAAAAAAATATTTTTAAGAAGGGGGTGTGTAATTGTGTATAGACACTTCCAATTTTATCTTGAAACAAAAGCTCTAGTCTAGAGGTGCACAAAATAACCATAACCGATTCGATAACCAAAAAACGATTCTTAGAAAAACCAGTTATATAAAAACCGAACCGTAGGTTCTGAATAGGTTATAATTTTTTTTCCAAATTCCCGGTTCCAAAAGAACCGGTACCGGTTCCTGGAAAAAGGTTGGAAGAGCCGGATCCTAGAAAAAACCGTTACTTATTTAATGTTTTAAGAACTATATATCTTGTAATATTTAACGTTTCTAATTTTACCACTTATTATTTTAAAAAAAATATGACCACAGACTTCATAGTGGCATACTGGCATACACATAAACATAGTCATGATAGTGTGATACAATGCTAACTCCATATGCCAAGAATCAAATGAAAGTAATTAAGAAAGAGGCTGCAAAGTACACAGTTGCCTGGAATGGAGGTGAACATTTTCAAGTTAGTGGACCATTTGGGGATCAACGTGTTGTGGATATGAGGCAAAAGACATGGGCTTGCAGAAGATGGGAGCTCACAGGCATACCTTGCAGGCATGCGGTTGCAGCCGTATGGAACATGGAAAAGAACACACAAGGCAGTGGCCTGCCAGAGCATTATGTCCACCCACTATACATGATGGAAACATGGAGGAAGGTTTACATTCCTAAGGTTTTTCCAATCAATGGTAAGTCAATGTGGCCAACTTCTCGTATTCCTACAACACCCACACCACAAAAACATCACAAGCCAATAGGACGTCCAAGGAAGGTTAGAAAAAAGTCAAAAACTGAGAATGAGGACATCGTCACTGGTACAAGGCTGAACAAGAAAAATAGGGGGCATAACAGCAGGACTTGCACGGGGCAGAAGGAGCAGAGTTGATTTTGTTGGTTCGGGTTGTTTAAGCTTGTGTGTTTAAGGGTGTTATGTTTGAACAATTGTCTTATGCTTTTGCTTATATTTTGAACAATTATGTTTGTAATGTTTAGGTGTGTTATGTTTGAACAATGGTTATGGTATGGTTTGTAATGGTTATGTTTGAACAATGGTTGTTTAGGTGTGTAATAGTCCATGGTATGGTTTTAATTGTAATGGTATTGTTTGAACAATAGATATGGTATGGTTTTAATGGTAATGGTATTATTTGAACAATGGATATGGTTATTTATAACCATTATAATGAAACAAAACATTAAATGGTGGAAAACAGATCCAAAACATTATATTCCATTAAACACCAAAACATTACATTATAGACATTATATTCAGATTCATAACAACTGATCCAAAAAATTACATCCAAACCAAAACCTATACCCAAAACATTTACATCCTAAACAAACCTAGTCCAAACATCCCAAAAAATTTACATCCTAACCATACAACTTACATACCAAACTTATATATTGCAAACAGTGCAAATCCAATCCTACTAACAATCAAAATCCTTGTAACGCCCCAAACCTGAAAGTTGATATTCATGTATTGTTATATGCTATAACACTATGTCTATTAATATGTTTGTGGTAGTAAAAGTATTATATAAATGACACAAGTTGTTTCATGGATTTAAATTACAATCATGTCCAAAATTGAGGGGTTAAGAATGTAAAGTTTGAAAGTTAAAATGAGAAGAGATTTTGTAGGGGTTCATGTTGACACAATCGAAATCTCTCTCTCTCTACAATTCTACATTGATCAGGAGGAAATAAAATGGGTTTCATGAGCAAACCCATAACTTGTCAAAATTGAAGATCAAAATGAAAGTTCAAGTATTGCATGACTAAAGAATTATGACAATCTGGTAACTCCTTACATGAGGTAAGTGAAATAATCTCATTTGATGATGGTTATTGGCTAGACACTCAATTTATGGTGTATGAATGAAATTGGTTGGTGCTTAGGGATGAATCTTAGCATCTTAGGCGAATTTTAGTAGGAATTGTGCTTGTAATTGATAATTGAATGTGATTGTATTTTATTTTAATGGGATTAGTATGTTGAATGAGATTCTTGGTGGAAAAGATGAAAGGTGTCAAAATTTGGCTGTAACACATGACCGTTCTAGATCAAGTTAATGAATAGATTACAAGAGTTTGATATACTTGTTATGTTTAACAATTATGGAATGAATGATACTTGATCTTATACTTGATTCCATGAGCTAGGAAAGTTATGCATGAATTACATGTACATTATGCTTAGGTGGTTATATGCACACCAAGTGTTTGATAAAATGTCTAGATGAAGATAACATGTAAAAGTTAAATGTAAAAACTTAACAAACATGAATGGAATGTGATAATAAATGTAATGGATTATCTCCAAATAAGGTGTATTATATATGGTTGGAAAGCACTATAAATATGTTATGTTTCATATTTGAACATAAGAAGTTAATTCAGATTGGAAATTGGTTAAAACAATATATTATAGTTGCTAGTCGGAATATATATAGCATGTTGATTGGACTTAAATTAGCTTCTATCCTGTTTTTGTAAAACTCATATAAAATCATAGAAAAATCCGGTGAAGGTGTGCTATATATGGATGAAAAGCTCTTTGAGTATACTACAATTCATGTTTAAACATGAAAGGCTAAATAAAATTGCACGTGGGTCAAAATAGTTGAATAGTGCAGCTATGCAGAAAAGTGCTACACAAAAACAAGCTTTCTAAACACAAATAAAAGTAGTCGTTTGAACATATTTTATTCAAACATGAATGTTTGGTTATAGTTGATTATGTGCACCTATATGGATGTGTTAGAAGCATCTATGATACTTGAAAATGGGTTGTACAACTATTTACATAAACGGGTCGAACGAGTTGGCATATGTATATTGTTTGTGTTGAATCTCGAACGTTGCACTATGATATGCGAGATTGTATATGTGTATCTACGTACCTAAGTTATCACAAGGTTGCATGTTTTCTACAACATTTGAACATGATGCGTATGGTGTAATTAACATAGTCGAGTGTATCAATATAGACACATGTTCCTAATTTGAAAGTTTGTAACAGTTGACTTTATGGAAAGTCAACTGATATGGAATAACATGATTATACTTCCTAACATGATTGAAAGATGGTAGATAATGTGATACGTGTTAGATTTTTAAACAATGAAAGTCAACAAGACATAGAAGTTGGAAATGATTATTATTATGAATGGGCATGTATGCTAATAATGTTGTGAATGTGATGGCATGAAAGGGATGGGAATCATGTGAAGATGGACTCAAGCTTGGAAGGGGCTATCGGGTAAAGATGAGGCAAGTAAACAAGCAATAAGGACTTGAAGAACTCAAGGTAAGTGGCATATGAACTAAACTCTTGGTTTGTTAATGCCATATTTATGTATAAATGTAGAATGGTGGAAATCAAGGCGCAACCTTGAGTTGTTCATGGTGATGCATGAGGTGATCCTTATGTATTTAAGGTATGTGAAATTTGTATGGTATGGATAAAGTTGTACGGAAATTAATGAGATACTAATATGTAATGATTGAAAGTATGAACACTATGAAGTTGGATAAATATCTTAATCTTCATGAGTAGCATGAGATTGTATAGACGGTGCGTGAATAAAGTATACATATTAATACGTAAGTGGAGTTTTCTTAAGTTTAGCCTCTGACATGGCCATGTCTGGTAGAAACATAGCCATGTAGCACCTGATAAGGAATATGATGGTAGCATCGCCATGTCTGGTAGCAACATGGTCATGTAGTCCCTGATAAACAATTTAATGGTAACATGACCATGTTACTTGGTACATGGCCATGTTCTGCATATATATATCCATTTGCTTTGTAACCCGTTGTTTCATAGTTGTCATGGAAACCTTTAACCACAAGTATGATATGAGCAAGAATGTATCGACATTTATAAGCGCGTATGCATGAAATGGTTAAGGATGTGATAGTTGGTTAATAATGATACAAACATGGGAACGGTATGCACGCATGTATTATAATGTCGTTAATAGTATTGTCATGTCATGGGCAATGAAAGTGCAGGTATGCTAAGGATGAATGCATTAGAGTTAAAAGTTAAGATTCGAAGCTCGGGTTCAAGTTAGTAACCGAGATGGATCTGAACTTGCAGAAACAAGTAAACAAGATCATGGAGTTCCTATAGATATTATTTCTTTATTGTTCAAGTATCGTATGAAGTTACTTATTTAACTAATGATATGAATATGTAGTGATCGCAGGTGTTAAGGGTCTCTTTATTACGAATTCAAGAAGGTTTGAAGATCGAGCCAGGACATGGATTGTACGGGGGCGTGGTCATGTAGTCTTTAAACATCGTGTTTTAATGTATGTAATAAAAATGAAAGACGTAATGGTTGAAATATAGTATCAAATGCTTTTTAAATGTTTAAGAATGTTTTATAAAGCAAGAAATTTTCTGGTTCGTATTTTTCCGCTGCATTAATTTGTTGGTGTTACAATCCTCTTTAGTCTGGTACTTTTAATTATGTTGGCTTTAAGTCGTTCTTCAGCAACATTCTTAGCATTCTTCAATCCAGGTATCATATGTGAACATCGTTGGCAAATCTCTTCATCCACCCATCCATTAAACCCACATTTTGTTCCCTGAAATCAAAATTAAGAAAATACAATACCCAATATGAGGAAATAATTGAACACACTTTAAACCCATTAATCGAACCCAGATTACTAACCTCAAGTGTACAATAGTAATATGTTAGGGCTCGTTCCTGTTAGAAGATTTATTTTGTTCTTTGTTTATACAAGTTTGTATAGTGTAGGGTTAATTTTGTATTATCCCTAAGTAGTGATGCATAAAGCATGTTGCTAGTGAATGTTAGAGAGAGTCTATATCACAAATTACACGTTAGAGAGAGAAACTGTGTGTGTGATTGTATTCTCCTGCACCATTGTACTGCAACTATTGCTTTGATCATCAATACAAGAGAATTATTAAGTAATGGATTGTGTTGCTGATTGACTTGTTGTGTTTGTACGTTGATCATTCTGATTTGGAGCAATATCGATCCAATTGAACCTATCAATTGGTATCAGAGCTGTTGGTACTGTGTGTTCTTCGCTATTCATCAAGCAAAAACACATCAATATTGCTCAAATCATGATCTGAATGATCTGTTGATGTTTTTAGATCTGATTCATCGTCAGAATCATTTCTAATTCACAACAATTGTGCAAAATTCCATCAGGTTTCATCAGATCTGAAGAATTAAGAAGAAATTGAAATTTACTATTCGATCGATTTTTGCTCAAATTCATTGAAAATTGATCATGTTTTGGATTGATTGATATAGGAGAATGATAATCGGTATAAATCACTGATTGTGTGTGATTTTTGGACAAATTGGACAAGTTTTGTTAAAATTCAGAAAAATCTGTATGAAGATGTTGATGAACATGATGAACATGTTGAAGATGAACTAGACGGGTGATAAAATTTGACTTAGACAAAATTTTTGGACTTAGTTTGGTGAAAAATTAGGTCCTGTGCAGCCGTGTAAGGAAATTTGTCTAGACGGGTGAAGAATTTTCAAGTAAAAGTTGTGTACTGTTGTGCCGGGTGAAGCAACTATTCAGCCGGGTGATCAACTCTACAGCCGGATCAACTTGTTACTGTTCAGCCGGGTCAATTATCTCTTTTAGCTGTGTCAAGTGCAGGCGGGTGAAAGTTTTGATAACTGTTGAGCCGGGTGATTGATTCTTTTAGCCGTGTCAAGTTCTGCCGTGTCAAGTTATATCTATTCAGCCATGTGATTGTCATCTAGACATGTGACTATTCAGCCGGGTAATACATTTTAGCCGGGTGAAGATATAAAGTGTTGAAGATTTGCAACTGATCTAGCCGTGTGACTGTTCAGACGGGTGAAGAAGTGTTCAACCGAGTGAATAAGAAAATTCACTATTCAGCCGGGTAAAGAACAAAATTCACTGTCAACCAGGTGAAGAACAAAATTCATTGTTCAGCCGCGTGACTTATTTTAGTTATTTCAAACTTTGTTATCTTACTTTGTTATTGTTTAGTCACTTTTATTTTATTTTTTTTAATTTTAACTGTTTCTTTTAAAAAAAATCAACAAAAACCCAAAAATATTTTCTTTAAATTTTAACATGGCACCTATTGATGATTCTGATAATCGTGTACCAAGATTGGTTAATCATGCAGATTTCAAGAACTGGACAATCAGATTGAAACACCATCTATGCTCTATTGATAATGATTTGTGGAAGTCTATTGATAAAGGTCCTCATATTCCTACTCAGACTGCTCCTGACAGTGCAAGCACTTACACAAAAGATTCAACTGAACCTTATCCTGAAGATAATCTACAAGGTGAAGACTTACGAAAAGTCAAGAATGACAGTAAGGCTTATTCCTTAATGTGTAAAGGACTGCCACTTCAAGTTTTGTCAAGACTGGATGCCTATCAAACTGGATACACATTATTCAAAGCATTAAAATCAATCTGTGAAGGAGGAGAACAGTTAAGAAGTCTCAAGAAGCAGAAACTAAAGAGACAATTAGAACTGTTTGAGCATATTGCTGGAGAATCTGTACACCAGATGATGAACAGATTTGTGCATCTAACAACTGAGATGACAAAAGTTGGTGCAAAGACAGATCTTCAAGACCTGAATGATAGACTATTGTGTGCTCTTCCATCTTCATGGAAACAAACAGTGACTTTGTTGAAGCATACAGAAAGTTTCCAATGGACTTAGATCTTCTTATCGCAAAGATTGCAGAAGTTGAAATTGATGAAAGTTCAAGAAACACTGACAGATCAGGTTCTCATGCTCAGTATAAGTTTTTAGTGAATCTTTCTAATATAGTTGAGAATGCTTTTCTTGCTCAAGATGCTGTTAAAACTGATGATGAGGGTGATTTGTTTGTTGGTGCTAGCTTTTACACTGATTCATCATATCAACCAAGCTCACCAATTTACTCTCAACCTCGATCTCCACCAAGAGTTCAAGTTCAACCAATGAAATCTCAAGCAGAAAACCAAAGTTCAAGTTCAACAGTTCAAGCAAAAGTTAAAGATGTCATGAATATCTTGTTACAAGATGATGAGACTAAAAATGCTTTTACTGCATTCATGGCACGCTTCCAAGCCTATCAGGGGAGTCATTTGACTCAATTAGATGTTGTTCTTCAAGACCTGTTTGAAATGGATCCTGATGACGTTGAAGAGATGGACTTAAACTGGCAAATGGTTATGGTTGCATACCGAACTCAGAAACATGCGTATGTGAACCGTAGTTACAAGCCAAAGGCAAACAAGACAGTTGGTTTTGACAAGTCAAAGGCCAGATGTTTCAACTATAACTGCTATGGTCATTTTTCAAGGGAATGTAAAGCTCCTAAGAATCAGAATTATAATGGTCAAGCTAGTTCAAGTGGACAAAAGCAGCATCAAGGTCAAAGTCAGAACTCACAGCAATCTTCAAGTTATCAGAACAGAAATCATCGTTTCATTCAAAAAACATATCAAAGTCTTCCAATGCCAGAACTGAAAGATGAAGGTAAAAAGCCTGAAGATCAGAACAAAGCGCTAGTGGTCAGTGTTAAAGATGGATATGACTGGAGTGCCTATGCGGAACAGTTTACAGCTGATCTTACTTCTAATTTGGCACTTGTTTGTGAAAATGAGGAAGAAGACTGGTCAGAAGAAGGAGATTACCAAATGTTTAATGATGTCAGTGAAGATTCAAAAGAGTATGATTGGAGTGCAAAGTCAGATCCAACTGAAGAATCTGAATCAGAGATTGCTCTTATGGCTACATCTGAAGAGTCTTTCTCATCTGCTGACACAAATCAACCAAAGGTGCGCCCTCGAAGACCTATCAACTCATGGTTTGTTGATAGTGGGTGCAACCGGCATATGACAGGAAATCATGCCTTGCTTCAAGATTTTAAGCTAAAGAATGGTACACATGTTGCGTTTGGAGGAGATGCTGGTGGAAAAATCACTGGTGAAGGAACGGTGTCAAATGGGATTATTAGCTTTGATAAAGTCAACTACTGTGCACAGTTGAACTTTAATTTGCTAAGTGTATCTCAGATTTGTGACAAATCGTATTCGACATTATTTGATGATTCTTTTTGTTACATACTCAAACCAGGTTTTAAGATTGACAATGAATGGGTGGTAGTTAAAGCTACAAGAGATCGAGACGTGTACAAGCTTGATGTCTCAGATTGACGCTGAAACCGAAACCACATGTCTCATTGCTCATGCATCAAATGACGAGAGTCAGCTTTGGCATAGACGGCTGGGCCATTCAAACTTCAGAAACATGAACAGACTTGTGACTGGAAATCATGCTGTGGGAATACCTTCAAAGAAATTCTCAACAACTGATCTTTGTCCAACATGTTTGAAAGGAAAACAGCACCGAATGTCTTTTAAGTCCAAACTAGAAAACTCCATTTCAAAGCCCTTACAGATGCTACATATGGATCTTTTCGGACCAACAAATGTTCAAAGCATCGGAAAGAAGTCTTATTGTTTTGTCATCATCAATGATTTTACAAGATTTTCTTGGGTTTATTTTTTGCATGTTAAATCTGAAACTGCTGAGTTGTTAAAAGAATTTATTATCAAAGTTGAAAATCAGTTAGATTGTAAAGTAAAAATCTTGAGAAGTGACAATGGAACCGAGTTTAAAAATTCTAATGTGGACTTGTTTTGTGCAGAAAAAGGAATTTCGCGTCAATTTAGTTCTCAAAGAACTCCTCAACAGAACGGAGTCGCAGAACGGAAAAATCGGATGCTAATTGAAGCAGCAAGATCCATGCTCGCAGATGCCAAAATCCCTATCACATTCTGGGACGAAGCTATTGCTACTGCTTGCTTTGTACAAAACAGGACATTATTGGTTCAGGACAAACATAAAACGTCTTATGAGTTATTGTTTGGAAGAAAACCGAATATTTCATACTTGAAAGCATTTGGTTGTCCTGTGTCGATTCTAAATTTAAGTGATCATCTCGGTAAATTTGAGTCAAAATCTGACGATGGATTTTTCTTAGGATATTCATCAGTTTCGAAAGCTTATCGGGTTTTTAACAGCAAAATGAATGTTGTTATTGAAACTATCAATGTTAAGTTTTTAGAAAATTCGTTTCCGTCAGTGGCTCATGGCCCCGAATGGTTATTTGATTTAGATTCGTTATCAAAATCTTTCAACTCTAACTTATTTGATTGTTCAGGAAAATCGAAGAAAGAATCAGGAGACTTAGGATGTTTCAGTGATGATTCAGATAATGACGATGATGATGATGATATCAATTCTGAGTATCCTTTCATGTCATTTCACAATCCAAATACTGTTGTATCAAATCAAGCTCCGGGTCCATCTGGTTCTCAAGAAGATCAGGAATCAAACAATCTTGAAAATGATGCGAATCAAGAAAATTCTCCTAATGATGGTGGATCTGCTCATAATCAACCATCATCAGATCCAAATGTTGAAGTTGTTCCAGAAACATTTGACTACTTCATCAATTCACCAGAACAAGTTCCTAATTTCACTCTGCATACTTCTACAATTTTACAAGATCTACCGAATCTGAATCAGTCTAATCTGGAGACGCAAGTACAAGGTGACGAAATTCCAAATCACCGACTTCATAGGAATCATCCTATCTCTTAGATTATCGGTCCTTTGAATCAGAGAACCATGAGAAGTCAGACAGAGCATGCAAACGTTTGTCTTTATTCATGTTTTCTTTCACAAGTGGTACCGAAGAACATTTCAGAAGCATTGCAAGATAATAGTTGGATTGAAGCCATGCAAGAGGAGTTACTTCAGTTTAGAAAACAAGAAGTTTGGAAATTAGTGGACTAACCTGAAGGAGAAAATGCTATTGGTACAAAATGGTTGTACAAGAACAAGCCAGATGAACGTGGCATTGTGGTCAGAAATAAAACAAGACTAATTGCACAAGGTTACACTCAAGAAGAAGGTATCGACTATGAAGAAGTGTTTGCTCCGGTCGCTCGACTTGAAGCCATTCACGTTTTTCTAGCTTATGCCTCTTTCATGAAGTTCAAAGTGTTTCAAATGGATGTTAAAGGCGCATTTTTGTATGGACCAATTACCGATGATGTGTACGTCAGACAACCTCCAGGTTTCGAGGATCCTGAGTATCCACATCGTATATACAAATTGAGCAAAGCTTTATATGGTCTACATCAAGCCCCAAGAATTTGGCACGAGACGTTATCTAAACATTTGCTGGAACATGGTTTTTCAAGAGGTCAGATTGATCCTACTTTATTCATGAAGCGAGAAAATGAAGATCTTCTATGTGTTCAAGTGTATGTTGATGATATCATCTTTGGATCAACAAGTCCATCAATGTGCAAAGAGTTTGAAGAGATTATGAAATCCAGATTTCAGATGAGTTCTATGGGGGAGATTAATTTCTTTCTTGGATTGCAAGTACAACAGTCAGCAGACGGAATTTTCATCAACCAATCAAAGTTTGTTGAAAAGTTGCTGAAGAAGTTCAAGATGCAAGATTGTCAGACTATCAGAACTCCATCTAATGTTAACTACAAAATCCAACCTGATCCAAAAGGCAAATATGTTGATTAAACACTTTACAGATCAATGATTGGTTCACTGATGTATCTTACTGCATCAAGACCAGACATCATGTATGCTGTATGTGTGTGCCAGATATCAGTCCGATCCTAAAGAGTCACGCCTGATTGTCGTCAAACGTATATTCAGATACCTTAAAGGAAAACCGAATCTCGGGTTATGGTATCCTTATGAAGGAAATTTTGAATTATATAGTTATTCTGATAGTGACTTTGGTGGTTGCGCTCTTGACAGGAAATCGACCACAGGTGGATGTCAGTTTCTGGGTCCTCGCCTAGTCTCATGGCAATGCAAAAAGCAGACCAATGTTTCCGTATCCACTGCTGAAGCAGAGTACATAGCTGCATCTGCAGGATGTTCTCAAGTTTTGTGGTTACAAAACCAATTACTTGACTACGGGTTTAACTTTCTCAAAACTCCTATTTACATAGACAATACTGCTGCTATGTTCATTACTGCTAATCCTGTTCAACACTCAAAAACAAAACATATCAAAATTCGATATCACTTTCTCAGAGACAACTCTGAAAAAGGTTTAATAATTTTGATTAAAGTTCATACTGTGACATCTGCCCCAAACCATACCCGAATACCCGACTCGAACCCGGAGATTATCTATCTTAACGTATCTGTATTTATTTTCTTTCAGTGTAACGCTTTATTATTAAAGACATATATATAAATGTGTCGAACGTTACGTTATTTCCCGTCGCTATTATCTATCGATTTAATTATAATTCAACGGATGCCAATCAATTACTAAAGTTATGCCTCGAAACTATGTATACAATATATATAAAAAAAAAATGATTTTATAAAAATATTGTCAAAGAAGACTGATTCCAAGTGCAAATATAACTCCCAAACGTTAAAACCGAACTAAGGTTATAAAAACGTCACGTATATAATTATTACGTTTCAAATTAGTTTTAGTTAGTTAGTTAAAATACATATATAATTAACTTTGGGCTAAAACTGCCAATTTACAAACTATTAAAACTATCAATAATTAAATGAGCAAAACCAGAAACTACAAGGGCTGTAGTTGTAAAATTATTTAAACCAACCCCCCCCCCCCCTTTTACAGCCCGTGTTTCCGGCTGCCACAATCTCGCCGGCGCCGGAGTTGTTTCCGGCCAACACGCAAATTCCGGCAACCCCTTATATACATAAATTTGCACCTTTTAATCTAATTCGACCTATGTAACATGACTAAGTCCATGATTCGAATGTGTTACCATGCTCTAATTCCATGTTAATCAACCATAACCACTTCAACTTCACAAATCAAAACCGTAACTTTAAACCCACTTCATCAATTCAACCAACAACGCTCCAAATCAGTAATTTGTTGGACCCAAACAGTCATTTTAACGTTTAGCATTCGTCCAAATCATTCAATGGTGTTTTAATCCGTGAATTAAACATCAATTAATCAAGTTAAACTCATAAACAACCAAAAACCCATTCGACGTCAATCCATTTACCAAAACACAATTCACTCCAGCCGCACATTCCTCCTTACTCGTTTTCACTTGCTGCAACTCCAATTTCTAGCAACAATCATCACAAATCAGTAAGTGATTCTCATTTCATACGAACTTGTTCATCATCTAAAGACTATCAAATCACTTATATAATCTGAAACTACGTTAGGGCTTTCGTTGTTCATGTCAAGAAGGTTGTTTCTGCAAGAGGAATCGAGCTCTAATCACCTCTGCACATCGTTTTGATTTCACAACCCGTTGTTTTGATCATTCGGGTCATCATTCTATTTTATTCCAAATCTTTCCAATCCAGGTATGTTTGTTATGTCAAAATGATTGTGTGTTCATAGGGATTAAAATCCCTATCACTGATTTGGATTTGATTAACAAGATTACACGAATTGGTTGATTTTCAAAACTAGGGTTTATATGGAAATGGGTATACTTGTGTAATAAAGATTAAAACTATTTCTGTCCGTTTAAAGAAACAAAAGCGCGCCTGGTTCAGTGGTAAAGCCGCTGTAATAGACGCGTAGGGTCGTGGGTTCGAGTCCCACAGTAACCGCTTTTTAGTTAATTTTTATCTTTTTAACCCCCCCTACTTCTAAGTCATATATATCTATTTCTCAAAATTGTTTACAAATAATATATCAATTATAAAAACTAGAAATTTGGTTATTATAAAAATATATATTTATATCTCGTACCTAAATCCTCAAATTGGACTTTAAAACCCTAAATTGGTTTTGAAACCCTAAATCCCCAAATTGGACTTTAAAACCCTAAATTCCCAAATTATATTTTGAAACCCTAATTTTCAATTTATAATTTAAAACCCTAAAACCCCAAATCCAAAACCCTAAAATTTCTAAGTTCTTGATTCTAGTTACTATATTTTGTCTCGTTTCTAAAGTAGGTTTTCCCGGTTAATTAGGTGGTTCTAATATCTGGGCGATCCTCGATCCTATTTAATATTTTCTTGCGTTGCTATACTATATCAGATTTGTATTTGAGGTGAGTAAACTCACTCCCCTTTTTCCATTTTACTATTTTGGGGCTGAAATACGTCTTTTACTATATTGCGGTTTCTATTCGTTTTCTAAAAGAGATCATACAAATATGTTAATCTAGTTTGGCCGCTTGATGCAATCTTATGTGTTAGTTAAAAGTAGTTTTATTGCTTGGTAAACCCACCGGTACAATGTTAGCGCTAATGGTTTGACAAACCCACCTGCTTGTACAACATCGATATGTGATTTAAACCCGGCCTTTCTAATTCCATGTTTACTATGTCGAGATGCTATGTTGCTATACTATGTTGCTATACTATGTTGCTATGCTATGATGCTATACTATGCCATGTCCCTAAATTGCTAAATGATGACTTATATATCGAGACGGTAAACGACGGTTATTAAAAGTCATCATTATTTCTTACATGAGTGGTTCTCATGACAAATGGCTAGACGAGATACTATGGATTCTATTGTGGTTGGTGTGCTATTCTATTCTAGGGGTCCTGGTAGGGTGGTATTACGAAATTACTATACATATGGGATTGCGCAGCATATCTTGTTGATCTCGGATTTCAATACTATTACTATTCAATTTGGGTTTTACTCACTAGCTTGTGTAGCTAACTTTATTTTCGCGTATTTCAGGTGGCGCGTGATTTTGGCTTGTTTCTTTGCTATTCAAGACATAGGGACTTGGACCTAGAAATAATACTAAACATGACTATTTCATTTACTGCTATTATGAATTTGTCGTTTCGCATTTAAGACTTGGGTTTTGCCAAACTTATGACAATAATTATTAGACTTTAATAAAAGTAACACCATGTGCTTTGTTTACTATGGATATCCAATTCTATGACAGCCCGGTGTTTTCCGCCACCGGGCGGGGTGTCACAGTTGGTATCAGAGCCATGGTTATAGGGAACTAGGATAGGGTATTAGAAACACACCGACCTAGACTATAACCTAAGAGTCCTTAGTGCAAGTAGTTTGTGCTTAGGAAACTCTTCTAGAACTTATTTCCTTATTCTTTTTATGAATCTTTCTATGCCTTTTCTTTATCTTATTTCTTATCCGATTTCGCGAAGGAGCTACAAGAGACTCGTTTGTGTGATTAGGATCTTTCTCTTTGTGGAATCTCGTCATCGTCTTAAGTAAGTTTGAAACGTGGGAACGTGTGCAATCTGGAAGGGGGAACGCCTGTATCACGGGCATCCTGTCTAAGGCAAGCATTTCGTATAAATCTCTTTAAGAGACCTGTATGCTTACCTGGGGATGTACGAGATGAGTGTGAACCTATAGGCTAAAGCACGCTTTCTCGAATACGTTGAAAACGAACTTAACACTTTGATAAGTCTTAAGTGTCCAAAACCAAGACACAATCCTAAGCCTTCAAATTCTATTTATTTATGGATTCTATGGTTTTCATTTTCTATGATTTCAAGTTATTTCAATGGTTTCTATATTATTTCAAATGTTATTCCAAGTTAGCTTATTTTCATTTCAATGATTTCCAAGTGATTACCATGTTATGGTTTCGAAAACATTTCTATGAAAATTCGAAGTACAATTATTCGTTCTATTCAATCCAAAAGTTCCATTACAACTTGTGTTATCCAACATTTTCTTATGTTCCATGAAATTCTTTTCTATCCTATCTTGTAGAATGACAACAAGACTGAACGATTCGCTAATACCATCGCGGCCCAAATGTTCTAAATCAAAACTAAGATATATTGACTAACCTCCAATCAAATTATCAAAACTTCAGAACAAATACCAAGTACCAAATCTAAGGCATATTTCTAATCCCAATTCGATTATCGTATTCCTAATTAAAGACTTAATTCATGATTCCTGAAATCTCATAACGGATTACTACTTTGTTATGTGAACACATTTACTTGATTTACGAATCGAACGTTTACCTCCAAAGTATCTCAAATGTTATCTAAACTAATCATCTAATCCTAAGATTATATTCCAACTTTTAATCTATCATTAAAAGAGGTTACTTATAAATTCGTTTCCAAAACTTAACATGAATTCGCTACACAACTATTCCCAAGCTCATTTAACTAAAATATTTCATTTGTATATATTATCACTAATGAAATTCCGTACATCATGTTTCTATAAACTTATTTAAAACGAATGTGTCTTACGTATAAACTTTCTACTTGAAACACCCTGCTTTATCTGCGACTTTTGTAAAACTACCAACCAATGGTTAATTCTATTACAAAAAAATGATTTCCTTATTTTAAATTTTTCCAGATAAATATATATATTTTCAAATAAATAAATAAATAAAATCTTTGGTTTTAATATTTGTAAAATATATAAAATATATATATTTAATGACAAATGATTTCTTTAAGAAGAGATTGATTATTCTAAACGTTTGTTAAATATTTACATAATATTTTCCTCTTTTCTCAAATATGATACAAACACCTGCAACAAACGTCATGATTCATGTTTTCCAGTATCGAATATTCGAAACTTAGACTGTGCCATTTTCAAATCAATCCCTCTATATATGGTAACTATTTAAAACTTTTTCGAAACTAATTATCTAATTATTTAGTTTTCTTTTCAAACCGCATTATAGGAAAATAACATCACCTCTTATAATCTTGTTTGCTCCCATCACTATACACCTGGTTCACCTAAACTTATGTTTCATACGAATCTAAGGGAAATAAACATCGAATCCATTATGAACTGAGTGATCTATGCAGTTGAACTATAAATTGGATTATCCATAGCATCAAATCTTCATGAAACTAAATTTTCTAAAAATCTTAATAAACTAGATTATTTCATCATCTAATGCTTATGAACTTGGCACTACCATGAACAATCGACATCTACATCGTACGCACATGAAGTTGGTTTTCAAAAACTTAAGTTGTTACAATTTTGGTACTCAATCTTATTACTATGGGTCATGACTACCTAATAAACTCAATTCTCTCAAATAATCAATTTGCGTATCGTCTTAAACTAAACTTCACGAGAACTGAATGCCATAGAATATAATCTCGGAACCTATGTGTATCATTATTTTAACTTAGAAATTTGGTGTACATTTGACTCGCACGTGATCGAATGAACTGTGTGGTCCATGCAAAAACTAAAGTAATTACGGGTGCACACGCAATTATGAAAGTTGGTGCATGGAAACCATAACGAGTTTTGTCACGTGGTTGAAAGCAATGGTTTGCACAGAATTCCATTTGTCATTATCATCCAGTGCTTAAGCAGGTGTATTCTAATTCAACTCTTCGAGACTAACGTACCCTTGTGCAAAACAAAAGAGCCAAATAACGCAAGTACATTTATAATGGAAAGCTAAAAAGTCGTATCTTTTCGTTTCATCTTCTGTTTCGGTTTGAGCAAATTTCGGGACGAAATTTCTATAAGGAGGGGAGACTGTGACATCTGCCCCAAACCATACCCGAATACCCGACTCGAACCCGGAGATTATCTATCTTAACGTATCTGTATTTATTTTCTTTCAGTGTAACGCTTTATTATTAAAGACATATATATAAATGTGTCGAACGTTACGTTATTTCCCGTCGCTATTATCTATCGATTTAATTATAATTCAACGGATGCCAATCAATTACTAAAGTTATGCCTCGAAACTATGTATACAATATATATAAAAAAAAAATGATTTTATAAAAATATTGTCAAAGAAGACTGATTCCAAGTGCAAATATAACTCCCAAACGTTAAAACCGAACTAAGGTTATAAAAACGTCACGTATATAATTATTACGTTTCAAATTAGTTTTAGTTAGTTAGTTAAAATACATATATAATTAACTTTGGGCTAAAACTGCCAATTTACAAACTATTAAAACTATCAATAATTAAATGAGCAAAACCAGAAACTACAAGGGCTGTAGTTGTAAAATTATTTAAACCAACCCCCCCCCCTTTTACAGCCCGTGTTTCCGGCTGCCACAATCTCGCCGGCGCCGGAGTTGTTTCCGGCCAACACGCAAATTCCGGCAACCCCTTATATACATAAATTTGCACCTTTTAATCTAATTCGACCTATGTAACATGACTAAGTCCATGATTCGAATGTGTTACCATGCTCTAATTCCATGTTAATCAACCATAACCACTTCAACTTCACAAATCAAAACCGTAACTTTAAACCCACTTCATCAATTCAACCAACAACGCTCCAAATCAGTAATTTGTTGGACCCAAACAGTCATTTTAACGTTTAGCATTCGTCCAAATCATTCAATGGTGTTTTAATCCGTGAATTAAACATCAATTAATCAAGTTAAACTCATAAACAACCAAAAACCCATTCGACGTCAATCCATTTACCAAAACACAATTCACTCCAGCCGCACATTCCTCCTTACTCGTTTTCACTTGCTGCAACTCCAATTTCTAGCAACAATCATCACAAATCAGTAAGTGATTCTCATTTCATACGAACTTGTTCATCATCTAAAGACTATCAAATCACTTATATAATCTGAAACTACGTTAGGGCTTTCGTTGTTCATGTCAAGAAGGTTGTTTCTGCAAGAGGAATCGAGCTCTAATCACCTCTGCACATCGTTTTGATTTCACAACCCGTTGTTTTGATCATTCGGGTCATCATTCTATTTTATTCCAAATCTTTCCAATCCAGGTATGTTTGTTATGTCAAAATGATTGTGTGTTCATAGGGATTAAAATCCCTATCACTGATTTGGATTTGATTAACAAGATTACACGAATTGGTTGATTTTCAAAACTAGGGTTTATATGGAAATGGGTATACTTGTGTAATAAAGATTAAAACTATTTCTGTCCGTTTAAAGAAACAAAAGCGCGCCTGGTTCAGTGGTAAAGCCGCTGTAATAGACGCGTAGGGTCGTGGGTTCGAGTCCCACAGTAACCGCTTTTTAGTTAATTTTTATCTTTTTAACCCCCCCTACTTCTAAGTCATATATATCTATTTCTCAAAATTGTTTACAAATAATATATCAATTATAAAAACTAGAAATTTGGTTATTATAAAAATATATATTTATATCTCGTACCTAAATCCTCAAATTGGACTTTAAAACCCTAAATTGGTTTTGAAACCCTAAATCCCCAAATTGGACTTTAAAACCCTAAATTCCCAAATTATATTTTGAAACCCTAATTTTCAATTTATAATTTAAAACCCTAAAACCCCAAATCCAAAACCCTAAAATTTCTAAGTTCTTGATTCTAGTTACTATATTTTGTCTCGTTTCTAAAGTAGGTTTTCCCGGTTAATTAGGTGGTTCTAATATCTGGGCGATCCTCGATCCTATTTAATATTTTCTTGCGTTGCTATACTATATCAGATTTGTATTTGAGGTGAGTAAACTCACTCCCCTTTTTCCATTTTACTATTTTGGGGCTGAAATACGTCTTTTACTATATTGCGGTTTCTATTCGTTTTCTAAAAGAGATCATACAAATATGTTAATCTAGTTTGGCCGCTTGATGCAATCTTATGTGTTAGTTAAAAGTAGTTTTATTGCTTGGTAAACCCACCGGTACAATGTTAGCGCTAATGGTTTGACAAACCCACCTGCTTGTACAACATCGATAGGTGATTTAAACCCGGCCTTTCTAATTCCATGTTTACTATGTCGAGATGCTATGTTGCTATACTATGTTGCTATACTATGTTGCTATGCTATGATGCTATACTATGCCATGTCCCTAAATTGCTAAATGATGACTTATATATCGAGACGGTAAACGACGGTTATTAAAAGTCATCATTATTTCTTACATGAGTGGTTCTCATGACAAATGGCTAGACGAGATACTATGGATTCTATTGTGGTTGGTGTGCTATTCTATTCTAGGGGTCCTGGTAGGGTGGTATTACGAAATTACTATACATATGGGATTGCGCAGCATATCTTGTTGATCTCGGATTTCAATACTATTACTATTCAATTTGGGTTTTACTCACTAGTTGTGTAGCTAACTTTATTTTCGCGTATTTCAGGTGGCGCGTGATTTTGGCTTGTTTCTTTGCTATTCAAGACATAGGGACTTGGACCTAGAAATAATACTAAACATGACTATTTCATTTACTGCTATTATGAATTTGTCGTTTCGCATTTAAGACTTGGGTTTTGCCAAACTTATGACAATAATTATTAGACTTTAATAAAAGTAACACCATGTGCTTTGTTTACTATGGATATCCAATTCTATGACAGCCCGGTGTTTTCCGCCACCGGGCGGGGTGTCACACATACCGACAAACAACTGGCAGATCTTTTCACAAAACCATTCTTGTCAGGACGGTTTGAATTTTTAATTCAATCCATAGGGTTAATCAACCGTGATTAATTCTATTTCATGAAAATCAAAATATAATATCAGAAAATATAAAATCCAAAAATATAATAAGTCAATGTCAAGTATTGATTTCTATGTCTTTTTATTCTTGCATTGTGTGTGTGCATGAAAAAGAAAAAGAAAACAAAAAGAAAGAAAAATCAAAAAGAAAAGAAAAATCATTTCATAAGAATCTACATTGCAAAAAGTGAGAAATGATTGTTACACTAGACATTATCTGTTTCATCATTTTTAATAAAGACTGATAAGTGTTAATTGATGTGCGAGACAGCTCAGGCAATTAGACTGAAAAAGTAAGTTCATTGTTGACAAATCTAAACTTAATGATCTTTGTGTTATGTTCCTTTGCTATACATGTCTAAATATATATCTTTTGATGAACTTCTTGTGATGTTATTTGAACATAATCGGGTAATGATGCAATTTATTCAGTGTGATGAACCGCATCGTGAGCTTCTTTGTTGTGGTACCCACAGACCTGAAGTGTCACACAAAGTCTCTTTTGAGCTTCAAGGTGCAGCAAAAGATTCCCAAAGATGGAACAAAAAGAGTCCCAAATGTAGACCGTCACCAAACAAATTCCAAAATGGAATTCAGAAGATTCCCAAGGGGAACAATAGGAAACGAAAAATTCCAAAATGGAATTCAAAAGAAGTCCCAAAGTGGACCAAATTCAATTAGAACCCAAATTCCACACTGTTTATGTTTGTAAGTAACCAGGTTTTGTGCAACATGCATTCAAGTTGTTGTTGATAAGGAAATATGTTGACATATGTATACATGTGGGTCACATAAGTCATTCTAATCGAACCTTAATCTCATCATGATACCGAAAAAGTAAGTGTGTCACTTCGAGCTAATTGGTATGTTTTCATATCATCACTCAATCGAACATAAGTCAAATGTCTATTCAAAACTTGCAAAACATGTTCAGATGATGTATGGTATGATCTCACTACAATTGTTTGATTCATTGTATTGCATATGTATTTACTTTAATGTGTGTGCTTTGTGTGTGCAGGCATATGGAGTCTTTGCTGACATATTGACACCCTTTTTAAACTTCAAAATTTCAAGAAATTTCAAGTTTAGGGGGAGAATAATTGAAGAAGAAAGTATTTCAAAAACCACAAACAAAATTGCAAGAAATAAGTGTGTTGAATGTAAGGATCAAGTGGTTAGTGAAAGCAAATGTATTGGATGTGATAAAAACAAACCTGAAGTCTTGTGATTTGTTTTTTTTATTAAAGAAAAATGCTTCGGGATATAGCAATATTGGTAATGCAAAAATGTTTGCATATTGTCTTTTTGAGGAAAAGAAAAATGAAAAAGGAAATTTTGGAATTGAATTTATTGTGTGTTAAATTTGTTGCCCTAGATCTTGATTGATAATTAATTATACAAACCCTAATAAGGATGTTTTGTCTAATTAATGTGTCGAGAATGATTGCAAGTGCAATAAATGTTGTTGAAAAGTCAACAGACAAAGAAAGTGAAGAAAAATCGTCTAAGTGTTGTAGCCGGGTGATGATATCATACATTACTGTATAGCCGGGTGATATATATCTAGCCGGATGATCAAGTTTTATAACTAGCCGGGTGATGTGGTGATTACTTTGCCGGATGAAGAATTTGAAGCTACTGTGTAGCCGGGTGATGTGTTGATATATAGCCGGGTAACAAAGACAATGTTAATATACAGTCGGGTGATGAAAGAAGATAATGCTACTGTTCAGCCGGGTGATGGGTAAAACAACCAAGGTGTAGTCGTTCCAAACCTTGTGACACGACTATGTCATGACCCGACTCATGTCTACATGGTGAAACTTATGTTAAACAAGTGTTGACCCGTCTCAACTTAAGTTGACACGTCCCAACAGTTGTCTGACCCGACCAAGCTTTTACATGAAGACAATGTGTTTGAAAAACTCTGACCCGTCCCAACAGTGTTGACACGGCTCAACAGTGCTTGACCCGTCTCAACAGTGTGTGACCCGACTAAGTGTTTTTACATGTTAAAAACTGTATGTTCACATATTGACCCATCCCAAAGGTTTGACCCGTCCCAACAGTAACATGACTCGTCCAAGGCTATTGGGCCTAATTGTTGACCCGTCTGAAATGTTGACCCGTCTCAAATTGTTTTGTTTGACCTAATTTTTTAGCCGGCTCATCCACATATAAATACCCGCCTCTTTTTCAAACACTTGTCATTTTTCACAAACACCATTCAAGCAAATACCCTGTATATCAAATCGCTTTATATCATATTCAATCACCGATTCTGTAACAAGTTTTAGAGATTGAATAAGGTATAATCATCATGATCAAACTTCATCGACACTACTGTTGTTCTTAAAATCGAAATGTTGATGATGAACAGTAACTGGACTTGAATCGACACTTTGATTTTTTGTGTAAAAACTGAAATCGATTGTTATAACAGGTTGCAGTAACTATTAATCACCAATATTCATCCATTGATCAACATCAAAACACTTGAAATCGACTGAATCAAAGAAAATTTCAAAAATTCTGTCGAAACCGCCATTGATGAACATTGAATTTGTTCATGATTTTGATCACAAAAGATGCATAATCTAAACTGAATTGATCAATTGAGGCTAAAATTAACCTGAATCATGTAATAAACTTTCATCAAACAAATTACAAATTTGGGATTTTAGTGTCTAATAAGATTAAGACTTTTAAACATTGACCATTAATATCGTGTCACAAAAGTTTTTGAACAAGATGATATTCTTCAAATGTTGATTAACTTAGATGATAAATGTTAATGTTGATTTGTTATAATATGTCTTTAGTCTTGAATCTTGTTACTTGTTTGATAGACTTTGATAACTAACACACATGTCTTTGTTTGTTATCAGATGAATGACCTCAAGTTTGAACCAAAGCACAATCTTGTGGCTTTATTAGACAAATCTATACCAGAAGCTGATGGATATAGAGATATGATTCGATTTCTGAGAAGTACTAAGTATGTATATGCAATGTGTGTCAAACCCATTGTATATGCAAGATTGATCAATTGTTTCTGGAGAACAGCAGAGATTGTTACAAATGAGGCAGGTGTATCTGTTGTAAGAGGGAATATTACCAGACAGTTACAAATAACTGTGTCTGAAGAGTCTATCAGGACTGCTCTAAGATTGGATGATGAAGAAGTTGGTGCTCTTGATGAATACACAACTGCTGAATGCCAAGCATGTTTTATGAATATGGGACATCCTCCTGTATTTCCTAAACAGCAGTTTGTGAGAGCAAGATTGGGCAAGCAATGGAAGTTATTATGTTATGTGATTCAGCAATGTTTATCAAGAAGAAGTGCTGGATTCGATAACTTTCCATCTGATATTGCATCCCCAATTGTTGGAATAGCTACAAATAGACCTTTCAATATGTCAAGATGGATCATGAAGAGGTTTATTTTTAACTTGGTAAAGGGGAAGAGATTTAAATTCTTGATGTATCCAAGATTCGTGCAGTTGTTGATCAACATTGCGCATCCTGTGATTCGTGAAGAAGGTATGTATGGTGACTTACTCATGACTGAAGATATGAATGCTTTATCTTATCGAAAGATGAGCATTGGAAATGTTGCCGAAGTGCAAATGTTTGACTATATGCGAGATATAGCAAACAATGAGGAAGATATTGGAGGGATATATTATCATATCTCTCAAGGTGAAGTGGTTAATCCCCAAGATCTTGCAGATGATATTCCTGATGCACTCAAGACTGATTCGAGTGAAGGTGATGAGAATGGATATGAAAATGAAGAATCTAGTAGCTCTGAAACTAAAGATGAAGATGTTTCTGAGAATGATGGTGATGAGGATGATGATAACAATGAAGATGATAATGTTGCTGATGATGATGAGAAAATTGAAGTTGATACAGAATCTGATCAAGCAGAAGAAGAAGTAGAAGAAGAATTGGTTGTTCCTGAAGTGGAATCAACAAATGTAGAGAATGTTGTTTTGATTGAAGAAGAGAGTGTGCCTGAACATATTGATGTGGTTCAGATTGCACAAGAGGTTGTTGCTGAAGTAGAGACTGTGGCACAGACAGTTGATGAAACTGAAGCTGTTAAGTCTGTTCCTGATCCTAATGATATTGCCACATCATCTGCTCCTGCAACTGAACATACTAAACAACCAAAGGAGTCTTCACCTAAGGTTGGTTTAGATGTGGATATGAACGAAGAAGAAGGTGAAGTCTTTCACTTAAAGAGGATGATAACCAAGCTATTGGATGAGAATGCTGAATTAAAGGCATCCAATGAGAGAAAGAAAAAGAGATTAACAGAATTCTAGGCTATGCATCAAAAGAACTCAAAGATTTTCAAAGAAATAGATGCTGAATATGAAAATCTAAAGATCGATTATGAAGAATTACATGCAGAATGTAATACCTTGTGTGCTGAAAAAGAAGTGCTCGAAAAGTGGTTAAAAAAAGAGGAAACTAAAAGTACCGAATCAGATAAAGAATATGTAGCGGATGAAGACGTTGGAGTATCTGAGACTCCTAGGGACGTCACAGTTTATTACACCAGATCACAACGATCTAAAACTGTGACAGAACCAACTGTTGAATTAGTCCCTATTCCCGATGATGTTGCTGCTATTGTTACATATGACAAAGCGGATGGAAAACGTAAACTTGATGAAGTGCCTGAGATTGTTGAAGAAGATGTATCCATTAAGAAAGCTAGAACCGAGGAAGCAGTTCAGGTTGAGCCGGTTCAAGCTGATACTGTACAAGCAACTGAAGTGATGGATATATCGAAAGAAGCTGGTCACTCTGGGTTTGAAACTGAAGTGAATGTGTCTGAAGATATTCCAGTCGATCTAGATGCAAGGTTTGCTTATCTGGAAATGTTGAAGTATAATCCTGTTTATTTGAATGGACTTACAGTCAGTCAAATAAATGAGGAGTATGAAAAGTGTGTCAATGCTCAAGATAGAGCAGACATGATGACAAAGAGTTCGTTGTTGAACCGGGTGAATGGACGCCATTACAAGAAAGCCTGAATATTGATGATCTTCCTCCGGAAGAATTGTATCATCAAAATCCAGAGGATATGACATCGGTTGATATGCGTCAATGGTTACAATCAAGGAATTATCCGTACAAAACTCTAAAAAGGTTGAAGAAGGAGTCGTTAAAGAAGATTGTTGTGAGCTTTCATGCGTCAGAAAAGATGCATAACCGTATGCTCTTTTTGGATTATAATAATCCACAGTATTTTGAACTAACCAAAAGGTTCAAAGTATTGGAACCGAAGGAGATTCCATTAATGGCTTTACCTGAAGATGCACATAAAAAGAGAAAAGATCTGATTGACATGTTTCCTAGTGAGATGAAAGCTTACCGCATTCCTATGGATGTACGTGAGTCATGGCATAAAGCTGCCACAGCAGGTGATATTGTGAGATCACTGCTGAGTAAAGGTCAATCCGTTGCCGACCTACTTGATTCAATGATCGTGCCAGAAAATTCAAAGGATGTGAAGATCATTGCATGGAAGTATGATGAAGTGTTTGATGCATTTTTGATCAAAAGAGTTAATGGTTTATGTGATGTTTATCATTATTACTCTAGCATCTACAAACTTCCCGTTCAAGACTTGAAAGAGTTGCATAAGCTGAGATTGATAAATCATACAAAGGCTGAGCGTGATGATAAGTGTGCTATGCTTTTGGATGCTGGAATTAGCCGAATGCCTAAATTTCTGGAATTTCGTGGACAACAAGAGTATACGGCTTCTTTGAAGAATAAGAAGAAGAAGCAGAAAAAGTTGCTTCTTCATGATATGTACTTAGATGAATTCTCAGACGAATACTTTGATAAAGTAACCAATCCAGGATTGAAGGTATTTGATGGTTCACATAAGACGAAGCCAATTTTGACATTTTTCTATCATGAAGAGACGTTTGAGCTAAAACTGGTTCGTAATCTGGATGACTAGGATCAAGATATGATTACGTTATTTAGTACTTTCGAGCTCAAACTGCTTCATCCATCTTATATTGATCATTTGCGAAGCCACAAGATGGAAAAGATGAAGAATCCGATTGCTGAAGCTGATAGAAAGTTATTTGAAATAATGATTGAAGTCATCGGAGCTGCCACCGAAAAGATCCGATTAAGAAAAGCATTACTCAATGCTGACCTTGTGAAGATCAACATTCCGGAGATTGAATTTATGAGGATTATGTCCAAGGGTACCTTAGAAGTGTGTGCCAAAGGAAAGAAAAGGTCGTACGAATTTTATGCTAATATTGATTTTGCAGGTATCACTTTGGAAACGCTGAAACAGATGGCTGATTGTGATATACTCACCAATGTGTCCAAGCCGAGACAAGCATGATTGCTGAAAAGTTCAAGTCATGTATTGAAGAAGCTATCAAAGAACAAGAAGAGTACACTGGAAAACAATTGTTGAATGTGAAAGATGAACTTGAAGAGCTTGAATGAAGAAATATGATTCAAGAGAGATTGGAGATTAAAGAGAAGAAAAGATTAAAGCTGAAGATCTTTGATTTTGAAGACCAAAGATAAATCTTAGGGGAGTACTGTTAAGGCTCGTTCCTGTTAGAAGATTTGTTTTGTTCTTTGTTTATACAAGTTTGTATAGTGTAGGGTTAATTTTCTATTATCCCTAGATAGTGATGCATAAAGCATGTTGCTAGTGAATGTTAGAGAGAGAGTCTAGATCACAAAGTACACGTTAGAGAGAGAAACTGTGTGTGTGATTGTATTCTCCTGCACCCTTATACTGCAACTATTGCTTTGATCATCAATACAAGAGAATTATTAAGTAATGGATTGTGTTGCTGATTGACTTGTTGTGTTTGCACGTTGATCATTCTGATTTGGAGCAGTATCGATCCAATTGAACCTATCATAATACTTCCTTCCTGGGTTTTTGGCAGTCCTTGATGTTCGTACGATGGTCGGATTTCCACACCAACAATAAACCATTGTTCATATGATGGTCAGATTAGATCTCTTGATCTGTGTGTGGATGAAAAACACAGATGAAGAAAATGAAGGAGGGGAGGGAAGAAGACAGCTGAAGAAAGAAAAGTGAAGACGTGTGTTAGGGGATTATATAGGAGGGAGAAGATGAACGGTTGCTTAGAGGTAAAGGACGAAAATGCCCTCGTGTGAAGGGCACGTGATGTGTAGTTAACGTTAAATGTAACAGCCGTTCAATAAAAGGATGAGATTGGTATAAAAGTGCAAAAATAAGGATGTTATTTGTAGATATTTTTGCTAAAGGACCCAACTTGCAGGTAACCATAAACATAAAGGACTTTTTTGTAGTTTACTCTTCAAATTTATTAACTTATAACCATGATTAATATAGTAGTGAAATTAGACTATTTTGTTATTAAAAATGCATATATGTATTCTAAAATTATTAAACTAATTATAATGTCATCAAGTTCTATAATCTAACCGATTGGACCGCTGAACTGGTAAGACGACCGGTTCAATGTCTGGTCCGAATTGATGAAATTCATGCTCATAAATAGATGTGGATAAAAAAAACCTGATTCCCAAGCCGACATTACTAGAACCAATGGTACAAACTAGTCCCAGTTCATAAAAAACCGCAACTAGACCTGAAACCTACCTGAAATCACTGAAAGTGATTCCACCTCTACTCAATCAAGAAAGCGTGATAAAAAACTTATTCAGTCTAAGGTTTATTCATTCAACTCATAGGCCCAAAATTGTTTGGATTAAGGAAACCACCTTTTCTAATTGAAAAAAAAGATTTTAATGAGTTTCGGTTTTGTTACCAACGATAAACCCACACAATAATTTAATAGTCACAAATTTACGTTAAACTTACACTTTATTTTTCACTTGATTTTGCTTGCATGCTTCATTATTTTGTTCACAATCTTCATTCTGAGTGAAACTAAGTGTAAATTTATAACCTATTATACTATTAGGACTACCTTTGGTAACAAAAAAATATAAATTATGATTATTATTAATCAATTTGTTAATATGAATCATTATCGGCCAACATGTAACAAGTAAGATTTTGGGTTGTTAAAACTCAATTTTCCTATTTCTTGATTTAAGTTTTAAGCTGCAGTATTACAATAGGTTTCTCATCTTCTTACTTACAATTTACGAAAAAAATAATAATAAATACATGTATCCAACACTTTTCACAAAAAATTCACAAATTCATCATATCTATCGATAATACTTCTTTATTATTGTATCTCTTTGTGTTAAAACAAGGTTAGTGCTGCATTTACAAGAGTCTTAAAGTTTAGGGGTTAAAGCTGTCATTATGTATAGTGTTGTAACTATTGAGGGGCTGATTGTGTCAGTTGTGATAGTTAGAGTGTTGAATATGACAAGTTGTTAGTTAGTCGTTATAATTGTTGGTTAGTGGTTATAATCACTATTATATAAGTGATTAGAGGTTATAGTGTGTTGTATCTCAATTTTCCCAATCTCTGTGTAATCATCTTTCATTTTAGTAATCGTTTGGAGTTCATTTAATCTTCTTGATTCAACAATTGGTATCAGAGCTACGGCTCGTGATCAATTGATTTCAATAACTGTGCATTTCGATTCAATTGATCGATTGTTCTTCAAGTCTGGTTCTGCGATAGTGAGTAAACTGCAATTGAAGGTGTCTTAAGTGAGAAGATGGTGTTGACTCGTTTTGAATTGGAGAAATTCGATGGGAAGAACGATTTCGGGTGATGGAGGCTAAAGATGAAGGCTCTATTGGTTCATTAGGGTGTTTCAGGGGCATTGACAGATACAACAATGGTGATACCTGCAAACACACCTCCAGAAAAAGTGAAAGAAATGGAGGATAAGTGGAATGAAGTAAAGGTTAAGGCTCATAGTGCAATCATATTGAGTATGGGTGATAGAGTGTTGAGAGAAGTGTCAAAAGAGACAACTGCAGCAGGTATATGGGCAAATTAGAAACACTATACATGACAAAATCTCTTGCAAATAGGCTTTATTTGAAGAAGAGATTATACAAATACTGTATGATGTCAGGTAAATCAATGGAAGATCATATAGATGATTCAATAAACTCATTCTTAACCTTGAAAACATTGAGGTGAAGATTAGTGATGAAGACCAGGCTATCCTGCTGTTGACTTCTTTGCCACAAAGTCATAAACACTTTGTAGAGACTTTGATGTATGGGAGAGATTCTTTAACTATGAATGAGGTGCTAGCTGCACTAAATTCAAAGGAGTTAAAGAGGAAGAATGATACTAGTGATTCTGGGGTGAGGGTCTATATGTTAGAGGAAGATCTGAATATAGGCAGTCAATGAGTGGCAAATCATCCTCAAGATCCAAGTCAAAGTTTAAAAGGAGGTGTTATATCTGTCAATCTGAAAAACACTTGAAAAAGGATTGTCCAGACAAGAACAAAAAGAAGAAATATGAACATAGTTCATCAAAGGGTACATGTAACCATTCACCTGAACCTTTTTCTGATGGATATGATAGTGCTGATGTGTTGTTTGTGTCTAGTTCTGGACATGAGAATCAATGGATAATGGATTCTGGGTGTTCATACCATATAACTCCAACCAAAGAGTTCTTTAGTGAATTGAAGGAGGAATCATTGGGTGATGTTCAATTAGGGGATGATAGATCCTGCAGGATTCAAGGCTATGGCATAGTGAAGTTCAAGCTTGACAATGGTTCTGAAATTGAGTTAACAAATGTTAGGTATATCCCAACTCTCAAGAGAAATTTACTGTCACTTGGTTTGTTTGAGAGTACTGGTTATCAAGTTAATTTGAAGAATGGCAAGGCCAAAGTGATTAAGGGATCTATGACTGTGTTATCTGGCACAAGGAGAACCAACAACATCTACTTTCTGGATGGAGTTGTGATGACCCATGGTGAATCTATGGCTGCACATAGTCAGGAAATTCAAGCTTCACTGTGGCACAAGAGAATGGGTTATATAAGTACTCAGGGTTTGACTGAGTTGTCAAAACAAAATCTGATAGTTGGTCTAAAAGACTACGATGTAAGTTTCTGTGAACATTGTGTATTGGGAAAAGCACAAAGAGTGAAATTCAATAAAGGAAGACACATTTCAGAGGGTGTTATTGATTATATACATGTTAATTTATGGGGTCCAGCAAGAAAAAATTCTATTGGTGGTGCCAGGTTTTTTCTGTCTTTGATTGATGATTTCTCAAGGAGGGTGTGGGTATATGTGCTTAAACATAAGGATAAAACCTTCTCAAGATTCAAAAAGTGGAAAATTATGGTGGAGAATCAATCAAATAGGAGAGTCAAGAAATTAAGAACTGATAATGGGCTGGAGTTTTGCAACAATATGTTTAACCAATATTGTAAAGATCATGGTATAGTCAGACATATGACTGTGGCTGGTACCCCACAACAAAATGGTTTGGCTAAGATGATGAACATGACTCTACTTAACAAGGTCAGGTGTTTGTTGTTCAGTTCTGGGTTGCCAAAGAAGTTTTGGGCTGAGGCAGTGAATACAGCTGCTTATTTGGTTAATAGGTCACCCTCTAATGACATTAACAAAGATACTCCTATGTCTAAATGGAGTGGGAGACTTAGTGACTATTCTGATCTTAGAGTATTTGGGTCTTTGATGTATGCTCACACTGATCAGGGCAAACTAGAGCCAAGAGTTGTTAAGTGTATCATGTTGGGATATCCAGATGCAGTCAAAGGTTATAGGATGTGTAGAATGGATGAAGGAAGCCCCAAGATAATCATCGGCAAAAATTTTGTGTGTAGAGAAAATGTTATGTTTAAGGATTTACTAAACTCTTTTAATCAAACTGTCACTGATAAGTCAGTTCAGTTTGAGGTGGAGGATTTACCTAATTTGCCTGATGAAGAGCCCGTTAAAAGGGATAAAGGCAAGGGTAAGGAAGTGGAAAAACTGATAGAAGTGTTTGAATCTAGGTCAGTGGGTGAATCCTCAGGAGGTGCAAGGAGTAGTGATGGGTATAGCATTGCTAAAGGGAAGCCAAAAAGGCAAACCAAACCACCAGTGAGGTATCAATCTGATGAAGACATTTCTGCATTTGTGTTTGCAGCTGCTGCAAATGAAAGTGTGTTTGAACCTATCTCATATAATGAAGCCATTCATTCCAAAGAAAGTAAGAAATGGATGATAGCCATGAGAGAAGAGATGGAGTCATTGCATAAAAATAACACATGGGTACTGGTTGATAAGCCTAAAGATTGTAAACTGGTGATCTGCAAATGGTTATATAAAATGAAAGAAGGATTGACTGAAAATGACCCACCTAGGTTTAAGGCTAGGTTGGTGGCAAAAGGATTCACACAAAGGCATGGTGTGGATTATAATAAAGTGTTCTCACCTGTTGTAAGACACACATCAATCAGGGTGATCTTAGCTTTAACTGCAGTGTTTGACTTGGAATTGGAACAACTAGATGTGAAAACAGTTTTCCTACATGGAAGTCTGGATGAAGAGATCTTTATGAAACAACCTGTTGGTTTTGAGTCAAAGGGGAATGAGTCTAAAGTCTGTTTACTAAAGAGGTCATTATATGGTTTGAAGCAGTCTCCAAGGCAGTGGAATAAGAGGTTTGATGAATATGTAAGGTCACAGGGATTTGTGAGTAGCTCTTATGATTGTTGTATCTATATGAAGACCGGGTGTGATGGTGGATACATTTATTTACTCCTATATGTGGATGACATGTTAATTACAAGTGGAAGCAAAGAAGACATTGCACTTACAAAAAGGCTGCTGATGCAAGAATTTGATATGAAAGAGTTAGGGAATGCTAAGAAGATATTGGGTATGGAGATTGACAGAGATAGAGGTTCAAGGTTGCTGAAGCTATCTTAAACTTCATATTTGAACAAGGTGTTAATCAATTATGCCATGAATAACATCAAACCTGTGAGTACACCTTTAGCTTATCATTTCAAACTATCAGCGAGGAACATCCCAACTACTGTTGAAGAAGAGATATATATGGAGTTAATTACACTGATGGCCCATGTGGTTTGACCTTATTTCATGTATGGCCCTTAACTTCTCGAAATTACAAGGATGGCCCTTACTTTTCAGATTTTTGTTGCACTGTTGGCCCTTGAAGTGGATGGACGTTAACATTCTCCGTTAGATGGGTGTGAAATTACTATTATACCCTTATTTCATGTATGTAACCATCACCTCCATTTCACCACCTCCCCACCATCATCTACATTCATCTTCATCTCCACCACTTCATTATCACCATGACTCACTACCACTCGCCGTTCCACCACCACTGACCGCCACACCAGTTCCACCATCATCACCCTTGTTCACTCCCATCACTGTTTCATCATCACACCATCATGATCATCTCCATTTCTCCATCACCACTGCTGACCACCATTGTTTCCACATCTTCTTCACAGCAAAACACAATCCTCGATAACCTCCACAGCAATCAACCCACACCATTACCACAGTCGCTGAACACCACTGTTATCACCACCACTGTTACAGACGTAAACTTCTGTTACAACCGTTCAACACTACATTCTTCACATGAGTCACATTTTAACTTCAAATTGCATGTTAGAAGTTCCTTTAATCAGTTAGATTAGGGTTTAGGTTAATTTAATTTAGTCTTGATACAGTAGTTAGGTTTAATTTAGAGGTTTATGGTTCTTGGTATTAATTGTTTTGGGGCTTTTGTTTGATCAGTATAGATTGAATGAATTGATGACAATGGATGTGTTGAATTGTATAAATCAAAACAGTTTGAGAGGGTGGTAAATGGAAGATGGAACAAGGGGGACGACGGTGGATACGTAGCCGGAAAATGGAAGAGGGTGGTAATGGTGGTGATTATGTGATGGATGGAAGGTGGTGATGGTGGTCTATTTGCGGTTGACGGAGTAAAGGTGGTGGTGGTGGGTTGTTGTTGGCAACGATGGAAACTAGGAGGTGGTGGTGGTGGTGGTGGATTTGTTGTTGGAAAAGATGGAAACTCGGTAGTGGTTTATTAAGTTGATCTCACATGTTTTTGTCTTTTAGTTAGGGGTATATTATGCTTTTCACACACACTTAGCTGACAAACTTAACGGAAGTTAGTGTTAGGGCCAACGGTGCAACAAAAATCTGAAAAGTGAGGGCCATCCTTATAATTTCGGGAAGTTAGGGGCCATACATGAAATAAGGTCAAACCACAAGGGCCATCCGTGTAATTAACTCGATATATATATGCATAAAGTACCATATGCTAATGCTGTTGGAAGTCTGATGTATATGATGGTGTGTACAAGACTAGATTTGGGTTATGTAGTGAGCATGGTAAGCAGATACCTAACTAATCCAGGTAAGTTGCACTGGGAAACAATGAAGTGGATATTCAGGTATTTGAATGGCTCAAGGTAAGTAGGGTTAATATTTGGAAAGAATACAAACACAAATCATGTCATTGAAGGATATTCAGATTCTGATTTTGCAAAAGATGAAGACAATGGCAAGTCTATTACAGGGTATTGTTTTAAAGTGTGTGGTAGTACAATTAGTTGGAAGTCATCTTTGCAAAGTGTAGTAGCATTATCTTCTACTGAGGCTGAGTATGTTGCATTATCTGAGGCAGTGAAGGAGTCATTGTGGCTGAGAGGTTTTGTGAATGAGTTGGGAGTTGGTGTCAAATATGCACAAGTATGGTGTGATAATCAGGGTGCAATCCATTTGTCAAAGAATCCTATGTTTCATGACAAAACAAAGCATATTAAGGTGAGGCTGCATTTTATTAGAAGAGTTGTTAACTCAAAGGAGGTCAAGGTTGAGTATGTGGATACTAGTGGTAATGCAGCTGATATGCTGACAAAGTCATTGGGAGCATCAATGTTTAATCATTGTTTGCAACTGTTGAATGTGGCTAGTGGTTGAAGATTGAAGAATTTGTAATCTTGCACTAAGGTGGAGTATGTTAAAACAAGGTTAGTGCTGCATTTACAAGAGTCACAAAGTTCAGGGGTTAAAGTTGTCATTATGTATAGTGTTGTAACTGTTGAGGGGCTGATTGTGTCAGTTGTGATAGTTAGAGTGTTGAATATGACAAGTTGTTAGTTAGTCGATATAATTGTTGGTTAGTGGTTATAATCACTGTTATATAAGTGATTAGAGGTTGTAGTGTGTTGTATCTCAATTTTCCCAATCTCTGTGTAATCATCTTTCATTTTAGTAATCGTTTGGAGTTCAATTCATCTTCTTGATTCAACACTTTGTATCAATAAAAAAATATAACGTGGATGATGGTATTTTCCTCTAAATATAGATGAAGATAAGAATGAGACTTCTTTTTTTAGAAATAAGGGTGGAGACTTTTGCATGGTGTAACATTTTATTCGAGTAAAAGTACACATAAGTCAAAACAATGAGGTCAAATTTGACACATGGATGGTGGTGATAAAAGTGGTTTTATCACACGTAGAGCTAACTGGATAACTATTTAGACACAATAAGACTTTTTAAGTAAAATATGTATCGTGTAATTTTATAATTCTTGTATAATTAAAATTAGAAGCTTAAGGTTTAATACAGAAAATAAATAATTGTCATGCTCAAACAATCAAAACCATGTGTTAAACGAGTCAATTTCATGTTTGATACTTGTCTTAACGCGCCTTCATTAACCTGTTAAGCACGATTAGACACAATTTGTCAGCCCTAATCACGCATAACTAGGGGTGTTAAAAAACACACATCGCCTCCCTCAAAATAAGCTCTGTCTAAAATGAGCTCGGCTAGACTCGATTTCTAAACAAACCAAACCCAAGCCAGGGTAAATTCGGCTCATGACTCGCTTGTTATCCGATTCTTTTGTTAGCTCGCTTGTTGGCTCGTTTAATTTAAAGCCTTACTTATAGATTCTATGAATTATAAACCAATATTATGACATATTATTATTTAGGTATATTGGTTTTTATTTGTCCCAACTATCACATTTTGGCTTCTACCGGTCTCAACTATTGAATTGGCTGTCAAAGGTCCCAATTTTTATCACTTTGGCAACCAACAGTCCGTCATTATATTTTTTTTAACGCCATTAAGTTTTTTTCGAATTCAAGACCGATGTTTTAGGCATTTTGATCGGAAGGATAATACGATTCTATTGATGTAAAAGTTTGCTCGAAACGGCTCTCTGAACGATAAAATTTTTAGACCCGATTGAAGCATCGTTAGGTTTAAACACCTGATTGAAGCACCGTCTTGTTGTTCGGATCGCCGTTTCGATGTAACTTTTCCATTAATCGACTTGTATTATCCTTCCGATCAAAAGGCTATATATACATCGGTCTTGAATTTGAAAAAAACTTAACGCCGTTATAAAAAAAACTTAAGGACAGAGCGTTTTTTGCCAAATTGATAAAAGTTGTTGCCAGCCAATTCAACAGTTGAACCCGTGTAAAAGCCAAAAAAAATGATAATAGAAACCAATAGAAACCAATATATCTATTATTTATATGAAGTATAACATACGATCACTTTCACATATTCTAACTAAAAATCTAAGCCTAAAAATGCAAAATAATGGCCTTACTTATTGAAATATAAATCTGTTATCAACGTTTCCATCACTTTAAATAAATAAATATAAAAAAAAATATTATTTGTTTTTTACATATGTTAATATATGTTTAATTTTTTTTTATAAAATCAAAACTTGGCTCACAAGCCGCTCGGGCTTGTTTATTAACACGTCAAACCCGAGCCCACATTTTGAGTTCGTTGACATAAACAAGCTTGGCTCGACTCATTTGATTTTTTAACAAGCCAAACCCAAGCTCAACCTGATTCGACACTTCTCGGCTCGTTGATAGCCCTACACATAATCCACTTGAAAATTTAAGGTTGGTCAAAGATTAACTTCTTTTACCAAGTTTGTTCACATAACAGGATTGTTACAAGGATTATTCCCTACTATTAAACTTCAAACATTTCACAGCACCAGGGAAAATACTCTTTATATCTAAACTAACATATTCTCATTTCTACTTCTAGGTTTTATATATTTCCATAACCTTGTCCACATCCCACAAATCTCCTCTTCCATTTTCCCCTCAACTGCTGGAGCCTTAAACTTGGCTATCTCACTCAGTTCTTCAAATGCCACTACCAAATTCCCGAGTCTAGCAACGAATTCTATCAAAAGAGACGTAAACGTTACCAACGAAAGCACGCTTGCGCTCTTATAAGTATCCCCTTCATCATGAATCACCACTCTTTCAGGTTTATACGAGAATTGTCGGGTCAAAGATCTGTGTAGACCGTTTGTACCCGCTGGGGGTAAATTTGTACTTTCAGTTTCGCGACTCCTTGATTTTCCAAGATCCAGTTGTGCTTCACTAAACGAGTGGTACCCGTGGTATTTAAACGGGTCTTCGATCTTTAAGAAGTCTTGTGGATCGTGAACCTCGATTGGTGGTTTCCCGATTTCCCAACTGTTTGAGTCAACAAGAAGGTATGACTTTTGGTCAACCTTTTTTTGTAAGTCCTCTGCCGCTTTTAGAACTTCGTCAAGTATATTTAACGACCCTAATTTTTCCATTTTCTTGACTTTGTTACCGAGTTCACGTAGCACTTTAGCACCAGCTGTGCCTACCCTTTGAAGTTCGTCTTGGAAAACCCGTCTTCTATCTGCAGGAGCCTGCACATTACATAAATACGAGCCATCAATTCACTTTCTTAAAGCCTTTTGTAAAAAAAATCATCCACTAATTGTTATTGAACCAAAACTAATTTAGGAGGTTGCATACACTAACAAAAGATTTGGGTGACTTTCAACCTGTTTGACCCGTTTGAGGATGAAAAACAAACAAGATCGACCCATTCATAAAAAAAGGGTCAAATTATCTAAAGTCAGCAACAAAAATTTAGATGATAAATCCTACATGTCAATAACAGTATTTATAAGTGGAAGGACAATACATGAAAAGAGACGTGCGGTAGCCTATGCCACTTGGGCACTTGGCATTCTATTTATCGCTCTCATTTAAATGGTAACGTTACAGATAGAACAAAAGAATGTTGCATAAAAAGAAAATACTTCGAAATTTGTAAAATATTGTTGTAAGTTTTCTGTTTGCATTGTTACATATAATAATAATATTTTATTTTACTCGTGATAATATATTATAACTATATGAATTCTATTGTTCAACCCGCTTAGTACACGGGTTTAACCTGGTATGCATAACACATATGCTAGCTTCTTGATTAGAGATGTCAAGATGGGTGGGTTGGAGCAGTTGACTAACGTGTCAACATGGAATTCGGTTGAATCAGGTTACCTTTTAGTATGCGTCGAAACAGGCGATAGGTTTGACTTGCAAACGCTTTTTTGTGCATGAGTAAAAAACAAAATTAATACAACAATAATCTAAATCTTGGATAAAACAGTTTGGTATGTTTGTATGCATTAATTATAGACTTCGAACGACCGATTAACCATTCCCCTTTTAGACTATTTTTTTTATTTGACCAATTTAACGTTGAACTTACAACCTCTAGAAACTATTGTCTAAGGATGAAAGTCATGAAACTACAGGGTGTATGGGTCAGAAAGAGTAGTAAATACACGAATAGGACAGGTCGAGTTGACCCGAGTCGAGGCAACATTTCTTTTGTCTTCTTTCGAACCCATATATGATTAATACACTTGAAGATGTTTTGGACTATGGATGACTTTTAACCCATTATTTACTGTTTTGCTAAAGTTTTTAACAATGACACATTAGCAATAATATACAAGTATACAACCCGAATAGACCAAATTCACATTAATACCTGTATTTCAGATAGTATGCACCCATGCAATGCCATGACCATAAAAGAGCAATGTCTTAGAGCGCCACTAACTTTTACGAAGTTTCTCCAAGGATAATTTTTCATCTTGTAAGCACCATGAGGTGGTTCCCATATAGCAAACCCCAGCTGAAAATAACAAACACCAAATTACATGTTTTGACATTTTAAAGTCAAAGAAATTACTTTCCAAGTTCAAGATAGTTCCGAATTCTTTAGTTTATTTAATCAAAATTTATTTTAGAACCAACAAGCAAATCATGTGTATTATGTTAGTAACAATAAACTTTATGAATTTTGAGGGAACACGGTTTGAATTGTAAGATACCAACGAATCCTCTTGACTTGTAGATTCCACAGCCGATCTGTAGCCGCTGTAAAGCCGATCTTCATGAGCTTGGTAAGTAAGGATTTTTGAAGGAATTCTTTTATATTCAACACAATCAAGATATTGGTTAATGCAACCTGTATAGAAGCCATAATGAAAAATGTAACAATTAGATTTTACAAAAAAAAAGAGGTATACTTTGACTTCTGAAGACAAAAGAAAGACTTCTAAACTTCAAAATTCATACGGATTAGTTGTGTTACGAAAATAAATATATGCGTAAATAAATAAATAGGCATACTTATACTTTATTTAAAGATTTGAAAATTGAAAACAAAGCTTGTTAAATTGTAGCGCAATCCATATGAACTTTGAATTTTAAATTACTTATGTTTGACCTCAAAAGAAAAGAGTCTTCAATTAACTAAAGATAAAGAATAAATAGCACATGTAACAAACCTTCTAGGGAGTTAGCAACGCCATAAAAATTCTTAACTATCAAATTATGCAAATCTTCACCGGCCCAAATTGGATAGATACAAACATTCACAAGTAGACTGACACCAGCGCCCAATGCAATTAGCAAAAACCGACTTACAGCTGTGTCTATAAAAACATTTGTGCGATAGCCAGATGCCATTATGTAGCAATAAGTCAACGTGAACACTCTGAACCCATATTCGTAGGCCTTCCATGTTGGGTAAAGTTTTGCAAAAGTTGCAAGTGATCCTAAAAAAAATTGTGATATCAAGAAATATATATAAATATCATCATATGCTGCCAAATCAAGTACCACTAGATAGATTTGGTAATTTAGACCCAATAATCTTTTATCAATAACAGGTCAAATGGTAATAAAAATAGGAAAAAAAAGGTGCTTAAACGGAAACCTGATAGATTGAACATACGTCCCAAAGCGTAATTCTAATGCCCCTAAATTATTATATTTAAAACATTGAGCTATGATCGAAATAACATAATTTTTACAATCATAATTGACACGCTTAACTATGGATAACAACTGTTCCAACCCAATGTGATTAGACCCTGTCCATTTTATCAGTTACCCAACACACGCATATTTCCAGACGACGGTCGTTAGTCGTTACCTATGGTAAATATGCTGACAACAATAACAACTTCATCCCATGGCTCGCCAATTCGTTCACACAAGTGAGCCAACTCAGCCATAGCAAGAGCAAGTCCACCAGCCGACAATGTTCCCAGCGCACGGTTAAATCCTTTGCTAAAGGTTGCTCCTATACAACAAAGTAACCAATGAAGTAATTATTATGACTTGAAGATTCAGATATACATGAATAATCATGAAATCATTATCTTGAATTGTTCTTTTCCAAAAATGATTGTGTGACTCGAATTGTTATAATCTATTAAAGAACGCTGGCTAGGTCTTGAAATGGTCAAAACACAAAAAAACAAGTAGACAAAAAAACTTTCAGGGATACAGTTTTGTGTTCGAAGAACATATGCTTTCATGAATAACAATATAAATCACCAAACTTAAGTTTCGAAACAGTTGAAATCATAGAAACAAAATATACATTACCCCACCACACCTTAATCCCTTAAACCCCACCACCTATATGACAGGCAAAAAAACACATTTATGACAATTTATCTTGCTTTTGATGTCAATATATTTCACAACAAAATGTTTGAATAACTTGGTTATGCAAAATACAAACTTGATGCTAGCTACAACAAGATCAATCATCAAAACACAAAGTGAAATTACTTTTATACCCTTATTTAATCAACCATGTCCTGAAATCCTCAAATTTGACCAAATACTAAACACCATAGAAAATTCAAGCAGCATGAAGCACATCTCAAAACTATCCCCACCTCAAATATCAATACATTTGATTATTTAACACCACAATCACTTTCATACCACCTATTTGTCAACAAACCCATATCAAATTTCATATTTAGAAAACACAATATTATCATCAATCAAGATTCAAATATGCAAGACTGCCTCTAGTCGTGCATCCATATTTGAGAGCAGGGGCGCATCCTTTAAGGGGCCGGGATGGGCGCCGGCCACAGCGCGTTTTCATGCCAGAAGTTCTGATTTTTACCCCGATACCTTAAATTTTTATATATATTGAGCTCGCCCCCTTGCTACAAGAGTTCGGGATACGCCACTGTTTGAGATGACTCAAATTTTAGACCAACCATGCCCTATGGGACACATGACTACATGAGGCCACTTTCCGCCCCAACACACAAAACCCAAATAGGTCATGGTGTGGGCAACAAGATGCATGAGGTTTTAGGTCGGGCCAAAAGATTTTCTCACAAACGTAAGTTTCCTCATGTAAGGGTTACGGGTGCAATCTCGGCTACGAAACAGATAGGTGGGCCCGCTTAATATAACACCTATCCTTAAGCAGGGTCGTAAATTTGCCATTAAATAAAAAAAATTCAAATATGCAAAAATATCATCCAAAAGTCAAAATCTCAACCAAGAAACATGAAATGGTAAAAGGGTATTTTAAAATTAACATAAACATACAACTTGCAACCCAAATGAAATGAACATAAAATAAAAAAAAGGGACATGATATGAATATATGAAATGAAATGAAATACATACCTATACTGAATTCAAAGACCACAACAACAGTAAGAATAGCCCAAACATAGTGTTCACTAATATCAGGCAAAGGCTCTTTCCAAAAAATCAACAAAGAAATTAAAGCCAAAGCCAATCCCAATTTCCCTGAAAACACAACTTTTCTTGGATCCGATCGACCCATTTCATAAGCCTTAATCACAACCCCTTTTAAACCACTCCATAAACCCCCAATTTTCTTCCCAATTGAACTCAAACAATAACAACAACAACCACCAGATGTAACTTCAACATCAACATCATCTTTTTCATCATCATGTAACCAGTCAGGTTGTCCTAATGCAGATGAAATTAGTCTCTCTCGTTCTAAAGTCTCTAACAACCCTTGTTTGTTTTCCATTGAATCAAATTTTTTGTGTTGGGTGGATGATTAAAGGAAACATTTTTGGGTAAAATCTTGCATATTGATGATGGGTTTATGGTACGGAAATCGAGAGAGGGAAAATTAGGGAGATGGTGACACGAGGTTAAGATGACAAGTTCGAGGAAAGAGCAGGAAAAAATGGACGATGGTTTTTGCATTGTTCCAAATTGACTATTAATTCTTTTTGTTTTCTTAACAATTTTTGTGATAGTGACCATCAACTTTTAATATTCGTGTACTAGATTTTGTTTAATCAAAACATAACTAATCAAATTATTAATTAACTAGATTTTACCCCGTGTGTTACACGAGTTTAATAACTAAAAATATTTAATTATTATCGAGCATAATAAACAAAGAATCATATGACGAATAAGCCTTAAACTATAAATCATTATCATCTTGTGTACATTCTCTAACACTAACAAAAACAAAACCCAAATAAGAAAAATTAGAAGACAAATTACAAATTCACAAGCATAAAAATCTATTAAAATGGTATAAATGGATGACAACTTGTACTGATACAAGCCATGAACTTTGGTATAGAGATAAAAGACCGATAAACTAATGTAGTTGACAAAAACAATGTTTAAATAGTATTTAATACAAAAATCAATACTTTGGAATATTATTAATATATATTTTGGTAATTGATATTTTTATCTTTGTAAGAATATGGTAATTATTTTTGTCATTGATAGAGAAATATATTACTAATATGATAATTATTTTGTAACTGATAGGTAGATATATTATATCATGGTCGTATGTTGTGTAATAGTAGGAGGATTAAATATGTAATATATTATTGGCGGGAAAATGATGTCAACAATGGCTCCATTACATGCCATGTGGCATCAAAAACCCTCTTTTATTAGAAGGTATAGATTAATTATATCTTATCGGTTAGGTTTTCGTCGGACATGGAATTTACGTGTTTGGGATTATTATAGACGAGTTCGTGTTAGTTTTGGGTCAGGCCTGTCAATTTGTTTAGTTAAACGGGTCGTATTCGTGTTAAGTTGGACGGGTTTACGGGCTGACCTGTTTAACATTTTTTTATTAGTTTTTAAAATGTGTGTTATGGCATAAATTAAATTGGTTGGGTGTTTTATGTAAAACTTTTAAATTAAAATAGAAACTAAAATAGATTTACAATTAAGATGTAATTTTTTTTTCTTGTACATGGTATTTTTAAAGTGTTAGATATGTGAAAATAATAGAAATAGTATAAAGAAACTCAGGCTAAACAAGTTGTGTTTATGTCAAACATTTCGTGTTGTGTTTGAGATTGTATGTTTAACAAGATTTTTGAATTTGGGTCGTGTTCGGGGTCATATCAAGTTGGACCCACATGCCAGCAAACACAACTTGTTATTGTTGTAATTCATGCTTATAATTTAATTTGAAGGGTATGAAAAAGTACTTATCTGGATTTAGGGGTGTCCAAAGTACCATAATCCGACTTAACCCGAACTCGAATAAGCTAAGGGTTAATAGGGTCAGAAAATGTTAGTAAAGTTATTTGAGTTAACCTGACCAACCCGAATTGTTATTAGGGTTGGATTTTGAGTTCATGTTAAAAAATAAATCGTTATTCGGGTTAACTTGAATAAACCTAATAAAAATGGCAGAAGAAATTTTATAATACAATATAAAAACTATAATGTTACTATATAAGAAGTACAAGTTATTTGTCATATAAATTACTTTGTTAAGATAATTATGTGCGTCACAATAAGCAAACTCAGTTGATATATGAAATAGTTTCATGCAAATAGTATTTTTACATGATCATGTCAAAAACTCAAAAAAAAATTCTTTTGTACGGTATAATATGCTATTGAAAATGCAAACTAATGAAGTTGTGCTCTTCATTATTCGTATGACTAATATGAATTAACATCTCTCCAAGCCACACATATAGCGAATTGTTTAGATTTTGACTTGTTGGTCAAAGTTAGAACAAACCCGACTAACTCCACCAACCCGGAACCCGAGTAACCCGAACCTTAATAGTATTTTTACCTATGTTTGCACTTGTGTTTCGTGATAAAAAAAAGCTAAAGAAGAGTGTTGTCTTCAAGGATGTCTTTCATTAGTTGTTTTAAAGTCAGCTTGTTAAAAAATTATTAATAAAACTGTCTGACGGCAATTATGTTTTGTGAATGGGTCAGACCCGGGTTAATTTTTCAACATAATTATTATGTTAATGAACTTTGAGATAGAAAAAAGAAGAAATAGGATAAACATGTGTAGTACTCGCCGTAACTTGTTCTCCGTTTATCTGTCACGTTGTTATATTTGTTCGTGGATTTGAAGTCACGATCTGGTGCTCCAAACACAAATGTGTTACCAATGAGCCACTAACTTCATTGAAAGTTAGAAAAAAAGATATTATAAAGTTAGTCCCACTCTCCATGCTTAGAATCATTCTTATTAATGTCTTCACTAGTGTTGATTTCTTTCCGTCCCCATGCCATTTTATCTTAATAATAATAACAAAAGAGGGTGTAGAGTTAGAATTGAAGAAGCAAAATGATGAACAAAGTAAATGGGCCGAGATATAATAAGTGATCGACAAGAATGGAAACATGCACTAGAAAATGATGCAATAAGGGAGAAGCTTTGCAAGGCAGGAGGATTTGAACCCTAACGAATAACTATCCTTCAATATCACGCAGCTTGTTGCCTGATCTATCACCGTATTATAAACTCTTTGGTGTTAAATATATGAACATTTTTTTATTTTAAAAAAAATGTTTTTTTTAGTTTTGACCATTACCATGTGTAGTTGTGTACAAATGTTTTTTATTTGGTTTGACAATTTCAGGGCCGGCCCATAGGGAGTGCGGGGTAGTCGATCGCACAGGGCACTCGTTTGAACGGGGGCACCAAATTAAAAAAAAAAATTTATATATAATTTTGATGGCTGAAAGACTAAAAAACCCCCCTCACACGGACCCGGGTTTTTGGAGTTGTTTTCGTGTCCGCAGGTCGCGCGGGCGTCGCATTTTGGGAAGGAATTCGAACCAGATTGCACCCCCCCTGCGCGCGGGTAGGTGCTAGAGTAAAACATGACAAAGGAACTTAACATGCCATGAATGCTTGAATATATAAACTAAGAATTTTTGTTTCTCCACTCCAATGTGGGACAAAGTGAATAACACAAAACTTTTAGAAATCTCATTCAGATGTGCAAACAAACAGAACCTCTTAACCATTCAGCACTTAACCATTCAGACATCTTAACCATTCAGCACTTAATCATTCAGCATTGCCAAACAGCCCCTTTGATTTTCTTATGTTTAATTATCAAAGTTTTTTTTTTTGGTTAAAAATTTAGTTTATATAATTTAGTGCGTTGATGTTTCGGGTTAGGGGGCCTTTTTTTCTTGTCTCGCACAGGGCACTCGATTCCTCGGGACCGGCCCTGGACAATTTGATATATGTTGTTTATTATTAGGACCAACCATTATTACTTCCTAACCACAATGTCACATCCCCAACCATGTTACAATACATAAGCATTTCTTTCACGTATTGAGTACGACTCCAAAACGTACACTATTTTTAGTTGCCGTCATATGACATATATTACAAAATAAAGAATCAAAGAATTAATTCTAGAATAGACCTCTTTTTGTTTTTATTATTTTTGACAAAACAATGTACGTTCCACTAAACTTGTACGACAATGAATTGGATATCACATAAATTTTAGTAATTTTGGTCTCATGAGTCATGACAAAATATAAAATCAAGTCTTGGGAAAAAAAAATTTTGAGGGGAAAAAAATTAAAAATATAAAAAGGAGAGGGTTTTAATCTAAGTTCACTTAAAATTGAAAAGGTCATATCAATAATTCAAGCTCTACTTGCTTGTACACCACATTAAAGCTTGAATCACTTGTACCAAGTGATTTGATGTGATCAATAGTGATTATCGACTAAGAGGATTTAGAACTCATCTATTATCTTTATCTTTATAATTACGTTAAAAATCACTAAAATTTATAATCACACAACTATCCATTAAAAATATAAAAACTTCACTAACATATAATTGATGGATGAGATGTGAATACTCTAACGCAATTCTTTTGATATATTTACAACTCATGGTCTGCACGATTCATATTTTATTTTCTTTTCAATTAAACAATATTTTTATAACATGTTTTATCCTTTTCTTTCACTTACAACCAATTTTAAAAATATTAAAAGTTATAGGTATGAACTGTGTATTTCTCAAATATATAGATGAACAGTAGATTCTCCAAATATTTTTCTCTTTTACACTCATAACCGTTCTTAAAATATGCATAAATAAGTTATATCAACATAACAAATGGGGATGTGAATGCTCTAAATAATTTTGAGTTTTGTGATATTTGAACTCATAACCTTTTAAATACAAAGAAGACATGTTACCACCTTGATTCCCCTTAAGAATTTTCAAACTATTATTTATACCATTTTTATTTATTTAATTTAACAGGTTTGAGTAACTAAACCGATATCATACCTAATTCTTACCCCCAAAAATTATTCTAAATGCTCTAGGTATCAGGTTTCATATTATGTTTATTCCTTTTTTTCCAAATTTCATCCTATAATACAAAAAATCCAATTAGCATTCTTTAAATGTTTTGCATCAGTTTATGTCATTTAGTCTAACGAACGTTAGAATTTGTGGTTAAATCCTTGCATGTGATGGTAAATAAACTGATATCTAAATTAGTTAAATATAAAGGGCTTGTTTTACACTTATACGTCGAGTGGTCTCTATCGTACTAGAAATGTTTGCAACTAAAAGATCTCTAATAAATATTAGATAGTAGACTTGAATCATTACGTCACGTTTTTGTAGACTTATTATATATGAATGTTTATTGTTGTTCGTTGCTTTTATTTCCTTGAAAAAACCTACTCGGTTTAATGACTAAACATGCAATTAAGGAATCTTCTACGTATTTCTAGTTTGTTTAGTATTAGGTTCTTTTCATTATCCCATGATCTCGTGTGATCGATCATGCTAGCAGTTTATTTTCTTTTCTTATGTAACTATGTTATGCCCTGTCCATGTGGTACGCGGAATGAGGTCCAAAAACTCAAAAGTTAATTCTCAAGTAGTTTCCATGGGTTGACTAATTGAGCTTGGGATCTTTTAAGGTTTAGGTTCAAATCCTGACTTAAGTGTCTTTACACAGTAGTGAGTTTACTCTTTGATGTGTTTCTGGAAGAGTTAAACCTACAACGTTAAAATCAATATTGATGGTTAACTCTCACAAGAAGTTGGTTTTCTTATTTTCTTTTAAACTTTAATTTTTTTTCTTTTTTTCAACTTTAATTTTTTTTCTTTTCCAACAATATTATTTTTCCTTTCTATATAATTTTTTTCCCTTTATGTTATTTTTCTGTTAATCTTTTACATTTAAACGTACGAGACATAACTAACATACGAGACTCAGTTGTCGCATCACACGTTATAAACTCTGGCGCCAACTTTACATACGAGACTCAGTTGTCGCATCACACGAACGACCATAACTAACATAAGATTTTACAACTAAGATATAGTTATTTTATATTCATTTGTATTTTTTTACAACTAAGATATAGTTATTTGATTATCATTTATATTTTTATACAACTAAGATACAGTTATTTTAAATTTATTTGTAAATTTTTTACATCTAAAATATAGTTATTTTATATTTATTTTTATTTTTTTACAACAAAGATATAGTTACTTTATATTTCTTTGTGTATTTTTGGACAACTAAGATATAGTTATTTTATATTCATTTCTATTTTTTTTAAATAGTAATGCTAATATATTAAAATGTGAAAACAATCAAAATTTACAAAAAAAAAAGCTTACGCTAAACAGGTCACATTCATGTGTAAACGAATCGAACTTTTAGCGAACAGTTTGTGAATCGTTTAGCGGGAAGTTCGTTTGTGTCCGTTCGTTTAATAAACAAACGAACACGGTATGACATCCGGCCCGATTCGTTTTCTTTTTCTTTCTTTATGTAAACCCGAACCTTAGAATAATAATGTAATCTTATGGTTTATTATGAAATAAAGGTTTCGGTTATTAATCATTAAATTACCAAATAAATGTTATAAAATGATTTTTATAAAATGTACTTAAATTAACAAGAAACAATTTTTATATAAATGTTAATAATTGTTAATTAGTTAGTTGATTAGTTTAAAGTTAAAGTTAAGGGGTTGAAAGTGTAATAACTAAAACACAAACTAAACATTTAAACAAAAGCTAACACAACCCAAAGTTCAAGGGGCAAAACTGAAAATTGTTTAAAACCAAACCACCCCCCCCCCCCCCAAAACCCGCAGATCCGGCTACCATCTCCGGCGAAGCTCCGGCGACGTCCAATTCGATCAAATCTACATCATTTTAACTCGTTTAAACCGGCCTTATCACCTTATCAACTGGTTTCGAACCTATATCCATCCTATATTTCAGTTAACATGCATTGAACACCAATCTAAATCAATACCCACTAATTCCAGCCAAAATTCAACTTCAGTTCAACGAAATTGATCAATACAAACCAAATTAAACTGATCCAAAACACTCATACAATCAATAGAGGGATAAGAACGCGTTTAATTAATTGATATTATTATCATAAGAAATCGTTCGAATCATGCTCATCTTTTCCCGAAACCAACTCGACTTTGAACTGATCGATTAAACCCATTCCAGTTCTATATATACAGCCCAAAACATTCAATCAACTTCACATTAACTCTCTACAACATCAATTTCACTTTTAAACACACACAACAATCAAATTAATCTTATGTTCTTCGTGGTTCTGCTCTATAGTCAACAGTGTACTTCGGGTCAATTTTAATCATCAATTTCTTGGGGCTTTTGTTCATCATCCATCATAAAGTGTTTCTGAATCATCAATTGAATCATAACATCATCAACACAACATCAATTGAGTTTTCATGTGCGTTTTCTTAAATTCTTTCATATCGATCTTCATCTATTTTTCATCAATTCAGGTACCTTCTACATCTTTTTGATCGTTATCATGTGCTGAATGTCGTAGTGATATTTAATTTCATTTACAGATTCGTTTCAGTGATCAATTTAGTTGATTAGGGTTTAGTGTTTTAATTGAGAAATTGGGTTGAAGGATGAAACTGGTTTTAAGTAATTGTTTCTAAATATATTAACAAAAACAGATCTGGTCGGGTGGTTATGTGTTGTTGTTTGAAGCCAGAGGTCCAGGGTTCGAACCCTGGACTGTGTCAACGTTTGTATTTTAATTATTTAAACTCTTGTCATTTTAACTTTAATCTTCTATAATTATCTTATCTTATAACTAATAAAAAGGATTAAAAGTTTACAAGTAAAGAAAAATATATATATTTTTCCAAAATATAAAAATACAAGGTAAGGTTTCTTTTTATTGGTGACGTTTATAAATTTCATTTACCAGAGTTTCGAGTTTTAAACGTTTAAAACCTATGATACGCATGGATTTTATAAAAGTTAAATAAACAAATTCGCTTATGGATTTTATTCTCGAGATTCAATTTAATCATGTTTTATTAGTATTTTACGATTAAAAATGATATTTCATAAACGATTAAAATTTGTAAATCAATACGTTTAGTAGTCGTATCAGTCACGTCATGAACTATTGAATTAATTTCGTAAATAGTTAAACTTGATATTACTTATTAAATCATTGTTAATATAAATCTATTACGTGATTATATATTTTCAATCCTTAATTTCTTAAACCCAAATTCCGGTTAGATTCCTAGATTTCCTAATTAGTTTTCAGTTATCATTTTAACATAGAATAAAATTCTTTAGGTGATCCTTAAGGAATATTCTGGTGACTTTTGCAAGTTTTATTCACTTTCAATCGATCAAGAATTATCCCATGAGTATTCATAGCCCCTTTTCAGGTTTTCAATTTGGGGTGATATCATGTGACCTATTAAATCAGTTATCAGATTTCAGTTTATCAGTTATTTCAGTTATCAGATTTCAGTTGATCATTAAAACAATTCAGGTTATGTCTTTACTTGCAAATTATATGCTCATAGCTTGATAACAATTTTTGTGCAAGCGTAATCATTAATTTGTAGAAACCGACATTTACTAATGGTAGATCTATTGGTCAAAGGACCCACCCCCTGATTCTTGGGTGATTATAACTGACTTATCATTATCATGTGGACCCCCCGTTTATCATTCAAGGTTTGATTATGCGTTGTTATCTTTTATGTCCATGTTTTGCATATATAAGTTTTGACATAATGATATGAATTGGATTTTTATCATGTACTATTATGTATCATTAAAACCTATGTTTACTCACCGGCTAATTCGTTAGCTGACTATTTATTTTCCACATGATTTCAGGAAAAGCAAGTTAGGAGACTTAGATGCTAAACGACTAGGGACTTGGACTTAGTTAAATAAAATTAATCTAGTAGACTTATTATTTGTTTCTGTTTGGATTGCTTATTTGAATATTCATTTAGTTTTGTTTGGATAATTGGATTTTAATAATATTTAACTATTTTGAATACCATGAGCTATGAGCAATCATTCACTTTCGTCTGCCTCGGTGATTCCGCCATCGGTCGGGGTGTGACACACGGACAAAAAAATCCGTTTGTTAAGCTAAACCAACGGACATGAACAGAGGTTACGTTCGTTTGTTTACGATCATGAACGTTCAGTAAAATGTCCGTTTATGTCAGTTCGTTTAAGTTTGATAGTTCATTATATTTTTAAATTTCATATTTTTCATTTAGATGAATACTTTACACTTATAGAGACAAATATGGTCATGACAACATTACTTTTGATGTGTATGAAGCAAATTATGGTCATGTCTCATGGGTTTGAATGTGCGATTAAAAATATTATTTGTTTTTTAAGGCTTATTTGGTTTTGTTGTATATGAATTTTAATCTGGAATAAGCTTAATCAAGATACAGTGACTTATTTGGAGACTAATTTGATATAGTGGCTTAATCAAGGTTATAAGGTTTAATTTTTTTTTGTTTTATATCCTTTTTTATTTAATTTGTCTTTATTGTAAACAATCCTAGTAAATCAAAGATCTTTCTCTTAGGTGTTGATATGGTTAAGGATAATTTTTGGATAATTATGAGTTTCTGAGTAGTTGTCATGTTAAATAAATTTCGAGAATTTTTTAATTTGGTCAATCTTAATTTAAATTTTTAGCGGTGGAATGTTAAAGATTAACCATGTTTTGTTAATATTGAGAGATTTGTGTTGATTCGACCACTTTGGTCTTTATTTTTTTTCTTGCTGTTTTGGTGTTTGGTTTTATAAAAATTTTTTCATTTTTTTGGTCATTCCATCAACTTCTGTTAGATTTAACCGTTAAATCCATGGGTAATATAGTCATTTTACATTTCAGGGACCAAAATGATAATTTTTTACAAAACCAAACACTTAAATAACAATTATTTTATATTTCATGTACCAAAATGACAATTTTATTATTGATATTATTATTATTATTTATATTGTTGTTGTTGTTGTTGTTGTTGTTGCTGTTGCTGCTGCTGCTGTTGCTACTGTTGCTGCTGTTGCTGCTGTTGCTGTTGTTGTTGTTGTTATTATTATTATTATTATAAAACACCTTAACATTGAGCAACCATTCTCCATAACACCATCGATGTCACCTCCATTGACCCTTTCATTCGTCTCCTCTGTCGCTTCACACCTCATCCAAATAAAATCTTATTGAATATTTATTTCCTTCGTCCATTCCCCAACCGACCACCACCAGGCACCACCAAGCAACGTCATTTTCATCCCCTTTTTGAGGGGAGCATGGACGGCTCAATAGTTTTGAGGAACTTAGACAAAGTAAAGTTTTGGGGCCCTTTTTAGATTTTTCAAATGTCATTATAAAATTTTCTCCTCCTCTATCCGAGATTGAGACTGACACTAATAAACAAAAATGTTTAGAGTTGGAGTTATAATATATTTGTAACTATTACATATGTGACATCTGCCCCAAACCCGAATCTGAATGCCCGACTCGAACCCGAAGTTGTTCATCTTTATTCGTATTCATTTCTTTAAAAAGTAACGTTCGTCATTATTATTATGAATAAATATATCGGACCTTATGCTTTTTCCGTCCTTAATAGGAACGACCGAATTATTATCTAACATTCACTAAATTAGTACTAAATATAAAAATTAAATCTCCAAAATATATATATAAATTATAAATAGTATTTAAAAGAGATTTTATAAAGATTGGTAAAGAAGAATACTATTGAGTCTTGAACTACTCATTCAATGTAAAAAACGAGCTAAAGATATAAAAACGCCATTTACATAAACATTACAAATTTATTTGGTTAAGTTAACTAGTTAAAATAAATACTTATTTAACTTTGGGCCAAAACTGGTATCTTTTAAACTTAAATTAAAGTTCAAGACCCAAAGCATTAACCAACTGAAACAGCAAGAGCTGTTGTGTAAATATTATTAAACCAGCCCCCCCGGTTTTGAGGCTCGTTTTTCCAGCGCCCAGGTCCGGCCGACCTCCGGCGAGCTCCTGCCAACCCTATTTCACGCGTTTTAACCACTTTTAATCATCTAAAAACCTTTCTAAACTATTCTTACCAATTTCGAACCCCCTAATTGTCAAATAAACGCGTTCTACATCATGTATTATGCATGATTGTTTGTTTGGAAATGGGTAATCGGCAATTTCATAATTTAGGCACACAATGGGCAATTAAACCTTTCCTTAACACTCTATTTCATTCATCTAACACTTCCAAATCGCCATAACACTTCATTTCTCTCTACAATTTCCGAATCAAAGCTTCAAATCATTTTTCCGGCGACCACTTTGTTATTCACCTTTAAGACATCAATTCGGGAATATTTTGGTTTCGTTTTAATCCTACCAATCATCTACAACACCCTAATCAATCAATTTCATCTCATTTCAATTCAAGATTCACAAAATCAATCAAGAACAATCGACTAGTTCATGCTACTCGAATCCGTATCAAATCTTCACCAACAAGTAAGTTTCTTATATCAAAATGATTGTGATTCGATGTAGATTAAAAGCCCTATGTTTTGTTTTGGATTGGATTAACAGATTGAACGAATTGAATGGATTCTTGTTCTAGGGCTTGTATTTCAAATGGGTTTTAGCGATTAATAAAGGTTAAAAAAATTTAAAAACAAGATAATTAAAAAGTGTATTTGATCTAGTGGTGGAAGTGGCTGTTAAGAACGATTGGGTCAAGGGTTTGAGTCCCCTTAACTGTTTTCTTTAATTTTACACTTTTATACATTTTAAACATTAAACAATATTTCTCTAATAACCTAAATAACACCGTTAAGTTAAATATATTTTCTAAGGATTAAAAACATAAGTTTTAATACATATATACAAATTATAATGTTACAAATATTTTATATAGAAAACTAAACATGAATTCTTACAAAAAGTATATAACACGAAAATACAATAACGTTTCGTATAATTTTCCCAATTTGTATTTCAAAACCCTAAATCCCAAATCCGAAACCCTAGATCTTGGATTTTTGATTCTCGTTACTATTGTTTCGTTTCTAAACTAGGGTTTTTCCAAATTAATTAGGTGGTACAAATATTTGGGCAACCATCGGTTCTTTTTTGCTGTGTTTCTATTGTTTCGGTTATCTTTGCAATTCAAGGTGAGTAAACTCACCCCCTTTTTATTGTTTACGTTTTTTGGGCTGAAATACGTGTTCCTATAATACTACGGTTTCTTTTCTTTTGTTCTATTTTCAAAATGAGATCATTAGGTGTGTTATTCTTGTTTAGCCGCATGATGCAAAATTATGTGATAGACAATAGTACTTATATTATCTTGTAATTTCCACCGGTACGATATTAGCGCTAATGGCTTGACAAACCCACCTACACTTAATGGCCTGACAAGTGATTTTAACCCGACGATTCTTTGGTTGATTCGATATGTTGGTTACTAGTTACTAAATGTGATGCTTGTTGCTATGTCCCTTTAGTTGCTTAAACGTTTATTTATAACTTGTATATCGAGACGGTTAAATGACGGTTAAAAGATAGTTATCAGTATTGGTAAGGATAGTTACCCTACGGGGTTCAAGGTTCTTGGATTCGATGTACGTTTCGTTGGTCATGGTTGAGTAATATGATGAAATTGCTATACAAATAAGATTGTGAAACATATTTATAATGATCTCGGATTTCATATTACATACTATTAACTGTGTTTTTACTCACTAGCTAATTCTTTAGCTAACTTATTTTACTCGTATAACAGGTGGTGTTTGAGCGTTTTATGCTTTCGAGACTGAGGATGCTATTTGGACCTAGAATAATTGAACAATAAATTTCTTTGATTGTCGATCTTTATTTTTGAATTTATGACTATTTATGTCTCATTTATGTCACAACAGTTATGCTTTAATAATATTAAAAATATGCATTTTGTGTGTCATGTGCTTTGTACTAATGATATCTAATCTACTTGACAACTGGTGTTTCCGCCGCCGGGCGGGGTGTCACAACACATTTTAAAAATCAACAGCTTTATTTTTTAACTGAGTCATCAATCTGTTTTTTTTTTCTCTTTAGCCGTTTTGCATAACCGGGTTCGTATTTTGAGTTTAACGTGTAATACAATAATTAAACTGATAAGTAATTTATAATTAAATTTAATTTGTTTTTAGCATTTTGTTTATGTTTTATATAATGTTTTACGGTGGAATCGAGTGTCAGGGTGGATGGTTGTCGTGACATTGCTCGAGGTGGAGATGATTCAAAGATGAAAGTTGAGAAAATAACTAAAATGACCGACGTTAGAAAATATGACTAAATTAACAGAAGTTAGGAAAATGACCAAAATGACAGAAGCTGGGAAAATAACCAAAATGGCAAAAAAAAGTTTGGAAAATGACCAAAATGGCAATTTAATCAATAAGGGTATTTTCGTCAGTTTAACTCAAATTTAACAGAAAATGATGACGGAAGGAACAAAATGACATTTTTTTTACAAAACCAAACACCAAAATGACAAAAAAAACATAAGGACCATTTAGGGCTGTAAACAAACAGAACTTTTAGCGAACCGTTCGCGAACCGTTCGACGGGAAGTTCGTTTGTGTTCGTTCGTTTAATAAACAAACAAACACGGACAAAAAAATCCGTTCGTTAAGCTAAACGAACGGACATGAACAGAGGCTGCGTTCGTTCTTTTGTGTTCGTGAACGTTCGGTAACATGTTTGTTTATGTTCGTTCATTTAAATTCGGTAGTTCATTGTGTTTTTAAATTTTATATTTATCATTTAGGTGAATACTTTACACTTATATAGACAAATATGGTCATGGAAACATTACTTTTGTTGTTTATGAAGTAAATTATGGTCATATCTCATGGGTTTGAATGTGTGATTAAAAGTATTATTTCCTTCTTAATGCTTATTTGGTTTTTTTTTATATGAATTTTAATTTATAATAAGCTTAATCAAGATATTATTAGGATACTAATTTGATATAGTGGCTTACTCGAGGTTATGAGGTTTAATTAATTTTAATTTTTTTTGTGTTTTCTAGATTTTTTTATCTAGTTTTTCTTTATTGTAAACAATCCTTGTTTACTTTTAAGATTTAATTGCATATTTACCCCTATAAACACCCCCTAATTGTATATATCCCCAACTAAAAAAATCAATTGCATATATACTCAATATTAACTAAATAACCTTATTAAAAATGGGTATATTTGCAAATAAAAGTTGTTTATAGGGAAAATATGCAATTGATATTTTTAGCTGGGTAAATATGCATTTAAAGTCTTTTAGAGAGGGAAATATGCATTTAGCCCTAATTTTAAGATTATTGTCTATTATCTTGTCTTGAATTTGTTTTATCTTGTCTTTTAATAATTTTAATAATCTTGTCTATTATCTTGTCTTAAATTTGTTTTATCTTGTCTTTGAATTGGTATTAGAGCAAATGTTTTCTTAAAATCTAAAAGGCTGAGACAAGCTCCTCATATGTAGAGGCTTTGTATGCCCTATTTGTATCTGAGAACTCTTTCAGGTGAAGATTATGGGAAAACGCTTGCTTTGATAATTAATGTTAAGAAAATTATATAATTAATTGGAATATAAAAATATTTTATAAGGGAACTAAGGATAAAAGGTTAACGCTAAGGAGTCGAAATTTGTCAATCATAGATTTATCACAGCCAAACTCGCAACTAAAAAATTTAAAGTTTCTAAATCTAGAATTTTCTGAGAAACCAAATATTAGAAACATTACTACAGAAAATTATGGTCTTACCTGTAGAATAAAAGATAACTGTAAACATAGTCTACATACAGATAATCCACATCTAAACACTTTAACAGATTTAGTGTTAAATTTAGGAGTTAATCTACAAAAAGAATCGATATACAATAAACAAGTTCTAGAAAAAATCTCGGTATATACAGAAGAAGTAAAAAATATACAAATTTTATATATATATATATATATATATATATTTTGAAAGAGAAACTATATGAATATGATTTTAGGTTTTGGATGAGGTGTGATGTTGAATTGGTGGGTGTTTTGAGTTGTTTTTTTAGTTATTGGTCGTATTTTGTTTTTAAATTCTTTTTCATATTGAAATGTGTTATGTTGTTATTGGTTGATGGTTTGAGGTGTTGTGTTGTTATTGGTTGATGGTTTTTTTTTCTGGTTTGAAATGTTATGTTGCTATTGGTTGATTGTTTGAAGTGTTGTGACGTTGCTATTGGTTGATGTCATGAAATAGTGTTTTGTGTGTGGTTTGAGGTGCTTTGTTGCTACTGTTTGATGGTTTTGATGTGATGTGTTGCCATTGGTTGATGTTATGAGTGTGTTTTTCATTATTTTTTGTGTTTTTTTATTGTGCTACATTTTTGTTTGTGGGGGTACTGGTAGGGTATGCAAAAAGTAATACTCCGTTTAACAATTGTCGCGCATCGTGTGGCAGTTTGGATACATCTAGTTATTATTATACTATTAGTTGGAAAACTTGATGATCAGTGTTTTTATGAGTTTTGCATTTTGACCACCATTTTATATTTTAACCATGTGACACTCCGACCCGTACGAGAATAAAAAGACTTAAAAAGGGGGGGGGGGGTATTCTATGCGATACGCGCAGAAGAGGCTTTGGCTTGCGCGTATCGCCTAAGGCAAGCAAACCCGGGTACGAGAGATTGTGGGCCGCACATGGTTTGGGCGAAACCACCCCTCCTACGCGATACGCGCAGGAGGAGGGTGTGTCCTGCGCGTATCGCGTTGGACGTTCTTACCAACTATAAAAAGGGGGCGACCCCCCTTCATTCTTGCACCACCCCTCTCTCTCTCTATACACTCTCTCTCTAAAAATTCCGGCCAAGAGCTACCGGTGAAGTCCCGACGAGCTTTCGGAGAAAAACGGAAGCGTTCGGAAGCTCAGTTCGAGTGCGGGTTGCTCACAAGACGCTTACAGGGTATCTTCGGTGTTCGGTAAGAGTCGTTTTTAGTCTCCTTCGAGTTACTTAATATTTTATATACGCCCAAGATACTAAACCGAAGCCCGTCATAATAGTGAACGACGTTCTCTCTCGTACGTGTGAGCTTAGATCTGCTGGAAAAGGCGAAGTGCTGTCAAAGTGCTGCTCGATTCCAGAAAAACTTTCGGATCTAAACCCCACTCTGTCCGACTTACTAGGTAACATCACCAATCCCGTACCCAGTTAAGATATGTGTGACTTAAGTCCATGGGAAAATCAGGGTTTAGAAGAAACTTCCTAGTCATGTAATATTACTAGGAATGCAATATGTTTCCAACGAACGATAGAATCGTGTAAGAAACACAAAGATATGATAATGTGGCTTTTCGAATAGATTGATAATAAGAACATAGGATAACCCTGACTCAGATGTCAAAGTACTCTGAGTAGAATGATTATGCCAAGGACTAAAGTCATCACCTAAGTCACATAATGTGACTAAGGTAATGAAACGGTGAGAAAACACTGATAGGATTATCCCTAGGGGAATGAATCCAGATAGTATGAAATGTTTACAGGGTTGCCTTGATTAGCCACCAGATCATGATAATTAGACTACACTAGGGGTGTTCAAAAAGCTCGCGGCTCGAAGCTTGCTCGAAAAAAACTCGAGAAAAACTCAGCTCGAAAAAAGCTCGGTTGTAAACGAGCCGGCTCGGCTCGACTCGAATTGATTCAAGCCAAGCTCAAGCTAGGCCTGGCTCGGCTCATGAGCTCGCGAGCCAGCTCGAAATATAAATTATATATATATATATATTAGTTTTAGTAAATGTATTAAGTTTAAAAAAATAGGTAGGAGATGGTTAAAATGGTACAGATTTAGTTTAATTAATTCCAAATATATAACAATATGAAACAAAAACATAAATAATACATATAAATATGTTAGTTCTTTATGTTTTTATTTATTAAAAAAAATAAAAAAAAAGGTTAACGAGCCGGCTCGATTGGGCTCGAGCCGACTCGAGCTTTTAACGAGCCGAGCTCGAGCTCGACTTTTCAGCTTGATAAGAAAAACAAGCCGAGCCGAGCTGGCTCGTTTAAGATCGAGCTCGAGCTCGAGCCCAGCCTAGCTCGACTCGGCACGGCTCGATAACAGCCCCAGACTACACTGAGGTGAGTCTAACCACCCCACTTTTACATGTTTTATGATTTCGGGGCTGTATCCGAGCTTGTATGAAAAGTATGAAATGTTTTATAAATGTTTTGAATATGTATGTGGTTATAAGTAGATCGCAACCTGGTGATTCAACGCATCTCAACTCCAGGTTCGTCCGGTTGGTGTGTAGTTGGTTCGCGTTAATAAGCTTCGTGTTAAGAGTCACCCCACGAAAGGGATGGCAGCTACATACCACAGGGCAGGGCTTCGCGCTAAGAGGTAGTTGTTAAAGGAACTACCGGCTCCGCCTCGGGATGTGTATGCGTCTAGTTGGATCCGATTAGGTACACTGACTGCTCGTAACAGGAGAGGTACCACCTAGCCTAGGCAACATGATGTGACCAAGAGGGGTCATGTGGGTACCTTGGTTATCCCTGTATGCGGCATATGCATTAACAGACTCTGACGAGATTTGGCCACCATTAGATATGACGTTGGAGAAGAGTTGGCTTGTAGATAACTTATCACCACACATATATATGAATGAATGATGTCTAAATGTTTTATGTGTCTTACGTCACTGGTTACGACTCACTAACATATAGTTGTTGATGTCTTTTAGCTCGTGATGCAGGTGAAAGAAATATCCATGGGTGTTAGGACGAATGATGAAACTCCACATAGGAGGAAGACCAAGTTGAAGGCACATGGGAATTAGTGTCTTAGTGTTTTTGTTAGTAATGTAATACACTCATACGAGTGTTAGACAATGTTTGACTATTTAATTTTAAGACATTAATAAAAATTTAAATTTGAGACTATGAATGCGGTCTTTGATTAAGACTTCCACTGTATCACTTTATTTGATTGGCTGATATGCAACGTCGGGCTCTGGGAGTCGGAGTCTGACAAACCCCTTCACTAGATGTTTTTTTAAGTTTTGTATTTTTCCCATCAATGCCCCTACAAAGAACAGAAAACAGAAACTACATTTTCTTTCAACCAGAATGAAATATATTTTGAAAGTATAACTTATCATATTGTTATATATACCAATTGACAAGGTCGGTACTTTGCACCGGCCGAGTCACGTGAGGCCACGTCGCGTTTTAACTTTTTTTACTTTAACGTCTTAATGGTTTAATCCCCGACTTTTGACGTAGTTGTAGTTTCAATACCCGACTTTTACTAATTGTCATTTTAGCCCCTGATAAGTTTTCGACTTTGATCTCTTACTTTACTTTGACATATAGCACGACTTTAATGTATTGGAAGAAGATATTTGTTTATATTTATCTATAGTTTGATAATATTTGGTTCCTATGTTTAAGCCTTGTTTATTGCTTAGTTTCGGTTATTTATATGGATTCATTGTAAACTTTATGATCAAGCATTGAATTACAAAATCCTTCATGGTAATCAGAGCCTAAAGAGCTTAACCCTAATTTTTTTACCATGGCAGGGGATGAAGCACCTGAAGCCTCCTCCAAAAACAATAACACAACAGATAAACAACCCATACATCCGGCCTATTCGATTACCAATATCAACAGCAAAGTACGTACGCTCGATGGAAAGAAAGTGTCCTACTCGTCTTGGGTCAAACTGTTCAAGATTCAGGCTCGTGCCTTCAAAGTACAACATCACATCGACGGCACACAAACACCACCCAAATCAACCGATCCAGAATACAGCACATGGTCAACACTCGACGCCCTCGTTCTTCAATGGATCTACAACACAATCTCTGATGAACTCATGAAATGCGTTTTAGAAGATGACAGCACTGCTCGAGAGGCATGCCAGGGCAGCCACACTTGAACAAAAATTCACCAACACAACATTAACCTCATGTTCATCATTCAACGAATACTGCCAAACACTAAAGGATCTTGCTGGGCAGCTTGCTGATGTAGATCAACCCGTCACTGAAAGCCGACTTGTTATACAAATGGTACGTGGTCTCCCCATTGAATACGACACAATTGGTGCACTTATTAATCAAAGTCGACCCACGTGGGATGATGCACGTGCTATGATAGAGTCTGAACAACAAAGGCAAGCAGGTAGAGCCGGACCCGAGCGCCATATGGTGCTGTTAAACACACAATCAGCATCGTCAGGGGGTTCGGATCGACCACAACATACCACTCAGTCATCATTCGAATCAAACCGATCCCCATACCCTAACGGTTACAAGGGCAACAATTATGATCCGGAGAAAGCGGCAAGAGGACGGGGAGCCATGAACAGAGGTGGAAGAAATTCTGGAAGGGGCGGTCGACATCAATCTCAAGGTCAGTGGGGCAATCAACAAAGGTATCAACCACAAAATAATTATCAACAACAGCCCACTGGATTTGTACCACATTATAACAATGGCCCACCTAACCAAATTTTTCAAAACTAGACTCCACCTCCTAGCCCGTACCCATCCCAACCGCATCAGCCTAACCAGTACTAGGCCCATCTCATGCAACAGGCAGCCCAGACCCCACCCGGTTTTAATCAAGGTACAAATGCTCTAAACTACAACGACATTGGCAGCGCACTAAGCAAGTTGAATCTGAACTCTAATGACCAACAATGGTACATGGACACGGGTGCATCATCTCATATCACTGCCAACTCAGGTAAACTAACTTCCCCGTGCTATTTACCTATTAGTCCTATTTTCGTCGGAAATGGTCAACGTTTAAACATTCAGGGTTCCGGTAATGCTTATTATAATCTTCCAAACAAAACCTACCAACTAAACCAAATTATTCATGCTCCTAGCATAATCAAAGACCTTTTATCTGTTTGAAAATTTTCAACTGACAATCAAGTTATTGTCGCTTTTGACCCCTTTGGTTTTTCTTTGAAGGACCTCAAGGATGGACGCCACCTTTCCCGACACAATAGCATCGGGGATCTTTATCCATTCACCCCTCCAGAGTATTCACTCTCCATTTGTCTTCATCAACACCACACCGTGGCATGACCGCCTTGGACATCCAGGATCCAACGTGTTGACTTATCTTACTCGTTATTTTTTTAATAATTGTAATAAAGCTATTGCACACATCTTTGTCATTCATGTCAAGTGTCCAATAGCAAACGACTACCTTTTGTTGATTCTGTTTCCAGTACTTTCAAACCTTTTGATATTATTCATTGCGATCTTTGGACATCTCTTGTCTTAAGTAATTCGGGTTATAAGTACTATATGGTTTTAATTGATAATTTCACAAATTATGTGTGGGTGTAGCCGCTAAAATATAAATCTGACACATTCACCACATTTGCTAAATTCCACAAACTAATACAAACCCAATTTCACTCGCTCATTAAAACATTCCAATGTGATCTTGGGGGAGAATTCGACAACATCGCATTCAAAACCTTCGCTACCTCAAATGGCCTTACGTTCTGGTTCTCATGTCCGCAAACATCACAAAAAAAACGGTAAATCCGAAAGAATGATCCTAAGGTTAAATGACATAATTCGGGCCCTCCTTATTCACGCTCGTCTTCCATCCAAATTTTGGGTAGAAGCTCTTCACACGGCTACTTACCTTCACAACATACTCCCTACAAAAAAACTCCACTTTCAAACCCCCGCGTTTTCTCTCTATCTCTGCCAACAAACATACGATCATTTACGTGTGTTCGGGTGCGCTTGTTACCCAAATTTATCCGCTACGCAAACCAACAAACTCTCCACTCGTTCCACTCGGTGTGTCTTCTTAGGTTACTTGGCCGACTTCCGTGGCTATCGATGTTATGATCCAATTTCTGGCCTGGTCCATCTATCTCGTCATGTCACTTTTGGCGAACACCAATTCCCTTTTAATGAACCACTATCTCCTAACCCCTACCAATTTCTTAATGACACCCTTCCTATCACCATTCAGCCTCTGTTTCCACCACCTACTACACAAAATCCCCACCAACCTCCACAACCTACTAACACCACTCCAACTAACAACTCACCCCCCACCTGCTACGGCCCAGCCACCATCTCCCATAACCACCAACACTAACACCAATACCCATCCAACCGTCTCCAGCCCAAGACCTCAAATTCCAGCCCAACACAGCCCAACACTTCCAATTCCAATGATCCGTCCTCTCAACCGGCTACAAACGCACATCCCGTGCAAACCTGTGCGAAAGCCGGAATTCAGAAACCCAACCCACGATATAACTTAGCTGCCATATCCACCATCTCTCACATTCCCACTAATTATAATAAAGCATTATCGGACCCTAATTGGCTACGTGCCATGAACGACGAATTTAGTGCCTTGCAGGACAATAACACTTGGGAGTTGGTACCTCGACCGACTAACAGTCCGGTCATTCGCTCCATGTGGTTGTTTCGCCACAAGTTTAAAGCAGATGGCACTTTGGATCGTTACAAAGCAAGACTTGTCTACAATGGCAAATCACATTGGTATTGATTGCATGTAAACTTTTAGCCCCGTGGTTAAACCGACCACCATCCGTACAGTTTTGTCATTAGCCGTCTCACAGTGTTGGCCGATTCACCAATTAGATGTTAAAAATGCCTTTTTACATGGCAATCTGGAGGAAACTGTCTACATGAATCAACCACCGGGATTCACTGATCCTAAATTCCCGAATCATGTGTGTCGTCTACAAAAGTCATTATATGGTCTCAAGCAAGCACCACGGGCTTGGTTCTCCCGATTCTCTTCGTTCATTACATCATTGGGTTTTCGAAGCAGTACATGTGATTCATCTCTCTTCATCTATCAAAACAGGACCCAACTAGCATACTTATTATTATATGTGGACGACATAGTCCTCACGGCAAATCAACCAGATCTTTTGGCTCATATCATCGCTCGCCTATCCACAGAATTTGCTATGACAGATCTCGGCTTGCTCCATCATTTCCTTGGGATTACGGTTGCCAGAGATAATCAATCGTTGTTTCTCAATCAATCGCAATATGCCCGTGACATCCTTCACCGTGCCAATATGACAACATGTAAACCATCTCACACACCTGTTGATACGGCTCAGAAATTAAGCGCCACTGAAGGGGCATTGTTACCTGATGGAACAGTTTATCGTAGTCTAGCAGGGGCGCTACAATACCTCACAATTACTAGACCGAATATTTCTTACGCTGTTCAGCAGATTTGTCTATTCATGCATGCACCACGGGAACCGCATTTCGCCTTCATGAAACGAGTTTTAAGATACATTCAGGGCACTATTACCTTTGGTCTTCGGCTTTCTGCATCCTCAAATCATTCTTTAGTGGCATATTCCGATGCGGATTGGGGAGGGTGCCCGGATACGCGCCGCTCAACCTCAGGTTATTGTATTTTCTTGGGCGACAATCTTATCTCATGGTCATCAAAACGTCAGCCGACGTTATCAAGGTCCAGTGCAGAAGCAGAATACAGGGGTGTGGCTAATGCAGTGGCTGAGGCTACTTGGGTTCGCAACTTACTATTTGAGCTTCACGTTCCGGTTCGCAAGGCGACTATTGTATATTGTGATAATGTCTCGGCCATATACTTATCAGGTAACCAAGTACAACACCAACACACCAAACATGTGGAGATGGATGTCCACTTTGCTCGTGAAAAGGTTCAGATTGGCCATATCAGAGTTTTGCATGTTCCATCTTCTCTCCAATATGCTGATATATTCACTAAGGGGCTTCCGCGACATCTGTTTGACACATTTCGATCCAGCTTAAACGTCTTGGAACTTCGACGCTTTAGCTGAAGGGGACTATTGGAAGAAGATATTTGTTTATATTTATCTATAGTTTGATAATATTTGGTTCCTATGGCCTTGTTTATTGCTTAGTTTCGGTTATTTATAAGGATTCATTGTAAACTTTATGATCAAGCATCGAATTACAAAATCCTTCATAATATTGTTATCGTTTTGATCTCTGACTTTTGATTTTCAACGTTTTTTAATATGTGTCACATTACAGTTTTGCGCCGTGACGTACGAGACATAAGACTTTTTTTTATCAACGCATGTGACGGAGTCAAATACACAAGATCCGACTGCGTGACCCAACCACTGCAATATGGTCTTAAATCTAGTTTTAAATGAGCGATGCATATCTTTTGGTTTCGTTTGTTTTCTTTTCGTGTTTAGTGTAGTGTGGCTCAAATGCAAACACGATGGATGAATGGATGGCTGATAAACCATTGTCAATCATCACCATCAACACCTTCTTCTTCACAAAATTAACAACACACTTTGTGTGTAATTATTAATGGAGCTCTCTGGAGCTTCAATTTTGTCTCCTCTCCACTCGTCTCATCGACCTACATCTGTACACTACTACTCAATCCATTTCAATTTTGAAATTCAAATTGAAATTGAAGCTGATCTAATGTTTTTGTTGATTTAGGTATGCGAATTTCGAAGATTTAGGGTTTGGTGTGTTTCTTCTCCGCAGGTGAATGAATGCATTTTGTTCATTCTATGTAATAACTAACAAATCAACTGTTTTATCATGATATAACAAACAGAACAATTGCTATGTGTGTATTGTTGCAGGGGAACAAGATGACTGTATCTATAACAGGTGCAACTGGTTTTATAGGAAGTAAATTGGTGCAAAGGCTCTTTGAAGGTATCAATATTTCATCTATTATATCAAATGATGCATTATTTGATCTTCTGCTCCGAATATTTTAAGACTTTGTATATGGTGAGATATTAAATATTCACATTGTGTTTGAAAACTTTATTTATAATCATAATGTCCTAAACCATAAATATAAACTGCTTTACTATCATTGAAGTATCTTAATGAACCTTTGTGTTGCAGATAACCATAGTATCTGTGTTTTGACGCGATCTAAATCAAAAGCCGACTCTATTTTTCCTGGTAAGAAGGTGATGATCATATAAGTCATGTTAAAGCTTTTCATGAATCTAATTCATTCTCGAAAGCTCTTGAATATGTTTGTACAGAATATGCTAATGCTTGCTTTATTGCTCCATTTTACAAGGAAAAAATACAACCTATCTAGATAAAAGTTGATGTATTTAACTCATACTTGCTGATAACTTAATGAAGATTTAACACTTTTGCACATTGTTAAAAATTTCAGTCATTTTCACACCCAAATTCTAGTTTTTCGTTATTGTTATCTACATTGTACTCTGAGTCATAACACTGATAACTATTTCACTAAACATTTCTTTGTGATATGATATGAGATTTATTCTAATAATCAGATAACTTTAATATACATTATGCATACCGTCTATTTAAAAATAAGCAAGTCGTTAATGAATGGAAAGGTTGTAAAATTCGGAACTGATTTTTGTTGAAAGTAATAAAACAAAAATGTTTTGAAATCAAAATGTTTGTTTCATGAGACTGGCCAACTAAGAGTTTTAGTAGATTGACTGTAAGTTTATGTCAAAACCCCAACTTTTGTAACAAGTTGTCTTTGTCAACATATTTGTTCTTCATTCCTTAACATAATTTTTGTTTTTAAATATTTGGTATGCACATAAAATAATTAGAAAAAAATAAATAAATATAAAGTGAAAGCAGGAAACTTTAATGAAAACAAAGTGGCATTAGTGTTCACTCGTTTCAAGTACTATTCTTTCAGGGAATCGCAAGTACTTATTATGAGCGGTTTTCTAATTTCTACACCTAGCGGTTAAGTTAAATGCACATCTCATGTAATTAGCTAATTAGCTGTAAAAAAATCATCAACAATTGTGTTAGTGAGGATAATTTTGAAAGCATAGGACAGAATAAGTACTCATTTCTGTTTTGTGAAATTAAATATCACATTGTTTCTTGTTCATTCGTCAAGTTTCTTTGCGTCCTTTTTAATGTTGCTTTTTTTGTTGTAGTCAAGGATTTTCCAGGTATTGTAATTGCAGAGGAACCACAATGGAAAGATTGCATTCAAGGGTCAACTGGTGTTGTAAATTTGGCTGGGTTGCCTATTAGTACAAGATGGTCTCCTGAGGTTGGTAACCAGATTAATGTTCTGAAATTAGCGTTAACTTATGTTTGTGTCCTTCAGTTACCTCTGTTTCTTGTGGTATATATGAAGCATCATTCCATTAGTTTGTATATTAAAATGTCAAAGCTTCGCCTTTTCCTTTACTTTTAAACAATGTTTTTCAAAATATCTGAGATGCTTATTGGAAATGCTACTGCAGATTAAGAAAGAGATCAAGCAAAGCAGGATTAGAGTCACTTCAAAGGTTATATTTTGGGTTTCATATAATAATTCACATAACTCCACAGAAAATGGAATAGAAAAACTTCATCTTTTACTGTTACAAAAACTATAACAGAATATGACTCTATTCATCAAATTGAGAAAAAAAAGGGGGGGGGGGGGTTATGAATGTAGTTACTAGAATGAGAAATGAAGACGAACTCACTAAAAAAACACACTATGTTTTTGCATGCTGTTGACGGGCATGTTTACTGAACATGAAGGTTGTTGACTTGATAAATAACTCCCCAATAGATGCAAGACCAAGAGTTTTGGTTAGTGCAACAGCAGTGGGCTATTATGGTATGTTCTTATTTTTCGTATAAAATGTTTTCAATACTTACATGATTAACATTTTTAACAATATCATAGCCGTAGTTGGATAAATCTATAAATAGGGATTATGATGATTGCATTTGCGTTTATTTCTTTAGCTGTAATTGGGTTGGGATATGACACCGTGACATTGTAACTCAGGTACTAGTGAAACTCAAGTTTTTGATGAACAAAGCGCGTCTGGAAACGATTATTTAGCAGAGGTGAACTAGTGGAATGACTGGAATATTTTAATATGGTTTTTAATTGGATTTTGATGAATATGTACTTATACCTATTATTTTCTTTTGTTGTTACTAATGACATGTTTTGTAAAATCAGGTTTGTAGAGAATGGGAAGGAACGGCCCTTGGAGTTGATAAGGATGTTAGGCTTGCACTAATTCGTATTGGTGTGGTTCTTGGGAAAGATGGTGGCGCTTTAGGTTTGTATGCCTATGTGAACCATCTTTTTTCACATTGAAAAATCTAGTGATTTAATATGAAAATAATAGGCTGCTTTAGAAATAGGTCATAAGCCGAAAAGGCTTTGGGCCAAAACAAACAATTTTGTGGGTACTTGTTAAAATAAGTCAGGCTAGTTGGCTAGGTTGGCTCAAACCACTATTTCTCCAAAATTTCTTAACTTCTGTCAATGATTAGTGTGTCAAATATGATAACAAAGTTATGGTATTTCTGTAATGATTTGATGTTTTGAATAAAATGCTCTTAACAGTTTTTTTGTGTGAAAATATACACTTCAGGCTACTTTTGATCCGTTTTATTTTTTATTGTAATTTATTGTTGTTACCCATCTACCTTGTTAGAGATAATATACAACTTGGATAAACTCATTCATAAGTAAATGGATTGAAGTTAACGAACAATTGGTCTAAATTGTCAAGAAGATATGCATTGTAAGGTAAAGCTATTAATTCTTAGCTTGAATTGTTAAACATTGTGACTTTTGCAGCTAAAATGATTCCCATCTTCATGATGTTTGCTGGAGGACCATTGGGCTCTGGGAAACAATGGTACAATTTAACTTCTCATTCCATGACACTTTAGGCCACTTTTAATTTCATGTGTGAATGTTGCAGGTTTTCATGGATTCATGTGGATGACTTGGTGAATTTGTTATACGAAGCCTTATTAAATCCATCTTATAAAGGTGAAAATATGGGCTTGTTTATCATTAGGGCTGTTCACGAGCAAGTTCAAACCAAACCAACACAACTCTTGTTCGAACCAAGCCCAGCCATCACGACTTGATATTTTTGACTGACCCTGAATCTAAGCGCTCGTATTTGACATTTTGGCTTGCCTTTAACTCAGGCCAGCTCGTGGCTCTATGACTGGACTCGTTTTTAAAAAACTCAATACAAATTTAGAAGGTATCAATTCCAAAAGTTAAATGGCATCACTCTAGATGCCACAGGCTAACAGGAATGACTTAGGTATTTGCAATGATCGAGTTTTTTTTTCTTTTGAGCTAATTTGATCAGCTGTGAGTTACTTGAACAACCATATTTAACAAGATCTTTTTTTAAGTATCTCTTTATGCTTGAGAACATACATATCTTTAGATGATACTTCTGACTTGGAAGTCTTTTAATCTGGTGGTTTGGTGGCCGTAATTTTGTTTTTAATTTTAGTTTGTTATTTTAGATAAACTAATCAGATTCAGACTGAGAAGCATAGCCTGATTATTTGGATAATTGTAAAACTACTAACCTATCCCTGGCTATCAGGTGTTATAAATGGAACTGCACCACACCCTGTTCGGCTAGCTGAGATGTGCGAAGCTCTAGGCTCGGTCTTGGGCCGACCCTCATGGCTACCCGTACCTGATTTAGCTCTGAAAGCAGTCCTTGGAGAAGGCGCTACTGTGGTAATTAAGCATTTCACTGCATTTCTATTAGCTTCTTACTACATGCATGTTCTAATGACACCGTATGCTATGTTTTAATGTTTGGCAGGTTTTGGAAGGACAACGGGTGGTTCCGGTTAGAGCCAAAGAGCTGGGATTTTCATACAAATATCCATACATTAAAGAAGCACTAAAATCCATATTAGCCCAAAAAGTTGTAGCTTAAGAGCCTTTTCTTATATCATTGTGGTTGCTTGATTTGTCCGGGCACCAGGTCGTTAGAAAAGCCGAAACAGCCGAAAAGAATTACATAAAAAGTTCCAAACTATATTCTTACAAGTAAGATTTTATTCTATATGTTTGTATGAACTATAAAACCTTAAATTTTTTTGAAGGAAAACATAAAGATGTTGCGCTGAAGCTGAACCCAGCATTCGAATTTCATTCTCTCATACTGAAATGATCTTAAAGAAATTTCATTGATGCCAAGAAATTTTAGGTGTGATGTTAAATTTTAGGGTGTGATGATAAATTTTGATGTCTCTTTTATGATTCTGGTTCGCAAAATTAGTAATGACAGATAAAACTAAATAAAACAATTGCATATATCCCGGTAGCTTCGTGGTTTGCTCTACATAAATGGTTTGACTAGGTTATCATGATGAGGTTTAGATCTTCAATTCCATTATCATTGAGGTCATCGATAGCTTCGGCAATTCTTCAGAATGTTCTTTAGTTACCTACACGAGTAGCAACTCATTAGGGCAATACAAGGAACGAAGGGGGGTGTTTCTTGTATTAAGGCTCCAGCTTTGAGAACCAATATTCCATTTTCAAGTAATGAACGTGTGTGATTGAAGGTGAAGATGAGAGAAGAATGCACTATCTTTTTTGTGGAGTGACTTGTTAGCTTTTATATGAGAACTAGGTTTTTAACCATTGCCGCGCTTTGCGGCGGCAAGCTCAAGACCACATTTTTGTAACATAGTATATGCGCTTTAGGCTATTAACACATGTTGGGGACTAAAATTTGACATATAGAATGTATCTTGTTGGCATCTTGCACAACTTGAAATTGTTGATTTATATTTACATAGGGAATTAGACTACATATAATACATATAATAAAATCTATGACCTAGGCTGCATGTTGGCATATGGCTACATAGTGCTACTTCTGTTGGTGAGCAGGCCCACAAAACAATGCTACTAACACAATCTATATGTTTTACTGTTCAATTAAATCAACTTTCAATAAAAGAAGAATGTTGGTGATGAGTTAACGTGTGAATCTTATGGGATTCGTTGTGCGTAATCGATGAGGTAAATCCCCACCTATTAGGTGATGCCACATGTTAGATTGGGTTGACTAACTTTTATTTCTTTTGGGTTGGGTTTATTTGTTGTGATTTTCTAATATGTGCCCTAAGGACACAAATAATAAATTTTTAATATGGTAAATATTTTTACTAATTACATTAATATTCTACTACTTACTATATTTACCAACAAAAACTAAATATAAGAACATGATTTTGTTGGTAATTATGGTAAATAATAAAATATTTATCTAATTAGTAAGAATACTTACCATAATAAAAACATGTTATATGTGCCCTTAGGGCACATATTAGAAAACCCCTTATTTGTTTTAGGTAATACCTGGTTTGTTCGGGTTATACATTAAGTCCCCTCGAGTATTTGTTTTGTTCTTTAGATAAAAAGGAGTTTAGATTGAGAGTTTAGAGCTTACCTTTTACATATACGGATAAAGTGTATTAAATACAAGGCTGTTTTTATGAAAGGACGGTAGACATAAAAAGGAGCGTCACAAAACGTACAATCGAGTGCTTAGTTGGACTGTATTTTTAGGTTGTGAGGCGACGCATGTTTGCACTTGTGCATTTATGCGGTTGTTTTTCTATGTACATATCTGTGTATGTATCTATCCTTTGTCTAGATAAAGTTCATTCGATAAGATTCATATATTACGAGAAGAAAAAGAAGTCTAAACTACTAATAAAACTTATTATTGGTTTATTATTTGTTTAAATTCACTTCCTACATACAAATATGTATGATATATACAAATAAAAAAATCATTAAAATATTTGTTCGTATGCATTTTTAACGTTTTAAATTTACGTACACATACCTACACATGTGTAGATTATGTGTATGTAACATAACCGATAACCCACACATGACTTCCACATGTGAAGGTTTAACCAATAAATGAAAATTATTCAATTTTAATTTTTAAATTTCAAAATTGATGAATATATATTGCACTTCAATCATTTTTTATACGTTAAAAAAAAATTATGGTTGAAAAAATGAAAAATTTAGTTACTTCTTTTTGTTCTCATAATATTTAGTCTTTCACATGAACCCTCCCATATCTCTCTATACACAGGGGCGTCTCAAGCATTTTAGGGGCCTAAGGCCATAAAAAATTTGAGGTTTACTTCCACAGTTATAGCTAATGTGTGAATCCGTTTCTTTTATATGTGATTAAGACCAACAATAATAAAGTAAACACTTTCAAAATGTTTATTATGTAGTTTAATTGACATTTGTTCCTTCATTACTCATAGATTCATCGACTTTTATTTAGTAAAACTTATTTCTTCCTTTCATTAGTGTTTAACGAAAAATGAGTGATAAGTAATAAATCTTTTCGGTGTAAATTTGTAAATGAAATCAAAATTTAAAACATATTTTACATAAATTAAAAATTAAACTGTAATTTTGGTTCATGTGTTTTGATACCATTAACAATTTCAGTCTCATCTTAACAGTTTTGGTCTGTGTTTTTATTTTTTAACATAAATGGTCCCAAACAGTAACTCTATCCAAGTTTCCGTTAACTCTCCCTCACATATGGAGTAAAAATGTCATTTCTCCCACTCTTTTTGACATACAACTAAATAAAAATGTTAACCAACATGATAACCTAGATAAAAGAGTTAGAGAAATGACATTTTTACCCATCAGATGTGGGGCGCGTGAGGGAGACATCACTGAAAATTGGATGAAGTTAGTGCTCGAGACCATTTCTGTAAGAAAATAAAAACATAGGGACCAAAACATTAAGATGGAATTGAAACTGTTAATTGTATCAAAACACAGGGACCAAAACTACAGCTTACTCTAAATTAAAAGTTATCACTATCAATAGTTATATGTTTAGGTTGCTCGTAACAACAGATTAGAAAAATATATTTCAAATTGAAAATTTTGATTGTAAAAAATAAAGCCGTGAAAAAAACGTGGTACTCATGGGATTGGATCTCAAGTCTCCAAGGTCTAAGGTAAAATGCCTACCACTAAACCAAGCTAACAACTTACATTTTAAAACTTAAACATTCTAAATAACTAAATAATTTAGAAAATGGGGCCTATTAAATTATGGTGGCCTAAGGCTACCGCCTATGTTACAATAAAGGTGAGCCGCCCCTGTCTATACATGTATATATTCGTAAACTGTGTCCCTTCTCGAGTCGTTCTATCTTCTTATTAGTCAAAATTGTGCCATGTCATTCCTCTTCTAAAACATTTAAGAAATCTATACTAAAACGCCAAATCATTCTTCAAAACCCACTATTTTCGAAGTGGCTTGTAGTTGGAAGGAACTCGATTTACTGGCCTTTCTTTTTTATCATCGTATTCCGTCTTGTGTGAAAATGATTGATATGATGCCACATAGTTCGAAGGATAAAGGGTGGAAATATAATTTTTTGTATGTTGATGCTGGGGTAATTCCGGGGCTGATGGTTTTTCGGAAGCATTTTGAAGAGATGGTGGATGTGGAGCCGATGAAGGCGATCAAGAGATCGGCAGAGTATCGGTTCCTTAATAAACATGCAACAAACATTTAGCCGATCCCGAAACACGTCCTTCTTGCGGTAGGAATGAGTTGGTTATGCTATAAGGCGGGGATGCGACCTTGGTGTCGCCATTTGAGGGGAGGTAAAGTGATCCATAGCTTGTTTGTACTTTGATATGTTTGGCCCTCATTAGGATGCATCCTTGCTTTGAGTGCTTTTGTCAGTTTCGTTGTGTTATATATGCTTAAAGAGAAGGTTCCAATACTAATGTACATTGTGTCATTGTGTTATATTTTATTCGTGAACTATCATTGTATTAATGTTATACTTTGAGTCATTGTGTTATATATGTTTACTTTTGTTCTATCCATTGTTTCACCCTTGTGTATTGTGTCATTGTACAATGATTGTGATTTTTTTATACATGCTTACTTTTGAAACTACCATTACATTGTGTCATTGTATAATCCGTATCAGATCATTGTGTAATTCTTATTAGGTTATTGTGTAATCTTCGTCAGTTCAGAAGATTACACAATGCCTTGACAAAATAACATAATGAACTTAAAAACATGAAAAAAATTGTTTTTATAAATCAACACGTACTATACGCGTTTTAAATATAAGAAAATGCTCGTTTTTATGGTGAAATTTAAAAACGAAGGTGTAAGTTAAAATAGGGAGACATTACCAATATTGCACTTCCTTTTAGTTTTAAAGTAGGCATATTTCATTATCTCATAACTTCTTATAGTTTGTATAAAATTTAGACTTTCTAGATGAACCTCATTTTATAGTGTTGTCAACTTGAGAACTTCCAGGGCCATTATTTTTAGAAAATGTGGTGTTGCAATTATTACCAGCATCAACCATTGTCGGATGTTTTAGCTGCCAATCGAAAAACAAAGCGTATAGTAAAAACATAAAACTGAAACCAACAATCTCTATGAGGAATTTATACCTGAAGGGTGGTTGAGTTATTATTGGAACTTGATCAGTAGCTTTATACCATATCAGCTACAACTATTACTAGCATCAACCATTGCAATATTTTGACAAATAGGTTTCTTTTGACAAGTTTAGACTTGTGCATAGTAATTAAACTTATGAGTCAAAATTAAACTAAAAATCACATTCACTCTAACAATGCTCAAAGAACATGGATGGCCATGTTTCTAAATTATGGCATAACTAAAGAATGTATTAAACCCCATCGCTCGTTGAAGCCTGTTCGTTTGCGTTTGTAAAACTTTCTGAAGCTTTTTGCAATTCTTCCAAAGCTTTAACCAACTCCTGAGCATTGGGTCTTTGTGTGGGATCTAGCTTCAGACACTTGATTACAACTAAGGCGGCTTGCGATGCAACAGTAGAAGAATATTGGCCTTCAATATTTGGGTCCATTATTTGTAGAATTTTTCGTTTGTTGGTCAAATAAGGCTTAGCAAACATGACAAGATCACGTTCTTCAGATGGACGGCTTTTGTCTCTGCATCGTCTCCCTGTTAATATTTCAAGAAGAACTAGCCCAAAACTGTATATCTCGGATTTTGGAGTAAAAACACCTTTCATCACAATATTATAGATTATTAGATGAGATTAATAGTAAGTTTTTGCATAAAAGTGTTAAATTCAGTGTGCTTTTCAGTTGAAACAATTTGAGTTTTATAAATACAATTACAAAACTAATATTTTTCTAGTAATAATAATCTTTATTCCTTGGTCATAAAATGATTAATAGATTCAATGCATTCAAACTACAATTTTTTTAATATGTTTAGTCGTGTATTGTAATAGCGTACGTATGAAGAAACGATGAACAAGAAATTCTGTATGTTCTTTCAGCTTATTAAAAGGTTCATTATGTTATTGAAACTAACACGAACAGTAAAATTACCAGTCGCCATGTATTCAGGAGCAAAATAGGGGGTCGCTTTCGCCTTTAAGAGAAAAGCATGTGTTTCCATTCCCAAGCCAAAATTAGAAAGTTTGGCATTGTAGTTCTGAAAGTTTCCAAAAGTGAAGAAAAAGAGTAAAAAAGTTAACTAACAAGTATATATATATATATATGATCAAATAACTTACATAATCAATTAATATACTTGAGGGATTGAAATCAAGATGTCTGGCTTTTGCAATAGGACTATGTAGGTATGTATGTAAGTATGCAAGTCCCTTTGCAGCTCCAATAGCAACTTTTATACGACGATTCCATTGAAAGTTGGAACCTTCTATATATCATCGAGATTTTGATTTGTTACTCATCTGGTGCGACAAATGAATAATGAAAGTTGAGGTAAAGATGAAAAAAACTCACTCTCGAAAAGGTGGTTTTTTAAGCTGCCTTGAGGTACGAATTCGTACACAAGAAGTGGGCAGTCACCCTCTAAGCAATAACCAATTAATCTCACAAGATTTGGATGCTTTAACTGCCCCAAATGAATGATTTCTGCCTGCAAAAATATCAACAGAAAACTAAGTAAATGATAATTGGTTGAATCAAAGATTGTAGGTAATATAAATGCAATCTATCTAATAAATTAAATTTTTATGGGGTAATTTTTAGAGGGATTTTTTTTTTCTATAATAGGAAGTTTGGGAGGTAAAATTTAGCTAAATTTTTCACCATGCAAGTTGATGGAGCCAACTCCTTAAATGTTATATATTTACAAATTGTTAAATATAATGGTTATAATTTCTTTATAAATATTACTATTTAACCCGTGTGTAACACACGGGTATTAAACCTAGTTGAACAATAAACTTGACAGTAGATTGATAGTAAATTGTTGTTTTACAGACTCTAGAGTCCTATCTATTTATACATGTCCATTTCTACCAATGGTTGCCTTGAATCGTCATGACTTTTGTTGGTGTTGCCGTATACACTGACATGTGTATATCAGAATATGGTAGGTTTTAAACTTCTATTTTGACACAATACATCCCTATACTATTTACATATAAACATAACATACTTTCTAAATTTAACACTTTTGGCCTAAAGTTTAGGTTAACTTCAACAGAGATACGATTATAATGATACTTACTTACCAAACATTCTATTTGGTTGTGAGTGTGAATTGCTCCATAAAGTAACCTCTTGACAGCAACAGGAGTGCCCGTGCCGGTGCCCGTCGCTGCAAGTGATTGTTGATCAATCCAACCTTTGAAAACTGAACCAAACATAGGGTCTCCTAACTTTCCATCAGGATTGAAATTTTCAGTAGCTTTTTCAAGTACAATCTTACTAAAACATATCAGATTTTCGGACTGTAAAATCGAAGCCTGGCTACGAGATACTGCTGCCAATAAAATCTTGCATCAGCACAACTAATAATATTATAGATTTAATAACGAATGTCACGCGCCAATATACTAATAATCGATCATTTACCTTCACGACTTGAATTGCTAGTGTTCAACTTACCACTTAAAAAAGAGCCCATTATTCAAATAACAGTTAGAAGATATAAGAACTTGATGTTGTTATTTAAAAGGATGTAAGATATAAATTTGTGAATGATTTGTGGTGTTTTACATTTGTGGTAATGTTAAACTTTTCAAGTTACGTAGCATCAAATTCATTCTATTTGTTGTTGAATTAGAAACGTGTGTCCTTAACTAAACTAAACTAACAATTAGAATTGTTATTGGAAGCAATCACCTCATCTTGAATTAGAATGTTTGTTGATTGAAGCCATCTAGAACCAAGTATGTCATCTTTCACATCATTTATATATTGGTATTTATCGGTTCCAACTATTAAATTTTGGTTTTTATCAGTTTTAACTATTACCTTTTTATTTCTACCGGTCCCAACTATTGAATTGGCTGTCAACGATCTCAACTTTTATCATTTTGGCAACAACGGTCCGTCTTTAAATTTTTGTTAACGTCGTTAAGTTTTTTCGAATTCAAGACCGATGTTTTAAGTCTTTTGATCAGAAAGAGAATACAAGTCTATTTATGTAAAAGTTACCTTGAAACGACGTTCCAAGCGACGAAATATTGTGTTCGTTAAATGAACCAAACACAATTAAACAAACACATAATGTTTGTGTGCGTTTAACTGTGTTCGTATGTGAAATGTTTAAAATCAGCAACTTGCAGGTAAATTGGAAAAAAAGTATTCATGTTTTTAGTTTTAGAGTAAACTTCTTTTTGCCTCCATGAGGTTTACCTAAAATAACGGTTTGTATACAATAGTTTCAAAACTGCGTTTTGCCTCCGTGAGGTTTACCTAAAATAACGGTTTGCAAACAATAGTTTTAAAGTTGCGTTTTGCCTCCTTATACTTACCAATTTGTCATCGTTTGCTACATCTGGATTAATTTCATCAAAATCAAACGTTAGTCAGTCCAATGTGCCCCGTTAGTCATTTTCAAAACTTTTCTTTTTTCCTCTTGCTTAAATGAGTTTTGGCTTGAAAATGACTAAAGTGCCCCTCACGACTAATGTTTGCTTTTGACAGAATTATTTCGAATGTAGCAAACAGTGACAAATTGGTAAGTTTAAGGAGGTAAAACGCAATTTTAAAACTATTGTATGCAAACCGTTATTTTAGGTAAATCTTAGGGAGGACCGTTATTTTAGATAAACTTTGGGAAAGCAAAAAGAAGTTTACTCTAAGGGGCTGTTTGACAAAATTTGAACCATTAAAAAGCTCTATTGAGAGAGATATTATGATAGAACTTCAGGTGATGATAAGTTTGATATATACTCCATTCAGTTTTATTTAGCATCTTTCATTTAACTGAATTATTAAAAGGTTCTTTTTTATTAAATAAACGTTCTGAATGCTGAATCTCGGATTAAAATATTAAGGGGTGAAACAAGCCGCTCGGTAGGTAAGATTCAAGGCCAAAAGTTTTGATTCGTTATTGTGGGGGGGAGATCAAGCCCTAGAAACTTACTTTCACATCATCACTAATCAAACTTCAATCCAATTCAATCTTCATCTTCGACGGACATGTTACAGTGTATATTTCTTCTCTCCGATTCAGGGTATGAAACATTTCTTCTGTCTACTAACAAAATTGAACTTCAATTTTATATGTTTCTTGATTGAATTGAAACTTTACTATTGTAGAGAGGTGATGTTAGAGAAGCAATTGACTGGCCATCGTGTTGATCGATCAATTTGTGCTTGGTTTTGGGATCAATCACTCTCTCAACCTCATTCATTCAAAGTATTTATATTCATTCATTTATGACATCATTTCTTCTTGTTCTTGTTAGGTTTAATTCATTGTCTGTTGTTTGAAATTAGGTTTTGCCGGTGATTGCTTCACCAACGCATTATCTATTTCAAATTGTTCGTGAGGGGATCACGTTTTTAGCTTGCACTCAAGTTGAAATGCCTCCATTGATGGGAATTGAGGTTTAGATCTTCTTCTCTTTGCATTTGTTTGTTGACGAAATATAAATTTGGATCTATTAACATTTCTAGAAGGTTGATAAAGTTTAAGTCTTTGGGGTGTATGATGTTTACATTTATTCGTATGCTTCGTTAGCTCGGTCTGCTTGTTGATGTCAACGCTTTGATGTGTGCTTAATATGTAAACGTAGATCGTTAATGGCTTGAGTACCTAACCAACCGTCAATCATCCCTTATAAGACGTAGTTGTACTAAGCTGAACTCTTTAGGGTATATGATACACGGTACGGGAATCATGCAAGATCGCCAAACACGAGAAAGCCTGCCTGGATAATCAACATGTTTTTATCCCATTATTTTAACCCATTAGCATTTGACACATTTGGCTTCCTAGCCACTAAGGCAGTGAACTTCTTGACCAGGGTTCAGCGAGTCATTCATAGCAATGTTTCGACACCTAAGGGTCAAGGTTTTGTCTTTAGTAGGCTAGGTTTTGCTATTCAAAAGGGGGTGACGGCACAACTTGTTGCCCGTTTACCTGCCACTTTGTTGTAAATTCTTTGTGGAATGATGGTAATTTGCTTGTAACAAAAAAAAAAGCTGTTTCTTGTAACATAATTTGTGTAGTTCGTCTTCAAGGATAAGCTACTATAATGTTAGCATGCGTTGCATCTTTTATATGTTTCTATGGACTATGGTAACTATCTTTATGCTATGTGATGATAATTTAGTGTTTTTTGTTTACGTTGTGTTTCTTTCCCTCAAGCATCTCACCCCTGATAGAATTGAACATTATGTTTTGATGTCGAAGCCTCTAATTATTCATATTCTCGTTTTATTAATTTTAGCCTAAGTTTGTTTCTTCAGTTTTCTATTTCTTTACTTTGTATTTGTTTTCATATTTGAAACCATTTTATCAATATTTATTCGGGAAGAAATGAAGAATACATGTGTTTGATTTGTCAACTTCTAGTTTCTTTGCAGAGTAGCTGATGTCCTCTCAGATTATCTTGGAGGGTTAAATGAAGATGTAATAAAGGACAATTTTGTTATCGTATATGAGGTATGTGGGATTTAAGTCGTGCATTGTAAATTTGAATTAACTTCTAGCTTTGTTTTCTAAAGCTAAGGATTTATATTGATCAACGAGTCCACTGCTTTTTAGTTGCTTTTATGTTCATGATGTTTAAACCTTGCATTAGTTCACAAAGTTGAATCTCATTGTAGAAAACATTTGTGTTATTATCTTGTATTGTTCAGTATGTTAACTGACAATTGAGTTCATATTGTACTTGTTTGATGATCTAGTAATGTTTCCATATTATCATATATTTCTATTCAGTTATAGTTAATCTCCAAGGGTTCGAATGGGTAACAGCAAGAATACGTAACAAAGAAACAAGTGAAAGTTGCCTAAATTGTATTTTTGATAGATATAATTTTCTAAATCATTTTTTTGAAAAATGGTTAGATTATACTTAGATAACTTGATTTTTATACTCGTATCTATAAAAGATACTATAATTTTGTACAGAAAGCGTTTCGGGTCAATCAAATCCAACCTGACCCAGCCCATTTCAACTTGTTTGAAAAACTTACTGCTTTTGACCTGCCTATAACCAATTTCTTTCTTCTTGTTGTGACTTGCAGCTATTGGACGAAATGATAGACAATGGGTTTCCTCTAACTACAGAACCAAACATACTGAGGGATATGATTGCTCCTCCAAACATTGTTAGCAAAATGTTGAGTGTTGTCACCGGTAACACGTCTAATGTGAGTGACACTCTTCCAGGTGCCACATCGTCATGCGTTCCATGGAGGACAACACAATTGAAGCATGCAAACAATGATGTCTATGTCAATCTTGTTGAGGAGATGGATACAATTATAAACAGGCACGCACCTATAATTTCCGTCAACTTGAGTTCCTTTTCTCACTTGTCATTCTGTTATATGTTGGATAAACATAATTAATTCATTAGTTATAAGCATAAAAAAGTTAGACAAAAAGTGTTTGATTGTCTTCTCAATCCAGATTCCAGCTAAACCTTATGTTGACATTTTGGTGTTCAGTGACGGGGTGTTGGTCAAGTGTGAGATATTTGGTGTGGTGGAAGTGAATTCTCACCTTTCAGGCATTCCGGATTTGACTCTTTCTTTTGCAAACCCGTCAATATTGAACGATGTGCAATTTCATCCTTGTGTCCGGTTTCGACCCTGGGAATCAGAAAAACTACTCTCTTTTGTACCTCCAGATGGACTGTTTAAGCTCATGAGTTACAGGTATAAAGCAAGCAACCAATCAAATCCTAAAAGATTAAAAGTTCATCTACAAAACGCTTGTGAAGTTCATGACATTAGTTATGATTTAGTTTTGGATACACTGCAGAGTGAAGAAGTTAAGGAACACTCCTATATATGTAAAGCCTCAGATGAGTTCAGAGTCTGGTACATGTCGTCTTAGTGTGATGGTGGGAATCCGGAATGATCCGGGAAAAGTGGTTGACTCGGTATCAGTGCAGTTTCAACTCCCTCATTGTGTTTCATCAGCCAATCTCACTGCAAACCATGGGACAGTAAATATCCTTTCTGATAAGGTACCACTTTCATGCTGTTTTAATCTGTATGCACACATACTATGTATGCGTGTATGACTGTGTGCACACGTTAATTTATGTTTGTAATCTTACATATGCGTGCTTTCATGCTACATACATGTAATAGAGCTTTCTAAAGGTCAAATAAAATAATAGCTATAAGGGAAATGTGCCAAATGAGTTATATTGTGTTTTATTGCCTACTGGCTACAACATCCTAAATTGTTTTGTTTAAAGAAAAATATATTATTATTGTAAATGCATAATCTATTCTGAGTCATGTTTAACACATTATTTATTAATAGAAAATGGACAAAATATATTTTCCGCATTAACTCAACTTGTTCGGGCTTGATTTTACCAATACTTAAACAACTTTTGAAGGAGGGTGTAGCGTTCGCAACACTCCCAATGACCGAACACTGACCAATTGTTGATGCCAAGGTGGCTTTTGTTCGATTCAGTTATAATCATTTGCAGTTTAGGCATTTTGACTTTGTTTTTTGAGTTTCATACCTTTCATTTCTAAGTTTTCTTGGAACCCAAAATATGTATTATTTATTTATTTGATATGGCAGACGTGTAGTTGGTCTATTGGACGGATCCCAAAAGACAAAGCCCCACAAATGTCTGGAACATTGGTGCTTGAAGAAGGCGTAGAAGAGCTTCACGTAAAGCCTACCTTTCAAGTAGGCTTCAAAATCATGGGGGCGGCACTTTCTGGCTTAAAAATAAATAAGCTGGATTTGAAAAATCTGCCTACACCTGCTCACAAGGGCTTTCGAGCTCAGACCGAAGCGGGTCATTATGAAGTTAGATCATAGTTTTGATTTGTGATGTTCATAGCACCATTGCTTTCAGACAAAGCAGCAGGGAAATGTAAGCCCAATCCCTTCACATATTTGACACTGAACATTTGAGTGTAAAACGTTGTATGATTTTGTTTTCTTTTGATTAATTTAAAGTGAATCATGTTTGAGGAGTTTAATGACTTCGTAGAATGATACGTATGTATTGCCAGAGAGACTGACCTTTTGCTCGTGGGTAAAGGCCAAGAACTTTGGATTGCAAAATGGTTTGGTCGATACGGTTGGGTGATGCGAACCTTGTGGTGAATGAAAATATGTATGGATCGGAAGATCAGGTTTTAAATTTATTAAATGGAAAAACCTAACAAGTTCACACAATCGGCAAGTGTACCCGGTCGTATGTAGCAAGTTAAGTAAGTCTGTATATCGTACCCAATAGATTTGAGTTTGGCGTCCTGATCTTTATCGAGTTTAACAATGTAAAAGACTTGAGTTTTGATTTTAAAACTCTTTAAAACAAACAAAAGACAATTAATCTAAAATTACCCTAAAATAAGATTTAGACTAAGAAAATTATCTAAAATAAACCAAGGATTAAAACTTAACTAAAAATGGAAACTGAAGACGAAAATAAGCTAAAAGTGAACTATGGGTGAAATGATGACTACTTAGGCGGGAATCCTGATGATAATCTGACAACTCTTGGCTTTTTGGATATGTCGGCACCGGATCTAAGAATATATCTACTCAAAACAATCTAACACATCGGTACCTATTACTAAGGTCTCATGGGTGCTAGAAAGTCTTAAAATAAATATGTGAAGCTCACGGTGTGAGGAATGTCTACAAAACACTCCCAGATGTCTAAGGGATCCTTAACTGGCTCGTCTCTTAGCTTACTAGTCCAATTATCTAGGAAACTGACTCAATCAGTAAACTAAAATAACGGATCAACCGATTTGTTACAAATTAAGACTAGATAACACAAGTTGTGAGTTTTTATTAAGTAAAACCCATTCCCATAGCGTTTTAACTCAAACCAACTAACAAAAAGATGAAATCTACAAACTCCTACCTTCCGGTAGCGAGTCCGGCTAGCACATCGGCTCAAATCCACAAATCAAACTCATCTTATGGATATCTATTCCTAGATCTATTCAAATAATGTCTCAATCTAGCGATTTTAACACTAAAAATATGATCTTTGTCACAAAGTTATCAAATCCAAGCAACAAAAACCATAATCAAGACAAGATATCATCAAAGATCATACAACCAATACACATTTTGCATACATAATCATAACCAAATCAATCTTCTCACATAGAACATCCATCCAACATATCATAAACAACAAAAAATTATCAAAATATCATCATTCATCCATTTTGCCTAAATAGTCATACAAGATCTAGCCAAATATCAACATAATCCTTAAATCTAACATCAAAATGTCTAGATCTAGTATCATATCAATAATAACTAAGGAAAATTAAATAAAAACGCACAAAGAAGAGTAGATCACACCCGGATTGGCCACCAATCTTCAAATCAACGCTTGAATCTTCAAGATCTACCACTTTGATCTTCAAATCAGCAACTTTTAGTCTTCAACTCATGAATAATCTTCAAAATCTTCAAAGGAAATCTTCAAATCTTCAAGATCAAAGACCAAAACACCAATCAAAGCTTGAATCCACACCAATTTGCACTTATGATCACCCCTAAAGACCCTCTCAGTGATTTCCAGCCGTTTTGTGTTTTAGGTGAAGAGGCGATGCCCTAAAATCCATCAAAAGATGAATTTATAGTGAAAAAGTAGGTTTTTTCACGTCAGACTGACCAGGAGAACCGTTGGGCTTTCCTGGGGGGTTCCAGCGGACCGTTGGGCGGGATATTGCATTGTGTTCAGCACCCAGCGCCGAGAGAACCGTTGGGTGTTCCTGGGGGGGGGGGGGGGGGGTTCTAGCGGTTCTCCGGGTTGGTCACGATGCTCGTTTTCTTCTCGTTTTCGTCCCGTTTCGCTCCGAAACCTCTTCTTTCATTATTATTACCTAAAAATAAAAGATAAAGATAATAAGTAACTAAAAATAAAATATATTTACATAAAATGAGGATAAAGACGTGAAATACGTCAATAAAACCATGTGTTTTAACAACACATCATTGGGCAATACCTTACATTTTCAAAGTGATAGTGTAAATGGGTCAGGATGAACTCATCCAAATATGGTTTTTGTTTTATTCTTTGGTGGCTTCACATTCACTAAATGTACAGCATTCAAGTCACAAGCATAATGTTAGTTTTTATTGGATAATATTAATTTCTCATTACTGAGCTCTTATGTTATATTGGGTGTCAGAGAGTTTACGATGGATCATAGGAGTAGCGTTGACATATTTAGTTTCCATCAAGAACTTAACATCTTGATAATATACTTAGAGAGGAGGTTGAAGACAACATACACGAAAAATGGGGGTTGACATGTTTAGTCTCCAACCAACGGAAGTAAGTTTTTTCGAATCCAGACCGACATCTTAGAGTTTTTGATAGGAAGAAGAATATGAATCGATTGATGTAAACATTATATTGAAACGGTGCTTCAAAAAATAAAAATTTTAATCCGATTGAAGCAATTTTTAGGTTTCGAATCGAATGCGAATTGGGCGAATTAGGCGAATCGAATTGGTCGAATTGGGACTTTTAACCACTGTATTCGTATTCGATCCACATTCGAATAAAAATCTATGTATTCGATTCGATTAAGTTATTCGAATCGAATTCGAATAGATTCGAATAAAAATCTATGTATTTGATTCGATTAAGTTATTCGAATTCGAATAGATTCGAATGTATTCGCTTTAAAAAACATATAAATAAACAAATACATCAAGTAACAATACAAATGTAGCACCAGCATAACATAAGTCTACAACATCACTCAAACAATATGCAAAATACTAGCATATCAACAAGTCTAAAACATGTTAACAAAAGGTCTAAAAGCGAATAATCAAACACAAAAAGACTATAAACAAGTTAAAAACCTGTAGAAAAAACAATTAAGCAACTGTCACAACACCAAATCATGTTCATATGCAGAAACAACAATTAAGTTTGGGTAATGGGTTGAGTTTGAGTATTTTTAACTTTACTTCAAGCACATTAAATCATATTCATATATAGATAATTAATTAGATATATTAAAAATATATATTGAAAAATATAGAAATTTCTTATTCGAACTGGGCGAATCGAATGCGAATAAAGAAAATCATATTCGTATTCGATCCACATTCGACAAAATTATTCGAATCGAATTTGAATGACTGAAAGTCGATTTCGAATGACCTTAATCGAATTCGATTCGAATCGAATTTCGAATAATTCGAATGGTATTCGAATAATGAACACCCATAGGTTTAAACACCCGTTTGAAGCATCGTTTTGTCTTTTGGAGAACTGTTTCGAGGTAATTTTTACATCAATCAGCTCGTATTCTTCTGCTGATCAGAATCCCTAAAACGTTGTTTTGGAATTCAAAAATAATTTAAGGTGGTTAGTTTTTTTAACGGTTGTCCGTTGGTGGCAAAAATGATATATGTTGGGACTACTAGCACATATTTGATACTTGAAACCGAGTAGCGGCCAATAGTAAATAGTTATAACTATTAAAATCAAATACTCCTTTTAACTTTTACTTGTAAATATTAGTGGATATATATTATTAGACTAGATTTGAATAGTTTTGAAAAGTTCGAATATTTAGAAGATAATTGGTGTTGATCTATTCCTAGTTTATGGTTGTAATCTCTCCGTGTAAAATGGGTTCTTTCTATTAGATGAGATACACAAAATATTAATACCATAAACACTTTTATGGTATCAGAGCCTCTATCAAACAAAACCTAAAATCCTCAAGGGTGCCGTCACCACCGATCACAATCGGTTCACCATGGTTAAACCTGTTGACGCCCCTTCTACCAGCGAAGTTCCCAACACACCATCCTCCTTACACCCCGCATATGACATCACAAATATCCAGACAAAGGTTCGTACGCTGGATGGCATTAAGGTCACATATTCTCAGTGGACTAGGTTGTTCAAAATACAATCTAAGGCATTCAAGGTGATGCAACACATAGATGGCACCCCACCAGTTGCTGAAACTGATGATAATTAAGTTGAATGTAAGCAACTCGACTCTCTTGTCTTGCAATGGATATACAATACAGTGTCAGACAAACTCTTTGCTAGAATTCTTGAACCAAGTGGAGCCACCGCAAGGAGTGTGTGGCTTAAAGTACAAACCATCTTCACCAACAACAAGAACTCTAGAGCAGCGGCTCTACAATATGAATTCTCCTACCTAAAGTTGTCCGCGTGCGCATCTATGGATGCATAATGTCAGAAATTACTTGATCTTGCAAACCAACTAGGTGATGTGGGCCACCCAGTTAGTGAAGTAGGTCTGGTCTTACAATTGGTACGCGGTCTTCCAAGAGAGTTTGATGTGGTGGTGCCCTAATCAACCAAAGGGGCCCCCACTTGGGATGACCCGCGTAACACGATAAACCTGGAACAACAACGCCAGAATGCGCGCCAAAACTCGTCTTCCACAGTTTTGGCCGCACAAGGAGAACGCACCAATAACACCACTCGCACCACTGGCTACCAGGGACGTAACTACGATCCGAATTATCAAGCAATCCGGGTCGAAATTCGCGCAGACTTAATCATGACAATCTCATAATAACGTGAATAACAACTGGCACACACCACCATCACCCTACCCGACTAATCCTAACAACAGTGGCAACCTTGGTTATGCACAACAACAACAGCAAAACAAGGGTTGGCCCAAATTGAACAACCCACAACAACGTAGTCTAGCAACCTTTGGCAATCAAGCCAATTACACGGGTTTCGGCCAAACAACAGGACAGTTTGCGGGTCATGTAAACCAGGCCCAACATGGCCCGCCAGGTTTTTGGACAGGCTCATTAGGGGAAAATTTGCGGGTACTTCTGACTACTGCCCGGCTGAACTGGAACATGCAATGCAGCAAGCGAACCTTGCGTCCAACGACACATGGTACATGGACACCGGTGCATCCTCTCACCTCACGTAAGATCCAGGTAAAATCTCTACTCTATTGTCAAAAACTTCTGTAAACTCTATTTTTATTGGTAATTGACACTTTATACCAATCCATGGATCCGGCCACACCACACATCCCACACCTAAACATACTTATAACCTTCAAATGTTTTTTTAACACCGGATATTATTAAAACCTACTTTCTATCCGTAAGTTCACAATTGATAACGAAACCATTGTTGCTTTTGACCGCTATGGTTTTTTTTGTGAAGGATCTTAAGCCGGAAGCTCATCTTTCGTGCCACAATAGCACATGAGAACTCTACCCCTTCACAGTCGCAACTCTCTCATCTACTTTCCTAACCGCCACTTCGGATGGCACAATTATCTTGGTGAAACACCCAGTTTTTTTATATATTTATATATATAAAAATCTCGCAATTCATATCAGAGTAGGTCCCAAGTATACGTTCAAAATTTGTCACTCATGTGACTATTTTCACTATAATATATACTTTTACAAAAGAGTCATTACACGAATATTACACAACTTTTATTTAAACAAAGATAACTTCCACTGCTCGATCCGAGTCCGGTCTTTAGTCCTCTTCCATTTTCTTCCCTGAAAGTATACATGAAAATTCATATTAGCCATAGCTAAGTAAGTACACACTACATGTCTCCACTTTAATTCTGAGACCACATGTCTCTATTTTTATTCACTGAGACCATCGTCTCTATTTTTATTTACTGAGACCACCGTCTCTCTTTTTATTCACCGAGACCACCGTCTATATTTTTATTCACCGAGACCACCGTCTCTATTTTTATTCGCCGAGACCACCGTCTCTATTATTATTCACCGAGACCACCGTCTCTATTTTTATTCACCGAGACCACAATCTCTGTTTATTCACCGAGACCACCGTCTCTATTTATTCACCGAGACCACCGTCTCTATTTACTCAGTGAGACCACCGTCTCTATCATTGAGACCACCGTCTCTATTTATGGAGACCACTTTCTCCACTCGTTTGAGACCATCGTCTCCAATTAATTGTCATATATATCAATAAGTAGTAATATAAACTACTCAAATCTTCAACAATAATAACCACATAAATATTTAAGACCCACTGGTCTATATATATCCCAAACTAATATATATCAAACACACAATGATATTATTAATCGTATTGGAACATAACAAATAATCATGTATACTTTTAAGAGTATGTATACTTACCAACACAAGTGATAATGTATAAAGGAATTTTAGGTTGCTACTCGTCGATCTACCCACAACTTGCTTTTCGTTGATTCTTCTTTTTATTTATTTGTCTTTTGACCCTCAGTCTCTTTTTTTTTGTTACACATATAACGGATCCATGCTTATATTATTTACAAAAGAATGTTCTAGATAAAGGTTTAATATTATTATATATATAGTAACCGTCATTGTAAAATTAAATATTTTCATATGTAGAAAAGATAGGTACAAACATTTGTGTACATCTCGATTCTTCTAGGGGTGTTCATTATTCGAATACCATTCGAATTATTCGAAATTCGATTCGAATCGAATTCGATTAAGGTCATTCGAAATCGACTTTCAGTCATTCGAATTTGATTCGCATTCGATTCGAATAATTTTGTTGAATGTGGATCGAATACGAATATGATTTTCTGTATTCGCATTCGATTCGCCCAATTCGAATAATAAATTTATATATTTTTTAATATATATTTTTAATATATCCTATTAATTATCTATATATGAATATGATTTAATGGGATTGAAGTAAAATTAAAAAATGCTCAAACTCAACCCATTCCCAATATTAATTGTTGTTACTGTATATGAACATGATTTGGTGTTGTGACAGCTGCTTAATTGTTGTTTCTACAAGTTTTAAACTTGTTTATAGTCATTTTTTTGTGTTTGATTATATAGTTTTAGACCTTTTGTTAACATGTTTTAAACTTGTTGATGTGCTAGTATTTTACATATTGTTTGGGTGATGTTTTGCACATTGTTTGGGTGATGTTGTAAACTTATGTTATGTTGATGCTACATGTTGGTCCCAAAACGCTATTGAATCAGTAATTTGTGAAGATTTTGGATCAAATGACATAAAAATATATGAACTTGGATAAACACTTGAAGAACACTCAATAAACTCAGATTTGATCAATATGGAATTGCATAAAATGTTGTTTACATGGAAACCCCAATTCACTAGCTCATTCAAGCCCCCTTAAACCCTAATTGCCATTTACTATTTATAGCCTAATGAAACTTTGGACTAATGACAATTAGGACCCTAAACTTAGACTAAAACATGAAAAATGTAAATAGTACAAATAAAACCCTAATGTTTAGTCTAATATATATTTTTTCATAACAACAAAATATATATATTACATAAAATACTTAAAATGACGAAACTGATTAAATATATTTTGTTGACACAAAATATATTTATTAACTATAAAACTCCGTCGCCTTCAACGTCTTTTCTCTAATCTTCGTCCCGAACGCGTCGTCTTGACTTTTGCGTTGACTTTGACCTTAGACGTTGACTTTTGTTGACTTTGACTGTGTTGATAATATTAGACTACAATTCAGGTCCAACAATACTCCCCCATAGTCTATTATTATCAATGTCTTGCATCGTGTTCAGCACCGATAAGTCAATATAGTTGAATCTTCAATTTGGTAAGCTTCAGTCTTAATTTCAGCTCCAACAAAACTCCCCTAAGACTGATGCTTAGCCAAATTTTGTTGCTGAAGATCCTTAATCTCACAAGCTCCCCCATATTGTATGCTCCCCCATTTTCTGTGCATCCTTTCGTAAAATTTGAAACTGCTTTCGAACTATCTTTTCTTGAGTGCTTCAGAAGATGTAGGAGAAGGCGTCCTAGCTCGGTATCTTCTGAAAAGCTTTGAGGAACAGGTTCTCTGGTTAGGTGCTTTGCTCAACTGATGATCGACCATCATTTGCAGCAAATATCTGTAACACAACAATCACAGACAAAATCTCGAGACTTCTCATTAGATCATTTCATTAAACAAAATAAACCCGTGTTTATCTGTGTATGAAAACAAGCGAACCCGTGTCCGTTTGTGTGTGCAATTTCCCGTGAAATGCATGTGAAAATGATAGCATATTAATAGCATAACATGGAAGACTTGAAAATAATTTGAAATTAAAATCTTTTTGGATTTTTTTTTAATTTAAAAAAAATAAAAATTAGAAAATGAGAGGACGAGTCCGACAAGATCACAAATATTTTAGACAAAGAGAACACATCACATAAGGATTAGACTAAACATTAGGGTTTTATTTGTACTATTTACATATGTCATGTTTTAGTCTAAGTTTAGGGTCCTAATTGTCATTAGTCCAAAGTGTCATTAGGCTATAAATAGTAAATGGCAATTAGGGTTTAAGGGGGCTTGAATGAGCTAGTGAATTGGGGTTTTCATGTAAACAACATTTTATGCAATTCCATATTGATCAAATCTGAGTTTATTGAGTGTTCTTCAAGTGTTTATCCAAGTTCATATATTTTTATGTCATTTGATCCAAAAATCTTCACAAATTACTGATTCAATAGCGTTTTGGGACCAACACTACATTTGTATTGTTACTTAATGTGTTTGTTTATTTATATTTTTTTAAGCGAATACATTCGAATCTATTAGAATTCGATTCGAATTTGAATAACTTAATCGAATCGAATACATAGATTTTTATTCGAATGTGGATCGAATACGAATACAATTTTTAAAAGTTCCAATTCGACCAATTCTTCCAATTCGCATTCGATTCGAATGAACACCCCTAGATTCTTCTAACATTTCTTTTATTGCTCTATAGACAAAAGTATATAGGTAAATATTTTATTTAATAGTTACCATCATTCATGAATCTTCTAAATGCATATCACAACATATTGTAATATAGTTTATTAAAAATATATATCACAATAACTATTTTTCCCTTATCATATGAATTACTTAAAAGTTTCATTTATACCTCAAGCTTTTCTTAAACTTTTTTTTAATAAAACAGGATGTTACACTTGGTCATCTAGAAAAACAAGTTTTACAATTACTATGTAGTCGTTCTTACATTCCATGTAATAAAACTAATATTTCACCTTTTTGCACTTCATGACAAATTTCTAAAAATAAACGACTTCCAATTTATGATTCAACATCAGTTACTTTTCAACCTTTTGATATTATTCATTGTAACTTATGGACATCCCCCGTCCCGAGCAAAACTGCTTTCAAATACTATATGGTGTTAATCGATAACTACACTCACTTTGTTTGGATATATCCCCTTAAATTTAAATCGGACGCCTTTCCTTGTTTTGTAAAATTTCATCGCTATATCTGAACCTAGTTCAATTACCACATTAAGGCGTTCCAATGTGACCTGGGTGGCGAATTCGACTATCTGGAATGCAAAAACTTTGCTGCTAAACACGGTTTTGTTTTCCGTTACTTGTGCCCTCAAACTTCCCAACAAAATGGTAGGGTGGAGAGAATGATACGCCACTTAAACGACATCACTACACCCACCTATCGCACGCCTGCCTGCCACCAACGTTTTGGGTTGAAGCGTTACACTCCGTCACATACCTTCACAACATTTTACCAACTAAACGATTAAAATTTTCCACCCTGCATTATTCTCTCTACCGTGTTTTCGGGTGCGCATGTTACCCAAACACGTCCGCCACAATGGCACACACACTTGCCCCCCGCTCTTTACCATGCATTTTTCTCGGTTACCCTCCGGACCACCGGGGTTATCAATGTTACGATCAACGTACCGGTAAGGTTGTAACCTCTCGTCACGTGGTTTTTGATGAAACATCATTTCCTTTTAAGAATCCACCTACACCCAGTGCTTATACATTCCTTGACGAGCAATCCCCTTACCACAACTACTCCACACCCACCTTTTCCTCTACTGCACCAAAACCGCATAACACCCAATCCGCCCCCACTGGCCCATTTCCATCCACCAACACACCAATTCCACCGGAAAGCCCAATAACTCAAACCAACTTCACCCCACAACCCACTTCAGCAATTAATTAACCCAACACCACATCACAGCCCACTGCATCAATTAATTAAACTAACTCCATCACACAACTCACTACAGCGCCCTAAAGCCTCACGCAACCTTCTAGCCCAAACACCATGGCCCAATTTCCCCCTACCTAGCATCCAATGACAACTCGGGCCAGATCTGGTATCCAAAAACCCATAACCCACCTCAACCTACAAGCCTCGCATATTTCTCCCGTTCCAAAGTATTACCATAATGCTCGATCGAATCCTAATTAGTTTGATTCCATGACCAATGAATTTAAAGCTTTACAAGTTAACGATACATGGGAGTTGGTACCACGGCCAAATAACCACCCAATAATCAGGTGCATGTGGTTATTTAAACACAAGTTCAAATCTGGTGGTTCTTTAGAACGCTATAAGGCTCGCTTAGTCGTTAACGGGAAATCACAGAAAGTGGGTGTGGACTGTGATGATACTTTTAACCCAGTTTTAAACCAGCCACAATTCGTATAGTTTTGAGCTTGGCAGTGTCACAATCGTGGCGCATACATCAACTTGATGTGAAAAATGCGTTCTTACACGTGGATCTTAAGGAAACTTTTTCATGCATCGACCTCCGAGGTTTGTTGACCCGCACAACCTGCATCATGTGTATCGGTTAAAGAAGTCTCTCTACGGTTTGAAACAGGTGTCTAGAGTTTGGTACACTCGGTTTTATAACTACATATGCACCCATGGCTTTCGGAAGAGCACATCAAATAATTCTTTATTTATTTATAATCACAGTAATGAACGGGCGTACTTGCTCCTTTATGTTGATGATATTGTTCTTACGACATCCAATGTACAGCTGCTAGATTCCATAAATTAGACCCTATCGCGAGAATTTGCTATGTCTGATTTGGGTCCTTTGCATCATTGGGGGGGGGGTTACTACTACACGTAGCAATCAAAGGTTTGCTTTTTTTTAAGGTTTAATTTCATATATACCCTTACAAAGTTGCATAATATCATATATACCCAAAGTACAAGTTTTTAATGCATAATATACAACACTTTTTAAGCATGATTTGGGTATATATGATATTATGCAACTTTGTAGGGGTATATATGAAATTGCCCCTTTTTTTAATCACAAACTCTATATGCCAAGGACATCCTACATCGAGCCAACATGACCGATTGTAATCCTATTGCAACACCTGTGGATATGACCTCCAAACTCAACGCCACTGATGGCGCACTATTACCAGATGGCACACTATATCGCGCATTGACTTGTGTATTGTAGTATTTGACCAAAGTGGTTGAAACATTACAAACCCATAAGCTATTTTGGCAATTTACTTTAAAAAAAACTTGTGAAAACAAAAGTTTCTAGTAGAAGTATAGAGTTTGACAGTTTATTACTAGTTTCCTTTCTTCCATTTCTGGTTCTACAGCCCAACTCAAAAAAGAAACGACGTGTTTTCCCATCTAGCAAAAAATTTAAAGAAACGACATGTTTTCCCATCTAGCAAAAATATGCGCATGGCAAAAAAAAAAGATGCCTTTTCCTGCCCGATGATGAATAGAAGACGATGAACAAGGGAGGAAAACAATGAATCTAGAGGAGAAAAAGAATCTACAACGAAAGTGTATGGAAGAAAGGCTCTAGCGTCGATGTTTATGATATGTATAGAAATATACATATTTATTCTTCACATTTAACCTGAATTTGGTTATTAATTAGTTGTAATTTCATTAGTTTCAGTACTAAATTATGGTTTTTGTGATTTTACAGCCAAGAAAAACCACCGAAGAAAATTACGGAGAAACGACGCGTTTTCAAGAGAAATTGACGAAAAACAGGTCACAAGCACGACCGTGCTCAGACCTAGCACGATCGTGCTTCAGCTGTTCCTCGGGAGCACAGGCTGTGCACAAGGGCGTGCTAGTGAAATTGGTCAGAGCACGACCGTGCGAAGGTCAAGCACGACCGTGCTCAAGTCATTTCCGAGATCGTCTTCAGCTCGTGCCGCGCATATCTTGGTCGTGCCCGTGATTTTGACTCAAGCACGACCGTGCTTGGTCTAAGCATAGTCGTGCACCTGCTACCTCGAGACGGGAATCAAGATTTTGCTGAAAATGGAAACTGCGAAATGCCTGAGCGAAAAAGAAAACACTGTAGCTACCAGCACGACCTGGAGCACGACCGTGCACCAGGTAGTGCATATCTACTGTTTGCTATAAAAAGCCTTGTTTTCATTCATTACGGGTTGTTGAGTTTTTAGAGCAAAATTACACTAAGATTCACTGATTTTGATTGTTTTTGGACCCATTGGAAGCCATAGAAGACTCAAGAATCATCAACCAACCATCTTTCCTTCTCCTTGCTTGTTTTTGGTTTGAACGTTTAATTAGTTTAATCATGTTTTAGCTAGTTTAATCATGTTTCTTGTAGTTTTTGTAAGCCTTATGGGCTAAACACTCATGTTATCTAGATTAGGATGATACTTATGCCTTGATGATGAATGAAACTTGAATATTTTGGTGATGTTTTATGTTAAGATAAATGATGAAATTATGGTACTATTTCAATGATGTTGTATGCTTGTCCAATTTTATTGTCATATGATGTTGATGAATGTTAGGAAGTTGACATGTTGAAAAACCCATCTTCTTGATATTTGTTTGTAAATCTTATAAATGAATTTTATAGGACTTATGCCATGATATTAGAAATGATGATTGGAATGTTAGATGACATGAAATTAGACAAGTGTGCTTTCTTTCACAAGATATTTGAAAAGATGATTGCGATGTTGTAATTTCATAAACATGTTAGATGTGTAGGATTGGAACTGTGGCCACAATATCTAGATTTGCATGACTTAGTTTGAGAATTACATGTTGGAATATTTCATAATTTTGTCTACTTTACGTAATTATTGGTGATTATGATGTGATTATCGTTCTAGTTTTCCTTTAATTATGAAATTAGGACATTTTAGCGGATAACTAGTTTACCTTTAGTTCTTGACATAAAAGACATCAATTGGACTTAATTGTATGATTTTAGGTGATTAGGATGTGTTTATCGTTCTAGTTTTCCAAAGAATCATGTTAGTTAGATATCCTTAATCGGAGTCTAGTTATTCCTAAAAGAAAATTGACTTCACCATTAATAGTTTTCATTATCAAGGTTAAGTGGATTCTTAGTCTAGATAATATCTTAATTCCAAAGTTTTATTCCTCTAGTTAAAATTCTCTTAGTTTAATATTTTCATTGTATGCTAGTTTAAGAAAAACCCAAGTTCACTCTTTAATCGGACAAACATTAACAAACGTTTAGTATCGAGAGCTACCGTGTCCACGGATTGATATCCGGTTCTTACCATTTTTACTATATTACTAGCCGATAGGTACACTTGCCTTTATGTGTGTGATTTATTATTTTTAGGTGAAAACCCTTTTAAAACGAAATTTGTATGAAAAAATCTTTATTAAATATATATATATACTTTCACGCACATCAGTTTACAAAGATGAAATTGGTTCATGTTTTGAAAACAGAGATTTTTATGTGACATCTGCCCCAAACCCGAACCCGAATGCCCGACTCAAACCCGAAGTTGTTATCCTTTAGAGTGTAATCGTATTTATTCTTCTTCAAAACGTAACGTTCATTATTATCATATGAATAAACGCATTGAATTCTACGTTATTCCCGTTTCAATTAAATAATCATATTTAAATAAAACTCAAAAAACACTCATAGGCCTCGAAATAGGCTCCTAATGACTTAAACGAACTAAAAGTATAAAAGCGTCACTTATATAAACGTTACGTTTCAAGCTAGTTAAGTTAGTTAGTTAAAATATGTATATAATTAACTTTGGGTGAAAAATGACAAGCTTTAAACTATTATTTAAATTATAAATCAAAATGGGTAAACAAATCATACATCAGGGGCTGGACTGTAAATACTTTATAACCCCCCCCCCCCTTGGTCGCGTGAAGCCCCTGTTGTTCCGGTGAATCTCCGGCTACGTCCGGCAGAGCTCCGGCAAGCTAAAATCCAATGTGTCGACTTTTTTTTGGTGCGTTTAAACCGTCCAGAAACCCTCAGCATCAAATTTCGAACCCGTACGTACTATTAATTCAATGTGTTCCTGCTTAACCGTCACTTATAACGCGTGTACTAAACCCCTCGAAAGTCTATAACGGATGTTAATCAATTCGTGAAACAAAATTGAATTTAATTAACCTAAACGTTCACGTGATCATTGAAACCTAAACCAATAAACAGTTTATCTCTAATTCGTCTCGAGGTCATTCAAGAAGCCTCATCTTCTTCGGATCCTGCAACTCTCAATCTGGGCATCAAATTGTTGTTGTTTTCTGCAATAAACGTAAGGTTTTCGTTTGCCACATCGTCAGGAAGAAATCTGGAAAAGTAATCGAATTGTAACAGCTTCTAATCACCTCTTTGAATCCAAACCCGTCGTGTTCATTGTTCATCATCTCATTGACCCAATTCGTCTCCAAACAAGTAAGTTTTTCATATTAAAATGATCTAGTTCATTCCGTGAGTAAAAGCCCTATGACAATCAGTGAATATATCAACGAAATCAATGTCAATTTGATGGATGGTTGATTCTAGGGCTTGTATTTGGAAGATGGATGGTTGGTTCATAAAAGATAAAAGAATTAAAAATCAACTTGATTAACAAAAGTTGCGCCTGGTCCAACGGATTGGTTGTGTGTTTGTTAAAGCTGTGACCCGGGTTCGAGTCCCTTTGCCACCACTTTCTGCTATTTTAATTTTGAACCCTTTTTACCTATTTTATAACACTAAATTATAATTACAAATATTATTCCGCGGGATACCCAAATGGATTTGTAATAAATAAAATATATACAATTACGTTTCGTATCAAAATCCCCAAATTGTATTTCAAAACCCTAAATCCCCAATTTGTGATTTAAAACCCTAAATCCCCAATTTGTGATTTAAAACCTTAAATCCCAAATCTGAAACCCTAGATCTCGGACTTTTGATTCTTGTTACTATTGTTTCGTTTCTAAGTTAGGGTTTTTCTCAATAAATTAGGTGGTACTAATGTTTGGGCAACCCTCGGTGCTTTTTAGCTGCGTTTCTAACAGTTCGATACTTATTGCATTTCAAGGTGAGTAAACTCACTCTCCTTTTTACTGTTTACGTTTTTGGGGCTGAAATACGTGTTTCTATAATACAACGGTTTCTTTTGATGTTTCTATTTTCGAAAATGAGATCATTAGATGTGTTAATCGTGTTTGGCCACATGTAGCAAAATTGTGTGATAGTCAATATTAGTTATATTATCTTGTAATTTCCACCGGTACAATGTTAGCACTAATGGCTTGACAAGCCCACCTACATTAATGGCCTGATAGGTGATTTTGACCCGGCGATTCTTTGGTTGATTCTATGTTACTAGTTACTACATGTGATGCTTGTTGCTACGTTGCTATGTCTCTTAGATGCTTAAACATTTTTGATAACTTGCATATCGAGACGGTTAAATGACGGTTAAACGATGGTTATCAATAAATGTAACATGAGTTGGTTCCTCATGACTTGTTGCTAAAGATAACCCTGCGGGGTCTATGATACTTGTTTCTATGTGATTCTATGGTCATGGTTGAGATATATATGATGAAATTGCTATGCACATGAGATTGCGAAACACAATCTATAATGATATCGGATTTTATACTATGTACTATACATTGTGTTTTACTCACTAGCTAATTCTTTAGCTAACTTATTTTACACGTTTTTCAGGTGGTGTTTGATACAGTTTTGGTTCAAGACATTTAGGATGCTTCGGACTTAGAATAAAAAGACAATAAACAATATTTAGTTGTCGGTTTCTGTTACGGTTTTTATGACTATTGAATGCTTCTTTATGTCACGACATTATTTCTTAATTAATATTAAAATATGTTTTTAGTGTGCCATGTGCTTTGTACTTTGATATCCGATTCACTTGACGCGCCCGGTGTTTTCCGCCGCCGGGCGGGGTGTCACAGTTTGGTATCAGAGCCATGGTTATAGGGAACTAGGATAGGGTATTAGAAACACACCGGACCTAGACTATAACCTAAGAGTCCTTAGTACAAATAGCTTGTGCTTAGAAAACTCTTCTAGAACTTAATTCTTTATTCCTTTTTATGAATTTCTCTATGCTGTTTCTTTATCTTATTTCTTATCCGATTTTGCAAAGGAGCTACGAGAGACTCGTCGGTATGATTAGGATCTTTCTCTTTGTGGAATCTCGTCATCGTCTTAAGTAAGTTTGAAACGTGGGAACGTGTGCAATCCGGAAGGGGGAACGCCTGTATCACGGACATCCTGTCTAAGGCAAAGCATTTCGTATAAATCTCTTTAAGAGACCTATATGCTTACCTGGGGATGTACGAGGTGAGTGTGAACCTATAGGCTAAAGCATGCTTTCTCGAATACGTTGAAAACGAACTTAACACTTTGATAATTCATTAGTGTCCAAAACCAAAACACACTCCTAAGCCGTCGAAATTTCATTTTCTTAATGATTCTATGATTTTCAGTCCTACGATTTATAATTATTTCTATGAATTTTTATGATGATTCAAATAATATTCCAACTTCATTTACTAATGTTTCTAAAGGTTCTAAGTGATTTTCTATGTTATGTTCAAAAGATTCTATGATGTTCTAAGTACTATCACTGTTTCATTTAATCGAAATTTCTAAAGTTTCGTAAGTTTCTACGAGATTTTCTATGGTATGTTTCAAAAGATTCTATGATATTCTAAGTGGAACGAGGTGCTATTATTACATCGGATGTTTCTATTGGTCAAAGACGTTGCTACAAAACCGTGTTATTCTACGTTTCATCGTTCCATTTGTTTCTAAGCAACAATAATAATTATGCGATATACTCACTAGCTTATCCATATAACACAATTAAACCAAACACTTCAAATCAAAACTAAGACATATCTAAATCGAGTTATCCAAAACTTCAGATCATGCATATAATGCATATATCGATTACCGAATCTAAGTCGTAATTCTAATCCTAAATCAGTTATCGACTCTCCAATCAATTATGATTTCTAAATTTTAGTCAAGGCTAAATTCCATAACGAAATAAAAGTTAGCGGATTTTGCTATTCTTATAAGCTAATGTATTTGAATCGAACGTCTACCCTCAAAGTATTTCAACTCGACTTCTATACTCAAAATAGTTTCAAAACTACTCATCTAACTATAAGATTCTAATCCAATTTCTAATCCATCATTACACCTATAAATCTACTATCAAACTATGAACTAACCATCAAAACAAGTACTCGTTAATCAACTAGACGATGCTATCCATGAATTCGTATCCAAACCTAACGAGAACTCACCACACAGCTATTCCCGAACTCATTCAACTAAATGTTTTCATCTATACATATGACCACCAACGAAATTCTACGCAACTAGTCTTCATGAACTAATCCAAACCCAATGTGTTTCATTTATAAACTCGTTACCCTAACACAACGTGTAATCAATGGACTTTGTAAAACTAACGGTATTCGATTCTATTAAAATAATTTTCTTATTTTCCCAAACAAAGATACATATACATATATATATTTTTTTTAAAAAAGGAGAGAAATTTTAATAACCTTTTGGTCTTAGTATCTTGTAAGAAAAAAAATAGATATATATATATACATATAAATTTCGTGATAAATGATTTCTTTAAAAAGTGATTGGTCATTCTAACGTCGGTCAAATATTTACACAAACATTTTCCCGTTTACTCAAATATGACAAAAAAGACTTGCAACAAACACCATGTCTTCTGTTTTTCCAATACCAAGTACTTATAACTTAAATTGTGCCAATTATTTTCAAATCAATCATCTTATCTATGGTAAAGATAAAAACTTTCAACTTTTTAGTTAGCTTTTAAAACTACATTATAGAAAAACAGCATCACCTCTTATAAACTTATTTACCCCCTACATCTGGTTTACCTAAAGCTATCGATCATATAAATACAAACACCTTAAAAGTTAAATCCAAATTAGAACTAAGTGATCTATTCATTCGAACTATAAATTGAATTATCCGCATTATCAAATTTTCTTGAAACTAATATTTCTAAAGATCCCAATAAACTATATAATTACATGTTCACCATCATTCAATCCTTATGAACTGGTGAATATCAGAAAACCTAGATAATTACATCTTACACACATAGAGCCGATTTTCATAAACTTAAATCCTAGTACTCAAATTTAACTATCTATATCGTCGAACAAAGTTATTTATATGAGCAATGTCTACCTAATGGACGTTAGTTTCTTCTGAATCATCAACCTACTTATCATCTTAATATGATTTTCCCACGTACTATTTCTATCAAGTATGATAACAATACCTATACGTATCATTATTTAAACCTAAAATTGTTGTGTACTTCCGACTAGCATGTGATCGAATGAACTGTGGAGTCCATGCAAAAACTGAAGTAATTACGGGTGCACACGGAATTATGGAAGTTGGTGCATGGGAACCATAGTAAGTTTTGTCTTGTGTAGCTGGGCCATATTTAATCATCTTATTTTCACTTGACTTGTTTACTCATTTTAAATTGCATATAAGCCACTTAATCATGTGTAAGGTTACTTAATTCGTTTCAAACAATCTATTAATCACGACTATTCTCGATGATCATTTAAATAATTCTAAATCCATACACTTAAAATATTTCATTTGCAAGTCGGTATCCTATTCTATTCCTATATTGAGTAGCAAATAAAACTTATTCGAATCTACATACAAATAGTTCAACCAAACTCTTATAAGTGAAAAGAGTTAAATAAACAATTCTCAATAAGACAAAGCAAATTAAAAATAAATAACTTGTTAACCTCGTTATTTAAAATCGTGTCTCAATCAAAATGCTCATTTTTTTTCATTGATTGAATTCTCAAAAGTTTCTTGCGAGATAAAACTCCCTACGAAAGTGGGCAGTGTTCATCCCGTGTTTCATGTTTCTAATCTGAAAAAGTACTTATCCGATAAAAATCTCTTTGTGCATATCGATAATGAATTGATGCAATTTATTGAACGGTCATTGGAAATTATGGACCGTGATGTCAAACGACTAAAACGTAATCAGATACCAATCGTTAATGATCATTGAAACTCAAAATGTGAACATGTATTTAAGACCAAATGAAAGCCAAGTATCTGCATCTTTTTGCTTCATCTTCTTCTACTTCGGTTTGAGTAAATTTCGGGACGAAATTTCTATAAGGAGGGGAGACTGTGACATCTGCCCCAAACCCGAACCCGAATGCCCGACTCAAACCCGAAGTTGTTATCCTTTAGAGTATAATCGTATTTATTCTTCTTCAAAACGTAACGTTCATTATTATCATATGAATAAACACATTGAATTCTACGTTATTCCCGTTTCAATTAAGTAATCGTATTTAAATAAAACTCAAAAAACGCTCATAGGCCTCGAAATAGGCTCCTAATGACTTAAACGAACTAAAAGTATAAAAGCGTCACTTATATAAACGTTACGTTTCAAGCTAGTTAAGTTAGTTAGTTAAAATATGTATATAATTAACTTTGGGTGAAAAATGACAAGCTTTAAACTATTATTTAAATTATAAATCAAAATGGTTAAACAAATCATACATCAGGGGCTGGACTGTAAATACTTTATAACCCCCCCCCCCTTGGTCGCGTGAAGCCCCTGTTGTTCCGGTGAATCTCCGGCTACGTCCGACAGAGCTCCGGCAAGCTAAAATCCAATGTGTCGACTTTTTTTTTGGTGCGTTTAAACCGTCCAGAAACCCTCAGCATCAAATTTCGAACCCGTACGTACTATTAATTCAATGTGTTCCTGCTTAACCGTCACTTATAACGCGTGTACTAAACCCCTCGAAAGTCTGTAACGGATGTTAATCAATTCGTGAAACAAAATTGAATTTAATTAACCTAAACGTTCACGTGATCATTGAAACCTAAACCAATAAACAGTTTATCTCTAATTCGTCTCGAGGTCATTCAAGAAGCCTCATCTTCTTCGGATCCTGCAACTCTCAATCTGGGCATCAAATTGTTGCTGTTTTCTGCAATAAACGTAAGGTTTTCGTTTGCCACATCGTCAGGAAGAAATCTGGAAAAGTAATCGAATTGTAACAGCTTCTAATCACCTCTTTGAATCCAAACCCGTCGTGTTCGTTGTTCATCATCTCATTGACCCAATTCGTCTCCAAACAAGTAAGTTTTTCATATTAAAATGATCCAGTTCATTCCGTGAGTAAAAGCCCTATGACAATCAGTGAATATATCAACGAAATCAATGTCAATTTGATGGATGGTTGATTCTAGGGCTTGTATTTGGAAGATGGATGGTTGGTTCATAAAAGATAAAAGAATTAAAAATCAACTTGATTAACAAAAGTTGCGCCTGGTCCAACGGATTGGTTGTGTGTTTGTTAAAGCTGTGACCCGGGTTCGAGTCCCTTTGCCACCACTTTCTGCTATTTTAATTTTGAACCCTTTTTACCTATTTTATAACACTAAATTATAATTACAAATATTATTCCGCGGGATACCCAAATGGATTTGTAATAAATAAAATATATACAATTACGTTTCGTATCAAAATCCCCAAATTGTATTTCAAAACCCTAAATCCCCAATTTGTGATTTAAAACCCTAAATCCCCAATTTGTGATTTAAAACCTTAAATCCCAAATCTGAAACCCTAGATCTCGGACTTTTGATTCTTGTTACTATTGTTTCGTTTCTAAGTTAGGGTTTTTCTCAATAAATTAGGTGGTACTAATGTTTGGGCAACCCTCGGTGCTTTTTAGCTGCGTTTCTAACAGTTCGATACTTATTGCATTTCAAGGTGAGTAAACTCACTCTCCTTTTTACTGTTTACGTTTTTGGGGCTGAAATACGTGTTTCTATAATACAACGGTTTCTTTTGATGTTTCTATTTTCGAAAATGAGATCATTAGATGTGTTAATCGTGTTTGGCCGCATGTAGCAAAATTGTGTGATAGTCAATATTAGTTATATTATCTTGTAATTTCCACCGGTACAATGTTAGCGCTAATGGCTTGACAATCCCACCTACATTAATGGCCTGATATGTGATTTTGTTCCGGCGATTCTTTGGTTGATTCTATGTTACTAGTTACTACATGTGATGCTTGTTGCTACGTTGCTATGTCCCTTAGATGCTTAAACATTTTTGATAACTTGCATATCGAGACGGTTAAATGACGGTTAAACGATGGTTACCAATAAATGTAACATGAGTTGGTTCCTCATGACTTGTTGCTAAGATAACCCTGCGGGGTCTATGATACTTGTTTCTATGTGATTCTATGGTCATGGTTGAGATATATATGATGAAATTGCTATGCACATGAGATTGCGAAACACAATCTATAATGATCTCGGATTTTATACTATGTACTATACATTGTGTTTTACTCACTAGCTAATTCTTTAGCTAACTTATTTTACACGTTTTTCAGGTGGTGTTTGATACAGTTTTGGTTCAAGACATTTAGGATGTTTCGGACTTAGAATAAAAAGACAATAAACAATATTTAGTTGTCGGTTTCTGTTACGGTTTTTATGACTATTGAATGCTTCTTTATGTCACGACATTATTGCTTAATTAATATTAAAATATGTTTTTAGTGTGCCATGTGCTTTGTACTTTGATATCCGATTCACTTGACGCGCCCGGTGTTTTCCGCTGCCGGGCGGGGTGTCACAGTTTGGTATCAGAGCCATGGTTATAGGGAACTAGGATAGGGTTGTGGTGAACCTCCATTGCGTTTGCAGTAATGGGGAGCTCAAATACTGACGAAAAACACCTATTGGTCTTAGAGATGGGGTTTTGATCTTGGTCTTTGCACCTTTGAGTGCATCGGTCATAAGACGTTACACCAGTCGTTTTTATAAAGAAAAAGTTGAGATTTGAACTATGACCTTCATGATAGATGCACAACTTTTAACCACCAAACTTGAGCTCACTTTTGTTAAATAATCAAAAAAAATAATATGTATTTAGGATTTTATTTATTTTCTTTTTTGCTATTTTAATTTTAGTTTTTTTAATAAAATAACAACATATCGTTTGCATTTTTCAAACCATGTTATACCGGGTTATTAACCTAGTATAGTATTGAGGTGATTGTTACAAGAATGATTTTGGAAAACATGTTTTTAGAAAGAAGAGTAAATAGTTTGCACCGATTCGACAACTTTGGTCATGTTTTTTTTTTTTTTTCAATTTGTTGTTTGTTATGTAAAAAACCATTAACTTTTGTTAGATTTAACTATTAAATCCAAGGGTAATACAGTCATTTTACATTTCAAGAACCAAAATGATAATTTTTTACAAAAGCAAACACGAAAATGACAATTATTTTATATTTCAATAACCAAATGACAATTTTATTATTATTATTATTATTATTATTAATTTATTACTATTACTATTGTTATTAATATTAATATTATTATAAAACATATCATCATTGAGCAACTATTTTTCATAGCACCACCGATGCCACCTCTTTGACCCTTCCCTTTGTCTTTTTCGTCGTTACACATCCGTCCAAATTTTTTTATGGAATATCTCTTCATTTTGTCCACCTCCTAACCGACCACCACCACCAAGAAATCTCATTTCCTTCCCCTCTTTGGGGGAGCAGGGACGGCTAAATTGTTTTGAGGGTCTTAGACAAAGTAAAATTTTGAGGCCCTTTTTAACTTGTTTAAATGTCATTATTTTAAATTTTCTTTCTCCTCTATCCAAGGTTGAGACCGACGCTAATAAACATAAATGTATAGAATTGGAGTTATAAATATTTTTTGTGATTATTAAATATTCTAAAAATCAACCGCTTTCCTTTTTTAATTGAGTCATCGATTTGTTTTATTTTGTTTCTTTAGGCGTTTTGGATAATTGGATTCATATATTGAGTTTGATGTGTAATAAAATAATTAAACTGATAAGTAAATAATAATTAATTTTAATTTGTTTTTTAGCATCTTGTTTATGTTTTATAAAATGTTTTACGGCGGAAGAGAATGTCAAGGTTGGGGAGGTTGTCGTGACATTGCTTGAGGTTAAGATGATTTCAAAGATGAAAGTTGATAAAATGATCGACGTTGGAAAAAATGGCGAAATTGATAAAAATTAGGAGAATGACCAAAATGGTAGAAGTTAGAAATGACCAAAATGACATAAAGAAATTTAGAAAATGACCAAAATGACAATTTAATAAATAAGTGTATTTTCGTCATTTAATACAAATCTAACAGAAAGCGTTGACGGAATGACCAAAATGACAATTTTTACAAAACCAAACACCAAAATGGCATGAAAAAAACATAAGGACCAAAGTAGTCGAATCGATACAAACCCAGAGACTAAAATGACAGTTTACTCTAGAAAGAATAACCGAACACTTGATATGACATGTTGAGTGACTGTTTATATGAAGGATGGTTGTCAACGTAACGTAGAGTCGTCTAATACTACTAAATTTGATATTAAGTCTTGATTACAACTCTTTTTATGGTGACGTGTGGAACATCTATTTAAGGGAATTAAGCTGAGGCAAATTACATGATGCTTGAGGCATGTTAAGTCCGATTGTTTTGAAGATCGAAAACTTTAAATTTCGACATGTTAAAACTATGATTTGTTCATACTAAGACTTGTTTAAGCGTGCATAACCTTTTTTCAATAATTTCTATATTTTTTTACTATAAACTCATCATAACCTGTCTATAGTAATATTAACACTAAAACCTCACCACATATGACGGGGTGTCACAAGTTCATTCTAAGATACACGCATAACCTGGATCGTTTAAGCTCGAAAATCTTATTGAAAGATTATAATTACATTACTTGCTTAGAGTTACATACTTTAGAACATTCACAAAGAAAGTGATTAATGCACTCCCCCGCAGCACCTCCATCCCACTCTCTACACTTATTATAACAAGCCTTTCCAATGCATATCATTACAATATTTTTATGGCAAATTTTATTTGCTTCACTCGGTATATCATTTCCTGTATTTCAAATACATGTAACCAAAGAAATAATAAAAGCATATTGGTTTTTAACGGTTTTAACTATCATCTTTTGGTTTCTATCGGTTCTAACTATTGAATTGACTGGTAACGATCCCGACTTTTATCACTTTGACAACAAAGAGGCCGTCAATGACAAAATTTTTACATTCAGTTGAAGCACCGTTAGTTTTAATTACCGATTGAAGCATCGTTTCATCGTTCGGAGTGTCGTTTCAAGGTAACTTTTACATCAAATCGACTCGTATTCTCCTTCCGCTCAAAAGCCCTAAAACATCGGTCTTGAATTCGACAAAAACTTAATGGCGTTAAAAAAAAATTAACACAGCATGTTGTTTGCTAAAGTGATAAAAGTTGGGACCGTTCCCAACCAATTCGATAGTTGAGACTAGTAAAAGCTAGAAGGTGATAGTTGAGACTGTTAAAAACCAATATATCAGTAATAAAACAACTTTTATGTGCAAGAAATTAAAAAGAGAATTATACCAGAAGAAGAAGAAGAATAAATCAATGTGTTTGCAAGAAGAAAGATGACCAAAACAAAGATGATTTTCATGACTACACTTTTTTACAATGATATTGCTAATGTGACATATATATACAACCGATATGAACAAATATTTAAAGGCATTTGTGATTTTGTTCGTAAATAATGGTGACATATATAACATTAATGTTACGATTTGACGAGGCACCTTCATTAAATTTCAAGAATATTTACAAAATACGAATATTTTCAGGATCGGATTGGACAGTGGATCGGTCGCCTTACTGATTCACTGGTTGAACCGGTCGGACCGGTTGGATCGGTTTTGAACCATATAAATAATAAATAATTATATATGTTTTTTAAAGTATTAATATAATTTAAAATATAAGTCAGATACTTAGAAACAACATTTTTAAGTCAATTTTTAGTGTTAAACCTTAACCAAACTTAATTCAAATAAAAAAATACCACAAATTTAACCAAATAAAGTCAATTTTTTTATAAAAAGATTTAATTTTCCAAACCGGTCTAACCGGTCCGAACCGGCCGAATTCCGGTTCAACCGGTTGACCGGTTCGAACCGGTGGATCCTTTGTATTAAAAACAAACCTACATGGTTCGGCTCGGTCCACCCCCGAGATCCGGTCTAACCGGCTTAACCGGTCGAACTGATACGAACCTGAAAACATTGCAAAATACTATAATAGTTAAGGTTATGTATTACGTATTACATGCACATGATACTTTATACATTACTTTATTTATAGTAGGCCTTGTATTATAAATTCTGTGTGGATTTTAATGTATTAAAGGCTATCAAAATCATTTAATGATTATTTAATAAAAAACTAGGACGAAAAAAAAAACAATATTTGTTTGTATATGTACTAAAATAATAACGAATAAACTCTTACGGTTTAACAAGACTTACAAAAATAATGATTTAGGTGAAATACAAGAATCATCTCTTAAACAAGAATCACAAAAAATTATACAACTGGATAAAGTATCTTTTTGCTGTATTTTTTTACAATTGTTAGACTGCTGTCACCTTATTCTTTTTGGGTAAGGTGGTTTTATTTGTGGTGGGTATAAAATTTTGCATTTCAAAAAAAAACTGGATAAAGTATCCTACGTGTTGCGGCTGGGCACAAAAATCAATGTACGAGAAAGGGGTTTGTAAAATCTAACCAACATGCAAACGTTGCCGTGAAAATGTTTAACTCAAAATTTATAAAAGGTTTTAGAAAGTTGAGATGTCAGGGAGTTGAGTTTTACAAATTTAAAGGGCTAAAAGTATAACTTGACAAAGTTGAAAGGTTTGAGTCAAGACATTACAAACTTGAGAAGTTGATCTAGGGGTGAGTTTGACATTTTATAATTTTGAGGGCTTAAAAGTGTAGTATGGGAAAGTTGAAGGTTTAATAGCATGATATTCACGTAAGAAAAAGCTCGATCCTGATCGATCATTAGTGCCGGCCCTGGGTTGGGGCGGGATGGCTGACCGCCCAGGGCACTATCTCTGGGTACCAAATTAAAAAAAAAACAGTTACATAGATTAAAAAATCTAAAAACTCACTTTGTATGTTAAGTTAGTGAATATAAAAAAGTCCAAAATGAGTTAAATGGATTAAAACATAAGAACATGAATTGAGAATTTCAAAATTCAGACTTTGATCGACATCAAAAGTGTGCCTTGATAATGATGGAGGAGGAGACGGAGAATGAGAAGTTTGGCAAGATAAAGAATTTGTCACCATGTAAACCTCTAGTTTTAAGAATTTTTTTAACGGTAAATATACGATCTTGATTCCCTTGAAGGCCTAATGACCCAAAAGTCTTTTTACGCTTTTTAAGATATATTGGGTTTTTACAATAACCTAACCGTTTATATTTTTGTTTGGTGTTGTATTATTCTAATGAAACGTCCTTTTTATTCCGTAAAAGTAAGACTTTACTTATTTTTAGTTAATCCTAACATATGTAAGGTTGTAAAAGTTGTCAAATGCTCACAGGTCGGTCGACTAAAAAGTTATGAGTTCTCGGGAAGTACTCGAACATGGTAAATTAAAAACAAAAAAACTAAATTTTAAGAGATTATATATGTGTCAAATATCACACTTTTACTAAAATTTATAACAAATTATGTGGATGTGAAAACAAATCAAAATGAGTTATCGATGAACTCACAACAAACTCATAGGTTGCCGCGGTCCGTCAATGGAGTCGTCATCGATGAACGTACAATGCGATTTGGAGAGCCGCTCACCAGCTACACAAATTTTGACCATGTACTCGGATTTTAACCAAAGTTGACCAAGACCTAGTAGTTTAGCAGAGTTCTGAAACTAGCTTCAATGAATGGGTGATTTGCGAGTACTAGATGAGTACTCGGCCTCCTAGGTTAGATTTTACAACATTGAACATATGTTATTTATTTATTTTATTAAATTAAGTAAATATATAAAATGGTTCAATAAAGAAAAAGATAGACCCCTACCTTAGAGACGAACTAGTTATAACATCAAATCACGCAATGCGGTCGTCGAGTATTGCATATGTGATTTCGTCACACGCGTTGATAACAAAAGCTTAACGTCTCGCACATTACGTTGTAAAATCGTAATCCGTCATATATTAAAACACACGATATATCCAAGCTTAAAGGTTAAAATGATAACTAAGTCAAAGTCAGTGAATCAGAAGTCGTAAATATGCTAAAGAAGAGTAGAGCTGAAAGTAGTAAATTTGTAAGTCTTCTAAGACCAAAATGATTATAGCTCAAAGTTGGGGGTTAAATTTGTAAATATGTCAAAGTTGAATTGAAGAACTAAAAGTGACATTTTATTGAGAGAATTGAAGAGTGAGATGAGAAGGTGGTCATTTATAGTTATATAAAATTAGTGAAATTAGAAAAGTAAATGAGAAACTTAATGTAACACAAATGTTGAGCCAAGAAAACGTCCGAAATCTATAGACGAAAAATATAGATTCCACCCCTCTTAATGAATTCGCAGTAGGTTCATCAATCATATACTTACTTTGAGTGAAATTAAAAAAAATCCATTTTTTCATTATAGTTTTGATAAGATGCATGTAACCATTGACTCGTTTAAGCTCGAGAACACGCTGGATAAGAAAGATTATTCAAAAGTTATAATGATATAAATATGTAATTTAACATGGTTTAGAACATATACAAAGAAAGGCATTGATGCACTTTCCCCAAGCCTCTGGATCCCACTCTTTACACCTTTCATAACATCCAATGCATAACACCTTAAAAGTTTTCTTACAAAACTTATTTACTTCACTCGGTACATCATTTCCTGTATTCATACAAGGGTCATTTTAGAAAAACGAAAAAAAATTGTATGTATATATGTAAGTAGGTAACTATAGAAAAAATAAGTTAAAGAAAATAAAATTATACCAGAAGAAGCCATCAATGTGTTTGCAAAAAGAAAGAGGGCTAATATGAAGATAATTTTCATGACTACTTTCTTTGACTAAGTTTCTCCAAGGTAAAAAGGTTCGAGATTAATATGGATATATAAAGACACATGTAAGAGCACATATATATATACAACTTAACTCAAATGAATGTATATTATAATTAAATGCATTTGTTATTTATTGTTTGTTTGAAAGACCTTAATTTAATGTTGTTCTACTACAACTTAAATATACTTTTGGTTGTAGGCGGACCTGATCAGGGGCGACAGGATCGATCGTGCAGCACCATCTTGACACTGCACTAAATTTAAGAAAAAGTTATATATAACTTTTTTATTAAATATAATTAAAAGTGGATGATAATTCATGGATTTAAGCTGTAAAAGGTCATCTTAATAACCAAAATTAGACAATAACCAACTAAGTTGACAATAACCAACTAAGTTTTTAGAATCGATTGTAATTGCGGAGAGTTTCATGAGTTATCAGTTAGGTATTACAACATGCATGTAACTCTAATACTTTGATTTTGTTATATTTATTTTTCAAACGTTTATTTTTCTGTTAAAAGGTTTAGTTTATACAATTTAATCTGTTAGAGTCAAAGTTTTTTTTCAGCTCTCACATGACAAAAGCTTCTCTTAGGTCATATATGCTCAGTGGCGGAGCTAGCAAAAAAAACCAGGGGTATCCCCTAAAAAAAAATTTTTTTTACCACATTCCAACAAAAAGAATTTTTTTTTATATTCATACAATATTGATTTTTTTAACTTTAATGCTATGCTTTAATCGCCAATATTCATCAAACTATATTCAAGCAATACATCTCATTTTACTGCAATAGTCATAATATTCTTGCATATCACTAGACACTAGTGATGTCTGAAGTATTAGCAACATCAATGGTGGAATTAAGATCTTTTCTATCGGAGTCAGACCATAATATTTTTCAACAATACCACTTTAAAAAATCAAAATCATAAACTAATATATAAAATAATAAAAAAAACCTATGTGTTTTAAGCATGTTAAAAAACTAAAAGCTTTTCTTAACGGTTTTTAGATGGTTTATAATATTTTTGGATATTCAATTTAAGAAAATGTCTTAAAAACCTAAAATAAAAACATTTTGATTCAATCATGTTAAATAACTAACATAAATAAAATATAAGAGTCTAATGATTCCAGCCTAGCTGGTTGAGGACACCCGGTTTTACAGTGGTGGTCCAGGGTTCTAACCTCCCTGCCTGTGAGATTTTTCAGGAAAAACCCCATTGGTTTTCCCGGTTGAACGCCTAGCCAAATTCCGATGTCAAGTGGGCCCGGTTAAGACAACATATTGACCGGAGTGGGGTGGTGGGTTCCTCATTGAGGGGGATGCGACCGAATGGTTGCAAAAATTGAAAGTCGCCGTTCAAAAAAAAAAATAAAATATAAGAAAAACTAAAAGATTTTTATTAACTTTTTAAATATTTATTACAATTTAATATTCAAGTTCATTAATGTTATGAAGTGACAATCTCTGATATACTTTGAAATCTACAAAAGTTAAAAGGAAAAGTAATAAAATATTAGTAAATTTTATAGATAAAAAGTGAAACTATCTCTTTCTTTCCACTATTCTTCTTCTTCTTCTTCACTTAATGTCTAGTGAGCTTCATCAATTTTAATGGCAGAGAAAAAATTTCAGACAACATTTTTTTCATTTTTTCTTGAATATAATTACTGAGGGGTATCCTTATAATTGTTCAGGGGTATCCTATACATAAAACGAGAAAGTATTTAAAGGATTTTGTATTACGCAGTAAAATTTCAGCCGTAGCCCGGGCTACCCCTGGATCAAAGGTAAATCCGCCCCTGATTATATGCTTTTGGTCTCAATTGATAGTAGAACATAATACGCCTCTTCTCTATACATGTTTACCACTTAATCACCCCGTGATTTTTAAATACATTTGTAAATTTGTAGTAAATAATTGTGTCACATTCATTACATATATTACAAACTATTTAATCAAGATGTGTTAAATGATTTTTAAATACATTTGTAAATTTGTAGTAAATAATTGTGTCACATTCATTACATATATTACAAACTATTTAATCAAGATGTGTTAAATGATTTTTAAATACATTTGTAAATTTGTAGTAAATAATTGTGTCACATTCATTACATATATTACAAACTATTTATTCAAGATGTATTAAATGCAAGTAGTCTCTCGTTATGTTTTATGATATAACTTACTAGATTTAATACCTGTGTATACATACGGGTTGTTTTATACATTGGTTGATATAATACAATAAATGTTTTTTATAACATATGATTAAACAATGTATAATTAAAAGGGTTATTGAATTTAATCACCTCCAACTATTTGTTATTGGTCGTTGTAACCCTTAAGTATCACCATTATTTACTACAAATTTACAAATGTATTGGCCAAAGTGATACTTGAGGGTGACAGCGACCAATAACAAATAGTTGGAGGTGATTAAATCCAATAACCCTAATTAAAACATGATCAATATTAAGTTATGATATAATATAAAACAATTACTACGATGAGTAAAAATCTAACTTGATCATAATTTTAAAAAAACTATTTAAAATCAGATTGTCTCGTGATTCTCTTTTTACTTACGAGTAAAATTTTGTATAGTTCATAAACCATAAAAATTAGAACATCTTTAGTGTCGATTGTTTACAAAAAATATTGTAGAAAAAATTGAGCGGAAAAAACTATCCACAACATGTCTCAATACATGACACATGGCACCAAAAACCTTATTTTATTAATATGTATAGATGTATAGATATGAACAAAATATTAATGCTTCCAAGAAGCAAACATTTGAAAATATGCATTTAATTGTAAATTAAACATAAGCATTAATAAGTCACGGTGTCCGGACTTAGCTGATGCAAGGGACGTGTGATGTGGATGGCAACGTTTCGTTAGTGAACTCGTTACGTGTGTGACGATGGTTATATTTACATGTGTCCAGCATTAGGATCATATTGTACGTCCTGTATGATGCAGCGGTCGAGTTTTAGTTGTCATGTTTTTATACTTTGACACATGTTGTGCGTTACCGCGACATCTTCACGTTTATGACTTTGTTACGCATTACAATGATGACATTAACGTGTGGTGGCCACACGTATGTAACTTTGTTAAACTTGTTATGTTCGTGACAATAACATCTTTAGATATAGATAACAGTTAGTATAATGTCTCACAGGTTAAGGTCATCGAGGCGCCAAGTCGTAAAAGTAATTAAAACAAACTAATAAAATCATAAGAATAAATAGACGGAAAAACATAAAGTTGAAAATGAAAATAAAAAGAAAAAGTCAATTAACAAAAAAAATTGGAAGTGCTTACCCACTTTAACTTACGGGTTGTTTGTTTCACCTTTTTAATTGTTCAGAAGTCTAAATTGTTTAGCACTTAGGGGTTATTTGACAACTTGTAAATGAGTAAGTGTTAAACCAATAAGAGGTCTGAACCATTAAGTGTTGAACCAGTAATATGACTGAACTATTAAGAGATTGTATATTGTGACACTCGAGAAATTCAGGTTAACTTCGTTAGTTAAACTATGTTAATCTCGTTAACGCAAACTGTTACACAAACATATACACGAAACGACCATACGAGTTAATACCCCGGCGTTGGTGATCTTAAATGGATACAAATATAATAAATAAACATTTTAAGTGATATATGTGCTTAATTGTTGAACTTTCATGTAATCGCATATTTTACCGGTTTTAATCAATTACGAAATTCGGAAAAATTCTACGAAACAAAAAGCTTGGTGAAGTTTTCATTGTGTTTACAAACCGAAGTAAAAACGTGGTCCATGGATCATCCATGTGATCCATAGATGGCCCAATGCCCAACCCAACTTAACAATTAATTAAAATTAACAAATTTAACAAAACCTAAACCTAATTTTTGTTAGAAAAAAATCAACTTTCTTCCCTTCTTTTCTTCTTGAAGTCGTCGCACACACACACACTCACAACATTTGTTTTTTTTGCAATCTTGATTAATTGGTGGTGTTTTTGGTTGTTGGTCGAGATTACAAACACGTTACAAGTAAGTTTTATCCCTAGAAACATGATATATTACGAATTTTTGCAAGTCTTGAAACCCTAGTTCATCCAAAATGGCCAATTGATGATTGTGTTGTGGAAATGGGATATTGGTTATGTGTTACTTGTTACTTTGATGATTAGATAATGAAATGGATGAAAAATTGTGTTGTTGAGAAACTAGGGTTTTGATAGAAAGTAAGTGAAACTTGATGTTACATGCATGATTAGGATGAAAGGTGCTTGAATATGTGATTAGATGGTGAATGGGATGAAGTTTGAGGAATTGGTTTTGAAATTGCACGAACATTTTGTCATGTTACTTAAAATAGTAACTTTTTCTCTGGAGATTGTATGAAATTGCATGTTGTTGATGTCTAAGAATGGTTTTGAGATCACTAGTACGTTAGGATTAGGGCTGTTCACGAGCCGAACCGAACCGAGCGAGCCTCTGCTCGTACTCGGCTCGAATTGAAAGCGAGCCGCTCGGTTCGGTTCGAATGTAGGGAAACGAGCACAAAACTGCTGCTCGCACTCGCTTGGTTTACAACCGAGCGGCTCGGTTCTGCTCGATTTTACCCATAACATAAAACTTAATATGGAGATTTCAAATTTGATTCTTCTCCATTCTGTTTGAATCTTTCTGTGAAGACATCCTACAAAAATCCAAAGAAACGACAATCGAAAGACAGTAAATTTTCAACTTATTCGTAAATAAAACGACATCAACTGTTCACGTAAGACATCAATTGTTCACGTACGGTACCTGCTATTCGAGTAGGACGAACAGACTGAGGAGGAGGCGACGAGCAGAGGAGGAGGAGGCCGACGAACAGACTGCAGGAGGAGGCCGACGAGCAGACTGCAGGAAGAGGCGGCGACTTGTTCGACTGTGTTGTGTTGTTGTGAGGCGTAAGCAGTTGACTGTTACTGAGTTGTGAGTTTTGTGAGTCTCATAGGGTTAGGGTTTTGATAGTTAGTTGGGTTATGGACCTATGGAGTTATGGACTTATGGTATTAAGTATTAACATACAAACTTGGGCCAAAATAAATTAACTTATGGATCAAAGTTGACAAAAATAAATTAATATATTATATATAAATTAAATAAAAAAATTCGAGCCAAACCGAACCGAACGGACCCTTGCTTGTTGCTTGGCTTGTTTACAAACCGAACCGAGCGGAGCAGCTCGTTTACAATCGAGCAAACAAACGAGCGAGCATATTCCGAGCAATTTTCGAACGAGCGCCGAGCGAGCGCCGAGCGGCAAGCGATTTGAACAGCCCTAGTTAGGATAATGCATTAGATGAATTTTGAGTATTTGAACGTACGAATCCGATTTGGTTTGAAAGATTTGCTAAATGTAGAAACTTTTTGTCATGGAAATTTACTAGAATGCATGTTAAGTGATTTTGGATGTACAAACATGATTTGATTTGCATATAAATGTTGTAGACATGTGGTGCTTGGTAAACATGCTTTGATCATGAAAGGACGTTCGTAAGTACTTGGTTAGTAGACCGGTTGCTTGAAATTGTTTTGTTTGAAGTCTAAATGGTGTGTACTAATAACTAGGATGCCATGATGGAAATGTCACAATGCTAGTTGAAACAAAACATGTGAACAATTTGTTGTGCCTAGAAATGACCACGCATGCTAGTATGTTTTATATTGGAAACCGCAAAGTGATAGTATGTGTTCTTGTTTTCTGTAGCATGTTATGGTATTTGTGTAATAGTTGACATGCTTAGGAATGTTGAATTATGCAAGTATACTTTAGAGATTCGACTTCCCTATAAAGGAAACTTTTACGGAAGTAGATACCCAACTTGTTGAATGTGTGACGTGTGATGTGATATGTGAATGTAATATGGTCAAATACATCAAATGTAACATACTTACACTTAAAAAATCACCAACGGGTCAACTCGGGTAACTAAAAGTCCAGCTTGGTCAAACTTGGACAAAAAGTCAAACTTGGTCAAAAGTCAAACTATTCCGATCACGCACAAACTGTATGACCATTTGGATGCTTAGGGTAATATGACCCTACTTGAACACACATTAATAGACCTACTATTATTTAGGTCGTTGCATTACGTTGTGTGCTTTAAACTGTTTTGTTGTGCAACTTAAGGTGAGTTCACTAAACCGCACTTTTACTATTATACCCTGTTATGTGCTGAACACGGACGAATACTTTTATGGATTTACGAATTTTGTATGTCGCATGTGTGGATTAGAGCAACTTTTATTTTGTTTATGAAAGATCTCATGGATACCTAGTTGATCGTTAGTATTTGTGAAATATCAGGGAAATTTTGAGTAGTACTACTGGGTTTGACAAACCCCACCCGGGCTAGTCACGCTAGCATGACAGAAGGACCTGTCGAACGGGTGTTAATGACCTAACATACATACATGTGCATCCTGATGGGATGTACGAACAGGCAAAATGCACTTAATGTGCGTCAGCTTCGGTCAGATACATACGACTCTAAGGACATGTGCTGTAGACTAGCTACCTACAATGACATACTTAATTTATATATCTGCTTGCAACCGAAATTACATGATTTTATACTTACTATGTGAACTCATCAACCGTCATATTGACACTTGTTAGTCTTTCACTATTTCAGGTCACTAAGGTACAATGCACATAGGGCATGGCATGGCGTCCTCGCACTTCATTAAAACATTTCTTGCATCAAAAACTTTGTTTTGGGATTTGTAATCTATTTAAACTGCGTGTCTTGTGTCGGGCGCGTGTTTTTGCACATTTACTTTCTGCATGGTTTGGGTTTGCTTAAACTTACTTATTTATTACGCTTCCACATAACTGAAAAACTAATTACTCTGACTGTCGTTATTACTACCGCATTTCATGGGTAAACGTTTGATGTTTCAAAACTCATATAGAGTCGTTCGGTGTAATTAATGACTGGATCCTGGTTTGTCACGCCTCTAACGGTAAAACTCCAATAGTGGATTTGGGGGTGTGACATATATTGCTTAACTATTCAAATGCACATGTCTAACCAATTCATATAAGAGCTCTTAAATATTCAGACTCAGTATAATGCTTAACCATTCAGAGACAGTTGTCTGAACCATTCAGACATCTGGTTGCGAAACAAATAATCTGAACCATTAAGTGTTAAACCATTCAATCATTTGAACCATTAAGAGGCTGAAACAAGCAGCCCCTTAATGGTTCACACTGTTTGTCTCGCTAGCATATGTCTGAATGGTTTAGACATGTGTCTCTGAATGGTTAAACATTATTAGGGTTATAAAATTCGGTCAACTCGGCCTTGAAATCAGCGAGTACTTGGACCTTGGTTGGGTCCGAGGTGCTTTTGTGCTACTCGGTAAAGGGCACTCGAACTTGGTTAAAATCGGCGCTACTCGTTACAAGTCAGACCAATTCGGAGCTACTCGGACCAACTTGGTTTTTCATTGATTTTCGCTAATTTTCACATTTTTTTTATTCGGAGCTACTTCGGATGCTAAAATGATTATAGCTCAAAATCAGGGGTTAACCGTCCATATGTCAAAGTTGAGTTAAAGGGCTAAAAGTGACATTTTAAGAAAATTAGAGAGTCAAATGAGAATACGGTGGCAAAAGCCACCGACCTTCTCATTTAAAGTTATATAGAACTATAGAAATTTATATACCTACTAAATGGGAAGGTCGGTGTTTTGCACCGGCCTCTCCCGTCCCGCCACGTCGCGTTTTAACTTTTTCTTACTTTAACGTATTAACAGTTTTATTCCCCGACTTTTAACGCATTGACGGTTTTAGTCCCTGACTTTTACTAATTGTCATTTTAGCTCCTGGTGAGTTTTTGACTTTGACTTACTCCACTTTGACACATAATACGACTTTTACTAACTGTCATTTTAGCCCCTGATAAGCTTTCGACTTTGCTCTCTTACTCTACTTTGACATATAGTATGACTTTAATATTGTTATCGTGTTGACATCTAACTTTTGATATTTCATCGTTTTTTAACATGTGACACATTATGTTTTTGCGTCATGACGTACGGGCATGAGACTTTTTTGTCAACACATATGACGTAGTCAAATATGCAAGACATGACTGCGTGACCCGGCCGCTGCAACGCAAGGCCTGATCTTAAACCTAGTTAGAGAAGTAAATGGAAAACCTGGTGTAACACATATGTAGAGTAAAGAAAGCGTTGGAAATCTAGAGATGAAAAATATAGATTCCACCCTTTTTGAGATAATAAATCTTATTAAAAAATTATAATGATATAAATTGCTTTAAATATGTAATTTAGCATGGTTTAGAGCATATACAAAGAAAGGCATCAATGCATTGTCCCGAAGCCCTTGGATCCCACTCTTTGCACTTTTCGAAACATCCGTTGCATGTCAGCTTAATAATTTTCCAGCAAATCTTATTTACTTCACTCGGTACATCAATTCCTGTATTCGTACAAGGGTCATTTTAGAAATATGAAAAAAACATTGTATGCATATGTAAGTAGGTAACTATAGAAAAAATAAGTTCAAGAAAATAAAATTATACCATAAGAAGGCATTAAGGTGTTTGCAAAAAGAAAGAGGGCTAATATAAAGATAACTTTCATGACTACTCTCTTTGACTAAGTTTCTAAAGAAAAAAAAAAGGTACAAGGATAATATGATTAAATGAACACATATAAGAGCACATATATATACAACTTAACTTAAATGAATGTATTATATAATTAAATGCATTTGTTAATTTTTTTTAAAGACCTTAATTTAATGTTGTTCTACTACAACTTAATAATACTTTTGGTCGTGGGCGGACTTGGCCAAGGGCAGCATGAACGATTTTCCAACACCATCTTGACAGGACGCTAACTTTTAAGAAGATTTTTTTATATATAAATTTTTCAAAATATAATTAGAAGCGGATGATACTTTCTGGACTTAAGTTGTAAAAGACTATCTTAATAACTCAATTAGACAAAAACCAACTAATTTTAAAATTCGATTGTAATTGGGGAGAGTTTCACAAGTTATCAGTTAGGTATTACCGTATGTAACTCTAATACTTTGATTTTGTTATGTTTATTTATCAAACGTTTGTTTTCCTATTAAAAATGATAGTTTATATTATTTAATCTGTTAGTGTAGAGGGTTTTTTTTTTCAACTCGCACACGACAAAGCTTCTTAATACCGGTCGTGCTTTTGGTCTCAAATAAGAAACGAGCCCAATAGCTTTTCCATGTATATGTTTATCACTAATTCACCCCGTAATATTAAAAACATTTGTAAATTTGTTAGTAAATAATTGTATTGTATCTCATTCTTTACATATCTTACAACTATTTAATGTATTTAATGAAGATGTATTAAATGCAAGTAGTCTTTCATTATGTTTTATGATATAATTTATACGAACCAAAGATTAATGCTTTCAAGAAGCAAACATTTGAAAATATGCATTTAATTGTAAATTAAACTAAAGCATTAAGAAGTCCTAGTGTCCGGACACAGCTGATGCAAGGGACTTGTGATGTGGGCGGCTAGGGGTGTGCATTATTCGAATACCATTCGAATTATTCGAAATTCGATTCGAATCGAATTCGATTAAGGCCATTCGAAATCGACTTTCAGTCATTCGAATTCGATTCGCATTCGATTCGAATAATTTTGTCGAATGTGGATCGAATACGAATATGATTTTCTGTATTCGCATTCGATTCGCTCAATTCGAATAAGAATTTATATATTTTTTAATATATATTTTTAATATATCTAATTAATTATCTATATATGAATATGATTTAGTGGGATTGAAGTAAAGTTAAAAATCCCCAAATTCAATCCATTACTCAATCTTAATTGTTGTTTCTGCATATGAACATGATTTGGTGTTGTGGCAACTTCTTAATTGTTGTTTCTACAGGTGTTAAACTTGTTTATAATATTTTTTGTGTTTGATTATACAGTTTTAGATCTTTTGTTAACATGTTTTAGACTTGTTGATATGCTAGTATTTTGCTTATTGTTTGGTGTTTTGCACATTGTTTGGGTAATGTTGTAGACTTATGTTATGTTGGTGTTACATTTGTATTGTTACTTGATGTGTTTGTTTATTTATATATTTTTTAAAGCGAATACATTCGAATCTATTCGAATTCGATTCGAATTCGAATAACTAAATCGAATCGAATACATAGATTTTTATTCGAATGTGGATCGAATACGAATACAGTTTTTAAAAGTCCCAATTCGACCGATTCGATTCGCACAATTCGCCCAATTCGCATTCGATTCGAATGAACACCCCTATGGGCGGCTATATTGCGTTAGTAAACTCGTTACACATATCAGTGGCGTACCCAGAAATGTTTTTTAACAGGGTCGAAAATTTGTTAGGTATCGTTTGAGTATCAATATATAATAATTTTTTTCAACCCGGTTCGATTCAGTACGTGTCGAATCGGGTCGGATCAAATTAAAAATGACAAAAAAACTAAATTTCAAACATAAAATCACAAAAATATGTCAAATACCATTACAATTTACATAATGAAAAATGTAACGTTTTGTATTTTTCATGTATTTTCATTTCAAATTTACTCGTACTCTTTATTCATTATTTATATTTTATAATGTCAAAACTTGATTATAGTAGAAACACTCTTTACATATCATTTTCGTTAATTATATGTTTGTACAACTTTTAAATAATTGCGAATATACATTTTAACGCCAAACCGAGCACTTATCAAAAAACTTATATTTTTTAAAAATTGATTTTATAAGTGATTTATAATTCATATGTTAAAGTAACCAAAACAATGATTAAACACAAGTTTATGGTGCAAAATAATAAATAAAATAAGTTTGAGTGATCAAAATTTAAATTTTTTATTTTGCCTCCACTTAAATTCAAAATTAAAAATTTTCAATTTCCCTTCATTTAACTAAATTTCTTAATGTCAAACTCTAATTTTTTTTATCTATAAATACTAACTCAAATCTCTCTAATCACTTTCATCACTCTAAATTCTTTCTCAAACTCTCTCAATATATCTAAAACTTCATCTTTTTTTAACAAATTTTCAACCACTTGTAAGTTTTTTTGTTATTTCTTTCACTTTTTTTCTTTTTTCTTTCATTTTTTGACATTATTTTTCTTCCTAAATACTTGAAACATCATCTAGTAATTTATCGTATATTTACCAAGGTAAATAAAGTTTGGTAAATTATCATATTTTAAGGTTCGAGTTAGGATTTGTTTTTATAGCTTATAAAATGAATCATTTATTTTTTTTTCTAAAACAACATATGTCTCCAAATAAGAAGTGAATGAAACAAAACCATGTTTCCTAACAAGAGTATGTTGAAGGACTTGTGTTATGGTATAAAAAAATGTTGATTTTAGAACTTTGGTTCGACAACTAAGCTTTCCACCATTTCACACTTTCTCATTTGATTACTTAGCAAAAGTAGTTAGTTTTTTTTATGTATTTTCTTTCTTCTACTCATGACCATCCGAATCATTAACTATGTTGATGGTTTTTTGCAATGGTGAAACACTTGAGGTTATAATATCTCAACGCTTGACTATACATGACAATATAAATAAATATATATTATTATCTTCTAATCATAATTCAACCCAATTCATGGTTAAATATTATATGTCTCCTATTCGTTATCGATTGACCATTAAACTGAGTTTTCAAGACTGGATAGGGGGTCGAGGGTTAAATTTATGGGGGTCGATCGAGAATTTAACATGTAAATACTAAAAAAAAATTCGCAGGGGGAGCGGGCGCACCCCTACCCTCCAAGGTGGGTACGCCCCTGACACATATAATATTGGTTACATTAACGTATAGTGTCCCGTGTTACAATGATCATATTATATTCCTGTATAATGTTGTGACCAAGCTTTAGTTGTTATGTTTTTATACTTTTACACATGTTGTGTGTTGTGGTGATATCGTCACGTTTATGACTTCGTTACACATTACAATGATGACATAACATGTGGTGCTCACACGTTTGTAACTTGGTTAAACTTGTTACGTTCGTGACAATAACAACATTTAAAATAGATGTTAGTTAGTATAATATCTCACATGTTAAAGTCGTCGAGGCATCAAGTCGTACAAATAATTAAAATAAATTAATAAAAATGAAAGAATAAAAAGAGGGAACAACATAAAGCTGAAAATGAAGAAAAGAAAATGTCAATTAAGAAAAAGAACCATAAGTGGTCACCCGGTTGTAACTTGTTAGTTGCGTATTTTTGCAATATTAATAATGCATTTAGCATATATTTTGATCATATTTCATGTATTATCACATTTATTATCATATATTTTTAAAAAATGCAATTTTTGGTAGATGAAATCTACTTTGGTTATTTTAATTGTTTTGTAGTGGCGGAGCATGAGTGAATGAAGGAGCTTTTGGAATATCGATTTTTGATAACATGAGACAATACGATGGAAAGTTAATGTTCAAATGGGTTTCCGTTTTTATATTATTATTGTCAACTTAATGTTCAGATGTTTAAATGGTTCAGATATTTGCTTCTAAATGGTTAAGCATTATACTGAGTCTAAATTCTTAAGACCTCCTATCTAAATTGATAAGATATTTGTCTTTGAGTAGTTAAGCAATATACAGCCTTTTAATGGTTAAGACATGTTACTGGTTTTGCACTTATATTTAATATATATAGAAATAAATATAGATACTTATTTATTAATGGTATATTGGTTCTATTGGTCCCAACTATCACATTTTGGTTACTAATGGTCCCAAGTATTGAACTGGTTGTCAACAATCCCAACTTTGATCACTTTGGCAACCAACGGTCCGTCGTTAATTTTTTTTAATGCGTTATGTTTTTTCGAGTTCAAGACCGATGTTTAGGCCTTTTGATCCGATGGAGAGTACAAGTCGAGTGATGTAAAAGTTATCTCGAAATGACGCTCCAAACGATAAAATTTTTACATCCAATTGAAGCACAGTTAGGTTTAAACATACGATTAAAGCACTGTTTCGTCGTTCGGAGCATCGTTTCGAGGTAACTTTTACATAAATAGACTTGTATTCTTCTTCAGATCAAAAGACTTAAACTTGGTCTTGAATTTGAAAAAAAATATCGACGTTAAAAAATTTTAACGACAGATTGTTGGTTGCCAAAGTGATAAAAGTTGGGACCGTTCACAGCCAATTCAATAATAGTAGAAACCAAAATATGATAGTTGAAACCGGTACAAACCAATATACCTTTATTAATTAATACATCAAACATAAAGGATGTTGTTAAAAAGACGCTAGTTTTGTTTACTATAACATTCTTTCTCTATATTTTTCTCTTTATCCGTATATGTATATACACAAAGTGAAAGAAAAATTAGTTTGGAGGGTTAGATAGTTAGATGGATTAAAAAATATTTAAAAGCCCATTTTATATGTTAAATTAATGAATTTAAAATAGCCCAAAATGAGTTAGATGGGTTATAACTTAAAAACGTGAATTGAGTATTTTAAATTTCACTCTTTGATCGACATCAAAAGTTTGCATTGATGATCAATGATGTAAGAGGAGAGGAGAATGAGAAATTTTGCAGCTTCAAGAAGAAGATTGTAAAGTAACGTATATGCTCTTGTGAGCATAAAAATTGGGCATAGTTGTAAATTTGTTACCGTGTAAATCTTTAGTTTTAAGATCTAATGACCCAAAGTCTTTTTATACTTTTTAAAATGTATTGGGTTTTTTCAATAACCTAACCGTTTTTATTATTATATGGTGTTGTATTTATTTTAATGAAACGCCCTTTTTATTATATAAAAGTAAGATTTTTACTTTATTTTAGTTAATCCTAACATATGTAAGGTTGTAAAAGTTGTCAAACGCTCACAGGTTGGTCGACTAAGAAGTTGTAAGTACTCGGTCCAGGCGAAGAGTACTTCGGAAGTACTCGAACGTGGTAAATTAAAAAAAAACTAAATTTTATGAGATTATATATGTGTCAAATATCATACTTTTACTAAAATTTATAACAAATTATGTGGATGTGAAAATAAATCAACATGAGTTATCGATGAGCTCACAACAAACACATAGGCATGCCGTCCTTCAACGGAGTCGTCATCGATGAACGCACAATGCAATTGGGAGAGCAATTTTGGGGTTTCAATTTGTGGGAAATTAGCGTAGTTGCAACTTATTATTTGGTTAGTAATTACCGTTTTGTCTTCGTTTTATTTTTTTTAAATCAGCCTTTTGGCCGTTCACCAAGTACACAAATTTTGACCGTGTGCTTGGATTTTGACTGAGGTTGACCAAGACCTAGTAGTTTAGCGGATATCTTAAAACATGCTTCAATGAATGGGTGATTTGCAAGTATTAGATGATTACTCGGCTTGTTAGGCTAAATTTTACAACATTGAAATACATAATTTAATAATTTATATTTTTATTAAATTAAGTAAATATATAAAATGGTTTAATAATGAAAAAGATAGACCCCTACTTTAGAGACGAACTAGTTATAACATCTGTACACGCTATATGGCCGCCAGGTCTTGCTTATAAGATTCCGTCACACGTGTTGATAATAAAAGTTTAACGTTTCGGACGTTACGTTGTGAAACCGTAATCCGTCACATATTAAAAGACAACGATATATCCAAACTTAGAGGTTAAAATGATAACTAAGTCAAAGTCGGCGGGTCGGAAGTTGTAAATATGCCAAAGAAGACTAGGGGGATGAAAGTAGTAAATTGGTAAGTCTTTGAGTCTAAAATGATTATAACTCAAAGTCGAGGGGGGGGGGTAAATTTGTAAGTATTTCAAAGTTGAGTTGGAGAGCTAAAAGTGACATTTTGAGAGAATTGGAGAGTGAGATGAGAAGGTGGTGGCAAAAGCCACCAACCTTCTCATTTAGAGTTATATAGAACTAGGATTATATAGCGCGAGCTATTTGTATATCATTAAATATATGTCATCACAACTGTTAAAATCATACACGGGCTAAAATCAACGAAAAATAAAATGTCATTCAACTTCAAACAAACATAATGAAAAAATTGAACACAGCATCTCAATCAAACACATCTAAACAGGTGATGGCAACGACAGATTACTGTTTCACTCATTAGAATCTCTTAACAAAAGGACACCACTATACACCATTCGCCACCATTCACGATACACCTCCACCATCCATCGTCGATTGAAGAAACAAAGAAGACGACGAAGGCGGCCATAGAAGATGTCGGAAGTGGAAGAACAACAACATGGATTACCCCTCAAACTCAATTGCGCGAGGTATTTGTATACTATTAAATATCTGTCATCACAACCGTTAAAATCATACACGGGCTAAAATCAACGAAAAATAAAATGACATTCAACTTCAAACAAACATAATGAAAAAGTTATACACAACATCTCAATCAAGCACATCTAAACAGGTGTTGAAAACGACAGGCCACTATTTCACTCAGTAGAATCTCACAACAAAAGGACACCACCATACACCATTCTACACCATTCACCATACACCACCACCATCCATCGTTGATTGAAGAAACAAAGAAGACGACGAAGGCGGCCAGAGAAGACGTCGAAAGTGGAAGAACAACAAAATGAATTGCCCCTTAAACTCAACTTATTTACAAAATAGTCATTCTACTTTGGTGGCCAAAATGCAAAATCTATAAAAATTACGGTGACCAAAATGCAAAATATAAATAACACTATTCTAGAAGTTTTTCTTTAAATATATAGTAATTAGTGAAGGGTTATTGGATTTAAACACCCCCAACTATTGGTCATTGGCCGTTGTCACCTCCAAGTATCACTTTGGCCAATAGCACTCCCAACTAAATACTTTGGTGTCCGTATCACCAAAAGTTAACCAAATCACTAACGCCGTTAAGTTTTGCTGACGTGGCACGGTGACGTGTCCTATCTCTCCTTACGTGGCACGGTGATGTCAGCCAATGATCAATAGTTAAGGGTGTTTAAATCCAATAAGGCAATAACTCACTATTTATCTATATTTAACTAGGAATTGACCTGTGTCACGTGATGCGGCGACCGGGTTCTAGTTGGTGCATATGTCGTGTCATATTTGTGACTTCGTTAAATGCGTTATGTTATTGATTATTGATATAGTGATAAATATACAAAAATCCCGTGTTAAGATTGTTCACATTTTGTGTCGTTTCGGTAACGTTTATCTATCAATTTTGACACAATTAATGTTTTTATGTTTCGTAGGTCCCATGTTGATAAAGAAACGGATAGATCGTGAAAAATCGAATCCGTAGGCGAAAACGGGGCGCGAAACGGAGTTACGAGCGGACCGGAACGCGAAAACGAAGAAACGAACGAAACTGAGCACGGGTGGGGTGTCACCACGCCACGCGACCACCACACACCACCATGGCCGCGTGACGCGGCGTGTGAATGGCCTGGTGGGGGTGTGGTGACGTGTACCACGCGTCCAAGATTCATTTCGTCACCGCGTGACGCGGTGACGCGTTTTCAGCAGATTGTTTTCGCGATTTTTGGCCCGGTTCGCTATATAAAGACATGTTATGAAACCCTAGCCTCACACACTTTTCTTGGGACGAATTGGAGGCGATTTCCAGCAGATTGAGGCGGGTTTTGACGTGAAGAAGACGGAAAGAAGGCATCGGATTCGTGCGGGTTCAAGGAATCACTTCCTAGGCTTCTCGGGTTCATTCGTTCTTTGTTTTTATTTCTTTTGATCATGTTTATTATTATTGAACTTGTGTTTTTCATTAAGAACATGCTTGGCTAAACTCGTAAAAACTACCTAAGCTTATGTTGATTCGTTAACGGTTTATTTGAACTTGCGTTGGATTGATTGGTTATGGTTTATGTTTGATTAAAGTTTGAACATTCATGATTGTTTAATGCGTTTTATATGTTTGAATTGGTTGATTTGATATTATTAATCCATGTTTTCTTGGTGATCGTCTATGTCACATAATAGGATTCATTTAGTCATTAACGTGAGTTGTGATCGTTAACTTTGTTTTGAACTTGCGTTGGATTGATTGGTTATGGTTTATGTTTGATTAAAGTTTGAACCTTCATGATTGTTTAATGCGTTTTATATGTTTGAATTGGTTGATTTGATAATATTAATCCATGTTTTCTTGGTGATCGTCTATGTCACATAATAGGATTCATTTAGTCATTAACGTGAGTTGTGATTATTATGGTTTAACTGCAGTACAACCATAGGATTAATAGTGTTAATGAAATCGGTAATAACGTGTAGCCAACCTAGATATCCGTGAGGTGATAGGTTGTTAACAAGTCTTGATTAGTCAATTTGCTAGGTTTAGGTTTTTGTGAAAATTCCGGCTTAGTGTTAATTATTAATCTTGTTTGTTAAATTAAATGATTGGGTTTAAATGGCTTTAAGGGTCGTATCGTGAGATAGATCTTTAGCGTGGGTCAATTAGGCATAATTTGATTAGATAACCGTGAGGAAGTTTAATCCCGTTACCGGTGTGCTAATAACTTAATAGTTATCCTTTAGGTTTCTTCTCGAGAAGGGTCGAGGGTCTTAATTAGGAAGCTTTTAAGTGAATAACTTTAGATCCCGGTTCTATAACCATTAATCCAACGTGAGTGATAACTGAAGTTAACGATGATTCTAGCCTAGGTGGTTTGTTTTCTCTTATCTGTTTTAAATCCGTCTTTAAATTCTCAGTTTCTATTTTTAGTAACTTTCTATTTTTAGCAAAACCCCCCTTCTTAAATAATCTTTTAATTTAAGTTCGTGTCTAGTTTAGTTAAGTCTTGTCTAGTTAATTCAACGTAGTATATAGAGTCTGTGGGTCGACACCCGGACTTACGTTTCACTGTACTGCATTCGACCGGTCCACTGCCGGTTGTGTGTAGTTTAGTAGTACATCTAGGTTTTTATAAATTTAAAACTAGGTGTTTTTGAGTGTTTATTTTTATATATATATTACACGCATCAAGTTTTTGGCGCCGTTGCCGGGGTCTCTTGGTAATTGCGTTAATTAACTTTTTGAGAACCTAATTGCTATACACGTGCTATTTTGTTTTGTTTTGTTTTATTTGAGTCGTAGGGGTCTAGTTTTTATTGTCCTTTGATTTTAAATCTAGTTAGTCTTTGGATTTTGTTTTGTTTTTGTATTTGTGTTGTGCAAGTCCAATTTATCATTTTAATTTATTTGTTTCTTTTCTTTTGAGATGGATGTGATGCAGGGGCCAATGTCTGAAGAAACCCTTACAAGAGAGATAGAGTTTATCAATCGTTTATTTGCTACTCGTTGGGATGATATGACTAATGAGGAGAAGATGACATGCAGATTAGCTCAAATAAGGTATTCAGAGGAGCTAGAAAGGATTCGGAAGAGAAGAAAGGAGGAAGAAAAACTCAGGGATAAATTTGCGATGGTGCAGGACATGATTTTGAATCGCTGGAATGAGTGTACTCCAGAGGATAAATCAAATCTCCTAGAGCTTTATGGATTCCTTACGGAGGAGATTTTGAAATATAAGGTAGTTCAACCAGTGGTGCCTAAACAGCCAGAGATCATGGAGAGATATGTAGTCAAAGATGATGAGGATTTACCACCTGCCGGAATCTATGACTTTTCCGTCCGAGATGATTCGTCTAGTGATGATGAAGATGAGTGGGAATTGAATTGTGAAGATATGCATCATGATCCTGAGTCAGGTAAGTTTTCTGAACTCCAATCTGAGTCTTTTGATTTTAATATTCCTGTATCAGTTGACTTAATTGAGGATGAACTCGAGTCATCGGGTTCATTAAATTTTTCATGTTTGTCTGTTGAGGATGAGATGTTGCAGGAATTCCAAGTACAACCGGAGACGAAAATGGACGTTTCAGTCCCACCTCTAGTTTGTCAGTTAGAGAAAGTAGAAATGAACAAGTGCTCAAGTGTGAAAGCAGAACTAATGAAGGTGCAGGAGGTCATGAACACTCGATGGCACTCACTAAGTTCGGCGGAGAAACTACATTATCTATCAGAGAATGGGAGGCTTACGGATGAACTGGCTAATCATAGGATGGCAGCATGCGAAGCCACTCAAGAACCGGATATCTCCACTGATGACGAGAAACAGAAAGTGGAGTATGCCGATGCAAAATTGGATAATGAAGATGATCTTTCCGAAACAGGTAAGTGTTCTGACTAAATTTCAATTTGTTCTGATATTCTTGAACTATTTGACTCTTCATGTGATACATTTGAATCTTCAGATTCTTTTGATATTTTGCAATTGTTTTGTGAGTTAGATGAGGATGAGTTAGATGTGTGTTTGTCTGAGGAGGATGAGTTCTTAAATCTAGAGTTAGATAGTTTACCCGATTATAGTGATTTAGGTATGATTGATACCGAGGGTGACTTAGCTTACTTAGATAGCCTCCTAGAAGATGAACCAGTAGAGATGATCGACCCTACAACCTATGAAAGCACTAAGTGTGGGGATCATCAAGTAAGTGTGGTGATAGAAGAGGAACACCACAGCCGGCCCGTGAAACATTTAGAGGATGAAACGTTACCTAGTATACCTAAATCACGGGAGAAGGCAAGTAAGAGAAAGAAGAAGAGTTGGGTTCAGGCTAGGATAAAGATTAAAAAATTAGAAGTTAAGCATGATCGGTCTTCTAGTTACATGACCCGAATCCGATTCTTTCCAGGTAAGTTTAAATGTTGGTGGTCCGACTCGTTTAGAGTTTTACAATCAATTGTCCAAATTGTTCTCAATTTCACTTGCAAGTTTTTAAGTGTTTATCTGGATCGAGTGGAACTGAATGGGTTGGATAGAGTTCAGATTAAGGAGAAACCTCCTGATTAAGTTCAAGTGTGGGGAGGTTTCTTACTGGTTTGTAGAGTTTGTATAAGTTCAGTTTATCGAGTCAGTTTTTAGTTCATTTCATTTTATTTTATTTTTGTCGAGTCAGTGTTACGCTCGGGTATTCTTGTTTTTGTTTTTGCAGGTTTAAATCATTCTCACCCGTACTCAATCTCCATTCGGGTGAGTTTGTATTTGTGAAGACGAAGGAAGATCTCGAGAGTGTCGGTGAAGCTCGATCGCGACCGAAATGCTATACGATCGGAGCTGAAGATTGGAACGAAGACTTGGAGCATACGCGTTCTGCATATTACCAGCTAAGTCTTTTCCAATTCACCCTTTTATCTTTTTATTTCTGCATTTTTAATTTTTATTTTTAGCTGTTTTCCATTTCTACATTAGGGACAATGTAGAACTTAAGTGTGGGGATGGGAAATAGTCATTTCTGAGTTTTAGGTTTGTTTAATTGTTTGTTCTGAGTCATATAGTGTCTTAAAAAATCTAAAAAAAAATTGAAAAAAATTGAAAAATGTCTTTGCTTAAGTTGTGCACTTTAATAGAAAATGATAGGAAACTAATTTTGGCTTTCAAATAAGTTGTGGTTTTTAAAACAAAGATGAATTTGGATAAACTTTTGGTAACCCAATTAGCTGAGATAGTTTCCCTAAGTGTTTTTAATAGAAAGTTAATTGTCGTGAATCTCGTGGGTGTTCATCTTAGGAGGAATAGGAAGGCCTTAACTAAAGAACAATTAGGCACCATTTTAGGCTTTAGAACTTAAATAGGTTAAGGGGTAGTGCCATTTTGGGATTTATAACACACTTCTTGTGAAAGAAGTGGCGCATCCGCAAATAAAATGTCCACCGGGTATAGTACTAAAAAGCGCTCAAAGTAGCTGCTAAATAAAAGAGCTCAAAGAGCCAAATCAAATGAAAAAAAAATGAAAAATATAAGGCAAGTGATCCAAGACCTCATGTGCTCTACCTCCGGGATGGCGACTTGGATACGACACCCCTGGGTGAGGTGATCTTGTTTTATGAAAAAAAAAAGAAAAAAAAAAGAATAACAGTCTATACCCACAAAATTCATCCATCAAAATCCACCCTAATATGGCACTAGTTCTTAGCTTAGTTAAGTTCTTTAGGTTATTTTGGTAGGAAAACCTTTTTGGTTTATCCGGTGCCTCGTCAAGCAACATTAATCGGGCTAACTTGTTTTTCCTTTGTGTGAGACCTTGTAGATAAATGATTTAATTAAATTGAAATTAAACATAAGGGGACTTAATTGGCTAGTGTTAGGGTGTTTATGTAAACGCACCACTGTTTTTCAGAATTCGGTTCTTGTTTGAGAAACTGTGATAAAATGTTGAAGCCTTAGTTAGTTATGATTCTAAGTGCATGCTTTTTCAGGGACGAAAAAGGTTAAGTGTGGGGATATTTGATATAGTGATAAATATACATAAATCCCGTGTTAAGATTGTTCACATTTTGTGTCGTTTCGGTAACGTTTATCTATCAATTTTGACACAATTAATGTTTTTATGTTTCGTAGGTCCCATGTTGATAAAGAAACGGATAGATCGTGAAAAATCGAATCCGTAGGCGAAAACGGGGCGCGAAACGGAGTTACGAGCGGACCGGAACGCGAAAACGAAGAAACGAACGAAACTGAGCACGGGTGGGGTGTCACCACGCCACGCGACCACCACACACCACCATGGCCGCGTGACGCGGCGTGTGAATGGCCTGGTGGGGGTGTGGTGACGTGTACCACGCGTCCAAGATTCATTTCGTCACCGCGTGACGCGGTGACGCGTTTTCAGCAGATTGTTTTCGCGATTTTTGGCCCGGTTCGCTATATAAAGACATGTTATGAAACCCTAGCCTCACACACTTTTCTTGGGACGAATTGGAGGCGATTTCCAGCAGATTGAGGCGGGTTTTGACGTGAAGAAGACGGAACGAAGGCATCGGATTCGTGCGGGTTCAAGGAATCACTTCCTAGGCTTCTCGGGTTCATTCATTCTTTGTTTTTCTTTCTTTTGATCATGTTTATTATTATTGAACTTGTGTTTTTCTTTAAGAACATGCTTGGCTAAACTCGTAAAAACTACCTAGGCTTATGTTGATTCGTTAACGGTTTATTTGAACTTGCGTTGGATTGATTGATTATGGTTTATGTTTGATTAAAGTTTGAACCTTCATGATTGTTTAATGCGTTTTATATGTTTGAATTGGTTGATTTGATATTATTAATCCATGTTTTCTTGGTGATCGTCTATGTCACATAATAGGATTCATTTAGTCATTAACGTGAGTGTTTTTGAGTGTTTATTTTTATATATATATTACACGCATCAATTATCTTTTGCACGTTATGGTGTAATATTATGTCTTGTACCTTGTAACGTAATGCCGTCAAAGTAATTAAAAAAACTAACTAAAACAAAAGAATATACAAAGAAAAAAAAGTTTAAAAAGAAGAAAAAAACACAAATATCCAGCCCTCTTGTAGATGTTCAATGCACATCATAACAACTTGATCCAATATGACACTGTTAACTAGGATTTTTTTTGTACAATATAATGGTATAAATAAATTTCCGCTTTTATGGTGTTTATGGATTAAATGTTGTCTTAATTCTGCCCAGTCATCAATTTTATTAAATAGGTCGCTTACTCGGAAGTTCACTTGAAAAGAGGATCGAGACAGGGCGACCCCCTTTCTCGCTTTTTGTTATTGCTGGTGATGGAAGCGTTTAATTACTTTGACACGTTACATTGCAAGGTACGAAGCATTATACTACATCAGAACGTGCATGAGATAATCAATAACGTAACGCATGTAACGAAGTCACAAATATGACACGACATATGCACCAACTAAAACCCAGTCGTCGCATCACGTGACACAGGTCAATTCCTAGTTAAATATAGATAAATAATGGGTAATTGCCTTATTGGATTTAAACACCCTTAACTATTGATCATTGGACGCCATCACCGTGCCACGTAAGGAGAGATAGGACACGTCACCATGCCACGTCAGCAAAACTTAATGACGTTAGTGATTTGGTTAACTTTTGGTGATACGGACACCAAAGTATTTAGTTGGGAGTGTTATTGGCCAAAGTGATACTTGGAGGTGACAACGGCCAATGACCAATAGTTGGGGGTGTTTAAATCCAATAACCCATTAGTGAAATTAGGAAAGTAAATGGGAAACCTGATGTAACACATATGTAGAGTAAAGGAAGCGTTAGAAATCTAAAATAATTTTAGCTCAAAGTAGTTGGTTAAATTCATAAATATGTCAAAGTTAAACTGGAGAGCTAAAAGTGACATTTTAAGAAAAATGAAGAGTGAAATGAGAAGGTCAAGGTGGTGGCAAAAGCCACCGACCTTCTCATTTAGAGTTATATAGCATTATTATTGAAATTAGAGAAGTATATGGGACACATGATGTAACACATTTGTAGAAAAGAGAAAGCATTAAAAACCTAGAGATGAAAAATATCGCTTTCATCCCTCTTAAAGCATTCTCAGTAAGTTCACCACCAACATACTTACTAGGGCAATGAAGATGATATTTGCTTCAAGTGAAATTACAGTTTTTCATTTTTCCCTTATAATTTCAATGTTAGAATACTTACAGGGGCTCTACCGTGAATAACCCCTCTTGAGATAATAAATCTTATTAAAAAGTTATAGTGATATAAATTGCTTTAAATATGTAATTTAACATGGTTTAGAACATATACAAAGAAAGGCATCAATGCAATGTCCCGAAGCCCTTGGATCCCACTCTCTGCACCTTTCAAAACATCCGATGCATATCAGCTTAATAATTTTCCAACAAATCTTATTTACTTCACTCGGTACATCATTTCCTGTATTCGTACACGGGTAATTTTAAAAATACGAAAAAAAACATTGTATGCATATGTAAGTAGGTAACTATAGAAAAAATAAGTTCAAAAAAATAAAATTTTACCAGAAGAAGGCATCAATGTGTTTACAAAGAGAAAGAGGACTAATATGAAGATAACTTTCATGACTACTCTCTTTGACTAAGTTTCTACAAGAAAAAAAAGTTCAACGATAATATAGGTAAATGAAGACATGAAAAAAAAGTTCAAGGATAATATAGGTAAATGAAGACATGCAAGAGCATATATACAACTTAAATGAATGTATATAATATAATTAAATGCATTTGTTATTATGTTTTTTTGAAAGATGTTAATTTAATGTTGTTCTACTACAACTTAAATATACTTTTGGTTGTGGGTGGATTTGGCCAGGAGCTGTAGGAATGATCGTCAAGCACCATTTTGAGGGGGCACCAACTTTTTAAAAATATATTATATATATATATATATATATATATATATATATATATATATATATATATATCTTTTTTCAAAATATAATTAGAAGGGGATAATAATTTATGGACTTAAGTTGTAAAAGGCTATCTTAATAACTTGATTAGACAAAAACCAACTAACTTTAAAATTCGATTGTAATTGTGGAGAGTTTCACAAGTTATCTGTTAGATATTACGATATGTAACTTTAATACTTTGATTTTGTGATGTTTTTTTATCAAATGTTTGTTTTTCCGTTAAAGTGTTAATTAATTTATATAATTTAATCAGTTAATGCGAGAGGGTTTTTCTCGTCACTTACCTAACAAAAGCATCTTAAGACTGGCCCTCCCTTTGGTCTCAAATAAGAATATGTTATGTTTGCCACTAATTCACTCGTGATTTTAAATGCATTTGTAAAGTTGTTAGTAAATAATTGTATTGTCACATTCATCACATATATTACACCTATTTAATGAAGATAAATTAAATGCAAGTAGTATCTCATTATGTTATATGATATAACTAGATTTAAAACCAGGCTGTGCGTTGCAGTGACCGGGTCACGCAGTCGGGTCTTACGTATTTGACTTCTTCATATGTGTTGACAAAAAAAGTCTCATGTCTCGTATGTCAGGACAACGTAATGTGTCACATATTAAAAAACGATGAATATCAAAAGTTAGAGGTTAACACGATAACAATATTAAAGTCGTACTATATGTCAAAATAGATAAGAGAACAAAGTCAAAAACTTATCAGGGGCTAAAATGGCAATTAGTAAATATAACAATATTAAAGTCATACTATATGTCAAAGTAGAGTAAGAGAACAAAGTCGAAAACTTATTAGGGGCTAAAATGACAATTAGTAAAAGTCGTACTATGTGTCAAAGTGGAGTAAGAGATCAAAGTCTAAAACTCATCAGGAGCTCAAATGACAATTAGTAAAAGTCAGGGACTAAAACTGTCAATGCGTTAAAAATCGGGGAATAAAACCGTCAATACGTTAAAGTAAGAAAAAATTGAAACACGACATGGCGGGACGGGAGAGGCCGGTGCAAAACACTAACCTTCCCTTTTAGGAGGTATATAAATTTAGGAGTTTTAGATTTTAATAGACCCAACTCTAACTTTTTTACCGTTATCGATCTAAATTTCTAAAATATGTGCTGGCGTTTCAAACTTTGACCATTTGCGAGACAGAACGAAGGTTTGTCGGGTACTCCTGCGCTCACCGGTGGTTGCAGCAACGTCCGACAACGGCTGCAAGTGGTGGTAGCAACAGCGTCGAATGGAGGCAGTGACGGAAGAACGAACTACAAGAAAATAAGCCTATTGCAACTTTTTTGGTAAAAAAAGGTTGCATTAGGTGAAGTTGCATTAGATCTATTGCAACTTATTTATTACATAATGCAACTGTTTTTTTTACATAATGCAACTTTTTTTCAAATGCAACATTTTTTTTAAATGCAACTCTTAAAAAAAGAGTTGCAATATGCAACAAAAAAGTTGCATTAGATCTAATGCAACTTCTTCTAATGCAACTGTTTTTAAAAAAAAGTTGCAAAAAAGTTATAAGAAGGTTGCAATAGGTTCATTTTTTGGTAGTGGAGGTTGATAGTTGTGCTTGACGGGACTAGTGGTGGTGACCTTAGTGGTGCTCGTGGATACGGTGGTGGCAGGATATTGTGCTTTGTGGTGGTGATCGGCAACGATGGTGGGAGGTTTAGGGTTACGCATAGGATGACTGGTGTGTGTGGGGGAGGTGGCATATGTCAAACTATGAATATAAGGTTTCACTTTTATTTAATTAACGGTTAAGCCCTGTACTCATATGCTTGTACAATACGCATAATTTTATGACGTCCACGAGTCGTGTTAATTAGTAATTCTTTGAATTACTAACAGTTAATTATCACATGTTGCGTCCCAAACAATTTCCTACTTATCATAGTATATTACTTAATACATATTTAATTAATTCCGACAGTGTAATGCAAGTACTATTGTTATTAAATTACTAGAAACTAATAGTTTTTAGGAGAATTGAGTTAATGATGTTAACCTGAAGTTGTCAGGTACACTAATGATGCTTTAATCGGATTTACAAATTTCATTGTTTGGAGCACTCTTTCAAGGTAATGTTTACATCAATCGACTCGTATTCTCCTTCTAATCATAATCCCTAAAACGTCGGTCAGTAACTAAAAAAAACTTAACTTCGTTATAATTTTTTGAATGACGGTCCGTTAGTGGCACAAATGATTAAGTTGGTACCGTTAGCAAATATTTCAGAAGTTGGAACCGTTAACGCCTAAAAACTTGTAGTTAATACTGTTAAGATCCAATACTCCTATAACTTATATGAACCAAAGTTAACGCTTTCAAGAAGCAAACATTTGAAAATATGCATTTAATTGTAAATTAAACTAAAGCATTAATAAGTCTCGGACGTGTGACGTGGGCGGCGATGTTGCATATGTGAACTCGTTACACATGTGATAATGTTTGCATTAACGTATAGTGTCCCGTTTTACGGTAATCATATTATATGTCCTGTATGGTGCGGTGACCGAGATTTAGTTGTCACGTTTTAATACTTTGACACATGTTGTGTGTTGCGGCGACATCGTCACGTTTATGACTTTGTTACGCATTACAATGATGATTGACATTAACGTGTGGTGCTCACACGTTTGTAACTTGTTAAAGTTGTTACATTCATGACGATAACAACATTTTATATAGATAACAGTTAGTATAATGTCTCGAATGTTAAAGTCGTCGAAGCGTCAAGTCGTAAAAATAATTAAAATAAATTAATAAAAACAAAAAATAAAAAAAGGGAAAAACATAAAGATGAAAAAGAAAAAAAGAAAATGTCAATCAAGAAAAATAATAAAAACTGGAAGTGGTAACTCATATGTAACTTAACTCGTGTTTGTTTCAGCCTTTTAATAGTTCAGATGTTTGAATGGTTTAGACTTTTTTTTTCGCGATCTGTCACACCCCGACCGATGGCGGAATCATCGAGGCGGACGTAAGTGAATAGATTGCTCGTAGCTCATGGTACTAAAACGATTAAATATCATTAAATTCAATATTCGGTTAACAAATACATGAATCAAATAGACAATTAATTAAAACTAAATAAATAATTATTTATTAAACTAGGTCCATGAATCCTATGTGTGAAGTATCTTGAGTAACACCTGAAATCATGTGAAAATAGTATATGTCAGCTAACGAATTAGCTGGTGAGTAGACATAGGTTTGCATACATATATATATCTAATAATTAAAATGATTAAAATGAGTAAAATGATTCAATTCCATGTCATGTAAATACTATAAATTTGCAAAGTGTTTCAAACAAGATAACATTGTATAATCAAACACTAAGTGACTGAATAGGCTTAAAATCACACAAATCAGGCCATCAATGAATATATAACCGGTCCTCAATCACCCACTGAGCAAAAGCATGAATATATATGGGGTGGGTTTGTCAAGCCAATAGATCTATCATTGATTAACGACGGTTTGAATAATGATCATCATATAATGAACACATAATGCAAGTAAACACATAACATGAATTGAATGAATCGAATATAATGAATAAAGTGAGTACAATGATTATAATGAGTAAAAATGAATAAATTGAATAAAAATAATAAATATAAATATGATTTATAAGTCACATGAATTCCCCTAAAGTAATAAACGTAAAAAGGGGCTATGAAATACTCACATGATATATTATAGATATAATTAAATATAATGAGTCAAAAGAATAAAATAAATAAAAATGATAATAACATGATTTAATAGGTAACATGATTTCACCCCAAATCATAAAAATGAAAAAGAGCTATGAATACTCACATTGTAAATAAATGATGAACGAAATAAATGAAACTTGAGTAATGCACCGAGACTCTCCTTAGCGGTCACCTAAGGAAGCGAGTCCTAAATTAGGATAAATAAACGGTAGGTGATTCGAAAATCTAGGGTTCTAATAGGGATTGGGACTTTAAATATTAACAATGATTAAACGAGTATTAAATACTTATTAAATTTTATTGTAGATGAAACAAATGATAAATTATTAAATACGATATTATTAATAAGATAACTAAAACCTTAAGTTAATTATCTTCTAAACATAAAATAGTTATCGGAATAATTACCAACAACAAATTAATATATATATATATATATAATAGACCTTTATATAGTTTTGAGGTTTTAAAAATATATATAGAGTTATTAAATAATTGAATACTAACTTTTTGTACCTTTATAAAATTCATAGCTAGTCATAAATGTCTCTATATGTATATATATTTTAAAAGAAAACTCTTTATTGTAAATAATTACATTTTTATGACTCTTATACATTTAATGTTTATATATTATTGTAAAATATAAATGTTATATATTTTGTATTATGCTTACTAATCATTCCAACACATATCTTACACTAGTCCAAAAATAATTATATGATAAAATATATAATACCCAAATCATTATATAATAAAATTGTTTACTAAAAACATATAATAAAAAGGGTTTAAAAATATGTTACTGGTCAGATTCAAACCTCTGACCTTGCTCTTATACGATACACGACCACCCACTAAACCAAATGAGGTTTACTGATTCAATTCCAAAACAAAACTAAGTTAAACAGTTTCAATCCCTTAAACCCAATTCTTATAAACCCTAAATCCAAAATCACCAAAATTGAACATCAATTCGAATTGATGATTGAAATTAAACATTACCAACATAATCAGAGTATGAAAACGAACTTACAGGTGCTTTCAATTACCTGATTTAGTGATCAAACAAGGAAGAACAGAAAGAAAAGAAAACGAAGCTGTTGCGAACTAATTTGATGATGAAGATGTTAATGATATTGCAATTAACGTTGCAGAAACAATCAGAGATGGATCCTAAGTAAAAGCTCTACTGTTTTGAAGCTTGACATAGCCCGGAAGATAGTTTCGACTATGAAGCAGAGGACGACGACGATGATGATCAACGGATGATTTTGTGTGTGTTAAAAGTAAAATTAAGTGCACAGATTGCTGATGTGAGGTTTCACGACAGTTTTGAGCTATATTTATAACACTGGATTGAACTTAAACACCGATTACGAGTTCGAGATAGTTGCGGTTTTAAATTTAAGATAATTCATCAATTTCGCGCAGATTGTGTCAATTTAAACTCATGATCGAGTCATAAAGGATCGTTGGAAGATTTCGATATATTTAATTTAAGTTTTTGCGATCGAATCGGTTGAAATCAGTTCCAAACATACCGAGATAAATGGGTTTTCGGTTTGGGTCGATGATAACCTTCAACAAACTGGATTAGATGGTGATTCCTAGTTCGAAACTTGCAGATGAAGTGATAAGGGTCATTTAATCGGGTCGAACAGGTTGAAAAAGTGGGTTTTTAAGGCTAGCCGGAGTTGCCGGAGACCGGCCGGAAGTGGCTGCCAGGAAACGGGTTTAAATGGGGGTTGGGTTGGTTTTTAAATAGTGTTACACTTTCAGTCCCTGCATTATTTACATTCTTTTACCTTGGGTTAAAATTATATTAAAACCACTTTAAAAATTGACACAAATTTTCCTCTAAGTTTATTTGGTTGACAAGAACTCTAAAGGGCTGTTTGACAAAGCTGAATGGTTAAGATGTCTGAATGGTTAAGTGCTGAATGGTTAAGAGGTTTTGTTTGGTTGGACATCTGAATGAGGCGATTTGGTTCGAATTCCTTATCACAATGCGGTGACTTGTAGATACAAATGCAGCTCTGAAAACCCAGACCCGTACGATGACAGTTTTTTACGCTTTTTTTGGTCGCTTATTAGAGACTAGAATTTATTTGATTTTTTAAAATTTAATTTGGACTGTTTTTTGTTTTTTTTAACTTTTGGACCGTTTTTTTTGTTTATCATATCATATAATATTGTGTGGACTAGATCTCATTTCATCTTCCTCTTACCTGCTTTCATTTCATCTTCTCCCATTTCACCTTCTGCTTCCATTTTTTTTAACTTGTTCATTTCATCTTCTCTCCATATATAATTCTTCCTCCTTGTCGCTGCTTCGTCAACACCCTCGTCGCCCTCACCATCTGATTCACTCAGACTTCACACAACATCTGAATCGCCCAGATGCTCATTCAGACAACACCTCTGGTTCGCTCAGACCTTCTTCTCCAACCAAACGGTCTGAATCAAACGCGAGGTCTGAATCGGTCAGATTCAGATCTTGTTCAAAGTTAAACAAACACAACCTAACTTAACTAACCAAGCTAACTCTTAGATTTTATATAAAATCTTATTAATTATATAAAACTAGTTATATGCGAATCCTCGCGCGTTGCGCGAGCATTTTTTTACGACCTTACAAACATGTAAAGAAAACGTAATTAGTGACTTCATTGTGTTACAAATCGATATTATTCTTCATAGCCCCAACAACAAAAAAGCGTAAAAAACCGAAAAAAACAAAGCCGTAACATTCACAACCAAACAGATCTAATCATTAAACCATATAACCATCTACGATCACCATCACAAGATGGGAATCGTAGATGAAACGACTGACAACGTTGCCATCTGCCCTTGTAACGACCACTGAACATCATTAAAAGCCAGAAACTGGAAAAGAACGAAGGCAAACGCAACATAATCGGCTGGAAACGGGAAATTTTGGTTGTTCCGGTACATAGACAATAGTGTCCTCTTTCTTCTCCGTTAAAAAAACCATAAAAATGAAAAACCATCATTTCCCACATTACAAATACATATATACCCACAAATTTGCAGATGTCCAACCTCACAATTACACATATAGTACCAAAACAAAAGGGGACAAAAAATGAAAAGCAACAAAAACTTATGTCAATAATCTAAAACCTAAAAGTATACTATTCATGAACTTTCTAAATTATACATAGTATAATTTGTCTATATAGAATTAGTTTGATTTCTGTATTATATCGCTAGTTTTAATAAATAAAGTTTATACTTCAAAAACTTAAATTCATAAATTATCTACTTTATGATTAAAGTGATTTGACTTAAAAGGATACAAATAATAAATATTATGTTCTTTCTTCAAGCTAAATTGGAAGATTTAAAATTTAATACCGAGACGGGTCGGGTTCGGACTTGAATCGTATTTGATTCGGGGCAAATGTCACAGTCACCCCTCCTTTAGGAAATTTCGTCCCGAAATTTGATTAACGTTAGTTTCGATAAAACTTGTGTTGAATCGAGTAGGGTTTAATGAGGTAATTGTTAGAGATTTAATTTATGACTTTATGTAGTTCGTTTAACTTGTTTATTTAATATAGTTCGAGTACTAAGGAGGCCAGAGGAACCATTTAAAAGAGGTTTGAATAATTGATTGATAGATACTCGTGCTCAGAATGGAATTAAACTTGACATGATCCATAGATGTAATGTGTGAATAAAGGAATAGATTGAATTAATTTGATTTGTAAAATGAATAAATGAATGAAGAGTAACGAATAAAAGAATCAGGTGAATACACATGATTAAGAAAGTGAATAAATGATCAAAATAAATAATATGAATAAAATGTGGCACATCTTCAAAAGATGTCCATAATGATGGGTTGTCCATAATATATGTACTAACTTTATCTAGCTCCCTCGAGTTGAACAAGAACACGTCAACCCCGAGAAGTTGAATCACCAACGTGAGCACTAGATGTTGATAATGAATGATCAATGAAAAATGCAAGGGAAACATTGTTTGAAATGCAATAGGTCAAGGTCCAGAAGTTACACAAACTTCACTAGACATAAGCAACACTTCATTTATGACGTGATAAGTACACTTATATATAGGATGTACCAGCGGCGTATCCACCATGTCCTTATCACCTTACATTTATCGTGTTGCCCAAATTGTGACATCTGCCCCAAACCCGCACCCGAATACCCGACTCGAACCCGAAGTATCTATCTTTTAAATTTGATTCATATTTATTTCCTTAAAATGTAACGTTTTGATATTAAAGATTGAACGTTACGTTATTCTCGTATTTAATATCTTATCGACCAAATTATTATTGAACGGATACCAATTAAATTCCAAGTTATAGTAAAATATATCTCTAACGTGTGTATATATATATTGTGTTTTATAAAAGAGATTTTATAAAAAGTGTTAACAAAAATGCTTCTAAGTCTAACAATAGTCTTTTAACGTAAAAAACGAACTAAATATATATAAACGTCACTTATATAAACGTTACAAGTTAACGTAGTTAAGTTAGTTAATTAGTTAGTTAATATAATATATATATAACTAACTTTGGGCCAAAACTGTCAAAAAATGAAAGTTATAATTAAACTTATATTAACTATTTATAACTATTTGTAACTGCAGGGACCAAAAATGTAAAGTCAATCAAACGCAGCCCAGCCCCCCTGTAGCCTCCCGTAAATCCGGCGCCCTCGCCGGCGCATTTCCGGCCAGCCGACTCCCGTCCTCCGGCGAGGCATTATCTACGCGTTTTTGTCCAATTATAATCACCAAAATCATTCCTAATTCGTTTCTTACTAATTTCAAACCCTTTTAATGATTAAGAACGCGTTTTCACAGCCTAATCAATCGAATTGATTATGGGTTCAAAACCGAAATTCATTTTTCCGTGATTAGACCATACCAATCAATTAAACCTTTCCAACTCACTCTAAATCACTCGATTAACGTTTCCAAACTACCAACACATTCTGTTTCTCTCTACAATTTTCAAATCGAAGCTTCGAAGTCTTTTTCCGGCGACATAGTCGTTTTCAATATTCCGGACATCGTTTCAGGTAATTTCTGGGTCCATTTTGATCCCCTTGTTCATCTACAACTTCCCAACTCACCAATTACATCTCATTTCATTCCAGATTTTCAGATTTTCATCTAAACAGTCGGCTTTTGGTTCGTAATCAAATTCGTATCCAATCTGCACCATCAAGTAAGTTTAATATATAAAAATGATCACGACTCGATGAGGAATAAAAGCCCCATATTCGCTTTTGATGAGATTATCTGAATCAAACGAATTGGATGGATCTTTGATCTAGAGCTTGTTTTTGATATGGGTATTGATTGTTATAATGGGTTAAAAACATTCAAGTTCGAATTCAATAACAAAAGATGTCTTCTGGTTCAGTGGTTAACTTGCTAGAGTGGGGGTGTGTTGCCCCGGGTTCTAGTCCCACTGCCTCTGTTTGCTTAATTTTTTATATTTTGTACAACATCAAATAATATTTCTAATTATCTAAATATCATAACCTAAGTTAAAAATATTTAAAGGTTAAAAATAAACTATTGCAAATACCTTTGTATAAATAATAACGTTACATATTTATAAAAATTTATTACGAATAGTACTTGAAGAAAAATACTAAAAATTGGTTTTTGTAAAATACATTTACATTCGTACCGAAATCCCAATTCGTAATTTTAAACCCTAAATCCCAAATCTGAAACCTTAGGTCTCGGACTTTTGATTCTGGTTGCTATCGTTTCGTTTCTAAGTTAGGGTTTTTCCCCAATTAATTAGGTGGTACTAATATTTGGGCAACCCTCGGTGCTTTTAGCTGCGTTTCTAATGATTCGATTGTATTTACTTTTCAAGGTGAGTAAATTTACTTCGCTTTTTACTTTTACATTTTGCGGCTGAAATATGTTCAAGAGTTAATAGCCAAAATGGTCCCTAAGGTTTACAAGATTTTGCAGTTTTTTACACTTTTAAGAATTTTTGCATAAATAGTCCCTACAGGCCAAAACCTATTGCTAAATTGGTCCACGACACTAACGGTGTTAAAAAAATTCCGTTAGTTGACTGGTAATTGACTAAAATACCCTCTTCTTCTTCATCACCACCACCACCAAATCACCTCCATCCTCAACCACCACCTCCAATACCACTGCATCACCAAATACTTCATATGATTGAATAGATGATGCATATGACCATGCGATATTTTCCAATCGATTGTTTGAGCCAAGTTTATACTTAAACTGGAAATTATGATCCTTATCTTTAATATTTCTACACATTCCGAGTAAATCAATGCTCTCATCCTCCAATTCCACTTTCCTAAACGACTGAAGCAAATTTCTTACATCTTTTTCAGTGAATGGAAGGTATCCGGGCTCCACACATTTCTCAAGTTCCAAAAGCCTCATCATTTGCTGCACTGAAATTCCTGTTTTTGCAAACATAAGGATTCGGTTTTTGTCTGCATCTGATATAGTACGATAAGCGGGAAGAAAACGAACTTGATTCGGTTCTAAAAGTTCATGATTATGATGATTTGAAAAACCCGTTACTCTCCATTCAGGTGCTCCTAATTCAGTAGTTTTGCTTATACGCATATATGCTTGACATCCACATCTTGATGATTTTCTATTTCTTTGTGGTTTATTTTCGTTTAAAGCTTTGACAGGTGTGTTTCCTGCCCTGTGACAGACAAAATAGCGCCGCGTAAGACCTTTCCCGACACCATCTTTGCCTTCGGTTCGATGTCGACGGATTGAAAAACCACACCGTTTAGCAAATTCACTATAGAATTCATAAGCATCTTGAATTTGATTTTCAAGAAGTGGGCAATTGAAATTTGTTATTGATGAAAGCGAAACTGGTGGTGGTGGTGCTGATGAAGATTGGAGGTGGTGGTTGAGGATGGAGGTGATTTGGTGGTGGTGGTGATGAAGAAGAAGAGGGTATTTTAGTCAATTACCAGTCAGCTAACGGAATTTTTTTAACACCGTTAGTGTCGTGGACCAATTTAGCAACAGGTTTTGGCCTGTAGGGACTATTTATGCAAAAATTCTTAAAAGTGTAAAAAACTGCAAAATCTTGTAAACCTCAGGGACCATTTTGGCTATTAACTCTATGTTCAATTACTATACAATGTTTTCAATTTTCTATTTGTTTTTCAAATGAGATCATTAAATATGTTAGTCTTGTTCCGGGCAAGATGCAATCCTAATGTGGTAGTTTAAAGTAGTATTGTTACTTAGTAATCCCACCGGTACAATGTTAGCGCTAATGGTTTGACAAACCCACCTGCATTATTTCAAAACAGGTGATTTAAACCCGGCCATTCAAATTTCAATGTTACAAGTTACTATGTTACAAGTTGCTATACGATGATACAAGTTGCTATGCTATGTTGCTATGTCCCTTAGATGCTTAAATAATTATTGATAACTTATATCGAGACGGTTACGTGACGGTTGCTAAAAAGGTTATCTTTAATTAATAACATGAGTTGGTTCCTCATGACAAACGATTACAAGATGCTATACAATAATGCGTTCAATGTGTGTTCAAGGTGTCATGGTCGAGAATGATATGAAATAGCAATGCATGTAAGATTGCGCAGCATATTATGATGATCTCGGATTTCTATATTATTATGTATTCAATTGTGGTTTACTCACTAGCTTTAATTAGCGAACTTTATTTTTACATATTTCAGGTGGTGTATGAGCGTTTTATACCTTCAAGACATAGGATGCCTATCGGACCTAGAATAATTGAACTATAAATTACTTTGATTGATGGTCTTTATTTTGTGAATTTATGACTATTTATTTCTCATTCATGTCACAACAATTATTGCATTAATGATATTAAAATATACTTTTAGTGCGCCATGTGCTTTGTACTATTGATATCCAATTCCAATGACAGCCCGGTGTTTTCCGCCGCCGGGCGGGGTGTCACAGTTTGGTATCAGAGCCATGGTTATAGGGAACTAGGATAGGTTATTAGAAACACACCGACCTAGAATATAACCTAAGAGTCCTTAGTGCAAATAGTTTGTGCTTAGAAACTCTTCTAGAACTCTTGTTAATAGCTAGCATGTTTAAGAATGATCATGTTTCATACATAGAAGATAACCACACTCATGTCATGCCATGTTTGTCAAAGATTGTAGATAATTAAGATAACAGATAATGTGAAAGTTCTTAATAGATTAAATATGTAGTCGAGTTTAGTTAGAGGAATGAATGATTACATTCATATATAAGTACATTGGAAGATTTAATATAATGAAGTTTATTTGAAGTAGAGTTCGAAGGAAAAGTTATATTCTAATAGAAGTGAGTTTATGGATGTATTATGCTAGATTTGATTAATAGATTTATAATGAGTTAAACGAATCATGTGATGAAAATTTTATGATTAAATAGATTATATGAGCATTTGATAATGAGTTTATGAGTTATATGAAAATATGAATGATGAAGTTGTGATTAAAGATATTATATGTGATTTTGATGATAATTTTGTGTTTAGTTAATCTTAGGAAGAGTTTGATTAAATTTATGTAGGATTGATGATTATTGAACTTTGATGATGAAGCATTATTTATTTATTATTATTATTTTATTTTTTTAAATCTTTTATTTATTTATTTATTTATTTTGTATAATAAAGAAATATATTATTTTTGTTAATTAAGGAATCTTTGGAAATATGAGGTATTGAAATCATGTTGAGATATTTCGAGTGTAAACGTTTAGTTCGCAAACCAACGAGTTTGTTGACTTATCAAAGTAGTAAGTTCTATAACTTTAATGAAGACGTGGCTACATATAAGTGGACACTCATCCCGAGGGTTCCCAGGTAAGGTAACAGATCCATCGGATGATTTGGATTTATACGAATACCTTTTCCTAGACAGAACACCCGAGATACAGGCACCCACTCTTCTAGTATTGCACGTGTTCAGTTACGAAACTTAGACTTTAACGAGATTTAAAATCACAAATAAAAATATTGAATTTGGAAGTTGATGAAGAAATTTGAAAATCATGAATAAAATTATAATTTAATTTTGAGAATCGATTAGGAAATCGATTTGGATTAGGCATAAACCCTAAAGTTTCGAAGTTCATATAATTGACACTAAGGGTTATATTAGTATAATGGAGGGTACACAAGTAGATATATATAAGGTATAACACGTGTGTAAACAAGTAAACATATAAACAAGTAGTATGGATTAACATGTAACAACATGAGATAACTCACGTTTGGGTGCTTAGTTATAGACTAGGTCATTCCATTTCTAATAACCTAATTCCCTATAACCAAAGCTCTGATATCAATCTGTCACACCCCGACCGATGGCAGAATCATCGAGGCGGACGTAAGTGAATAGATTGCTCGTAGCTCATGGTACTAAAACAATTAAATATTATTAAATTCAATATTCGGTTAACAAATACACGAATCAAATAGACAATTAATTAAAACATAATAAATAACTATTTATTAAACTAGGTCCATGAATCCTATGTGTGAAGTATCTTGAGTAATACCTGAAATCATGTGAAAATAGTATATGTCAGCTAACGAATTAGCTGGTGAGTAGACATAGGTTTGCATACATATATATATCTAATAATTAAAATGATTAAAATGAGTAAAATGATTCAATTCCATGTCATGTAAATACTATAAATTTGCAAAGTGTTTCAAACAAGATAACATTGTATAATCAAACACTAAGTGACTGAATAGGCTTAAAATCACACAAATCAGGCCATCAATGAATATATAACCGGTCCTCAATCACCCACTGAGCAAAAGCATGAATATATATGGGGTGGGTTTGTCAAGCCAATAGATCTATCATTGATTAACGACGGTTTGAATAATGATTATCATATAATGAACACATAATGCAAGTAAACACATAACATGAACTGAATGAATCGAATATAATGAATAAAGTGAGTATAATGATTATAATGAGTAAAAATGAATAAATTGAATAAAAATAATAAATATAAATATGATTTATAAGTCACATGAATTCCCCCAAAACTCGGTCTTGAATTCAAAAAAAAAGATAACAACGTTAAAACCAAATGTGATAGTTGGGACCGGTAAAAACCAATATACCTTTATTAATTAATACATCAAACATAAAAGAGTGTTGTTAAAAAGACACTAATTTTGTTTTACTATAACATTCTTTCTCTATATTTTTCTCTCTATATCCGGATATACCAAAAGTGATAGAAAAAATAGTTAGATGGATTAAAAAAATTTAAAAAAGCCCAAAATGAGTTAGATGGGATAAAACTTAAGAACGTGAATTGAGTATTTTAAATTTCACTCTTTGATCGACATCAAACGTTTGCTTTTATGATCAATGATGGAGGATGAGGAGAGGAGAGGAGAATTAGAAGTTTTGCAACATGAAGAAGAAGATTGTAAAGTAACATATATGCCCTTGTGAGCATATAAAATTGGGCATAGTTACAAATTTGTCACCGTGTAAACCTTTAGTTTTAAGATCTAATGACCTAAAACTCTTATTACGCTTTTTAAGAGGTATTGGGTTATTACAATAACCTAACCCTTTTTATTTTTGTTTGGTGTTGTATTTATTTTAATGAAACATCAAATCTATACATTCTAATAAAAAAAGATTTTAAAGGACACATGTCCTTCATTGGAGAGGGTGTTGGAGCTGTTTCCCCGCTCAAAATAAGAATCTTCTTTCTAAATTATGTTTGGAAAGAAATCCATAAAATTAACTTACCCATAATTTTCTCTTCTAAAGTTTCAATCTACCTTATTTACATCCCTGAAAATCACTGTGAAAACATAAAACAAATAACTCAGTGCAATTTACAACCTAGACCCATTCATGCCAACTCGTACGCTCGACCCAGTATATATGAGTGTCACTGTGAATTTTTAGATCTATATTGTAACATCCGGCCCCTCATACCACCAATATTGTCCGCTTTGCTACATTAGAGCTCACGGATTTGCTTTTGGTTGCCCGGGTGAAACCTTCCCAGGATGGTCACCCATCCTGAGATTGCTGTCATCTGTGCACGTTTAATTGTGGAGTTCTCCACTCATCCACTAGCATTAAGACCCAAAACGCGTTGTTGGTATTTGAGGTCGGACATTCCTTATAAATCCCAGATCTCTCCTACCCACGGCCGATGTGGGATTTGCCTAGGGTGTTACAAACACCCCCCTTTTGGACTCATCGTCCTCGATGAGGTTTGCCCCACCATCCCGAACGACACATGAGTTGCTCTGATATCATTTGTAACATCCGGCCCCTCATACCACCAATATTGTTCGCTTTGCTATATTAGAGCTCACAGATTTGCTTTTGGTTGCCCGGGTGAAACCTTCTCAGGATGGTCACCCATCCTGAGATTGCTGTCATCTGTGCACGTTTAATTGTGGAGTTCTCCACTCATCCACTAACATTAAGACCCAAAACGCGTTGTTGGTATTTGAGGTCAGACATTCCTTATAAATCCCAGATCTCTCCTGCCCACGGTCGATGTGGGATTTGCCTAGGGTGTTACATATATCACCTGGATTATTTATGTCTGTTTTTTTAATCTTTTTATATGACTTGGTAGGATTTATAAGACACCCTGTTTAAAAGGGTCGATATCTAATTTGGTACCAATAGTATATTTGTAGTTTAAATCTATTTGTTAAAATGCTCAAATTAGAGTTTGAATGCAATTTGTGTTTCTATTCATATATCTATCATGTAGTTTGTAATTTATATTCAAATGTTATTTTTTGTAAAGTTTTAGAAAAGTGTGTTTATGTTTCCACCCGTGTAACACACGGGGTTTAATCTACTTTATTATATAAAAGTAAGATTTTTATTTATTTTTAGTTAATCCTAACATATGCAAGCTTGTAAAAGTTGTCAAACGCTCACAGGTCGGTCGACTAAGAAGTTGTGAGTACTTGGTTCAGACATAGAGTACTCCGGAAGTACTCGAACATGGTAAATTAATAAAAAATGACTAAATTTTATGACATCATATATGTGTCAAATATCATACTTTTACTAAAATTTATAACAAATTATGTGGATGTGAAAATAAATCAACATGAGTTATCGATGAACTCACAACGAACTCATAGGCGAGCCGTCCTTCAACAGAGTTGTCATCGATGAACGTACAATGCGATTAGGAGCGCAATTTTGGGGTTTCAACAGAGTCGTCATAGGCGAGCCGTCCTTAAAACAGAGTCGTCATAGGTGAGCCATCCTTTAAACGTTCAAGAAAATAAAATTTTTATCAGGAGAAGAAGGCATCAATGTGTTTGCAAAGAGAAAGAGGGTTAATATGAAGATAACTTTTATGACTACTCTCTTTGACTAAGTTTATGCAAGGAAAAAATGTTCTCACACCCCGGCCCCGGGCACCCAAGCCGTGGTGACGTGTTGGTACCTGCTTTGAAAATGACAATATATTTTTCACAGTGGAAGTCTACTAAAATATTTTTATATACATTGGGATTTTAAACACCCAATTTATTACAACCATTTTCATAAGTTTTATTACATAAAAAACCCTTATTTTTAATAGTACTTCCCGAGCCACGGGTTATTTTCGCGCCTTGGATATTTAGCTTAGCGGGTAGTCCCGAGTCTAAAGCAGGCACCCTACTAATCAAGCTTAATTACCTGAAAAAATTTAGAAAAATAAAATGTCAACAATAATGTTGGTAAATAACGTTTATATGACACAATATATATATACATATATATAATTTTAAGCATGCTAATATTAACTGAGGTTAGCCATAGTTGGAATTAGCAATTTATACAATCCAGAAATTCTCTTGCTGTACACCAATATAAATTGGTTCTGAGACTTGTAGGCCCTATCGGTAACCTTTTTAAGATTTACACTTCGTTCCAATTTATATCTAACGGATTAGACCGCAATCTAATATGTGTACAGTTTGACCAAACCATATGTACCGCTCATATCCTGCTTGCTCCCATAAATTACCCTCTATGGGCATAGACTCATTAATATAAGCATACATTTTAAAATCAGTAAAGCATTTATTAGTTTTGAAAATAATAAACGTATTCACCTTGGTTGGGTAGAGTAATAGCTTAGCGTTTGTCAGTTGGTCGGGTTGCTAGTCTGAAAATAATTCGATTTTTAACTTTATGATTTTTGAAATTAAAGAGTGGTGTGTGTATGTAATATGTGATGTGTGTGTATGGAAAGTGAAGTAACTAAAGTTCCTTATGTACATGGTAAAAAAATCTAGTCATATTAATCCTCACATACACATATCCATACGTTTCAATCTTATCTTTATATATATATATATATATATATATATATATATATATATATATATTATAATATTCATACTTATATTACAAGAATGTCATTCTTTAAATGTAATCTCGTTTTTATCTGATAACTTTTAAAATAAGACGTTTTATAAAAATCTGAAAATGGTGTTAGAATCAGCTAATTATTCTGAACGTTTCTACCCAAGTTTCGTTAAAAACGGAGAATGTTCAGTTAAAATATAATTTTATAATTATTAGACGTTCTCCTATAATAGTAAATACCCTTCTAAACGACTCATATTTCTAATTGCCACCTGGTCCGCTACTTGCTCGTTAAATAATATTTGAGATAAAAAAACGTCATAAGTATACATATATTTTTATTTTAATATAATAACTGCCCACATATTATTTAATGGTCAAATTTATAAATACCAAACAACGACTATATAAGGCCTATAACTTACTTTCAAAAGTACTGGGTGTCACATTCTCCCTACCTTTTTAAAAATCTCGTCCTCGAGATTTATTGGAATAGGTATCATATTTCTTCATCATTTATGACTCTAACTCCCATGTGTATTCAGGACCACGTTTAGAGTTCCATTTTACTTTGACTAACATGAGTCTTTTTCTTTTTATTCGCTTCTCTTGACGATCTTCTATCTGTAGTGGTTGCTCAATGAATTTCATCTTTTTATCAATATGCACATCTTTTAGGGGCATTGCTAGAGTTTCATCTGCCAAACACTTACGCAGATTTGATACATGAAATACATCGTGTACTCCGCTCATCTCTTCTGTTAATCTTAACCGATATGCTACTGTCCCAATACGTTCTAGAATTTCAAATGGTCCAACAAAGCGTGGACTCAACTTTCCTTTCTTCCCAAATCGAACCACACCTTTCCAAGGTGAAACTTTTAATAGAACCTTGTCTCCAACTTTAAATTCTAACGACTTTCTTCTCTTATCAGCATAACTCTTTTGTCGGTCTCTAGCTGTTTTCAGACGTTCACTAATCTGGAGTATCTTGTTAGTGGTTTCTTGGACTATTTCAGGTTCAGACAATTGACTTTCTCCAATCTCTGACCAACACACAGGTGTTCGACATTTTCTTCCATATAACGCTTCAAATGGTGCATCCTGAATACTTGAGTGATAACTATTATTGTATGAGAATTCCATTAGAGGTAAGTGGTCGTCCCAACTTCCTCCTAGATCTATCACACATGCTCTTAGCATATCTTCCAAAGTTTGTATCGTTCTTTCACTTTGCCTATCTGTCTGTAGGTGATATGTAGTGCTAAGATTTAACCTTGTACCTAATGCTTTTTGAAAACTCTGCCAGAATCTAGATGTAAACCTACTGTCTCTATCTGACACAATGGAAAAGGGCACACCGTGTAATGACACGATTTCATTAATGTATAACTGTGCTAACTTATGCATGGAAAACGTCTCTTTCATCGCTAAAAAGTGTGCGGATTTAGTTAGTCTATCGATAATGACCCAAATCGTATCATTTCCACGACTAGTTTTTGGAAGTTTCGTAATAAAATCCATTGTTATCATTTCCCACTTCCAAACAGGAAGCTCTAGTTGTTGAAGTAAACTTGAGGATTTCTGATGTTCGGCTTCTACTTGTCCTTTTTCATACCTATCCACCAATAATTTCCTTTTAAATCCTTGTACATTTTGTCACTCCCCGGGTGTATGGTATATTTAGATTTATGTGCCTCCTCGAGAATTCTTTCTCGCACATCACATACAGCTGGCACCTAGATTCTATCTTTTAACCTCAAAATTCCATCTTCTCCTTTTGTTAATTGTTCGAGCATGCCCTCCATCTTTTCCTTTTCCAAGTTCTCCTCCGTCTGAGCCGATATTTGTGCGTCCTTTATTTTTCTTAATAAATCGAATTGAATCTCAAGTCGTAATGCACGAACTCGCTTCGGCTTTTCATGCTCTTTTCTACTTAGCGCATCTGCCACAACATTGGCATTCCCTTCATGATAGCAAATTTCACAATCATAATCGCTTAAAACTTCCATCCATCGTCTCTGCCTCATATTTAATTCTTTTTGCCCAAAAATATATTTTAAACTTTTATGGTCAGTGGACACGATAAACTTTACGCCATAAAGATAGTGTCTCCACAATTTAAGCGTAAAAATAATTGCACCCAATTCTAAATCGTGGGTCGTGTAATTCTTCTCATGAGTTTTCAATTGTCGTGACGCGTATGCAATAACCTTATTTCTTTGCATCAACAGACAATCCATTCCTGTATGTGAGGCATCACAATAAACAACAAAGTCTTCTATACCGTCGGGTAGGGATAGGATTGGTGCATTTGTTAGTTTCTGTTTTAGTTTTTCAAATGCCTCTGCTTGCTTTGGTCCCCACTCCAACTTAACCGACTTTCGTGTGAGAGTGGTCAAAGGTATAACTGTTCGAGAAAAATCTTGGATAAATCTACGATAGTATCCTGCCAGACCTAAGAAACTACGAACTTCGGTTGGTGACTTAGGAATTTCCCATTTCGATACAGCCTCTATCTTTGCTGGGTCTACTTGGACCCCTTTGGCGTTTATCACGTGGCCTAAAATTGCACCTTAGAAAGCCAAAATTCACATTTTGAAATATTGGCATACAAATTCTCTTGCTATAATAATCCAAGTATAGTTCTTAAATGTGATTCATGGTCTCCTTGGGTTGTAGAATAAATAAGTATATCGTCTATGAATACGATAACAAATTTATCTAAATAAGGTTTGCAAACTCGATTCATTAAGTCCATAAATGCGGCTGGGGCATTAGTGAGTCTAAATGGCATAACTGTGAACTCATAATCTCCATACCTAGTTCGAAACGCGGTTTTTGGTACATCTTCTGTGACACCCGAAAATTTCGGATTAACTCCGTTAACTAAATCCCGTTATTTCCATTAATGAAATTATACTCCACACATAATTAGTTGAATTAAACGTGCTACTTGTTACACAAACAGTTACATGTAACGGCAATCCAAGGAATTACCAGATCACGTGAGTTAATACACGAATGTTGGTGAATTAATAAAATACTAATCCCGAATAACTAAATAAATATAAATTTAGTGAATTTATATGTTATGTGACTTACATGTTTAATTTCGTGAATTTTCGGGAAATCGCATATCTTACAGTTAAAACGTTTTGTTGAATTCGGTAAATTTTAGAAAACAAAATTTATCATTACAAGAAGTTTAGGGAAGGACCTTTCTTGTACTTTTACAAACCTCAATTAAAAGATAACCATGGATCATCTAGGTGATCCATGGATAGTCCATGATCCACCCTTTAACCAAATTAATTAATTTTAGTAAAAAAAAGAACAAAACCCTAATCTCCTAAATAACAAAAATCAGCCCTAAGCCTCCTACACTAAAAAAAACCTATGGCTCATCCATATGGCCATCTAGCCTCCTTGATTTCGTGATTTTTGATCAATTGGTTGTGATTTTGCTTGCTATTTGGAGTTTTAGACACTATACAAGTAAGTTTTGATCTTAAAGCTATCATATATGTTGCGAAAATTTCATCTTTCAAAACCCTAGTTCATCCAAGTTCTTCAATTGATAAGCTATATGTGAAATTGGGTATTGATTATAGGTTATTTGATGTTTTAATAAATTGGTAATCAATAGAATCTATGTTTGTGTTTTTGTGAAACTAGGATGATTATGAAGGCATGAGAACATGGAATTTTATACATAATTTATGATTGAATATAGCTAGATATGAACTTGTATGATGATTAGAATGAAATTTGGATACTAATCATATTGCTTTAATCATGTTTTTGACAAAACCGGTAATGATAGATGTTGGACAGATTCGTAACCTGAGTTTACATGGACTACAACTTGTTGAAAACAGAACCAAATTGGATCATTCTTGAGCCTAGATTGTAGTTTAAAGAGTCTAGTTTCCAGAAACCTAAACCAATGAATTTTTAGAGAAGAATAAGTTAATCTTTTTGATTTTACAAAAACAGATGTCAAACCTGAAAAACTGGGCAGAAAATGGATCTACTTCAAAAGGGCATAACTTTATAATTACAACGTATTGTTGGATGATTTTTACACCAAATTAAACCTTAATGTCTTAGCTTTCTATATTGGTAAAATTTGTGTTTTTATTCTACTTTATGGTCTTCCAAATCTTATAAAACATTACAGTGTGCAATCAGATGTTTTTATGACCTTTATGTAAAGATGTATTTTTAATAAATAGTTGATTTAGGTTTCAAGTAAAGTATATAAAATAAGAAATGAACTTAAGACAGTATTTAATCTATAGTTGAATTTTGGGACTTGTACATGTTAGTTTATGTTGGTTTCTGTACAAAATAAAAAGGGTCAACAAAGCTGAAAAATCTGAATAATAGACTTGCAATGTGTTTTACTTGTGTTTTGTGTGTAACTTGTCGATTAGACATATGATGACTTTGTGATGATGCTTTCATGCTATTAGGTTCATAAGTAAGTAATATGAATGTTTCAAATACGCATAGTCATAGGTGGACAACTTGATGATTTTGAATGTGATCAGTTATCTTGTTAAAGTTAGTAGCATTATTGAAACGAGTGTTGAGAACTTTCATAAGGAGCATGATAGACACTATATGTGAGTTATGTGATGTTTATATGGTTACTTATGGTAGAGTTGGATTTATTTAAAATGTACTCTCGGATGTGATATCCTAGAAATAGTAACTTTATTAAAAACAAAGTTTGATTCTTTAGCATATGTACTATGTGTTAGAATTCGATTGCTCTCATTGTCTAAATGAACATAAACAAACATGAATACAACTAAAAAATCACCCACGGGTTGTTGGGTCAACAAAAGTCAACTTTGGTCAAAGTTGGTCAAAAGTCAAACTTTTCAAATCGCAAGTAAACAATTGAACTGTTTGGATGCATAGGGTTTTATATACCGGCACAAACACACGCTTATAGACTTATCATGTAGTAGGAATGTTGTGTTTGCTTTTACCTTGCTGATGCTTGTAGCTGTGCACCCGAAGGTGAGTTCACTAAACCGTAACAATTACTATTCTATCCTGTCATGGGATGAAAACTTGAACAACATCTTTTATGGATTTACAAATTTTGGATGTCGCATGTCTGGATTAGAGCAACTTTTATTTTGTTCATGAAAGACCTCATGGATACCTAGTTGACCGTTAGTATTTGTGAAATAGCGGGGAAATTTTGAGTAGTACTACTGGGTTTGACAAACCCCACCCGGGCTAGTCGCGCTAGCACGACATAAGGACCTGTCGAACGGGTGTTGAATGACCTAACATGCATACATGTGCATCCTGATGGGATGTACGAACAGGCAAAATGCACTTAATGTGTACATACGTCAGCTTCGGTCAGATACATACGACTCTAAGGACATGTACTGTAGACTAGCTACCTACACTGACATATTTAATTTAGATTTCTGCTTGCAACTGAACTTACTTGACTTTATACTTACTATGTGAACTCACCAACCGTCGTGTTGACACTTGTTAGCCTTTCACTTTTACAGGTCACTGAGGTACCACGCACTTATGACATGTTATGGAGTCACAGCTTTTCATTTAAACATTTTCTTGCATTAAAAACCATGTTTTGAGTTTAATGGCTATTTAGACTGTGTTTCTCGTGTTGGGCGCATGTTTTGCGCATTTAGTTTCAATTTAATATTTTAACCTTACATTTCGATTACGCTTCCGCAAAATTTCAAACGTTAACTATGTATTAAATTTTCTCATTTAATGAGACACGTATGTTTTAAATTCATATAGTGTCGTTTGGTGTAACTAATGACTAAGATCCTGGTTTGTCACACACTTAACGGTAAAACTCCGTTAGTGGATTTTGGGGGTGTGACATCTTCCTCTTGCACCCTCAACTGGTGAGAACCTGATCGAAGATCAATTTTTGAAAAGAAGAGGGCTCATTGCAACTGGTCAAATAAATCGTCGATTCTTGGAAGTGGATATCGATTTTTGATTGTTACCTTATTTAACTCCCGATAGTCAACACACATTCTCATTGATCCGTCTCTCTTCTTCACAAGTAATATTTGAGCCCCCCCATGGTGATGAACTAGGCCGAATAAAACCTTTCTCCAATAGTTCTTCTAATTGTTTCTTTAATTCTGCCATTTCTGTCGGTGCTAATCGATATGGAGCTTTTGCAATTGGTGCAGTTCCGGGTACTAAATTAATCTTAAATTCTACTACTCTTTCGGGCGGTATCCCCGGTAGCTCGTCAGGAAATATATCTATAAATTCAGTTACTACTTGCACGTTTTCAATTTTTCGCTTTTCTTCCTCGACCAAAATAGAAGCCACATAAGCTATACAACCTTTCCTTAAACATTACACTGCTCTAAATGCTGATATAATTCCAGCCTGACTAGATCGTTTCTCGCCGTGAATGATTATTGGTTCTCCGTTCGGGACCCGGAGCATGATTGTCTTAGGTCTACAATTTATACATGCGTGGTTTTCAGCTAACCAATCCATTCCTAGGACAACATCAAATCCAGCTAATGACATTGGCAAAAGTCATACAGGAATATCATTCCCGTCCAGGGTTATAAAAGTGATTCAATATCCTTAATAAAATCCCCATTAGCCGTTTCTACCTCGAGAGTTCGTCCTAGCTTAGTTAGAGGTATATTCAATAACTTACAGAATTTATAATCTATGAAACTCTGGTTTGCTCCTGAATCAAACAATACTTTGGCATAAATATTATTAACGAGAAACGTACCAGTCACAACATCCGGTATGTCAGCGGCTTCTTGGGAATTTAAAACAAAAGCTCGAACATTCTTCTTCGCTCCCCCGTCACCTTTCGTGACTCCTTTCACAACCTGCTTCAGCTTTGGACATTCTAAACGAAAGTGTCCCCGTTCACCGCAATTATAACAAACTCCAATGGCCTTTGGTTTAGGACAGTTCTCAGTAACATGCCATATAGCTTTGCAGTTATTATAAAATGAAAATCGCTCAAAAAGACACCTCCCTGTGTGCCTCTTCTTACAAATTCTACATTCGGGGTGGATGCCTATAGACGATCTCTTACCTGAACTCCTAGCATCTTGTTTCCACACTTGTTCGCCCTTTACCACAATCTCTTTCTTCTTCGCCTCATCCCTAGTTCGTATCATACCGTCTATCATTAAGCCGGCTAATTCCATAGCCGATTCAATAGTGTTAGGCATGGCTGCTTTCACCGTATCTCTGATTTCGCTTACCAATCCCCATATGTAGCGACTAATAAAATTGTATTCTGGGTAACCAGGTGTGGAACAAACCTTGAGTATTCCAGAATTTTTGTATTGTAACTCTGAGTATCATCACCGATCATCCTTAAGCTCAAAAACTGGCCCTCAATCTTTTCTCGTTCATTAATTGGACAAAACTTCTGTGTAACGCCAACTGCAAACTCTTCCCAGGGCATTTCATAAACTGACTCACCTCGTGTAGAAACAAGAGAGTTCCACCATTCAAGTGCTCCATCTTTAAATAGCCCCGAAGCAAACAAAACCTTATCTTCTTTAGCACACTTACATCTTTTCATTACAGACTTTATTTTCTCGAGCCATCTGACTGCCGCTGCTGCTCCTTGTGAACCAGAAAACTCCTCTAGCTTACATGCAAGAAATGTTTTATAGTCGCAACCCGTTTCCTTTAGCCTTTTGGGTTTCTCTCAGTATCGGAACCTTCACTATTGCTCTCAATCGGGATTTCGATAACTTTTCCCTTTTTAGTCTCGAGCAGTTTTCATTTTTGTTTTTCGGCTTTTTCAATCTCTTTTTTGCCTTATTCGCCTTTTTCTGTTCCTCCATAGCGGCGACCAATCATGGAATTGCATTAAAAATTCCTTGATCTATTAGTTGCATAACTTGGTTTTCATTAAGGATGGATTCACTTGCACTTGGATCTTTAGTTGACATATCTCCATGGTCCATTTGATTGTGTAAAATTTCATTTTGACTGATCGGATCCGACATTCTACAACCAATTAATAGAAAACAACTTAACACATGGACTGCAAAACCGAACTATTTTATAACCAAAGTTGGTTTCGCAATTACATCGATTTACACAAAAACATAAAACACAAACCAACATATCATACATCTATATATATATATGTATATCAAACAAGTTAGGAATGGGTGGTGTGTTGATGCAAAGAAATAAGGTTATTGCATACGCGTCACGACAATTGAAAACTCATGAGAAGAATTACACGACCCACGATTTAGAATTGGGTGCAATTATTTTTGCGTTTAAATTGTGGAGACGCTATCTTTATGGCGTAAAGTTTATCGTGTACACTGACCATAAAAGTTTAAAATATATTTTTGGACAAAAAGAATTAAATATGAGGCAGAGACGATGGATGGAAGTTTTAAGCGATTATGATTGTTAAATTTGATATCATGAAGGGAAGGCCAACGTTGTGGCAGATGCGCTAAGTAGAAAAGAGCATGAAAAGCCGAAGCGAGTTCGTGCATTACGACTTGAGATTCAGTTCGATTTATTAAGACAAATAAAGGACGCACAAATATCGGCTCAGACGGAGGAGAACTTGGAAAAGGAAAAGATGAACGGCATGCTCGAACAATTAACAAAAGGAGAAGATGGAATTTTGAGGTTAAAAGATAGAATCTGGGTGCCAGCTGTTGGTGATGTGTGAGAAATAATTTTCGAGGAGGTACATAAATCTAAATATACTATGCACCCGGGGAGTGAGAAAATGTACATGGATTTAAAAGGAAATTATTGGTGGATAGGTATGAAAAAGGACATTGCCATTTATGTCGCTAAATGCTTAATCTGTTCACAAGTAAAAGTCGAACATCAGAAACCTTCAGGTTTACTTCAACAACTGAAGCTTCCTGTTTGGAAGTGGGAAATGATAACAATGGATTTTATTATGAAACTTCCAAAAACTAGTCGCGGAAATGATACAATTTGGGCCATTATCGATACACCAACTAAATCCGCACACTTTTTAGCGATGAAGGAGACGTTTTCCATGCATAAATTAGCACAGTTATACATTAATGAAATCTTGTCATTACACGGTGTGCACTTGTCCATTGTGTCAGATAGAGACAGTAGGTTTACATCTAGATTCTGGCAGAGTTTTCAAAAAGCATTAGGTACAAGGTTAAATCTTAGCACTGTATATCACCCACAAACAGATGGGCAGAGTGAAAGAACGATACAAACTTTGGAAGATATGCTAAGAGCATGTGTGATAGATCTAGGAGGAAGTTGGGACGACCACTTACCTCTAATGGAATTCTCATACAATAATAGTTAGGGGTAACTTTGTAGAAATGTAACCAAGTTTTACAAGTGTTCCAATTAAATACCTTAAACTTTGTTTGTCTCTATAAAGTACCTTAAGTTTAATTTAATGTTCTAATATTATGTAATCATTAGGTTACCAAGTTATCATGATGGTGTGTCATGTTTTTTTAAAAATTTAACATGAATGTTAAAAAATAAACATAGAATCCACTATATAATTAAAAGATGTGTTTTATCATCATCTAATTGGACATGTGGAGGCTATAATGGTGGAATCGGTAACATATGATTTTTAGACTTGTAAAGGGGTATTTTATCATCGATTTGAAGTTGCCGATATATTTAAAACAAATAACTTGTTCATCCATTTAGGTTATAATTAACATAAATCACAGACTAAAACTTGAAATCACTCTGCCATATATCATCTTTAATTAGAGCCATGAGAATGTTAGGTTTTAGTTAAAGCCATGAGAACGGATGGTTTTTATTAACATAAAATCACATACCTATGAAGGGATCGTTGCTATGAAAGATTAAGAAGGCTGCTAAGAACGATGAAGAAAGTTGTGAACGACACTTGGTTGCTACCATTGATGGGTTTAATATATTTATATATTTTGATTATATTAGAAAAGAAGTTTACCTGGCGACCTGGTAATTACATAGTATTAGAACACCAAATCAAACTTAAGGTACTTTATAGAGACAAAAAAGTTGAAGGTATTTAATTGAAACACTTGTTAAACTAGGTTACATTTATGTGGCATTTTCCCTAATAGTTATCACTTAAGTATTCAGGCTGCACCATTTGAAGCGTTATATGGAAGAAAATGTCGAACACCTGTGTGTTGGTCAGAGATTGGAGAAAGTCAATTGTCTGGACCTGAAATAGTCCAAGAAACCATTGACAAGATACTCCAGATTCGTGAATGTCTGAAAACGGCTAGAGACCGACAAAAGAGTTATGCTGATAAGAGAAGAAAGTCGTTTGAATTTAAAGTTGGAGACAAAGTGCTATTAAAATTTTCACCTTGGAAAGGTGTGGTTCGATTTGGGAAGAAAGGAAAGTTGAATCCACCCTTTGTTGGATCATTTGAAATTCTATAACGTATTGGGACAGTAGCATATCGGTTAAGATTACCAGAAGAGATGAGCGGAGTACACGATGTATTTCATGTATCAAATCTGCGTAAGCGTTTGGCAGATGAAACTCTAGCAATGCCCTAAAAGATGTACGTATTGATAAAAAGCTGAAATTCATTGAGCAACCACTGCAGATAGAAGATCGTCAAGAGAAGCGATTAAAAAGAAAAAGACTCGTGTTAGTCAAAGTAAAATGGAACTCTAAACGTGGTCCTGAATACACATGGGAGTTAGAGTCAGAAATGATGAAGAAATATCCAAACCTATTCCAATAAATCTCAAGGACGAGATTTTTATAAAGGTAGGGAGAATGTGACACCCCGTACTTTTAAAAGTAAGTTATAGGCCTTATATATTCGTTGTTTGGTATTTATAAATTTGACCCTTAAATAATATGTGGGCAGTTATTTTATAAAAAAAAATATATGTATACTTATGACGTTTTTTTATCTCAAATATTATTTAACGAGCAAGTAGCGGACCAGGTGGCAATTAGAAATATGAGTCGTTTAGACGGGTATTTACTATTATAGGATAATTATAAAATTATATTTTAACTGAACATTCTTCGTTTTTAACGAAACTTAGGTAGAAACGTTTAAATTCAATCGATCGCCTTCGTTTATCAGCATATGATTTCTGCTGGTCCTGTGCAGCTTTGAGGTGACTTCTTATTAAGTCAATCTTTTCTATAGTTTCTTGAACAATTTCTTTATTACCAAGCTCTCGTTGACCAACCTCTCCCCAACATATGGGACTTCGACATTTCCTACCGTACAACATTTCGTAAGGAGGCATCTTTATGCTCGAATGGTAGCTATTATTGTAGGAAAATCTGCTAAGGGCAAGTATTTGTCCCAACTACCTCCAAAGTCTATAATACATACTCGCAGCATATCTTCTAGAGTTTGAATTGTACACTCACTTTGACCATCCGTTTGTGGATAAAAAGCTGTACTGATTAACAGTCGAGTGCCTAATTCCTCTTGAAATTTTCTCCAAAACCGAGAAGTAAAACGGGTATCACGATCTGACACAATAGTAACCGGAACCCCGTGCCTTGATACTATTTCTCTAATATATACTTCAGCCATACGTTCAGAGGAATAGGCTTCTCTTATAGGGAGAAAGTGAGCACTTTTTGTTAAACGATCTACAACTACCCAAATCGTTTCGTAACCCTTTGTCGTTCTTGGCAATTTTGTTATCAAATCCATTGTGATATGTTTCCATTTCCAATTGGGAATTTCTAATGGTTGAACCTTTCCATAGGGTTTTTGATGCTCAGCCTTAACTTGTAGACGTGTTAAACATTTCTTGACATATTTAACAATGTCTCGTTTCATTCCCGACCACCAATAATCTCTCTTTAGATCTTGGTACATTTTGGTTGCACCCGGATGGATAGAATACATAGTTTTATGAGCCTCATTCAAAAATACATGCTTCACTTCATAAGTATTCGGAATCCATACGCGTCCAATCTTTTTTTAATTCCTTCCGCATTATCCTCCAAATCCTTTACTTGACCTATAATTCTTTCAGACTTATGATTTTCTTCTTTCAGTGCTTCTTCTTGTGCATTCTTTACCAATGCCATTAGATTTGGAGTTACTACCAATGCCATTGACTTCACTTTGAGGGGTGTATAGTCCCTTTTATGACTTAAAGCATCAGCTACAACATTCGCCTTCCCGGGATGATAATGGATTTCACAGTCGTAGTCCTTAATCAATTCCAACCATCTCCGTTGTCTCGTATTCAGATCGTTTTGATCGAAAAAGTACTTCAAACTTTTTTGATCTGAATAAATTATGCACTTTACTCCATAGAGATAATGTCTCCAAGTTTTAAGGGCAAACACTACTGTTGCCAACTCAAGATCGTGAGTTGGATAATTTACCTCATTAGGTTTTAACTAACGTGAGGCATATGCTATCACTTTTCCCCGCTTCATAAGAACACAACCGAGGCCAAGATACGAAGCATCTGAATAAACGACTAGATCCTCAGTTCCCTCTAACAAGGATAATACAGGAGAATGTGTCAACTTTTCTTTTAACGTTTGAAAGGCTTGCTCTTGTTCTTTGCTCCACACAAATTCCAAGAACGCACTAGTAACAAAACATATGTTACTAGTGCGTTCTTGGAATTTCCACCGCCTTGGTACTAGTTAGGGGTGTGCGTGGTGCGGATAGGTTCGGTTTTTACTCTTAACCGCAACCACAACCGTAATATGCGGTTAGTGGTTTTCATAAAGCGTTCGGTGATCGGTTTTTTCGGTTTGTGGGTTTCGGTTTATTCGCGGTTTCGGTGCGGTTACGGTGCGGTGCGGTTGTTTATTTATTTATTTTGTTTTACTAACCGAAGTTTGAAAGAGTAAACAATAAGTATATTGATAGATACGACATAAATTCATTAGTGGGATAAAATGCATTACATCAATAGTAAACCACGATGTGTTACGTTCATAAAGAAACAAAGTTCATTAAAGTAAAAAAAAAAGACAATCAATAAAGTTCAAAAGATTGTTTTGTAGTCTTCATCAGAAAGATCCACTGCACTTTTGCCTGTAAATATAAATAAAACCACACCACTTTAGTTCAATAAATAAGATCCACAATCTACATGCCATATTTATACTTATACTAAAACGAAGTACTTAGGTAAAACTATATTTCGGTGCGGTTCGGTTATTTCGGTGGTTAGAAAAAGGAATAACCAAACCGCAACCGCAAATGTCGGTTTCGGTTACTTTCGGTTCGGTTAATTGCGGTTACCTTTTCGGTTCGGTTTAATCGGTTAGTTCGATTTCAATTCGGTTAATTCGGTTTTTTGCACACCCCTAGTACTAGTGAAACGTTAGATCCAAGACTTGATCAAGAAACCATGGACAAGGGGTTAGTCCATGAGTTTGAATATGAAAGTATAATATATGTATTCTGAGTGTGATTTAATATGAATATGTGTATTGAAGTTCATTTCCTAAGACATTATGTGGTAATTATGAGAATACATAGGTATAATATGTGTAAAATTACACCTGGCCAATGTAATAGTACACATATGTTACTAGTGCGTTCTTGAAATTTCCATGTTCAGGTCAAAAGGCGGTGGAAAGTAAGTTGTGTGATGCAAAGTGAATGTGCTTTATATGCTTGTATTAGCATATAAGAAAATTTATTAGTAGTAAAGTATGCCTAAACCTCTTGCCTTCACATGATAAAATTTAGAGTCTTATATAATCGCTCCTAATATAATACTGTACTTACAGTTAAGAAAAATGGCCGGTAGTAGAAAAGAAAGTAGCCATCATAATCATCAAAATGAAAACACTAATATGAATGAACTCCTTCGGGATGAAACACGAGAGCAAATTTATATACCTACTAAATGGGAAGGTCGGTGCTTTGCACCGGCCACTCCCGTCCCACCACGTCGCGTTTCGACTTTTTCTTATTTTAATGTATATTAACGGTTTAATCCCCAACTTTTAACGCATTGACGGTTTTAGTCCCCGACTTTTACTAATTGTCATTTGAGCTCCTGATGAGTTTTTTGACTTTGACTTACTCCACTTTGATACATAGTACGACTTTTACTAATTGTCACTTTAGCCCCTGATAAGTTTTCGACTTTGCTCTCTTACTCTACTTTGACATATAGTACGACTTTAATATTGTTATCGTATTGACCTCTAACTTTTATTTCATCGTTAACATGTGACACGTTACGTTTTTGCGTCGTGACGTACGGGGCATGAGACTTTTTTTGTCAACACATATGACGAAGTCAAATATGCAAGACCCGACTACGTGATCCGGCCGCTGCAACGCGCGGCCTGGTCTTAAGTCTAGTTGGAGAGGAAATAACAAGTTTTAACATCCTGTTTTCTTCATAAAAATAATAAGGTATTTTGAGTTTATATTTCAAATATCGTTGAACGAGTAAGATTTCAATCAAACGACTACTAAAATGTGATGTCTAAACAAGCTTTAAGTTCATTTATAATGACATTATTACTAGAAATAATTTATTATATAGTTTAATGGGTGTTATATTTAATTAAGTGTAACTTAAAGGTTAATTTGTTATTTGAGAAATCACAAAGGGTTAAAATGAAAATTTTAATATTGTAACCTAGAGATATGGATGTGAATTACCGTTTATACATATTAATTTTAATAACACGTTATGCTTTGTGAATGATCTTAATAGGAAGGCAAATTTGTTACAATAATAAAATAAATAAATATTAGTTTAGGGTTTATATTTCTATATTGATAAATGAGTACTAAAGTATGTGATTGTTTAAACATGTGCTTAGTATTGTTAAATTTTGTTTTAAAATAATAGAAGTAATACTAATAATAATGATAAAATCAATTAAGCTTTGATTTAAATAATATTAAAAATTAAGGGTGTTACAAATAGTTGTAACATTTCAATTTGTGAATGAAAATTAATTTGGGTTTCAAGTATTGCATAAAGAGTAATTTTCGGCCAAATGACTATCGAATTAAAAAGAGTTTTAACGAGTGTTAACCATAATTAAGTATAATAATAATAATAATAATAATAATAATAATAATATTATTATTATTATTATTATTATTATTATTATTATTATTATTATTACTACTACTACTGCTATTGTTATAATATAATACTCCATGCATGTATATTATATGTATTTCCAAGTTAAGAAATTTGGATAACATCAAGCTTCACGAAAGTACATGTAAGACGGTTAAAACTAAATAAACAATTAATATATGTTAAATAATAAATAATATAAAATAAGTACATGTAAGACGGTTAAAACTAAATAAACAATTAATATATGTTAAATAATAAATAATATAAAATGAATGGATAAAGTATATTGAGATTTGCCGCCTCAGTCATATATATATATATATATATATATATATATATATATATATATATATATATATATATATATATATATATATATAGAGGAACACTCAAATGAGAACACCTCTTAACTTGAGTACAAAAAGTACAACTTTAACGAATCATATGGGGAGTTAAACTATTGAATTTTTTGTAATATAAATTGACCAAAATGCTTATAATTCAACTAATTTTAACATATAATTAAAAAAAATATGATTCGTGATGTCGTTTGTTAGAATGCATATATGCATCCAAAATGTGTGTTTGTGTACAAGTAATGTGGGTGCATATATGCATTTTAACAAACGACTTCACAAATCATATATTTTTTAAATAGATGTTAAAATTAGGTTAATTATAAGCATTTTGGTCAATTTATATTACAAAAAATACAACAGTTAAAGCGGTTCCTAAGTTGTTCTCAAGTTAAAAGTGTTCTCATTTGAATGGATCCCTATATATATATATATATATATATATATATGTTTACATATATATGTAAACATATTATATGTAGTTGAAAAGAAAAAGGTAATAATAAACAATCCATTACAAAAGAAATCAGTAAAAGAAAGTACATACGAGTAGGATTGGGAGTAAGCGGCGTTGTTAAGAGAAGAACGTTGGCCAGAAAGATAATCTTACACAAGGATAAAATCAAGTTAGCGATTATATAAATGGGCGTTTTAGGTGAGTGTTACATCCCTCTGAAAGTATATATATGTGTGTAGCGATGTATTAGTATATAGTATTGTTACTATATATGCAATTATTTATGGATGTTATGACTATTATTATGTGATTATTTTTTTGTGTTATAATTAATGAATGATTATGTTATGTGAATATTGTTAGACCCAGATGGTGGATTTCTGGGATAACAATAAAATATTGTTAGACTCAGATGGTGGATTTCTATGACAACAATTTATAAATATATTGGTAGACTCGATAGCGGTTTTCCGAGAAAACATATATTTATTAGATCGCAGGGTGTTAGCGATCAAGGTATATTGTTAGACCCAGATGGTGGTTTTCTGGGACAACAATATAATTATTGTTATAATTATTGTTAGACTCGATGGCGGTTTTACGAGACAACAATAATTATTAGATCGCAGGGTGTTAGCGATCAAGGTATATTGTTAGACCCAGATGGTGGTTTTCTGAGACAAAAATATAATTATTTTTATAATTATTGTTAGACTCGATGGTGGTTTTACGAGACAACAATAATTATTAGATCGCAGGGCGTTAGCGTTCAAAGTTAATATTTAGACCCAGATGGTGGTTTCTGGGACATCATTAACTTGTAGTTAATATTGTATAATTATGAGAAATATGAAAAAAAAAATTTATGGTTCAAGTAAAATATGTCATTATGGGGTAATATGGCATATATATTTACTAATGTACACTCACTTAGCGAAAGATAATATGTGATTTCTATATACTTTCAGGTGATTCGTTTGAGCGGGAAAGGTGATTATGGATCAAGTCTTGAAATAGAAAATCGAACATGTATTTTAATAAAAATATTAAATGTAATAGTCAAACTAGTTTTGATAAAACAATATTTGTAATGTTATCTTTGTTATGAAATAAAAGTTTGATACTTTATTATATAAATCTTTTTGAGAAAATTTTTTAGACCTAAAATTTCACGCTAAACTCTGATTAAACAAATATATAAAAAATGAGGGTGTTACAAGTTGGTATCAGAGCCATAGGTTTTAGCGAATTAGATATTTGGAATAAATATTTAAGCTTTAAATAAAAATGTGAAAGAAATCCTTGTAAATTGGATTATAATTTTTTTTAGATTAAAATTTTTAACGCCTTGCAGGATGACAAGCCAAAATAACATACCCGGTTGTAAATAACAACTTGGAAATTACATATTGTCCAGAACCTATGTCGTCTCAAACACCTTTAGACCCAATATCGTTTATAGATACCCCTAACCAATTTGGTTTGCTGCCAGAAGAACAAGTCGTGGACAATTGGATGCTTGACCAACTGCCTAGTACATATCCTCAAGAAACCTTAGAACCTTGGACCAATTTTTGCGAAGAACCTAATACTTGGAATTTTAGCACCCTTCTTGCCCCTTTAAAAATCCAGAAAACTATCCCCTTTGGCGAAGGCACTAGTAGGTCTCGAAAACCGAGGATTAGGATACATCCCATTCAAGAAACGTTTAGTTATAGTTTGAAGGATGTAGAAGAAGCAAATTTAAAGGTCGATAAAATGCTTACGAACGAGGGGGGAAAGAGGAAGAAGCCGAGGACATCTAATGGTACAATATCTATCAGGAAAACGATACAGAGTTTGCAGCCAACCACAAGGACGTTTGGCCAACTAGTTCAATATATCATGAAATCTTTACTGGAAGAAGGGACCCACCGCCGCCCTACAAGTCAACGGGAGAGCATAATGATTCCGTATTAGACATGCTCGATAGGTCAGTTCCTGAGACCGACAGTTTGAATAATTTACAAGCAGAAGAGAGAGAGAAAAAGGTACATGCAGGTGAAGGTTTGTGTGAAATTGGAAGTTGGTTAGAACATAAAGGAATGGAATGGAGGAAGGGCTGACGGGAGAGGTAGATGACATGAAGTAATTTAGATCATATATGATTATATATATATATACACACTAACTTGTTTGATATACATATATATATAGATGTATGATATGTTGGTTTGTGTTTTATGTTTTTGTGTAAATCGATGTAATTGCGAAACCAGTTTTGGTTATAAAATAGTTCCGTTTTGCAGTCCATGTGTTAAGTTATTTTCTATTAATTGGTTGTAGAATGTCGGATCCGATCAGCCAAAATGAAATTTTATACAATCAAATGGACCATGGAGATATGTCAACTAAAGATCCAAGTGCAAGTGAATCCGTCCTTAATGAAAACCAAGTTATGCAACTAACAGATCATGGAATTTTTAATGCAATTCTAAGATTGGTCGCCGCTATTGAGGAACAGAAAAAGGCGAATAAGGCAGAAAAAGAGATTAAAAAAGCCGAAAAACTAAAAGGAAAACAGCTCGAGACTAAAAAGGGAAAAGTTATCGAAATCCCGATTGAGAGCAATAGTGAAGGTTCTAACACTGAGAAAAACCCAAAAAAGGCTAAAGGAAATGGGCTGCAACTATAAAACATTTCAAGCATATAAGCCAGAGGAGTTTTCTGGTTCACAGGGAGCAGTAGCAACAGTCAGATGGCTCGAGAAAATAAAGTCTATAATGAAAAGATGTAAGTGTGTTGAAGCAGTTAAGGTTTTGTTTGCTTCAGGGCTATTTAAAGATGGAGCACTTGAATGGTGGAACTCCCTTGTTTCTACTCGAGAAAATAAAGTCTGTCATTAAGCCGGCTAATTCCATAGCCGATTCAATAGTGTTAGACATGGCTGCTTTCACCGTATCTCTGATTTCGCTTACCAATCCCCATATGTAGCGACTAATAAAATTGTATTCTGGGGTTACCAGGTGTGGAACAAACCTTGAGTATTCCAGAATTTTTGTATTGTAACTCTGAATATCATCACCGATCATCCTTAAGCTCAAAAACTGGCCCTCAATCTTTTCTCGTTCATTAATTGGACAAAACTTCTGTGTAACGCCAACTGCAAACTCTTCCCAGGGCATTTCATAAACTGACTCACCTCGTGTAGAAACAAGGGAGTTCCACCATTCAAGTGCTCCATCTTTAAATAGCCCCGAAGCAAACAAAACCTTATCTTTTTTAGCACACTTACATCTTTTCATTACAGACTTTATTTTTTCGAGCCATTTGACTGCTGCTGCTGCTCCCTGTGAACCAGAAAACTCCTCTGGCTTACATGCTTGAAATGTTTTATAGTCGCAGCCCGTTTCCTTTAGCCTTTTTGGGTTTTCTCAGTGTCAGAACCTTCACTATTGCTCTCAATCGGGATTTCGATAACTTTTCCCTTTTTAGTCTCGAGCAGTTTTCCTTTTTGTTTTTTGGCTTTTTCAATCTTTTTTTCTGCATTATTCGCCTTTTTCTGTTCCACCGTAGCGGCGACCAATCTTGGAATTGCATTAAAAATTCCCTGATCTATTAGTTGCATAACTTTGTTTTCATTAAGGTCGGATTCACTTGCACTTGGATCTTTAGTTGACATATCTCCATGGTCCATTTGATTGTGTAAAATTTCATTTTGACTAATCGGATCCAACATTCTACAACCAATTAATAGAAAATAACTTAACACATGGACTGCAAAACCGAACTATTTTATAACCAAAACTGGTTTCGCAATTACATCGATTTACACAAAAACATAAAACACAAACCAACATATCATACATCTATATATATATATATGTATATCAAACAAGTTAGTGTGTATACATATATATATAATCATATATGATCTAAATTACTTCATGTCATCTACCTCTCCCGTCAGCCCTTCCTCCATTCCATTCCTTTCTGTTTTAACCAACTTCCAATTTCACGCAAACCTTCACCTATATGTACCTTTTTCTCTCTCTCTCTCTCTCTTCCGCTTGTAACTTATTCAAACTGTCGGACTCATGAACTGACCTATAGAGCATGTCTAATACGGAATCATTATGCTCTCCCGTTGACTTGTAGCGTGGCGGTGGGTCCCTTCTTCCAGTAAAGATTTCATGATATATTGAACTAGTTGGCCAAACGTCCTTGTGGTTGGCTGCAAACTCTGTACCGTTTTTCTGATAGATACGGTACCATTGGATGTCCTCGGCTTCTTCCTCTTTCCCCCCTCGTTCGTAAGCATTTTATCGACCTCTAAATTTGCTTCTTCTACATCCTTCAAACTATAACTAAACTTTTCTTGAATGGGATGTATCCTAATCCTCGGTTTTCAAGACCTACTAGTGCCTTCGCCAAAGGGGATAGTTTTCTGGATTTTTAAAGGGGCAGGAGGGGTGCTAAAATTCCAGGTATTAGGTTCTTCGTAAAAATTGGTCCAAGGTTCTAAGGTTTCCTGAGGATATGTACTAGGCAGTTGGTCAAGCATCCAATTGTCCACGACTTGTTCTTCTGGCAGCAAACCAAATGGTTAGGGGTATCTAGAAACGATGCTGGGTCTAAAGGTGTTTGAGACGACATAGGTTCTGGACAATATGTAATTTCCAAGTTGTCATTTACAACCGGGTATATGTTATTTTGGCTTGTCATCCTGCAAGGCGTTAAAAATTTAAATCTAAAAAAAATTTATAATCCAATTTACAAGGATTTCTTTCACATTTTTAGTTAAAGCTTAAATATTTATTCCAAATATCTAATTCGCTAAAACCTGTGGCTCTGATACCAACTTGTAACACCCTCATTTTTTATATTTTTATTTAATCAGAGTTTAGCGTGAAATTTTAGGTCTCAAAAATTTTCTCAAAAAGATTTATATAATAATGTATCAAACTTTTATTTCATAACAAAGATAGCATTACAAATATTGTTTTATCAAAACTAGTTTGACTATTACATTTAATATTTTTATTAAAATACATGTTTGATCTTCTATTTCAAGACTTGATCCATAATCACCCTTCCCGCTCAAACAAATCACCGGAAAGTATATAGTAATCACATATTAGCTTTCGCTAAGTGAGTGTACATTAATAAATATATATGCCATATTACCCCATAATGACATATTTTACTTGAACCATAAATTTTTGTTTTTCATATTTCTCATAATTATACAATATTAAATACAAGTTAATGATGTCCCAGAAAACCACCATCTGGGTCTAAACATTAACTTTGTCGCTAACGCTCTGCGATCTAATAATTATTGTTGTCTCGTAAAACCACCATCGAGTCTAACAATAATTATAAAAATAATTATATTGCTGTCACAGAAAACCACCATCTAGGTCTAACAATATACCTCGATCGCTAACGCCCTGCGATCTAATAATTATTGTTGTCTTGTAAAACCGCCATCGAGTTTAACAATAATTATAACAATAACTATATTGTTGTCCCAGAAAATCACCATCTGGGTCTAACAATATACCTTGATCGTTAACACCCTACGATCTAATAAATATATGTTGTCTCAGAAAACCGCAATCGAGTCTAACAATATATTTATAAATTGTTGTCTCAGAAATCCACCATCTGAGTCTAATAATATTTTATTTTTGTCTTAGAAATCCACCATCTGGGTCTAACAATATTCACATAACATAATCATTCATTAATAATAACACAAAAGAATAATCACATAAGAATAGTCATAATATCCATAAAATAATAGCATATATAGTAACAATACTATATTATCGCAACAGACATATATATATTTTCAGGGGGATGTAACACTCACCTATCACTTAATAGTCAAATTACACCGTAATGATGTTGTAACACACCGCAAGTATAGTCGTGATAACACCACCCGCTAATTGCCGCTACAGAATTTAATTGTTGACGCCACCTTATGTTACCGTTATCTTTTATTTCTTCTTAACCAACCATTATTTCTGCTTGTATTATATTTCTGTCACTCTATTTCTTTCAAAGTCCTCTAACTCATATATAATACATCGTTACAAAATGATAAGCATACTAATTTATTATGTTATGGTAAAAAAATGAGATTGGTGGCATGTACGTGGCGTTTTATTAGATGTGGCTATCCTTCCAATAAATGACTCATATGTGAATGTGTCAAGTTCTCAATTTAACTAGAATCATGATAATAATAAAATAATAATAATAATTTACTAAGGTAGATTCGTGAACTTTGCGGTTGGTTCTCTTTTCTTTTTTTATTTTTTTTATTTTTATTTATATAAATAATGAACATAACTCATTTATATATATGTACTAAATATTTATATTTATATTTATATATTTACTAAACATGAAGGTCGGTGACTTACTTTTGTTTTTTTCTTACAATAAGTATTATATATATTCAATTAGTTTTGGTTAGTGTCAACGAATGTGAGTATAGATCAAATGGTTTCATGCTTGCAATTTAGAACCCATCTCCTTGGGTTCGACTTCCAACTTTTAATTTCAACATTTTTTGTACTTGTCTTTTTGTTTCTTATTTTTTTGTTGTATTTTATAAACCAACATATGTTACGTGTTTTATACTTTTTTATCGTTTCAACGTTAACTTATATACCGTGCTGGACATAATACTTTATTTATATTTACGTCTAATAACGTTATCATTCTCCCATTTTCAAGTTATATTTTTCTAACTTTGACGTATTTATGATTTTAATCTCAGACTTTGACTAATTATTTTTTTGGTCTTTGATGACATAGCCATTTTACGATTTTCACTTCTTATATACTCTGACATATTTACGACTTTAACCTTTCAGGTTTGACTTGGTTATCGTTTTGACCTCCAAGTTTGGATATTTCTCTGTCTTTTGATATGTGACACATTACGACTTTACATCGCAACGTACGAGAAATAAAACTTTTTTTTCAACACATGTGACGAGGTGACATACGCAAGACCAGACCGTACGACTCGGCCGCTGCATCGCGCGGCCCGGTCGTAGATCTAGTTTAGTTTTAATAAGGAACATCTCCATATCATATGTACGCTTATTATACTATAATTAGTGTAGTAATATTTAATGTATTTTTTAGATACATCTTATATTTAAATACTCGTTAAACCCGTTACCTTCTCGTTACTTTTCGGTTAATAATGTTTGAAATATAAATTTTCAAACATTTTATTTTTATTCACAAAACGAGATGTTACAACTCTTTCCTCCTTATTAGGGTTTCGTCCTCGAAACCTTTCTATTCTATAAACAACTGAGGATAATACACTCCCATCTCATCTTCTGACTCCCATGTGATGTCAGAACCTTTTCTGTGCTTCCACTGCACCATTACTTGATTAATTTCTTTGTTTCGTAACTTTTTTTACTTTCCGATCAAGTATTGCCACCGGTTCCTCCACATAATTTAATTTATTGTCTATCACAATATCGTTCAACGGTACGTGAGACGTTTCATCCGCGAGACACTTACGTAAGTGCGAAACATGAAATGTATTATGTATTTCGCTCAACTCTGGTGGCAATTCCAAAAGATACGCAACGTTTCCAACCCGTGCAATGATTTGGAATGAACCAATAAATCGCTGACTTAGCTTTCCACGTTTTCGGAAACGAATCACTCCCTTCCATGGAGAGACCTTTAACATCACATGATCTCCCACTTTAAATTCAATCAATCGCCTTTGTTTATAAGCATATGATTTTTGTCGGTCCTGTGCAGCTTTGAGGTGACTTCTTATTAAGTCAATCTTTTCTATAGTTTCTTGAACAATTTCTTTATTACCAAGCTCTCGTTGACCAACCTCTCCCCAACATATGGGAGTTCGACATTTCTTATCGTACAAAATTTCGTAAGGAGGCATCTTTATGCTCGAATGGTAGCTATTATAGTAGGAAAATTCTGCTAAGGGCAAGTATTTGTCCCAACTACCTCCAAAGGTACATGCTCGCGGTATATCTTCTAGAGTTTGAATTGTATGCTCACTTTGACCATCCGTTTGTGGATGATAAGCTGTACTGGTTAACAGTCGAGTGTCTAATTCCTCTTGAAATTTTCTCCAAAACCGAGAAGTAAAACGGGTATCACGATCTGACACATTTTGATATGACTAGATTTTATTGGAACTTTAGTTACTTAAGTGAATGTATATAAGGAACTTTAGTTACTTCACTTTCCATACATAATACATTTCATGTTTCGCACTTATGTAAGTGTCTCGTGGATGAAACGTCTCACGTATCGTTGAACGATATTGTGATAGACAATAAATTAAATTATAAATTGATATTGATATGGAAATTGATATACTTTTTATTTGAAAGCACCGACCGGCCAGTCACGGGAAGTCACATGGTGTTTTAACTTTTTTTATTTTGACATATTTACGGTTTTAATTCCCATATTTTGACGTATTTACGTTTTTAATCCCCGAATTTTACTAATTCTCATTTTAGCCACTGATGAGTGACGTACGGGCACTTCGTAAACAAAAGCAACTAATCTAGACAATTAGTAATAAATCTAGACTCCAAAAACTTAACTAAAACCGACAAGTGTACCGATCGACTATAATAAAGCTAAGCAAGTCCGGTTATCGAACCCACGAGACTCTTTTAATTACGTTAACTAGCAAACTAGAGTCAATTAAAGACACGACTTGTATTAACTATAATGTGACAAAGAGGGGTTTAACTAAACTAAAGAGAAATTTAACTTAATTATAAACATAAACTGAAATGAACGAAAGCAGTTTTACAAACAAGTTTAAATCAGATAATGAAGGTTGGAACCACCTAGAGTAGAATCCCTACCTCATGGTTTAGACATCATCGATAATTCAGAGTTCAATTAATTTTAACACACGAACTTGATAAACTTAAGCTAAATAGACTCCTCACAAAGCACTTTATTTAACCGATCTATCAAGAAAGACACATTAATTATCCTATCACCTCACAGTTACTAAGAAAGCCACACACTTGCGTTCGTTTGATTCAAAAAGGTCGTTTCTATAGTCTTATTGCAAACCCCATCCTATGAAAGATGTTCACCAAGGGTTTAACAAAACAATGAGAGTAAACTGCAGTTTTGGTCCCTGTGTTTTGATACCATTAACAATTTCAGTCCCACCTTAACAGTTTTGGTCCCTGTGTTTTTATTTTATAACAGAAATGGTCCCGAACACTAACTCCATTCAGTTTTTCGTTAAGTCTCTCACACACGCCCCACATTTGAGGTGTAAAAATGTCATTTCTCTCCCTCTTTTATCTAGGTTATCATGTAGGTTAACATTTTTATTCAGTCTCATGTAAAAAAGAGTGGTAGAAATGACATTTTTACTCCGTATGTGAGGGAGACTTAACGGAAAATTGGATGTAGTTAGTGTTCGGGACCATTTCTGTTAGAAAATAAAAACACAAGGACCAAAACTGTTAAGGTGGGACTCAAACTGTTAATGATATCAAAACACATGGATCAAAACTGCAGTTTACTCAAACAATAATAATGATCAAACATGTCTAGGGTTTTTTAAGTTTAACAACACTTTATGCAAAAATACACATCAGACGCTCGAAACTTTCTGCCAAATTGACCTCGTCGCGCGGTGAGGTGTAGTCTTCTGGCCGCGTAGCCCGGCATGCTTTCTTGGATGCGCTTGTTTGTTTCCTTGCCACGTCACGCGGTGATGCCATGTTCCTTGGCCGCGTGGCGTGGTGACGTGTTTTCATCGGATTGCTCCTTGATCCTCCTCGCAATCTCCTACTTCGCTCCGGCTTCGGGTATTCACTCAATTAACTCCATTTCTATCCCATTTCATCATAAGTTAACACCGAAGCCTGCAATATCAAACTTGGCTCAATAGTATACAAATTCTAATTAAAACTAGACAAAAGGCAATTAAAACACGTACAAACTCTACACGAGAAACATATATATTTTACTATATATCAAACATCCCACACTTATCTTTTTTCGTCCTCGAAAAAGTTTCGCAATGGAATCATAATCAAGACTAAGGCTATCACATATATAATTCTAAAAACATGTACTTTCAAACAAGCAATGGATCAAAGTAACTGTCAGTAATGTTTCCATTTCAACCCTAACACTAGCTCATTAAGTTTCCCTTCGTGTTTGTTTAGATTTATGTGACATCAACTTATCTAAAGGTTTCACACCTAGGAAGCCATAATCCACCCTATTTAATTGATTGCTTGACGAGGAACATGATTAAATCACAAAGAGTTTCCTACCAGTATAACCTAAAGAACTTAAATTAGTTAAAGATTAGTGTCATATTAGGGTGGTTTAGTGATGGATGATACTTACGGGTATAGACGTATTTTTTTTTCTAAAACAAGATTACCTCACCAAGGGGTGTCGGCTCCAAGTCGCTATCCAAGAGGTAGTGTGACACCCGACATTTTCAGGTTAACGCCGTTAACCCGACTTTCTTAAATCATGTTAAGCCGCAAATTAAATAATGTTTTATACGCACTACACTTGGTTGAAATTATTAATTATGTAATAATAAATACACGATAATAATTCGGGGAATTATTTGAGTCATCACGGGTAACGCTAAACGGATAGTGATTTGGGGAATTACTAGTTTACACGACTCGCAAAAATTACCGAGTGTTAACGTAATGTCTTCCGTAAATTATATTTGTTAGTTAAAGTTTAGTGTTCAAATTATAATTAGTTAAAAGTTCAATTAGTTAACTTTGAAAACAAGTCAAACATTGGTTAAGTTAAGGGACCATTATGTAAAAGTCAATTTAATTGAAATTATATTAACCCAACCCTTCCCATAATCCCATCAATCGTCTTTATCTTCTACTACACACAAACCCTAGCAAACCACCGTCGTGCTCTAATTCGGTCACCCCAGTTGATCACCACCTGCCGCGCACGCCATTGTAATCACCATCTCCGTTCCCGTAGACCACAACCAGCACCAACGGTTCTTCTGTTGCCATCACCATACAATGCCGTCCTTAACAACGTTTGTTGTCACTGCCGGACACCACTGCAACCCCCAATGTCCTCCCTAACGCCACTTGCGGACACCACTCTCATCTGGTACGCATTATTTTATATCCCGTTTGGTCGATCGGTTCGTTTCGGTTTCGCCGCAGGATTTCGTTCGGGTTACAGTTTGGGTTACGAGGGGAATCAGTGAATGTGTGTACATATATACACAGTGTGTGTGTATATAGCTTTATGGGTGTCGAGATTTCAAAGTCATGTTTGATCTGTATGTGTGTTTCAGTGTTTGTAGCAGTAGAAGTATACGCAATATATATATTATATATGTATATGTGTATATGATATAAATAGGTTGTAAAAGATGATATATGTGGGTGGTAAAAGATGAATGTATGTGTACGCATGAGTTTTTTTGAATAACTGATAGGATTGTGGTGTGTGTTGTATGACATGATGAAGATATTATTATGATATGGTGATGATATTGTGTGTGTATTTATATACATTGTCCATAGTTTATTGACCGTACAGTGATTGACAAGTTTGGTGGTGAATTGTGATGTAAATATAAAATGGGATAGGGGTTAGGTATGTGATTGAATAGTATGTATGTCAATCTATGTGCATGCATGAATGTGTTATGTGAGTTTCTTCATTTATTTAGGTGTAGCAGTAAGTGTTTATAAATTGCATATATGGGAATCAGTGTATATAGGTAGTGATTTTATAACAATTTGTTTGGGTGTGATTAAGCATGGAGTTAGTTGATTAATTTTATAACATGGATACATATATTATTATGGATTATGATTTTGATAATAGAATAAAATGGTATGCGTAGATAACTAATAAATTAAAGTTTGCTGATCAAATGGTAGTTGTGTGATGACTAGTTAATAAAGATACTATGATGAGATGACAATGTATTTGTGTTAATGACTTTATGATCAGTGTTAGTGCATGGTAATAATATGTATAAATAGATGTCAATTTTAGATAAGTTAATTCTATGCATGAGTATGGTTGTATTTGACTGGACTTTTATGTGATAAATCTAAATATTTTTAGTCGAGTCCTACGTCAAAAGTCTAATTTATATTTTACATTTTTTATAATTGGGTCTTGGATGCGAAACCGAATCGGAGACGAGTAACCGTCCAAACTTCTTTTAAATCACTAGTAGCTAATTAGTGATCATGAGGTAGTGGGACTACCTAGGCATTACTTGGTAATTCGTAGCTGCACAACCTAAGGTGAGTTTCACGGCCCCTTTTACTATTTTCCTATTGGGGGAGAAAGCACGCACGAAAACACTTTTGATTTTGTATTTACTTATATATCATCATGGCTTACTAAACGTCAAACTTAACATACGAAAGTCCTTTCAATTCTCTCGAACCGTTAATATACGGGGTATAGCGAGGAAGTTCGGGTAGTACTACTGGGTTTGACAAACCCCACCCTCGGCTGGGAGCCGGGCAGGTGTGAATTGTCCTAATCTCATGGCCATTGAATGTTAACAATGGTAACAAGGCACAACATAAATAGTCAGCTCGGATTCGAAACGTTTGAGTAACATGAAAACTTGGGTTAGCTACCTACTGATATATTTGTGATTTACATTATCTCGAAAACTTGTTATTGAACTGTTGTTTAAAACCTGTGAACTCACCAACCTAGCGTTGACACTTTTTAGCGTGTTTTTCTCAGGTGGCCAAGGTTAGCTGAACATCACAATAGGACATGTATCATGGGTCTGCATAGTTTCAAACATTTTGTTTATAATTATTGCATTTTAAATTCTATACTTTGGGGCGCATGTTTTGCGCATATGTTTTACTTTACTTTACGCTTCCGCATTGTTTTAAACGGTTAAACCCTGACGTTTGGTTTTCTCATTTACTGAGACACGTTATTTTTTAAACTCATTTAGAGTCGTTTGTGTAATTAATGACTTGGATCCTGGTTTGTCACGCCTCAAACGGTAGAACTCCGTTAGTGGAATTTGGGGGTGTGACAGATTGGTATCAGAGCATTAGTTATAGCGAACTAGGTTGCATTGCATTGCATTCTAGACTATAACTGTACACTACACTGCATTAGTTACACTCATATGAACTTATTTGTGGCCCACATACATGAGTAGATAACTTGTATTATTTAAGTTCTAGAGAAATTGTTTTCTTCTTCTTTTGGGGCTTTACTTGCGAAACGTTTTCAGTATATTATAATTTTAAACTTGCATTATTTTGGCAACTAGTCGGTGTAATTCGTAGTTTTATGAACCCACACTTTTGTGTACGATTAATGAGACTGGGTTGTTGTCCCAAAGGTTAAGTATAGGGAGGTCTTGATTTGATAGTCACGTGACCTACTATGTGTTACTATACGTCCCTTATTCTGTGGCATATTCATCTGCTATAACATATTAGTTTTAAGATACATTATTTGTTGCAACATGTTGCTTATAGTGTGATCCACTACATGTTGAAACATGCTACAAACTTGCTTAATGTTTTCGTTACTTCTAAGTACCGTATGCTCGCTACATGTTACTAGCAGACTTACCTGGATACTTATCATGAGATCATAAGATACTTGACGTATGATTTCCTTTAGGTACATCACACTAATCATAAACATGTAGCAGATTTGCCTCAGGCTAGTTGTAAGCATACCATATCTCTTCTATACATCCTATACCTGAAATAAGTCAACATATATTATAGATACAAAACCTTAAAAATGATAAGACTTAAGATTAAAGCCCATGATGGTAGACAAACTAGGGTGATTGTGTAAGGTAAATTGACGATTACGGGTGCGCAACGTAATGGTGAATTTACAAGTACACGATGATCCTGGTAAAACCTTTCATGTGGTTATACCCAGAAGCACAAAAGTGAAGAATAACTCAACATAAATCCATCTGAACAAAGGTCTATCTGGAACGAATGTCCATCTCTAATTAATGCACTAATATCAAGATGATCCCCGATTGACACTTACACGATTGAATAAATCTCCTATTCGAATAAAAAGATAAGATTTTAGGAAATACTCTGTAAACAAATGCTTGGTGTATCATATACCCCCCCCCCCCCCGGCAGACTTCTGACCGCAACACTTAAATTCAATCTAAAAGAAAACCCATTGTACCTCAAACGAATAAGAACAACTCATGCAACATCGACATTTTAAGACTACTTTAGTTCGTGAACTTTAATAATATATCATCCTATGACATACAACCATTGGTTCTCTGATCACAACAAATGCTATAGTTAACGAAGATGGAAACACTTATTAAATTTCTTGATCATTTTTGCTCAAAACATGTACTTCCGAACATAGAGATAGTATCAAAATTCATTCTTCATCTGTTTTTAGAACGTCTACGACATCCTTGATGACCATGTTTTGACAACGCATCCTTAATAAAGTCGAGCACCTACACACGGTTGATTCAATTTAATGATCTCTAACAACTCGAATAACAATGTTTCTTTAATAAGACTTGATTCTTGAGAATCTGAATAACAACTCGAAGCTCCGTGATCTAAAATTTCTGAAACAAACTGCATACAAATCGTTGTTAATAAATCTTAAGAGTGGATCTCAAAGAAACTTTTGAATCTCTTCAAACCCGCGATACATTAGACCAGCTGAAATCTTGCAAGTGTTTACTTCAGATGGTCTAAACCTAATGAAACACAAATACAAGCATTCTTAGCTATTAAAGTAACAACGTCTAACACCAAAGGTACGATTTAATTTTCGGGACGAAAAATCTTTTAACAAGGGGATTATGTGACATCCTGAAAATTTTCTTTCTTCTATTCTATTCCGTTGCAGACAACCAATGACACGGCATAATTTTCGGGACGAAAATTCTTTTAACAATGGGATGATGTGACAACCCATAATTTTTTTTTCTTTTATTTTCTTCCTTGCAATCTCAAACCCTTATTGACCTTACTTAATTTTTGGGACGAAAATTCATTCAACAAGGGGATGATGTGACACCCGACATTTTCAGGTTAACGCCGTTAACCCGACTTTCTTAAATCATGTTAAGCTGCAAATTAAATAATGTTTTATACGCACTACACTTGGTTGAAATTATTAATTATGTAATAATAAATACACGATAATAATTCGGGGAATTATTTGAGTCATCACGGGTAACGCTAAACGGATAGTGATTTGGGGAATTACTAGTTTACACGACTCGCAAAAATTACCGAGTGTTAACGTAATGTCTTCCGTAAATTATATTTGTTAGTTAAAGTTTAGTGTTCAAATTATAATTAGTTAAAAGTTCAATTAGTTAACTTTGAAAACAAGTCAAACATTGGTTAAGTTAAGGGACCATTATGTAAAAGTCAATTTAATTGAAATTATATTAACCCAACCCTTCCCATAATCCCATCAATCGTCTTTATCTTCTACTACACACAAACCCTAGCAAACCACCGTCGTGCTCTAATTCGGTCACCCCAGTTGATCACCACCTGCCGCGCACGCCATTGTAATCACCATCTCCGTTCCCGTAGACCACAACCAGCACCAACGGTTCTTCTGTTGCCATCACCATACAATGCCGTCCTTAACAACGTTTGTTGTCACTGCCGGACACCACTGCAACCCCCAATGTCCTCCCTAACGCCACTTGCGGACACCACTCTCATCTGGTACGCATTATTTTATATCCCGTTTGGTCGATCGGTTCGTTTCGGTTTCGCCGCAGGATTTCGTTCGGGTTACAGTTTGGGTTACGAGGGGAATCAGTGAATGTGTGTACATATATACACAGTGTGTGTGTATATAGCTTTATGGGTGTCGAGATTTCAAAGTCATGTTTGATCTGTATGTGTGTTTCAGTGTTTGTAGCAGTAGAAGTATACGCAATATATATATTATATATGTATATGTGTATATGATATAAATAGGTTGTAAAAGATGATATATGTGGGTGGTAAAAGATGAATGTATGTGTACGCATGAGTTTTTTTGAATAACTGATAGGATTGTGGTGTGTGTTGTATGACATGATGAAGATATTATTATGATATGGTGATGATATTGTGTGTGTATTTATATACATTGTCCATAGTTTATTGACCGTACAGTGATTGACAAGTTTGGTGGTGAATTGTGATGTAAATATAAAATGGGATAGGGGTTAGGTATGTGATTGAATAGTATGTATGTCAATCTATGTGCATGCATGAATGTGTTATGTGAGTTTCTTCATTTATTTAGGTGTAGCAGTAAGTGTTTATAAATTGCATATATGGGAATCAGTGTATATAGGTAGTGATTTTATAACAATTTGTTTGGGTGTGATTAAGCATGGAGTTAGTTGATTAATTTTATAACATGGATACATATATTATTATGGATTATGATTTTGATAATAGAATAAAATGGTATGCGTAGATAACTAATAAATTAAAGTTTGCTGATCAAATGGTAGTTGTGTGATGACTAGTTAATAAAGATACTATGATGAGATGACAATGTATTTGTGTTAATGACTTTATGATCAGTGTTAGTGCATGGTAATAATATGTATAAATAGATGTCAATTTTAGATAAGTTAATTCTATGCATGAGTATGGTTGTATTTGACTGGACTTTTATGTGATAAATCTAAATATTTTTAGTCGAGTCCTACGTCAAAAGTCTAATTTATATTTTACATTTTTTATAATTGGGTCTTGGATGCGAAACCGAATCGGAGACGAGTAACCGTCCAAACTTCTTTTAAATCACTAGTAGCTAATTAGTGATCATGAGGTAGTGGGACTACCTAGGCATTACTTGGTAATTCGTAGCTGCACAACCTAAGGTGAGTTTCACGGCCCCTTTTACTATTTTCCTATTGGGGGAGAAAGCACGCACGAAAACACTTTTGATTTTGTATTTACTTATATATCATCATGGCTTACTAAACGTCAAACTTAACATACGAAAGTCCTTTCAATTCTCTCGAACCGTTAATATACGGGGTATAGCGAGGAAGTTCGGGTAGTACTACTGGGTTTGACAAACCCCACCCTCGGCTGGGAGCCGGGCAGGTGTGAATTGTCCTAATCTCATGGCCATTGAATGTTAACAATGGTAACAAGGCACAACATAAATAGTCAGCTCGGATTCGAAACGTTTGAGTAACATGAAAACTTGGGTTAGCTACCTACTGATATATTTGTGATTTACATTATCTCGAAAACTTGTTATTGAACTGTTGTTTAAAACCTGTGAACTCACCAACCTAGCGTTGACACTTTTTAGCGTGTTTTTCTCAGGTGGCCAAGGTTAGCTGAACATCACAATAGGACATGTATCATGGGTCTGCATAGTTTCAAACATTTTGTTTATAATTATTGCATTTTAAATTCTATACTTTGGGGCGCATGTTTTGCGCATATGTTTTACTTTACTTTACGCTTCCGCATTGTTTTAAACGGTTAAACCCTGACGTTTGGTTTTCTCATTTACTGAGACACGTTATTTTTTAAACTCATTTAGAGTCGTTTGTGTAATTAATGACTTGGATCCTGGTTTGTCACGCCTCAAACGGTAGAACTCCGTTAGTGGAATTTGGGGGTGTGACAGGTAGCGCACATGAGGTCTTGGATCACTTGTTATATTTTTTTCATTTTTTTTCAATAGCTACATTGAGCTCTTTTATTTCAAGTTGCTACTTTGAACACTTTGAGTCTGTACCCTATGGACATTTATTTTGCGAAGCGGCACTTCTTTTCAAAAGAAGTATGCTATAAATCCTACTATGACAGTTACCCTTAACCCATTTAAGTTCTAAAAACTACACGGCTGCCTAATATTATATAGTGAAAGCTTTCTTGCTTCTCCTACGATGACGACTCACAAGATATTTGACTTTTAGTGGTTCGACTAAAACACTTAGGGATTCTTTCAAAGCCAGTTGGGTCACCCATAAGTTACTACATGATCAATTCTTGATACTAAAACAAACATTTTCCTCTTTAAAAGCCCAAGTCCTAATTTTATATCATTTTCCATTTGTTGCAAAAACTTATTCGAAAACATTTTAAATTTTTCCATTTTTTTCATGACTCTTTGTGACTCAACGAAACGATTGTCTCACATCCCCACACTTAAACTACACGTTGTCCCCAATGTAGGCATAAAACACGACTCGACCAACTAACTAAAAGTTAAAACTACCAACACAAACCAAAAAAAAATGAAGATAAAAAAGTAAACTAATAAAGAACAAAAAATTACAAAATATAAAGGCAAGGACTTAGCTGATAATGTTGCAAGACTGGCATTTGCAAGACTGTCAAATGTCAGTCTGTTTCTAATGGGTAGCTCACTTTACTCATTCCAAGCATAATCATGTCCACTAAACGACCCAATGGACTCTTGTTTCCATGTTCCACACCTAAACACAATCACTCAACCAATATATCTTGTTTGGAAACATTATAATTGATCACAAACCAACATAAGAAAGCCATAGCAACCCAATTCACCATCCTACCCTTACAATTGTTCACAGATTTAATTCAAATTACAACTCAAGTCAGACAAAGCAAAACAAAATAAAAATAAATCAAACAAAAATGATACAACAGAATTCATTCGCTGCTACTCCTCAGTCCTCATCCTCCTCCTCATCATTGTCATCTTCAAATGTGTTGTAGGTTTGAGCATTTTCCCAACCTCTAGAACCAGGCGCATACTGTTGATGTGGGTAAAAGCTCGAGCTTTCCACGTTATGCTGCTGATAATAACTTGACGTACCAATCTTTTGTTGCTGGGAGTAATTGGCGCTCCCACGTTTTGATGCTGGTACTGATGGTAGTAATCGGGAACCCTAATGTTCATCTACTCCATCATGTATGTCAACCCCTGATTCTACCGATCAAAACCCTCACGCACTGTTTGCCTCACATCGTCAATCTGCTCAGTTACATACCCCTTCAAAAACCAAAACCAGTCTCCATCCTGTTATATAACGAATCCAATGTAAGAACCTCAGGACGAGGCTCCCTTAATGGATAAACGGGTGGAACCCTTTCAGATCTATGCACTGGCCTTTGATAACGAGTCAGGATAGCCGACTGCATAGATCTGGCCGCTTCTAAATCTAGGGGCGACTGACTCTGTGGTCCCTCTCGCGTGTATGCCCACTAAACCGGGTCATACTGCGACAAAACTCCCATCAACCTCAAACACCCCTAAATTCTCGACAATGATAGTAATGTACGGGCCCATGACCAAAGCTGACCTTAGGCCTCTCCATATCTGCCTATGAAAACACATTGCCAAGATACTAGCCCAGTTCATTAGTCTCTTCTCTGCCATATACATCAAACAACAGAGATCCTTCCAATTCACCTTGTTTTCACCTGACCCCTGGCCCACAAACATTAGAGTTAATACCTTATGAAGATATCTCAAAACGGAGTCTGTAATGTCTGAGCTCACCAAGTTTCCTGACCATGGTGCAGTCGATATCGTCCTCGAGAAATTTGCCAAATCCTCCTCTACCATACAACACTCATATCGGTTCTTGAACACACCCCTACAACTTGTGTTAAACTCTTCAGACTCTACTTCTGCCTGTGTGTAGATGTCACACCCCCAAATCCACTAACGAAGTTTTACCGTTAGGGGCGTGACAAACCAGGATCCAGTCATTAATTACACCGAACGACTCTATGTGAGTTTTGAAATCCCAAACGTTATCCCATTAAATGTGGTAATTGAAACGTCAGATCAGAGTAAATAGTTTTTAGTTATGCGGAAGCGTATAAATTCAGTAATAAAAGCAAACCAAACCATGCAGTAAGGAAATGCGCAAAACACGCGCCCAACCCAAGAAACACAATTCAAATAGTTGTTAAACTCAAAACACAGTTCAAATAGTTGTTAAACTCAAAACATAGTTTTTAATGCAAGAAAATGTTTAAATCAAAACATAGTTTTTAATGCAAACCAAACCATGCCATGTCCTAAGTGCGTTGTACCTCAGTGACATGTAAAAGTGAACGGCTAACAAGTGTCAACACGATGGTTGGTGAGTTCACATAATAGGTACATAATTAAGTAAGTTCATTTACAAGTAGAAATATAAATAAAGCATGTCGGTGTAGGTAGTTAGTCTACAGTACATGTCCTTAGAGTCAAGTGTATCTGACCGAAGCTGACATGTGTACACATTACGTGTATAGTTTGCCTGTCGTACATCCCAGCAGAATGCACACGTAAGTATGTTAGGTCAATTCAACACCCGTTCGACAAGTCCATTGTTAGTCCCAAAACACTAATGAATCAGTAATTTGATGAAGATTTGGATCAAAAAGGTAAAATAATGAAGAACAAATGATGAACAATGAAGAACACTACTAAAAACTCAGATTTAATTCATATTGATTTGCATCAGATATTGTTTACATGGAAAGACCTCAAATCATGCTCATTTAAGCTTTTTAAACCCTAATTGCCATTTACTATTTATAGCCTAATAACATTTTGGACTAATGACAATTAGGACCCTATACTTAGACTAAAACATGACAAATGAAAATAATACACATAAAACCCTAATGTTTAGTCTAATATATATTTTGCCATAAAGACAAAAATATATATTACATAAAATACTAAAAATGACGAAAACTATTAACTATATTTTGTTGATACAAAATATATTTATTAACAATAAAACTTCGTCGCCTTCAACGTCTTGTCTCTAATCTTCGTCCCGAACGCGTCGTGTTGACTTTTGCGTTGACTTTGACCGTTTGACTTTTGTTGACTTTGACTGTGTTGATAATAATAGACTATGGGGGAGTATTGTTGGACCTGAATTGTAGTCTAATATTATCAACACAGTCAAAGTCAACAAAAGTCAAAGTCAACGGTCAAAGTCAACGCAAAAGTCGACATGACGCGTTCGGGACGAAGATTAGAGACAAGACGTTGAAGGCGACGGAGTTTTATTGTTAATAAATATATTTTGTGTCAACAAAATATATTTAATAGTTTTCGTCATTTTTAGTATTTTATGTAATATATATTTTTTGTCTTTATGACAAAATATATATTAGACTAAACATTAGGGTATTATGTGTATTATTTACATTTGTCATGTTTTAGTCTAAGTATAGGGTCCTAATTGTCATTAGTACAAAATGTCATTAGGCTATAAATAGTAAATGGCAATTAGGGTTTAGAAAGCTTGAATGAGCATGATTTGGGGTCTTTCCATGTAAACAATATCTGATGCAAATCAATATGAATCAAATCTGAGTTTTTAGTAGTGTTCTTCATTGTTCATCATTTGTTCTTCATTATTTTACATTTTTGATCCAAATCTTCATCAAATTACTGATTCATTAGTGTTTTGGGACCGACAATTGGTATCAAAGCCTAAGAGAGATTCAATTGAATTATTTTATTGAAGATTTACTTCTGTTATTGAAGATTTGTGAAGAAATTTTCAAGGTAGAAGAAAGGGTTATAGAGTGAGAAAGTAGATCTGGTGGGTTTTTTAAAGAGAGAAACCAGATCTGATTTCAAAAATCATCAGATCTACATCAACAAACATAAAATCTCAGCAAAACAACAACACATTTGTGTGTGTGTTCTTGGTGTTCTTCAAATCTTCAAGATTAGTGAAACTAGTTAACATCTGAACGAAAGTTCAAAATTTTGAGCGAATCTATGCCGTTATTCTGCCTGAGCATTTGCATAGCTTCGCCCGTTGTTCTTAGCGAACCTATAAGTTCGCCCGAGACTTTGTAAGCCAGCGAACCTATAGATTCTTGTGACACCACCTACCAAAACCATAAACCAAACACAATCATACATGTTCATAATACCTCTTCATCATGGATCTACAATCAAACCCAAACAAAACCAAACAACACCAAATCAAAACAAATCAAACCCACCTCGTTACTACAACGAAACCATTTCCATTGTTAAAACCCATATTCACAAACCAAGCCAACCAAATCAAGTTTACAATCCTTAACCCAAACCCAAACCCAAACCCATAACTATAACTACGTTAAAACCATAACAAAAAAAATACCAATATTCATCATCACCAACCACACCATATCCAACATCACTGTGTACCAATATTCAACATCACCAACCACACCATATCCAACATCACTGCCATAACCACATCACCATACCTACCAACCTTCTAACTTGAACCACCACTCTCGACTTTATCCCTCACCACTGCTGATGTTACCTCCTTTGAACAACACCACCATCACTGCTGCCACCATCACAGCCATCGCCCATCACCAAATGTAATGACCGTTTTCGAGGTGCTTTTGGTGAACGACAGGGAGAGAGTCAGTTGATGTTTGGGCTGTCCGTGAAACAAAGTTGAAAGAGATCTAAACATTCATCTTTACCACGACAACCAACTCCATTTTTCTAGAACTGAAAGAAGAAACAAAGCGGTGTGTGTGTGGTGTTTCGAACCAGAAAGTGAAGAAAAAGAACTTGAACGTGAACAAGAAGAAACTGAAGAAGAAGCAGCAGATCTAGTTTGATCTTGTGGTTGCCGATGAACAGAAACAAAAGAAAAAGGTTGTTGTTGTGTGTCGATGTTGCATTGTGTTGACGTTGTGATGTTATTGTTGTTTTTACTCGACCGAATCAAGAAGAAGAAAGAAAAAGATGAAGCAGCTGTCGAGTCTTTTGCTGTGTTAATGTTATAATGTTTGTGTTGTTGTAGTAGAAAGAAACCAGAAAAGTCTGTTGTTTTTGATGTTGCGGTTGTTGTTGTTTTTACAAGAAGAAAAAGAAGCAGATCGAGATCTGAGTTCGTTTGTGTTGTTGATGCGTGTTTGTAACCGAGAATGAGAGGCTGAAGATGTTGTTTGTGTTTGTTGTTGTTGTTCATGTGTGTGTGTGTTAAGACAGAGAGAGAGTTTCTTGAACAAAAGAAGAGAGTGTGTTTGTGTGTGTACGGTGGAGAGAGTGAGAGTGAGTTTAAAGGAAAAAGATGAGAGAATGAGTTGAGTTTGTGTTATGTTGTGTTTAAGAGTGTTTGGTGAATACGTTGGTTTGTGTCTGTTGAACTGATGTATGTTTTTAAAAGAGTGAGGTTTGTGTTGATGTCTTTGTATTTAAAAAAAATTACTAATTTTGGTTAGGGTTAGGGTTGTAGGATCTTATTATTTGGGTTTGTTTCTTTTGGGCCTGTGATTTGGGCTGCAAAGTGGGTTGTTTAAGGGCTGAGAATTTTGGGTTGAGCTGCGAAATTTGGCTCGGGTTTTGGCCTGTGATATTGGGCCGTCTTATTGGTTAAGAGGTCTAAACAATGGGCCGTGTTGGAGTCGGTTCGTTTGATGGATGGCCGGGTATTACTAGTGTCCTTTTTTTTGGGCCTAATTTTGAGTTGCACTAATTGTTATTGGACAGGTGTCTATTTTGTCAATCTTTGGGCCAAAAATTTTGTCATTTAAGTTGAAATATTTTTGTCAGTGGCCAGGTCTTTCTAAAATTTATTTTTAGGCCAAATTTTAAACGGGTTATCGATTAAAAGAGAAAGAGGATTTACTAATTACAAACTGGTGGAGGTGATAAACAAACTAAAAAAAATTGAGTTGGATATCAAACGTCGTGAGTACGATGAAGCGATATCTCTGAATTCAAAGATCACCTCAATCTCCAAAGAGAAACCAGAAGAGATATCAGTTTATGCCTCCAATTTCAAAGGTTTACCGAAACCTGAAATTGAAAAGGTACCAAGGGAGATTAAGCACACATCAGTGGGTAAAGATGGAGCTGAATTAAATGATAAAGCTTGTGATGCTGAGAAGGAGGAGGAACAAAAGACAAATACCAGAGTCTGCAACTGCGAGAAGGCTCTTGCTTCTGAAAAAATCATCATGGATCTTCCATACGAGACAGTTCAGGATATGTGTTCTTCTGATTGCAGAACTCGTTTATTTGGTATTTATAAAGCTAACAGATTGTTAATCGAAAATGAAAAATATTTGACTCAGGTAAATAATGAACTTAAACTTAACGAGTCAAAATATTTTGTCAAATTAACAGAAGCTTTGAAAGAAAATGAACATTTGAAAACGAGTCTTTTGAAAAGAAATATGGAAGTCAATATGCTAACTGAACGTGTCGCCCTGGCTGAGTTTGAAACTAGTAAGTTGCAAACTAAACTCGAAAAATGGACAATTTCGGGGATGAAACTTGAGGATTTAATCAAAAGCCAACGGGGGGCTTGTATTAAGACTAGGTTGGGTCATGAAGATAAGACTTTTGTATATCCTCCCCCCAGCACTTACTGTTACTCTCTTACACCAACTCCACACCCGACCAATGAGTTGGTTCATGAGATAATTAAGAAAGATACTGATAGTTTGCATGCGGGATTGGAGGATGTGAATCTTAAAGAGATGCGAGATGATTATGAGTCCCCGACTGGTATTGGATACAGTAAACCGGATGTTGTCAGTCAAGTTTAAAGTAGATGAAATTCCTATATTTGAGCCTGTCAAGAATGTGAAGGAAGAGTTCTTTCAAGAATCACCTAATCATCAAGCTCCAATCACATCAACACATCCAATTCCTATCAATCAAGATCCGCTGGAAGCAGAGGTACTTATTGAAGACTGGCAAGTTCAGATTGTAACATTTGCCCCAAATGGAAATCCGATCCAAAATGAAACCCGAACCCGTTTGAGTATTCACAAAATTATTATTTACTTATCATAAAGTGTAAACGATCATTTAAACATTTATGTTATATTTAAACTATTGTTCTTATATCATTAGTTATATTATTTAAAATAACAAATTTATATGTTATAAACTAATGTTTACAAGATTTATTAAGTTTTATAATGTTAGTTAGTTGGGTTGGTTAGTTAAATTAGAGTTTCATTTAACAAAGCAAACTTAAAGGGTTGATTTAGTATATTGTAAAACTTGAGTTTAAAACCTTTAATACAAATTAGTAACATTTCAATACTTCAGGGTTAAAACTGTAAAATGATTAAAACAAAACCTTTCCCACTTTTTCCGGCCATCAACTCCGGCGTAGCTCCGGCGATCTCCGGCGGCGACTAAAAACCCAAAATCTTATCAATTGAACCTAACTAAATCGTTCCTATCTTCTTATCAGTAAGCTTCGAACTCGAATACATCATAAAAACAACGGAATTGCAGCAGGTTAATCATCCCCTTTATCCCCGGCATTTTAAAAACTAAACTCAACTAAATCGGTCATAAGACTTAAATTAAACCTATCTAAAACACTCCTCTGGTCCTTTATGACTCGATCATGAGTTTAAATTGACACAATCTGCGCGAAATCGGTGAATTATCTTAAATTTAAAACCGCAACTAACTCGAACTCGTAATCGGTGTTTAAATCCAAACCAGTTCTATATATATAACTCAATGTAGTCGCATAACCTAACTTCATCTATCTGCGTTATCAATTTCACTTCCAACACTCATATAATCACCTATTGATCGTCATCAACTTCGTTCTCTGCTTTGTAATCGAACATCATACTTCGGGTTATTCCAATCATCAAAACAGTGGGGGTTTTACTCATAATTCATTGTTGATAGTTTCTGCAAAGTTAATTTTAATATCATCATCACCTTCATCATCAAACTGAATCGCAACAGCTTCATCCTTGTTCCTTCTGTTTTTCCTTGTTCGATCACCAAACCAGGTAATTAAAACCATCCTCGTGTTCGTTTTTATACACTGATCATCGTAGTAATGATCGATTCGATCTATATATTCAGATTGATGTTCGATTTGGGTGATTTTGATTTAGGGTTCATATAGGATTTGGGTGTAAGGGATTTAAACACTGTGAATAAATTTTGATTTGTGTTTAAAGCAGTAAACAAGTTTGGTTCAGTGGTGAGCGTGTATTGTAAGGAAGCTGAGGTCAGGGGTTCGAACCTGGTCTGTAAAATATTTTTAACTATTTCTATTACAAGGTTTTTGTAGATACTTTTATACTGTATTTTTATAAATTAATTATTTTTGGATTGGTGTAAGGTAATATATTTTATAAAAACGTTTTGGAATAGATATTAAAGCATAATACAAAATATATAACACTTATAAAAACATGTATTTATTTTACAATAATATATAAACATTAACTGTATAAGACTCATAAAAATGTAATCATTTTACAATAAAGAGTTTTCTTTTAAAATATATATATACCTATAGAGACATTTATGACTATGAATTTTATAAAGGTATAAAAGACTAGTATTCAATTATTGTATATATATATATATATATATATTAAAGCCTTAAAACGTTATAAAGGTCTATCATATATTAATTTGTTGTCGGTAATTATTTCGATAACTATTTTATGTTTAAAGTGAAATTAACTTAAGGTTTTTAGTTATCTTATTAATAGTATCGTATTTAATAATTTATCATTTGTTCCACATCAATGATAAAATTTATCTTTATATATTTAAATAGTATTTAATATTCCTTTAATCATTACTAATATTTAAAATCCCAAATCTCTATTAGAACCCTAGATTTCCGAATCACCTAGAGTTTATTTATCCTAACTTAGGACTCGTTTCCTTAGGTGATCACTAAAGAGAGTGTCGGTGCATTATTCAAGTTTCATTATTTAATTCATCATCTAATTATCATGTGAGTATTTCATAGCCCCTTTTTACGTTTTATACTTTTGGGGGAATTCATGTGACTTATAAATCATATTTATATTTATTATTTTTACTCATTATAATTATTATACTCATTATATTCATTATATTCAATTCATTCAATTCATGTTATGTGTTTACTTGCATTATGTGTTCATTATATGATAATCATTAATCAAACCGCCGTTAATCAATAATAGATCTATTGGCTTGACAAACCCACCCCATTTATATTCATGCTTTTGCTCAGTGGGTGATTGATGACCGGTTATATATTCATTAATGGCCTGATCTGTGTGATTTTAAGCCTATTCAGTCATTTAGTGTTTGATAATACAATGTTATCTTATGTGAAGCACTTTGCAGTTTATAGTATGACATAACATGGAATTGAATCATTTTACTTATTATAATCATTTCAATCATTTTAATCATTATCTATATCTATGCTAACCTATGTGTACTCACCAGCTAATTCGTTAGCTGACAAATACTATTTTTCACATGATTTCAGGCGTTACAGCATAGTTGAATATCTCAAGATGCTTCACACATAGGATTGATGGACCTAGTTTAATAAAATGGCTATTTATAATGTTTGACAAATTGTTTATTTGATTGATGTATTTGTTAACTGAATATTGAATTTAATAATATTTAATCATTTTAGTATCATGAGCTATGAACAATCATCCACTTTCGTCCGCCTCGATGATTCCGCCATCGGTCAGGGTGTGACAGATTGGTATCAGAGCCATGGTTATAGGGAATTAGGTTATTAGAAATGGAATGACCTAGTCTATAACTAAGCACCCAACACATGAGTCATCTCATGTTATTCATGTTAGTTACTTGCATATTTAGCTGTTTACATTCGTGTTAGGATTTATATGCTTAGTGTTCTACTCTCCCCTACACTAATTCGATTTTCATCATAAATCATATTAACTACAAAAAAAAAAAGAAAAAAAAAGCCTCTATGGCCTATACCTAATTCAATTCGATTTCCTAATCGATAGTCAAATCCAAATTAATAATTTTATTCATGATTTTAAAATTTATCTCGTAAATTTCAAAATTTGTATATTACTCGAGGTTTTCAAATTTCGTCAAAGTCTGAGTTATGTAACTGAACCCGTGCAATACTGGAAGGGTGGGTACCTGTATCTCGGGTGTTCTGTCTAGGAAAAGGTATTCGTATAAATCCAAATCATCCGATGGATCTGTTACCTTACCTGAGAACCCTCGGGGTGAGTGTCCACTTATAGGTAGTCACGTCTTCATTTAAGTTATAAAACTTACTACTTTGATAAGTCAACGTACGCATTTGGTTTGCGAACTAAACGTTGACAATAGAAATATCTCAACATGATTTCAATACCTCATATTTCCAAAGATTCCTTAATTAAAAATATACATATATATATATATATATATTTTTTTTTTCATGATACAAAATAAACAAATAAATAAATAAATAAATAAATAGAGGATTTAAAGTAATAATAATAATAATAATAATAATAATAATAATAATAATAATAATAATAATAATAAATCATCAAAGTTCAATAATCATCAATCCTACATAAATTTAATCAAACTCTTCCTAAAATTAACTAAACACAAAATTATCATCAAAATCACATATAATATCTTTAATCACAACTTCATCATTCAAATTTTAATAAACTCATTATCAAATTCTCATATAAGCTATTTAATCAAAAAAAAATTTATCATCATATTCATATATGGTTCATTCAACTTATTCTAAATCTATTAATCTAACATAAATCATTCCAACTCACTTTTATACGAATGTGACTTCTCTTTTAAACCCTACTTCATATAAATTTTATTTTATTAAATTTTTCTATGAACCTGATTATCTATATATGAATGTAATCATTCTTTCCTCTGACTAAACTTGACTATCTATTTAATCTATCAAGAACCTACCCGTGATCTATTAACTTAATTATCTACAATCTTTGACAAACGTGACACGACATGAGTGTGGTTATCTTCTATGTATGAAACATGATTATTTTAAACATGCTAACTACAAACAAGAATTCACAGGAACCTAAATTTCGATAAACTTAATTACCTGAGCATGAAATCATAACTTATGTGCATCATTATATGAAGTTTTGTGTCCCTTAGACCCGCACGTGACAAAATGAATATGCGAACCATGCAAAGGCTAGTGTAATTACGGGTGCACACGGAATTACAAAAGTCGGTGCATGGAAATCATAGTAAGTTTTGTCGCGTCTTTTAGGCAACGCGACAAATGTAGTGTGATAAGGACATGGTGGATACGCCGCTGGTACATCCTATATATAAGTGTACTTATCACATCATCAAATGAAGTGTTGTTTATGTCTAGTGAAGTTTGTGTAACTTCTAGACCCTGACCCATTGCAAATTAATCTTAACAATGTTCCCGTTTGCGACTTTTATTGATCATTATTCATTATTAACATCTAGTGCTCACGTTGGTGTATTCTTATTCAACTTCTCGGGTTGACGTATTCTTGTTCAGCTCGAGGGAGCTAGATAACGTTAGTACACCTATGATGGAAAGCGCATAATCATGGACAACGTTTCGAGTTGTGCCGTATTTACTCATTTTATTAATCATGTTTACTCATTTATTCATCTGTTCTATTATCCATATACATTTACTCAAATCATTTATTCATTTTATTAATCGTGTTAAATCACCTTCATTTAATTATTTTATTAATTTCTTTTATTCACCATATTTATTCATCTTATCAAATCGCCCTTATGCATTTTGTTTAATCACTTTATTCATTTGATTCCTAATCATGTCCCATTATGATCTTGAGTATCAACCGATCGCTAATCGAACCTCTGTTCAATTGGTTACTTAAATTCACTTTAACTCGAAATATATCAAAATAAACAAAACTCAATAGTTTTAAAATAATTAAAAGTTAAATCTCAAGAAAAGTTACATCACAAACCATAAGGCAACATATTGGTAATGAAGACACAATTATAATAAGTATCAATTCCATTCATTATAACCTTCATTGAAACTAATGTTAATCAAATTTCAGGACGAAATTTCCTAAAGGAGGGGTGACTGTAACATTTGCCCCAAATGGAAATCCGATCCAAAATGAAACCCGAACCCGTTTGAGTATTCACAAAATTATTATTTACTTATCATAAAGTGTAAACGATCATTTAAACATTTATGTTATATTTAAACTATTGTTCTTATATCATTAGTTATATTATTTAAAATAACAAATTTATATGTTATAAACTAATGTTTACAAGATTTATTAAGTTTTATAATGTTAGTTAGTTGGGTTGGTTAGTTAAATTAGAGTTTCATTTAACAAAGCAAACTTAAAGGGTTGATTTAGTATATTGTAAAACTTGAGTTTAAAACCTTTAATACAAATTAGTAACATTTCAATACTTCAGGGTTAAAACTGTAAAATGATTAAAACAAAACCTTTCCCACTTTTTCCGGCCATCAACTCCGGCGTAGCTCCGGCGATCTCCGGCGGCGACTAAAAACCCAAAATCTTATCAATTGAACCTAACTAAATCGTTCCTATCTTCTTATCAGTAAGCTTCGAACTCGAATACATCATAAAAACAACGGAATTGCAGCAGGTTAATCATCCCCTTTATCCCCGGCATTTTAAAAACTAAACTCAACTAAATCGGTCATAAGACTTAAATTAAACCTATCTAAAACACTCCTCTGGTCCTTTATGACTCGATCATGAGTTTAAATTGACACAATCTGCGCGAAATCGGTGAATTATCTTAAATTTAAAACCGCAACTAACTCGAACTCGTAATCGGTGTTTAAATCCAAACCAGTTCTATATATATAACTCAATGTAGTCGCATAACCTAACTTCATCTATCTGCGTTATCAATTTCACTTCCAACACTCATATAATCACCTATTGATCGTCATCAACTTCGTTCTCTGCTTTGTAATCGAACATCATACTTCGGGTTATTCCAATCATCAAAACAGTGGGGGTTTTACTCATAATTCATTGTTGATAGTTTCTGCAAAGTTAATTTTAATATCATCATCACCTTCATCATCAAACTGAATCGCAACAGCTTCATCCTTGTTCCTTCTGTTTTTCCTTGTTCGATCACCAAACCAGGTAATTAAAACCATCCTCGTGTTCGTTTTTATACACTGATCATCGTAGTAATGATCGATTCGATCTATATATTCAGATTGATGTTCGATTTGGGTGATTTTGATTTAGGGTTCATATAGGATTTGGGTGTAAGGGATTTAAACACTGTGAATAAATTTTGATTTGTGTTTAAAGCAGTAAACAAGTTTGGTTCAGTGGTGAGCGTGTATTGTAAGGAAGCTGAGGTCAGGGGTTCGAACCTGGTCTGTAAAATATTTTTAACTATTTCTATTACAAGGTTTTTGTAGATACTTTTATACTGTATTTTTATAAATTAATTATTTTTGGATTGGTGTAAGGTAATATATTTTATAAAAACGTTTTGGAATAGATATTAAAGCATAATACAAAATATATAACACTTATAAAAACATGTATTTATTTTACAATAATATATAAACATTAACTGTATAAGACTCATAAAAATGTAATCATTTTACAATAAAGAGTTTTCTTTTAAAATATATATATACCTATAGAGACATTTATGACTATGAATTTTATAAAGGTATAAAAGACTAGTATTCAATTATTGATATATATATATATATATATATATATATATATATATATATTAAAGCCTTAAAACGTTATAAAGGTCTATCATATATTAATTTGTTGTCGGTAATTATTTCGATAACTATTTTATGTTTAAAGTGAAATTAACTTAAGGTTTTTAGTTATCTTATTAATAGTATCGTATTTAATAATTTATCATTTGTTCCACATCAATGATAAAATTTATCTTTATATATTTAAATAGTATTTAATATTCCTTTAATCATTACTAATATTTAAAATCCCAAATCTCTATTAGAACCCTAGATTTCCGAATCACCTAGAGTTTATTTATCCTAACTTAGGACTCGTTTCCTTAGGTGATCACTAAAGAGAGTGTCGGTGCATTATTCAAGTTTCATTATTTAATTCATCATCTAATTATCATGTGAGTATTTCATAGCCCCTTTTTACGTTTTATACTTTTGGGGGAATTCATGTGACTTATAAATCATATTTATATTTATTATTTTTACTCATTATAATTATTATACTCATTATATTCATTATATTCAATTCATTCAATTCATGTTATGTGTTTACTTGCATTATGTGTTCATTATATGATAATCATTAATCAAACCGCCGTTAATCAATAATAGATCTATTGGCTTGACAAACCCACCCCATTTATATTCATGCTTTTGCTCAGTGGGTGATTGATGACCGGTTATATATTCATTAATGGCCTGATCTGTGTGATTTTAAGCCTATTCAGTCATTTAGTGTTTGATAATACAATGTTATCTTATGTGAAGCACTTTGCAGTTTATAGTATGACATAACATGGAATTGAATCATTTTACTTATTATAATCATTTCAATCATTTTAATCATTATCTATATCTATGCTAACCTATGTGTACTCACCAGCTAATTCGTTAGCTGACAAATACTATTTTTCACATGATTTCAGGCGTTACAGCATAGTTGAATATCTCAAGATGCTTCACACATAGGATTGATGGACCTAGTTTAATAAAATGGCTATTTATAATGTTTGACAAATTGTTTATTTGATTGATGTATTTGTTAACTGAATATTGAATTTAATAATATTTAATCATTTTAGTATCATGAGCTATGAACAATCATCCACTTTCGTCCGCCTCGATGATTCCGCCATCGGTCAGGGTGTGACACAGATGATGAATCAATGACAAAGGAAAGTCTTGGAGACTCAAAGATCAAGATGTCATCTACAACTGTCAAATCTGAAATGCTTCCAAAACCTGAATCAAGTCAAATCAGGATCTCATTTCCAGCTGCAAAATAAGTCAGTCAGCCATCAAAAGCTCAAAAGAAGAAGCTTTCACCTCTGTCCATCATATCTCAAGTTTATAAAAGACTTGAGAACAAGCAAGTGAAGATCTCATCTCCCATCTGACAAACCACAACTCAACAAAAGAAGCCACAAGTTTGTTTCTCTCTCACTACTAAAAAAAGCCACAAGCCTCTCAACAAGTTGCATCAAGCTCGAAGAAAGCCCCACCCCCAACTGCTCCACACGGGTCAGTCAAGCTTCAAAAGCCATTCAAGGCTTGCTTCAAGTGTGGAAAGGATGATCATGTGCTCAAGAAATGCCCAAAAGGACATGCTTCGGACGGTAAAGGCAAACAGGTTTGCTTCTCCGGATCAGTGTCTAGAAAGAATCCTCCACGTGGTAAAGGTAAACAGGTTTGTTTATTTGAATTTCAAGTTAACAATCATACATCTTTGAATGGTCGGATGACAAACATTCCATCCCTACCTTCTCATGTGAAGCCGATTTCACATGATTCAAAGATGAATGTGACCACATCATCAAAACCAAAATCTTTTTCCTCAGGGCTTAAACAGAAAATAATTTCCAAATTTAACTCTTTCAAATAAAAAATGTTTGCACCTAAACAAATTTGACAAATTAAAAAGAAAGAGGAAAAGATAAGTGATACAAAAACTCGTTGTGAGTTTAAACAGATGTACTACGCTGATGAAAATGGAACGCCCATGACTACGATGGCCTGGGTTCCCCTTTCTAACTAATCTGTTAATGAGTGCAAGAACATTTTAGGAGGACTGTTAGTAATCCGGTTTACTGACAGAGAATGTTCCTTATTCAAATTATCTTTCTTCGATTTTCACACATCTATTTTCACAGCCACTACATTTTTCTTGATAACTCATTTAGAATCTTTTGATGGGGTAATATGGAAGGCGTTACTTTGGTAATTTCTGTTTTATATATAATAAATAGTAAAAAAAGAAAAAAGTGAGAAAGCCTAACATTTTTAGTTGTATTTTTGATCAAGTTTGCACATCTCTTGTGTCTTTTGAAAATTTCAATTTTGTGCTGAAATAGAAATTTTGGGGGAGTAATATCTCAAACGAAAATGTACTGAATATCATTAGTCCAAAATTCCTTTTTGTGTAAATATTCTGCGTCTTTTGAAGGTTTCAGGTTTGTATGGAAAGCATCTGAAGGAGGACGTTAATTTGTGTAATGATGTGTCAATAGGCTCACCCCAAATACAATTTGACAGCAATTTGGTGATCCAACTAAATTCAATAAGAGATCGGTGATGAGGAGTACTTTCACAGACATTTGGCCTGCTCAAAGTAATAAGTTTTGACAAAAATAGGCTGAGAGTATTTGTTTCGTGCTTGATTTTACCAAAATCCAAACCCTTTAGCCGTAGTCCTGAATGACGCTTCTCATTAGCTCTTCAGAATTTTATTTTCGTGCTTATCTCCTCTGCTATACGGAAGTATTGACCAGGAGTGATGATCTTCTCTGTTATATGTAAATATAGACCTGAAGCTCTCATCAGCACGCACAGATGATCATCTCCTCTGTTATACGTCGGTATAGACCTAGAGCGCTCATCATCTGCAACCAAATGAAAAGCTATGCTCACAATGTTTCTACATCAAGTTCATTGTATGACGCATCATACATAAAAATATGCTCAAATGTAAAGCTAAGCTCACAATGTTTCTACATCAAGATCATTGTTTGACGCTTCATACATTAAACCCAACTCCAATTCACTCTCAAGAACATTCACCTTGATTATTAATTAATCTTGGTCTATGCACACCCAAATAACAAATCTTGCTGAATCATCTAAACTCAATAAGCCATGATGTCAAAACAAGTTACTTCGCTGAATGTTTGTGAAAACCAAATCGCTTGAGTTTCTTCAAATCGAACCAAAACATGATAATATCGTCACAGATTGTTTGTTGAAAGGAACAAGGCATGGGTTTAAATTGACAAACATATTGACAATCTCACCAAGTCTATGTTTCTCTGGATGGTTGCTCGAAACGCATTATCGGATATCCTTTTGTGAAGTTTTTTATTTTTGATTTATTTTATGTTTGGGTTCTGGAGTCTTGCTGGTCTTGTGTGTCTTAAGGAATGTGTTCACTTTGTCTAAAATATTTGTGATATAGTCGGACTCGTCCTCTCATTTTCGAATTTAAAAATAAAAAAATAAAAAAAATCAAAAAGATTTTTAATTTCAAATTATTTTCAAGTCTTCCATATTATGCTATTAAAATGTTATCATTTTCATATGCATTTCACGGGAAATTGCACACAAAAACGAACACGGGTTCGCTTGTCTTCATACACAAATAAGCATGGGTTTATTTTGTTTAATGAAATGATCTAATGAGAAATCTCGAGATTTTGTCTGTGATTGTTGTGTTACAGATATTTGCTGCAAAAGATGGCCGATCATCAGTTGAGCAAAGCACCTGACCAGAGAACCTGTTCCTCAAAGTTTTTCATAAGATACCGAGCTAGGAAGCCTCCTCCTACATCTTTTGAAGCACTCAAGAAAAGATAGTTGTAAAGTCGTTCCAGATTTTACGAAAGGATGCACGCAAAATGGGGAGCACATAAAATGGGGGAGCTTGAGATAAAAGATCTTCAGCAACATAATTTGGCAAGCATCAGTCTTGGGGGAGTTTTGTTGGATTTGAAATTAAGACTGAAGCTTACCAAATTAAAGATCTAACTGTATTGACTTATCGGTGCTGAACACGATGCAAGACGTTGATAATAATAAACTATGGGGGAGTATTGTTGGACCTGAATTGTAGTCTAATATTATCAACACAGTCAAAGTCAACAAAAGTCAATGTCAACAGTCAAAGTCAACGCAAAAGTCAACACGACGCGTTCGGGACAAAGTTTAGAGAGAAGACGTTGAAGGCGACGGAGTTTTATAGTTAATAAATATATTTTGTGTTAACAAAATATATTTAATCGTTTTTGTCTTTTTAGTATTTAATGTAATATATATATATATATATATATATATATATATATATATATATATTGTCATTATGACAAAATATATATTAGACTAAACATTAGGGTTTTATGTGTATTATTTCCATTTGTCATGTTTTAGTCTAAGTCTAGGGTCCTAATTATCATTAGTCCAAAGTGTCATTAGGCTATAAATAGTAAATGGCAATTAGGGTTTTATAGGGCTTGAATGAGCATTTGATTGAGGTTTTCCACTTTTGTCAATCTAATGCAATCAATATGAATCAAATCTGAGTTTTAAGTGTGTTCTTCATTGTTCATCATTTGTTCTTCATAATTTTTACCATTTTGATTCAAATCTTCATCAAATTACTGATTCAATAGTGTTATGGGACCAATCTGTCGTGCTAGCGCGACTAGCCCAGGTGGGGTTTGTCAAACCTAGTAGTACTACTCAAAATTCCCCAGCTATTTCTCAAATACTAACGGTCAACTAGGTATCCATGAGGACTTTCATGAACAATAAAAGTAACTCTAACTAGACATGCGACATACCAAATTTCTAAATCTGTAAAGTAATTGTTCGTCTTTCCATCCCATAAAAGGGTAGAATAATAGAAAATACGGTTCAGTGAACTCTCCTTAGGTTGCACAACAATTCAGTTTAAAAGCACAATGTAATACATCAACCTAAATAATAGTAGGTCTATTAATGTGTGTTCATGTAGGGTCATAGAACCCTATACATCCAAATAGTCAAACGGTTTGTGCGAGATTAAAAAGTTTGACTCTTTGACCAACTTTGACTAAAGTTGACTTTTGTTGACCCGAGTTGACCCACGACCCGTTGGTGATTTATTAAGTGTAAGTATGTTTCATTTAGTGTATTTGTTCATATTAAGTTTACAAATCACATCACAAGACACGTATTCAAAGAATTCAATTTCTATTTTCATTAAAGTTTCATTTATAAGAAAGTGGGACGTTTAGAACATGTTTTTCACAAATCAACATCCTAAAGGTTTTCAGACTTTAATATGCACACCAACTACTACACACCAATCATACCATGAACTACAACACAATAGCACATACTAACACTTACCGTTACCAATTTAAGCTAATTAATGTGGCATGTGTGATCATTTCAAGACACATATCAATAATCACGTGTCTTTGTGTTCCAAATAACATAGTAACACTTTCTCATAGCATCCTAGTTAACTAGAACACACATTCTATATTCTCAACAATCAAGTTCATACAAACGGGTCATTAACCAAACAAAACTTTTAGATACCATTTCCAAGTCAAGAGTTAGTTTATCATTCACAAAGTTGCCTACAATCTCCCATATGAAATTTATTCATGTCTGTATCCTCAAAACTACTAATCATGCACCCTGGTGTACGTTCATGACAAAAAGTTTCCACAATTAGAAAGTCATCCCAAACCAAGTCGGATTTCCACGTTCAAATAACCAAAATTCGTCTAATGCATCATACAAACATACTAGTATCATCACAACAACCATTAGATGTCCACAACATGCATTTTCACATGAACCCTAATGAAAAAGTTACTATTTTTAGTAGCATGACAAAACGAGCATGAATTTTCATAACCAACAATTCAACTTTCATTCAAATCATTCTATTAACATATATTCCATCTCATTTCACCATGATCATGCATGCAAGGTCAAATTCTAGTGACTGCCTAGTTCCTATCAACCCTAATTTTTATAAAAACACTAACATGGATTTAATTGACTATTTGATCATCAAAACATCAAATGAACCTAAAATCAATATCCAATTCCACAACAAAATCACCAATTGACAAATTTGGATGAACTAGGGTTTTATTTCTACAAATTTTGTAATATATAATGATGTTTAGGATTAAAACTTACTTGTGTGTGTTTGCAACTTCAATTAACAAGAAACAACACCACCAATCAATCAAAAAAATCACGAAATCAAGAACTTAGGGGTTCAAGGCCTTTGTGGCCGTAGGTTTTTGGGTGTATCAAGGCCTTTGTGCCGTTTTTTTTTTAACAAAATAGGGTTAGGGTTTAATTTTGTTAAATGATTAAGTTCGGTTGGGCTTTGGGCCATCCATGGATCACATAGATGATGTATGGACTATTTTTTGTTACGGTTTGTAAACACAATGAAGATTCTTCTTAAACATAATTTTTCGTTTCATAAAATTACCGAATTCTGCAAAAGGTTAAAACCGAAAAATTACCAATTGCTCGGAAGTTCAACAATTAAGCACACATGTTACCTAAGATGTATATTTATTGTGTTTGCATCAAGTAAATTCACCAACGCCCGGGTATTAACTCGTGTGATCGTTTCATGTGACGTTTCTGTAACAATTTGTACATTTAATTCATCAAATTAAATGAAAAGTATAATTGTGTTAACGTGATTAACATAGTTTGGCTAACGAGGTTAACTGGGATCAACCTTTTCCTCTCCTCCACACCTCGTACGATTGGATAGGCACGTATGATAGAAACGAGCGAATCGCTACATTGGAGACGAGAGGCACGTATGATAGAAACGCCATTCTTAGCATTGTGGAGCATCTGGATGCGCAGGCGGCAGAACCACCAGTGGAGCCGGAGGTGAAACCACCAGTGGACCCAGGCAGTGATGAAGAGGGTAGTGTAGGATCGATGGTCTCACCTTAGATTTTTATCTAGTTATCTGTTCTTGTCTTATTTTTCTCTTATTTTATCTCTTGACTTAGTGGGCAGGGTTGTTTCCCACAAAAACTGAAAACTTTGGATTATGATGTTTGACTGGTATTTTGTGAGAAATTGCAAATTATTTATCAAGTATTGTTATTTGAACTTGGATGTTCGGTTGTGTTAATTTATCTTGTTTACTTATACATGGATGATAGTAACTTGTTGGGTACTTATTCATTGTTGTATTTTGTGAATTTAAAGTATGGCTGGAAATGTTAACATGACTCCTGCTGAGCTGGCAGCTTTGATTCAACAGCACGTTCAGGCGGCAATGGCAAACCAAGCCCAATAGCCCCTGGTAAATCCGGAAAAACCATGAAATTTTTTTTTTATTTTGTATCCGCTATAGCCTATCACTTCTTTCCTAACTCTCAAGTATGATCAATTCTCGTTGATTTGAACGCTCGAACTTGTGCTTTGACAATTCTATTGTTCCAGCGCCACCAGTCTGTACCTTTAAAATATTTCTGGACTGCATACCGCACCATTTCAATGGAACAGAGGGAGCAGTGGGTTTAATTCGTTGGATAGAAAAGATTGAATCGGTTTTTGCTAGGAGTGATTACCTCCTCGAGAACAAGGTGAACTTTGCCACCGGACTTTAAGTGGGCCAGCCCTAACTTGGTGGAACCATGAGACACAACATTTGGGGTTGGAGGCTGCTAATGCCTTAACATGAGAGCAGTTCAAGCAATTAATCAAGCGTGACTATTGTCCTCGGGATGAAATCCATAAGCTTGAAAAGAATTTTATCATTTGAAAATGGAGGGGTCAGAAGTATAGGCTTATACCACCAGATCCCATGAACTTGCTACATTATGCCCGAATGTAACACCCCAATTTTTATGGTAAGACATGTTTACGTAATTATGCTTATATAGATGCGCATTTAAATGATTATGATTTGAAATGATGTATGACGCTTATGATATATGCTATGTGTGATGATTATAATGCACGAGAATGTAAAACGTTATGACTAATTACTTGGTAATTAGAAAAAGGGAAGGACTAATGAAGAGGTTATGATGTAATCATGGGCCAAACAAGATATGTTGGTTGCTTGATTGTGTTTAGGCGTGGAACATGGAAACAAAAGTCCATTGGGTCGTTTAGTGGACATGGTTAAGCATGGAATGAGTAAAGTGAGCTACCCATTTGACAGTCTTGCAACATTATCAGCTAAGTTCTTGCCTTTTTATTTTTGTAATTTTTTGTTCTTTATTAGTTTATTTTATTATCTTTATTTTTTTAGCTTTTAGTTTTGGTTTATGTTGGTAGTTTTAACTTTTAGTTAGTTGGTCGAGTCGTGTTCTATGCCTACATTAGGGACAACATGTCGCTTAAGTGAGGGAATGGGAGACAATCGTCTAGTTGAGTCAAAAAGGGTCATGAAAAAAATATTTGAAAAATTGTAAATGTTTTTGAATAAGCTTTTGCAACAAATAGAAAATGATAGGAAATTAGGACTTGGGCTTTTAAAGAGGAAAATGTTTGTTTTAGAAAGAAGAATGGATCGTGTAGTAACTTGTGAGTGACCCAATTGGCTTTGAAAGAATCCCTAAGTGTTTTAATCGAACCATTAAAAGTCAAAGATCTTGTGGATCGTCATCCTATGAGAAGTAAGAAAGCATTCACTAAAGAATATTAGACACCAGTTAGTTTTTAGAACTTAAATGGGTTAAGGGTAAATGCCATATTAGGATTTATAGCACACTACTTTTGAAAAGAAGTGTAGCTTCGCAAAAAAAATGTCCACAAGGTATAAACTCAAAGAGCTCAAAGTAGCAACTTGAAATAAAAGAGCACAATGTGGCCACTGAAAAAAAATTAAGAAAAAATAAAACAAGTGATCCAAACCCTCATGTGCTCTACCGTTGGGATAGCGACTTGGAGCCGTCACCCTAGGGTGGGTGATCTTGTTTTAGAAAAAAAAAGAAGTCTATACCCGTAAGTATCATCCATCACTGAACCACCCTAATATGGCACTAGTCGTTAATTAATTTAAGTTCTTTAGGTTATACTGGTAGGAAACTCTTTGTGATTTAATCATGTGCCTCGTCAAGCAATCATTTAAATAGGATGGATTATGACTTTCTAGGTGTGAGACCTTTAGATAAGTTAATGTCACATAAATCTAAACAAACACGAAGGGAAACTTAGCGAGCCAGTGTTAGGGTTGAAATGGAAACATTACTAACAGTAACTTTGATCCATTACTTGTTTGAAAGTACATGTTTTTTAGAATTATGTGATAGCCTTAGTCTTGATTATGATTCCATTGCGAAACTTTTTCGAGGACAAAAAAAGATAAGTGTGGGATGTTTGATATATAGTAAAATATATATGTTTCTCGTGTAGAGTTTGTACGTGTTTTAATTTCTTTTTGTCTAGTTTTAATTAGAATTTGTATACTATTGAGCCGAGTTTGATATTGCAGGCTTTGGTGTTAATTTATGAGGAAAGGAAGGGTCTAGAAATGGAGTTAATTAAGTGAAGTCCCGAAAGCCGAAGCGAAGCAGGAGATTGCGAGGAGGATCAAGGAGCAATCTGATGAAAACATGTCACCACGCCACGCGGCCAAGGGACTTCGCCTCACCGCGTGACGTGGCGAGGAAACAAACAAGCGCATCCAAGAAAGCACGCCGCACTTCGAGGCCAGAAGACTCCACCTCACCGCACGGTGAGGTCAATTTAGCAGAAAGTTTCAAGCGTCTGATGGGTATGTTTGCATAAAGTGTTGTTTAACTTAAAACCCTAGACAGTTACGAACGGAGAGAGTTTTTAGGCGATTTTCAGAGCTGAAGACGAAATTTTTGTTGCATTCAAAGCTACGAGATCACGTTTTCAGAGAGGATTAACGTACAAGCGGGTTCTATCATCCATATCTCTTATTTTTGTTTTGTTCTTTTCAATTATGAGCTTGTTCTTTATTGTTTTGTTCGATTGTAAGATGCTAGGTTAAACTTATTGAATCACCCAGGTGTCATGATGAACCGTTGACTTTAGTATTTTGATTATTTGGAATATTGTTATGTTCTGATTGATTGGTAAAGTAAACGTTTAAGATTTTGATTGATTGCATTTTCATATACTTGTGAATGTTCGATGATTATTGTTGTTTTGATAACACTTGGTGAATGTCTTTCATAGGATGGGGTTTGTTTAAGTCATTTCCTTGTAGGTTTTTGTCTTTTATGGTTGATTTGCAATAAGACTATAGAAACGACTTTTTTGAATCAAACGAACGCAAGTGTGTGGCTTTCCTAGTAACTATGAGGTGATAGGATAATTAATGTGTCTTTCTTGATAGATCGGTTAAATAAAGTGCTTTGTGAGGAGTCTGTTTAGCTTAAGTTTATCAAGTTTGTGTGTTAAAATCAATTGAACTCTTGAATTATTGACGATGTCCAAACCGTGAGGTAGGGTGTCAATTTTCTTACTTTATCATAACTCGTTAGACAAATGTGAAGGAGTCTAACTTTTCAAACTGGTGTTCATTAATAATTTGTTAGAAACTAATATGTGTCTTCTCGAAAATGGTCGAGGGTCCTAGTTAAGCTTCTAATGAGTGTTCATTTTAAGATCCTAGTCTCTTAACTGTTACAGCTTCCATTTAGTTAAAAACCAAATCATCGGGATTCTACCCTAGGTGGTTTCAACCTTCATTATCTGATTTAAACTTGTTTTTAAAACTACTTTCGTTCTTTTCACTTTATGTTTATAATTAACTTAAATTTCACTTTAGTTTAGTTAAACCCCCCTTTGTCACATTATAGTTAATACAAGCCGTGTCTTTAATTGAGTCTAGTTTGCTAGTTAACGTAATTAAAAGAGTCTTGTGTGTTCGATAACCGGACTTACTTAGCTTTATTAGAGTCGATCGGTACACTTGCCGGTTTTAATTAAATTTTAGGAGTCTAGATTTATTACTAAATGTCTAGATTAGTTACTTTTGTTTATTTGAAACATAACTACTTTTTGCACATCAACCTCATAAGAATGTAGTTATTTTATTTGGGCATTTACTATATTAAAAAAATCATAAAGACGCCTTAAAATCTAACTTTAAAAATGCTCAAATGTGGATATAATGCCATCAATCACATCCTTCATTTGTTTCTTCAAGCTACACATTTGAATAAACAATGGTGAAGTAGTTGACTAAAATTAGACGTTTTCAATACCGGTTAAAGTGGCCATTGCAGGGTCGGTTCACCACATCAGCAACTTTTTTGTTTTGCCCATTTTAGAAAAACAGTTATGAATAACTAATGAATTAACTAAGATCATAATGCCTTAAAAAAACGAAATGGGATACAAAAACAGGTGATGTTGCATACCTCTTGACACAATGTTAAAGTTTGGCGAGCGCCAATTGTAACCTCCTCATGGTTATCTTTTACTTCCAAGTTTATCACCAGTACTGTATTGGTTTCAGAAGAATATGATCACTGTTGGTACAAATCCGGGAGCGTAGGTAGTAACGGATCTGGATCAACGGGAACCTCCTATTTCTTCACTTCTTGGTTCTACAAAGTTGGTTCTCTGCACAAGCAACAACGCGTTAGGGCACCACGAAGAACCGAAGGGTGGTTTCTCCGTGATAACCCTCCGGCGTGGCAATCAGTATATTGATTATGAAATGATAGATAAGTGTGTGTGATTGAGTGTGAGGAGAGTGAAGAGAGCATGAGAACTTACTCTCTTGGAGAGTCCCCTATTTATAGTATACCTGATTAGGGTTATTGATAGTTGGCGCGTGGGTCCCGCAAGGGGACATACCTTTTGCACGGTTCTCGTTTATTGGCTTGCAGGGCTTTGTACCTTTGTTATGCGCCGGGCACGATTGTGTTCCCCGCAACTGGGCGCGAGGTGGTACCAAGTACTAGTTCCTGATTGGTGGTGCTCTGACTATCCACACATGGGGCGCCACGTTGCATGCCATATCTGTCGGGTGACGTAGGCGGGTGATGTTGGCGGGTCGGGTGACACGAGCGGGTGATATTGGCGGGTCGGGTGACACGAGCGGGTGACATTGGCGGGTCGGGTGACACGAGCGGGTGACATTGGTGGGTCGGGTTTGACCCGTTTGGGTACAATACCCTTCAATCACGAGTATGAAGATCTGCATATAAGTTATCAATGGTAAAAGAAGTTTTGGAAACAATAATATTAATATCCAGAACAAGATTAATCACTGAATATGGAGACTCCAAATGACCAAGCATTAAAAACACCACTTTTTGGTAAAAAGGGAAATTTTGTAAGTTACTTCATGGTTTGCTACTTTGCCTCACACATGATTAATCAACTGTGGGTGTCTTTCACCCGTTTGACCCATTTCATTGATCTCAATCCAGCTTAAAAGAATTATTTGGTGTCTCGGATTAAGCACAACCCAAATCGACCCATTCATCGATAAATAGATAAAAGTGCCACCTTTACCAAAAAGCATCATGTTTTCTTGAGTAGTATAAGTAGGGATGAGATCGGGACGGGTACCGGTACCATTTAGTACCAGTACCGATTTTTAAGAAAAGTGGGTACCGGTACCGAATTTAGCGAGACGGTACCCGTACCGGTACCGGTATTTCGGTACTGGTACCACGTTGGTACCGGTTTCATGTTTTATCTTTTTTTAATAAAATTTATTCGTTTATTTCGGTTTAATTTTATACTTTTTAATATAACTATACTATAATATACTTGAATATAAGAAAAAGAAATGAAATATAGTATAAATTAATTAAAAATCATATAAACTTCATTAAATTTAAAAGTTAATAATCTAAAAAATATTATTAAATGACTCAAAGTTGTAAAGAAAACACTTTATAACATTAAGCATGTAATACACAACATTTATAATATCTCAAATTATATAAAATATACTAAAAAAACTAGTTTTTACTAAACCGGTACCAACGTGGTACTAACCGGTAAAGTACCGGTACCGGTACCGCCTAATACCGGTACCGAGTTTCAGGAAAAGTGGGTACCGGTACCGATATTACTAAGTCGGTACGGTACAGGGACGGTACTGGTACCGGTACTCGGTACCAAAAGCTCATCCCTAGTATTAAGTCCATACTGAACATTTACTCAGCTTCCCATCTTCCACATGTGACAAATTTCACTTATATATTCAAACAAACCTCATCCGCTTAATACATGCTTTGGTGTTGAAGTGCAAGAAGGTCATTCAACCAAGGCCGGCCCTTGGGTGGGGCAAGGCGGGCGACCGCCCCGGGGCCCGGTCTCTCGAGGGCCCGAAAAAAAAATTAAATTTTTTTATATAATTAGCCATTGAACAATGATGTTCTATCCCAAAGTAAACATTTACAACCCATTTAACCCAACTACTCATGCTAATGATAGTTTGGATGAAGAGGATGTTAATGCTAATTAATGTGGATGAGGAGAATGTTCATGTTATTCCTAATATTGATATTTTTGATCCAAGATGTTGGGATGAGCTTAGTTAAAATATGATTGATATGTTTGTTAATTAAAAATGATCCAAAAAAGGATTTGACTATTGTTAATGGTCCGGTGGATAAACGTGAAAGACGGTTTTCTAACAAAATTTATACAAGCTTTAAACAATATTGGGATGAGCAATTGAAAATGATATATTAGAGGGTATGAACTATCAAGACTTGATCGAGAACTTTGCCTAAAAAATGCTAAGATAGAGAGCGGTCTGATTCGGTTAGTTATGTAAACTAAAACATTCAGCTACAATACTTTTGCTTTATTTATTGTTATGACAATTATCGCCGCCTTATATATATATTTTTGCCAATTATTACACACTTTAGGGGCCCAAAAATTTTTTTCGCCCCGGGCCCATCGAAAATTAATATGACGTAGGACCGGCCCTGCATTCAACTACCTAGCTTCACTTAATGAATTTTTAAACAGCATGACAAAAATTACTGATAATATCTTGTTCAGTCAATAAATATATGAAACAATGCAAAACAATTCGTAGCTGCCTGAATTACTTGTCTCCATTTGTGTTATGATATCAAGCATATAAAAGAGCGTTCATATACAATATTAAGCGCACAATTATGCACTAAACGTAAGGCATGTCTAATAAATCATACAAAAAAATCTAACTATAACATTTCATTAAACGTTTCTACTTGGTTAAAGCTAAAGAAAAGTACCTACACAGGGCAATCTCAAATCATGCTTTAAGAGCATTGTACATTATACATCAAAAACTTATGTTTTGAAGGAAATATGATATCTTACGGGTTTAAACGGTGAATATGAACCCCCCCCCCTTTTCTTAAACCTATATACAAATATAAGAACTACAAATTTGTATGAGCATATCATGTGAGCCCCCAAGAAGTAAAGGTAAACACACTAACTAACCTTCAACAACCATATCAAAAACTTTTTCGTCGAACGTAAACACAACATCAAAGTGTCCATCCGGTCCATTTTCTTGCCACTGCTAAGGTGCAGTTTTAACCGCCAAGTTCCTCTTAAGCATAGGTAGTATGCCATTTCGCTTATAGCTATGCAATAATCAAGAACAAAAATCTCTTTATATATCCCAACATCATGAACTATAAGAATCAAACAACATAACCCTTTAACTACAAGACTCACATTGTAACTACCATATGAATCATTCCTTGTTTGTGGCCTAGTGGCAAGATGACTTGAGTTCTTCAAAGGAGACTCAAGTTCAATTCTAACCAGTTTCACTTTTGGTGGATATTGGCAATGAAGCTCGTCTCGGGCTACCACCCGGTTTCGTGTCTGAGCCTAAGGGTTTTACGTAACATAGTTAAAGATTCTTGCCCGCCTTTTCCTTTGAACAGTTGATTGACGAGTTTCGACTCCAGACTCCAATCAACTTGGCCTGTAAGGAGGGTTGTAGTGAGCATTCGCTGCGTACGCAGTAATGGGGGAGCGCCAATGCCGACGGAAAACACCTATTGGTGTCAGAGACGGGGTCTTGATCTCAATCCTTACATCTCTAAGTGCTTCGGTCATGGGTCGTTGCACCACCCTGTTCTAAAAAAAACTATCATATGAATCTTGGTGATAGGGACCCTTTGAGCGGGTTAGACTCCTAGCCTTTTGTAGTAGGCAAACACTCCCAAGAAATAAGATGGAGAACACAAGACTTGAAACAACTTTTCTTAATTCATTTCTTAAACTCAAAATACAATACAAGAGATATAAATATGCAAACCTACTCCTAAAGAAAAGGAAACTATATATGCTTGTTAGGATTAGATCACACACGAAACACAAACAACGATCAAAACAATAACGAGACACGCGATTTATGGTGGTTCGGTCACGGTGTATGACCTACGTCCACTTTTGGGTAACTAGGGTTTCTTATTATTGAGTGATGATTCTTTACAAGTACAAGAGATATATTTATAGAGCTAGATAATTAGTGTTAACACCATTTACCAAATATGGATTAGCAAACTGGGCTTTCATTAGGATTAGGGCCGGTCGGTCGCTAACTTCCTTTTGGTCTTCTAATTATCCGAACCCGACCCGAGATGGATCGGAACCCACAACTTATCAATCTCCCACTTGGGCTTCGAGACATCTTCTCTAACCACCACTTGAGTGCGTCAAACATTTGAACCTGCTCCCACCTGGATGCGTTAAATGTTTTCATCTGCATTATCTTGTACTTCTGTAAAATAAACCCATCTGGTTTTTGCTCCTCCTAGTTACCCCGCCTTCTCAACATTATTCCTGAAGGCCAGCTGAAGCTACACAAAGCTTCAGCTTATCCAGCGTCACAGATTTGGTAAACATATCTACTGGATTCTTTGCACCTGAGATATTCTTCAGACTGAACGTACCATCCCTAATCAGATCTCTGACAAAGTGATATCTCATCTTAATGTGCTTCGTCTTCTTATGAAAAACCGGATTCTTCGCTAGTTTCACTGCACTCTCATTGTCACAAAATAGAGGGAACTCAGTTTGTTTCCTTCCCAACTCTTCAAGAAAGTTCTTCAACCACACTAGCTCTTTGCTAGCTTCAGTTATAGCCATATACTCTGCTTCTGTAGTTGATAAAGCAACGCTTTTCTGAAGTCTGGACATCCAACTAACTGACGTTCCTCCCACTGTGAAAACATACCCTGTAGTGCTTTTACAAGACTCAGTACAGCCACCCAAATCAGCATCACAATAGCCCCTGAGAATAGTATCCTTTCCCCTGAAACATAACCCAAGTCTAGAAGTACCCTTAAAATACCTAAGTAACCACTTTACTGCTTCCCAGTGTTCTCTTCCCGGATCTGACATAAAGCGACTAACAACCCCAACCGCATGAGCAAAGTCAGGTCTCGTGCAAACCATTGCGTACATGAGACTCCCAACGGCAGATGCATAAGGAACTTTAGCCATTTCTACTCTTTCATCTTCAGATTTAGGAGACTGGTCTTTAGAAAGCTTAAAGTGACTTCCTAAAGGTGTGTTTCTCGGTTTCATCTTCTCATCATTCATCTTGAATCTTTCTAACACCTTCCCAATGTATTTCTCCTGGGATAGTGTTATGGAGCCATCTTTCTTTCTGCTAATACTCATACCAAGTATCTGTTTGGCGGGACCAAGATCTTTCATCTCAAACTCATCAGATAACTGTTTCTTTAACTTGCGAATTTCTTCCATATCAGAACTTGCAATTAACATATCATCTACATATAGAAGTAAGATGATGTAGGAACCTTTAAACCTTTTCTGGTAGCAACAATGATCTGTCTCACATCTCTTGTACCCAGTTCTCACCATAAAGTCATCAAACTTCAAGTACCACTGTCTGGGTGCTTGCTTAAGACCATATAAGCTCCTCTTTAATTTGCAGACTAAATTTTCTTTCCCAACAACCTGAAACCCTTCAGGTTGTGCCATATAGATCTCCTCATCAAGGTTACCATGTAGAAACGCAGTTTTGACATCTAGCTGATCTAGATGCAAACCCTCTGCTGCTACGATACTCAAGATCAATCTGATTGTGGTCATCTTCACTACCGGAGAGAAAATTTCATTATAATCAACCCCCTTCTTTTGCTGGAAACCCTTGGCCACTAAACGAGCTTTGTACCGTTTACATCCTTTATGATCTTCCTTGATTCTATAGGTCCATTTGTTTTGTAAAACTCTTTTACCTGGCGGAAGCTTGATTAATTCCCATGTATTATTCTTCATTAAAGAGTTCATTTCATCTTTCATGGCATGCTCCCACTGGAGCGAATCTTTCAGCTTAACAGCTTCAAAATAACTTTCCAGTTCACCATTTTCAGTTAAGAGAAGATAATTAACATAGGAATCGTATCTGGCTGGCGGCTTAGTAACTCTGGTGGATCTCCTGACCTGATTTTGAGTCTGGTCAGGGGACTGTGGTGACTGTTCTTCTTCAGAATCTGAACTCCCACTGTCAGAAGCTCCCACTGGCTCTTCATCTCCACCTGTATTACCATCATCAAACTCAGGAACTGTATTTTCTTCAGTTTCAATTTCTGGTTCAGTAACTGGCTCTGTTGTTTGCTTCTGAGCATCAACTTCAAATTCAACCTGCTCTTTCTGAACCTCTGAGTTTGTAGTGTTTCTGTCTTTGTATAACTCTACCTCATTAAATGTAGCATGCTTGCTTCGAACTACCTTTCTATTCTCAAAATCCCAAAAGTCTGTAGCCCATACTTTCTGATCCATATCCAATGAAAGTGTATTTCCTGGCTTTAGCATCAAGCTTGTCACCATCTTTCACTAGATCATAGGCACTACACCCGAACACTTTCAAATGCTCATATTTAACTGCTTTCTCTTTCCACTCTTCTTCTGGTATCTTGAAATCCAACGGAACAGAAGGTCCACGATTGATTAAATAAGCTGCAGTACTCACTGCATCTGCCCAGAACATCTTTGGAAGCCCTGAATTGATTCTCATACTTCTGGCTCTTTCATTCAAAGTTCTGTTCATACGTTCGGCCACTCCGTTTTGTTGAGGAGTGCCTGGGACCGTATAAATCATTCGAATACCGTACTCTGCACAATAATCCTGAAATTCTTTGCTGACGTATTCACCTCCGTTATCCGACTTCAAGCGTTTCACCTTCAAATTAGTTTCCAATTCAACAGCAGTTTTCCATTTCTTAAAAGTATAAAAAACATCAGATTTATTTTTAAGAAAGTAAACCCATACCTTGCGTGTCGAATCATCTATGAAGGTGACATAATAGTGAGATCCTCCCACTGAAGAAACTGAGGTAGGTCCGTAAACATCTGTGTGAATAAGCTCCAATTTCTGAGCTTTCGGTGTCTTTCCTATCTTCACAAAAGATACTTTCTTCTTTTTTCCGAATACACACGGTTCACAGAACTCAGATTCTACCTTCTTTAAATCTGGAAGCTTTCCCCTGGAAACAAGCATTTTCATACCCTTTTCACTCATGTGACCGAGTCGTTGGTGCCACAAACTAGATTGACTCGGACCAGTGGTAACTGCATTTACCCCATTCTCTGGAACTTCAACCATGTATAAGGTGCCCCTCTTTTTACCTCTTGCGACTACATAATTCCCTTTCACGACCTTCCATTGTCCTCCACCGAATTTAACGTCATAACCCTGGTCATCTAATTGCCCTATAGAGATTAACTTCTTTTTAAGGCTGGGGATGACCCGAACGTTCTTCAAGGTCCACGAGGTACCTAATGGAGTCTTCAAATCTATATCTCCCATCCCTGTAATATCAAGAGTATGATTATTAGCCAAACGAACTTTACCAAAGTTACCTGTTCGTAGATTCCTCATCGTCTTCGTGCTAGAAGTAGCATGAAAAGATGCCCCCGAATCCATAATCCATGACTCTGTAGAATTTTCAACACAGCAGATGAGAACATCATCTGTAGCCGCATTAACTTCCTTCTTTTCTTTTGAAGTTGATGGTTTAGGGCATTGACTTCTGAAGTGGCCATTTTCTTTGCAATTCCAACACTAGATATCTTTTCTCGGCTTTGACTGGCTTCTATTTCTAGACTTTGACCGGCCCCTGCTATTACCTCTTTCTTTCCTTCTACCTCTCCTTCCAGTACTCAGTAATGAACTAGATGACTCACCAGAATTCTTTCTCCTTATGTCTTCCCCAGAATCAAATCACGGACCCCTTCAAAGGTAAGCTTAGTAGTCCCACAAGAACTACTAACTGCAGTAACTGTCCCTGACCAACTTTCCGGTAAGGAGGATAACAAAAGCAATGCTTGCAATTCATCATCAAACTTGAAATCAACAGAAAGCAAACGAGAAATAATGGTATTGAAATCATTAACATGAGAGGTAACTGACGCACCTTCTTTCAATCTGGTGTTAACTAGCTGTCTGATCAGAAATACCTTATTAAATGCTGACGGTTTCTCGTACATGTTTGATAAGGCTTTCATTAGACCAAAAGTGGTAGTCTCTTTCACAATGTTGAATGCTACGTTCTTTACTAGTGAGAGTCTGATAACGGCCATGGCTTTCCTGTCTAACGTCTTCCAGTCTTTATCGGTCGTGCCTTCTGGTTTATTTTCTTCCAAGGCTGACATTAAATCTTTTTGGCACAGCAAATCCTCTATTTGCATCTTCCAAAATCCAAAATCTTTTCCATCAAACTTATCAATTTTTATTCTCCCGTCATCGGTCATTATTCAAATTAAGTATAATAATCAACAAATAACCAATTGCCCAAGTTTAATAATAACCACACCTTGGTCAAAATAAAACTTAATTCCAATATTACTTTGCCAAAATAAACCCCAAACACAAGCAGACAATTCGAGCGGCGACAATATTGAAATCAATTTGCCAAAACAAAGATCTTAACTTGAATATATTTACCACACAAACCCAGTACGAACAGCAGCAAGAGTTCCCTGAAGTCCGACGAGACCTGCCAGAGATCGTCTTGGTGAGGCGGCTGTGTACAATGGTGGCGGAGGCGGCGGAACTCTAATCGGAGTTCGGCGGCTGCGGTTTCCGTTCGTAAACCAACAAACTGTTGCTTCTTCTTTCTTGGTGTGAACACACAAATACCAAAGCAATTAATTAACAATTGCTTTTTGGATTATCAACGTGAACACAAATCGAACGAATCTTGCGACGGCTGAAACTTTGGTGACGGTTTCGTGTGTCTGATCGAGAGCCTAAGCTCTGATACCAGTTGTTAGGATTAGATCACACACGAAACACAAACAACAATCAAAACAATAACGAGACACGCGATTTATGGTGGTTCGGTCACGGTGTATGACCTACGTCCACTTTTGGGTAACTAGGGTTTCTTATTATTGAGTGATGATTCTTTCCAAGTACAAGAGATATATTTATAGAGCTAGATAATTAGGGTTAACACCCTTTACCAAATATAGATTAGCAAACTGGGCTTTCATTAGGATTAGGGTCGGTCGGTCGCTAACTTCCTTTTGGTCTTCTAATTATCCGAACCCGACCCGAGATGGATCGGAGCCCACAACTTATCAATGCTCATGCATGTGAACGTGGGTTTAGTGCAGTAAACCAAAAGCTAACTACTACATGATAACATTAACCAACTAAACATTTATTTAAATAATAAATAAACGTAATAAACTTGTTGGCTTGGATTCTTTGACTAGCTCTTTCGGGTCAGATATCTTCAAAGTGGTGGATCGTATCACTTGGCATCATAAATCTATAGAAAAATGTAACTAAGGATACAGTTCGGGATCTCTACGCCTAAGTTCTTCAAACATCTGTTTGTAAGGGGTGCCAAATTCATACACATTCGGTTCTCGCAGCGAAGGACCGGGGAGCATAACATGAGATCCAGTTCCATATGAACAAACATCAAAACCTTCCCTTTTTAGAAGAAAATGAGCCTCCATGCAAATCTCAGTCTCATTGTTTCTGAAACGCTTTAGCATTGCACAAGGTTTTGATAGAGTTAAAAACTAAGGTTAATAGCAAACATTCAACTATTCAAACAATGAAAGAAAAAAGGAACCCTAGCATAAATTATGAGAAATTTCAAAGTATTAACCAATTGGGAAAGATAAGAAGCAAAACACGGTGAATCGAAATGGAAATGAATTGTAAGTTACCGATGAGTATCGCTGCCGGAGCGAAGTGAGAAATTTGGAAGGTGCCGGAGTGGAGTAGAGTGGCGATAGAAAAAGTTTACAAGTCTTTTTTTCAGGGAGTGAAGCCTAGCGTTTAAATATGTTTAGTTGTAGTATAAGTTTTTTAGGAGATATATAATAAGAAAACTTGGTTTTATTGAGAACTAGGTTTAATACCCGTGTATTACACACGGGTTGAATAAAAATATTTTTTTTTTAAATTATAATTATTATATTTAAAAATTTATAAATAATTTTCTCAATTATTATTAACTAGGTTTAATACCCATGTGTTACACACGGGTTAAATAGTAATATTTATAAAGAAATTATAACCATTATATTTAACAATTTGTAAATATATAACATTTAAGGAGTTGGCTCCATCAACTTGCATGGTGAAAAATTTAGCTAAATTTTACCTCCCAAACTTCCTATTATAGAAAAAAAAATCCCCCCAAAAATTGTCCCCTAAAAGTTTGATTTATTAGATAGATCACAAAATTTTGTCTTTATTAACTCTCCTATTCAATTTTCTCTCTCAACTTTCCTTTTATAAAATAAATTATCTTTTCCCCCCAAAAAATTGCCCCCTAAAAACTCTAATTTATTAGATAGAAAACTCAATAAACTCTATATGTGGCTGAGATTAAGCCACATCTTCTAGTTTCACCTATTTTGTCTTATAGTCTACAGGGGCATAATAGTCATTTTCTTTTTTTCATATCTCAACAAATATCTCATCTCATTAACCTGACAACATAACTCTCTCTCTCTCTCTCTCATTAATCTCCATGATATCACATCTCTCCATATTACAACATAACCCTCTCTTTTTTCAAATTTCTCTAAATTCTTGAATCTCACATTCATAAAAGAAAAAATCAAAAGTTTCAAATTGTTTGAATCTTCATATGACAACCGTCCGTATGATAGATATGGATATGGATTTGGTCGTCACCGGAAACGTCACCGGAAAGCTTCGAAGATGATCATCAATCGTTGTTTGCTAAAGATCTGTGCCAGAACGTTTTGATGACGATGACCTGATCTGCTACCAGATCTGTTGTTCGTCGGACCGGATCTTCTTTTTGTTACCGGCGGTAGGTGGTTCAAACGTTTTTGTATGTATAAACTGATATCTTCTTTTTGTTATTATTATATATATCTGGGTGATAATTATTCATGAAACAAATAATGAACTGTGGTCTGTTTGTGCTGTGGTTGCAGCCCATCTAGCGAAAGTTCAAGATCAGTTGGAGCGGGTTTAACCGTGCCTGCTGCAGAGTTGGGACAAACCTCAATGGCTGATGTTTTTAAACAAGTGGTTGCTACTTTTAGAGTCAATGATTGGAACCTGTTTGGTGCTGATCCCCTTTGAAAAATAATATTTTTGGTTTTGTTATCAATTTATCATGTTAGTATTCTTTTATATTTAATTGTTTTTTTCATCAGTTAATATTGATTGATCCACAAATCTAGCAGTGTTCGTACATCATAATAGTAACATTTTTTATTGATATTTGATTTTTTTAATCTAAATATGTAACACGGTGTAACATATATAACTTTATGATCAAGATCTACTCTTTTTAAGGCGCCGTAAACTATTAAACTGATGAATTGGTGTTAAAAAGAATCTATATAATTTGCATTTTTTGTTAAAAAGAATTGTAGCATGATTAAGTCTGTGTGTTCAGGTTGCAAATTCGCGTCGGAGCAAATGTTATATGGTTATGTAGTCCCATATGGTTATGTAGTGTTACATAACGTTACACTATGTTACATACAATAATAAACTAGAATGTACAACCTCAATGTTATATAAAAGCACTTACATATGCTTAAATAATGTTACATAACATTACACTATGTTACATGTGACACTATGTAACATATGTAACACTACTTGTGAACTGTCATGTATTTTTTTTTATCAATTTTTAATAAGATATGTAACACGATGTAACAAGATGTCTGGAGTGACACATAATATATTCAATTTTGCTTTAAAAAAATATGTAACACGATGTAACAAACGTAATCCTTTCAGTTTTGTTTTTAAAGAAATATGTAAGACGATGTAACAAACGTAATCCGTTTAGTTTTGTTTTTAAAATAAATTTGTAACATTATGTAACAAACGTACCAGCTAGTGTAACATATGTAACACTACCTCCGAATTGACATGTAACTCAACTAACTTTGATTTTAATAAAATATGTAATACTATGTCAGAATTGACATGTAATGTTTTTCATTTTTTAATAAAATATGTAACACGATGTAACATGTCTGATTGAAGCTTAACCATCTAGTTTTGTTTTTAATAAAATATGTAGCATGATGTAACAAATGTACTAGTTATTTTTTTCAAGTGTTTTTAACCATCTAGTTTTGTCTTTGTTGTTCGAGTGCTTGACATACGTACCGGTTAGTTTTCAACAGGTTGTTCAAATTTCAGTTAAATATGTAACAATATGTAACTTATGTGATTTTGCTATATTGTTTTTTAATTTTAAGTTAAATATGTAACTTTGATTTTTTTATTCAAATATATATATGATGTAACATATGTAACTTTAATTTTTTATTCAATCTGTAACACGATGTAACATATGTAAATGATTTTTATTCAATATGTAACACGATGTAACATATGTAACATGTGTGTACTGAGACAATACATTTTAGTTTTGATTTTAATAAAATAGTGTATTGAATAATTTTATGAATCGTAAGTTTGGCTACATTTATAAAAATAGTGTTGTAACATGTGTTTTTTTTTTGTAGGTAAAGAACCTTTGTGTCAAAGACGACGAGATTATCAAGAACAGAAACATGATTGAATATATGTAACATATGTAACACTATGTCTGAATAGACATGTAACACATGAATTTTTTTTAAGTTTTTAGGAATATATGTAACACTATGTAACATTACATCTTAATTAATGTAATTTTTTTAGTTTTTAATAAAATATGTAACATATGTAACACTAAGTCTGAACTGATGTATTTTTTCAGTTATTAATAAAATATGTAACAATATGGAACTTTGTTCTATTAGTAACACTTTGTAACATATGTAACTTTGCTTTTAATAAAATATTTAACACGACGTAACAAATGTAACTTATGATTTTTTTAGATCCAAATATGTAACACGATGTAATAAAATATGTAACACGATATAACATATGTAATATGTCTACACTAACACTTAATCCATCTAGTTTTGATGTTAATAAAATATGTAACACGATGTAACATACGTACTAGTTAGTTTTCAACATTTGTTTAATTTTTTTATTCTTACTTTTCTATATGTAACAATGTAACATGTGGTTTTCTTTGTAGGTAAATGAACTTGTGTGTCAAATACGAAGAGATGTAACAAACGTGTGAAGTAACATGTATTTTTTTTATCATTTTTTTAATAAAATATGCAACAAGATGTAACAAACGTAATTCTTTCAGTTTTCTTTTTAAAAGACATAACATAATATAGCAAACGTACCAACTAGTGTCAATTATGTGAGTGAAATTATATGAAATAAAAAAAAAAGGAGAGAGAATTTATAACAAACGTACTAGCTAATATGAAATAAACACGATATTACAACGTATCAGTTAGTTTTCACTAGTCCCATATGGTTACATAGTGTTACATAACATTACACTATGTTACATAAATCATAAACTAGAATATACAACCTCAATGTTAAACTTATTAACTTTGTATACCAAATATCAAATTAACAAATTATAGGGACTATGTGTGTAAACTTGGTAAAATAAACCCAACCCTAATCCTCTTATCCCCATCTTCTTCCTCTCCTCCTGTTCAAGCACACATCGACAAACACACAGCACCTCCTCTCTTTCTCTCGTCCCTTTGATCATCAAGAAAACAAGGGGAAAAAAATACTCCCCCCCCCCCCCCTTGCGATCACGATCTACATATGTCATCCTTTCGTCTTCATCTCATCTTCATCTCGTCCTCGTCTTCTTCATCACAGAAGACACACGCACAAGGCAGCGGAGAGAGCTGCTCTGCTCCTTTCCTCCTGTCTCGGCCGCAACCTGATTTGGTACTGATGATTCTGAAACAACCGGATTTGATACTGAAACAACCGGATTTGATACTGAAACAACCGGATTTGGTACTGATGATTCTCACCATTGTTGTGACACCCCGCCCGGCGGCGGAATACACCGGGCGCGTCAATAGAATTGGATATCAATAGTAACAAACCACATGGTATTTAATTACTACTTCTAATAGGAATTATCTTAAGTTTAGGAAATACAGGTTTTTAAACATAAATCGACAAATCCATAGCAACAGAAATTAAACAGTCTTTATTTTTATTTCTCTAGGTCCAAGGCTCATATGTCTTGAACGTAATTGGAAATAAGCCATAAATCAAGAACCACCTGAAATATGTGAAAATAAAGTTAGCTACACAAGCTAGTGAGTAAAACACAATTTATAAATAATAATATGGAAAATCCGAGATCAACAAGATATGCTGCGCAAACTTATATAATTAGCAATTTCGTAATTATTACCCTACCAGGACACCTAAAATCGCATAGCACACCAATCACTTTAGAACCCATAGTATTTCGTATAGCCATTTAGCATGAGAACCACTCATGTAATAATTAAAGATAACTTTTAACCAACCGTCGTTTACCGTCTCGATATATAAGCTATCAATAATTATGTATCAATTTAGGGACATGGCATAGCATAGCATCATAGTATAGCAACAACCGTCATAGCATTGTAAACATAGAAACACATGGAATTAGAAAGGTCGGGTTTAAATCACCTATCGATGTTCTACAGGCAGGTGGGTTTGTCAAACCATTAGCGCTAACATTGTACCGGTGGGATTACCAAGCAATAAAACTACTTTTAACTAACACATAAGGTTGCATCAAGTCGCGAGCTAGATTAACATATTTGTATGATCTCTTTTAGAATAGAAAACGTAATATAGAAAAAGACATATTTCAGCCCCAAAAATAGTAAAAAAAAGGGGAGTGAATTTACTCACCTTGAATACGAATCAGAAATGGTATAAAAATAAATCAACTGGAACCGAGGATTTCCCAAATATTAGTATCACCTAAATAATGAGAATCCTAACTTAGAAAAACATATAGTATAGAAACTAGAATAGAAATAACAAGAATCCATTTTAGAAAACATTAGTAATATATTGGTAATATACTTAGAATCTTTATTTAAACTTATACATTTTAGTCTTTAATACATATTATTAACTTAATCATTTGATTAATAAAAGTTATATAATGTATAAATAAATAAAAGTATAAAGATCTTAACTTAGAAATGGAACCGTGGTAACAAGAGTTATGTCCGAAGTCAAATGTTTCGGATTTAGAAATCAAGGTTTTTAAACGAGTTTGAACGTTAGAACGTAACGTTAAAATATTTTATGAGAATATGTTTTTGTATAAAAATTAGAAACTTTAATCTTTGTTAAAATGAAATACACTTATATGTTTTTAACTTTTAAAACATATTATTAACAATTAATAGGTTATTAGATTATTAAAGTGTTGACTTAAATGGTTAAAAATGAATATTAAAAAGAATGGTCTAAGTGGGTTTCGAACCCGTGACCAACACAACCATACACACACGCACTAACCACCGAACCAGCCTCGTTTTTGGTATAAAGATGGAATTTTAATTGTTTTTACACGTAACAGAAATCATAACCCATTTTTTTATATAAACCCTAGAATACAAATCACCCAAATTCGATCGAACTTGATAACCAAAGCCAAATTAATCATGGGGCTTTTAATCCCCATGGATTCACGGTTCTAATGATATAAGAAACTTACGATTTTGTGATGTTTTGGTATGGATTTGAATGATGAACATGGCCGACGGTTTTGAGTGATTTTCGTGAATCTGGAGTTGATATGAGATAAAATTGAAGTGTTAGAGAGTTGTAGAATGTCGAGAGGATCAAAATGGAACCAAGAATTACCTGAAATGGTGCCGGATTGGTTGCAATCGGAGTCACCGGAGCAAGGGGAGGTGGGTTTCGTCTATGGGTTTGTGGGGTGGGTTGGGTGATATAGCTAGTTGCTCGAGCGTGGCATTAAATGCGAATGGATTAAACAATTCGTGGTGCAGGTATCGAAGGGGAAAAAGCTGTCGGAACAGGGCGCCGGTGGTCGGCCGGAGACGGGAAAAGGTGGTCGGGGAACAGGGGGAAGACGCGACAGGGGGGGGGGATAATTAATGCCATGTTTCACCTTTGGTCCCTGGGCTTTTATGTTTGTTTTATTTTAGTCATTAAGTTTTAACTTATGTTTCATAAATTACATAATTGACCCAAAATAAATATTATGGGTTTAGTTGATTAGCTAAGTTAACCGATTTGAGACGTAACGTCTTTTTTTTTTGTTGTTTTGTTTATCGGAGACATTTTAGTTTAAATAATCCATATATAATGTTATGGGGTGATTACGAGACTTCGGAACCGTTTTCTTTTAGTAATTTTTTTAAGTTTGAAGCTTATACGCTATGTATATATATATGTACGTTAAGATTCATAATTATTACTAGAACTTGTTTATTACACATAGGCCTTTTACGAGACACGTACGATTGATCGAAGAATTTGACGTAATAATTATTACTTGTTTTATTTACAAAAGATTAAATACAAATATAAAACAACTTCGGGTTTCGAGTCAGACCTTCGGGTTTGGGTTTCGGGGTAGATATCACAGTCTCCCCTCTTTATAGAAATTTCGTCCCGAAATTTACTCAAGCCGAAGATGAATCAAAAAGATGCGATATTTTGCTTTCATTTGGTCTTCTCGTTCCCATGTGAATTCGGGTCCACGCTTAGATTCCCATCGAACTTTGACTATTGGTATCCGACTCCGTTTGAGTTGTTTGACTTCCCGATCCATAATTTCTAAAGGTCGCTCAATGAATTGCATAGATTCGTCAATTTGGATCTCGTCAAGCGGTACAAATTTTCGTCGGATAAACACTTTTTCAGATTAGAAACATGGAACACAGGATGAACACCACTCAGTTCTTCAGGTAGCTCTAACTCGTAAGAAACTTTCCCGATCTTTTTAAGAATTTTAAATGGACCCACATATTGAGGAGCTAGCTTTCCCTTTTTGCCAAAACGGAAAACTCCCTTCCATGGAGACACTTTGAGTAGGACTAGATCACCGATTTCATACTCCATAGGCTTCCTCTATTTATCCGCATAGTATTTTTGATGATTTCGAGCAGCCAGAAGATTTTCCTGAATTTTTCGGATTTTGTCAGTAGTTTCCTGAACCATTTTTGGCCCAGTAATCCGAGAGTCACCAACTTCGGTCCAACATAGCGGAGAACTACATTTTCGACCATACAGAGCTTCAAATGGTGCCATGTCAATACTAGCATGATAGCTATTGTTATATGAAAATTCAATTAGTGGGAGATGGGTATCCCATTTGCCTTTGAAGTCAATGACACAAGACCGAAGCATATCTTCAAGAGTTTGAATCGTTCTCTCGCTTTGACCATCGGTTTGCGGATGATAAGCGGCGCTAAGATTGAGTTTAGTTCCCAAAGCATCTTGAAGACCATTCCAGAAACGAGACATGAAACGACCATCACGACCGGAGATAATATCCAGTGGCACCCCATGACGACATACAATTTCCTTCACGTATAGCTGAGCTCGTTTTTCAAGGATTTTAGATTTTAGATCGACACGAAAGGATTTTAGATCGACACGAAAAGTATCTTCCGAAACAACTGAACGCTGAGCTTCAAGGATTTTAGATTTTAGATCGACACGAAAGGAAACGCAAGAGAGCATGACATGTTCCTTGCGACTAAGAGCATCAGCAACAACATTGGCCTTGCCAGGATGGTAACGGATTTCACAGTCATAGTCGTTAAGCAATTCAACCCAACGCCTTTGTGATGTGGTCTAAACTATATATATATTTTATATTAATATTCCTCTCACTTTTTGGTTACTTTTAATTGAGTTTTACTCCTAATTTGTTCATATTATTATTTTATATATTATAGGAGTCTAGGAGCAAAAATGATGTGTTTTGTTTAAATTTGAGACCAACTAGAGCTCAATGTTAAACTGCTAAGTAACTAATTGATTTATATGTTTAATTCGTTTGCAGATAACTTCACGTAAAGGATGATTGAAAAAAATGCATGTTTGAAGTTAAATGCCATATGCCTTGAAAGTCTAATTCAAATGGGCCCGGTACTCTTGTGTAGAAGCCCACGTGAGAAATAAATCTAACTACAATAAAAACCCTAAAGGAAAAAGAAAAGAAAGGAGATAGACGGCCGAAGAAAGAAAAAGGATAAAAAGTCGGCCGTGAATTCGAAACAGAAAAGAAGAAAAAAGCAAGCTACTAGGCACGTCATCAAAAGTTAAACGTGATCGATCGAATTAATTAAGCAGGCTAGCAGGCTGCTGAATTAATTTAAGCTAGCAGACAGGCTGCTGAATTATTTTTATTCTTTTTTTATGAACGGTAACTCTGTTTATGTTTCGGTTTTTGTTTCTACTTTGATTATGGTAAGCTAATCGTTTAAAACTACCTAGGCTTATGTTGATTCGTTAATGTTTGTTTGAACTTGCATTGGAATGATTTGGTTATGGTTTATGTTTAACTAGGTTTAACACCCGTGTGTTACACACGGGTTAAATAATAATATTTATAAAATCATAATCATTTTGTTTAAAAATTTGTAAATATTTAATATTTAAAAATATTTTTTTTCATCAACTTATGCATGATATTTCATATCTTCCCTCTAAAATTTCCTTTTATAAAAAATTCCCCCCAAAAGTTTCCCCCCCTAAAACCTTGATTTATTAGATAGATTAAAAGTTTGAACCCTTATAATTGTTTGATGCATTGTATGTGTTTGAATTAGTAGATTTGGTATTATTAATCCATATGTTCTTGGTGATTGTCTATGTCACGTAATAGGACTCGTTTAGTCATTGACGTGAGTTGTGATTATTATGGTTTAACTGCAGTATAACCATAGGATTAATAGTATTAATGAAATCGGTAATAACGTGTAGCCAACCTAGATATCCGTGAGGTGATAGGTTGTTAACAAGTCTTGATTAGTCAATTTGCTAGGTTTAGGTTTTTGTGAAAATTCCGACTTAGTGTTAATTATTAATCTTGTTTGTTAAATTAAATAATTGTGTTTAAATGGCTTTAAGGGTCATATCGTGAGATAGATCTTTAGCGTGGGTCAATTAGGCATAATTTGATTAGATAACCGTGAGGAAGTTTAATCCCGTAACCGGTGTGCTAATAACTTAATAGTTATCCTTTAGGTTTCTTCTCGAGAAGGGTCGAGGGTCTTAATTAGGAAGCTTTTAAGTGAATAACTTTAGATCCCGGTTCCACAACCATTAATCCAACGTGAGTGATAGCTGAAGTTAACGATGATTTTAGCCTAGGTGGTTTGTTTTCTCTCATCTGTTTTAAATTCGTTTTCAAGTTCTCAGTTTCCATTTTTAGTAAGTTTCCAGTTTTAGTAACTTTCTATTTTTAGCATGTTACTATTTTTAGCAGTACAACCCCCCCTTTCAAATAATCTTTTATTTAAGTCGTGTCTAGTCAGTCGAGTCTTTCTTAGTTAATTTAGCGTAGTATATAGAGTCTGTGGGTCGACACCCGGACTTACGTTTCACTATATTACATTCGACCGGTCCACTGCCGGTTGCGTGTGATTTAGTTAGTCTGTCTAGGTTTTATAAATTTAAAGCTTAGGTGTTTTTAGTATTTATTTTTATATATATATTACACGCATCACTTTGCCTCATGTTGAGTTCTTTTTGATTCAAGATATGTTGTAGACTTTTGTAATTAGTATATACGAGACATTTTGTACCATAAAGATAGTGCCTCCATATCTTGAAAGCAAAAACCACGGCACCCAATTCAAGATCGTGGGTTGCGTAATTCCTTTCATGAATTTTTAATTGCCTCGAGGCATAAGCTATCACTTTTCCCCGTTGCATAAGAACACAACCAAGACCTTGTTTCGAGGCATCGCAATAGACAACAAGGTCTTCATGACCGTCGAGAAGAGTAAGAACCGGAGCATTGCACAGTTTGTCCTTCAGAATGTCGAACGCCTTCTGTTGTTCGAGACCCCACACAAATGGTACGTTCTTACAAGTCAATGATGTAAGAGGAACAGCAATCTTTGAAAAATTTGCGATGAACCGACGATAATAACCCGCTAGACCAAGAAAAGAGCGGATTTCAGTTGGCGTTGAAGGTGCTGACCAGTTCTTGACGGTTTCAATTTTTGCAGGGTCCACTTGAACCCCATTCTCATTGACGATGTGGCCAAGAAATTGAACCTCTTTGAGACAAAACTCACACTTAGAAAACTTGGCGTAGAGTTGCTCTTGTTTAAGCGTTTGGAGAATGGTACGCAGATGTTATGCATGGTCGATCTTGGATTTAGAATGAATCAAAATATCGTCGATAAAAACAATGATGAACTTATCCAGAAACGGTCGACATACACGATTCATTAAGTCCATGAACACTGCAGGTGCATTAGTCAAGCCGAATGGCATGACCGTGAATTCAAAGTGACCATACCGCGTACGATACGCGGTCTTCGGTATATCTTCTTCGCGTACACGCAATTGATGGTAACCAGAACGGAGATCGATCTTAGAAAAGCAAGTTGCACCTTGAAGCTGGTCGAACAAGTCATCGATACGCGGCAATGGATAACGATTTTTGATGGTAAGTTTGTTGAGCTCGCGGTAATCGATACACATCCGAAATGAGCCATCTTTCTTTTTAACAAATAAAATAGGAGCACCCCATGGAGAGAAACTCGGACGGATGAAACCTTTGTCGGATAATTCTTGGAGTTGACTGGCTAACTCCTGGAGTTCGGAAGGTGCAAGACGATAAGGTGCCTTTGCAACAGGAGTAGCACCGGGTACAAGATCAATATGGAACTCAACTTGTCGCACAGGTGGTAGACCAGTTACTTCCTCGGGAAAAACTTCAGCAAAATCTCGTACGATAGGAATATCCTGAAGGCTCTTTTCTTTCTTTTCGTTTACATCAACATGGCCCAAAAACGCTACATAACCCTTTCGCAGACATTTTTGAGCTTCAACGCAGGACATGAGTTTCAAACCGACAGGAGATTTTTCTCTTGAGATATTCAGAACTTGACCTGATGGAAGAGGAATACGGACAATCTTTTCCCGACATAAAATCTCTGCCCCGTTAGCGGATAACCAATCCATGCCGATAATAACGTCGAAACTACCGAGAGTCATAGGTAAAAGATCGACATAAAAACATGACCTTGAAGATTTAGCACACACCCCGTATATGATGAATTAATGGAAAACTCTTCCCGTTCGCTACTTCTACTACATAAGGACATTCGAGGCCAATACGACTAATAGTAAATGATGAAGCAAACTCTAAAGAAACAAAACTCTTATCGGCACCTGAGTCAAATAAAATAGAGGCATAGCGATCATTAACGAGATACATACCGTTCACCACGTCGTTGTTTGCTCAGGCCTGATCGGCGTTGATATTAAATGTCCTAGCACGACCCGCCTGGTTGGCGTTAGCATTGGTGTTCACATTGACGTTAATTGGTTGTGGGCAATTGTTCCGGAAGTGGTTTGGATCACCACAGTTATAACAGGGACGACCCTGGTTTCCCCGATTATTGTTTGCATTATTCGGAGCGTTCCAGCAATCCTTAGCCACGTGGCCGAAACGTTGACAAATTGCGCATTTATGGCACGGAGTATTAGGAGCATGATGAAGCGGACAGTAGCTGCATTTGGGCAGGTTTCCCGTGTAGGGCTTGCGGTTAACATTACCCCCTTGCTGAGCCATAGGAGGGTTAGGAGTAACAATTGCATAGCTGGTAGAGTTATTCTTTCGTTTCTTAGATTGAGATGATGATTCGGGTTTAAGACTCTTGTAAAAACCTCCCTCAGTGGGTTTGGAATCGTTGCTCGAGGAGCCCTTAAACTTTTTGTTGCCCTTACGGAACAGAGTACCGGCCTGTGCGTGGTTTTCAGTAAGACGGCCTGCTAGAGTCATGGCCTCACCCACGGTAGTTGGCTTACTACCCCAGATAGCATCCTGAATTGTCATTGGTAGACCCCCGATGTACTGTTCAATACCTCGAGAGTCCGGAGTAACCATGTTTGGGCATAGAGTGCTAAGCTGAGAAAAACGGTCGTTATAAGCCACGTTCTCCCTGCTATCTTGTTTGAGTGCCCAGAATTCACCTTCTAGTTTTCGGATCTCGCTGGGAGGGAAGTATTTGCTAGTCATTGTGGTTTTGAATGCAGCCCAGGTCAAGGCAGCAACAGTAGCTTCTCCGAGCCTGCGTTTTTCATCGTTCCACCAAGTAAGAGCTTACTTTCCATGCTTTCGTACCACTGGAGAAGTCCCGTGGCCCCTTCATTGCCAAAGAATTTAGTCGGCCCGCAAGAGTTGAAATATTTCAGTGTGCACTTAGGCCCGTTGTTTTGGTTCGCAGCATTGAGTTGATTCACGAGACCGGGCAAGATACCGGCCATTTGGGTTGCAATAATATTAGCAAGTCGTCGTCTAGATGCCATTCTACAAAAGAGAAAATGATTTCGTGAGACATGGAACATTCCATTTTTTGTTAAAACATAAATCGTAGTAAACACTTGATGAAATTGAATGCTACTTAGAAATATCATAGATTTACTTTAGAAAACATCCCTTAACAATCATTTAGAAAGAAACGCAAACAAATAATTTGGTGTGATATTTAAAATCATGTAGAACTCATGAAATGACTAGAAATCATAGAAAATGATAATATTAGAAAAATGATTAAATGGAATTTGAAGCTTAGGAATGTGTCTGGGTTTGGACACTTAAGACTTATCAAGGTGTTAAGTTCGTTTTTAACGTATTCGAGAAAGCGTGCTTAAGCCTATAGGGTCACACTCATCTCGTCCATCCCCAGGTAAGCATACTGGTCTCTTAAAGAGATTTATACGAAATGCTTTTCCTTAGACAGGATGTCCGTGATACAGGCGTTTCCCCTCCCAGATTGCACACGTTTCTCACATTTCAAACTCACTCAAGACGATGACGAGATTCCACAAAGAGAAAGATCCTAATCACACAGACGAGTCTCTTGTAGCTCCTTCGCGAAATCGGATAAGAAATAAGATAAAGAAAAGGCAAAGAAAGGTTCGTAGAAGAAAATAAAATAAGTTTAGAAGAGTTTTCTAGGCACAACTATTTTCACTAAGGACTCTTAGGTTATAGTCTAGGTCGGTGTGTTTCTAATACCCTATCCTAGTTCATTAAAACCATGGCTCTGATACCAAACTATGACACCCCGCCCGGCGGCGGAATACACCGGGCGCGTCAATAGAATTGGATATCATTAGTAACAAAGCACATGGTATTTAATTACTACTTCTAATAGGAATTATCTTAAGTTTAGGAAATACAGGTTTTTAAACGTAAATCGACAAATCCATAGCAACAGAAATTAAACAGTCTTTATTTTTATTTCTCTAGGTCCAAGGCTCCTATGTCTTGAACGTAATTGGAAATAAGCCATCAATCAAGAACCACCTGAAATATGTGAAAATAAAGTTAGCTACACAAGCTAGTGAGTAAAACACAATTTATAAATAATAATATGGAAAATCCGAGATCAACAAGATATGCTGCGCAAACTTATATAATTAGTAATTTCGTAATTATTATCCTACCAGGACACCTAGAATCGCATAGCACGTCAATCACTTTAGAACCCATAGTATTTCGTATAGCCATTTTAGCATGAGAACCACTCATGTAATAATTAAAGATAACTTTTAACCAACCGTCGTTTACCGTCTCGATATATAAGCTATCAATAATTATGTATCAATTTAGGGACATGGCATAGCATAGCATCATAGTATAGCAACAACCGTCATAGCATTGTAAACATAGAAACACATGGAATTAGAAAGGCCGGGTTTAAATCACATATCGATGTTCTACAGGCAGGTGGGTTTGTCAAACCATTAGCGCTAACATTGTACCGGTGGGATTACCAAGCAATAAAACTACTTTTAACTAACACATAAGGTTGCATCAAGTCGCGAGCTAGATTAACATATTTGTATGATCTCTTTTAGAATAGAAAACGTAATATAGAAAAAGACATATTTCAGTCCCAAAAATAGTAAAAAAAAAGGGGAGTGAATTTACTCACCTTGAATACGAATCAGAAATGATATAGAAATAAATCAACTGGAACCGAGGATTTCCCAAGTATTATTATCACCTAAATAATGAGAATCCTAACTTAGAAAAACATATAGTATAGAAACTAGAATAGAAATAATAAGAATTTACGGAGATTTGGGATTTTTGGTACGAACCGTAACCGAGCGTTTTTTATACGAAACCGATTTATTAGTCTTTAAAACTTTGTATTTTACAAGAATCCATTTTAGAAAACATTAGTAATATATTGGTAATAATACTTAGAATCTTTATTTAAACTTATACATTTTAGTCTTTAATACATATTATTAACTTAATCATTTGATTAATAAAAGTTATATAATGTATAAATAAATAAAAGTATAAAGATCTTAACTTAGAAATGGAACCGTGGTAACAAGAGTTAAGTCCGAAGTCAAATGTTTCGGATTTAGAAATCAAGGTTTTTAAACGAGTTTGAACGTTCGAACGTAACGTTAAAATATTTTATGAGAATATGTTTTTGTATAAAAATTAGAAACTTTAATCTTTGTTAAAATGAAATACACTTATATGTTTTTAACTTTTAAAACATATTATTAACAATTAATAGGTTATTAGATTATTAAAGTGTTGACTTAAATGGTTAAAAATGAATATTAAAAAGAATGGTCTAAGTGGGTTTCGAACCCGTGACCAACACAACCATACACACACGCACTAACCACCGAACCAGCCTCGTTTTTGTTATAAAGATGGAATTTTAATTGTTTTTACACGTAACAGAAATCATAACCCATTTTTTTATATAAACCCTAGAATACAAATCACCCAAACTCGATCGAACTTGATAACCAAAGCCAAATTAATCATGGGGCTTTTAATCCCCATGGATTCACGGTTCTAATGATATAAGAAACTTACGATTTTCTGATGTTTTGGTATGGATTTGAATGATGAACAGGGCCGACGGTTTTGAGTGATTTTCGTGAATCTGGAGTTGATATGAGATAAAATTGAAGTGTTAGAGAGTTGTAGAATGTCGAGAGGATCAAAATGGAACCAAGAATTACCTGAAATGGTGCCGGATTGGTTGCAATCGGAGTCGCCGGAGCAAGGGGAGGGGGGTTTCGGTCGATGGGTTTGTGGGGTGGGTTGGGTGATATAGCTAGTTGCTCGAGCGTGGCATTAAATGCGAATGGATTAAACAATTCGTGGTGCAGGTATCGAAGGGGAAAAAGCTGCCGGAACAGGGCGCCGGTGGTCGGCCGGAGACGGGAAAAGGTGGTCGGGGAACAGGGGGAAGACGCGACAGGGGGGGATAATTAATGCCATGTTTCACCTTTGGTCCCTGGGCTTTTATGTTTGTTTTATTTTAGTCATTAAGTTTTAACTTATGTTTCATAAATTACATAATTGACCCAAAATAAATATTATGGGTTTAGTTGATTAGCTAAGTTAACCGGTTTGAGACGTAACGTCTTTTTTTTTGTTTTGTTTATCGGAGACGTTTTAGTTTAAATAATCCATATATAATGTTATGGGGTGATTACGAGACTTCGGAACCGTTTTCTTTTTGTAATTTTTATAAGTTTGAAGCTTATACGCTATGTATATATATATATGTACGTTAAGATTCATAATTATTACTAGAACTTGTTTATTACACATAGGCCTTTTACGAGACACGTACGATTGATCGAAGAATTTGACGTAATAATTATTACTTGTTTTATTTACAAAAGATTAAATACAAATATAAAACAACTTCGGGTTTCGAGTCAGACCTTCGGGTTTGGGTTTCGGGGTAGATATCACAATTGTCACCACTCATCATCGTCTTCATCATCATTGTTGTTCGAGATCTGGATTTCGTTATTGCAAATTTGGTGTCGTGGTTGTGGATTGAACCAACATCGTTTGCTTGATTTTAAGATCTGAACTCATATCATAAAGAAACTGATCTGGTGTCGTGTTTGTGGATCAAACCATCATCATCGTTGATGATCGGAACCAAATAAAAAAAAGGAAACTAATGAGTCTTTAGAGAGAAAAACAACTAGTGGATTTTTTTGGAGATATGATTTTTGAAGTTTGATTCAATGTAAAGGTAAAGATGAGTTGTTTATGTTATAAAAAGTGTATTTGATGGGATGATAGATGTTTGTCAGACATGTACATAGAAGGAAGTGAACAAACTTTTCCTATTATACCCTTTCTGTACCGATAATGATTAAAATAATTCATCAAAGTTATCTTTAAATCTCAGCCCTAGATTGAAAATAATCAATGGTCCAAATAGAGTTTCGTGGGTTTTCTCAATATAACAGAGTTTTTATTTTATCCATCTCCAAGTTTTTTATTTGTACATATGATAATAACATCATTCATAGACTATGTTAAAAAAATTCCTTATTTGACTTTAACATTATGGGCATTTTGATCCAATCCAATTTAAATTAAAAATTAATAAATATAATAGAGATAAATTATCGTACTTTATTCACCCTCTTGCTCAGGTTTCCACATAAACACCATCACTAGAATATTATCATACTTTATTCACCCTCTTCCATCACCACCACCATTGTCATATCCAACCACCATTGTACTTGCCAATTTGTCTCTGATTTTAGAACTACACCTCTAACCACCCTTTCGTCTTCTATGCCTGAAAAATTGAAACTGAAACTAGCGATAGGTGTATGGTGGTGATAGACTCTGATTTTTTTGGTTCAATCGCATCACCACTTAATTAGATCTATAAAATCAAGCGAAAAACGATAACCGATGGTGGATTTCGGTTTGTGATGAAGGTGCGATGATGTTTGGAGATGGTGAGATGAAGGTGGTTAGATGGAGGCTGAAGATGATAACTGATAAGGCAGGGAGGCTTGATGATGGCATTTGTTGTAATCAACTGTGAGCAAATAGTGGTTGATGGAATGGTGGTGAAAGCAGATTTGGTAGATTTAGGTGAAGGTTGACATGACAACAGTGGGTTTTTTGTTTGGCTTGGGTGGGGCGATGCTGGAAGGTTAGGGTGAAGATGGCAGGGGTATGATTGGTGGAGGTGGTGGTAGTTGGTGATGGATGACAACAAAGAAGAACATGAAGAAACTAGGTGTTGTCGTTGTTCTAGTGGTAATGATGAAGTAAGCTGATGATGAAGATGATATGTGGTAATGATGTGGCAGTGGTGGTGGATGTTGGTGGTCTCAACAGAGGAGGGGTAGGGGTTTATGGGGTTAGGTTAATTTCCTTTTTTAAATAAAAACACAATTTGGGTAAGTGAAGATGATGGCAATTTGGTCATTTGGTTCAAAATTCACGGAGTATTTTAACTCTTAGTCATAAGTTTAAAAATATAACTAAACAAAAGGGGGTGGCGGCACAACTTGTTGCCCGTTAGCATTTGACACATTTGGCTTCCTAGCCACTGAGGCAGTGAACTTCTTGACCAGGGTTCAACGAGTCATTCATAGCAATCTTTCGACACCTAAGGGTCAAGGTTTTGTCTTTAGTAGGCTAGGTTTTGCTATCCAAAAGGGGGTGACGGCACAACTTGTTGCCCGTTTACCTGCCACTTTATCTTCCTGGGAGTCCTCTAGTCTTGTATTCGTTCTAATATGACACAATCTTGCTTGACGCGGTACTTCCAGAATTATATCAGAAAAGCAAAGAAGGGCTTTGTTGTAAATTCTTTGATGTTTAATATATTATGATGATTATTCAAAAAAAACACTAAACATGGAAACCCAGGGTACATATAGATAGATTTAAACCTCAGGTTTCAAAGTGTTCATTTTTAGAAAACTCGAGTATACAGAAAGTACTTTACTATTTTTTTTTATTAGAGGAACTCTTCAACGTTTGTTTTTAGCAGTTAACGAATCCTCAAATGGGCTACTTACGAACTTCATTGCAACAAAATGTTGGAATATTTGTAAAACAAAAATAATATTTTGTTAAAAATATAAAATTATAAAGTTGGTGTGTGTTTCAACTTTGTAGTTAATGAGAGGGTTTTATTTCTTGAGATGTTTCATCTCATTATTCATGGTTAATGAGGTGTTTCAACTCATGGTTTATGGGTAATGAATGAGATGTTTGACTCATTTTTACCTATAAATACCAATGTGAGCTTAGTTAGAAAACACACCAAAATAACATCAAATAATTCCACTCTAAAAAATTCTCTCATTCTTCCTCTTCTAATATTTCCAACAAGTAGTTGATCTTCTTCATCTTTTTTCTTTAAAGTATAATTTGGGTTGTGAGTTAATCCCGGTAGTACATACTAATTCGGCTGTTGTACCGTGGGAAACAAACGAGTTCTCTTGGGAGACTCCGAATTTAATTAAGGGACCCGTGTTGAACACGAATCCTCAGCCACGTTTATGCTTCTGCTTCTACTCATTTCTTGTATTTATTAATTTTCAGTTGTAATCGTATTGTAATGTACTTGTTTCCTTTATTTTCTTTGTATTGTAATGAATTTATTAAAGAATTTTTAGTTTTTGTACGAACGGTTCCTACACAAACTATACTCACCACTGAATCTGGGAAAACCCTCAATTGAAAGACTATAACACTGCGCTTATTGTTTTTCTTCTAAAGTCCCTTGGAGCAAGGGCGAAGCATAATAGGGACCAAGGAGGGTCCGGGCCTCCCCAGTTTTTTCCGTCGAAGTATTGTTTTGTTGGTCGGTGGTTGATTTTTTTATACATATATGGAGTTTGGCCCCCCGAAACAAAACATTATAAAAAAATTTATGGGTTTTTTTAACTTTAGTCCCCCCGGGACAAAAATCCTGGCTTCGCCACTGCCTTGGAGCCAATCGCTTGACTAAAGCTTGACATGATGAAGCTAGGGTTGAAACCTGCGAACACTCGCCCAAAGGAATGAAAGTGTTGTATGGAAAACCCTTAAGTTCAAGGATCGAATTAGTGATCTCTGTCAGGAACTAACAATCTCCATCAGTCTCCCCTAATCACCAGATGCCGTAGAAACTAATGGTGGGGGCAAGAATCGAGCATGTGTCAGTTTATACATCGGGTCTCTCCCTTATCACTTCACCAACATCTTTATAATTACACTAAAAATCACTATATTTTATTTATTTATTTAAATAATATTTTTTTATCATTACTTTTTCTCTATCCTCCATTTACAACCACTTTTACAAAAATATTTAAGCAAATTTGAGATCGTTAGTATTTTAAAAAATATAAATATGCACAATAACATTTACTCTCGTTCACTCACAATCACTCTTTAAAATTTATAGAACTCACTCACAAATTAAAGTTTATATACTAAAATACTCTTTACATTATATAAAAAGGTAGCTAGAACTCACACAATCTCAAAATTCAAAACAACATGGTGTTCCCGATTTAATATCATTTAATTCCATCTCAGAAGTAATAAAATCATGTCGAATAGCAACCCCCTAAATTCTATAATTTTTCAAGTCAATTTGTAGGGGACATCATCATTCTAAACCCACAACATTTTTAAAATACAAGTTACAAATTGTTTAAAAAAAAGGTAAATTGGCTAAAAATAATCCCAACTAACACCTATTGGCCGAGAATAATCCCAACTCAGTTTATTCCCTCCAGTGGTCCCAAATCCAACTTTTTTGGCCTCCAGTGGTCCTCCGTTAAGTGCACTTAACGGCCGTTAACTTTTTTTTGATTTTTTTCGAATTTCAAAACAAGGTTTTATGGAAATTGATCGGGAGGAGTATACGATTCAGTTGATGTAAACCTTACCTCGAACTGGTGTTCCAAACGACAAAACGGTCTTCAATCGGGTGTTTAAAACCTAACGGTGCTTTAACCGGATATCAAAATTAAACCATTTGGAACAACAATTGGAAGTAAGGTTTACATCAACAGACTCGTATTCTCCTCCCGATCAAAATCCCTAAAATATCGGTTTGAAATTCGAAAAAAATAGAAAAAAAGTTAACGGCCGTTAAGTGCACTTAACGGCGGACCACTGTAGGCCAAAAAAGTTGGATTTGGGACCACTGGAGGGAATAAACTGAGTTGGGATTATTTTCGGCCAATGGATGTTAGTTGGGATTATTTTAAGCCAATTTTCCTAAAAAAAATTACAAACCACTCCTCTTCTAAAACACGCATTACAGTAAGAAAATTAATGGACTGCGGCTGTGCACTTCTAGATTTATATCGTAGACTTCTTTACGCTACTCATTTTCCCTCTACCTTAGTAGCCTTCTTCAAACGATTCAAAACGCTTGTTTATATCGTCAAAGTTTTTCATAAACAATGACTTCGACATACGAAAATGTTACTTTAAACATATCAGCTTTGTACTTTGGATCAATCACAAAATATTTGTTCATTAACTCATAGTGCGCCTTTATCTGATCACGTGGCGCATGTCTTCTTTTGGAAATTGTCATATTCACTTTTTCTTGAGCTATGACGCTAACGACAACCAAAGCTAGAAACTAAAAATCACTATCGTTACTTGAAGGAAGTGATTACTTGGAATTCAAAGACGAAAGAGCCATTATCACTTTGTTGGGTAAAATGGAGTAGTTTTGTTATATAGTACACGGGTTAATTACTAACCTAGTGATATATATATATATAGGGGAGGGTTCTTTTAAGAAGAACAAATATTACAAGAAGAAAAAGAAAGCATTTCAACCATTCAATTTTTTTTCTTTAGATTATTAGTTATTTTTATAATGGGGGCATGAAGGTAAATTTAAGCTTACGTTATTTGTGTTATATAGTTAATAGCTCATCTATCTTTGATAGTTCAGTTACATTTTGCATCCATGGTTTTTTAAACTTAATTTGCAAAGATACATTAACTATTTAATAGAACCTATTCTATGATAATGTTGTACTTATTAATAACAAATTAAATATGTTAACCTGTAAGTTTAAAATGTAGCATATAACATGTTTATACATAGAAAATGCAAGTGTAGGTAAATATTATTTTGTGTAGTAATTCATTATATAAAAATATGTAGGTGAACATGAAAAAATATATTTAAACTATTATTTTAACTTGCATAACTAGGTGCTATATTGTGTAGGTAAAATATACTTTATGTAGGTAAATGTAAACTCTAAGCAGATGAACATGAAAATAATACATTCGAACTATTCATACTTACCTACACATATCATATGTTAACCTACACACATGCTATATTCAACTATGTTGTATACTTATGCATATGCAGGTGAATATATCGATTGTATTTGATTTATATCATGTACATGAAAATATACCTTTAAGTATCTAGGCTTACCTACACAAGTTACATTTACCTAGCTACTATTAGTATTTATGTATATGTATATGTAGGTAAATACATTAATATGTAGGTGATTATATACTATGTGTAAGTGGTTGTATACTATGTGTAGGAAAAAACGATGGTATTGACTTTGTAACAAGTTCGTTGTCCTCTTCTTACACTTAATGCAATGATAAGATATTGTAATATTCATATGTTAAATATCATTTACAATTAAACTCTCTCAATTAAAATTTACAAATATAAACAATTGAAAAGAAAATAATGTAATAACTACCCATTCAAAAATTATTAATAACTGAGTAAACAAATGAAAAATAACTAAGTTTCACTTGAATTTAGTGTCGTAGACTTCATTTTCCATATCTAAAATACATGTGACTAATAAACTCATCAAGAAACATATAACATTTATGTTGCAAATAACAAATTTAAAGTGAAGAATGTTAAATGTTTGACTCATTTATGAATATTGACTCATTTATTGACGAGAGATAAATTATAGAATAAAATGTCAATAATACCCTTTACCTATTCAATTATTCTCTATAATCTTTAATTTAATTACAAAAATGACACTCATCCATATGAACCATTGATACAATAATTTAATGGTTGAAAATTATTTTTTTTCTTCTTGCAATCTTTAGTCCTTCTCAATTGAACCTCACACTATATATATATTTATATATATATATATATATATATATATATATATATATATATATATCGGAGGGATCAAGAGAGAACTCCATATTAAGTTGAGAACTAGAGAACTACCAAAAAGACAAGGGATTGAATTTTAAAGAGGATGGCAAAATTGGAACTTTAAATATATAAATCTTTAAACATTTCTATCTTTTGCATACGTTAAGTTTTTAAAAAAATTCGCACCATTAGATCAAAAATTTCAGTATCTTTCATTTGAGTATAAATAAAGTTATAGAAAAATAAATTTTCTCGTTTTTTTAAAGTTCAATACTGCATATATGTAATATACGATATTAAAGATTAAATTAGGGAAAGTGAATATGGTGTTGTTATGCACTTAAATTACATGACAAACCATCAAAACTACATACTTTGATAAAATAACAAAAGTTCCTTGATATTGATTTCGATGATACCATCACAAAAAACAACACTTTCATGCCTTAATTCTAAATTTGGATTTTTCTCTTATGATCGTATTGACATTGCTAGCAATTACTTGGTTCATGTTATGTGATGTGGTATGAATATGTGCAGCAAGAGCGTATCACAATACCGATTATATGGGTCGTGTTATATTAATCTGTTAGTTGGAATTGAGAAGCCAAATTGACGTACGATCGATTTTTAAAGGGCGAGTAATCTTTTACTAAAGATTATTGAGTAAATTGGAAAGAGAAGAAGACTGAGTCGTCATTAAAACTGAATAAAGACCGTTAAGTTTTCTAATAAAAAATAATTTAAGTTAGCTTATCAAAGCTACATAATTTTAATGGTTTTACGTGTAACTTAGATGCATAACATCACCGTATTCACTATTCCCTTTTAAATTTTATAGTATTGCATATATGTAGTATCGTATACTACATATATGTAGTATCATACTACTACATATATGTAGTATTGATGCATTGTTATCTTATAGTTTGAATTTCATGTTTATTTTATTTTGTTATGGTATTTATCGTTTGCTTATTAGTTTATTATTATCTTTATGTTTAGACATAGTCTAAAAATTGGTTTTGTTTTCATTTGTAATAAATTTTTTTATATTATGGAATATTATGAAATTTGTTATTGGTCATTTGAGATCGTATGTACACTTTAAATAATTATTAGACTCTTGAGCCATTTGGCCGCTTTAAAAAATGCATCAAGTACAATGATACTACATATATGTAGTATCAAAAAAACCGAAACCTGATTTTTAAATTTTTTAATATAAATAAGTATGAAAATGTTATTAACGTTTAAAGAAAAATATAATCAAATGTAATATCAAAATACCATATATATGCAGTATGAACATTAAAAAAACGAGAATAAAATTTTTTATAACGTTATTTATACTCAAATGAAAGATAAGGAAATTCTTGATCCAATGGTGCAATTTTTTTTTAAATAATATTAACGTATGCAAAAGATAGAAATATTTAAAGATTTTTATATTTAAAGTTTCAATTTTACCCATCCTCTTTAAACTTTCATCCATTGTCTTTTTGGTAGTTCTTTAGTTCTCAACTTAAAATGAGTTATCTCTTGAACCATACCACACACACACACACACACACACACATATATATATATATAACATGATCTCAAACAAAGGTTGCTGCCGGAAATACAACGGAGAGTCATCAAAATTTGGAGATAAAACTATACGGTGACATAGGAGAGAGGAAGAGAAGCAACAAGAGTTCTATTGGATATGATGCACACACCTTATATACAACCCAAAAACACGCATAAGACACTTGTACTATCACGCATAATTCACTTGTAATCCATTATCCAGCACTGTTTAATTCCACCTTTTTTTCAATAAAAAGGATAATTACTCCCCTCTTTTGATTCGTAACAATTTTATATGTTGTATTCTTTTGCTTTTTTTTTCTTTGGTTAACTTTTAAGTTTATGTCAATAGTTACCCGAATCCAACCTGATTTTTAGCAGGTTGACCCGAACCCAACCCTTTTTATCTGAATAATCACAAAATACATTCTCCAACAGTTACAAATTCAAAATTATCAAGAAATGCATTCTTCAAATGAGAGGAGCTTATGAAAAATCTAAAATTCCCGCCCAAATGTGCGCACAACCATATAAGACATTTGATATGATTATAGTTGTAACATAAACACCATAAACTACATGTATGCTGGCATAATATAGCCTAAACTTTATATTTATAAAAAATCAGGTCCACCCATGGACCTGGTGGGTTGACCTAGGGCTGTTCACGAGCCGAGCAAGGCCTTTCTCGTGCTTGGCTCGTTTACAATTCGAACCGAGCCGATCGGCTCATTTACAAATCGAGTCAAAGTCGAACCGAGCGTAAATGGGCCAAAATCAAACCGAGTATTTTTCGAGCGAGCGTCGAGCGAATTTTTGAGAACTATTTTTTTTTTTCCTTTTAACATTTTAATAAGAAACAAGTTTAAAGTTAAATCCAATGTACATAAATATAAATTAGTAGCTTTAAAAAAACTAATAGTAGCTTGTAATTTATTTAGAACTAGATTTCAGACCGGGTCACGCATTGCAGCGGCCGGGTCACGCAGTCGGCTCTTGTTTAAGTGATTTCGTCACATGCGTTGATAAAAAAGTCTCATGTCACATATGTCACGACACAAAACCGTAATGTGTCATATATATTAAAAAGCGATGAAATATTAAAAGCTAGAGGTCAATTCGATAACAATATTGTAGTCGTAAATACGTCAAAGTCGAAAACTCATCCATGACTAAAATGACAATTAGTAAAATTCGGGGATTTAAACCGAAAATACGTCAAAAGTAGGGGGATTAAAATCGTAAATACTTCAAAGTAAAAAAAGTTGAAACGCCACATGACGTCACGTGACAATGCCGGTCCCAAGCACCACCGATGAAATATCAAAAGTTAGAGATCAAAACGATAATAATATTGAAGTCGTACTATATGTCAAAGTGTAATAAGAGATCAAAGTCGAAAACTCATTAGTAGCTAAAATGACAACTAGTAAAAATCGAGAGTTAAAACCGTAAATACATCAAAGAAAAAAAGTCATTGCGTCACGTGAGAAGGCCGGTGCAAAGCACCGACCTTGTCAAATAGTAAGTTATAAATTTGTTTTTATTATTATTTGGAATGTTAAATTATTAAATATTATAAATAATTATTTTTAAGTTATTAATTATATTTAAAGTACTTGTAATTATCCAAGTTATTTTTTTTAAAAAATAAATGGCTATTATTTTCAAGTATCTTAAATATTGTTAAAATTTTAAAAAATATATATTTAGTATCAACATAATTATCACAACATATCATATAATTGTGCATATATAATTATATATAAAATAAATTAAAATTATTCAAGCCGAACCAAACCGAACGGACCTTCGCTCGTTGCTTGGGTCGTTTACAAACCAAACCGAGCAGAGCGGCTCGTTTACAATCGAGCTAAAAAACGAACGAGCATTTTCAAGCAATTTCCGTACGAACGACAAGTGATTTAGACACCCCTAAATTGACCCGAACCTGATCTGTTTTTAAAAATATACAGTCCCGTTATATCAACATTCCAAAATATACAAACGCTTTAACATAACATTTTTGGTGGGGCAAAATGACTTTTTTATTTGACTTCTTTTTGAACGCTACAATCTTTGTCTTCTCCCCAAATTAAGCGCTAGAAATGGTAAATAAAATAGTAGAATGGTCCAAAAAAGGATCATTTGGCATGTGATCAGATTCATCAAGATCGGGGTCACCTACCACTACCATTGCAGTTTACAAGCCAACTAGTTATATAACCGAGCATTCGAGCCGTACGATGCAACGGTCGAGTATCTTGTACCTGACTTCGTCACATGTATAGATATAAAAAAATTCGTGTTTTGCACATGACAATGTAAAGCGAAAGAGGTGAAAGTCATAAATATGTCATATTGTCAGAGTAGAGTATGTGGGTTAAAGAAATAAATTGGCTAACGTTGTGGGACGAATAAACAAGATGATCAGGGATCAAAATGATAACTAATTTTAAGTTGAAGAGATCGTAATTATATTAAAATTAAATACGGGGATAAACATGTAAATTTGACAAAGTTAAAAGACTGACAGGCAATACCAAGAACAACCCAATATCACTTCACTCCTGCCTATAAAAAATACCCATGCAAGAATCAAACCCCACAAAGATCATCATCAATCCCTTAGCATTTGTAATTTCTGATTATAGTTCTACACAACAGAAAAGAAGACCATTCTCATAATCATCAAATAACCCATCGAATCAACGCTCCGATCGACTCTCAGTTTCATTTTTTATCTCTATCTACCTGTCATGGAAGCTGTTGTACATGGTGATTATCTCGTTGTTACAAAATTTCTTTTTACTATGACGTTTTATCGAATCAGATTTGTTGGTTAAACGATGAATATGCAGGCAATGAACGTGAGATTCAGAAGAGTTACTGGACGGAACACTCTCGGGACCTCACCGTTGAAGCCATGATGCTTGATTCTATGGCATCTCTTCTTGACAAAGAAGAAAGGCCTGAGGTACTAATACCATCTAATGCCTTTGGTTAATTCATTATACCCTTTTGCTGGTATTATTTTTGTTAGGTTGCAGTGCAACTTGTTATCCATTTACATGTCACTTTATTGTAAACGTAGTTCGTCTTTTAAAAATATAGTGACAAACAAAACTTTATTTGAAAAACGTGAATTAGATGAAGCTAAGAAAGTACAAATAAAAGGTTGTTTTTTATAAAAGTTAAAACTTTTCTATAAAAATATAGTTTGTTATCAATTATGACCTTTGGTCTCTATGATCGGCCATTTAGTGTATTTATTTCAAAGAATCTTAAAGGCACTTTATGTTAATATTCTTTTTTGTCTTTGTTTTATTCTTCAATGATTTGGCTTTGCTTGTAGTTGATATTATCTTTAGTAGTGGATGAATTTTTATTATTGATTTTTTGTATGATTAAGTTTTTGCTGAAAAAATTTGTTTTGGAACTGTCTTTTCTTTTGAGTTCAAGTGTGTGACCATAAGTTTGATGATCGACAGTTTGTTTGTATACATTGTTAATTGTTTTATTCTTTTCTTGCAGAAAATGAGTTTTTCTTTTTCCCCTATATATAAATTGAAGAAAATGAATATAAGACTCTCATACATCTAACTATCTAAGTTTAAATGCGAAACCTACAATGAAGGATATATCCAGTGGGTGTCAAAAACTACATTAAGAAATGTAAAATAACAAAATACAAATTATAGTTGTCCTGTACGTGATTTCATCTTTTGAAAACGATCCATTACAACTTCATCTGTAACAATATTTTTAAGTGACTTTTTTTCAATGCCACAAACTACAAAAGCATTTAAACAGTCTTCACCGATTCGATTTCACAATTTGTCTTTACATTCTTCACTGTTGAAAAACATATCTCAACGTTGGAGTAGTAACGGGAAACACCAATGTTAGCTTTAATAATCGATATGATATGATTTTGGGATGTTGGATAAGAACTTAAGTTTTGAGTCGTTGGGCTAATGGTGCCTTTAATAATTATGTCTGGGGCCACTTAAAAATACACTTACATATATATATATATAACTAAAATTAAAGGCCCGTTATTTGTTGAGTGGGTGCCAATCCTCCCACTAGCCATACCTTCAATCCGTCCTCACTGAAAACTCATTAAAACTACATCGTTTTGATTAAATTATGGTATATTGGTTTTCACTGGTCCCAACTATCACTTTTTGTCTTCTACCGGTCCCAACTTTTAAATTGGTTGTCAACGGTCCTAACTTTTATCACTTTGGTAACCACTGGTCCCGTCGTTAAATTTTTTAACGCCGTTAAGTTTTTTCCAAATTCAAGACCGATGTTTTAGACCTTTTGATCGGAAGGATAATACGTGTCGATTGATGTAAAAGTTTTCTCGAAAAGGCTCTTTGAACGATAAAATTTTTACATCCGATTGAAGCACCGTTAGGTTTAAACACCCGATTATAGCACTATTTTGTTGTTCAGAGCGCCGTTTTGAGGTAACTTTTCCATCAATCGACTTATATTATCGTTCCGATCAAAAGGCTTATAACATCGGTATTGAATTTGGAAAAAAACTTAACGGCGTTAAAAAAATTTAACGACGGGACCAGTGGTTACCAAGGTGATAAAAGTTGGGACCGTTGACAGCCAATTCAATAGTTGGGACCGGTAGAAGACAACATGTGATAGTTGGGACCAATGAAAACCAATATACCTTAAATTATAACTAAACCTTTTTATTTTCTTAAAATTTCTTATATTCTCTTCATTTTCTCAAGACAAAAGTGATCATGTAATTGAAAATTGTGGAAATACTTTTTAATGAAAGTAGGTCTTTACGAAATTTATAGAAAATAGGTAATAATTAATACGATTTAATATGTTTTAATCAAAATAACGTAGTTTAATCTGTTTTGCATCTAAACTTAAATGCCTTGTAGCCTCATCTTTAAAATTATTTTTAAAATTATTTTGACTTTATATAACACTTGTTCACTTACACACATTCATTTTATATAATTACATTAAAAAAAACAGAAATTTGTCATTATGCAAAAATCCTTTTCATAAAATAACCATTTGCTAATTCATCTTGCATTTGTTGTAATGTATTTATGCTAATGTCAAGATTGGCATGTCCATTTTGATTGCCTTTAGCATGTTCTATTACTTGGATATGTTTTGAGTTGCTTGAAATTGTAATAATCATATTAGCAATTAGCAAATGTTAATGTATACACTTTTTCAGATACTGTCAATACTTCCAACCTATGAAGGAAAAAATGTCCTTGAATTAGGAGCTGGTATTGGTCGTTTTACCGGTGAATTTGCCAAAAAGGCGGGAAAAGTAACAGCAATTGATTTTATTGAAAGTGTCATAAAAAAGGTATATGTCATCAGCAATGCTTAAAAAACCATACTTATTCTATGCTTCGTTATTATCTTTTAGTATATTTGTTTTAAACGGTTCTAATTTTTATCTTAGTTTCTACTGGTCTTAACTACCGAATTAGCTGGTAGCGGTCCCAACTTTTATCATTTTTGCAACTAGCGGGTCGTCGTTAAACTTTTTTAACGCTGTTAAGATTTTTTCGAATTCAAGACCGATGTTTTAGGGCTTTGATTGGAAGGAGAATGTGAGTCGATTGATGTAAAAAGTTACCTTGTAACGGCACTCCGAACGACGAAACGGTGCTTCAATCGGATGTAAAAATTTTATTGTTCGGATCGTCGTTTGAAGATAACTTTTACATCAATCGGCTCGTATTCTCCTTTCGATCAAAATTCCCAAAACATCGGTCTTGAATTTGAAAAAAACTTAACGGCGTTAAAAAAATTAATGAGGTCCTGATGGTTGCCAAAGTGATAAAAGTTGGGACCGTTACCAGCAATTCGATAGTTGGACCGATAGAAAACAAAAAGGGAAAATTGGAACCGTTTAAAACCAATATGCCTTATCTTTTTCATCTAAAATTAGTGATCTTGCAGAATGAGAGTATCAACGGGCACCATAAAAATGTCGAGTTTATGTGTGCTGATGTTACTTCACCAGATTTAAACTTTCAAGCCGAATCAGTGGATTTAATTTTCTCGAATTGGTTATTGATGTATCTTTCCGATAAAGAGGTGAGTCGTGAATATATAGTGTCGGACAATTATGCTTAATGCCTTACATTCGTACTTTCTTAGTAACACTTAATAAATGGAAATTTTGAATATATTGTCGTGGTGCGTCTAAACCTAGATGAAAAACCTTTCAAAACTACGTCATTTTTGTTGATTTATATCAAAATAACATTACCTACTTTTCCTAATGTATATAATATATTACTCTCCTAGTCTATGCATCAAAACAATCAAAATAGATCATTGACTTATTAAGTTACTAGGTTTAATACCCGTGTAAACACACAGGTTGAATAAAATAAATGATTCATTGAATGAATAAATCACGATTGAAAATGCGATGTAAAAATCAAATTATTATAATAAAAATTAATATTGAAAACTGTTGGGATTTAAAATTATCCGTCGATGTTCGGTTATTCAATATTGCGTTGATTTTGTAACTAAAATATCATCTATTTTAAAATGCAGAGAAATTAATTTTGCGTTGTTTATAAAATTGCTTTGGTTTTTAAAATTTTTACCCATAATCTTCCCCCTCATTTTTTCCCACCCAAATTTGCCCCCCAAAACCTTGCTTTATTAGGTAGATACTCACCGTTACACAACATGAGACATGATAAGAGACATTAGAAACATAGTAAAATGAATAAATTTCAGGTGGAGAACAAAATTAGGAAAAATATTGTGTAGGAACTTTAACCAAAGTAACATAGTTCTAATGTATATTAACCAAAAAGACGTGTTTAGAGGGCCACACATCTAAGCTTAGGTGCGTGACATCTTCATATTCATCATCCTGGTTATGTATGTGCAAAGTGTATAAAAGTGGTCGAAACGATTTACATTGTCGACTTTGGTCATGACACAATATTTGTGTTTGTGTTTTTTACCAAAGGGTTAAATATCTTTGATTTTTTCTTTCTGGTCGCAGGTTGAATATGTTGCCGAAAGACTTTTGAAATGGGTGAAAGTGGGAGGATATATTTTCTTCAGGGAGTCATGTTTTCATCAATCCGGAGACTATAAACGAAAGCACAACCCAACACACTACCGCGAACCTAGATTTTACACCAAGGTTATCTTGACCTTAAACTTTGAGAATTTGGGTGTGAACTTAAATCAATGTTGTCAAATTGTTTGTAATGCTGATATTGGTAAATAGATGATTAAACTTTATTTGTGAACCTTACAAAAATGTTCCAATTTTCATGGACATCACAACTATAATATTTGTTTTTGTTGTTACCATAAAATGCTACAAACATGTAATCATACCTGTCTTACAAAGTTACAATCACTTAAAGTAGATCATTAATGGTTTTCTTCTTGGGTATGGTTGTTTAGGTCTTTAAAGAATGTCACACATCAGACGCCTCTGGTAATTCCTTTGAACTCTCCTTGATTGGGTCAAAATGCATTGGCGCTTATGTTCGCAACAAAAAAAATCAAAATCAGGTACTTCGTTATCTCTAATAGTCCAAATCACTAACCCTTTGTGTTCATTGTTTCTTAAAAATGCAGTACATGAAAAACAGTAATAACACTAATAATCAAAATCTTTGAATTAAGCAATTAGGAAATGTATGCATTAAAACTACACTTCAAGATACCTTTAATCTGTTATGGGGCAGGTGTGATGTATGTCTCCTTCAAAATCAAGGTGTTACTGTTAAAAAAAAAAGATATCCTTAACCCATTTCATCTCTAATAGTCCAAATCAATAATTAATATATGTACCAAATAATTTATAATAAGGTGGCAGGTAAACAGATAATGAGTTGCGCTGTAACCCCCTTTTTGTTCATTGTTTCTTAAAAATGCAGTACATGAAAAACAGTAATAACACTAATAATCAAAATCTTTGAATTAAGCAATTAGGAAATGTATGCATTAAAACTACACTTCAAGATACCTTTAATCTGTTATGGGGCAGGTGTGATGTATGTCTCCTTCAAAATCAAGGTGTTACTGTTAAAAAAAAAAGATATCCTTAACCCATTTCATCTCTAATAGTCCAAATCAATAACGAATATATGTACCAAATAATTTATAATAAGGTGGCAGGTAAACAGATAATAAGTTGCGCTGTAACCCCCTTTTTGTTCATTGTTTTTAAAAATGCAGTACATGAAAAACAGTAATAACACTAATAATCAAAATCTTTGAATTAAGCAATTAGGAAATGTATGCATTAAAACTACACTTCAAGATACCTTTAATCTGTTATGGGGCAGGTGTGATGTATGTCTCCTTCAAAATCAAGGTGTTACTGTTAAAAAAAAAAAGATATCCTTAACCCATTTCATATTTTCCATTTTTAGCTAAACATTTTCATTTGTTCCTGTTGACGTTAAAAATAACCCAAATTCATCATATCATAAGTAAATGAGTTTTTTATTGCAGATCTGCTGGATATGGCAGAAGGTGGTAAATACTGAGAATGATACTGACTTCCAGCAGTTCTTGGATAATGTCCAGTATAAAAACAGTGGCATATTACGCTACGAACGCATATTTGGACCCGGATTTGTGAGCACTGGAGGAATAGGTACACTAAATTTCTCTCGCCAACTTTTAGTTTCTTTGTTAGTTATGACGAAATAACTGCGGTATATGAGCATCTTTAGTACAATAGTACATATCAAACATTTTATGAACAAAGACATACCAAACATGTTTAATCTTAAAACAAAATATAATCATACTCAATATTTAGCAGCCTCATGAACTGCTTTATTTATGAAAATGTAGAAATGCATGTTGGCGGGTCAACCCAACTCATTTGACCTGTTAACCCATCTACATTCAAAGATAATGACTATGACCTGTGCATGATTTTTAGTCTCCATGATCCTATGGACTAGGGGTGTGCATGAGTCGGTTTGGGTCGGTTTTTGACTCAATCCGAACCCAAACCTAAAAATTCGGTTTTTATGTTTTTCAAACCCATGGGTTTTGGGTTTTTCGGTTTTGGCTTTTGGGTTTGCGGATCGACTGGGTTTGGGTTTGGGTTCGGTTTTTTCAACTTGGCTTTAAATTTATTGTTTTTTAGTACTAAATACAAGTTATAAACACAACTCTTATTGATTCAAGAAAACATGTTATAATACAAAAGTTTAAATTTATGTTTTCATAAGTTTAAACATTAAAAATCAACTACATTTCAAAGGAAATTTACTCAGAAAACAATAACCATAAACAAAATGTTGAATGTCCTCTTGCTTCGACAAAAAACCACCAATAAATCATAGATAAAGTGTAATATGATCATATAATATTGTATTACAATATATGCATTTACATAACATAGGTTATGAGTCTTACATATATGAAATTTAGCATACACATAAACATTATTGGGTCGGTTCGGTTTTTACGGATCGGTTTTTTAACAAAACCCAAACCCAACCCAAAAGTTCGGTTTTTGTATAAATTAAACCCAAAACCCACGGTTTCTATTTGGGTTCGGTTTTTTGTGTTTGGTTTTTCGGTTTTTTCGGTTTCGGATCGGTTTTTTCGGTTTCATGCTCACCCTATGGACTATTTGTTTTTTTAAATTAATAATCTGTATATTAGCAGCATAATCATCCAGACAGACGACAGTCGTAAAAATTACTGAATATATATTTTTACATTCTCCTTGTTACTTGATTTATTGAGCACAAAGTGTCAAAGTTTGTTGTTCTGAGTAAAAACGGTATTGTGAGCAGACACAACGAAAGAATTTGTTGCAATGTTGGATCTGAAACCGAGCCAGAAAGTACTAGATGTTGGATGCGGGATTGGGGGAGGCGATTTCTATATGGCCGAAAACTTTGATGTTGATGTCGTTGGCATTGATCTTTCTGTAAATATGATCACTTTTGCTCTTGAACGTGCAACTGGCCGCAAATGTTCAGTTGAATTTGAGGTTGCTGATTGTACCAAGAAATCATATCCTGACCATACGTTTGATGTCATCTACAGCCGCGACACTATCCTCCATATTCAAGTAAGATACAGTGCATTTAAACACCCTTGAAGTGGTCAATTTGCATTATAACTTACAACCATGTTTCTCTTATTCTTGTATGTTATTTTTTAGGATAAACCTGCATTGTTCAGAACTTTTTACAAGTGGTTGAAACCAGGCGGCAAAGTTCTCATAAGCGATTACTGTCAAAAATCCGGAACACCATCCGAATATTTTGCAGAATACATTAAGCAAAGAGGATATGATCTTCATGATGTAGAAACTTATGGTCAGGTAAATAAAAACACTGATAAATGTATAAAAATACATTTTTTTCAGTGTACATGTAAGTATGGTGTATGCAGTATGTTGATTTTATCACTTTCATGTTTTTAGATGCTTAGAGATGCAGGCTTTGAAGAGGTGATAGCCGAGGATCGAACTGAACAGGTTCGTTCATAGAACCTCATTGAAATAATACACTAGTCTTATCGGCCGCGCTATTTGTTTATAAAAAGCGTACGATAAGATGTTCTAGGCAACCTAACACTACATATGTCAACATGTCAAATTATTACTCGTTTTGAATTTTGACTTGTTACCTAACTCGACTATTTTTTTCAGTTCAAGGACGTCCTTAGGCGGGAACTAGAAAGGGTTGAGAAAGGAAAGGAAGAATTCATCCATGACTTTACTGAAGTGAGTACATTTACACGTTGCGTGTAGAACGCTTGTAAACTTACACACAAATGCGAATTGGTTAACGTTTTTATGTTGAACATGATATCTGTAGGAAGACTATAATGATATAGTTGGTGGTTGGAAGGCAAAGCTGGTGAGAACTGGTTCTGGGGAGCAAAGATGGGGCTTGTTTTTTGCAAAAAAAAAGTGATTGCATAAGAATGAGATCTTCTATGGTGTATGTCTCTTGATGGTTGGGTCATCTTGTTTCCGGTTCCTAGCGCCTTGCTAGTGATCCTTGGTTAATAAAATTGTCGTTTAAAAAAAGAACTGTGATAGGTTGTTATCCATTAATTGTGCATTATGTGTGCTTTCAAATGTTAAAAAGGATTAAGTATGCTTGTTCGTCTAGCCTTTGATTTTTAGGTTTTTTAAACTAGGGTGGGATTGATTTTCTTCTCTTAAACCCAAGTCCATTGGGCCTTCTCTGGACTGATGGTCCATCTAAATCTAAAGTATCCGAGTATCCGACATTCTTCTCATTTGTAGTATTTATTCCAAGTTAGGGTGTTCAAGGTAAGGTGTGAATTTCTAACATAACTCGAAAACATGACAACAACCTAACACGTAATTTGTATTGTAGTTTGTGGGGGAAGTGATGCTATATATATATATATATATATGCTACTTAGGTTAAATCAGCACATTTAAGGCTCTATATTAAAAAGGCTAGGTATGGGTATGATGTGTGGGTAGGCTGTACTTTGACTGAAATTTATTACACACTTAAACTAAATTTTAGGAACTAAAGAGAAAAACACTTCTTATAAGTTATAACAGTGTAACTCTATTTGAATACTTGTGTGATGTCCCAAAACACACAAGGTCTACCTTTGTTTTCGAATTTGATTTTGAAAGTACTCGGTAGCTCCTTTATTTTGTGTAAGCAAATACCTGTAGTTACTTTACACATAATAACCTTTGTTTTATGAAAGCAAAGACCTGGAAAACTATAATATAAGTGCACATTTTGTGAGCAAAGACTGTGACACCCGACAAAATTCCAGGTTAATATCCGTACTAGGACAAAAACTAAATTATATGTTATAGCATTATTAGTAGTAAATTTAAAATATATCATTTAAATCTAGCTAAGCCCTGGTAATAAATGATACTGCATTTATAAATAACAAGAAAAATACTGTGTGGAGTCACAGTGTAGTACTGAGACGAACGTTGGTGATGACCCGGGAAACTTTAAAATCATAGGATGGATTTTTATGCTATATTAGCCTGAGTAAAAATATTACGAAGGAAAACAAAGGTAATTATCTAAAAATATTAGTTTTCAAATTGTACTGCTCACAAACGCATACATTTAAGATTTTGCATGTTTTCAGAAAAATATCATTCTGAGTAGTTCATAATTTTATATGAACATGTGAGACTCATAAAAATAAGTTGTAAGTATTATGATTAATACTAAGGAATACAACTTTTAAATCCATGGAATTTGGACAAAGAATTTTTATAAAAATTGGATACTAGGTATCCTACTAGTTATCACTCAATAAATATTACTTCCAATGAAAAACTTACCCATTAATCATCTTAATGATTAATGGCTACAAACTACAAAATTACACTCCAAATTTGATACCACTAAACCAAATAAATACTACACTACAATCCTAACACTCTTTTTTTAACCAAAATCACGACCAAAATCATCACCATAGTCACAAATATTATTTGTGATACTATCCAATAATACTTACAAAGATTTTTAACACAATCCAACAAACACTACACATTAATATTATATTACCTCACACTCAAATTACTACCCAATACCAAAATTTTTATAAAAAATTATGGCATGAGTCATCTAACCTATTAAGCCTATAATCTACCACCATTTGACACAATGCATGCATGCTCATCATCACCATTTATTAACAACCAACTTACATTAATCACCAAATCCATTAACACACTCATCCCTCTCCCTATCTCTCTTTCTACGGCATCCTTACACACACACACCCCCTCCATATTCATCATTTTTCAATACAAAAATCCTTCAAAAACAAGAACAATCAATATGGTTCAATCAAAATTCGAAGTGTAAAAGTGAAATTGAAGGTGATTTGGATGTGAACAAGCAAGGAAACCAAACAAATACATACTTGCAATCTAGAGTTCATCAAGTAATAAACTCTAATATTGATTTCTTACTTCAAAAGAATGATTCATCCTTGAATCATTAAGTTGTTCATCAAATCAAACACTTCTAAAAATGAAAAGAATCAAGAATCAAAAAGGAAAATGTGTGTGTGTACACATATGTACGTACGCATATATGTGTATGGGTGTGTCAAAAATGTATTTTTAATAAATATAAAAGTTATGGGTTTGATGTTAAGATAATATAAAAATATGAAATTTGTGAGTTGATCATACATGTAAAGTGTTATTTTGTGATCAAATGAATGTGTGTGTGTATACGTGTGATATATATATATATATATATACTTGTGAAAATGTATATATATACATATGATGATGATGATGAGTGTATGTTGATGAGTATGATAATGTCAAAATGTGGGTTATGTGTTATAGAAATTTTGGTAAATTTGACTAATGTGATGATAAATGTGTTATATTTGATAATATGATACTTAATGATGATAATATTAGTGTATGAGGATGATGATTTTGTGAGGAAATGGGTTATTAGTCTAAGTGCTAGTTGACTAATGTGGTATAATGTATATATAGAAAAATGGAATTGGAAATGTCAAATATGATTAAGTGTTATTATTGTTGAATAAATCTTTGATTTAGTTGAAGTTATGGTTATATGAAATATGGTAGTAAATAAATATTGTGATGATTATGGTGTAAAAATATGGTGATTAGTCAATATGTAGTAATCTAGGTTTGATTACTTACTAATGGTAATTTTAACTTTAAAAAGTCAACATATGTATATGCATGTATGTGTATGTGTATGTGTATGTGTATGTGTAAATGTATGTATATGAGTGGAAAAAGTATTAAAAATACTAGCATCAATTGTCATATGAGCATGAACTATGAAATTATCAATGTGATCAAGTGTAGAAAAATAATACAATTTCATGCTCTATGATGGTTAAATTGAATTCTGGACATTTGATGATATTAGACATGTTATGAGAATGAGATAATGTGTATGATGTTTGTGGAAAATGGAAGTAGTAGAAGAATGGTATAATAAAACTAGGCGTTTTATTAGTAAAAATACGCCGTTTTCGGCTCGAAAATGGGTTTAAACTTGAGAATAAGATTTTTACAGGTTTTACATGATTATTTATGTGAAAATATATGTATGATCATTACATGATGAAATTTGGTGGTTTAAGCATTGTTTAGTAATAAAGTATGTATGAAATAACAGTAAAACCGACTATTTCGGCTTAAACCGTAAGCATGTGTAAAATAGTTTTTAGACCAGCAACTTTTGATGTATAATCAATGTGTATGAGCATGATTATGTGTGTCTAAAGTGGTATGAATGAAAAAGGTAGTTATATGAATAACTAGTAATGAAAAATGCTTCGGTTATGACCGACATTACGTGTTTTATGTGAACGGTTTGAGTCAAGTTGCAAGAGTAAAAAGTGAACTTGAATCAGTGTTTTGATCTTAAAATAAGTATGAAAGGAGATACTTAAAGTTATAAATCAAAACACCAAGAACGACTAAAAAATAAAGTTAGTCGGTTGCTTAAAAATTCACGTTTTCACCTGATCTCGAAGTGAAATGAATAAAGTGTTAATCTCATAAGTTTTCATTCAAGATATTGGTTTTTAAGAAAACTTAACACTTTGAGAGTGATAATATCTATTTTGTAATTTTATAAAAACGAAACCGAAAATTATATATGATAAATCATATATGTAAAGTTTTGCAAATGTTTAAAGACCAATGATTGTCTTTAAGATATAATTATATGAAGAGATTACTCATATAAGTATTATTTGAAATATATTTATATAAAGAGATTACTTATATAAATATTATTTGGAAACGGGTCATAAACGGAGTCACCAACGTGTCGTTAGATCGAAATGATAAATCATTTCATAAAAGGTGTCTAGAGTTGATGAACAACTTGGATGACCATTGCACGACTATTAACGGGAACCCTTGGATATTATAAGGTGTTAGTAGGTCGGGAACATATTAATTTTGGGCTCGTAAGTGCTAGCAAAAACTTGACGGAAATCAAAGGTGATTTTCACGGCCCCATTTTCAATACGTTTTGATTTCAAACTTGGGGAAAACATGTGAAATATAAATGATTGTGATTTAAAGTAAGAGATGAAAAATATTTTGATTTATATGAGAAACCATAAGTTTACTAGATGTTCTCGCGGGAAAAACCCTCAAAAATAACGTAATCATTAGCCTCGATGACAGGGGTCCTTGGATTATATTGGTAGATCTATCGTGTGTACTGACAGCCCACTCCCGTACCGGTAGCTCCGGTCAATGACGACGGGATATTATATAATTGCGATTGTCGGAGGGTAAATGTCATGGATTGATTACGGGTTTATGGTTGTTTCATATGACTTAAACTTTGCAACTTTAAGTTAACAAGATTGGATAAATATTGTCTTTTATTAGTAAGAGTAAACTGCAGTTTTGATCCTTGTGTTTTGATACCATTAACAGTTTTAGTCACAACTTAACAGTTTTGGTCCCTGTTGATAAAGTATAAATTATACATAAATCCCTAGTTGTGTTTGTTTACATTTTGTGTTGTTTCGGTACGGTTTTTATCGTGTTTTAGACACAACTGATGTTTTTATGCTTCGTAGGTCCCATGTTGATAAAGAAATGGAAAGATCACAGAAAATCGAATCCGTAGGCGAAAACGGGGCGCGAAACGGAGTTACGAGCGAGCCGATACGCGTAAACGAAGAAAGTTTGGGCTTTTCTTGGCCCAGTTCGCTATATAAACACCTCTATTGAAACCCTAGCCTCCCAGACATCATTGGGGACGGTTTTGGACGAAAATTAAGAGTTTTTGATGCTAGAGAGGCGAAAACGAAGCTACGGGAGAGCACGGGATTGACGATATTCATCTAGACGTTCCGGGTTCTTTCGATCTATTGTTTTCTTTTTTTTTTTCTATCATGTCAATTATGTTTAAACTTGTGTTTTTCATGTTGATTATGCTTAGCTAAACCTTTTTAGAATCACCTAGGTTTTATAATGATTCGTTAACGTTATTTTGAACTCATGTTGGATTAACTTTTGGTTTATGGTTTATGTTTAATTAAAAGTTTGAATCTTTTTAATTGTTTGATGCATAATATATGTTTGCATTGATGAAATTGGTATTTTTAATCCACGTGTTCTTGGTAGCACAATTCATTCGACATAAACAATCCCCTGAACTCATTTTCACTCTCTGTAACTCCAATTTCAAACAACATCATCTCAAATTCCAGTGTTTGATCTTCAACCCGTCGACCGTTGTTCTTCGAGTTCATCTTCTCGTTTCGTCATCAATCCGGTAAGTTTTATACATGAAAATGATCCTTAGAAAGTATTGAATCAAAGCCCTATCATTAATCTGTGATTCAAGATCGTCTGATCAATCAATTTTGCGAAACTATGATTCTAGGGTTTTTGTGTTAAATGGAGGATTTATTTGAAACTTGTTAAAACCAATTCTGATCCGATTTTTAACAACAATGTAACATAGCGCGTCTGGTTTGTGCTAGTAGCATTGAACCAGGAGACCCGGGTTCGAACCCAGGCTCTTTAAACTCCATATTTTCATTGATATTAATACATTTTATTAATTTTAATATAAATTAAATTCTATAAATATTATACAAATAAGGTTTTTATAGAATTTTATCTAATTCAAAATTATATAAACGTTTTAAGAGTATTTCTAAATTATATAATATATTTTGACATTACGTAAATTGTTAAAAATATCTAATTGAAGTTTCTATTATTTATCAAATAATTATAATTTCTATTGCTATCATTCTAAATAAACGAGCTTATATATTTTTAGTCGTCTAACGAAAAACCCCCAAATCCCAATCCGAAACCCTAGAATTCCAATTTTCCTTTGATTTCTATTTTTCCAATGCTAGTTTCTATACAATATGTTTTACTAAGTTAGGATTGTCATTTAATTAGGTGATTCTAATATTTGGACAATCCTCGGTTCTATTTAAGACTATTTACTATTTGTTTCGTGCCCGAGTTCAAGGTGAGTAAATTCGCTCCCCTTTTTACTTTTACATTTTGGGGCTGAAACGTGTTCTATTACAATACAATGTTTTCCATTTTTCTATTTTACTTTTTAACAGAGATCATAAAATATGTTAGTCTTGTTCCGGTCAAGATGCAAACTTATGTGGTAGTTTAAAGTAGTATTATTACTTTGTAATCCCAGCGGTACAATGTTAGCGCTAATGGTCTGACAAACCCACCTACATGTACAACAACGATAGGTGATTTAAACCCGTCCATACAATTACAATGTTACGAGTTGCTATTCGATGTTACAAGTTGCTATACGATGATACAAGTTGCTATTACTATGCCATGTCCCTAAGTTGCTAAATAATTAATGATAACTTAAATTCGAGACGGTTACGTGACGGTTGCTTAAAAGTTATCAGTAATTAATACATGAGTTGGTTCCTCATGATAAATGGCTACAAGTTACGTTACAATTATGGTTTATAATGTGTGTGCAAGGGGTCATGGTCGAGAATGATATGAAATAGCTATACATGTAAGCTTGCGCAGCATATTATGATGATCTCGGATCTTCTGTATTACTATGTATCAATTTGTGGTTTACTCACTAGCTTTAAATAGCTAACTTTATTTTCACATGTTTCAGGTGATGCTTATGATTATTTTGCTGCTTTTGCCAAGACATAGGATTGACTTGGACCTAGAATAATAAATCAGACAATTGCATTTACTGTTTCGGTTTTATTACTTTTGTCGCATTCATTTAAGACTCATGTACTAAACTTACTACATCATTATTAAACTTAATAATTAAATACCATGCGCTTTGTTTACTATTGATATCCAATTCCAATGACAGCCCGGTGTTTCCGCCGCCGGGCGGGGTGTCACAGTTTGGTATCAGAGCCATGGTTATAGGAAACTAGGATAGGGTATTAGAAACACACCGACCTAGACTATAACCTAAGAGTCCTTAGTGCAAATAGTTTGTGCTTAGAAAACTCTTCTAGAACTTACCTCCTTAATTCTTTTTATGAATATTTCTATGTCTTCCCTTTATCTATTTCTTATCCGATTTCGCGAAGGAACTACAAGAGACTCTTCTGTGTGATTAGGATCTTTCTCTTTGTGGAATCTCGTCATCGTCTTAAGTAAGTTTGAAACGTGGGAATGTGTGCAATCTGGAAGGGGGAACGCCTGTATCACGGACATCCTGTTATCAAATTTTTAATCTCGAATTATCTTTGGATCTGAAACTATAAGTGTTTAAAGATTATAGTGAAATTGTTAATACTCAATTGGAGTACTTGAATTGAACACTCAGCTTGAGTATATGACCTTAATGTTTCTGAGGCCCCGACGGTGTTTGGTGCCTGAGACTAATGATCTATGTGAGCTATTCTTCTAATAGGTAAACGAAACATAGAAGTAACTAAAAACCATCTTAAGATAAAAGAAGTATATGTTAACCTGAGTTCGAAAAGTCTCAAGAAGTGAAAGGCAACTGAGAATCCTCCTCTCAAAACCTCTTCCAACTTGATGAAGATAATGATGCTTCCAACCATGGATCTGGTTCAAATAACAAGGAAGACAATAGTCTCGCGGCTGAATGTTTTGAAGCCAGATACTACTCAATGTCAAGTTCCATGACTTGAGAACTGTTGAAAGCTTACTCAGAAGAAATCTAGATAGTCAAGATGAAGATGTTTTCTAGCATTTGATAACATCAGCCTAGGAGGAGGTTGAAAGGACTTGATCTGATAGGCTAATGTATCAAATCATTTTTTTGGGTTTTTGTATGAAATCATATATGAGAAGGCGTATTATAAATGATTTCACAAGCTGTTTATAGAACGACTACTAAAAACAAGTACTTACTGTCCGAGTTTTGTAATGGGTTCGCTTTGAGTGTATTATTATTTGATGGGCTTTACATATTTTAGTATAACTAGGTTTAAGACCAGGCCGTGCGTTGCAGCGGCCGGGTCACGCAGTCGGGTCTTGCATATTTGACTCGTCATATGTGTTGACAAAAAAAGTCTCATGCCTCGTACGTCGCGACGCAAAAACGTAATGTGTCACATGTTAAAAAACGATGAAATATCAAAAGTTAGAGGTCAATACGATAACAATATTAAAGTCGTACTATATGTCAAAGTAGAGTAAGAGAGCAAAGTCGAAAACTTATCAGGGGCTAAAATGACAGTTAGTAAAAGTCGTACTATGTGTTAAAGTGGAGTAAGTCAAATTCAAAAACTCATCAGGAGCTCAAATGACAATTAGTAAAAGTCGGGGACTAAAACCGTCAATGCGTTAAAAGTCGGGGATTAAAACCGTTAATACGGGTTAAAGTAAGAAAAGTTGAAATGCGACGTGGCGGGACGGCCTCTGTCAAAGTGGAGTAAGTCAAAGTCAAAAACTCATTAGGAGCTCAAACAGTGGCGGATCCTGAACATTTTCAGCACGGGGGCTGAAAATTACAGGACCCGAATTTTTTTTTCTTATCACTACGTTTCAGGTTATATTTTTCGGGTTGAAGATTTGATTCGGGTCGGGTCAAACAATAACAACACTAGATGTCTAACAACACATATAAAAACTAGATAAGTGTTAGCAAAACAAAGATCTAAAATATATGATAATACGAGAGAAATTGTGGGTATCTTAAAAAAGAATTACAACGCTGCCCGACGACCTTTAAGATCTTTGAATTCATCGATTATGGAGTCATAATCAAACTTTTCAGCAATTTCTTTTTCCACGTAAATCACCAAGCTATCCGCCAGATACTCATTTGACATCTTATTGCGAAGACGAGTCTAAAAAAACTTAAAAGTATAAAACCCTAGATCCTAAACTCAAATTAAACCAACAAAAGTGAAAGAAAACGAACCTTAGGAGTTAGGTCGTTCGTTGTTGCTGGAGACCTGGAGTGCTGCTCGTTGAGTCGTTGCTACTGGTCGTTCACTCGTTCGTTGCCTGCGTCTTCAGTTTTCTTCTGTTGAATATTGTTGTTTAATTTTCTTCTGTTGAAAAGAAAGAATCAATGGCCGCGTTTTTTTTGTTTCATGTTAATGGGTGGGTCATGGGATATGGGTAATGTGTAGTTGGGTTTTTGTGGCCCACTACCCAATTAAATTAATGGGCTAATGTGTAGTTTAGGCTAACAATTTGTTACTTCGGTTTAAATTGTAATGGACTAATGACCCGAGTACCCGACTACCCAACTAGTATACGTGTCGTTTATTATTGACGGGGGCGAGCCGCGAGCTCAATATATATATATAACACATGTAACTTTTTTTACACGGGGGCGAGATCAATATATATATAAACATTTAAAGTATCGGAGTAAAAATCAGTACTTCGGGATAAAAAAAACGCGCAGGGGCCGGAGCCCCCGTTTGTCCCTCTTACCATGCGCCCATGAGCTCAAATGACAATTAGTAAAAGTCGGGGACTAAAACTGTCAGTGATTTAAAAGTCGGGGATTAAAACCATTAATACGTTTAAGTAATAAAAAGTTGAAACGCGACGTGACGGGACGGGAGAGGCTGGTGCAAAGCACCGAACTTCCTATTTAGTAGGTATATAAATAAGGACATTGTGGAATTAGATTAGCGCTAGCCATTCTAGCCACCCTAAAACTGTTCATCAGTGAAATATATAATGTTTGTTTCGGTTTTCTTTGTGATTTAATCATTCTATCTGGATTTTGCACATGCATGTAGTTTAATTTGTGATATCGTTCGCGATATCCTAGTCTTGGACTTAAAAATACCAATATTGACAACAATGATATTCACTCATAAAGTCATAATCCATACGTTTCATTTCGTTTTGTCACGATACCGCAATGGCAATCAGCTCACTACGATCAGGGGCACATCCTTTAAGGAGCCAGGATGGGTGCCGGTCTTTGCGCGTTTTTTGACAGAAGTTTTGATTTTAACCCCGATACCTTAAATTTTTATATATTGATCTCGCCCCCGTGTAAAAAAAATATTACATGTGTTAAGGAGCCCTCGACCCTCGTGCTACTAGAGTTCAGGATCTCCCACTGGCTACAACTTGAGTTTCGACATTATCACCTAGGTTCGTTGAAACCCAAAAAAATGAATATCGAAACTGATTCCGATGCTATCAATTCCGCGAATGATATTTTTTTGTTCATAATTATTGGTCAAGTTGGTCGCTGTATTGCAATGGTAAGTGCACTCATTATAGCGCGGAAAAATACTCGACATTGAATACAACTTTGTATTCAAGAAAATCGATATTGAAACGTTAGCAAAATGCATGGTTTGGTGCAATATGCATGGATGGATGTCGGCGATTTTAGTTGATCATCGGTTTTCACGGCGGCTGACAGCGGTGGTGTAGTTGTGGTTTGACGGTGGATAGTAAGGGCCCATTGATGATGGTGGGTTGTAGTAACTGTCGGTGCGGGAGCCACCGGAGTTTGGCGCCGTTGTTGATTTTTTCTCTATAATCTTTATTGTTTCTTGCTTTCTTCTTTGTTCGTTATTCTGATTGTTGAGACTTTTGTTTTGTGGTTCGTTTTTCAGGTTGTTGGTTCATGTGGATGACGGTCACTTGATCAACGTTTTTCTTATTGTTTTGTTTTCGTTGTTTGTTGCTGTGTTTGTGGCTTTTATGTTTATTTTTTTGGACATGCAATGACTAAATATTGACTTTTTTTGTTTCTATAAATATTGACTTTTTTTTGTTTCTAAGTGTTGTTTTGGTCGGATTGTAAATGGTGTTAGCTATGAGATGACCTTGCAAGTTAGAAAATAATGTGATTAGAGAAAATTGTTGAAGCTGTTTGTGAAATTAGTGTTTTAGATTGTTGTAAATGTTGTTAGCTACTGGATGAACTTTAAAGTGTGTCTATCCAAATACTAAATGTTGGTTTAGCATTACTTCAGGTTGTTGATTCATTGGGTTCAACTTTGGTTGTCTTCTACTTTGTTAGTGTATGACACCCCACATTGTCGTGAATTAAGCTAATGAAATGACATCGAACTGGCCAATTAGTCTGTCTAACAATTAGACTCCATGGTGTTGTGATGGTACTTTGCTTTGCTGTTTCATGGCTACCCATGATAACAATGGGGCATTTACATATATCCCCTTCTTAAGATCATTTATTACGTATTTACTCACTCTTTAAATTCAATTACATATTTCCCCTTCATAAACCATATATATTACATATTTACCCAATTTCTTTAAAATAACCTTTTGATTTACTATTTTACCCTTAATGATCTTCATAAATATATTTTTATATTTTTTTATGGTTTGTGTAAAAAAATGGGTAAATGAGTAATTTATTATGTCAAAGGGGATATATGTAATTAAACTTTAGGCTTGGGTAAATATGTAATTGATGGACTTAGGAATGAGAAATATGTAAAAAAACCTAACAGTTAATCTTTATATAATATAGCAAAACCAAAAAAGCTTATGTGGCATCATTTTAAAGCTTTTGGCTTATGTGGCATCATTTGAGAGTTTATCTCATAATAATGATTTTTTTATTTAAAATATGTATATAAAATATATTATAATAAAACTAATTACATTTTTGGTCCTCTAATATTTTGGAAAATTCTGAAAAATTTTAAAGTATTTATACTTTTAACCCTCTACTACAAGGGGTGTACATGAGTCGGTTTATATTTGATAGGGTGTGAAAATGAAACTTATGGATAAAATTAATAATAATATACAATTAAAGACCTCAGTGTTTTATAAATATACATAACTTTTTTATATGGATTTTTTTAAAAAAATAAACTACAACATAAAACTGAGCATTTTATTCTCTTTAATTTGAGTATAATATTGCTATACTAAAAATTTAATTTTTAAAAATATATTCCGTGTTCCGATTTACCACGGTTTTATTGCAAAATTTATTGAAACATTCATGAATATCCTTAAAAACATCACTTGAATGTTGTGTTCCCGAGCGTAGCGCGGGCACTAAACTAGTTAGGCATATGGCAGTACGATGTTCCTTTTGTATTCGACGCATGAGCTTATTTTGTTTTCTTGACTTTGTGTTTGCTTTAGACATATTGGTTTGGCGTTTTTGTTGTGTTTCTTTGTTTCTATGACTTTGGCACCAAAACGTCATAGAGCTACTTGCTTTGTTCTGTTCCCATTATTTTGTACATACCTCTTTATTAGTTAGGCTATATGAAGGACAAATTGGAACTAATAGTTAATAGTTAATCTCATTTGCGTTGTAGCAGTCTACCTAGCAACTAAAGAATCTTGATTTTGAATTCATCCAGTAGCACTTATCCACGACTCATTTTAGAAGATGGATCAACTAACTGTTAAGGTTTTCAATATTCTCTTGTACCTAAAAACTTTGATTATCAGAATAATTTCATAGACTCTCTTGATTAATTCGAAGGGTACATAGGATATATATGCCACGATCCTGAGCATGATGTAAAACAGAAAAGCCTAACTAAAAGGCAATTAAGATAAATAAGGAATGAATAAAATAATGGAAGATTGTGAAATCATTCCTTTCAATACTCCCCCTCAAGTTGGAGCGTGTAGGTCACAAACGCCCAACTTGTCAAGTAATAATTTTAGTTGTCGTGCTCCTAGCGCTTTTGTGAAAAGATCAGCCACTTGTGATTTTGTGTCAATATGTAACGGCTCTATTTCTCTGGATTCCACCCGTTCTCTCACGAAGTAACAGTCCATCTCAACGTGCTTTGTGCGTTCATGGAAAACTGGGTTATTGGCAATGTGTTTAACTGCTAAGTTGTCACAAAGTAGTTGTGTTGGATGATTTTGTTCGACGTCCAACTCCCTTAAGAGCCATCGTAGCCACAAGACTTCACTAACTTTAGCCGCCATTGCCCGGTATTCGGCTTCAGCCGAAGAACATGACACTACCGACTGTTTCTTCGACTTCCATGATATCGGTGCACCGCCTAAAAGCAATAAATATCCCGTCCTTGATCTTCTCGTGTCCGGACATCCAAGCCAATCCGAGTCTGTATAGGCTATTAAATTAGTGCCACCCTTCTTTGGAAGTAAAAATCCTTGTCCGGGAGTGGCCTTTAGGTATCTCAAAACTCTACTAGCAGCCTCCATATGATTATGTCGAGGATCTCCCACAAATTGGCTCAAAACATTTACCGAGTAGGCGATATCCGGCCTAGTCACTTGTAGGTAAAGAAGTCTACCTATAAGTCTTCGATATTTCCCGGGGTCAATCCGAACATTTTCATCATCTCTTCCAAGTTTTGTGTTTTGTTCCATGGGAAAAGCACTAGGTCGACAACCCATCATCCCGCTATCTTCCAATATTTCAAGAATGTATTTCCGTTGATTAAGGACTAGGCCCTCTTGTGTTCGCGCAACCTCAATGCCCAAAAAATATTTCAAAACACCTAAATCTTTGATGCCAAATTTTTTGTTAAGAAAAGACTTTGTTTCTTCAATCTTTTTTTGATCATTGCCTAACACAATCACGTCATCAACATAAATGAGTGCCGCTACAAAGGAGCTCCCAAGTTTAAACAAGAATAATGAATGGTCAGCCTTTGATTGTTTGAAACCAATTTCGAGTAAAGCGGACGTGAACTTTTGATACCAATTTCTAGACGCCTGTTTTAGGCCATATAGAGATTTTCTGAGTCGACAAACCTTGTTCTCTTTGCCCTTTTCAAATCCTTGTGGAATCTTCATATAAACTTCTTCATTTAGCTCACCATGTAGGAAAGCGTTGTCGATGTCTAATTGGTGAATCATCCAATCTTTCTTGACCGCTACTACCAAAATAGTTCGCATGGTAACTAGTTTTGCCACCGGAGCGAATGTGTCATGAAAGTCTACTCCTTCCATTTGTGTAAACCCTTTTGCCACCAACCTTGCTTTGTACCTTTCAATTTCACCATTTGGTTTGTGTTTTATTTTGTACACCCATTTTGAATCTATGGCACGTTTCCCATTTGGTAAGTCCTCAAGGGTCCATGTGCCATTTTCTTCTAGGGCCCGTACTTCCCTTTTCATTACTTCTATCCACTTTGTATCCTGTATGGCTTGACTAAAAGTCTTGGGCTCATCATTAGAACTAATGGCCCCCAGAAAAGCTTTGTGTGAGTTAGAAAATTTTTCATAAGAAATAAAGTTAGCTATAGAATGTACCGTTGAGGAATCTTGATCGGCATTGGGTAATGCTTGGTCTATGGACGATGGGAGATTGACAATGTAATCATTAAACCGTGCAGGGCGAGATCTATTTCTCCTTTCTCTAGTCGGTTCATGATTCTCTATATTTATGGCCCCAGTTTCTGTTTTGTCGTTTTCTGAGGTTTGTTGAGTCTTATCAGATTTTGTGACCTCATTGTGTTCATCATTTTGCATGGGTAATTCCTCACCATGCAAATTATATTTGGGTTCAATATCTACTGTTCCATCTTGATTCTTTTCAAGATTTGTATCTTGACCTTTATCTAATGGATCATCATGGTTCCAAGTTGGGAAATTAAACATGTCAGGTTCTTCAACTTCGATGTGAGTATTCATTGTGCTACATGGGAAAGAATTTTCAATAAATATCACATCTCTGGTCACAACCATTTTATTATTTTCCATGTCAAAAATTTTGTATCCCTTTGTTCCACCTGGATACCCCAAAAACAATCCCGGTCTTCCCCTCACTTCAAATTTATCACCTCCCGTCTCGGTGCTTCGATAGTAGGCGAGACAACCAAAAACCTTCAAATGGTCATAATCTGGTTTTTGGTCGTAAATAAGTTCATATGGAGTCTTGTTCCCGATGACTTTTGAAGGGAGCCTGTTTATAATGTGGGCCGCCGTTAAAACACATTCTCCCCAAAATTTGGTGGGCAACCTTGCCTCAAATTTTAATGCCCTGGCTGTTTCTAGTAGATGCCGATGTTTTCTTTCAACGACACCATTTTGTTGTGGTGTGTGAGGGCATGTGGTCTCAAGCAAGATTCCTTGCTCGGTGTAAAAATTTACCATTCGGTTTGAGGTAAACTCTCCCCCATTGTCACATCGAATCCTTTTGATGTTCTTATCAAATTGGGTCTCGATCATCTTGATGAAACCAATTAAGCGATCGCTTGCATCAGATTTATTCTTTAAAAGAAAAACCCATACTGATCGACTATAATCGTCGACAATAGTCAAAAAATAGTTTGCTTGAGTAAGTGATGGCGTTCGATATTTCCCCCATATATCACAATGCAAAAGTTCAAAACATTCTTTAGATTTGATAGAACTAGTTGGAAAAGGTAATCGAGTAAACTTGGCTTTAGTACAAGAGTCACAAGTAATACTACTTGTCTTTGCAGAAATAAAATCAAAGCATGAAAGCTTACTATGTGAAGCATGCCCCAATCGTTTGTGCCATACGTCACTTGTAACCGACATAGCCTTCCTCTCGTCTCCCACTATTTCCATTCGATAAAGCCCTTGTTTGAATTTACCCACTCCGATCAATTTCCTCGAGTTCAAGCCTTGCATGACACAAAAGTCCGGGAAAAATGTAACAGCACATTGAAGGTCTCGTGATAACCGGCTAACCGACAAAAGACTACAAGTAAATTCTGGTACATATAAAACATCTTTAATTTTGGTTCCATTAGGTAAGGTGCAAACACCTTTCCCTTTTACAGGTATGGAATCACCATTAGGGATAGTCACAGGTTGCTCATGTGAAGGTTTTATATTAGCATCAAACCAATTTAAATTGTGGGTTATATGTTCTGTGCAACCAGAGTCAATAATCCACTTGTTACCTTCTCCAGTTCTACCTGCCATGTTTGCCGTTGGTGGGTTGCTTTCTGTATTTGAAGGATTCTTTCCAACAAATATGTTTACGAATTGTTCATATTGTTCGTTGCTCAAGCCGGCTATAGGGCTTTGCTCGCTCTCAACGCAAGTTGCTTTCGATTTCTGTATTTTGTGTGTTCCCTTCCCAGGCCACCATTCCGGGTACCCTATGCGCTTGAAGCACCAATAACGGTTATGCCCGTCTTTACCACAAAAGTTACAATGTTCAACCTTATCACCTGCAGATTGCATGTTTGCTTTTAAATTCATCTTCTCTTGGCTGCCAAATATCCCCTTTTGTTTCATAGAGGCTTGAAGAGTTGTGGTCTTGACATTAGGTTTCTTCCCTGGCGACACCACCCTTTGATGTTCATCCTTTGACATGATGTAACAACGTTTTGTAGATTTTTCTTTGTTCGAGCGGTATATGAACCCGCTCTGATACCATAAAAAACTTTGATTATCAGAATAATTTCATAGACTCTCTTGATTAATTCGAAGGGTACATAGGATATATATGCCACGATCCTGAGCACGATGTAAAACAGAAAAGCCTAACTAAAAGGCAATTAAGATAAATAAGGAATGAATAAAATAATGGAAGATTGTGAAATCATTCCTTTCAATAGTACCAGAGTCTGATTATAACATTTTTATTTGCAATCTCTTTGAAGATTCAGACAATGAAGAAATGGGGGTTGAATCTTAACTGAATTTTTGCATCATGTCATCAGGTACGCAATGCGTTTAAAGTCTACCCAGATGCTTCATATTGTTGTAAGATAGTCAGTAGTTGCGTTAGTGCTTGAAGATTCAAAGTTGCTAATAATTTGTTTAATGTTTAGAAATATGAAAAAGATGTTGCAGAAGCGTCAGACGAGAAACACAAGTTTGAGTAGTAGCATTACAAGTAGTCTTTTGCAATAGGGAACAACTATGAGTCCAGCTATAGTTACACACCTCTGCATCCAAACTTTTGCACTGTTTTCACCAAGCTTTTGCATAGTCTTCTGGAAAGCCGAGTAACGCCAAGACAAAGACGATTGAAGAAAGCTTTGGACACCTAGAAAGTGAAAACAAATGCTAGCTATCTACGCTTTTGTATGTCCAGTAACACTTACACGTGCCTCGGCGTTCAGTAACACTTACACGTGCCTCGGCCGCTGCAACGCGCGGCCCCAGCACTATAACCTAGTTATTGTAAATATACAAAGCCAAAAAGTTTCTTTTTTTTTCACTTTTATGGAAAATGTACTAAACCAAAAACGTTTTGTGGTTAAATCCAAAAATCCTAAAACTTTAATAGACTTTGAGTTTTCAATTTATAGGTTAATATGGTGAAACATCAAGCATTCACGAGTCGATCAGAAATGCGGCAGTTTATTGAAATTCTAGTGATCAAATGCTTGATTTGTATAGTAATTAATCTATCTAATAAATCAAACTTTTAGGGGGCAATTTTTTGAGGGATTTTTTTTTCTATAATAGGAAGTTTGGAAGGTAAAATTTAGCTAAATTTTTCACCATGCAAGTTGATGGAGCCAACTCCTTAAATGTTATATATTTACAAATTGTTAAATATAATGATTATAATTTCTTTATAAATATTACTATTTAACCCGTGTGTAACACACGGGTATTAAACCTAGTGGGTGAATATAATAAACGTCAATGGAGTAACACTCTCAATAGCGCATTGGGCAGGTACGGTGAAACGAACTTTTTATCAACTATGAGTCCACAAGATCTTAAGAATTTTAATTATGTTTAACTATGTTGTAAGTATGATTTAGAAATATATTTATTATTAAGTAAATAATTAAATAGTTATAACAATTTAATAAATAAAACAAATAAAAAGTTATTTTTGTTTTTTGTGGGACCCAACCCTTCTACAAACTCATCTCCACCATCACTCGTTCTCACAGGCCACCTTCCACCAACTTACCTTCCTCACCATCGCCCGTCGGACAAATCCAATCCCCACCACAACATGCGGTCCTCATAGGTTAGTCCTACGTGTGGTCTAATAAACCCACAAATGTTTAAGGAAGAGATGATGAGATTAGTAGATTACTCCATGGCGTAGAATAAAGTTCATAGATTCCAAGTTACATATGAAGTACGAACTATACTTACACTTAGGGGTGTTCATCGGATCAAATATCGGATTATTTAGATTTAAAAGTTTTGAACGCCATTAAAATCCTATCCAATCCAAATAAGGGATTATCCAATCCGACCTAAGTTTATCCGAATTTAGTTCGGATTGGATTCTGATAAATCGAATTAACCCGAATAAAACCTTGCAACAATTTGTTTTTAACTTTTTATTCCTATTTTTTTTGTTTCAAATTTTTAATCTTAATGTGTACCAGTCTAGAGTCACAATAGTAAAATATACAAACTAGAAATAATTAAAGTGCCAATGGGGTTAGTGGCCTATTGATAAGACACTTATATTAGGAGCACTAATGCACTAGGTCAGGGTTCTAGGCTTGCTGTAAGCATGTTGTGATGTATTTCTTTTTAAAAATCAATATGCTGCTATTAAAAAAAAGTAAATAGTTAAAGTACAAACATAGTCTTGATCACATATTAATTAAACTATATTGAAAGAAAAAGAGCATGAATAGTGTTTCTGTTAAAGTATTTTGCGGGTTACTTACAGCCCAATAAACATCAGACAACCAGCCTCTTATGTGTTATGAGATGGCGCCAGCAATTGCTTCTCTCTAGAAATTAGTATATGAACGGAAGAAAGAGAAAACATTGCTTCTCTCTAGAAATTAGTTTGAACAACAAGGGCATACTTTTTCGTGTGGTTATAAGCCTAGGCCCTAATTCCTTTGTTTTAACTTTTAATGAATGACTTTTTGGTTTAGAGAGAGAAAAAAGAATAGTAGACGGTGGTTTTGGGTATGGTGGTGTTAGAGGGGTGAGCGACGGTGATGAGAGGCGACTATAGTAGGTTCGGTGGTATTAGAAGTTGGTGACGGGGTGCGGCATGGAGTTAGGGCTCAATTGTAGCAATGTCTGTGAATGTGAGGAGGATGGCTATGGCTAGGTTCGATTGCTCAAATCGAGAGGTGCATGTCATGTTCCGTGCTGATTGCGACGAGTAAGGTAACATCCAGACTCTAATCTATCGTTTAAATGCTTTAGAAACACCGATCAACTTTGCATGTCCTTGATCAGGACATCCAGTGATGTAATCGCCTTGGCTTTTAAGGATTGAGGCACCAAATTGATTAAACAACCCGTAGAACTTTGAGGATGTATACACTGATCAAAGCTTGAATTTTTCGAAGCTTTTGACATGAGGTTTAGTTGTTTGATATTGTTTCCAAATCTTTTTGGTTATTGCTTTTCTTCGAGCACCGTTTTTTCTTAATATTGTCATTTTCTCAGGTATATGATTTCAATTGGTTGTTAGTCCTAATTTTAAGTATTGACATTCCCCTGATTCTTTGTGTGTTTTATAGTTACTATTGGTTGGTTTCATGCTCGATATGCTCTTTAGCGAAATCAAGGTTAGTAGCTACTGTGTATCATGTTTGTTCTTGGATAACTGATTCTTTCTTGGTAATCTATTTTGCACGAATTTCGTATTGACTATGTCGCTAACTTCATGTAACGTTCCTTCAACTTTTTACTATAATTATTGAGTTGTAAGCTACATGTTTGTATCTCTTTGGTGTTTATTGATGATAATTTTTGGTTTTTAATCTTATTTGGATCGTGGTTGTCGATGGATTTTAGCATTGTTTTTGTTCACCGCCGCCGCCATCAATAGACCGGCGTTGTCTATTTTTCCTTTTTGCCAGTTTGTATTTGGTGGTGGCGGTTCGTTTTCCATCTGTTTTCGGTGGTGGATGGTGGCTGAATTGTGTAGCCGGTTGATGACGACGTGTGTCAATGGCGATTGAAATAGATGTTTTGATTTTTTCGATTATTGTCTTTGTTTTCTGTTTATTTTGAAACCTTAACTTGATGTTTATGCATGGATGTTGATGTTTGTGGTGTTAGAAAACCTGTTTATGGATGTTGTCATGAAACCCTAATAATGCTATGATGATGGGGGTGTGAATCTCGCCTTGGCGTGGTGTTCACCGCAGTCATGGTGATTTGATCTTTTCACGCCCTCTGAGCCTCATGATTTTTATGGACTTTTTATTGGTTACAGGTGTTGCTTGCATGAAGATGAGTGGATTTGCTGTTTTGGGTAGGAAGATATGGTGGCATATATACTTTTTTGTGGGTTAGTTCTCAACCAGCTATGACAATTGAGATATGAAACTTTTGGGTAGAAGAGCATGATGGTGTGGAGATGTTATCTTGGTTATTACAACTGGAGTTATGAGGATTTTTGTAAAGGTATGCTTTACTTACTATGTACCCTTTGATTTTGCTTTGGTAGAACTGTTACCAAATTTGTAAATTTTTGTAAGTCTCAGATTGTATTGTTTTCAGGTCATGGTGATATTATTGCAACAATCTTGATAGTATATTTTGTAGGAGTGGTTTGTTAAAGAAATAAACTTTACTCAATGGCATATGAGTGCATTGTTTTAGTTGAGAACTTGAGATGTACGTATGTAAGTATCAAACTATGCCTTTAATCTATTTATCTTATAATGCCACAGGTCGTACACTTAAACTGATACTGATTAAAACTTCCATTTTTTCAAAAGTAAAAAAACGAATGAAAAAAAACAACAATTTGGGTGTAATGGTGCTGCCTTTTGTTATTGCAGTGCTCACAACAAAATAAATAGCACAATTCTATGACTCAACAATAGGCTTATCACTTATGTTCTATATTTCTAAATGATCGTTGTTTAATTTGTTTAATTTATAAGTATTTTTGTATTGTCGATATAAGTATTACATTGAATATATTTTATAAGGATGGTGCTTAATGCAGTCATCATCGGCTGAATTTTCTTTTGTGATTTTTGGAAAAATATAGAATATGAGTATGACTGCATAAATAACATTCGGTTGCTTTATGGGTGGTTGTGTGATTGCAGGTGCAATGGAGATATTGTTTTTATTGCAAGTTCAATGTCAGTTAAGCTTTTCAAAACCATTTCTTGAATTCCAACATTTCAATAGTAATTTAAATAATTGGTATTGGTCATGGGTATTGTTTATTATTAAAGATTTTGTATATGTTCTGTTGCTTGCCACATGCTAACAAGTAGCTACTTTAACAAGACAATTTTGAACGCAACAATATATCAACTGATGTAGAGGAGGATGACACCACATCTTCAAGGAAGATAGCAAAAATCATGCCTGAAATTGCTAAAGGTAAAAACACATATTTTTCATAGTAAAAACAAAATAGAATTCAAACAACACCAAACAATCAAAATAACACCACATATGTCTTTTGTTGAAAAAGAGCCAATTATCTCATCAAGAAAGACAGTCATTCATGAAGGTCACAATTCTAAAGGCAACATTATGTCAATTGTTACAGGAGTAACACAAATGACTGAACTTGAAAGCATAACAAATGTCTCAGAAAGCAACACAACAAAAGTAGCAGTTAATGAACCAGAAAACAGTGTGTTATTTGAAACAACTGCAAACACTCGAGAAAAGAGCGGAATAATCAATGACAAAAGAGATGAAATAGAGGTTGTCACACCAGCTCAAACAACCTAAAAGCTTTGGCTGCTATTAGTATGCATTAAAGACTAACCGTCATAGCAGGAATGATAAATATATAGTCTTTTGAACCAGCTGAACTGCTGGTGATGGTATTATGCATCAAAGACTAATCATGAAAGCTAAAAGGCTAGATGTATCTTCTGTAGATCCTTTGAGCTAGAACATATGCAAGAAATATGCAACTATTTTTTATTTGTATCACAACATCCTTAAAAAATGTCGCGCAACGCGCGACAGCAGAATATACCTAGTTTATTATACAAACATCATAAACTATTCTAAAATACGATAAAAATTCATAAAGTTAAAACATTAAGTCTTTATGTTCCTAACAATCACACAAAACATGAACTCTTTTCACACATTTCTCATATCTACAAACTTTGAGCTAATATAATAATGAATATTGAATTAAAAATCCTATAAACATAGTGGTTCTTATTTGAATATACAAACTCAAATATTTTGCCATCTGAATCCAATCCAAAATTCGATTAAAATATTCGGACGTGATCTAATCCAAAATCTAAATAAAAAATTAATTTAATATTTTAAATTTAAATGCGGTTCAAATTACGATTTTATTCGGATTTTGAATTTTTAAAAAATAATGTACCTATAAATAAATAAATCCTACAATTTTGATCTTCTCTACCTAACCCCATCTCATCTAATTAATCATCATCGTCATAAACACTCACTTGATCATCAACAACACTCTGACACTCAACAATGGCGGAACAAAACCCACAACTCTTCGAACTCAACAATGGGACAATGAAGCTTATTGTTTCCAACTATGGCTGCACTATCACTTCCTTGTTCGTCCCTGATAAACACGGTAGGTATCATTTTCTCCCCAATTTCTCACTCCAACTTCTGTAGTTATTGTTGATGATTGAAATCATGATCTGTTTTTGAAGGACAATTGGGTGATGTTGTTCTTGGATTTGACACTCTTGAACCCTATCTCGTAAGTTGAAGCTTATTTCACTTATTATGATCCAAATAAGATTTATCAGTTCTGTTGATTTCAAAATTAGGGTTTAAGTTAACACTAGCTTGTATCTAAGATCAAACTTGTGGTATTTGGGAATGATTTGATGGATCTATGTGGCATTATAGTAATTGACCTTTAGGTCCAATAACACTGAGGTGATGGATAAGAGCTTAAGATTGTTGTAGTCCACCACTCGAATAAGGGCGTGTTTGGGCTGTAAACGAACCGAACCGAATGAGGCTCTGGTCATATTCATTTGTTAAGTTATTATCGAACTAACAAACAGAAGTTTATGTTTGTGTTTGTTTGTTTAGAAATTTAAGATGTTCGTGTTTGTTTATTAAATTTGTAAACGAGCCCAAACAATCACAAATAAACACTAACCAACACAAACAAACATATATTAGCTAAAAAAAATACAAAAATCATTGTTAATGCTAAAAATAAGGTATAATCCAAGCTAAAGTACTTAGCAAGTTAGCATAACAAATTAACAAAAGTTATTTAAAAATAAACGCACGTTCACGAACACTAATGAACAAACACGGACCTTGTTTGTGTTCGTTTATTTATCTTAATGAACAAGATTTCTTGTTCGTGTTTGTTTGTTTATTTAACAAACAAACATAAACTAACTTCCCGTTGAACGTTTGGTTCGTTTACAGCCCTAGTAAAAGTTATAAGCTGAATTAAGATCTATTTAATTAAAAAAAACAAACAGTCTTCAAGGGTCATGTCTGCGCGCCTGCAAACATTAGGCCCCTTGAAGATGTTTGAAGAAAAAACAAGCACCCTCTTAGTGACTTATTGGCTTTTTAGCTATTTTAAAGCTCAATCTCAAATACCCTCTAAAACTGTTTTTCCACAGCGGTGTGGTGTGTTTACTCATTAATGATATTCCTAGGTGAGTGACACCCCGTCCCAGGAAGAATCACTCGAGCGGTGTCAAACACTATTAAATTGTGTAGGGATTTTGAAAAATCTTGTTTTGAAAATAACAAGATCCACATTGGATTGGTAAAAAAATAAGGGATTTTTGGATGTGTTGATTATTATAATTATCTTTATTAACATATTTTGAATTCGATTGTTCATATATGCTGCGTATTTGTTTCATTAGAATCGAAAGGCGCCCTACTTTGGTTGCATTGTTGGAAGGGTTGCAAACAGGATTAAAGAGGGGAAGTTCACACTCAATGGGACGGAGTATACTCTGCCGATTAACAACGGTCCAAACAGTCTTCATGGTATGGTGTAATCACCTTATTTTTCTATCTATGCGTATCGATAATTGTTTCAGTAAGCCACCAATGCAAACCATTAAAGCAACTGTTGTGATCAAATATGATTATCTAAAGAGCATAGAGTGAAGTTGTATGGATTTTTGAACACACAAGATTGTAGCTTTTAAATTAATTACTAAATTTATTTTGGTTTCTTTTTTGTAGGCGGGCTTAAAGGATTTGACAAGGTCGTTTGGGAAGTCGCTGAACATAAACAGGGCGATAATCCATCAATAACCTTTAAATATCATGCTCGTGACGGGGAAGAAGGTAATACTCTCTCTTTCTCTGTTTCGTACGACATTTTGAAACTGATTATCCGATCATTGGTTCTTTATGTCCTATAAGTTATAACTGGTTTCTAGTGTTTCGATTTCTGATGGTCAGGGTGCATCTTATTATCTGATTATTTAGGGGTCTAATAATCGTTCTCCGTACTAACAAAACAAAACTATTATTTAAGGGTATTAGTTTTTTTTTTCAACTGCAACACGTAGAATTTTCTAGGATAATATCAGCACAACCTGCAGACCGGAAATTATAACCTAATTCGTTTCTTTTCTGTTAATGTGATTTTGATGAATGTTATTTTATTTAGGTTACCCTGGAGATCTTTCAGTCACTGCAACTTACACGCTAACTTCAAAAACCACTTTACGTCTTGATATGGAAGCAGTGCCCGAGAACAAACCAACCCCGGTCAGTTTAGCCCAACACACCTACTGGAATCTAGCAGGCCACAACTCGGGTACCATTCTTGACCATTCAGCACAGATATTTGCGAAACACTTCACGCCCGTTGACCAAACCCAAATCCCAACCGGTGAACTCAAACCCGTACAGGGAACTCCATTTGACTTCACAACCGAGAAGAAAATCGGTGCCTCAATCCACGAGGTTGGTATAGGGTACGACCACAATTACGTGCTCGATTGTGGGGAAGAAAAATCAGGATTAAAACATGCTGTAAAGCTTAAGGACCCAAGTAGCTCGCGGGTCCTGAACCTCTGGACCAATGCACCAGGGGTGCAGTTTTACACGGCTAATTATGTGAATGGGATTGTCGGTAAAGGTGGAGCGGTGTATGGAAAGCATAGTGCCGTGTGTTTGGAGACTCAAGGGTTTCCGAATGCGATTAACCAATCGAATTTTCCATCGATTGTCGTTCAGCCGGGTGGGAAGTATGAGCATAGTATGGTGTATGACTTCTCGGTTGAGTAAAGTGTTTTTTATTTTGTCTTTGTTTTGAAGTTAGGTGAGATGAAGTTGGTGAAGTGAAGTTTGTGTGCTTGGTTTGAATAATGTTTAACCAACTATGAAAATGGTTCAAAGTTTTTGAGTTATATTGAATAATCCAAGGGTTTGTTGAGTTAGTTTAGCCAAGCGACTTATGAGCACCGGTTAACCAAGATTAGAGGTTGCAAAATTGCAAAATAGGGTCGAGCTTGGTCACAAATGGTAATAGGTTAGAACCCGTGTGACACACGGCTGGAATGATAAAAACGATAAATATAATATAATTGTAACTAACTTGTTAAAACTAAAATAAAACACGCAAGAAAACAAAATAGTGGTTACAACAGTTATTGTTAAAATGATTTTTTTTGTTTACCAGTAATGTTCTCTAACTAATGATTATATATGCTATTATAGACCAAAACTTGACCAAAAATATGGCAAACATATAATTTTTTTTTCTACTGTATCAAACTTAAACCATGAATATTTGAGGTGACCCATTTATCCATTTCACTTCTGAAACTTAAGCCATGAATTTTTTTCGTATTGTATCTATCTAAGGATTCTAAGCTAACCTATGAGTGTTTTTGAGCTTGCCCACTTGACCCAATTCAAACATCAAATAAGTGAAACATAATCATCCTAAAGCAAAAAAATGAAAAAGAGTTATGGCCTCATGGTAACTACTTAAATAATACTAAAACGTTCATAAAAGATGACACATAATGAAATTATTATACAATAAACTAAAACAAATTACATCATAACCACACAACAATGCATCAAGCCTCAACCTATGACCATCTGCCTTGCCTACATATTATTTGGTGTTGTTAAAATTCCAAATTCATAGTTATTAACGAAAACTGGACATCAAACTTTTAACAGTTGGACCCTGCTTTATCAATCACAGAAAGCCATACATCTGTTATACACCATTATTGACTGCGGAACCAATGTTTTTAGGACCGGTTTGGACAGTGAATCAGTCGTTTTACTAGTTCATTGGTCGGGCTGGTTGGATCTGTTTTGAACAATATAAATATATATATATATATTTCAAATATTAGAACTTTAAATATAAGTCAGACTCTAAGATGTTAAAAGTTAATATCACACTCGTTAGAAACTTATGTTTATTTATATTATGTTTTAATAGACTAGGGGCTGGTTATGTAACTTTTAAACCCTAGAAACGTTTTCACAGCCTTGTAACTGTGATCACGTTAGTTTGCGGCAGTTGTGAACGGTTATAGGTAGTTTTTCACTATGGGTCATGATGTTGAAGGCAACCATTCATAATCTATATATGCTGAACTAATCTTCATTCAAACATACTCCACGCAAATCCGTTTTTGTCAATTCTAACAATTGGCATAAGAGCCATGATTCGAATCTAGGGACACACTCAATTTCAACAGTCTCTAATACCCCAATCTCAATATCAAAATCGTTGAAACCCAGAAACAACAGCCAATTCAAACCCAAAAACAACAGCCAATTCAAACCCAAACCAAAACACAGCATGGTCGCTGCCCATATTTTAATACAGAAGATGGATGGGTGGGCTGTGAGGCTTCGGTCAGAAGATTGGAGCGTGCGACACGTTCAAGTGCAATACCAAGGGTCATGCTTATTTCAGTTGTCCTATGAACACACATGAAAGCAAAAAACCGTTTACAAAGGAAGATAAGGGAAAGACAATCATGGATTTGGCAAAAAAAATTGAATGTTAAAAAGATGGCTACTTACAACGAACGAGTCAGAATCAACTTCGTAGCGGATTAGATGGTTGCGCGTATGGATGATGACAATTGGAACAAAATCAGGTATGTAAGTGAAACTTTGAGCAAACACATAGCCACGACTAGATCAGTGCTTGAAAATTTCAAGACAAACCCTTGTTTTAACAATGATTTGAGCAAAGTTTATTTAGTCGAGGGATTTGTGACGTATATGTTACCACTAGAAATCATAAATACATGATTCCTAGTGTGTCACATACACCAAATACGGGCATTAACATCTTAAGTTAGAAACAGTTAAGGGCTCCAAGGTATGATGTAGATATTAGAGATCACAAGTGCAATATCAATCAAATGTTTTCAAATGACAGTCTTGCTATAAGAAACTTAGAAAACATGCAAAGGAGTGTTGCTATTGACATGACTAGGTGGATGATGAAAGATTATGTGGGAAAACATTGTGATCAGGTTGGTGATAAGGAAAATAAGGGCTTCATTAATGACACCAATCTAAAGCAAAGTGAAGTGATGCTTGATCGATGTCGAAGGACCAATCAAAGATAAATGTAAAAAGCGTGTTCTAATCACCTTAGCTAGCTAGGGTAAGTAGAGTGTCGAACCACGTGGAATTAGTGGATGATGTATCTTAGCTTGATTGAGAAAACAATTAAGTAATTAAACTATGTTATGCTATTGCCTCTTGGCTGTGAAAAGTGATTTTGTTTATAAAACTAAAAACTTATAAAGAAAACAATTGCAAGTAATTAAATTGATTGTGATTATAATGGAAAAATGGATCACCTCCGGGTTTAGGTTTCGGAAAGATATGCAATTAGGTTTAACATGCTAGAATCTACATAGACATAGATAGTTGTGATCATAGGTTAAAGCGTGCTAATAACTAGACTCACGGGTAGTTAAATTAGATGATTTCACGACCAATTTTCATTGTGTTGGCCGGATCCAAACCAATGCCGGACCTAGTGGTTTCGTTTAGAAGTACAAGTTATAACCATGTAGGAAAGCGACTCGAATGTTGATTACTAGTTAGCTTGGCTAGTGAATGACATACAAGTTTCTCAAACAAAATGCTATAACCATTAATTAAACTATTGATCACAAACTCACAAGTCTACTAAATATTCAATTGCATTCAAATATCAAATTCATAGACAAATTATAATATTCAAACAAAACCAAACATTTAACTTGTGTCTAGCACATTAAAACCCTAATTAGACATTAACTAACACTAACCATCCACCCGGAGATGAACACGGGTGGTTTAGCCGCTCATGTTCTTGATTGATTCTTCAAGAGTTGATGGATTAAGCATTCTCGATGATTCAATTATGTTCTGGAGTGATGAAATGATGCTAACACCTTCCTTGAACCCCAAAAATTCGTCAAAAAGTCGAGAGAGTCGAATGTGGCTAATGGGGTGATTAAATAGGTCAAAATCCGACCTAAAAACAAATTTCCAAAAATAGGCTGGCTTAGCCTACGCGAGCTGGCGTAGCCTACGCCAGCAACCTTCTGTTCACTTTTAGAATTGGCTGGCGTAGCCTACGCGAGCTGGAGTAGGCTACGCCAGAGGCCATTCTGTTGATTCTTATTTTGGGCTGGCGTAGGCTACGCGAGTTGGCGTAGGCTACGCCAGAGGCCTTACTAAAACCTTCATTTGCCTTGTCTTTAGCCTCCAACATTCGTGTAATCAACGTCCCTCTTCCATACCTCTTAATGCATGGTCCAAAAGCACCATTTTACCTGCAATTCACACATTTATGCATAATTATCTTATTAATAAAACCACATGAAAAACACATACAAATACATATAAACTCTATCATTTATCCCTTTAAACATCCATTTCATCACCCGAACATCAATGCTCATCGAGTTAAAAGGTGTATAAGTCATATATCAAGAGTCATCACAAATTTGCACAACCGGAAAAAAACCATTCTTTGACAAAACGTTTGATGACATGACTTGTTGGTTTTATAAGTCATATATCAAGAGTCATCACAAGAAAGAAATATTCACTTATTGGATATGTTCTAGTTAATTAAGAACATGGGAGAGGCTGGTAAATTAATGGTCAAGGATGATTGGGATTAGGTTGCAATGGCGCTAGGTTTTCCACTATGTTATGCTAGTTAGATCGAAGGTTGTTATATTGAAAATATGCAACTATTGGATCTTCACTATGAAACTATAAAGGAACTTCAGAAATCTACCAAGAAGGAAAAGATACATTGGAATGGGGTTAATATAGAACTGCAACCGAATAGTTTTGCGGGTTATATTATGATCATGGAGATTGCCAAAGATACAATCGCAAACGAGCAAAACCGAAGCATTCTTAGCAGGAAGTTTGATGAAATGATCGCGTGGTTTCACAAAACATACATGGATTGTACCTTTGATGCTCCTATACCACCTACCATTGGAATGAAAGAAATTGGCTTATTTGATTTTTACAAGGTAGTGGACCGCTTAGGAGGAAGTGAGGCTATAACCGAAGGAAATCACTGGGATGATGTGTCGTTAAGCTTTGGATGTCCCAAATACTTGAAAAAACAGGTTTAGGGAATTAAGGCCATATATGAACGTTATTTGGATTTGACAGAGTCTTATCTCATGATTGTAACGAGCGAGCAGGGAGAACCTCTTGATGCTAGCAGAAACGAATCAAGAATCACGGGCAAAGATGCTGCGTTGGATGAAGCACCGGAGGACCGAGTGTAAGGAACTGATATCATGGATGATGATCAAGATCTAGAAGCTTAGATAAATAAAATCGTTGAATAGATAAAGGAAAAGGCACAAATGGAAAACAAAGAAGCTAGCACATCAAAGATCGAAACTGTCAAAGTTTTACAAGATGATGGCGATAATCTCATCATTACACTCGTAGAAGAAATCGATGAAGAACCTATTGAAGAAGATGCTGATCAAGACAATGAAGATGGCTTCGTGATGCTTGGATCTGATTGATGGAACTCGTTTGATATTAAGGGGCAGTGCTGAAAGTTAATATCACACTTGTTAGAAACTTATGTTTATTTATGTTATGTTTTAATAGAATAGGGGCTGGTTATGTAACTTTTAAAGCCTATAAATGTTTTCACAACCTCATAATTGTGATCACGGCAGTTTGCAACACTTGTGAATGGTTATAGGTAGTGTTTTACTATGGGTCATGATGGTTGAAGGTAATTGATGCATGCTAAACTATATATAAGATAACTAACTATTTATACACCTAAGTTTTAATATTTATAAACCTAGACACGACTAATTGTCCTAAACACACAACCGGCAGTGTACCAGTCGTATGTAATATAGCCAAAGTAAGTCCGAGTGTCGAACCCACATACTCTAAATATTACGATTAAATTAACTAATTAAGACTCAACTCAAAGACACAGACTTTAAAATGAAAAATTATTTGAAAGGGGTGTTTTTACTTAAAAACTAAAGTAATTAAAAAAAAAGTTAACTTAACAGAAGACGAGAGTTGAAATCAAGAGAAATGAAATAAACCACCTAGACCCGAATCCCTGTTGTTGTAATTATCTAGACGGACTTCTCAAGAATATCCTAACCTAACCTAATCAAGAGAAATGAAATAAAGTAATAGGACCCTCGACCCTTTTCGAGAAGACACCTACGAGTTTCTATTAAGTTATTATGAACACCAGTTATTAGTTAAATTCCCTCACAATTGTTTAACCTAAATATGTGTAAGTGACTTTAACCGAATTTCTACCTCACAGTATAAAACCCAAAGCCAATTGAAAAGCTTTCATTTGATTTGATAAACAAGATTGATAATTAAATCTAGACGGACTTCTCAGGAATATCCTAACCTAACCAATTAACCAAACAAGACTTGACAATTATTCTATTCCCCTCACAGTTACTTAGAAAAGTTGCACATCTTCACTAGATCATCTAAAATTATCATTCCTATGGCTTTACTGCAGTTCAACCATAACATTCATAACACACAGTCAATGAATTAAACTTAATCATATTTTATGACATACAATCATCAAGGATATAGTGAAAATAAAAAGTAAATAACTTAATTCCAACATACACTTACGCATCAAAAGAATAAAAATTCAACCTTTACTTAAACATATAATCCATAATCAAACAAAATCAAAATACGTTTTAAACAACCCAAACGGTTCATCAATGGTCTAGGTAGTCTAGAAAGCCTAGCCAAACATACTAATAACAAGATGAAACAAAAATCCAAAGTCACCAAACATGATTAGAAGTAAAGCAAAACAATAGTAATTGAAGAACCTAGTGATGTTTGATGATGATCTTCGATCCTATGCTCCATTTGGCTTCTCATGGCTTCACTTGTGACACCCCGCCCGGCGGCGGAAACACCGGGCTGTCATTGAAATGGATATCATTAGTAACCAAAGCTCATGGCATCATTTTATTAATGACTAATAATTGTACTTATAAGTTTGGAACATGATTCATAAATAGTAAAACGACAAAAGTCATAAATGAAACAGTAACGGCAATGATGTCGTTTTTATTAACTAGGTCCAAAGCACCCTATGTCTTGGCAAAAGTAAAATCTCATAATCACGCACAACCTGAAATATGTGAAAAATTCACAGTTAGCTACACAAGCTAGTGAGTAAAAACACAATTTGATAATACTAGTATTGAAATCCGAGATCAACAAGATATGCTGCGCAAGCTTACATGTATAGTCATTTCGTAATATTACTCGACCATGACCCCTAGAATAGAATAGAACACAACCACATAGAATCCACAACTTCTTGATTTTGCCATTTCGTCATGAGGAACCAACTCATGTATTTGATTTACTGATAACGTTTTACCAACCGTCAATTAACCGTCTCGTTTGTAAGTTATCAGTAATCAATTAGCAACTTAGGGACATGGCATAGCAACTAGCATCATAGTATAGCAACAACCGTCATAGCATAGCAACCATAGTAAACATAGAATAGAATGGCCGGGTTAAATCACCTATCGATGTTGTCCAGGCAGGTGGGTTTGTCAAACCATTAGCGCTAACATTGTACCGGTGGGATTACAAAGCAATAAACTACTTTAAACTACCACATAAGTTTGCATCTTGTCGCGAGTCAAAACTAACATATTTGTATGATCTCTTTTTAGAAAAATAGTAAATAGTAAACGTAGCACATATTTCAGCCCCAAAACGTAAAAGTAAAAAAAAGGGGAGTGAGTTTACTCACCTCAAATACGAGTCTGAAATAGTATAGCAAACACTTAGATAGAACCGAGGACTTCCCAAATACTAGATTTACCTAAGTAATGAGAATCCTACTTAGCAAACAAATAGGATAGAAATTCGGAATGGAAAAATAATAGATAAAACATTAGATAATTTAGATTCTAGGTTTCGATTTGGGATCTGGGGTTTTCGGTAAAACGATTTCGAAAATATATAATTTATTTATTCGTAACGTCGTGATAGATAATAATATTTCTAACAATAAGTATTTGAAATTCAAACAATATATATGTATATAAAACTATTTAATCGTATCGTCATGATATATAATAGTAATTCGAAATATATATATTTTTAACAATAGATATTTGATGTCAAGGAAATATATAAATTACCTAAAAATATTTTAAAACATATATCACAATTTTTAAAGCATAAAAAGTCCATATTATTTATAAATTATTATTTATAAGTCTTTGTTTATATATTTCTAAAAAGTACTAAAAAGGTTTGTAATAGCTAAATTTTTATAAAATAAAACCCACATGGAATCATGGTTTTAAATTATTTGTAAACTTTAAACATTTATATAGAGTATATATAATATAGTATTAGTTTTAGGTTAGTAATTTGGTTAAAATATTAAGTAGAAAAAGATTAAAAAAAATATGATCAGGCCCTGGTTCGAACCCAGGACCTTTATGTTGTAACAAGATGACTTAACCAGCCGCGCCATGTTGTTTTGTTGAATATAATCTGATTCGAAATTATTTTAACAAATTATTTTTATCAAAACCCATTTCCAACAAAACCCTAGAACAAAGAACCATCAAATTGATCCCGAATTCGATCGAGATGCAACGATTAAATATGGGGCTTTGATTCAGTAAAAGATAATGAACATTTTGGTATATAAAACTTACTGGTTTGGCAACGAATTGAACCGGTGAACGATGATGAACAGGGACGCGGATGGTGCACTCAGTTTTAGATTGTTGAATGATTTATCAAGAAATTGATGTTATGGGGAGCAGTAGCGAGCAATGAGAAATGTGAAGGTCTATTGAATTGCGTTTTAGTGCACCGGAGATAGCCGAATAGGCTTAAAGTTGTATACGAGTTAATTTGGATTAATTGTTGTTTAATTCGTGAATTAAAGGTCGATTAATTGTTATCAATTGATTCAAAACGCTGTGGTGATCAATTCCATCAATTCAATTTACTTATTTGAACGTTAATGGCTGTTTCGTATTGTTGGGTTTAAGTCGTCGGTTTTGATTCATGAATTAAAGATGGATTCGGTCGATTAAAAGAGAATTAGAGTGTTGTAGCAGGTTCGAAATTCACTTAGGAGCATTTTGGTGTATTTTACATGGATTAAAATGGGTTAAAACCGGTTTTTGGGTGTCGCCGAAGGGTCGCCGGCGGTCGCCGGAAACACGGAGAGGAAGACGGGGTGGGTTGGGTAAATTTTATAATTTACAGTTTCACCCCTTCTGCTTGCATTTATTTTCTGTTTTCGTTTTTACTTTTATTAAGTTTCAGAATTGACGTTATTGACCCAAAGTTAAGTATATGTATATTTTAACTAACTAACTTATCGAATGATGTTGTAACGTTTATAGAAGAGACGTTTTTACATCTTTAGCTCGTTTTTGACGTTGGAGGGTGATTTTGAGGCTTTGCTAATATTTATTTTCAATAATCTTTATAAAATTTCTTTTATAAAATACAATATATATATATATACTTACTTTGAAGATTAAATAATTGTACTTAGTAATTAATTAGTAACCGTTGAATAAAATTTTGTTCGTTATACATTAAAGACGAGGATGACGTAAGGTTCGACTATTTATATGTAAATTTTTAATAACGAAACGTTACGTTTAAAGGGATAATTACGAGTACATTAAAGGTGGATAATCTCGGGTTCGAGTCGGGCATTCGGGTTCGGGTTTGGGGCAGATGTCACATCACTTTTGCTCTAAAAATCTTTTTTTTTTTGCCTAAATTCGTGTCCCAAATTTAAATCCAGGCTAGGGTTAATAGAAGAGATGTTTAAATAGTGAAACAAACCAAAAATCGCCAGAAACTTCTGTCAAAAACGCCTCAACGCGTCGCGCGACGAGGATATGCTTTGTGGCCGCGTAGATGACGTCACCAGCCACCACTCAGCCCTAAGAGCACCGAGTTGTGTGGCCAGACCTCCTTGGGTGGTCATGTGGCGTAGTGAGACCCAACGGGTTGGATTCCGCTTCGTTTTCGCGTTCATGTTCGCTCGTAACTCCGTTTCGCGTCCCGTTTTCTCCTACGATCTTCTTTTGACGCGATCTTTTCACCATTTCTTCCACTAGGGACCTACAGAACACATATGAATCAATAGCAGATAAAACTTAAAGAAAACTAAATAAAATTAGTCGAAAACATAAACAAACTCTACACGGGAAATACTTATAGTTTACACTATATCAGCAACCATTCATAATCTCTATATGTTGAACATATTTTCATTAAAGTTAATTAACCACTTTGTTTCTACATCTACTTGTTCATATCTATGTTTTATTTATATGGTGAAACTCAAACATACTCCACGTAAATCCGTTGTTGTCAATTTTAACATAAGACACAAGTACTTGAAGTTCTAAAACCATAACACAAACACATTAATCATGTTAAATTAAACCAAAACCAAAACCAAACTTAATCAAAATTCAAATAAAATACCACGAGTTTAAACAAATATGGTCGAAGTTTAAAGATAGCTAACTTTAAAAAAGCACCCAAATTTTCGATCTGATCCAACCAGCCAACCACAGTTGTTCAGTTTACCCCAACCAATTGTTGTGTAAAAAATGAGCATATATGGATTGGCTCAGTGCCGTCTACGAATCCCGGTCCGACTAGTTCCATCGGTCGAACCTAACCGAGTCTGAAAACATGGTGCAGAACTATAACCCAATAAATAGTCAAAATCTCTTACACACATATTTCACAGTTCGAAAGAGTAAACAAAAGTTATGGGAAGAAAACTTCATTTAGGGGATTTTTATGGACTGAAATAATTGTAAGGTATGAGCTTGTCCCACATTGGCTGTATAGGTTACTAATGTGAGATTTATAATCACGATGGCACCCTCTCCCTCACTAGTTTTTTGGGATGAGTTCTACCATTGGTGTGACACCCCGCCCGGCGGCGGAAAACACCGGGCGCGTCAAATGAATTGGATATCAATAGTACAAAGCACATGACACACTAAAAGCATATTTTAATATCATTAAAGCAATAATTATTGTGACATAAATGAGGGATAAATAGTCATAAATTCAGAAATAAAGACCGGCAATCAAAGTAATTTATTGTTCAATTATTCTAAGTCCGATAGGCATCCTATGTCTTGAAGGCATAAAACACCTGAAATATGTAAAAATAAAGTTAGATACTTAAAGCTAGTGAGTAAACCACAATTGATACATAATAATATAGAAATCTGAGATCATCATAATATGCTGCGCAATCTTACATGCATAGCTATTTCATATCATTCTCGACCATGACACCTTGAACACACATTGAACACCATCATTGTATAGCAACTTGTAATCATTTGTCATGAGGAACCAACTCATGTTATTAATTAAAGATAACATTTTTAGCAACCGTCACGTAACCGTCTCGATCTAAGTTATCAATAATTAATTTAGCAACTTAGGGACATAGCATAACAACATATTATAGCAACTTGTATCATCGTATAGCAACTTGTAACATAGTAACTTGTAACATTGAAATTGAATGGCCGGGTTTAAATCACCTATTTTGAAATACATGTAGGTGGGTTTGTCAAACCCTTAGCGCTAACATTGTACCGGTGGGATTACTAAGTTACAATACTACTTTAAACTACCACATAAGGATTGCATCTTGCTGCAGACAAGACTAACACATTTAATGATCTCATTTGAAAATAGAAACAAAGAAACGAAAACTGAAAACATTGTATAGTAATTGAACATATTTCAGCCCCAAAATGTAATAGTAAAAAGAGGAAGTGAATTTACTCACCTTGAAATGCAATAGATAACCGAAATAGAAACGCAACAATAACGAACCTAGGGTTGCCCAATATTAGTATCACCATTAATTGGGAAAACCCCTAACTTAGAAACGAAACAATAATATAGCAAAAAGAATCAAAACCAGAAAATCTAGGGTTTCGGATTTGGGATTTTAGGGTTTTAAATTACAAATTGGAAATTAGGGTTTTAAATTGAAATTTAGGAATTAGCGTTTTGAAGTAAAAATTAGGAATTAGGGTTTTGGAATATAAATTAGTAATTAGGATTTTGAAATACAAAATAGGAATTAGGGTTTTGGAATATAAATTAGTAATTAGGGTTTCGAAATATAATTTGGGAATTTATACGAAGCGTTATAGTATTTTCGTATTGAATATATTTTATACGAACCTATTTTTAGTTTTCTTGAATTAGTATTTGTAACAAATACTTATAAACACGAATTATTATTTATATATATATATATATGTATTTGAAATTATAGGTTTTTAAATATATTTAATTTGAAATTATTTAGTTTATTTGAAATGTAGAATTAAATGTTTAAAGTGTGAAAAATATGAAAAATAAAGAAATTGGGGCAGTGGGTTTCGAACCCGTGACCTCTATATGCAAACCAACCATACCTGACCGCTCAACCAGAATGATATTTTGTTATTGAGATTGATTTTTAATTGTTTTAACATGTTGTAACTGTCAACACCCATTTCAAAAAAAAAAAAACTCTAGAATCAAGAAACCATCCAATTCGTCCAAACCTGTTAATCCAATCTCAAACAAACATAGGGCTTTTAATCCCCATGATCTCACGATCATTTTAATATATAGAACTTACAAATTGATGATGATTTGATACAGATTCGAACCAAAGAAGAAATCGACTGTTCTTGGATGATTCTGCGAAACTGGAAGTGATAAGAGATGAAATTGATTGTTTAAGGAGTTGTAGATGAAAGAGAGGATTAGAATGAATACAAAAATAACCCGAATTGATGCTTGGAAGGTCAAAAATACAAAGGTCGCCAGAGTTAATTTTTGTTCGATTGATTTTGTAATTGTAAAGAAGAAACAGGATGATTTGGTGTTTGAAATGTGTTAATCGGCTGCGAGAAAAGGTTATGGAATGATTTAGATCGTCCATTACGGGTGTAAATACGGAATGTAAATTTTTCGATTTTGATTTGAAATCAATTCGCATGATGGGGCTGTTAAGAAGCGTTTTTGACGTGCAACGGGGTTCGAAAGTTGCAGGAAATAGGTTAGGAGTGATTTTTGGTGTTTAAAAATGGTAAAAAGTTGCGTAATTGGAGTCGCCGGAGTCGGAAAATGCTAGCCGGAAACTTGCCGGCGCCGGAAAGGGGTTGGGGCCGCAAAACACGGGTTTCCAAGGGGGGAGTTTGGGTCAAAAGAATTTACAGTTATAGCCCCTGCGGTTTACGGTTTTGTTTATTTTGTTAATATAAGTTTTAATATAAGTTTGTAAATTGACAGTTTTGGTCTAAAGTTAGTTTTTAAATGAAATTAACCAGCTAACCTAACCAAGTTAAGACGTAATGTTTATACAAGTGACGTTTTTATATCTTTAACTCGTTCTTGACGTCAAATGTCTATTCAAAGACTCGGAAATAATTTTGTTTAACAATTTTTATAAAATCTCTTTTATAAACTATATATATATATATATGTTTTCTTTAAATATAATGTATATATATATTCTTTGGAGGTTTAATAAATTATATTTAGTATTTAATTAGTATACGTTGGATAATAATTCGATCGTTATATATTAAAGACGAGAAATGACGTAACACTCGACATATTTATATATATATATTTTCAATAACGAAACGCCACATTTAACGAAAATAAATACGAATACATTAAATGATAAACAACTTCGGGTTCGAGTCGGGCGTCCGGAGTCGGGTTCGGGGCAGATGTCACAATTGGGTTGTAACCGAAATTCAACAGATAATACACCAATCCATGGGGAATAACAATCGCATAAATCCCCAAATTGCTTCGTACTGAAAGACGATTTCAGTTCCTTATAATACTAATCACGTTATTTTGATCCAAAATATGAAAAATATGTGTAATTGCTGACCGGCTAAAATTATTGATTATGTTTCAATATGATAATCAGTTTGTATGGGAAATTGTCTTAATTTTTAAATGACAGAGGCTATGTTAGATCTTCTAATGCTCATTGTCTTTTCACCAAAACTATGTGTGATTCTATTGTTCATCTTGCTGTGTATGTTGATGGCAGTTTAGTCACACGAAACAATCCTAATGAAGTCGCAGATCTTAAAGCTTCGTTAGACGCCAAATTCAAGAACAAAGATTTAGGTTCTTTGAATTATTTTCTAGGCATAAAGGTAGTGTAAGAATCAGATGATTTGTTTATGACTCAAAGAAAGTTTGCTAAAGAAATACTTTAGATTTTGCTGATTCTATCATAATCCTCTTCCTTCACATTTTCAACTAAAATAGATGATGGTGTTTAATGTCAAATCCTTTAGGTTGGGTGTCTAGGCTCATTAGTGGCAGCCGGTCCTAATGAGTAGTCTACGTGGGCTTGAGCCTAACTTGGGGACGAAGTTTCCTAACCCTAGATTAGTCTTTATATATTGATATCATTGTATTTGTAATTCCTTGAGCACCTGAATAATAAAATACCTAGTTGCAGCAGAGTGGACGTAGGTCACGACGACCGAACCACTATAAATCCTTGTGTCTCGTGTTCCTTATTACTCGCGAGTGTGTGTTCAGTTTCGTGTGTGTGTTATAGATCCTAACAACTGGTATCAGAGCTACGGCTCGTTACACGCGAAGAACACAACGCGAGAGAGTTGCGGTCTAGGGTTAAACGCGGCAGTTCCGTCGCTGCCCCCAGCCGATCGTTGGACAGGTTTGTCAATCACCGTAAAAGAAAAGCAAAGTTTCGTCGCATAAGGAATTTTCGTTTAATATTAAAAGGAGTTTTTTTAATATTGATTGATCTTCTTTATTTGGAGCCACCGTAATATACCGTTGTTGATCGTTTGCGTCGATCAAGAAACAACAGCAGTTAATTAAGTTTTTGGTTTTAACTTGGAGTTTGATGTTCTAGAAGATAAAGTAGTAATTATTTTTTTTGCTACTTGATTTACTCAACCAAAGACATTTGGTGGCTACTGATTATTTACGAACCAAGAAACAAAAAAAAAGAGGTCTATCTTTTGTTGTGGCTTAATCTTGATAGGAAAGAAATAGGAGAAACAAGTTTGCGTTTCTAGTTCGTTTTTTCAGTATTCTGATTATTGATTAGCGCGTGGAATGGTTCAAGTAATATTGGTTGTTATTGGTCGGTTTTGGAGCATCGGGTTATCGGTTTCAGCTTTTCGTTTAGCTATTATTATGGCAGGAGACGGGAAAGTAATGATTGAAAAGTTTGACGGGAAGAAGTTTGGTTGGTGGAAGATGCAGATTGAACTGAGAATGTTGCCTATAACATCCAGAAGCAGACCACAGCTAGTAGTAGATGACAGCATTATCAAACATGTATGAGAAGCCTTCTGCAGCAAATAAGGTTTATCTGATCCGGGAGCTTGTGAATACTAGGATGAAGGAAGGTGACTCGGTAACAGTTCATATCAATAATCTTAATTCGATTTTATCTCGTTTAGTATCTGTGAATATTAAATTTGATGATGAGGTTCAAGCCCTATTGTTATTATCCTCATTGCCAGAGAGTTGGTCCGGAACCGTAACTACAGTTAGTAACTCGTCGGATACCAGTAAGTTTACGTTTGAGAAGATTCGGGATCTAATTCTAGGGGAGGATGTACGACGCAGAGGTTTAGGTGAATCTTCAAGTTCTTTGTTGAGTACAGAGGGCAGGGGAAGAAAGAATGAACAAGGAAGTCGTCAGGGCAGGAGAAGGAGTCAGTCTAAGGCTCGTAAAGATGTGATATGTTGGAACTGTAAGGAAGCAGGGCACTTTAGGAATCAGTGTCATAATCCTAAGAAATATGCTAACACTGTAGAAGACTACGAAGATGATGATGTTCTTATCTGTAGCGTGGAGAACAGTGTGGATTCATGGGTTATGGATTCTGGTGCTTCTTTTCATGCTACCCACAACAATGAAGCATTGCAGAATCTAAAGGAGGGGGATTTTGGAAAGGTAAGGCTTGCGAACGATGAAGTTTTAGATGTTACGGGCATGGGTGACATGGATTTATTTACTTCAGCCGGTTCTAAGTGGACTTTGAAAGATGTCAGGGTGATCCCTAGTTTAAAGAAACAGTTGATTTCAGTTGGGCAGTTGGATGAAGAAGGACATGAAGTTAAGTTTAAGAACGGGCAGTGGAAAGTGGTAAAAGGTAATCTAGTCATAGCTCGAGGAAAGAAACAGGGTTCGCTTTATATGGTCAGTTTACCGTCGGAAGGAAATGTTATTCCAGTTCAGAAGAAAAACAAAATCCGGTTCACAGAATCAAAGGGGCAGAAGAAGGTTTGTTTTGTAGATGATAAACCCAGAGCTTCAGGTCAGATTCAGGTTGAACGTACTGGGAAAGGTTCAGAAAAATCAGTCAGGGGTTTTCGTGGCAGTGGGAGCATTGGTAGTCAGCCAACCAAAGCTTCAGTCAAAGTTACCAGACAATGTGTCACACCCTCAATTTTCCACAAACGGGGTATTCGTTAGGCGTGTGACATACCAGGATCTCAAGCTATTAGTTACACGAACTTTGACTCTACGTTTATAAAATATATATAACTTTGTAAATAACCAAAAGTTTAGAGTTTAAAGGTTAAAACCAACTTTTAGCGGAAGCATAAATAAATCCGGTGCGCAAAAATCCCGCGCACAAAACAATAAACCAATTCAACAAAATAAAGTAGATATTAAATTTAATTTTTAAAATAATCCAAAAGACGACCCAATGCATGCATGTCCTACGTGCTCAGCTCCTTAGCTACCTGAGAAAACATACTAAAACGGTCAACACATAATGTTGGTGAGTTCAATGAGATTTGCTTGTAAATAAAAGATACCGTTCATAATACAGATAAACCAAAAATAATATATATTTCATTTTATTAGGCGGTTTGCAAGACCGAATACTTATTGCTTGTCAACACGTCGAGATGAAAGCTAAACGTTACTTTTGCCTTGTCGCCATCTAACCAGGATGACCCATAACCATTAAGGACAATCTGCACCACATGACGCCCATTCAAGGGTGGGGTGCCGTCGCAACCCGGTAGTACTACTCAAATTTCCCCGCTATCATATATTAATCAACCTCGAACTTTTATAAGGACTTGAATGTGGTTCCAATTCGTGTAAAGCACTATAAGCCCTAATAAAATCCTGCCCGTAGGCATTTATACTTTTACGAAACCTGCCGATAGGCATTTATACTTTTACCGAAACCTGCCCGTAGGCATTTATACTTTTACCAAACCTGCCCGTAGGCATTTATACTTTTACCGAAACCTGCCCGTAGGCATTTATACTTTTACCGAAACCTGCCCGTAGGCCCTACCGAAGGTATAAAATGCAGCCTTAGTTGGCCCCGCCCGAAGGCTTAAAGTTTTGCCCGAAGGCCCTGCCCGAAGGCATAAAAATGCAGTCCGCCCGAAGGCGCTGTAAAATAGTTGCCCAAAGGCTCTGTAAAATCATTTGTATGTTTTCTCCCCGAAAAAGATTTAAAAGCGGGCAAAGAACTCACCTTTGAAGCGCACAACAAATAACCAGCCAAATGCAACAAGAAGACCTAGATCGCCCTACGACCTGCTTTAATAATTACTTACTAATTATTAACTAGGAACATATAAGTACTATATATAATATGGTATTCGCTAGGGTTTCGAGTGTTAGGTTCGGTTGCTTACGATAATAGTAACACACCATACACGTATGCTACACATTATAATTTAATACATGCATTTATCTGTGTTTCTATGCACCGCAATTCATACATCTTATCATAAAATCAAACTGACTCACATCATCATCGCATAAATCATAATAATAAATATACTTATATTTTGCCACATATTTATGAACGCACACATATAAAATAATCACCTTTACTATCAATTCATAGCACTTTCATATACATCGAAATGCATGATGATCAGCTATTTGTACACCTATTTATACCCATGAAGAATATGTTGTTATATTACTCATACCATATAAACCTTTCATGCATTCACATATATGTACTCACTTGCACGCAATGTAACGTATGCACATACATGCAATTATATAATTACATACAACGAAACACAATCCCTTCCATATTAACAATTCAATCTCATACATATATATACACATTTTCTACACCTATATGCGCTTATACGATGCAATTCATTTTACATACACCCAGTGGCGGAGCTAGCCTAAAATATCAGGGGTATCCCGAAATTTTTTTCCTGTACATTCATACAATTCTAAATTTTTTTACTACTTTAGTATAGTATTTTAACCATGGATATTTATCAAACAATCTTACAAAACGTCTCATCTTACCGTAATAATCATCATTTCTTACATATCATTATCCATATTTGGACTTTTATCAACATTTTCTTGCATGTGATTAGCATATACAATTATAAGTTCTATCAAATATCATTGATTCGTTGCTAAAGGACGGTGAGAGTGAGGAAACTAGAAACTTTTAAAGGAGACCCATATACAAAATACACATTACTAGCAAATAAAGCTAACTTCTTATATAATTTTGTTAAAACTTCGATTAACCAAAAGCCCATCCCATCATCCAATTTTAGCATTTGAGTTAAAAAAAAAAAGATAGAAAAAGCACATGGGCTTCATCTAAACCAAAGTCCACTTCATAAGACAATTAGGTTATCTTCTTCTTTTACCTTTTGAAGCACCTGCAAGTCTGCAACTCTTCTTAAACATAGTTTCTGAAAACTTTTACACCATCTTCGATTCCAACTATGTAAAATAAAGATAGATCCTGCAGTTCAGCAATGTTCAGGGGTATCCTTTAATTGGTTAGGGGTATCATAAACACAAAACATAGAAAAAATTTCTACTACGCAGCAAAATTTGAGCCGTAGCCCGGGCTACCCCTAACCATAAGCTACCTCCGCCCCTGCATACACCTACATACACAGCACACCTATATCATATATATATATACACTATCTTAACACCTCCCTACGCGACATAAATAAATATAACTTATTACCATTGTTTCATAACATACAAATAATACACACGCCTGCTACTAATTTTACTCTTTGAAATGCATATATATGGTACACATATTACATACCATACAACCGTAAATTACATACACATGCAAACATAGATTATATGCACATAAAGACATCTTTCTGTCATCGTCTTTATCATCATACTAACTTTCACCATTTCATCTTCCATTCATTACATACATACAGTCTTGCATCATACATACACATCATGCGTATATAAAAACACATAGGATCTAACCAAAACAACGGCACTATGAAAACGATCCCGAAATAACCCGAAAACGAAACCTTAACATGATAATTTGCAAAAGAACACGATGGGTACATACACATCCGCATACAACACCCGCATATATTCTCACATATAAAATGGCAATGCGTTTACAACTTACACACACATATATAACATATTGTTACTAGCACCCACATATGTTACATTATAATGAATGGAATGCGTTTACAACTTAGACGGTGACACGGGGCCGGGTGTGTTTAATGCATCAAACACGCTGCTGTTGGTTTTCGATTCTTCCGGCGACTGCAAACTAAACGAGATGGATGATATGCGGTTTGTATGATCAGGAAACAGATGAGATGAAAGATGATTGATGATGATGATCGGAAGTGAACCGGGAAGTATGGCAGCGGCGAGGAATTTTTTTTCAAAATGGTATATTTAAGAAAAAAAAAGTGGTAAATGGATGTTTTGGAGGAAAATAAGGAAAAGAGTAGAGCCATTTGTGTCAACAGCGGGCGCAGCACAAGGGAAACAAGATGTCAGAAGCTTGGCAGGCGACCGTTGCTGTGACATGCGGTCGCTGTTGGAGAAACTAACCCACAAAGGGGGCCGCTCCTGCCATGAGCGGTCGCCCCTTTACACCATTTTTCAATTAAAGGGGGCCGCTCCTGTCACGAGCGGTCGCCCCTTTAACCCGTTTAACCCTAATTAACGGCCGTTTAACGTTTAATGTTTAATAAAAAAAAATTATGAAACATTTTACCACTCCACTATTATTGCAGGTTTTGACCACTCTACTATCCTCCAAACAACTTTAAAAATAAATATTTTCACATTAGTACAGGTTTTGACCACTCCACTATCCTCCAAAAAAATATGAAGTGAAAAAAAGTAATTTTCTAAAAAGTGTACAACATATCTTTCAGAGATGCTTTATTAAATTAAATTAAATTATATGTATGCATTGGGTTTTAGATCGATAACAAACAAAACACGTGAACCTTGTTTTGGATGCTTATGGCGATCCCCGTGAATAAACATGACACTATGTTAGCTCTCCTGCCTCTTTTTAAAAACAAAATTTTTACTATTATTGCAGGTTTTGACCACTCAACTATCATCCAAACAACTTTAAAAATAAATATTTTCACATTTTTACAGGTTTTGACCACTCCACTATACTACAAAAAAATATGGAATAAAAAAAATAATTTTCTAAAAAAGTGTACAACATATCTTTCAGAGATGCTTTATTAAATTATATTATATGTATGCATTGGGTTTTAGATCCATAACCAACAAAACATGTGAAGCTTGTTTTGGATGCTTATGGCGATCCCTGTGAATAAACATGACACTATGTTAGCTCTCCTGCCTCTTTTTAAAAACAAAAATTTTACTATTATTGCAGGTTTTGACCACTCCACTATCCTCCAAACAACTTTAAAGATAAATATTTTCACATTATTACAGGTTTTGACCACTTCACTATCCTCCGAACAACTTTAAAAAATACAGGCTTTGCAAGTTTTTATTATTGCAGGCATCTATCAACTTTACCTCAACTTTTCCAGGCAAATTTATTATGCCATCAACTTTGCAGGCAAAGTTAATATTCTCCGTTAATTTATTAAAACAAATAATTGGTTGTCTTGTGTAATGATGACATGTAAAATTAAAAGACAATAAAGTAGATGTAGATTCAACAATATAATATTTACAAAGATGTTAAATAAAAAATGAATAAAATTTTAATAACAAAAGACATGTTTCACCGTCTGTTATGTCTTGTATGGTGATGGTCCTCGGTTCCACATGGCGGTCGTCCTGCGTTTCTTTGGGGTTGCCTACGTCTTTGTACTGGTTGTTCTGGTTCAGGATCGTTTTCTTCTTCCGATTGACCCATTTGTAGTCCCAAGTCTAAACGTACCGGTGATAAACCACGGAAGTGCGGTTGTTGTTGATTATCACCAGTATACTGAAACCTATGGAACTGTTGGAATTGTTGGGATTGGTTTGGAGAAATCCCACGAATAATGTTTTCTTGGGGTGTTCGGTAATCAAATAATGAGGAGACAAAATCCAGACCTTCATGACTGGGTTGATAAACGTTCATCGATGTAGGCTGGTCAAAATTTTCAAAACTGGGTCGATAAACGTTAGACGGACCGACTTCAAGACCTGGTGTTCCTCCTTGAAAAGTACCCTGCCCAAACATTTGAAAACCACCTGTAGAGCTTGCAAAATTTTGGACCTGTTGAAAACTTGAGGTGCCCTCCCCAAAATTTTGTCTGCCCTCTTGAAAATTTGAGGATCCCTCCCCAAAATTTGCAAATCCCCTATGAAAACTCGTGGGTCCCTCCCCAAAATTTGAGGAACCCTCCCTAACATTAGAGGTACCCTCCCTAACATTAGAGGTACCCTTAATATTCTGGTTGTTACCTTGGGAGCCCCTTCTACCATGGGTGCTTGGTCTTCGACGAGCACGCTGCGGTATTGTGTCATCTGTTTCAAAATGAACAGGATCTGTTTGTAGATGTGGGCGATGTTGTATGGCTTCACTTTGACCAACCATTCCCATAATGTTAGTGGTCATGTTTTCAAGGGCGCTAAAATTATTATAATAATTATCAGCGCCCATATTCCTCATTCTGGGAATTTCTTGGCCAATGTAGCTTAAACCTTCCACCTACAACAATGGTACAAACCAACAATCTCGAATGTTGCGATTAATGGTACAAACCAACAATCTCGAAGTTCCACCAAGATCTTGAAATCCAATAGGCCGTGCATCAGGATTGACATTTGGGTTTCTCACGAAAAGAACCGTAATCCGATTGAACCAGCCGTTGTAGTGAGGGTCTACGGTGGGCGTGATGCTTCTTTCCCCTCTCACTACGTTCCGGTGCCTGTTTTCCCAGTCATTGATATAAAATTGATGGTGCTGGGACCAGTCCAAGTCTGCCCGACCGGAACGATCAAGTTTACGCAGCTGTGTATGCGTATTTTTAGACAGAGGAAATGGGTGAGGGATGGTTTGAACTAAACCAAACTGGCGCATAACCCTTTCTGCCGGGTGATATTCAGCTGTAGCCCAAAAAATTTAAAAACATTGTGACGCCCAACTTTGCATTCCGGACGTGCAAATCTGAGCAAGGGAGTGATGCACGTTCCTATAAGGCGTCCAGTCAAACTACAAATGAAATAATTTAGTTTAAGTACTTTTTTTTCAATAGTGACTTAAAAATTATTTTAAAAAAAATATACTTGATTAGGCAGGAGATTCTGCAAACTAGTACGGTGGGCCACCAGGACATGTGAGGGAGATTCTTTATGAGTAACAGAAAAATCCCACCTAAAAAATTAATAAATCAAGTCACTGTTAATTATAAAACTATTGACATTATATATTAAATAAACACCTTGCACCATATGGAGCTGTAGCATCATCATTTATCTTTTCTGTTATTCTTGGTGCCAACGGTAATATCCTGGTCCAAGCCCACAGTTGTAGAAGCGACATGGGTCCGCCAACCGCAATTGTTTCTGGGTTGGTTCCTTTTGATAATTCTCTATACAAACAGGCCAATGTGGCACTGCCCCAACTTAACCCCCCACAATTAACTATGTCTTTTATATTATACAAAAAACTTAAAGAAGCATATGCATTAGTTTTATCTGCAAAAAAAGTACTAGAACAGAGTATAAGAATAATACACTGCGCTTGAGTAGCGTACATTTCGTCAGCTGCACCCTCGTCAGGTAAAGGGTTTGATATCAAGTATTCTAGTATACTACTTATTTTTATATTATGTTTTTTAAAAGCAGTAGGTAAGGGTCTAAAACCTAAGTACTTCTCACACATATCAGTACGTTCACGTAAGTCGTACAAAGAATTGAATAAGGTGACGGGTTCACCCTCGACGGGTAAACCCCATATTATTCCCACATCTTCTAGAGTTACTGTTACCTCGCCGATAGGAAGGTGGAACGTGTTAGTCTCCGGACGCCACCTTTCGATCAATGCCTGGATTAAGGCACGATCAACTTTTAGGTATCCACAGTTGAAGACTCCATCAAAACCAGCAACTTTAAGTTTCTTCCAAACTCCTTCTGATATATAAAGATTACCTTTATATACGGCGTCCCAAAATGAACCTTCCCCGCGCTTAACGTCAATGTCGCAGGTAAACCCCCATTCTGGTTCCGTCCAGAGTTTTCTAGCTCTATGTTCCTCTCCTAGATACAAAACATTATGATCGATAAGACCTGGGAAAACATGAAGGTTCATGTTCATGGCGATTGATTTTTAAAATTAGATGCAAGAGAGAAAATTGTTCAACTGAATTAAGTCAGTAGAAAGGAGTAACTATAAATCCAATAGGGGTCTTGTATTTATACTACGAGATATATAGGAGGTGATATTAATTGGAGCAGGATGAATTGAATTGCATGAGTGTATTGGTTTTAACGTGTCATGGGTATGAATTTCTTATATAGAAATTATTATAAAGCATGCATGCATGTGTAGTCAAATCCAATAGGGGTCATTTATTTTAAAGCATGCATGTATGTGTAGTCAAATCCAACAAGGGTCATTTATTATCATGAGTGTATTGGTTTTAATGTGTAATGTCTTTATTTTAAAGCATGCATGTGTAGTCAAATCTAATAGGCTTTTTTTTGCATTAACATGTCATGCATTTTTATCAACACGAAATATCTTTTTGTTTTAACGTGTCATGGATCTTTATTGCAGGATTATTATTTATTGGTGCCAGCAATTTATTATTTTTAAATGACTAGTCATGCTGGCAATATTTTTATCAACACGAAATAATTTTCAACACGAAATGATTTTTGTCTCTGTATCTAGGAAATGATTATTATATAGAAATTATTATAAACGGAAAATGACTAGTCATATCATGTAATGTCTTTTTTTATTTTATTTTTTGCATTAACATGTCATGCATTTATGTAACAGGCTTTTTGCAAGTGGGTATTTATTATCATGCAGGCTTTTGCATTAAATGAATTGAGTAGTGTTTTGTAGTCAAACGAAATTATTTTGAAATAACTAGTCATGCAGGCTTTTGCAGGATTATTGTATTTTAATGCAGGCTTTTGCAGGACTATTGTGCTTTAGTGCTGGTATATTATTATTATGGTTGAATCAAACGAAAACAATAAAATACATTATTTTAAAGCATGCATGTGTAGTCAAAACATGCATGTATTCTAATTTTTTTTTGTTTTAACGTGTCATGGATCTTTATTGCAGGATTATTATTTATTGGAGCGAGCAATTTATTATTTTTAAATGACTAGTCATGCTGGCAATATTTTTATCAACACGAAATAAATTTCAACACGAAATGATTTTTGTCTCTGTATCTAGGAAATGATTATTATATAGAAATTATTATAAACGGAAAATGACTAGTCATATCATGTAATGTCTTTTTTTGCATTAACATGTTATGCATTTATGTAGCAAGCTTTTTGTAAGTGGGTATTTATCATCATGCAGGCTTTTGCATTAAATGAATTGAGTAGTGTTTTGTAGTCAAACGAAATTATTTTGAAATGACTAGTCATGCAGGCTTTTACAGGATTATTGTATTTTAATGCCGGCTTTTGCAGGACTATTGTGCTTTAGTGCTGGTATATTATTATTATGGTTGAATCAAACGAAAATAATAAATGTCATTATTTTAAAGCATGCATGTGTAGTCAAATCATGCATGTGTTCTAATTTTTTTTTTGTTTTAACGTGTCATGGATCTTTATTGTAGGATTATTATTTATTGGAGCCAGCAATTTATTATTTTTAAATGACTAGTTATGCTGGCAATATTTTTATCAACACGAAATAATTTTCAACACGAAATGATTTTTGTCTCTGTATCTAGGAAATGATTATTATATAGAAATTATTATAAACGGAAAATGACTAGTCATATCATGTAATGTCTTTTTTTTTTTTGCATTAACATTTCATGCATTTATGTAGCAGGCTTTTTGCAAGTGTGTATTTATTATCATGCAGACTTTTGCATTAAATGAATTGAGTAGTGTTTTGTAGTCAAACGAAATTATTTTGAAATGACTTGTCATGCAAGGTTTTGCAGGATTATTGTATTTTAATGCAGGCTTTTGCAGGACTATTGTGCTTTAGTGCTGGTATATTATTATTATGGTTGAATCAAACGAAAACAATAAATGACATTATTTTAAAGCATGCATGTGTAGTCAAATCATGCATGTGTTCTAATTTTTTTTTGTTTTAACGTGTCATGGATCATTATTGCAGGATTATTATTTATTGGAGTTAGCAATTTATTATTTTTAAATGACTAGTCATGCTGGCAATATTTTTATCAACACGAAATAATTTTCAACACGAAATAATTTTCAACATGAAATGATTTTTGTCTCTATATCTAGGGAATGATTATTATATAGAAATTATTATAAACGGAAAATGACTAGTCATATCATGTAATGTCTTTTTTTTTTTTTTTTTTTGCATTAACATGTCATGCATTTATGTAGCAGGCTTTTTGCAAGTGGGTATTTATTATCATGCAGGCTTTTGCATTAAATAAATTGAGTAGTGTTTTGTAGTCAAACGAAATTATTTTGAAATGACTAGTCATGCAGGCTTTTGCAGGATTATTGTATTTTAATGCAGGCTTTTGCAGGACTATTGTGCTTTAGTGCTGGTGTATTATTATTATAGTTGAATCAAACGAAAACAATAAATGTCATTATTTTAAAGCATGCATGTGTAGTCAAATCATGCATGTCTATAGATGCCACCCATCTGAAGGGGCCATACAAGGGGAAAATATTGATAGCCGTTTCAGAAAACGCCAACAATATGATATTTCCAGTGGCGTACGCCCTCGTTGACGAAGAGACCAACGATAGCTGGAAGTGGTTTCTTCAGCAGTTCCAGGAGAATGTTCAAGACCCCCGACAACGCAAGCTTTATGTCATATCAGATCGACATGCAGGTATATTACACGCCATGAATAACTTGGAAGCCTGGAAAGAACCCCATGCCCACCACCGATTTTGTCTAAGACACGTTAGAAGCAACTTCGCGAGCAAGTTCAAGAACGTGACCCTGAAAAGAATGTGTTGGTTGATCGGGAGCACAACACAGGAGCCAAAGTATGAACGTCTAATGAGGGAGCTTGAAACAACAAACAAAGCAGCGTCGTGGTACCTAAAACAAATCGATAAAACCAAGTGGACGCTCCTTTATGACAGGGGCATGCGTCGATGGGGTAACCTAATGTCACAGCAACGGTCGCCTGCCAAACTTCTGACATCTTGTTTCCCTTGTGCTGCGCCCGCTGTTGACACAAACGGCTCTACTCTTTTCCTTATTTTTCCTCCAAAACATCCATTTACCACTTTCTTTTTCTTAAATATACCATTTTGAAAAAAAATTCCAGCGGCGAGTAGGGTTTTGTAAAATGTCGTGTGTGTGCGTGATATATGAAGAAGACGCAGAGAAGAGGGGAAGGTGGGCTTGGGTTGGTTTAGAATTAATTTGACAATTTACATAATGGCCCTTATAGTTATTAGGTTATTTAGTTCTTGCTTAAAGGTTAAATATGTAACTTTCATTAATCACTAAACTAACCCTGAACTTTATAATATTTGACGGAATAGTTGACGTATAATTTAACGGTGTTAACTTGAACTTGCGGGGTGTCACACAATGGGTTAAGAGAACCAGTATTCCAAGTGTTAAAGTCTCTCCAGAGGATTATCTGCTTTATTCGGAGAGTGTTTGTTTTCAGGGTGTTTCAGGATCCGGCAGTTTGAGCCAGTGGGAGCCGGTAGAGACAGAGAATGAGTCAGGGGCAGACTTAGCCGTGACTGATGTGTTGGAGTTTAGGGGAGCTTCAATGGGCCTTCAGGTTAAACGATGAGAAGGCGACTGCAACTAGTGGTAAGGAAGGTGGAGCGTAGTTCGAGCCTCCAAGTGGGAGATAAAGAAGGTGGAGCGTAGTTCGAGCCTCCAAGTGGGAGATTGTTGGGTGTGTAGGCTTGTTAGTGGCAACCGACCCTAATGAGTAGTCTACGTGGGCTTGGGCCTAACTTGGGGACGAAGTTTCCTAACCCTAGATTAGTCTCTATATATTGATATCATTGTACTTGTAATTCCTTGAGCACGTGAATAATAAAATACCTAGTTGCAGCAGAGTGGACGTTGGTCACGACGACCGAACCACTATAAATTCTTGTGTCTCGTGTTCCTTATTACTCGCGAGTGTGAGTTCAGTTTCGTGTGTGTGTGTTATAGATCCTAACACTTTATAGATGGATAATGGGCAAGCTTACTTATTTGACTCATACACGTCCAGATTATCCTTTGCAGTTTAGTTTTTATGTCAATTCAAGAATGAAACTCGTACTACACATTGGACTACTACAATGCATACTCTTGATTATTTTAACCATACAATTTTCCAAGGTTTTTTTAATAACAATCCTTCTTATGAGTTGACTGCATATTGTGATTCTGACTGGGCTTCTTGTCCTAACACAATAAGATATGTGAGTAGGTATTTCATATCTTTAGGAGGTTGCCCACTTTATTCGAAATCAAAGAAACAAAATATTGAATCTTTAAGTTCCGCTGAAGCTTAATATTGTTCTCTTTGACTAATTACAGCTAAACTAGCTTGGTTAACAAGCCTGCCTGATGAATTACACGTCCCAAATATTACGCCAAGTTTTGTTAAGTGTGACAATCAAGTTGCAATACATATTGCTCGAAATCCAGCCTTCTCGAAAAATTACAAGAGGGACTTATAAATCTCATCTAGCAGTCAAGAACAATTGCAGATGTTTTCACCAAGAGTTTTAATGTTCCACTTCATCAGACATTGGTGTCCAAGCTGAGTCTGGTTAAACCTCCAACTTGAGGGGCTTGATGTGTGCAAACGTATATATAAATTTTTAAAACCTAGACAAACTACTATATCATATATATATATATACACTATCTTAACACCTCCCTACGCGACATAAATAAATATAACTTATTACCATTGTTTCATAACATACAAATAATACACACGCCTGCTACTGATTTTACTCTTTGAAATGCATATATATGGTACACATATTACATACCATACAACCGTAAATTACATACACATGCAAACATAGATTATATGCACATAAAGACATCTTTCTGTCATCGTCTTTATCATCATACTAACTTTCACCATTTCATCTTCCATTCATTACATACATACAGTCTTGCATCATACATACACATCATGCGTATATAAAAACACATAGGATCTAACCAAAACAACGGCACTATGAAAACGATCCCGAAATAACCCGAAAACGAAACCTTAACATGATAATTTGCAAAAGAACACGATGGGTACATACACATCCGCATACAACACCCGCATATATTCTCACATATAAAATGGCAATGCGTTTACAACTTACACACACATATATAACATATTGTTACTAGCACCCACATATGTTACATTATCGATTTATATACATGTGTTTACGGGTCGCGAAACGTACCGGAGACTAATGGAGAGTATGATTGGAAACGACAGGGTTTGCGGCTGCTGTTTCCGGACTGTTAATAGTTGCTAATCCAAAAGGGGAGAGAGCGAGCGAGACGGTGACACGGGGCCGGGTGTGTTTAATGCATCAAACATGCTGCTGTTGGTTTTCGATTCTTCCGGCGACTGCAAACTAAACGAGATGGATGATATGCGGTTTGTATGATCAGGAAATAGATGAGATGAAAGATGATTGATGATGATGATCAGAAGTGAACCGGGAAGTATGGCAGCGGCGAGAAATTTTTTTTCAAAATGGTATATTTAAGAAAAAAAAAGTGGTAAATGGATGTTTTGGAGGAAAAATAAGGAAAAGAGTAAAGCCGTTTGTGTCAATAGCGGGCGCAGCACAAGGGAAACAAGATGTCAGAAGCTTGGCAGGCGACCGTTGCTGTGACATGCGGTCGCTGTTGGAGAAACTAACCCACAAAGGGGGCCGCTCCTGCCATGAGCGGTCGCCCCTTTACACCATTTTTCAATTAAAGGGGGCCGCTCCTGTCACGAGTGGTCGCCCCTTTAACCCGTTTAACCCTAATTAACGGTCGTTTAACGTTTAATGTTTAATAAAAAAAAATTATGAAACATTTTACCACTCCACTATTTATGCAGGTTTTGACCACTCCACTATCCTCCAAACAACTTTAAAAATAAATATTTTCACATTAGTACAGGTTTTGACCACTCCACTATCCTCCAAAAAAATATGAAGTGAAAAAAAATAATTTTCTAAAAAAGTGTACAACATATCTTTCAGAGATGCTTTATTAAATTAAATTATATTATATGTACGCATTCGGTTTTAGATCGATAACAAACAAAACACGTGAACCTTGTTTTGGATGCTTATGGCGATCCCCGTGAATAAACATGACACTATGTTAGCTCTCCTGTCTCTTTTTAAAAACAAAAATTTTACTATTATTGCAGGTTTTGACCACTCCACTATCCTCCAAACAACTTTATAAATAAATATTTTCACATTGTTACAGGTTTTGACCACTCCACTATCCTACAAAAAAATATGGAATGAAAAAAAATAATTTTCTAAAAAAGTGTACAACATATCTTTCAGAGATGCTTTATTAAATTATATTATATGTATGCATTGGGTTTTAGATCCATAACAAACAAAACACGTGAACCTTGTTTTGGATGCTTATGGCGATCCATGTGAATAAACATGACACTATGTTAGCTCTCCTGCCTCTTTTTAAAAATAAAAATTTTACTATTATTGCAGGTTTTGACCACTCCACTATCCTCCAAACAACTTTATAAATAAATATTTTCACATTATTACAGGTTTTGACCACTTCACTATCCTTCAAACAACTTTAAAAAATACAGGCTTTGCAAGTTTTTATTATTGCAGGCATCTATCAACTTTACCTCAACTTTTCCAGGCAAATTTATTATGCCATCAACTTTGCAGGCAAATTTAATATTCTCCGTTAATTAATTAAAACAAATAATTGGTTGTCTTGTGTAATGATGACATGTAAAATTAAAAGACAATAAAGTAGATGTAGATTCAACAATATAATATTTACAAAGATGTAAAATAAAAAATGAATACAATTTTAATAACAAAAGACATGTTTCATCGTCTGTTATGTCTTGTATGGTGATGGTCCTCGGTTCCACATGGCGATCGTCCTGCGTTTCTTTGGGGTTGCCTACGTCTTTGTACTGGTTGTTCTGGTTCAGGATCGTTTTCTTCTTCCGATTGACCCATTTGTAGTCCCAAGTCTAAACGTACCGGTGATAAACCACGGAAGTGCGGTTGTTGTTGATTATCACCAGTATACTGAAACCTATGGAACTGTTGGAATTGTTGGGATTAGTTTGGAGAAATCCCACGAATAATGTTTTCTTGGGGTGTTCGGTAATCAAATAATGAGGAGACAAAATCCAAACCTTCATGACTGGGTTGATAAACGTTCATCGATGTAGGCTGGTCAAAATTTTCAAAACTGGGTCGATAAACGTTAGACGGACCGACTTCAAGACCTGGTGTACCTCCTTGAAAAGTACCCTGCCCAAACATTTGAAAACCACCTGTAGAGCTTGCAAAATTTTGGAACCCCTGTTGAAAACTTGAGGTGCCCTCCCCAAAATTTTGTCTGCCCTCTTGAAAATTTGAGGATCCCTCCCCAAAATTTGCAAATCCCCTATGAAAACTCGTTGGTCCCTCCCCAAAATTTGAGGTACCCTCCCTAACATTAGAGGTACCCTCAATATTCTGGTTGTTACCTTGGGAGCCCCTTCTACCACGGGTGCTTGGTCTTCGACGAGCACGCTGCGGTATTGTGTCATCTGTTTCAAAATGAACATGATCTGTTTGTAGATGTGGGCGATGTTGTATGGCTTCACTTTGACCAACCATTCCCATAATGTTAGTGGTCATGTTTTCAAGGGCACTAAAATTATTATAATAATTATCAGCGCCCATATTCCTCATTCTGGGAATTTCTTGGCCAATGTAGCTTAAACCTTCCACCTACAACAATGGTACAAACCAACAATCTCGAATGTTGCGATTAATGGTACAAACCAACAATCTCGAAGTTCCACCAAGATCTTGAAATCCAATAGGCCGTGCATCAGGATTGACATTTGGGTTTCTCACGAAAAGAACCGTAATCCGATTGAACCAGCCGTTGTAGTGAGGGTCTACGGTGGGCGTGATGCTTCTTTCCCCTCTCACTACGTTCCGGTGCCTGTTTTCCCAGTCATTGATATAAAATTGATGGTGCTGGGACCAGTCCAAGTCTGCCCGACCGGAACGATCAAGTTTACGCAGCTGTGTATGCGTATTTTTAGACAGAGGAAATGGGCGAGGGATGGTTTGAACTAAACCAAACTGGCGCATAACCCTTTCTGCCGGGTGATATTCAACTGTATCCCAAAAAATTAAAAAACATTGTGACTCCCAACTTTGCATTCCGGACGTGCAAATCTGAGCAAGGGAGTGATGCACGTTCCTATAAGGCGTCCAGTCAAACTACAAATGAAATAATTTAGTTTAAGTACTTTTTTTTCAATAGTGACTTAAAAATTATTTTAAAAAAAATATACTTGATTAGGCAGGAGATTCTGCAAACTAGTACGGTGGGCCACCAGGACATGTGAGGGAGATTCTTTATGAGTAACAGAATAATCCCACTTAAAAAAATTAATAAATCAAGTCATTGTTAATTATAAAACTATTGACATTATATATTAAATAAATACCTTGCACCATATGGAGCTTTAGCATCATCATTTATCTTTTCTGTTATTCTTGGTGCCAACGGTAATATCCTGGTCCAAGCCCACAGTTGTAGAAGCGACATGGGTCCGCCAACCGCAATTGTTTCTGGGTTGGTTCCTTTTGATAATTCTCTATACAAACAGGCCAATGTGGCACTGCCCCAACTTAACCCCCCACAATTAACTATGTCTTTTATATTATACAAAAAACTTAAAGAAGCATATGCATTAGTTTTATCTGCAAATAAAGTACTAGAACAGAGTATAAGAATAATACACCGCGCTTGAGTAGCGTACATTTCGTCGGCTGCACCCTCGTCAGGTAAAGGGTTTGATATCAAGTATTCTAGTATACTACTTATTTTTATATTATGTCTTTTAAAAGCAGTAGGTAAGGGTCTAAAACCTAAGTACTTCTCACACATATCAGTACGTTCACGTAAGTAGTACACAGAATTGAATAAGGTGACGGGTTCACCCTTGACGGGTAAACACCATATTATTCCCACATCTTCTAGAGTTACTGTTACCTCGCCGATAGGAAGGTGGAACGTGTTAGTCTCCGGACGCCACCTTTCGATCAATGCCTGGATTAAGGCACGATCAACTTTTCGGTATCCACAGTTGAAGACTCCATCAAAACCAGCAACTTTAAGTTTCTTCCAAACTCCTTCTGATATATAAAGATTATCTTTATATACGGCGTCCCAAAATGAACCTTCCCCGCGCTTAACGTCAATGTCGCAGGTAAACCCCCATTCTGGTTCCGTCCAGAGTTTTCTAGCTCTATGTTCCTCTCCTAGATACAAAACATTATGATCGATAGGACCTGGGAAAACATGAAGGTTCATGTTCATGGCCATTGATTTTTAGAGTTAGATGCAAGAGAGAAAATTGTTCAACTGAATTAAGTCAGTAGAAAGGAGTAACTATAAATCCAATAGGGGTCTTGTATTTATACTACGAGATATATAGGAGGTGATATTAATTGCATGAGTGTATTGGTTTTAACGTGTCATGGGTATGAATTTCTTATATATAAATTATTATAAAGCATGCATGCATGTGTAGTCAAATCCAATAGGAGTCATTTATTTTAAAGCATGCATGTATGTGTAGTCAAATCCAACAGGGGTCATTTATTATCATGAGTGTATTGGTTTTAACGTGTAATGTCTTTATTTTAAAGCATGCATGTGTAGTCAAATCCAATAGGCTTTTTTTTGCATTAACATGTCATGCATTTTTATCAACACGAAATATCTTTTTGTTTTAACGTGTCATGGATCTTTATTGCAGGATTATTATTTATTGGAGCCAGCAATTTATTATTTTTAAATGACTAGTCATGCTGGCAATATTTTTATCAACACGAAATAATTTTCAACACGAAATGATTTTTGTCTCTGTATCTAGAAAATGATTTATATATAGAAATTATTATAAACGGAAAATGACTAGTCATATCATGTAATGTCTTTTTTTTTTTTTTTGCATTAACATGTCATGCATTTATGTAGCAGGCTTTTTGCAAGTGGGTATTTATTATCATGCAGGCTTTTGCATTAAATGAATTGAGTAGTGTTTTGTAGTCAAACGAAATTATTTTGAAATGACTAGTCATGCAGGCTTTTGCAGGATTATTGTATTTTAATGCAGGCTTTTGCAGGACTATTGTGCTTTAGTGCTGGTATATTATTATTATGGTTGAATCAAACGAAAACAATAAATGCCATTATTTTAAAGCATGCATGTGTAGTCAAATCTTGCATGTGTTCTAATTTTTTTTTGTTTTAACGTGTCATGGATCTTTATTGCAGGATTATTATTTATTTGAGCGAGCAATTTATTATTTTTAAATGACTAGTCATGCTGGCAATATTTTTATCAACACGAAATAATTTTCAACACGAAATGATATTTGTCTCTGTATCTAGGAAATGATTATTATATAGAAATTATTATAAACGGAAAATGACTAGTCATATCATGTAATGTCTTTTTTTTTTTTTTTGCATTAACATGTCATGCATTTATGTAGCAGGCTTTTTGCAAGTGGGTATTTATTATCATGCAGGCTTTTGCATTAAATGAATTGAGTAGTGTTTTGTAGTCAAACGAAATTATTTTGAAATGACTAGTCATGCAAGGTTTTGCAGGATTATTGTATTTTAATGCAGTCTTTTGCAGGACTATTGTGCTTTAGTGCTGGTATATTATTATTATGGTTGAATCAAACGAAAACAATAAATGTCATTATTTTAAAGCATGCATGTGTAGTCAAATCATGCATGTGTTCTAATTTTTTTTTTGTTTTAACGTGTCATGGATCTTTATTGCAGGATTATTATTTATTGGAGCCAGCAATTTATTATTTTTAATTACTAGTCATGCTGGCAATATTTTTATCAACACGAAATAATTTTCAACACGAAATGATTTTTGTCTCTGTATCTAGGAAATGATTATTATATAGAAATTATTATAAACGGAAAATGACTCGTCATATCATGTAATGTCTTTTTTATTTTTATTTTTTGCATTAACATGTCATGCATTTATGTAACAGGCTTTTTGCAAGTGGGTATTTATTATCATGCAGGATTTTGCATTAAATGAATTGAGTAGTGTTTTGTAGTCAAACGAAATTATTTTGAAATGACTAGTCATGCAGGCTTTTGCAGGATTATTGTATTTTAATGCAGGCTTTTGCAGGACTATTGTGCTTTAGTGCTGGTATATTATTATTATGGTTGAATCAAACGAAAACAATAAATGTCATTATTTTAAAGCATGCATGTGTAGTCAAATCATGCATGTGTTCTAATTTTTTTTTTGTTTTAACGTGTCATGGATCTTTATTGCAGGATTATTATTTATTGGAGCCAACAATTTATTATTTTTAAATGACTAGTCATGCTGGCAATATTTTTATCAACACGAAATAATTTTCAACACGAAATGATTTTTGTCTCTGTATCTAGGAAATGATTATTATATAGAAATTATTATAAACGGAAAATGACTAGTCATATCATGTAATGTCTTTTTTTTTTGCATTAACATGTCATGCATTTATGTAGCAGGCTTTTTGCAAGTGGGTATTTATTATCATGCAGGCTTTTGCATTAAATGAATTGAGTAGTGTTTTGTAGTCAAACGAAATTATTTTGAAATGACTAGTCATGCAGGCTTTTGCAGGATTATTGTATTTTAATGCAGGCTTTTGCAGGACTATTGTGCTTTAGTGCTGGTATATTATTATTATGGTTGAATCAAACGAAAACAATAAATGTCATTATTTTAAAGCATGCATGTGTAGTCAAATCATGCATGTGTTCTAATTTTTTTTTTGTTTTAACGTGTCATGGATCTTTATTGCAGGATTACTATTTATTTGAGCGAGCAATTTATTATTTTTAAATGACTAGTCATGCTGGCAATATTTTTATCAACACGAAATAATTTTCAACACGAAATGATATTTGTCTCTGTATCTAGGAAATGATTATTATATAGAAATTATTATAAACGGAAAATGACTAGTCATATCATGTAATGTCTTTTTTTTTTTGCATTAACATGTCATGCATTTATGTAGCAGGCTTTTTGCAAGTGGGTATTTATTATCATGCAGGCTTTTGCATTAAATGAATTGAGTAGTGTTTTGTAGTCAAACGAAATTATTTTGAAATGACTAGTCATGCAGGCTTTTGCAGGATTATTGTATTTTAATGCAGGCTTTTGCAGGACTATTGTGCTTTAGTGCTGGTATATTATTATTATGGTTGAATCAAACGAAAACAATAAATGTCATTATTTTAAAGCATGCATGTGTAGTCAAATCATGCATGTCTATAGATGCCACCCATCTGAAGGGGCCATACAAGGGGAAAATATTGATAGTCGTTTCAAAAAACGCCAACAATATGATATTGCCGGTGGCGTACGCCCTCGTTGACGAAGAGACCAACGATAGCTGGAAGTGGTTTTATCAGCAGTTCCAGGAGAATGTTCAAGACCCCCGACAACGCAAGCTTTATGTCATATCAGATCGACATGCAGGTATATTACACGCCATGAATAACTTGGAAGCCTGGAAAGAACCCCATGCCCACCACCGATTTTATCTAAGACACGTTAGAAGCAACTTCGCGAGCAAGTTCAAGAACGTGACCCTGAAAAGAATGTGTTGGTTGCTCGGGAGCACAACACAGGAGCCAAAGTATGAACGTCTAATGAGGGAGCTTGAAGCAACAAACAAAGCAGCGTCGCGGTACCTAAAACAAATCGATAAAACCAAGTGGACGCTCCTTTATGACAGGGGCATGCGTCGATGGGGTAACCTAATGTCACAGCAACGGTCGCCTGCCAAACTTCTGACATCTTGTTTCCCTTGTGCTGCGCCCGCTGTTGACACAAACGGCTCTACTCTTTTCCTTATTTTTCCTCCAAAACATCCATTTACCACTTTGTTTTTCTTAAATATACCATTTTGAAAAAAAATTCCAGCGGCGAGTAGGGTTTTGTAAAATGTCGTGTGTGTGCGCGATATATGAAGAAGACGCAGAGAAGAGGGGAAGGTGGGCTTGGGTTGGTTTAGAATTAATTTGACAATTTACATAATGGCCCTTATAGTTATTAGGTTATTTAGTTCTTGCTTAAAGGTTAAATATGTAACTTTCATTAATCACTAAACTAACCCTGAACTTTATAATATTTGACGGAATAGTTGACGTATAATTTAACGGTGTTAACTTGAACTTGCGGGGTGTCACACAATGGGTTACGAGAACCAGTATTCCAAGTGTTAAAGTCTCTCCAGAGGATTATCTGCTTTATTCGGAGAGTGTTTGTTTTCAGGGTGTTTCAGGATCCGGCAGTTTGAGCCAGTGGGAGCCGGTAGAGACAGAGAATGAGTCAGGGGCAGACTTAGCCGTGACTGATGTGTTGGAGTTTAGGGGAGCTTCAACGGGCCTTCAGGTTAAACGATGAGAAGGCGACTGCAACTAGTGGTAAGGAAGGTGGAGCGTAGTTCGAGCCTCCAAGTGGGAGATAAAGAAGGTGGAGCGTAGTTCGAGCCTCCAAGTGGGAGATTGTTGGGTGTGTAGGCTTGTTAGTGGCAACCGACCCTAATGAGTAGTCTACGTGGGCTTGGGCCTAACTTGGGGACGAAGTTTCCTAACCCTAGATTAGTCTCTATATATTGATATCATTGTACTTGTAATTCCTTGAGCACATGAATAATAAAATACCTAGTTGCAGAAGAGTGGACGTTGGTCACGACGACCGAACCACTATAAATTCTTGTGTCTCGTGTTCCTTATTACTCGCGAGTGTGAGTTCAGTTTCGTGTGTGTGTTATAGATCCTAACACTTTATAGATGGATAATGGGCAAGCTTACTTATTTGACTCATACACGTCCAAATTATCCTTTGCAGTTTAGTTTTTATGTCAATTCAAGAATGAAACTCGTACTACACATTGGACTACTACAATGCATACTCTTGATTATTTTAACCATACAATTTTCCAAAGGTTTTTTTAATAACAATCCTTCTTATGAGTTGACTGCATATTGTGATTCTGACTGGGCTTCTTGTCCTAACACAATAAGATATGTGAGTAGGTATTTCATATCTTTAGGAGGTTGCCCACTTTATTCGAAATCAAAGAACAAAATATTGAATCTTTAAGTTCCGCTGAAGCTTAATATTGTTCTCTTTGACTAATTACAGCTAAACTAGCTTGGTTAACAAGCCTGCCTGATGAATTACACGTCCCAAATATTACGCCAGTTTTGTTAAGTGTGACAATCAAGTTGCAATACATATTGCTCGAAATCCAGCCTTCTCGAAAAATTACAAGAGGGACTTATAAATCTCATCTAGCAGTCAAGAACAACTGCAAATGTTTTCACCAAGAGTTTTAATGTTCCACTTCATCAGACATTGGTGTCCAAGCTGAGTCTGGTTAAACCTCCAAATTGAGGGGGCTTGATGTGTGCAAACGTATATATAAATTTTTAAAACCTAGACAAACTACTAAATCACGCACAACCGGCAGTGGACCGGTCTGATGTAATATAGCGTATGTAAGTCTGGGTGTCGACCCACAGACTCTATCTATTACGCATAATTAACTAATAAGACTCAAACTAACTAGACACGACTTAAATGGAGAGATTGTTAAAAAGGGGGGTTTACTGCTAAAAATAGAAACTTACTATAAATGGAAAGTTACTAAAAATTGAAGGTTACTAAAAATAGAAACTAGCACGAAAGACGAATTGAAACCGGATTAGAAGAGATAAACCACCTAGACTCGACTCACTAATGCTTAAGTTATTAGTTTGGTGGATATCGTTTTGACTATGGACTGGGATCTTAATATATTTACTTGACTCAAACACAAATAAGACCCTCGACCCTTTTCGAGAAGACACTTATGGGTTTTCTATCAAGTTATTTAACCAACCAGTTAATTAGACTCTTTCACAATCATCTAATGGTTAGATCTAGTACCTGTTATGATTACCTACCTCACAGTACGGAAATCTAAGGTAGTTTGGAGACACAAATTGATATTAGTAAACAAGACTGACTAAACCGAACTTAATCTAGAATCCTCACAGATATCCAAACTAGAGATTCAACCAACTAGACTTACCAATTAACCTATCACCTCCGGTTACTAGGCTAGCATGCATGTTAGTATCGACTTGCATTAAATTACAATTCCTATGAAAAGTATATATCCAATTCATAAACAAGTCAAAGAACACACAGTAATTTGACCTAACGAAACCCTATTATATGATATAGACACTCATTAAGGATCTCATGAAATTCATAATCATCAACAAGTCAACAAAAATATACACAATTGCATCAACTGAATAAAAACCAAACCTTTACTAATCATAATCAATCCATAGTTCAAAACCAAATCACCAAACATTCAAAATATAAACATTAGTTTATCATTAGCCTAGGTGGTCTAATGAAGCTTAGCCAACAATCATATCAACGAAAATAAACGCAAGTTTAAAAGTGTTAAACATGATAAAAAGAATTAGAAACAAAAGAACAATGAATCCCAGAAGAGCCGAGATGCAATCGTCGATCCTACGCTTTCCCGTTGCTTTGATTTCGTGTTTTTGACCTTCAAAAACCCTTTTTGCAGCCTCTTTTCGTCCCCAATTCCGTCTCCCAAGTTGCATGAGAGGCTAGGGTTAAAGAATATGTGTTTATATAGCGAACCGGGACAAAAATTGTGAAAACAATCTATTAAAAACACGTCGCCGCGTCGCTGCGTCGCGTGGCGACGAAATGGCTTTGTGGATGCGTGGTACACGTCAGCATGTGCCCAGCTCCCTTGCACACCGCGTGATGCGGTGGTGAAGGGCTTTTGTGGCCGGGTGACGTGGTGATGGTCACTGGTTGCTCGGTTTCGTTCGTTTCTTCGTTTTCGCGTACCGGCTCTCTCGTACCTCCGTTTCGCGCCCCGTTTTCGCCTACCAATTTGGATTTCTCGTGATCTTTCCAGTTCTTTATCAACATGGGACCTACGAAACATAAAAACATCAGTTTCATGTCAAACGTGATAAAAACCGGTACGAAACGTAAATAAATGCAACAAGGGAATTATGCATAATTTGTACATTATCAGGGCTGATGTACTAAATAGGGTCTATTAAAGTTAACTAAATTACTTTAACCTAGATTCAATCTTAATCAAAAAAATTAATTTCTCGACAACCTAAAACATAGACCACATGACAGGCAAGTGTACCTATTGAGTGTAGTGAAGCGTTTAGAAGTCTGAATGTCGAACCCTAGGGACATTATAAGTAGAAAACTAGACTAAACTAGGATTTTAATTAATTTTTTTTAGTAAATTAAGGGAGGGGGTTTTTCTAAATATCCTAAGAGAATATAAATTGCTTTTAAATAATTGACCAGATGAAAATTAACAAACTAGAAGACGAGAAAACTAAGAACTTTGAGAAATGCAAGAATGGAGAAGATACTACATAGGTGAATCCTAACTGCAACACTCAGAATTAGTGTGGTTATAAACACTGATGGAAGCGAGTTTTTAAAGATACGAACCCTAAAGAAACCTAATGGATCTCAGACCATTCTCCTGGTGTGACCAAAATGAATCCTAAAGGCACGTGTTAAACTATCAGTTGGGTCAAAAAAGAAATCACTTCTTAGTCTCTCTAATAATACTAGCATACCTGATTAGTAGCTAATCTCTCGATCTAACTAACACATTACACAGAATCATGCAAAGGGATAACATGTAGATGAAATGAAGGACACAATCAGCAATGTAATCAATTAATTAGGTACATTTCCTCTCAGACCGTTCAATTCCTAAAAGCTTAACCGCAAGGACAAATTGATTAACTCTTATCTCTTGATCTCAAGTTAAGTATATTATTAAGGTTCAATTACCAATTCATACAAATTCTTGAGGCTACTACGTCTGGCAAACCATCAACAATCAAAGACACGAAGTAATTGAACTAGACATTTAGCTATCAACGAAAGACATCCAAAAAGCAGACATATGAAACATGTCAATCATCAATAATCATAACTTGCACACATCCAACATCTCATAAACATGCAATTTACACTAACTTTCAGTCCATCAAAATAACCAAAATCAAACCAAGTGTTAACAATTGTTCACCATCCTAGGTAGTAACATGGACTTAGATACTCATATCTTGAGAAACATCAACCAAAACATTGGAAACAAGCCTCTCTTAAAGGAAAAGAGAAGGAAGTGAACCATGTGAATAACTTTGATGATGTCAACACTGAGCTAAATACCTCAGACTTTCAAAATGATTTGGAAATCTGAAAGACATGTTGCTAAATCATAATAATTATATGCAATAAGTATTGTATTTCCCTTGTTATAACTATTTTTCCGTTATTAGGGCTGTAAACGAACCGAACTTTCAGCGTACAGTTCGTGAACCGTTCGGCGGGAAGTTTGTTTGTGTTCGTTCGTTTAATAAACAAACGAACACGAAAAAAAAATCCGTTCGTTAAGCTAAACGAACGGACATGAACAGAGGCTGCGTTCGTTCATTTACGTTCGTGAACGTTCGGTAACATGTTCGTTCATGTCTGTTCGTTTAAGTTCAGTAGGTCATCATGTTTTTAATTTTATATTTATTATTTAGGTGAATACTTTTACACTTATAAAGGCAAATATGATCATGACAACATTACTTTTGTTGTGTATGAAGCAAATTATGGTCATGCATCATGGGTTTTTGAAATAAGCTTAATCAAAATAAAATGGCTTATTTGGATACTAATTTGATATAGTGGCTTAATTGAGGTATATTTAAAAAAATTTGAGTTTTGTATCATTTTTTTAACTAATTTGTCTTTATTGTAAACAATCCTAGTAAATCAAAGATCCTGGTCTCTTGGGTGTTGACGTGGTTAAGGATAGTTTTTTGGATAATTAGACTTATTGATTAGTTATCATGTTAAGTAACTTTGGATAATTGTCAAATTTGGCCAAGGTTAATTTATTATTTTGGTTGTGGAAAGTTAAAGATTAACTATGTTTTGTCAATATTTTCTAGTCAAACGTTCGTTTGTGTCTGTTTGTGTTCGTTTTGTCCGTTTGTGTCCATTTGTGTTCATGAACAAAGTTCACGAACCGTTCGCGAACAACTTTAGAACCTTAACAAACGAACACGGACATTTTTTTCTATTCGGGACTTGTTCATGAACAGTTCGCGAACAACTTAAAACCTTAACAAACGAACACGGACAAGCCTCGCCCGTGTCCGTCCGGTTTGTTTACAGCCCTATCCGTTATATTTTATTAATTTCACTTTCAACTATTGTATTTCCTTTGTTATAACTATCTCTCCGTTATGTTTAATTAATTACAATTTCATATATTTGTTAGGTGCATATTTATGCATTATTTGTAATGCATTTAGCATTTGTTTTCATCACATTTCATGCATTTGACTGGTTCTAATCACTATATTTTGTAAATATTAGTTTTTGGTTGGAATAGAGTCTACTTTGGTTCTTTTTGGTTAATTTGTAGGTGTTGAGTGGTATTGGAAGATGACAAAAGACATGCGGAAGCATTTGAAGAATCTTGGATGTTAGAAGTTTGAAACTTAAAAAGAAATTATGAAACATAAACTTCAGACGACCGTGTAAAATTTATTCAAAAATTTAGACGGTCGCACAAAGCTTCTATTTGAAGTTTGAGAAATTATTAAAATTCAAAGACTTCATAATTGCTTGATTTGCTTCTCATTATTTAACAAAGTTGGGCTTTTACTAAAAGAAATATAAATATTGTTTGGGTTGAGCCCACGAGTAAACAAAAGCCTAGTATATTGAAAGAGAAAAAAAGGGGAGTGTGGGGTTGGACGGTTAAGCAGAGAACGAGATAGGAGCATTAGAAGTGGACCTTAAAGGAATTAAAAAAGGGGAGTTGAAGACATCTCAAGAATGGAGATTGGTTCGTAAGTTTTTTTTTTTGGTTTCGTTTTTAATCTATTAGTTTGATTGATCCTAGTTGTCATGTTCGGCTAGATAAATATTACTTTCAATATTAGGGTTTGTTTTATTGGCTTTTGATTCGATGATTATGTGAAACGATTGTGAGATATTTTTATGTGAATGGTTTGTTTGTTTGATTCTTGATCTCAAACCCGGATCGAATCCGGATATATATTAGATTGTTAATAAAATTGGCCACTTTGTTAATAACTCTAATATAGTTCTTCAAGTTTTAAAACCTTAATCAAGTTTTAATTGTTGAAACAAGAAACAAATAATATTTTGTGTTTGTCTATGAACTCAAAATTATTATAGGATCATTCAATTGAATTAAGTATTCCGAACGACGTGTGTATTTAGTTCTAAATGATACTTCTATCACTGCATCCCGCACGCTAAGATCCGAACGGCGTGAGCTTAGAGTAGTGGGTTGGCTCTAGTCAACGAACTGCGCTTGATTAGACATTTGATGTCCGAACGGCGTGACGTCTAGTATTGATACATACCATTTGAATTAAAATATCATTGCACCATATTCATTCATGATCGTAAGTCGAATCAAGTCAAGAAATTGCCTTAGTGTTGGAATTAGCTTTATAATATTTTTATTTACTTTGCAACTAACTGATGTTTTCAATAGTAAGTTTTCATAACTAAAAATCAATGTTTTGAAAACCGGACCGGACACTGAACCGGTATTATGATTTTACTGGTCGGACCGGTCCGACCGGGGTCGAACCGGGGTTGGACCGGGGTAAGGTAAAATATATACTTATCAAGTTAATGTCATAAAAATTATAATTTAAACACAACTTAAGTTCAATAATATTAAGTTTTACCAAAAACTAATAATTCAAACAAATTTTAATTCCAAAATAAAACGAGTTCATCATCTTTATCACTTAAAACATTAATATATTAACCCTTCATTACAAGAAAACAAAAAAATAAATAGATTTAAACATAAAATCCAATAAAATCAAACAAAAAAATTATTTTTTTAATAAAAACCGGTTCAACCCCGGTTCAATTACGGTCCGGTTCCGGTCCGACCGGACCGGTTCGAGCGGTTCGCAGCGGTTCACAAACACCTATCAAACCGCGACCTATCGAACCGTGATTCCCCAAAAACGCGGTCCGACCGCGGTTCGACCGGTCGGACCGGCCGGTTTAAAAACATTGCTAAAAATCAAATTTGTAGTTTTTACTTTGTTTCACTTTGTTTTCACATTATTACTTTAGTTATTTAGCCTAAATCAAAACCCCTCATTTTTAACAATCGTACTTGCACTTAAAACGTTTTGGTATAAAATAGTTAATTTGTATCCCTGAGGACACGAACCTTACTTGCACTATACTAGTAGGTTCACTTTATATATTATTTGGTGGATTCGACACCCATCAAATTGGCGCCGTTGCCGGGGATACGGCAAATCTAATTGTTTTGTGCCAAGATTTTTTTAGTACAGGTACACCATTTTATCATCACCATGGCAGCTGTACAAACACTCAGAGAATGAGCGACTCATGATGTCACCCAACAATCTATCTGCATCAATTACCCTGTCATGGAAAGCTTTGAGCTAAAATATGATCTCATCCGTCTATTACCCGTCTTTCGAGGCCTCGAGAATGAAGACCCTTACATTTTCTAGAAGGAATTCCATGTTGTGTGTTTTGGAATGAAACCACATAATGTTAGTGAAGACCGAATCAAGCTTAGGGCATTCCTATTTGCTCTGCAAGACTATGCTAAAGAATGGTTCTATTACCTACCACCGGGATCGGTAAACACTTGGAATGATCTTGCAAGGGTGTTCTTAAATAAGTACTTCCCGGAAGTTAAAGCCTCAATTCTACGCAAAGAGATTATCGGGATCATGCAACATAAACGAGAGGCTTTGCACACTTATTAGAAGAGATTTCAGAAGTTGTGTGCTCGATGCCCACAACATGGCATATCCGAGCACCTACTCCTCCAATACTTTGTTGAAGGGCTAACACCAATGGAGAGGCGTTTGATAAATGCTTCTAGTGGAGGATCTTTACGTGATAAAACACCAACTCAGCTAAGAGCCTTAATCACCTCAATTGCGGAATATTCAAGGCATTCTTTACAAGAAGAAGATTTGTATGTTGACATGTCACAGGATGTTAAAGATGTGAGCACCTCTCACCTTGAAAGTAAAGTTTTAGAATTAACAAAAGTGGTATTGCAACTTACTAAGGCTAAGGACGTGGTACAAGTGACAAATCAACAAAGTTTCCAGCCTCATCAACAACAACTTACACAATAACGAGCTGATAGCACCATATGAGTGTCCTTAGACAATGTTGTGAAAAGCCTTACCACCGGTACTCAAGCATTCCAACAAGAGGCTAGAGCGAGCATCAAGATCATGGAGAAACAGATTGCTCAGCTTGCTATGTAACACCCCGCACCTTAAGGTAATAATTTTATAAATAATAAATACAATAATTATACTTTATATAATTTCATACGAGTATTTAACTAAGTTAATTATAGTAATATGCGAAACCTATACTTCAAACATCATTAAACGAGAAGCTTTTGGGTTTAACTAAAATGCAAGACGTTTAAGCGAGCATTTACTATTAAGACTGAGGGTTAAAAGCGTTCAAGTAGAACTTGATGGCTAGTCTAGCTAATTGAGCAAAGTCTAAGGTATGAAAGTAAAAATATAAAAATTAAATCCAACTTCCTTAACAAGAAATGAAAGCCGTGTACATGTATTAAGAATAATAAAAATTAATAAAATAAAAATCATAAGTCGGTTAAATGCCGTGTACATGTATTAAGAATAATAAAAATTAATAAAATAAAAATCATAAGTCGGTTAAATGAAAAAACAAGAGGCGGCTATGCTATATTTATATAATAGATCCTTATTGTGATTTTATTCACAATCTCATCAGCCTCCTTCAATTTAAGAAAAACAAGGAACAAACATTGAATCTATCTTTCTGGTTCAGTAACACTTAGAAACTCAAGGTGAGTCTAACCGTCCCCTGTTTTATATGTTTTATGTTTTGGAGCTGTATCTGAGCTGCAATATACTTTTTATATGAATGATTATGTATGTTTATGTTTTATGAATGACGATGATTTATGTATAAATTTGATGTGAAATTAATTATATTCCTGGTGAGAGACATGCCAGAGTTCAGGTTCGTCCGACTCATAGTTGTGTTAATCTCATGGTGGGTTCTTGAGGAGCCAGTCCATGAAGGGCAAGTCCAAGAAGGACATATGTTACACCACAGGACAAGTCATTGAGGTAAGGTCCTTGAGGGACCAATGATGTTTACCTCGGGATGTATATGCGCTTATGTAACAATCCCGGTTTTTGGGCCCGGAATTTTTTTTAAAACCCATTGGGCTTGGTCCAACCATTATTATGCTTAGGCCCCACTTAAATTATTGGGCTTGGCCCAACTCTTATTGGGCTTAGGCCCAACTTGAATTATGGGCTCAGCCCATGTAAGTTTACGATAAGTACCGATGACGAAACCCGTCATATTAAATACTCGGATACGCGTAGGAATTTATTTGTGCAATAAGAGTATTACTATACATTAGATATGACTTTCCCTACTAACACCTTAATCCTACAAATTGTAAAGGTGTATAAATAAATTACACCTACAACTAATGTTGTATAACAAAATAATATAATACCACAATCCACAAGTCAAAGGACGTTTATACACCCATACATACATATATATATATGTGTGTGTGTGTGTATACGTATACATGTGTGTGTGTGTATATATATATATATGTACACAAATTATTTAATTACCATGATTAATAAAACACATACAAATATAGATATAATACTTACACAAAAATAATTAAACTTATAGAGACATATCACCAATGTTAAAAACCAACAACCACATTATATAAAAATCAATCCTCATACACTTATACTTACATGCATACGTATACATGCATACATATATAACTATATTTAAAACACACCCACACATTTACATATACATATGTACAAAAACATACACACAAGTACCATATAATATTTTTACCACCACACATCCATACACATTATTATTTTACAAACCTAACTATATATAATTACATACACACACATCATACTTACACCAATTTACAAAATATATATAACTCACCAAGTCTACAATTTATAAACCACCAATTTTATAAAAATCACTAACCTAAAATAATACTTACACACATGCATACATGACATGACACCATCGCACCATATCCTAAAGATACCACCTACATCTATATATCCCCTACTACCTAACACCACCTCCATAACCAACCAATCTTTATTCATACATACTATCTAATCTAATATTCCTTTCTTCAAAATCTAACCCAAATTTCACAAAATCAAGACAAATCTTCCTTAGTCCAAGAAGTGGGTCCCATGTCCCCCTCTCCTCTCCTCTTCTTATGTCCAAAACCACCACCCTCCTACTTACACTTCATTTCTTAATCATCTCTCCACACAAAACACTCCACAACTCTCTCCAAAGTTTTGAACACACATCCCCACTAAAAATCCAGGAGAATTCAGCCTCCTTGAAGCTTTAGGTATCAACCAACAAGCCATGAATTAGAGCCAAGGAAGCAGACGAGTCCAAGGAAGCCAACCAACGAGTAACCGAAGCACGAATCATTCAAACCAACAAACCGAGCACATCACAACCAACATTTTTCCAGTCTCTTCCGGCACTATTCCAGCCCCATTCCGTATCCTCACAACATCCCAAGTGCACCCTCACTCACTCTTATTGACAAGGTAACGAGAAAATACCCGAAAACACGTTAAACACGCACTACACTTACATTTTTACACACAACGAATACCATGTCTCCCCATCCATTATGAAAATTCAAAAACATTTATTTTTCAGTAACAAAAGTGTTAAAAATGATGGAAATCATTTTCTAAAGAAAACACACAAGTTTGACTAAAACTAGTCAAACCGAACACTTTGTTTAGAACAAAACATCAAGACTAGACTAACCATCTTGAAAACGAGATTTTATATTTTCTGCACTTTCATTTTACCAAAATATGGTTATAAATTAAATTTTATAATTTTTGGAGTTATAGATTATTTAATATGCATTTTTGAATAATAAAAAATGTATATTTTCACACTTATTTATTAAAAACGTATGGGAAGTGTAAAAATATAAAAATGAGCTATTCTACTATTATAAATATGCATATGAACACTTAGGATTGAAAATAGTTGATTGTTGATGGGTGAACCTAAGAATCGAAGAATAAACGAGACTAAACGTACGAAACAACGAAAGTACCAAAAATATAAAAATATCGAAATATTATTTTCCCAGTAGCTTATATGTGGTATAAACATTCTAGAAAATAAATTTCATATTTTTCTGGACAACAAAATAATTACTACAAATTTTATAATATTTAATGGGATTAAAATACGAAAATTTATAGAAAATGGTTAGGGACTCCTAAGACCAAATTTACAGAACCCAAACTCATATATGAACATAAGGTAAGTAAATTTCGGACCCTAAACATTACCAAAGACTCTATGCTTTAAACGTAACATTAACCGAACCGAACGCGTTAAAAACACGAAACCGAGAAACACAAGAAAAACCTGAGATTTTTAATATTCATGAGCTTTTATACTTATAAATAAAGTATTTCACCAAGTTACATAATTTTTATATGCTTAATCTATTTATTATGATTTTTCGAATATACGAACCTAGTATTTTCACAAAAAGCATAAAAATTGGAGAAAGACATATTTTTCAAGAAAAATACATTTATACAGTAACATAAGACCCAAGAAAGTGTTTTGAAGTATAAAACACTTTAAAAGAGTATTTTGTAAGCAAATCGTTTATTCATCGGTTTCACGCGCGTTAAAGTACGAAAACGACCGAAAGACTATGAAACTCGAATATTAAGTTTGTAACTACTTATTTACTGTATAAGTCTGTTGAAAATGAAGTTTCACTATTTATTGGGTCACGTTTTGTTTTATACAAATTATTTATGTTTAAACTACATTAACCGGCTACATTCTTAAATAAAATATAGTAATTTTTAGAAATATCTAAAAATTATAAAAAGTGTATTTTTACAGTAGCATATGACCATTTAACATATGGGTACAATTATATTGAAGTTTTTTGACTTAAACCTAAAACGTAACTTAATGCGCTGTAACGCACCGTACTCGCTAGACCGATGGAAACTAACTTTCATGAATCTAACACTTAGATATATTTTTATCAGTAGATTCATACCTAAAATGCTATACATACCATAAGTATAATGTATAGTACTTATTAATATCAACCCTTAGTTAAAAACCCAACTTTAGTACGAATCCGACGATTTAACAAAGTCTAGGGACTAAAAGTGACAAGTACCAAACTTTACTGATTTAACATCAACCTACACTTAATACCTACCTATATAACCTGGAATACCATAAGTATATACATACTTAGACGTATAAGTCAACGTAAACGTCTAAAACCATGATATTACACGAACGTAACCAAAACCGTACGCACACGACACCGACACACTGAAACACATAGACTTATGTATTTTGGGGTCTAACATGACTAAACTAAACATAGGAAGCCTGCTATGAGGTAGAACTCCCACGTTGAATGTACAATATCTTTAGAAATCTTGAGCAGGCTGGACACCGGGTGAGTTCATGAACCCCCTTTTTACGTAACGCTTCTGGGGTGGATACATACCTACTCAAATTTACTTTTATAAATTATTTATGGTGTAATACATCTGCTACACTTGTCCCCGAACGTTGGTACAACTTTCGGTAGCCATTAACTTCTTGCAGGAGCCCTTTGAAATGTGAATAGTACTATTTGGGAATCCCTCGCGTACAGTGGCATACCCCCACTGAGGTTGAAAACCGTTACGCCACATGTTCAATGATATGTCGGTGCTTAGCAGAGCACGTTAGCCCATTGTGGGTTAGGGGACTGTTATATATGGTATTCGGGTTGGGTATAACCCGAACAGGCTTGGCTACATATTTTGTCGACCGTACACCATAAACGTACTTATTTAATGTCCAGCATTTTGTGTAGTAAACGTTTTGTGACATTGTCTGTTTTGTTAAACCATGAGCTCACCAACTTTATGTTGACGTATTTTCGGGTATGTATTTCAGGTATTTAGACGATTTATCGATGGAAGTATACAACTAGACTTTATAACATTGGATGTGCATTTAGACACGGTTGATAGCTTTAGAAGATCCCGATTAGAAGAAACACGGAAATATTGTAGACGAATTATAGAAGAAGACTACTTGGGAATAGTATACCAACTAGCCTCACTGCTTTTGTTAGAGTTTACTATTATACCCTTTGATGTACACGTAGAATACACTGATATTACGTGTAAACCTATGGCCCACTATCAATGCATACATAGTTTCCGTTGTGTTTTGTTGGATATTCAATCGTCATGGCCCACCCCTTGGTCGTGGTGTGACAGCTTAGTTGGATCCATCTAAGTAGAAAGTCTCACTAGTTAGGTATGGCACACATGTTGGGTCTCGAGGACCTGTTAGACCACGTTGGTCATTATGTTAGCCCAGAGGGCTGTTTATGCGGGAGTCAGTCCCGGTGCCTTGTTATACCTCTAGTGGCAATATGTTAACAGGTACTGCCACGTCGAGCGTGGAGTGAAGAGTTGACTTATATTATGATTAATTTATTTATTTTACATGGAATTAATATGTATGTATGTAATTATGATGAAGGTTTTATATATGGTTATGACTCACCAACAACGTTGTTGTTGACGTCTTTTAGCTCATGATACAGGTGCAGGTTGTAACAAAAGGTATTAGCTGGATCGGGAGACTTAGCTGGTTATAATAACGAAATAATCTCCTTATAGGAGATAGAGACCAAATCGGACGCATCGGAACAGTGACTCTAGTTAGATGATGTTTTGATGACATCACTTTTGTCAAGTGTCTGTTTTTATGTAAAGACTGTTAAGTTCGAATTTGGTCTGTATTTAGTGGTCTTGTATAAATACTTCCGCTGTATTTTTATGTATTATATTATTATAAATGGCCAGTTATGATACGACACGTCATACCCTGAGAGTAGGGTGTGACAGGTTAGTATTAGAGCCATAGGTTTTAGCGAATTAAGGATCATGTGGATCCTTAAGCTCTAACCTTATAGGCTCAAAGACCACTTAAGATAAGAAAAGCTTTAGGAATCGTTAGGAAACATAATGGGTGATTATTAGTGTGATCACTTGAGACAATGAGACAAGTACGCCTGATCAACGTAATTGTCGATTTGTCTTTGTGTGAACATACTGATATTCATTGGTTGTGTGGACTAACGTAGAGACCTTGTTAGGAAAGGCGAAGAAATAGGAGATGAGCACTTCATGTTTATTCAATAAATGTATAATGGGTAAAAGATAAAGGCAACAAGACGGTTGCGAATGCTACTCAAGATAGTCCATCTTAAAGTATTAATGGGAAAGCTCATAAGTCTTTATTCTTATAGATAGTTCCATCTTTAGTTCATAAATACCATTCCTCAACATCTGCAAAGATAAGAGAAGCTAAACGTCATGTTGAACTGCAATAAATTATCACTGTCATGATTACTCCAACGACGCTCGGCATCCTCACTGGTGTAGCAAAAGATGTTCATGGAGAAGGCAAGCAACCTTGAAATGCGAAAAAAAATAATTGGTCTAGGGGCCAAGAAAGCGTTTGACTTTAAAATCGACCATTTGAAGACATCTACTAAAGCTTATCGGTAGATCAAAGAGATTGAAACAACCCTTGAAATTAGTGGTGGTAAAGATAAAGATAAAGATAAGGTAATGTTTGTCACTCGATCTTTCAAGGTCCTACTTATACTTGGTGGAAAAGTATACAAGCTACATATGGACGAACAAAAGCCTATGAAATGAAATGGGGTAACTTTAGAAAGACTTTTTTTTGAAAATTTTGTGCATCATCATGAAGTTGAGAAGTTGGAACAAGAGTATCTTCATCTAGAAATGAAAGGCAAGAGAGGTCAAGATGACCGCAAGAATGGAAAATATGGAGGTACGTTTAGAAGGGATGGAAAGAAAGTTGGATTTAGTTGTAGCAAGTTCAGGAAGGTCTATTCTGGAGAAAGAACTAGTGTTCTAGAATATGAGAAATTTGGAAGGGTCATTTGACTAAAGACTGTTTAAAATATACTGGAAGATGTTTTGGATATGGACATGAAGGGCACATTAAAGCAAACTGCCCCAAGATTCAAAAAGAAACCATAACTGCCCCAACTGATAAAGGAAAAGGGTTGGACACTTCAAAGACTAATGCCTGAATATATCTAAAGAATACGGAAGAAGAGAAGGATTAGGATGGCGTGCTAACAAGTATGTTCCCTGTTAAGCACACTTATGCCAACATAGATATTATTTGATTTTGGTGCAAATAAAAGTTTGTTTCTAGCACCCTTATGACCTTATTGAATGGTGTGATAACTAAGTTAGCTATACCATATAGCGTTGAAATTGCTAATGGGAAAGAGATTAAGATTGAAGTTGTCCTTAAAGATTTTTATCTTAAGATACATGATCAAAATATCCCTTTAGAACTATTGCCTATAAAACTAGGTGGGTTTGGTATAGTTCTAGGAATGGACTGGTTGTCCAAACGTAAGGCACATAGTAACTGTGAACAAAAGTTCTTAAGGATTGAACTACCAAATGGTCAAAAGTCAGAAATCAATGGCGATATACCATACCAACCAACAAGATTCTTGAAAATGATAAAAGCTGAAAAGTATTTACGTCAAGGTTGTGAAGGCTTTTGGTTATACTTGATCAATGACAAGGAAAGAAAGATAGAATATGTGCTAGTATTAGCTGAATATCTTATTGTGTTTCCTGAGGACTTACTCAGGTAGACAAGTTAAATTTTATATTGAATTGATAACAGGAACAACTCCAATCGCAAAGGCACCATATCGTTTGGCTCCTTCCGAAATTAAAGAATTGATGATGCAATTGCAAGAATTGCTAAGGGTTTCATAAGACCTAACTCATCACCATGGGAAGCTCCAATTTTATTCGTGAAAAAGAAAGATGGCTCAATGCGAATGTGCATTGATTATAGAGACCTGAATAAGGTAACAATCAAGAATCGGTATCCTCTGCCAAGAATTGATGATTTGTTTAACCAACTGTAAGGATCAAGTTACTTTTTGCAAAAATGGATTTACCAATTGGTTATCATCAAGTACAGGTACAAGAAGAAGATGTTCCGAAAACTACTTTTAGAACCAGATATAGACACTATGAATTTTTAGTGATGCCATTTGGTCTAACTAACGCACCGGCAGTATTCATAGACTTAATGAACATAGTGTAAACCTTATCTGGACAAGTTTGGGATTGTTTTTATAGATGACATTCTGATATACTCTCGTACTCAGAATGAACATGAAGGTCATCTTCGAATAATCTTAAAGTTGCTAAGAAAAGAAAAGTTATATGCAAAGTTCTCTAAGTGTGAATTTTGGTTAAGAGAAGTTCAATTTTTAGGACACGTAATAAATGAACAAGAAATTCAAGTAGATCCTTCCAAAGTGAAAGCAGTGATGAATTAGGAACCTCTAAAGACAGCTATAGAAATCCGTAGATTTCGCGGATTAGCTAAATATCATAGAAGATTTTTCAAGGATTTCTCAAAAATTGCTAAGCCATTAACCAAGCTTACACATAAGAAAGTAACATTTAGTTAGGGACCTGAACAGAATGAAGAATTTCAAACTTTGAAAGAAATGTTAACTAGTGCACATATCGTTGTATTACCAGAAGATAATGATGATTTCGCAGTCTACTGTGATGCATCTGCAAGTGGTTTAGGATGTGTACTAATGCAACGTAATAAGGTAATTGTCTATGCTTCAATACAACTGAATGAAAATGAAGCAAGATATGCGACACATGAATTGGAATTAGGTGTTGTAGTATTTGCAATTAAAAGTTGTAGGCATTACCTTTATGGAACAAGGTTTACTGTATTTTGAGATCACAAAAGTCTGAAACATTTGTTTCATCAGAAAGAGCTCAACATGCGACAACGATAATGAATGGAAACTTCATCTGACTACGATTTTGATCTTCAATACCATCTTGGTAAAGCCAATGTTGTCGCCAATGCCATAAGTCGAAAAGAATGTGCTAAGCTGAGAGGCATATGAGCTTTAAGAATAAATGTACATGTAGATCTATTTGATCAAGTAAAGATAACTCAAAATGAAGCTCTTAAAGATGAAAATAGAAAGAATGAAGAAATGATCGGCATAATAAAGAAATTAGAAAAGGGAAGCAATGAATTGCTTCAAATTGAAACCGAGCTTGGATACCAAGCTATGGGAAATTAAGGAGATTGATATTAGAAGAGGCTCACAATACAAAGTATCTTATATATCCAGGAGCCGATAAGATGTATTACACTATAAAGGACCAATTCTGGTGGCTGGAAATGAAAAGAGATATTGCTGCATATGTGGAAAAATGTATGAAGTGTTTACAAGTTAAAGCTGAACACCATAAACCTTCAGGTATGTTACATCCTCTTGAATTTCCCATGTGGAAATGGGAAATGATCACAACGGGTTTCGTAATCAAGTTACCTAAAACAAGGAAATGTAATGATGCTATATGGGTTATAGTAGACAGACTAAAAAAAAGTCTACTTACTTTTTCCCTATTAAAGAATCATTTGAACCTGAGTAATTGGCTCAAAAAAACATGGACGAAATCATTTCAAGGCATTGGGTACCAGTACCAATAGTATTTGATAAAGGTTCAAGATTCACGTCTCGTTTTCGACGTAAATTTCAAAAAGCGTTTGGTACAAAATTAGATACGAGCACAACATATCACCCACAGACGGATGGCCAAAGTGAAAGAACCATTCAGACTTTAGAAGACATACTTTGGGCATGTGTAATTGACTTTGGTGGTAGCTGGGATGTTCATCTCTCATTAATTGAATTTTCTTATAATAATAGCTATCATGCAAGTCTAAAGTCTGCACCTTTTAAAGCATTATATGGCCATAAATGTAGAACACCACTTTGTTGGTTTCAAGTGGGTGAGGCACAATTAAGTGGTCCATAATTGATTATGGATACCACTAAGAAAGTACAGATTATCCGTGAAACGCTAAAGATAGCACAAAGTCGCCATAAAATTTATGTAGATAGACGGAGAAAACCATTGGAATTTAAAATAGGTGACAAAGTAATGTTGAAAGTGTCACCCTGGAAATGTGTTATCAGGTTTGGAAAGAAAGGAAAACTGAGTCCTCGATTCATTGGACCTTTCACAATTATAGAAAGTACGTGATGTAGCATATAAGCTAGAACACCCTGAAGAGTTAAGAGGAATGCACCCAGTCTTCCATGTGTTTCAATTAAGAAAATGCTTATCTGACGAGACATATTTGAAAACTCCAATAGAAGAAATTCAAGTGGACGAACAATTGAATTTTGTGTAAGAACCATTGAAATAGTAGAGAGACAAACAAAAGATTAAGAAGAAAATGTATTCCCATTGTTAAAGTTAGATGGAATGTCAAACATGGTTCCAAGTTTACTTGGGAGCCGGAAGATACTCTAAAAAAGAAATACCCTCATTTGTTTACGAATTGATTCCGGGACGGAATCTTTTTAAGGAGAGGAGAATGTAACACCCCGCACCTTAAGATAATAATTTTATAAATAATAAATACAATAATTATACTTTATATAATTTCATACGAGTATTTAACGGGCGATGTGGCAATTAAAAATATCAAATGTTAATATGAGCACATCCTAATGACATATTCAAAATTTGAGCTAAGTTAATTATAGTAATATGCGAAACCTATACTTCAAACATTATTAAACGAGAAGCTTTTGGGTTTAACTAAAATGCGAGACGTTTAAGCGAGCATTTACTATTAAGACTGAGGGTTAAAAGCGTTCAAGTAGAACTTGATGGTTAGTCTAGCTAATTGAGCAAAGTCTAAGGTATGAAAGTAAAAATATAAAAATTAAATCCAACTTCTTTAACAAGAAATGAAAGCCGTGTACATGTATTAAGAATAATAAAAATTAATAAAATAAAAATCATAAGTCGGTTAAATGAAAAAAAAGAGGCGGCTATGCTATATGTATATAATAGATCCTTATTGTGATTTTATTCACAATCTCATCAGCCTCCTTCAATTTAAGAAAAACAAGGAACAAACATTGAATCTATCTTTCTGGTTCAGTAACACTTAGAAACTCAAGGTGAGTCTAACCGTCCCCTGTTTTATATGTTTTATGTTTTAGAGTTGTATCTGAGCTGCAATATATTTTTTATATGAATGATTATGTATGTTTATGTTTTATGAATGATGATGATTTATGTATAAATTTGATGTGAAATTAAATATATTCTGGTGAGAGACATGCCAGAGTTCAGGTTCGTCCGACTCATGGTTGTGTTAATCTCATGGTGGGTTCTTGAGGAGCCAGCCCATGAAGGGCAAGTCCAAGAAGGACATATGTTACACCACAGGACAAGTCATTGAGGTAAGGTCCTTGAGGGACCAATGATGTTTACCTCGGGATGTATATGCGCTTAGTTGGATCCATCTAAGTAGAAAGTCTCACTAGTTAGGTATGGCACACATGTTGGGTCTCGAGGACCTGTTAGACCACGATTAGACCTAGAAATCCTAACCCGTTTACTTTAAATTGGGTTGTCCACTAATTCTTCAACGGCGTCCGACGCGCAGAGTGCACCACCTGACGTAGAACAATTATTTCGTTTCATTTGTGATGAATACACCAGGTGTGTGCATGAAGCCGGGAGGGTATTACCCCCGGAATGGACCATGCCCGACCTGATTCGGACGATTTCACTACAAGAAAAATGAGTATTTGCCACCGCAAATACGGATGCAACACGGTGGCAAAAGGCCATTTGCAACCGATTTTTCACCGAAACTACCGTGGGTGATACCTCCGTAGCAATTGGGCAATTGCCACCGTTTTGCAACATCCCACTTTTTTGCCACCGAAATCAGCAACCGACTTAGTAGTGGCTAATATTGCAACCAATTTGAGACCGAATTTTTGCCACCGGTTTACAACCTCCTTTTTGCCACCGCATTTTGTCACTACATTTTTGCCACCGTATTTTGCCACCGCATTTTGCCACCGCTCTGCGACCAGCAAAGGGCCAAATTTGCAACTAATTTGTGACAACTTTGCCACTGCTTTTTTCTGTTAACTATTTGTTAGACTAGCATTTTTTTCGATAGGCCCTGTTAACACATTTAATGTATTAAAAACCATAATATTCAAAATTCTAAATTCATGATTACAAATAAAGTCGCAGAATATCCAAAGTCATTACAAATTAAAGTCGTTTGCATAATATCCAAAGTCATTACAATATAAAGTCGTTTTTATCCTGATGACGGAAGATTTTAAGTCACAAGTTTTAATATTGCTTCAATCTTTGTCAATCTTTCATGCATAGCCTCCTTCTCAGCTTTTTCTCTTTCTTTCTCGGCCTTTTCATTTTCTTTCTCGGCCAGCAACCTCTCAATTACTCCCTTCAACCTTTGTATCTATACAAAGCACATATTTAACTCAATAGAACTCTTTACAATGCAAGCTACTTTTAATGTACCACCAATCCATAAGTTATAACATAAAAAACATAATGACCATGACTATAGCAAAAATGCTAAATCACCTAAAGACTATCCTAAAGACTAGTGTCTGTTTGTATTTTCATTTCTTACGACTATCATTATGTGTCATAATATCAATATGGTAATTAACATAATTCATAAAAAAGATCTTTTGTTTAAGTCTTAATCAGCAAAGTGGTAATTAACATGATGCAAGATAAAAAAATAAAAAATAAACCATAAACATCCCCAGCTAGATATAAAAGTACATTTTTAACTCAATGAAACTCCTTACAATGCAAGCTACTTTTATAGTAGCAATCCATAAGTTATAAAATAAAAACCATAGCAATGACCATGACTATAGGCAAAATGCTAAATCACTTAAAAGAATGTTATCTATTTGTATTTAAATTCCTTATAACAATCATTCTGTGCCATAATATCAATTTGGTAACTAACATAATTCATAAAAGAAGTTCTTTTGTTCAAGTAAGTCTTATATAACAAACTGTAATTAACATGAAGCAACACAAAACCCACAAACATTCCCAGTCAAGTATCACCCATGTGTCCATGTTTTATATGATCCTAAAGTTTGACTTCATCAAACAGAAAGCTAAACTGATGCATGAGGCATTCAACTTTAATCATATACAAAAACAGACAATTATACCGGTTAATGGGTCATCTTTTTAGCTCATAAGCCTAAACACTTTTTTTTATGACTATAAATAGACTTCCTTAGAAAATGAGAATAAACATACCTCAAGGTCTTGCCCCCCACTTCCGTATGAAGTACTACTACACGATGTGGAAGGTATACCAGTGATTAAAGCTGATGGGTCATCAACATTGTTAAATCCATACACTTTTCCTTTATCTTTCCCCCCGACGCTCGTAACCACAAGTCTTCATCAAAACGTGGATGATTATCCTCTTGGTACTTGTCCACAATATATGACTTATATTTTACCTTGAGACACATGAATATAATATTATTTTAAAAGTTTAACTTAAGCTTGGTTTGAATCTAAAGGTGTAATTTAAGAAGCTTACATAAGTTGTATTTGATCTGTCATCAATCCACTCCATATCTTCTTGAACATTCTCTTCTAAATCAAAGGTCTCCCCCAATTCATCGATTTCCGAGCCTCTCCCCTTTGACACTATATCTAGTGGCCTACTTCCTTTTCTACAGTGAGATTGTCTCCACATCTCACCAAATGAAATCTCACGCCCCAGTTTTTTATCCTACAAAAGTAGTACTTAGAAGTTAAAAACAAAAATAGTAATATTATAAGATAGATTTATTACATGAGGATGGTTAACATATTTTACCGATCTTAATTTGGCAGTCACAAAGGATTGTGAACCAAGAGTATGATTACATGTTGATTTTGCTCTATTTTGGGTGTTTCTAAGAGACTTGGCTTTCCACGAAGGTGTATTCCAAACTTCAATTAGTTTATTCCAATACTCTGTCCGCATCCATGGTGGCTTAAATGCAAGAAGAACAGAGAAATCATCTCCAACTTCTAAGCCCTTTTTTGTTGCCATCGCAATTGCACCTTTTCGAGCCCTCTTCAATAAACCTCTAAACTTTCTAGCATTAGTTCTCTCCCAACAGCTATGAATCTGTGCAGCCCAATGCTTCTCCCATTGAAAATGACCCTACAAAAAGTCACTTTTTAATAAACGTATATATCATTAACTAAGTTATATACATTATGACATTCAATTTGCTTCAGTACATACTTGAAAACGTTCAAATAATCCACTCGCGATTGATTGGATCTGGTAGTTGCACTTGAGCATTCGGTCCCCGTCTCGCAACAGACTCATCATCATCATCATCATCATCATCATCATCATCATCATCATCATCATCACTACTACTATCATCATTTGAATAAAGTCGTCCAATGCTACCAGTACTACCTCGACCTCTACCCAAACTACTACCTCGACCCCTATCATAGCTTGTAGAGTTACGCACCATGAAATCTATGATTAAAATAATATCATCAATATTTAGAAAAATGATTACATAAATAATCTATTGAAATTTACCTTGATTGTTACCTAGAACACTACCTCGACCCTTACCACCGCTTGTAGAACCGTGTGCCATGAAATCTACGATAAACAAAATCATCAATCTTTTCTAAAATGATTGCATTAATAAAGTTTTGACATTTACCTTGATTGTTACCTGTATCACTATCTCGACCCCTGCCACCGCTTGTAGAACAATGTGTAGTAAAATCTACGATAAAACAAAATCTTCAATCGTTATAAAATGGTTACTTAAATAAATTGTTGATAATTACCTTGACTGTTACCTCGAATACTACCTCGGCCCCTGCTGCTGCTTAAGGAACTGCGCGCCATGATATCTAAAACAAAAACATGCTCATTGGTACTTAGAGAAACGATTACATACATAAACTTGTGGGCAATTACTTCAACAACTAACCAGCAAAGTGTTTACACTAATCACCTAACAAGACATGCCTAACCCAACTAATTTTTTCACCTTGAGTTTCAAACTTGGGAGAATGCCTTCTAGCCTATGATCAACAAACTCTTAAAATCTAAAACTCTAAACTAAATAACAATCTAGTAGCAATAATACATGATACATGCAAAATCAACTAAAATAAACTAATAATGAACATTACGACTATTATGAAATAAACTAAAAATAATCCTATTCTCATTTTTTAAAAACTGTGATTCAATTAGAAAAATACTTCATATGTGAGTGCAAAGAAGAAACTAGAAGACAATACATAAACATATAAACCATTTCCTTTCCAAATAAGTCACTGTAACAATTTCTAAATCGAACAGAAGTAGGTATACAAGTAAAACGATGGAAGCAAATAGTTACACTGAGTTCAAAAGGAGTAATCATTTCAAACTTCAACAAAATCAAATAGCCAGCCAAAATGAAGAGAATATAACTCATTAGCACATATAAACAGAAAGGACCTGTGATTAACCTAATCTAAGTTCGATAAATGCCATCATAAACCACCATTCATACCTCAGATCGCAACAATCGACACCAAAAACACTCAAACACCACGAATCTCACTTCCTCAATCCTTTTCCAACAACCTATCGCAACACAGACTCATAACACACCAAATCAACTTTCACAGTGAAAATCAACAAAAAACATAGCAACAAACAGTATATCTCAAACTCACAATCACTAAAACTGAAATTAAGCAAGTAAACATAAAGTACCAGATCGACTGAAATTGACACTCGACCTGCAAATTATATATAAAACACTTGCGTTGTAGAACGATTTGAAATCAAATCGATTTGAACGATTTGAGTGATCGTACAGGCTGAAATGTAGGAGAAATGCTTATGATTACGCATTTGAATCGATTTGATTTGAAATCGATTAGAGAAATGCTTATGATTTGAAACGATTTGAAAAATGCTTACGATTTGAGCAGGCGAGAAGAAAAACGCTTACGCAAATGCAATTCGTCGAGAAGAAGCACCGATTATCGCTATAATATGGGGAAGAAGGCTTGTATTGGGGATGAAGACTTGAGCTAGGGCTCAGTCGGTGTGTGTATGCAAATGCAGTTTAACTTGTTTCCTTTAAGAAAACATGGTTTCATTTTTATAATTTATGTAATATGTAATATTATAATATATTTACATAAGTAAAATTCATATAAAATTGCTTTACATAACCAAATATTATACAATTCACATGGCCAAAATTAGTGGCATGTGAAAAAAGATTATAGCTCCAAATCATCTCGTCTTTCTTTAGTTTAGTTTGATAGAAATATATAACCGTGGTAATATACAATTAGCAATATAAGCCAACAATATAAGCTGAGATGATAATTTTAAAAAATATTTTTGTCACTGGTTTGCCACCGAAATTTGATATTATATTTAATTCTTATTAACATATTTGCCACCGATTTGCCACAAGTTTTTTTTTCATTTTTAAGTTATTTTTTGTCCTGGTTTTTGCGATCGATTTGTAACCGGATATTATATCTGTTTTATTTCAAATTTATCCAATGTTTTTTTGCTACTAGTTTGCCACCGAAGTGAAATGGTCGCAAAGTTTGCTACTAATCAGCAACCGTATTAAGTGTCGTTACTAATTTTGCAACGAGATTAGTTCCAGTCGCAAAGCGGTCGCAATAATTGCAACCGCTTTTTTCGGTGGCAAAAATCGGTGGCTAATGCTTAATTTTGTAGTAGTGTTTAGGTGCTAATTAAAAAGATAAGGGTGAAGATGGGTCATCTAATACTTTTAAAAGGGTCAAGGTGGGCAATTCTAAAAGTTGAGAAACTAAGAAACGGGTTAAGATGGGTTTTGTCAAATACCCCAACGGGTCAAGATGGGTCCTTACTTAACCCATCTCCTTCTCCACATCGTCGATTATCCCCTGGTTATAGGCTCTCACATCTTCAATCCTATCATTTCATTTTCATCATAGATCATTACTTTACGTCGTTTTCCTCAAATTTCAACCCATCAACGTCTCCAACTTTAACTTAATCTTCAATTGGAAGTGGTGTTGTTTCTCGTCACCTTCACCGTCTTCATCACCATCGTTGGCGCCAACGTTCATCTTCGGCGTCAGCGTTCATTGTCGGCATTGGCGTTTTCGCAAACCAACAATATATTTTCATGTATAAATCTGGTTTATCAATCATTTTTTTTGTTTCGATTTGTATGTGTAATGTGTAGTGATTGAATCTAGCAAATGGTATGAAGAAGATCATAATAAAATGATCTATAAATGATGATACAGTAAGCAAATCAATTAAAGAGAAATTTATTCCTGAATAGAAGAGAATTATGTCAATTTTTGGTTTGACCCGTTATGACCCGACCCATTATGACATCAACCCATTCCGACCCGACCCATTCTAACCCGTTTTTAAACTGACCCGTTCTGACCCGCACCCATTCTGACCCGAACCCATTTTGACCCGGCACCCCCACCCGACCCAACCCGCCCGTTTTGCCAGGTATAACCACGATGGTCATTATGTTAGCCTTGAGGGCTATTTATGCGGGAGTCAGTCCCGGTGCCTTGTTATACCTCTAGTGGCAATATGTTAAAAGGTACTGCAACATTGAGCGTGGAGTGAAGATTTGACTCATATTATGATTAATTTATTTATTTTACATGGAATTAATATGTATGTATGTAATTATGATGAAGGTTTTATATATGGTTATGACTCACCAACAACGTTGTTGTTGACGTCTTTTAGCTCATGATACAGGTGCAGGTTGTAACAAAAGGTATTAGCTGGGTCGGGAGACTTAGCTGGTTATAATAAAGAAATAATCTCCTTATAGGAGATAGAGACCAAATCGGACGCATGGGAACAGTGACTCTAGTTAGATGATGTTTTGATGACATCACTTTTGTCAAGTGTCTGTTTTTATGTAAAGACTGTAAAGTTCGAATTTGGTCTGTATTTAGTGGTCTTGTATAAAGACTTCCGGTGTATTTTTATGTATTATATTATTATAAATAGCCAGTTATGATACGACACGTCATACCCTGGGAGTAGGGTGTGAAATGCTAATTTAGTAAGCAATATAGACTCTCAAGGTATAGAAAGGGAAGATGAAATTGTTGTCGAGAAGAAGGACGCAAAAAAGAAATAAGTGTCAAAACCATTTGAAGTCACTCCACCCCCTCCATTCCCCTCAAGACTTCAAAACATAAAGAGAGAAAGAGAAGATGAAGTAGTCATGGAGACATTTTCAATACTGGAAAACCACTTTTAGAATGCAAAGATTCGGAAGAGTTCAAGTTTGGGGAAGAGTTGATGAAATTCACAACTTTCATGGAAATGAAGAAGAAGGCAAGGTATGATGCACCAAAGTTTGAATTACAAATTACTAACCAAAAACTTCTTCCATTTATTCTGCAGGCACCAGATTGAAGGAAAAGAGGTATGTGTCTAGCCAAAGACGTAAAAGAAAGGCGCTTTGCGGGAGGCAACCCGTATTTAATCGTTTTCTGTTTTTATTTCTTTTGTTATTTCTATTTATTCATGTTAAAAAAAGTAAAAAAAAATTTCTTTTTTTTTGTATCTTTATTTAGTACCAACCAGCAGGTTAACACGACCGCGTTGAAAAACCTTTACAAAAACTGACACAGTCGCGTTTGTTTTGGCTTATATTTCAGCAACCTGACACGGCCGTGTTGAAAATCCTTTACAAAGCTGACACGACCGTGTTGGAAAACCCTAAAAGCCACTTCACTTCTTTTTCTTCTTGGCACCATCTCTGTATACAAACACCACACACTATTAGCTTCAGTTGTCACTTTATCTTTGTTGTCATGGTTTCTCAAGTGACCAAGGAACATTGAATTTTTGTCGTTCGAAGAAAAAAGGGTACGTTGGATTTGTATGAGTTGAGTTTGATTAACTTCGAATCGCATCATGATGTTGGATGCTTTTAAAGGCATGGGTCGAATGGATAGATTTGTCCAAGTTGCACCGCTCCGCCTACACTCGATAGATTCATTCCACACTTCTCCTACAAGCCTCGAGGACGAAGCTTAATTCTAAGCTTGGGGAGAGGTATGTTTTTTTTTTGTTTTTTTAGTTGATATATTTCTTGCATTACTTGTGTTACATGCTTGCATTGCATTTAGGTTTGCATCTAGTTTCTCTTATTGCATTTGCATTAGTTTGCATTAGTCATTTTGCATATCATTTTAGGCAAAAACAAAAAAAAAATTAAATACATCTTGATTGTCTTGGAAAGAATATAGTGGGGGGCAATATGAAAATGATAGAAAATTATTATGTTAATAATAGGTTACATGCTTAAAGGTTGACGGTAAATAAAAGACATATGTACCCCGTTATGCTAGTGTCCTTTTATTCTTGGATTTGCAAAGCTAAAACGCCTAAATTCATGTGTGCTTTATACCGATCGGATCACATAAGGAAACCGAGACCTAGCAAAAATAGGTTGAGAGCCGAGTCCATTTGAAACGTGTGAAAAAAAGAGCCCAAAAAGAAAAAAAAAAGGGCCAAGAAAAAAAAGGAATAAGTTATGTGGCATGAAAAGAAAGAAAAAGAGAAGAAAAAAAAAGCCACTTGCATGTTATCACACATACAACGCTATTCAAATCATTTGTGACTCCGTGTGGTCAAAGATCACTTGCTCTCTATAGTCCTTGAGGTTAGGAAGGTTTCCACCGTGTGAAGAAACGTGTTTGTCACATTTAATTAATCAACTTAACATGAACTAATTCATATGAGACGATAAATCCGAGAATTGAGGGTTAGAGGACCATAACTAGCAAACTAGGTATGTGTTGTTAATAAAAATCTTGAAAGCTTTTAAGCATGTGAATTGAAAGTTAGCATAATAATATGATTTTATGCTCACAATTTTGATCCGAGACGAGAATAGGTGTAGCATTAAAGGGTTAAGCATGCTAGTATTTGTTTTGTTATTTCTTTTTCACTTTCTTAGTTTATCTTTATTATTGACTTCCTTGAGGACAAGGAAAGGTTTAAGCTTGGGGAGATTTGTTAGGAGCATATTTATGCATTATTTGTAATGCATTTAGCATTTGTTTTCATCATATTTCATGTATTTGACTCGTTCTAATCACTATATTTTGTAAATATTAGTTTTTGGTTGGAATAGAGTCTACTTTGGTTCTTTTTGGTTATTTTGTAGGTGTTGAGTGGTATTGGGAGATGACAAAAGACATGCGGAAGCATTTGAAGAATCTTGGATGTTAGAAGTTTGAAACTTAAAAAGAAATTATGAAACATAAACTTCAGACGACCGTGTAAAATTTATTCAAAATTTAGACGGTCGCACAAAGCTTCTGTTTGAAGTTTGAGAAATTATTAAAATTCAAAGACTTCATAATTGCTTCTCATTATTTAACAAAGTTGGGCTTTTACTAAAAGAAATATAAATATTGTTTGGGTTGAGCCCACGAGTAAACAAAAGCCTAGTATATTGAAAGAGAAAAAAAGGGGAGTGTGGGGTTGGACGGTTAAGCAGAGAACGAGATAGGAGCATTAGAAGTGGACCTTAAAGGAATTAAAAAAGGGGAGTTGAAGACATCTCAAGAATGGAGATTGGTTCATAAGTTTTTTTTGTTTCGTTTTTAAACTATTAGTTTGATTGATCCTAGTTGTCATGTTCGGCTAGATAAATATTACTTCCAACATTAGGGTTTGTTTTATTGGCTTTGGATTCGATGATTATGTGAAACGGTTGTGAGATATTTTTATGTGAATGGTTTGTTTGTTTGATTCTTGATCTCAAACCCGGATCTAATCCGGATATATATTAGATTGTTAATAAAATTGGCCACTTTGTTAATAACTCTAATAAAATATTGTTTTTGCATCAACTGTAGGACCCGATATTGTAATAGGAATCATTGGCCACTTTGTTAATAACTCTAATAAATTGGCCACACACACTATACTTACATCTAAAATAGGAATCATTGATACAAATACCGGGTCCTACAAACTTGATCTAAGGAGTGGGAAAAACAAATTTATTATTACCAAATGGTACATTGATACAATATCGGGTCCTACAGTTGATGCATAGAGGCAAAAACAATATTGCCGTCAAACAATGCAGATTTGTGCAGTTAATTAGTGTTAGGTTAGTGTATTTTTTATATATAGAGCTTCCAAACAGTGCAGATTTGTACACTTAATTGGTGACAATTTAGTGCACTTTTCATGCATAAAATAGAGGGAAAAAATAGATATATGCAGTTTGTTGTCTAACTAGATAAGTACCTGTGTACTACACGGATTTTAGTTTTATAGGTTTAACTCAATTTAGATATCAAACTTATTTTTAACATATCTCTTATTAAATCAATTTTGATATTTACAAATATATTCATATCAAAAATCATATGTACAATAAAGGATATGATTTATAATAGTTGGTAAATTTGTATTTGAACATATCACGTTAGGAACGTTAGGAGATAATTCATGATAATTGGTACATATCATATCGGGTTAAGATATAGATCATGATAATTGGTAAATTTTGTATTTGAACATATCGGGTTAGGAGTGAATTGATGATAATTTGTGAATTTTTAGTTTAAACATATCGGGTTATTTCGAATATGGAGCATACCATGACCCGTCTAAAAATTCTTTAGAACATGACACCTAAGCAAAATCCTATGTGGAGTAGTTAAAATGATGACATGTGGATGAGTTACTACATTATTAGAATAGGTAGATTTGTGCCGTTTTTGCACATTGTATAGTTGTCAAAATAATATTGTTCAAACATTGCAGTTTGTTGGTGACAAGATTGCGCAATCTTTACGTTTTATAATGCTGTCAAATTTGAGCATTCGATAGTAGTAATACGGTTACGTTAGAAGTGGATTATGTTCGAGTATGATAATTTGTGCTTATGTAGTCATTTAGGAGGGAAACTCATGTAAATTGTTATTTTTTCCTTAAAAATATAGAGAGATGAGCATCAACAACAGACTCTGGGAGCAGCGATGAGCATGTTGTTGATTTTTTTAAAGCTAATGGAGTTAGAGGATCCAAGTTTTCTTTAAAATTAGGCTAACATTTATTTTATGGACTCCTTTTGGTTTTTATTATTATATCAGCTAACAAAGATTATATTTATAAAATGCTTAAAAACTTCAGAAATAGCAATCCCTAGAGATTTTGTATGCAACTTGAATTTAACTTTTGCAAATTAAGAAATTGCACAAAAGAATCAGTTTTTAGGCATATAAGTTAACAATGGTTAGCCTTTTAGAAGTTGATAAGGTGTTCTATGTCACAAATCCGAAGCATAAAGATTGGGAGGTTGTTAGACATGTAAAAGTAAGAGATGTATTTGACATGCAAGTATCGATGATTAGGTTGGTTCTTATTTGAATGATTGCACATTTGATGTGCCTAGCTTGCATAGGATTGGGGATGATGGTGAAGGGATGGTATAGACATTACACCCCATATGAAACATGAAGAGGATGTTAAAGACAACGAAGAGGACTCAATTCTTTTTTAACTTTTCATTATTATTGTTTCTACTATACATGCATATGTATTTTACTTAAGATACTCAAAAATATATTATTTGGTGCATATTATTTGGATATCGTGTTTAATATCAATACGGCATTGCATGTTTTTTGAATAGATAGTATGGGCAGGAGAAATAGGCTACTAATCACTTCTGATTTCGTCAATGAGCCTATTGAAGACCATGTTGAAGACCATGTTGAAGACCATGTTGAAGACAATCTTGAAGACCATCTTGAAGACCATCTTGAAGATCAAGAGGCTTTTGAAGCACAAGAAGATCAATCTACAGATAAACAAGGTGATGCAAACTTATGTTAAGTTATTATTGGATATTTTTATATATTAATAGTGCATTGCATTTTTTGGAATAGATATTACAAATCTGTCTGACCCATACCCACTACCTTTTTTTACCTTTTATAAAATATATATACTATCTTTTTTATCTTTTATAAAATGGTATATTGATTTCTTTTTTATAGGTGCTCCCAAAAGTGTTAGAGACTATACCCAAATGTCAGGAACATGGAAATTAAGTAGTAAGAAAAGAATATTTGGTCACATTTAACAAATTTGAAAACCCTGTAGGGGAGGAATGTAATGAACTTGTTCAGTTTCTTGGGACGATTGTGATGAATGCTTATCATGTATCAATAGAGTATTCTGACTGGAATGGGTCATATCCAAAAATGAGGACATGCATTTGCTTGTTAAAGTATATGTCTTTTATTTTATCAGGCTTCATATGTATCCACTCATTTAGGTAGTTGGTATATACAAATACATTTACTTTTTATTTGTAGTCGAAATTTATTATTCATCCAGAAGAAACAAGTGAGATAAAAATTAGATCTTTCATAGCATGGAGAAAAAATGAAGAGCGTGGAAATGTTCATTAAAGACATGCTTGTATGATTCAAGCCTATCTGCTGATGAAATCATGACAATACAAACTAACAGTGACAACATAGTCACTCCCACTAAACTTAAACAACTTGCTACTTGTTGGCTCACTTCGGATTTTGAGGTAAAAATGATAGATCTATAACTTTAATTTCTTATAGAATATATATAATTGTAAAGCTTATCATGAAGTTCTATCATGTGTTAATTTAGCATAGAGTTGTGCTTCAAAAAGAATGAGCTGCTCAAAGATGAAGGAGCCTCATGTGACTAGGACAAAGTCCTTTGCTAGACTCGCTCATGAAGTGGTATTATTCTAGATAATTGATATAAATTATATAATATTTTACTTTTATATTCCTTATCATCCATTGAATTTGAATTAATTTATAGGCGACAAAGAATAATGGTGTATATCCAACAAGGGGAGAAATGCACATACAACTCACACTCGCAAAGATGGTAGTATTGTTGATGATAAACCTGTTGATGTTATAGAGATATATTTCATGATCTTATATATATCATGCGTGCGTTAATTTTTTTATTGATTAAATATGATAAACCTAACTTGTTTTGGTATTTTTTTATCTTTCAAATTAGCTTGAACTAAGAACATATTATTTATTTTATCCATTTGAGTCAAATCATGGTTAATCACAAAAGTAGTGAATTTGTAAATTTAACTTTTTAAAAGTACAAAGTTTATTTGCTAAAATTAGTGAAATTATAAAGGAAATAAAAACTAATCATATAAAAACAAATTTTATACAATTAATAAGATTTTTAAAAAATAATATGAGTTAGTTGGTTAGTTAAGTTATTGAAATATTGCGAATCTAACTTTAAGGGTGGTTTATGACAATTATAAAACTTGATTTGAAACCTTTAAACTTCAAATAAACAAGTCAAACAACAGGGACTTAAACTGTAAATTCACTTAAAAACGGTTTTTTAACCAACCTCCCTCCCCGTTTTCCCGGCCGTCTGCTCCGGCAACTTCGGCGGCGGTTCCGGCAACACTAAAAGCTCAAAATTAATTCATTTTAACTCCTTTTAACCATTCCGATATGTTTATCTATGAGATTCGAACCTCAAGCACCTTTTTAACTGAACTTTTAACTACCGAATCGTGTCTAAATTAAACTCGTTTTCAAGGATAGGAAATCAAATCAAAACCCGTATTATACGCATGAAATATCGAACTCAGTTAACAAAAAAATCATTCCCTTAAATGATTAAATCATGGCCAGCAAAATAATTAACCAAAACACGCGTCAATTCAGCTAATTGATCTTCTATAAATCGGCTTACAGCTCAAACAATATCGACTACCTTTTGATCAAAATCAATCAAATATATATAGTTCAAAACCTTCACATATGTTCACTACTAATCTCTGTAACAACAATTGTATTTATATCACACACAAATACGCCCTTTGTTCTCAGTGTTCTTTGTCCCTGCTTGTACCCTGTTCATCATCAAGTCGACGTCTACTAAGGTAATAAAATAAGTCTAGTCTTTGAGTTCGTTTTTACACCAGGATCAAAAGCCCCATATCTGATTTTGTTATCAAGTCCCTTTCATGTTCAATTGGATCGATATAGATTCTAGGGTTTATATGGAATTAGGGTATTTTTTTTGTTATTGTATTTAAGCTTTTGGTTTTTATATATAATCAACAATCGAATCTGGTCTATTGGTTGTTGGTTTGTCTCGAACACAAATGTCCCGGTTTCGAACCTCATGTTCACCCTGTGGTCTCTTTTTTTAGTTATCAAGAGTGGAATTATACTACAAAGTCCAATTTTCCTAGAAAGTCTAAGAAGCCATGAGATGATGACATGTAGCACTCCCTTAAAATTAGAAGGAAGGGTAAAGATGGTAATGTCTCTATATTTTAAGTTTCACCCCATTTTTTAAATGTCCATAACTTTTACATACGATATTATTTTTTAAAAAAAATTGCACCATAAAAATGAGCATTTTCTTATCTTTAAAACGCGTATAATATTCATATATAAAAAAAACAAAAATTCACGTTTTTCAGCTCATTGTGTTATTTGTCAAGTCATTGTGTTATTTATTTATGTCATTGTGTTATAACACAATAACCTAATGAAATAACACAATGACCTGATGAAAATATAACACAATTATCTGATGAAAATATAACACAACGACCTGATGAAAATATAACACAACGACCTGATGAAAATATAACACAACGACCTGATGAAAATATAACACAACGACCTGATGAAAAATATAACACAACGACCTGATGAAAATATAACATAACGACCTGATGAAAATATAACACAACGACCTGATGAAAATATAACATAACGACCTGATGAAAATATAACACAATGACCTGACGGATATAACACAATCTGAAAAATATAACACAATGTCTTGACTAATATAACACAATGAGCTGAAAAATATAACACAATGACCTAACGAATATAACACAATGAGCTGAAACTTAAAAAAAATTCATTTTTTATATACCAATACTATATGTGTTTTGAAGATAAAAAAACGCTCGTTTTTTTGGTGTAATTTTTATTAAAAAGTATTGTCGTATGTAAAAGTTAACGTTTAAAAAAAAGGGTGAAATTTGAAAATGAGACAATACTAATATACCTTTGGCCTACCATTTAAAGTTCTAACTATTTACCATTATGTCACCTTGTGTTTATGAGCCATTGATCTTCATTTAATATTAGATCTAATGGTCCAAATTTATTTCTCAGACTTTTAAGAAATTTAGACTTTGTATTTGAACCTAATTCTTACTCAAATATTAGAAAAGTTATAAAAGTTTATTAAAGAAATAAACTTATGAATTTTAAAAGCATTAAAGTTTATAAAATTGGTACATTGTTTAACTAGGTACTTTTTAATTATCCTAAAATGGGTATCTAGTCGTGTATTTTACTTGATTAAATTTTCGACATTGACCATTATACATTTTATTTAACCTATTAGTATTTAGTATCTATCATTATTTATTTCCATTACCACTCAATTTATTAATAGAGTATTATTTGTTCAAATTAACTATTTGGTATTTTTACCTAAATCAGTTAATAATCTAAAACCTCAATTTCCTATTAGGACCCTAGTTCTCGAATCATCCTTGGAAACTTAAGTGCATTATTATAATTTTAGTAATCATGCTTTAGGTTAACTGCTAAGGAGATCTTCTGATGGATTAACTCAAATTAACTTATTAATCGTTATCACCTATTATAAAGTGAATATTCATAATCCCTTTTTTCTATTTTATGCTTTGGGGTGAAATCATGTGACTTATATCAAGTTTATTCATTTTTATCATTTTGCTCATTTTATTAATTTATTCATTATATTTAATTCAATTCATGTGTGTTATTACTTGCAATTTTTCATAGGTTGATAAACATTTATTCTCGCACAATCATTAATTTGTTCAAACCAACGGTTATAAAAAATAGATCTATTTGGCCTAACAAGCCCACCCCATTTACATACACGCGTGATGATTGTAACCGACATATGCGTTTGCTCATTACAGCTTAATCTGTGTGATTAAGTGGTTGCAGTCATCTAGGTTTGATTGTGCACTCGATTTATCTAATGTGATACACTTTTGCATGATAAGTATTGACATAGCATGAAATTTAATAATTTTACTCATTTTAATCATTACACTCATTTTAATCATATATATATATATATGTATGTATAAAAACCTGTGTTTACTCACTAGTTAATTCGTTAGCTGAACAAATAATATTTTCACATGTTTTTAGGAACTGTAGCTTAGTTGTACTTCGAGATGCGACACATCTAAGATATGCTTGGACCTAGTTTAAAACTTAACTATTTATCATTGTTGTAAGGTCTTGTTTGAATCATTGAACCATGAATGTAATTAATGAAATTTGGATATTTAATATTATTTTAATCATTTTAGTACCATGAGCTACGAGCAATGTATTCACTTGCGTCCGCCCGAGGTTTCCGCCCTCGGATTGGGTGTGACATAATGTCTCTTTAAGCTTATAAGTATTGGTGTTCATTCGAATCGAATACGAATTGGACGAATTGGGTGAATCGAATTAGTTGAATTGGGGGTTTTAAAAACTGTATTCATATTCGATCCATGTAGAATAAAAATCTATGTATTCGATTCGATTAAGTTATTCGAATCGAGTTCGAATAGATTCGAATGTATTCTCTATTAAAAAGTATAAATAAACAAGCACAACATACAAATGTAGCACTAACATAGCGTAAGTCTAAAACATCACCCAAACAATATGCAAAACATCACCCAAACAATATGCAAAATATTAGTACATCAACAAGTCAAAAACATGTTCAAAAAAATCCAAAACTGCATAATCAAGCACAAAAAAAGACTATAAACAGGTTCAAAACCTGTAGAAACAACAATTAAACAGCAAACAAGACACCAAATCTTGTCCATATACGGAAACATCAATTAAAATTGGTAATAGGTTGGGTTTTGGTATTTTAACTTTACTTCAAGCGTCATATATATCCATATATAAAAATTAATTAGGTATATTAAATATATATTAAAAAATATATATATTTCTTATTCGAATTAGCCGAATCGAATGTGAATACTGAAAATCATATTTGTATTCGATCCACATTCGACAAAATTATACGAATTGAATGCGATTCGAATTCGAATGACCGAAAATCAATTTCGAATAGCCTTAACCGAATTCTATTCGAATTGAATTTTGAATAATTCGAATCTTATTCGAATAATGAACACCCTTACTTATAAGAGTGGATAAGAAACTAACAATTAGTAAGCAGGTTGAATTTTTTTTATATATCTTTTGTTTGATATGGAAACCAGTATTGTGTTAAAACATAAAAAAATTAAATTTAACATGAAACTTTATAATGGGTTATTCAGATAACTTGTTTTTTAGTTGGTTTTCTAATAAAAAAACGTCAAATACCAAATTGTGTTATTTATTTTATATAATATTTAAAAATAATTCCAGTAATAAGAAACGTGAAATACCATATGTTAATAACTTGAAAATATTATAATTTTTTTTATCAAACTAATTAATGTTAGGGGATAAGTAGTTATCAAAATAGTATTCTAGCTAGAAAACTATTCTTCTTTATATTGAAAGTTCAATGAAATTGAACAGTAATACAAGTAAGTTTGAAGTGTTTTCACTTTGACCACTAAGGTTTGATTTGTACGCATTAACCATCACCGTCATTTTAGGTTGCAGAGTTCACACCCACATGTTTTTGCAGTACACATTTCTTATCCTCTTGCCACACTTTCCATTTCTCTCTCCTAGAATCCTCCGAGTTGTATTCAAGGAAGACGACTAGATAGTTGCAAGGGCAGCGCCTCCACCACGGAAATGAACAGTTTACAGGGCTGTTTTTGTAATCAGTATTAATTCATAGGCGGAAAACTCCGTTGATGCGGTGGTCGCGATAATGGTTTGATGATGCCGGTGAACAGTCGACGGCGCCTTTCGTCTCCTACCTATTTGATATGGTGGCTTCGACAGTGGCTGTGTTGTAGCAGGTAAACCATACCTGTTAGTGATTTAGGGTTTTGCAATGATGCTTCAGCCCATGTTGCTGGTAGCCTCTTTCAATCGAATTACATCAACTTTCAGTTTATTTTGCAGGTATCTTTTGTTTCATGTGTTTGAATTTTTGATCTTGGAATCGACAATTGATTTAGGGGTTTCGAGTGATGCTTAGATATAAGTGCCCTAACAAATGAACTCATTTTATTTGGCAATTGTTTCAACCTAATTATAAGGTTTTATTCTAAGATTACTACTGTGTTTAGTAGCCGAAACTATTAGTGACTATTACTTTGTTTGGTTTTTAGAAAATATGAATATAGAGAGATTAAGTTTTTTATTTTGTATTGAAGGGAAAAACTTTTGTTTAATGTGTCGGCCTTTCTATTGTAGTTTGCTGTTCGGATGGGACTGGAAGTGGAGCTATGTAGAGATCAACATAAGGTATGCCTTAATGCCGACCTATGTCAACGGGTACACACTTTGTTAGTAATTTGGCTGATTATATGGTTGTTTTCATTTGAGCAGAATAAAAGTAAGTTCAATTTGCGACTTGAAATCCGCAAAGAGTTGAAGTTAGTCACATTTGCGAAATTATGACATGAAGAACAGTTAGGAAGAGTGAAAGACGATCTACATGAAGTTATGCAGCCATAGGAAAGAGAAGCTCGAACCTGAAAACCCATGTAAAGTTGGCTAAGATTAGTGCTTAGCCACATGAGTGTCACACACAAAAATTGTGATTTGACATCAAAACCTGCTAAACACTCATATAGGTATTCAGTTTTTGCATATCTATTAAATGGCTCTTTTAGTGCAAATCAATTTGTTTGTAAATTTCTAATTGTGTAGATCTGCTAAACTCTTTGAACCTTGCCATAGGTAAAAACCTTAAATAGCACTATTTGCAAATTGCAGGTTATGATTGCTTATTTAGGTAACACATAGTGGTTGTCTTTTTGAATTTATGGTTTCTAATTGATAATATATGGTGTGGTTCCTCATAGTGTATGCATTCATGTATCCGAATATATAGCAACTAACAGTAATGGTGGGTGCATAACGTAGTTTAAGAAGTTAGTCCCATAGTTGAAACGTAACATATGGATTTTTAGGTGATTATATAAAATAATGTTTGTAATCGCCAAAAAAATTCGTATCAATCAATTCTCGCCGCAACACGGCGAGGCGAATACAGCTAGTTTATTAGATAAGTAACAAGAAAATAAATGAAAAACACCATTCCAGTAATAAATAGTTTTTAAAGAAAATTATTTTAGTAAAAAATTCGGTAGAAAAAATCTCAATAGTCAACATGAATGAGTTTCACTAAAAAGTTTAAATTAGTCTAAATTTTATAGAAACTCTAAGAAGACACATGGATAATTTAATCTAATATTAAATGAAGATAAATGACCTAAAAACACAATATGATATAATGGTAAATAGTTAAAAATTTAAATGGTATACAAGAGTATATTAGTCTTTATTTCATTTTTAAATTTCACCCTCTTCATTAAACTTCATAACTTTTACATAAGACATTATTATTTAATAAAAATTACACCAAAACAAACTAGCGTTTTTCATCTTCAAAACGCATATAGTGTTGTGACATAAAAAACGAACTTTTTTCACGTTTCAACTCATTGTGTTATTTTATTAGGCCATTGTGTTATATTATGTCATTGTATTATATTATAATTCGTTTTCGAATATAAATAAAACATACATAATAACACAACATGTTAAATAATATAATTTGTTTTCATTGTTAACATAATTACATGTTATAACATAAGATCTCAAACATGGTCGATCCTGAAGTATTTAATGCTCTTTACGAGCCTTAAAAAAACCCTTATTGTGTGGCGGGGTCTAGGGCAACACCTAGGGTAGCATGGTCCAAGGCCTCCTATTATTTTCATGATTTATTCTTTAATAAAAAGTCATTTAAGTTTGATTTTATAAAATTAAATAGGCTTATACTCTTTTATGCTATTTGGGCTAATACTTTTTTGAACTTTTAATTGAATAGTTAAAATGACAAATATGCTATTTTCATTCAGGCATTTTTCATGAATCAGCTATTCATTTTTAGTGACGAAACCAAAAACTTTATACCGAATGATCTAGTAGAATTTTTTGTGTTTGTTAGTATAAGACAATAAATGTAAAAGAAAGCTTGTAGCTTGGTCTGGTCTTTATTTCTAGAACATTTCTATAAGTAAACATCTATAAAAGTGATTAAATCATATAAGTATATATGTTTATGGAAATAAACTTTAATACCAAATATCGAATTAAACTTGTTTATGTTATAGTTTAGTATATTATATTAGGGTGATGGGGTGGGAGTGAGGATAGGATGGTTGGGGACCAACCATTCGTGGTAATATCACCGTCAAGAATGGTTGGGGACGCGGGGACGAGGATGGGAGGGTTGGGTCACCGAATCGGTGATGGTGAGTTGGTGGAGTGGGCCTCACTTTTTGTACTTTTAGGTTGACTATTTTGGATGAATTTGGTTAAATATTAAAAAAAACTTTTTTATATTAAATTTACCTATAAAATAAAATGCTTTATTTTACACACAAAATAACCAAATTTCTCTCATTCTCTCTACTCTCTAAATCAAAAAAAAGTTATTCTCTCATTTCTTCATCAATGACACCAAAACAAAACGTTTTTTTTATAATATTTACCTATAAAAGACCTCCTTTTACACAAAAAATATAAAATTTACGCTTTTTTATATTTTCGTGTATTCTGTTTGTATTTTTAATGAAATGTATTTTTTTTAATTATTTTAATGAAATGTGTTTTTTAATTAAAAATTAAGTGGGTTTAGGGGATGGATTGGTTGTGTCGCCATCAATGGTTGGAGTTTTAAGAGATGAAATGGTTGAAAAAGAGAATGCTAGGTGTCAAATTTTAATTGATGGGTTGTTAGAGGATGAAGGGAATAGAATGAACCACCCCTCACCCTTATGTTAAGTATTTTATAATTTGTTAACGTTAGACTTAGTATTATTCTCAAAATATATTTTTAGAGGGTGTCTAGTCAGACACCCTGACAAGCTATCCAGACACCCAATCATTTTGTCAATACGACTCGTATTGACAAATACGAGTCGTATTGCTGAAAGGACGGTAATACGACTCGTATCAAACATATAACGACTCGTATTACAACTTAAACGACTCGTATCAACAATACATACGAGTCGTATGTAGGGTGTCCGGATAGCCTCGAGAATTTCTGTCAAGATTCCTGACATGCAGTAATACGACTCGTATATAGAGAATAACGAGTCGTATTGTATGCTTAATACGACTCGTATAAGTGAATATGAGTCGTATTTATTTGTCAGGAATCTTGACAGATATCACATGCCTGCTTTGAAATGCGTGCCAATTTCATATAAATACCGACGATTGTTTCTTCCGATTTCTCAATCCCCATTCTTTCTTGTTGGTCCATCTTGATCGAGATTTCAGTGCTATAATGATTTGTAACAACAAAACACACTTTGATTAAGAGAACCAAAAGTCCAATATAACCCAAAACACAATAACAAGATCAAAACCACACAACAAGAGGTAAATACGCTACAAAGATAGATAATATAAGCTCCTAGCACCTCCAGATAACACACACACGATTCTAGAGTTTGGATAAGATTTTGCCAAAAGTTGCATTGCCATGAGATAATATTACAATATATATCAGCTGTAGGTTCGCTGATAGATTCGCTGACAGCGAATCTATCAAGCGAACCAAATAGCTTCGCCGGGCACAATTAGGTTCGCCCGGTCGACAAAACAGAACAATACACATAATCTATTCTATGCTACGGGCGAATCTATAGATTCGCCCGTAGGTTCGCTATACCAAAAACTACTAAATATACAACAAAAGATATAACACCGACATGCCGGTGAGTCCGACCTATACATGACTATCAATACTCCCCCTAGGTTGGACCTCACCCGGGGAAGTCTTCTGTTTAAGCTCCATCTTTTTCGGCTTCAAAAATTCTCAATGTACGCTCCTGCCCTCGATTCAATCCCGGCCAACGGATTTGTCACATCTTCAGATCCGGCCTCCTCGTCTTCACTAAAAACCAACAACGACTCCACAAATTCAGCTTCAGTGTCAACTGTATCAGGCGCATCAAGAACAATCGTTTCCGCTTGTACTTCTTCAGTATGCTCCTCACCGACCACATCCAATTCAATAACCTCAACCGGTTTCTCGAACCTCTTCTCAATAGTTTGATCAAGCTGTTTAGACAAGTTGTCCATATCCATGTTTTAATCATCAGTCATCCGCAACCAGTTTACCTTCCTTAACTCAGCACGTATACCTCGGGCTTTGTTTGCGACTTTCACGAACAAGTTCGCTTCAGTCTGTGTATCATCTCCTGCCCCGTGCTTAATGCGGTTCTCACATAGTACCTTCAGATCCTCATCGCAAAAAGAGAAGACCTCCATTGGATCAAACGGACATATTTCTGGACGGTCTTCTCCTTTAAGTCTAATAACTGCCTCACCTGTACTGTTGTCATAAAACCATTTGAGGAAATCTTGTAATCTGGGTGGCTGCGAATCCGGAACCCTAACCCTTGTCATAATCTTTGGGGCTTCAATCTTCAATACAACTTTTCCCTTCCAAGAAACCCAGTGTCTATCCTTCTTCCGTCTCATTCGCTTCGGCTTTTGATATCCAAAGTCAGTAAAGTTGTTCTCCGCAGCCCTCCTGATTGTAACTTCAAATGCACACGCCCTTCCACTATCCTCCTTTCCCAACAGAGGTAGTTCAGCTAACCTACGCAGATCCCACCGGGGCAGGGTGGCAAAATGCTTCCTGTTCTTGATATAGCAGATATCCCCACCCCTTCTTTTGATCATATATGCATCAACAAGACCGTTATATTTCCACGCTATCACTTGCTTATCCAACTGAGAGGTGTTTGGCTCATCGATATTCTGAAAGATAGGTACCTCTGGAACAACCTCCTCATCCCTTTTAAACCATTCAGATTTGTCCAAATCTATGTGATCAAACTGATAACTTATCCCTTTTTCTTCAACTTTATACCTCTCCGGCTCATTCTCCAAATCTTCCTCACTATCAGCATTCACATCAACTTCCGGTTCAGTACTAACAACAACTTCAGGCCCAGTAAACACATCCAGATTGATCCCCAGATCTTCATCAAACAATTCTTCAGCAGTTTTACCTCTATCCTTGTCCCCAAACTCACATTGCACTAACCGATACTTTGCAGCATCCGTTAAGCTTTTCAGTTCTAACTCAGACATAGCCGGATCTGACCCATCCTTTTCCTTCAAACTATTCAGCTCCTTGAATATTCTGACTATCAAGCACTGTTGATCCCTCATCTTCCGACCCATTTCAGAAATAACCGTTGATTTCTCAGCATCCTTCGTCTCCAAATCAGCATATCTATCTTTCAAATCCACCAATTCAGCCTACAGACTTACTATTTCACCCCTTAACTCGCTAACGGTCTCAGCAGATTTACCCGATCCATCATGCTTCGGTTTCTTTGCAGCTTCAGTGGGTGCATCTGATTTCCTTTTCGTTCTATTCTCCCTACCTGTATCTATCTCAGCGTGAATCTCATCAATCTCTCGATCTAGTGAATAATCTTTATCTTTGGCGTACGGCTTCATTTTCTTTAACCTTTTCTCGACAACCTCTATATTCTCACCACCCCGTTTCCTCTCATTCTCTATTAACCTCTGAATGTGTACCCATCTATCAACAGGGTACATATTCTCCCACAAGTATGAAGTCCTACCAACACAATCAGAACGTGCCGATTTACAGTCCCCAAAAATCCTCGAATGCATCTCCCATATCTTCAGCACATCACCAACAACCGGCAGATTGGACAGCTTGTCATTCAAAATCATCTGCAAAAATCTGGGATACATCAGCCACTTGTTCCCCTTAGTGGCATGAATGTTTTCGAGCATATAGTTGTAGATGAGCTTTGGAAGATTTGCCTTCTGCCCTCGGCAAAACAACATCATAGCCCGAGCCCAATCTAAATTTAATCCATCAGTACCTCCTTTCCTGTGATCCATGCACATAATAAAGACGTGTGCAATATATCTCCATTCTTGGATCAGATAGGATTTCACAAACTCCATTTTCTTCTCCCCCGGCATAGGACCCTCATAACCCGCAGTCCTAAAAGCCCCGTAAACTTCTTCAGCAGTCATACAAACCTCTTCACCTACATCGTCCATTAACCTCAAAATCCTTGCCACATCGGCTTCGGTAAACTCTAAATCGAATCCATTAACTTTGGCACAGATTCGTGATGGCTGCACAGACACATTCATCACCGTTGTTCTCCAGAAATCTCTGATGTGCAGCTCGTAGATGGTTGGTGAATGGGAGATAGCGTGATGAATATGGGACGATTTCAACCATCTAATACAATCTCTGTAGCCACCCGCCTTTTCATGATTCTCGTCCAGTAAAGCACACATATTGTGCTTTCTTTCAAAAAATAACGTGGACATCGTGCCTGAAAAATAAACGGAAATTGATCAGACACAAAAATTTTTGAAACAGCCAATAGATTCGCTAGCATAATTAGGTTCGCTGCACGGGCGAACCATAGATTTGGCACCAGAACCTATAAATTCGCTGACATGAAAAATCAGTCATTTGGTCGAGCGAATGTATAGGTTCGCTAGAAACAGTCGGGCGAATCTATGCTGTTGCACGGACGGTATGACAGCATAGGTTCGCTCGAAGTTTTGAACTTTCGTTCAGGTTCGCCAGACGAACACATAGGTTCGCTGAAACCCTAGTTTTTGAAAAACGCCCAAATTGTAGTCGAAAAACCATTAATCACACAATCAAGGCAACAATTAAGCAGTATGACCATAAGACGAGTCTATTAAACAGTTACCATTTAACAATAACACAAATCAAACATCAATCAAAGATTATATGACGGGTCGATAGATTTAAAGTGATTAATAGCACAGTTGATGAGATGAAACATTGATTAAGATAAAGACGATAACATACCAGATAAAAACAAAGACGATTTCAACCATCTAATACAATCTCTGTAGCCACCCGCCTTTTCATGATTCTCGTCCAGTAAAACACACATATTGTGCTTTCTTTCAAAAAATAACGTGGACATCGTGCCTGAAAAATAAACGGAAATTGATCAGACACAAAAATTTTTGAAACAGTCAATAGATTCGCTAGCATAATTAGGTTTGCTGCACGGGCGAACCAGAGATTTGGCACCAGAACCTATAAATTCGCTGACATGAAAAATCAGTCATTTGGTCGAGCGAATGTATAGGTTCGCTAGCAACAGTTGGGCGAATCTATGCTGTTGCACGGACGGTATGACAGCATAGGTTCGCTCGAAGTTTTGAACTTTCGTTCAGGTTCGCCAGACGAACACATAGGTTCGCTGAAACCCTAGTTTTTGAAAAACGCCCAAATTGCAGTCGAAAAACCATTAATCACACAATCAAGGCAACAATTAAGCAGTATGACCATAAGACGAGTCTATTAAACAGTTACCATTTAACAATAACACAAATCAAACATCAATCAAAGATTATATGACGGGTCGATAGATTTAAAGTGATTAATAGTACAGTTGATGAGATGAAACATTGATTAAGATGAAGACGATGACATACCAGATAAAAACAAAGACGATTTAGTATGAAAAAGTCGGTAGTGAGTGAGAATCGAACGTGCGAAAAAATTTGAAAGGGATACTGCTACAGTAATAGTGACAGCGAACTTATGAAAGATTTCGCTGACAACTCATATATATACAGTCACAGGTTCGCTGACAAAAACACTAGCGAACTTCAGATTCGCCCGAGACCAAGGGTCCAAGAGAAGACACGGCGACGTGAAGAGGTTCCTGGCGAACCTGTAGGTTCTGGCGAACCTGTAGGTTCGCTAGTAGATTCGCTGGGACTCAAAACAAGAAAATTAAAATATTTTTGGTTTTTCTCAAATTTTAAATCCTTTGCAAATCCATGAAAACGCCCCACGATTTCAACGCTCCGAATATAGAAACATTAAACTGAATTTAAAGACATAAAATAGTAATAATAAATAAATAAATAAAATAAAATAAAGTGAAAGAAAAAACTAGAAATTATAACTAAAGAAGGATATATAAATTTTTCATGACGTTTTTCGAGCAGAATCCGAAAATCATAGATTGGCGGGATTGTAGATATGTTTGTCCATTTAAACCCATGCCTTAGTCCTTCCAACAAGAGATCAGCAACTTCTTTTATCATGTTTTTGGTTTGATTGAAGAAGCTCAGACAACTCGGTCCCCACAGACATCTAGGTAAAAAGAACAAGTTCTGTCATCAGGATATATCTGAGCAATATGATTAACTTTGCTTGAATTTCGAGGATCAAATCTTGAATATTGATCAAAGCATGAGCTTCATTTGACACTTGTGCATTTTTGCATCTTTTTGTGCGTGGAGCTTGTCAGCAATGATTCTTTTGAACACATTGCGACTTATTATTTGGGAAACTCAAATAGTTTAGAGCTCCAGGTCTATACCGACGTATAACAGAGGAGATAAACATTTGAGCATGCTCGGTGAATCTTCAGGTCAATACTTCCGTATAGCAGAGAAGATCCACCAACTCCAGGTCAATACTTCTGTATAGCAGAGGAGTTAAGCACTTTGACTCAATACATTCTGAGGAGTTAACAAGTAACTCACTCAGAGGTTTTTCCGAAGAGCAACATTAGCAGCTTTTTATTTGTTTTGCTAACTAGAAACTCAATTCGGGGCTAGGGTGAGGGTGATTTGGGATGTTTAGGGAAATCAAAGCAAAGATTTGACGCTCTCAACCCATTTTTGACAGAACCCGTAACTTTGTGCAATCCAATCATGTCAAGGGGATAATCCTTATTGCCGAGATCTTGAACGTTATGTTTGGCTGCACAATCACTGTTTACTTTGTTTTCGGGCTGAGCCTATCTAACATATCCCAAACACAATACTTCTGACCTCCTTCAACGTCTCTTCAACATCAATCAAAACGGGGATCCTGAAAATAGCAAAATTTTGAAAAACTATAAGTAGTTAATCTTTAATATCTCCCCCAAAATTTCTATATTATAGCTGTCAAATAAGAAATTTTTGTTTTTCAGATTTTCTTAAAATATATATACAGAATAAAAGAGAAAATAACAAGAAATAAAATAAAAGTAAAGGAGCGAAGAAATGAGTGACCCACGGATTTTCAAAGAAGAAAATGAAATAGTTATTTACATATTTACAAATCCAAAATACATAGATAAAGGTTTTCAAAAAGATACCAGTCCCAGCATAGAGATCAGTTCATAAAAACGTGGTTTGTCAAAAGTTTTTGTGAAAAGATCAGCTTTTTGCTTTCGAGTTTCAATAGGAATAATATCAATGAACCCCTTTTCCTGTGCGTCTCTGATGGCATGAATTCTTGTTTCGATGTGCTTGGTGCGAGTGTGATGAATAGGATTCTTGGCAATTCCAACGACAGCTTCATTATCACAAAAGAGTGGCGTATGAAGAAAGTTGATGCCATAATCCATCATCTGATGTTGGATCCATAGCACTTGGCAACAGCAGCTTGAAGCAGCAATATATTCGGCTTCTCCTGTGGACAAAGAGACTGTTGTTTGCTTCTTGCTTTGCCAGGAAACAAGACATTCGCCAAGATATTGACATCCACCAGTGACTGATTTTCGGTTAATCCTGCAACCAGCATGATCACTATCAGAAAAAGCATGTAAATCAAAGTTCCCACCTTTTGGGTACCAAAGCCCAAAACGAGAGGAACCCTTAAGGTAACGAAAAATGCGTTTAACAGCTTTTTCGTGTGATTCTTTTGGATTGGCTTGGAAGTGAGCACAGTAGCACACAGCAAATGTAATATCTGGTCGGCTGGCAGTCAGATACATGAGAGATCCGATCATCGAGCGGTACCGATGAGCATCCACAGGATTCCCATTATCATCAGAAGTAAGGCATGTTTGAGCGGTGAAGGGAATCAGTTCCGGAGTAGAATCATCCATGCCAAACTTTGTGAGGATCTCTTTGATATATTTCTCTTGGTGGATAAGAATTCCATCAGGCTTTTGTTCCACTTGCAGCCCCAAGAAGAAACACATCTCCCCCATAATTGTCATTTCAAAGCGATCCATCATCACTTTTTCAAACTCTCTACACAGCCCCTCATTTGTTGAACCAAAGATTATATCATCAACATACACTTGAACAATCAGCAGCTCACCATTCACCTCCTTCTTGAACAATGTCATATCTATAGTCCCACGAGAGAAACCTTTGCTGAGAAGATACTGTGTCAGAGTTTCATACCAGATACGTGGAGCTTGATGCAACCCATACAAGGATTTATCAAGCTTGTACACCTTTGAAGGAAAATCTGGATCCTCAAAACCCGGTGGTTGACATACGTAGATCTCCTCATCGATATCTCCATATAGAAATGCACATTTAACATCCATCTGATAGACTTTAAAGTTTTTGTTAGCAGCATGAGCAAGAAAGATTCTAATGGCTTCAAGGCGAGTGACTGGAGCAAAAACTTCAGTGTAGTCAATCCCCTCCTCTTGAGCAAATCCTTGAACAACCAATCTCGCCTTGTTTCTGATAACAACACCGCGATCATCTGGCTTGTTTCGGAAAACCCACTTAGTACCGATGGGACACTTATTAGGAGGAAGATCAACAAGTTCCCAAACTTTAAGCTTCCTAAATTGCTGCAGTTCCATTTGCATGGCATCAACCCAACTAGGATCTTCAAGTGCTTGTTTATAATTCTTCGGAACAATTTGAGATAGAAAGGCAGCATAGAGACACTCATTAATCAAACCACTCTGACTCCGAGTTCGCACACCATCAGTAATTGATCCTATGATATAATCATGAGGATGATTTTTCAAAGTTTTGAAGTCAGTGTTGAGGAGCAAAGGGTTGGTTTGGGATGAGCATGTTTGATTAGATGGTTGTGAAGGTATATTTGAAGTTGGAGGAATTGTATTAGTGGTAGATGTTGGAATGGAAGTGGATGATGATGGAATATCTAATGGAGAAATTTGAACTGTTTGAGGTGGTGGAGGTGGAGGAATGTCAAATGAAGTGGGAGGTAATTGTGTAGTTGAAGGTTGTGGTTGTGGTTGTGGAGGTGGATGGTTAATAATAGAAACTGATGTGTGAGGAATGATGTCATCATCGTCAGAGTCAGGAAGATTGAATGATTTGAAAACAGTGCTGGAATCATAAAACCATGCAGGTTCACAGCCAATGCTTGTAGTGTTTGACTCTTGCCAGTCAACATAATAGGACTCTTGCACAATCCGCGTTCGCTTGTTGTAGACACGATACGCTTTTTGTGTGTTCGAGTATCCTACAAAGAAGCATTCATCTGAAACAGCACCAAACTTCGTTTTCTGATCTTGAGTATTCAACAGAGTACAAGAACATCCAAAGGGGCGCAGAAAATCGATCAGCGGCTTAATCCCACGAAACAGCTGGTATGATGTCTTCATCTTATCTTTGACAATCAGTACCCGATTCAGAACATAAGCTGCACAATTGACTACCTCTGCCCAGAATATAATCGGAAGCTTTGACTCAATCAGCATAGTTCTAGCAGCTTCCACAAGAGTTCGATTCTTCCTTTCAGCAAGACCATTTTGTTGTGGCGTTCGTGCGGCGCTAAACTGTCTGAGAATACCCCGTTGTTCACAAAAGGAATTGAAGATATGGTTTTTGAATTCAGTTCCATTGTCGCTTCTAATGGCTTGAACCTTCCGCTTTCCAAGAACCTCGATTTGAGGAATCAGCTTCATTAGCTCTTCAGCAGTCTCACTCTTGTATGCCAGAAATCTCACCCAGGTGTACCTAGAGTAATCATATGTGACAACCAAGCAATAAGATTTCTTAGCAATAGATTTGACACTTATTGGACCAAATAAATCAGTATGTAACAATTCGAGGGGTTCTGAGATAGAATTTTCAATTTTAAGTTTATGTGGCTTTTTGTGCTGCTTTCCTTTAGCACAAGCCATGCATTTCTCAACCACAGAAAAATCTTTAAGTGGTAACCCCCTGACCAAATTGTTCTTAACCAATTTATTTAGAATTTTAAAATTAATGTGCCCCAAACGTCTATGCCATTGAAAAGATTCAAAAGATGAAGCTTTAGATAGGAGACAGGTCACGGTGGAAGTTGATTCTTTTGATCCCATATTCAGCATATATGTATCATCTCGTCTTGGAGCTCGCATGATCACCAATTCTTCAGGAATAGAAAACTCTGGCTTCAAGAACAAACATTCATTTGGAAGAAACAACACTGGGATATTCTTATCACATATTTGTGATACGCTGAGAAGATTGAATGCCAGTTCAGGAACATAGTTGACGTCCTCCAAAGTTAGGGAACCATTCGAGACTTCTCCTTGACCAATCATTTTACCACCTTTCTTGTCTCCCGCAAAAGCAACGTATCCACCATTGATAATCCGATAGTTAGTCAGCAGGTCCTTCAACCCAGTCGTATGCCTGGAACATCCACTGTCAATATGCCAATGACTATTTACAACGGCACTTGAATGTTCATTACATATATTTAAATATAGAAGTTAGACTTTTGAAATTGGCACCCAAGCCTTTGTGTACTTGGTCGTGGAACAGATGAAGAATTACAAAAGAAATTATTTACAAACGTGTTTAATCTTTTTCCAAAAGATTTTTGCCTTGAACTGTTTGTGACTAACTCAGGGCATTGCTTAGCAGTATGACCAATATTTCCACATTTAAAGCAATGAGATTTCAAACCCACTTTGGAAACTTTATCAACAAGAATTTCATCCATTTCAATTTCCTCATCACATTCGGACAATTGAAAATTGCAATCACTGTAAGAGTCATAAGGCTCTTTTGATTTACCTGCTGAGACTTTTACCTTTTTAGATTCATATTTAGGTTTATCAATGTGATTCATGGATGCGAAAGATGATTCCCTTTCTTTAGGTTTTGAAATCCTCACAGGTGTGAAAGATGGAATTTGATGAGTAAAGAACTTTTGAAAGCAATTTGTTTTGGTTTGACTTTCGGAGACATGACCTGAAAGTTCATCTTTGTCATTCACGCACACATTTTTAATCACATCATCATTCAACACATTAGGGTTTGAAGTAGTGCACCCTAAATTACTATTAAAAATAAAATTGTCTGAATGTAGCACATTACTAGAAACAGAATTAATTAATCTAATGTCTTCAACAGACTTCTTGGAATCAGAATTAGAACAATCATTACTGCTAGAACAACCAAGCCCAGTACTCCCACCATAAGCATAATCCTCTCTAACCTCTTTAAGATTTACTCCACTTAGACCTGCAATAGAGCTGTTAGTATCATTCTGTATAATCTCTTGTATCAACTCATTTGAAGGATGAGGAATAGGTGTTGGAGAGTAACAGAAGGTACTAGGTGGGGGATATGCATATGTTTCATTGTTAAGACCCAAACCTGTCTTAACTCTGGCCCCCTGTTGTTTCTTGCAGAGTTCCTCCCTTTTCATACTAGATATTGTCCATTGTTGTAGTTTATTTTTGAGTTTTCTTGTTTCAAATTCAGCAAGAGTGACTTGCTCAGTCAAATAGTTTATTTCACAATTCTTTTCCAAAAGAGATCTTTTTAAATGTTCATTTTCTTTCAAAGCTTCTCTTAATTTGACAAAATATTTTGATTCACTCAATTTAAGCTCTTTGTTAGTTCTCTTTAATTCGTTTTCATTTGACATTAACAATTTATTAGCTTTGTATATGCCAATTAAACGAATTTTGCATGCAGATGAACACATATCTTCAATAACTTCATAAGGAAGACCAATTACCAGTTTTTCTGCAGCAAGGGCACGATCGCACTGGCAGTAGGAAGTGTTCCTCTTGAATTCATCCACAGCATCAAGCCTCGCCTTCTCAATCATGGCTTCCAAGTTAAGCTTTGACTCTTCATCATTCTTCATCTCATTTACCGCAGCTTCACATATCAATCCCGAGTGATTAAGATGCCCTTGAACAATAACATCTGATTGATCTTCATCAACTTTCTCCACTTTCCCTTCTTCATTATCCTCACACTTTAACTTAGCAGCATCATCATAATTTCCATCATTTTCACCATAAAATTCTTTGAAAGGGTCAAAGCAATTTATATAGTTATCATCGTTCTCAACAATCTCAGCAACCAAGGCATGATTAATTTCTTCCTTTGTCTCTTCAATTTCCGCACTCCAATCAAAATTAGTGAGCAGTGCAGTTTCATTCCTTGGTTTCATTTCCTCAAGTCGTTCTTGAATAGGAGCGGTTCTTGAGTTTCCAGAATTCACGGGTTCAGTAACAATTGGTAAAGGACATTCCCTTTTGAAGTGACCCAATTGTTTGCAGTTGTAACATCTCAGCTTTCCTTTGTCATACCCGAGCTTGTTGTTCTGTCCCTGATTCCCAAAACTTCTTCTACATGTTCTCTCCATAAACCGTCTAGCACGAAGGGTAAGCATGGCCATTTGCCATTGGATGTCGGTTTCTTCAAGATCATCAGGATCCACCTGATACATATCCTCAACAGTCATCCCCTTTCCCTTTAATTCACCAGCGACAAGAGCTTCATAGCTATGAACAAACATTCCAAACAAAGCCATAGTGTCAGATGGAATCTGAGTGGTGACAGATGCATTTGAGTTTGAACCAACACTTGTAGATGCACCAACAGATTTAACAGACCCAAGACTTGATGATCCTCCGGGTGCAGCATTGTAGATATGAGAGTTTGCAGCGGATGTAATAAGTGCAGCATTCTGAGAAGGAATATTTGGAACCATCATAGACTGATTGTATTCTCTTCTCTTCACATCAAGATCAAATGACTTCAGCTTGTTTATAACATCCATCTGCTTATAGTCATGAAAGTTTCTTTCTTGTTTCAATAATTTGATCTGAAGACTCAACTAAGGAGGAAGTGAGTCTAACAGCTTTGTGACTTGTTCATGATTTCCCAGCTTATCGTCATACTTTTTCAGGTTACTTGATACAGATAGAAATCAATTTGTAATATCAGTCAAATTTTCTTGCGAATACCCCACAAATGAATTGAACTCTTTCTCAGCTTGAGCCTTTCTATACAACTTCAAATCCTCATTACCATCATAGAACTCGCACAACGCATCATACAAGCTTTTTGCAGTTGTGTGTTCAGCAAACCTGTTGTAAATATCCTGATGCAAACAAAGTATCAATGCTCCAAGTGCCTTTTTGTCACGATCAAGCAACTTGGTGTCTCCTTCAGTAAAAGTACTCGGATCAGTGTTTATAGAAGTAACAGTTCCTTCAACTGTCTTTGGCACATGCGGACCATTTACAATTGACTCCCATTGATTATAGTCAGTGTAGTAACAAGCCTCGGTGGCCTATTTGGTTGAACACTATCCAGATCATTAATATTCAGAGTTGATGTAGTCATGATTTTAAACAGATTGCAGTTTCGCCCAATACAAACAGATTCGTTGGATTACATTCGCCCAAGGAGCAGACAGATTCGCTGCAGATTCGCTAGCAGATTCGCTCAACAAACAAAACAGATTCGCTGGACAGCAAGAACAGTTTCGCTTGCACAATGAGCCAAACAAGTGAACTTTCGTTCAATAAAATGCCAGATTCGCTAAACAGAAACACAGAAACACAGAACACAAGATTGTATTAGATTCGCTGGATGAACACGTAGATTCGCTGGATGAACAAATAGGTTCGCTGGGTTACGAACAAAACAGTTTCAGTTCAAAAACGACCAGAACAGCTTCAAAACACAACCAGTTGTAGATCTGTTTGTTTCAAAGGCTTCCTATGACCAAATATGACAAATTCCAAGCAAAATACAACACGGAAACACACAAACCAGTTCAGAAATGAATCAAATAGTGTTTTGACACAAAGACCCCAAAATCATCACAAAAATCTCTAGGATCAAACAATCAAGAGCACTAAGGCTCTGATACCATATTGTTGGTCCATCTTGATCGAGATTTCAGTGCTATAATGATTTGTAACAACAAAACACACTTTGATTAAGAGAACCAAAAGTCCAATATAACCCAAAACACAATAACAAGATCAAAACCACACAACAAGAGGTAAATACGCTACAAAGATAGATAATATAAGCTCCTAGCACCTCCAGATAACACACACACGATTCTAGAGTTTGGATATGTTTTTGCCAAAAGTTGCATTGTCATGAGATAAGATTACAATATATATCAGCTGTAGGTTCGCTGATAGATTCGCTGACAGCGAATCTATCAAGAGAACCAGATAGCTTCGCCGGGCACAATTAGGTTCGCCCGGTCGACAAAACAGAACAATACACAGAATCTATTCTATGCTACGGGCGAATCTATAGATTCGCCCGTAGGTTCGCTATACCAAAAACTACTAAATATACAACAAAAGATATAACACCGACATGCCGGTGAGTCCGACCTATACATGACTATCATTTCTAAATCCCACTTTCTCAATTTTAAAAAAATGTCTAATAATAAAAGGCGTTCTACTACATCTTTACTCAACATTCCTTCCCCCGTTGACAATCATAATTTTCGTAATCACAACTGGTCTCGAAACGTTTTGCACTTTTACTATAACGGAGACCAACCGGAATGTAAGAATGGTTACATCGTTGACGAGCAGGTTCTTGACCGGACCTGGTGGGGAACCCTTTTAGGTTTTGAGAGAAACGGGTTTATTTGTTCATACGTATGCTTTATATATTTTATGGCACCCTTTATTTTTAGTTAAATTATAATATCCCGCTAATTTAATTTTCTATTTTTTCAGCATAATTTCGTTTGGGTCACTAGACTTATGGTTTGGCGCAAACAAGAAATTGAGAGAGCCGGTGAAAACCTGTTACGTTGGACGTGTCTACCTTCTGAGTTTTATGATATGTTAATCGATCAGGACGAAGACACTTTGCAATACGGTGACGGGACACAACCACTATATCCTCCGTTTTGGGAGGTTGATATGGTAATAACTAATACCAAATACAATTTTTTTCGTACTGTACACCCTTATTTCTTATTAAATTGTCACGGCGTTTGTCTGCTTATGAGACGTATTACATAAAATAATATAAATTAAAATTTTTGTAGGTGTATTTACCGATAAACCATGACGGTGTAAGATGATATCTTTTTGAAATTAACTTAACGACAATGGAAATTCGTTGTTTTTTTCCATACGACTGTCTTCCAACTAGCTGTAGTGGTTTATCATGTATTCACGTTGGACTTCACCAAATCCATATTCAATTTGAAGATTTTTTCATATGGTTTTTAAGAAAAATAAATTACTGGCAACACACAGGTCAATATCTAGGTGAAGTTACTGAAATACCTGTGACCAGCTGTGTTGTTTGGCCACCTAATGCTGGTCATATAGGTTCAGATGGTGGGATAGTAATCTGCATGTTATTGCATAGGCTTGTACAAGATATGAGGCTGGACTGGCGAGAAGTGAATTTACAAGATGCCTGCCTCAGATTCAGACGGTTCATGGCGGATGAAATATACGCCGCCAGAATAGCCTAACAAACCTTTACAAACGAACATAACTTTTATATTTATTACTTCGTATGGTATACCGCAATATCATAGCCCCGGTGTCATCCGTCTCCTAATACATGGATGACTGATGAAACCGGGGTTATGATTCGGATTGCGGTATCCCATGTGAAGTAATAAATATAAAAGTTATGTTAGTTTGTAAAGGTTTTGCATGATTTTTATAATTTTATCACCGGTGTTACAAATAATAGACGCCTTCTCTTTTTCAATATAAACCATAAATAGTGAAAATTAATATAATTTTGGAGTATGTTGCAAATTATATGACCTAGTGAAATATCTCCGGTTTCCGTACTCGTTTAAGATAAAACTGAGTTATGAAACCGGAGACATATTAGTAGGTCATATAATTTGTAATCAACTGCAAAATTATATATTTATTCACGTTTTATGGTTTATAATATAAAAACAGAAGACGTCTGTTATTCCTCACACCGGTGTTAAAGTTTATAAATATTCATGCATTTGTTTCGAAACCGGAGACATTTCACCAAGTAAAATGATGAGCTTCTTTAATATAGTTAACCCTACCACAGCAGCAAGTACACTGCTATTGGAAGTAAAGTTAACAAAAGGATTGTCACTATACGCCCAGCTAAAGGGCAGTGATGTGCTAAACACCGAAAGATGTAGTCGAAAGGTACATGGACCTGGAGATCCAACATCTTTCATGCATTTATTAAACCGGAGAAATTTCACTAGGTCAATCTCCAAGATTCAAGTCTGAAGATGAAGTGAAAGTTTCATAGACTTGGAGATCATTCAACATAGTTAACCCTACAAATGAATAACCAGCGAAGACATTTCACTATGTCAAAATAGCTTGTAATCATATTAAAAATTTTATATTTATCGACAGTCTATATAGTGTGGTTGTGATTTTGATATTTACAAACTTTTTTTTTATGAAACTTGTTGGTGGTGTGTTTATATAGGTAAAATGGTGTGTTTTGAAGTGATTTCTTGGATTTTTACAAAACTTTTTTTTTATGAAACTTGTTGGTGGTGTGTTTATATAGGTAAAATAGTGTGTTTTGAAGTGATTTTCTTGGATTTTTACAAAACTTTTTTTTATGAAACTTGTTGGTGGTGTGTTTATATAGGTAAAATGGTGTGTTTTGAAGTGATTTTCTTGGATTTTTACAAAACTTTTTTTTTTATGAAACTTGTTGGTGGTGTGTTTATATAGGTAAAATGGTGTGTTTTGAAGTGATTTTCTTGGATTTTTTAAAAAGTTTTTTTTTTTATTTTTTTGTTGGTGGTGTATTTATATAGGTAAAATGATGTGTTTTGAAGTGATTTTCTTGGATTTCTATATTTTATTATTATTTATGATTTCATCAATCTATCTCATCTATACTTGTGTATTTTTAAAAAGATTCAATTGCATATTTACCCCTATAAACACTCTCTAATTGTATATTTTCCTAACTAAGAAAATCAATTGCATGTCTACCCAATGTTAATTAAATAACCTTATTAAAATGGGTATATTTGCAAATTAAAGTTATTTATAGGGGGAAATATGCAATTGATTTTTTAGCTAGGTAAATATGCATTTAAAGTGTTTTGAAGGAGGAAATATGTATTTAGCCCTTTTAAAAAATAGAGTAAACTTCATTTTGCCTCTCTGAGGTTTACCTAAAATAACGGTTTGCATACAATAGTTTCAAAATTGCGTTTTGCCTCCCTGAGGTTTACCTAACATAACGGTTTGCAGACAATAGTTTCAAAGTTGCATTTTGCCTCCCTATACTTACAAATTTGTCACCGTTTGCTACATTCGGATTAATTTCATCAAAATCAAACGTTAGTCAATCTAATATGCCCCGTTAATCATTTTCAAACCTTTTTTTCCTCTTGCTTAAATGGGTTTTGGCTTGAAAACGACTAAAGTGCCCCTCACGTGAGGGGCACATGGACTGACTAACGTTTGCTTTTGACAGAATTATTTCGAATGTAGCAAACAGTGACAAATTGGTAAGTTTAAGAAGGCAAAACGCAATTTTGAAACTATTATATGCAAACCGTTATTTTAGGTAAACCTCGGGGAGGCAAAACGTAATTTTAAAACTATTGTATACAAACCGTTATTTTAGATAAACCTCAGGGAGACAAAAAGAAGTTTACTTTAAAAAATAATATCATATTATATCACTTCATCTCTTCTTCTTTATTCAACCCTTTCTTTCAAACATATGTATCCAAGCTCGTCGGAAAAATTCACATGTTTTTAACTTTTCATCTTTCTCTCTTTCTTCAGCTGGTTAAGGGAGAAGGGAGTGGTTTGGCGAGGAAGATGGCGAGGAGGAAGAGATGATGCTCGTGGACGAGCACGGAACCTCGCAGGAGAGGTTGTTGAGAGAGTGGATGTGAGGGGCGAGCTCGTGAGACAACGAGGAGGGTGGCGAGGTCCACACCTTGTGCAACGAGATGGTGAAATGTACGAGCTCGTGGACACCTCGTTCCACCACTCCTCCCTCCCTAACTACTCAAACTCTAGCTATTTAAAGGATAGTTAATTGCTCTAACTCTAGTGATTTGGTGCCCCTGACCGATGGTGTCTTGGGCGGTCGTCCACGTCGCACCTGCCCATGGCCGCCCCTCCTCAAATATATTACTTATTTTATTTGTGTAACACCTCAAAAATACTATAACATGTTTTTCACGTTTCAGCTTATTTTGTTATTTGTCAGGTCATTGTGTTATTTAGCCAGATCATTGAGTTATTTCATCATGTCATTGTTTTATATTATCAAGTGATTGTATTATTTCATTAGGTCATTGTGTTATATTATAACTTGTTTTCGAATACAAATTAAAACATACGTAATAACACACAATATGTCTATAACTTGTTTTCTTTGTTGACATAACTATATACCATAACATAGCATCTTAAATCCCTTACTTGTTTTATTTGTGTAATTCGTATCATGTCATTGTGTCATCCTCGTCAGTTTAAAAGATTACATAATGACCTGACGAAATAATAGAATGAAATCAAAAACATGAAAAACATTGTTTTTAATATACGAATATTATTCGTGTTTTAAATATAAAAAAGAATAATTAAAAAAATAACAACGACGTATTTAATGGACCTTTAAAAAAGAGTTGAAAATTTAAATATATATAAATATATTATCAATACTAGGTTAACACCCGTGGGTTTTCACGGGTTGAACGGCAAAAAGAAATTATATAATTTTATATTGAAATGAGTAATGAAAAAGTTAACAAATATAAAGGATATTACATGGATTTATCTAAGAGTAGTTGTGGTGTTGACAAGTAGCACAGTGTGGTGCTATTGCTTAGCAATTTATTAGAAGAGAAGATTATCATCATTTCTAGTTAAAAAAAATTGTCACATATCATCATTACATAATTACTGTATTTTTATTTTTAGTATTTTAACTTCACTCCAGTGGTAGAGATAGATGTAAACACTCTATGCTCTTAAAACATATTTACATATAGTTTTGTGTGGTTATTTTATTGTGTGTTGTGAACTTGTGAAGGAAATTAAAATACTTAAAACAGCATCCAAGTTGTAATTGTTTACATTGGATTCGTTGCCTCTGTATGGATTTTATATATCTTTTAATCCAGCTTGCCTCAGCGTGATCAAAATTTTATATTATCGTTTCAGACTAGACTTGGATTATAAATGTAGAAGTCAATTTGTAGTTGTTGGAGTATCATTTTCTCCGGCTCAAATTAAAACATGTAAAAAATTGCACACTACCATTCTACAAATATTTATCCTTTTCATCTTTTCACATGCTTAGTAAAAGATCTAGAAACAAATATCAAAGGTATCGTATGAGAAAATTTTCGCTTAAGGTTATCATAATTTTTTTAGGGATATCCCTGTTGCACCCCAAATTCTATGAGCAATCTATATAACTAGGTAGGGTCAGTTCTGTGAGACGAGCAGTGGTGATAGATGGATGAACAGATATTTGCAAAGAGAATGTTTCTTGATTTGGAATTGAATGAATCTTAATGTTTTACAAAATAAGTATTTATACATGCTTCTAGAACATTCCTTTATCTATGTGATAATAGTATCTTTCTGACTATGTTTCGATCCATTGGTCTGTCGTGTGTTCCTTTTGTCAGGTCTTGTCACCTTTATTGTTATCACCTTGCCTTCTCTGAACGGCTATATTTTCAAGACGCCAGGAGGGGAAACAATTATTTTGTTTGTCAAGTTAATCATTCCCTCCGGGCATATCGTAAAGCCCGGTCAAATACTTCGCCCGTTGATGTTGACCTGACTCCTGTCGGGGAAATTTTATGTGTTATTTCTCCCGACACTCCCCCGGTCGCGGTCTCCCATAGGTCCGAAGTCAGGCTTGGGGCTTGGCATAGTCTGGATGGTGACGACCTAACCTCTTCATGTCCCCCTAGTTCATTTACTCTTTTCTAGGGGTCTATGAACTACTCGTGAAGCGTACGCATCCCTCTTTCCTGTCAGGACACGTGCCAGGTCAGGATTTTCTCTGACTCTTCGTTTTCTCCCCCAACGGTTTTTAAACTCTTATATATTCTACATTTTCCCTTCTGTTTCTTTTCCTTCCTCCTTCTTCCTTCTTCTCGCCTATCTTTTCAACGGTGAGTTTTCTCTTTGTACATTTGTTTATTTTCACTGTTGTTTCTTCCTTTTTTCTCCTTATGGCCGACCGCCACAATCTCGCCGTCATCCGATCCTCCCTTTCTTCCGGTGCCATGCTTTCTTTTTGTAATTATTATGGCCTGATGGATCTTCATCCCGCCCTTCCTGGGCCAGATGATTCTGCGATTCCTCCTCCTGGTATGATTACGATTTACCAGGATCATTTTGATTTTGCTTGCTGTCGATACCTACTTTCGCCTTTTTTGGTTAAGTTATTACTTTATTACGACATTCATTTTTATCAAGTCAACCCTTTGGGTCTTTGCCGCCCTACCCATTTTGAGATAGCCTGTCGTGGTTTGGGTGGGGTGCCGACCGTGAGCTTATTTAGTTGCTTTTATCGTTTGGACAAGTCTGGGGATTGGTTCACTTTTTCCAAGCATCATAAGCCAAATCCTTTTTGCGCCCTAGACATTCCTGATTCCCGTAAGGGATGGAAGAAAAAGTTCTTTTACGTTTCTGAGGGTTTTGACGCCCTTCCCCGCGGTTCGTTGGGTATGTCGGTGAAAGACCCCGTGCCGGCCGAAGGATCTTATGACGCTCGTCTTTTTAATCTTTTAAAGGAGAATCCTACCCCCATTATTGTTTATCCTGAGCCTTTGCTAGTTCTGGCCGGGCTCAGCACCCTTCATGAAAATCCACGTACCCGTCCTACTGTTTTCAAACACGGTGTTGGTGAGTAGTGGTTCGGAGCCGGTCCTCTCTTTCTTTACTGACTTGGGTTGTGGTTTCCCTGACATGTTTTGTTTGTTTTTATCTTGCAGAGATGGATTTATTCTCGCTGTTGGAGGGTGATTCGGCGAAATTTGATTGGGTGGAACTTCTGATTGATGTAGACGGGAATCCCTTCGTTCCTATTCTTCCTCGGCTGGCGGGTGATCTTTTGAGCCCTCCTCATGATCCGATCGTGGGAGTGGGCGAGACTTCTCCGCCGGGTGTGGCAGATGGGGATGCTTCCGCTTTTCCTGCTCCGCCAGTGCATTCGTCCACCGGTCATTTTTCTTATTCCACTGGTAAGAGGCCTGCCGTGGGAGATGCCTGTTCCCAGCCTTCCAAGGTACGCCGTCTGAATGTTCGTTTTGGGGCCTCCCGGGCTACGACTGTTGGGACTGGTGTTCCAGCCCTTGAAGCTGTTCCCTTTCATCCATCCCGGTTGATCTGATGACCTTTCTCCCCATGATTCTTTTGACCTCGATCATAGGGATGTTGGCTTTTCTGGGACGAATGTTTTTGCGCCCAGGATGAGCAGCCGGTTGATTCTTCTACTAACCCGACCCAGGACCAGGGACCTAACCTGGTTCAGGATTCAGAGCCTTTTGTTCCCTCATGGCATCTTCTTAAGGGTTCAACCTTCGTTGATCCTGCTGTTGTGGAGGAGTTTCTTTTAAGGGCCCGGCCCCCTGGTGAAAGGAACAGGTTGAGGGAGGTACCGGGGTCCGAGCTTTATGAGGGATTTGGTATAATTTGGTTCAGAATTTTTCCCACGGGGTGGAGATTTATAGGCGAATGCAGTGGTTGGAGGACCGGTATGTCCAGGTGTTGGAGAAGAAGGATCAACTCCAAGCCCGACTGGTTGACCAGGATACCTGGAGCCGTCTCGCAAGGCAGTTGGGTTGATGGAAGAACGGTTGAAATCCCAGGAGGTGCGTCACTCAGATGAGATTACCACCCATCAGGTTGAACTTGATTCTCATCGGGTTCTCTTGGAAAGGGCTGAGGTTTCTTATTCTCTTTTCTCATACTTCTGTTTTCTTCTTTTTGTTTGGCTAAACTGTGAGAACTTGTTTGTTTTCTTTTTAAGAACATGCCCGGGACTTGGAGAGAAAGAGGACCAATCTCGGGCCATCGAAGGATATGAGGTTCGCCTGAAGGCCTTGGCTGACAATGAGAAGAAAAGTGAGGAACAGGTGTCTTCTCTAAAAACCGAGAAACACTGGCTGATTGTTGAAGGCTTTCGTTCCTTGTACTCAGCTATTTTGAGGAGCCCGGGGTTTATCTCCTTGGTGGATAACGTGAATATGGCGGCGATGGCTGTGGGTTTCAACAAGGGGTTGGCTGCCGGGGCCGCTTATGCTAAGAAGGATGTCCCCATCGAGTCCCACCCGGAGTTTGATCCAGATGCTCGTCAGGCCCTGAAGGATAGAGCCGAGACTCTCCAATCCTCGGACCATCAGTTGATTACCCAGCTTGCGGAGTGTCCCGGGAAGTCTGTTGAAGAGATCTCTGGCATTATTGCCGGCTTCAATGCCTCGAACCCTTGATGACACTAATTTGACAGTTTCTCCGGCTTGTGGGGCTTTTGATATCGAACATGTTCTTGATACTTGTGACTGACCTTTTTGTGGGTCCTTTTGTGGACGTTTTGTGTCATGGCCGAGTTTTTATTTCAGTTCCTCGTGTCCTCCCCTTTTTAATGGGGGCTTTTGTAATATTGGTGATACTTGCCCCACTTTGCGGGGTCTTAATTATTTCAGGTGTTTATTCCTAGCTAGCGTATTATTGTGGGGGTCTGTCTTGTCCCCGGAGTTTTTGTCCCCCGGTTTTTTACCGGTTATAAGTGATTAGGGTGTTTGTTCCCTAGTTTAGCAAAGACAAGCCTTTAAAATAGAAATGTTCCCACTTGATTCAACACAGATAAGTTTTTAATACAGGCTGGCCCGGTGTTCGGGCTTTAGGCCGGACTATGATAGGAGGTTACATGTAATATTTTTTGAGATGAATCGCATTCCAGGTCCTTGGGAGTACGGTCCCATCCATTCGCTCCAGCGTATACGCACCGGTTTTGGACGCTTCTATGACCCGGTAAGGTCCTTCCCATCGGGGGCCCATCTTGCCTTGACTTTCGGCTTTGCTTGCCTCGTTACTTCTCAACACCAGCTGTCCTGGCTGGAACACGACTTCTCGGACTCGGGCATTATAGTATTTTTCCATGGCCTTCTTATATCTTGCTTCCTTGATAGCGGCTATCTCTCTCATTTCTTCTAGCAGGTTGAGGTTGGTTCGAAGGTCTGCTTCTCTGTCACCAGTGGGGATAGTCACCGGGATCATGGCTTCTATGCCGTAGACCAGGCTGAACGGTGTTTCTCCATGACTGGTCTTGTGCATTGTCCTGTGTGCCCATAAGACGTGAGATAGCTCTTCTGCCCATGAACCATTCTCTCTTCCCAACCTGGTTTTTATCCCCTCCACCAGGCTTCTGTTTGCCCGCTCCACTGACCGTTGGCCTGCAGGTGAGCCACCGAAGCGAATACTTCCGAGAATGGGTTTTCCGCGAATTGTTTACCATTGTCGCTGACTATAATTCCGGGAATCCCGAAACGGCAGACAATATTTTCCCCTGCAAATTTTTTGATCTGTTGGCCAGTTATCGTGGCTAGTGGCGTCGCTTCGATCCATTTGCTGAAATAATCAATGGCTACCAAAAGAAATTTCACTTTTCCGGCGGATTCCGGGAAGGGACCCACGAGGTCAATTCCCCACTTGTAGAAAGGCCATGGGGAGGACACCGGGACCATGAGGTGAGCCGGTCTCCGGCTTACTGGGGCTTGCTGTTGACAGGAGTCGCATTTTTGGATCACTTTGGCTGCCGTTTGGTACATGGCGAGCCACTAATATCCCGCGTTCATTGCCTTTCTGACCACCGCCTTTGGCCCGGCGTGGAGGCCACAGATACCCTTGTGTATCTCCCGGACTATATATATCCCTTCTTCTTGGTCGACACACTTCATGGATGGTCCGATGAATGATTTTCTATACAAGTCTCCGTTGATCAACTCGTAATACCCCGCCCTCTACAAGGCATGTGCTTCATCCTTTTTACTTGGTGATTCTCCGGTGGATAAATATTTGACAATTGGAACCATCCACGATGCTGGTTCCTGGGTTGTTGTGTTTACCTCTTTTGACCTTGTGGACGGTTTGTTCAACACTTCTACCCTTATTTCTTTGGCCAGGTGGTTGAAGGCTACAGAGGCTAGTTTGCTTAAGGCGTCTGCTTTCTTGTTTTGGCTCCGGGGGATGTGTTTGACCTGGAGGCTTTTCAACTATTTGGACATGGCTTCGACCAGCCCTAAATAAGCTCTCATAGAAGGCTCCTTTGCTTCGTAAATTTGATTTATTTGGTTTGCCACTAACAAAGAATCTACGTATGTTCCACGGCTTGAGCTTTCATCTGTTTTGCGATGCTTAAACCGGCGATCAATGCTTCGTACTCCGACCCATTGTTTGATGTTCGAAAGTTCAGGCGTAAGGCGTGGATTATTTCCACAGCTTCCGGGCTTATTAAAACCAAACCGATCCCACTTCCTTCGCCATTAGACACCCCGTCTGAGTATAATTTCCATTCTTTCTCATGTATTTCCGGGCTTCCTTGTTCCGTCGGGGTTATCATTTGATTTGTGATAGTCTCGTCCCCCTCGTTGCTGATTTCTGTTAGGAAGTCTGTGATGATTTGTCCCTTGACCGCAGTCCGTGGCTTGTATGTTATTCTGTATGTCCCCAACTCTATCGCCCACATGGCCAATCTTCTTGAGACTTCCGGCTTTTTGAGAACCTGTTGGAGTGGTTGTTCAGTGATGACTTGGATGGGATGATCGTCGAAATATCTTCTTAGTCTTCGGGATGCATAGATGAGAAATTCTGCTGACGAAGTATACAGGCATTTGTGCGTTTCTATTGCCGGGTACTGTGTCTCTTCGTCCTTTAAAATTCTGCTGACGAAGTATACAGGCATTTGTGCGTTTCCTCGGTCAGCCATAAGGGCTGTGCTGATGGCGTGGGTCGTTGTGGCTAGGTATAAGGTTAATGTTCTCCCCTTTTTCGGACTAGTGAGCGTTGGCAGGGTACATAGGTGCTTCTTCATTTCTTTGAAGGCCTCTTCGGCTTCGGTTGTCCATTCAAAATCATTCTTTCGAATGCAATTCTTCAGGGTGGTGATGAATTGGTATGATTTGTCCATCATCCGTGATAAGAAGCGGTTTAGGGAGACCAACCTTCCATTTAAGCGTTGTACCTCTTTTCGCGTTTTCGGGGAGGCCATCTGTACTACTGCTTCGACCTTGTCCGGATTCGGGCGTATCCCTGACTTGGTTTCCATGACCCCCAAAAATTTTCCCTCCTCTACCCCAAAGGTGCATTTCTTAGGATTTAATTTCATGTTGGCCCCCACCAGGGTCTTGAATGTTGTGCTTATGTCCTCCAGCATTGATTCTTCCTTCCGACTTTTTATCACCAAGTCATCCACGTATACCTCAATGCTTTTTCCTGCCTGTTTGATGAAAATGTCATCCATCAAATGTTGGTATGTCGCCCCGACGTTCTTTAGGCCGAAAGGCATTTTGGTGTAGCAGAATGTACCGGCGTCAGTATGGAACGTTGTTTTTTCTTCGTATTCCTTCGCCATCTTAATCTGATGGTATCCCTTGTAGGCGTCCAGGAAACACCTCAAAGGGAAGCCGGCCAGGGCGTCAATCTTCTTGTCAATCTCTGGTAGCGGGTAACTGTTTTTTGGGCATGCCTCATTGATGTTTTTAAAATCTATACACATCCTCCACGTATCATCTGATTTCTTTACCATGACCGGGTTTGCGATCCAAGTGGGGTATTTAGCTTCTCTTACGATTCCTGCTTGTACCAGCTTGCTACTTCTTCACATACTGCCTGACTCTTCTCCGGGCCCATGCTTCTTTTCTTTTGCTTAATAGGGCGGCTAAACGGTATCACGTCGAGCTTGTGTTCAGCAAGGTGTCTGGGGACCCCGGTCATGTCGCTGGGCTGCTAGGCAAATACCTTGACGTTCTCCAAGAATATCTCTTTCAACTTTGCCTTTATGTCTGCTGATAGTTCCTTCCTACCTTGATCGTTCGTTCTGGAAAGCGGGGGTTGATTATCCATTTTTCAACCACGGGGTCCGGGTCTTCCAAGAGCTCCGGTCGCTTGGCAAGGATTGATGCCACCAAAAGCTCGGATGATGACCAGACAGTGGCTATACCCTTCGTGGTGGGGAACTTTATGACCCCATGAGTTGTGGATACTACTGCCCTGAGAGCTTTGATACCTGGTCTCCCGATGATCATGTTGTATGCTGAGCGGGCTTTGACCACTGCGAATGTTATGTTGATTGTGATCCGTCATTGGCTTTCTCCTACCACTACTAGTAATGTGATTTTTCCCAGTGGGTAAACTACTTCCCCGGAGAAGCTGACAAGTGAGTACGTTCCTTCTTGCATCTTCGCCCGGATTTCCGGGTCCAACTGTTTGAAACAATGTTCGTACATGACCTCCGAGCCACTTCCGCCATCAAGGTGGACTCGTCTCACCGCGTGTCCGTCAACCCCCACAGTGATGGTTACTTGGTTTTCTTGGGACTCCCATTCTTCTAGAGCCTCGAAGGTTATGGGAGCCTTCATCCACGCCTCTAGTGTTTCACCTTTTCTTTTTCGGGACGCCACCGTCGTGCCACTTTCCACTTGCTCCACCATATTTATTGTTGGGCGGTGGATTTCTGTCTGTTTCTCTCCTCCACCCTGGTCGTAACCTTTCTTTTTAATTTCCCGACTAGGTGTGCCAGTTTTCCAGATTTTACTGTTGATTCTGTCGTTTCAGGATGATGCAGTCATCTGTGTCGTGGCCCTTTTATCTGTGAAAATCACAATACTGCCTTGAATTTTTTTTTACGTTCTTCAGCGGTGTTGGTGTCGTAAATGGGTTGTTTTTTTCTTTCCAACGCGTAGACCTCAGCGGGGGTTTTAAGAGCGGGGTAAACGTTTCCTTCGTGATCCACGGCCTTCTCTCTCCGCTATTCTCTGCCCTATATGGGGAGAAAGTTCTCTTTCTTGTGTCCCTGTCATTTCGTGGCCGATTTGTTTGCTGTCCCTCTTTCTTTTCGTCTCGCCGCACATGCTTGTTTCTTCGCCCCTCCATTTCTTTCATTTGGGCTTCCGCCTCCTTTCTTCTGTGGTATGCCCTGGCCCGATCCATCACTTTCCATATAACTGGTTATGCATTAGACCATAGATAAAGCTTGTTACCTTCATAACTTCCGGTACGTCTGGTATATTCATACTTTCTCTGTTGAAGCGCTCGATATATTCAGGAATGGTTTCCCCGTCATTTCTTCTTATCTGCAATACCTCTCCTGGATTTTTTAATGCCTTTCTTTGTTGGTGGAAAGCCCTCAAGAACCGGTCTTTAAACTGTATGAAGTCATCTATTTATCTGGCAGGAAGACCGTCAAACCATACTCTTGTCGGGCCTGTGAATGTCTGGGCGAACATGTGGCACCAGATCGGGAGAGCCCAGCGTTCTACTTGCGCCGCGCCCTTGAACGTATGAATGCGATCATCCGGATCCCCGGAACCACTGTATTTGCCTATTTTATTTGGCATTTTGAGCTTCGCTGGGAACTGGAAGTTGGCTATGCGCCGAGTGAACTTTGATTCAGTCGCCCAACTCTCCGGTACGTATGGCCTTGAGAGGTCGTCCTCGACGGTCCTTGCGTCTGCCCCGTGATTTATATGCAAATTCGTCGAGGCTTCAGCAGGGGTTGGACCTTGCGATGGTTGGACGAGGGAGAAAATGTATTGCATGCTGGGGGGTATTTCGGGGGGAACTATGTGTAAGGGATGGGGAATGAACATTTGTGGGTGAAAGTGCGACCCTTGGAATGGGGTGGTTGTTGGTGGGTTTTCGCCGGTAAGTTGACAACCGGTGGTGGTACACTTGAAGTGCCCAGGGTTGATTGGTCGAACGTCAATTTTTGTTTGACCTCATTTAGTCGTTTGATCTTTTCCAACTCGGCAAGTTGCGCCAGGATGGCTGCCTTGTTTTGTTTTAAGAAATCTGTCGTTATTCCTCCACCCTTTGGTGAGGTCTCACATGGCTCTTCCTCTTCTGAGTCGGTGTATATGACAGTTCTGTGACATCTACCCCAAAACCCGAACCCGAACGCCCGACTCGAACCCGAAGTTGTTTAACTTTTAAATTGTATTCGTATTTCTTTCTTTAAAATGTAACGCTCGTTATTATTATTGATGACTGCATTGGATTCTACGTTATTCCCGTCTTAATTAAATAATGATATTTATGTCGCAAAATAGTCACGTGTGTCAAATAATTATTATTTGTAATAACGAATCTCAAAATATGTGTAAATATATATGTATATATATTGTTCGTAAAAGAAAACTATTTAAGACGTTAAAAGAAAATCGCCTCTAAGACTCGAAATAGTTTCTTAATGACTAAAACGAACTAAAGAATTAAAAACGTCACTTATATAAACGTTACGTCCCAACATAGTTAAGTTTGATAACTAATATCACTTATAAGTTAACTTTGTGCCAAAACTGTCAAGTCTTGAAACTTAAATTAAAGTTATTAACTCAAGATAAAGTAATTTGGAAACTACAGGGGCTGTTGTGTAACATTATCAAAACCCACTTCTTTTTTCCCCCTTGCGCAGTAGCAGTTCCGGCCAGCCCCTTTTCCTATTTCCGGTCACTGTTTTGTTTTTCCGGCGAGTCTAAAACACGCGTTTTATCACCTCCAAAATTACCGTAAATCTTTCCAAATCTTTCCTAAGCTATTTTCGAATCGTTTACTAACCAAAATACGTGTAATCACGGCTCCAATTAAACCGAATCAAATCCGTGACTTTATTACAAAATCCCATTACCTTATTTGAACCCGTAATCGATGAAATTATATCCCATTATACTCCATATTGCTCGACAAACATAAATCATTCACCAAAAACGTCCCTTTTCCCTCAACAATTATCCAAACCCGGCGAGCAAAACCCAAATTCCGGCGACTTCATCGTTTTTCACCTTCCGGCGTTGTAACGGGTATTATTTATGTTCGTTTGAATCGTCTTGATCATCTATAACTGCTCAACCCATCAACTTCATCTCGTTTCGTTCCAGATTCACAAAAATTAACCAAGAACAGTCGACTTATTCTTCCTATTCGTATCCGTATCAAATCGTCACCAACAAGTAAGTTTAATATACCAAAATGTTCTTGGGATCATGGGGATTAAAAACCCTATGATCGATTTGTCTTTGATTTACAGATTAAAACGAATTTGGTGATTCTTTGATCTACGGCTTGAATGCTGAAAGTGGGTATTGTTAATTAAAAAGGGTTAAAATAATTTAAAATCAGTTCATTTAACAAAAGCAAATCTGGTCTAGTGGTGGAGGTTGTTTGATGTTCATGCAGAGGTCACGGGTTCAAAACCCCTTTCCTGCAAACTTATTAATTTATTATTTTTAAGTCCTTTTACCCATTGTTAACATCAAAATTTTAATTACAAATCAACTAATAAATAATATCTTTTATATTAAATGCATTTAAAGTTTATAAAACTTATGATTTCTTGACTTAAATATTAATGTTAAATGTTTATAAGTATTTTGGGTTATACAAATATTAAAGTAAAATACCAAAAAGAAATATTTATAGTATATATAAAAATACAATCACGTTTCGTATCAAAAATTACAATCCGTAATTCAAAACCCTAATTCCTAAATTTTAATTCAAAATCTTAATTCCCAAATTATGATTCAAAACCCTAACTCTCAATTTATAATCTAAAACCCTAAATCCCAAATCCGAAACCCTAGATCTCGGATTTGTGACTTTTGTTTCTATTCGTTCGTTTCTAAGTTGGTTTTTTCCAACTAATTAGGTGGTACCAATATTTGGGAGACTCTCGGTTCGTTATAGCGACATTTCTTTTTCCGGTTATCTTTGCTTGTTAAGGTGAGTAAACTCGCACCCCTTTTTACTGTTTACGTTTTTGGGGCTGAAATACGTGTTTCTATGATACTACGCTCTTTTCTTTTGTTTCTATTTTTCTAAATGAGATCATTAGATGTGTTAATCTTGTTTGGCCACATGATGCAAAATTATGTGTTAGACAATAGTATTTATATTATCTTGTAATTTCCACCGGTATGATATTAGCGCTAATGGCCTGACAAGCCCACCTACACTAATGGCCTGATAGGTGATTAGACCCGGCAATTCTTTGGTTGATTCTATGTTACTAAGTTACTACATGTGATACTTGTTGCTACGATGCTATGTCCCTTTGATACTTAAACATTTATTGATAATTTATATATATCGAGACGGTTAAATGACGGTTAAACGGTAATTATCAGTAATTGTAACATGAGTGGTTCCTCATGACTTGTTGCTAAAGGTTACCCTGCGGGGTCTATGATACTTGTTTCTATGTGTTTCTATGGTCACGGTTGAGATATATAATGCAATTGCTATACACATAAGATTGCGAAACATATTTATAATGATCTCGGATTTCATACTATGTACTATTAACTGTGTTTTACTCACTAGCTAATTCTTTAGCTAACTTATTTTACACGTATTTCAGGTGAACTTTGAGTCGTTTAAGCTTCGAGACATATAGGATGCTTTTGGACCTAGAATAAATGAATAATAAATTACTATTATTGTTGACTTTTATTTCCGCTTTATCACTATTTATTCCTCATTTATGTCATGACATTATTACTTTAATGATATTAAAATATGTGTTTAGTGCCATGTGCTTTGTACTATTGATATCCAATTCACTTGACGCGCCCGGTGTTTTCCGCCGCCGGGCGGGGTGTCACAAGTTCCTCTCTAGGTCATGGATGACAAATATGCGTTTGGTCCCGGAGGAACCGGTTGATTGTTGGCATTTCCTCCCGGTGCTCCGGGAGGTTGAGGGTTAGCTTCAGGAGGGACTTCCGGCTGGGTTGATGATTGACTCATCTCACGGATCGTTCAGTTGAGTGGGGTCTGGTTGCTTTGGGGTTTGATATTCCTCAAGAGCGTCCCATGGATGGCGCCACTTGTTGCACCCAAATTCTGGGAGCAATCTATATAACTAGGTAGGGTCAGTTCTGTGAGACGAGTAGTGGTGATAGATGGATGAACAGATATTTGCAAAGAGAATGTTTCTTGATTTGGAATTGAATGAATCTTAATGCTTTACAAAATATGTATTTATACATGCTTCTAGAACATTCCTTTATCTATGTGATAATAGTATCTTTCTGACTAGGTTTCGATCCATTTGTCTGTCGTGTGTTCCTTTTGTCAGGTCTTGTCACCTTTATTGTTATCACCTTGCCTTCTTTGAACGGCTATATTTTCAGGTCGCCAGGAGGGGAAACAATTATTTTGTTTGTCAAGTTACTCATTCCCTCCGGGCATATCGTAAAGCCCGGTCAAATACTTCGCCCGTTGATGTTGACCTGACTCCTGCCAGGGAAACTTTATGTGTTATTTCTCCCGGCGGCCGGCACTCCCCCGGTCTCGGTCTCCCATAGGTCCGGAGTCAGGCTTGGGGCTTGGCATAGCCTGGATGGTGACGACCTAACCTCTTCAATCCTGATACTTAAAACCGTAAGATAAAATGGTATCCTCATACTCAAACCGATGAAAATTGTACTTCGTAATGAAAATTGAAGGGTAGCCCGGGATACCCATAGGCTCTTGATAGCTCCATCCATGCATGCTTCCATCTTGAAGTAGGATGAATGATTAAGGTACACCATATCCTTTTCATCTTTATTATAATTTTTTTCTTGTATTTGGGGCTTTTAGCTCCTTAAGGTACACCATAACCTATTTGTTGTTAATAACATAGGTCAAAAGCCAAGTACATGAACAGTACAACTATAGTGCTCTAAAATAAACCTTTCCCACAAGTTATCTCAATACACCATGTCTAATATCTCCCAAGATATCATGAGGAAAGACAAGATATGTAAAGTAAAAGGTAGGAGAGAGAACTTACACCAAAATAATAAAAACCATTTACTGCATACTTCTAAGGTGCTGCAAGCAACTAGAAATAGAAATAGAAGGTGCGACGGCCGAGGGCCGACCTCGAGCCAGGAGCACCTGATATTCTCAGATCTGCTTTGAACATTGATTTGACAACACATCTATACTTTATGCATATATGTTGCAACTCTTTGATCTCAGATCATAATTCAACCTCTGATGCTTGCACTCTACTTTCAAAACACACACACACACACACACTCCAAATCCTTTGTTCAATACTTTGTGATTTCTAACCTCAAACACTTATATAATTAACCGAACTATAAACTGGATTTAGAAACATCGTTACTACCATCCTTACCATAATCTTGTTGTAGCAATAAGTGGCACCCACCGTGGGGCAGCGTTGCTTAGAACATATTTCCGGTAGTTCTTGTCATTGTTCCTAAGTTTTTATTTCTTTATGGCTGAGGAAAACCATCCTCCTGAGTTCAGGTCATCTACGACACTTAATCAGTCAGCCTCTAGCCATACATATGCTAAAATGGCTGGACAAACTACTCCGGCGACGGACGAACCCTAGGTCGAACCGTCACTCCAAGACTTGCAATTTTTTCGCACTCTGTCCCCTTCACGAGTGGGTTTATCGTCACCAAGGCATGATCTATTTTTCCTTGTGGAAAAGGTAGACTTAACTCCCGAAGAGATACAGGGACATTTTTTGCAACTAAGGGAGCTGATGAACGGATATGTTAGTGAAGAACGAGCAAAAGGGGTAAGAGTTAGACTTGCATATGATGATGAGCCAGGAATAACTCTTACTCCACCACCACCACCATTTTGTTCAACAATTTCCCCATCTACACCTCGTTGGACTCCAAGAGAGACCCCCAATAGATCGGCTGAAAGAGTGAACCAGTGAATTTTACCAACGGTAACTCCAAGAAACTTAGAGCTCACTATGGACAAGATATTTCACCAACCTTCGGTACCACCTCCATGGCCACATCTTTTGACGAGGCTTTTAGGTCACTACCCTTGCTCTAAAGTGTAGTCTCTTCCATACAGGTCCTAGCAAGTTGTTCAAGCCCTTCACCGTTCACACCTCAAGGATTCACATATCCTAACTACATGCATCCATAAATGGCAGCCTTCATGATGGCTCAGGCTGCTCAACAATGGGGAAGGACATACCTATGGTTACTTCCGCCTTTATGCTCCCCCCAGACAGGCCCTCGAGCTTCAAGTGTTCCCATCACTAGCCAACCCACTCTTACCCAACAAGTGCCTTACCAAGTGGCCACACACGAGGTAGGACCTTTCAGACAAGTGATACCAAGTGAGCCCTCGAAGCCTTACATATCGAGCTCCTTATCATACTTCTCGGAAGAAATCGCAACTTTAAGTTCTAGACAAAGATCAATATGCCATCAAACGTGAAAACATACGATGGGACGGAAGATCCAGAAGTCCATCTTCAAGTGTTCACCGGAGCAGCCTCCATAGAACGCTGGACCAACGCAAAGTGTAGGCATATGTTCATGCCAACGCTTGTTGGATCTGCTCGACTTTGGATCAGTAGCTTCCTAGAAGGGAGCATACACTCTTAAGGCGACTTGCATAGAAGCTTCTTAACGAACTTCACATAGCAACGAAGATACACCAAAGACGCAGCAGTGCTTTATCAGATCCAGCAAAGAGAAATCGAAGACTTGAGAATGGAGAGATAAAAAAATTAAGGGTTGAGCTACAATGGAGCCACGAAAAAAATGTGTGTTCCGGCTTCTTGAATGCCATATGGCCAAAAATACTCCTAAGAAACCTCCATGAAAACATCCCTCAAACAATGAAAGAGACCTTTAAGCGTGATGAAGCTTACCTTCTAGGGGAGGAAGCACTCGACAACAGGAAGCAGGCTCGATAACCCTGGAAAGGAAACTCATCCCCGAACAAAAAGCCACAGTTTCAACCCTTTGTGGAACGATGATCTCATCGCCATTATGACCACAAGAGAAGGGATGACAGGATAGAATCCCCACACTCAAGTAAGGATCAAGACTAAGAGAAGCATGTGTTTACTGTGCTAACAAAAACACATTTGGAGGTCTTCACAACTGAGGAAGCTAGGTACAGCTTCAGACCTCCTAGACCCCTCACCAAGCAGGTTAGTAAACGAGTCACTTGAAAATTTTGTGTCTTTCACAATGATGTTGGTCACCACACCCGTGACGATTTTCATATGAAAAATAGAATCGAAGAAGCTATTAAATCAGGTGATTTGGCCCACTTAGTGAAATAGTTCAAAGAGATAAAAAGGTAAAAAGGGGGCAAAATGCAACATGGTATAAAATATCCGTCAACACAAAATTATGTTGGTGAGCATACCGGTTTGATTACATAGCATAGTTATGAATAAATCTCAATCCACATGTTTAAAGTATACCAAATTGTGTTTCATACTAGCATGCAACGACTATAAATCAATCCAAAGTGTCCACTAGCGTATCCTTAACACCGAAGTGACTAAGGCCGTGTGCGTACCCTTATTGCCGAAGCAAATAAGGTCGTAAAGAATAACTTAACAAAGACCCAACAAACGGGGCGGATGTGCTAGTCCTATAGCGGCATAGCGCTATACTTATTAAGGGAGGCTTGCAAAGTTAATGATAGATAGCTTGCATATGAATGTTTGCATGTATTCACAAATAGTATAACATGTAAGCATGTTTAAAGGATTGAGTTTTAGAGTGAGTTTGATTGAATGTGTGATTTAGTGTGTTTAATAATGGATACATGTTGCAACCCAAATAGTGTTTAAAGCGTAAAAAGGGTGTAGTATGACTCACGATTTGTAAAGTAATATCCACAAAGTGAGAAAACAAGCTTGAGAGAAGTAATCACCAAGGTCACCCTATATTGGTGAATAAGGTGTGTATAAGTATAGGAATTTGTAATTGGTAGTGAATGAAAAGTATATGTTTGAAAATACATAAAAAAATATATACTACTTAGACACTTATTTGGACACTATTACTTGTGTGTGTTTTTCATGAGTGTTAACACTCATTAGAAGTCCAAAATAAGGAATCATAAGATTAGTATATCGTACACCTTAACACATAATATTTAACCATGGATTGTGTTAATATTATGGTTCGGAGATAGTATTATATGTATATGTATATATATATATATATATATATATATATATTATCAAGTATAGTCATGTATTGTCAAGCATGGAGGCATTATAACCTCAAGTTTGTCACCAATGCACAAAACCATCAACATTGTTGATGATTCGGATGGTCATGAGTACAAGAAAGGAAATACATAAATAAAATGACTTCTTTGTTTACTAAGTAATCAAGTAAGGAATGGTGGAAATTTTAGTTGTAGAACCAAGGTCCTCAACATCACCATTTCTATACCATAACACAAGTCCTCCAACATAGTTGTTTGGAAACATGGTTCGGTTCCACTCACTTCTTATTTGTATATTACTTAGTGGTTTTAAGAAAGATATATAGGAAGGCATATGAGCCATAAGTTTTTGGAATAAAACCTTAACACAAGTTATACAACATAATATTTGTTGGTAACATGGTTTGGTACGAATATATTCCGAGAAACAAGCAAAACAACAAAAAAAAGAATTAGTTTTATAAAGTTTTAAGAGAAATAATCCTAACTTGAATCTCGAAATGGTGATTTACCAAACTTTATTTTCCTTGGAAAATATATGGTAAGTCCAAGAGGATGTTTCAAGTATTTAGGAAGAAGAAATAATGTAAGATAAATGAAAGCAGAAATTAAGAAAAATGAAAGAAGAAATTTCGAAAAAAATGAGAGAGGAATAAAAATGATAAAAATAAACTCACAAGATGTTCATGGAGATTTCTTGCAAAGAAATGGGTGAAGTTTTTGGAAGGGTTGAGAGAGTTTGAGGGAAAGAGTTTAGAGAGGTGGGAGTGATTTATGAGTGATTTGAGTTGATATTTATAAAGGAGAATTAGGGTTGAGCATTAAAAAAGAAGGTGGTTGGCTAAAATTTCAAATGTGGGCCCTCAATTTATTTATTAGTTGTTTTGTACTATAAACTTAGATGTAAGTATGTTTTTGGGTAATTTTAACATAAGAACCATAAGTACTTATAAAATCATCTCTCGAAAAATATAAATCTTGATAAGTTGGTAAATTTTGCGTTAAAATGTGTATTCGAAATTATTTAAGCGTTATGGAAGAATATAATCAACAAGAATGATATAAAAAGAGTACCTTTACTATGATAAAGTGTTGACACTATAAAGAATGAATAAAGAGTATGATTACATTTGAAATAAAAAAACAATAATATACGGGACGTTACAAGAGGGTCCTTCCTTTAGGCGAGATCGATAACTCTCAAAGTCTACCTCAGGGATGGAGACCTCTCTAGGGTTGAGGAACTTACATTCGATGTGGTACGATACCCTTCCCATTACAAAAGCATATTCGGGCGTAGAGGTATAAGTGTTTTCCAAGCAATAGTCTCAACAGGTCATGAGATGATGAAGTTTTTGACAGAAGGAGGAGTTGCCACCAAGAAGCCTACGGCAGAATCCTTGCTCATAGCCTCTCCTGAAGAAGGTTTGAACTCTGAGATGAATCAGGTCATAGAGCTGAGTCTCAATACTTCATATCCCGAACAGACACTCAAGGTTAAGAACAACCTTTCTGGTCACATTGTGAGAAAATTGATAAAATTCTTGCAGGAAAGCCAAGACGTCTTCGCATGGTACCCGAAATACATGACAGGCGTCCCTAGGGACACTTCTAAACACTCACCCCGGTCACAAGTCGGTTGTTCAAAATAAAAGAAGCCTGGCGCCTGAAAGAAGCTTAGCTGTTAACGAAAAAGTAGAGAAGTTTGTAATAGAAGGTACCTCCCAGCTTCCAACTTCTAGATCCTAGCTTCCACCTAATCTCTTTTAGAAAAATGATTAACATATCTTTCAATAACATAATATATGGTTATTATACACTGACTTTGCAAGCGTGTATTTTGAGAGAAATCAAATATCATTCTTAGGTAGCAAAACTTGTGCTAGTTAAAAAGCATAATGGATCGTGGAGAATGTGCATAGATTTTAAAGACCTCAATAAAACTTGTGCTACCCCCTCCCTGAAATCGACAGGAAGGGTGTTTTCTGGACGCTTACTAAGGATATGGCCGGATTCAGATGAAGAAGGATGATGAAGAAAAAATTGCATTTCACACTGACAAATGAATCTTTTGCTACACAAAGATGTCATTTGGCCTGAAAAATGCGGGGGCAACATATGAAGAAGGACGCTTACTAGGGATATCACCAGATTCAGATGAAGAAGGATGATGAAGAAAAAACTGCATTTTACACGGATAAATGAATCTTTTGCTACACAAAGATGCCCTTTGGCCTGAAACATGCGGGGGAAACATACCAAAGATTGATAGATCAAGCTTTTTCAGAGCAAATATGGAAGAAAATGGAAGCCTATGTCGATGACTTGGTGATTAAAACCCAAACTTAAGATGATATTGTGGGCGATATGGAAGAAACCTTCAAGAACCTAAGAAGAATAACATGAAGCTCAATCCGACAAAATGTTCTTTCCGTTTCGAAGAATGTAAGTTCCTTGGACGCATCGTAGATAAACAAGGTATCAATACTAACCTAGTCATATACAAGCTGCGCTTTATATGAAATCCCCACAAACACAAAAACAAGTGCAAAGTCTCACTGGCAAAATCATTGCACCTAAGCGCTTTTTACCAAAATCGGCCGACAAGTCACTTCCTTTCTTCAGAACTCTAAATCTTACTACTAGAAAAAGAAGTCCTATAGTTTACAACTCTTCTTCCTATAGGAATTTGCTGTGTTGACAAAAAAGATTTCAAGTGGACAATAGAGGCAAAAGCTGCCTCCCAAGATCTCAAAAAACAAATAGCTTTCTACTGACCATCACTACCCTTGTGGTAGGAGAGCTTATCACTGTTTACCTCTCAGTAGGTACTTATACAGACAAGCTAGAAGCTAAGGTCAGGAGTCATAAGCTATAAGCTTATGCTCGTTTACTTTTGTGCAGGTATGGAAGCAATGACGTAAAAAAATTATGAGGGACGGAATTTTCTACTACGTTTTGGCTTGGGTACGGTTCATTGATAAAATACATCGTTAAAACGGTTTTCATGCCAACTCTTAAAATACATTGTTAAAACGACTTTTCAAACTCTTAAAAAACATAGTTAAAACAATTTTCAAACTCTTATATATGCATATATCTAGAACCGTATTGAAATAAATAGATTAATAGACTTATTAAATCATCATTGCTTTTTAAAAATATGTTATCTTTTTCTAGTATTAAGAAACTCACTCAGGTGTTAGAATGGTTCTAAAAATCATTAGAAAAATAAAATCAAAATATATTTACATTACACAGTTTTACTCATATTTAAGTATTTGATAACTTTTTAAATATTTATAATTAATTTTTTTTCTTATAACATGCAATAATGATGAGATTTGGTATGTAAAACTTTGGAGAAAACAAAACGAGTATCGTTTTTAATATAAAATATATTGTCCTTTTAGAAAACAATAAATGACCTTGATTATTGTGAATCTCATCTTCTTCATCTTGCACCTAAACTCTTTTACAAACTTCCAAGAGTTGTATCCGACAAGAAATTCTAGCACCACTTTAAACCAGACCCTTTGCAATTGCTTATGTTGTACTTTCCATGGGGGGCAATAGCAAAATCTTAAGAGGGGCTTTCGGGATTTTCCGATATGTATAACATTAAAAGAAAAAGTTGATGAGGTGTGGCAGCTCTCCCTTGCCGGTAAGTAGGTCCGCCCCTGTATAGAAGCTGTGAGCGCAGTGCTTGTGGTAGAGCGAGCTAAAGTAGAAATGCCAATTTATTTCATCAGCAAGGACCTGAAGGACTCCAAGATCAATAAAACCCCTATGGAAAAATTGGTTCTCGCTTTGGTATATACCTCAAAGCGGCTGAGAAGATACTTCCAAGCTCACCATGTTAGGGTATTGACTGACCAGCCCATCAAATCCGTGCTCGAAAAGCCAGAAAATTCATAAAGGTTAGCCAAGTGGGTAGTTGGATTAGGAGAACACAACATCGAATACTCTCCAAGAAAATCCATCAAAGCTCAAATCTTGGCTGAGTTCCTGTCAGAAATTACCGAAAAACCCAAAGAAGTAAACCAGGCAATAGCTGAAGAAGTCAAAGAGCTCAAGCCGAAATCAACATGGACCTTATTCACCGATGGAGCGTCCAGTGTAGAAGGGGCTGGATTAATCATAAATGATCCCCTTGGAACCGAATACACTTACGCGCTTCGTCTTGAGTTCCCATGTACCAACAATGAAGCTGAGTATGAAGGGCTTATACCTGGCCTACGGATAGCCAGAAGTATGAAAGTTGAGGAACATGAAGCCTTTGGTGACACCAGGTTAGTAGCTAACTAAGTGAATGATGAGTACACAGCAAATGAACCATCCATGATCAAGTACTAAGCCAAAGTCAAAGACTTGATGAAAGAATTCAAAAGTTGCACCCTCCAACAAGTCTTCAGATCAAAGAATAACCAGGCTGATGCCTTGAGTAAACTCGCTTCGCTGACCTTCACCCATTTAACCAAGAAAGTATTAGTTGAGGTCCAGGAAACTCCTTCCATCAGCGAAGTAGAAGTATAAGATGTAATTGGTGAAGACCAAGAAACATGGATGACACACACTGTCAACTTCCTCAAAGAAGGGAAGCTTCCTCAATACGAAGTTGAAGCCTCCAGGCTCCCTGCCAAGGCTGAACACTACATCCTTGAAGATAATTTGCTATACAAGAAGTCATACCTTTCTCCTCTTTTGAGGTGTGTAGGGCCAGAACAAAGCAAATACCTCATTCAGGAAGTTCATGAAGGGGTATGTGGTGCACATGCTGGGCAATGATCAATCATAACAAGGTTGATAAATTTGGGTTACTATTGGCCCACAATGTACGCAGATGGTTTCGAAGAAATTAGCAAATGCGAAGGTTGCCAGCTACACGCTCCAGTCAAGGCAAACCTAAAGCATGATGTAGTTCCGGTCATGGCTGCTTGGCCATTCTTCAAATGGGGCATTGACATCGTTGGTCCCTTTCCTGAATCGCTAGAAGGGTCAAGTTTGTGACACCCGACAAATGCAGGTTAACTTCGTCAGTTAAACTCTGTTAATCACGTTAACGCAACTATACTTTTCATTTAATTTGATGAATTAAATGTGCAAACTGTTACACGAACATACACACGAAACGACCACACGAGTCAATACCCGGGCGTTGGTGATCTTAAATGAATACAAATATAATAATAATATATTTTAACTATTATGTGTGTTTAATTGTTGGACTTTCGGGAAACCGCGTAATTTTCCGGTTTTAACCGTTGGCGGATTTCGGTAGCCATTATGAAACAAAAATGAATATTTGAGAAAGATTTTCATTGTGATTGTAAAACCGAAACAAAACGGGGCCCGTGGATCATCCATGTGACCCATGGATGGCCCAAGGCCCAACCCAACTCAACATTTAACAATAATTAACAAAATTTAACAAAACCCTAAACCTAATCACATAAAAAAAATCGGTTCTTTGGCTCTTTCCTCCCCTTGGTTGCGGTCGCACATTACACACATATACAAGATTGTTTTTGTTGCTTGTTGGTTCGATTTTTGGTGATTTCGGTTGTTAATTGAGTTTTTGAGAGCAATACTATTAAGTGTTTATCTTAATTTTTGATATATGTTACGAAAATTTCAAGTCTTGAAAACCCTAGATCATCCAAAATGGCTAAATGGTGATTTTGTTGTGGAAATGGGATATAGATCATGTGTTAATTGTTATTTTGATAATTGGAAACCGAAACAAATGAAAAATTGAAATGTTGAGAAATTAGGGTTGTTATGAAGTTAGTAAGATTTGATGTTGCATGCTAAATATTGATGAAATAGGATTGATCGTGTGGTTAGGTGATAAATTGTATGAAGATTAGTTATTTGGTTTTGCAAGTTCATGAACGTTTTGTTTGATTACTAAAAATAGTAACTTTTGTGTAAGTGATCATGTGGGATTGCATGTTATGGACGTCTAATGATTGATATGGATTTACTAACATGTTTGTAAGATGTGTTAGACGAATTTTGGTTATTTGAACGTGTGAATCCGATTTGGTTTGGAACACTTACTAAATGTACAAACTTTTTGACACGGAAATTGACTAGGAAGCATGTTTAGTAATTTCGGATATACAAACATGATTTGGACTTGCATATGAATGATTGTAGACATGGGGTGATTGGTAAATGTACTTTGATCATACTATGGCATTATAGGCATTATTTGGTTAGTAGAACGATTGCTTAAAATTGTTTTTGTCGAAGTCTAAATGGTGTGCTAATAACTAGGGTGCCATGATGAAAGTTGCTACTTTGCTAGTTGCACAAAGCATGTAAACACTATATTATGCCTAGAAGTGACCATTCATGTCAATGTGTTTTATATTGGAAACTATAAAGGGTTAGTATGTGTTGTTGACTTGTGTAACATGCTATGGTATTTGTGTATTAGTTGACATGCTTAGGAATGTTGAATTATGCAAATACACTTTAGAGGTTCGACTTTCCTATAAAGGAAACTTTTGTGAAATTTAAAATTCAATTTGTTGAATGCGAGACGTGTGATGTAGTATGTAATTATGGTATGGCCAAATACACCAAATGCAACATATTTACACTTAACAAATCACCAACGGGTCGTGGGTCAACTCGGGTCAACTAAAAGTCAAACTTAGACCAAAAGTCAACTAAAAGTCAAACTTGGACCAAAAGTCAACTAAAAGTCAAACTTGGACCAAAGTCAACTGAAAGTCAAATTTAGTCAAACTTGGTCAAAAAGTCAAACGTGGTCAAAAAGTCAAACTAAACCACACTCGCATAAACTGTTGACCATTTGGATGCATAGGGTACTATGACCCTACATGAACGCACATTAATCGACCTATTGTTATTTAGGTTGTCGTATTATATACTGTGTGTGCTGTTAACTATTTTGTTGTGCAACCTAAGGTGAGTTTCACTAAACTGCACTTTTACTGTTTTACCCTTTTATGGGCTGAACACGGACGATTACTTTTACGGATTTACGAATTCTGTATGTCGCATGTCTGGATTAGAGCACTTTTATTTTGTTCATGAAAGACCTCATGGATACCTAGTTGACCGTTTGTATTTGTGAAATAGCGGGGAAATTTTGAGTAGTACTACTGGGTTTGACAAACCCCAGCCGGGCTAGTCGCGCTAGCACGACATAAGGACCTGTCGAACGGGTGTTGAATGACCTAACATACTTACAGTGCATCCTGCTGGCATGTACGAACAGGCAAACTACACTTAAGGTGTACATACGTCAGCTTCGGTCAGATACATTACGCCTCTAAGGACATGTGCTGTAGATTAGCTACCTACAATGACATACTTAATTTATATATCTGCTTGCAACTGAACTACTTGCTTTTATACTACTATGTGAACTCACCAACCGTCGTGTTGACACTTGTTAGTCTTTCACTGTTTCAGGTCATTGAGGTACAATGCACGTAGGGCATGGCATGGCGTCCTCGCAAACATTTAAAGCATTTCTTGCATTAAAAACTTTGTTTTGGGATTTGTAAACTATTTAAACTACGTGTCTTGTGTCGGGCGTGTGTTTTTGCGCATTTATTTTCTGCATGGTTTGGGTTTGCTTAAACTTACTTATTTAATACGCTTCCGCATAACTGAAAAACTAAATACTCTGATTGTCGTTCAAACTACCGCATTTAATGGATAAACGTTTGGTTTTCAAAACTCATAGAGTCGTTCGGTGTAATTAATGACTGGATCCTGGTTTGTCACGTCTCTAACGGTGAAACTCTGTTAGTGGATTTGGGGGTGTGACAGATTGGTATATGGTTCTAAGGCTGTCATGCCAGCCGAAATCGGTGTCAACACAAGACGAAGCCGTAAAAGAAACAAGGAGGACAATGATAGGGAAATCCTATTAAATTTAGATCTCTTGGAAGAAGCTCGGGACCATGCTCTGATCCGAGAGGCCATGTACAAGTAGAAGCTAGAAGCCTACTACAACTCAAGGGTCAAGAAAGAAGTGTTCAAACCAGGAGATCTAGTGGTTCGAAACAATGAAGCCATTAAGCAAGAAGGCCTCGGGAAGCTTGGGCCTAAATGGGAAGGGACATCATCAAAGAAGTTCACAGGGGAGGGTCCTACAAGCTAACAGACTAAGAAGGGAATATGATTCCACGTAATTGGAATAGAAAACACCTAAAGCATTTTTACCTTTAAGTGAAACTATGATGTAACAAACTATGGTGGTGTAATCATGCAAATGAAATGAAATTGAATCTTTTGGTTAAAAATTCTATGTTATCCTATCAAAGGTTGAGTCCCTCCTAAATTGAACTTCATGGGGTCTTGAACTACACCTCCCCATGAAAAAGGGTTGAGCTCCTAGGCCATAACACTCAACAGGAAACAATGCGCTATACTTACCTGTATAAAGGGTGAATTCCTAAAACAATTAAATTTCATGGACTTGAAACTAAAATAACAGGGTCAATCCATGAAAAAGGGTGAGCCCCTTACATCAAACCGACTCCATAAGTATAAATAAAAAAGTTAACTTATAAAACAAAGTCCACAAACATGAAAAGCCATTGTGGCAGTTTATAGATAGGATAAGTTGATTCAAACTATTTCTCGCTTATGTAGGATCTAGTGTCTGCAGCATCACATCTCAACATAACATAATAACAAGGCTAACACACAACCATACAAGCCTAACAAGGCATAAGACACAACCATAAAAGCTTAACAAGGCTACAAACATAAGGAAACATATTGTTTTCAAGGTTAACATAAGACCACACAAATAAAATAGAAATTGTTTAAAGGGCCACACACAGCCACAAACTGGTGAAATAATGTTTTGAAACAGGAGACACTAATACCAAATCATTGAGGGTCAGAAGGCCAAGAGGAATGAGAGAAGCTAGGAAAAGCATCATCTTTAGATGGATCAACATTCAAGACATCTTTGGAGTCGGCGAGAGTAGCCTCACTAGAACACTTGTCAGGAGAAATACCTTCAGAAGTGGTGCCGCTGATCTGCTTCGAATGAGTAGCAAGGTCCTTTAACACTTCGGCAACGTTCTTCTCCGCGATCTTCAACCTATTCAAAGAAACAGCAGGAAGATCCACATGATCCTTAGTTGACGAAGAGGGAAGCAAACGCTTTATACCAAAGACCTTGTCAGCAGCTTCCTTACTCAGCCCTTTGAGTTCAAGGATTTGAAGGACGGATAAAGGTTGACCTTGACATTGAAAAAGCGCCTGCACAAAAGTATAAGAAGTGGTTTCCAGTACCTTGATAGCGCTATAGAACTCATCAGCAGAATCTGGTTTGTACTCCTTGCATGCTTCCAAAGAGGCACCCTTAAGGAAGTTGGCATAACCAGACAGCAAGCATTGGTGACAACCATAAGCAAGAGCCTTCTTGTAAGTCATGGAAAGTGGCGCCTTGAACTCAATGTTGTTAAGCAAGTATATCACCACTTGCTTAAACCCTCCTGAATCAGCCATTTATTGGCTTCCCCAAGACGTTCATTCTCTTCCATCACTTCCCACTTTGGCTTTTCCCAAATCTAGTTGTTTAACCTGACGCTCCAACCTCGACCTGTCAGCTTCTAACTCCCACATGCCAGCTTCAAGCTCCTCGCGTTCGGAAGCTAGCTAAGATTGAAGGGCAGAAAACTGAGAAGCAAGATCATCCTTTTCAAGGGTCAACTTCTTGATGGATTCGGCTTGCTCCCTAGATACATTGTCCACCTCCCATTTCGGTGCTGACAAATCAGTAAAATCCTTGTATGTGTCCCTCTAACGATCGATAACCTCTGGTACAAGTGCCATGAAACATGCCTCACAGGTGGAAAACTTTTTCAACAACTTTGTATTTTCAAGACAATCATTATGTTGGCTTCTCGACAAAAAAGCAGCTTTAGAAAAGTGTCCCGCATACCAACTTGCTACTCAGGGATATAAAGCTCGTCCAGGTCAAGATTTTCATCAGCTAGCCCCGAGGCCGGAACCTAAGGCTCTTTCATATTGCTTGTTACCCTACAGTTTTTTGGACGAGCTCGCACCAACCTTCTTCACTTTTAATGGGCCACCCATCTTCCTAACAGATTTACCAAGCTGAACCATAGTACTCAACAACATTTAGAAAAGAACTTTGAGAAATGGTACCTTAAATTAGAATGTTCAAAATGGTGGGTGTAGAGCCCCACTTTGCCAGGAACGATCCTACTCACGGGCGATTTGGCAGGAGGAATGCAAGGGTTGAGCGACGATGGAATCCCAAACTGCACACGGAACTCGTCAACGTCTCTCTGTGAAAGACGAGATAACTGGGAACTCATGTCACTTTTGGCCATGCTCGGAGATGAGGAAACAACGAAGGTAGAAATGGGGATTTGGAAGAGAAAACAGATGAAAAAATTGAAAGAAATAAGCGGTCAAGGTATAAAAAGAAAAAGAATAAGTTATGTGCAAATCCCTAAAAAAGGGGGAATGATAACCGACAGCCAGATGGGGAGCTACTAGCCCATTGCATCAACTGCCGCAGACCTAACACGTCTTGTCACGTCCCATCAAGCAGATCACATCCCTTCACCTGCCAGCTAATAACCATGGAATAGGCGGCCAAGAGCTGGAAGCTTAAAAACTAATGCAAAGAAGAAAAACTTCTAAGTCAGAAACACTTACGACTAACATCACAAGTGCTTATGATTGGGGGCTGATAACATAGGTCAGTTGACCACATGGTTAAGGAGCCAGAAGCCCGAAGCCGAATCTAGAAGCCAAGTACATGAACAGTACAACTACAGTGCTCTAAAATAATCATTTCCCACAAGTTATCTCAATACACCCTGTCGAATATCTCCCGACATATCATGGGGAAAGACAAGATATGTAAAGTAAAAGGAATGAGAGAGAACTTACACCAAAATAGTTAAAATTATATATTGCACACTTCTGAGGTGCTGCAGGCAGCTAGAAATAGAAGGTGGGACGGTCGAGGGCCGACCTCGAGTCAGGAGCTCCTGATATTCTCAGATCTGCTTTGAACATTGATTTGACAACACATCAATGCTTTATGCATATAAGTTGCAACTCTTTAATCTCATATCACAATTCAACCTCTAGTGTTTGTCCATCCACTCTCAAAACACACACACTCTAAATCCATACTTAGTGATTTCTAACCTCAAACACTTATACAATTAAGTAATTAACCGAACCATAACCTAGACTTAAAAATATCATTATTAGTATTCTTACCATAATCTTATTATAGCAACAAAAAAAAATAATATATCCTCTCTCGTTCGATCATAATTGATGCTTTACAACCATTCAGTTTATTGGTTAATTAACAAAGTAGCCTTTAATTAAATAATCACAATATACATCATGATGCATTAATGGCCCAATATAATAAATTAAAAAAACATCCATCAAGTAATGACGACAAGCTGAAACATATATCTTGAAAACTGGTCCACAATTCGCATCTTCCCATGGACCATTGCACCGGTCTTTACGGCCTTTTGGAGCCTGTTTAATGTCTCCACTAACTTACAATATTATTTATGTGACTATAACACGTACATATATATCCATAGAGTTTTTTTTTTTACTTTAATGTGGAATTCAATAAACTTTAGCAAGAGCTAGTCACATGTATAATCCGAAAAGATCAAAATCAGACAAGTATAATCAAGTAAAAACTAAAGGCACACCACTTTTCTCATTTAATGTTCTAGCACTTTGATCTATTCCTCAGCCATAAAAACGATATTGCCTTGATACATCAGTAGCTGTGATCGAGGGCTGGAAACCTTTGAAAATTTGTTCTCCTTGTCTCCATAGACCATACACACCATATAGTATACAATAACTTAGATCATCTTCTTCTTTATTTTATCTTTTGAAGCAAGGCCATGAATCTTGAGTAGGTCACTAAAGGAGAATGTGAAAATATGAGGTACTTTTAGCCACATATTCATAATCGACTAAATGAGGCTTATGAAGCTACACGAGGTGAAAACATGATCATTTGAATTGATTTGTTCACCACAAGTTGGACATAAAGAGTTTTGGACTAGGACCCCTCACATAGAAAGGGCTTCACGGGTTGAAATTATATCCAGATTTGCTTGCCAAACAAGAGTATTAACTTTCGGAGACACCCAACTGTTCCACGTAATTAACTTTGGATCTTATGGTTGATTATGATTATCAAGTTTCATTCTGATAAAGTGAACTTAGGGATGAAATTTTGGTACCGAGTAGCGGTACCGATACCGGTACCGTATCGACTGAACAATATCAATACCGATACCCATTTTTTCTGAAATTCGGTACCGGTACTGGTACTTTACCGGTTAGTACCATGTTGGTACCTCTTACGTAAACAATAGTTTTTTTATTATATTTTAAATAATTTGAATGTTATGAATGTTGTGTATTATATGCTTAATATTATAAATTGTTTTCTCTAGAACTTTGAGCCATTTTGTAATATTTTTTAGATTATCAAGTTTTAAATTTATTGAATTTGATATGATATTTAGTTAATTTATACCATATTTCATTTCTTTTTCTTATATTCAAGTATATTATATTATAGTTATATTAAAAAGTATAAAATTAAATTGAAATAAGCGAATAAGTTTTATTTAAAAAAAGATAAAACATGAAACTGGTACCAACGTGGTACCAGTACCGAAAAACCGGTACCGATACCGGTACCGTCCCGCTAAATTCGGTACTGATACCCACTTTTCCTAAAAACTCAGTACCGATACTAAGCGATACGATGGTACCGGTACGATCCCGATCTGATCCCTAAGTGAACTATTTTTCCCCATCAACCACATCACCCATATCCATGTGTCCTTATTTTTGTACCACTGTTTAGAAGTCAGTAGTTACACACAGTCTTAGAGGTCTCTGACTTCAGTCTCAGTAGTTGCACCATTACAGTGGATAACTCTTTCAACAACCCTCTATGGCAGACATGCTTGGAATAAGAGCTCGAAGAGGGTTGTCATGAATCCAATGATCGTTCCAAAACAAAGTAGGCTCCTAGTTTCTAATATCCAACTACATAAAAACATAAGGATTTAGATTAAGCCATGTTTAATGATTAAACTAAGAAATAAGATGAGAATTAGAGAAAGGAAATTCATGTTCAAATTATTACGTTTAACATTAAATGATTTAGATATTATGTTTAAGTATATTCCGAATAAAATTATGTTCCTTTATTTCCTTAGGTACTGCAGTATGAGCTGACAAATTTTGATATATGGACATGATAACACGACATGACACAGAATTAACAAGTTTCGTGTTTGATCTTAACAAGTATCGTGTCGTTAACAGGTTAATACGATAAAGACACGTTAACTATCGTGTCTTAACAGGTTAAAGACCTGTTAATATTTAATTAAAGAAAAAGTTGGTGAAGAATTAAGGTGGATATGAACTTTTATGGAGATGAGTAGAAAGATCAAAGACTCCCATAGACTTTTAATATTTTTTGCATATTCGTTTATCAAGTATTATTATTGTTAAAAACTATTTTTATGGACTTTTGTTTTTGTGGTAAGAATTATCGTGTTAGTTCGTATTTAATATTTAACACTTATGATTTTTTTGCAAATTTTATTTTATTTAAAAAGTGAGTTTTATCGTGTAACCTGCTTTTTATCGTGCTCCGTGTTTAGAAAAAAAATTACACGATAAGATATCGTGTCGTGTTCGTGTTTGGGCTTATCGTGTTCGTATTTTATCGTGTCATGTCTTATATATCGTGTTGTGTCTGACACGATTTTCTAGCCCTAATTGTTGCCTGATATTGTATTGTTGTATTTATTCTAGATATTCTATCAATACTCGATATTTAGTTTCAGTGCCATAAGTGTGAAAACAATAAGTAAATGATGGATCGATCGATATAATAATTCAAGATTTTTTAGAGTCAAACTTTAGGCTCCAAAATCACCTATTTAAACGGCAAAGAATTTTGGTATTAACATTTAAATCATAACTTTCAAAATTGACATGTTTAATTTCCTTTAAGATTTCTTTCTCTAATAATATGTAGTTTTAAAATTAAACATAGTATTAACTTATCTAATAATATGACATTAGAATAGTTAAAATATTTAAATTTGTTTTGAGCTGTGATTTATATAACAATATGTAAAAGATTTGATATATGATCCGATTATTTTTTAAAAACAAGAGTTGTTAGGTGTTAATATAATCAGCATATATTAATTATTAGTTTAGTGCCCGCGCTACGCTCGGGAACACAATATTCAAGTGATACTTTTAAGGATATTCGTGAATTTTCCAATCAGTTTTGAGACAAAACCGTGGTAAACCGAAACACATTATATATTTTTAAAAATTAGCTTTTTAGTATAGCAATATTATATACTCAAATTAAAAAGAATAAAGTGCTTAGTTTTATGATGTTGTTTAATTTAAAAAAATTATATAAAAATGTTATGTATATTTATAAAACACTAAGGTCTTTAATTGTATGTTTTTATTAACTTTATCCATAAGTTTTATTTTTAAACCCTATCAAATATAAATCGACTAATGTACACCCCTTGTAGTATAGGGTTAAAAATATAAATTTTCTTAAATTTTTCAGAATTCTCCAAAATATTAGAGGACAAAAAATGTAATTAGTTTTATTATAATATATTTTATATACATATATAATTAAAAAATCATTATTTTGAGATAATCACTCAAATAATGCCACATAAGCCAGAACCTTTAAAAAAATGCCACATAAGCTATTTTGGTTTTGCTATATTATATAAAGATTCAATTGTTAGAATATATAGATATTTAATTCAACTTTTGTTTTTCATGTTTAGAAGGATTTTATTTAATGTAACTAATAAATGTTTTATCATTCATTTGTTATTAAATATTTTTTTGATTGTATTTAGATACTCAAATGAGATTCCAAAATATTACACTTATATTTTTAATTATATATTGTAAAATTTATTCCGTATGTATAGTTGGGTTTTAAACCTATTATATATTATATATATTTAATAAATTAAACCCAGGGTTCAATATATTATGTTTACCTTCCCATAAGAAGATAGTCAAAGATGGAGGCTGTTCGCTCATATATATTTATATATACATGTTGGGATGCTCATTCCTCTCACATCTCAATCTTCGATCTCATTCATTTGTAGCTAACTCTTTTTGCACTCCTTTAGACTTGATAAATAATGGCATCAACTACAATCACCAAATTTGCTCACTTACAAATCCCACTTGAAGACGTACTAAGAGCCACAAACAACTTTCATGATGATCACATCATCGGACGCGGTGGATTTGGTTACGCATATAAAGGACAACTCTTGAAGTCCGGAAGGTTGATGAAGGTTGTTGCGCTGCGGTTAGATCGTAAGCATGGGGAAGGAGACGTCGAGTTCTGGACCGAAATATCAATGCTTTCTCATATGAAGCATACAAATATAGTCTCTATTATTGGATTTTGTGACGAGAAAGATGAAAAGATCATCGTAACCACGTATCAAGCAAAAGGAAGTCTTCGGGAGCATCTAGACAACCCAAACCTCACATGGACACAAAGATTAAGGATATGTGTAGGCGTGGCTCGTGCTTTGAGTTACATCCATTACGAACCAGGTCGTGGTTATGGTGTTATACATCGTAACATAAACAGCTCCACAATTGTATTAGATGACAACTGGAAAGGCATGTTATCCGGATTTAAAATTTCGATTAGACAATTAGTGTACCGTATGAACCGGGTTCACATTTGTGAACCTATGGGCACAATAGGGTATATGGACCCAACAATTGAAAAGACCGGAGGTGTTACCCATAAGTCTGACATCTACTCATTTAGTGTCGTTTTATTTGAAATAATGTGTGGGAGGCAAGCATTTATTAAGGAGGATACTAATATGTTATTAGCTCCGCTAGCCAAATATCATCATGAAAATGGAACACTAGAGAATATAATCCATCGCGATCTTTGGAATCAGATGTCCTCACAATCCCTCTTCAAATTTTCAGAAGCGGCATACCGTTGTTTAAACGATGATCTAGCACTCCGCCCGGACGCAGACAATATTGTTGAGGAACTTGAAAAGGCATTGGAATATCAGCTGCAATATGAAGATCAGGTAAGACCCCCTTTTGTTTTATCCTTTTTCTCTTTTTTTTTTTCGTTTCATGTTTTGCATTTTATTCCTCGTTGTTTGGTATATTGGTTTGTATCGGTTCTAACTATCACTTTTTGGTTTTTATCAGTCCTAGCTATTGAATTGACTGTCAGCGGTTACAACTTTTATCACTTTGACAACCAACGGTTCGTTTTAAATTTTTTTAACGTCGTTAAGTGTTTTTCGAATTCAAGACCAATGTTTTAAGTCTTTTGATCGGAAGGAGAATACGAGTCTATTTATGTAAAAGTTACCTAAAAAACGCTCCAAACGACGAAACGGTGCATCAATCGGGTGTTTAAACCTAATGATGCTTCAATCGGATGTAATAATTTTATCGTTCGTAGCGCCGTTTCAAGATAACTTTTACATCAATCGATCCGTATTCTCTTTCCGATCCAAAGACCTAAAACATCGGTCTTGAATTAGAAAAAAACTTAATGGCGTTAAAAAAATTTAACGACGGATCATTGGTTGCTAAAGTGATAAAAGTTGGAACCATTAAGAGACAATTCAATAGTTGAAACCCGTATAAACCAAAACATGATAGTTGAGACTGATAGAAACAATATGCCCCATTATTTAGTTAGTTTGGTTTTAGGAAATAGCTCTTTGATAAATATAATTAAATAGTTGGAACCAGTATAAATCAAACATGTTAATTTTTAACAAGGTTTATATATTAAAATATGAAATATTAATTGTTTGATTAACATATAGGAAGATCATGAAATACGAGAACAATCTGGAGACTACAAAGGAATCATGGGGTTATCAAAGATCAACAACTCTAAAGATGACCTTTGTGACACGTTATCTAATACAATTTTATTTCAAGACTGCAAAGAGGTAAATGTACAACTCCTTATTTGTTATTTTATCAACGTGGATATTTTTGTTGAACTTAATTCGGTCTCCTTGAGCTTAAGTCGGGGGTTATAATAAGCATACTAATTAGATGTTTACACGAGAAAATCTGTTTGCATAATCAACGTGTTTTTATTTTATTAGCTTTTGATATGTTTGGCTTCCTAGTTAATGTGGCAGTGAACTTTTTGACCAGCGTTTAACGGGTAATTCATAGCAATGTTTCAACCTTTAAGGGCCAAGGTTTTGTTTTCAGTAGGCTAGATTTTGCTATTCAAAAGGGGTGTCGGCGTAACTTTTTGCCAGTTTACTTGCCACCTTATTGTAAATTCATTAGTGTTTAATATGAAGCCAACTCGTATTCATTTCATTTAAAAAAAAAATAGCAATAATACAATATCTTATGTTGTATTAGACAACTATATATTATTATTACTAGGTTATTTCTCGTGTGTTACAAGCATTGAGTGGTCAAAAATTAATATAATTTTATTTTATTAATTAATATTAATTAATTAATTTTAATATTGAAATGACAACTACTTTGAATAGTAATATTGTAGGTAAATTACTAGTTTTATTAATTTATGAGCTATTTGATAAAAGAAAGCTATGATACCAACTGATGCATTTACGATTGCAATCAAATAACTCAAACACTCATAGTAATCGATCATAAGCTTGAACAAAACCAAAAAAGTTATTATAAATTCAAGTCAAACATAAACTAATAAAGATAAGTCAAATTGGCCTAAAATAATCTCAACTAACATTTATTGGCCGAGAATAATCACAACTCGATTTATTCTCTCATGTGGTCCTAAGTTAAATCCAACTCCTTTTGACTCTAGTGGTCCGCCGTTAAGTGTACTTAACGGCTATTATTTATTTATTATTATTTTAATAATTTCAAACCAATGTTTTATGGATATTGACCGAGAGGAGGATATGAGTCAATTGATGTAAACCTTACTTCAAACCGGTGTTTTAAATGACGAAACAATCTTCAGTTGGGTGTTTAAACCCTAACGATGCTTCAATTAGATGTTAAAATTAAATCATTTGAAGCACTAATTGGAGTTAAGACTTACATCAATTGACTCGTATCCACATCCCGATCAAAATCCCTAAAACATCAGTTTAAAATTCGCAAAAAATCAAAAAGTTGTTAACGGCCGTTATGTACACTTAATGGCGGAACACTGGAGGCAAAAAACATAAAGGGTACTTTGCCAGAAGGACTAGGATAAGATGGACAAGAAAAACATAGCAGTGATAACGCTCTTGTTGACGAAAAATGTTGCCGATCTAAAACTGTAAGGAGACATCATTATCGAATATGTATGAGAAGCCTTCTGCAGCAAACATGGTCTTTCTAATCCGTAAACTTGAGAATACTCAATTGATAGAAGGTGGCTTAGTAACAACTTACATCAACAATCTCAATTCAATTCTAACTTGATTGATGTCAGTCAATATCGAGTTTGATGATGAAGTTCAAACTCTATTTTCATTATCCTCATTTCCTTAAATTTGGTCCAAAAGCATAACTACAATTAATAACTCATCGAATACTAATAAGTTTATGTTCAATAAGATATGTCATCTTGTTCTGGGAGAGGATGTACGATATAAAGGTTTGGGTGGACCTTCAAGTGGCCTGCTAAAGAGAAAGGAAGAACAATAGAGGTAGTGGAACATGAGAAAGGGGTCAGTCTAAGTCTCGAACTGATGTGGTTTGTTGGAATTGCATGTAAGTCGTGCACTTCAGGAGTTAGTGTCTTGGTGGCAAGAAGGAGATGAATTTTGCAGAAGAACACACGAGTGATGTTTTCAACGGTTATGAAGAAAGCAGTTTTAACTCTAGGGTCATGAGTTCTAGTGCATTGTTTCATGTTACCCACAACACTGAAACTTTGAAGAATTTGAAAGTTGGTGATTTTGGAAAGGTACGACTAGCAAACAATGAAGTTCTAGATGTTACGTCTATGGTTGACATTGATTTGAAAACTCCATTCGGTATCACATGGACCTTGAACAATGTCAGTGTTGTTCCTAACCTAGAAAATATGTTATTCTCAGTTAGGAAATTGGATGACCAGGAACATAATGTGAAGTTTAGTGGTGGACAGTGGAAAGTCAAAGGAAACTTGATCATTGTTTGAGGCAAGAAGAGGGGTTCGTTATATATGGTCAAGACTCCATTTAAGGGTGTGGCCATTCCCCTGTCAAAAGACAAACAAAATCTGGTTCACAGAATCGCGCAGACAGAAAGTTCACAATCTAGGTGAGAAACCTAGAGCTACTTGTCAGGTTCAGGCTGAACTTACGTGGAAAGGTTTTGAGAAGCCAGTCAAAGGCATTTGTGACAGTGGCAACTCTAGCACTCTACCAGCTAAAGATTTAGTAAAAAATACTAGTTTTCTTGTGGTAAAAATCTCTCCAAGTCACCTACTTAGAGGGATGGCAATGGGTCGGGTTTGAGTAATCCTAACCGCAGACTCGATAGAAATGGGCGTCCCAAACCCGACCTAAAACTCGTTGTGTCTATGTAGGTGATGTGAGAAAACGTATATATATATATATATATATATATATTAATAATAAAAATGGTTCATAATATCAGGTTTTAAAAATAAAGCAGAAATATCTAACTCTACTTCATACAAACAACAAGTGTACTGGTAGTGCGTAGTATAACAGGTAAATCTGAGTATCGAACCTAAGAACACGTTAGATGGCTCTTAGTAATAAACAGTTGTCAAGTTTTAGCTGGTTTTAAAAGGTGAATTTTTTTATTAAAAGAAAATTAATTATTAATTAATTAAAACTAAAAATTAAACTAAAGAAATTACGAAAATAGGAGACTAACGGAATGGAAAACTGAACACGAACAAGCAAGGATGACGAGCAACTATCTAGACCTGGAATCATGTTGGTGATTTTGATGCTTTCGATTATGGAAGACTAACTAGTACCGGATCTAAGAGTACATCTGACTTAAAAACTCACTAAGTGCTGTTAAATCTCCTCTCGGTTTAATTTACCGGTGCAAATAGAGTAAAGGTTTTAAAAATTGTTTTGTGGTGGATTTCATATGTTTTGTTTTTACTCTCATGTTTTAGATCCTTGGTGTCAAATAACTAAGTTTAATTGTATGGAACTGTAAGCTTATTTTAGTTAATTAAATTCTAATAGGTTTAAGAAAGGTTTTATGTATCTTGGAGAGAACGTTTAGTATTAATAATAAATAGGAATCTAGGTCATTGTTTTACTTATCAGGAAAGAAACAATTTTCACTACCCTGGACGAACAATTTTCGGGTCAAGTAAAATTTGGTGATGGATATGAGATCGATATCAAAGGTAATGTCAATGTGAGTGATGTGACTGTGGTAAGTAAGAATGGGGAATACAAAACATTTTGTGATGTTTTCTGCACGTCTAAGTTGAAGACCAATCTTCTTAGCTTGGGACAATTGGATGAAGAAGGTTGTAAGGTTGAAATAGCAAATGGAATATTGAGGTTACATGAATAGAAAGGAAAATTGTTAATGAAAATTTAGAGAAATTTTAATAGAACATACAATATCAAACTTTTGGTTTGTTGTAACACTAACAACTTTGAAGTTAGAAAAGAAAGTGAGCAAAATTCATTTTGGAATAATCTCGAATAATTTTTTTTGGAGTTCGTGAAAGTAACGGTCAAGAACAAGTTGATGTGAAAAAGAAAACCAGGAAAGAAAATAACGAAGGTGCTTCAAAGTTGTGTATGAAATATGCTACAGTCAGTTGAAAAGAAGGAACAAAGGCAACAAGAAATGCAATTCAAGATTAAGGGGGTGAATAAAGGTTAATCTTGAAAGTAGTTAGGCTATATTTAAGTAAAATGTTGAGGGTTTATTTTTAGTATGTTTTATTAAGTAAAATAAGTTTTTTTTAGTTAATTGAATCTTAATATGTTTAAGAAAGGTTTTAGCTATCTTGTAGAGAAAGTTTAATATTAACTATAAATAAGGATCTGTTGGGTTTTTTTGCCTATATGAAAAATGTCTCCATCCCACATTGGTGCAAGGATGAAAGATTGGGAGGACTCCAAGCCTATAAGAAGTCCAAGGCTTTAGTTTCAAAGTGTCCCAACCATAAATACACTTGAAGTGTTTTGTTCTTTTTTTTTGTTCTCTTGTCTTAGAGTGTGGAAGGCTTTCAGTTAAACGCTTTGGAGAATGTGGGTGTGATTGGGAGGGGAGGCTTGAGAGATTAGTCTATGTGATAGTAACATTTTTTCGCATAATGGATCTTTCTCTCTGGAGGCCCGTGGTTTTTCTCCAGTTTTGGAGTTTCCACGTATATTCTTGTTAAGTTATATTTCTCTATTGTTAGCTTGGGGAGGCTTGTTGGGATCATTGAGACCGCTTGTTTCCCAACAAGTGGTATCAGAGTTCCAGGTTTTCGGGGAGGTCTCGGTTTAGAAGGTTTGTAGTAAGCTCTGTGGTTGCAGCTTAGTTTGATCTTCCACATCAGAAACGAATTTTCTTAGAGGGTGTCTGATATTTTGAAGGTTCATAGTATGCTCTATGGTTGCAGCTTAGTCTGATCTTCCACATCAAAAACAAGGATTCAGTTGAATATTTTGTATACGATAGAATTATGCACGAGCTGGATATACGCATTTTATCCTGGGAAGGTTCTGGCCAGGAAAGACTTGATACTTAAGTGTGTTCATTGTGACCCACCTCTCTTTCGTGGGAATCCTGTGTTGGGTATACTACTTATAGGCTTGGTGCATATTTCCTAGTATAAAATACCATTTTAAAGATACGGATACGATGTTGAAATATAGTCCTATGAGGTTCGACATAGAGAAATATTATCGAAGAATCAACTTTGGTTTGTGGCAAGTTCAAGTCAAGGATGTGTTGATTCAATCTGGATTACACAAGACGGGAAACCAACCCCTGTTCCAAGCAAGGATTCAAGCGGAACTAGTAAAAACGATGAAGAATGGGAAGATTTGGATTTGAGAGCGGCGAGTGCGATTCGTTTGTGTCTAGAAAAGAATGTTCTTGAAAATGTGCATGGGATATCAACTTCAAAGGATTTGTGGGAGAAGCTTGAGCAGTTGTATCAAGGCAAAGACATCTTAAATCGGTTGTATCTTAAGGAACAGTTTCATACCCTTCGTATGGATGGAGAAACAACAATTTTAGATCATCTAAGTGTTCTTAATAATATCATGGCAAAACTGGAGGCTATTGGAGTGAAGGTTGAAGATAAGGATAAATCACTAAGGCTCATATTATCTTTGACATCTTCCTATGAGCATATGATGCCCATTCTAATGTATGGGAAAGAGACCTCGAAGTATGCAGATGTTTTTGAGAAGTTATTATCTGAAGAGAAAAGACTGGGAAGTGGTGGTCATACTTCGTTAGAAGGAACGATTTTAATATGCAGGAACGGGAAGAAGAAGCACTCACATAAGATTCTTGTATGGTGGAAGTGTGGACAGTCTGGACATCTCAAAAGAATTTGTCCAGGTGGAGCAGATTCGGCAAACAGCTCCAAGTCAGCTAACAATGTCTCCGTCGTTGTTGACGGTGATGATTTCTTTTGAAGTTATGTCATCCCTATGGTATGCCCTGCTACCATGAAAGAGGATGCAATATTGTTAGCGGGTTCACGGATTTACACATGGGCATTGGGTTGGCATAGATGCCAGATGTGTGGTGAAAAATTGATGTTGATAGCTGATAAACTTTCGGGTATGCCAAGCGGGGAAGTTGCACCATAAATTTTCAGCAAGTTTTTCAACAAGCCGAGAAGAAATTCTTGGAATGATCTATTCTAAGTGGCGATACTCTTTTATGGTGGAGTATGATCGTCGGTTGAAGACGGTGTTCATTTAATGTGGATGTTTTTTTTTTCATAAATCCAAGGTGGAGATTTGTTGGGTTTTTTTGGTTATATGAAAAATGTCCCCATCCCACATTGGTGTAAGGATGAAAGCTTGTGAGGACTCCAAGCCTATAAAAGAAGTCCAAGGCTTTAGTTTCAAAGTGTCCCAACCATAAATACACTTGAAGTGTTTGTTCTTTCTTTTTCTTTTTTTTTTTGTTCTCTTGTCTTGAGAGATTAGTCTATGTAATTGTAACAATTTTTCGCATAGTGGATCTTTCTCTCTTGAGGCCCGTGATTTTTCTCCGGTTTTGGAGTTTCCACGTATATTCTTGTGTTCAGTTATATTTCTCTATTGTTAGCTTTAGGAGGGTTGTTGGGATCCTTGAGACCGTTTGTTTCCCAATAGGATCTAGGTCATTTGTTTTATTTGTCTCATTTCTTTGTAACTTCGTTTTATTATATAAAAAGAGTCACGGGTTGTCTCCCTAAATATCTCATGTTCGTGTTTATTCATTTGTTTGATACGATTGTTTGAACTGTCTGGGCCAACATCGAAGAAGTTCTTGTAGGAACCGTTCGTACAAAAACATAAAATTCTTCTATAAATTCATTTATAATACAAAGAAAATAAATAAAAACAAGTACATTTCAATATGATTACAACTGAAATAAAACAAGATACAAGAAATGAGTAGAAACATAAGCATAATTGTGGCTGAGGATCGTGTTCAACACGGGTCCCTTAAAACAAATTTCGAGTCTCCCAAGAGAACTCATTTGTTTCCTAGGGTACAACAGCCGAAGCAGTATGTACTGCCGGGATTGACTCACAACCCAAATTATACCTAAAGAAAAGAGATGAACAAGATCAAATATTTGTTAGAAATAATTTAAAGAGAAAGAATGAGAGATCTTTTAGAGTTGATGAAGGTTTTTGGTGTAGTTTGGTGTGTCATCTAACCAAGGCTCACCTCGGTATTTATAGGTGAAATGAGTCAAACATCTCATTCATTACCCATAACCAATGAGTTGAAACACCTCATTAAACATGAATAATGAGATGAAACATCTCATGTAATAAAACTATCACATTAACTAAAAAGTTAAAACACCAATCAACATATTATTTTGTATTTTTCACAAAGTATTATTTGTGTTTTACAAAATTTTCCAATAGTTCGTTGCTTATTGTTCAAACTGAACATGAATGGGTCAAAGTTTTGTTTCTAAAATAGGGAACAAAACACAGTTTTCGGTGCATCAGACCCGTTTTTGATATGGTGTTACATTTGCTGCAAAATATCATAAGGGACCGGTTCTGTCCATGGAACAGAACGAGAAAGGTAGTAGAAAAACAGAATGACAATAGGAGTTCTTGGTGTTGTTGGTGCCGTAAATCGAAGACAAAGAACTAAATTAAAGGGTTGTTTGTTGATGTCGTCAAAAAGAAAGAAGGAAGAAACAAGTTCTTTCTTGGGCACTTGGTTTAATTAAAGCAGAAGGAAATAAAGTACATTTGGTGAGACTAATTTCCAAAGATAGGAAAAAACAAGAAATCGAGGACGTGTTTCGTGTTCGGTGGTGAAGAAGGAAACCAAAGAGTGTTTCGAGAAAAAAGAACTCCACGTATTGGAATTGGTTTACCAAGACCACTAAGGACTTACGAGTTTAATTTGTTGAACAAGACATTGGAATGGTATAATAATGGCTATTGAAGAGGACAGCTTCCATCACAAAGATCAACTAAGAAGAGGTGAGAATGAAAGAACAAGACACGTAAAAGGTTGGTTGTCAAAAAATGCATTGAAAGCATGAATCAGGACCTCTAATATAATAAGATGTTTAGTTAGAGGGTTAAAGTTGTAAAATGGGACATTAGGTTTATGAAATAAACCAACGGATATACACAACCGAAGCGTCACGATGGTTCACAGCTGAAGCGACGATTCAAGAGGTGATTTCCAACGAAACAAATGGAGATGATAGTTTAAATAAGTTAGTTAATTAACCGTCATTAAGAATTATGTAAAGATAGGTAATCAATTATAGTTTCATTGTGTGTCTAACCGTATGTTGTTATGAATGGAAATTAAATTCTTAATGTATTTTCTGTTAATTCGATCATGAATACAAGCCTTGAAGCCACCTTCACAAGCTATTGTTTTCTATTAGCAGTTACCAATTTGTATATATATTTTTTAACACCATCTAGACATCATTATGTATTTTACTAATTAATTTTTACGGTTCATATGATTGACAGGAAAACAACAACGACAACCACACAATTCCACTTGAAGTCATAATTCAAGCCACACAAAACTTCCATAATGACAACCTCATTGGGGAAGGAGGATTTGGGAAAGTTTATAAAGGAGATCTTCAAGACGGAGATGGAATTAAAACCGTTGTTGCAAAGCGATTGGATAGAAGGTTAGGCCAGGGGGAACAACAATTCTTTAGTGAACTCCAAGTTCTTTTGGAGTATAAGCACGAAAATATCGTTGGTTTTGTAGGCTACTGTGTTGAAAAAGATGAAAAAATCATTGTTTATGAGTATGCATCCAAAGGAAGTATTGATAGGTATTTAAACAATGCTTCTCTTACATGGATGAGACGACTTAGCATATGCATTGATGTTGCAAGCGCATTAAATTTCCTTCATGAAGGAGTCGTAGAAGAAGCAAAGGTGATACATAGGGACATTAAAACAGCAAACATACTAGTATACAATGATTGGAAAGCAAAACTTACTGATTTTGGGCTCTCCTTAATAAGTCCAATAAATCAGGAAATGGACTACGTCATTGACCATGCTTGTGGTACACCAGGATACTTGGACCCGCTTTATAGAAACTCAGGATTTCTAACCTTAGGCTCTGATATTTATTCATTTGGTGTGGTTTTGTTTGAGATCTTATGTGGGATATCAACTATTGAGGTCTATAAAAAGGAGGGCCACTATATGCCGGAATTTATTAAAAAGAAATTTGAAGAAGGAAAGCTTGATGAGTTGGTGTTCAAGCAAATAACAGAACAAATTGTACCAGAATCATTGACTACATTTCAAATGATTGCCTACCAATGCCTACACCTTGAAAGTGAAAACCGTCCAACAACAAAAGAAGTTTTAATGAAACTTAAGAAGGCACTCGACTTTCAAGTAAGTATTTATCATAACTTAATTAAGAAGGGGGAGTCTAGCTAATGCATTAATGTACGTATTATAAAAAAAAGTTATTTCACTTTAAATAGGTTTACTTTTATTAAGGAGACATGATTTATGTTTTCATTAAGTTATAAGAACAAACTGCTCCTAGTAACTCATCTAACAAATCACGTCGTTAAAAACCGTTTTTTATCTTTAATCGACATCTACCTTATTTTCTTTTTCCAATTTTATGGTAGCTTAAAACTGGAATCACATGTGATGTGAAAGTGGTTTAGGGTAAATCGGATGCCATTAGTCCTACATAACATTTTTTTTATAAACATCTTGATTTTCAAGGATAAATATGTTGGTTTCACGCCTTAACTTACACTCAATCTTACGTATTTATGTAGTATATGTATGTGATTATGCAAAAGAGAAAGAACAATATTAAATTGTAAATATTGCAGAAGAAAAGATGTTTCATTCAATAAAGATGGAGCTATAAATAGCCTTAAATGTACTTCAAGTATCCAACGGATATAACCCCACTACTCCCACAAAATATGGTGTGAAACAAGAACAAATCAACCTAGCTTACTTTTTTTTTTCAAACGATGAGTTTCATTAAAACGAGAAAAGCAACTTAGAGCAAGAAACTCAAGAAGCTAAAGAGAACAAAGACAAAAACAGATTACAATCGTATGGCTAGCCAATCCTTCCAAACTAAATTTCTCATGTTAGACCTATTCTTAACCCATGTGAATCCTTGAGATTTTATATCTTGTAAGAGTCTTCCGAGATTTATCTCCTTGTTATCAAACACTTTGTCGTTCCGTGCTTTCCATATGCACCAACATGCTGTGAAGATAACCGCCTGAATGATTTTCTGCCGCTTAATAGGAACGTTGACAGTCTTATGGATTTCAAGAAGGTCCTTTACCGAGAATGCGAATATGGGTTGAATCTTACACCATGTAGAGACAAAGGACCAAACCATGTTGGCAATGGAGCAAGATACCAACATATGTTCAGCGTTTTCATCTTACATCCCACATAGCGGACATAAGGAAGATGGAATTTGAACACCCCGGATAGAGAGCGCAAGTCTTGTAGCGATTCTGTCCTTCTCGGCCCTCCAACAAAAAATATTCGCCTTAATAGGGACCCAACTATTCCAGTGTAGAACAAAAGAGTTTGAGTTGGCAGATTGGTGTAAAGATCTTCTCATTTAAGCAA